>CM059601.1:116687500-119520833 GCA_030412105.1 Cyclura pinguis | reverse complement strand
GTGACTTGCTCAAGGTCGATATGTACATTAACCACTCAATAACTTCCCCATAAGAATGGGCCATTTAACTTTCCTTTCGAAAGTTTATATCTCTTGGTATGTAAAGGTTCAAATGTGACTGCCAGAGTCTATAAAAATGAAGTGAGGCACAGGAACAAATCAGTACCTTGGCTTCAAGGCCACTGAAGGGATAAAAATGGATGGAAGTACATTAATTTGGTGTCATTACCTCTGTCATTACCACAAAAACCTCTTGTGTGTTGTGGAGAGGGATTGTGCTTTTGTACTCACCAAAGGTTGTTTACCACCAGAAGAAGAGCTGGCACAGAATACCCAGTTAATATGTTGCAAAGAGGGAGTGGAAGTTAAAATGTGGACAAACTCTGCAGTGACCTCTCGAAGAGAACTGAATGTTGGCTTACAGTCTAGTAACCTAAAGTGGAATCCCACTGGGGAGAAGAAAAAGGCAAACAAACCACAACATCCAAAGCCCTATCAGGCCTTCATCAGCAGGGCAGAAGCTGAGTGTGCCATCTCTTTTATCTTTGGGGCTTTTTTGTATCCTTTTTAAATTGTTATCTAAAGGTTATTCAGGTCCAGGGCTGAGAGGAGTCATCAGGGGATCGGAATACAGAGGATCCAAAGCCTCTCCCCCATTTTTTTGCCCTCTCATGGTCAGATTATTGGCAGCAGAGGAGCTACAGCAGCGGGGCCACCTATAACAGGCAGGAGGAGGACTCTAAGGCTCTGATCATAAAGAAGACATTCAAACAAATCCTATCACCCCTGTAACAATAAGATTGCATCTTTAGGCAGTTCTTCTGTTTTGTTTTTTTAACTATTCATTGCTAGACAATGAGGGAAAGACTTGAATCACGCCACAAGCTCTAGGATATCAAAATGCACATCCAAGTGTATCAAAGATTAGCTTCACCCTCCTGTACTGACCTTGTGCAAAGGAACATTTATTTGCATCGGCTCTTAGTAGGTACCTTGTGTTCTCGTACTTACTAGATAAAATAAACTCATGTTGCAATGCCAGCATTCAGAATTTGGCAATCACTACCTGCCGCCTGCTTAAGCAACTCCACGTTTTCAAATCAATGATCTGTTTTCCTTTCGTGGGTATTAGGAAATGGCCCGAACAGCCCCTCAGTCCTCCTGTCCACCACCATTCAGGTTCTTGAGGAAAAGGGAGGAGGGCAGAGGTATCCTGTACTACTACTATCAAGCACAGCTGCTGTGGGCAATGATTTACAGTTTCATGATATAAGAAGCACGTGGAAGAATTCCACAAGGCACAATATGTGTACAGTCCAACATGAGATTAGTGCATGCACACACCTACACATACACCTGTAAACCAAAGTTGGGAAAGCCTCCAATTTTGGGCCGCAGCTCCCAGAATCCCTCAGCCATCCATGGCCAAAGGGCATGGAAGATTTGAGGAGCTCTAGGCCAATAAGAAACCTCTCTAAGCTCAACCCAAACATGTTTATCCCTTTTGAGAAAACGCAGAAGCATGACAATGTTCCACATGTGCTCAGTTCTGTTGGCCTAGGTACACACAGCTTTTCTTACACATTAAGTTTTCACTAAGAAACTGAAGTGAACTTTAGCTGACAGAGAACACACATGCTATCATCACAGCAACATGGTCTATATCTGAGAAAATATATTCACTAACTGTATTCACTGGGGCCTTTTTAAAAGCTCTTGTGTGGTGAAACAACAGACCCACCCATCATTTATTTATAAACCGACTTCCACTGGAGCCTGGGGCTGAAATCTTAAGACACGTGTATCTGTTGGTAAGGCCACGGATCTCAGCAGGACTTCCTTCTTAGTAAGCATACAGAGGATTCCTTACAGAGGGTGTGCCTGCACCCCCATCAGTCCCAAATGCAAAGCTCTCAAAATGGCATGCCCTTTTCTTGAAAGGACCCTCCACCGAGAGAAGGAAAAAAAAAAGGCCTGCCAAAGTCACCAATCGGTGCATCTGTTCTTTTTCGGTTTGGGATGTCTTTCCGTCTCCAAATATTGTAAAGCGCTTTAAATGCCTTGGCACAAAAGCAGTAGGTAACAACGAAACAACAACGACTGTAACAACGTGGTTGCTGGTGAGCCATAAAGCTATCAGCGGCTCTGAATGTGGGGGGGGGGGTCCTGTCCGTACTATTCATCGTGGTGATCCAGAGGGACTGGTTTCTGCTACCCAGAGCTGGCAGCAGGAAGGGAAGGAGCTTTCCAAAAAAAAAAAAAGCACATGGCTGGTGCCCCTGCTGCGATGCCATCTACCTGCAGCTCCTGAGAAGGAGCCACCAGCGCCGGCTCTCCCTTACCTGGGTGCCCTTCGCCCACAGACTCCGAAGTAAACATGAACGCCCCGGCTTCATCGTTGAACGTGTAGTCCTCCAGGCCATCCAGAGTCCAGTTCATGGTGGGGGATTTGGGTTTGCCTTGTCTTCTCGGATCCTACTTCGGAGGAGGAGAAGAAAAAAAAGAAGAATCTCTTCCCGAAAGCAGCTCCTCCAGCCGTCTCTGACGTCGGTGGTCCTCCTCTTCCCCCCTTTCTCCGCCCCCTTTTAAGGCACAAAGGCTGGGCTTCTTTTTTAAACCGGGGGGCTTCGGGTTACACCTCTAGCACGACGTCAACGTGAGCGGGTGGCTCGCGCGGAGAGGGTGCGCGCGTCACCGGTGCCCGCATGCGGCGTCTGGCTGGAGCTGTCACTCTGCCGGGCCCTTATATAGAGAGAGGTAGGGAAAAGTGAAAGTGCCTCCGACGTCATGTGAGGGCCTCGGAAGAGCCCATTTCCACGCTGGGATGGGGGGGGGAGGACAGCGAGAACGCATGGCAACCGAGACGATGGGTGTTTCCACAGTGTAGAGGTAACACCTCCGCGGATCAGTGCTCTCCCCCGGAATTCGCAGCCTCCTTCATGCCGGACAGCCCGGGGTAGACTTGAGCAAAGCCCCCCCCCTCCGAAGCGGGTCGGTGGTTCAAGCTCCTCCCGCTGATTTCAGCCACTCAGGCGAAGCCACTCGTGCTCTTCCCTCTTTTCGAGGAAAGAAAGGCGAGGGGGTGGTAATAATCGCACACCGCCCCAAGTTTGCGCTGCGGTTTTGTACTATCAGAGAGCTGGGACTAGCTGGGCAGGCCGGTTTGGGTTCATTTTCGGAAGCGATGAGAGAGGTGGATTGTTCCGAGCTGATGCAATTTTCGGAGAGATTGTGTCGAGTTATGTAACTTTGCTTTCGTCCCTCTGATGTTGGTGCGTGTGCATTTTCATCCCGTCTCCTGAAACCCATAACGTCTCCTTCCCTGTGCGTTGTTAAGAATCAGAGATCTAACCCTGTCCTAGCAACGACAATGTACGTATTTAAATTATACCCCAACTTTCCAACAGCAAAGGTGCTGAAAGCATTAAGAATAATGAAAGACGGATTAAAAGCAAACCTAGTTGAGAAAAACGACATAAATATAAATGCATTAAAGCACAATTAAAACGCTCTATACATTAAAAACAATTTTAAAAAACAGTATACACATGGCACGTGCAGCCTCTTGACAGACTGAAGAACTCTCGGAAACAAGTAATCTAAATGTGTCGACTCAGAAGTAAGTGCTACTGAGATCAGTCAGGCCTGCTCCTGCAAAAATGTGTATAGCAAAGTTGTTGTTGTTGTTGTGTGCCTTCAAGTCATTTCCACCTTATGGTGACTCTAAAGTGAACCTGTCACAAAATCATGGACAGTTAGCCAACTGAGCATCCACTTCTAATGTAATTTCTGCACCACATTGTTATAGTGCTATTATTCCACTCTCAACATCCTATGGAATCCTGGGGTTGGCAGTTTAGGGAGGGGCCTTTACAACTCTCAGCCAAATGCTAGAATGTTGTTAGCCCAAAAATGGAAACAAAATTTTTCCCCTCAATAATTGAATGGGAGATGAAACTTTTTGAGATGCTACAAATAGGTAAGATCACATATGTACTAAAAGGAGATAATTTTGAAATATTTGCCAAAGATTGGGAATCAGTGATAATATACTTCAGAAATGTATGGGGGGATATAAAGATGGTGAATATTGACTTTTGAATATGTGGCTGTAATACCTACTGGATTTATTGTTACTACTTACTCGGGGGGAAGTCAAGAACGAATGTAGAATGTAGAATGAACGTGGAATGCAGTTTGTGAAATGGACCGTATTAAAACAGGTACGTATGTATGTAGATATTTATATACTATACCCTTGTTGAGCCAGTTAGAACGTTATTGTTATATTTCATTGTTTGTAAATAATTTTTTTAAAAAAACAACTCTCGGCCAAAGAGCTATTTGGCCTCAATAAACCACAAACCCCAGAATTCCACAGGATGCTGAAAGTAGAATAATAGCACAATAGCAGTGTGTTGTGGAAAGTCATTATGGCAATGGCAGTATCAATAGCACTATAACGCTGTAGTGAAGAAATGGCCTAGGATAGTATAACAAGTGCATCTTGAACTTGGCTGTAGAACATTGTCAATGATCATGTAATATGTTGATTTTTTTTAAATCAATTTTTCCATTGTGGAATATTCAGCCTATTACAGGTATACCTCGGTTAATTACATCGTTGTGTTCTGGGCATTACTTCTTCAACAAAAACGTTGGTACCAGAAGAATAAAAAAAAATGGAAAGAATAGGGATAGATTCCTATACCACAAAAAAGAAGAGCAGTTCAACATGATTCAGCAAACTTTTTTTTCCCCTCCAAAACTACCACTATACGTATGTGAACTGAACCAACCAGGTCGGGTAAACCTTGCATAAATAAAATTATTTTGAAACTTCTCAAGACTACTTAAAGCTCCTTCCAAAATGCGTTCAGGGTTGATTTCTTCTTCAACAATCTCCACTTTTCTTATGATTTCCATTTTGGTGGCCAAATTTATAGATGCATGTTTCATTAACATGTTGCGGTGAGCTGGTTACATAGGCTTATCTGCTTTCCCGTTTTCTCTCTGTTTTTCTGCTCACGTATGCACAGGAAGAGATTCTGGAGGTAGTTCTGTTTACCTTACCTTGTTGGAGCAGCAGAAAACAAGCTTGCTTGTTGCTAAACATTAATGAACTTGGACACATTTTATGCCTGCCATAGGCAGGAATACAAACACAGCTACAGTAGGATCAGCTAGAGCAGAATCTTCTCTTTCCTAGCTCAAGCTTTATTACTTTGTATATTGCAGACCCACTGCTGCAACCCATCCCTAAAGGTCTGTGTTCATCCAGCCCTCCTTTATCTTCCTCCCAATGCTGATGCTGCTAAAAAACTTTCAACTGAACAGAGGATAAAGAAGAAACAGGAGGCTGAGTGGGTGTAAAAAAAGGAACTTCTTTGTCAGAGGCTTTGCTAGCTGAGGTGTGATTGTATACTAATAGCAAATTCATTCTCCAAATGCGCACCCAGTATATCCAAAATGGCATCATACACACAATTATTACCGAGTTTGGAACATCAAGGTTTGCAGACGTGTAAATGCACACACATGTGGGGAGAAAAGATAATGGTTCAAGAAGGACTGGGCATGCTGATTGGACACTCAATACTGACCATCAGCAACTGGATGGAATGGAATATTTTGGATAGTCACTCTTTCAACAGGAGCAGTCCACATGGAAATATTTTGTTGCAGGTGAGGTCCCACTTGTTTAGTCTGGTTTCAAAGATGAAAAACCACATACTAGCTGACTTAGAGGCTTAGTGAGGGCAGCGAGTCAGGTTTAATGGGACTTTTTCAGGTTCTCAGTGACTGATCATTGGCCCTATACCTCAGGCCTAAAGCCCAAATTACATATGATGGGGACTTCCATCTTCAGTGCTGGGGGAAGTGCTCCTTTAAATCACAAAAGGGTGTGCAGGCCTACATTAAATTATTGTCCTTGTTTAGGATTCCAGCCAGCCAGAATTTGGAAAAGTTACTTTTACATCTGCTGGAATTGCGCTTAGTGCCTCTGTGTTACAGGTATGAAACCATGGAGTTTATTTCATCAGCCCCAAATCCCTACTTGAACTATGGACCACTGTTGACAGTGCAGTCTCCCTCTGAAGACCTTAGAAAATCTGGACAATCTGTAGAAAGCAGAAAGATACTCAAACATAATCCATAATTAAATCTCATGGTAATTGCTTTTTAATCTACCCCTTTCCGCACAATGTTGTCATCTTGCCACAGCAATGGGTTGTTCCCAGTTATCCTAGGTGCTGTCCTATTTTCAAGTGTTGCAAATCACCCTATTTCATTTCCAGAAAAAAAAAATCCGTTAAGAGCCTCCTTTAGCGCTACAATCCTGTCAGCTAGGTCAGTGCGGTTCCATAATAGCATTTGGTAGTGCTTCCTAGTCACGGATCCAGGAGCGGGCACGGTGTGGGTATGCCCAGCTGGTCCCTCCCTCGGCGACTCCCGTGGTGTTGCAAGTTTGGAATCTACCACCTCTCTGTGTTTATTTTAAATTCCTCCCTTGAGTTAAATTTTGTAAATTTTTAAATACGTTTTTTAGCATTATAGTGCAAAACTGCAGTAGTATACTGGCATGTCATGATGTTACAGTGTGGCTGTGCTAGTATGGCTTACAAAAACAACAACAACACAACAACAATCAGGAGCTGTGGGGTGGGGTAAAGGTGGGGAAAGGGACTGGCCAATGGTGCTGTAGTGCGGAAGGAACACCTGTAGCAATAACACTACTTACCCGCTTAAGGTGAAAGGGTGAGGAAGAGAGCATTCCTAACCCAATACCATCAGGGAAATGGCAATGCTGGGATTGTAACAGAACAACATGCTATTGAGGTATGGTGTGAAAGGGCTTATGCGTAGATCCTGAAAATCAAATAGAACATATCTGTCCCTCTAATTCATGGATCCTGAATTTGGGCCTAAGACATAAAGAAACTGAATACTGCAGTAACAAGAAAAGAAAACTTGTGATTTTCACAATAGCATCTCTAACAATCCACAACCATAATGAATTTGGACAGATTTTATAGATTACTGCCTGGACATAAAGAATGGTATAACTCTAGCTATGTGTTCTGGACCAACAGCATCTGCAATATATATAGAAGTCACTTTTTTCAAACAGTATCTAGGTCATACCACTGTATTCTGCTTTGGTAAGATCCCACCTGGAATCCTCTATCCAGTTCTCGACATCACAGTTCAAGAAGGATATCGACAAGCTGGAATGTGTCCAGAGGAGGGCAACCAAAATGGTAAAAGTCCTGGAAACCATGCCCTATGAGGAGTGGTTTAGGGATTTAGGTATGTTTCACCTGGAAAAGAGAAGATTAAGAGGTGATATGATAGCTATGTTTAAATAGTGAAGAGATGTCTGTCATATGGAGGATGGAGCAAAATTGTTTCCTGCTGCTCCAGAGACTAGGACATGGAGCAATGGCTTCAAACTTCAGGAAAACAGATTGCACCTAAACATTAAGAAGAATTTCCTGATGGTAAGCACAGTTTGTGGAATGTGCTGTCTTGGTGTGTGATGGAGTCTCCTTCTTTGGAGGTTTTTAAACAGAAGCTGGATGGTCATCTGTCGGGAATGCTTTGACTGTGTGTTCCTGCATGGCAGGGGGCTGGACTTGATGGCCCTTTGGGTCTCTTCCATCTCAATGATTCTATGAAATGGACTCTGGAAAATTCAAACACAGCACTTGGAAATCTGGTTTGGAAGCAAAAAAGACACTAGCATAAAGCTCTGAGCACAAACACTACCTTGCCAGATGTTGTCAATGCATCTGTCAGGGCCAACTCCACCATCAGAGAGAGTGAGGAAATCTCTTCCTGAGGCAGATCTACAGCTCTGCTTCTTGGGACGACAACAGCAATGTACATCACATAACTGTTCTTGCACTGCTTAAACTAGCCTGCTGCCCCTAGGTGTGGCGACAGACATCATCTCACTGCCAGTATTGAAGTAAGATTCAACTGTTAGTCCAGCCAGCTTCTGTACATTGAGTGGAGAAGACATGCCTGTTCATTCATTGCCTCAGGCAGCAAAATATATGGGTCAGGTCACTCTGTTTTGCAACATTTTTACAACACTATCTTTATAAAATACCTTACTATCCGATCTGCAGCCAGAGCTTGGAAACTTCACTTTTTTAAGTTACTGATCTTAAGGGCTTGGGGATTGTATGAACTATAGTCCCAGACAAATAGCTTTTCCCAAACTGTAGAGATGATCACAGAGTATATCACAATAACTAAATCTCTCCCAAATGGGAATGGAACTAGTAAACTAGCTGTGTCTACCAGAAGAAACTCTTCCATGTAATCCCACATATTTGTCTCTTATGGAAGTGAGAGACAAATGCAAATGGAAAGGTGTGGGAATTAATTTGTGTTTGCTACTAGCAGTAGGTACAACACAGCCCTTAGGCCTACATTCAAAGTTGCATGTGGATTTAATCAAGATTAATTAAACATAATTGGTATCCTGCTTTTTCAGGTTCTCCAAGTTTATCCTTTCTCTTTTTGATGGTTAAAACAGATTCAAAATGTTCTGTACCTTGTATGAGTCTGAATAAGCATGATTAGAGGTGAATTCACTCTAGGATGATGACAACAACAATGGTGAGGATGATGGTGATTTAAGATGAGTATAGACAGTCAACATGGTGTGGTGGTTTGAGCGTTATACTTCAGCCCTGGAGATCAGGGTTCAGTTCTCCATTTGGCCATGGAAACCCACTGGGTGACCTTGGGTGCATCACACACTCTCAGCTCCAGAAAAGCCCATGATGGGTTTGCCTTAGGGTCACTCAACAATAACAACAACAACAACAACAATGAGGGAAATGCTATATTCTAAAAAGAGACTTGGCTGGCTAAGTTAATATTTGTGGGTAAAACTTGGACTAGTGTGGAATGCAGTCAGATTGAACTTGTAAAGGAATCTTTGAGTAAAAAACAAGATGTCACTGAGATCAAGTGGAAAAATTAATGAAAGAAGAGGAGGGATTATATCATCAGTAGACTATTCCTCAGTTAGGTGCTGAGGTTGTGCCTCAGCCTCTCTCTTACAAGAGATTTTATTTGTTTGGCAGTCATGTTTGCCTTTGTACATCTTGATTTTTAACCTACTTTCAGGGCAATTATTTTCTACTTACATGGGTCCCTCCCTTTAGCATACTATTTGCTAAGAAAGTTGGTAGTTAATACCTTTCAGGAGAAGACAATGTCTTTTGTTTTTAATTCTTTTGTATGCATAGCTCCTGAAGAGGAATAGTAGACAGACATGGCTAGAATTTGTTTTGCTTGAATAAGCACTGATAGCTGGTGGATACTATTTGTTGTTGTGCGCCTTCAAGTCATTTCTTACATGGTAACCCTAAGGCGAACCTATCACAGGGGTTTCTCAGCAAAATTTGTTCAAAAGGGGTTTGCCTTTGCCTTCCTCGGAGGCTGAGACAGGATGAGTTGCCCAAGGTCATCTAGTGGGTTTCCACGGCTGAGTGGGGATTTGACCCCTGGTCTCTAGAGTCGTGGAGTAACACTCAAACCACTATACTACAGTGGCTTTCTAGCTTTTTATCTGATACTGCTTACTTGACATATTTTACATGCTCAGGTCTTCGTGGAGAAAAGAAAATAGTTTGGCAGTTAGAATATAACAACCAAAAGAAATAACAGTCTACAGTTCAAATAAGATGTGATACCATTTGTTGCATAGTTTGCCCTTGCATGATTATTTCCTTAACAGATAGCCAGAATGTGGGGACTACTGTGCTTGAGGAATGGAGCTTTTTCCCTGCTTGAGTTCTGATGGTTTTACTATCTGAACTGATAGAAGAAATCTTGCAGTGACACCAGTTAGATTCATCATGCAGGGGCTGCAACATGACAGGTCTCCTGTCCAAAGACATATATCTCCAGAGGTGGAACCAGACCTGTCATCTGCAGGTGACATTCTTAGCCAGCTAAAAAAAGGCCATGCACTCATGGATGTCACTGTCCTGCTCCTCCTTTCTAGTATACTCATATGTAGTCATAGCAAACCACAGTGCTCCATAACAATGCTATCTTGCCTTTGGATACGTTGAACAATGTCTTTTCTCCATGTTTATACAGGGATAATCTATAGGGATCCTCATGCTGGCATTGGACAGTGCTGAAATCAGTGCTGGATGAGGCAAGAGCCAAAGTGGGCAGGGACATCTCTTTTCTTCCTCCCTCTCTCTTTCTGCCATATCCTGCTGAGGGCCAGATAACCCTTGAAAAAAATCTGACCTGGTTGCTAGCAGGGGAGCTTTTGATATAAGACTGAAATTTCCATGAAATTAGGCCTGGGACCATGAGTGGCCCAAAGGCCATAAGTTGCCCACCCTTCCGTTGCAGAAAATTTCAGTAGTTGTTGCCTAGCATTTATTGGAGAGGCATAGCTACCAGCATTATCCTCTTCCACATTGCTCTTTGTTGTCACTGTCTGCTCCTTGCATTCAATGCAAATAAAGGGCAAGAGGGAAGGAATGGCCATGAACCAACACAGGAGACCACTGGGATTGTCTCATTACAAGGTTCTTCACAAATCCAAAACCAAATTCTGGGTAAGAAGCTGCATGCTGAAGAGTCTCCGAAGATTTCTATTAATCGTCAGGTTTTTGTATGGAAGAATACCTTTTGCTACTTTGCCCACAGGACCTTGAGTTTAGTATGTTTCTCATGATCAGCCTCAGACAGTGATCACACTAGTCACAGTCTCCACTTTCCAGTACAGCTGCATATACAGTATAGTTCAGCCTCACACTTTTACCTCTTACTGATTTGAGCTAAGCATGTACTCACAGGTTCCCCACCTGAAATCTAATAAGATGGGAAGAAGTTTGTGCGATGTCATGGATTTTGATGTAAAATGTTGTATCTATATCGACAGACAGACAGACAGAGTAGGTATGTATGTGCTGTGTATAAGAGGTAATAAGGTTAGGAGCTATTCAGAGAAGGTGAGAGACTGGAATGTTGACATTGAGTGGAATGTCTGAGGGGATTTGAAAAAGATCAGTGCATAATAGTTGGTGGAAGACAGTTGATATAATCAGGTTAGAAGAAGAAGTGAATAAGTGGGTGAATGGAGGATTATGGTTAAGAGAGTTAGTGGGCTAACCTGTGCCCATGCCCTAAAATACCATGTAAGTTAGCTAGGAGGAGTATGTGAGAGTGTAAGATGTGTTTAAAATATATTTGATAAAGATGTTTAGAATGTTTTGCTATGCTCAACTTTTGTTAATAATGTACAGGGTTTTTTTAAAAAAAATTATACATTTTTGGCCTCTGGAATGCTATATATGGTAAAACTTGGATTCAGACACAGTGTCTATGGTGGCAGCAGGGAATAAAGTGGAGTAGTGTCTTGTGTGAATAGTAATTGCATAATATCACACGCAGATACTTTGAGAGCATCAAGGAGGTCCCCATAGTTGGTGGCCATAGCAATAGGACAGGACAAGATCTTTACATTGCTGGCAGAGGTGGAGACAAGGGAAAGTCTTCATTCTTGGTAGTAACAGTGAGATTTATGGAAGTCTTTGGTGACAGTGGAAAAGTGGTGGGTAAATGTTAAGCCTTCACATGCTGTCACCCAGCTTCTTCTACACACAGGATTGTGAAGGGGTTTCTAAGAGACAGCCATTGTAACATTTCCATCTTCACAATGATCCTGCATGGGATGCTATTGTGCTGGGGACCTTAAACTCCACCCAGGATGTTCATTCAAGCAAAAGCCTTTCTCCAGATAACCTGAAAACCTGATTTTCCAAGACTCCAAATAACGTGGAGAATTTATATGGATAGTGGAGGCTCTTCAGTTGAGATTGTTGATTTGCACATGTGGAGGGCAATGGAAATGATGACAGAGGAGGTCAGGAGTAGTATGTTTCCCCTCCTCATGTGTTGACTAAACATTCTTTAAATCAGTGGTTTGGTCCCCCGAGATGTTTTAGACATTAGTTTAGAGAAAAACTGGTATGACCCACAGTGAGACATTCTGAAAGTCCAAAACATCTGGAGAACCAAAGATTAAGAAACCATGTTTTAAATAATGCCTTTATAATGCCTTTATAGGTCCTTTGTAATTTTAAGATCAAATTGTCATAACTCACTCTGAGATACCAGACTCAAAGGTTTTAGACCTGGAAAAGCCTCTCAGTCCAAATGACAGTTCCTCCCCAGAACTGGGACAGCTGTGGGCTGATGCAGCCAATACAGGCCTTCTGCAAGATAAGCCCCTGGCTTAGCGGAGAAGACGGGGATTAAGGAGACACCATTGTCATTTGCAGAGTGTTGGCAGGAAACCTCCTCTCTCCCCCCCCCTCCCCAGCATAGAAAGAGTGAGGCCTTTTTCAAAGGGATAGCTAGGAAACATCAAGCAATTAGAGACATGCCATACCATGGACATGTAGCTATAAATCTCTCAATGGTTTCGGGGTTTTCTTGCTACAAACAACTACTCAACATATTGCTTGCATTCCTGATCCCAGATTTCCTAGAAGTGGTACCTGTTGCCTTTTTCTTTGCTTGGCTTTGTTCATCCTGCCTATTGCTTCCAGTGACTGATCTTGGAACACTTAACAACTCAGTACTGCATTTCCCCTCATTTTCAGTTAACCTTCACACTATATGTGTATGACTTGGATTGTCCTGACTTTCCTATGACTGCCTCACACTAGAGTACTGGCTGATTCTAGACACAGGACACAAATGGTGACTTGTACATGAGGATGGGTCACCATGGATATGACAGTGCACACGATTTTTGCATTTCCCTTTTTTAAAAAAAGCTTCATTCCTCCTGTTTTCTGGAAATATATCTGAAGGGCCAGAAGCTGCAACCCCCAATTTGCATTTCTATTGCATTCAAATTGCACAAATCACAGAGAAGGTGGCTAGGTTTTGTCCCTCTGCCATTATGTCCCGTGGACAAATAATACAGGGGAATATATAATTTAGTTACTTTTTTATTTATTAAATTTATAAAATTTTACCTCTCTTACATTTTGTCTTTGGACTTTCATTATAAATGTAATGCACTTAATGCACCTGTATTCAATGTAACTATGTATGATATGAATTTCACCAGTAACTGTTATTATGTGTTAGTATTTTTTTTTATTTTATAGTATTTTTAGATATATATTTTCATTTGGTCAATGATTGTAAATAAATGATTAATTGATTGATTCACCCTTAAAGAGATTGGCCCTTTTCACATGGCATTTTCCATGTGAAAGGGCTCCTGGAGCGTTGCGCGATTGTGAGGAGTGATCTGCACGATGCACTCACAATCGTGTGATGTTCCAGGGGCCAGCAGGCATCAATCGAGCTCCATTTCATTTTCCGCTAGAAGCCGAAAATGGTGCGTGATCACACATTGCTCCTGGGCCCTGCACAAACTTACCTGGCGTGTGGAGCCTCTGGAGCCACTCTGGTCATGCTTCCTACCCCAGCACAGCCTGGGACGGTCCCAGGCTGCACTGCGGAAGGAAGAGGCGGGGCTCTCATGCAAGCAGGCAGCTCGTGTGGAGTCGAAGGACCCCGGATGCGAGAGCCTCTCACCAGAGGCTGCTTGCACAATCCCCGCACTCCAGCGCTGGAAGAAGGTAAAGTGTGGAAAGGGCCATTGTCTGCATGGTCATGATCATCCAGCACTATGGACTGATCTGTTTAGATTTCCCTCTGTTTGAAGTTTCCACCTTCCCAGCAATCCGGAGGTTTCGTAAAGGATATTTCATTTGTCTATTTTGCCAACAGCTAGTTATGCAACTTGTTTCAACCATAAGTTTCATTAGTTAATGATTTATTTGTTCATTTTATTTTAAAAACAACTGCCTATTGCTCAATACAAATATTTACTTTGAATTGGAAAATAAAGTTGATTTGACTTTCTTGTCTACTCAGAGGGTCATATATGTGGCTGGCTATGTTGATCTGGCTGGTAAAAAGTATGAAGTGGTCTGTCCTTCTTGCTGTTACTCTAGTTTTACACATACCCAGTTCATAAGATCTATTGCATGTACATGTGGTGGTAGGCTATTTTCAAGAAATACAAAGAAGGGTGAGTGAGACCCTATCCTGCCTCAGAAAGATGGTAGTGCAGACTCACTGGTTTGTCATGCTCAGTTACTTCAAAATGTAGTACACTTTAGTGGAATCAATTTGCATGTTTACATCTATGTGCATGTGTGAGCTGGATGTGAATATGATTCATTCTGAAACAAACTACCTCTGAAGACTGCCAACAGTGTTGTGTTGACCCCACACAGCATGACCAGGTTTATGTAATGTGTCTTTGGCAAGCAAAACGGAACAGACTTCTTATCACGTGAAACACCACATCTGTGTATCTGTATCCATTTTGGGCTAACGGGATTTCTTCACATATTCATTTTCGAGAATTTTGTTGGTGAAATTATGGACTCTTAATGAAATATTTAATTTGGCTTCTCATCTGGACTTTTTAGTTTATTTATTGTGTTTAAAATAGAACAAAGCTACACTGGTGTTCATCCCTCTCATTTCTGTCAAGGGAATGGCTATTTTAGTCCTTCAAGATGGCTAGTGTTCAGAAAGACTAAACACATTCATCCAACACTAATTACATAAAAAAGAAATCTGAACAGCAACCATTTGAATAATGATATAAGAGTTGCACAGGCCATCAGGTTTTATGGCAGATGTGAGCGGTGTGTGGCCCTGGCCCTGCTTATCTCCAACTCATCTACCTCCCACACCTGTTGACCACTCCAGACTTCCTGGTCCATACTTTTTCTGCCCATGAAGGTAGGTTGCCTCTTCAAGACAGCAATGCACCTCCTAAATCAGTTACTACATGCATTGTTTAACAGAAAAAAGCCTACTCTTCAAAACAGAACAGGATATCTGACCATTTCTGGCTGTTTTCTTTTTCTTTTCTTTTTTTTCCCCTTCATTTTTGGCATTCCCTGGAAGGTCCAAGGAACAGAAAATTAGCTTCTGGGCCCACAGAATTTTACACTTCTGGTTTATACATGTATGTGTTACTGCTCTGGCTAGCCCGAGCTTTGGGGATATAAAAAGATGTCTTTGATATCAATAATTCGGCTTCACATATCCCTTTCACGTGCTTGCGAGGCCCCCGGACAAGCACGCATACAGGCTCGGCTGATAATCGCCGTAATATTCCGAGACAATACAGGCAGGCCAGAAACAGCCAACTCGCCGCTTTAGGAGACCTCAAGGCAAGTACCTCCATTAGGTATGCGAGCAACTCCTAAAAGATCCTCTGCCTAGCGCTGGCAGCTTGATGATCTGACTATACAACGCTCAAGTACTCTGCGTTTGCATACCGGCTATCCTGTTGTCAATTTGGCTGTAACTCAGTCATTCAAATTCTTGCCTTTTGGAGGCTTTGTCTCCGGCCCCAAATCTATTGTTCTCCCCAAGTCCGACCTAGCCTGCGGTCACAATTCTTCTTATAAAAACCCCTGACTTTGAGCACTCCCTTGGATCCCTCCTGAGTTCCCGACCGCCTTGCTGCCGCATCGCTTGGCGAGCTTCCCCTCAGCTCCATGTGCTGAGATACATCGAACCCCAGCCTCGCTCTCCATCTTCTTCCGGACTTCAGGACAGGTTTCGTATCACCCGAATCAACTATCCCTCTGAAAATCCCGCTATCTTACTCACACCTTTATTTTCCTTAGTTGTCTGTGTGCGTGTGTTGCTTACATTGTGTGCCTATATTTAATAAAGATCATTCATTATTTTCAAACCGGTCTGCTTCTTGACTTGGCCTGACCCCGTAAACACTGGGTTACAAGATCCTGCTAAGTTACCCTGCCTCTCGTAACGCTAAAGCAGTGCTCAGAGCTAATCTTCTCCACCTATTGTTGAGTACATTTTGGTGTCC
The DNA here is from genome assembly GCA_030412105.1 of Cyclura pinguis. NCBI lineage: Eukaryota > Metazoa > Chordata > Lepidosauria > Squamata > Iguanidae > Cyclura > Cyclura pinguis. Next base: position 119,504,896 of record CM059601.1, on the reverse strand, counting down.
CTCATGGGACCCCCAGAATACAGGGTAACATATGTATCACTCAATATTCTAGGTCAGTGCTACTCAAAGTGATAGTCTCATGGACCAGTATCAGCTGCTGGTCTGCTGTGAGTTTACAGGTTTCCTTTCAAACTACACAGTAATACGACACAGTTATAGCACTATGATTCTGCTTTAACTACCATGGTAATCACCTATGGAATCATAGGATTTCCAGTTTAGGGAGGGGTTTTTACAATTCTCAGCAGATAGCTTGAGTGCCTGACAAAACTATAAGCCTTGGGGCTCCATAGGATGCAGCCAGAGCAGTTAAAGTGGAATCATAGTCCTATAATTGTATAATGTGAAAAGGTCTCAGAAAAGAAAGAAACAGTTGTAACTAATAGGCACAATGAGGCCACCAGTCTTTGGCACATTCAGGGAAAAAATTCTTGGTCCTGTGCATCAAATATCCTAAAAAACACAGTTCTAGGTAATTTGCAAGAAGGGAAAAAAAGATACAACAAAACAGAATTTTTAAAACAATGTAGAAAAGATTTCAAAGAGAAGCAGCAATGTCACTGAGACACTCTCACATCCAAGAAAAAGTTGTTGGATAAAGAGGAAAGTTTTCCAAAATACCTATCAGTAAACGCTGATCAATAAGAGTGCACAGTGAAGTTTCTCAATGTATGTCCCAAGTTGCTTAACCACTCTCTTGTCCATTATGCAGAGGGATATTGAGGTGTGACTGGCAGGGAAAAAAATGAACAACTTTTTTAGATTTCTAAAATGTTGCTGGTTTTGAAAAGTTTATGGAATAAACAGAACAGCTGCGGCAGAGATAAAGGGGGTAGATGTTGATGAGGTGGCATAAAGACAGTACTTTGTCCTGTTCTGTTCTGAATGGGAGCCAAAAAAACAGATTGGTAGGACAACTTCAGAGGTAATGGCTTGAAGATGTAACAGTATAACCCATGTTAATAAAAAACAGAAATAAGTGGACTGGGGTCAGGGCTGGATCAAGATATTTTGCCACCTCAGATAAAGCACTAAATTCCCCCATCCCCTGTACCTAGTTCCTAAGGCCAGTCACATGGCTCATGACACAGAAAATCCCAGATCCCCCCACTCCACTTCCTGGCAGTAAAAATACAATAACAAACTCATTACCTAACCACTTGCTGCCCTTTTATGACACCCCCTGACCGAGAGGAAAACTGTTTGCTACTCTGGCACAACTGTCTGTAACATTTCTGTTGACGTAAGTTCCTTTTTGTGACATTTCACTGATATATCTGACTCCAGGCAGGTCACAGCCTAAATCCAATTACTGGTTCTGATTAAAAGAGACCCACTGAATTATTTGGAAAATGGTAAACCAACACCTATATAAATCCTGTTTATTCAATGAGTTTGCTCACTTTGGGGCTAGCACTTGGATTTAGACTGTATGTCTTTTAAGGTGATTATGGTAGGCACCATTTTGGCCATCTTGTTAAAATAAGCCTCCAGCGCTTATCGGTAAATCAGTGTTGTATCTGCAGATGCAACTCATTTCTCTTTTTGTGTAGCTGAAGATACAAACTGGGGAGTCAAGGTGTGTGGGGTCCAGTTGATGGCCTTTCCAAAGTGATCTCTGGGAGATGTGGTTCATTTGGATCTGAGCAAAACAGTGCATTTCCTTTTGGTCCAAGCTCCTGTGATTATCTTCTGAGGATGGGGAAGAGCATCCTCTATAACAGACTGTAGAGAGCATTCCTTCTGTACACCATACTACCCATCTGTCTTGAAAGGCAGGGCAGTGGGAAGGAGGGAATAAAGGAGATAGTGCCAGTAACTCTTCTCTGTCAACTTACATAGGAATCTGAAATGTGAGAGGTGGGCAAGGAAATCCTTCTATCTTCCCTTTCTATCCAGCTCTTTCCTTACTATGAAGATTTCTAGCCTAGTTAGTGTTCTAGTGAGTTGGTATTTAGCGGTTTTAGTTCATTGTTCTAGTGTTGCATTTTAATTTCAGATCAAGTTTATTTTAAAAAATATCAGTCGGTGTTTGTGTTATTTTGTATAGTGTTTATCTTTCAGTGATGTATTTAAGTCTTTTACTCCAAGTCTCAAGTCAAGTCTCAAGTCTCTACCTTCAAGTCTCAAGTTGAGTCTCAAGTCCTTGCAAGATGCTTTCAAGTCAAGTCTCAAGTCTGGGAGCCACCTTTATACCCTAACCTATAATCCAGAATTTCTGGACAGAGTTGAATAAAATAGGTTTTAATAATTTAAGCAGAGTCAGCCCTCCACATTTGTGATTTTTCCATCTGCAGCTTCAGAAGTGGAGAATAGGATCTTTCTTATTCCCCTTTAACTGAAGCTTCAAGAGCATTAGAAAGAAGGATCCTTCCTCCTCAAGCCCATTGCTTAACACATTTTTTGTTCCCCTCTGGGCACGAGTCTTGCCTTCTGCTCTTAGGAAAAGTTTTAGAAGGCTCCTCCAATATGTAGTGGGGATAGGCTGCTGAGAAAACCTCAACCCCATCTCAAGCTCGTTGCCTAATCCTTTTGCTGTTCCCTCTGAGAAACGTCTCCGTACCTTGGGCTTGAGACAGATGTGACCAATAAGTTGTAAGGTTTCTGGATGAATGTGTTATGTTATTAAACCAAAGGTACCAAGCTGATCACTAAAAATATGCAAGTCTCAAGTTGAGTTAGTGTGTAATTTTTGCTGAGTCAAGTCACTGAAGTGACTGAAGTCGCCTTGAGTCTAAGTCAGTTGACTCAAATCTACATGACTGTTATCTTCTGGCCCACTTTACTGTTTCACCAGGGAAGGGGGGGTACCAATAGTCAGATTCAAAACAAGGAGTACACCAAAGTTGCAGACTTTCGAAATGAGGCATGAGCAAGTTGTGGCTTTCCATATATTGTTGAACTACAATTCTCTCCATTCTTCACTATTGGACATGTTGGCTAGGGTTGATAGGAGCTGCAGTCCAGAACTATCTGAAGGAGCCACATGTTGCCCACTGTTTTAAATATTGTCATGGCAGCATCAACATCCTCTCTTGCCTTTACCTTAACCTGCATACTTGTTGTAACAAACTAATATCTTGCAAAGCAAGTTAAGATCCTACAAAGTCACCAGTACAAGTTTCCTTGCATGTTTACAAAGTTATCAGCTAAATAAACAAATCCACCCACACTCCTCTTCCCTCTACCACTCTCCCCACTGATCCACCCACAAATGGCAAGAACATTGTTTGAGATAATAACAAACCAAAGAAGTGTGTTGCCATGCAACCAATAGCCTATGGAAGCAAGTTTGCTTGGAAGGTGGGGTAAAAATGGAAGAGAATGGTTGGATAACTTTTTGCCACACACCCAGAAACTCTGATGAGGCAGAGCCTCAGGGATCTCAAACTGATCTTGAATAATTTATTCCTGTGATTTTTAGCATGTCTGCTTTCACTATATGTCTCATCTCACTTTCACTCTTCCTTTTCTTCACCCATGCAGATCCTCTGCTGATCAAGACTGTTGTATTTAAACAAATATGCATTGCTTATTGAGACACTAAGGAATACCTTTTAAAGAAAAAAAAGTACAATTATTTCTTGCAATAGAATAAGCTTAAAGCAATATGTAAGCTTAAATCTGCTGTCTGTTGCCCTCCAGATTCCTATGGGTCCTAGCTAACCTGATCAGTGGTGAACTTTGATGGAAGTAGTAGTTCATCAGTATCTGAAAAGCTGAAGAGTCACTCCTTAATGATTTAAAGGATATTGTGGGTGTCTATAGCAAAATCCTCTCACATGGGGCCAGTTCACAAAGAAAGCCAGTGTGAGGATGGGTATGCAGTGAGGCATAGGTGGCCATGCACCCTACTCTGCTACAGAGTCTTTACAGTGATATGAAATGTATGGAGTTAATGGTTTTTTTGAACAGACTGCACTTGAACAATATATCTGCCATGAAAATGTGATGGAAAGTTATGCAGAGGCATCACTGCTTCTAGAAGGTTGATACAAGTCTCTGGTGTTCTCCAAATGGCCATTCTTCCTTCATGAGATCATCAAGCAATGGCTTCCCAGCTTTTATGATCCCACCTCCCCGCCCCCCCGCACTGGATTGGCACACCTGAAAACTTCTGTGAAACTGAATTTGGCCCATGGGTTGCTAGAAGTTCCGCACCCTTAGCATAAGTTATCATTGACAGAAACAAGGAAGTGCTAGCTGTCATGTGCTCTTCATCTAGATCCCAATATTTTATGCCACGGCCACATAAAAACACGGGGTTGTAGAATCAGCCAAAAGACCCTTTAAGGATTACATTCAGCTTTTCCGGCAAAGTTTTTTGAAGGGAAAAGCCTGTCAGTCTTAAGGTTTCAGATGACACCATTCCTTCACTGAGATAACATCTTTCTAGAGCTCATCATGGACCTTCCAGAATACTGGTTGCTGCACTATGGAATCTATTATGACTACTTCTGTGACCCATCTTGATCTGGCTTGTCATACTTTGATTTACCTCAGTCTGATTTTGATTAAACTTATTTGACTCAATCTGAGTTACTGTACCTGCTTTAATTGTCTCTTTTCTAAACTGACTAGACCAACAAAACTGAGGCCATTTTCGCACGGGGTATTTGAAATGGTTCAGTCCATCCTCCAGGGAGGATGTCTGCACCTGGGAGCAGACTGGGTCTGGACTATTTAACGTAGATCCGCACCCCAGCCCACTCCGGAACGACCCCAAGTGGTGGTCCAGCGTGCTTTTGAAAAACCTGTTTCTTTTGGTTTTTCAAAAGCACAGAGCACTCCAGTGCGAGCCTGCTCCCTTGTGCAGATTCGCAGGGTCACACCAACGCGAGCCTGTGATCTGCTGGGGGCGGGCTTTAGGCTGGTGAGCTTCAGTGGTTGGTCGAGACCCTCGACCAACTGGAAGCCGCCATTTTCGACGCTGGAGCAGTGCGGAGCGACGAGCACGCACTGCTCCGGAGCAGCCTGGACCGGACTGGGGAGCCATAAGACCCAGTAAGTAGCGGCACGGGGCGATTCCCTCGCCCCGTGCAGAAATGGCCTGAATATGCTCACCTCAGATTTGGCAGATGTACGGCTCACTTCTTGTAAGCCCAAGGGAAGAGATCTTGAAATAGGATATTAACTTTTGATCTGCTAGTGTTCATGTTGATATCTCCTTGACACAGAAAAGAAGACTCACCATATTTTATGGATGTTGACCATAGCTTTTATGTAGCATTTGGAAGAAGAGATATGTATGGTACGATCCTGGTCCCTACATTGTAGGGAACTATACTTGGGAACCTCTGATAATCATAGATAGTTAAATATAGGCTGGGTATATAATATAAGTAGTACTTTTTTTCTCTCCTAGGACAAGTGTTAATGGTCTATCTCAGGACACTGGGAGAACAAGACTCTTGTCAAATGAAAAATTTGCGGATGCAGCCATTCACTTGCCTGATTAGTTTTCAGATGCTTAATTATGCCAGGCTCTACCCCATGTTCAATTGATACATAGCTTGACTTCATAGCCTCCTTAAGATTCTGCCCTGGCCTCACCCAGCTGTCACAATTTTGCTTATCCTGGCTCCTGACTCCAGAACATAATTTTAAAAGTCAACATTTGATAACGATAAGTTCTCTTTCAAACTTTATGAAACTATGCAACTAGAGACACCATGTATAACCCAGGTCCTTACGGTCTGTTTTGGGATTCAGCATTGTAGAGACAAAGCTTACAGTATTATGGGATACAACAGGGGAAAAAAGCCTAAGTTTGGTTAATATACAGCATGACTGACAGTTTCCTGCCAAAAAGAGGGGATTTGTGGCTTACACTTTTAGAACCTGAAATGAGCAAAAAGAGAGATGTTTTGCAGTCACAAAACCGTGGCCAAGCCCAGAGACATGAGAACCATATGAAGAAGTTACCAAGGTGATATTTCCAATGGCTCTGTGCCCAGAATTACCTCCACAATGTACTAACATTGCATTTTTTGCCTCAAGAGAAAGGTATGCTACATTTTTTCCTGATTTACCATCTACCAATACAGAACTAAAATGCAGTTACGAAGAACTGGAGACCAGTTAGAAGACAGGAAATTTAGGATAAAAACATTCTCTTACATCTCAGGAAAAGAGCTCTCTCATTTAATTTTATCATTTGGAGGGTTTTCTTACTGATTTGGGGCCTTAATTTTCCCTCCCCCCTCGCCTTTATGCTGCAAGATGGTTCAGTTTTTACAATGGGTTATTTTTACAAGCATAGAGTATTCTGCAGACACTTTAGCACAGCCTAAGTTTTCCTTTTGATTTTTTACACACATTTACTGTGTGTAAAAAAGCCCGCCCAGGGCTAGATTTTGGCTTGAGAACAATCCTGAATAACTCTTCATTTCCCTTCATTTCTTTCTTTCTTGGGCCCTTTCCACAGCACCCTCCCATCCCGCCATGGGGACAGGAGAAGGACGGGACTGTGACGACATTTCTGCATGACATCATCACGGTCCCACTCCTCTCCCGTCCCCAGGTAGCGTGATCATGGGTTAAATCAGTGATGAGTTTTCCTCATCAATGACATGCGATCATGCCGCCATCCTGCACTTACCTGTCCTGTGGAAGGGCAGGAAGCACGGTGGCGGTGCTTCTTGCTCCAGCACAGCCTGGGAAAGTATCTGGCTGTGCTGCAGGGAGCTGGTCCCAGGCAAAGGGGAGTGGTGCCATTGCACTCTGCTCTGGCAGAGCCACTGCTGGGATCACAACCGGACACTGCCGCAAGAAGGTAAGCTGTGGAAAGGTCCTTCCTTCTTTCCTTCCGTCCATCCGTCCGTCCGTCCTTCCTTTCTTTTATTCCTCCTCCACCTCCTCCTTCTTCTATTTTTTATTTTATTGTCTCCTGATGAGGTTCAGACTCAGAGGACTGGTAGCAGACTAGGGACAAATTCTGTTTTTATGAGCACTAAACTGTGGCTAATTTTGCATATGTAAGTTTTTAATATAAGAGCCGTTATCATTTGATGCTTTAATCCATGTTCTGCTTTGTACTTTTACCAAATTGTATTCTATTTTCTCTGAAATTTGTTTTTTTCCACTGATTTCTTGTACATTGTGCCTTTACGTCACAGACCTGATTCCATTTTTTTGTCTCTCATGACTTAAATAACTCTTTAATGTAATTGCCTCATGAATACCCTCATCTCTTTTTTTGATTATTATTTTTAACTTTATTCAGCAACAATAAATAAAATAAATCTGTTCAAACAAAAATCCATTTGTACTGTTTCATTACACAACAGGTTCAATATGTAAATATTTTTTACATTTTGTTCTTTTAAACCCATAGATTATATTAACATATCTTCTATGAATCTATGAATTACCTTCTATGAATTAATTCCATCTCTTTTCTTCTCTTTTCTTATTTCTATTTCTATCTTATTTTCCAGTCCATTTAAATCCTCTTTATTTACTTTTTGCTACTTCCTAACTTCACCTAGTACCAATTTTTTCTTGTAAATCCAAAGTTTCTCTTCGTTACCCTCCCCATCTGGGTTATCCCTCTATTTCACAACATAATTTCTTTTCATTTTCCCTTGTTTAATGCTCCTATTTGTCAGCCGTCTTTCTTGTCCTCTTTTATATTTTACTCGTCTATTTCATTTCTATTGCAAACCTTAATTTACTTTGCTATTGTTTTTATATATGTATTAACAAAGTACTTTTCTACTTGATTCCATTCTTTTTCATTTGAGTTATTATTCCTTCCTTGCATCATCATAGTTAATTCGTCCATTTCTCTGTAGTCCATCACTTTTACAGTCCATTCTTCTATTTTGGGAGTTTTGTTATTTTTCCCACATTTTTGCAAATGTTATTCTGGCCACCGTGACCATATACAGGATTAATCTCCAAAATTTTCTTCTTTTTTCTTTGTCTATTTTCTGTATTATATTCAGCAAAAATATTTCCGGTATTAATGGAATACTTGTTTGTAATATATCTGACATTGTCTCTTGTATTTTTTTCCAGAAAATTTTTGCTTTGTCGCATGTCCACCAAATGTGATAATAGGTTCCATTTTCTTTTCTGCATTTCCAACATTTGTTCTCTTTTGTTTTGTATATTTTGTTTATTTTTACTGGGTCCAAATGCCATCTGTACAACATCTTCAAATAGTTCTCTTTTAGGTTTTGTTCTGCTGTAAATTTTTGTGTCTAGCCGACTTCTTTCCCATTGTATCTCATGTCCTATATTTTGTACCCATGTAATCATTGTTGTTTTAATTTGTTCTGTTTCTAATTCTCTTTCCATGAGCCAGTTGTAAAGTTTTGAGGTCGTTTGCTTCTGAGACTCAAACATTATTTTTTCGAAAGTCTTTTCATTTATTTCTGATTCAAATCCTTCCAGTTTTTTATCCATATTAAATCTTTCTTTAAGTTGCCTATACAAAAACCAATGGCATTTGAATCCTTCATTTTCCAATTTCTCTCTTGTTTTCATTTTGAATTCTTGATTCTTCTCTTCTATTATTATATCTTCATATCGTATCCATTTTTCTTGTGGTTCTCTCCATCTTCCGAAAAGTGCTTCATGGGGAGAGATCCATAATGGGATTTTCCTATAATATTTTTTCTTAAATGTTTGCCAGGTTAGCAGCAACATTTTCCTTAGATAATGGTTCAAGAATTCTTCACCTATTTTTTCTTTATTGTACCATACATAGGCATGCCAGCCCATACGTACACCCGTACCTTCAAGATTTAGTAACTTTTCATCATATGAAGTCAGCCATTCTTTGATCCATGTTAAATTATTTGCTTGATAGTACACTTTTAAGTCTGGCAAGCCAAAGCCTCCTTTCTCTTTTTTTTTTCTGTAAGAATTTTCCATTTTATCCTAGGTCTTTTCTTCTCCCATATGAACTTAGATCTCTCCTTCTGCCATTCTTGAAATGGTTTTTCATTAGTAATAATTGGTAGGTTTTGGAAAAGAAAATTTAGTTTTGGTAATACATTCATTTTTATTGATGCAATTCTTCCCAGAAGCGAAAGTTGTAAAGAATTCCAGTTATCCAGGGATTTCTTAATTTCTTTCCAAACTATTTTGTAATTATTTTCAAATAACTCATTATTTCTCTTGGAGATCCATATTCCCAAATATTTAACTTTTTTTCTGATTTAAAGCCTGTTTTTTCAGTCAGTTCTTTTTCTTCCTCCAATCTAATATTTGTTGTTAAAATTTTAGTCTTATCTCTGTTGATTTTGAATCCGGCCGCTTCCCTGAACTGATTCAATTTTTCTAATAAGTTGTCTATGCTTGAATTTGGATCTTTTAAGATGATCACTAGATTGTCGGCGTATGCTTTTAGCTTATATTCATATTTTTTCACTTTACACCCTTTTATTTCTGGATCTTTCTTTATCGCCCTGATCAATACTTCTAGTATAGTTATAAACAGCAGTGGGGACAGAGGACATCCTTGTCTTGTACCCTTTTTTATCTCAAATTGTTTCATTTTTTCACCGTTGATTATTAAAGAGGCCACTTGGTCTTTATATATTTCCTTAATCCAACTCATGAACATGTTACCAAAATTCATTTTAGTCAACACTTGTATCATAAAGTCCCATCTTAGGTTATCGAATGCTTTCTCCACATCGATAAAAATCAGAGCTAATTTCTTATCATTGTTTCTTTCATAATGTCCTATAACATTCAAAATTGTTCTGATATTATTTTGTAATTGTTTCTTTGGTAAAAAGCCATTCTGATCGTCCTCTATTAATTCTTGTAATATTCTTTTTACTCTTTCAGGCTAAAATGTTCGTGAAAATCTTATAGTCAATATTGAGTAGAGAGATCAGCCAGAAATTCCCCAGTTCTTTCATGTCTTTACCTTCTTTTGGGATGAGTGTTATACTCGCTTCATTCCAAGAATTTGGTCTCCCTTCTCTTATAATTTCATTGTACATCTTTAACATATATGGTGTCAGCTCTTCTTGTAATTTCTTGTAGTATGTAGCTGAAAATCCGTCTGGTCCCAGTGCTTTTGAAACATTCAATTTTTTGATTTCTTCTGAAATTTCTATCATTGTTATTTTTGCATTTAACACTTTCTGCTGTTCCTGTGTTATCTTGGGGATATCTTGTTTCTCCAAATATTCCATTATCTTCCTTTGTGTCTTTCTTTCTTTACTACTGAAAAGTTCACTGTAATACTTGTAAAATGTCTGTTTTATGACCTCTTGGTCCGTAGATATCTTTTCCCCCATGTTTATTTCCGTAATGAGTCTCTTTTCTCTTTCTTTCCTCAGTTTAAAAGCCAGCCATTTCCCCGGTTTGTTAGCCTGTTCAAAAAATCTTCGTTTGGCTCTTTTCAATTTCCTGCTTAATTCCAATTGGCGCTCTGATTTAATCTGTTCTTGTAATATTTTCAACTCTATGCTTATTTTTGTCTCTGATGGGTTTGATCTTAATACTTCTTCACATAGCTTTATTTTTTTCCAAAATTTCTTGATATTTCTCTTGTCTTTTCTTTTTAAGTTCTGCTCCCCACTGAATAAAGTGGCCTCTTAACACCACCTTACTCACATCTCAAATTGTCTTCATTTTAACTTTATTTCTCATGTTTTCTTTAAAGTAATTTTTTGTTGCCTCTCTTATCTTTTCTAGATAAAACTAATTTTGGAATATATGATCGTTAAGTCTCCATCTCATAATTCTCTTTGGAGTTGTTATCTCTAATTGAATTGGGTTGTGGTCCAATAGTACTTTCCGTAGTATCTCCATATCTTTAACCTTATTTTGTAAGCCTTTTGAAATGAGGAACATATCGATTCTAGACATAGACTTATGGGTGTCCTAGAAAAAAGTGAATCCTTTTGAGTCTCTGTACATCATTCTCCAGACATCTTGTAACGACATCAGATCCATTATTCTGAAGAAGGATCGAGGGAGTTTTCTGTGCTGTTTTTGACAGGATTTATCTCCTGATCTATCTTTCTTGGGGTCCATCACCCCATTCGTATCCCCAAGCAGCAAAAAGTTATCCTGATTTGTTTCATTAGAGTAATTTAACAATTCTCATAACAGTTTCTGATAAAATTTACTTTTTTCCTCTACTGGGGAGTATATTCTGATCAATAAAATCTTTAGCTCTTGAAATTGTACCTCAACTCCCACATAATGTCCTTGCTTATCTTGAAATTTCAATTCTGATGGAAAATTCCCATTAATGTACAATACCACACCCTTCTTTTCCTTTTGGGGTGCCAAAATGTAACTTTTTCCTAGCTTAGGATGAATACCCTCATCTCTAAAAACTTAATTTTGGCTGGGCGAGGGGGAATAGAATCACATTTTCAGGAAAAATGTTTATTGTCTCTGTTAACTGACTGTATGTATGTTCTTATATGTAAAAAGGTTAACTCAAATTATCACAATCACTGCAAAGTGAGAATTTTGAAAGCCCTCCCTCCACCAATGCCAATGCAGCCACCAGTCCAAAAGGTAGTATATATACGCTATATATGCTTTTCTTCAAATTCATTCATTTGTAAACACTCCCAACACTTGAAATTATTTGTTCTACATCTCATAACTTTTATTTTATTCAAATATTTTAATATTCTCAGACCATGTGTTCGACTGTAGTTTTACTGTACCTTAGAGAAATCGTAGGCCTTTCAGATGCCATGGCTTATAATTCCCATAATCTATTACCACTGGCTATGCTGGGTGTGGCACCTGGGAACCGAACTTCAGAACATCTAGATGATCAAAAATCTCCATTTCAAATGAACCCTATAGACCCATCTAGCAAAGCAGGTATAAGCAAACACATGAAAGGGCAACAGAACAACATCTGTCTACCTGTCCTGATCTTGGACGCATCAACCTCAAATCTAGTTTTACCTCATTTCCATGGGGTAGGTGTAACATTTAACTGTCGTGTGTGTGTGTGTGTGTGTGTGTGTGTGTGTGTGTAAATTCTAGTAGTTGTAGATCTATAACATGTTATCCAGTTGTGTAATGTTTGGGTGCTAACAAACCCATGACTGCTAATAAATATAATAAATAAAAATATATGTTGCATGAAGGACTCAGAAAGGAGGTAGGCCCAGAGATAATCTCACTGCCTCATAGGACTACCCCTACATCGATTACATCTACTTTTGCCAGTGTATCTTTAGCTGAAATGCAGAAAAGAAATCTTAGTGTACAATAGATGGCCAAGAACATTATAACTAAAGGCAATTTTTTGTTCTTCCCATAGGAATGTCTGCTGTGTGGACTCTTGGTACAAAATGCATGCAATTTCCACTGGGACTAATGAGATATACAATATCCATTTCTTGCTGATGCAAAGAGAGTATGTTCTTTAGTGAACGAATGCAAAATCATATTAGCTTACTAATGTGCTGCTATGCAGAGTAATAGCTGGGCGAGATTTGTTGCACAGAAAAATATGTCATTTTTCTGAAATAAACTCATCCTTCCGTATTTGCTAAGGTTAGGGGCACAGGACCCTTGTAAAAGTGGAAAACCCATAAATAACTCTAAGCCCTCCCAAACCATAGTTTAGTACACACAAAAAAGGTATGCTTATCATATTCAATCCACCATGGATTCCTTTGAGGCATCAGGGTTACTTCACAAGGCAGAAGTGGGTGGCTGGTGTGGCTCACTGCCACCTCCTCTGCTGCTCCACACCATTTTTAATAGGCACTTACAAGCACTGTTTGCAGTTTCACAATTTCACAAGGCTTGTAGTCTCTATTAAAAATGGCATAGGGAGGCAACAGATGTGACAGCAAATATTCCGTGAATAATCAAATAGACAAATGTGGAGGGCTGACTGTACATATACATTCAAGCACATATGAATGAAAGAGAACTTCTAGCTTTGTAAGAGTCTGCATGGTTAGTTTCAGTTCAACCTTATTCTGGGCCTCATATCTATTTTTACTCTTATAGCCCCTTCAGCAGTAGTAGTAGGGCAACAGCTGTTAGAAGTATATTACTATCAATGCAATATTTACAGGGACTGCAATGGTTCTCAGCTTTAATTAAATAAGCCTGCAAGAATTATCTGAAGAAAGGGAAGGAAGTATATCAGCAGTGCCATCATCTTTCTCCATCCTTAATCTCAACCATTTTAGGACTATAAAAACAAAGTTCTTTCACTTGGCTGTTTCATAATCTATCAATTTTTAAGTACTTTAAAACCAATTATTCTGTGTTTTTACCTACGAATCCTTATGTATGTGTGCATTGTTTTATTTCCAAATATCCACTAAAAGGAGGCCAGTTATATCTTAATCAGTGAATGAGAATAAAAACAAAATCCTAAATTAAGGATACCAGAATCTGTCTTCTGGCCATGGGACCTATATTTGTTAAATCTAAGGCCATTTCCTCACTACACTGCTATAGTGCTATTATTCCACTTTCAACATCCTGTGAAATTCTGGGATTTGTATTTTACTGAGGCCAAAGAGCTCTCTCGCTTAGAATTCTAAATGCCCCTCCCTAAATTGCAAAGGATTCCATAGGATGTTGAAAGTGGAATAATAGCATTATAACAGTGTAGTGCGGAAATGGCCTAAGATTCTGCAACAGTAGATCTAGCTATAGGAATGGCTAAGACAACAAAAAGGACCACCCCTTCAGGGTCTCTCACCTTCCACTGGATTCAGATCTTCCACTGGATTCAGATGTTTAATGACAGACCTGTTGGGGATGATAGGAGTTTCAGCCCCACGGAAATGCAGCAGAAAAACCAGAGTTCAGCGAGCCAACAGCAGCAGCCTTGTTCCCCAGTAAGGATACTCACACATGGAGGAGTTTCTTCCAAAACAGGAGGCACTTTATCTTGCAGCAAAGTTCCGTTATGTACAAAACATAGGACAGACGGACAAAAGCTTGTACCAGGTACCAGGTTTGGTCAACAGACAAATACATACTGGCGTTGCTTTGTTATATACATATCTACAACCAATCAGGTAGAGGTTTGCACATCTCCCTCTACCATCTGCACACAACCCCAGTTTCTTATGCAACCTTGCAATTACCCACAGCTGGGGCATGATGCAACATCTTTGCAGTGGGCTGATCATTTTCCCAGGGTTCCCTGCCTGGAATCCCTGACAAGACCATCATTAGGCCATATTATACATTTCTTCCCATAGAGGCAGAACCAGAAAATAGCCTCTCCCTTATACAATGTGCTTTTATTTTTTGAAAGTGAGTTAGTTTAGCATTCACTCTATTAACTCAATATATCTGTTACATCTGAACATCTGTAAGTTTCTTTGATATGGGTAATCCATATTTTTAGTGAACGATGCAGTTTCCAGAATCAAAAGAAGAAAGTGGAAAAGATCTTTCTTCAGAATATTCCCTCTTCCTCTTCTTCTTCCTCAGACTCAGCAATAGTAGTCAAACCATGCTAGAAGTCAAGGAAAGTGAGAATGTAAAGAGTTAATAAACTTTCTTTGGAAATTGGGTCCACTCTGGAGCAAAGTGGCATACAAATGAAATTAATTGATTAAATTGTTACAAATTTTTAGAACATATTGATCTGTAATAGGCAGAGACAGTGTTTAAATGGACTTCAGGTAGTTCAGGGAACAAATACATGCTCCTACTCAGTTTTGCAAGTTTGTTGTTGTTGGACTTAGTAAATCCAACAAGCTGTACATTCAAGGTTAAACTGGAGGAATTTTGTGGCGTTTTCTTCCTTGTACTTTGTAGGAGCTACACCAATGTTCTCAACGTAAAATAGAAGGCAGGACAGATTTTTACTTCTTCTCTGAAGTGAAGTGGTTTGTTCTTATTGACACAAAAGCCTAATAAATCAAGAGATACTAGAGATACATCTACACTCACTATATTTCATTAGCATCAATTTTATTGTCATGGTTGTTTCCAAATACTGAAAACTTCTTTTTAGTGACAGAGCTAAAAGTTCTTCATCAACCATCTCTCATCCCCTTCAGGGAGCCATTTTAGTTTCCAGAGGGAATTGCTATTTAACTCACCTGCGGAGGTGGAGGAAGGGTGGTCAATGTGTCCTATGTGTTGTGTAATCACCCAGGGGCCCAAAGTGATTATTAAGAGTATTTGCATGGATACTGACATTATGAATCACTGAAGGAAGAGGATAACTCTGACCCCATCCTTCCTGAATCAGCAAAAATGTAAGAACCTGATACATAGCAGACTGGTCTCCGTTGCACAAGTTATAAGCAACCAAACTGTGGGCTAATTTGATAGCAGATCTTTGGTCTATGGTAGCAGATCTGTTTTCATACAGACTCTGTTTATATAAAGAGAAGGGCATTGGCCAATTTTAATATATTGGGTGGATGGTTATAGAACAAGGTATCCACCCTGCCTCAACTGTTTTCTCTGCAGCTCTTCTTCTTAGGCATCCTTCTCCCAGTTCAGTTTACTACCAATGGTGGAGCTGAGGGGGGGAAAAGAAGTGTCTGGAGTGGGTGGGTAAGATAGACATGGAGAGTTTAGTATCTTCTTCCTCATTCACACCTTTGGATGTAGAAACTGGACCCCACAGTCACATACAGCCCATTTTTATATGACAGAGAAATCTTAGTTAAATTCTATGTCATCTGAAGAACAGCTTCCACTTCATAGTTTATAAGAAGTGACCTCTTCACAAAATGCATCATGAATTTATAGAATTCTACTGCAACAAAATGGAGGTGGTAGAGAAGAACCTGGATAGTATTTAAAGGAATTAAGTAAATGACTGCTGGCCAGACCTATACATAGCTACTAATCCCAATTGCTACATACAGCCTCCAGTTTCAGAGGCTGTATGCCACAAAAAGGCAACTCCTTAGGGATAGCAGCAGATATGGGCTCCTACCTACATAGCCTGTTCCTAGACTCCTTAGAAATGTATGATTGGTAACTGTGAGAAACAGGAAGGATTTGTTGGCCTTTAATCTCTTTCAGCCAGGTAAATATCTGTGAGTTGTTTTTTACTTACCTCAGATTGTTCCATTTCATCTATCTCATCAACTCTGCTCAAATGAGGAGCACCATATTTATCTGTTAATTCAGCTAAGGTCTTTGATGTTGCCTCTCTTTCAGCTGCTAATTTTGCCTAGAATTCAAAATTAATGTTCAAGACCATGATGGAGTAACAGTTTACACTATATATTCTGCTGTACCAAGCCAACCTGACATAGGTTCAAGTCAAGCTGAAATCCATTCCCCAGCTACTTTTAGGTCATGGAGCTAAATGGGCAGAGCCTCCTATGAACCTCCTATAAAGATGAGTGGGATCTGCATGTGACAACAGTAGTGCTTTTGTGTATTTCCCATTCATTTTCCCCAGCACAGGTTGACTGGATTTCTCATTGTATCCTGGTAAACGTGAGTAAGTTGCCATGAAGAGTA
The DNA here is from genome assembly GCA_030412105.1 of Cyclura pinguis. Taxonomy (NCBI): domain Eukaryota; kingdom Metazoa; phylum Chordata; class Lepidosauria; order Squamata; family Iguanidae; genus Cyclura; species Cyclura pinguis. The sequence goes on along the minus strand of CM059601.1, from coordinate 119,488,474 downwards.
CTGGGCATCCCTTTTAGTGGGACAGATTGGTTTCTAAAGTGAAATCTTGTATTTTCTTCAGGAATATGTTAAAAATATTGCAAAGCACTCAGGAATACATTCAAGAAATTACCTTAGGATTTCCACTATTCAGCAGTCATTGTCTCAAAACTTACCAGGTATATGGTATAATCTTTATCTTAAGATTTTTTAGACTTTTTAGTACACCTCTGCAGACTTTGGTTAGTTCTGCAGATACAGGATATATTTTAAAAATACTTCTGAATGGAAGTGTTAAGAGTTATTCAGCATGGCTAGTGATGCATTCTATATCTAAAGATCATGAGTCCAAAAGTAGAAGTGATAGGATCAACAACTGTTTGTTCATGTACTAATACCACTTATATAAAAAGCTGTGGGCATATAAGCCCACTTAGAACATTAGAAGAAGGAGGAACGTAAGGGGAGCTGAACCTGCTCACAGTACCCAGGGTTACTTGAGGTACCTTTTTCTCCCACTGTGATTTCAATATTGGAAGTGAATCAAGATAAGTGAAAAGTTCTTTGCTGATTTTGCTGAAATCAGCGAAGTTAATAGTAAATGGAGATAAAACACAAAGCTTTGAAATAAAGAAGGGGGTACAGCAGGGATGCCCGTTATCACCACTATTATTTATAGCAGTACTAGAGGTATTACTGCTAGCAATAAATGAAGATCCACAAATGAAAAGATTAAAAACAAAAAGGAAGGAAATAAAGTACAAAGCCTTTGCAGATGATGTAATAATATTTCTTGAAAAACCACAAGACTCAATACAGAGGTTGAAGGAAATCTTGCAAAAATATGGACAAATAGCAGGATATAAGATAAATAAAGACAAGATGAAGATGATGACATTAAATATATCAAAAAGAAGAAGAAGAAGATTTGGAAAAAAGATCAGGATACCAAATAGTAAGGAAAATAAAATATTTAGGAATAAATATAACAAATAAAAATCAAGAATTATTTGACAACAATTACATGAAGACATGGAAGGAGATTCAAAGCAAAATGGAAAAATGGATAAATATGAAATTATCTCTTTTAGGAAGAATAAATGCCTTTAAAATGTCTCTATTGCCTAAGCTAATGTTTCTTTTTCAAAACTTGCCAATAATAGGATAAGAAACGATTTTCAAAGAATGGGAAAAAAGGCTACAAAAGTTTATTTGGCAAGGCACAAAACCAAGAATAAGATTTAAAACATTACAAGATGCAAAGGAGAGAGGAGGCTTTGATGTGCCATCGTTGAAAATCTATTATCAAGCATGCTGTAGAAACAAAGATTGGATTCAAGTGGAGAACACAACAATAAAAGAAGTTGAAGGAATAGAAAACAGATTTGGATGGCATGGATACTTACGCTATGACAAAGTAAAGGTGAATAAAGACTTTAACAATCACTATATCCGAAAGTCTTTGTTGAAAGTGTGGATACAAATAAAACACAAATTTTATAGAAGACTTCCGCTGTGGACTTCACCCCAAGAAGCATTTAGCTCCAACAAAACAGGGAAAATTATTGACATATCAAGAGTTGCTGAAAAAGGACGGTACAAAGTTAAGAATGAGTACAGAAGAGGAATTAAAAGAGCAAGGCCATGAATTTAACTGGTTCCCATAGAGACAATTAAAAGAGAGATTTAAAATGGATCAAAAATTACATAGGTTTGAAAGAAATGAAAATGAACTGGATGTATTGATGAAAGGGGACCAGAAAAAGAGAATTTCCAGATTTTATAAAATATTGCTACAAAGAGAGATGGAATCAGAAATTGTTAAAAACAACACGGTTAGATGGACTCAAAATACAGGATATCCAATTGAGTTGGATACATGGGTGAGGGCATGGAAGACAGATGTAAAATTTACACCAAGTTTGAATTTAAGAGAAATTTTTTATAAAATGTTATATAGATGGTACATGACACCTGTAAAACTGAAAACAATAGGAAATGGGAATGGAAAATGTTGGAAATGTGATGAGAAAGAGGGATCTTTTTTCCATATGTGGTGGACCTGTAAAATAAGAAAAAAGTTTTGGAAAGAAATACATGATGAAATTCAAAGAATGTATGGTTTTAACTTTGAAATGAAGCCAGAACTCTATTTGCTGAATATGCTAGGGCAACAAAGAGAAATAAGATCTCATCAAAAGACATTGTTATACATAATAACTTCAGCAAGACTGAAAGAAAATATATTGATATAAGAGAATGGAAATTCAAAGTCCTGGATATGGTAGCAACAGAAAAGTTAACTTTTTCGCTTAAAAATAAGTCAACCCAGAGCTTTGAAAGAGAATGGCAAGAGGTATTGAATTGGATAAAAGAATAAGATAAGGGAAAAGAAAGAAAGATGTGAGAAAGGTGAAAGACAAAATGTAAATAGTTAAATACAAGTTAAAAGTAATAGTTTATGATTGTTGTGAAACAGAGATAATGTATGGAAGGGAATGTTTATATGGAATGGAATGTTAAAATCATATTCAACTGGGAAAATTGATGTCTGGAAGCAGGGAGGGGGGCTTTTTTATTCTTTTTCATTTAAAATTTTAATAAAAATTACATATATATATATATATATATATATATATATATATATAGGAAAAGTTCTTTAAGTGATGGAAAGTGAGTAGTGTGCAGGTGGGAAGATGGTCCAGCTCTCTTGAAACATGCAACTGTATTTAAAAAACAAAACAGAACACAACAAAAAACCACCAATTCCTATTCATCTATGTACAGGACAGATGTGAGAGAGAACAAAAGGTCTGACTACTCCCATCGTTTCTACTTTGATTCTAAACTAGAGATATCAATATTCATCTATTTCATGCTTGCATGTGGTGATGAATAATTTCTGCCTTTTTCTTCCTGTAACAGAAAAAATGTACATTTCTGAACTATTCGCACTTAGTATGCCAAATTGTTTGGGAAAATTATTCTGCGCACACACATACCTGTAGATTTTTTGTGCACTGTTTTCAGCTAACAATATACATAGTTGAGGGGTTAGGATTGCTGGGGTTCCCCCCCTCAAGAAAGAGCAATCTTGCAGTAAAGAAATGTGGCTATACAGCAACAGTGTTTTGGTGCCCCCCCCCCAAAAAAAACTATGCATTTTGCATACAGAACCACAACTGTTGTGCCAAAAACTCACATATATTTCTGCAAAAAATAATTTCCTGAAACACCTTAGGAAGTATGGATAGCCGTTTTAAAAAAACCCTGCACAAAATTTTCCCCACCACATTATTCTTCATAATCAGGTTTCCTGATTATCTGGACCCCTGTTACTCTGTGTACTGGGGGTCCCGGGAGGGACACAAAATGTGCTTAACTAAAGGTGGGGAAAATTAGCTCAGAGCACTGCTTAGCGTTACGAGAGGCAGGGTAACGTAGCGAGATCTTGAACCCTATGTCTACGGGGTCAGGCTGAGTCAAGGAGCACACAAAAGTTGAAACAATAAATGATGTTTTATTAAACACAAGCAAAACAGTGTACGCGACACATTCACACAAGATAACTAACGAAAATAAAGGTTGGAGTGGTATAGAGGGATTTTTAGAGTGATTGCTGGTTTGGGTGATACTTCACCTGTCCTCAGGCCCGGAAAAATAGAGAGCGAGGCTAGGGTGTGATGTAGCTCAGCACGTGGAGCTGAGGGGAGGCTCGCCAAGCAAAGCGGCAGCAAGGTGGGATGAAACTCAGAAGCGATCCGAGGAAGGTCTTGGAATCAAGGGTTTTTATAAGGAGAATGTGACTGCAGGCTATGCCGTACTTGGGAGAAAACAATAGATTTTGGAGTTAGAGACAAAGCCTCCGAAAGGTCAGAATCTGAATGACTGAGTTATCGCAGAGGTTCTCAACAGAGTAGCCAGTATGCAAACACAGAGTACTTGGGTATTGTATAGTTTACCCATCAAGCTGCCAGCGCGAGGAAGAGGCTCTTTTGTAGGTTGCGTGCATACCTAATTAGAGTACTTGCTTGGAGGTCTCCTAAAGCAGCGAGTCAGCTATTTTCTGGCCTGCCTGTATTGTCCAGGAATATTACGGTGATTAACGGCCAAGCTTGGTGGCATGCTTGTCCGGTGGCCTCGCAAGCACGTGGAGGGGAATAGATAAGTGAAGCCGAATTGTGATATCAAAAGGATATCTTTTAATATCCCCAAAGCTCGGACCAGCCAGGGCAGTAACAATCCTCCCCGGAAAATGGGCGATGTTGGGGACAATATCGGACATTTTCCAATTAAAAATCAAAATCAATTTAGAGCCAAATAGGGGCTTGCAGGTTGGTAGCCATATCACTCCTCAGGAAAGGGAATTTCAGGAAGAGCAAAAGGATTCCTATCTCATAAAGACAGTCCTAACTAAAACCTAACCCTAAACACACACACACACCAATGTCAATAACGCAATAATAAACAATTAAACAATAAACAATGTCCACTGTCCCATCAATAGGGAACAGTCGAAGAATGAGCAATGGTAGAAAAATCAATCAATGAAATACGGTAAGTCCAATGCATGGGTTGGCAGTGAAGGTAATCCAATCAGCAAACAGTTCAATGTGGACTGAAAGTCCATAGTCCAGGGGAGGGGAGGTGCAAGGAACAGTCTTGGCACCCCCCCTCGCAACAGAAAAGTCTTGTAGCTCGAGTGGGCAAGCAAAGCATAAGTCCATCCAGGCAATGGAGCAAGAACAACAACAAAATGTCCAAGTCGGTGCAGCCTGGCTTGCTGGAAGTTCAGGAGCAATGAGTCTTTGCAGAATTTGGAGCCTGGAATAGTCCATAGGGTTTCTCGGGTCAGCAAACGGTAGCAGCAATGGCAAAAAGTCCGTTTTTGCGATTGGAAGGCTGTGTGGTCACCTTCCCTCATGGTCACGGGTGTCGTCGAAGAACCAGGACTCTCCAAGTCTCAGTCATCAGATGGAGCAGCAACTTTCTTCGTCACCCCCCCCCCACGGTACTCGGGGGCATTGGTACGACCTCGGGATCTTCCCAGTCTTCTGGATCAATTGACCTATTATAGCTTCAACAGAAGAACTGACATGATCATCATCCAATGTATACCATAAATGCAAATGGCTGGCTCAAAGCCTACTGGGAATTCAAATTGAAACTGGATCATTATGACTGAAAAGACTAAGAGTCCTCGGGGACATAAATAGCAACTGAGATTAAGGCTGTATTGGCCGGAGGACGGCTGTTGGTTGGGACAGTGAGACTGCTGGTTCGGGTCCCGCATTGGCTCATGGGTCTAGAGACACCCATGTTAACATCCCAGCAGCACGAGAGGACCCACGGTTATGAAGGTCCCATTCGCACTCTGGTCCGTATAACATGGACCTACACACTCGCACCCTCCCTTCGCTCAGACTGAAGCCGAAGCTCCAAGCCTGATGATGTTATCGAGGGCTTGGAGCGGCTTAATAACCTAGTACCGATGGTTCGATGCTGGCCCCGAGCAAGCAGTATCACTAGCCCACAGATATAGCTGAACTCCGAAGGCAGACCTGAAGACTGGTCGCCTTCGGATAGGCTTTTGCAACCAAATGGGACATTCAATGCAAAACAATCTATACCGAAAATAACACCACTTCCCAATCACCCAAAAATAACCAGGAACTATGTACATAAGCGGGAGGTTGGAGAGTTGGCCATTTCTCTCCGTCCCGTGCAGACAATGTCAATTTAACCATTGTCATACACCTCATAAATTGAAGTACACATCTCGGATAAGTTAATTTCTGGAATGTTCTTGTAATTTAGCGATACTTGAGGAGCAATTACATTAATGGGAGTCTTCCCAGTAGCTTCCTCAAGCGAGTCTGTATCGGCGATGCCTTTCGGATTGACTAGGTGACCCTTCCACTCTTTCAGTTGAGAGACGTGGAAGAACTTCAGCCAGTCTCCCTTTTTCCTGGGAATTCTTACCTGATATACAGCAGGGGAGATCCTCTTCACAATGGGGACAGGGCCAACCCACTTGGCAGCAAGGGAGTGCTTATCCTTATAGAAGTTTCTATATAGGACTAGCTGTCCCTCCTCCCACTGGCAAGGGTGATGAACCCATCCCAGTTTCTTGTCCATTTTCTGTAGGTTTTTGCCCAGCTGGACAGCTACTTGCCTGTGTACTTGCCCTATATGCTGCACTAGGTTCCTCACCCATTCGTTATTTAGAACCACTGGCTCTAAATCGGAAGGGAGGCTAGTGTCTATCCAAAAAGCCTCGAGCAGCATCATCTTCCCCCCAGTCATCACCATGTGCGACGTGAAGCCGTGAGGGGTTACTGTGCCTCGGAAGGCCATCAAAATAACTGGCAACTTATTATCCCAGTCCTTGCCGGAAGAACGCACCATCTTCCGAAGCGCTTCCTTCACAGAGCGGTTCGTCCTCTCGATTTGTCCTGAACTCTGAGGATGGTGGGCGATATGGAAGCGCTGGTGAATGCCCAGTGCCTTGCACAACTCCTGGGTAACTTCACCAGTGAACTGTACCCCTAAGTCTCAGTCAAGGTCACGTGACACTCCCCACCTTGCCCAAACATTGTTAAAGAGCAAGCGCGCTGCTGTGCTTGCCGTGTTGTCTCTACACGGAAAAGCCTCGATCCATTTGCTGAATGGATCGATGACGGTTAAACAATATTTGTTCCCCCACAGGGTTGTAGGTAACAGGCCTATGAAATCTATTTGAATGTGCGACCAGGGACCCTCGATGCATTGGTGCTAGATGGGTGCCTTGGGGCCGGAGGTGTCAGCGTTGACCATGGCACAAGCCAAGCAGTTGTCGACCCACTGGTTTACATCCTGCTTGATCTGCGTCCACCACCCGGTCTCCCTTACCTTGTCCAGAGTCACACTTCACCCTCGATGTCCCTGTCATGCACAAACTGGATGATGTCACTGCAGAGGTCTTGGGGCATGATCCAGTGGCATTAGCCACTGGGATCGATAGCCCAATACACTCCTTCTAGTTGGGAGATCTTGAATTGACCGGACTCGTCCAAGCCCTTCTTGGCCAGTTCCAAGATCTCAGAATCTCCCTTTTGCAACACTCCCAGGTCGAACATGGAAGGTATCATGGGTTCTTTAGGGTTGACATTTATAGCGGCGATGGGGGCCCCATCGTCCTGTAAAGCGGCATCCCAAGCTATGGCGTCTGCCCTGGTGTTCCAAATACATGTAGCCATGTTCTTTCTCTGGTGTCCTTGGACGTGAGCAACCCATGTAGGGGCAGTTCGTTCTTCAATCTGGGCAGCGATCCTGACCCATTTATCGACATGGGCAATGGGCTTCCCATCGGATGTTTTGAGATTGTTTTGGAGCCAGATCGGTAACCAAACACTGGCTGCCTTGGCAGTCCAATCTGAATCTGTATAGATGGCCAGGGGGCAGTCAAGCGGTTCGTGCTCCAGGATAGCCCTTAGAGCTTCTACTTCCACCACCTGGCTGGAGTGTGGCCGGGCCTTTCCCTGTAGGGTGAAGGAGTCTGTGACTCAGATCACTCCATAGCCTGTCCATGGGCTACCGTCCACGTGCATGGAAGACCCATCACAGAACCAACAAACAAAGCCCTTTAACTGAGCTTCCTCAAGGGAGGCTCCCCATTCCACCGGCCATTGACTAGTATTCAAAGGTGGTAAAGGGCACTCATGCGTGGCTCCGGTCACAACTAGACCATAGGGAGCTGGTGGTTCCTGTGGTTGCTTCTGAAAATCCACCCCACGTGACACCGGAGAAACAGTCCGTTTGGCAATCCTGGCGTTGGACACCTGGCCATTCTGGACTTTCCTGACAGGATGTACTTAAGCGGCGTGTGGGGGGTCTGGACAATCACGCGGGCGCCTCCGATCATAAACTCCTAGTGCGTTATAGCCCAGATCAGTGCGAGGTATGTTTTCTTGCTTGGAGTAAATTTAGTCTCGTGTGGGTCCAAATTCCTGGAGGCGTAGGCTATCACACGCTGAGTGCCGTTTTGTTGTTGTGACAGAACTGCTCCCATACTCCTATCCGAGGTGGCTAGTTGTATGAGGAATGGCTTAGCAATATTCGGGTGCGCAAGGGCAGGTGCTTTCATCAAGTTCTCCTTAAGTTGGGCAAATGCCTGCTGTTGTGCCGGTCCCCATTCCCACTGGGCATTCTTCTTTAATAGGGCATATAGAGGCTTCGCCTTGGCTGCAAAAGACTCTATAAAGTCCCTGGAAAAGTTGAATGTCCCGAGCAGAGAACGCAAGGAGTGCACGTCTGTGGGGGCTGGTAACTTTGAGATCACTTCTACCCGTTGTGCATCGGGAGTGCGACCTTCGGTGCCTAAACAAAGCCCTAGATATTTCACTTCGGTGGACACCAATTGGGCTTTTTCACAGTTGGCCTTAAAGCCGGTGTCGTGGAGGATTCCTAACACCTCTTGGGTGATCTCCCTGGTCCTTTCCTCCGAACTGGAATGTATCAGAATATCGTCCATGTAAGACAAGACGTGAGACCTTGAAGCTGGCTGCAGCTTGTTCCACATCTTTACCATGTGGGCACGGCAAAAGGATATCTTTTAATATCTCCAAAGCTCGGACTAGCCAGGGCAGTAACACCCCCCCTTTTTTTTTGCCAAGAAACTATGATGAATATGTTTTCCGTCCCAATTCTAAACATCTATAACTTACTTACTCACTTATTTATTAGGAAAACTCCAGAGTTACAAGTTCCAGAGCAAAGGCTTAAATGGCAACTGCTTTGGACTTTCTGGAACATTAAATGTTATTTTTTCACTTCTTCCAGAGAATCTGATTTGCAAGGTGAAGACAAATTTCTTCTACATTTGATATCTGATGAGTCAGCGTGATACCATAAATAAAGACTTTGGATACAAATCAGGCCAATCTCTTGATTTCAAGGCTCTTACCCTTTTCACACAGCATTTCTTAAGCGAAAGGGCCCCCTGAGCATCGCGTAAATGTGAAGAGTGGTGTGCATGACACACTCCCATTTACGCAACGCTCAAAAGCCTCATGCGCAGTGCATATGCACCTTTTTATTTTCGGCTTTTAGCTGAAAATGGTGTGTGCTTGTGCACCAGTCAGGGGCCTGGGGCGAACTTACCTGCCCTGTGGAGCCTCTGGAGCTGGGCCGGTCGCGCTTCCTGTCCTCAGTGCAGCCTACAGCTCCCAGGCTGCACTGCGGAAGGAAGAGGTGGGGCGTGGGTGGGGCACTCGCGCAACCAGGAAGCTGCTACGGAGCCCAAGCAGCAGGACACAAAAGCTTTCCTCCGAAGGCTTCTCGCACGAGCACCGCCCCCCACCTCCACAAAAAGGTAAGGTGCGGAAAGGGCCTCTGTTTGGCCACAAAACTCATTAGGCAATTTTGAACCAATGACTCACTTGCTTTCTTTTTCAGTCTAACCTATCCTGCAGCATTGTTTTGGACTTAGAATTTAGATAAGCTTGTGAATATGAGCTCCAGAGAAAGCAAGCTATTAATGTGATAAAAAGATAACTTATACAAGAGAACAGGTGAACACAGGGTGATATCTGATATATATCTTCTATCAGTGGGAGCTTGGTATGCGAATAAGCTTTCTGATGAGTATTATCTAGGGAAGGATGGAAAAATTTGTGTATTTTCAAACAAAGTTTTATTTCTCAGTTCTGGATGCCAACTAAGGCAATGTTAGATGGTGAAAAGTCTGTACTGTTGACCCTTCACATTTGCAGGTTTCACTTTCATGAGTTTGATTATTTGAGAGTTTCTCCAACTCCTGCCCCCTACCACCACTTCAAGTGCTTTTTTCCAGGGGAACCTTCCTTCTTAGAAGCTCTGATCAGGGCATGCCACCCTTTAAAAACCCACTTCTGGTCCTTTTCCTCCTCCACCAACTGCTGCCTGGCCAGCTAAGGATGGCTCACAGCCTGATTTCTCAGCACCCCAAACCGTCTCCTAATGTCTCCCACACACCCAAGGAAGGAGACGGGCAAGAGAAAGGAAGTACAGGGCCACTATGCTGACGCACTCACTTCCCTTGACCTGGTTTTGACCCTGGGTGCCTGCTTTCCTCACCATGTCTTCGCCTCCTTCCCACAGGAACACACATACACATTTTGATATTTGTGGTTTTTCCACTTTTCCAGAGGTCCTGTGCTCCTAATCCTAGTGAATGAGGAGGGCAAAGTGTATTTTTAAGTTTGCAGTGCAGTTTGCTAAAGAAGTGTGTACTGTATATATAATTATAGGTACAAATAATATGCCTATTTGAAAAAATGCAAACAAAAATGCTTTATTCTATGAGAAAATCAATTGCAAAAAAATTGCATAAATTTGAAACTTTACCCCAAGATATGTACATTTGGAAAATAACAAAAAGTATATGAAAATTGTACAGGTTAGGAAAAATGCAACCCAGTTTGGAATTGGGATGGAATAAGTTTAGCTGTGGGGGGGAAACAGACTCTGAACAAAACTTAGTTTGACCAAGTTACCCACACCTGATACTGACACACAGTTAAAATGACTGTTGATGGTGCCTCTCCTACCTCCAACTCTGCCTGTCGTTGCTGCTCCAATAGAAGCTCCTCTGCTTTCTCTCTTTCTAACCTCTCACGTTCTTCACGCTCTCGTTCCATCTGTGCCTGTAGTCATTTCATGCAACAGAAGGCATTATCTTCCAGACATTATTATGAAGCCACAAAAACCAATTTTAAAGAGTTTAAGCAACTTTAAAAAAAAAAACTTTTGGGAGATTTTGATATAGCATACTATTAAAAAATGTAATCATCCACCTGCAGTTTGAATTGGGACAATCTGCTTTTCCAGTTTAAAATTCTACTATCTCATTCTGCTGCATCTATAGACTAGACTCAGTCTCATTAGGACAGTTTATTACTTAACATTTATTTGGTGCCAATGGTGTGCTAGCAGAAGAAGTTTCAGTGAAAAGCATGAGACTTGATGTCTGATTTCTACTGATTTTGTGAGCACGATCAGGGAGGAGAGAGAATCAGCCACTCCTGCTTCTTCTGGACCACCACAACCCATTTCATCAGTGCAAGTCCACCACAGGATCTAGGACTATGAAATAGATTTTAGTAGTAGTAGTAAATTTTGCAACTGACCACACCCTGTGGCACCCTAGGGCACTTTAATTCTGCTTTTACATGTGGGCTGTCAAAAAGTATACTGACATGCAAGCTTGGATCATTCAATGAAATCCTTTGTGGAAGCAGAAGATCCTTCTCTTTAAACAAGAGGCAATCTCTATTTATCTCCATTTCCCCCATATTGTTCTCCACCCCCATTCATTGCATTCTATAGCATTCCAGATGGTTCCCCAATCCTTAGAACTGGCTTTTCTGTAAGGCTTGGGAAGCTATTTTTCAAAGTAAAAAATTACAGTTATGATACCAGGACCCAAGCCTGATAATCTGAAAGATAAAGAATCCAACATAAAGAAAGGAAACCAGGATAGCAGACCCAGCACATTTTATTTTTTCCTACCTGCCTCTCTTCTTCAAGCTTCTGCTGAATCAAAAGTTCTTCTTCTTTCATTTTTTCTAACATTTCCACTTCTTTTTGGGCCTCCTCACGTTCTCGCTCCAGCTCTTCCCTTTCCATTTTCCTCTAGAAATGCAGTTTTTAAAATTTCATCAGGAAAAGATGAAATTTCACATTTTGTCATTTCCTTGAGTAGGAGAAATGTCCAGAGACAGGCTTTTGGAATGTTCAAATCAGCTCTCTTATTTGGTGAGAAGACTGAACACTTAAAACGACAATGGTGCACATTTCTACTCAGGAAACGCAAACCCCACTGAATTCATGGGATTATTTCCAGACAAATATGTACAGTATTACAACTACAGTGGGTATTTCTGCAATATCTGTTTTTGTCTCTAATCCACAAGTAGGGCAGGATATAGTGTAAGCTTGAAATATTCAATGATATCTAGTTTTTAAAAAATAGTCTTAAGATATTGCAGGTGTTGTTAATTTATTGATATGTATAAGACAAGTTGAATATATATGAAACCCAAATGTTTTTATTTTTTGTGTTTTCTGATGACTGTATTGTCCCTTTTATTTTCTTTTTTAATAGCTGGGAAAAGTCCATCAAAGTATAAACTGGGCAAAATGTATTGGGTTTTTCCAGCAAACAACTCTCTCTCCCATTTTGATACAGACACCAAAGCAGACATAGTGCAAGCTTTTAAAGCAGCATCAGTTCTCCAAAAGCAACTGCATATCTGGAAACATATTCAGGGGTAGCCATGTTGGCCATGCAGCAAAATACAACAAAATCCAACTCCAGAAAATAACAACCAACCAAAATGCATAAAATATATCATGCAAGCTTTCAAAGCTTCTCTGGCTTCTTCATCAGGCAAAGACATTCGTACAAAAGAAGAAAAGTGACAAAAGCTCATATGATGTATTTTGTGCATTTCAGTTAACCAATAACGGTACAGTTGGCCCTCCATATCCATGGATTCTGTATCCACAGATTCAACCAACCGTGGCTTGAAAATATTCCACCAAAAAAAGAGAGAGAGAGAGAGAGAAAAGAAAATTCTCATTTTGCCATTTTATATAAGGGAAACCTTTTTACCAAACCATTGTACATAATGGAACTTGAGCATCCACTAAGTTTGGTATCCTAAGGGGTCTTAGAACCAAAGTCCGGTAGATACCAGTGGCCTACTGTATCATGTTTTTATAGGTTCTAGATTTTGTTGTATTTTGTTGCATGGCCAACATGGGTACCACTGAATATGTTTCTTGAATTCGAAGATACTGAATTTTGCCACAGCAAGAGAAACTTTAAGGAAGGAGCCGCCAATGGACTAGAACTTAAATCTTTGAGGTCTTTACCTCCAACAAATGTAAAACTTGTTTCTTTGGACCACAGTGGGCAAGCTTTACCTATAAATCACATAAACATTTTTCCAGACGTTAGCAGTTACAGGGACTTCTTGAGAAATTCAAGAAAGGAGCAGGGAACTTCACACAGGACAGGGACAACCTAGATCTCAAGGGAAGTTACTTTTCTGCTGCTAATAGAGTTGAAATTTCATTACCTGAACTTTATTGCCATTTGTCCCTTGTCCCTACATGGCCAAGAAGGGGATTGGGCTCTGCCTGCATTCATATGTCTCTGAACCATCTTAACTGACAACAGAAGAATATTTGGGACAAAATGTAGGCCTGTAACATTGTCATTTTTCTTCTCCTGCATGATTTTTAGCATCTTTGTGTTACCCTGATTCCTGGGGGTCCCGGGAGGGACACCTAAATGCGCTCTCAAATTATAAGTTGGGGAAATTAGTCAAGAGCACTGCCTAGCAATACGAGAGGCAGGGTAACGTAGCGAGATCTTGAACCCTATGTTTACGGGGTTAGGCCAAGTCAAGGAGCACACAGAAGTTGGAACAATAAATGATGTTTTATTAAAACACAAGCAAACAGTGTATGCAGCACACTCACACAAGACAACTAAGGAAATAAAGGTTGGAGTGGGATAGAGGGATTTTTAGAGGAGTTGTTGATTTGGGTGACACTTCACCTGTCCTGAAGCCCGGCTGGAAGCGGAGAAGCTGGGGAGCGTGGATCTCAGCACGTGGAGCTGAGGGGAAGGCTCACTGGGCAAAGCGACAGCAAGGCGGGGTGGAAGCCAAGAGCGATCCGAGGAAGCGCTCAAAGTCAGGGGTTTTTATAAGGAGAATTGTGACTGCAGGCTAGGTCAGACTTGGGGAAAGCAATGGATTTGGGGCTGGAGACAAAGCCTCAGAAAGGTCAGAATTTGAATGATTGAGTTATAGCCAAATTGTCAATAGGATAGCCAATATGCAAATGCGGAGTACTTGAGCGTTGTATAGTCAGATCATCAAGCTGCCAGCGCGGGGCAGAGGATCTTTTGAAAGCAGCATGCATACTTAATGAAGGTACTTGCCTGGAGGTCTCCTGAAGCTGCGAGTCGGCTATTTCTGGCCTGCCTGTATTGTGTTGGAATATTACGGCGATTATCGGCCGAGCCTGTATGCATGCTTGTCCGGGGGCCTCGCAAGCACGTGGAGGGGAATGGGTATGTGAAGCTGAATTATTGATATCAAGAGATATCTTTATATATCCCCCAAGCTCGGGCTAGCCAGGGCAGTAACAACACCCCCCCCCCCGGAAATGGGCAATGTTGGGGACAATATCAGACATTTTCCAATTAAAAATCAAAAATCATTTTAGTGCTGAATAGGGGCTTACAGGTTAGGTGATAGTATTACGCCATGGGAAAAGGGAAAGCAAAGGGTTTCTACCTTATAACAAGATTCCTAAATAAAACCTAAACCTAAACACAAGCACACAAACATCAATTAAACAACAATCAATAAACAAACAATGATCAATGTCAAACTGTCCCATCAATAGGGAACTGTCAAAGAATGAGCAATGGTGGTAAATAGCAAATGCAATCAATGAAATAATCAATGGAATACTGTAAATCCAATGCAGTGTCTGGCAATGAAGGCAATCCAAGAAGCAATCAGTTCAATGTGGATAATGGGATGAGAGTTCATAATCCGGGGGAGGTGAGGTGTGAGCAAAAGTCCCTGCACCCCCCCTTGCAACAGAAAAAGTCTTGTAGCTGGGGCAAGTGAGCAAAACATAAGTCCATCCAGGCAACGGAGCAGGAACAGCAACAAAATGTCCAAGTTGGTGCAGTTTAGCTGGCTTGCTGCACGTTCAGGAACAGTGAGGCTTTGCAGAGTTTGGAGTCTGGACCAATTCATTGGGTTTTCTCGGGCGAGTAAACGGTAGCAGGGACAGCAAAAGTCCATCTTTGCAATCAGAAGGCTGCATGGTCACCTTCCTTCATGGTCTCAGGTGTTGTCGAGGAACCAGGAATCTCCACGCACAGGCCATCAGATGGAGTGGCATCTTTCTTCGTCACCCCCCCCACGATACTCGGGGGCGATGGTACGACCTCGGGATCTTCTCAATCCTCTGGATCAATTAACCTATTAGAGTTTTAACAGAAGAACTGACACAATTAGTAGCCAATGTATACCATAAATGAAAATTGCTCAAAGCCTACTGGGATTTCGAGCTGAAACTGGAAATTTTGCTCACAATGATCTGGAAGGGTTTGTGGGAGTGAGGACTTAAATAGCTCCCAAGTATAAAGCAGTTTTGGCCATAGGAAGGCTGAGAAAGGAGAGAAGCTGTGGATTCAGAACCCGCATCAATCAGCCGGCCCCGTGGCAAGGTCTAACATCCCAGCACCACGAAAGAATCTTGGATTGAGAAGTTCCCATTCGCACACTGGTCCTGAGACTGGGTCACCCAGAGTCGTCCCGGAATGAGGCCGGATCTAGACATCCAAAGTCATTCCAAAACAAGGTGGGATTCCAGCTGGCAGACAAATAACCAAAGTCATCCCTGACATGGCAGTTCGCGGTCCCCCCATCGCTCAAGCCTAGAGCCTGACTCCAAGCCTGATGATGTATCCCAAGGGCTTCGGGGTCTGCAGGAACGGTGCTGGTAGCTAGATGTAGGTTCTGAGTGCACAACTTCCCTACCTCAAGAAAGCTGGATTCTGAGGCAGGCCTGAAAGATGGTCGCCTTCGGATAGGCTTTTTAAACCAATGGGACATTCAATTCAAAACAATTCACAACAAAAATAACACCACATCCCAACTATACAAATGCACCCAAGGAACTATATACATGAGTGGGAGATCAGAGAGGTTGCCACTTCTCTCCGTCCCGCGCAGACAATGCCAATTTAACCATTGTCAAACACCTCATTGATGGACACAAATGTTTCGGACAAATCAATTTCTGGTATGTCTGTGTAATTTAAAGACACTTGAGGAGCAATTATGTTAATGGGAGTCTTCTCAGTGGCTTCCTCAAGTGGGTCTGTTTCGACGATGCCTTTTGGATCAACTAGCTGGCCCTTCCACTCTTTCAGCTGAGAGACGTGGAAGAGCTTCAGCTAGTCTCCCTTCTTCTGGGGGATTATCACCTGATAGACAGCTGGCGAGATCCGTTTCACAATGGGGATGGGGCCAACCCACTTGGCAGCGAGGGAGTGCTTGTCCCTATAGAAATTTCTATATAGGACTAGCTGTCCCTCCTCCCACTGGCAAAGGTGATGGACCCATCCCAGTCTCTTGTCCATTTTCTGCAGGTTTTTGCCCAGTTGGGCAGCTACCTGCCTATGCACTTGTCCGATATGCTGTACTAGGTTCCTCACCCACTCATTATTTAGAACCACCGGTTCTAAATCGGAGTGGAGGCTGGTGTCTACCCAAAAAGCCTCGGGCAGCATCATCTTCCACCCAGTCATCACCATGTGCAGCGTGAAGCCGTGAGAAGCTACCGTGCCTCGGAAGGCCATCAATATGATGGGCAGCTTGGTGTCCCAATCTTTCCCCGAGGAGCGCACGACTTTTCGGAGCGCTTCCTTCAAAGAACGGTTGGTCCTCTCAGTCTACTCGGAGCTTTGCGGATGGTGCGCAATGTGGAACCACTGGCGTATGTCCAACGCCCTGCACAACTCTCGGGTCACTTCCCCAGTGAAGTGAACTTCAAGATCCGAGTCAAGGTCACGCGACACGCCCCAGCGAGCCCAGACATTGTTGAACCACAGCCCCGCAGCTGTGCTAGCAGTGTTGTCTCTACATGGGAATGCCTCGATCCATTTGCTGAATGGATCGATGACGGTCAAACAATATTTGTTCCCACGAGGGCTTGTAGGTAAAGAGCCTATAAAGTCTATCTGAATGCGCGACCAGGGACCCTTGATGTGTTGATGCTGGATGGGCGCCTTGGGGCTGGAGGTGTCAGCGTTGACCATGGCGCACGCCAAGCAGTTGTCGACCCACTGGTTTACATCCTGCTTGATTTGCGGCCACCACCCAGTTTCCCTTACCCTGTCCAGAGTCACACTTCGCCCTCGATGTCTCTGCTCGTGCACGAACTGAATGATGTCGCTGTGGAGGTCTTTGGGTACGATCCAGTGATGCTGGCCACTGGCATCGATGGCCCAAAACACACTGTCCAGTTGGGAGATCTTGAACTGACCAGACTCATCCGAGCCCTTCTTGGCCAATTACAAGATCTCGGAATCTCCTTTCTGCAACACTCCCAGGTCGAACATGGGAGGGATCAGCTGTTCCTTTGGGTTGACATTTATAGCGGCGATGGGGGCCCCATCGTATAAAGCGGCATCCCGAGCTATGGCATCTACCATGTTGTTCCAAATACATGTAGCCATGCCCTTTTTCTGGTGCCCTCGGATGTCAGCAACCGATGTAGGGGCAGTCCATTCTCCAATCTGTACTGCAATCCTGTCCCATTTCTCTAGATGGGCTATGGGCTTCCCATCGGATGTTTTTAGGTCATTTTGGAGCCAGATCGGTAACCAGACACTGGCTGCCTTGGCAGTCCAATCAGAGTCGGTATAGATGGCCAGGGGGCAGTCAAGCGGTTCGTGCTCCAAGATAGCCCTCAGAGCTTCTACTTCCGCCACTTGGCTGGAGTGTGGCCGGGCTTTCCCCTGTAGGGTGAAGGAGTCTGTGACTCGGATCACTCCATAGCCTGTCCGTGGGCTTCCGTCCACGTGCATGGATGACCCATCACAGAACCAACGAACAAAGCCCTGTAACTGAGCTTCCTCAAGGGAGGCTCCCCATTCCACTGGCCATTGACTATTCTGCAATGGTGGTAAAGGACACTCATGTGTGGCTCCGGTCACAACTAGACCATAGGGAGCTGGTGGATCCTGCAGTTGCTTCTGAAAATCCACCCCACGTGACACCAAGGAAATAGTCCATTTGACAATCCTGGCATTGGACACCTGGCCATTCTGGACCTTTCCCGAAAGGATATATTTAAGAGGTGTGTGTGGGGTCTGGACAATCACACGAGCTCCTCCAATCATAAAGTCCTAGTGCGTTAGAGCCCAGACTAATGCGAGGTAGGTCTTCTCGCAGGGAGTAAATTTGGTCTCGTGTGGGTCCAAATTCTGGGAGGCGTATGCTATCACACGCTGAGTGCCGTTAAGATACTGGGACAAAACTGCTCCTATACTCCTATCCAAGGTGGCTAGTTGTACGAGGAACGGTCTGGTGATATTCGGGTGTGCAAGAGCTGGTGCCTTCATCAAGTCCTCCTTAAGCTGAGCGAATGCCTGCTGTTGTGCCGGTCCCCATTCCCACTGGGCATTCTTTTTTAATAGGGCATATAGAGGCCTTGCCTTGGCGGCGAAGGATTGTATAAAATCCCTAGAAAAGTTGAATGTTCCCAGCAGAGAACGTAGGGAGTGCACGTCAGTGGGGGTTGGTAACTTTGAGATCACTTCTACCCACTGTGCATTGGGAGTCTGACCTTCAGTGCCTAGACAAAGCCCTAGGTACTTCACCTCAGTGGACACCAATTGGGCTTTTTCTCGGTTGGCCTTGAAGCTGGTGTCACAGAGGATTCCTAACACCTCATGGGTGATTTCCCTGGTCTTTTCCTCCGAATTGGAATGAATCAAGATATTGTCCACGTAGGACAAGACGTGGGACCTTGAAGCTGGCTGCAGCTTGTTCCACATCTTGACCACGTGGGCATGGCAAATGCTTGGGCTGTAATGGAAGCCCTACGGTGTGCGTTTAAACACATACTGTTGCCCCCGGAATATGAAGGCAAATTTATACCAACACGCCTCATGCAACGGGATCGAATGAAACGCATTCGCCAAGTCCAAAACACTGTAATACTTGGCTCCTGCCACGATGGTGGACAGGATCTCGTTATATTTAGCCACGACTGGTGCCACGGGAGGAGTGACGGAGTTCAAAGCTCTAAAATCTACTGTCATCCACCACCTTTTGCTGTTGGATTTGAGCACTGGCCATAAGGGCACATTGCAGATGGACTGCATAGGGGTGACTATGTCCCACTTGACGAGTACCTCAATAGTTTCCCCTATGCCTTCCTCTGCTTCTGCAGGGTATTTATATTGTTTCAGAGACAGGGGATCCTGGCCTTGAATCAAGACGCAGGCTCCTTTTACAGTCCCACACTCAATTTTGTCTTTTATCCAGCCCTCTGGGAAAGCCTTCACCCATGGGTCACTGGTCACACAATGCACAGGGGCAGGAGCTTTAATGGCGGCACAACGGTGCACAGCTGAAATCTCTACTGGTCCCTGATCTAGTTGCCATAGAAACCCATTCGCGTAATCATTTGTGAGCTTGTTTCCCCGGAGGAAGCTGATGCCCAAGAGGCCATCGTCCTCTCCCCGGTTCTCGCACGCCCACAACTGAAAACGAAACATCTCTATGGACATTGGTATGCCCGTCCAAGCTCGAGCTTGGTGACCCCCCCCCAGCATATCCAGATAACTGGACATGTTCGGGCGTAGGTTCACCGTGCCTGACTAGTTTGGGGTGCAGCACGTTTACGGCTGCACCAGAGTCTACAAGAAGGGTGGCAGGAGTCTTATCCCTCTCGGTCCCTATGCCTGCCTTCACCCAGAACCTTCCCCACTTGTCTGGCTTCAACTTAGCCACAACGTTGTGGGGAAGCTTCCTGGACTGAGGGCACCCCTATGCTTGGAGGTCCAGGTTAGGGTAGTATCCAGCCGGAGGGGGGCTGTTGGTCACGGCCTGGACCGGCTGTTTACCGCCCGCCTGGAGCTGCTTCTCCAGAGCCTCAAGTAGTTCGGACATGGGGCGTTTATCAAACTGGCTCATGTCCGAACCTGCATAACATGCCCCAAAGGTGTACTCGATCTGACGAGTACGTTTGGGCAGTTGGGTCATATCCTCCAGACATCTCCCTAGGAGTGCTCAAGTCTGGGGACTGTTTTGGGACAGCAGGCGGAGGCGCGGAATTCCCTGCCCTGCCGGGCGGACCTCAGGAGTCCCTAGCCTGCTAGCGCTGGTTGTCCTGCCTGGCAGGAGGGCGCGAGTTCCAGTTCCCTTTCGGGACAGAGTTTGGCGCCATCTTACGGTGTTGGGAATGGGGCCATAGTTCGAGTACTTTACCTCGGCTATGAGTTCCTAGTTCCCGGGGTCCCTTCGGTTTGACTTGGTGGGAGGTTTAAGGGATCCTGCCTCACAGAGCAGGTCGGAGACCCGTCGGAGGTTGTTCCCAAAGTCCTCCCAGTTGGTGGTGGCTGGATCCACCAAACCGAGAACCATCTTTGTCTCGTGATTAAGACCTCCATATAGAAGCGTCTTAAACTCGAGATGGTTAAAGTCATATCCGTGGGGCATCAAGGGGACCTTCTCGGTCAGAATGGCAAGGACCTGCTTCCGTGCCACGTAAGCCTCAGGGTTCCCACAAGGACCCTGTTGCTCCATGATGTACAGCATGCTTGCACTCTGTTCAGGCCACAAAATCCTAACAACCTCCCTCATCCAGTCGTGGGCCTCGAGCCTAACCAGGCCTCAAGCCGCCATGGCCGATTCGAGAGTCGGGAGCTCAGAGTGGGAGATACAAAGCCAAGCCAGTTGGGTCAGGTCTTGGCCATTAGCCGTGGGATGGGAATGTATGACTGCATTCAGCCACATTATTCCCGTTGACTGATTCAATGGACCCAACTGGTCCGCTATTGCCTTTGCTTCAGTGGCTTGCCAGGTGACCCTAGTCTTTGTGACCTGCGTCTCCTGGGTCTCTGCCCTATCAGAACTGCCTTCGCCAAGGGGAGTGGTCCACCAGGTCATGGACCTAGTCTCCACAGGTTTGACTGGGACCTTAGGGTCACTCCAGTCAGGATTGTGGGGCAGGGTTGCCTGAGCATCCTCTGGCAGTGGTTCCCCAGAAAAGTCCTCAGCGAACGTTGGGACCAGCTCTGGGCACACAGCCGAAATTAGGGCTTAGCGCATTTGGAGCTGGCTCTCCAGCACCGCAATCTGTTGGTGGCAAGCTACATGGCTCACAGCCTCCTGCTGCTCCTTCACTTGCCCTACCATAAACTTGGCTGCAAACCTGGCGTGGGCGAGCTCAGCCTCTAAGGCGTGGGCTCGTTCCTCCCAAGTCTGAGCCAGCAAGATGACATCGTTTAGCTTTTGTGCGGAGGCCTGCATGACAGACGCAAACGTTACTTTGTCCGCGCGCAGTGCCTCCATCTTGGCCTGAAGCCGGGCATTCTCCTTTTCTACCTGCACTAATCTATCTCTGGCGTCTACCAGGGCTTTTGAGGCATCTCGGGCAGTCAGCCAAAGTCCCCAGGCTGCCAAAGCATCTTTTGATGGCTCAAATGGGTTCTTTGACTGGCCTGCCTGAGTTTACGCCTCCCTTACTGTGGCAAAGGGGTCTGCCGTCTGGAAGCTAGACTCCTTCCAGAGACATTTCCCTTTGCCTACTACCCACTTCTCTAGTTTCCCTCGGACCTCCTTCTCCAACATGAGGTCCTTAACTGCAACCTTGCTCTCAGCCATTCCTAATCTCTGAACTTCCTAACCAAAAATGGGACCAGAACCTGAAGTGATGGGTAGGTTCACCTAGACCCCTGGGGGATTATAGGGAGATGAACTCTGTGGAACTTTGCTAGGAAAGAGGGATGGGAACCTATCTCCAGTCTGCCCAAACAAAGTCACTTTTGGACACCTAAGCCCGGCCTTCCACCTTGACAGCTTAGGGACAAAAGGACGAGGTAATGGTTTGGGGACGGAGAGGTCACCTAGACCCAAGGGGACTCTCAGGAGTACTCTGCCTACCTGAAGGGGGGAAACACTCTGGAACTTACTACGCCACCTGGCCAAGCAGCGGGGGAAAAGGGATAGGAACCTAAGCCAAAACCATTCCTAACAGTTTTTCGGGTGAGAGGGCCCTTCCTCTACCTCGGGACAAACTTCTTGAAACCCTACACAAGTCGGGACACACCCGAAATTCAAACAGCCAGGACACACCCGTGCTTTCAAGACTATCAACAGGACGCACCCGTACACTAACTTACTAACAAGGATGGGACGCACCCGTATACTACTCTGAGGGGGGGGGATTTCTTCCCTAAGTGCTTTTGCCTTGCCGCTGTGGTGTTGGATGGATGTAGACTGTTCCTAAAGTCTCTATACGCTTCGGATCCCAGCCTGCGATAGACCCCAAGTTAGGGAGGTACTTCCCAGGACAGCTTGTGCACACCCCTTGCTATCGGTCAATGATTCACTGCCCAAGGGCCAGCAGTGACCACGCCGGGGCGGCTGACATACACAAACCAAGCAAGAAAGGGGGACAGATTCCCAACCCAGCTACAGTAGCTCCTAGAGCTAAAGCACACAAATTTCACACACACGCACGTGTTCCTGCCTCACAAAGCTCTAGCGACTTGACCAGCCATCACCTAAGTCTGTACCAACCTGATCTGAGAAGGTTTGCAACTCCTACCCAAATTAGGGGTACAGAGGTTGCCCGCGTTACTCCACCACTCTGTTACCCTGATTCCTGGGGGTCCCGGGAGGGACACCTAAATGCGCTCTCAAATTATAAGTTGGGGAAATTAGTCAAGAGCACTGCCTAGCAATACGAGAGGCAGGGTAACGTAGTGAGATCTTGAACCCTATGTTTACGGGGTTAGGCTGAGTCAAGGAGCACACAGAAGTTGGAACAATAAATGATGTTTTATTAAAACACAAGCAAACAGTGTATGCAGCACACTCACACAAGACAACTAAGGAAATAAAGGTTGGAGTGGGATAGAGGGATTTTCAGAGGAGTTGTTGATTTGGGTGATACTTCACCTGTCCTGAAGCCCGGCTGGAAGCGGAGAAGCTGGGGAGCGTGGATCTCAGCACGTGGAGCTGAGGGGAAGGCTCACTGGGCAAAGCGACAGCAAGGCGGGGTGGAAGCCAAGAGCGATCCGAGGAAGCGCTCAAAGTCAGGGGTTTTTATAAGGAGAATTGTGACCGCAGGCTAGGTCGGACTTGGGGAAAACAATGGATTTGGGGCTGGAGACAAAGCCTCAGAAAGGTCAGAATTTGAATGATTGAGTTATAGCCAAATTGTCAATAGGATAGCCAGTATGCAAATGCGGAGTACTTGAGCGTTGTATAGTCAGATCATCAAGCTGCCAGCGCGGGGCAGAGGATCTTTTGAAAGCGGCATGCATACTTAATGAAGGTACTTGCCTGGAGGTCTCCTGAAGCTGCGAGTCGGCTATTTCTGGCCTGCCTGTATTGTGTTGGAATATTACGGCGATTATCGGCCGAGCCTGTATGCGTCCTTGTCCGGGGGCCTCGCAAGCACGTGGAGGGGAATGGGTATGTGAAGCTGAATTATTGATATCAAGAGATATCTTTATATATCCCCCAAGCTCGGGCTAGCCAGGGCAGTAACATTTGCCTGTTGAAGTCAGTGAAGCTTCAGAAGCTTGCCTGAGGTATTTTGTGATTTTGGTTGGCCAAAAAGACTGCCCTTGTCAATGAGTCTCCCTGGACAGAAACAAAAGGCTTTTCCGCACTACACTGTTATAGTACTATTATTCCACTTTCAATATCCTGTGGAATTCTGGGGTTTGTAGTTTACTGAGGCCAAAGAGCTCTCTGGCTGAGAATTCTAAATGTCCCTCCCCATAACTGAAAACCCCAGGATTCCATAGGTTGTTGAAAGTGGAATAATAGCAGTATAACAGTGTAGTGCAGAAAGACCCAAAGTCAGTCTGTGCTCAGCCCTGACATCACTATGGTACAAGCGCTCTATGACAACCACTTCTTCAGTTTAGTATTAGAAGTGCCAGTAGGATTGTGTGTAGATCTGGAACCTACATCAAGCCCCTAAATTGAAAGTATATGTGGTGTCATTAACAGGTCAACCAACAGCAACTGCCCGTTCCACAGGCATCAAGTATTCATTATTCAGTTAACATAGATAACACAAAATAGCCTTTGAAGCAATAATAAACAATGTAAATGAGGGAGTACACCCTTGTAGCTCTCCAAACGGTGCTGGACTACAACTCCTGCCAATCCAAGGGATCATAGGCACAGCTGAGGAGTGGCGTAAATTAGACTCCTCCAATATTTGCAGAGGACTCTAATGTAGTTGGTCCCTCCTAAATAATCTTTAGATCCTAACTACAGTGAATTCAAAAGCAGGTCTTACCTGTAGTTCCTCAATCATGTTGTTCTTATATTTGTAAATCCAGTATGCCAAATATTGTATTGGGTCTGGAGGGCGACGTTCCGCCACCTCAGCAAGACCCTCTGCTAAGCATTTCCCCAGGCATTTTTTAAGGTATGCCGTCTCCATTTCTTGTTCCCAAAGTGTGCTTTTTGGGGATTAATGTTTATGGGTCTAAAAATTAAAAAAAAAATACTTTGAGTGACGTTTTCATTATATATCCTTCCTTCCTTCCAATCTAAGATCTAAAAGCTCCCTCAGTACTTAAATAAATAAGTGATGGATAAGGAAAAGGAAAAACAGAGAGAGAGGGAGTAAGGGAGAGCTAGTTTTGATGCTAGAGGGGAAGAATATAAATTAAATCATTTCTTTTTAGAACTTAAAAGTTGCAATTATTTCAGAATTATTTTATCAGCTTATTCATTGAAAAGTTATCAATCCTGAGCAATTCCTGCTTAAGAACTGTTAAAATAAATAGCCGATGTACAATAGCACAAAGGTAAGATACCAGCGGAAATCTTCTGTGAGAGGCTATGATTCATAACTTTACCATGTTTTAGCTTTGTCTCTGACAGGGCACGTATCACTTCTAGTGAATTGCAACATTGAGCAATGTCCTGTTGCCCAAGCAGTCCCATAGCATTTTGATGTCCGTTGTGCAATGGGACCCACAATGTAACAGCCCGGCTGTGGGATCTACTTGCGCACTGGTCCTGGAGACATAGTTACATCTTTGCTGCCTTCCTGAGAACGTGAGCAATATACAACACTGCAATTCACATTTATGTGATCTAAATCGGTTTATGAAGACATATATTTCTAACAGGACATTATATATCAATATTAACTGGACCCACGGTGACTTTACCTTGCCAGATATTGGAGTGTGAAGCATCTTTCAGTTGGGTTCTCTCACTACGGATTCCAAATGCCTGTTCAAATGAGAAACCATCCAACTGCCTACAAGATCTACATATTAACATGGAAAAAGTATATATGAAAAGACAAACTTACACCTGTATTGAAAGATTTATTCCTGACACAAAGATGAACAGAACCGTAATATATTCTCCAGTATAGCTTCATCAGCTGTGGATATGCAGAGAAGCAGTTAGATCTGAATGCTTCTGCCTGGTATCCTAGCAACGGACCACTGTTCTATCTCTGCAGTCATCTCCCTGAAGATTTTGTATCTCTCTCTCCCCTTGGACAAGATAGTCCTCCTTCCTTTACTTTGTATACTTTTTAATGTTAATTGGTGAGATTAATCTTGATAAATACCAGGTTGAAATGTTTTTTCAACCTGTACAAATAAGTAAAAACATACACTTGTCATTTCTTGTTTATGATTGCAATACTGATACATTCACATATCCATTGCCGTATTTGTAAAAAGGTTTTTGTCGGGAAATAGCCTTCCAGATAATACTTGATCTCCTGTCCTAGTGTCATAACAAAACATAACAAGAAAAACATGCCTGGATAATCCCCAAGGACCTGCAAGGGCAGCGGGTTGTGCTGAAGTGCCAGTGCCAGGAGAAGGGAAATGGGTTCCCTCAACCTGTATGTGGGGACGGGGATCACACACACTATAATAATCAAGACAGAGAAATAGAAGGTAACAACAAAAAAGGAAGAACAAGAGACCTCTTCTACAAGATTTAAGAAATCAAAGGGAATTTTAAACCAAGAATGGGGATACTCTACGACCAGCAGGGCAACACATTACATGACAAAGTAGAAATAGAAAAAAAATGACAGAAACCATATGTCATGCCCTGCCTGTCATGAGCCCGGTTGAGCAAGCTGCTGACTCAGACGGGGACTCTGAGCTACACGGGGAACTCCAGGCAGCGGTGGATGCCTGGGAGGGAGAGGGGGCTCCTGCAGAGGCAAGGGAGGGGCCTGCCAGCGACCCCACAGCGGTCTCCGAGCCAGTGCCTGCAGCAGAGGAGACCAGTGCTTCGGGCTCGACAGAAGCGGCTGTTCCTGACTCCAGCCCGGAGTTTGCTGCAGACCCTCCCCCCACATTCCTCCAGAGGCGGCGAGAGAAGGAGGCGGTTCGCAGATCAAAATGCTTGCAGGAGAAGCGTCTAAAGTCTGAGGGCCTACAGTTGTGAGCTGGGCCAACCAACGGACGCTTGATCAGCCCAGCTGGGTTAAGGACTATGTATTTAAGTCAGACGCTGGGGGGAGTTGGGCACGGGGCAACAACTGTCTTCCCTCCGGAGAATCTGCATCCTGTATTTTTTGTTCCAGGCCAGCCCTAGCTGCTGAGTTTGTTGTCTCTTTTCGTTTAGGTGATGTAACCTCTTGTTTATTTTACTACTTATTACTAAAAGCCATACACTTTGGCCCCTGCCTCTGTTTTCTGTTCAAGCCGCCATCTGACATTGACACTGCCCTGGAGACCCTGACAGACAGGAGGAGAGTTCTGATTCAGAGGCAGAGGATGGCCAAGAGGAACAGAACAGCCACCACCAGCAGGAGCCTGAGCAAAGAGAACAGAATGACCAGCAGCAAAGCAGTCGGAGGAAGAATCAGCACAGGCACCTATCTTGGGAGAACAAGGGTAGGAGAAAGAAGGACTTGAAGAAAATCAAGGCAGAAAGTGTAAGGGCATTCAGCTCATTTATATACCAAACAAGCCCTAATGAGAGAACACCTGCGTCAACATTTCTAGACTATAAATGAGAAACATCTGGCTTCTCTCACCAGGGTTGACAACTGCTCTTCTTGGTGAATGAAACCCTGTATCTGTCCCTTGCCTCAAACTCTGTCTCCAGTTAGACCTTCACCTGCCACATGACTATGAGTCTGGTTTGCCCTTTGGATTTGGTATCTCAGGATTCTGGACTTTTGGCTCTGATTCAGACTGGACTTAAACTGCGCTTTCTCTTTCTCTGCTGTGAGTAAGAGCCCTACTCCTACAGTCTGCTAATTGCTATTAGCTCTTGAGGTCTCTGTCCAACTGCCTGGCCTGTCTGTTACATGACACTACACAGAAAAACTATATAAAAGAGAGGAAAGGATGACAG
Organism: Cyclura pinguis; assembly: GCA_030412105.1. Lineage (NCBI taxonomy): Eukaryota > Metazoa > Chordata > Lepidosauria > Squamata > Iguanidae > Cyclura > Cyclura pinguis. Next base: position 119,461,322 of record CM059601.1, on the reverse strand, counting down.
GTTCATTCAAGGAAGAACCATATAAAGATGAACCTCCAGATTTAGAAAGTGAAGTGAAAGCTGAGCCTAGAGTACAGAGAACAGAAAGCATACCAATAGAGCTGCTTCAGGCTACAGAGACAGAATCTACTCCAGTTCTAACTAAAATATGTCAACAAATATGGAAAAGCTCAATATGCATTCCAATCCCCAGGAAAATGGGCATAGGGGCTACAGTAACCACAGTGGACACAGGGACTGCAATAATTTCTCATGCAAGCAAAGTCATGCTCAGATTTCTTCAACAAAGACTTTTACTATTTATGGAGCAAGAAATGCCAGGTGTCCAAGCTGGGTTCAGGAAAGGAAGAGGAACTAGGAATCATATTGCAAACATGTTGGATAATGGAGTGCACCAAAGAATTTCAAAAGAAAATCAGCCTGTGCTTCATTGATTATAGCAAAGCCTTCAGTCATGTCGATCATGAAAAACTATGGCTTGTTCTTAACAAAATGGGTGTGCCACAACATTTAAATGTCCTGATGCGTACGTAACCTGTACTCAGGTCAAGAGGCTGCTGTTCGGACAGAATATGGAGAAGTGGAATGGTTTCCAATAGGCAAGGAGGTCAAGCAAGCCTGCATTTTATCACTTCATCTGTTTAACTTGTATGCTGAGCATATCAGCATGAGGGGCTGGTCTTTTCTAATCTGAAAAATTGTTATTTTAAATGCATATATTTTGTATTTTATAATTTTAGCAATTATCAATGTGTCTGTTTGCTGCTGTTTTTCTTTTAACACTTATTTTTTATCTGTTTGAAACAGTCTGAAGACTTATTCAATACAGGTGTGTGTGTGTGTGTGTGTGTGTGGCAGTATTAGATTCTGAGGAAGTGTGAAAATTGGAGGAAGGAACATCAGCAGTTTAAGACATGCAGATGACACCATACTACTAGCAGAAATCAGCAAAGACTTGGAATGATTACTGAAGAAAATCAAGGCAGAAACTGCAAAGGGAAATTTACAGTTGACAATCAAGAAAATAAAAATAATGATTACAGATAATTTACATAACCTTAAAGCAGACAATGCAGATAGTGAAATAGCTCAAGATTTTACGTACCTTGGCTCAGTCATTAATCAGAAAGGAGACTGAAGTCAAGAAATCAGGAGAAAACGAGGACTTGGAAGGGCAGCTATGAAGGAACTAGACAAGATTCTGAAGTGTAAAGATATATCATTGAGTACTAAAGCTAAGATTGTCCATGCCAAACACACTGCTAAGTCTGGAGCAGGAAGAATGGGCACCAGCTATGTTGGGGTAGTTTGGCCCAATACCCCCAAATATGGGATCTTTAGCACCTCATTTAATGTTCATATAGGATATAATTTCCAACTCTTAAATAAGGGACATCCTTTACAATAAGGAGTACCTGAGAATCCATCTTACTCCATTTATGGTAAAAGCCTTTGTGGTAAAATCTTGAGTATCACTTTGTTTGCATGGGAGATCAAGTTAATAGTCCGATGGTTACTGCCATTGCTGGTTCCCCGTTTCTTGGGGATTGGAATGTATAACAGGTGCTTCTAGTCTCTGTGTTGTCTTTCACATTTGTTGGTACAATTTTCTTAGAATTTGGATTGATTCTGTCTCTATAGATTGAAATACCTTTATTGGTATTGGTGATTAATCCTAGTGATTAATTTGTCTCAAGTGCTTTGAGAGCCTCTTCCACTTCACTTTCTAAAATTATGGGTTCATTTAAAAAAAAACTTTTCATAAGTTGTTGTACTTTCATATCTTTTGTATAGTTCATCAATGTATTGTATATATTTTTTAATCCTGATCGTGTAACATATTCGCTGTTGGTCATATACCATCCCCACTCTTTGGGCCTTTCCATACTATACTGTTATAGTGTTATTATTCTACTTTCAGCATCCTATAGAATCCTGGGATTTGCAGTTTAGGGAGGGGCATTTAGAATTCTCAGCCAGAGAGGTCTTGGGCCTCCCTAAACTGCAAACCCCAGAATTCCACAGGATGTTGAAAGTGGAATAATAGCAGTATAACAGTCTAGTGTGGAAAGGCCCTGTTATCCTGTTTTCTGGGGGTCCCGGGAGGGACACCTAAATGTGCTCAAACAATGGGGAGGGAATTAGCACAGAGCACAAGTTTGCAACGTGAGAGGCAGGGTAACGTAGCGAGATCTTGAACCCTATGTCTAGGGGGTCAGGCCGAGTCAATGATAAGGCAGATGTTGAAAATAATAATTGTTTTATTGAAACACAATCAAACACATGTATGCAACACACTCACACAAGGAACTATAGCAATAAAAGGTAGGAGTTGGATAGGGGGATTTCGAGAGGAGGTTTGGTATGGGAAATACTATACCTGTCCTGAAGCCCGGTAAAAAGCAAAGAAGCTGTGGAGCGTGGATTCTCAGCACGTGGAGCTGAGGGGAAGGCTCGCTGGACAAAACAACAGCAAGGCGGGATGGAAGCCAAGAGCGATCTGAGGAAGCGCTCAAAGTCAGAGGTTCTTATAGGGAAAATTGTGGCCGCAGGCTAGTCCATACTTGGGGAAAACAAAGAGTCGGGCTGGAGACAAAGCCTCCGAAAGGTCAGTACTTTAGATGATTGAGTTATAGCCAGATTGTCAATAGAGTAGCCAGTATGTAAACGAGGAGTGCTTGAGAGTTGTATAGTCCGCTCATCAACCTGCCTCTGCGGGGCAGGGGATCTTTTGTAAGTAGTGTGCATACATAATGTGGTACTTGCCTTGAGGTCTCCTGAAGTTGCATTCGGCAACGACTGGCCTGCCTAGATCGGGATGTGAATGGTTCGGCTATTGTCGGCCGCGCCTGTGTGCGTGCTTGTCCGGGGGCCTCGCAAGCACGTGGAGAGGAATGGGTAGAGAAGGCCAAATTATTGCTATCAAATGATATCTTAATTATCCCACAAGCTCGGGCTAGAAACGGCAGTAACAGCCCTTTGTCTGAATTCCCCTTTAACTGAGGTCTTGTGGTAAAAAATTCTTGTTCTCCCTTTCTTTTTTCTTTTATTTCTTTGTGTTGATTATTATAATAGTTCTTTTGTACCCACATACGACTTGTTGAACAGTGGCACTCAGGAGTCTAACCCTTTGCTTCTCATATGCCCTTAAGCATTTTGGCAGTCAAATGAGATTTGTCTCTCTTTTTAACTACAGATATTGTCCTTTTGCATTCTTCCCTAACAGCATCTCCGGTTTCAGTGTTACCCTGATTTCTGGGGTCCCTTGGGGGACACCTGAATGTGCTTCACGTCATAGGGAATGGAAACTAGCCAGAGCACGGGCAATAGCAATGCAAGAGGCAGGGTAACCTAGCGGGGTCTTTTTACCCAGTTTTTAATGGGGTCAGGCCAAGCCAAAAACCAAACAAAGATGTCCAATAAAATGATTTTATTGAATGAAAGTCTCACGCACCAACACAATCACTCACACACTCACTCAAGACCTATTTAGAAGCAAAAGAGAAGAAACTGGATAGGGGAATATTGAAGAGGTTGTAGCTGGGGTAATACTGCACCTTTTCCTGAAGTCCATGGTCTGGGAAAAACAGTGGGAAAGTGGAGCTCAGCACAGAGAGGGCTGAGGGGATTACTCAATGGATGGAGAAACGGTCTGCTGGGATGACTGGGACTGATCCAAAGAACCGCTCAAAAACTGGGACTATTTGTAGGGGAAAAAGTACCTGGAGGGCTAATCCTTTCCCAGGGAAAACAATAGGTGTTGCAACGAGAAAGAAGCTCCACAATGGTAACTTCTTTTGCCTGATGAGATTACAAGGTGTTGACAAAGTCTCAGGATCTTTGGCTGCATTGGGTTATGGTGTGACTTTCTGTAAATGGTCCTTGCCTGATAGGATTTTGCTCAACTTGGGGCAAACACGCTAATCCCCTCAAGCCGGCTTCTCAGGGGCTGAGGACTCTTTGTTTACTGTGGGTTTGCACAGCTTCAGGTCTCCTGGGGCTACGTGATGGGGGATTTTACTGGCCTGACCTGGCTTTCAATCATTCGACTGTTTCTGCCTACGTGCCCATCCGGGCAACCTCTCAGGCACATGGAATCATATTTTAATATCAAAATTGTAGACCCCGGGACAGGGTTCTCCAGCTGGGTAACATCAGTCCAGAATTCTTCTGATTCCCTATCAGTTAGGTTCAATATGGCAAATTTATTCTTTACGTGGTTTTACACAGAAGTTTTTCAGATTGTATTTTTGCACTATGATTGATGTAATTCTTTGGCTTGATTTTCATTTCCTAAACCAGCAGTTAATGGTCTATGCCACAACCTGCTTATGGTCTTGTTTTTGCAGAGGGAATAGAGCTTCTTCATCTTCTGCTTCCAATTATGTCCTCTTTTTGATCTCTATATTAGCTGCCTGATGACATCTATACATACAAACATCTGCTTGGTTGCTTGAAGACAATGTTTGTAATTTTATAACAATGTTTTAAATTGTATTTTAATTTATGTTTTACCCACCCGAGCCTTGGGGAGAGACTGGTAACAAATAAACATTTATTGTTGTTGTTGTTGTTGATAAATTGTTGGCCTCACAAAGTTCTATCAGTCACGCCCTTTGTTGTTTGATCCAAGGCCAAATTTTTCTACAGTCTTTGATTCTGCTCCTGTTTCCTCCTTCAGTTGCCTATGAAGCATGTCCTTCTGGACACACAAACAGAATCTTTTCATTTCTTCTTCATCTGCTTCTAGTAGCAGCATAAATTTGGATTATGATTATATTGATAGATCTAGTTTACTCACAACAAGTATTGCTATGTTTATGCATTCCATTTCTTGTTTTACATTTTTAATTTTTCCCAATTCATACATCTCACCTTCCTTGTTCCTATCGCACAGCTTCAGACCTTCCTTTTACTTCAAGTCCAGTTGTGGTGTTACACACAGCACTACTCATACTTGTCTTCTGGTCTTTCCAAGTAACTGGGACCTTCCAACCTAGAGTGCCTTCCAACCTAGAAGTCTCATCTTCCATCCCTGTCTCTCACTGTATTTTGGGTTGTCTCTTCATCATTGGTTTTTGAGGTAAAGGTATTACCATTGCCTTCTGTGTAGTAATAACAATTTAGGGCCCGATCACACTACACTTTTATAACACTATTATTCTACTTTAACTGCCATGGCAACATTCTCTGGAATTCTGGGGTTTGTAGTTTAGCAAGGCCCAAGAACTCTTTCGCTAACAAATCTAAATGCCCATCCCTAAACTGCAAATCCAAGGACGCTTTACGAGGTTGCCACAGCAGTTAAAATAGAATAATAGTGTTATAATACTTAGTGGGATAGAGTCCTTCGCTAAACTGTCACTACTGTTATCTGGGAGAAATCCTCCCCCAGTGTTCTCCCTACTACTGTTGCAACCTAGTTGAATTACCAGCTCAACTCAAAACCAGGGTTAAACTGAAAACAGATGGTTTTATGCTCTAGTCACTTGCACACGAAATCATTGTGCCTTTAAGATCCCTTTCCCACTACACAATTATAGCACATACTTTAATACAATTTTACCTACCATGGCATAATCCTATAGAATCCTGGGATTTGCAATTTGATGAGGTATTTAGACATCTTCACTGTATACCCTCCAACTGTCCCAACGTGACGGGAACAGCCCTAATTCATTCTCTGTAGCCCCAGCCTTTTCAGCTGCTTTTTACAATGTCCTGGTTTCTCTCTCCTCCTCTCCCCATCCCCCTTTGTCCTCAGCTTACTTCGGCTCCTGCAAAGTGAAAGAAGCAGGGTTCAGACAAAGGCAAACGGCTGCACCACCTCCTACTTTGCTTGTCCTTCCTCTGTTACTAACTTTTGTACTCTTGACCACACTCTGATGCTGCTTGGCCAAGCCATGCTCTGGTGCTCATCTGTGAATTGTTGGAGGATATACCACTGGAGAGATCTGGTGCTGAATCGGACTGCTAATCCTAGGAAACCATGAGGAAGATGTTCAGCCTGTAAAGTGGTGGTTGTTTCCTGCTTTCAGGTGGACTCACGAGTTTGGTGACTCTATCACAGAGTTTTCTCTCAGTAGGATTTATTCAGAGGTTTGCCCTGGCCTCCCTCTCAGCCTGACAAAATGTGAACATGCCTGCAACCTACTGGCTTTCTCTAGCCCACGAGAATTCGAACTGGTCTCCCAGGATCCTGGTCCAACACTCAAACCGCTCCACCAAACTGGAGCCATTTCCGCACTAGACTGTTACAGCGCTATTATTCGACTTTCAACATCCTATGGAATCCCGGGGTTTGCAGTTTAAACTGCAAACCTCAGGATTCCAGAGGATGTTGAAAGTGGAGTAACAGCACTATAACAGTCTAGTGCGGAGATGGCCCGGCTTTCATGGTTAAGGTGGTTATCCAAGTGCTATAATGCCGTCAAGAGCCCAAACCTAGGAAGCGGTGGCAGCTTTTACTTTAGAAGAGGAAAAGCTGACGCCGCTTCTTCGGTTTGGAATCCCGAGAGAACTCTACAGACTTTTTTTTTCTCCTGGAAAACTCAGACCTCCAGAAAGCACGGGGTTAAAAAAAAAAAAAAAGAACTTTCTCTTTTTTTCAAACAGGCTGTCTCCTGAGTATAAGGATTGCAGCGTAAGCCAATCAGAATCGTCGCAGGCGCCCTCGTGACTTCAGGAAGCCTCCGCCTTGTGACGTAGCTTGCCAGAGCTGGAGCTGGGCGTTCCGTTGCTACGCAACAGTGAAGCGGTGTGTCTGTAGGTTCGCCGGCAGCAGTTTCTCAGCGACGGCGGGGGTCGCGCTGGGGCTGAGGGAGAACTCTTCAGCCCTCTTGTTATTAACTGCCTTCGAGGGGATTTCGACTTACGACGACTGCCTTGTACGCCCAGTCAACGTCCTGAGCGGGGAGAGGGGTAATAGGGCTGAGTGCGGAACTTAGTCCTTTTCCGCACTAGCCTGTTATAGCGCCATGATTCCACTTTCAACATCCTATGGAATCCTGGGGTTTGCGGCCCCTCCCGAAACTGCAAACCCCAGGATTCCATAGGATGTTGAAAGTGGAATCATCGCGCTATAACAGGCTAGTGCGGAAAAGGCCTTAGAAAAGGGATGGGGGTGGACGATGGGTTGGCTGCATGTTAGGTAAATTTCTCCCTGTCAGTGTTTCTTAGAAGAAAGTATAACTTTAGTATAACTTTATAAAGTTAACAAGGCACATACTTCTTCTCAATAAATTTTGAGTGCTAGCGGATGGCTAAAGAGGGGTTTATACTGATCGACTGGATTGCTTGCCTAGTTTTAAAACTTGTGCTCTGTTTTTTAGACTCTGTTACTTCTTGCCTGGAAGCTCTTTGTGTTTCTTCGTCACTTCCCTATCAGTTCCGTCATCCTGAAGCAGGGTTTGGTTTTGTGGAGGGTAAGATTTTATGTGTATTGTGTGTCCCAATGTCTGGCATTTGCACGATCACTCCTGTTTTATATCAGACCTATGAACCTGTCGTAGGTGTTGTTGTTACACTGTGCGTGTAGCCTCAGTTCCTTCGTCTGTTTTACAGGGGTAATTCCAGTGTTCTCCTCTGGAACGTTATTATTAGAATTACTGTTTGAAATAACAGAAAAATCAAAGGCAGTTGTGTTGGCCGTAAACAGTGCAAGCCATATTATAGAATAGTACTTAGTTCAGAATCTAAACTTTATCTATTTTTTTTAAAGACAGCATAGTTTTCCATCAATAAAGGAGCCACTATGCTTTATGCAGCTGTGATGGTTATGGTTAGCTTTTATATTTTTAAAAATGGTGAATTACACTTGTTTGCTTTTTAAAACTATTATTACTGCTATTATTAAAAATAAATATATCAAAATATACATCCATGATCCATGCACACTTTTTCCATTAATTCATTTTTTACAAGTACTCCCATATTTAACATATGTAAAATACATCGCTCATTTTCTCCTTCTTTTCTATCTCCCTCTCTCTTATCCCATTATCTGTCTTCCATCATTTTGCTTTTCACTTGGCTTTATAACTATGTAGCAAATGATATTTGTTCCTACAAATTGATCTCCTTGTGTCAGTCTCACCAAATTTCAGTTATTAAGTATATAAAATAATACTTTTTACATAAAATTTTAGATACTTTTAAGTATCCTTTCAATTACTTTTCTTATTGATATCTTTTCTTCCTGCCAGCATTCCTAGCATAAAACCTAGACCCATCATATCACCTCCTAGAGTCTCACTGAAATGTATGTAGATCCTTCCTTTGTCATGCCATTTTGGGACATCATTAAGACATGATGCCAAGTGATCAGCATAAAGTCATCCCCCACATTACTACAAGACCTACTTTTTATAAGTGCTTGCCTGATGAAGAAACCTGGAGATCTCAAAAGCTTGCACATATTTTTTTGTCTTGTTGGAGATACTGCTGATGCTATACAAATATTATCAAACTGATCGGTCTCTTCTTGCCACTCCTCCCTGCTCATATTGACCAATTTACCTCCAACATTTGCTTCCTTATATGTATGAATCCTGTGCTAACTGATCTTCTTGACAGAAAGAGGAGCACAGCATAAAACTAATGAGCAAGTGGCAGCTCTAGCTGCTTTGGTGATTAAATATTATTGTTAATATTAGATTTTTTAAAAAGTAAAATGTGCTTTGAAAGTGCAATCAGTGTTCATCACAGCTCTGGGAATCGAAGTGTGCAATGACAGCACAAGAAAGATTCCTCATTTAAGCTCAGATTCTTTCTCAGGAATAAGCTTTAAAAGATTTCGTTTTATTAGCAGAATAGAAGCATTAATGTAATATAGTAAGAGATAATTCTGTGTGTAATATCAATGCAGAATTTCATACAAGATGGGAATGGATGTTGAGTACCTCAAGAAATGTGTAGGAAAGTGCTTGGCTGAGGGACTTGCTGAGGTGGCAGACCTCCAGCCCGTGGATCCAATCAATTTCCTGGCATATTGGATTTACAGATACAAAGAAAAAATAAATGAAGAAGAAAAGGTAACACACCCCTTTCCCTTTAAAAAAAGCCAGTATTGGAAAAGCCAGTCTCAGTGTGATTGGGTTTCAGTTCGTCTCTCCTGCTTCCAATTTTCTTGTGTGTTGGGCTTTTCTAGAGGAAGAGAGAGATGGAACAGCTGGAATCTGAACATGAAGAAGGCCTTTCAGAATTTGAGAGGATAGAAAAACTGAAAGCAGAAGAACTCCTGGTTGCCCAGAAATTTGAAGAGCAGCAGAAGGTCTGAATCTTTCAAGTTTAAACTGAAATCTTTCTGTTCAAACCAATATTCATTAGACCACTGGAACAACTGAGTTGTTAGGCCAAGTGCCAGAAATAGATCATTACTTTCAATGGAATCTATGATCACTGAGTTTTGAACAAGATGGCTCAGATACTATCTTCGTAATTCATTTTTATTAATTAAGTTACAGTTTTATTTTGAAAAGTTATTTTGTATAACTGAGGCAGCAGAGGAAGGGAATGGCATATCCCCTCTGAATAAGCCTTGACAAGAAAACCCCATGATAGGTTTGCTTTGGAAAATGACTTGAAGGCACATAACAACAACAATGGTGTACCATTGTTAATAATTGAAAAGAATAATGAAACTGGCATTCATGAAGGGTTGGCCAAGCCTAACAGCACATGTGAGTTTCTGACATTATCATTCTTTTTAACAGTGAACTTGAGTGGTCAAATGTGGGTTTGTACGTGCCTTTCCTTTAGACCTGGAGTGGACATCAGAACGAAGTTTTGTACATTTCCAGGAAACTTTCTAGTTATGCAAAATAATTTATTGTTGATTTAACAGTAAAAGTTCATAAAGTAAGTAAGTAAGTAAATAAATAAATGATGACAAAACTGCTTTGGGGGATTCAAAGATATTCTATCTGGGATATCAGAGAATTTCAAGACATGGCAAAGAAACAAAACAGTGATAATTGCAAATTTCCCAGGCTGCCTGGAGTCCTGAATTACACTGCTTTTGTTAGTAGCTGGTGAGATCATGCATTATTTTGCTGCTTGCCCCTATTTCATAAATTGGGGTTTGTATTATGCAAGAATAGCTGTGTTTCTAGCTGCTGATGGATATTCGTTCATGTGATCCTGACTTCTTATTTTAGTTTATATAAGTCCTGCATGCACGATTTAAGATTGTTAACAATCTTTAAAGCTTTTGCTGTAAAATACTGCAGTACTTCATATTGCAGTTCCTCTCAGTATCATGCACAGACGAATAATGACACATCCAGGTGATAACTAGGCTCATGTAGAGTTCTTTTCCACAACGTTGTTGTTGTGTGCCTTCAAATCGTTTCTGACATATAGCAGCCCTAAGGCAAACCTATCATGGGGTTTTCTGGGAGGCTGTGTGTGTGATGCTCCCAAAGTCTCCCGGTGGGTTTCCATAGCCAAATCACTCTGTCTATTGGTTATTCCTATGCAGAAATAAGAACTAAAACAACTTTTAACTTAGTCCCTTTGAGTTTGTGCATTATTTTTGAATTATTTTGGCATGAATGATCTGTAACATACTGTGGAATTCTTTAAATATGTGTACATTTCTTTTTAAAAATGTAGTTCAAAAAGGAGGTTTTCATGGTTGTATATTCTTGTGCCCATGTGCATGAAATGCATTTTCATTCACAGAAGAAAAGTAAAGAGAAAAATGTCAACATTCCTGAAGTATATGAAACTGGTTCATCAAAGGAGGCATTAGAAGATAAACAAAATCAAAGTGACCTAAATGTGGTAAAGAATGGGTTGAAGATGATCCCTGGGGAAGTTGCCACTAGCGTAACCCTTCAGGAAAGCTTGACTGAGACAACTGTTGATGAAGATTTAAATCAGATTCCCAAAGAGATGTTGGATGACAGAGAGAAAGATCAATTGGAATATTACAAAGTCATTCAGAATGAATATGATATACATTTGGAAGATGACACTTCAGATGAAGAATACAGATCCAGTTTAGACCTAAATTAGAGTAACAGCATAGTGTTTCTCAAATTTGCTTGGAGGTAAGTCCTACTGACTTAAAGAAGGCTTTAACCCAACACAACATGCACAAGAGTGCAATGTTAAATTGAGAAGTTTGAGTTAGAGTAGGTTTTTTTTTCCTTTTGTGCAGTTTGCAGTGCCTGGAACATGAATAATGACAATATTTTATCTTTGTGAGGATGGTGCCGAGTTTCTGGTGCTATTACACTGATGGTCATGAGCATGAGTAGAAAAGTAATAATACTTTCATTAGTAAGGTAAGCTATGAGAGTGCAGTGGGTATCCATTGCAAAATGGCGCCCATAAGTGCAAAGTAATTCACAAAATGGAAGTTCTATGATAAACAGACCCAGATATTCAAAGCAAGGGAAGAAAAAAAAACATAGATTCAAGTCCAGAAAGAAAATGTGTGGAACTACAGGTAAGCATATCTCAAAGGATTAGGGGAGCCCTCCCCACACACACACATGCAGAAACAAGGGATAGGAGGACCAGAGAGAGGATCTGTAGAAACAGGAGAAAGCATACATAGACTCAGAGGTGGGGGGACAGGTGTAGATACACCCTAACCCAATAATCTAATCACAACATCCTGTATAGAGAGGGTTTATTTATTTAAAAAAAATTGATAAAAACGTTGCTTGCCTACCATATGTTCATTCTGGGGAAAAGGAGCAAGAACTCTTAGAACTGCTCCAGGGTTCCCCAGTACCTTAATCCAGCTTTAGGAACATTGGTAGATGTCTGGGGCCACTTTACATAGTAGCTAAATGATCTACCACAACCCGCCGATGTCCTATTAATCTACAGTGGTTGAACTGAATTCTGCGAAGTGGAAACAGTGGAGGTCTTAGGCAGTGGGAACAGTGGAGGTCTAGGCAGATTTATCTGCTGTCCCCTTTTCCCTCAGTTTTGCATGTGAGTAAGGGATTCTAGAGGCAGTTGTTGTTTACCTGTTGTAGGGAGGCATACATGGCCAGTCTAGAATCCCACTCTTTCCCAGCTGAAGCTTTGCTTATTGCACTGTTTACAGCAGACGTGTTGCAGCATTCTGACACCAAAATGTTTCACCATCTTCTCAATGCTGATGCTACTGAAAAGAAGTCCAGCTAGACAGAGAAAAAAAGAGGTGGGGGAATAAAAAGAAACTTCACTAGCAGTTGTTGTTGTTGTGTGCCTTTAAGTCATTGTGACCTAAGGCAAACTTATCATGGGATTTTCTTGGCAGAATTTGTTCAGAGGAGAGTTCCCTTGTCTTCCTCTGAGGCTGAAAGAGTGTGACTGGTCCAGGGTTTCCATCTCCAAATGGGGATTTGAACCTCGGACTCCCAGTGTCCTAGACCAACACTCAAACTGCTATATAAGTAGAGGCTTCATGACTTATTTATGCCTGTATAATAAATTTTCTAGTGGAGAAAAGTGGTTTGGGGAGCATCACATGAGGACCACATGGCACACTCCTCACATCTGACCATGTGGTTTCCAAAGAAGGTGTGCTATCAAATGGCAGCTGGTCTTCTGTCTCTTGGAGGTTCTTTCATACCTAGTGTTTGTAACATTTCTCTTAAACTGAAATCATCTGCTTGAGAAAGAGACCTGTCCTTAATGTGTTGTGTTGCTCTGCAAAGTGTCATGTGTTTTGTGCTGCATTAAAATACATATACACTAAAATCTAGTGTTTGCCTTATTCTCATGCTTTATAGAGAATTGACTAACCTCTCATTTTGATGTGTGAAATGTTTGCAATTGCAACTATGACTTCTGTTAACAGAGTATAATATGACCTTCCGTGTTCCTAGGAAGAATAAGAATGAATGTCTTTAGCGAAGTATAAATATTAAAGCATTTATCTTTTATTTCTCTTCTGCGAAATAAAAATGTCAAGGACTATTGCACTATTGCTAGTAAGCAATGAAATATTACTAATGCAAATAGTGCCTGCATATTTTGGAGTAACAGCCATTAAATACAGTGGGACCTGCTTTCAAATAATCATAAGAATGTGTTGTAATTCAGTAACTGTTAACACTACGATAGTTCTACAAACTTTAGCAAAATGAAAATGCAAACAAGAGTCTGTTTTAAATCGTACTAATTATCTTAATGCTTAATATTTTAGAAAGGTTGTGCAGGATTTTCTTTTTTTTTTAGTTTGCGATGGTCGGAGCTTGAGTAAGTTACTTTTTGAACTGTAACTCCCAGAATTTCTTATCCAGCGTGCTGGTTACATTGCCATACTGTATGGGGGAGTCATAGTCCAAAAAAGTAACATTTCAAAACTGCGGAACTAATAAATGTTGAATGATAATTGTCCCTGAACTGGTACTGGCCCCTAGCAAGATTCCACAAATGAAACAACTGTATCCAATGGGTGCAAATTCACTGCTGATTACTGGAACATTGGAAATAAATTACTGTCAGCTCCCAGAGCAGATAGCATGAGAAGCAAAACTCCGACTTAAAAACCTATTTCTTGGCTATCACTTATTTTTGTGTCTCCACTGTCAACCAGATGGTGTCGCCACTGTTTAATAAATCAGGAGCAAAGCAATCATGTTTTGTCTTATCTCATTCCTATTATAATAAGAAAGCTGAAGTTAAAAATTTAATGTTTGCAGAAAACTGTTAAAATGTTTGACAGCAGCTGGCTTGTATACATGGCAAAATTGGCCACTGTTTCATACGGCACTAAAGGCCTTGTTTCAGCCATGGGATTGCGTGTAGGTACATCAGCTTTCTTGGAAGACATTATAGAGCCTGTGTTTTGCAACAGCATACAAGGGAAAACAAAAAGATAACAATCTCCTGGCATCTCCAGTCAGAAGGATGTCCAGTTGGTGGGATGAGAGAAGAGACCTTGCTCAGACACTTTTAGAAAGCCACTGACAATCTAGTAGAGCACACTAAAATGGACTTGTAGTGGAATGTTTTTCTTCATATGTTTTTACATTAATTCTGGCTGCCAAGTTCACTGTGAAGCTTCTTTTAAGACAATGAGGGAATATGTGACCAGATGAAAATACTTTGGCACAAAACAATGAGAACCAAACTGTTCCAGTCCCAAAGATGAATATTAAAAGATTTGTCATGATTCACAGATATGCGTTAACATGAGCAAAATTGCCTCAACTGATACTCCGTATCAAAAGGGAAGGGATTCACCAGCCCAAGGGAGAAACCAGATGCTTCATGTATTCTTGTGCCTTTTTGCACATTCAAGATGGGCTGTGGTGGGGGAACATCTACATCTGGAGAAGTCACTTGAACTTGCTGTGAGAATGTGTTCAATTTTGGCATTGATTTTGCACTTAGTAGGTGCTGTGAAATATTCTATAAAGCTTGTTTCCTTTCCTTAGTTTGCTTGCTTTGCGAACTTCTGCAGAACATCACATTCTGCCACCTTAACCGTGGGCTGTTTTAAGGCTATACCAGTGGAAGACAATTATCTGGGTTATTTTACCAGGATGGTAAGGCTTCAAGAACAGCCCAAGTGGTGGATTACATGACTGCTGTCCAAAGACCAGCTTAGTTAAGTACAGAGAGCTTTATCACAAGAGGGCTGCCCAGCCGATGACAAATTGTCTGTAGCACAACTATGAGCACAGTATAAAATAACTATAGTCGAGACTGATGCAAAGGGATGCTAATGGTGACAGCAGAGGTATGTGCCTACTACATCCATATAAGGTCATCCAATTAAAGGCAATGCTTTATCAGCTTTGTCTCTTATTAACACTATACAGTAGAAGAACACAGCAGAATTTCATTGGTGACTTCACAATGGTAAGTCTAAACCGGAATTCGAAAGAGTTCTTTAGATCAACCTTAGAATTCTCCAGGCAGCATGGCCAAGTTAACGGTTATGACATCTGATTTTTAGTGAACTCTGTTACAAGGTTTCTATTGGGATACTGCACTATACATGCATTTCATGTAAATGAACAATATGGCAATTACGCTATAGAGCGGTGCCTAATTTAAACCCTGGATCGCTTAGATTTCTTATTTACGGAAGCTGCGGTAGCCCTGCTCAGTCGGGCAGCAGTTTCTATCGGGTAGAAAAGGCCTGTTGCTTATAAAAATACAGGGTCACCCCGACACTAAAAGCCGCACTGGTCCTTTCCGCAGCCATGTGCACGCGTGTGAGCTACAAAATACGCGGCTTGTTCCAGAAATAATTTTATTTCCAAATTTAATTAATTCAACATTCGATTAATTTTTCAGCAGAGTGGCAGCCTCGTGGGCGGATTTAAAATGAACTATTTCACTAAAGATCAACTGCGTCGCTAGCTGTCTATGCTGAGAACACCACAGTAAAAGACGTTTTTGACATCCGCTTCTCCACAGCGCTTCCCCCCACTATTCTGACCGCGACCGCTTTTTGACGATTAATGGTTTATAGCTCCGTCAACGGAAAACTGTGGTCCCGAACGGCTACTTCCACTCTAGTACTCTGCTCTCTATGGTCCGCTGCCGTCGTAGGCGAAAGAAGGCTGGCTCTGCGCATGTGCACACGGAACTAGACTCCCGCGAGATAAAAACCGCCAGTGGCCGCTCGTTAAACCATGGCGGGTGGTGCTGCCTCCTTGGCAGAAGAGCGCATAGGGCAAGTGGTGTTGCCGGGGGATGCGCTACTCCTGCCCGGCCACGCTGAGGCGGATGGCGAGCGGCTTCGCCTGGTTACGAATGGGCCTCACAAGGGGCGGCTGGTTTGCGGGCCGGGCCTGAGGCGCGGCGGGGATGGCCTGCTGGTTACTAAGTGTGGGGTCCTGCGTTATCGCGGTACTGGAGGACAGGCGGGCAGCGGAAGTGGTTCCGGAGGAATATACTGGGTGGACTCTCAACAGAGGCGGGTAAGGAAAGGGGAGGAGGGTGCGCATGCGTGGGTAAGTGTGATGAGTGCGAGGGTGCGCATGCGTAGTGGAGTTGCGCGTTCAAAGAATGGATATTTTACTTCGTGACAAACGATTTCTTTTTTTTAATATGGTCGTATAGTACGTTCAAAGTACTTTCTGTATAATGTCGCTAAACTCAAGAACGAGCGCATGTAAGTGGTCAGATCTCTGATTTGGTTCTGGTCTTGACTAATAACTAAAATCCGGCGCTTGATATTCGAATGGTTTCGGAACCTGTATTTTCTTCTGTCTTATAAAGAATTATCCACGAAAGAAAACTGGATTGTCACCTTAGTGACATCTATAATGGGCGTAGCTCCATCTTGAAAGTGATTCAAGTCTCTTCTGGGTTAGAGTGGGAAATCCAACTTTTTTTTTTTTTTAGCACATCACTCGTCTGATATTCTTAAAAGCACTCTGGTTCTGATCATGAGATGGTAGGCAGCTTTAATCCAGTCTTCGAATTGGTGCCCTCCTGTGACTATTCAGATAGTCCAGGTTTTGTAGGAAGTAGTTACACAGTGACTTTAATTGACAGATGTTATAGTATAGTTATAATGTGTATATGCCCTGAGAATGTTTATCATCGTACCAGACAGCATATTTTAGTACCTCAGATTTATTGCAGAATTCATACAGAATTTAATTTCTCTCTGATCCCCCTCTCATTCCCTCTGTCAGTTAACTATTTGTTGTGTTCTTTCATGTCATTTCGGACTTATGGTGACCCTAAGGCAAACCTATCACAGGATTTTCTGAGGCTGAGAGTGTGTGATGCATTCAAGATCACCCATTGGGTTTTCATGGGTGAGAGGAAATTAGACCTTGGTCTCTAGGGTTGTAGTCCAATGTTCAAACCACTACACCAAGATGCATAGCTAAAAATAGGACCTACTCTTTTGAAGTCTCAGTGAAGGAGTGTATCCATCTAGTCCAGAGAGGCTGGAGATGGTATGAGAGGAATATGGAGGAGAATTGTACTACAGGTGTTATGCATCTTAAATTAAACAGCAAGCTCCTCTTTTGATGATGCAGTCATGGTTTTATATTAATTTGACTTCTGAATATTTGTGATAGCTGAGAGAAATAAATGTGGACCAAATTCCCCTCTGCTGTCTTGAGTTAGGAGTGTGTAAATTGTCAGTCATCTTAGGTCTTTAAAAATGTTCCTCATTCTAGGGGGTGACTCCAAGTTTCCAAGCCAAGAAAAAGAGGATTCTGCCCTACATATCTTCTGACTATACCATCACCGTTCATTGTAATCAGTGACTGATGATGATGTCACTGTGGTCCACTATGATATGGTTCATTTCAGTGGTAGAGATTGAAGCAAGTACTTTCAGTTTTATGTTTTCTTGGGAATGCATACCTTAGGTGGATCGTGCCAGTTTCTTCACTGTTGCAAATCTGAAGTAGAAGTATATCAAGTATATTTAATTTTGAATATTCATAGGATATCAAGTCTTCTCTGATCCTTTTGAGAGTTACATGTGAGATGCATGAAAAGGCAGGATGTTTGTTCTTGTCCTGTTTCCGTTTCTCTTGTGTTCCTCAACCCTGAGTTAAATGTAATCATTTCAAAATAATTCTGTTAGCATTCATTTAGTAATAAACCATTAATCTCTTCACTAAATCAATAATGCAAGATTTATAAGAATATGAATTGATACAAATGTCACATGTTGAAATTCAAATGCTCTTGTTAATCTTTGAGTATATTTGGTAAGAACACTATTTTTATAGCAGAGTTAATTTTGTTTAAAAAAAGCTGCAGTATTGATAACAGTTGCAGTTTTGTGATGACAAATTTTGTGCAAAAAGTGTGCTGCAGAGTGTATGTTTCCTTAGTAAGAAAGACTGATGCACATATTTAGCCTCTTTTTTTTTTAAAATGACTTTTATTTTCACTAGTATGTACCAGTCAAAGCAGACCATGTAATAGGTGTAGTGACCGCCAAAGCTGGGGACATATTCAAAGTGGATGTTGGAGGAAGTGAGCAGGCGTCTCTCTCGTACTTGGCATTTGAAGGTGCAACCAAGAGGAATAGACCAAATGTACAGGTGAGGAGACTGAAATGTGATTGACAGCAGTGTTTCTTGAAGCTTGCAGTCTTGTACATGCTTACCTGGGAGGAAATCTTATTGCATTCAGTATGACTTATTTTTGAATAGGCATACATAAGATTATATTGATAAGCTAATGTTAACGTTCACAGTAAGAACACTGAGTCATAAGGCTTTATAAAATGTCACAGTGTGAAGTTGTCTAAATACATCATATACCCCTTAAACAAAGTTAAATTCCATCATGTATTTCCCCTTCTGTCTGTCAGTTCTTGCCAGGAGATTCCTACTTTGGAGGAAGCATGTGGTAACAAATTTCCCACTGCCATTCTTTGATAGCCAAGAGTAACAACAGATTTTAAGTATGTTGCTTTTTTTTTTAAAGATAACTTTTACAAATACAGGGCATATTTGGATGTCACACTAATCCAGAATTAGGGCTTACTCAGAAAGGTTGGTGCAGGCAGGAATGATCAAGCAGGAATGGCTAAGCAAACCACAGACCTTTTGTCTGTGGCTTATTCATCATTGCGTTCAAACCTGGCAGGCAGTCTTCTTAAGAGAGAAGTTAGATTGCAGTACTTGAATCTGGCAATGTATAAACCATAGCCAGAAGGTCTGTGGTTTCTTCAGCCACTCCTGCTTTTAGTGGGAGTCATTAAGCAGCATGAATCAGCATGCTGCCTCATTCATGGTAAGTCATTTTTTTTTTCAAGAAATCTAGCTTACAGTGAGTGATATGTCAGCTGAGATGCAGAATTTGACAGTTGAATTATCTGATGTATTGTATCTGATGATGGTACTGGGTGCAGATGGCAGTGTGCTTCATATAAAAACTCTTAAATCATCTGAAGCTTCTTTCAACTGTTACCCAAAAAAAAGGTTTTTTGAACAGTATTTTCAGGACATAATGATTTTGAATACCTATTCCAGCAGCTTTCACTTACTACTGTACCTTGGTAATAGAAGACTTAGAAATACAGTGTGTTAGCTTGGTTAAGACTCAGGCCCTGGTTAAATATTGCTTGCACAAGTCCTAAGCTCATGAGATTCCCCTCCACAATGTTGTTTTCTTGAGTGAAGTAAAATCTTCCACTGTGGAACTGACCCTTTTTCCCCTGTACATCTGAACTGAAGGAACTTTCACGTGTCCTAACTAGTGTCAGTTAAATCGAGAAATTTACCCATGGTTTGACAGCATATGATTTGACAGTTAACTGGTGTACCAACCCCTACAGCTCATGACTTTTGTTGTCTTGTTGCATGAAAACAATTTACAAATAGATAACAATTTCCTGATAAAATTCTTCAGCTGTAATGTAATGTGCCTTCCAACACTTGTGACATAGCTGTTTTCTCAGCAAAGATCACTCACACAGGAGAGACTCACTAGGCACAGCCAGTGTTGCCAGTCTTTCAGTTCTTGTCGCATCAAAATACAAGTTCTTTAAAATAGTTTCTTACTAGGCATTTCTAATACCTATCAGGAAGCGATTGTAGACAAGTTAGGTCCACACTGAAGTGAAGATTTTTTTTTCCTTCATGCCCTGTTCTCACTACAGTTGGCCCTCCACATTCGCTAGGATTAGGGCCACGGGACGCCCACAAAAGTAGAACAATCACAAATGCCAAAGTGTGCATGTGTGTATTTGTTTGTCTGTGGGAAGAAGGCTGAGGCATGGGGGGGAGAGCAAGCACCCAGGGTCCAAACCAGGTCAGGGAAAGGAGTAGGGAAGGGGGTGGGTTGGCATGATGGCTTTGTCTTTCTTCTCTCTCACTCATTTCCTTCTTTGGGTGTCTGGGGGGGGAATTGGTTTATGATGCTGAAAGATTGGGCTGCAGTCCATCCTAAACTGGCAAGGCAGCTAAGATTGGATTGATTGGAGCTACTGAGAGGGAAAATTCTCTTAGAAAAGAAGCACTTGAGGCAGGAGTGGGGCATGAGTTGGAGAAACTCACAAATAATCAAATCTGTGAAAGTTAAAACCACAAATGTGGAGGGATGATAGTACTGTGTATATATCCATAATAAATAAAATAGAACACTGAACAACTGTCATAAAATTTTCTCCCAGATTGGTGTGGCAGTTCCTAATCTGATGAAGTGCCTTGTCTTTACCACACAGCCCTTATAATATCACCTTTGGGTAAAAGGGTGAGGTTTTTGAGTGTTTATTTAGAACCACTTGATAATTACCATGTAACTGTTGGGGGATGATAGGAGTTTCAATCCCACAGAGACGCAGCGAAAAAGCTAGGTTTGACAGCCAGCTAACAGCAGCAACCTTGTTCCCCAATAAGGATACTCACACAGGAGGTTTTCTTCCAAACAGGAGGCACTTTATCTTGCATCAAAGTTCCGTTATATACAAAACATAGAGTAGATGAACAAACGCTTGCGCGAGACACCGGGTTTGGTCAACAGACAGTTACAGACTGGGGATTGCTTCCTTATGTACATATCTACAACCAATCAGGTAGAGGGTTTGCACACCACCCTGTACCTTTTGCACCCCACTCCAGTTTCTGATGCAATGTACAGCAATCACATACACCTGGAGCATGATGCAATGTCTTGTAGTGGGCTGAACATTTTCCCAGGGTTCCCTGCTCTGAATCCCTGACAGTAACAGCCCTTTGGTTAAACTCCCCCCAAAGGCTCACCTCCTAATGTAGGTCACAGTCTCTGACCAGATCCTACTAGGGTTCAGTTACTCTTCTGCCTCTCAGTAGGCTTCCATTAAGAACTAAACCTACCACTACAGCTGTTATTCTGCTCGCCTAGCAGCCTGCTTCCACAGTGCCTTGGAACTTTAGATAGCCACACCGCCAGAACTTTTGTCACACTTGCATACATGCATGGATACTTTTGAATACTAATTATCTTCTTTGTCTTAGGTGGGAGATCTTATTTATGGACAGTTCATTGTTGCCAATAAAGACATGGAACCTGAGATGGTCTGCATAGACAGCAGTGGCCGTGCAAATGGAATGGGAGTAATTGGACAAGATGGTTTCTTATTCAAAGTTTCATTAGGCCTAATCAGAAAGTAAGTGTAGTAAAATTCTTAGCAGCTTTATTTTACCATCTTGAGCTTAAAACTAATTAGTTATTTTTCCCATGATGTCCTTCATTAGCTTAAACAATTACACAAGCAATTACCATGGTGGTTCAGCTGTGATGCTGACAAACTTTAGTCTAATTTTTCTATGTATTATGTACCAAATTCCTTCTTAAGACACTTTCATTGACTGTTAGTCCATTTTTGGGCACAATTCTAGAGTTTTGGTTATGACCTATAAAACCCTGCACATACTAGGCATAGCCCATCTGAAGGACCATATTTCCCCATATGAACTTGTCTGGGTTTCCAGATCCTCGTGGGAAGCGCTTCTGTTCTGCAACTCTCACAGGTATATTTGGTGGGGACAGAAGAGAGTTTTTTTGTTGGCTGCTCTTAGTCTGGTTCAGGTAGTAGAACCTTCCACCAACAAACAAAGGATGTGTGTGTTTTAATTACGTTGTACGTTTCCTTGAGTTCTGATATGAGGATAAAGGAAAGGCATAAATAAAATAATGAAATGATTGGTGTAAATAAAAAAAAAAGCTCCTACATGGATTTGGCAAAGTCCTCACCCCCCTATAATCTGTCTATTTAGTACCTGAGGTCTTAATAATTGAAACATGGTTTGTTTATCAGAAAAAAACTACTGACTTTCATTTTGTTCACTTCCTTTTGCTTTGGTTTAAGACTCCTAGCTCCAGACTGTGAAATCATCCAAGATTTGGGACAACTATATCCATTTGAGTTGGTGTTAGGAATGAACGGAAGAATATGGGTGAAAGCAAAGACAATTCAACAGACTTTAATTGTGGCAAATGTCCTGGAAGCTTGTGAACACATGACTGCAGAACAGAGGAAACAAGCAGTTGCCAAACTGTTAGAAAACTAATAAAGGAATAAACCAGTTCTTTCATTTTATATTCTGTATGAAAATTATGGAAAACCAAGACAAATATATATTTTTATTTTTTCTATTTAAAGTAATAAATATTACAATTCTGATGTCTTTCTTTCTAGTCTTCATCTTTCAGCATTGTCTCAGCAGTGTGGTAAGCATGACTAGACTCTATCAAACTTAATTTCAGGCTGTGGGGCTTAAAGTGGGCTTTTTGTAGAGTGATCCATGCCACTGACTTTCACAAGTGCTGCTGTTCCAGCATAAGATAGAATGGAAGCTCCATTTTGTTCATGTTATGATTAGTCTGCTAGTTTATTTTCTGTGATCTGCTGATCATACAGTTGTTCAGGAGTAAGTTTCTGAATTCATGGGTATTTATACCCAGCCTACAGATGTGAAGTTCTCACACTGTTTGAATTACTTCCGTTAGTCGAACCAGGTGCAGTGTGATTTCCCATTCTCCTTAAAATGTATCTTAGAAGAATGTGGAAGACCAAGAGCAGAGGAGGAGGAGGAGGAGGAAGGAGTTTCTTTAAGGAGGAGAAAAGGAGAAACTCCAGTTGTGTGGAGGGTGGGAAGGGGTGTGATGGATTCCTTCACCAGACTGATCCTGCAGTTCCAAACCCCTGAACTCCTGTCACTCACTTTACCCCTTATTCCGTCAAGATCCCTCGCTGGGGCCTCAAGGTGATCCCTGTGTGGACCAGGGGATGTGTTGCTTTGTGGGTTCACTGTTGTAAGCATGACCAGACTCTATCAAACTTAATAAGAAAAGCCAGACACTGTTGTTAATAATAAACAAGTAGAACCTTATGAAGACACATTTAGGTAACACATTAACCCCTGAACTATTTAATCATTCATGGCTCTCCAAAGTCCTATTCAGTTCTTCACCCTCGCTGACTGTCCTGTCTCTGTTACAGCTCTTCCCTGTCTTTTGTGGTCTTTTCCCTATCTGCCTTCTATAAGTGACAAATCTCAGTTTTGTGTCCTTTCTCCCCCGCCACCCCAGAAGATGCTGTTAATTTCCTGAGCTGTGATTGACTAGACCCAACTAGACTTGCCCAGCTATTCCCTTGAAGGGTGGCATACCTACCAGGTTATTTTGATCCAGACTTAGTCATGCTTAGAGTAAACCTACTGTAATCGATGTCAAATTAGTCATGACAAGTGAATTCAGTGAGTTGTCTTTAAGTATGATTGAGTTCTGGTTCAGAGCATTGTCTCTTCTTGCAGCGTTTCAGGAACATGTCAGAAATAAAGCAACAGTTTTCTCTGAAGCAAGAAATGTTATATCCTTTGCAGCTAGGACCTTAGAAAGAACTGATATTGTTGCACACTATGTAAGAAAATAACTTTAAGGAAAATACTTCTTTAGCTAACTATACCTGCTCTTACATAACTGACATGTAACTTTTTCTTGAAGCATAAATGTATTATTTTAAGAGTGTATCTCACCTATTCCCCTGTGAAGAGCTTAAGGAGCAACAAATTAGAAAATTAAAAGCATGTTAAAAATATTTAAAATTTTTAAATACTCAATTGAACAAAAATAGTTTGTCAATGGAAGCTACACATGATATACCTGTCAGCTGGAATACAAAGTAACTAGGCTAGAATCTTGATGCTAAATGTGTACTTTCAGTTTCACTGTAAGTGTGCAAATGAGGTTTCTATAATTCCATTGCAAGCTAATAGTTCTTCTGTGTGCCTGTTTCAGTCTTAAAAATATTACTTTTTATTGCTTCTTCAGAGGAAATTGAGGTTATTGTCAAATCATATAGCTAAGGGCAAGCCCTACTGACTAACCTGTCTCCCAATCTGTCTTTACTTGCATGCATATATACTGCTGACTATATTGACAGCATAAAGTATCAGCATAAGGTGCCCTGCTTCTAAAACATCTAGACATAGAGAATGAAAAGTGCTCCAGCGGTTGCAGTAATAGCTATATCTTCTGAAGAACAGTGTTTTGTTATCTACATAACAGGCAGGACCTTCCACATCACAGTAATCTAGAATTTTGGCTTACTGTGAATAAAACAGCACACTGGTGTATGTTACCTAATCAGTTCCATTGCTCGTGTGGGAAATTAAACACAATGCATGAATCTTTTTTCCTGCATTAATTGTAAATCCAGATTTGACAATCTGACTTGTCCTTCCCAACAATCCAGAGAATTCATGGTTCTTGGGTTTGTGTGACATCACAAGAGACAAATTGCATGCATACAAGATGAACCAGCCAGTTGTAAACACTTTGGGGAGGAGGAAGGTCCTTTCAAAAGTTGTGACAGTGAAACAGCAAATGACAATGATTATCTAAACCCATTCTAATCTAGTTTCAGGCCTAGATTTGTGACTAAATTATCTTGTGGATAGCCTTTAGCTAGGGAGAGTGCAACATTGTTACTATTGTTTGATCTTTCAGGAACTTTTGATACCATTGATCGTGATAAACTCTTGGACTGGCTTTATGGGATGGGAGTCAGGGGCACTCTACTTCAGTGGCGACCTACTACCTGCATGACAAATTCCAGACAGCAGGACTGGAGAATTGTTTCTTGATCCCCGGGCAAATGTGTTGTGTGGTACTGCAGAATGTCATCTTAATGTTGTTTAGTATCTACATGAAGCCATAAGGAGCAGTAATCAAAGGATTTGGAGCAAAGTATCATCATTACACTGGTGAAATCCAGTTGCTTCTCTGTTACATCTGAATTAGATGTTTCTGCAAGTTCTAAACCAATGCCCAGGTGATCTGGTGATAACCTGTAGACTGGGGCTAGTGCTGCAAGACAAATACCTTGTGGGTGAATGGCTCCTATGTCTGGGAGACAGGTAGACTACTTGGTTTGGATGGGGTTGAACTCCCTCTGAAGGATCGAGTACTCCTTGGTCCATCTTTGTCTCTGGAGACCCAAGTGACTTCAGTGTCTTAAAGTGGCCTTTTCCAGCTTTGGCTAGTACCCCAGTTGCAGCCATTGCTAAGAATAATTTGGCTACAGTGCTCTGGAGATGGATAACCTCAAAGCTGAACTCGTACAATGTAATGTATGTGGAGCTGCCCTTGAGGCTAGTTTGGAAACTTCAGCTGGTGCAAAACACTTCAACTAGGCTTCCGAATGGTACAACTTACTGGCAGCACACCGCACCTCTGCTGAAAGAATTGCCCTAGCTGCCTATCTATTACTGGGCCTATATTCAGGTTTTATTGTTTGTTTATGCAGCCTTAAATAATGTGGGCCCTGTTTACGTAAGATGCTGCCTTCTCCTTTCTAGACCCATTCAGATTTTTAAGTCGTCTGAAGACATTCCTGGTGGTGCCACATTCTCCTGATATTTGTTCAACGTCATTTGGAACAGGGCATTCACTGTAGTGGAACCTGCTGTGTGGAATACTCTTCCTTCGGAAACTCAGCACGCTTTGTCTAGTTTTCAAGATTTGTTAAAAACATTCTTTGAACAAGCCGTCCCTATTTAGTCCACCCAGTTATTTCTTGGGTTTCAAAAAGAATTTGTGTGTTGTGTTCTGTATATTGTATGTATTTTTTATTTTATTGCTGTACATGCACGTGGTATATAAATACTTGCAAATAAATAAATGTAAATAAATGATGTTATAGACCCAAAAGTCTGCTCCAGCTGCAGTGAGAGCAAATATCAACCAGCTATCTCATTCACATTAAGTCAGAATCTTGAGTTACTGTCAAGTCTGAGTGTTCTTGGGAGTGCAACTGGTTGATGCATTCACTGTATTACAATTCCAGCACTCCAATTCAGTTAATCTCGTCTGTGTACTGATTCATTTTATTATTTAGATTCTGAGAAGTAGAAAACTGCTGTTGTTGCCTTTGTGGGCCATGGCAAGTAAATGGGAGAATTCCTTGTGGTTTTCCTTGTGCTGTCCTTTGGTTTTGTCTAAAATGCCCTTTCACCTTTTTGTTGGTTAAACTCATCTGCTTAATGTTAGTGGGTTCCCAGTGTGGAGATAAACCCAGATTTCCTGCTGTAAAATGCATGAAATAGTCCTGAGAATTTGGGCAGCCATGTCTTCTGCTATTGTCTTCAGTTTAAGAGACAAATGTTAGGTAGCAGAGTCTTGGGCTGGACCACTGGAAATCTCCATCTATTTGTACTTCGTTGTGTACTTTCAAGCTGTTTCCGACTTACGGTAACCCTAAGGAAAACCTATCATGGTGCTTTGTTGTTGTTGTTGTTGTTGTTGTTTTGCAAGATTTGTTCAGAAAGGGTTTGTCTTTGCTTTCCTCTGGGGCTGAGAGAGTATGACTTCCCCAAGCTCACCCAGTGGGTTTGCATAGCTGAGCAGGGATTCAAACCCAGAGTCCAGAGTCAAAATCCAATGCTCAAACCACTACATGGTGCTGGCTTTCCTATTTGTACTCCTATCCTCAAATCTTCAGGTTGTTTGTGAATTCCTTTGTGAACTGGAACAATGTCAGGACATAGACAAGAGAATGGTCTTCTAGAACTAGCAGCCAGGGGGATTGTGTTAGGACTCAGGAGGAAAGCAGAATATATCCCCTAAAGGCTTTATTTTTTTTTTCCTGTGAGAAAATAACACTTTTTTTCACAATTTCTGTAGCATGTATTCCATCAATAATAAAGGGAGTTCTATGTATTCTGAAGCAATGCAAAAGTCCATCTAACGTGTCTTCTCAAAACCTAGCTTTGGGAAGCTTTCATGAAGGAAATTGCCCTCCCTTGTTTGAGCTGTAATTATCATGGCTACAAACAAGAGGAAACATTTTTCATGCTAGAACTCCCAGAATCCCTCAACCAGCATGGCCAATGACTATGCATGCTGAAATTCTGATAGGAGTCCAAAAAAGTAACTTTTCCAAGCTAAGCGAAGAACCTTCAAGATGAATCTGAGGCACTTCTTACTTAGCACCACCTTGCCTTATTCCTTTCAACTATAAATTAAGTATTAGTTATCCATTGCCTAATTCTTGAAACTTAACCTCATTGTAATTCAGTGGTAGCGCAATGAATTGCTTATAAACTGATAATACAGTGCTTTTAAACTCTATAGCCTATCATTTAATAATCTTACCCATGTTTTCCTAAGAAATGGAGTCTGCCTGTATCTTGTATAAAAACTTCTCTGGTCAAATGTCATTCCCAAAATTTAAGGTTGCAAGCTGAGGAACAGGTTACCTACAACGGCTTGAAATGCTTTGTAAATTAGCAAAACAGGCTTGACCAGCATTTCAGCATGGTAGGTCTTAAAAGTAAATATATTAAAAAGGAAATTTATAGAGTAAATAGGGGAAGCAATACACTGATGACCTCTGCTTGTCCTGTTCTGAATGATAGTTTTCCTGTTCATTCTGCTTGAGACTGTGGATACTTGCTTTAGACGCTGAGATTTCCATGTGCTGTCTGGCCCCTTGTCCCTTCTGGCTAATAAATGTAGTCAGAGGAGGTCAGCTTGAGGAGTTGTGGCAAATGGTTCACTTGAGAGTAATGTGGTAGTGTGTGTGTTTGCATGTTCCTATAAGTTGTCTGTCCATGTATGGCAACCCCATAAATTTCATAGGGAATATTCAGAGATGGTTTTTGCCAGTCCCTTCTATTACTGGTTGTAAAGAAAGCAGTGATTATACTTGGTGGTGGGGGTTATTCCATTAGATATTGCTATTATGGTTTAACTAGCGCACAAAGACAGACAGACAGACAGACAGACAGACAGACAGACAGACAGACATAGTCGTTGTGTGTCACCATTATGGATAGCCATCAGTCTGCCTAATTTGCCGTTTTTAAGCTTAGTGCTCGAGCAACTTTTGGCAAATCAACTCTGGACTTTCTTGGATGACGCTAATTATTTGGACCCCGTGCCATCTGGGGCTAGGTCCAATTTGGGGACCTGAGATGGCTTTTGCTCATCTTGGTAAACTATCTGTAGTTGGGGGAGTGCATCGCATTTGGTTCTGCTGGATATCTCTGTAGCTGTCTGGTGCCATCAACCACATGGCACTTAGGTGGGGGCTACTGTTTTATATTGATTTCCATCTTACCTGGTGAAGGTCGCAGAAAGTGGATCTGGGGACTAGCCCATGACCTTTGCTTTGTGAAGTTCTATCCTGTTTCCCTCCTCTGCTGTTTAACATAAATATGAACGCACTAGTAGGAGTTGTCTGGGGATTTGGAATCTCTGTTACCCTGATTTCTGGGGGTCCCGGGAGGGACACCTAAATGTGCTCAAACACTGGGGAGGGAATTAGCACAGAGCACAAGTTTGCAATGCGAGGGGCAGGGTAACGTAGCGAGATCTTGAACCCTATGTCTACGGGGTCAGGTCAAATCAATGATAAGGCAGAAGTTGAAATGATAATAATTGTTTTATTGAAATACAGTCAAACACATGTACGCAACACACTCACACAAGGAACTATAGAAATAAAAAGGTAGGAGTGGGATAGAGGATTTTTAGAGGAGGTTTGGTATGGGAAATACTATACCTTTCCTGAAGCCCAGTAAGAAGCAAAGAAGCTGGGGAGCGTGGATTCTCAGCATGTGAAGCTGAGGGGAAGGCTCGCTGGACCAAGCGACAGCAAGGCGGGATGGAAGCCAAGAGCGATCTGAGGAAGTGCTCAAAGTCAGGGGTTCTTATAGGGAAAATTGTGGCCGCAGGCTAGTCCGTACTTGGGGAAAACAATGAGTTTTGGGCTGGAGACAAAGCCTCCGAAAGGTCGGTACTTTAGATGATTGAGTTATAGCCAGATTGTCAATAGAGTAGCCAATATGCAAACGCGGAGTGCTTGAGAGTTGTATAGTCCGCTCCTCAAGCTGCCTGCGTGGGGCAGGGGATCTTTTTGTAAGTTGCGTGCATACATAATGTGGTACTTGCCTTGAGGTCTCCTGAAGCTGCATTTGGCAATGACTGACCTGCCTGGATTGAGATTTGAATGGTTCGGTTATTGTCGGTCACGCCTGTGTGCGTGCTTGTCCGGGGGCCTTGCAAGCACGTGGAGAGGAATGGGTACAGAAGGCCAAATTATTGATATCAAATGATATCTTAATATCCCACAAGCTCGGGCTAGAAACAGCGGTAACATTGCATCTCATTAATATGTAAATAATACTCCTTTTCTTCTAACATCAAAGTTTGAGAGCCGTGAACATTTTTGGATGTAGTAGTGACTTGCCTATATACTAATAAAATAAAATGTAATCTGGATAAGAGATAGCCTCATAAGTCAGAAATGGTAGTTGTTACCATTTTCCATGGTTAGCTATTTGGATAATCCATTATACTAATAAAATTAATAGCCTTGGTATCCATTACCTCTTGCAAAGGCAAGAATATTTTAATTGTGTAAAAAGTACCTTAATATATACTGGCCTAAATACCCTAAAAGCACTGAATCCTCTCTAAGCTTAGCAGCTAAGTAGGGTCAGCCCTGGTTAGTACTCGGATGGGAGACCACCAAAGAATACCAAGTGCTGCAGGCTATATTTCAGAGGAACGAGCAAAACCACCTCTGGGTATTTCCTCCCTAAGAAAACCTTCTGAAATTCATGGGATCCTCATAAGTTGAAAGGCAACCTGAAGGCACATATACATACACATCCTAAAATATGTAATAGCTAGTATGCAGCAATGTTTCCACATATTTACCCAATCAGAGTAAAAGCATTCTAGGCTTGGCTGGAAAAGATCCATAATGTTTTGAAATCTTAGGGTGGGGAAAATCACTGAAAAAAAATACAGAGCAGGCAGTTCAGGATCTAAGTTATATATGAAAAAAAAATCTTTAAAAAAGAGTTTACTTCTAAATAAAATTGTTAAAGGAAGCCGATGTTGGGTCTGCCATCTGCAGATTACACAAAAATATTTCTCATTCAACCTGCTAATTGACACTGATCAGTGATCAATCTAAATCCCCTAGGGCCCTGATCAGGAAAAATGTTCAAACTTAACAGCTTAACAGCTATTACATTATTATTTTTAAAACACAACCAATGTAATTCTTTTCTTTAAAATCTGCTCATTACTGATTATCATCATTATTACTAGAGTCAGGGGCTATTTAAAAAAATCACATCATTTCGTCCTTCCAGATGGTGCTTATCACACCATTTTTAGTCCCTTGGCCTACTCGTTTTAAAGAATGGGCAGATCTATATAGCAGGAAGCAGTACCTCATGAAGTTTGGTCCCAAGGCACTTATAACTTAAAAGGCAATAACCAGCACCTTGAATTGTACCTGGTCTTCCATTTCAGAATACTCCAATAAAACTGATGGCAGTTGATAGGACTGTCATGCCCTCTACATAGAACTGCCTTGAAAGATTGTTCTGAAATTTCAGCCGGTGCATAATGTAGCACCTAGCTCTCTTTATGGCATTCACTTCTCAGAACATATTTCTTTGATTCCTCTTCCCCTCCACTGGCTTCTAATGTGGTTCTGGGTGCGTTGGTTGTTGCTGTTGTTCAAGTTGTTTCCAACTTATGGCGACCCTAAAGCAAACCTCTCGTGGGGTTTTCTTGACAAGATTTGTTCAGAGGGAGTTTGCCTTTGTCGCCCTCTAAGGCTAAGAGAGTGTGACTTGGACAAGGTCACCCAGTGGGTTTCCATGGCCAAGCGGGAATTCAAACCTTGGTCTCCAGAATTGTATCCCAACAGTCAAACCACTACACCGTGCTGGCTCTCTTGCTTATTACAAAGTTAGAAAAAGTTAGCACAGAAGGTTGGTTATTATAAAACCCTAAATGGCTGGGAACCTGGTAATCTGGAAAACCACTCTCTCCCACATAAACGTCCTCACGTACTGTCTTGGCTCCCCTTTCATGACAAAGATTTGCTGCCTGAGGTGGCTGCTGCCCTTCACCGAATGGTAAGGCTATCCCTGAGAAGCACCCAGAATGTAGAACGTTATCTCAATACTAGCGTCCCTTCTCTCTTAGATTTTATGAGGGTAACAAATTGTATTATTCTGTTGTTCATTTACGCTGATTCCATCACTTGCTGTAGCAGTGCACTGTTAAGCTGAATCAGTTGTTTTATGCCCCTTTCTTCTTATTATTTTAATGTTTTAATTGATTCATGGTATTTACATTTACCTCACTAATACATATTTCTAGTATTTATACTTATATTTTTGCATTGTGATCTGGAAGCCACCATAGGGTTTCTGTTGGTACTGGAGAGGTAAGGCTAAATTAAACAAAAACCTGCAGTTTTTCGCCATAGATGGTATTTGAAATTGTATAATCACAATAATCCGTCTTTGTTGGATCATGATGCACAACACTGCATGCCTCTACCAGTTGAAGTTAAGCTTTTCCCTCTTACTTGATAGGACATTAAAAGAGAGTTGAGGCCTATTCACCGAAAAGAAAAAGAATATGACAGGAGGAGCGGGGGGCGGGGGGCAGAGTTATGTTTTCTCAACTGCAGAAAGAAGAAATGTTGACACCTGTAGGAACTAAGATTTATGATAATAGTATTACTCATACCAAGCCGATTTACATCATGGCTGCGGCTGCAGAGAAAAGCAAATAGTGCTGTCCTTTCCTTCTGCTTCTAATTGGTATCTTAGGAGGATGAGAGGGTCACTACAACACAATATGCATGTTGCGGAGACATTCCTGCTGAGGGTGGAGAAGTAATTAGAGAAATGTTACCTTATGCAAAATTAGAGCTACAAATGTTTAATCCTGGGGATAGCCTACAGGCAAAAACACCTACGTATGAATTCTTGCATTTAAATGGATTATCTTCTTGGCTGATTGCCAGAAATGGAAAGGGAGAAGGACACTGGAAGAAAAAAACAACAGCCAGCTGTGATATTCTGGATGTCTTACATTCTGTGGCTCTGTTCCTCTGAGTACTGGTGAGAGTGGGTGGGATTAAATTATAGCCTTCCTAATTGCATGTGACCTTCCAGTAAACGTTTGGATGGGTGCTGTTGGAAATGACATTACCAGACCCCCAGAAAGACTCTTTGTGATGTTTTGAACTTATATAAATGTTGTTATGATTATCTTGTAAGAAGTAAGAACCAGCTTCTGTGAAAAACTCATTTTTACAAAGTCTTTTTACATGTGCCCAGCTTCCCTTTCCCCCCCTGACCTCTGTCTAGATGCAAGAGGGGGTTTTTTTGTTTTGTTTTTGGGTTTCTGTTTTGTTTTGTTTGCAACATCAGCAGTGGAAGGATGGTGGACTACTCCATTGGAGTAGCAGACCAAAAACCGTGACTGTAGCTGTCTTCTGCAGGAGCAGATGCTCTGTGTGGCGATCGCAGGCCAAACTGAGTTTGGATCAGCAAAATGTTCTCCCTGGATCAAAGGGAGATCAGGGGATAATCCATGAGGGTCTGCAAGCCCCTGCTCCTGGTGATGTAATCATCACCTTGGTTGTGAGAGATCATGGGTGGATTGAAGGAAACCAAAGCTGAGAACTTGCCCCGTCAGCTAATAGACATAAGGTCTTTTGTGTAGCCAACTTTCTTAAGAAGAACAGAAGCATGGGACTATGCTTAGGAGAGGCTTTCTGAACTCAGTGGTGATATCAACACTTCTAGCAAATGTACTTTTCACACAATCCAGAGACTGTGAATACTGTCTAACTTTGGATTTAAAAAGACTTTTTATTAAGAGGAAAAAGCTAAGAATTGGAGGGGCAGAAAAATTGAATATAAGGATTTCAATCATAAATAAAATACAAGAATAAAAAGAACAATAAGGTTATGGAGTATCAGAACAAGATTTGTTTACCTTTGAAGAATGTGAGATTCCCATGTAGTTAGCCTAAACAACAGATAACCAGATGATTCAGCATTGCTAATCATATTGACTGTAATGTAAGTGAACTTAATTTTTGGATCATGAAAAGGAGTTTACTGGACAGCAATGATGACAAAGTGTAAAGAAAATGAGAACTGTTTGGGAGAAGATTCTGGAAATCAGACAAGCAAGCAATTTGGGAAGATATATATAAAAAGCTGATATTGCTGAAAGAGATTATGATGAATAAAAGCTGGAGGGGAACTTCTGGAGAAACTGAAGATTACATGATACAAGAAGATCATAGGGACCACGAGGCTAAAGCTGCAATGGAAGTTTTCAAGAAAAAAAGAGATGGCTTTTATCTAGTCAGAAAAAGAACTATCTGACCTGGAGGAACCAACTGAGACCAAGAAATTGAATACGGAAGGGAAGAAGGTGGCACTGGAGAATTTTACTGAGATTAAAGGCATCCTGGCTGGAGAAGAGATGAGGATTCAGGAAGATAAAGGACATAACAGAGAAAAAAAATGAAGGGAGAAGGAAGGCCTTCTACACGGAGAGCTGAGGCAGATGGAGAAGTGAGCAAGGTGCCCAAGATCAATATGAACTATGTGCATGAGATAAATGTACTTATTTCAGGTTTTGTCTGTTTGGATGGATTGTGCCTAATTTCACAAGGGTTAATATTGGGTAGGAAACTTTGGGTTAGATATAAATGTCTGTAATTAGGTTAGAGATAGAATGTAGCTCAATATGTTAACTGACGAGGGAGGTTTGATTTATAAAAATGAAATACAGTTGGCCCTCCCCTTTTGCAGATTCAGCATTCACAGATTTGGTTATTCACTTGTCATTTTATTTCATTTATGTCATTTATTTAAAAAATCTTACTGTATTTGCCCCGCCATGGAAAAAAATGTGTTCTCTCTAGGAATCTATAGACCCTCCAGCGTGATGTTATGGTCCACTTCCATTGGAAGTGGACAGTAGAGTCACGCTGAAGGACCTAGACATTCCTGGAGGTGTGTTCTCAGGTTAAAAAAAATAGCATTAATGATTTTGATTTTTATTCAGTTTTTCCACTTTCATAGGGGTCTTGTGCCACTAACCCCCATGAAAGTGGAGGGCTGATTGTATGGTGTATAAGGCTGATTCTGGGCTATACTAAAACAAATATGTTAAATTATATATGTATGTAAAAAGTCATATAAAAGTGAAATACAAGTTTGTCTTACTATAGAGAGGTAAGAATCATTATTTGAAATGTCACTACAGTCTCTTTTTGTTTATTCATGCAAGGCATCTCTAAGTGGGTCTCTTTGACCATCCATCTGGCCTATGAACTAGAAAAGGAAGACCCTCTTGGTCATGTGTGTAGCCACTCTTGCCAGAGCTTATGGTTATTTCATTGGCCTTCCTGAAAGGCATGTCTGTGGAGGACATTTGCAAGATGACTACTTGGTCTCAGCCTCTGACCTTCACTACTCATTATAGGTTGGATGTCAAGTCCAGGGCTGATGCCATCTTTGGAAGAACCATGCTGGGGGGTTTTGTGTCACATGACACTCCTACCTCCTGTGGTGAGTAGCTTGCTAGTATCCCATTTCTGTGAGTCACAGAGATCATGAAGAAGCAGGTTGCTTATCTGTAACCGTAGTTCTTTGAGTGGTCATCTGTGAACTCACCCCTCCTTCCTCTCCTCTGTGTATCATGCTCTCTCCATAGCTCCTTGGTTGCTGTTTTGGTATGTAACTCAGGGCTGAACAGGAATCAAGATGGTCACGTGGATCAGTGGACAAGGAGCTACTGCCAAAACACATAACAATTCTAGAAGGTTTCGAATGATACACTGCAGGTACAGTAAACCTATTTGTGTGAATTCACAGATGACTTCTTGAAGAACTACATTTACAGGTAAGCAATCCATCCTTCACTAGACTGGTATGGCAGATTCAGGGACGGAGATTTCTGATTCTAGCTGGTCCTGTATTTGGTTCTCTCTCCCTGAACACATCTGGATCAGCTAACGAAAAGAAGACATTTTAAAAATTATACATAAATGGTATTTAAGACCCATCCAGTTGTCAAGAACGGTAAAAACATACCATGGAGACATTGGAGGGAATGTTAGGCCTCAGGTGCATATACCCATGGGGGTTTAGATTGTCCCAAGATAAAATGATTTTGGAATGCAGTTCTGAATCAGATCTCACACTTCACGCAACAAAGCACCCAGTTCTGTCCTGCACTTTTATTACTCTATAGTAAAGAAAATAGTTGCCTAAAACACAGAAACCTTACCACACTCCTTTCCACAGCTGCCCAAGCAGAAATAGCTAAGTGTTGGAAAACAGGGGATCTTCAGTAAGATAACTGGTGGAACAGAGTGGGACACTTGGTTGCTGCTGGAAAAGCTTTCTTGCAACTGTAATGGGGGAAAAACTACATTTTGTAAGTTTCTTTTTCCTACTATCTTAACAAGAAGTCATGAGGATTGCATCCTCACCTTGTCAAATGGATTTATGGAAAGATGTCCTGCACCTTGACTCCTCTCTTAATCCAAACGTACATCCAATGAACCCTTCAGATCATCCCCACCACAGCACAAATTAAACAACTTTTTGTTCTGCTTCATACTGATAAAAACTGAAATAACTTGTTGTTTGTTATCCTGCATCCAAAGCCTTTGTTATGTGTTTGTTGTTCATTTGTCCTAAATTTTTCAAAATCTTTTTTTAAAAGAAAATTTGGGAAGCAGCACATTTCTCTCCTCTGCAGCTGTACTCTACGCAACAGCATTAAAAGTTACTGGAACCCTATCCTTTGCAAACAGTTTGCCTGCTCTCAGTAACAGCTGACAAAGGCAAGCGAGTTCATGGCAAGTTTATTCATGTATGTGTGTGTGTATCTAATATATAAAAGTCAGTTTGTTTGTCTGTGTCGGGTGAAGACCTAATATGGTTGGCTGTGTCAGGCGAGGACCTCATATAACTGTCTGTCAAGGAAGATTCTGTGGAATCCTGCGGTTTGCAGTTTAGGGAAGGGCCTTTAGAATTCTCAGCCAGAGAGCTCTTGGGCCTCAGTCAACTATGTCTGTCTTGAATTGGCCAGTTGCTATGGAGATGAGGTCTAACAGCAAGAAGGAGGGCAGTGTATTGCCTCAGGAACCCAACCTGTGTATGTTAATAACTCAATACAGATTGGGGAATATGGGGGAAAGTTACAGGTACTGGACAAGACAGTTTGGGGAATTAGAGACATAGGATCACAAATCTTTCTAATAAGTATTACCTATGAGAAAATAAAACCCTAGGCAAGACCAGGTATATAAGCTAGTGGCTTGTGTGTGTGTGTATACACACACACACACATATATATGTATATACACACACACATACCTACATATATACAATATTTGTATACCATCCAATTACTGAGGTTGCCGGGACAACTTGAAAGCCAGAATGTAAACCCCTACAATGGAGTAAAATACAAACACGATCTCCAAATTAGACAAGAGAACAGTAACAATTAAAACGGGCGGGATTCATGCAGCACCACAGAACTTTTGAACTGCAGCTCCCAGCGTTCCTCGCCATTCGGCGCCCCTCTCCAGGGCTGCTGGGACTTGTCATCCACAGAGGAGGTCGCGCAACTCCCCTCCCTCGCTCAAAGCCAACAAGAGGAGGTAAGATTAGAAGTTCTCACTCTTAAAGCGCCAGTCGATTGGACCACTAAAAAGCCCGGGGCGGGGGGGGAGGCTCCTTCCTTAGGGTCTGAATGTGACCGAATGTACCACTTTCGGGAGAGGGGAGCAGGTCGCTTGTTCAAAATTCTCTGCGTGGCGAAGAACGGGATGTGGGAGAGAAGGCCTTGGGCTTCCGTTTGCCGTAGCTTGCTTTGTTTCTTTAAGCAGCAGCTTCCCCCCACCCCGCGCCGGGAGCGAACTTTCCCGTATGGCACCCGTCCACTCGGGGGAACCAGCTGCCCCTCTGGCACCCAAAGGGAGGGGAAAAGGTCGCAGGTTCGCCCCGCTTTACCTTGCGTTAGTAATCGGTGTGCCAGGGCTCGATTAGTCACCCCTGGGCGGATCGGCACTTTAAGGCGCGCGGTGTGCGGGGAGGCTGCCAGAAGTCCTGCGGCGGCGGCTGCAGGTAAGGGCAGGTGCGGCTCTGCAGGTGGGGCGCCCCTGCTTGCGAGCAGCCGTTGCCGCCGCGGGATGGTGAGGCGGGAGGAGCATCTCTGGCAGCTGCCCTGAGTGTGAGTACCGGGCTCTCTGGAGCAGCCGGACCGTGAATGGTCCTTGGATGCTGGGGGAAAGATTCGCCTCTGCAGCAGAAACTCAATGCACGGTGCTCCCCCCCAACCCCCCCCCCATCGGTTAGAGTGCTTTGTTTTTCCTTGTCCCAGGTGTAGTAAAGTCCAAAGGTAAGACTGCCTTTGTGAAGGTGCCAGAGGGAATCTCGTCAAGAAGGGGTCAGCTTTAAGATGCGAGGAGGTCACGTTAGAGAGTCTGTGGGCCTTTCCGCACCGCACCGCTACAGTGCCATTATTCCACTTTCGGCATCCTCGGGGGTTTGCTCAGCATTTAGAATTCTCAGCCAGAGAGCTCTTTGGCCTCAGTAAAGGACAACCCCCAGAATTCCACAGGATGTTTGAAAGTGGAATAATAGCAGTCTAACAGGGTAGGGCGGAAAGGCCTTTTGAGGAAAGGAGGGGGATTGAAAACCTACCCATAAGCACAGCGCCTTTTGTTGTACTAGCTAAAACAACAAAATAATGTTCCTGATGTTTAGCATAAAAATGGACATTTATATTACACAAACTTTTATTCCCTTTTATACTCTTTGCTTTTCCATACGTTCTGTAAAGTGTGATTTATTACCCTCCCTGCCTTATCCTGATCTGGTTTTTCTCATTAAAATCTGAAAAAAAATGCATGGAATCTCACATTAAACCAACCTCAAATTCACTTTGGGGAAAAAAAGAAGACAAAAAAATGTTAACTTTTGAGTGCTCCAGAACTCTTTATTGAACTACTGATAATTTGATACCTGTATTACCTAACAGTGACAAATGTCTTCAGTCTGTAGTCTCCATCCTGAGACTGACTCTAACCCAGACCTGGCTGGCCATAGTATCATACCTATTATTCAGGCTTCCCTTTTTCCTTGGCTGGTTCTTGTTTTGTTTTTTATACCACCTAGTTTCATGAAGAGTCCTGAGGAACTTGAAAGCTCACATGGTTCTGTCATTGTGGTTGATTCTAATATTGCCCAGGAGGGAATTTGCATATATTAAAATCCCTTTACAAGTAGGGTTGCAGGCATATTGGGTTGCAGGCATATTTATAGGAGTCTCTCCTTCCCCTTTCTTTATTAACGAAGATTGTGTTTCACTGTAAATCACCCTCCCCCATATGCTTTGGTTCAGAATTTTTGTTACAATACAGGTATGCTTCTAACTGCAAAGCAAGTAGACTACCACTTTCTATTAGTTTTAGCCTTGAAGAGTTTTACACAGGGCACTCTCCAAATGTAAATGTGTGAAGAAAAGTTTATTGCAGCTCAGAAGCTTGCTTTTACTGTCATTCCCCCAAAATTATTTTGGCTTAGTAGGACTGCAAGCTGAAATCAGTGGGATTTACTTCAAAGTAAACAGGAACAGGATTAAGCATAGTCAACAAAGGATGTTACTGATTCTCTTTGTAGGGCCAGTGTATTTCCATCTTTAAAGTATATGTTTGGATCAGTATACTGATGAAGTGGGTCAAAATGAAACTGCAAAAAGATGATCCCAAGCATGCTGACCTGAAAAGATATTCACCTGTAATAATTCATAATCTCTTTCTTTTAATCTCTTTCTCAAAAAAAAAATGGTCTTGATTATTCTTTTTATAACATGTCTTAGCCAAAATGCTATTACAAACATTGTTGAACTCTCATCACCTATGGTCAGCCTGTGTTGTGCAATTCTGGGAAGTGAGTCTTCCAACATCTGGAGGGGCCACACATTCGTTGTCCAAATCTAAACTTTACATTCTCAAGGGTGGAAAGAAGTTGAACTTTTGTACATTTGTTGTTTAGTTTTTCTTGTTTTTTGAAGTTGTGTTGTTTACTGCTAATGAGAATTTTTAAAATACAAAAGCAGTTTATAGACTGAATAAACATAGATTAAAAAGTTCATTATTAGGAGATAAACAGAATAGAAAGCCAGCATGGTATAGCGATTTGAGCCCTGGACTACGATCTTGAAGACCA
Organism: Cyclura pinguis; assembly: GCA_030412105.1. NCBI lineage: Eukaryota > Metazoa > Chordata > Lepidosauria > Squamata > Iguanidae > Cyclura > Cyclura pinguis. The sequence goes on along the minus strand of CM059601.1, from coordinate 119,422,344 downwards.
GGGTTCGATTCCCTGCTCAGCCATGGAAACTCACTGGCTCTCATGTTCTCAGCCCCAGAAAACCCCCTGACAGGTTTGCCTTAGGGTTGCCATAAGTCGGAAAAGACCTGAAGGCACACAGCAACAACAACAACAAGCTCCTGTTAAAAAACACCACTAATTGTGGTGGGTTGAAAACTTGCCCACTTGGCAGAGAAGCCAATGAGATTACACTATATCTTTTAGGTACCTTACAACCGGCATAATGTCCAAATGGTTCCCTGTTATTTCAGTGCAAACAGGGATATCCTATTGCCATCTATGGCTAGTACTTGAAGTATCAGACTACAGCTGGAGAAAGTCTGATTCAAATCTTCTTTCAGCCCTTGAACTCACTGAGGAAGCTTAGGCCAATCAATGTTTTTCACTCTGGCCGTTTCCACACTACACTCTTATAGCGCGATTATTCCACTTTCAACATCCTATGGAATCCTGGGGTTTGCAGTTTAGAGAGGGGCTGGCTGGCGCCTCTCTAAACTGCAAACCCCAGGATGCCATAGTATGTTGAAAGTAGAATAATTGTGCTATAAGAGTGTAGTGCGGAAATGGCCTTTGGTCTATCCAGAATATGGTTGTGAGGATAAAAACGGGTGATGAGGGAAATGATGTATGCTGCCCTGAGCTCACTGAGAAAAAGAGGAGATAATGTAAGAAAAACATGGGCATATTTAATTGTGTATATCAGTAACAAAAAACATGCACACTTCTTAGAGTAATTAACAAACTGAACTTAATAAATAAATTAGCAAAAGCTTTTGGCTTCTGCCTTTTTCTGTTTTCCCAAATAAAATTATGTCCAAGATGGCAACTTGGATCACTTTTATGTTGGGATCCTGAAGAAGACAGAGTTCAAAAGTATTGTTGACTCATTTATTAAGTTCTGTTTGTTAATCATGCTAAGAAATAGATACCTTTAGTGATTAACTACATTCTTCTGGGATCAAGAACAAACTTGTCAGGTACTGCTTGCATGTTTTTAAGTCGTGTTATATGTATGGGTATTCATATGGAGTAACTAAATGTAGTCACAGCTACTTTCTAATTCTTTATTAAGATAAGTGGGCTGGATTTTTTTCCCCTTCCAAAGCTTCAGTACAATAAAAACTCTCCAAATTCTTCCAGGATAGTTTTTCTACTTGTGTAAGTCAATGCCAATTGATGGAATTAATACCAACAGTGGGATTTATTTCTGTAGGTTATTACTTAGAACTGACAACTTTGCACAGTACAGAGAGAGTAATTAGATAGTTGTGTTGAGTTTTTCCCCCCTCCCTGAATCTAAACAGTCATATGTGCCTCCAAACAAAACATGACCTTGTTTGGAAGACAAAGAGAACAGAGCTGGGAATTAAGGAAATCTTTCATGACCTGAATCCAGTTGAGAGCAGTATAAAACCATTGTGTAAGGGATGGTGTGTTAGAAACAGTCCAGTCCCTTTATACCCAGTCTAATACTTGTTGACATTCATGTAAGCAAGAAGAGTATCATGAGATTATTTCTGCTACATGGCAGCAAAGCCAAATGCTTCTGGAAACTGGAGCTGAGTATCTATGTTAAAGGTGGTAGATTTCCTCATAATTAAACACACTGGAATTTGGTCAGACAGTTAAGAATTGCTCAGATATTAAGTGTGTCAAATATCTAGTGGAGTGTTTCAAAAGCAAAGTAGGTAGCAAGTGTTCTTGTAGCATCTGCCCCATGATCTCTTTTAGCTATGGATGGCCAACTGAGGGTAAACAGGTAGGATAACCCACCAGGGCTACAACTTTTCATTCCTGTTGCTAAATTTGCAGCAAAAAAATGGTGTTCTACCTGACCAAGTGCCATATTTACTTTCAGACAGGGGTGTAAATCCTGTGGGAACTCCCATGTTGTAGGACTACAACTCCCAGCATGCCTCACCATGGTTATGCATTCTAGAACTGCAGGAAATTGAGTTTCAGCAAAATTGCATTGCATGAGGATTGCATGATTCTTCCCTCCCCCCACTTAAAACAGCTTTTTGTGCACCTCATTTACAACCAGATTAGTTCCTCTGGGATGCTTCTGTCTCCCTGTTTTTTAAGGAAAAATGGCACTTAATAGGTAAAAATTTGCTTTTTTCACCGTGTGGGAAGTGCAAAAAAGGGTGGGGGTGTATGTTCCTCACTCCTGGCCTGAAAGAGCCCAATGACTTTATTGATTGAAAAGCTCAATGGCTGTATAATAGAATACTTTTAAAGGTGCAGTAACAATAGGTGGCAGCCATATAATTTGACCCCATGTTGATGTCTTGAAATTTAGTGTGCTAGAGGATTGGACCTGGGTTCAAATGCTAACTTGAACATAAAGCCTGTGTCTCAGATGTGGGGCGACTGTGCTGGCTGAGGAAGATGGGAATCTAGCACAGCTTGAGGCTGCTTGGTCTGGGAAAGCCAATCTGCTAACGGGCTGAAACTGGACCTTCTAGTACAAGCCCTCCTACATTGAGTTCCTTTAACTGAAAGTGTCAGGGACTGAACCTGGGACTTCTGCACACAAAGCAAGCTGTCTGCTCTGTCCCAGGTGTTTTCTTTTTGTATGAAAGCCAAACACTGCTGCTGTTTACATATAAACATGATATTTAAATGCCAGTGTATGTGTGGTGTTTGGGGATGGATTATTTTGCATACAGATGCTTACTGTACTCTTGCTAAGTGCATTTTTAACTTTATCCTTAGATCTCTGTCATTTGTAAGTCAACTCCAACTGCAGTGTTGAGACTTTGCTGTGGGAAGGGTACAGGAAACATGCTAAGGAGGATCACACACCCAGCTGGATTTATGGGGATTGTGAGTGAGTCATCCAAACAAGCTATTACTAATAACTAATAGACCTGCTTAATTGTTCTCTGCAAGGCTTAAGTAGCTGATCAAAGGAAGTTGGGTGCTTTTGCATTCTCTTTTACTGACTAATGACCACCTGTTGGGTGCAATTAATACTCTGGTAGGTTTGCTGATGCCAAAGTGATGGAGACCTGGTTGATGCTGGGGTTGGGGGGAAGTATTTGAAGTTCTGGGTGAGCAGCTCTGACCATTTTGATCTGCCACACCTGTCTTGTATTCATCCTTCAAGTGGCCCATGGTGCCACGTGGGTGACTATCTCATTTCACTGTGAAGAACACACCTATGACGTACATTAAGGGGAGAGAATGTGAGTGATGTCCAAGGCCTTGCTGTGAACATAATGGCTAATAGGGATTCAAGCCCAGCACTGCCTGACATGCATCCTATACTGTTATCAACTATACCAGCTTTCCCCTACCTGGCATCGTCCAGTTGTGTTGGATGGCAGTTCCCATGATCTCTCATCAGCATGGCCACCAACCATACTGGCATGGGATGATATAAGTAGATCAATACATCTGGAGGGTGACAGGTTAAAGAAGGCTATGCTATACAGTTTTACATATTTCATACAATATGCTGTTTACTGATGTAACCACTGTACACACAAATGCGAGGTCATGGCAAACCCTTGTGTCCAGTTGTCATCAGTGGATGTGTCAGCCGTATCCTTATTCAAGTGCACACACATTGCATCCATTGATGACAATTGAATACAAGGTTTCACATTTTTTGTTTCATGCAAGGATTCCTGAAATGGAACCTCTGCATATGCAGAGGGTATACTGTATAGGTAAATTGATTTGCTATCATCCTTACCTTTAGCAAGGAGCAAGAGTGTGCATGATACATTTAGCTGTCTTGCATTCACTTTTTTTTTAGATAAAAATTTACTCCTAACAAGTTTTTAAATGTATACTTAAAAGCATAAATGCGTGAAGTGGTCTGACTTTTGTGCGTCGACAACAACAAGCCCTCTTGACATTTTTGAACTGCAACATTCATTAGCTGCAGCCGGAATGGCCAGTGGTAAGGGATTCTGATAACTGTAGTCCAGCAATAGCTGGAGGAGTGCATAATTGCCTTCCTAGTCTAAAAGAAGAAACAGAATATAAACTGAAACATTACTGTTGGTTTGCACACTAATTTAATACCTTTCCAGGAAGCAGGGTTCAAGGACTTCTGATGAATAATAAACACAGGATGTTTTCACAACTCAGTGGAAATCCAGATGGGTAGTATTGTTCATTCCATTGACTATAGATCACAGAACAGTACAGTTGGCTGTGAAGTGATCCAAACAATGCATGTGATGGTCCTGATGGAAGGCCCAGCTTACTCAGCTATTTTTCACATCAGAAATAATCTGGCAATTAGATTTGAGGGTAAGTCAGTTTGTTTTTTTTCAGACACAGAGCTCCCATCTGCTATGTTGCACTGGTCTGTGTGTGTATTGACTGTATGGCTTTAGGAAGATCTCTCTCTTCCTTTCTTATTTTGAGTTCTTCTTTTGACTTCCAGTGGCTATGTGGGCATGCGCTTAGCTGCTGAACAGATTACTGTGTTTAGAAATGATAAGTGTTAACTCTTTTTCCCCTCCCATATCCCCTTTTGGGGGTTAGCCCTAATTCTTCATGTCACTTCTCTCCAATGGCATGAAGAGGCTGGATTTTATCTCTTTTGTTACATTCTGTGATATTGGTATATTGTCGAGTGCCTCAGCAGCTTGTTTTCCAGGGTAGTGGAGTATTCATTTTGCCAGATATCCTCACTTTCTTTGCACATTTCCTAGCTCTAGCCCTACTTGTTTGCTTTGTTGGCCCAGCATTTGGCACATATGCCTGTTTCCTGTGCACTTTTGCTAGGTTTAGCCTGAATTCTTCATCATGCTGGCATTATGCTACTGCTTCATGCTTCATCATGGTATTGTTGATTCTGTGTTTCCACCCCTATCTCTTAATCCACCATGTTTTCCCATTGATAGGATAAACAAAGGGAGGAAGAGCCAAGGTTGTTTTTTGTTGTTGTTGTTTGTTTTTGTTTTTTGGGCAGGAAAGACACTGTTTCTAGAAAAATATATTTAGGGACTCATGCAACTGCAGAGACATCAAGGGTTCTTTCACTTGGATACTCCAAATGTTTTGAAGTGTCGTGAATCATGATAAACAGAAAATGATGCTTTGAGTACAGGTGAAACAGAAGGTGAAAAACAGCAGTTGTCTGGATTTCCTTGGGCTGTAATAGTTTTATGACTTCAAAAGAAGTATTATCCTGTTGCCTTTTTAACCATTGCATTCACAGTGTCTAAGAACATGGGTAGTTTTTTTTTTAATGAGTGGTATAAAACAATTCTGTAGATGAGACTGCAGCTTCACTCTAAAAGTAATGTCTTTCATAGCTTAGTCAACAGCACTACTGGCCTATACAGTGCTTTAAGGTACGACACAGGGAAGCCTACACCCATGGGAAAGGTTTTGTGCAGGTAATTGTCATTTGCTAGTGGCAGCATAGAGAGCCAGGGTGCCATAGTGGTTTGAGGGTTGGACTATAGCTCTGGAGACCAGGTTTCAATTTACCTGTTGGCCATGGAAATCCACTGGGTGACCTAGGGCATGTCACACACACTCAGTCCCCAAAAACCCAGTGATAGATTTGCCTTAGGGTTGCCATAAGTTGGAAATGACCTGAAAGTACACAGCAATAAAGTGATAGCATGAGGGTGGCTTCTCTGTGGGCACTTTCCACAGTGTTCTTATGGTGAGTGCATGGTGGTGCCTTGGTGGCAGGGAGGGGTCTGTGGATATAGATCACCTTCTCACTTAGGAGGATGTACACATATGAGCGATCTTTGTGTGGCTGGAAAACTCAGTAATAGTTCTTCCCACAAAACTTCTCCATGCTCAAATTATTATAGCAGCATAAGAACACAGCTGCAGTACTGGAGATATGTATGAAATGACCAGGTGATAATTCTACGCTGACATAGCAGTAATCTAAAAGCCCTTACAACTGGAACATGATTGCTGAGCAAGTAAACCACTTTTGTGGAATTACTAATGTATATAACTGGCATTGGCCAGGATTTTATTTTCTCATTGGTAATACTTGTTAGAAAGAATTTGAGATCCTGTGTGTCTAATTTCCCAAACTGTCTTGTCCAGTACCTGTAACTTTTCCCCATATTTCCCAATCCAATCTGTATTCAGAGTTATTAACATGCAGAGGTTGGGTTCCTGAGGGAATACACTGGCCTTCTCTTTGCTGCTAGGCCTCGTCTCCATAGCAGCTGGCCAGGCCCAAGAGCTCTCTGGCTGAAAATTCTAAAGGCCCCTCCCTAAACTGCCAATTCCAGGATTCCATAGAATCTTCTTAGGCAGCCAATCACATGTGGTCGTCACCTGCCTGACACAGACAAACAAACAAACTTTGACTTTTATGTATTAGTAGATGAAGTGGGTTTAGTACAGAGGAAGCAGCATAGCTTTGCTTACATTCATTTCATATGGCAAAAGAGAATCGGTGGTGAGCTATAGCTGGCATGTGATAAAAGAAACTGCACAGCTATTTCATAGCTTGCAATTCTATCTGTACTTGATTATACTGCTGCTAATCTGCTCTAGATCAGCTTTGTGTTGACCTAGAAAATGTAGATTTATTTGAGAGCCTGAGCAAAGAGAAGTTTGCAGAGTGGAAGAAAGACTGATTTCTTGATGTTGAAAAAGTGTCAGTCCTCAGTTCTTATTTCTCAATGTAGTTGTTACTGAGATGTGAGATATAGAACAACAGCTGTCTCAGATCTTTCTGAAACGACCCATATTACATGTCTCTGTGTATACTTATTCCATATTGCTGGCACTATGGCAACAGGAGTCAAAAGCCAGGACTCCAGTAGTAGTGAAGAGGTAGGTTTAGCAGATAAATGTGTCATATATGGACAAAAAAAGCTTCATGTGACAGAGCCTCCTCTTCTGTGCAGCTATAAAAAGGGAGATAAATGTCTTCCTCTGGTCCTTCTAGTGAGCACTTCCATTATAGGAAGTTTGGGTTAATCATCAAATAGCTAATCCAGTCCTATCTGACTCTCCTGAGTTCCTTGAAGTGGTCTAGATACAATGTTTATTTGACACTGAATTGTTGGGCCAGATCTCTGCTTTGCCTATTTTGAATAAGGTATTGTAGTTTGTCTGTTGTTCCTAGGGTCAGAAAGTTAGGCAAAAATGCTTTTGGATCTTTTTTCTCAATTTTAACATTATTGTCATCTACAAGGCACAATGCCCTAATTCTCAGGGTGCTAGTAACCCTTTTGTATGTAGGAGTGTCCCATTGCTTGACACATACACGTACCTACACCTATATTCTAAAATGGTACAGTCCTATATACAGATTTCCAACCTTTATGATGAAAATCTTTGGCTAGATTGGAGTGACCCATTTTCAAATCTCTACTGAGGTGACCTTGAACTACCCCGTCTCTCTCAGCCTAACATACTTCTCAGGTGGTTGCTGGAATAAAACAAAAGAGCAGGAGCAACTTGCGCTGCCTTAAGGTCCTTTGAGAAAACATTGAATATAAATGTTGTAAAAATAGTTGTTCTTTGTGGTGGTGATATATGGTTACTTTCAAACTTTGGGGGCCTTTTAGGGCAGATTCATCCCTGAATCTTAAGAATTTTGCTTTGACAGGCTTAACTTCCTAAGACTTCTTTCTTATGAAAGTATATACCTGTTCAGAAATAATGCTCTTACTAGAATATGGGAATGCAGTATATTGGAGAAAGAGAGACTGAGTTGTGAACTTCCACCTATAGGCTGAACCAGTCTTACGACCAAACCAGACATAGCACAGTGTTCCATGACCCTGTTCCCCCAGTGCTCTGTGTGTGCTTTGTTTCTAAGTGAGAATTATCCTCTATTTTATTTCTTAAAACAATTCCCAAGGGCCCCAACAGCTTTCTTACCCATCAAAATCTTTTTCTTCTCCAGAGAAAAGTTGTAGGGGTATAGGAGACCTTTAACTGAAAAAGGAAAGAGTGGAAAAGATTGTTTCCGGGTGCTTGCTTTTCTTTTCTTTTCTTTTCTTTTCTTTTCTTTTCTTTTCTTTTCTTTTCTTTTCTTTTCAAAGCAAGATTGTGAGAAGGTCAGGGAACACTGATGCATTTGGTTTGCTTCTTAGGAAACCTTCACTATATCTATCTCCAACTCTATTCAGTGGGTAGCAGTAGGTGAAGCATGGTAATCTGAGGTGGTAATCGACAAAATGTGAGTGAAACACTTTAGGTTAATTCGTCCATGTAAACAGTTCGAATTCTGGTTGGCAGTCCTTAATTAAATTGCTCAGTATGGGCCAGTAATTAAGGCTGATTTCAGTATTACTGTTTTGGGAAAGTCATTCTCTAGATATTAATCAGAAATGCTTTCGTAACAGATGTGGCACCATAGCTTTATCTGCTGTGGGAAATCTACACACAAATGCTTGAGGCTATGCAGTTTTCTGTGTGGATATCCTGAAATTCATAACTTGTTTACTACGTGACCTGTAAAGTACTGGAGAATATTTTTAAAAGTACATCTGAACTGAAGGGCTTATGTCTCCAATATGAGGTCATTTTTAGAAGCCCTCTCCTGGGTGTTACCCAAGATGTGGCAGTGGCTATCAAGGTTTAGATGATCACGTTGGTTCTGCTCTGTTTGTGGAATCCATTTCCACTAAAAGGTCTGCTCCATTTTTTAAGAAAAAAATTCCCCAAACCCTCTTTTATAGTGAAGTTTTGCTGCTTTTCTTTGCTATCCTCTGATTTTTACCATGTATTAAGTACAAAGGAAAGAAAACAAAAGCCTACAAAGGAAAATAGCTACTCCCGGATATTTTTCTTGTCTTTCCTTTTTTTCCTGGATTTTTTTGGACGGAGGGAAGAGTTCAGGGGCTACCAAATTGGCTCTAAGGGATACATGTCAACCACATGATTTCCACCTTGTATTTGTTTTGTATTAGCTGCCCTGAAAGTAAGTTCTGGGGCCACCCACAGTGTCGACATCTTATCCATGGCTACAGATATAAAAGTCCACATGTGGTCTAGTATGCTTAACAGGTTCTTTTTATGACTTAGTCACATCTCTGGACTTATCTGCAAGGCTGTAGTAAGTGTGACATCTTCTAATGTGCCTTTAGACTATGTGTAGCTTTGGGAAGCAAAGCTAACATAATGAAAATCACTTCATCTACCCATCTAACCTTGAAGGGAAAACCGAAAAATCTTGCCCAACTCTCGTAATGCTCCGTCCTTGTTTCAACATTATATGGGTTGAATAACAATCTTTAGAGTGATTTGCTTGGGCTTAACCCTAAGGATTTTTTTTTTCTGGCAAAGTGCCTGGTCCTGCCCACATTGTTGTCTTTGACGAGGACGAGTTAAAATCCTCCTGTTCGCATGATCCTTTTCACATAGCAGCTGCCCATCTGCTGCTAGCCGAGCTGACTCTTAGCCTCTTCTGATGGATTCCAGGCATTAGCAGGAGTGTCTGCGGGCTTGCTGTTTGGGTGCAGGTAAGTTTGTTCTCCTTAATATATTTGGAATCACAACTAAGCCCAAAAGGATCTCTCTCCTCCTTATGCACATCTTAGTGCGTTTTAGAGCTTGGAGTATTTTATTTTAAATTTAATCAACACATCCAAGGATCACCCAGCCAGTATGGTCAGTAGAGATTCTGGGAGTTGCGGTAGAAAAGATCGTTTCCCAAGCTCTGATGCTAAGGCATGTTCAACGAACCTATTGTAGAATAAAAGAGTAGATTGTTCTGTGGAGTTAACTCTCCTATTTTATTTGTGTGTGTTTTGACTGTTCAGTGTTAGCAACATTTGCTCATTTATTTTGCAGTGAATGTGAGCTGTCTAAGGTGAATGGGAAAGATACATATCTAAGTGATACAGATCCAATTGTTCATGTCTATTGCACATTTATAGTTTTTTTTTTTTAAAAGCTAGCTCATGTTGGTATAGCAGTTCAGAAAACAAGGTGCTAACCAGATAGAGGGACATACATTGTTGAAGTAATACAGTATCTGTATGTTATGCCCAAAATGACTAATAGTTGGAGGAGTAGGGCTGCAGCTGGGTAAGGGCATGGGTAAAAATGGTTTAGTCTCCCTTCCTTTCCTCAGTCTGCAGACACTTTCACACCATACAATGATAGTGCTATGATTCTTCTGTAACTGCCGTGCCAACATCATATGGTATTCTGGGATTGGCAGTTGGGGGGCATTTAGAGAGCTCTAGTGCTTCCTAAACTACAAACCCTAGTATTCTGTGGAATGTTATTACATAGTTAAAGAAACATAGTGCTGCACCCTTGCAAAAGTGGAAAAGCCACAAATAACTTCCTCCAGGCTCCTCCTCCCATTCCCTTGCTTTTTGCCCTGACTTGTATTCCTTCCTTCTCCAAGCTGACGCAAAGGGCAAGGGAATGGGAAGGGGGAAACCCTGGAAGGGAAGGGAAGGAGGAGCGCAGGGGGAAGGCTTATTCGCTGTTTTCGCACTTTCAGGAGGTTTCTGCGCCCCAGGCCTCAGAAAAATTTTATTGATTTTCTTCGACTCTATTCTCTGCCTCTGGACTTGCTCTTCAGCACCCAAAGGCAGCCTGGTCAGTTATATCTTCCCAACCCCACCCCTTCATTCTCCACGTGCCTCCTAAACTTACCAGAGCCAAACAAGTCTCTTTTCTGCTGCAAGAACTCCAAAGTGTGAGGGGGTCCTCTTGTTTCTCCCCAGTCCATCCTCACCCCTTAAATAACAGGGCAGCTCTTTCTAATTGGCAACACTGTCTTGCCATGCTGACTCATACCAGATGTTTCCCCTCTGCACACACACCCCTTGCAGGCCTTGTGGAGAAGAGACAGCTTTGCCCCCAAAGTGGGGAAAAAGAGGCCCTGCCAGAGGAGGAGGGTAGGAGAAGGTTTTGCAGCCTCTGGGTTTCGGGGGGGAGAGGGGTGATTCCATCTTTGTGGGTGATTCCATCACTCAGCCCCTCTATCATGATAAAGGAAGGGGCTTGTACCCTTCTCTACTCATATGTTCCTCCTCCAAAAGTACATGTAGAACGTTGTGCTATCCTTCCAAATGTTCTCCCTTTACCTCTTCTTTCCTGCTTGCTCCACTTACTAGGCATCTTTTCCTTGCCAAAGAAGTTCCAGATGGAACACTCCACTTCCACCACTCCAGTGAAGTCCTACCTCCCCGTCTGAACTTTTCAATACTTCCTGCTTCTCTAGGAGGTTGAACTGGATTCTCTTAATCCTCTGAAGGCTGGAGGGAGGAATTTTTTTTAGCCCCTTTCTGCAAACTTTGTGCATTTGCTTGCTGACGAGGCAGCTCCAGCTGTCCAGGCCTTCCACCTGAACTGTTTTACTGGAACTGTGAGGGATGGAACCAAGGTGTGTGCTTTGTCATTGAGCCCTACGAATCCTCCATTGCAAAATGTTTAAAAAATTTGAAAAGCTAAGATGATCTATTGTAGTTTTGAATGCAAGATTTGAGGCCGTTTGAATTTGGTACCATTTTGTCGTTTCAGTGACAATAGTGGTAAAATTCAAACTGTAGGCCTAATGCACACATTTGAGGCTCTTCTCCCTGTATTTTGTTCAAGCTCCTCCTCCTCTTCAACTCTGTTCTTCTCCAGTCCTGTGCAGGACAGATCACAAAACAGATAACACTAATTGGAACACCAGTGAATGACAGATCAAGTGGCTAATGAGACCTAGGCCATTTCTGCACTAGCCTGTTACAGCGCTATTATTGCACTTCCAACATCCTATGAAATCCTGGGGTGTGCAGTCCCCGCCCTAAACTGCAAACCTCAGGATTCCATAGGATGATGAAAGTGGAATAATAGCACTATAACAGGCTAGTGCAGAAATGGCCTTAGTTGTTAGTTTCATGCTCATTATCAGTTCCTCTTTGTCTTGTAAACTATCTGAAAATGGGGGCTACATTGTTCCCATTGTATCTAGCCTCAGTTAATGTTGTTTATAATAATAGTGTTACAGTGGTAATTTCATAGTAAGAGAACAATAGTAATTACAAACATTTGAATTGGGATATTAATCTCATATCCTTCCCAACACACCTATGCAAAAGTACGTGCACACACACACACCCCTCACACTGATGTGAGATGAATGGATTTGTAAAAAGAGCCATTTAATTTTAGACGATCTCCCAGAGGTTTGATGTAGCTGCTGGTAACTAAATCATCAGAGAAAATGGGCGTTGAATGAGTTTTTGCTGTAGAAGTTCGAGAGGTGATCAGTGTTCATTTTTGCTACTCACGTATTGGCAGCAGTTTACAGATCAGTCAAATGGAAACTATGCAAAGCTTAAGCAAAGTAATTTAGCTCTGACAGAAGTAGAGTAGGTTCAATACAATAGGAGGTTTAGAACAGTATGAACATTATACATGAAAGGTTATTGAAGTGATTATAATGTAGCTTCTCAAAGCAAAGCCTTCTAAAAATGTTGACCACTCACAAACCCTGTCTTCCCCACTCAGGCATCTCTTTATGAACAATTCTTTGGTAAGACAAGCAGCACAGTCTGAAAACTCAGAAATAAGTTTTGATGAGTTCAGTGGGAATTATTCCTAGGCAAGTGAGCCTAGGACTGTGGCCGAATCCTCCTCTCCCAATTCCTCATTGTGGTCTGCCAGCAGGTACCTCTACTATGTCTTTCATGTCACATCTTGCTTGCCAGTTAATGGAGTAGCTAGCCTTATGTGGCTCAGCTTGATGCAGGGGCTACCAATTAGTGGCCCCTTATCTGTTTTAGTTTGTTTTTATATCCTCTGGCATATTATGGATAACCAGCACTGGGAGCCTTACTAATTTGTAGGATTATTTTGCTTTTCCTGTTGTATCTTCCTTGAGCAAGTCAAGATCTGTCCCAAATAAATAAATAAATTGTAGTATCATTTTGCTATTTCTTTTCTTCCAAATAATTGGAAACTCTAATAACTGGATTTTGTCTTCTTATATCACGAACCTGAAAGTCCCTTATTTTGAAAATCTCTTCTAACAATCTTACTGTGTTTCACTTTTCTCGTTTCCTCTTTAATGAGTGATTTCTAATAGTTGACTCCTTTTCATTATGGTGTTTCCAGATGGTGTGTGAGTGAGTGAAAAAACAGAGTTCACAATGATAAAGTCTGAGGTTCTTGCTCCATAATAGGCAACTTGCAAAATACCATGATGCCTTTGTTTAGGATGTTACGCAAACAAGATACTGGGAGCCTCCAAGGTCAGGTGTGGAAAAGCTTCTGACTCAGTTCCCGTTGCAACTATGTTGTAGGTTATAGGCAGCATGGCATAATTACTGTTGAATGTAACAAGAGAGTAATAAATGTTTACAAAGGCTTCCTTCACAATGGTGCTATTGCTATAACTGCTACAGAAGCTTTGGCTTGAGGAAATATTTCTAGCCTTTTTCACAAATGCATGGATATTGGTTCTTTTTCTTCATACTTGATCTAGTAGACTACCTTAGAAATGTTCCTAGTTTGCTCAAGGAGGCAGAATTCATCCCATTGTGGATGATGCTGTATTCACTCCAAAGTAGATGTCAGCTGCTTGGGATCTAATGGCATTTCGCCTTCAAGCCTTGAAATCTACAACCCAGAGCCAACTACAAAAGACATGAACTTGGATTAAATCATTCTTACATATATGGTGTGTTTTGATAACCAGAAATGAACAGAGATCACTGAACTTGTAGACAGACATTATCTCTTTATTCATTTCAGGAGTATAATAGAGGAGTGGGGAATGGTACTGAAACCATCATATGATGAACATGCATTGTATACTTTGAAGATATATAAGGGCTAGAAATTAGCTCTTTAGGAATATGTACCTCAAGGAAAGACAAACTTCCCTACTGACCCCAAATTGCAAGATAAAATGCAGGCACAACATTGCTCTTGAGTATATGAGCTAATAAGCTGATAAATCAGACCAGCATCCAGCCTTAGGCATGAAATACCTCTGGATTCATGGAACCAAACAGAAGTTTGATGATATTTGCTTGGAGAATGCCAGATGGTCTGAGTAGGGAGTTCTTTGTACCTCAGTACCTTTCTGACAAAATCATCACATCACTACTCTAGATAAAACTGATTTCTTACAGTCCTCTAATTTCAAAACCTCATGATTTCCTGGAATAATGACGTCTGTTTTCCTTTGTTTCTAGATATGTGCTCACAGCTAGAACTGGGATCCTTCTCTGTGGCAATGTGGTCAATTGGGCTTGGAGCCATTGGGGCTGCTGTGACAGGGATAATCCTTGCCAACACAGATTTATTTCTGTCTAAAGCAGAAAAGGCCTCACTGGATTTTTTGGAGGCAATAGATCTGAAGACTCTTGAAGGAGGTAAGACTTTGGATGATTCCATGAGGTGTGAATTGAATGTTCTACAAAAGAAATACAGTACGTACTAGAAGTTGTGTTTGGGGAAAACAACCTAGTTTGTTAGGTTTTTGTATGATGTTTTTCCATAGCAAGCTGTGTTGACAACAAACATTACTTGTCAAAGTACATCACATTTGAGAGGAGGGAGGGAGAAGAAAAGCATTTTAGAAAGCATAAGTGAATTCAGATTAAAACAAAACCACATGACACACACACACAGTATAAAATTAAATATTGCAGTGAAATTGACAAAGAAAATGAAATGAAAATTAATAGACTAAAAAAGAACTGCAGGAATCATCACTGCTAGCATTCATTGTACAGCACCCTAAGGATCCAAAGCAGCCTGGGTCAACTAGAGCTCCAAGCGGGTGAGGGTCCTTCTCATCAGATCAGATGCTATTGGGCTGGTTACCATATTTCTCCTCTAACAACTCCAGAATGTAGTGTTGGGGAGTGGCAAAGATGATAGTTCAAGTATTTTTCCCCAGTCTTCTAAGGGGTCTAGCTACTAGAGGTGATCTTACTGTATATAGAGGTGTAGAGCCCCTATTAACTGCAGCCCAAAGTAGCTGAGCAGAAAGAGCTCCACGGAAAGGCATTAAGGAAGAACAGGATAAGTCAAGAGGCATTCTCTTGACTGTCTTGACAAGAAGGCCAAATATTAGTTTTGCTTAAAACCACAGCCTGGCAGATCTGTACTATTTGATAACATTATGTTTTTATTTACGTACTCTTAAAAAGAAACTTTTAGTATCTATGATGACTTAAAAAACCCACAGCCTTTAGAGATAAGTGTGTTTTTCACACTTAAAAGAGAGAGAAAATAAATAATAAAAGCAGGAAGCGTTATCAGCTTTGTAAATTATTGTTTCTTAAAACCCTCTGATGCTGCAAAATAGCATTTTAAAAATCTAATCTTCTCATTGTGGATAAATGCCTAATAGAGAATGTATTATTTGCTTCTGAAAGGAAGTGTTATTCCTCACCCAGTAAAAGGTTCAGCCATTCTCTACTGTTCTGATATAATTTGTGAGCCTGTGACATGGTGGTTTAGAAGTACGAAGGGATTTAGTCTGACTTAGGTTGCTTGTGGACATTCCCATTCAGGTAGTCTCCAGTAAATAAAATGAAAACAATCTAGTGCATGACGATAGAAATGTTTTGTAACAAAATCCTGCCCCAGTTAAGCTTGATGTATTGTAACCTATATTGTCATTTGTTTCCAATAAGAGCACAGAACCTTCAAAGCAGAGGAACTGTGGAAGAAGAATGGTGCAGTCATCATGGCAGTGCGCCGACCTGGATGATTCTTATGCAGAGAGGTAGGATGGGTGTTTGTTTGTGAGTATTTCTGGAGAAAAAAAATGGTGAGGTTTAATCAGCTGTTATTTCAAGAAGCTTGTGGATCAGATACCGATATAAGTCTTAGTTCCTACTTCATACTGTAGATCAAGGTGAGCAAGTGCGATCTCATTGGAAAAAACCCCACCCCTCTGAAAAAGCCTCTAGGGCAGTGGTAAGAGCTATCCTAGAGGATTTTATTATACACTGTCCCTCTTAAAAAGAAAAAAAAAACACATTCTAGTACCTCAAATGGCCAATAGTACCTCCAGAAGCTTGTAGGGCTGGGGTGGGAATTAGGAAGCCACATTGGACACCCTAGGAGACCTCAGAGGTCCACAGTGCCTCCTCACAAAAGAAATTAATGGTTTTTGCCCCGAACTGTACTCAGATGCCCCCTAGGAGGCAAGGAGACAATTTTGCCATGTTCTTGGGTACATCTGGGCTATTTCAAGCCCAGGAGAAACTTTTTTGTAACAGGAAGTGACCCAGAAGTCAGCTTCAAGGTTATTTCCTGTGAGGAAAAAAAAACCTCCTCTGGGCTTGAAACAACCTAGTTTTTTTCATCACTGAAGCCTTTCTGTAGAAGAGTCATTTAAAAAGAATAGTGTCCAAGTGAAATCAACTTAAGGAAAAGGTCTTTTTTAAAAAAATCTCTATGTTGGCTTTGATAGAAATCTTTTTTCACTTGCTGGTTCATACTGAAGGCAAAAGAAATATGTGTCTTTTGTAGCTGCTATTGCCATGCTGTGGATTGTAAAGTAGTGTGCTTGAGGACATTTTATAGCAGTGTCTTCTCTCCAGCCATCATCCTGCATTACATCTTAAGATATGATCTGGTGCCACTTTGAAAGAGGTACTCTGCTTCCTTGTCTCCTGTGTCTCACTTTGTGGTAGACCATACATAAACTTCTTTTTCTGGTCAGCAGAATTAAAATGAAGTAGATAGATTTAAAGAGAATGGATTTAAATTCATGAAAGAAGAGGCTATCAGTGGCTACTAGTTACGATAGCTGTCTGCCATTGTGAATGGGAAGGTGCTGTTGCCCTCGAGTCTTACTTGACTGGATTGACAGCAATAGAATAAGCCTTTGGTCTCATCCTTTACAGCTGGTCTTACATTTAGTTTAAACGTATGATTAGTTCATTCCTGCAATCACACTTGTGGATCTCAAGCAAGATTTCTTGTGCTCTGTTAAATAATTCCATTCTTAATTCTTGATATTTCTTATTCATCTACATTTATTTGCTCTCCTCTTTTTTCTTCCATTTAAAAGAGTTGCAGTATAGGAAATGTTGACAGGGAAGGCTGTGCTGGGAACATGTTAATGCTCCTCTTACAGCTACCTTCTTCTTGAAAATAGGACACTAATTATGGAGATTCAGTAGGATGTCGTAATGCGATGGAGAGACCCTTCAGCTGTTAAATCCTCCGTTAATTTGGAGCTTAGGTTTCTTTAGTTTATGAAGTGCAAATCTGTAGTCCAAGGAGATGTAAGGGTCAAAATGCATATGCAAAGCCTGATCCTCTGAGTAATTAGTTGATCTTATTACAGTGAGAAAGAATGTAGTATTTAAATTTAAATAACTATTTAAATGTTCGGTTTGAAAAGTAAAAACAAGGCAACTTTATTAAATCTTAGAGCAAATGACAAAACTAAAGCTGAAAAAAGAGATCACAAATTGCAAGCCAACTGAATTTTCATTTTTAAAATGAGATCTTTACCAGCTGCCTAAATACAGAAAAAGGAGGGTGTGACTCTCCAGCAGCTCTACAGTTGAGACACTATAATTGAGAAGACCCTGTTTTTACATTTGTCAGCTGTAGCAAATTGGAGCTCCAGTTCTAAAACCCCATTTCACTGTCTGGCTGTGATGCCATTTCAATATGAGTTCCCAACTGTTAAATTAAATTAAAAGTCAGAGCACGTTTTGATGGAGCAGTGCTTAGCATTCCTAAACAAGAATGGGTATAGACTACAGTCACATAACCCAGGTCTTGTATCACTTTTAGGAGGCTGCTGAGCTGTCCTCTCTGAAGCCTCAGCTTGACCAGCTGGGTGTTCCTCTGTATGCTGTTGTGAAAGAGAACCTTGGGACTGAAGTGGCAGATTTTCAACCATATTTCAAAGGGGAAATATTTCTGGATGAAAAGGTAAATGTAACCATTGAAGTGTATGTGAGAGAATATGTCTGAATGAGAGAGAAGTTACATTAGAAGCTGTGAGCTTCTCTGTTTAAACAGGTATTAATATGCAAGGCTTAAAAGCTGTTCTTGCTTAAACTGGGTTCCAACATAGGTATGAAATTTTGCTGAGCAAAATGCTCATTCATTCACAATACAGATTCCTCTCTTCTGGAACATGCTTATTTCAGTGAATCTCAAATGTGGCTTAATGTGTGAGAAGTAAGAGTGTCCTTGCTTATTTTCTTACGCACACAGGAACAAAAAAACAAAGAAAAAAAAACCCTAAGGCTTTTTTATCTTCTGGATAAGATTTACAAATATTGTATTTTTTTCTG
The DNA here is from genome assembly GCA_030412105.1 of Cyclura pinguis. Lineage (NCBI taxonomy): Eukaryota > Metazoa > Chordata > Lepidosauria > Squamata > Iguanidae > Cyclura > Cyclura pinguis. The sequence goes on along the minus strand of CM059601.1, from coordinate 119,404,120 downwards.
TGATTTTTCAGATTTCAGGACATCTTTGTACTTTCTCCAGAATACATTTGGCACAAAACCTTTTTATTTTGCATAAATACAAAATAAATACAAAATAAATACAAAATACTCAAAATACATATTCTGAATGTTACAATGTTCTGTCCAAAATAGGTTACTTGCATAAAAAAGGCAAAAAAGGTCCCAAAATGCAAAAAATCATAAAAAAAAATCTGTAGTGATGTGATGAGAAAATTTTCTAGAATGTGAAAATTGGAAAATATTCTCTGTATCCCTAATGTGAACCTTTGGGTCTCTGTTTGGCTAAACACAGATCATCATTCTGGGCACCATTTGCAGTATAAATTAATTTGGGTTTTAAAAACAGACATGTGAAAAAAAATGTCCAGGCTGTAAGCAGTAGCATTTCATCCTGCTAAAAAGAGTGCTGGGTACATGTTTTGGGATGGCACTCTAGAATGCCAGTTTTTCAGTAGCCTCAGAAATCAAATCTACTTGCTTTGGTCCATGACTGTCGCCTGTTAAGCCCCATTGTTTGGTGCATGGAATCCCCACTGCCACCAGGTGAGCCACTCTGGTAAGAGAGGTGGTGTACATGTTCACCCTTCACAAGTTTCCTTGAGTCTTATCTGCCATAGCTGAAGGATAGAAGACATGCTGGCATGCAGAAGAGCTTAGCTGCTTTTAGTTGCTACTTAAAGAGGTTAATTGGCTTTCACATTTCTATTTATGAATTGTTAATGAAGGTACACAATTTAGCTTTGAAATGCTGGCATGTTCTTGCATGATTTCCCTATAAAAAGCATAGATGAAGAGAACTAGGGCAGCACTTGGCTCCACTCATCATTTAATCTTTTGTTGGAAATAGGTTGTGTTCCAGTGAGGCACCGTGTGTTCTCACAGGAGCAGCTAAAAATAGAAGAAGCTGCACCAAAAGTAATTGTGTGTGGGGGGGTATGGTTCATCTCTTTTGTTTACTAATAGTAGATGTACCTAGTGAGCAGTGTTTCAATGTTTCAAGGAGAAAGAAGTTGTTTTACAAACAGGAGGCATATTTGTAGGGTTCTGATTTGGGTAAGGTGAAAACATCCTCCCCTCCCCACTTCTTGTGGTAATTTCTATCCTGTTTCCCTTACCTAGCATTCTGCCACCCATATATGCTCAGAGCTTGAAAAGCTTTGGCACTGCAATTCTGAGAATTTCCTAGCCAATGGCACTGTTGGCTGGGGAATTTTTGAGGTTGTGTTCCAAAAAAATAACTCTTTGAAGCCTTGGTATTTTTCTGCATAATTAATCACACCTATAGTTCCATTCCATTCAGCCCCTTCTACTTTCCTTTCCCCACAAAGTTATGGCCTGCTCTTCATTGCTATAGGAAGCTTAATGGCAACAAGCCAACACAGAATTAGGCATGCTTCATCACTCAGTGTTGGATTGTGCCCCATAGGTATAAAGAATTGGACAGAAGAGTGAAAACTCACAAAGCCACTCTTCTGCAAAGCCTGTCTGAACCTTGTACTCCATCTTTGAAATATTCCCTTCGTTGGTTCCTTCAGCTAGCCATCTCAATATTTTTCTGCCTTGATAGGGGCTTCACCGTACTAATAACAGAGCTATAAACTCCTTGGTTTCTCATCCAGGCTGTATAGCAAATACATCAGCATATTTAATGGCATCAGTAATCTAAAGGCTATAAACTTTATTTTTCATGGGACTGCACTTGTGGTGGAGAATCCTCACGGCGTACAAGAAACGTAATTGGGATTTAGGGAGAAATATGAGTGTGTGCATGCACAAATGGGCAAGAAGAAGAAAGAAAGTGGCAAGAAAGAGGACGAGATGGGTATGTGGATTGTATCCCCACAGCTTTCTTGATCACAAGGAAGTGCGCATCACAAACCTATAATTCTGCAGCCAGGGAATCTAAATTATATGCCAGAAAAAGGTGGACTAAAGAGCCTACAGGTGTTACGCCATTTGAAGTGACATGCTCCAGAACATGAGAGATCTTATGCAACTATTCCTTTGCCTTCTGAGATTTTGGTAGGCATCCCTTTATACTTTTCATTGATTTCCAAAGAATATATTAATTGTTTTAGCTGCAGCAGAGTCAGGGCAGCATCCAGCTGGTGATGCATATCTGAGTAGTTACAGCTGGGTACATACTACTTCGGACCTCCTTCTGCAAGGTCCTCACGCAAGCAGCTGTGTGTCCAAACTTGTTCTGGCTGCTCTTGAGTGCTGAGGAAGGAAGGAACAACCTTATGATGGGAATGGAGGTTACTGCTGTTATCCCAAAAGGTGGAGGTCCCTACAGGTCCTCCAGCAGTACCTGCAACTCTGTGCAAAAATGGGGAATTAATTAGTTCTAATTAGGAAGGCTGCAAGAGGCAGGGTAACACAGCGAGATCATTCCATTGATGTTTACAGGGTCCTTGTAGGAAAAGCACCCAGAGACTCAAAAGTAAACTTAACTGTGTTTATTGAGGGGAATTCAATCACGCATGCATACAAGAGTCATGCACTTGGACAAGAGCTAACCGAAGGAAAGGGAGAAAAGGTTGATAGCCAAGTTTCAGGGTTTTGGCAATAATTACCAATCCAAAAGAGTAGCAAGGAGCCAGTGATGTAGCTTAGACGTGTGTTTAAAGGCAGCACAAATCGAGGTTCAAAGTGACATAGTGGCGTTCCGTGTCTGATATACTGCAACCAACTGGTCAAAATGAAGGATTTTTATACCCAAAGTCTGCCTGGAGGGCACATGTGTAAATGGCTGTCTGGCTGAGTAAACAAAGGAGTTTACAACAGACACAGTGGAGTCCAGAATGAGTTAATGGTCTTACTTTTAGGTGACAGGGACTTAATAGATGTCATGATAGCTTAGGAATAGTGGACGGGCTTGGGTACAATAAGGAAAATTTCCGGGTTGATGGGAAGAAGGTTGAAACCATCAATTGCTATTATCTGACAGCAGAACTGTTATAGCTTAGCTTAAGCCTATCACCTCTGCAGTTACCTGGTGACTTTTTGACAGTGACCTGGCTGCCTGGAGGGGATCTCTGACCCATCTTTGCAGTGCACGTGTTCAGCCAGTGTCCTTGTCCAGCTGGGCCTTCCAGTCACATCAGGGTACATTTTTTATATCAAAGCCAATTAATATATCTTGCCAATTAAATCATATTTCACCATATCAAATTGTGGGGGTGTACAGCTACTAACCTTGCTTCTACTGTCTATGTTCAGGAACAGATGGAAGAAACCTGAGCACACCTCCACAGCCAGTTAGTGGCCAAAGAGACAAAGCTCCATCTAGTGGTCCCTAGCTGTTCTTGAACACAGCCTCTGCTGTCTCCCATGAATATTGACAAAGATTGCCAGTGTGATGTAGGATCTCTGCCTAAGAGTCCTGGAGCATTGCAAGACAAATTATTGTGTCATACCCTTATGTGGCCTATGGCCCATATCAGTGAGAAACAAACAACTGAGCAGTCTGCAGCCCATGAAATCCTATGCTTTAATAAATTTTTTAGTTTTAAGAAACTACAGGATATGGATTTTTAAGCTTATCTTTGCAGTTATAAGAGCTAGAAACTAGTTTTGGTATTTTTGCGCAAAATCCAAGATTCCCAGGAAGTCAGCTTCTTTGGATCCAGTGCATTGTACACTGTGTCTGCAGTCCTGTGAAATGGCAATTAACACATGACCTATTCATAGTGAGCTTAATTTTATTTTGTAATGTCAGCTGTCTTTACTCCCCATAGTTCTTGTCAGTGTTTGTCATTTTAGTTCTCTAATTAGATCTCTCTCTGTTTTTTTCTCATCCCATCCTGCAGAAACAATTCTATGGACCCCAGAAAAGAAAGATGTTATTCATGGGCTTTATTCGCTGCAGCGTGTGGAGGAATTTCTTACGTGCCTGGAAGAGTGGATACACTGGTAACTTGGATGGAGAAGGTTTTGTTCTGGGAGGAGTTTTTGTGGTTGGTCCTGGAAAACAGGTATGTGGTAGAGAGCACAAAACTGAATTTTTTTGTTTCTAGGCATTCTGTGGGAATGCATATTTTTTGTAGGATGTGGGAGATCAGAGCTGTAATCTAGCGTAACCAGTGACTTGGGCAGAATTGCTTCTGGGCAATAGAAACTGTAGCACAGGAATTGGGAATGGGGGGTACCTTGCCCCAGAAGAACTCTTAAGAGTACTCTATGACCTTGTGCTGCCCCTGGAATCTCAGGTGGAAGCAGTGGCAAACAGTGCTTTTCCCATACCATTGTTTAATAGATCAGCTATGACCTTCTTGAGTCAACCTGATTTGGCAACAGTCATTCACACCTTAGTTACATTACAGCTTGATTATTTCAGAATGTCTATGTGGAGCTATTGTTGAATGCTTGAATTGTTGCAAAACCTGGCAGATAGTCTATTAATTGGTACACGTGGTATTGAGATCATATTGCTCCAGTACTGAAAGCACTGTTGTTTTGTATCTTTGTATTTAGACTAGAGTTTGGGTCTGGCTATTGGGGAACTGAATTTCTCATTTAGAACCAGTATAGATGCTAATAAATTCAGAGGAAGCCTTCTTAATAATGCTGTCACCGTGGAATTTTCTCCTTTGTTGCTCCCAGATTGTAGAATCCATACTGTTTGTTTTTAGTGAGAGTGAAAGGATACATCTTTCCAGTCTGGCTATTCAAACTCTCTTGATTGCTGTGATTATTAATTCTATTTGCTTATGATATTTTATGGATTGTATTATTTAATTTTTTTTAGTGATGGTAGCCTCTGTGAGCATTATTTTGTATTGGTAAGGTACAATAAAAATGAAATAAAAAAATTTCCACCAGCAAATATGACTATACTCTGCAAAGGATATTGGTAGGTTAGGAACATGAGTACAGTGAAGAGAGTACCAGTGATTAAAGGTTTTTTACTGAAATGGGCAGTTTCAGACATTTTGCAAGAATGCACACGGAGCCATAGATAAGGAGCCTTCCAAAGTTGTGAAGTATTTTAAAAGGGGGCAGTGGAATGTCTGGAACTGAAAAATGACCAGGGCTAAAACAGGAATATTGACAAATTACAAGATATTTACTCCTGTTTGGTCTTATAGTTTGCTTAGAAGAATTAATACTTGATAACATTATCTATTTGTAATCAAGAGGAAAAGTATCTTTTTAGAAACTGTAAACCATGCCCCTTGTAGGATTATATACTTTGCAAGAGGGACTTCTGAACCTCTGAGTCATGTTTTGTTTTAAAAATTCCCAGTGAGGGCTTGAAATGTTACTTTTTGAAAAATAAAGGGTTTTGAGAATTTGGTCTTTGTTATCAAGTTTGCTGTGGGTGAAGAATTAGAGAGCTAACAGTCTTGTAGAATTTTAATAGACTTGAATACTTCTGTAAAAGTGCATCCCTGACCCATATTTCTCCTTCTATTTTAGGGAGTTCTGTTAGAGCATCGTGAGAAAGAATTTGGAGACAAAGTAAGCCTTGATGCTGTCCTTGAGGCTGTTAAGAAAATCAAGCCACAACCTTCAGAAGAGAACAAATAAAGATACATGCTTCCCTCTTAGTATGCCTTGGTGTAAACTCACATTAGGTTCTAAAAGTCTTTCAAATACCAGCAGCATAAAGTCCAGCTCTAATGGCTGTCTACTACTGTTGGCTTTGGATACCCATGATTCCTTCAGTCTTTGTTTTACCGGATTAATGAAAGGCTTGATCTGAAATCTTAAGGTCCAGCCAAGATGGTTTCCAGTTAGAACAAAACTGCCAGGTTTATCTGGGTACCTGCATGGAGAACAGATGGTAGAAAACTAATAAACGCTACATTCAAAATTATTACAAAAGATGACATTGTGGCTGTTGTTTTTGTAAGCCTTTCACCACACTAGCCAGCCAATTCCCTATGTCTTCATCACTCCCACTGAGCTGGATCCCTCTCCCCTCCCAACCAACACATAAAAGTTGAACTAAAATGGTATTGGAAGGGAAGAAACGTTTCCTAATTTGCTACTTTCTTCAGTCAAAAGCGTTCTGTGGAGCTGCATCAGAGAACCAGGCGATGTAAGAGATGTCCATGGCTCCTCCTTTATTTTTAACCTCCCAAACACTGATTGTCCACCTCACATCTAGATTTGTGACTCTCTACAAGTGATGCTAAATGTGTTGCCACACATTTTTGGACCTCAGATCATTTCAAAAACACGTCCCTCCCCTGTAGTAATCCTGACAAAAATTAAAGCTCCCTGGCTACAATGAAGAAGTGTTAAAACAAGCCAATTTCCAATTGGTATTGGATGAAGTTTTTTTTCCTGTGTTGCCAGCTGCAGCACAGAGAGGCCGTTTTTTTTCTAGGATTGCAACAGAGGAGGGAAGGAATAATTATACCCCCGTTTGCTGCTATCCTGAATAAAACCAGACCTCACTCCCTCTCCTCCCTGGATTACTATTGAATAATTAAACTCATAAGAGCTTTGAACCCATTCATTTAGCATGGCTTATTGTTTGGCCCATATCACTCAAAGGACGTATCCATACAAGATGCTTTTTGAATAATGGTAGAGGGTCTTTGGTTTTCCAGATGTCTTGGCCTACAGCTTCCATTGGGCAATGACATGGCCAATAGTAAGGTATTGTGGGCTGAAACAGCTGGAAAACTAAAGTAAGGATTGGAATTATGTGGCCCTTCAGAAGTTTTTGGGCTGCAACTCCCAGCAGTATTTTCCATTAAGCTATCCTAGCTAGATGTGTGGGGACTTGTGGTCTAAACACTGGGAGAATCATATACTGTATGATTTTTCTGCTTCTGAGTTTCCCCCTTCTTTTATTCATAAGACTGATGAAATCGCTTGTGAAGCATTTATAACGTAACCAACCAGTTTGATCAAAGTAGGCATTTACAAACCAGATTGAACCATCTTTAAAATGCTTTTACATCATAAGAGGTATGAGGGAATACGTTCTTCTCTATTCGTGAGTCAGCAGCTGTTAGCTGTTCCGTATCTTACATTACTCCTTTTGGAGTAATGTAAGATATGTACGTAAATCCATGAGAGGCACATGGATTTAGCACTAGAGGTTTATAGATAATATGGCTGAACAGAAAGTAGGTTTTGTTCATCCTTCCCCACATTATACTCCATGTGTACACACACACACTTATCTGCATATCAGTATGGTGGTTGTTTTCTTGCCATAGCATAGATCACTTTTCCTATTTTGATTTTCGGAACTTTCCCAGTGTTATACTGCATCTGATCACAAAGATAGTAAGATACATCCTTATGCAATATTCTGCCCTTCAACCACAGGAAAGGATTCCTGGGAGACTTAGAATTATATCCTTTGCCAATGATAGGTAAGTATATTTTATTTTATGTGGGAGCATGTGTGGGTAGTTCTACTCTGTTCTACTCAGAGTGTGCCCTCCAGATGTACTAGACTTTCACATAATGCTGCATCTAGAGGGATACATCTGGAGGATACTGGTTTGGAGAATGATGTTCCATAGTTTCTTCTTCCTTTCTGCTGATCTCTTAAGTCTATCAATATATGTTCCCAACCATTCTACAGCATCTGCTGTCATTGCTGATGTAGGCCTAAATTATGTATAGACAAAGTGTGATCCTGCAGATGTTGTAAACTGCAATTCTCAGCAATCCTTGCTATTGAGTGGGCTGGCTAGGGCTGTGAGGCTTATAGTCCAACAACTTCTGGAGTGCCCACCCAAGCCTAAATCCAGTTCTTGGTCCCAATTAGAGTAAATGTTGAGTCAAAGGGAATTTAGTAAATCAACATCTAAGTTTCATTGATTCAATGAGTCTAATTTAACTGAGATAAACAGTTGGGATTTAGGCCAAATCATTTGCTCCAGGATTGGGTTAGCCGCTGGGGTGGAACTGCTATGTGAATCAAAGCCTTGCTGGCTCTTGTTCTTAGAGAAATAAGAATGGGATTAGAACACAGCTGACTGAAAAATAACTCCATTGTACTTGGTGGGACTTAGTCTGAGCAGTAAGCACACTTACCATATAATGACATAATACCTCATTTATACTGTTCCCATTATTTGCTGGCATGTTTCAGTTCTTGTAGATAGTCACAGTATATTCTCCATCATGAGAGATGAACTACTCACCTCTTTGCAACAGCTAAAGGCCACTCAAAGCTCATTTTCTATGTCCTCTCACAGCAATGACCATCTGCTCTACATACAGCTCCTCAGGTGCCCAGGCAAGCTGTGGTGATCTCCTTGACCTATATCAGGGATATGATGTCACTATCTGTCATTGTGAGGCATCACTGTTTTGTCATAGTGAGAGATGCCAATCAGGTGTGCTTTGAGGCGTAACCCCCTCTCCTCTTCATTTTGAGTCATCTTCCTTGTTTGTCAAAGAAATTGGAAAAAGAAATGACAAGTATTAGATAATTAAGCAGCTGCCAATTTGAATATGCTGATAAAATGTGTTGGTTTGTATGGCATTTGTAGCTGCCTCAAGTCTTCAATGGCACAGAATGTACTTCGTCATGTTAAAAATCCCCCACGAGTGCTGTAAATATTTGAATATCACAACCCCTTGTATGGTCCTGTAATTTAGGTCTCTCTTTCTGGATTATTGGGCGCAATCAAGTTATAACAATGCTTAGTGACCTACTGGGTGGCCTGTTACTCTACCTCAAGCAGTTGTGGGCAACATGGGCCTCCAGTTGCTGCTAGACTGTAATTCCCATGAGTCCTAGACAATAGTGAACCATAGTGGGAGGTGCAGTCCAACCACATGTCAGTGACAACGCAGTCCTTCTTAACTTAGAGGCTACAGACCTACTTGACTTTTTTGAGAGGATATACATATATTAGTGCCATACCTGGCTTTTCCTAAAAAAAAAAAAAAAAGGACTGGTCAGAAATAAAGTTCTGGTGAGGCAGGAAGGTAAAGTTTTAGGTTTGCAAAATGGGAGTGGATGACCATGTGGTGTTGAACTTCAGCTCTCAGATGTAAATAGGCCATAGACCTCCATGCTTTGATATGGTTTAATTGGCAGATATGATTTAATTGGCATAAAAATAAATTATCCCCTGGCATAAAGATAAATTATACCCTGGCTGCATAGCAATGCTGGCTAAGAGGAGAAGCCAGCCAAACATGTGTGTTGCAGAACTAGGTCAAGACAGATCTCCAGGCATAGCCAGAGCATAAGAAACCACCAGGAAACTCTAGTGATGATGAACTTATTGTTGGTCTTCAACAAGTCAACTCTTTCAGACAATAACATCTGTGATGTTCCCACAGGACAGATTATTTTCTTAGTCCTTCTTCCTCTGACTACCAAACTTCCCTTTTGACCCCATACCTGTCCAGCAATCAAAGAGCTATCAAGACTACCATCAGCCCTTTGTCACCTAATGCTAAGGCCATTAGTCTATTCTGGACCCCATTGTCTACCCTCCAGACTCCATTGTTTAGCCTGCCAGAGAGCCATTAACACCTCTGCCTTCCAGGCAGAGAGAGAGTCTGTAAACCTCCATTTTGGGCTAGCCAACTTACAGTACAGTGGTTGCTGGTTGCCACTCTGCCATTCTGATTTCCATTTGTGTACTGTCCTTAGACTCTGTGTTTAAGCCACATTGCTTCTTCTCTGCTCTTCACTTTAAAAATCTCTCTGTCCAAAACTTTCCTCCTTTTTCCTTCAGTTAGCCTTGTGTGATTGCTTGGATCTTGTGTGCGATTGCAATTCCCCCAATAAAACAAATAAGCTTACTTTTGGATCTCCAGCTGGTTCTTCCCTCTACTAGTACCGGCAGACATAGGTGTAAAAGGTCCCATAAGGTTACCCCCCTCTCGCAGGTCTCCCCATTGAGCTAATGTTCCCCACTATTTCATGGAGGCACTGGCATTGCAGGTGGACCCCGCATCACCCACATTTTGAAGTAACACAGAAGCACCAGCCAGTATAACTCTTGGTCATGGATTATGGGGGATGATGCCGAACAAAACTAGGAGCCTTCTTGATTGATAACCATTGTTCTAAATTGGTTTGAGTAATATGTAGAGACAATGTGTATGACAATAACCACTGAATGACAGAAAGTGTACTGAATGCTGGGAATGGAATTTTTCTTGAGGGAACATTGTCGGCAGTTGGAAAGTTTGTAGGTAAAGAATAGAAATTAATTAGGAGGGAAAGATACTAAGATCACTCCAGCCAAGGATACACCCTCAAAATTCTTACTAACATCCATAAATTAAGAGACTACTTCTTCAAACTGACCTAATGGTTGCTATGGTGCAACTGGTTCTACTGTAACACCAAGTCTTTATCTGAGGCAGTAGATTCTAGATAGAGTATCGTCTTTCTGGCTGCCCATCATTTAAAAAAAAAAAAATGACCTTTTTTTGGGTGAGTCATTTCTTTTAAAAAACTCCTAGTTTTTATGCTGATTTTGGCCTCTCTACCTCTCCAAATTTCAGAAGCCAAAATATTTGAGCCTAGTGTTGAATTCAAATTAAACACAGGATTTCTGACTTTATAGCACGAGCAGGGCACATATAGACTTCCAGATGTTGTTTGACTGCAAAACTCATCATCCCTAGCCAGCATGGCCTGTGGTGAGGATGATGGGAGTTTAAGGCCATTTCCACACTAGACTGTTATAGGGCTATTATTCCACTTTCAACATCCTATGTAATCCTAGGGTTTGCAGTTTAGAGAGGGGCCCCTGCCTAATGACAGCACTATAACAGTCTAGTGGAATAATAGCACTATAACAGCCTGATGCGGAAATGGCATGAGAGCTATATGTCAACATTTGATCAACTCTATTTTTTTTATCCCCTGAATAAATAGTTACACCTGCAGTATTCCACCATTGATTGTGCCTTGGCTGTTTCTAGATTACCTATTCACTGTTTGGTAACTGAAAGTTCAGAATAGGGTAATTTAAATGGTTTAATTCATAGCTTAATATTGAAAACAAAAGAAGACTGAACATCACCAGGGTGGTTATGGAATAAATGAAGCTGATAACATTAAAGACCTCTTTTTAATTTGGCTTGAATGGTGTTATAATTATGTTACATTTCAAGAGTGACCTCTGCTGGCCATCTATATTTATTTTTTGCTGTCCTCTTTGCCATTGCAGATCAAAGCCAAACTACTTAGTACTGTACTGTACTTTCTTTTCTCTGCAGACTCAGGCAAAAGCAAACTGTTGCAGCCTCTCCTAGCATGTGCAGTTTTTCTCATTAATAATTTTTGCCATTCTGCCCACTTTCTGATGCTGCTTGGCCACACCTGTCCCAGGTTTTATCTGTGAAATATTGGAGGGTATGCACCATTCAGATGCCCTCATTTTGCTTCCTCTGCACATAGCTGGACCCTTGATAAATTGTTGCCAGGGAAGCAAGGTATTGCCAGGCAGGGAACTATTAATTTCCTTCAACAAATCCTCTAGCCCCTCCCACAACTGCAAACCCCAGGATCCGATAGGATGTTGAAAGTGGGATAATAGCACTATAACAGTCTAGTGCGGAAATGGCCTTAGTCCAACACTCAAACCACTATACTCTGCTGGCTCTCTCTCACCTTCCTTACCCTACCCTAAAAGGCTCAAATGGCTGCCATAAAATATCCTATGTTGGTATCAGAGTTACACCATGTTTAGCAAAAAGCATAGTACTTTCTTCTGGCAATTGATTCCTTTCTCTTTTAATTCTTGATTCTATTCTCCCCCACCCTTCCCCTTCTGGCAACTGCTGGCTAAACATCTTTTCCTTCCCTTTTCTCTCTCCTGTCCAGTTTCTCTTTCAGTCTTCCCTTTCGCTTCCCATTCCCTTCTTTCTCTTTTTGTTGTTCTTTCTTTTTCTTCCCTCTTCAGCTCCTAACTAAATGTTTTCTCTCCCTGCCTCTCTTTTCCTTAGCACTCTCAGATCTCAGAACCTGGCCCTGACCTTCAGTGCCAGGCGCTTCTTCTCTAATTCTAAGAGTGAGAGGAGAAAACCTCAGGACAAAGAGCTTTCTATAAGATATGTATATATATATATTTTTAAAAGAACCACAATTGGTTTGTTTGCCCCTGCTGCTGCAGGCTATTTCAAACTGGCTTTTGTAGCTTTCCAGCATGATCTTTCTGGTCACCCCATCCCTTTGGTCCACTGTCTCAAGGATTCTCAAACTGTGGCCAGTACCAAAACTCAATGGGAGGGGTGGTCAGCACACAGAAATTCTGAGCTATCTTAGGAGCTGTTGCCTCAGAAGATGCTGCCTTTGGTACTACATTATTTTTGCTTTGTGGCTTTCCCTACCCTGTTCTTAATGTTTCCCAGTACTGTTCCCACCCTTCTCATCCGCCCTAGGAGCTGCAGTGCAATTGCCTTTCTTGGTCTGAGGCACCCATGACTCATCCCCATGCCTGAAATTCCTATTCTCCTCTCTCCTTCAATCATCTCTCTTTCTCCTATTCTCCTTCCGACAAATTCTCCCTGTGTTCATCTTGTTCCCTAGTCCCTTATTTTCATCCCTTAGTCCTTCATTCCCCAATTTCTCATCCTCCCACTTCCAAGGTTTGGCTAAGTATATCCTCCTTCCCTTCTTCTTCTGCCTTTTTCACTTTCTTCATCGACTCTACATCACCTAGATATACTCATCTTCTTCCTCTTTCCCTAGTCTACCTCCTCTCCCTTGTTCTTTTTTTCTTCTTTCTCTTCTTCTCCCTTCTCATCAATTCTGGCTATATTTATCTTATTCCTCCTTACTCATCCTTTTTTTTTTTAACCTCACTGCTGTGCTCATTTTCCCCACTTTTATCTCTGCTTCTAGCTACATTCATTCTTTTTCTTCTCCTTCCTTCCCTGTTTCTTTAATCCAGAGCTTTCCAAACTTTTCATGTCGGTGACAGACTTTTTAGACATGCATCATTTCACAACACAGTAATTCAGTTCTACTAGCAAACGGGAGGTTAAGCTAACCCTTTATAAGAGATACAGAGCCATACATAAATTGTAATAACAAAATGTATGGGGACACAACAAATCTCATGAAAACTCATTCATATATTTTTAAAAATATATGATTTATAAATAATAACATACATTTCCAAGATTGTGGGCGACACACCTACCCACTTCAGGTGACACACTAACATGTTGCGGCACACCGTTTGGAAAGCCCTGCTCTAATCCTTCCTTCCCCTACGTCCTAAAAAAGACCCTTGAAAGCACAGGAGAAATGTGTTAAATTTTCAGCATTTTAAAGCTGTTAAATTCAATTGGGCTTGCTTCTGAATAGATAGGTTTGCCCTGTTGCATTATTGTCATCCTTATCTTTGTTGGCATCATGTCTCCTCCCCCAAAATTGTTGTAATTATTAGAATCATAATTTCTGGGCTGGAGAGAAACCAGACTATAATTTCTACTTGTAGAGTGATGGAAATTCCACAACCTGACTGAAAAGAAAAGAAAACGCTGCAAAAAAAGTATGTTTGGTTGCATTGCAGTTTCCATGTGGTGTTCAAAGAGATCCTTGCAAATGTGCTAAAATGGAGATGGGAAAAATTGTGTGTATGTGTCTGTGGCGTTTTCCCATACAGTGCGGATCTGAGAAAAACTCTGTGTGTGTGTGTGTGTGTGTGTGTGTGTGTGTGTGTGTGTTTTCCCATGCAGTGCGGAGCTTGGAAAAACTTAATGAAAATGAATATTTTAATCTGTTAGACTTTGTGCTTTCTCTTTGAATTACATACTCTGAGCAACTGTGGTTGATGCTTCATGCCATCACCAGGCCACCATCTGTCACATCAATGGAGGATCTTTCTAAATCCTAGGTTTTGACCCTCAAATCCCAGGACCTGTGGCGCTCCTGACACGTCAACCCCATTTGTCCCCTTCCTTCCTTCCTTTCCCTCCTACTAATGATCCTTGGCTAGACATCTTCTCCTTCCCTTCTGCCCCACCTTCCCACATCTATTTCCACTCATCTTTTCCCTCCTCCCTCCTATTTCTCATCCTCTGTCTCTGTCCTCCTAACAGTGACTAGCTTCTTGATCTGATGTTTAGTTTCAGCTAGAGTATATGCATTCAGTCAATTTTTGAATGGTAAGTCAATTTGTAGAAAAATGTCATTGATTTGATGGGTTCATTCTAGTCAGGACTAACAATAGGATTTAGGCCAATATTTGTCTTCTCTTTTTTCCTTCTCCATACCTTTAGTTCTCTCTCTCATTTTCTTTTTTCTTCTACCCCTTCTCTTTATCATCTTCATTTCCCCACCTCTCCAGTTTTCTGTCTTCCTTTCCTGACCCCCAGAAAACTTTGAAATCATAACTGGGACATGTTACATTCTCAGCATTTTAAAAGTGTAACTTCTGTTGAATTCAGCAGGGCTTGCCTCTGAACAGACATGTTCCAGAGGTCTGTCATCATTGTCATCATCACCATCATCATCCTCATCATTAATCATCATCATCTTCCCTCCCTAACATACTTGATTTTTAGGAATAAACATGATTGGGGTGTGTGTGGGAGGATTCCACAACTGCATTTTAAGAGAGGAGAAGAGAAGAAAATATAGCAAGTGAAATGCAGTGGTTAATGGGAGCAATCCATTCAGAACAGAGTTGGAAAAACCTTCTTTTGGCTTGGAAAGGTTTCTTGGATCACAAGTGTTAGAAGCAATGCTTGGAAAAGTGTTAAAAATAGAATTCGGAAAAGCCTCCACTCCCTGTACCTCCTGGTCCTAAGCAGAGCTTGGAAAACTTTATTTGGTTACATTACAACTTGTATGAGCTGTTAAAAGCTATGTGAAAGTGTTAAAACCGAGCTAGGAAACGTTTGGTATTTTATGTCCTGACCTGGAAAACCTTGTCATAATGTTATCTTACTCAATAGAAGAGTATTTTTGGTTTGACAGGAAAATCTGAATCTTTAAACAGTTTGTAAAGAACAAAGCAGGACTAAATGAAAACCACAATGCTAACTAAAGATGTATTGCTTAATGTAGTAATACTACTAGAAGCACAACACGAGATTTAAGAGAAATCCTTATTGGTAAGAAGGATAGCTATTTGAATATCACTGTCCATTAGCAACACTCCACCTGAAACATTTATTCTGTATCTTTACCTACATGAGAAGAAGCTCTATTGAATACATTGGAGTCTACTTCTGAGTAAACATAGGAACCGAGCTTTTAGAAAAATCTAGACTGGATTTTCGTAGCTGTGGTTAGGATTCGTAGAAGTGGATATTTTGGACTGGAACAATGTCTTATTTTAAAGTATGATTTATCCATCTTCACTATGGACTGCTTCAGGGGTGTGAGTCATGTGATCCTCTAGATGTTCTTGAATTGCAGCTCCCAACATTCCTCAGAATTGGCTATGCTGGTTAGGGCTGCTAGGACTTTTCAGCCTAGCAACATCTGGAGGATTGCATGATTTACACTGTGGGTTTAAATCCAATTGTTAGTCTCAATTAAAGCAGACCTAGTGAACTCATGAAAAATTGGTTAGACAACTCTACTTCAGTGAGTTTTACTTGAGATGGGACTCATAACTGGATTAGGCCAACAGAGGTCAAGTGGGTATGCTGAATGCGGATGTGCTTGGAGGCAAAATAGAAGGGACAGGTCTATCTAGAAAATAAATACCATTGCTGAAATAAAATATTTGGGCCTTAGGATATTCCTTGTCCCATCTCTATGCTGTCAGGGAGTTATGGTTGGGGAAATTCAGGATGAATAAGGATGACAGCTCACAAGGCTACACGTGGATAGTGAAGCTCAAGGGAGCAAAGGCACTGAGTGAACACTGGGCCCAGGACAAGAGGTACAATCAGATTCCCCTCCAAAATATTCTCATAAATCAAATATTACTACTTTTTTGAACAAGTTTTTAAGTGACTTAGGTTTATCTCAGGATGAGTAAGTTTGAAAATAAATGGAAAATGTTTGTCAGGTCAGAGTAGTCAAGAAAACATACAAACCCAAATGAAAATGAATTTCATATTTTTAGTACTTCTATATAACCAAACAAGTTAATTAGTAAGGGTAGGAATAGTAATACATTTGAATGAAAACACTTTATTGTTGATTATCAGGCTATATGTCTACAATATGTTTAATAGTGCTTTGGGGTTTTTCTATTGGCTAATATTTTAATTGAATAATCAAGGTGAAGTTTCTTGCAAGCTTTGATAGACTGGGAGCCTTTCCGCACTAGACTGTTATAGTGCTATTATTCCACATTAAGCATCTTATGGAATCCTGAGGTTTGCAGTGTAGGGAGGGGCTTTTAGAATTCTCAGCCAGAGAGCTCTTCAAACTTCAAACCCAAGAATTCCATAGGATGTTGAAAGTAGAGTAATAGCACTACAACAGTGTAGGGAGGAAATACCCTGGCTTAAGGTTTCCAAATCTGTAAGATGAACTAAGCCAATTTTTAACATGAGCCAGAAAGCTCTCTGCTTCAGCTACCCAGTCACTGGAAGAGTGTGAAGACATGCAGAATTACACAGGCATTTGAAAATAAACTTGAAATGTTAAAATTGTGGATCTTTTAAAAGAGAAACAATAGTTTTGAAGTAGTATCTTCAAAGTTAATCAACCAAATTCCTTTTAGATATTTCACTTCTTCATACAAGTCTGTTGTGACATCATGATGGTGATGCTATTCAGTGAATGACTTACATTTTTTCCCACCATCTTCTTGTATTTCTACAGAAACCAAATTTCTCATCTACAAGCTTCATGCTTCATAACATTTTTTAAGACTGGAAATTAGATTGTTGAAAACTATATATATGTGTGTGTGTGTGTGTGTGTGTGTGTGTGTGTGTGTTGAATATATCTTCAGTGTTTCACTGCTTCACAGTGTTTCATCATTATATAGTTTCTTCACCCTAATGCATTTCTCTGGGAATTGCACTGACAATAACTTTCTCTTCAGAAAGTCTGATATTCCATTTTTTCAAATAAAGATGGAGTCAACTATCATGTTTTCAATGTTCTTGAATATAACATCTATGGTAATTTGTAGCAATTTACTTCTGGAGTCAATTGATACTAGCAACTTCAGCCAGATTGTTGCCATGATTATGCACTTTGAATGAAGTGATATATTTCCAAACATTCTGTAGCACTGAACACATATCTACCAGCAAATTCAACATATTCCAAAACTTGATAGCAATGGCAACCTTACCTAAATAAGTTACTATCATTTGTAGAGAATCCACCCATGCACTCCAGCAGGTATCAGCCAGTGAATGCAGTAAACTTCTATCATACAGTTCAGAATTTCCCATTGCTGAAGACTATGACTAAATGGATTAAAAAGTTGCTGTGAGATTTTAAAAAAAAGTCATTGCTTCAGAGCAACATTCAGCAACTTGCACTCCACACAGTTTAAGACTGTGACCAGCATTCAGAGAAAATTTAACAAGAAGATTCCACTGAAGAAAAAGTGATTATGCACCATTACACACCCTACTCATGTTACTTCCATTGTTGTACCCTTGGCCTCAGGATTCATTAAAAGCAATTGCATGTTTCTCAAGTGTTGAACAAATCCATTTTGCAGTGGTAACTCCCCCCTTTTTTTTCTTTTTGGCTGCAATCAGTGAATTCCTAAAATTGTTCTTATACTTTATATGCTTCATAATTGAAGGACACATACAGCAAAATAAACACTGTTTATTCAACATGACTTGAATCTGGAGTTGCATCAAGAATAACAGAAGAATATTTCACATTTTTCTCTCTTCTAAGATAGATCTCCTAACATATGGGCAGAGTGAGAAATAATTCAGTCAGTGTGTCACTAGACAAATAACACAACAGTAACCAGTTACCAACTTCTTCATGTTCTCTAATCTTGCCCTTGCCTTAATTTTGTTTTTCAAAAACTGTGTCACAATGACCAAAACATTCTGAGACTCCAAGAAAACTTCTGTTATTGTACTTTTTGTGAGATGCACCACTGAAGGCCAAATCATTTTCACTGAGAAATAATTTCACCTCAAGCAATCATTACAAAATCTGTTCCAAATGTAGGCTTCATGTTGAATCTGCTTCTTCATGGTACGAAAGATAGTGCTATGAAGTTGTGGTTGAATTTCTAAGATCTGCCGTTTCTACAGCACCCTTTGTGAAGTCCGCTGATCTTCCTGAATTTTGTTATACTTCCCTCCACCCCCATTTCAGCTGGCATGAGTCTCCTGAGTAAGGAGGAAAATATGGACAAATTGATTCAAACTGAGAACAAGATAAGGTGGCAAGGAAAACAAAATAATGTCATGCTAAACTATTTAGTCATGAGACATAGATTCATTGTTTAGAAGCTTCTGTGGAAGAAGAGATGGAAGAAATACAGGAAGGAGCAACTGGTACAACTATTCTGCTTGCTTAGGTGGACCAGGGTAACACCATGTTTCACTTCCTCTTCTATTTCCTGAGTTGTATTACCAACACCAGATGTATTTAAGGGCAGGTGTTTCACAATTGTAGATACAAAGCAAAAAGGATCTGCAAAGCATAGCATAATATTTAATATAACATCTGACAAATGGTGGCTTGGATCTAAGCTATTTGAAAGATAACGTTATCTCATACAAGCTTGTCTAGCCATTGGAGCCTTTATGGGAAGACCTTCACTTGGTGCTACCATGCTCAGAACAGTAATAACTGGTGATTCTCAGGTCAGTGGGATATCAACTCCAGTCCAGGTTTTGGATAGCTTTAAATGAGCTGGTTACGGTGCTGAACCTATTTAGAAATAGGTCCAGCACCCTGGAGAGCCTCTTTAATACCAGAATTAAAACCTGGAGTGGATTCATCATACCACTGACATGGGAGCCAGCCTCAGAGACCACCATTGCCTCTGGGACACATTGGTGAAGACACAAAAGGACCTTTTTGGCAGCTGTTTCCATGCTGTAGAACCTCTCTGAGGGGAGGGGCTAGGCAAATCCCATCCCTATTGTTCTTTCCTGGGAAACAAAGATGTGTTGTTCATGCGGACTTTCAGCAACTAACAGGCTGCTTAGCATGGGGCTCCTAATGGCTGGGTACTATATGATTTAAATACTGGATTGAGCCTTAGTAGCTGTTGTGGCATTGAAAAACATCCTTAGAATGAATGCTTTTTTGCATTGTGGTCACACATGTGCACACATATCAACATTGCTTAAAACACATCTTATATCAGTTTGGCAGTGGTGACCCAGTGGTGGCATCTAGAGCCCCTATCACACAACACTGCCATCCCAGCATGGGGATACACTGCTGCCAGTCCGCTACTTGTGCCATTGCATGACGTTGTTGTGGTCCCGCTGTCATGTCCCTAGCCATTGTGATCATCTGAAAAAGATCCAGTAATGGCCTCCCTTCATGCAACAATCAGCTGTGGGCATGCAGGAAGGGCAGAAGTGCTATCAAGTGCTTCCTTCCTCAGTACATCACAGGAAGAGGCCGGCTGTAGTGTGGAAGGAAGTATAGTGTGTCCTGAATGCTACCCATCTGCCAGCAGCCAACTGGTGTGGTGGGGAGAATTCAGGTCCCAATCCGATCCCAGCAATCATGACGGGACGACACGGGATTGCGGCATAGTGCAGTAAGGGCCTATGGATTTTTTTTCTTTCATGAACCTTCACTTTTCTTATGGGTTTCCTTTTTGGTGGCCACATTTACAAATCTATGCTTTTTTTTTTTTAATAAAAAACATGCATGGGGTAGTGATGAGGCAGGCTTATCTGCTTTCCTCTTTTTTTTTCTTTCTGTTATTACACTTGTTCAGTAAGGAATTCTGGAGGCAGCTGCTGTTTTTCTTGACTGTTGCAACCAGGCACACACAGCTACAGCAGGATCAACTACAGCAGAATCCCACCCTTTCCCAGATCAAGCTTCATTCCATTGTATACTGAAGACGTGTTGCTGCAAATCGACATCAAAGTCTGTGGTTCTCCAGCGCTCCTTCAGCATCCTCCCCAAAAAAACCTTTGTTTGACTGAGGACAAACAGGAAGGGGGGAGGGTTGAGCAGATGAAAAAAAAACTTTGTAAAGAAGTATCTTCTTTATCAGAAGCTTTGTTAACTGAAACATGCCTGTACCAGCCTCTTGTTGGGCCTCACTAATCTCTTCCTGATCAGGGGACATTCAGAGTAGCCAAACATTGCCTGGACCAGCGGTTCTTAACCTGGAGTCTGGGGACACCTGGGGGTCTGTGGAGCCCTGCTGCTGTATAACAATGGTAGCGGCAGCAACAGAGATGCTGCAGCGGAGGAGGAGATACAGATGAGGAGGGAATAGTTTCAACAAGGAAGCAGTTTCAGCACCTGCACCCCACAGCTATACATCCCTGACAAAAAGGACATGGCAGCAGGCATGTGCATGCACCTCAGCTATGTCTCTGGAGACCAGGGTTTGAATCCCTCCTCAGTCATGGAAACTCACTGGGTGCCATTAGGCAAGTCACATTCTCTAGGATTCAAATCCCTCCTCAGAAACTGGTTGAGCTTGGACGAGTCACATTCTCTCAACCTCAGAGGAAGGCAGAAGCAAAAAAACCCCCCATGATAGGTTTGCCTTAGGGTCACCAGAAATCCATTTTCAAAGCGGAGAGACATGATGGCTAGAAAGAACCTTCCCTTGTCAACAGCACTTTATTGTCGTGCAACTTCAAGGCACTTCTGACTTAGGGCAACTCTAAGGGCAACCCATCACAGGGATTTTTTTTAGCAAGATTTGTTCAGAGGGGGTTTGCCTTTGCCTTCCTCTGAGGCTGAAAGAATGTGACCTGTCCAAGGTCAACCAGTTTCCGAGCAAGGATTTGAATCCTAGTCTCCAGAAGCCTCCAACAAACAAATAAATATTTGAAAATTTAAACATTTGAATATTTAAATCCAAATTTAAATATTTAAACCTTAAGTCTTTGGCATCCCTGGCAACAAATTATATTTACAGGGGGGTCCCTGATAAAGAAAAGATTAGGAACCACTTGCCTAAAGTGAGTGAGAAGACTACCAAAATGTTTCTGAAAAGGCTTCCTTATCTGAAGGTGAAAGCAAAGCAATAAGGCAGATGTTAAGGTAAATGTGAACTTTAAAATTTAAAGATGTAAACTACAATACCCACCATGGCACCATCCTGGGATTCAAACTGGTCTCCAGAGCCATCATCCAACACACAAACAACCACACCATGCTGGCTCCCAGGGTTCAAATCACTGCTCAGTCACTGAAACCCACTAGAGGACCTTGGGCCTGTTACACTGTCTCAGCTTCGGAGAAAGGCAACGGCAAACCCCCTGCTGAACAAATCTTGCCAAGAGATCCCTTTGACAGTCACCATACGGTGGAGTAAACTTGAAGGCCTCCAACAATCAATGTTCTGCAGATCGTTCTCATGTGCCACCGACTCAGCTAGGGGACCTACTGTGGTCCTATGAACGAAAGATTTCCAAGCGCCCCAGTGGTAAACAGCCCTGCTTATGTTTGTTGGGGGGAGACTTCTCATTTGAATCAATCCACTTGTAATGGCATCTTCTTATTTTCCTACTGCCTTCCGCTCTATGGAGCATTATTTCCCCCCCCCCAGTAAAGTCACTTTGTCTCATGTGTCCAAAGTACAGCAGCCTCAGCTTATTCATTTTGCCTCCAGTGAGAATTCAGGCTTGATTTGCCGTGGGACGCCCCGACCGGTCTTTTTGGTGGGCCATCATTTCTGCAGCGCACACGCCCTACGATTTCGACAGGCAGCGCGAAGCCGCCCAGGGAGCCGATCGCAGAGCACTCTTGACCTTCCGAGGCCCTGCAAAAGGCCGCCTTCTCCCTTGCCTCTGGCTCCGCGGAGCAGCCTCATTGAAGGGAGCGAGCAACTTAGGCAAAGGTTTTCCTGCAACGTGCGTTGCTTCTCAGTGCGCAAAAAAAAACAACACAAAGCCAACCCGCCGATTAGCCACAGTCGATTTTCTCCCCACGCCCCCAGTTACTAAATCGCCGTCTATTTCGGTAGGTTTCAAGCGATCTGACAGCACAGTTCGCAAGAGACGGATGTTATGTTCGGGGAAAGGAAGGAGGGAGGCTCAAGGTTCCCGGTCTGCCACTTCCCTCGCCTCTTATTGCACAAAACACCGCCTGTGGGGGAGGGCGCGCCGCCGGGTTGTAAGCCAGGCGTGGCCAGCTTGCTTGCACCGGAGATTTCCTGTCCCGGGCGAGAACAAGGCTAGGAGCAGGGCGCGGAGAGGCAGGACCCGGGGGCTCCGCCGAGTCCTCCCCTTACCTCGCTTCCCCCCCCCCAGCCTCCAATTTTGTCCTTTTCCCAGCGCATCGGAAGAGCCAGGTTTCATGGAATCCTCAAGGCAAGCAAGGAGCTGAAAAGATCTTTTTAAAAAACAGCTCTTGGGTTCTTTCTCCCAACTTGGTGAAAACTTTGCAGGTTCTACGAGGCTGCTGTTGGGTAAGTCTTGCCTCTTGACCCCCCTCTGAGCAGATCTGCGAAGAGTTTTTGCTCTCTGTCTCCTCCCGTCCTACTCCACCTCCCAGTTTCCACCGACCTTTGATATATTTTTTTTTTCCTCCTCCTCTTAGCGTTTTGAGGCTGTAGCGGAGTATCCCCCCCCCCCCCCCCGAGATCTCTTGCCGTAAGGCCAGTTTTTCCCTCTGCTTTGTTGTGCTCTCGTGGCTAAGCCCGAGATTTCTATTGTCTGTGTTTTTTCCCACTGGGATTTAGTTATTTTAAAAACTGAAAGCAAGGATATTCCTCTCGGTCGTTTGTTGGGCCTTTCAGGAAACGGGGAGGCGTTCAGAGGATGTTGATGTAAGAAGCTGGCTTTTGCGGAAAGTTCTGACTCTCCCTTTTAGTTTTAGCATGTAGTATTTTGTTGGTTATGAGGATGTGTTTGTGATGCTTCTCAATGGGAGAGGATTCCTCACTTTTTTCTTCAATTGCAGACGAAAGAATATAAACTCCCTTCTAATTGCTTAGTTGCACTTAACTCTTTGTATTATTGAAAACAACACTGTGACTTGTCTGTTGTTGTTTTTTCGGGAAATAAGTTTTAGAAATATTCTTACACATTAAGAAAAACAAACAACCACCTTATTGGAGTCTCTCCTTAGAGAGCAGCTCTTGAAAAGGGATTTAGCTAACAGGAAGCCTAAGCCTCGTGGAAAATTTTTTTAAAAAACTTCTCCAATCTACCCACCCTTCCATGGAAACAGGATCCTGTTCTTCTACTGCTTTTCCTGAGCCATAACTTCCTGTCTTCCCACAGTGATGTTCGCCTTGCTCTTTTGAATGGAAAGTTATTACTTATCTGTCCCCGCCCTTGTCTCATCCCTTTAGCTTTTTGAATGGCTTAGTCATATCGTTGGTTTCAGGTGAAAGCTTTGGATAAGATCGTGGATCTTGTTTCGGATACATTAGAGTGAGCCTACTGGTGTGATGCCCTTCATATCTAATACATAGCTTAAGAAGGTAGAGAAGTTTGTGAAAGTCGTTTCAAGACCAACAGGTCAATGCTCTGGAAGGAAGTCGTGTTGAGTTTTGTCAGACTTCTGTTCAGACGAATATTCAATCTGAGTCCCCAGTGCTCATTTATTTTGAATCCTAAGCTTATTTGCACAGTGTTTTTATTTAGTGATGTGTGCACTTTTGATCCCACCAGTCCCCCACAAATTAAACTCAAGGTAGTTTATGATTAAACAGTATACATATGATCCAAGCACAAAATGAATAATAACACAAAACATTAACACAGTTTGAAAAGATGTGAATTCAAGAAAATACACCGCATCTGTTCAGTTAAAAGCTCTTTCCACAATAGCCAAGGTCAATTTCCAAAGGCCTGCCTGAATGAAAATGTCTTTGTGGGGGTTTTCTTGTCGGGGATTCCAGGCAGGGAACCCTGGGAAAATGATCAGCCCACTGCAAAGATGTTGCATCATGCCCCAGCTGTGGGTAATTGCAAGGTTGCATAAGAAACTGGGGTCGTGTACAGATGGTAGAGGGAGGTGTGCAAACTTCTACCTGATTGGTTGTAGATATGTATATAACAAAGCAACGCCAGTATGTATTTGTCTGTTGACCAAACCTGGTGCAAGCTTTTGTCCGTCTGCCCTATGTTTTGTATATAACGGAACTTTGCTGGAAGATAAAGTGCCTCCTGTTTTGGAAGAAACTCCTCCGTGTGTGAGTGGCCTTACTGGGGAACAAGGCTGCTGCTGTTGGCTCGCTGAACTCTGGTTTTTCCGCTGTGTTTCCGTGGGGCTGAAACTCCTATCATCCTCCAACATTTCAACCTAAATTGAAAGTGAACTGAAAAGATTTGGCACGAATATTCCTAGATTTTAGACCCTCAGATTGCAGGTGAGGGCCTCCTCTTTTGTATGTACGAATACCTCTTTGCACATGGAAAGCTAGCTTCTCCTTGATGTGTACATACTACTTCCCCATGTTGTCAATCTGGCCTCAGTTAAGAGTGTTCCTGGGAGGGTGCTCATTTCAAGAATTTTAGAGACTGTGTGCAAGACAACCATCAGCAGGTCTTCCCCACTCACCAAAGAGTTGTTGTTGTGTGCCTTCAAATCATTTCCAAAGTACTGCAACTCTTAAGGTGAACCTATCATGAGATTTTCTGGGGGCTGAGAGTGTGTGACATGCCCAAGGTCACCCAGTGGGTTTCCATGGCTGAGCAGAAAATTGATTACAGGAGGTCAACTTCAGAAATTTCCCAAGCTGACATTTTGAGGTGATCTGGTAAGTCAGGAACAGCAGTATAGCAATATGGCAGGACATTGGCCCCTACGAAAGCAAAACCTCACCAACCCTCAAGAGTGGCACTACTTGTATCTTTGCTAGGCACAAAACAAAAAACAAAACGTGCCCCCTCCCCCGTTTCTGTCACAGATGTGCTGGTGTGTTAAGCACAACCACTCCCTGCCTCTTACTTCCCACTGAGTCACCATGTAGTTTGGTTTCTCCATAGTTTGCTAAAAGAAGCTCTGTTTTCGTGTGTGTACTTCTTCTTGTCTGATTCTCTTTACTTCTGGATCAGAGCCAACATATTTAAATAGCAAGTGTTGTGTCTGTGTGTGAAGGAGACTTTGTGGACTCAGTGGATCTAGGTTTGGAGAGAGGTTGCATGCCCACCCCTGGATTAAAGTAAATGACAGTCTTGTCCTGTCTGTCTTTGCAAGATGCAGCAGTAGCACACCAATCAGTCAGACTAGCTATGGCTGTGAAGCTTGCTACTCTGCGAAATGTTCCAAGTTTAGTTTTGGCCCTGTCAGTGTGCATCACTGTTTTATGTTAAAACAGCTGTTTATTTAACAGCTTGCCTAATAGTCTTGGGCAACAAGGAAGGCTGTGCAAGTGAGTGAGTGCACAGGCAGAAGTTAGACAGAACTCTCTTGTCATCTGTCCTCCAGCCTGCTTGGTTATGTGATGTCCACAGTGGAACAGAAGACCTTTTACAGAACTGCAACAGATTAGCAGAGAAGGGAGAAATTATTCTGTCCTTCCTTCACCAAGCCAGGTAATAGGCACTTAGGCAGAGTGGTTAGGATGTTGGACTGAGAACTGGGAGACCCAAATTCTAGTCCCCATTAAGCCATGAAACTTTCTAAGCGACCTTGGACTGAGTCGTAACTCTTTTTCATCTTAATTGACCATGCAGGGTTGTGAAGATGAAGTGGGGAGGAGCAGAACTGTGTACATTGTATCTGCCATATATGCAAGAGTTTGGTTCCAGGAACCCCCATGTAAAATAAAAAGCGTGAATGTTGCATGCTATAATGCAGCACAACACTTCGTATGACCTCGCATTTGTGAATGTGGAGGTTATACGAGAAGTGAGTGCACTGTATGTTGCCTTGAGGCCACAGAATGAATGATGAGATATAAATACAAATAAGACATTTTTTAAAAACTAACTCGATATGAGGTTTAGTAGTCTGTAACTCCAGGCTGGTTTCAGAGCAGGCCATTTTATCTCTATTGTCAACACAGAAGTGCAGGAAGACTAGTAAATATATGTGTAGGTTACTAACCTATATGGACTTATTTACAAGGCTGTGTTAAAGACATGTTAGCTATGTAAAGACATGTTAGCTAAAGACATGTAAGCAGCTTTGAAGGTACTTGTCACAATTCTGTAGTAGGAGTTTACCAAAAGTCAGAGTGGTAGTAATGAAAGTGTTGCCAAAGAAAACAGGATGCCACTGGCAAGCATTCCAGTCTTGCCCATAAGATCTAAACCTAGTCTGTGTGTGAGTCTTCCTTCTAATATTGTTAATCTTTTGAGTTCTTATAGCAGTGTCCCAGCAGCTGCTGAGGAAACTCAGAGCTATAGTCCAGCAGTTGCCTACCAGCAGAGTTCAGAACTGTAAACTGATTGCATATTGAGTGCTCCTTTTCTGCTGAATAACCAGAGCCAGACATATGCCACCGCAGAGAAGCACAGGCAGTACCCCTGTTATCTGTACTTTTCTATTTTAGACTGGATATCAGTGTATCAGTCCAGATTTTTCTTAGGTCTGGGTTCTTATAATCATAGAGCTGGAAGAGACCACAAAGGACATCGAATCCAACCCCCTGCCGTGCAGGAATACACAATCGGAGCATTCCCAACAGATGGTCATCCAGCCTTTGCTTGAAAACCTCCAAAAAAGGAGACTCCACTACACTTATGCAGCATATTCAACTGCTGTCAGGAAGTTCTTCCTGATGTTTAGATGGAATCACTTTTCCTGAAGTTTGAAACCATTGATCTGTGTTCTAGTCTCTAGAGCAGCAGAAAACAAGCTTGCTCCATCTTCCATACGACATCCTTTAAATATGACATATTTAAACATAGCTATCATGTCGCATTTTACCCTTTTCTTCTCCAGACTAAAACTACCCAGCTCCATCAGCTGGTCTTCATACGGCATGGTTTTCAGGCCCTTTACCATTTTGGTTGCTCTCATCTGGACACATTCCAGTTTGTCATTATCCTTCTGAACTTTGGTGCCCAGACCGGGACACTATTCCAGGTGGGGTCCGACACTTTCCTTGACCTAGACACTGTACACCTATTGATGCAGCCTAGAATCGCATTGTTGTTTCACTTACTGCATCACACTGCTGACTCATGCTCAGCTTGTGGTCTAGTAAGACTCCTAGATCCCTTTCACATGTACTGTGGTCAAGCCAGGTGTCACCCGTCTTATATTAGTGCATTTCATTTTTTCTGACCAAGTGCAACACTTTACATTTCTCCCTGTTGAAATTCATTTTGTTAGTTTTGGCCCAGCTTTCTAATTTGTTAAGGTTATTTTGAATTCTGATCCTGTCCTCTGGGGTGTTAGCTACCTCTGCTTATCCAATGGTAATCTGCAGATTTGATAAAAATGTCCTCTGTTCCCACATCCAAGTCATTGATAAAGATGTTGAATATCAGTGGGCCCAGCACAGAACCCTGTAGCACCCCACTAATCATTTCTCTCTAGGATGAAGAGGAGCCATTGATGAACCCCTTTGGGTTCAGTCAGTTAACTAATTACAAATCCACCTAACAGTAGCGTTGTCTAGCCCAGATTTTACTAGCTTCTTTGCAAGAATATCATGGGGGAACTTGTCAAAGAAGGCCTTAGTGAAATCAAGATATACTGTATGCTCTGTCAAAAAAAAGAGATAAGATTACTCTGGCATGATTTGTTTTTGAGACAAATCATGCCGTGTTGACTTTTAGTGATCATGGCATTCCTTTTTAGATGCTTACAGACTGTCTGTTTAATGATCTGCTCTAAAATCTTTCCAGGTATTGATCATTACCTGGTCATAACTGCTATTTATATTCTGTCTTTTGGGTTACATACCCTTCCAAGGTGGCTTACAAGTAACAGCAAAATACATTCAAACACATACACAACAGCAAAATGTAATAAGTCAGGCAACTGATGACTCATTGCCCTTTGGTGGGGAGAGAACAGTTCCAATGGTGAATGCTTTTTGGTTGTCTTTGCCTGAATACCTCCCCATGTGATGGGAATAAATCACATAGAAAATAACTTCAAAATTTGCGTTTATACAGAGTTCAGTGTACCAGTTATTACCAGTGTGGTCTTTGTGGTCTGGGCTACAGCTGTGCAAATGACCTCTCAAAATTCTTCGCTCTTTGTGGGTAAAGAAATGAGGAGGACAGAATTGTGTTTCTGATTCCATGGAGAGGAATTGGGATTGCAGTCCTGTCACATCTGGGGCCTTTCACACTACAGAATTATAGTACTATCATTGACTTTAGCTGTCATGACAAGATCTGTGGAATCTTAGGATTGGGAGTCTAGGGAAGAGTACTTAAAATTATCTGCTAGGTAGCTCCAGGACCTCACTAAACTAGAGTGGAATTATAGTGCTTTATTGTGTAGTGCAGAAGAGCCCCTCAAAGGCCATGCATTCAGTCGTGTATGGATGGGGGGGTGAGGAGGCGGTTTGCCCTGGACGGCAATGTTTTTTGGGGTGGCCTGGCCTGTAGCCATGCCCACCGCATGCCCTCACCACACCCCCACACACCTTGGCCACGCCCCCCACAGTGGCCATGCCCCCTCGTGCTATAGCCCCACCCCCTCTCCCCACACTCCAAGCTCTGCAACTGCATGCATTCCTCATCCCTGAGTTAGAGCCTTGTCTGAATGTGGCAGCGGATACTAGCTTTCTTCATCCACAGCCTACTTCTTCTGTTTTAAAAAATGTTTTTAGTAACATGTGCTGTGTATATAAAACAACATTCAGGAGATTACAAATACAGTAAACAAACAGACAAGCTTTAATGTTTAACCTAGTCTTACTTAAATTAAATTAAACTAAATTAAACTGAACCTAGAAAGGAGCCAAAGTACACATAAATGACTTCTAACTCACCAACTTTTGGTTCTAAGATAACCTACAAAGTATACTTCTTCTAGTGTGCCTCTCATTATCACACTACTGCCTGGTGTTTAATGACTGTAAGCTTAATATGTATGTAATGACTATATGTTGTTTTTAATATGTATTTTAATATTGCTTTAATCACTGCTATTTAATGTGTGTTTTAACTTTCGTATACTATAGTTTTAACTATGTTCTCTTTTAAGCTTTGTAAGCTGCTTTGAGTTCTCTCGAGAAGAAAAGCAGGGTAGAAATAAAGATAACAACAACAACAATCTTCAACACCAATAAGTGACTCCCCCCTCCCCACAGTTTTTTAACTATAAAATTAATTTATACCAAAGATCCTTCCTTAATTAAAATAATTAATTGATTCATTTCTGTCAGATCCAGCATCTTCAATAGCCAGTCTTCGTGTGAAGGAATAGCCACACTTTTCTGTTTCTGTGCATACAGTACTGCTGTGATCGTGTATGTAGTGAAGAATTGTTTCCAATTTCTTATGGGTCTGTTCATCAGTCAGACCCAATAAGAAAAGTTCAGGTTTGAGTTGTATCTTTACCTTTAAGATGTTGTCTGTCAGTCTGTGTATCATGACTACAACTTCTTGGCTTTCTCACAGGTCTACCACATAAGGTAAAAAGTGCCTTCTTTTTGATCACATTTCCAACAAACCTTTATACATTTTAGACAACCTTTTTGATGTTAACTAACACTTATATATCATTTTATAAAAAATTTTTCTAAGCTCATAACCCAAAATATATTTTAAACTTTTTACATCTTTTCCCATTGTTCCATCTGGATATGATGACCCACATTTTGTATCTATTTAACCCACAGCCTACTTCTTGATGGCGTTGGATCAAAGTATGTGAGCCATTCAGACACAAGACAAAGTGAGCATTTGATACCCAGTTCTCAATGGAGAGCCAAGAATGTTGTGCCCACAGGCTTTTGTCTTGTATTTCTCTATACTACAAACTCCTTCAGGCAAATAACTGGTGCCCTGAGAAAAAAGAATATGTTTTTCCTGCTCCTGTGAACTCATACTATCTTAGTATTGCAACTGTATTGGCATAAATTTTGGTTACACTTAAATATGGTTACCCTGAGACTGTTTTTAGAAAAATGTTATTAGATTTCTGGTTTGGCAGTTACAGCTTGGCTTTGGTTGTTTCGCTAATAATGGAATTTGAGGGCCCAATTGTTATTTGCAGATAGGTTGGCTAATAAATCCAGAATAACCCCTGTGTAAGTTTTGTCTTAAAATGATAATGCTGACCGGTATACTTTGTAGTTAGCACCGGTGCAAGCGTTACACTGTGGTTAAAGTTGATAAACTAGTCCTATCTATTATGGCAACGGGCTTATGAAACGCTGTCTTTCGATGAGTCTTCCTAACCTACTGAGTAGAGATGTTCAGTAAAATGGTCCAGGTGCCTATGGGTGGATTCATCGTATATGTGTGTTTGCTTTCTTTTTTTAACTGTTCATTTGATTATGTGAATCAGTGAAGATCTGATTTAGTATGTTTGAATCAATATTTGATAAACAAATTTTTAAAAAGCAAGTTTCAGTAAACTCAACCTCAGATTCCTTGTTCCTTTTCAGAACCCTTCTTTTCTGCTGAAATACATCCACTATCCATAGTCTTCACAAGCTCTAATGTAAACAGAATATATCACATCATTCTAAAATGTGGAATTTTGCACCATTCCAAAATTCTGAATGGTGGGAAACATCATGTTAGAATCTAAATGGAATGTCAAGGAGAGAAGGAAGGAAGACAGCCTTCAGCTTCTCACCTTTCAAAGTCTCATCCCTTAATTCAGTGACATGTTAAGTATTGCCATCTGTGTATACATGCGGAAGCTGACACACAGCGAAAGTGATCTATTTGAGTCCTTTCTTTACCTCTCAACTGAAAATAAAAGCAAGTTTTTAAATATGCTGCTCTCTGTCTTTATTGACCTGGAGAGACTTTGTTGACTTCTACATCAATATGAATCCCATGCTGTGAGTGTGTCAAGCCAATGACACCTGTAAATTTGAAATTTGTACATTTGAAAGTGTGAGATGGGTTTCCTTTGTTCCATGCTTGTTTTTAAGATCATATCAGACTTGGTTTAGACAGAATGTACTGTTATCTTTTCTTTTTCATGCTGCTTTCCCATTTTGTTATTTCTTTTTGTCCGAACTTCTTCATAAAATTACTTGAATTGGATTTAGGTATTGTATAATCAAGGACAACATAGAATCATACAAATGTAGAGTTGGAAGAGACCACACGGGCCATCCAGTCCAACCCCCTGCCATGCAGGAACACCCTCAAAGCACTCCCGACAGATGGCCATCCAGCCTCTGCTTAAAAACTTCCAAAGAAGGAGACTCCACCACACTCCGAGGCAGCAGATTCCACTGCCGGACAGCCCTGACTGTCAGGAAATTCTTCCTGAGGTTCAGGTGGAATCTCCTTTCCTGCAGCTTGAATCCATTGCTCCTTGTCCTGGTCTCTGGAGCAGCAGAAAACAAGCCCTCTCCTTCCTCTACGTGTAACATGTCCCTGAATCTGTGAGACTGAGCAGGGTGGTTGATGATAGAGTGGTTTGGAGATTTCTTATCCCTAGGATCAACATAAGTCGAGATCGACTTGACAGCAGTTAATAACAATAAAGTGTTGTGTATGTGCAGCTTGGGATTTGTTCCACTTTGTTACCTATCTATTCAGATATGTTGGAATATTTTGAAAAAGAGGGAAGCTGGATCAATGGATTGAGTCTGAGCTGGTAATGACTAGCAAACTCAGGCTGCTCTTGTCTCCTTACTCTTCGGAATCCCCATAGCTTTGCAATAGGTGCAGTTCAGAGTTAAAAAAATAACTGAGGTAACTGAGGGGAGATATCTTCTGTATGAGCAACAAGCAAGTCTTTTTTTTCCAGATAGTTCTCATACATGTGCTGCAATTGGAAGAAGAGAAAATTAGCAAACGTTAACAAAAAATAATTAACAAAAATATAGTTGAAAAGCCCAGACAGATTCAGATTCACAGAGTTCCTGAATGTTTTGTTTGTATTTATGAATGTTGTGAATATTTTAGATGAAAACTTAATTCTACACAGTTCTTCTGTGTGGATTTGGGTTTCAAGGAAAACAATCCAGAAGGCACAGAAAATGTCTTATTTTTGTATACCTGAAATGTTCCTCTATGGTATATTGAATGACAACATTTATTTTATTATTCCACTTGCCCAGGTTCAGTTGTTCTGTGTGCCTTGGTTATGATAAGTAATCTTCTGAAAGCAACAGTGTCTAAAAACAGCTTCCCTGGGAAAAAACACAACAGTGGATAACCCTCCTTTCTGAATCACCTTTTTTTCCCCCATGCTGCTGCTCCCAAATGCCTGCCGGTTTTTATGGATTGCCGTGATTGTAATGACTTGGAACTCCTTTGTGTTGTGGCTTTTGCCCCTCTCCAGGCTCTCAGGTGTACAACGTGTGCTTATTTTGCACCAACTTGTAGCAGAGGAAAATAGATTGAAAATATTCTAGAGGAGGAAAATATTGGTGGAGTGATTCTGAATGGCAGCTGTTCACATAAACATGCTCTTGTGCATAGCCACTGGACTCTCCTCTTATGTCCTTTTACTTGGCTTTCACCCCCCGCCTTTACTTTCCCATTGAACTAACTCTTGAATCTTCCTCTGCTTCCATTTGACACTGAGCATACCTGTCAAGAGAGAAGTGGAATGAGAAAA
The DNA here is from genome assembly GCA_030412105.1 of Cyclura pinguis. Classification (NCBI taxonomy): domain Eukaryota; kingdom Metazoa; phylum Chordata; class Lepidosauria; order Squamata; family Iguanidae; genus Cyclura; species Cyclura pinguis. The sequence goes on along the minus strand of CM059601.1, from coordinate 119,371,461 downwards.
TCTGTTGCAGCTTTTGCTATATGAAGCAACATATTCTGCAATGTTATGTCTTCTACAGCTGCCTGAGGTTGCTTAGCAGTGGAGCTGGCCCTGACCTGCTCCCCTATTCTAAAATGGGCACACAGACTCAAGGAAGTGTTGATTTATATGTGTGAAGGGGGGAGACCCTAAACTGTTGCCGTTTCCTTGGTAACACCAATGACTTATTGTCCTACCACAGTGTAACCTTTGTGTAACCGCCTGCAGTCTCTGACCATTCCACTTTGTACAATAGAAGAGTTCAGACAGGTCATGGTGAAGTCCCAAATGAATGCAAAGAATCTTTGGAAAATGCACAAGGAGAGAAAGTTTTCCAGCTAGACTGATTTGAGATGGCAGTGGTCAGTGATAGGAGGAGCAGTATGGTAGGATAGATGAAAGTGTGGGACTTGGACGAGAAAGACTTGACTTAAAAAAACCAAAAAACTTGTCCATCCTTGAAGGGGTATTTGGAAATGGGGGAAGATTGGACCAGTCGTTGTTTAGCCTAACCTGCCTTATAGGATCGACTAGAGTAATCTCCTCCTTGGAGAAACAGTAGAGTGCAGAACTTAGGGATACTTGTCTTGAGTGATGGATATTTCAAAGAAATAGTATTGACTACTTGTTTGTGGGGAAAGACAGGGTATAAATAACGACGACGATGACATCATCTTTAATGGGTAATAATTGTGTGTGTATGTGTGTTATTATAAGCTGCTGCAAGTGATACAGATGCAGCATAAAACAGGTGGTAAGTTGTTTTGAACAAAGAAAGCAAAATTATACAGCACAAGCAAATACAGGCAGCTTATCACGATGTAAATTCTGAATTGCATATTCTCTTTGCTGACCCTGTGGACAGCTGAAACTGTGTCAGGTGGGAGATGGGAGTCACTGGTGAAAATGATAGATCCCACCCCGCCAAATATTTTGGGGAAAAGGAAGAAAAGGCAAGCTCCCTTACTGCTGTCACAAGATTCTAACTGCTCTGTGGTTCCTACCTCATCCATTTGTCAATTTAAAATGGAGGTTATGATGTGAAATTGCCACCTGTCTCCTCTCAGGCCGTATGTAGGAAGCGAGTGACACAACCATACGTGCTCATTGGCTCCTGAAAATGGAAGAGCAGTGAGGCATGTAATTTGGCTTTCTTGCTTGCTCAGATCTACCAGGAGGAAGAGGAGGATTTATTTCATTTCTATTACTTAGTGCCATGGATGTGTAAGGCAGTACACAAAAAGGGCTGCATTAAGTTTATGCTGCCAAGTAGCTGGTGGGCTGCAGTTCATCAGCCAGTGTAGCAATAGCAGTGAGAGGAGCACAGTGGGAAGCTGAGCCAAATGTAAGATGGGATGGCAAAGTGAGAAGACTTGCAAGCAGAAGGAAGGGTGATGTCTTGCAGCATGATCTTATGAAGTCATCCAGTGGCTTTCCATAGCCCAGTGGGGAATCAAACCTTGGTCTCCAGGTTCATAGTCGAAACCACTACACCATGTATACTTTTGTAAAAGGGCATACATCCACCTGATTCACCTCTTAGTATAAGCTGATGTTGATGGTTGAAATTTACATTCGTGGAATAAATAGATTAAATTGGGGCGGGGAAGACGAGGTTTGAGAAGTGAAAAAGAAATGGTTGTAAGCAGAGTGCCCAGCAAAGAGAAAGAGAAAGGAGGCATGTCAAAAATGATGTGCTTCAAATGTCAGCTCAGAATTCACGGATGGCATTACTTGAAGTAATTACGTTTTACAGTAATAAAGAGTGTTTTGGTATAATGAGTAACATGCATTTGTTACTCCTAAAATGTTGGGCTTGGGGGACATTGTTGTTAATATCTAAAATGTTGACTTAAAAAAGCTGTGGAAAAGCAATGCGTTGTACTTTAAGCAAAGAATAACACTAGTGGATTACTTTTAAAATATATTCATTTGCAAGTAACAATTTACTTCTCAAAATAACATTCCTAATTCTGTCAGAATGTCAGAGGAGAACCAACCCAGCAGTCTCCTGGGACTTCCATATATTGGGGCAGTTAGAAACCAGGAACTCAGGAGAACAAGGAAACTCAGCTGATCTCTGCCGTGTTAACTTTTCAAGGCATTGGCACAGTTCCTATTCACTTGTGAACTGAATCTAGGGAGTGACATATTGGCTAATCCTTTAGACTGTGTTATTGTACATCTGCATTCCCCAACTTCATCCTGCATTTCTCTAAGGAAAGAATAACCTGTCTTAGGACAAGAAAGATTGTGCCTTGTTCTTTCCAAAATGGGTTTTTTCTTAAATAGCATGTCAGGACCCCATCAGTTCTCTAACTGAGGGATACAGCAAAATCAACAATACAGTGATACCTTTATTGGGCCAGCTAAAAAGCACAAAATACATAATGTTAGTTAGCCCAATAAAGATATCACTGTTTTGTGTATTTTGGATTGTATTGTATTTTTCTGCATGGCCAAAACTGCTGCCCCCAGAATATGTTTCCTGTCTGAGGTACAGTAGATTAGGATGCAACATACCAAAGCTTGTTTGCCTTTAATGTTGTTTCCTTTTCTGCCTTGTGGTTTGGGTGGCGGTGGGTGGAGAGCGTTGGAACCTGACTCAGCTCTTTTTTAAAAAAAAAAGTCTAGAGTCATAGGGAAAGTAGACAGAACAAAAATGCCACGCTTCACATATTCAGCAGTGTATGTTTTGCTTGTGTGTAATTTTTTGTTTGTTTTTGTAAATCTGCTATATTGCTAAATTGGAGAGTAAAATTATATTTTTGAAGGCTTTTGCAGCTGAGCATCCCATGTTCAGATTGTGGACAAGTCAACCTCCTCAAGGCCAGATATCAAATCTGCAGTAGAAGATCCTCAAGTACAGACAAGCCGTAACTTTTATTTCTCTTATAGAGTTTGGAAGTTTAAGCTGAGCAAAAAAGATTTGGATAGAGCCACAAAGTAAGTTTGTGGCTGTCCGATGACAGTAAATATCAGTGTAGAAGAAAGTATGTTTGGCAAGAGCGAAACAGTATGGCGAGTCATAATGTGTGAGAGCTCTGCTTTGGAAAGGTGAATATATTTGGGAAGAGCAAAATGCATAGCGTGACGAGTCATAGTTTCAGAGCTCTGCTTTGAAAATGCAGACATATCTGGTTATGTCTATAGATTAGAATTCCCTTGCCTCTGAACAGTCTGTTTGTCTGAGATTAGGGAACGTGGTCATCCAGTTTGACAGTACAATTCCCAGCCTCCTTACTTGGGAAGCTAAGGACTAAGGGACGGTCTGTGGAGGCAGGCTGAGAGGATGGGGTTGTGGTTGTTTTGGTGTGTTTTCAGTGATACTTCACAGATTTTGTTGGCAACTTCAAGTCTCCTTTTTTGGAAAGAAAGTGAGGTAAAAGTTCTAGGGGCAAACAGAGTTTCGGGTTTCTGGAAGGGTATCAAATAGTAGTATGGAAAAATGGATTATACCATTTTCATGTACTTATTTGGAGAAGCTGCGAGTGCGCCTTATGTGACAATTTCACAAAGACTTACTTGGGCATTAGTCCCACTGAACACAGTGGAAAGCTCTTCTGAGGAAAATGGCGTAGACATCAGTCAGTTACTATATTTGCTGAAACCAACTAAATCCAAGAAATGAAAGTTATGCGGAGCCTGTGGTTATGCTGCACTAAAGTATCTTGAGTAAATTGAATGCTACAAAATTCCTCTTGCTAATGGGCCTTTCTTTCTTTTTCTGGATTCTACATAGTTTCACCGTTCTGTAAAAGATGCACTACTACCGGTATTCTTCTGCTGAAATCAGCTGTTGGTACAAATATCTGCTCTTCAGCTACAACATAGTCTTCTGGGTAAGTGCAGAGACTCATTTCTTTATCTAGATTAAGAGAAAGTTTGCTTTGGCCAGTTGAGCCATGTTCCATTCTTCAGATGGTACTTACACCTTAACTTAAAAGAAAGTTTTGCTGAAATTAAACACTTGCTTTCAAGTAAATGCACTGAGCACTAGGATGTGAATGGCGCTGAGTAAAACAGACTGTAAAATAACATGTCAATGGAATCCTCTTCCAGAAGGATTTGGATTTTCAGAACCCATTCATTTCTGACTCTGGACTACAAACATACCTGCAAAGACTTTCCCAAGTACAGGTCTCTCTCCAAATTTGCAGGTTTCACCTTTGTGGATTTGATTAGTCATGCTACCTGCTGGCCTCCCCCCTGGCTCTCTCCCCTGCACAGGTGGGGGGGGGCCAACAGCTAAATGGGGAAGATCTTTCCCCACTGGCTCTCTCCCTCGCCACCCCCACCCATGTGATGACAATCTCGTGGGTGGGAGTAATGAGACAGCCAAGCAGGGAAGATCTTCCCCTTGTGCTCTCTCTCTCGTCACCCCCACTCACGCGATTGCGTGGGTGAGGGCAACGAGAAAGCCAAATGAGAAAAATCTTTCCCCACTGGTTCTCTCCCCGGCACCCCCACCCGTGTGATCACATGGGTGGGGGCAGAGACAGCCAAACAGGGAAGATCTGTCCCTGCCAACTCTCTCCTATGCCACCCACCCACTGGACCATCGTCAGGCGGGTGGGGCCCTGCAGTTATTCGTGGTTTTCTCACTTTCACAGAGGTTCTGTTTCCCTATCCCCCCAGGAATATGGAGAGCCTACTGTATTTATCTCCAGACTGGAAACTTGATCAATTCCATCCTTTTCTACTGCGCTGTTGTTTAAAAAGTACAAGAGTGGATTGGAACTTAAAGTAGCAACCCTAATACTCAGTAAGATAGGCAAGTTAATAAATTGCAGCATTTTTTCATCCATAAATCATCACAAAATGGATAGAGTTAGGTGGGCAAGGTAAAGTTGAACAGTTTTAAGTGCATAACCTAAAATGCAAGCATATGGATAGCCTAACATTTTGTTTTGATTTATTTGCTAAAGTTGGCTGTTTTTTATATAATTTCTTAGCTGTTTTAAAACGACTTGTTATTGTCCAAGGCCTGAATACCCTAAAGGCACCAAGTCCTGTCTGATGTTGTAAGCTAAGCAGGATCAGCCCTGGTTAATACTTGGATGGGAGACCACCAATGAATACCAGGTGCTGCAGGCTATATTTCAAAGGAAAGGGTGAGCAAAATCACTTCTGAGTAGTCCTAAGAAATTCATGGGGTTGCCATAATTCAATGGGTGACACAGGTAACACAGTTATTGTTCTCCAAGTGTAGACACAGATTCCCTCCTCTGAACCTTTAAGTTTTAATTCCTTCCCCTAAAGCTTTAACAGAAGGAGCAACCTGTCCCTTGCACTCTTGTAGTTGCAATGTTCAATCAAATAATGTGGCATAATCTTTTTCTTTTTTCTTGTTCTACAAACACAATGCCATCCAATTATATGGAATGGAAAATGACAGCTGGGCTGAACTAGAATCTCCAGAGTCTGTTAGCTATCCTCAAAGGGAACTTGAAGTGGTTGAATGAAATTCTAGGGCTGCCTAAATTTTATGTAGCAGGAAGCAATCCTAATTGAAACCACTGATAGTAAATCACCCTGGGTCTTTCTTCTGTTCAGCTTGATCTTATGTTGTGGATTGATGACAGCTCTTTTGGATCTGTAAAAAAAAAAAAAATGCTGTCAAATTAAAAGTCAGATGAGAATATTTCTCCATGTGGGGTGGAGACTATGATTGATATTGCTTTGCTATATCAGTTAAATACCAGTGATGGCATAACTGTGAAAAGGCGTGGCTTCTGAGTGTTACATTACGGCGAACATAGAAAAATGATAGTTAATTGAGAGCTTGAGAACAACACTTTGGATGGTTGGGTTCCCTGTAATGGAGGGCCAGGGAATCTTTTAACTTTGGGGAACCTCTGGATGTTTTGGTTTACAACTCCTACCAGCCCCACAGAGCATGGCCAGTGGTAAGGGATTGTGGGAGTTGTAGTCTAAAATATCTGGAGGGCCAATCCTTACCTCTGCTGTGACAGATACTGTCCTCCTACAGGGAGGTTCAACACATATGTCTAATCTAGATCTAGCATTAGAGAATTGTCATAGTCAGGTACCTATTGGAGCCAGTGCTCTGATAAGATGTTCCCCTTCCCAACCAAAGTACCTGGTTACCATGCTAATACTCACAGTGTTTGTTCTGACTTTGCTTTCTTCTAGTCTTCCAGAGCTGGGAAAGTGCAGGCGCCTTAGGATCCTTTTTTGTGGCCTCTCTAGCCCACATTTGTTTTTGCTGTTTATTTTCTTGCAAAAAATACTCCCACAGCAATTTCACTGTTATGTTTTTGACACAACTCTCTGGCTGTTTTAGGTCTAGGAGAGGTATTTAATTAACAAAGAAGTAAACCAGATCCTAAGGTCTGCTTCATTTTCTGGGTAAATAAAGGCTAATATTGAGCCTCTCCTAACAACATACGTGTGTGTGTGTGTGTGTGTGTTGAGGAAAAAAAAGAATTAAAAAAAATCCGAACATGTAGGGAGCACAGGGTTATTTGGAGCAGATGCCTCAAAGACCCTTCAACTCACGGAAGTTGCTAACCCTGCTCTACACCCATTACTTACCTCTCCTCTAAGAAGTGGTGAATAGATGATAAAACCACTGATGGCTAAATACCATGATGGCTATGTATTGTCTCCAGCATAAGATGATGCCTTTGTCTGCCAGAATAACAAGTGGAAAAATGATGTTGTGCTCATGCCTTCTTCGTTTATTTCCCTTGGGTATCTGGTTGACCGCAGTATGGAAACAACAACAGTATGCTGATGTAGATTGGCCTTTGTTCTGAGGTAGCACAGTTCTTTTTATGAGCGGGCTGTTCCTTCTTGGTGCTGCTCACCTGGTCACCATTTTGCTCATTATGGGATGACAAATTGGCTGGGTTGATGGTAACAGATGAGGAGGTAGAGATGACCAGCTCTCACTCCAGTTGCCATGTGGAGAAGGAGAGAGCAGGTAAGGAACAAGAAGAGTAACATATTGTTACCTACATATATTGTTGTTATGGTTCACACATGTTGGACAGAGCAAAGAGGTGATGTCAGCTGAATAATTACTTTCTACCTGTGTGTGAATGAGGATGGCTTGGATTTGTGGCATTTCTCAGTTCTTTCTTTCAACATCTCTAGGTAAACCTTTGCTGCTGTGAACTATGTATCTCCTTGTCTGTAAGCTCTGTCTGTGATACTCTGTCTGCCTGTTCTCATTAAGATGGTGGACGCTGATAGATATGGATTGGGAGCCTTTAGCCCTAGATGAAAGATGACTACTATTAACACACTCTCTCTACGTGTTCAGATTTGTGGATCTGAAAGAATGAAATCTGCAAATTCTACCCCCAAATCTTCAGACACTAGGAAATATTACTAAAATGGATTCCTCAGTAGTTGAGATGACTCTTGCAACTGTATTTCTTTGGGCCGGGATACATGTGTAACTTGTTAACTGTTTCACAGAGATCTTGTAATGTTTGAATGTAAATTATCATTGGTGAGATATATTTTATTCTAACCATTTCAGAGGAATGAACATGTTAGTCTGTTGTAGCAAAAATATCATACAGTTCCATGGCATCATAAAAGGCAGTGTTCCACAAAAGTTCATAAATGTGATAGCCTTTATAAAGTGCCACAGGACTCTTTGATGCTAGTTCTTTATCTCTCACACACATGTTTTCTTGGCACAAAACTTACTTCATTGTCACTGTGTTGAGTGTGTGACCCATCAAGCTCAATCTCGCTCAGCAGCCACTTTTGAAGATTTGACACATGCCATGTAACTCACTTAGTTTTGCAGTTGTAGTCAATAGCAAAGCCAGGAAGTTTACCAACGTCTTGTGGCTTGGCCAGTCACAAGTTGCACAGTCCTGGCCTAAAAGTCTATTTTACTTTCCTCACCAACCCTTTCTCCCCCAAACCCTTCTTGTTGTGTGCCTTCAAGTTGTTTCTGACTCACAACAACCCTAAGGCAAACCTATCATGGGAATTATGGGGGTGGAGAGTGTCACTCAGCGGTTTCCATGGGAGTGGAGAATCAAACCCTGGTCTCCAAGGTTGTAGTCCAATGCTCAAACACTATGCCACACTGGCTCTCAAAACTCCTATCTCTGAGCAAAGCTTGATTGCTTATAATCTCCTGATCGCAGTCTGCTTTCACTTCCTTTCTTCTAAGGGCAACAAACCTTGCTGCATCAGTATTAACTTGATTCCTATAGCAGCAGTTCAAATATTGATATCATTGTGCTTGTTACGTTGATTTTTTCCCCCTGTGAACCGTATGTTATTTCTGTTTCTTTTTACCATACAGTAAGGGACTTGGAAGATATTCATCCTAGGAACTGTCCTAAAATGGAACCATAGTGCTGTAACTGTATAATGAGAAGGTCCACACGACAAAGCTTTTGAACAAAGGTTGTTTAGCGCTGTGAATGTGTGTGTGTAGTGGGCAGGGGTGAGGCCCAGTGTAAACATTTTTTTCTTTTTTGGGACAGATGGTGGAATTGGTGGGGAAAAAAAAGCCTCAGTAATTTGGGGAACAAGTTACTGCATGAATATGAATGCTTTTTTTAAAGATAATATTTATAAAGCAGTTTTAATTTTTAGAATGTTCATAATACTTCACAGACATGATCTCAGTAACACTTTCAGTATGCCCATCTTAGACACGGTGGAGAGAGATGAAAGCTGAGAGAATGAATATTGGGTTTTCCTGAGGCCATAGTGTGAGTTTATCACTGAAAGAAGATTTGTACTAAAATTTCCTGGCTTAAAAACTTGGATACCTTTTCCTGAAAATTGTGGCAGATCATCTTTCAGAATGAAGAATAAAATCTTCAAGACATGATTTTTTAAAAAATATTTATTTTTCTTAAATTATTTCAACAAGCTATATAGAAGGTCAACTTTTATGTAAGACTATCTATAGTATATCACATCATTGCAATTCTAGGCCTTAGTTTCTTAGTTCTTTTTTTTTTTAATGACTTTTCCAGTATGGAAGACTAGAGGAGACAGAATTATTTTCTTTGTTTTACTAATGTTGATGGTTTCTTCAGTATGTATGTACGTATGTATGTATGTATGTATGTATGTATTTGTAACTCCTCATAAACTACCAAATGCAAAGAGATTCTTTACAGTTCAAGACCTTGAGCAAAACATAAAACTTACGAAAGTAAACACAGTTTGTAATTTTCTGGAAAACCATTACTTTTAATACAGCAGACATGAAATGTTTTATGCAAAACCAAGTTATACATAATGAATTTGATGTTCCTAAAGTAACTAAGTGACTTTCAATGTGTAAGGGCTGCTAATTTTGCATATTTTTACTTTCTTCTGAAAATTTCTGTTTTTAACCCCTCCTTTTTTTTTTCTCTATGGCTTCAACAGTTCTGGAAATTTTGCATCTCTGGTTGTATACCCGTGTATATAGATACATGAAGAGGCCTGTACTAGTTTTTAAGCCTAGAAATGTTGCTTTGGAAACAGACAGACCTTTTGGAGACATTCCAACATATTTTTAATTAGTTACAGCTCTACAGCAGGACTGAGTAACCTTGTTGGACTGGAACTCCCATTATTCCTAGTCAGCTTAGTCAGTGGCGAGAGAGTGTGGAGGTAGAATCCAACATCATCTGAAGGGCCAAAAGCTCTCAATCTTTTTTCTTCAGCTGTGTAGTCTAGAAATCTCTTCCAGCTAAAAGTGGAAATTGCCACAATTCGTCAAGTAATAGTTCTGATTCCAAAAGATTAGGCTGCATAAATTTCCTCATGCACAATCAATCCTGCTTAATCTTCAGGGGTTTTAGCTGAACAAAGTGAATAGCATGGCATGGGCTTTGTTTTTGCAATTATGAATGTTAAGGGGAGAGCTGATACAGTCTTGGTGAAAATGTAGTGTAGTCTCATTGTTGAATGTGTTGGGTTAGCACAATGGGATAGGGAACCTATGATTCCTCCAGATGTTAGACCCCCAACTTCTATCAGTCCTAGCCACCAAGAGTGTGGATGAAGTTGTGTTGGCCATAAGACAAATTCTCAAACCCTCATTGTGCTAATGCCTTTATTACGTCAACTAAAAAGGCACACAGATCTGTTCAAGCTTTCAAGACCGTCTGGTTCATTCATCAGGCAGAGATGCTACAGAAAACAGGCAGAGGAAAAGTGGGAATAGGGGAAATGCCTGGAATCTATAGTCATGTACTTTTCATGCCGCATTGAAATGTTAGAGGAGGAAGAGTTGGCAGACTGCTGATTCCTCATCCTTGAATTGTTGCAAGGGCCCTATTCTCCTCCCTGCCTCTCTTCCAGTTTCACTGAGCAAATGATACTTCAGAGCTCTGTTCCCATTCTGTGTATGCTACTTCCACCTTCTGTACAGAGATGGCTTATCCCAAATGGGTCCTATGTGTGTATCTTACACAGATAGACCAAAGTCTAATGGTTGAGTCCTAGGCCCTTTCTGCATGATGTCGCTGTCTCGTTTCTGCAAGAGGATGGCAGTGGTCGGCAAGTCATGCTTCTGCATGACATTATCGCTGTCCTGCTGCCATCCTGTTGCGGAGTGTCACGCATGCGCAGTTTTCGCAAAATGGAAGAAATCCATTTCACGTCTGCGATCTCGCGCCACTGCCGTCACTTCTGGCCATGTGGAAGCTGTGGAAGTGCATTGGCGACACTTCCTTACATAGCACAGCAATGGAAGAAGCCCAGCTGTGCTGCGGAAGGAAGACGTGGTGCTATTGCGTTCTCTTCCGCATGGACCGAGCGGGTGCAGAGGGGAGCATTGCTGACACGCTCCCTTCTGGACCCGGGACTGCAGCAAGATGACACGGAAGAGTGTTGTCATGCGGAAATGGCCTTAGGTTTTTTCTAGTCCTGCTTGCTCAACACATAGGCCTGGGATGAATTTTTGAAGTATCTGGTGAACTGATCTGGTACAACTATGATTAATTCCTAACTGTAGTTCACTTTAGCCTCAGATTGAAAACCACCTTCTATCCAGCAGTGGCTGGTGATTGTGATGTCTCTATAATGATTAATCTGGTTCAGATTGGGTTTACTACCTTGGATAGCTCCTTTAGACTAAAACCTAGAGTGGGTTCCAACCCAACTACCATCAAAACCATCACTACTTCTAACCACCATTGAAAACAGCATGGCTTGGCATTGACTATGGTTAGTGAAAATAACTGTTCCTGTGATAAGCGTTCTCTGTAGTTAGCTCTGGAACTGAAAGGGCACCTCCCTGAAAGAGGCATGCCTGTAGGAGAAGTAGTATGTGAACCTGCAAGCACCGTGGATTTGCTATGAATAAATTAGACTGTTGGGCAACATTTTACTGGGCCAGGGAAATTCTGGTCCTCCTCTCATTGTGCAAGAAGTTAGGGTTGCTTAACAGACTGAAGGAAGTGCTTTTTAGTATGACACAAAATGCAACACAAACTTGTTGCCGTTTCTTCTGTGGCTTTTTAAAAAGTAAGGCAAATACCTGGAGGGTACATTTGTGTGTGACTAACAAGAATAGCAAAAGATGGCTTTCTCTTCTCCCCTCTTCATCTTCACAACAGTTCTGTAAGGCAGGATTTCTCAACCAGGGTTCCCTGGCACTCACTAGGGCTCTGCAAGAGATTGTGATTGAAAAAAAACAACATTTCCTTGAACTGTAAAAATAATATTTTTAATGCATGGGTTCTCTGAGACCTGAACATTATTTCAAGGGTTCCTCCATGGTAAAATTGTTGAGAAAAGTTGCTGTCAGGTAAGTCAAAGTTCAGGAGCAGTGACTGGTCTGGTGTCACTTGGTGAGTTTCTTGCTTTAGTGGGAAAATAAAGATTTCGTAAGACCCATCTAAAAGTTGCAGCTGACCTAGCTGCTGCTGACCTTCCCTCTTTCTTTGGTTAGCTTAGCCTTAGGACACCCCATCCTAACTTCTTTTTCCATTCAAGGTAGCACAGAGAGGTCCTACATGCCCTTGACAGCCCTCACAGGCCTCTTGAAGATGTGCTGGTGGTTGTGGAAGCTGTCCTTTCATTTGCCTGTTTGCCAGAGCCACAGCAAATGTAATACTCTAGAGAGGACTTTCCTGCCATCACAGAAATGTTTTTCAGTGAATCTATTTAGAAATTTACCTTCTAGGTGAAAGGATTAGAGACATTGCATGAAATGCATTACTCTATAAAGCACACCTTTAGAAAGACAACAACAAAAGAATACATTTTGTGAATTCTGTTCTTCTAGTTGTTGGATGGATGGATGGATGGATGGATGGATGGATGGATGGATGGATGTGTGTATTTAAATATTTCTATCCCATCCTATGTCCAAAGATCTCAGGGCAGCTTTACAATAAAATTAATTGAAGACAATAAACAATAACAATAATTTTAAAAGATTAAAAACAAAATATTTTAAATATTATCAATTAAAAACCAGACAATTTTTTAAAGAAACATTTTAAATAATGTAACCATTGGATATGAGCAGTCTGGATAAAATCAGTTATGCCTCGAGGCTTTAACAGAAAACCAGGCTTTGACTTAGTGCTGTAGTGATCCTAGCATTGGCACCTGTTGAGCTTCTAGGGGGAGGAAATTCCACAGCTAGGGTGCCACCACAGAGAAGGGCTCTCTCTCATGCCCTCCCATGATGCATTTCCCCTACTGGCCGGATACAAAGGAGGACCCCTCCAATAGATCTCAGTTGTTAGGCAGACACATATTGGGAGTGGCACTCCTTCAAATACTGAGGTCCCAGGCCATTTAAGGCTTTAAATATATCACCAGCACCTTGAATTCAGACCAGAACCCAGTGAATTTCCTTTAAAACTGGTGTTAACATGGTATCTGTATGGAATAGCAATGAGCAGTCTAGCTGCTGCATTTTGTACTAGCAAGGACAGGCCCATGTAGAGTACATGTCTAATCAGGAAGTTCCCAGTGCAAGGACTACTGTAGCTAAGTTATCCCTGTCCAGGAAAGGCCATAGCCTTTTGTCAAATAGAAAAGCCATGCTATGTGCTGTATATGCAAACGTGTGTATGTGTTTCTTTGTGTGTGGTACAATTTCATTTTATGTCTTTGCATGGTAGCCCTATGCAGGCATTATTTCCACAATGGTCAACATGAATACAAAGGTGTTAGCTGGCTAGTGAATTGTGCAGCTCTTTTCAGCCCCTTCTGTGTAATAAGAGTTCTGAATTTTATGAGGGAAGATCTACATTGGTAGGAAAAGGTTCCTACTGCAAAAGTTTTCCCTCAACATAGGAGAGGCCAGGAAGAGCTGTTCAACCACAGAGCTGGATGGATATGTGTGTGTCCATGTGTGTTTACTTTTATTTATTTATAAACCCACAAGAAAATTTGAGACACTGAATAAAGTCAAATCTTGCAGTTTGCCCATGGTACGAATAAGATACCTGTAATAAATTATTTCTGTATGTTAGGGCTGTTGCAAAATGTGCTGGATGAAGTATATTGCATTGACCATCTCAGGCCTGTAACAGAATGCAGAGAAGTTTTAATTATGCTGGGATAGTTGTGATGATGTAGCTGGGTGGTAGAGTACCTGCTTTGCAGGCAAAAGATTCAGCTATTAGCATCTGCAGATAGGCTGAGAAAGAACGCTTCCTGAAACTCTGGATAGCAAATGCTAGTCAGAAGCTGATGGCTTCTTATCAATCCACCCTCCAGACTAAAAAATGAGACTTTATGTATGTATGTTTTTTAACTTAAATAGTAATCAATTTCTCAATCAGTGTATCTACAATTAACAAAGTACATACACAAATTTTCTTAATCTCATAATTACAGACTACCCATTCTCGTGGATAGTTAACTATAACTACCCTTGCTGACCCCCTTTCTCTATACTTCCCACTTTGAGACTCTTGTTGGCTGATTTCTCAATCAGATTTTCCTCTTAAATCATAATCGATTCCAATGTAGTATACAAGTAATCTCACAATGGTTGCCAAATCTTTAGAAGTTTACTGTCTGGTTTATTTTCTATCCTATAGGTAAGCTTATCTATCCCAGCAACTTCTGCCAACTTCTCTAACCATTCTGTCTCAGGTGGTACTGACTCTTTTTACCAATATCTAGCAAGAATAATTCTTGCAGCCGTTATCATATGCCAGATCAATCTGCCAAATTTTTCTTCCACTTCTTTATCCAAATAGAAAATACCCAGCAAGAAGAATTCTGGTTTTAAATCAATTTTAACATGTAGTATTTTTTGAATTCTGGAGCATATCATTCTCCAATTTTTTTTAACCTTATGGCACCCTCACCACTGATGAAAAAATGTACCAATCTCTTTGTCACACTTCCAGCATCTATTCTTTGCACACTTAAACATTTTGGCAATTGTCACGGGCGGGAGGTACCACCTAAACCACATTTTCAATGCATTCTCTTGCAGAATATAGGAACGGGTAAATTTAGCACAATTTTTTCCCCCCAATCTTCCAAATATATATTATGTCCTAAGTCTCATGCCCAGTTGATCATATATTCTTTAGTGGTTTCTTCCTCCAGATCAATCCCTAATATTAATTTATACATTTTCGACAGCAGGTGGGTGTTCCCGCCCTGCCGCTCTTTTTCCAGTGGTGGTGATTCCAAAGTTATACCTCCCCTTTCCATGTCCTTTTTAAAGCTTTCTTTGATCTGGAGGTAAGGAAGCCACTGTATAACAACCCCCTCTTGTTGATCCTTTTGTTGGTTTTCAATTTAACTTCTCCATCTTCTAAGTATGCTAGATCTTTATAAGTGAACCATTCTCCCTCTCTCCATAGACCTTTTATCTGAAGTGCTTCTGCTAGGGAGCTGGAGGATGGTGACTTAGAATATAGAAGGGGTTTATATTTTATCAATATCCTGAAAAGAGATTTCCGAATTACATGTTGGAGAAACACTTCCTACACTTCGGCCTTGCCATACCATAAGTAGGCATGCCATCCGAAGTGCAGATCATGCCCCTCCAATGCCAAAAGCTGATGATCATTCAAGAGTACCCAGGGTCTTATCGAAACCAGGCGTGCCGCCACATAGTGTGTTCTTAAATCTGGCATAGAAAATCCACCTTGTTCCCAGAGGTCAGTCATTGATTTGAGCTTTATCCTTGGTTTTTTCCCATTCCAAAGAAATCTTACTATATCTTTTTTTCAATTTCCAAACCATGTATAAGGAATGGCTATCGGAATCATTTGGAATAGGAATAACATACACGGTAAAGTACTTATTTTAAACAATGATATTTTTCCCAAGACAAACCTAACTGTTTCCAAACCTCCAGTTTCCCCTGAATAGATTTCCAGGTTGTTAAATAATTATTCTGAAATAATTGGTTATTGTTGTTAGTAACCTGAATTCCCAAGTATTTAACTCTATGGGTACACTGGATTCCATGTATTTCCTCAAGTTGGGTTTTCTCTTGGGTTTTAATATTTCTAAATAACATTTTTGTTTTATGTTTATTAATCTTAAACCCTGCCATCTCACCAAACAAATTTATCACTCTATTTACTTTGGCTATTTGAGATAGCGGGTCCTCCAAAAGAAGCACCGTGTTGTCAGCAAAAGCCCAGATTTTATATTCATCTTTGCCGAACTTCACACCTCGGATCTCCTCCTGCTTTCGAAGGTTTTTTAGAAGCACGTCTAATGCCAAAATAAACAATAGTGGAGACAGTGGGCACCCTTGCCTCATCCCTTTCTGTATAGGAAATATTTCAGATTTATTAGAATTGATATTCAAACATGCCTCTTGATCCTAATAGATAGACTTAATCCAAGTCAGAAATGCCTGCCCAGACTTTATTTCTTCCAACACCTGCACAGTAAGGTCCCATCTGATGTTATTGAAGGCCTTTTCTGCATCTAGGAAGAGTAAAGCTCCTTTCTTTTCATTATATGACTCAAAATATTCCAATATATTCATAACGATTCTCATTTTGTCCGTCATTTGTCTCCCAAGAAGAAAACCTGTTTGGTCTTCGTTAATATAACTAGAGAGAATCTGTTTTAAACGTTTGGCCATAATTGATGCAAATATTTTGTAGTCATCATTGAGAAGAGAGATTGGCCTAAAATCTTTACATGTGGCTTCTTCCAACTCAGTCTTTGGTATCAGGACGATGTTTGCTTTTTGCCAGCTGTTCGGAATCTGGCTATTTTCCAATATTGAATTCAGGAATTTCTGTAGTGGTTTCACAAGTTGGTCTTTGAAATGCTTATAAAAAATTGCTGGCAGTCCATCTGGGCCAGGAGCTTTTCCCAATTTAGCCCTATCTATTGCTTCTACTATTTCCATCAAGAAGACAGGCCAATTCAAACTCTCTTTTTGCTCTGGCTTAATTTGAGGAAGCTTTTGAGATCATAGGCGTCCAATTTCACCTTATTCACTGGATGCTGATCACAATACAACTTACTGAAGTAATTATACAGGAGTTTTTGGATCTCTTTCTCATTTGTTATGTTTCGTTCACCTTCCTTAATTTGTAATATAAGCCTTTTTTTCTTTTCTTTTCTTATTTTACGTGCCAACCGTCTACCTGGCTTATAGGCATTTTTAAAGAAATTCTGCTTCACATATTTCAGTTTCTTCTCCATTTCTTCCATGACCATCATAGATAATTGTTGTTGTAGAACTCAATTTGATTTCAGTATTTCTGATCTTTCCCAATAAGTCGTCCATTTCTATTCTTTTTTGCTTTTTTCTTTCACGTGTTTTTTGAATGAGAATTCCATGGAATACAGTTTTTGCTGTGTCCCAAACCGTTGCTATATTCCCTTGGTTGTTTAAATTACTTTTGAGGAATTCTTCAAATTCCTTCTTACAATATTCCACAGTCTTTCCATGCCATAATACATTTTCATTCAGTCTCCACCATCTGAATCTGGTATAAAAGTTCAGGACCAGCTTCACAGGATTATGGTCACTCAGTGTTTTTGGCAGAATTTCAGTTTTTTTGACATTATGTAGAAATACTTTTGAGAGCTAGATCAGGTCTATTCTCAACCAAGAATTGTGTCAATTAGAGAAAAAGGTGAAGTCTTTAGTCAAAGGGTGCTTATATCTCCAAACATCTGCTACTTGCAGTTCTTCAGCCAGATGCAGGAATTCCTTCAGGATTTCTCCATGATGTTTTTTAGTTTTAGGTTGTGAGCTTCTATCGAGATGTGCGTTCACAACTCCATTAAAGTTTCCAAGGATTGACACGTTTTCATATTGATGCACCCAGATGTACATTTTCAGATCCTCATAGCATTGTCTATAAGAAAATTAGCTTTATACTGTTTTGTCACCAGTGGGGGAGGTCCCTCTTAATGTTATTTGTTTAACATTAGACGTTGTGTGAAACCCTAAGCCCATGATGGCTTCCAGAATATTCGTACAAGTGGATGTGACCAGGTGTGCTAGGGAATGTTAGCTTGTCAGTTACTGTGTAATCGGTCTTCATTAGTGTGCGATATTTTTATATGGATGTTGTCGTGATATGGCCATGTTGATTCTTTGTCATGTTAGTGTTATTGGTTTGTTAGTATATGCTAATGTCTGTGTACAGTAATGTACTATATGATTCATATGTCATAAAGAAAAAAAAGAAGGTGATGGCTTCTATGTCTGGGACATGGTGAATCTACTTTGAGGTTTAGTTAGAATTTTAAATGAGCCTCTCCAAAATGCTGAATTATTTTGGGGATGGAATGCAGCATCTTGGATACTTTCTTGAAAGTCTGGGCTAAAACCCAGAATGAATCCATTACTCCACTGACATGGAAGCCCCAGCTGCCATTCTCATGCCAGGAAAATGGCAACTGGTCACACACAGTATATGCCTGCTTTCTGTGTTCCTGTGTATTTACTGAAAATGGTTCTTCTGGGTTAAAACAGGCAGATCTGTGTTGTGTTTCCTTTTTGTCTTTATCAGACCTGTCATACCAACAAAGTCTCCTGCTGTTTTCCTGGTCTTTCTGTTGTTACTGGCAGAGACAGGCAGAGATAACGTTGGGTTAGAAGACAGTAGTGGAAATTGTCCCTTAGATGTGGAGTGGAGTGAAACTCTGGAACTGAAAATAAGGCACTCTAAGGCAGGCTGCCTGGGAGTTTTGCTCTTGCTTACAGAAGCTCAGGGACACTTAGATGGCTGAAGATTTGGGAACTGATGACTGCATGCGGAAAATATACCTGGATGGGATACAAAAGGTTCATGTGCATCTTTTGTGTAGGTAAAGGGCTCAGAAGGTCAAAAGAGGATCAACGTTAATCTGAATGTATGCAAAATGCTTGTGGACTGTTCGTGGAGAGAAGAGATGTATGTTGGAAATGTGTTACTGGGTTGAAGATTAGGAGCTTTGCTCTGCTTTTTCTCTTGCATAATCTGAGCATGTATGTTGGTGAAGACGAGCCAGCATCTGGTTTTTTGCAGGGAGAGGGGAGGAGTTGTATGTAATATGTTTAGTGCTTGGTCCCATTGCAACCACATCCTAAAGTGGTGTTACGCCAAAACTTGGGTGGCTCAGCGATCCACCCACGATGCCGGTATTAGCTCAAGAAGAGGCCTGCGAGAGGGGAGTAACCTTATGAGATCTTTTATACCTATGTTTCTTGTTACTAGTGCAGGGAAGAACCAGCTCGAGATCCAAACGTAAGTTTATTTGTTTTACTGGGGGAATTGCAATCACACACACAAGATCCAAGCAGTCACACAGTCATGCAAGGCTAACTGAAGGAAAAGGGAGGAAGGTTTTGGATAGTAAGATTTTAGGGCAAAGATTTTAGGGCATATTTACCAGTCCAGAAGAGCATAGAAGAAGAAGCAGTGTAGCTTAGATGCAAGTCTAAGGACAGTACACAAATGGAAATCAGAGTGGTGACCAGCAATCTGTATACTGCAAATTGGCTAGCCCAAAACTGGAGTTTACATATTCTTTTTCTGCCTGGAGGGCAAGGGTGTTAATGTCTCTCTGACAGAGTAAGCGATGGAGTCCTGAGAGTGGGTGATGAGGTCTGGAATGAGTTGGTGGTCTTAGTATTAGATGACAAAGGGCTAATGGTAGTCCTGATAGCTCTGTAATTGTTGGACGGTTGTGAGGACAAAAGGGATGCTTGCTTGGTCAGAAGGAGAAGAGTTAAGACAGTCAGCTGTCTTGTGGAAATCACCCAGACTCTGTTGTGTCTGAAAGGTTATCAGAGACTAACTGAAAATCCATTGTCGCTGGAGTTTCCTGGTGGTTTCTTGACTATGACCTGGCTATGCCTTGAGGTCTTTTCTGACCTTCTTTTGCAATGCATGTGTGTGGTCAGCTTTTTCCTCTTAGCCAGCATTGCCATGCAGTCATAGCAGGGTATAATTTACATTTATGCAAATTAATATTTGCCAGTGAAACTGTATCAAAGTATGAGGGCATATGGCCTGCTAACAGTGAAGACACTTTTTCCCATAGAAGTGAATAAATACTATTGACTCTAATGGTGGAAAGTCCCCCCATCTTTTAAAGGTGGGTTTGAGGTTGAGTAGGTATGGAAAAAAATCTACTGCTTGCTGTCATTATCTGTAGGATCCCATTTGTTGCAGATAAAGCCTGTTCCTTTCAGGTTATCTCTTTCTTTGGATTTGTATTCTGTGCCTCTGAGGGAACCTTTATATTTTAAAAAAGAAGGAAAGCTCTAATATGTTCTTGATAATTGTTCTGGCTTCCACTCTATGAGAAACAGTGAGCAGTTGATTTTTGAAAGGGACATAGGCAGTGGGGGTGGTAGTTCTAGGAATGTGGAAGATGGAGAGAGTCCCAAGAAACTGAGCAGATGAAATGAGGATTCTCTCAATCTTCCACTGTTTACCTTGGCTCGCCACTTCTGTTTTTTTTTTTTTGGAGGCTAGCAGCTTGGAATTCCCAATGAAAATAGAAGCCAAAAGAGCAGTCTAAATCATGTTTGGTAGCATGGCTTGAGTATTGGACTAAGACTCTGGAGGACCAGAGTTTGAATTCCTGTTCAGCCACAGAGACCTGCTTGGGTGACCTTGGGCAAGTCATGCTCTCCCAACCTTGGAGGAAGATAATGACAACTCCTCCTCTGAATAAATCTTGCCAAGAAAATCATGTGATCGGATCACCGTGAAGTGGAATAAATCTGAAAATACATAACAACTGTGACCAAAATTCATCTTTCTTTCTGTTTGATCTATTAATTTTAAAATAGCAGCATAGATATATGCTCTGGTATATAAATGGAGATGACCTATGGCAGCTGGAGACATCTCTTGTGCTTTTGCCAGTGAGTGTTAGTTATGCAGTAATAAAAACCCGCACACAATTCAAACCATAGCTATTTAAGAACTCATTTTCAGCTTTTGGTTAAGGAAAGATCTTGGAAAACCTTGATTCAGTGGTTTTTGATACCAGAGTCAACTGTGTGTCCCTTGGAGCCAGTTAATGATTTTTGGATCTCATGTATGAACTGGATGTGAACTAATGAATGTACTTTTTGGGCAGGATCCTCTTGGCCAGTATAACTACATCAGCATAGATGATGGTGACAACAAGGGTAAAATGTGTGCACAGCAGTAGCAGTGGTGGAATGGAGAGGAAGGAAAAGTTCTCACTCTCAAGAGAAAAGGCTGCCTTGCCAGCTTTCTCTCTCAGGTGTTTTAGCCTTCTCTGCCTTCCAGCCGCGCACCTCTGTGAAAAGTGCACCACATGGGCACAATAGGATTCCAACCTTTTGTATCTTTTGTGACCTGAATGATAACTTTTAGGACCCGAGCATAGGTTACAGCTGCCTTGGAGATGTTACATCAGTCTGCTTTGCTGTCATGAGTGACCCCCCCCCCCAGTTTTTTTGTGAGGAAGCCTCACTTGTAGTCCTGATGCAGGTACATAGGGGAAGAAAAAACTTATTATGCAAATGGAAAATCATGTAAATTGAATGAGGAATCTTGTAAAATTAAAAAGAAGCTGTAGAATCTTGGATTCAGTCCTCTAATGAGAGAGAGAGAGAGAGAATATCATAGCATATGTTTTCAGATTGTCTCAATGCTTTTTTTAAAAAAATGGCCAGAAGAGAGCTTGAACAAAGTTACTTTTTTGGATCAGAGCTTCCAGTATGTCTTCAAAAGTAGTTTTTCCAGTCTGTAGACCAAAATAGCACTAAAGGGACCATAGCCCCTTGTCAGAGTTTATGTTTTATATGAAGAAGGTCCAGATTCAGTCCCTGACTGTTCTAGATAGAAAGATCTGGTAACAAATTGTGGGAAACAAGCTGTGTTCAATCAGAAGAGAATAAAGGGCTTGGCGGGCTGGACCTGGTATAAGACAGCTTCCTCTATTGCACTGAGAACTAGGCACAGGTTTAGCTCTTTATTGAGCATTGGGGCAGAGTCCTGTGTGCATGCTTCTGTTCCATATCACTGTAAACAAATATTTTTTAAAAGGATAAGACCCAAGAAAGATGCCCAACCCACA
The DNA here is from genome assembly GCA_030412105.1 of Cyclura pinguis. Lineage (NCBI taxonomy): Eukaryota > Metazoa > Chordata > Lepidosauria > Squamata > Iguanidae > Cyclura > Cyclura pinguis. The sequence continues at coordinate 119,349,978 of CM059601.1, read as the reverse complement.
TGGCTGGTGTCCTGCTAGAGACATATGAAGGTTTGAGTCCCATCTTATGCTAATGTATATTTTTTGTTGTAGTTGCAGAGATTAAGGTTTTCTTCTTCCTTTCACAATGGCCAACCCCCCAACTTACTGTTGTACTGTAACAGCCCCTCCCCATAGTCATTGGGTTGAAGACCAGAGAAGCGTCTGTCTATTGCCAAGGGTAGATACAGACCAGTGAGTCCAACTGCTGAGAAATCCATAGGACCTAAGAAGATCTTAGTGAAAGATGTCCTCAGTCTGCATCTGACTTCAGGAACCTAGCCATGCATTTATCTGACCCCATACAAGTGATAGAATGGCAGAAGGAGCTATGGTATTGCAATGGTGAGTCCTTTGGGTAATGAGAAGGGAGCCATAGCAGAATGCAACATGTGGAATTCTTACACTACATTTAACCATGTAGAAGCTTGACCAACATGTGTACAAATGCACAAGCATACTCATACCCACATCTGATGCCACTAGGAGAGAAAAAAACAATGAAATCAGGTACTAAAACTTAGACTGTTATGGCAGCTTTGAATTTTTAAAATACTAGCATGTAAGGCTGCTTTTCAGAACCTAAACAAAACACAAGCATTGACTGTCTTTCTAAAATGAAACACACTTTCCTAGAGCTAGGAAATTGTAAGTACAGTGAGCAAGAATGGTCTTCTGGCAAAGTGATGAAAAGGCATTGAAGGATTTTGTCCAGGTCAAAATATCCTGTGGGAACAATAAATTGGCATCTTACCTATGTAAGAGGAATGAGTTCAGGGCGTCTTACTGTGACTCTACCCGGGCACATTAATGGTGCTTCAGTCATAATGGCTTGTTGTGACCTGTTTTCCATCTCAAGGTAGCATGCCTCGAAATTAGGGTTTTTTATTCTGAGTCCATTGAAGCATTTTTCTTGCGAAAATCTTTAATTGTTTCCCTCCTCTGGCTTTGTACTGTATAACAACAAATAAGCTGAAATGGTACCCAGCTGTGTTAATTGTTGGCAGCTCTAAATCAACTCCCTTGGCAAAGGCAGGGGGCAAAATGCAGCCTTGTGTTGTGGAAACAAAGGTGAATGCTACTTCTCAGTCAGGAAATCCATATCTGTTTTTGCTAGAAGTGGAACAAAATGGTGGTAACTCCTGATGTGGGATGCAAAATTGTTCAGAAATACATTGTGAAGGTCACACTGGGCCTTACTCACTGAGTTATGAACTTTATTCCCTTTTCATTACTGCCTTGATTTTATCATTTTCTTTAAAACAGGGATAGGCAGCTGTGGAATCCAAACTCTGCACCAGAGCTCGTTTTCTGTATTTTGGAAAGCAATGCTGGCACCTCTGTTGTTGTTTTAGTAACCAGTTGCTGAGCTGGTCCTGCTGTTAGGATTAGATAACTGTTGCTAGCAGGTGGGGGCTGATGGGAAGGAACTGGAACGCAAGCTGTTTGTGTCGTTTTCACACTGCCCTTACCTTTAAACTAGTTTGCTGTCCTCAGTTGTATTCTGTCTGATCATGAATGTTAAGGAAAGAACCCTTTCACACTAGACAATTGTAGCACTATATTTCCACTTTAACTGCCATGGTTGCGTTCTGTGGAATCCTGGGGTGTAGTTTGGTGAGGCACTAGAGTTCTCTGGCTAAGAATTCTAAAGGTCCCTCCCTAAACTAGAAAGCCCGGGATTTTCCACAGTATGTTGCCATAGCAGTTAAATGGAATCATAGCACTATTATTATGTAATGTGAAAGGGCCCAAAGAGGGTATCTATGTTAGATAGTTAAAGCAGTTTGGTACCTGTAACTGATATGGCTCTATTCTACAAAATCATCAGATGTGTAGTTAGATCAGATACTTAAAATTCTCTGCTAGACAGCTCTAGTCAACTGTCTAGAAATACACTACTAGAGCTGTTGAATAGAGAAGTCTAAGCACTCACCAAAGTAGAAACCCCAGAATGCCATAGGATGGGACCATGGCTGTTAGTTATAGAAGTATTGTACTGCTATAACTATGTAGACTAAATGCATTGAAAAAGTCAACTTCCAGTCTGGTTATCTTTTGCATGTGGTACTAGGGGATGCCATCATGTCCTTTGGGTCAAACCTGATAACGACAGATCTATGGTTCCCCCTTCCTGAGAGTGAAAAGAGAGGCAGGTCAAGAGGAAGAATCTTTATTCCCTCTATTCCCACACATACTGCATGGAGCCACATCTGGGGCCCTTTCATACCACACAATTATACATTGTGGTGCCACTTTAACTCCTATGGCAACATCCCATGAAATCTTGGAGTTTGTAGTTTGGGGGGAAACCAGAGGAGCTGTCTGCCTGAGAATTCTAAATGCACACTTCCAGGACTATATTCCTATCATGGTGCTATAATTGTATCCTGTGAAAGGGCTTTTAGAGATAGTCTGCCTACTTATGCTGAGACAGGCCTTCTTGGGTCTTTTAAGGCTGCTTTTGAGGCTGAAAAGCAGGAGGCTGCTTTTCATCCTGGAAAGAAGGGACTAATGGGGTGCCACAGGGTTCTGTCCTGGGTCCAGTGCTATTCAACATCTTCATCAATGACTTGGATGAAGGAGTAGAAGGCATGCTGATCAAATTTGCAGATGACACCAAATTGGGAAGGGTTGCTAATACACAAGAGGGCAGAATCAAGATTTAAAATGACCTTGGCAGATTGGAGAGCTGAGCCAAAGCTAACAAAATGAATTTCAACAGAGAGAAATGTAAGGTCCTGCACTTAGGCAGAAAAAATCGAATGCACAAATATAGGATGGGGGCACGTGGCTGGATAGCAGTACGTATGAGAGGGATCTAGGAGTCTTGGTAGATCACAAGCTGAACATGAGTCAGCAGTGTGATGCGGCAGCCAAGAAAACCAGCGTGATTCTTGGTTGCATCAATACGAGTATGGTGTCTAGATCAAGAGAGGTAGTGGTACCACTCTATTCTGCTTTGGTTAGACCTCATTTGGAATACTGTGTCCAGTTCTGGGCACCTCAATTCAAGAAGGATATTGACAAGCTGGAGCGTGGCCAAAGGGGGGGGGGGCGACCAAAATGGTGAAGGATCTGGAAGCCATGCCCTGTGAAGAGCAGCTTAGGGAGCTAGGTATGTTTAGTCTGCAGAAGAGAAGGTTAAGAGGGGACATGATACTCATGTTTAAGTATTTGAAGGGATGTCATGTTGAGGAGGGAGCAGGCTTGTTTTCTGCTGCTCCAGAGACTAGGACAAGGAGCAATGGATTCAAGCTGCAGGAAAGGAGATTCCAACGGAACCTCAGGAAGAATTTCCTGATGGTCAGAGCTGTCTGGCAGTGGAATATGCTGCCTCGGAGTGTGGTGGAGTCTCCTTCTTTGGAGGTTTTTAAGCAGAGGCTGAATGGGCATATGTTGGGAATGCTTTGATGTATGTTCTTGCATGGCAGGGAATTGAACTGGATGGGCCTTGTAGTCTCTTCCAATTCCATGATTCTGTGACTCAAATGGCACTCTGGGAGATGGCTACCACCTTGCAGAGATTTATCTTGTTCTTTTCTCCGGTCTATTAGCAAGAAAGAGGGTTACTGAGGCAATTCTGGCTTAGCCTCATCCAATACCTTATACCTTTCCTTGTATTAGTAGGTGGTGGGGTTCATATTGGTTGGGGCTGTTATTCTTTTAAAGGTATAAAAATGCAGGGGTAGACTCTAGCATCATCAGTCTGCTTCCCCTCATGCCTTTTAACTCTTTTTGCCTGATGAGGAATCCTATAAAGCATATTGATTTTTTTTTTTTGCCAGTTTGGTTGGCTTAATTAAGATGTTGCCACAATATGAATCCTGAGAAGGCAATTAGTTGCAAGTATAATTCAACACAGACACACTGTAACTAGTTGCAGGATTTTTAAAGGCACGTCTTTTCTTGTTATTCAGAAGTAACCAGAATATGTGCCTTTTACAGATACTTAAAAAAAACCAAAACTTCAAAATGTCACAAACTGATCGCTTGTGGTAAAAAAACACACCTGGGTTATAAGCTATCTGCCCCCACAGTAACTTTAAAGCAACTTGAAAAACAGTTGCAACTTGCTTTAAATATTGAGGTTTAGGCTTACTCCATTTTAGTGGCTTTGCCTTCAGCCTTTTAGTGTATTGCTTTCCACTGGCATATGCTATCCTTGGTCTTCAGGGGTTTCCAGGTATGGTGCTTTAAAGCAATCATTACTTGTTTTTGTCATACAAGAACTCTTCTCTGACGGTCTTCTAAATTCAGCTGCACCATAGATTTATGGGTAGTCCTTATAAACCTGACAATTAATTTTCAAGCCCTCTTCTAGTACCCTCGAACATGGAATTTCCTCATTTTCACTGTTGTTGCAAGTACCACATTAATGTTTTACTTGAACTCCCTGCCCTAAGTGCCTCTTTACTAGGTAATCAGTTCCAACTCAAAAGCTGTCAGTGCATCTATGACTAGAATTTGGTTTTTTTGAATGGTGAGCTTTGCTTTATACCTGCATTTAATGCTTTCATACCTAAAGGCAGTAGCAGTTATAAAGACATTATCTGGAGATGAAGCTTTCATGTATGTGTGTTTGTTCCAGATGTCCCAAATCCTGCATTTTTTGCTGATGCATCTTGCCCCATCCCTTTAGTAAAATGTGATGTGCATATTGTCCCACAGTGTGGTTCTTTCTAGGTAGGAGGAAGTGTTGAAATGATGCTTGCTTGCAAATAATAAATTCCTCCTTCTTTTTTTTTTCCTTAGTTAGCTGGAGTTGCTTTCCTAGGAGCTGGTCTTTGGGCCTGGGGTGAAAAGGTAAGACAGTAGTGGCTATTTAGATAGAATAAAGTCTCTTCTGTTAAGGAAATGTGAATGGTCTTTCTCCCTCCTTCCCTCTCCCTTCTTCCCTCCCCCCTGTCACACACACACACACACACACACACACACACATTCTTTTGATCAGTGAAATGCCTGTAAATAAATTCTAACTCTACCCTTTTTTGCATCCCTGCTTATTTTTATAAATTAGTACAAAACCAGGTTCTACTCTGGTGATGCCAAGAGATTTGCTATACAGTCCTTTGCTGTCTACTCAGAAATGAATCCTATTGAGTTCAGTGAGATTCCTTCTCGGATAAATGCCTTACACTGCAGTCCTATATACAGTTTACCCAGGAGTCAAACTGGGCTGGACTCACCTCTGAGAATATCTATATGAATGCATTTACAGGCCCTGTTCAAACATTGAGTAGCAGTAAAAAAAGACATGTGTGCCTCATTACCCAGTCTGGACTGTTGGTTTCTGGATAATATCTTCATTATACTTTTCTTCTGTATGACTTGACTGTTCTGGAAGCATCCTAGTATCTTTCCCTTGAAAAGCAACATTCTTGCAGTGTAAGATTTGAGGTTATACTGATATGTGGATGGCTAACTCCCACTGTTTATACTTAGTTGGGACATCTTATTTCATGCTCTCCCCGTTTTATGTCCTAAGCTGCTACAAAACTTACCTGAAAGTCACTGGGGTGATATTTTAAAATCCACATTAAGTCAAAATTAACATCATAACTGATCCACAATTAAGCTGGAGTGTTCAACCCAAATCTTGTACTCATGCAGCAGATTTATCGGGATAGTTGGGTGTAGGGGGACAAAAGATAAATACAGTCAGCCCTCTACATTTACAGGTTTGACTTTCACAGATTTGATTATTTGCAAGTCTCTCTAACTCCACTGCCACCTCAGATGCTTCTTTTCTGGGGGAACTCTTCATCTCAGGGCATCTAATCAGGCCAGGGAGCCCTTGAAAAATCTGCCTCTGGTCCTTCTTCTCCACCACCGGCAGCTGCCTGGCCAACTAAGGACGGCTCATGGCCTGATTTGTCAGCACCATAATCCCTCTTCAAATGCCCCCTCCACACCCAACGGAAGAGATCATTGTGAGAGAGGAAGTATAGGGCCATTGTGCTGACTTGCTCCCTTTTCTTCTCCTTTCCCTGACCTGATTTAGACCCTGGGTGCCTGTTATGCATGGCTTGGCCCTTCCCCCCTCCACAAACACATTTTGATATTTTCAATTTTTCCACTTTTGTGGGGTCCTGAGCCCCTAACCCTAGTGAATGTGGAGGGCTGACTGTAGCAGGTTTACCTTTTTGAGAGAAAAAGAATGCAACCATCACAAAAAACTGAATATCTCCATTTCCAACTGTAAAAATGTTGGGTGGTATGAGCTAACATGGTGGTATAATCAGGGTGTTCGACAGAGCTTGGAAAAGTTGCCTTTTTCTAACTAAAACTTCCAGAATCTCTCAGCCACCCTGTTTACTGACCATGCTGGTGGGAGGACTGGGGAACCTCCAGACGTTGCATTTCCAAGCTCTGCTAGCGATGTGTGGGTTTGAATCCCTGGTGGGCCTGAGTTATGCACTGAACTTCATGGCCAAATTGTGCTCTCTTCACTGCACTGTTGTGAGGATGTAGTGGAGTAACCCTGTCTGGGCATGTGCATCTCTCTGAACTCCCTGAAAGAAACAAAAATAAAATTGGGAAGAATAGATAAGATGAGGGCTACATCGCTGCGACTCTCTTCTCTCCTCCCATTGCATCATACTAAATCCAATTTTCATAACTGGATAGAACCTGAACCCTTTTGGTTCTCTCATTTTGTCTGAGGGCTAAAGATAATCATTTTATGAGTATTTTATATCTTTGATGTGTAACATCAGAACCTGATTCTACTAGCAGCTAGTGGTTCAGATTCTCTGCTCACTTGAACGGCTCATTAAACCTTGCTCTTTATTATCCGGTGACAATGAAACTAAATTTGAAGGTGTTAACGCCACTTGTGTAAATATAGTAATTGTGACAGGAGCTGTTTGTTATTGATACAGCATTGAATAGATGGGTCTGAAAATGGTTGTGAAAGATCTGTATTTTTCTTCTACTCAATTTGCCTTGTATCCATCATTGCTTGTGTATGCTTAAATAATGTTCTTCCTTTTGCACAAATCTGAACGTCAATATCCTATCCATATTCTTGTCTGTACTTCCAGCTTCTTTTTTTGAATGGATAATGATTTTTTTTTCTCTCCACAGTTTTGATAGCAGGCATTCTGAGTTTTAAAAGGAACGCCAGAGCTGATGCCAAGTATAAGCTTCTGATAGATAGCATTCCTGTGAAGCAGCTTATCTGTATTGTTCTGGAACAATTTTTGAGATACTTAACCACTGATTCTTATTTTTGAAATCTTCTTCTTATTTCTAGGCACTATAGCAGGCAGCTTGAAGGCATGTGCGCGCGCGCGCACACACACACACACACACAGAGTATGCTTCTCCTCCACATTTTTAAAATGTTGATCTGAGGGCATATGGCTTGATGGAGCTACTCAGACTTACATGAACGCTTTCTGAAATGTAACTTACCAAATAAGCTCTTGGTACAGTTTGTAGTTAGTGAAACATGGTAGCATCTAAATCTGCCCTGAGATGAGGCTTGATATAGGAAATGCTAATGCTGCTGTACTAGCTGTACCCAACCCAGTGCCTTCTAGCTGTGTTGGACTGTGAATCCTATAAAACAAAACACAAAACAAAAAAACCAAACAACAAACAAAACCCTCCAAAAAGACAGCAGTCAGAAATAAACCAAAACCAAAATGCTTAATGAACATTTTATCTCTGTGATGTGTGACATCAAAATAAAGCAGTTACAAAAACATGAATATATAACCATGAACTAGATAAACCAAAGCCACTGGACATCTGTCTGTGTGCAAAACATGGACAAGGATTGATGCAAAGGCAATGAACATCACGTTAAATAGAAAATGAGAAGTAATTAATGCATTTCAAAAGCATGATGTGACATGATAAAGTAAATGAACTCTAAGCATGAACATCAAAATATTTGTAAGACACAGATAAAAATTAACGTGTACAAAGGTAGTAAACATCAAAATATATAAGATAGTAATGAGGAATAGGTCTTCTCAGTTCTATCTTGTTTCAAAATACCTTCCTCAATAAACCTCCCATTATACTACTGATTTTGAGAAAAACTTGTTGGTTCCTTTTAGAACATTAAAAACAATGGATAAACAGTCAGGAAACGTAAACAGTCAGGAAATCCAACCTGGACACAGAATGCTTTTTGAAAGCACAGAAATTCTGGACCATTCTGACAACTACTATGTCAGACTACACAGAGAGGCCATTGAAATCCATAAACACATGGACAATTTCAACAGGAAAGAAGAAACTCAGAAAGTAAACAAGATTTGGCTACCAGTACTGAAGAACACTAAAATCACGACTCAAAAATATGCCAGTGAACACCACCCAGACTCTGGAGGTCCCTCTACAGGGAACAATACAATGGGTTGCTAATGTACTTAACACACTGTTATGCATATCCCTTGGCTAACAATACACCCTAGGGGATATCCCATTTAACAATAGGCCGTTACACAGGCCAACTGTAACACGTGCAAATTGCTCCCTCCCACCCGAGGACTACAAAAGTATATATACTCTGTCTCACTTCCATGCCACCAGATCCTCTGAAGATGCCTGCCACAGATGCAGGCAAAACGTCAGGAGAAAATATTAATAGAACACGGTCTCAAAGCCCAGAAAATTCTGACCAACCAGTCAGGAAATAATTGCCCTCAGGTTCTTAAAAAAAAATGTGGATCTACTGAAATGCTGAACGAATTTATCTTCCAAATTGGCCATCTTTGGTTTATCTAGTTCATCATTAGATAATTCATGTTTTTAAATTACATTGCATTGCAGCTGTGTTTCTTTAAGCATTTTGTTTTGGACTACAGCTGCAATCATCCTGCCCAGCATGGCAGTACTAGCTGAGGATGAAGGAAGTTGTGATTGATCACATGAAGAAGATACTGGTTTGAAAAAGTCTGAGCTTCATGTTATGAAGAAAATAAAAACCAGGCCACTTCTCTGTAGCATATTAGTGCCATCTAGCGGAGGCCTCTTTTGATTACAAGGCCTTCAGATGGGCTACACATTGGATACTTTTAGGACCTTTTCATCATGACAACATTGGTGAAAAGTCAGTCCTGGTTCCTCTGGCAAGCTACTGGTATGGTCCACGTATTTCCAAACATGCTGATTACAGTTACATTTCAAGTGTTTAAATATATGTACTTGAATATGTTGCTGGAAATCATACCCAACCACCTCTCTTGCTTCTGAACGCAGCATTTAATCCCACACGTTTTCCAAGCACATATTTGAAACCATTAGAATTAGAAAGTTGCATTATGTTTCACACTTATTTTAAAAGAGAGAATAAGTGAGCTAGTGCTCTCAGAAAACTCTATCCAGTAATACGCTCTTAGGATCAGCATTCTGTGGAACCTTGACATTAAAGATTTTCAGTAGTGTTTGAAGTATATGGAATTATATTGGATGATACTGTGTTTTAACTGACTTTTGTAAATGAAGAAGGTCCTCACTTTTGGTCCTTTGTCTTTTAGGGTGTGTTGTCAGACTTATCCAAAATGACCCGTCTCCATGGCTTTGACCCGGTGGTCCTTATCTTATTTGTTGGAGGGATAATGTTCATTCTGGGATTTGCTGGCTGCGTAGGAGCCCTGCGGGAGAACATCTGCCTTCTGAAGTTTGTAAGTAATTGGATTGTGGTGTGGGTTTTTCTTTTTAATGTCTGACATCTGCTGCTTTTGAGGGTAGGATGGGTGGGTTTCTGATACAGTAAAATAAAAAAATGACAAGCCAGAAGTACAAGTCTATTCTCACATCAGTTAGATATTGGACTTACTATGTGGTAATATATTAATTTCCAAGCTTGATGACAATGGATTTTGAGTTGTACTTCCTAGAAATTGGACTCTAGAAATCTGTGCTAATTAATCATGAGTTGTTGAGATAAAAAGCTCTTGAGAACTGCCAAATAAAACAAAACAAATTCAGTTTTTGTTACAGCTCAGATAAACCTGCTATGTGAATTAGTACTGAAGAGTTACTTCTGTTTTTGAGCTCACATCTTCTAGAAGGTTTAATTTTCCCTGTCTGGCTTTCTGTCAGGTATACTAAATTATGGCATGGTGTCTTAGTGCATTTCATAGTTTGCTACAGTGAAATAATAGAGTTTTCTTTTCTTAGGGTTGCATGGGTAAATGTGTCTTCTCTGTTAAGCTTGTATTGGTCTTGTTTTGTCCAGATTCAGGGTTGTCCCCAGCATTAGGCTGAGAGAGATGACTATTTCAGGCTGGAGATTTTTGGGGCAACTGTAGCACCCTATGGGTATTATTCCAGGTGGCAAGATGCCTAAGGTTAGACCAACTGAAGTTTATCTTTGGTGAGCTCTATGTTAGGGATGGGAATAATGTCGCTCTCCAGATGTTGTTGACCTGCAATTCCCAGCACTCATTACCTTTGTCTAAACTGCCTAAGGTTGCTGGGAGTTGTACTTCAACAGCAGCTGGAGGGTCACATGATTCTCATCCCTGATTCACATAATGAAAAGCCTTGTTGGCATGCTTCAGTGGTTTTCCAACTTGTTAGCTTCAGGAAACCCATTCTGTATAACATCATCTGCCAAGGAAACCTGTGTTGTAGAGGCAGATGTGTAGATACCTGTGAGAAGCTAGCCAGATACATGCCCACTGAGAGTATGCCTGAAAATGTACCACATGCACTCTAGTTTCTGTGTATCGGAAGAGAAGATCAATAGGGGTAATAAGAGCTGTCTTTGAGAGAAGATTGATTGCAGGAAATTGATTCTTCTTGTTGAAGAACCTTCGGGAAATTCTTGGGAAACCTCCAGAGCCCCCTGGAATACAATTGAAAAACATCTGGCTGACTTCTTTCTCTTATCATAATTGATTGTACATCACTCTCTCCTCATACTTCCTTGTCTCTGTTTTGCAGTTCTGTGGCACAATTGTACTAATTTTTCTCATGGAGTTGGCCGTGGCTGTTCTGGCGTTCTTGTTCCAAGACTGGGTGAGGGACCGAGTGGAGACGTTCTTCAAGAACAATATTAGGTCTTATCGAGATGACATTGATCTACAGAATCTCATAGATTCATTGCAGAAAATGGTAAGCTGTTTGGCTAAACAGTTCTTAATGTGCATACTGGTTGTTAAAACTGTGAAACAAGTTGTGTGTTGTGTCCCTTTTTGTATTGTTTTTGAGTAAGAGGGGCATGCGAGGATGACTGAGAGGGGAGATAATACTGGAAACACAACAGAAGGTCATGAGGTACAACCACGTGTTAGGCTTGATTTTTTTTTTCCTGCCTTATTTGCATTTTATAAACCTTTCTCTTCAGCCTGAGGCAGAGGTTGGCAAACCTGTGGCTCTCAGTGTAATTTCATGTGGTCTTCTGCCTAACTTCAAAAAATCTTTGTAACTAATTAGTCCAGGTCTTTGGCAAAACAAACTGTCATTGCAACTCCCTGGCAGCCAGTAATGTGCAAAGCAAGACCAGTAGGAGCAAGGGAGACAAAACAGGTACGGGAGAGAGAAAAAAATGGGGGCAGAGAAAAAGCAGGAAAATGATTCAGTTCTTCAATTCTGTGCCGTGCCCATGGATATGTAAATAGGGCACACCAGGGTGTCACTCTTGTATTAATCTATAAATTTAAATGTATAAATTTAAACCAGGGGTGAGGAACCAGATATTGCTAAGCTGTAGCTTCCATTAGCTGCACTGAGGTTGTAGGTATTGGTTATGGATCAGGAGAGTTGCAGTTAAATAAAATCTGGAGAGCCTCACTTTCCCCACCCCTGCTAACAGTGGCACCTACATTCAAGCTACAGAGCCTCCTTCTTGTTTGTTTGTTGTTCTACACATTAAAAACTAGTATGTCAAGCAAGAGATTTGTTACTGTCCTGGCTAGTCCGAGCTTTGGGGATACTAAAGATATCCCTTGATATCATAATTCGGCTTCACTTCTCTATTCCCTTCCACATGCTTGCGAGGCCACCGGACAAGCACGTAAACAAGCTCGACCGTTAATAGCCGTAGTATTCAAACTACAATACAGGCAGGCCAGAAATAGCTGACTCACTGCTTTAGGAGACCTCCAGGCAAGTACTCTAATTAAGTATGCACGCCACTTACAAAAGAGCCTCTGCCCCGCGATGGCAGCTTGATGGGTAAACTATGCAATACCCAAGTACTCTGCGTCTGCATACTGGCTACTCTACTGAGAACCGCTGCGATAACTCAATCATTCAGATTCTGACCTTTCGGAGGCTTTTGTCTCCAACTCCAAATCTATTGTTTTCCCCCAAGTACGGCATAGCCTGCAGTCACTATTCTCCTTATAAAAACCCTTGATTCCGAGACCTTCCTCGGAACGCTCCCGAGTTTCATCCCGCCTTGCTGCCGCTTTGCTTGGCGAGCCTCCCCTCAGCTCCATGTGCTGAGTTACATCGCACCTCAGCTTCGCTCTCTATTTTTCTGGGCTTCAGGCAGGAGAAGTATCACGGAAACCAGCAATCCCTCTAAAAATCCCTCTATACCACTCCAACCTTTATCTTCTTTAGTTATCTTGTATGAGTGTGTCGCATACACTGTTTTGCTTGTATTTAATAAACATTTATTATTTCAACTTTTGTGTTCTCCTTGACTCGACCTGACCCCGTAGATCCCGTTCAAGATCTCGCTACGTTACCCTGCCTCTCGTAACGCTAAGCAGTGCTCTGAGCTAATTTTCCCCACCTTTAGTTGAGCACATTTTGGTGTCCCCCCCGGCACCCCCAGTTCACAAGGTAATAGATTGTAGTTGAGAATGTTTGTCCTTACATGCTATATTTTCTGTGTGCAAGCTACTGCTTGCGTGTAGGGGAAATTCAGATATTGATTTCACTTTCCCAGCAATCTAGACCTCAGCAGCAGACATGTCACTTGGGCATTCTATCTCTACATCTTGGTGTGTGGAACCTCCATGATGAGTTAAAAGAGAAAGGAGACCTGAGCAGTTCTTTAGGAATTTTTTAAAGAAATTACTGGGCAGCATTTAGTGACATACATCCACATAAGTGTGGCTTATGTGTGTCCATGTCTCCTTTTGGATGGGTTGCAGGAGGCTGTTCGCTAGCTCCTGTCCAAAATTTCCCTCTAAAAACTGTCAGAAGGGACTGCCATTGCTGCGGCGGCTTACTAGTGAGAATGGGGAGGCGTAGGAGGCAATTCAGGGGAAAAAAAAAAGATGTGGCTGGCCTGGACTCAAGAGGGGGAAGGAAAAGGAGGGTGCACTTGATCTTTGAGCATATCTTTGTTATTTCCCTCTCCTGAGCTGAAGCCATTGGCTTCTTTATCTGTTGAATTATCTCCTGCCTCTCTCTCCTTCCTTCTGGTAAGCAGCAGGAGCAGAATCCCCTCCCACTCCTTGATGGCTCTGGGGTCAGAGGGAGGACATGGTACACAGAGCATTACACGGCACCAGCTCTGTGTACTATCTCATTCACTGAATCTCTGTTGGTGAAGAGACTCATATTGAAATGCATGGGGAACTATATTGCTGCAGCTGTTGTTTTTGTTCTGGTTTTACAGCTTTTTAAAATACTTCTTTTCATTGTTATTTGTTGTAGTATATCTTTCCCTCTCGTGCAGCTGCACCAACCTAACTAAAGAAGACAGAAACAGAGAAAGAATTTGTGAATTAAGTATGCTGAGAATACCAGATGTTTTTCTAACCAAGGGTGGCCTTCCAGGTCTTGTTGTACATTCTAGTAGCCCTAATGAGCTCAGCCACTGGTGAGGGATGATGAGAGCTGCAGTCCAAAAACATCTGGAGGTCCAAATATTGCCTGACTCTGATCTAACCCATCATACCTAAGACTGCACAAGGAGAGTTTTTGCAGCCCTTGTTTTTAACAAAACTGATGTAGTTAGATCCCATCTCAGGAAGGAGTTGCATGTAGTAAATACGTCTGAGCATTCCTATTTCTGTTGTAACAGGGAATGGTTTAATCTCCTTTACAGAATCAATGCTGTGGTGCCCAGGAGCCAAATGATTGGAACCTTAACATTTACTTCAACTGTAGTAGCTTAAGCAAAAGTCGTGAGAGGTGTGGAGTCCCTTTTTCCTGTTGCATCCAAGATCCTGCAGTAAGTTATTTCCTTTCTTTGCTCTGTGTTAATACCAGAGATTGGGAAGGGAAAGAAATGTTCCCTGAACAGTTTATATTGATATAGGTATGTGTCCATGAGAGACTGAGAGAGAGGGACAGAAAGCGTGTGTAAAGCATCTTTCTAAAACCATGAAATGTGTGACACTCTCTACCAGACTTTTCCTCTTCCAATTCTGTGTTTAAAAGCAAGATATGGTTTACAGATCCCCTCATGGTTAATAAGCTGTCTTCTGTTCCTTTTTTTCAGCAAAATGTTGTGAACACACAATGTGGCTATGATGTCAGAAATATGGTGAGTAGTTTCTGTGTTGCTGTTTTTCTATTTTAATTTATCTTCCCACTCCAAGCCCAGGTCTTGGTTTTGCTTTCCCAGATCTCACCTGGAGGTAGAAGTTTTTTGCTTTTCTTTCGAATCTTCAGTGTAGGAGGATTTGGATTTAAACATGATCAAGCCATCACTCATGGTGACAGTTAATCATACCTCAAAATATGTAATTGTTGCATTTAAATTTTACTTATGTTTTGAATGTTGCTGACATTTTGATCTTTACGGATACAAGTAAAATACGAACATTGTTTTCAATGGATGAGGATCCTCCCTCTCCTGAACCTTCTTTGATGCTTTAACACAATACTTCTCAGGCTATCTGTTGCAAATGACTGACACCTTTTGTTTTCCGATATGCCAGGGACCAGCACAGCACTAAATTTGTGCCCATTGGCTACCGTTGTTTCTTTCTTTTGTGGAAAATCCATAGATTGGGAGCTGATGGCTGATGACCTGGCACCAGTCTGTGGACCACCATTTTGAGTAGCACTGGGTATAACATATAGCTGATTGCCTTTCAGCTTCTTCCTTTTTGTGCCTTTGATAAGTGTACCTGTTCAGAGCCTGGGACATTATTATTTTTTTTTTGTCTGGCAGTAGTTTTAATTGGGTATGAATGAGAGTGCATAAGCTTCCTGCTCCTAGTGTCTACATTAAACAATAATAGGCATATTTTCCCTGTATCCATTCATCACAGGTTTAATTTTGGTTATCATATAGGACAGCTTTATTAACAAATGCCCCATCATTCCTGAGGACAGGCAGCTTGACGTGTGAAGCAAATTGAATCAAAAAGCATTATAGTGTTTTTAAGCATTGAATTATTGGCCTTTTCCGCACTAGACTGTTCTATGCTGTTATTCCACTTTCAACATCCTATGAGATCCTGGGGTTTGCAGTTTAGGGAGAGGCCTCAAAAGGCCCCCCCTAAACTGCTAACCCCAGGATTCCATAGGATGTTGAAAGTGGAATAATAGCACTAGAACAGTCCAGTGAGGAAATGGCCACTGGAACATGTGGAGCAAATTGAATCAAAAAGCACTGAAATGTTCTGATTGTAGTTTATTTTATCTTTTCCATATTTATTAATACCCTGTCTATAATGTTCTCTGGATGCCTTTAAAAAAGGAAAGAAAAAGAAAGAAAGACAACACTATGTGTTACCTAGTCTATAGCCAGAGGTGTGAGAATGTTGTGATACCACAGGCAGCACATTTCTGATGATCTTGTGTTTTGTTTTTGTTTTTATTTTTTTTAATTTTTAAAAGTAGAAGGAAAACCAGACCTTACTGGGGAGAGAACTTCATAGCACCACCAGCTGCTGGCTGTTAAATGCACAGCACTACTTGATATTTATCAGCTATTTTAAAAAAAGAACTGCTTTCTAGCTTTGGCGGTTCTGAAAAAAAAAATCTTTAAAGTTTGGTTCTCAGTCTTTGACCCTCCAGATAGTTTGTACTTTCAAACTCCTAGAAGTTCCAGTCAGTATAGCCAGTGCACAAGTGTCTAAAACAAAGAACCACTGCTTTTAAGAGTTTGGATAATGTCTGCTGAACCTCAGTCACTAAAGAGATGGCTGCAGTGAGGTTTCCAGTGGTTGAGGCCAAAGTGTCTTCAGTTATAGTGAACAAAACTAGGTAATGAAACTTGCAGAATAATTTTTTTTAAAAAAAAAGTGGTTTCACTTGCTCATGTGGTTGAAACAGAAGTGAGCTGTTCTTAGCACAGCTCTGCCTCTAGCAGATAGATTCCAATCTATGTCGTTTAAATTATTTTCTTTAAAATTGAACAAACAATAGGAACACAATAGTTGTGCCTAATACCTGCTCTTTTTTCCAGTCAGTGTCTTTATGGGGTGAACGAATCTATACCAAAGGCTGCATTCCTGCACTTGAAGCTTGGTTGCCCCGGAATATTTATATTGTGGCAGGGGTCTTTGTAGCAATTTCTTTGTTGCAGGTAAGTGGCCTGTTAGGATAGCAAGTCTTTTGTCTAAGCTAGGATCCTTTCACATACCATGCTCTGATTCCACTTCAGCTCTCATGGCTCCATCCAGTGGAATTCAGGGATATGTGGTTTAGGGAAGGGCATTTATAATTTTTAGCCAGAGTGTTCCTCTAGTGCTTCTGGCCAAACTACAAACTCCAGGTTTCCATAGGATTCAGCCGTGGCGGTCGAATCATAGTGCTATGACTGTGTAGCGTGAAAGGGCCTTGACGATGAGTTGATGAGGGTTCTGATTTTTCAAAAAAAGTCAGTGCTGAATTGTGCTTAGAACAGAATTTGGTGTGAGGTTTGGGGATTCCTCCAGTTAGAACATGCAGTACGATTTTCAGCCTGCATGTGCTCTTCTTCCTCACCCCTGCCCTTGGAATTTGCTCCCGTTCTAGCAGATTCAGGCAATTCATTTAGATTGGTACTTGTCACAAGGAAGTTCATGACGAAGGAGCTGTGTTTGTCCTAGTTTCTGGCCTGCAGGGCTGGGCTTTGGATGTCCAATTGATGGACCAAAGTTTTTTGGAATTCAGAAGACCTACTCTGTGGGTGCTCTGAAGCCTTTGCAAAGGAATCCTAATGGGTTATGTGAGACTCCACTGTGTGTCCTGGAATTTCAAAGGTGAGGTGGGGAGTAGAGATCATTCTGTAGCTTCCAGGTAGTTGGATTTGCCTGTTTCTGGTGGACTCCCTCAAATTGTTTCAGTTTGAAATGGTTTCTTGTGTCCAAACAAACTCTATTTGCCTGAAAACAGTTTGGTACGGCCTCTCTGTTTTTATTTTATTTTTTTAATATTTTTTTATTAATTTTAAACAAGACAATCCAAACAAACATATAAAAATCAGGTGAAAGGAATAAATGATTACAAAGTTACTAAATCATGATAATAAAGATAAATATAAAAAAGAACTTATAACTAAGAACCAACCGATAACCAATACCATTTGTTTTCTTCAATATCATAGTATTCCATATGTTATCAACATTTTCTTTACCTTTACCTTTCACTGATCCCTCCCCGACCCCCAATTTCAAAACCTCAAGAAGTAAGTGCTAACCTATCTATAACTTACCTTCTAATGAAAAGAAACAATTGTAATAGCAATATGTCACTCATTCTGTAAGCTATCATCCTCTTCTATCTTCAGAATTGAGTTTAATGCTATTAATTTAGATTTTTAGATAACTATATCTTAAACCAATTATTATTAATCAAATAACAGTGTCACTTCACATGTCATCTAACCTTTATCAATTCTGTTTTATCGGCACACAAAAAGGAATTTGTTTGTATCCAGCTTCCATTTTCCATATCTATCAACTTATAATGGCTTTTTTACCCCAATATGATTCCCATAATGGGAATAACATACTCCAGTCTTCAATAAAGTTAATCTTCATCTTATCTTTTAATGAATTCGTAATTATATCAGCTTCCGCTATATCATAATTTTAAAAGCGAGTCCTCTATCCTGGGAATTGATTTTTGTTTCCGCATTTGAGCGAAACATATTCTAGCCACTGTGACCATATACAGCAGGATTTATTATTTTTTTTTACTTACTTAACTGCGGTAAACAATCCATCATGTTAAGTAAATAGAGTTCTGGTAACAATGAAAATTTTATCTTCATCGTTTCTTGTATTTTGTCGTGTAGAGTTTTCCAGAACTTCTTTGCTTCTTTACAACCCCACCACATATGAAAAAATGTGCCCTTTTGATCACATTTCCAGCAGGAGTCTTTCGCATTACCTGCGATCCTAGAGATCTGAGATGGTGTTAAATACCACCTGTGGAACATTTTATAGTAGTTTTCCCTTAAACTCGCTGGTTTCATCTAATTCCACATGATGTTCCATGAGTTCTCCCATTGTTCTAACGAAATTGTATGGTTGAGATTATGGGTCCATTTTATCATAGTCTGTTCAACCACTTCTTGCTCAGTTTCTAAATTAAGTAGAATCTTATATATTTTACAAACTCCAGCTCTGATTCCGGTTTAAGTATTTTATCAAATTCATTCTCCTTTATCTCAAAATCTTCTGGTTTTTTTTTTTGTCTATTCTATATCTCCCCACCAGTTGAATTTGTAAAAGCCAATGAGTAGTTAAACCCTAAGCCTTAAATTCTTCTACTGATTTAAAGTATGTAGTATTTCCTTGAATCCTAAATGTATCTTTATAAGTGATCCATTTGTTTATTATGGGGATCTCTCTATTATAGAAAGCCTCATGAACCTAAACCCAAAGTGGGATTTTTAAATATATTTGTTTTTTATATTTTAACCAAACAGTTAAAAGAGCTTTCCTCAAAAAGCGTGTTGTAAAATCTTTGTCTGTTGAGGCTTTCCCATACTATACATATGCATGCCAACTGAAATATAACCCTTCGGCTTCCAAACATAACAGCCTTGCGTCTCACAGTGTTAGCCAATCAATTACCCATTCTAAACAGTTGGTATGATAGTATAATTTTTAATTAGGTAGGTCCATTCCTCCTCTCTCTTTAATATCTTCCATAATCCTTAATTTTATTCTAGGTTTCTTACTTTTCCATATAAATTTTATCAGATCCTTGTTCCACTTTCTAAAAGGTTTATCGTTTAATATTATGGGCAAATTTTGAAATAGGAAATTTATCTTCAGTAAAGTGTTTATTTTAATAGCTGCAATTCGTCCTAGAAAAGTCTAACTTCTCCCATTTTTTAAGGTCCTCCTTTGTCTCCTGTCAAGTTTTTCTGTGATTATTGTTGAATAAATCAGCATTATTTTCTGTAATGTTAATACCTAAATATTTTACTTTTTTTACAACCGTAAAGCCTGTATAATCTGCTAATTCTTGTTCCTCACATTTGGTCATGTTTTTTTTTTTATTATCTTAGTTTTATCCCTATTAATTTTATATCGTGAAAGCATTTCAAAATTAGTTAATATTTCTATTAATTTCTTAATACCTATTGGGGGTCCTCTAATATAATTACCAAATCATCAGCAAATGCACTAATCTTATGAACTTGATTCTTAAGCCCCTGTATTCGATTTTCTTGTCTGATTCTTTTGTTTAATACTTCTAGAATTGTTACAAACAGAAGGGGCAATAAAGGGCAACCCTGTCTAGCACCCCTATATACTGGTATACTTTCTGTTTTCTCCCCATTTACTATTATTTGGGCTTGTTGTTTCTTATGTGTTTTTTTTAAACATTATTTTTTATTAAGAAAAACAAATGATAATAAACTGTTATTTACATAAAGTACATACTCGTTAAACATAATTTACATTTTTGTTTTCAGACCTTTATACATTTGTGATCTACTACTGTATGTAACTATTAAATATACATATTCATAATATGAATCAATATTAAAGATAAAGAACAAAATTATTAGTAACATTAATTTCCATGTTGTTAAAATACAATAAAAAAGAAGAAAAGGAAAAAAAATTAACTTCCACTTATTTGAACTCCTACACTTGTTAACCAATAGATTAAGATTCACGTCGTATTACATATACTCCTCTCCTTGTAATTTTCTTTAGTTTTCTCTGTATCTACTAATATTGTTCCTCTTCTTGCCGTTATATCTGTAACTATTTATTCTACTTATACCTCTATTATATAGTTGATTTTTCCAAATAAATCTGATTGTATATTTTCTTTGACACCCGCTTTATATTCTTAATTAATCTTAAATATTATATGTGTTCTATACTTGTAATACCCCATCTACTACTTAGGAACTTTGTTACGGGGTCCCATTCTCTCAGTACATCATCGGATTTCTCTTTAATTTTTACCGCAAGTCGGTCATTTCCTTTTATTTCTATTATTTTCATCATCCATTGTTCTGTGGTTGTTTATTATGTATTGAAGTAATCTATTCTATAAATCTAGTCCCTAATTCATTCTTCTTAAAATTTCTTCCAAAAAGACCCAGTTCACCCTGTCGAATGCTTTTTCAGCATCTAAGAAAAGTAAAGCAATTTTTTCCCATTATGTTTGTGGTAATATTCGACAATATTTAACACTGTCCCTATATTGTTTTTTAATGATCTCTTGGACAGGAATCCATTTTGGTCTCTATGTATCCATTCTTATAATATCTTTTTTAGTCTATCTGCTAGAATTGCGGTAAATATTTTATAATCTACATTCAACAACACTATCGGCCTATAGTTTCCTGCTTCTTGTAAATCTTTCCCTTCTTTTGGGACCAAAGTGATATTTGCCCTCCCTCCTGAGGGTGGTTTATCCTCATTACTGATTCCATTTATTACTCTCTGTACCAGTATCAATAATTGCTCTTGAAATGTCTTGTATACAAGGCAGTGTACCCATCTGGTCCTGGAGCTTTCTCTACTTTTTGATTCTTTATAGCTTGTAATAGCAACTCTTTTGTGACAGGTCTATTTAGTTCTTCCCTTTGACTTTCTGCAATTTCTGACAAATCACCCTGAGACAAATATTCCTTCATTCTATCTCTTTTCATCTGATTAATTTCCAGTTCTGCAACGAGATTTTTATACAATCTAGCAAAAGCTTTTTTAATGTCATCTTGTTTTGTAAGAGTTTTCTTGTTCTCTTTTATTTGAAGAATCAATTGTTTTTCCTTTTCTTTTCTAATTCTGTAGTTTAATCACTTGTTTGTTTTATTAGCTTGGAAGAAGTCCCTTTGCCTCACAAATTTTAATTTTCTTTCTGTTGCTTCTGTTGCATTCAAAACAATCTGTTTTTGTAGTGCTTTTATTTCATGTAGAACCTTCTTCTCTTGGGGAGATATTTTTAACTTTTCTTCCAACTGTTTTATCTCTTTAATGAGTATTACTTCTTTCTCTTTTCTTTCCCTTTTTAATTTTATTTCTTGTTGTATAAGAAAACCCCTCATAATGGATTTCCCGGCTTCCCAGACAGTTGATGTGGATATATCTTTATCTAAATTCTCCAAGAAATATTGTTCTAAAATTTTCTTACCTTTCTCAATTATTTTGTCATCTTTCAGTAGACTTTTGTTCAGTCTCCATCTATATTCTTGTTTTTTTATCTTCTAAGATTAATAATAATGGATTATGGTCTGATAAAGTCCTAGGGAGAACTTCCATCTTTTGTATTTTCTTATTTAATGTTTTAGTGGCCCAGAACATATTGATTCTGAACCAAGTTTTATGATATTCTGGAAAAAAAAAAGTAAATTCTTTCTGGTCCCCATGTAATCTTCTCCATATATCTATCAACATTAAACTATCTGTTAATTCAAAAAATGATTTAGGAAGTTTCTTTTTCTTTTTCTTTTGTTTCAGATTCATGGTTCTAATTTCCTGATACTCTCTAATTTTTACCAAAAGTTTCTTATAAAATTCTTTTTTGTTGTCTAAAGGACTGTGAACTCCTATAAGTAGAACCTCCGATGAAGTGCCTCCTTCTGCTTCTTCTTGGTCCACTTGCTCTTGTTCCTGTTGTTCTCCCTCTTCTTGTTGTAGGGAGTCTTCTGATAAATTTACTGTCATTGTTAATGCTAATCTTGTCAATCTGTCTCCATTGTTTTTCTGTTCTCTCTCTCTCCCTTCTCTCATCTGATCTTTTCCATAAGTCTTCTTCAAATCTTCCTTAAATTTCTTCAGGAACTCTTCTGCCTTCATCACAGAATTCTCTACATATTGTTTCTGATTATATGTAAAGATGACACCTTCAAATTTACCCCACCTATAGGGTATCCCATATTTCTTCAGCACTTGGGTTAAAAAGGAGTAGTGTCTTCTTCTTTTTAGGATCTGGGAAGGAACATCCTTAAAAACTTTCAATTCTGAACCTTCTATTACTAACTTATTCATATAGCTTTGCTGTATTATCTCCTTCATGCATTCTCGTACAAAGTAGACTACAACATCTCTAAGAACTTTCCTTTTCTTTGCAAGCAATGAATTTATTCTGAAAATATGGTCCACCCCCATATCCATCTGTTCCGTAGGCCAGTCTAAGAATTTCGCCAATGTTGGAATTATTCTAGTATATAAATCTTCTCCTTCCTTTTCTTCTAAACCCCTTATTTTCACACATTTGTCTCTGTATTTTATTTCTGATAATGTATTCTTCATTTCATTTTGTTCCACAATTGATTCTAGATCTCCTATCCATTTTTTCAAGCTCTTCATTTCGTCTTGTACTTCATCTATTCTTTCATTCATATGTCTTATATCCTTTGTCACTGTTTCTAATCTAAGTCCAAGGTTCTCCATCTCTTTTTTTGACTTCTTTCACTTCTTTCTTTATTTCAGATGAAAGATCCTTCATTTCTGAGCACATTTCCACTCTTATTTTTTTTAACTTCATCTAAAAATAACTGATATAGTTCAATATCTCCAGAGTCTCTTCTTTGGGTTAAGGTCTGAATTTGGGTTTGTACCACTCTTCTTCTTCCTGCCACCATCATAATTGTATTTTCTAATTTTCTGATTTCTAATTTCTCCCACTTAATTGTTGAAGTATTCAATAATTAGATCTTAATTCCTACTTACTAAATTTCCTATCCTATATCTGATTACTATTCTTAATTATTAATACTAATCTTAATTATTATATATTTAATTACTAATCTTAATTATTATAATATTATTTATTTTAATAATCTTAAAACTAAGACCTTTGTGTAGAATAAGGGGATTGAATAATTATTAAATAATTATTACTTAGTTTTTAATTACCTAGTTTTTACTTAGTTATTAATTAAATGATTATTTAAGTAATTACTTGAATGTTTAATTAATTCCCAAATATAATTCCTTCTCTTCCCCTCTCTTCCTTTTTTTTTTCTTTCACAGGGAGAGTAAAAGAGAAATAAAATTAATTATTAAACTAAAGCCTTGAATTAATAGAAGTTTTCCACTAGGTGGTGCTGTAATACAACTTATAGCAAACCCAGTTCTAAACCTGTAACCAAGGAGTTAAATCCACTAAAATATTATCACACTTCTATACTAGATAGACAGACAGACTGACCTTACCTTGACTAATATCAACTAATATCAACTAATATCAACACCCCAGTACAGCTGCACTATTATAGAAAGACCAGAGGAGGACAAGAGAGACAGATTGCTAGTCTAGTAAGTTCAAATTAGTTCCCCAATAAGGTTTCTGCTTTAACTAAACCTCTTAATGAATTAAACTCCTTAATAATTAAATGTCACTACATTTATAGTCAAAATTTTCTTATATAAATTATGTAATACAGTAATTTAACACGTTAATATTTTAGAATCAAATAATGTTCAGTAATACTGTTTACCAAAAATTCATTCAAAATTCATTCACAATTCATTCATAGTATAATATATTCACCAGATAAGAGATAAGGGTAGAGGGGGAAAAACGGAGAGAATGTCTACGATCTCAATAATTGTAATAACGAAGCCCTTCTTTCTTTCCCCTCTTGCGTTGTCTTCTTTAACCTTTATGCTTCAAAGTCTCTATCTCTCTACCTCTCCATTGTCGCTTTGTCTTCTTCCACTAGTCTTTAAAGTCTCTACCTCTCTGTCTCACCACTGTCTTAAATCACTTCAGTCTTTATCTCATTGTGGTTTCTGCTGTTGCTCTGCTCCCCAAGCACCTTTCTTCTAACGTTCTTGTTCCTTTGATATTTTATATTCTAAAATGTATCATGTTCCAGGTTTCAACTATATAAAGTAAAAACTTTTTCCAAAACAAGATTTTTAATAATGTCTCTAAAGTGGGGGCAAAAAAGACGTTTAAGTAAAGTATATGTCTTTTACAGTACTCAACTTCAATTCTTCAGCAAAAAAGCCAAGAAAGCATGTGAGGCTTTACTAGCTATCCAACTCTGAATAAATCTTTAACAAATCAAAGTTGCTTATTTAGATCTTATTAGTCCAGAGTGATCACATTGAGAAGGTAAACCCCCTCTATCTTCCTGAGGTTCAGTTGGTTTCAACTTACTTGTTAGCTATTCCCCCTATTTGTTTAATCATAGCAACAGCGAAGCTTGTCCCGCTTCCCGGTAGCTGAGCTAGGTAAGGCAGCTCTTCGACCCCATCACCGTCATCCAGGCCCAAGCTCCGTTCCGAGGATCTTCTTCTTTTTCTCGGGTACTGACTGCTGGAATCGGTCTCATAATGAGCCCCTCCAAACCCCTTTTACCAAGGGGGTTATTTGTCTCGTTTTGCCAACACTAAAATGAGTTCCCGATCTCGCTCGCCAGTTGTCCTCTTCGCAGCTGTGCAAAGCGACAACCATCCACTACGCCATCTTCCCAGATCCCCGGCCTCTCTGTTTTCAAAGGGCATTTAAGACTTGCAGACTAAAGTAATTAGTAATGAATCAGTGCTGTAAACCATTAATCCAGAATGCACAAGTGAGTTTGCAGGTTAGAGGGGCTTGCCGAGCTGTTTAAGGAATCAGAGTGCAAGTCTGCCTGTTGCTTTACTCCCCTGAACCTGGAGCAACATGTATCTATGGGGAGGGGAGTAAAATCCCCAGCAAATTCATTTTAGAATCTGTAGCCAATATATGCATCGATTGATCTCTTTCCTCTAGTTTACTTAGGAGAATTAGAGGGAATGAATCACTTTATATATATATAATCAGGGATATCTTTCTATTCTCACCTGACTTTGTAAAATTAAATTACTTGGATCACACATGCACCTACCAAAAATTGAGAAAGTGAGTTCATGTTGAGCAGATTCATGACACTGATGTTGGGGGAGGAGGCCCCTTTCCTGTCACATAAAGCATGCTTTGCTTTTGCTCTATACTACACAGAACTGCCTTTTTCTTATCTGGCCAAACCTGAAGGCTTGAGAGGATGGTAAGAACCCCTCCTCCCCCTCCCCTGCAGATACCATTTGGAGATGCATAGAGTAGCTAGATTCGGGTTTCAAAAATATCATTGCCAAGATTGGTGGCAGGGTAACAACTACCAGATCAAGGGAAGAATTTAGCACAGTCAAATTAGATTTGATTGGCCAGACTGCTTAACACTGTCTGCCTAACGCACACAAACGCATGCATGCGTGCGTGTGCGCGCGCACACACAGAGGATTTATTGGTTGGACCAGTGAAGTAATAGTTGATTAGTAACCTTGACAGTGTTGTTTTGTTTTCCACTAAATCAAAAAGAGTGTCCAAAGAGGTTTCATAATATGCACTGCATGGAGAAAGAGGGACTCAGCCCAGTGCATGTAAAAGCTTCCTTTGAACAATCTTCTTCAGGGAATCCCTTTTTCCTCACACATACATATCTCACTGAAGATTTATGCAGTTGCTAATGCCTTCTGAGATAGAATAGGGAAAATAGAATAATAAATTTGTTGAGTACACTGAAGTAGGAAAGTGCTTCTTTTCAAAGATAAGCTCGTGAATCTTACAAATGCAGTTGTAAAAGTGTTCCAATTTGAAATGAGCATTCTTGTTTTTCAGTGGATTAAGCACAACAATCTGCATTGGATCTGAACCACTGAAGACTCAGTTTTGGATATTTCCTTTTAAAACCAGGGCTAAATAGTTCTTCCATCTGTATTCTGTAATATCCCAGCATGATTAAAAAAAAAAAAAGTTCAAAGAGAAAAGTATAGGAGGCAGAATGTATCCCTTCCAGGAAGAGTGCCAAATTGTGGAACTGTTTATCCTTTTTAAATGGCCTATGTTTGTTTGTTTGTTTGTTTTTTACATGCACACTTTTTTTCTTTGTTAGATATTTGGGATTTTCCTGGCGCGGACACTGATTTCTGATATTGAAGCTGTAAAGGCAGGCTTCCGATTCTGAAGATAAAAATGGAGATTGCCTGTGAAGACAAGCTGATTCTCATGGCTTTTCATCATCACAACAAAAAGAGAGGAAAGGAAATGAAACCTAAGACCTAGAAATGGCTTGCTACGTCCAGGGTTTAAAGCCATAATGCTTCTTTTTAAAACAATGTCTAGCTGGACACTCTCTTGCTTAGCTAGAACCAAGAACCAGGAAAACCTGTTCCTCTCCTCACCCACCTCATGAATTGTTTTACAACTTTGATCTGTTGAAGGGGACTGTGTATATCCAGCCTTATGTACCCTGAGATGAAATCTAAAATGGGCAGCAGTGGACACTGCTAGAAACTCCTGCCCTAAAATGATTACTTTCTATTGTCTTAGTTCTCCTTTTACAGTAGTGACATCTTAAAATCGTTGCATTTTCTAGTGTTGATCAGTGCCTAGAAGAAGGTCCCTTGATGCCAAATGTTTACATCATGGGGACAAGAGTGGTATATGTGAAAGATCTTTGATACTGAAAAACTTGTTCAGGGAATATTGTGCCTCTGGGCAAATTGAAGCATTCACTGTGTGAGCTTTTTAAATGGGAGCCATATTTATACAGATGGGGTGTGTGTGTGAGTGGGGGACTTCTAAAGTTACCTAATGTTGTAATAGGGGACCTCACCTTTGTTGAAAGATTGAGTTCCTCTTACTTTGACCTGATTTAATGTTTCAGTATCGGGTTTTAGGCATCAGAAAAGAATCCTGGACTCACTGTACTGAAAATCCTTGCTTATTTGGATTTATGAAGTAGTAATGGTGAATATATTCAGTAGCATTGGACCACAGACCTGTTTTGGAAGGTCAAGACCGGATGCTCCTGTACTGCCTTGTGATATGGCATTATTTATAGATGTTTGAACATCTTACAATTTTTCTAACACTGTTTCATATAATACTCATTTCTAAAACTATTTATCTGCTGGACTGATAAGTTACTTGTTTTAATAGCTATGTGGCAGCATACCAGAAATTTTCACAGTTCCTGTTCTCTCTTTTTCATGGCAATATCTTAACAGACTTAAGAAACCTTTAAACCGGGGTGGACAGTGTTTAGGCAGTGGGGAGTTATCTTGCTTCTCTGATCCTACGGAGGGCTATACCCTGTTAGGTTGACATATGTTGCCAGGGTGTAGCGGCACCAGCAAATTGAGTAACTTTTCCTGTTCGTTGGCAAAAGATAGTAATTCTCCTTTAATATACAATAGGCCCTCCACATTTGTGAGGGTTTGGGGCACAGAACCCTTGCGAAAGTGGAAAAGCCACAAATAACAACCCCCCATGATCCCCCTCTCATTCCTCTCCAAAGCTTCCCCCCTTCTGTTCCTTTGCCTCTGCCCCAGCATTTGCGGAGCAGGTGGAGAAAAAAGACAATCTAAAAGACAGAGAAGAGAAGATTTCAGGTGTTCTAATTACTTCTGATGGCCATCTTGAGAAAGGAGCACCTGACCAATCAGCAGCCATTACACAGCAGAATGTGCAACCACATGGCAGAGAAGCCACACCTTCGGCAGTGAGAAGAGGCTTTGCTTAGCCAAAAGAGGGGGGGGGATCCCTTTTAAAAGTGAGCCTTGCAAGCCTGGGGTGAGGAATGCAAATGATGGGAGGGGGAAGAAGGTAAGTGTGTGCCTTTTGAATAATCAAATTTGCGAAGGTCAAACTGGTGAATGTGGAGGGAGCACTGTAAAGCACAAAGGAGCTCTTGTTTTCAAGCTTCACAACAGCTCCAAGAAGACTTTCTTATTTAAAGAGTAAATTTTTGCTTTTGGCAATTAGCTTGTCGCCAAATTTCAGTAGCAGTAGGCAAACTTGATGGTAAGGACTTGGGATGATCCCTCCCCCCTAAAAAAGGGAGGAGAGAGACAGATACTTGTTGCCTATTGCCTCCCTCTGCTTTAAATCCTGCAAAAGAAATATGTCTATTACATATATGCTAAAGTCTCCTACATATATACAAATTACTGGAAGCATTTAAAGGTTCAATAGCATTTGAATGATGCAAGCCCCTTTTAAGAAAAAGAAAGCTAAATAATTTTGACTTCATGTGTATGCTCTGGCAAGTATATGGGCCTGTCATATTGTAATCTTTATTGGAATTCAGCTCTAAAACAGGCCTGCAGAGTTTGTGGCCCATCAGCCATGTGGACTACCACCTGCCAGGAACTAGATCTTGTGCTTTTGCTGTATTCCTGAGGCTGCTAAAGAGAAGAGCTATGGGAGGCACACCTTGCACACTTCTGTACCTGGGTAGCAGGCTGCATTCTGCTTGGTGGAACATAAATTGGGCAGATATGTTCTACAGCAAGGTGGGAATTGTGCAGCCCTGAGATGTTGATAGATTACAATTCTCAGTATTCCTCACCATTGGCTGTCATGGCTCAGGCTGCTAGGAGTTGCATCTGAAGGGCCATGTGATTTCAAGCCCTTCTCTAGAGCCTTCCAGAAAGCTGTTCTATTTTACTGAAAATGGAGAAAGTGTTGCATTTCTTTGGAAGCAGGGTGGATTTTGGGGCAAGCATGCATGTAGGGGCATGCAATCTTTCTTTCGTGCACATTGTTGTAGGTTGGCCCTCACTGAAATAGATGGCATGTACCTTCAGATTTTTGGACCATCCTTTAGGTTGTTCCTGTTTAAATGCCTTTGTAGAACATAGCTGTGGACAATGGAGTCACCAAGGTTTCAGGGACCATTTGGATAACTCTGCATTGGCCTTCTTCCTAAGAAAGCAGGAATGATGTAGCCAAGATTGCAGTCCTATGCATGCTAATGTAGCAGTTAAATCTTATGGAACAGTGGGATTTACTTCTGAGTAGAGACACAGAGGATTGCATTGAAAAGGAAGCATTTTGAATCTCTTAAATATAGTGGATTTTTAAATGTGCTTAATTCTGGCTAGATTGTTACTGCTTTTCATATTTCTTGTGTTTTTCAGGGACTTCAGGCTTTTCTACACAATTTAAATGCACAATAAAAAGTCTGTATTTGTAAACTTGTATTTTTTTATGTGTAGAATAAGTGGTAGGAACAAAATATATATAATGTGTGTGATTCTTTTGTTTAAAGTGGAGAACTTCTCTGTTAGAAATGCTGTGCTATGCTGTTTTATAGAAAACTAGTTTGAAAACAAAGTTACCTTCAGGATTTATAAGCCTGTGTTTAAGGACTGATGAAGCTATTGTGTCAAGATCTGAAATCGAGCCCCTAGTAATTGACTGATGGAAAGAAAAACTGTTCCTACAATATTGGAGATGTTTTCTGTGTGATATAAGCAACTTCTCTGTGTGAGCCATTGTATTTCCGGTCAAGGAGGGAGACAAAACATAAACCTTATCTCCCAGAGGACTGACCTCCCACCTGAGCACAACAGACAAGTGTGTCTGATGTTGATGCTTTATTTGTATGACATGCTAGAGATATGGGGAAGTGTTAGGGACATGTCCTTTTAGGAGTAAACTGTCAAGGGCATATGCTGGTGCTTACGGGATTATACAGCTTACTTGTTTTCTCTGCCACCTCATTTCTATCACTCTCACTCTCTCAGTGGTTTGCATGTTGCCTCTGAGACTCAGGTTCACCTCCCTGGTCTACTGGCAAGATCTCTCTCCAAGTATGTGTAATGATTTCTTTCAGCTCAGATAATTCCAGCTCATCCTAGGGAATGGTGATAAGGCTGTATGTTTACTCTTCTCTCTCTTAAGTTCAGTCATAAAAAATTAGTTCTTGCTGATTCTCCTTTTAAAAAGCCATGGGACTTCTGGTTACTGATTTATTTTCTTGTCGTGAACTCCTTCAGTTTGCCGCAAGTAATAAACTCACATCAACAAATCCTCTGTAGCTCTAGCAATACCAAGTAACCTGGAAATCAGATGGGAGGGGAGGTTGGGGAGGAATGTCAATGCTCAGGAGTTATATTGTGGATAATTTCTGTATCTCAGTATTACAAAGTAGCAGCTGAAGCCACCACCTATAAGGGTTACAGCGAGCAGGTACATTCCTTACCTGATAAACATCAAGGGGTGCTGTGCATTTAACAGTGAAGCAGTACTGTTAAGAAGGCATTTTCCCTGTAAGGCTAGCTTTGCTTCAACTTGCTTGAAGGCCTATCAGAATATAGTCTTCAGGAAGCCTTACCTGAATGGTTCTGTTGTAATGAATGGGAGGTGTGCAAGAGCAAGGAAATAGACCATGGTGGGTTCTGCATGTAAGTCTTCTGCTTCTTCTCTATTGACTTTGTCCTCCCATGGACAGTAGCATGGATTATTAAATTGTTTTGTAAACATCTGATTGTAAAAGGGCAATCCTCCACCCAACCAACCATCAAACATAGAGACATGCTTCACCTGTTTTCTTTAAGCAGCGGAGGTAAGGGATGTATGCCTTCCCAGATCTTCCTGGATTCCCAGTCCCAGAAGTTTCAGCCAACATGGCTAGCAGCCATGGATAATTCAGTAACTCATGCAGACTGAAAATGGGCAGCCACCTACTTTAGGTTGCTATAAGTCTATCCTTTTTTTAAAAAACAAAAACCTTCTAGAATGCTTTGCCATACATTTTTTTTAAAAAAAATATTGGGCTACTGAGTAAGATGTTATAGAATCATAGAAATGTAGAGTTGGAAGAGACCACACGGGCCATCCAGTCCAACCCCCTGCCATGCAGGAACACCCTCAAAGCACTCCCGACAGATGGCCATCCAGCCTCTGCTTAAAAATCTCCAAAGAAGGAGACTCCACCACACTCCGAGGCAGCATATTCCACTGCCGGACAGCCCTGACTGTCAGGAAGTTCTTCCTGAGGTTCAGGTGGAATCTCCTTTCCTGCAGCTTGAATCCATTGCTCCTTGTTCTGGTCTCTGGAGGAGCAGAGAACAAGCCCTCTCCTTCCTCTACATGGCATCCCTTCAAATATTTAAACATGGCTATCATGTCCCCTCTTAACCTTCTCTTCTGCAGACTAAACATACCCAGCTCTCTAAGTCTATCCTCATAGGACATGTCTTCCAGGCCTCTCACCATTTTGGTTGCCCTCCTCTAGACCTGCTCCAGCCTGACCATGTCCTTCTTGAATTGGGGTGCCCAGAACTGGACACAGTATTCAAGATGAGGTCTAACCAAAGCAGAGTAGAGTGGTACCAGTACCTCCCTCGATCTAGACACCATACTCCTATTGATGCAGCCGAGAATTGCATTGGCTTTCTTGGCTGCCGTATCACACTGCTGACACATCTTCAGCTTGTGGTCTATTAAAACTCCTAGATCCCTTTCACATGTACTGCTATCCAGCCACATGTCCCCCATCCTATATTTCTGTATTCCATTTTTTCTACCTAAGTGTAGGACCTTACACTTCTCTCTGTTGAATTTCATTTTGTTAGCTTTGGCCCAGCTCTCCAATCTATCCAGGTCATTTTGAATTTAGATCCTGTCCTCTGGCGTATTAGCAACCCCTCCCAATTTGGTGTCATCTGCAAATTTGATGAGCATGCCCTCTATTCCTTCATCCAAGTCGTTGATGAAGATATTGAACAGCACTGGGCCCAGGACAGAGCCCTGTGGCACCCCGCTAGTCACTTCTCTCCAGGATGAAAAGCAGCCATTTGTGATCACCCTTTGGGTTTGGTCGGTCAACCAATTACAAATCCAACTAACAGTAGCCCTGTCCAGCCCGCATTTTAGTAGCTTCTTTGCAAGAATGTCATGGGGAACTTTGTCAAAGGCCTTACTGAAATTGAGAAATGCTACATCCACAGCATTCCCTTCATCTATCAAGCTAGTAACTCTATCATAAAAAGAGATCAGATTAGTCTGGCATGACTTATTTTTGAGAAATCCATGTTGACTTCTCGTGATTACCGCATTGCTTTCTAAGTGATTAGAAACTAACTGCTTAATGATCTGCTCCAGAATCTTTCCAGGTACTGATGTCAGGCTGACTGGGCGATAATTATTTGGGTCCTCTTTTTTTCCCTTCTTGAAGATGGGGACAACATTTGCCCTCTTCCAGTCTGCTGGAACTTCTGTCCTCCAAGATTTCTCAAAGATTATAGCAAGCAGTTCTGAAATGACCTCTACCAGTTCTTTTAATATCCTAGGATGCAATTCATCTGGCCCTGGAAACTTGAATTCATCCAGTGTGGCCAGGTATTCCAGTATCACCTCTCTACTTATTATGTGCCTCATTTCCCCTGCTTCCTCCCCTGCTTCCTCACCTGCTCCCCAACCACCAGGTTGAGTGCTTGTATCCTTCTGGAAAAAAACTGAGGTAAAGAAGTTGTTAAGTAGTTCTGCCTTTTCTCTTCCCCCTGTTAGTAATTCGCCATCTTCTCTGCGCAGCGACGCTATTGTCTTCTTCTTTTTCCTTTTGCTACGGACATATTTAAAAAAGCCCTATTTATTGTTTTTGATGTCTCTGGCCAGCCTAAGTTCGTTCTGTGCTTTAGCCTTTCTGACCTCCTCCCTACATCTCCTAGCGACTTGCTTAAATTCTTCTTTGGTGGTTTCCCCCTTCTTCCATTTCCTGTACATGTTTCTCTTAACACTTAGCTCAACTGAGAGTTCTTTAGTTAACCATTCAGGTTTCTTGAGATGCCTTCCATTTTTCCTCCTTATTGTCACAGTTTTAGACTGTGCCTTCAGTATCTCCCTTTTAAGTAACTCCCATGCCTCCTGAACTCCTTTCCCTTTCACTATTCTTGACCACTGAATTCCAGCCAGCAGCTCCCTAAGTTTACAGAAGTCCGCTTTTTTAAAATCTAAGATGAGTGTCTGGCTACACTTATCTTCTCCTTCCCACTGAATGCCAAATTCCAATAGGGCATGGTCACTCCCCCCTAAAGATCCAACCACTTCTACCTCATTAACAAGGTCATCCCTGTTGGTCAGGATCAGATCTAGAATATTTGATCCCCTTGTGGCCTCTTCCACCTTCTGGACCATGAAATTGTCTGCAAGACAAGCAAGAAACTTGCTGGACCTTGCTGTCTTGGCAGAGTTTGACTGCCAACATATATCCGGGTAATTGAAATCTCCTATTATTACTGTATTTCTCCTTTTTGAATGTGCAGTCATTTGGTTGAGGAAGGTGTCATCAAAGTCCTCAGTCTGGGTTGGAGGTCTGTAGTAAACCCCCACCAGAATATCCCTATTGTTTCTCGCTCCCTTAATTCTTACCCAGATGCTCTCGACCTGGCTTTCTGGGTTTAAGTCATGGATCTCTTCACAAGTGAAAACATCCTTGACAAGGCTACTCCTCCTCCTTTCTTGTTTGGTCTATTTTTACAAAATAGGCTATACCCCTCTATTACTACATTCCAATCCTGAGACTCATCCCACCAGGTCTCAGTGATGCCTATCAAATCGTATTTATTTTGTTGTACTATGAGTTCAAGTTCGTCTTGCTTGTTTCCCATACTCCGTGCGTTAGTGTAGAGACACTTAAGTCCCCGGGCCCTTCCTGCAAGTCCTGTACTATAGTTTCTACTCCTCCCGCCACTGGCTGCTTGTACTACTTGTCCAATATCATTTGGGCCTTTCCCCCCTGCGCTCGCCGAGTCCTGGCCTTGAATAATATTGTCTCCCTCCCCAGCGGAACTTAGTTTAAAGACCTCTGAATCCTCCTTGTGAGATTGTTTGCAAAAACATTCCTGCCAAGTTTCGTGAGGTGCAGCCCATCCCTTGCCAGAAGCCCACGTTCATGGAAATTCAGGCTGTGTTCCAAAAACCCAAACCGTTGCTGGTGGCACCATGTGCAGAGCCAGTTGTTGACCTCTGCTATTGCCCTTTCCCTACGTGCACCATATCCTTGAACAGGGAGGAGAGATGAAAAAACCATCTGCGCACCAAGGTCCTTAAGCTTCGTCCCATAAGCTCGTAGACCTTTGCAATGTGGTAAAAGCTGCTCCTCGCAGTGTCATTGGTTCCGACATGAACCAAAATGAGGGGCTTATGGTCAGTGGGCTTGACCAGCCTGGTTAGCCTCTCCGTTATGTGGTTGATCTTGGCCCCAGGAAGACAACAGACCTCTCGATTGAGCTTCTCCAGTTTGCAAATTGCCGTTTCGGTTCCTCTGAGCAAGGAGTCCCCAACAACCAGAACTCGCCTCCTCTGAGGCTTCTCCAGGGTTCCTCGACGAGCGTGTTCTTCTAGGACTGCCTGGGCATTATTTGCTATTTGATAGTTTTTCCTTAATGCATCAGGAATATAAGCAGTGAGGTTCACTTTAAAAAAATGTGTAATTCACAAACATAGAAATTGTTTTTATATGTCCCCTCATGATCAAAAAGCAATTATCTGCAGATGCGGTAGCAAAGAAAATGTTACCCAAATGTTTGTTATGGAGTTATTGCAAGTAATTATTTTTAAAAAGTTGTTTGTGACACTTACTGCTATTTAAATTCTATTCCACCAGGAGCCTTTACAACTGCCCACCTGTCTTACGTAAAATATCCCAAAATATTTTGTACTACACTTTCTGAAGTTGTCCTGCGTCCCATATTTGCCAAATTGATTCTTACATCCTCTAAAATGTATATTTAATCAATCTACTATGTAACATTTATACAGCATTTACAGCACACTTCACATGATTGCTTTGTAATCTTTATAGCAGATTCAGTAATACAATCATCAGAAGTATTGGTCTTGACTTCAGCCTTTTAGTAAGCTCTGCCTCGCTGTACCATGTCCTTCCCAAGTCTCACGTATTGAAAATTCTCCCTTAAAAATCAAAACTTAAGCATCTTAAAAAGTTGAGGGAAGTTGGGAGGTAAGGGAGGAAGTGTCTGATTTAGAGCTGTAGAGAAAATACCCAGCGAAGTGTGGCCTAACCTGTTACTTACATTGGTTAAGAATCCAACAGCATGGCTTTACAATGCTGAGTTTCAACAGAGGAAAGCTTTGCATGCTTGCTTCCCTGTATAAAACCCTCAAATCTGACATGTAGTGAACCAACCAGCATGTTAGGAGGAAGACTAGGCTAGGAGAAACTGCCAGATGCTCAAAGATTATTATTTTTTCAACTGTGGTCCGAAGTAGTACAATCCTGGCCAGGGGACTATATCAGCTACCTCCCCTCCTCTAAATATGATGATGACGTTTTCAGTCTAGAGCCTAAAGTAGACCTCTTATCACAAGGGGATACGGCATCTGTCTAAACTCTGGAGAGGTATTATATCCATTCCTTATTAGAGAGTTATCTCTAATAGCCATTTCACCCAAAGTAATCGGTGTGACTGAGCATGCTCAGATACAAGATGAAAGCCAAGGCAGAACTGGATTTCAGTAGGCTTTAGTGCGTTTATCCCATTTGGATTTGGATGGTCATATGCCTATAAAATCTTATGTACTGTGGCTTAAAGTGCAATTAACACTTAAGCTACTAGTGCCCAAACTTTTTGGCAAGTGTCTAACAAAAGAAATCTAAATCAGAGCTGGGGATCATTGCACTGCAACTCCCATCAGTCCTAACTGGAGTGTTAATGAGAGTTGAAGTCCAACGATATCTGAAGGCCCTCA
Source organism: Cyclura pinguis (assembly GCA_030412105.1). Taxonomy (NCBI): domain Eukaryota; kingdom Metazoa; phylum Chordata; class Lepidosauria; order Squamata; family Iguanidae; genus Cyclura; species Cyclura pinguis. The sequence goes on along the minus strand of CM059601.1, from coordinate 119,314,191 downwards.
TATTTCCTCTCCTTGGTTCAAATAATACAACCAATGCCAATCTAGAGTGATCTCCTGCAAGGCTTTTCAAACCACCTGATGTGGCCAAATGGCATTTTTTAAATCATGTGCCAGGGACCAGTGCCACTTTAATCTCTCATATTTGCATATTTATCATATTTGCATAGTTTCCTGAAAACTCACTGAGACCTGGCGCTGGATGGGTTGTCAACATGACGGTGGACTGCAGGCTACCTCTTTGAGTAGCAACTTCCCTGTTGGGCATATGCACCCCACCCTGGAGTGGTCAAGGCCAGAGCCATGGCGAGGGATGTTCTGCTCTTGTTACACAAGCACACTACTGTTGATGACATTTATGCTGAAAATCAGCAAGTGATGGAGGTAGAGATGGTTGAGGATTTCATTCTATCTGCATTGTTAACCCAGTTGCTAATCTGGGTACCTCTAATTCAGGTATTCTTCAGGACTGATGCATGGTCTGGAATACGATTACCTTTGGATTTCCCACTTCTCCAAATTTGACTATACAGTTCTTTGCTTAAGTAACACAGGAAAATGCTTATTTTAAGAAAGCATATACAAACAGACATATTTGGAGGGGACAATTACAAAATGCATATTTAAATATAAATTTTAATGTAGCAAAAATCTACAAGATGTAGAAATAGGATGGAAGGGAATCTTAAAAGAAAACATCAAAAGGACGCAAACTGGAAATCTATCAACTCTTAAATGAAACAGCCACATCGGGGAGGAGGGGATGCAACAAAACAAGTCCTATGAATACCATTTGCTTGAACAATGTTTAAAAAATGTCACCAAACTACTCAGAATATTTAAGACTAGCTCCAATAATAATTTACTTCAATGTTTGTACTCAAAAGATCAGCACAGCTTGTTAGCCAAGGTAGTATTTTAATTGCAGTAGTGCATTATATTCAGATATCTGTGATGGTTAAGTAGGCATGTGCCACCATTTATTGCTCAAAGAGGCTCTGCTCATCATTGAGGATCTGAAGAGCCATTAGAGCCTGCTTGGCCACATTCTCGTTGATGTGGCCACAGAGTTTCTCTAGGGTCTGTTTCATCTCGTCCTCTTTAGCTTCTTGTCTTAGGTCACCTAAAAGAGATCAAACATATTTTAATAGGATGGCCAGTCACAATCAATGTTGAGCTAACAAGCAATATGATACATCTAGTACAGGACCTCATCAAGCTACTTGGACTCCCTGAATATGAAGCATCAGGGACTTTAATATGGTGGATGCAATCCAGACAAATTCATGGCTAGTTTTGTGCTGTTTCTTGTGTAGTTGCAGCTGAGGCAGGATGTGTTCTGAAATTATGTTAGTGTATAGGTAGTTGTTTTTAGTAGGGAGCAGAGAATCAAAATCCTCGTTTACATGCAGACACTGTGGGCTGTGGCTAGCGGGCTATATTGCGACTGTACCTTATAACATGTCATTGACATTGATTTAGCTTAGGATGACCAAAACAACCTGTTCCACCTATTAGCTTGGACTTCAACTCAGTGGTCAATTGGTGCATCCAGTCCCCTGCAGTGGCCATTCCACTTAGTTGTTATATCATATCTGTGACATAAACTCATTCATTTCCCACATCCTCAATCCATATTTTGCACTTGTATGTTCTGTCGGTCATATTAAGACATTTAAATAACTTTAAAGCTGCCTTGGTTGCTCTGGTAGAAAGAAGAAGAGATATATCTATGTAAATACAAAAAAATGCCTGTTGACAAGATACAAACCATGTTAGTATTGGAATGGTACAGAAGCAACATGATTGCCCCAAACTCTGAGAAGGTAGTGTCTCAAGTGGAGATATTCCGTAAGCTAGTGCTTCTTAAGCTATCTGATATGGGGAACTAGCAGGGTTTCTTTCTTAATATACCAGGGACTGGCACCATATTTGCACCCATTGGCTAGAACTGTTTTTTTCTTTCCTGGAAACTTGCTGTGGACTAGCAGACAATAGCTCACAGACTGGCAGTCATCCATGGGACCGTCATTTTTTAAGTAACATTGCTTTACATCATTCTTTGTTTACTTTGCTACACAGCATGCTCAATAAGCCTGGTGCTTTTGAAATTACAAATAATAATATAATTTTTTTTATTTCTTACCCGCCTCTCCAAAAGGCTTGAGGCAAGGTACATCACAGATTAAAATACAGCTAAAAACACATAATATCATTTACAATACACTAATTTAAAATTCCTAGTTAAAAATTGACTGGATAGGCCTGCTGTAAGAGATAGGTCTTAAGTACTTTTTAAAATTCAGACAGCGGGTTTTGCTGTTGAATCTCTTCTGGCAGGCCATTCCACAGTCTAGGGGTGGCCAATGAAAAAGTCCTCTGGGTGACCAGTACCAGTCTAGTCCTGGCTAGTTTAAGTAAATGGCCCCTAGAGGACCTGTGTCTACAGGGCGGATTGTATGGGAGGAGGTAATCCTCCAAGTAACTTGGACCCAAACCATGTAGGAAACAAAAGAACCATGCCCAAGAAGCCTGTAAAATAATAAATGCTCTCTCTATTTATAGATTTTGTCTAAATACTAGGAGAAAAATCTTAACAGTATGAGCTGGTCAGTAGTTTGATAGTCTGCTTCAAGAGATGGTAACAGTCTGTGCTTTGTTGACAGTATATTGAAATACAGAAAAATGTGCCAGTCGTTATACAGTCTGGAACCATATAAGCAAAACCAAAAATTAAAGAGTGAACTTTTTTTTAAAAGCAACATGGCAGTTGAAAAGATGGAGCTTGTTTTTTTTTTTTTTTTTGGCTTTATTTTACCATCAAACCAGCTAGTGAGATCAATGGTACAGTATAAGGATGTGTGCGTGTGTGTGTGTGTGAGAGAGAGACAGAGACAGAGAGAGAGCTTGTTTTATAACCAGCAGCCAACTGGTGAGACATCCCTGACAATCTTCCTTCCTTTTGGGCTGGCATTGATAATTTCCCTTTCATGGCCCCATATTTCCACAAACTATATCTTCTAAAGTTTCCTGCCTAGGCTTCTTGAGGGAACAGGAGAAGGACTGAGTACTACTCCAGCCATTGCACACTGTCGTGGTCCTACAAATCACACTCTAGTTGCCTAGCTGCTGGAACTTTTCTGCCTTTACCCTGAGCAAGCCCTCATCTTAAAGTGTTGCAGCAGACTACTGGGCTATTAGGTGGTTTTTAAAACCCATGCTTTATTTGCTGCTTACAATGATGTAGAAATGATTTAGCACTGTTACAAGCCAAGTACATTATGCTTTGTATCATCCATCCCCTCCAGATGTCTTGAGCTACAGCTGCATTGTACTGAAACAGCATGATTGTGGTGGATAGGATGATGGGATTTGCAGTTGAATACATCTAGCAGGCATTGGGTTGGGGAAGGCTGCATTATATTAGCATATGTGTGCGTAGGGCTTAGGACTTTGAAATATTTCAAGAAGGCACTGTCTGATCCTTCATTTGTACTTTCATTGCTGCTGTGTTATATTTCCTAATATGAAGGGCTTTCAAATGATGTAGTGGCAAATTCAGATTCATATACCAAGCGGGCTGAAATTACCTGAATTTAGGAGACTGCACAACAGGCCTATTGAATTATATTTCACCTCTGGACCTGTGCTTTCATCTCGGAGAAGTTTATGTATGTTCTGAACTAGCTTGGCCTCTTTAAATTCCTCCTTGATATTTTCTGTAAAGGAGAAGAAAAATTTAATATAATCAGCCTTCCTCAAAGTCATTTCTAGAGATGAAGATCATGTAGGCTTGTGGTGATTATTCCCTGCCCCTTAAAAAAAAAGAGGACTAGCGTGCAGCTTTCTGTGTTATTATGCCATTCCATTCTGAGAGCCTGTTTAAGAAGGCTGACATTTCTAGGGACATCACAGACCATTTGAGCGTCAAAAGTCCCACCTCATTCCCTCTGATATAGTTCTGCCTTTCTCTGTTCCAGAAATCAAGGCTAGGGAAGCATTATGGAGCAAGGGAATCATCAAGTGTTCTCACTCCACATTCTGAACAGGAGTCAGGCTTTGCCTCTCTTTGTCCTTCCCCATGTGAGGAAAAGAACAGAGAAGTAAAGCACTCTCAAAGGCAGCCACCTCCTGGCAGTGGCAGCTAAGATCTGAGAAGGGAATTCCTAGTACCTCTGCGCAGTGACCAGAAAGACTGGGTTCTTCTCTTTCTGGAGCTGTTCTCCACCCATCTCACCCCACACTATATATATGTATATGTATATGTATATGTATATGTATATGTATATGTATATGTATATGTATGTATGGAGATTACACACACACACACACACACACACATACATATATCCATCTCCTCCTAGTCAATACGCTTGCAAAATAAAGCACCTTCTGTTCTTAGGCACAGTGTCTCTCCTTGGACTCACTTGACCTTAACTCTTAAAAAAAATTAAAAAGTCTGGTTACCTCTACTCAAAAGTAAAATTTTGCCTTCGCTGTTCACATTGGGCCCGTGTCTAATGAGAAGTTGCAAACCACCCAAGTCATGACAAAGAGAGGTGGCTGGAGTGCAAGGTTGCTCACAGACACACCAGTTTTGTGTACGGAAATCCATGCAAATAGGGTTGCTAGAAAAACTTTGGAAAAATGTAATGGTTCTGCAGAAGTGGGAATTTCAGCAATCATTGCTTGTTACGTGGTTGCATGACAAGCAACAGCTGCTGAAATTCCCTGTTGTACACAACCATTAAAATTATAGGGGCTGTCTCCAGTTTTCAATCTGGCAACCCTATTTGTAAGTGAACCGGCACATGTTCTGTTGGGAGTCCACTTAAGAGGCAGTGTCTAGAAAGGCTATGAATACCTAAATTGATTGCAGAAGCTATGGCCAAGGCAATCAGTGCTTCATTCTGCATGATAGCATGCTCGCTGGTTGCCATGGAAACCAGGTGCTTTATGGCCCGGGCCTCTTGAATGGCTCTGACAACTTCCTGTTTAGAAAGCAACAAGAGACAAATCAGATTTTTTTTAAAAAAAACATGAAACACGAGCAATTATTGGCAACAGTAGCATAGGACCCTTCTTGGCAGCTCATAATCCAACAGGAATGTTGTCTGTGAACAGGAAAGACGCTCTATTTTTTCCTTCCTCATTCTTCAAGCAAATGACTATGGCACTGGAAATGGTTCTTTGCTTTAATTTTTATTCATTGCATTTATAGCTTAGATTTCCTCTCTAATCTCTATCCTTAGAAGTAGCGTGTTTAAAAGTAATTTCCATTAAAAATGAGTGTAAAACAACATAACTTTGACCTCCCCCCCCTCATTATTTTCATAATAGGTAAAACAGAACAATGTTACTTCGTTTCGGTTGGCCAGACTGAAAACTGGAGATGGCTTCTATACCTTTAATGGTTGTATAGACGAGGGGATTTCGGCAAATGTTGCTTGTTGAACAACCATTACAGTTACATCTGCTGAACTTCCTTCTTCTACAGAACCTTTAAAGATCAAGATGTTGTCTCCAGTTTTCACTCTAGCAACCCTAGTGGTCATGTAATAAGAGCTTCTCTTCCAAGGGTAAGGGGGCTTCGCGGTATTGCTGCTTTAGGCTAAACTAGGATAAGAACTGTCCGGAGTTGCTTCTGTGGGCAGAGGGAATGTTAGCCACAGAGCAGGAAGAGGGTGGTAATACGACAGCAAAGCAAAATCTATGCCAGTGGTTTGTGGCCAGGCTAAACAGGCACTACAACCACGTGGCTTCTCATTGTCAGTAATGTTGCACTGAGAGAAATGGGATGAGGAAAGAATAAGCGCACAGCACTAACAGGTGCCATATCATACCTACGCCAGTGGGTTGCGATCGTGAGTGTGTGCACAGGAGCAGGCAAGGAAAGAGCCTATGGGACTGCTGTTCTCCAGAATAAGCAATAAACACAATGTTATGAGTAATATGACATTACGTTGCCATTCCAGGTAATGGTGACAAGCAAAATAAAATTAAAAAGTGCTTTTTAGATGTACTTCTCTGAGCTCTGAATGAGCCAATGATGGACTATGTGGGTTGCTTCCTTCCCACTCGATCCTTACACCAATTCTGTAAGGTAGGCTGGGTAGTTAATATAGTATAGTAGCTTGAATGTTGGAGTAGGACTTTGGGAGACCAAGATTGGAATCCTCACTCAACCATGGAAGCTAACTGGGTAAATCAGAAGCCAACCAGGCAACTCACACTCTCTCAGCTTTAGAGGAAACTCTCCTCTGAATAAATCTTGCCAAGAAAACCCTTAGATAGGGTTGACATAGATTGGGGCTGACTTGAAGGCTACTAACAACAGGTTAGGTTGAGTGACAATGATCTGTCCAAAGTCACCAGTAGATTGAAAGCTGCAGAATTCTGCTTCAACACCCTTCCAATTCTAGTTCTTAATCATGCTTGGCTTTAATCCTGCAAATCATATAGCCCGTTGCCTGGGATTAGAACTCCTCTCAGCTCCTTCAGCACATTGCTAGAGTGAAGATCCGGTTCAATTCCCACATAGAAAACTATGTTCTTCACCTGCAATTGTCAGCTTATGCTGGGCCAGCTGCTGTCCGTAAGATACCTGATTGGTAGAAATCTGCACTAATTCTGAAGCTTTGGGTGCCACGGAGCTATGCACTAATATATTCAGATTACTCTGTTCTCATTATGAGAGCATGGACTGGTGAAAAGGTGGCCAAACATGGCACAGAACAGAGGTGGAGTACCTATAGTTAGAAAAGCATCCGCTTACTACAGTTTGCAAAGATTAATGGATTTGTTGTTGCAACTTGCAAAGTCTCTGCAGGAGGCCCAGTTATTTACTTAGCTTCCCCCTTTTTGCTTAGTCATTGTGGTGCCAGGGCTCACCTTCCAATCTGCATCTACCTTCAGGCTAGAAGCAAGTGGGGTAGATTAAATGTTCTTTATCCTGACACCCTAAGTAAGCAAGAAGGAATAATGCACTCATTCACCTTGTTCTGGGAACAGACCCCAAAAATTTCAAGGAGGGTGGTGGGAGTTTTACTGCTGCCACATTTGCAAACTGGAATTCAACACATGAAAAATGATACTTGCAAACTGATCAAACACCATCCCCGTTCATACTTGAGAACGACTGTGGCGTATAAGCGAAGCCAACAGTCGGTTGGCTTCTCCGCAGACTCCAGCGTGGTCTTTTGAATCACACCATTGCACCAGTCTGCTTAGCAGCATGGGATCTTGGCCCAGTTCCTCTGCTGCATCAACTGAAAGACAAAGACTGGAATGTTTTGTAGATGACCCGGGCTGCAACAGCTAACTGTTCTCACCTTTTTACTTTAATTGCATACACCTTATTAAATCATTACTCATATACACAAACAGTTTATGCACTCACTGCAAACAGAGCTTCCACATTATCTGAGATGATACATATTTTAATGGAGGAAAGTCATTCATTCAGGAAAGGATTTATTTATTTTATCCAACTTAAATACTAAATTGGTAAGCTATATTTGGGCAGTGACACAGGGTAGGGAAAAGATACAGAAAATCAACATGTACATTCACATGCATTACTTGATGGCTCTTGGTTTTGTGACTTGCAAATGAACATGTGAAGTGCCTTCCATGAGCAACTTGGTGTTCTAGATTAAGTGAGGAGATGAAAGTCCTGTGATGACCCATTTCCATGGATAAATAAATTCTGTGATGTTGCAAGTCAGCAGGGGACAAAACTTGCAAGTGAATGAATGCCTGTTTCTACTGGAAAATATTCTGTAAGAGCCAGCATGCAAATCCTGTTTGTGGACTTTCTATCTGACAGCCCATTGACACAGGCATATTGTCACTCAAACAATGCAGTCCTCAGGTGAGAAACGTGTGTGAACTGATGGCAGTTTCTGAACAGTGTAGCAACAATCAAATTAGTAGTTTCTCAGAAGGGGTTCCATGGCCATGTGTAGGCAGTCAATGGCTTGCTTGTAGAGGTGTGTGGACAGGAGAACTCCTGTTGGGAAACATTTTTTTTTAAAAAAAGGGTGTGTTTCCAAAAAGCTATTAACAGCGGAGGCTCATGTTGCTGCTTCTTCTTCTTTAAAGGAACCTCTCTTTTGAAATTCAGCAGGCATCAACACACCAGGCAATGGCTGCAGTAATGAATTTACACTAGATAACACGATCAATTAATTTAGCAGGGACTTGTTAGAAGGCACAAGTTCAGAGGTCTATTGTGCAGAGTTAATTAAAGTCTATGTTGTCTCACTGGTAACGAGTGGAAGGCTTCTGAGCTCACTGCCATAGAAGGGTAAATCTTAACCTAAGGTTGGGTGGTTTTCTCCTTCCTCCTTGCTTTCTGCAAAGCAACATAGCCTATGTTGGTGTGAATTCTGAGAGCAGCTTATTTTGAAAGGCAGGAAGAAAAAATATTCTGTAATAGGGATGTAGGCCATTTCCATTCTACTTTCAACATCCTATGGAATCCTGGGGTTTGCAGTTTAGGGAGGGGTATTTAGAATTCTCAGCCAGAGCTCTCTTGGGCCTCAGTAAACTATAAACCCCAGAATTCCACAGGATATTGAAAGTAGAATAATAATATTGTAACAGTGTATTGCGGAAGTGGTCATAATCTGTCTAGAGAGCTGGCGTGGCTAGTGTGGTATAGTGGTTTGAGCACTGAACTATGACCTTGGAAACCAGGGTTTGATTCCACACTTGGCCATAGAAACTAACTAGGTGACCGGGGCATGTCACACACTCTCAGCCCCAGACAGGTTTACCTTAGGGTTGCTGTAGACTGGAAATGGTTTAAAGCACACAATACAAATCTTTGACTAGTTCATCTGTACATGCAAGGTAAATAACCCAATTTCTTCACAGAGAACACACGACTTTTTTTTTTGTATAAAATTCTTTTTCTCCACAACACCTTAGGACATTTGAATACTTAAAGGAAACTGTGCAAAAGTCTTGCTGCTACAGTACTCTTCTTTATAAGATTTCTTGACTGCCAGGAGAACTGTCTTTTATTTTTACAAGAAAAAAATGCAAATATTTTTTCCATTCTTCTTCTGTAGTATGTCATCCTATGTGAAACCAGGATATATGCATGTTTTGTTTTCAACAGAGGTGCATACAAGACAACAGTTTAAGATGACAGTTACTCCTCAACATGTGTTAATAGAACAGCAGTCTGAAAATGAATCTTCATGGCTATAGTATCTATGATTTCAGGCTATGGCTAAGAGCCTGAGAAAGTTACATTTTTGACTACAGTTCCCCAAATTGCTAGACAGCATGGACACTGGCCAGTTGTAGTCCAAAATATAACTTTTCCAAGCAGTGCTTAAATAGCCATGAGAGTGCAGCTACAGCTTTGCCTGCTAGACACGAGAAACACCAGCTCTTCAGCTAGAGATGTGACTTCTTGAGATATTGGGAAGATGGCTGAAATGTAAAGAATGGCAAGTTGGGATATTGGACTTCCCAGAGGACTGTTACCAGAAAATTGAGATTATGCTGATACCAGTAGAGATACAATTTCCTTCTTAAGGCACAGCATGACTACTCTACATGTGGATGTGCACACTGAACAACCACAGATATAATCATCCTATCTTCTCACCCACCCATTCACCCACCCTAGTCTGAAAATCTGTTGTACAGTAAAGTGCCCTTAAGCTTTGGAGCTCATTCTGTAATAGTTATGCAATCTTGTAAACAACATGTAGTGTAAGCTACAGCTGTCACTCCTTTACGAAATCCCACATCAGATCAGGATCACAGTCTGTGATTTGGGCAAATGTTCACTGAGTATATTATAGCTTTTAGTGATAGTATTTAGTGGGAACAGCCCACTTTCTTTATGTAGAGTTAATTCAAAGATGTTGGAAGTCTTCTTAGTCATGATTGTATTCAATGTGAGACCATTCTGCTGGCAAAATGAGTCTCAGAACTGAACTTCTGGGACCTTAGAAGCCACTGAAATTGGAATCTCAGACTTTGGTTCTGTTTTGTGGCCAAGCAGCACCCAAAGTGCTGCTTCAGGGGCACTCAGCTGCCTCAGCAAAGCAACAAAAGTGATATCCACCAACCCAAATCAATCTCTATATTAGACAATCTTGGCAACTTACTTTGGTGCATGAGACAGAATATCCTACAAGCACCTTTCTTTTCTCCTGATTAAACATAGACTAAAGACAAATCACATAAGGGCACATTTGCTGCCCTTTCATGATACTCTACTTCTGTTCTATGAGGCAACTGCCACACTCTGCCTGAAATCCTGTATGATGCAATGTAGCATAGTAGTTCTGCATATGGAACTGTGTTACAGCTGGCCATTCACTGACTACTGGACTTACTGTAGAGATGCTATGGCACCCCCATGACAATTCTGTATGTGGTAAAGAGCTGGGGAAGATCAGAGAAACATCTGAGTACATCCCCATAGCCAGAGGAATTGACTACCTCATCCACTGACATCCACTGGGGTCCTCGAGAGGTGTCAGAAAATAATGTAATAATTTTGCATCTGACTATGGGGATGTAGCCAGAGGCTTCTCTCACCTCCCCCAGCTTTCTACCAGGCATGAAATCACCATGGAGGAATGTGCAGCAACTCTACAATAAATCTGGGAGTGGCTTTTGCTGGTGTGCAAAGAAGAAGGGAATACCAGCCTGCACATCACCCCCCCTCCAAAAAAAGAAGCAGATGCAGGCATAAGGCTAACTTACAACCACCATATGGTAATAAGAGAATGTCAAAGCATCTTGAAAGTTGCTTCTCACAGGAATCAACCAGGAGATGTGTTCTGTGTGGGATCTAGGGAAAAGGAGGCCACTGGCTTGTCCCATGTAAGGTGAAGGAGGCCTCTCTATTTAACAATGTGGTACCCAGGTATAATGTAGCTCATGAAAGAGCAACAAGAACTTGCAGCACAGCATCATACTTCATTTCTAACCTAGTCACTCTGCAGCCTATTCCCTGCAGACAAAGCCTTTCAGGGATTGCAGCCATAAAACATCTCTCCCCTGCCAGGCCTCCTTTCCATTAAGTCAATTTATAGCAGTTCCTCCACTGCCTTGTTTTCATCTTGTCAAATGTAGCAACTGCCTACTGTTTTTAAATCTCTATGCATCCATCATCCAATGCTGTCAAAAAGCTCTCATGGGAATCCTGGCTGTGATGCAGAAGTCTGACACATTGAACCCAAGCTTTCAACACTGGTGAGAGCAGTTCTCCCATTGTAATATGACAAGACTGTTTCCTCTGCTGTGTAGTTCACAGATAAATCCTAGAGCGAAAGACCTTGACATTTTCCTACCTTGACCATCCATCAACATTCGTAGTGTTCCAAGAAGTTTAAATTGAACAGGGGGCATGTCTGACCTCAGAAGCATCTGGATTCGCTTGGCAACCCCTTCATCCAACATCTGAACTTTGTTAGCCACTAGAAAGGGAGACAAGAAGTTAGGCATGAACATTTAGTGACTTCAGTGTTAATATCTGAGTGTCAAGGCATCAATAAGCAGCTAAGGCCCAGAGCAGGCATTGGCATTGTTTTATAAAATCAGCACCTGCAACAGCTGTCAGAGCAACATGTCTTGGATGGACTACTAAATAGTATCAAGAGCTCAAATCAGAGATAAATCATCATTTTATAACACTTATATAACTAACCTTATTTAGAAAGATCTGTGAGAACCTCATGGAAAAGCTATATAATATATTTCCTTTCTTTCACACTGACTGTTTAACAGGCCCAATATAATCCAATATACTTGTGATGAATCTTCAGAATTTCATTTTTGTATCTAACAATGAATACTATTCCAAGGTTTTCTCACTACCGGGCAAGATTATGAAAGGCTTTGTATGTTTGACAGTTTTTCATAATTCAAGACTATTTCGCAGTTTTGGGGGGCAAGATAGAAAAGTTTTGCATGGAAAACAATTTCAGTGCAAAATATACTAATTATTTACAAACAAGCTTCTGTGCATAAAATCAAGTTATACAATTTCACAAAGAGTCTTGAATGACCTAAACAAACAAACAAACCAAAAACCTCATGATGGCTGGCCATTTTCTCAGAGCAGTATTTCACTTTGCTCAGACAACCTTTCTAATCAAGCATGAAAACTCTCCTCCTACCCTGGAAGTAACACCCATGGAGGAATGACAAAGTCTTGTAGGTCCTTAAAAATCAATACATTTATTACAGCATGAACTTCCAGGGACTAAATGTTATGCATGAGAGTCATTCAACCTATGTAAAAATGTGTAGAGAACAATTAATATTTCTGCATGGGGAGAACTCCGTAAGTTTAGAAGTGCTGTGTAGGGATGGAAACAGAACCCTGAATTCCTGTAAGGAAGGGAAGAGTAGAAATCTAGTTAACATCAGCAGCAAGAACAACAACACTCCAGTCCCACAAATCCAAGAAATGCCAGCTGCCACTGTGGCAACCAAACCAGTCAAAGTTATTTAACTTCTCTTTAAAAAAAAATCCTCTTAATGTTAAGGAATGCATAGATGGTTTGCCAGCTGATGCAAGAGAGGGACAAATAATTTTAGAAATAACTGAGGTGGTTGGGCCTGTTCAGCCTAGTGAAGGGAAGACTGAGGGTGATATGCTTGCATTCTTTAAGTGTCTAAAGGAATGTCATCAAAAGGATGATGCAGGTTTTTCTCTGCTGTTCCAGACAGTAGGACCAGTTCTAATGGTTTTCAGTTACAGGAGGGTAGATTTTTATAGAACATTAGAAGGAACTTTTTGACAGTGAGAGGTGTTTGACAGTGGAACCAGTTACCTAGAGAGGTGGTGGGGTCTATTTCTATGGACATCTTGAAAAAGGAGGCTAGAGAACTATTTGCTGGGGATGTTCTAGCTGGATTTCCTGCGAGGTGGTGGTGGTGGTGGTTTGGACTCAATAGTATAGGAGGCCCCTTTCAATTCTGTGTTTCTATTGTGTGTATCATAACTGAATGGTGATCATAATGTTTATTTAAAGTTCCACATGCTCCTCCTTATCTTCCATTTATCCCTCTAGGTTTGATCAAGTTTTTCTTTCCCCTTCTTCCCAGAAACTCTTTTGGTAAAGCAATTCCAGGTAATAATTAAGAATGAACCTCCCTGGGAAATGTTCACTATCTAGCAAGCAATTTCCGGACAGGCTGTACACTCTTTTTCTTGCCTAAGGCGAGTGCAGCAGGCAGGCATCCCTTGCTGGCATCTTGGTCATGCTGTGAGACTAGTGGTTAATTAACTTGTTTTTAATTTCCTTGGGCTTTGGTCATAGAAAGTTCAAACTGTGGGCCCTTGACAGTAGTAGCATTTTCAGAGAGAGCTTCCTGGGTAGGCCTCTGAAGATTTAATCAATTAATTACATCCCTTGTTCCTGTCCATATATTTTTAAAAGACTGCATCTAATTGATTTCATTTAATGTTCAGCTTGACTTCTTCTTCTGCACCTGTGTTTTTGCTTCTTACTTTTGAAAGGGATATTTAGTGAATCAAGAGGGAATACTACTTCAACACACTGCCCAATAATGTACATCAAGTAACAGACTACTTTAGGTCTAAATATATTTGGGTAGAGAATAGGGATTTCCAGGGTTAATTTTCTTATACATTTCTCTTTTTTTAACAAAACATTTGATATATTTTCTTCATTTTCATAATTTGTTTTCAGCTCTCTTATGGGAATGAACTGAACACCAGAGCTTAGAAAAATTAGTTAAAATTAACTTGTTACTGTTAATATGTTAAAATTTTCTCCTTTTTTTTTTTTTTTGGAAATGTTTGTCTCTTTGTTTATAGCATTGATATCCTGCCCTTTAGTATAAAAAGCTTCCAGTGTGGTTTATGCATTCGTATATGCCTTCATATCACCTGTTGACTTACAGCGTCCCCATGAATTTCAAAGAAGGATCTTAGGCAAGAAATACTGAGAGGTGGTTTTTCCTACAGCACCTGATATTTTTTGGTGGTCTCCCATGCTTCCAAGCTCACACAGAATCTGGAGTCTTTAGGATATGTAGGCCTGCAGTGTGACTTGCAAATAGTTGATCTGACAGTCACTGCCCTCAGGCTTGCAATTCAAATAAGACACAACCCATAAAAGAATGGGAATGGAGGGAGAGAAGAGGAGGGAAAATACTAAGATCAGCAACAGCTAGGCTCTGGTATGATGGAGGCCTCCTCAGGTGTTCTCCTTTACCTTTCGTGACTCCTTTGAGAGCAGTGGTATTTAGAAAGTTTATGGGAGAGGTTCTCAGAAGCTACTGGGGCCTTGGTGAGATGGAGATATGCCTGGTTGCTTTCCTTCTCCCCCTCTAACTTGAACAGTTGCATCTGGAAAACTCAAGGAAGAGGCCCTCAGAAGCAGTAAGGCCCAGGCACAAAGGGAAATTTAATTTTAATTATTTGCATGACGATAACATTATTTTTGATTTATGATCAGCATTTGTCATTCTTTACAGTATTATTGGCCATTTTTAGTCATTTCAAATGGGGTGTTAAATTCAGTGATTTAATGAATTAATTAGTAAATTAATTAACAAATTAATTTTACAATTTCTCATTGCCTTTAAACATGAGTGAGTTAATTTGTCATCAACAATAGATGTTAATACATTTTACACCAGCAGTAAACTTTTGAAACATGCAAAGCAAAAAATGGTGCATAATGCACCATGGCAAAGAGTTTGTGTTTGGGGTACTGTTTTCTTGAACACAGCGCTAAAGACTCTGCTATTTGATAACATTAAGAAGGAACATGCTTTCTAATAATCATCAGCTTTCCTGTCCTCATCACCATCACACATTTCTGAGGGCTCTTCTCTGCCTGTTGTGCTAACTTCTTTTGTGGAAGCAAAACAAAAGTATTTTTTGTCAATCATAGCCATGCCTGTAACTCACTAATTTTCAGGGGAATGGGAACATTTTGTTCTCCTTTGTAGTAATTACTGTCTCTGTGTATAAAGTTGTTGAAAGGTGTTTTAATGTGATGATTCTTGAATTGTGTTTTAACTTTTTTATTATCAGGTTTTTAGCTAATCTTGTTTTTAGCTTTTGTAGGCCACTTTGGGTCCCACACAAGGAAAAAGGTGGCATATAAAATCAACCAGTCAATAGACAATAAAAAGTAATATACTGACACAATATGAACATTAGGAGGGGCAAGAAAGAGGCTCCAATGGGTTGCTGCTTTGTGCAGCAGCTGGGAATGACTACTTCATAACATTATCTGCTTTTTTTTCTTATTATTTCCAAAGTGTAGTATCACTGTTGGTCACTTGGGGGGGAACCAAAGAGCATTGCTTTGTATTTTCCAATGGCGCAATGGTAAAGGTAAAGGCAACTTGTTAGTAAGGGGTAACTCATTACATCAAAAGTAAAATGAAGTAGTAGTAGTAGTAGTAGTAGTAGTAGTAGTAGTAATAATAATAATAATAATAATAATAATAATAATACTGGGGAACTGAGTAAAAGCAAGGTTGTTCACCTCCAGCATGATGTCCTCTTTGTTCAGACACTGGAAGTGCAATGCAGTCATCCTGGTTGGGGATGGGGAGAGGCAAAAGGTAAAACAAAACTCATTGACACAGCATGACTGCTGCAATATTGGAACTGCAGTGGAATCATACCATTACACCAATATACAATAGTGGAAATGCAGCATTATTGGAGCGATTCATGGTTATTTCCCATGAATGAAAAGAGACAACCCAATCATGATGGGAATGTAATTCAACGAGAGAGTGATGACGTCATGTGATAAGGAGAGATAAAAAAGGAACTAAGCCAGTGCAATTGTGCAACAAACCAATGTGTGATAAAACCTTCAGTGAGTTATTTTTCTGGACTGCAGAAAAAGTAACAAGTAACAACCTGTTGGGGGCTAGACTGATGAGTAAAGTAACTGCCCCTTTCTAAAAATGTACCATTCCAATCCCTGGGTAATATATGGACAATGTTTTATCAAGGACAGGAACTAAAAGTAGGCCTTCCACCTTGCATCATTTCTGTGCCATATTCTGTCCTTCCTACTATATAATCATCAGATATACTTATGTGGCTTTGATTTTTTTTTTTTTCATCCCAAATCAGATGATTTTTCTTGTGGCTTCTGTTCTACCTGGTATAGCCAGGTTCCGAAGAGCACTAAGGGAAGCATGTTGAACTGACACATCTCCACTTTCCACATGGTGCTCCAAAAGGTCCAGAAGCTGATGTACCACCCCTAGCTGCACCATCCGGATGCAATTACTGTCTGCAACAAATGGGAAAGAAAAAAAAAATACAGTCAAAAGAATAGAACTGAGAATATTATACTACAGTCATACAAATGCAAAACTTCAAGAACCAATATTTTAAATACTTAAAACTGCCACTATAAAAACTTTGTAAAATTAATGATCAGTGGATTCTTGTCTTTTTCCTTCCTCCCTTTTCATTTTGGGCCCCATCTTTTAGGTTGCAAGTGAGGCATAGGCTGTCTTGCTTTTACTTTTTTTTAAAATTTTATTTGATTAGAAAAGGGAAAAAAAACATAACGTGATAAACATAAAAGTGAAAAAAGAGAATTTGTAATAGAAAAATGCTTACATTGTTATGTTTCTCCTAATCTCTTAACATAACATACTTGTTCCACATATTATAAATCATACTGCTAGTATGTGTGTGTGTGTGTGTGTGTGTGTGTATTTATGTATATCTAAATCTCATTCATATTATACCCATTATTATTTATTCTCATAATTAATATTTAGGAAAATATACTATTAATAATTTCATTCTTATTTCTATCCTTTTCTAACCTCTTACTATTACTAAATATATTCTTATTACTAAACATATGATTGCTAACTCTATAGGTGAACCCATCCCCAGAGCCAATTATATTTCAGATTACTCCACCTTCCAAAATTGTAGTTCTTCCTGTGGAGGTATGACACATTCCTCTTTTGTTAAAACCTTTTCCACAAATATCTTCCATATTACTTCAAAATCATTCCCTTTCATTATTCCTTTTTTAACCTTAATTCCACATATTAAAACTTGTCATTAATCACAATGTTCCACACTTCTTTATATCAATCCTCTATTTGAAATTCTCCTTGAGTTTTCCATTTTCTTGATATAATTACCCTTGCTGCAGTTACTAAATTTGTAATCAAATCCTTCATTGCCTGGATACAATTAACCTTATCAAACATAGATAATAATGCTATACCCAGACATATTGGTAAATCAATTTCTGTTATCTCTTTTATCTCTTTAAACACCATTTGCAAAAATTTCTGTACACATTCACAATTCTGCCACATATGAATATATGTACCAATTTCTTGACAACCCCTCCAACACAACCTCGAATAATTCTTATCTATACAATTTAATCTTATTGGTGTTGGGTACCACCTAGGCTGTCTTGTTTTTATAGTAGTAGTAGTGTGGTGGTAATAATAACTACAAAAACAATAATAAATGTCTAAACATTGAATCATAAACAGAAGAGACACACAGCAGTAGTCTTTGTATGTACCTAGAAAAAAAGAAAGGAAGAATCATAGAATCATAGAAATGTAGAGTTGGAAGAGACCACAGGGGCCATCCAGTCCAACCCCCTGCCATGCAGGAACACCCTCAAAGCACTCCCGACAGATGGCCATCCAGCCTCTGCTTAAAAACCTCCAAGGAAGGAGACTCCACCACACTCTGAGGCAGCAGATTCCACTGCCGGACAGCCCTGACTGTCAGGAAGTTCTTCCTGAGGTTCAGGTGGAATCTCCTCTCCTGCAGCTTGAATCCATTGCTCCCCGTTCTGGTGTCTGGAGCAGCAGAGAACAAGCCCTCTCTTTCTCTACATGGCATCCCTTCAAATATTTAAACATGCCTATCATGTCCCCTCTTAACCTTATCTTATGCAGACTAAACATACCTAGCTCTCTAAGTCTATCCTCATAGGGCATGTCTTCCAGGCCTCTCACCATTTTGGTCGCCCTCCTCTGGACCTGCTCCAGCTTGACCATGTCCTTCTTGAATTGGGGTGCCCAGAACTGGACACAGTATTCAAGATGAGGTCTAACCAAAGCAGAGTAGAGTGGTACCAGTACCTCCCTCGATCTAGACACCATACTCCTATTGATGCAGCCGAGAATTGCGTTGGCTTTCTTGGCTGCCGCATCACACTGCTGACTCATGTTCAGCTTGTGGTCTATTAAAACTCCTAGATCCCTTTCACACGTACTGCTATCCAGCCACGTGTCCCCCATCCTATATTTCTGTATTCCATTTTTTCTACCTAAGTGTAGGACCTTACACTTCTCTCTGTTGAATTTCATTTTGTTAGCTTTGGCCCAGCTCTCCAATCTGTCCAGGTCATTTTGAATTTAGATCCTGTCCTCTGGCGTATTAGCAACCCCTCCCAATTTGGTGTCATCTGCAAATTTGATGAGCATGCCCTCTGTTCCTTCATCCAAGTCGTTGATGAAGATATTGAACAGCACTGGGCCCAGGACAGAACCCTGTGGCACCCCGCTAGTCACTTCTCTCCAGGATGAAAAGCAGCCATTCGTGATCACCCTTTGGGTTCGGTCGGTCGACCAATTACAAATCCAACTAACAGTAGCCCTGTCCAGCCCGCATTTTACTAGCTTCTTTGCAAGAATGTCATGGGGAACTTTGTCAAAGGCCTTACTGAAATTGAGAAATGCTACATCCACAGCATTCTCTTCATCTATCAAGCTAGTAACTCTATCATAAAAGGAGATAAGATTAGTCTGGCATGACTTATTTTTGAGAAATCCATGTTGACTTCTCGTGATTACCGCATTGCTTTCTAAGTGATTAGAAACTGACCGCTTAATGATCTGCTCCAGAATCTTTCTGGGTACTGATGTCAGGCTGACTGGGCGATAATTATTTGAGTCCTCTTTTTTTTCCCTTCTTGAAGATGGGGACAACATTTGCCCTCTTCCAGTCTGCTGGAAATGAAATAAGGTCTAAGGTCTAAGGTACAGGTGAGAATCAGGCAGCCCTCCAGATGTAGTTGGACTACATCTCCCAGTATTCCTCATCATGGCTATGATGCCTAGACTTGCAGAACAACTACGTACAGAGGACTAAGTGGTGTCCATTCCCAATCTACCAAAAAGTGCTTGCTTGCAGCTTAAGCAAAAGACTAAATTACGTCAGACAGATAATCCAAAGAGAAAATGTTAGTTGCAACCCTCATAAGGACATTTCACACATATTTACCTTGCATTCAATTTAAATGGTCAGACCAACTTGTCAGCAGACAAACAAGCACACAGCACAACATAAAACAAGCAATTATTTTATTGATCTTATGTAAAGTCTTTTCAGCTGAAGAGTGGAGTAAAAATAATAGATAAGGGAAATAAACATCCTTACCATTTCTGGCAAAATTAGCAATAGCCAAAGCCCCTGTCAGTTGCAATTGTGTGTGCTTGGATGTAAGCCATGTGCCAATGTTCTGGTAGATAACACCCTTTCCCTCTGCGAACAGCTGCTGCATGGATTCATCTGTAGTACAAGGAAGGGAGACAGAGACTGCTGCTAGCATTGCTACACTGTTGCACTGCCTTGTTTGCTGTTGTGAAGAAATACACAAAATACACATCTGCAGACATAACGACAAATAATGATGCATCCCAAAAGCCACAAGTGATCTCTCTAAAACCCCAGCATACAGGTCATGTCCTTTTGTGAGAATGGAAGCTAAAGCAATCCAGAAGGCAAACACAGGGCATTTTTCCACCACACTGTTATAGCGCTATTATTCTACTTTCAACATTCTAAGGAATCCTGGGATTTGCAGTTTAGGAAGGGTCATTTAGAATTCTCAGCCAGAGAACTCTTTGGCCTCAGTAAACTACAAACCCCAGAATTCCACAGGATGTTGAAAGCAGAATGATAGCACTATAAAAGCGTAGTGTGGAAATGGCCACAGTTTTTCAGCCTTCAATCCAGCCTGAGAAAAACACAATAGTCTTACAGCTGGCTGGTAAGAAGCAGTCTTGATAGGTTATGCTTGCCTACTCCTGGCTGGAGAGGATGCTGCTGCTGATAGGTGAGTGTTCCATGTCTTTGTGCTTGCTCACTTCTCCCTACTCAGCCTGTCTATATATAAGCTAAGAATCAAAACCACCCTAAGTCTTTGAGGAAATGTCTTTTCTCAAGAAAACTGATGCTGGCCAGGAAGTCACTATGACTTGGGGAAAACAGAGAATGTGACATAGTAAGCATAAGGTTCATGTTTCACTCATTTTCCTATCACTGTGTTAGGCTGCTGAAAGCTGAATCCCATAGAGCTGATTCATGATGTGTTTTAACTGCATGCAGAGTTGTTCGAAGCTGTTTTACAGACAATTTTTCTGCACAGCCAAACATTTTGTGAATGATAGCATTTTCCTTTTTTGCCCAGATTGTACAATGTTCAAGGCACATATAGCATGTGAGTTGCTTGCCATGAGTGCAGGCTGTTTTTGCTAAGTCTTCAGCAGCTTGAAAAAGGCCCTTTTCGCATGGCATTTGCCGTGCAAAAGGGCGCCTGGAGCATCGTGTGATTGTGAGGAGTGATCTGCTTGACGCCCTCACAATCGCGCAACGCTCCAGGGTAGGGCAGACGCCACTTCCACACTTTTCCATTTTTGACTTTCGGCCGAAAATGGTGAGTGATCACGCATTGCTCCAGGGCCCCACGTGCACTTGCCATGCGTGTGGAGCCTCCAGAGCCACGGCGGTCGCGCTTCCTGCCCCAGTGCCACCTGGGAATCTCCCAGGCTGCACTGCGGAAGGAAGGAAGAGGCAGGGCTCTCGCACTGCCTGCCTGGGAGCGGACAGCTCGTGTGGAGCTGAAGCAGCGGGGACACAAGAGCCTCTCACTGGAGGCTGCTTGTGTGATCCCCGCACTGCAGCGCTGAGAAAAGGTGAGGTGCGGAAAGGGCCAAAGATGTGGGTTCTGCGTGTAGCAAATTAAGCAAGCAAACCCTTCTGCAACGGGGATATACAGTCTGGATGGGGAAAAAATTCCACTGGAGCAATGGGAACTGTTCATATGCTAGATGCATACAAAGATATTTGAACTCTCATTTGACAATAAGTCCCTGGAGACTAGAGTTGGTTAACTAAAAGATAGGTCAGTTGACATACTGCTTTCATTGAATTGTTCTAAATTTTCATTGAATATCAACAATAACAAAACAACCACCTTTCTAGTATTCACTTCTCTGCTTCACCCATAACTGTCTGCTATCTCCAAGCTGGCAAATATCAAGCAAACAAGTAGATAACTAATTGGATGTCTGTTTTACATAGATTGCATTCTGTTTATAGTAATTATCCAAATTGTTTGACCATAAAAAGAATTAATTGCAATTCCCTAGTGTCTACATTTGGAACAAATGCCAAAGTTTCTCTCTTTGTCTAGTTAAGACAAAATAATAAGAAATACAAATGCGGTTCTTTTGATGAAATACTTTCATTAGATTAGCAACTTTTACTAATACTAAGCTAAATAGTACACACGGTATGCTTGCACGGTAGTGGTGTAGTGGTTTGAGCATTGGATTACAACCCTAGAAACCAGGGTTAAATTCTCTGCTTGGCCATGGAAACCCACTGGATGAGCTTGGGTACAGCACACAGTGGTATCCCTAGAAAACTCCATGATAAGTTTGCCTTAGGGTCATTGTAAGTCAGAAAGAACTTGAAGACAAACAACAACAGTCTTGCAAGAGCCAGGCTGGGTTTTAAATTCCTTTGTATACCCTGTTTTAAGAGGGAACCCTGCTTCAAGAGCTCTGTTGCTGTGACATGGCATGTTGATGACATTATGTGAACACCATCTCAAAATAAAAAAGTGAGATTCAAAGAAACTTTGAAACATCTTTGGTTTGCAGAACTTTGATCAGCTGTAGATAGATTCAGCAGCAACCTTTGATAGTATGAGATACTAGAGACTACTGGAGAAGTATATTATTTAATGAATAACTATATAAGTCAGCAGATAGCAAATATATATAGCACAGACAATCCTCAGCTCAAAGCAATATCAATCAAATATTCCATATGCAATGACTTCAAGTGGGGTATGGTCTGGATTTTCCAAAATCTTAATCCCCACCCCACTATGGTAAAAATATACCACCTCTGCTTCTCTCTGCCTTTGTTAAACTCTGTGAGGTAGTACAGTGGTATCATGATCATATGTACTGTGGCACTAACAGAATGCACTGAGGCCTGTAGGCTCTGGTGCAGACTCAAACAGTAACGTCATTAGGTGCCAGGTCCCAGACACAAGTTTGATAGTAATTGTAGAACAGATGTGGGAATGTGCCACCAATGGGCTAGGTATGGATTCTGAAGCATCCTTCTGAAAGTCAGTGACCCCAAAGAAGCGTTTTGTGTTAGTTTCTTGGTAGAGGTGGATTTGATCCCTGGGTCTACCAAAGTTGCCCGCTCCTGTCTTGGAGAAAATAGATCTGCTTTCAGGTATCTAGTAAACATTCCATTCCTTAACATTTTTTCAGATTGATTATGAATCTGAATAGAAGAGTTCAACCTATATGTTAGCAGGATGAGGTTTAATCTGGTGCATTGACACTGCCTTTTGAGCTGTTGTGGAGATATATCTTTTTCAACCTATGTTTATTTTTGTTTCCATGAACTGGAAAGTGCCCAAAGGCAATGGGAATTTGTATTAGATGATCTGATAAATGTTAAGAGATCTTCATAGACAACCTATTGATCTTCTCTTCCTCATATGTAGGAGATGGCTAAGGAGTTTTTCTCTACCTAAAAACTAGCTACTCATTTATATTATAGAATATTGCATGGAGTCCTTGAAAGCTGTTCTGGCTCAGAGCTCTGGATTCTTCCTGCTCTCTGTTTCAGAAAGAAGACTCTCCCTAATCACAGAGTAGCATTTTCCTATTACCAGCTGCTCTGAATATTGTTGTTACCCCAGTGGCAGACCCTGACTCGGAGGGATATAAAATTGATATCAAATATGACTTCCATGCCAGAGAAGTTGCCCAGGTGAGCGTCTAGACAAATAGGTCAAATGACCGAACCTAGGTCAAGGCCAGGAAAATCCCCAGTCATGTTTCCCAAGGACACCTCAGGCTAGACATGTCCACACGAACAAAGGGTCCTCAGTCACAAATAGCCAACTTGAAGGGATTACTTGGTTTTCCCCAGGTTGAGCCACTCCGACTTTGGAGAATCCTACAAAGGTGAGGTCCATTTAAATGAACCAATCATGCAAACCATTAAGTTGCTATTGTGTGGCATTTTTCCTTTATTTTGGCCATTGTTCTTCTCGGAAGAGGGCCTGCCCTTGGGGTACGTTCTGGCCTATAAGCAGTCCCCGTTTTTGAGGGTCTCTTTAGAGAACTCCCTGCCATGCTAGCAGACTGGCACTCTGTTAATTGAGTGATCCCTTCAGCCGCCTCTCCTCACTGAGCTCTGTCCTTCTTGCCACTTCCCGGACTGAAGACTTCAGGATAGGTGCAGTATTACTTCCTTTACACCCTCTCCGCTGTATCCCGTATCAATTTTCACCTCTTTCCCTTCTCGATAGGCCTTGTGTGTGTGAGTGAGTGCACTGGTGTGTGAGAACACATTTATTAATAAAATCCATTTATTGGTATGATTGTCTGGCTTTTTGCTTGGCCTGACCCCGTAAAAACTGGGTAAAAGATTCTGCTGGGTTACCCTGTGCCTCGTTTTGCTATTGCTAGTTCTCCGCTAATTTCCCCAATCTTTGCATTTCTGGAGTGAATCAAGGTGTCCCCCAGTTGATCCCCAGAAGTCAGGGTAACATTGTGAATATAGAGGAGCCTATTTGGACAAAAGTTTGGACTAGATTCTTTCCCATCACTTTCCAGTACATAGTCCTACCTTTCTTTTATATATTGTTGTAAACACGCTGCTTGAGGATAGAGTATGACTCTTTTTCTTTAGATTTTTATACTGCTTGATGCTTGATGATAGATAGTGCAGTCATGATAACTTGCTGGCTTTGATGGCTATTTATGATTCCATACCACATGCATGTATTGCACCCTGCAAAAGTACCACTTTCTGTGACTGGAGCTTATACAAAAAGGGTGCTAAGTCCTTACTACTGACAGAAGGAATTCCTAAAATATTAAGGAGCTGAACTGACAGTGCTTTGGAGCTGACAACTGTTTTCATATATACTTGCTTCCCATCTGCTCGGCCTGTGCACTTGTCAGTTAATACATATGATGCGCTACAGTGGCAATCCTATATGGACATATTTTTGAGAAAGCCCTGTTAATCTCAGTAGGACTTACTTATAGTAGAACAGCACAGAATTTCACTATATGTCCAAGAACTCTCTCTTCCCAAGGTGATTGACTTAAAGCCTAACCTAGGAGGTGAAGTGGCATATTGGCAGATTGGCTGACACAGGAAACTGAGTACCATCTTGCACAGGATTTCAAGGCAAAAGCAAGATGGAAACTGATGGAGATGGTGCATGTGGTCCATCAGAAAGCTCATCTGTTTAGAAACAAATATCATTGAATTGGATGGATACTATTTCCAAACAGGCATGGCTAGGAACGCATAACAATTATAATGGAAACATGAATCAATATTTAATCTAACCAATTTAATTACCATCACCATCTCAGCTCATGCCACCTAGACTGAGGAGACCTGAGCCCCATTATTCCATTCTATTACATGATAATGCCTGTTCAGCCATTAAACTTCGTGTATGGTTGACCTTGGGCTAATCACTGTACTTCACCCTAATGCAACTCATTAAGGCACTGTGGAAATAAAACAGGATGATCCCATGAGTCATGCTCTGAGCTCCTTGAAGAACGCCTCAGTACAAATAGGAAAAAGAAAACTGGAGATGTGTCTAATGCTCCATCTGGAGACAAGGCTGCAGAAGAACTCACATTGAGTCTCCAACTTCTCCAGCCAAATTTTAATTACTAACAGGATATGGGGGAGGAGGGGTTAAAGCGACATTTCAAAGTCCATCACAGCAGACAGCACAAGGGCATCTGACTCAACAAGAGTTGTCTCTATATGTGTATACGTGCAAGTTCGGCCTTCTTTCTATATTAGGGCCTAATTATATGTTGCCATAGGGGAGCGAGGGAGTGAAATGTTGTGGAAATCAAGCATCAGGAATAGCTGAACTGATTCAGTCCTCTTCCTGTCATTTCTGACTGTGAGCAGGCTGACTAGTATTTAAATGCTTCAGGCAAACTTTTCTTCACTTGGAGCCTAACATGGGCATGACATTAATCATCTTCCAACTGAATGATCACTTGTTATGTATAAAAAAGTCACCTGTGCAAAAGTCCTCTAGGAATCTGGAAACAACAGGTTGCAGATGTGTTTGCTGAAAGGAAAGGGAGCAGATGGCACTCTTGCAGCTGCTCTTACTTCATGCATCTGGACTCTCCTACCCTGGACTCTCTTAGACTTACCTCCAAGTAGCAGTGACACAATCAGATCTGACGCAGCCTTTAAACTGCACATGTCTTCTGGCTTAGAACTATCCTGGAGCCTCTTCAAGATCTCTGTCAGAGCCTCCTGAACACCCGTCTCAACCAATTGCAATTTCAGGGTATCTGTGAAAGGCACGATAAACAGGAAGTTTAAGAAACTACTTGCTGGATCATGCAAACTAGATCATGTAGATGAATCAGGATTTATTTCCACACTCTGATTTGCATCCCACCCTCTCTGGAAACTTAGAGGATAAGACTGTGTGGTCAGGGAAATGCCTTCCGTATTAGTATAAGGGAGAGGGTGCTTAAGAACTTCCTGTCAGTGGCGTAGCTAGAGCTCTCTGCTGCTGCTGTCTTCTTTCCTTGTCTCCCCTTTGCCCTTTCCTTTTGACTCTCACTTCCCCCAACTCTGCCTTGTGGGGGGCTTAGCTGAAGGAAGTGGGGGCTGTTGATGCCGCTTTCCCTTAAGTCTTTCCTCCGGGCAGTAAGTTACGTCCTTGTGGAGGCCTGTCCTCCATAAAATCAGAAACATGATTTCTCCGCAGTTGATGGTGCTCCCCCAAAAGTGCCATCCCAGGTGGACTGCCCCCCCCAACTAGCTATGCCACTGCGTCCTGTGTGATCTGCTCCTTCTGTGTAATTTCTTTTGGGATGACATCCGGTTATCCTTGCCCAAGGATGCTTTGCTGTAGTACACTCACTTTTCCTACTTTGTTTTACATTCCCCAACAGTGTGGTCCGTTTTCCCCTCCCTCCAATGGGTCCTTAGTACAATTGCGAACCCATTCTCTGATCAACCCCATCCTTCGTTCACTCTCCAGTTTCTAAGCTTCTACCACTTCAGCTCCTCTCCTATACCCCTAAGCACTGAAGCATCACTGCACACCACAGCACATGTCTTACACTGCATAACACATAACTGAGCAAACATGATCTTTGATTTCAATCTGCAGTCTTGCGGGAGATACTTCCCTGTGGTTAAGTAAGCATACAAATACATGGGACCACATGGGCACAACTAACTACCTCTCTTTTACACAGATGATCCTAGCCATCTCTCCCACAGACTGATGACTTGAATTGCAAAAATGCAGCTGATCCTGCCTACATGATCCCAGGATTGTTAGGGCCCTGTCACACTACACTGTTACAGCACTATTATTCCACTTTAATTGCCACAACAACATCATATGGAATCTTGGCACCTGCAGTTTAGGGAGAGGCATTTAGAATTCTCAGCCAGAGAGTTCTTGGGTTTCACTAAACTACAGACCCCAAAATTCCACAGAATGTTGGCATGGGAATAATAATAGAATAATAATATTAAAATAATAGCACTACAACAGTGTAGCGTGATAAAGCCCTCAGGCTCACCTCCTACTAATCTGGAAATGAGGCAAAAACAGTGGAAAGCTATTCAAAGATAATCTTTAGTCTGCAGGATTCACATCTAACTGCTCAGATCTATCATCAGCCCTGATTCTGAGATTTCACTGGCCTTTTGATAACAAGAGCAAGACCGTTTTCACCTTTGGTCAGAGCTGGGTTGTAGTGGCTTGACACTTCAAGATCCATGGCAGATTTAAATTCTAACAGGAATTCACATATGCACCAGTGTTACCCCAAAATGTGGGTGACTCAAGAGGCCCACCTGCAATGCCAATGCCTCTGTGAAATGGTTGTTAATATTAGGTCAAAGAGGAGGCCTGTGATGATGTGTGTGTGTAACTTTGTGAGATCTTTTACACTTGTGTGTACTGGTACTAATGCAGGGAAAAATCAGCCTGAGAGTCAAAAGTAAGCTTATTTATTTTATTGAGGGAACTGCAATAATAAACACAAGTTCCAAGCAGTCTCACAATCACACAAGGCTTACTGAAGGAAAAGGAAGGAAAGGTTTGGATAGTGACAGTTTAGGGCAAAGTGAGTGATATTTACTAATTTGGAGATGAGTGAGAAGCAATTGTGGCTTAGACTAGAAGTCCAAGGGTAGTACAAATTGGGAGTCAGAGCAGCAGAGTGACAGTATGTCAAAAGTACTATAAGTTATGTGGTGAAAAGCCAGGGTTTAAATACTCTTTTTCCACCCTGAGGGAGAAGGTGCAAATGGCTCTCTGTCAGGGTCCAGAGAGTGGACAATGAGGTCCAGAATGAGCTAATGGCCTTAGCATTAGGTGATAAAGGGACTGATGGGAATCGTGATGTCTCCTTGATGGCTGGGCAGGAAAGGGAATAAAAGAAGACTTTGCCAGGGAGTGGGAAGAGGATTGATGATCGTTAGTTTCGTTTCGGGTTCCATTGTCTATGGAGGTTGAGCTGTTGATGGACATTTGCAAGTCCATTGTTGCTGGATTTCCCTGATGATTTCCTAACTATGACCTGGCCATGCCTTGAGGTCCTGCCTGACCTAGTTTTCACATGTGTTTGGTCAGTCCAGCATGGCCATGCAGCCATTGCACTGTATAATCCTTCATATTTATGCCAATTCATATTTCCCAATTAAACCATATGAGTGTGTGTGTGTGGGGGGTCTATGGCCTGGTAACAGCAGGACTATGTGAGACGGAAACTTATAGAAACAGTTCCCCTGCCACTGTGTTGCTTCCTTAGCTTCAAAGCTCAGAGAAGTTATGTTTTGGACTGTAAGCCCTAGAATTTCCTAGCCTGTGCTTCATTCTGCAGATGAGTGAAGGGGAGCTATAGTGGCACCACCAGCTTTCTAACAGTACTTAAAATATTGTTTAGCTATAATACTAAGTATCTTTAAAAAGTATGGACTATTGGTGCAAATCAGGACATAGTGTTACCTTTTAATTCTGAATAAAGAAACTAGCATGGTGGGGGGCTGGTTGAGAGAAAAATAGTTGGAACTGCAGACATGAATAACTGTGACATTTCCCTTAAGTGGTTTCATTAATCTTAATTTGGTTAATTGAAGTTGATCATCCTGCATTAATCAACCACTGATGTCTACTGTGATCTAATCAAAACAGAGGCTTTGGGAGCTTTTACAATATAATATGGGTAACTAATGGCATTCTGTTGTCCAAACAGCCTAAGAAACATGACAGTCTGACTCCTGCTGAGAGCTTGTTCTTTATCCTTCCCCTCCCGGTTAATTGTCATGGCAGCTTCACATGTCACATTTTCAGCATGTGGTCATACACTGTTCATCAGGGAGTAAGTAAGTAACCGGTATCTTTCTGATGTTTTGCACTAGATCATGCCCACTACTCACTGTGTTGCATGGAGAATATGGGAGTTGTAATCCAAACACATTTTGAGGGCACCAGGGTTGCCTCTGTCTGTTGTACACGAGAAATGTGCAACCACTCTCCAAAATGTGTTAAACTACACAGATAACAAAAATGCCACAGAGAAATTCCCATTGGTTGTGCTCCTTCTGTGTATCATGCTTTTATGACAGTAGTGAACCAACTTTGACAATGCATTCCACTTAGAGTTTGCATTACACAGGGGTGGGCTGCAAGTGGTTTTCTAGTGATTTTCTAGTTTAAACACAACATCAGCCAGCCTCAGCTTCTGTTCCAAGGTTTAATCAGGAAAAAAAGACCTTTTTTTAGATAGTGGTGAACTTGTGGTTAAATAGGAACTCATGGTTCTTTGAAAGGGCGTAACTATTCTGCGAGGCTGTAATTAGATAGCAAGGTAATTACATAACAAGGAGAAAAGTCAGTTTACTATTTCAGGAAATTGATTGAAGACAAAGGAGGAGAAAGATTCCTAGATGTGGTTACAGAAACCACTAACACTGGCTCCATTGTGTGTTGGTATATCAGTAGCCACTATGGGGAAAAGATCCCATGTGCTACCTCCCTTTAACAAAGAATAACAAATCCTGATTGACTGAATTCAAGGACAGAGAAAGAAGTAAAGCTTGAGAGTATCATTCTGTATAACAAGTGAATTTTTATTTAGCAAGGTCAAGAGGTAGAGAAGCATGAGCACACCTGGTTGTCTGTTTATCTGTCTCTCCCCGCCATACCAGGTTTTCAGAGGGATACAGCCAGAAGCTAGCTTTGCTACTATACTTAAAATGCATTTAAAGAGATTGTTATAGCTTCCAAGGTAATGAGCTGAAGAAAGTTGCTCTTAAACTTCAGCTGACCAGACTTTAAAAAGGTCTGCTTCAAATGTGATTTTAAATGTTTGCTTTATATGTTTCTTCTATCTCAGGAAGCCAATTTTGCTAGCTTGGACAGCTGCATAGAATAAAGACATATAAGGCCACCACCAGTAATTTCACTGAGGCAGCTTAGCACTCTTACCGTTTTCTGCTAAGGTCTGTAGAACCTCAAGGATGATTTCAACCTTCTCATGGTGATTTGTCCTCTGCAGCTGGTGTACCAAATGTTCTGCCACTCTAGTCTTGCTAAGGGCCTCTTTAGCAGCATCTGCATAACAAATATAGAATTTGTAAGAATTAACTGATTTTTAAGTGTGTGTGTGTGTTTGTGTGTGTTTATTTCTCACTTACCAAAGTGGCTGCTTTGGTTCTGAAAAAGAGTTTTCTGAACTTTTCTTTCACAAGTATTGTGTGAACTCTAGGAAGGGGAGAGAGAGATGGACAACTTCTCTTGTGGAGCTGAAGGTGTGTGTGTGTGTGTGTGTGTGTGAAGCTGGTACAAAATTACCAGGACCTGACTATATGGCATACGTGTTCGTTTTTCTCAGTAGTATATATAGACTCCAATCCAAAAGCTACTAATTGCATATTAAGAATAGAATATATTTTAATATAATGCATAACAATATATATATTTCATATGCACGTACAACTCTGAATAATAGTTTGTGAATTTTTGCCATGAAACAGACATTTCCCTCCTTGAGGAGTCTGAATTTTTTTTCACCATGGCCTAAACTTGCTATCAGTGTCCCTAACTGAAGGGAAGAAAGTTGTTGTTTTGGTTTTTTTTTACATAGCCTTCAGTCACAGGCATGAGAAGACAGATTGGGAGTTTTGGCATGAAATTCAGTAGGTGCAGTGCTCTCTTCTTAGGTCTGCTGTGGTAATAGTAGACTTGATGTTTTAATCAGTATACTCTGTTTTAGCCCTAGGATGAAAGCATTGACTGCTGTTCTGCTACTACATGTTGTAAGGGACCATGGCTGTCAGAAGGCATTGTGCTTCTGGAAGTGAGGTAGAATTCCTTCTTTGTTTCAAATACAGAAGCTGACAGGACTGTCACTTGAATCTTTCTTTCTGCCCTACACTGTTATAGTGCTCTTATTCCACTTTCAACATCCTGTAGAATTCTGGGTTTGTAGTTTACTGAGGCCAAAGAGCTCTCTGGCTGAGAATTCTAAAGGCCCTCCCTAAACTGCAAACCCCAGGATTCCATAGGATGTCAAAAATGGGATAATAGCACTATAACAGTGTAGTGTGGAAATGCACTTTATTTAATACTAGTAGTGAGATATCATCTGCCATAGGGAAAGATCATAGAAAAGGCCCAACGGACCTCACCTCTAAGAGTGGAGAGGTTGTACCAGTCTGTATAAATCCTGGGTGAGTACAATGAATGACAGTGAGTGGCTAAATCATGTGCTTTGATGGTCATGAAAGCCTAACCCAGTGGCACCAGGGTGATCTGATGAGATGCAACAGAACTGGAATAAGGCACATAAATTTCCTTTCCCCAGTGGCATGCCATATGCATATTTGGGTGTTCAAATAACATAGTGGCCAAATGTTCAATGGACCTGGAAAATTCTGGTCTCTCCTTCCTGTGTCCATCCATGTGGCACAAACAGTTCTGTCTTCTAAGGGAAAGCAACAGGTAGCAGGCCCAGCAAGGACAGCTATTGGTCTGCTTCATTCCCGCTATCTACCACCTGAGGCACTTGCCTCATTCTCACTAATGACAGGGCCGGCCCAGTGAAGAGAAAGTCATTTTCTAAATTATGGGAAATGTTAAGAAGAAAAGTAGCACATTTTTGAATTGAGGTTGATTCAATACATATTCCAGTTCTAGCAGCATCCTTTGTACTGCAACTCCCAAAAGCAACAGCAGACAAAACCAGTAGTAAGAGGCAACAGAGTTATAATTAAAATTACTGAAAGAAACCAGGTTGCCTCCTCATACATGAGTGGATTGTGCCTTTCAGTTAAAACAACTATTGTTGAGGTACCTCTGTGTAAGTTTATGGGCGTGCAGACCAAGACAGATGTTAATATGTTATTGTTATCTGTTTGTATTAGTTTTTGTAATTTTATTGAGTGTTATTACTTTTGACTTCAGTCAGCTGTTGTGTTGTGAAATCACTAAAAGGGCAGGATATGAATCTTTGTATAAATAAAATAAGGCAAATAAACATACCAATAGGACAAACTACTGTGTAAGTGTGATAACATATGGACATCCCCCTCCCTCAGTTACTGGAAAAATTCTCTTGTTCCATAGAAGCTTTTGTTTGTTTTTGTTGCTCATTGTTGGTGAGTGAGTGGTTTGATGCTTAAAGCTACATCTCTGTTAGATCTAACAAATACTGACAGCAAACAACTTGCAATTGGAGATAGTGTCTTATTCACCTAGATCTGCAAGGTTGGATAAGGCCAGCAGGTTGACACGGACAAGAGGTTCATTATCTGGATAGTCTGACATTATCCTGACCAGGGAATCGATCACTTCTGCTCTCACCAGCTGCTCCTGGAGGTCATCTGTAAACAAAGAAAAAGGCAATTAGGGCCCAGGAACAATCTTGTAGTCAACACTGTGAACCACTAGGCAACTTATATAGCCTAAATCGATCACAGCAGGCTAGGAAGATTGTGGGGGTCACACTGGGAGGCTTAGTGTCTGAATGCAACCTATGGGCTACACAGTTCTCACCTCATCAAGACTTTTAAATAATAGGTTCTGAACCAAGATTTTTGAGCTTTTAGTATCATTATTATTGAGTGTATATTCTTGACTATTTGTGCTTATATTGTCAGCTGCCCTCATGGTTTTTGGAGAGGGAAGGTCCAATTAAATTTTTTAAATTACCAAACTAGATAAAAATATACACATATCAGCACCTTTCAAGGGACAAACACCACTTCACATAGGCATAATAAAAGATGGCTTCCATTAAAGGTACCCAGTTTGAAAGAGGCAGACGGAGCCCCAAGTAATGCTGAAGGGATCGTATGCTCCCACCAGAAAAATTATTCATGCCACTTCCCTTGTCAGATCATCATGCTTACTTGAAGGAGGCCCTTTTTATATATCTAGAGTGCACGTCCCTTTTCTCCTTTGCCTTTTCTATTTTCTGTCAAGTATCTTTTGTCCAGTCACATAGAGGACGTGGGGGTAGAGGGGTGATTTGCCCTAGGCGGCGATATTTTTTGGGGCATCCTGGCCCATAGCCACACCCCAGCGTGCCCTGGTCACTCCCCTGTGTGCCCTGGCCACAATCCCGTGCACCACAGTCACGCCCCTGCACACAGCAGCCACGCCCCTCACACTATAGTCCTCCCCTCCTGCCCCCCCGCACACTCCAAGCTCCGCCACTGCTTTTGTTTCTATGAGGCTGCCACTGAAGAGGAATATAACAAGTGGGCTTAAAATTAAATTTCATATCAAAATCACGAACATCTCAACACATTAACCTGTTTCTGTTTCAGTTTTTCCTGTCCTCCTTTCTTATCGTGGCCATACAAATATACCTCTAAGATCCTCTCAAAACCACTACGAAATTTCTGGCTTTGGAGCTGATCTCTAGTTGCTTTTATCTTGGAATATTTGCTGCTTCTCTCTGAAAGCTTGAACCTTGGAAACTATTGTCAGGGTTTAGCTATTGGCATAGCTCACTCTTCCTTCTCATGTCATCCAGTTACCATTAAACACTGTAACATGGGAGTTATGGCTGGGTGAATGGGTGAATGGTACTGTTATGATACCAGGCCTCAGTTTCACAACAAGCAGCCATAAACCAAGTAAAGAAAAGTAAAGTGGAGCAGATAAAACAGAGGTTCAAGCCAATCCAAGTATTAACCCTTACATTTCTCCTTTGCAAAAAAAGGAGAACAACTGTTTGAAAATGCTGCACCAAATGTTAATCTTTCCCACTGACACATGTTCTCAACTACTCACTATTATCATAGCAGATACGGCCAATGGCTCTGCCCACGTGAAGCAACATCTCTTGGTCTCTGCTGTCCAGGAGTGGTATCAAGATTGGTACCAAGCCAGCATCTATACAGGGGATCTTCATTTCCTCTACATGGAAAGAAGAGAGAGAATCTGTTCTGATATGCAGGCCAGCACTGTAATATTCAAAGAAATGAGGTCTTAGTTTTGAGTACAGCAAAAGTGGAACCATTTAAACTAGGGCAGGTGTTCTAAATTTAGACTCATTCAGATGGCAATTTTGGGATATGATGAAAGCAAAACTGCTAACACTTCAGTTTATAATGTTTTAAGATGAAAAGCAGGTCAGATTTTTGTGTGCTATTAGGATTGCAAAACTCATGTTCTGCTCATTAATGTATGTTAAATAAATGATTAATGCCCCACAAAATCCAATATTTAATTAATCTGGGAAAACTGGATTAACTACCCAAGCATTTCTTGGACATCTTAAAATTAATCTTTTTGGTTTGGTGCAAATCCGGCTAGGCTCCTTTGTATACTCATTGACAGTAGCAGACAGCTGCTTTGGAGGTTGTGGGAGCGAGGGAGGGAGGGAGGGTTTGCAATATTGTATTGTCTGTAATGATAATATGCTTAAAGGCTAAAGGCTCCCCCTGCACTATGTTTGCCTCACATCCAAACTGAGCCATCTTGATTGCTCCCCATCTCAAGTATCATGAATTGGGATGAGGGAAAGGGACGCATCGGACACTGCGGAGGGACCCCCTCTTGCATGGTTGTAGAGCTCTTTTCAGGACTTTTAATCTAAGTTGAAAGATAGGTGACTTCTTGTGGAATGCACCTAAATAGCAAGAGGACATACACCCTCTCTACCAGCTTTCCACAATAGGGAGGGTGTATGTCCTCTCAATAAGCACCCTTCCTATTATCTTTCTGCAATCAAGTAAAGATATTTTTATTCAATGTGTGATTACATGTGGCCTGTCTGATAGAATGTGCTGGATATTGTTAATTGTGCCGCTGATGGGTGTGTGAGTTTTTAATTATGTATTTTAACATTGTTTTAATTTGTTTTTATTATTTAATTTTGTTTTAATTTATGCATTCTGTGGATTGTAACAATGGCCATTTCCACATGTGGTCACTGTCCTGCGATGGGGACGCATTGGCAGCAGTCCGTGAGTCGTGCTACTGTATGACACGATCGTGGTCCTGCTGCAAACGAATTCCCACTCGTCACAATTGTGGGATATATCATTAATGGAAAAAAATCCATTAATGGCTCACAATTGTGTGATGCTCCCATCCCCGGCAGCCATGAGGAATGGGAGGAAGTGTGATCTACTTGCTTCCTTCCCCTATGCTGCATGGGAAAGAGGCTGGCTGCACTGCAGAAAGAGGAGTGTGTTGCTCATGCTCCCATCTGCAGGCAGCTGGCCAGGCGCAGACAGGAGTGTTGGGGACACACTGCCATCCCAGCAAAGGCCTTGCTGGGATGACACTGGGATGACAACATAAAAGGGTGGGGTGCAGAAATGGTCTTTGTCTTTTAATTGTTGCTTTGGGAAAAAACCTGGGAAAAAAAGCAAAGTATAAATAAATAGAAGAAGGAGAGGAGGAGGAGGAGGAGGAGGAGGAGGAGGAGGAGGAAAAAGATAATGATCATCATCATCATCAGGCAATCTGTCACCTCTGAGGAAGTTCCAACAGGTCTGGAAACAAGTTTAAGCTTGAGAGTTAAGTGCTAATGAACAGATCTATGCATCATAGTGTACCCTCCAATGTTTCACAGACAAAAACTGGGACATGTGGCTGAGCCACACCAACCTGCAGTCAAAAGGGTGGAGCCAGGCAACAGGAGGCAAAAGTTATTAGTGAAGAACACACAAAACTACTGTTTTACAAAGAGAAACCATGGAATTTATGTGCCCTGCTCCTTATTCTCCTCTTCCTCTTGCTGAGTTAATTGGGTGC
Source organism: Cyclura pinguis (assembly GCA_030412105.1). NCBI lineage: Eukaryota > Metazoa > Chordata > Lepidosauria > Squamata > Iguanidae > Cyclura > Cyclura pinguis. Next base: position 119,278,579 of record CM059601.1, on the reverse strand, counting down.
AAACTACTTTTGTACTTCGAATGCAGTTGCAGTCATTGAAGTAAGCTGGAGACACAGGTGGAAAGTCAAAGGAGGAGAGAGAAACTGGGACTTTTTAAAGGCAGCTGAAAAAGTGGGACAGCAGAGGATTAATCTGGGGCCATCCTTGCCCAGTTGGGGCAGCTGGAGGAAATACTGTATGTAGGTGGCCAAGAATCCTGAACAATCCATTCTGTTTCTTAAATGCCATGCTACGTACCATTTTTAGCTATCTCTGCCAGCAGCTGGGCTGCCTTTACTGAACAAAGTGTGTCACTTTGGAGAAGCCTGGCTAATGTTGGTAAAACATCACTTTCAGCTAGGAGAGTGCAGGTTCTATGCTCTGCAATGATAAAGAACACAATGAGATTAGAGAGCAGGAGAAAGTGGATTCTCAAAAAATACGAAAATAGGGCTATCAGGCTACAACCCCGAGGAAGGATTAGCAATTGGTGATTCTACCAGTGTTGTTTTTGAATTATGGCTAAAACACCCACAAGCTGGTTAACAGGCCAAAGGAGGTCTCTGTTAATGGATTCTTCTCTAGTCCTAATCACTTAGTATTGTCATATGGGTCACTCAATGCAGGCAGTGGCTTCCCAACTCTGATGGTAAAGTATTTGTTTTGTTTGTTTGTTTGCAAACCCTGTACAGTAAATCAGAATAGAAAAACTGCTTGCTAGTGCTATCCGACTTAGTTTTCTGATCTTATCTTAGTTTTCAGACCTTTCTGATCTTATCTTAGTTTTCAGACCTTATCTTTTAGCCCCCACCACCACTTTTTTGCAAAGTTCATTAATAGCTTTTGAGGACAATGTGACTACATCTAGAAAGACCTCAGGTTCAGATCCTTCATTTAGCTGTAACACCCACTGAATGTAATCAGACTTATTCATTCCCTTACTCTTTCAGCAGAAGTGATCTCATATTATGAGGTTACAGAAGGAGGGGAAAATGTGAAACCTCAAGTTTCTTAGAAATTGGATGGGACATGAATATAGCAAATGCACACATTTAGTACTACCCCTTGCTGTTAGCACTCAGGCTTTTTTCTGAAGAAACATATTTAAAGTAATATTATATAACGAAGAAAAAGATCTCTGAGTGTTACCAGGTACCATATGAAGGAATTCAAACATGTTCTGAGTACATATGCCTATCAAGGATCTTGTAACTTTGGCGAAATAGGGTTGCAGGCAAACTGGACTCAAAAACCTACCTTGACACAGACTTTTTCTAAAAGAGGAATTTTACTGAACATGCAGCAACCAAGATAAGAACAAGAGTTATCTTGTTATCGTTGTCGCTGTGTGCCTTCATGTCATTTCCAATGGCAACCCTATCACAAACCTATCACAGGGTTTTCTGGGGCTGGATGTGTATGACATGGGCAAGATTACCCAGTGGTTTTCCCTGCTTTCCAGGGTCATAGTCCAAGGCTCAAAGCACTGCACTATGCTGGCTCTGAGCCGCATTAAGGAGTAGCAAATATTATGACAGAGCTTCACAAACAGTGAACACACATTCAGAACAGCAAATTTGCAAGGCTGTGAGAGTTTGGTATTAAAAGCAGTTTGAAGCTGTAGGGGCTTCTAAGGGGAGAGTAGGATGAGAGAAAAAGGTTCAAAAGTAAGGTCAGTATAATAGTTTTCCTAACACACACACACACACACACACACGCTAGCAAAAGAGGGAGCAGTTTAGAGAGCTGTAATCCCAGAAATCCTTCAATCTAAGAGATTGATCGATTACTTCTCTTTAGTCACATTGAACCTGTGAGGAGCCAGGGAACCCTCCTGACTGGAGCAGTGCAAGTAATAGAGGACAAGTTAATCAAGGTCCTCTGAAGCCAGAGCCAGGACTTTGAGAAAGATTAGCTAATGAGATTCTTTGGACAAAATCCTGGATTCTGGGATCCTGGAAGAGTGATTCCATCCCAGAAGATTTCCCATGCAGGCACTGTTTATATACCAGCACTGTGTGTCTTCAGCAGAGGAAATAGGGGAGCATGTGTGATTTGGGGGCAAAGTTAGGGCCAAGCTATATTTGTGTCCAATGTGTAATCTTCTAATATATAAAAACCAAAGTTTGTGAGTTTGTGTGTGTCAGCCAGGCGAAAACCTCGTATGATTGGCTGTGTCAGGCGAGAAGACCTCATATGATTGGCTGTCGATGAAGATTCTATGGAATCTTGGGGTTGGCAGTTCAGGGAGGGGCCTTTAGAATTCTCAGCCAGAGAGCCCTTGGGCCTCAGGCTGGTTGCTGTGGAGACGAGGCCTAGGAGCAAGAAGAAGGAGGGCAGTGTATTACAGGTACTGGACAGGACAGTTTGGGGAATTAGAGACACAAGATCTCAAATCTGTATATTTCAACTGCATCTAATTCCTAAGGTGAGGTAAGGTAATTCTTAAGGTATTTCTAACAAGTATTACCTATGGGAAAATAAAATCCCAGGCAACGCTGGGTAAATACACTGTTTCTTATAAATGCAAATTGTATTAGATTGTATGTGCATGTGTCCATGATTGTGAATAGGGTGTTAATTTAACCCTCACCCCAGTCTTGGACATAATGTCTATTCTGAAACTAGTATTTTGCTTTTTTCTAACTGTATATGAATGAAGCTGCTTGGTAATGTGACATACTTGACTTATGTGCATTAAGAGGAAAGCCATAAGATAGCTTATGAATGTACAATTGCTTCTGTCCTGGGCTCTTTGCACACAACTTTACAAGACAAAAAAAAAATTCCATCTAAACATTAGGAAGAATGTCTTGAGAGTGAATGCTGTTCAACAGTGGAACAGATTGCATTAGAGAATGGTGGACTCTCCTTCTTTGGAGGATGGCCATCTTGTGGATATGCTTTAATTGTGTATTCCTGCATGGCAGTGGGTTGGACTAGATGATGTTTACAGATCCTTACAGATCTATGATTCTGTGAACTGTGAACTCTGAAGAATCTGGATTCTTCATGGTGTTGGGAAGCCCAATGTGCATACAGTATAACTAGCTCAGGCTTTCTTTAGATCTTTCAGTGAACATGTTTGAAATTGTGCATTCTGGGGAGTCACTTCTCCCAAAGACCTGTGCTTATTGTATACTCAAACACCCCTTGACAAACTCTGTAACTGTCCTGTGAGAAGTCATCAATCATTCCAGGTGAGCCTCAAACATTGTAACAAATGGAGTGGCAAGTGGTACTTGACATGTGTCCGCATTTTTTGCATTTACATGCACACAGATTAGATGTTGTATCTGTTCCCCCTCCCACCTTTGTTGTTAGGAAGAGTTATTTAACAGAAGATTTAAAAGGCATCCTTGAAATGCATAAAAATATATCAGAGAGAAAGAAAGAGTGAATGTGAACAAGTGAATGAGAGATTTAATAGGGGAAGGTATCAGAATAGATTGAAAGGCAATCAACTAAAAATAGGGAAGCCTCCAGACAACTGGAGTATGAGTGCACTCACTTTTAAGGAGTCTCAGTCAGTATTATACCCCATTAGGGCTTAGTTCCTTCTGCCTGGTCAAGTTTAACTGGCATTCAGTTACCCAACATGGAGAAGTTGCATTTGAAACTCTGGCAAGAATCTGCTTGTCTTCTCTTTCTTTCTTTCTTGAAATATTCTCCCTTTCCTTTTCTTTAAAGAACAACTACCCTTTTGCACCATCTGCTTCTTTCAATCAGTTTTAGTTGGCTAAGCAGTAAACAGCTTCCATCAGGTACAATTTACTCAGCTAGAGTAAGGCCAAATCAGATTATGTGCAAGTAAAGGGATAGGCATGTCTATGGACTCTAAAGAGTTCTCTCTCTGTCCTCCCTATTTGCATGTATCTTTAGTGCAAGATGACTCACACCTGACACTTCCACAAATCTCTGCAATCAGGAATGATAACATCATCAAACGGTGTCTACACCCATTGGTGGAAATCCGCTGTGCTGCAGACACAGCTCTGATTTATAAGAATGGAAAGAATATCCAAAAATATTTTTAAAAAAAATGTTCAAAAGCATTTGTGTGTGTGTGTTAAGAAACTGTGACAAACAGAATTCTGAACTGACAGTCCTTGCAGTTCAGTACTGATTGTGTGAAAAATTCACATGTGGTTGTTTTGCATAGAAAACAGCTTTGTACATGCAGGAAACAGGCTTTGATTTGCACATAATAATATTTGTATGCAGAAATACAATTTTCTGTGTAGAAAAAGCTATTTTCTGTGTAAAAAAATGTGAATTTTGCAAAGAATAAATTGTGAATTACAAAACAGCTATGGATAAATTTTGTGTGTGGCTTTTGAAAACTTTCTATCAGTGGGAAGAAAATGCTAAAACTACTTGTTGCTTTCTTTGAGAAGAAAATTAATGAAGAATTATATCCCTACTACCTTGGAGCCTACCTTCCCTTCTTTATTGCTGGTAAGGATACAAAGGTCTCTCTTACACCCTTTCCACATGCGAGAAAGGAAATGCCCGAAAACGGAACTCACCAGCTTTCTTGAGCATCTGGGCGAGTCCGTTGGGACGAGAACAGTGCGAGCTCGTCGCTCCGCACTGCTCCAGTGTCCAAAATGGCAGCTTCCGGTTGGTGGAGGTTCTCCACAAACCGGAGAAGCTCGCCAGCCTAAAGCCCACCCCCAGCAGATCTGCAGGCATGCACTTGTGCGCGCCTGCAAATCTGCAGTGGAGCGCGGTGATGGAGCAACACGGAGTTGTGCGCTCCGTGCTTTTTAAAAACCTCTTAAAAGAGGTTTTTAAAAAGCACGCTGCTCGACCAGTTCTGGTTGCTTTGAACCAGACTGAGGTATGGAACTGCAAAAAGTAGTCCACCCCAGTCCACTCCACGGTGCAGAAGACCTCCGTTGGAGGTCGCTCCACACCGTTTTAATAGCCCAGTGCCGAAATGGCCTATGTGTCTAACAGGCGGTTTGAATCATGACTGAAGGGGCTTTACCTCACTTCGTAGCTTCCAGCTACAAATATGGGCACAAACTAATTGACATCATCACTTCATGCTTGATGTGAGGTAATTTGAGGCCACTACATGGATGCAGGATAGCCTTTTGCCTTTATAGCCACTGGAAAGAGTCAAAGTTTTCCTGCTTCAACCCCATTACAAAGGTAATTGTATGCCTGCCATTTTTGCCCTTTTTGTTAAATTTAGTTCTGCTATGACACTTTTTTACACTAAAGTTGTTAAGTGATGTGTGGGGCACTCAGCATCACCTTGAAACCCCAGCTGGTTGTTACAAGAATCACAGAAAACACCTCCCTCCTTTGAAGTGCAAGTGACAGCTGCTTAGAAAATGCTGGCAGTAAAATAACCTACTGCCACTGCAATGAAGCACAAACTGAGCTGCAGTTAACAAAAAAAGGTAATTGAACTGCCTTAGCAAAGCCTCCCTACTAACTACCTGTTAAAATCAATGGCTTTATTGTGTTTTCAAGGGAATAAGTGGAGGGAAAAAAAGGGGGTGTACTCCCAAACCAAACTATTATCAAATTCGTAGTTTTTGTAGCTTTCATGTCTAACAAGTTAACTTGAGCCTGAATACTGACCAGGCCTTCCATTAGGCAAAGGGAGGCAGCTTCCTTGGACAACAGATGTTGAGTATCATGAAAAGGCAGCAAATTGCTATATATTAATTTATTTTTATTGTCAGGAAGATAGAATGAGGTGTTTGTGGGATTTTGTCTCAGATGAGAGAATAATCTGGGCACTATATTCCATGATTTTAGGGGCAGGCACTGTTTGCCAGCACTGTGTGCTCTTCTGCCTTAGGTAGCAAAATATTAAATCTGAGTCCATTGGATGCATTCTTTTTCTTTCCTGGAAACATGTCAGGGACCGGCTGCCAATGGCTCAGAGACCACCATTCTAAATAGCACTTCTTGAGGACATATGTTTAATTCCAAAAGGGATCATGGATATTCTGTTGGACTGTGCTGCTATTTGAAGTCTGAAAGGGCACCCTGGTACTCCTCCATCCTTGCTAACATTTTCCAAACAGAAAGGGATACATTCTGATTATAGCACTCCTCCCATGGGTCAGTGCTAAATACTTATAGCTGGGGACTCTTGTCAGCCTGAGATACATCGCATGTATTTGCTATATGGTACCTTGTCTCGCACCTGTGCTGTGAAGGAACTGTCTATAATGTGTCAGATTTTTTTAAAAGGATAATGTTTAATAAGAGGCTTAACCCCAGTCATGGATCTCACTGTACTTGTAGAAAAGCTGCAACTCAAAATGCATTCAGCTACATTTATTGTTTGCACAGATGGTGTGTTGGGATAGGTTCCAAGTCCATGTGAATTTATTGACATCAAGGGTGAGAATCATGTAGCTCTCCAGAAACTGTTGTGCTACCAGTCTCAGCATTCCTCTTAATTGGCTCTGCTGGCTAGGTCTCATGGGAGTTCCAGTCCAGCTACTTCCTGAGGGCCACGTGATTCCCACCCTTATTTATATGTAACTTCTAAAGTTCTGTGGAAGTGACTGAAACTGAAACTCATATTTCTACCAAAGATACCCTACACCCCATACCCCCCCCCTTGAAAAAAAGGAAGAATGCATTGCTGTAGTGGGAATCAGACAATGGGTCTGGTAAATGGGGATTGATGGTATGAATGCTTTAGGACAGAGTATCCAACTGTGGAAGGTGTGGGAGCTATTTGCCTCTGTGAGCGTCCCCACAAGCTGCATGGTTGTTCCTGGTGAACTTGGACATGGAAATTGGACCTAATATGGCCCATTTTTTTTGTTGGTTTGTAAAAAAGGCAGTGAGGATAAAGGAAAGCTCAATCACTATGATTTTGTGATGTTTTGTGTGTTTTTGTCCATTTTCGCAGCCCAAAGCTTTGGAGGTCTGTAGGGGAGCTTCAAAGGGTACAAAACAAGGTTGTGTGTGCCCCCCAGGCTTCCTCACCCCTCTTTAGAGATATACTGGAGATAATGTTTTCAGTTTCAGTTTTCTATTGGTCTTTCCTTGCTGTTTATGGGAAGCATCAAGGTCTTCTCAAAGCAGATTTCTGAAGCTTTCTAGCAAAGCCTGCTGTTTAGTGGCTTCCTTTCCTTGGAAAGATGGTAGACAGGAAGCACAAGGACATAGCACAGAGAAGTGCTATTGTTCAGCTCTTGTGCAGAGCAGTTCCTGCGAGCCCATCTGTCTTTCTGCCTGTCTGAAGATGGCAGAGTAAGACAGCAAAGAAACACCTGTCTTGTTTAGGGTGAAAAGGCACTATTCTTATTAAAATGGCTGGCAATATGTAGACATGCGGAGGATGGACTCTCTGTTTTCCTTTGATCTCCCATTCTCCCTCTTTAAACAGCTGGTGTGAGCCAGTCTTCTTCCTTGCAACAAGAAACATAAATACAAGTTTACAGTGGCCTCTGCTTCAGGTAGGTAGCATCAGGATGAGGTCATAATGGCCACTCCTCATCATTAATTGTTTTACTGAAAAGCACAATAGCCCGTGAGCAGAGCAATTGCAGGCAAAAAGAGGAGACTTGGCAGGCAGGCACCCCAGCTCTTAACAACATGCATGACAGAGTATCATGGTCTCAGCTTGAACAATAAAGAGTCCAGGCTTTAGATAAGCAGAAGGGTAGACATTCGCATGGCACTTCAGGTACAGTGGGCTTTCCACTTCCAATATGTGTCACAAGAGTGGATTAGGGTGAACGGAAGAGAAAGACTGAGGACTCTTTCACACTACATAGTTTTAGCATTATGATTCCACTAGAGCAGATCCTAGAGCAGATAATTAAAACATCAGTTTATAATTACTTAGAAAGCAATGCCATAACCACTAAAAGTCAATATGGATTTCTCAGAAATAAGTCATGCCAGACTAATTTTATCTCTTTTTACGATAGAGTTATGAGCTTGATAGATGAAGGGAATGCTGTGGAAGTAGCATATCTTGATTTCAGTAAGGCCTTTGACAAAGTTCCCTGTGACATTCTTGCAAAGAAGCTAGTAAAATGTGGGCCGGACAGGGAAATTGTTAGGTGGATTTGTAATTGGTTGACTGACCAAACCCAAAGGGTGCTCACCAATGGCTGCTTTTCATCCTGGAGAGAAGTGACTAGTGGAGTGCCACAGGGTTCCGTCCTGGGCCCAGTGCTATTCAACATCTTCATCAATGACTTGTATGAAGGAGTGGGGAGCATGCTCATCAAATTTGCAGATGACACCAAACTGGGAGGGGTTACTAGTACATCAGATGAGTTTGACAGATTTGGAAAGCTTGGCAAAAGCTGACAAAATGAATTTCAGCAGAGAAATATAAGGTCCTGCACGTATGCAGAAAAAATGAAATGCACAAATATAGGATGAGAGACACGTGGCTGGATAACAGTATGTGTGAAAGGGATCTAGGAGTCTTGGTAGATCACAAGCTGACCATAAGTTAGCAGTGTGGTGTGGCAGCCAAGAAAGCCAACGTGATTCTTGGTTGCATCAATAGGAGTATGATGTCTAGATCAAGAGAGGTAATGGTACCACTCTATTCTGCATTGGTTAGACCTTATTTGGAATACTGTGTCTAGTTCTGGGCATCTCAGTTCAAGAAGGATATTGATAAGCTGGAGCATGTCCAGAGGAGGAGACCAAAATGTGAACGATCTGGAAGCCATGTGCTATGAGGAGGGGCTTAGAGAGCTAGGTATGTTTAGTTTGCAGAAGAGAAGGTTAAGATAGCCATGTTGAAATAGCCATGAGATAGCCATGTTGAAATAGCCATCATTTCAACATGATAGCCATGTTGAAATATTTGAAGGGATGCCATGTCGAGGAGGAAGCAGGGTTGTTTTCTCTTGCTCCAGAGACTAGGACAAGGAGCAATGGATTGAAGCTGCAGGAAAGGAGATTCCACCTGAACCTCAGGAAGAACTTCCTGACGGTCATAGCTGTCTGGCAGTGGAATATGCTGCCTTGGAGTATGGTGGAGTCTCCTTCTTTGGAGGGTTCTAAGCAGAGGCTGGATGGCCATCTGTTGGGAATGCTTTGATGGGTGTTCCTGCATAGCACGGGGTTGGACTGGATGGTCCCTGTGGTCTCTTCCAACTCTATGATTCTATGATTCTAAATGGCACAAGAAGATTCTATGAATCCTTGAGTTTGTAGTTGGTGAGGCACTACAGTTCTTTGGCTGAGAATTTTAAACACCCCTGTCTAAATAATTTTGTACTGTGAAAGCAAAGAATATAGGGTAAAGAAAGAAGGGCCATGACAATGAGAAAGGGAGGGTATGTAGGCAGAAATAAAAGTGTTCACTCTGAATTAAACTTAATCACAGGATATTTTCAGGAAACCCAGAAATGGGACATTAACCTTCAAGAAAGCTTGCTGCTCTGCCAACCCAGCTGCCATCTGTAAGTAGTTTTTGGCTCATATTGTCACCCTGGTTAGTGGGCAAGATAGGACAACAGGTAGTGTTTTCTATGAGGTCTGTCATGCCCAGTGTATCTATTCTGATCCTTCAAAGACTAAGGTACACATTAAACACCTGACCTAGTAACTTCTCAGGAGATGCCAGGGACTGAATGGCAATGTTTGGGAGACAGATAATCCCCTCTGCCCCCAAGGCCAATTTATACCACAAGCTGTCCATATAAGGAAGAGAAGAGACAAGAAGGTTCAAGAATGGAATGAAAGACCATCAGTATTAGAACATGGCTGCAAGGTTACCAGTCAAATGAAAATGTACAGACATGTTGGAAGTAAAAGAGAGATAACATGCAGAAAGAGGCAGTTGCTGTGTCTGGGGGCCACTTTTGAGATTGGGCGAGCATTTGCCAGACTTTCTGTTTTTTATTTTTAAAGAAGTTTTTTGAAGTTAAACTACGGAAAAATAAGCTACATATAAGTGAAGTAGATTTAAAAAAATCAGCTGAAATTAATTCAAAATTCTTTTAAAAATACTAAAATCCCCCCCACATGATTAAGTCTACCTGATTATTATTAAATATACTCTCTAATAACACAAATGAGCTTTACAGGTGCACTGACATATTGTCTATGACACTGACTATTGCTACTGAATTAAAAGGAACTAAACTGACTATGACATCGACTATTCTGTTGGCTATAATGAATTTAATTCCTTTCCTCATACAGTGTACCCAATGTTTTCCTACTATATTTCAATGAAAACCATGATGTCAGTTTAAAAGTAATTCTGGGATGCACAAGAGGGCCATAGCAAAAGGCTTGCAGGGGTCCTATTTGCCCATGGGACACACTTCATTTATCCCTCTTGTACCATACAGAACATTTTTTTCCAAGAAGAATAAGAGGTTTTGCAGACTGTGGATGAGATTACAAAAGCAAGAAACTATTTCCGCACAGTCCAAGCACAACTGAATGAATGCCAACTTAACCCTCCAGACACCAAAAGTTAATAGTTACTGTTATAGTTTTATTTTAAAATGAGTACTCTAGTTCACTTTTAAAGTAAGGAGTTACAGATACAAAGAGGTTGAAGTCTGCTCCCCAGTTATCGGGCCAACAGGGTGTAGTGCTTTGACTGCTGCACAATCAAATTAACCTGGGTTCAATTCCCTGCTCAGCCACAGACCAGGTGCCCTTGGTCTTGTCACCTACTCCCAGCCCCAGAAAACCTTAGAGTCACCATAAGTTGGAAATAACTTGAAGGCACACAACAGCAGCAACAACACAACCCACGTATTATATTTCTTTAATCTTTCATTTATTTTTATATATATATGTGTGTGTGTGTGTGTGTGTGTGTGTGTGTGTGTGTGTGTGTGAGACCTATACTAAGGCCCTTTTCGCACCTTACCTCTTCCCAGTGTCATTGCGAGGGGATCACGCGAGAAGCCTCTTGCAAGAGGCACACGTGTCCCCTCCGCTTCCCCTCCACACCAGCTCCATGCTGGCTGGAAGGAAGTGAAGCACTCCGCCCCTTCCTTCCGCAGCACAGCTGGGTATTTTCCCAGGCTGTGCTGGGGGAGGAAGTGCGATGGCCGCACATCCAGAGGCTCTTCACACAAGGTAAGTGCGGGGGGGCACCAGAGGGACACGCGATCGTGCATCATTTTCAGCAATGAGCCGAAAATGATATAATGCACCATTGCCACCTAATGGCCTCAGGAGCATTGCACGATTGCAAGAACGTCATGTGGAACAGTCCTCACAATTGCGTGACACTCCTGAGGCCATTTTGCAACAGGACTGGTGTGCGAAAAGGGCCTAGATCAGTCTGTGGAATCCAATTGTCAATCCTAACTTACCAACCCAATCCCAATAAAACTGAATAGTGGCATGTTGGAAGGCAAATAAGATTCCCCCTCCCTCTACCCCTTTGCAGAAAGATCCAAATGAGTTGTGCAGAGTAATAATAAAAATACAGTTCAACATATTTTAATATTAACTTACTGTAAAGTCAGTGTGAATTCAATATCACTATAGAGAATATGTGAAAATATGAAAAGGACTAAGGGAAAGGCTGGGTCAGTCTCTGCTATATTGCAGAAATACTTAACTGTCTTCAGCCAGAGCTTGAAGAACTCCATTTAGGCTTTCAACTATCTGATCTTCTCTGGTGTCTCCTCCACCAAATCTGAGATGTTCCAGGTGTAGATTTAGGGACTCTGTTCAGAAAGCAAATGCAAAAGAATGAAAACAGTATTTTCTTGCAAAGTCAGGCCTATGTAAAAGAAATATGGAATATGGTTGGGTTGTTGGGAAACGACAAAGTATCTGCTCTCAGTGGCCCAATCACTTGCAAATCTTCTTTGCAAGCTCATTCCCATCCCAGAAGCACTCAGTGAATTAGCTACTGACACTTCAAAACTGCATAGAATATATTAACATGTGTTCAATATGGGAGTGAAGAGAGGAGCTTGCCTTTTCTACCAAACTAATCCAGATTCTTTGCAAGCAACAAATTATGCAAACAGAATCAATTTGCATATGTTAGCCTTCTGAAATCAGAATTCTATTCAGACACTTACCTGGATTATCTCCCCCACTTCCTGTTGAAGGAAAAGGCAAGACAATTGTCCTCTTGACTCAAATGATTTATTTCACAAATAGCAAGACATAGAATGAGCAGGCGCCTAGATTAGTCAATACAGTTATATATTTTTACTTAAAAAGAAAGACTATCCAGATGTTTTGTCATTTCCATAGTGACTTGATCACTGGGCTAACACCATATGCATAGCGACTTTCAAAGTCCTTCCAAGATGTAGACCAGATGGAAGATTATGTTATGGTATAAAAACAGAGATACAGGAGAGAATAAGCCAGGGAAGATTAACTGAAGGAAGATTTAGCAAGCAGTGAAAACTTTCAAATATATAGATGTAAAATCATGAAATCTACCATTCTAGGTGTTAAATTTATGTCTTTCAAATATCGATGGCACAATGGAATTTCGGATAGCAAAATAGGAAGAAATAGTGTTTGTCCCCAGATATGTAGGAGCTTTTATTTTCTTCCAGACAAATGTCTAGATTCCATTTCAGATTCCCTGCTGAAGAGACAAACCTATATCTATTTACACTCTAGGGCTGGCCATACCATTGAGTAGAGTGGGCAGTTTCTCCAGGCAACAGATATTGTGCAGGGGTGCAGAGTTATGTACACCAAATGGCCTCCTTTGTGCCCAGGGGTTGAGCTTCAAGAGTGGGGGCAAAACACTGTAGTGTCCCCCAAATAAGAATTCTGCCACAAAATATTGAAGTTTCTTTCAGTCCCTAAACTTATAGCACTGCTGAGAATGAGACATTGTTCACACTGAGAGCTCTTATATTTACTGTGTTCACATACCCTTTGTCTGCCTCCCCTTCCATTTTGGATTACTAAAGTATACTTCTAACCACTCATCTGATGTCTGATATTACTGCAATGCTAGTAATTTGGGGACTGAAGGAAATAAAAATAATTTCGGGGGCTGAATTTTTATTTGGCAAGTGTTGGCCTTATTTTGCCTCCCCTCAGTTATGCGCATCTGTGCTTCAAAACTCAGACAAGGAGGCTGTGCCCAGTGGTATTTATCTTGGAGGTAAGAGAGTGGATCAACAGGGGGTATGAAGAAGATGGAGTCTGGCTTAAAAGAGAAATGAAGAGCAGCTCAGAAGTTAGTCTTAGAACTGAAGATTATCATTTTTTATAATTAGCGAAATAGTCTTAGAACAGAAAAGCACCATTTTGATAATTACTAAGAAGTACCCTAAAACTCATAGCACACGGAAAATGCTGGTCTGTATGTACATTTCCCAAACATATGACTGAATTGTGAGAACTGAATGAGAACAGATAGCCTGTGGTACTTTGGCCATTTCTGCACCTGGCTTCTGTAAAGGTGCAGAGCGACCTCTCACAGAGGTCTTCTGCACCGTAGAGTGGACTGGCATGGACTACTTTTTGTAGTTCCACACCAGCATTCACTCAGGAGCGGCCGGAACTAGCTGCGCGGCGTGTTTTTTAAAAACCTCTTTTTCGAGGTTTTTAAAAAGCATGGAGTGTGCAGCCCCGTGCCACTCCGTCGCCCGGTTCCGACACGGATTTGCAGGCGTGCGCAAGTGCGTGCCTGCAGATCTGCCGGGGGCGGGCTTCCGGCTGGTGAGCTTCTTCGGTTGGTGGAGAGCCTCCACCAACCGGAAGCCGCCATTTGGGACGCCGGAGGACTGCGGAGCAGCGAGCTCGTGCTGCTCTGCGTGGCGACGGACTTACCCAGCTTCAGGTAAGCTCCGTTTTTGGGTGTTTTCGCCCGTCCCCCCCCCACATGCGGAAAGGGCCTTTGAAAGAGTTCCAGGTACAGTAGAAGTAAAAGACCAAATATAGGCAGATGAATAGAAAATAAAAATGACAGTATCCTTTCAGTTGGTGTAATGAGGCTAAAAATATTTTTTAGCAAATAATGTCTTCAGAGCAGCCCTTGTAGAAGGGAGCAAACCGAAGCAATTGTTAGCTTGCAGATACAGGATTGTTAACTGAAGTTAGAAGTAGTTCATATGAACATTTCATCTCCTTCACTTCTTCCAGAACAGAAATCAGTAACGAACTGGAGGTAACCAAAACCCGCTTGTCCAAAGCATGAACTTTGTAATAGCTCATGGCTAACTAAGCTTTTGCTTTTCTGAGAAAGAGGAACCCACTGGGATTCATTGAAAGTCAGAGGCCCAACTGGGTTCACTGTTACTACTTAAAATTAGAGCAGACAACTGATGGAATACTGTTAGCACCTTAACTGATAAATTACTATGTCAGGGCTGTGACTGTGTCACGACTGTGCATGGTAGGGCTGGGCAACTTGTGGCCCTCTGGATGTTGCTGAACTCCAGTTCCCATCATCTTTCAACATTGGCTTTGCTGGCTAGGGATGAAAGATATTGTAGCTCAATAACATCTGCTGGTGAGTCATGCAATCTATTGGCCTGCTGCATGGCATGGTACTGGGTGCAGAATTCAGTTCCCTCAAATTTTTAGATGGAGATCCTGTATGGCAAAGCATAGCATAATAGTTCCACATGTGGAACTGCACTACAGCTCCCCAGATTCACTACCAAACTGCTGCAGCACCCCCCCCCCATGGCCATTCCATGGCTCACGGAAAGTGTGTGTGTGGGAGAGAGAATCAGAGAAACATCTGGCTATGTCCCCCCAACCAGACACAGAAAGATTTCTTCATCCACTGTGATCCTCTGGGGTTCTCCAACAGTCTCAATATAATCTTATGTAATCATTCTGACTCTGGCTATGAGGACATAGCCAGATGCTTTTCCAGCTTCCCCTTCCACCAGTCACAGATGGGCTATTGGGAGACCTACACTGGATCTGTGACTGGTGGAAGGGGATTTGGTCATTGCGGAGGATGAAAGAGAATATCAGTCTCTGTAACACCAAAAACAACAACAACACTAAGAACATTTCAGCATTAGCTTTTGCTTTTTTTTTTTTTTTAAAAAAATCATGTTTCTAGACATGTGAATGAAAAGTCAATGGGTTGAGTCCATTAGGAACTGTGTTCCTAATGAATCAATAAATTTTAGGTTATGACTTCAGTGGCCCACTGATTTTAATGGAATTAGAGTTCAACAGACTTTTAATATCTGCTGACCTGAAAGAGATGGTTGAAGATGGTTCTAGTGAGTAGGTTGAATGTCTTGTGTACTTCCTTGTGCCTCCCCAAGGACAGCAAACCCAGAATAAGTTATGCAGTACAGGTCACAAGACAAGATATCAGTAGTGCACTGAGGCAATTTCAGACTTTGGATTTGATACTCTTCTGTTACTTTGGGCTTTAGGTAGCCATGTGTATGACTTCAGTTGTGAAGTCCTAACATTGTCCTTCTATTCCCATCATTATGTGTATTGCGACTGATTCTACATTTCTAATATGTTGGGTGGGGGAGACAGTTTGCAAAACCCAGATTTACAACAAAACAAAACTCTGATCATGTGTATTTAAAACTCACTGGACTACTGTGGTTCTAAGGATAATATAAAGATTGCTTTTGCTGTCTGGATGGCAAACAGGGTCATTGGGATCCAGATTTAGCCAAGTGCAACTGGACTGCTGGAACTGGACTTGCTCTCACTCCTGGTCACATGTTAGCCCCTTGGGGGATCTGAAAATGCTACTCAAAGGGTTAGGGGAGCTTGCTGAATGAGGACAGTTGACAAATTTTAAGACTGTGAATTCTAAGGTAATTTTTTTAAAAAATTATTCTCCACTGGAAACTTGAATGGATGTACTTCCAATCTATAATCTCCATTGTATTTCTGCCAATTTTTTTCCATGGGGGGCGTGAGGTCGGCAGAAGTGACTGATCATCATGTGTAGAGGCTGTAGTTCCAAAGGAGGTTGTAACTTCCCCCCTCCAAAGAGAACTGGAAGATTTTGTCAACAGATATATTTAATGTATGCATTTCCAGTGTTCATATACTGCTTTCCCCTTTTAAAATCCCAGAGTAATTAAAAATAAAACAGTGTTTTAAACGTAAAGGATAAAGGTGATAAAACATTAAAAAAAACCTGGTATAAATCCAAAGACCCACTGATGAAAAAAGAAGGGTAACCGATAAACAGTGAGGAAAATGCCCTTGTAGGTTAATCTTCAATTGATAAGGTAAGCACTCAATGCTGGGAGTTGTCTCCCCACAGTTCAACAGAAAGACCATTCCCCATACTGAGAGTTACAGCACAGAACACCCTTCTTTACATCATAACCCAGCAATCCCCACTAGGTTATGACACAATAAGATGTCTCAGTCACAGCAAAATTGTATATAGGGACACCACAAAGACCTGCCTGTATGGTGAAATGTTCATCAGAAAGCTTTCTTCAATTATCCCAACCACTGAGAGGTCCTTCCCTCTGGTGACCAATAGACTGGAGATATTTGTTTGCCCAGCCCTTTTCTCATTTTCCAAAGAGAGGAACAGTCAATTGTATTTGATTGGGCAATTGGAGAAGAGGGTGGATACCACTTTTTACAATACCATTTGATCAGATTTTCCTTGTGTTTAGGATTTTGCATTTTCCTCTCAGAGTAGTGACTGCGTTCATCTTTGCCTAGATGCTTATGAGTTTCATGAAGATGGAATGTATACAGAAATGGATGGATCATTGATATGAAGCAAGTGGTAAAGCAGATTCTTCTCCTTAGTCATGTGGGAGATGCTTTATTTGATGGTCTGTTTGTGTTATCCTTAAAATGTGCACAGAGGCACTTAATCTCTGCCCCTGAACTGTCTGCACAGTGCTTCTGGAAACATGGCTAGCATGAAATGATGCAAGTTGACAGGTCTGTACTAAATTGGAATTTCAGGCCATCCCACACTCCATAAAGTAATGCATCAAATACAATAGATATTGCTGCTTTTCAAGTTGATTGAAATGCAGCCTGTTACTTTGCAAATAAGTTCAAGTGACCGGCTGCATTTTTAACTGGTGGGAAATTACAGACGAGTTTATTGTGACTAACATTCCAAGCATTCCCAGATTCAGGGTCCTATATTGATTCTCTTGAAAGTGTGTATGGGGAGTGGGGGTATACGTTTATGTTCCTATCTGTGTCTCTGTTTCACAAGTAACCCAATTCTGTGTATATTTGTTTGGAAGTAAGTCCTACTCAGTCAACTCAGTGGACTTACTCCCCCCAAATTATATATTGGATTGCATCTCTATGTAAATGCTCTGCAACACCATTCAAAAAGAAAGCACTCAGGTAGGTTCAGAATCCTAACAAGATCCTTCAGTTGCACAACTGTACATGGACACAACTAGTATTGCCAGGTTTTCACAATAGCAACAAGGGATAGTCAAAATTCATGACATGCAGAGTTGATGATCAGGAAATCGCTATTAACACATTTGTGTTCTGTCTAAATACCAAATGGAAAGTACTGATTTCACTTAGCTTAATGACGTATTTTTCCATAAAATTCACAAATTGTCCACATTCATAAATTACATGACGTACACACATCTGCCTTTATGGAGGGTCACATCTTAAAATCTGTTTTTTTTTTTTTTTGAGAGGGGCATCCTGTTAAGTTTATTTAGAGGCAAAACCTTCTGTTCTTCAAACAGGGGACATCCCTTATAACCATGGACACCTCCCAGTCTTATAAGAGACAAGGTTTCCAGGCCTCCAACAGGGATCTCCTTATTAATAAGGGGCACCTGACACCCCTAGGCACACGTGATTAGAAAATTTCTTAACCATTAAATTTCTTAACCATTTCTGCTTTCACCATTTTTTCAGCAACTCATTCACATTTTGGAGCACTCACTGGGGAGCCGTTCTAAGAGCTGGCAGTGCAGAGAATTCTCACATTTATAAAAGCAACAGAGGTTTGAGGGAGAATTATGACCTTTTCTAAGAATTATCTCCAAAAGTTCAGGCAACAGCTATGGAGGTGTTCAATCCTTGCATCCTGAAGTTCTCCCTCGTTTCTAGGTGTGGTTTAAAAAAATATAGTTTTAGCATATCTGAAATGTTATGATGCTCCATATTAAATGTCTTGCAACAGTTAACTCCAACGTTTTTTTTGTCGTGACCACTGATACGACCCCTAACCTCTCTGAAATGGATTCAGAAAGCTGAAGTTTCTAACACATGCAGCATTCAGATCGTATGCATTCTACAGTATACTACACTACCTCTGACAGACTCTTTAATATTACATGTCCTGCCAATCATTCTACTCTTGAAGGTAACATTTAGCCTTGGTAAATAAAACACATATTTTAATCAGTAGATTAATCAACAGCAGCTTTAGTTGATTAACTGATGGGGCTGAAAGTTCATGACGTACTTGTTCAGAACGGTTTTGATTCTTGTGTGCTGCTGTAAATATAAAAAGAAAAGAAAAAAGCCACAAATGGTTTTTACTTCCAACAGCAAATAATAAATCTGTTTGCCTTTTTCCAAAATGACAGGTATCTTTTATTTAATTCAATTTCTCAAAAAGATGCCTATGTAGCAGATTTGACAATAACAGTTTTCACAAGTTTAAAAGATTCATGATTAATTAGCTAACAGTTTGTTCTATGCCAGCTTTTCTATATATAATGTCTCTGTGTATATATACACAAATGGGTGTTCTTTAAAGTACAAACATATGCACTTAAATGCAAACAAATCCTTTCTTCAGTTTCTATAGTAGGAGGGGGAAAAATCTCCCATATATGAAATACCAATCCATTTGTCTATATTTAGCATTGTTTTACTCACCCATGGATGCTGCAGCTTTCCAGACTGGAGATAATAAGGAACACACAGTCTGTGTGAGGCTTTCTCTCCTACAGCTCCCAAGCTGTGAGTAAGGAGAATATTTTATAACTCTCCAGTAGACGGGCAGCCCACAGCTTCTGTCATTCCCTCATCCTTGTTTCTCGGTGACCCTGTGCTTCAAATGCCTCTAATGCAGCCTAATTACTTAATCTTCAACACTGCTTGTGCTTCCTGTTTACATGTTATTAAGAGAAAAGGAAAAGCAATAGAAATTTCGCGCACACATACACACAAAATGCGTAGCTTCATGGCAATTTTGATGGGACTTGGTTATATTGTCATCTAGAGAATGGTCAAAGTTCTCATGCTTTCTAAACATCTGCAAATGTGTTCAGTTCTGCCTGGCTCAAGTTGACCTTGGCTTCTTTGACTTAATACATGGCTTAACACAGGACAGCTATTCAGACTGGAGTAGATGTCAGCAAAGCTTGGCCTTTAAGAGCACTGCATGCTTCAGCATGTCCATCTGAATAGTTCCCTAGCATTTGACCCATCAGGTGCTAAACAAGGGCAGCTTAAACTGAAGTGAATTGAGTTCATGAAAAACTGAGTGTGTGACAGGGTTGGTGAGTGAGAATCACCCAGTCCCCTCAGATATTGTTGGACTGCAACTCCCAAAAAACCTAACCACCATAGCCAAATGTGAGGAATGTCAGATGTTGCAGACCAACACAACTGGAGAGCTGCATATTTCCATCCCTGGCATAACAGGATAATCTAACTTTTTAAATTCAGGGCTTTATCACACAATGCAGTTAGATAACACTTACAGCTGGATAATAGTGTCTTTGGTTGGGGCTTATCACATGATGTTGTTCCTCTTCTGTTGTTCTCCTGGCTTAATTTGTTAGTGACCTACTTTGTAAAAGAAACACTTTCCAAACAGTCTCCCGTTGGGAGAACAACAAAAGAGGAACAAGATAATGTGATAAGTCCCAGCCAAAGATGCTATTACTCTGTGGTAAATATGATTTACCTGCCTTATATGATAAAGCGCTCAGTGAGACTTCTACAGCTAATTATTTTGTAAGGTACTAGAGCATAAGCAGGTGAATCATAGCATCATAGAGTTGGAAGAGACCACAACTGCTATCAAGTCCAACTCCCTGCCATGCAGGAACACACACTCAAAGCAGCCCCAGGAAATGGCCATCCAGCCTTTGTTTAAAAACCTCCAAAGAAGGTGATTCCACCACTCTCTGAGGCAACACATTCCAGTGGTGAATGGCTCTTACCATCAGGAAGTTCTTCCTGATGTTTAGGTGAAATCTCTTTTCCTTTACTTTGAATCCATTGCTCCATGTCCTAGTCTCTGGAGCAGCAGAAAACAAGCTTGCTCCATCTTCAACATGATATTCCTTCAAATATTTAAAGATGACTATCATGTCACCTCTTAACTGTCTTTTCATCTGGCTAAACATACCTAGCTCCCCAAGCTATTTCTCATAGGGCATTGTTACCCTGTGTACTGGGGGTCCCAGGAGGGACACCAAAATGTGCTCAACTAAAGGTGGGGAAAATTAGCTCAGAGCTCTGCTTAGCGTTACAAGAGGCAGGGTAACGTAACGAGATCTTGAGCCCTATGTCTACGGGGTCAGGTCGAGTCAAGGAGCACACAGAAGTTGAAACAATAAATGATGTTTATTAAACACAAGCAAAACAGTGTATGCGACACATTCACACAAGATAACTAAAGGAAATAAAGGTTGGAGTGGTATAGAGGGATTTTTAGAGGAGTTGCTGGTTTGGGTGATACTTCACCTGTCCTGAAGCCCAGGAAAATGGAGAGCAAGGCTGGGGTGCGATGTAGCTCAGCATGTGGAGCTGAGGGGAGGCTCGCCAAGCAAAGTGGCAGCAAGGCGGGATGAAACTCAGAAGCATTCCGAGGAAGGTCTTGGAATCAAGGGTTTTTATAAGGAGAATGTGACTGCAGGCTATGCCGTACTTGGGGGAAAACAATAGATTCGGAGTTGGAGACAAAGCCTCCGAAAGGTCAGAATCTGAATAATTGAGCTATCGCAGTGGTTCTCAATAGAGTAGCCAGTATGCAAATGCAGAGTACTTGGGTATTGCATAGTTTACCCATCAAGCTGCCGTCACGGGGCAGAGGCTCTTTTGTAAGTTGCGTGCATCCCTAATTAGAGTACTTGCCTGGAGGTCTCCTAAAGCAGGGAGTCAGCTATTTTCTGGCCTGCCTGTATTGTATTAGGAATTTTACGGTAATTAACGGCCGAGCTTGTTTACGTGGTTGTCCGGTGGCCTCGCAAGCACATGGAGGGGAATAGAGAAGTGAAGCCGAATTGTGATATCAAGAGGATATCTTTTAATACCCACAAAGCTCGGACTAGCCAGGGCAGTAACAGCATGATTTCCACACCCTTCATCATTTTGGTCACTCTCCTCTGGACATGTTCCAGCTTGTCAATATCCTTCTTAAATTGTGGAGCCCAGAACTGGACACAGTATTCCAGATGAGGTCTAACCAAAACAGAATAGAATGGTATCATTACTTCCCTTGATCTCAACACTATATTCCTATTGATATAGCCCAGAATCACATTGGGTTCTTGAGCTGCCACATCACACTGCTGATTCAAATCCAGCTTGTGGTTGACTAAGGCCATTTCCGCACTGGATGTTATAGCGCTGTTATTCCACGTTCAACATCCTATGGAATCCTGGGGTTTGCAGTTTAGAGAGGGGCCTCAAAGGCCTCTCCCTAAACTGCAAACCCCAGGACTCCATAGGATATTGAAAGTGGAATAATAGCACTATAACAGTCTAGTGCGGATTTAGCCTCCTAGGTCCCTTTCATACATCCTGTTTTCAAACCAGGTATCACACATCCTGTATCTGTGCATTTCATTCTTTCTTCCTAAGTGTTGTATCATACACTTTTTCCTGTTAAAATTAATTTTGTTAGTTAGTGGAGGAGCCAAGATGGCGACGAGGCAGCAGCTACTGTAAAGAGCTCCTCTGAAAGTTTATCCCTTGGTTATCTTTTTGTTGCCATTTTGCATAGGTTATTGTTTTGGATGCCAACCCATTCTGTTTTACATTTGTTCTTTCAGTGGCTGGGTCCCCAGAAGATGTTAAAGTTTTGAGTATACGTGCAAGGAAGGCTGAGTTTTGTTGTTGTTGTATGCCTTCAAGGCCATCTATGAGCCTTTCTTTACACTTGTTTTCGCCTGTAGTTTGAATCCGGGGGAAGAGAGCTGCAACTTTACTTGAAAAGGGACAAAGCTTGGAAAATGTTCTTGCTTGGAATACAGCTGGCGACGTAGTAGGAGAGTGGAGGAACTACTAATACTACAAATGCTGCAGAGAGGAGGTTACACTTACAGTCAAGTAAGTTGAGCCTGAACTTGGTATGTCTTCACCTCTGCCCTGGTTTTGCATCTGAAACCTTTAATTGCCAGGTCCTAAGTGGAAGGAAGACTGAGGTGCAGGAATAACTGTCACATCATATGTAAGGAAGATTAACCACTTTCAAACAACTTTCAAACTGAAAACTGCAAATTCCTCATTTTATTAGGTTCAAGTTCAAGGCTGCAAGGACTTCTTTCTCTGAAGCTAAGTTTTTTTAAGGAGATATGCCTAGTTACTCCCTCATGTTTCTCTAATAGTTTTAAGAATAGTTTGTATGCATTTGTCTTGCTATTTTAAAACAGTGTAACTATGCTTTTAAAACTTACATGCTTGTTTTAAATTCGAAGAGTATTTTTTAATGGTCAGTTTTGACTTGCATGAAGTGTTGAACTACTGAACTGTTCAACTATCTCAAACCTGACAAAACTCTAAATCAACATCCAAAGCTGAACTGATATGGTTGGGGAATGGTGGCTCTTACCAGAAGAAAGTGTAAACAATTGGGTCTGGACTTAACGTGTGAAGATGCTATTGCTGCTGTTACTACTACTACCACTTCAGTTAATAACGATCATGACCAGTGTAAAATCACAGACTTTTTCTGTCCCAATTCTGGGAATTGTTCTGTCCCAGTTTCTAAAACACTGAGACACATGAGGTGGAGATTATGGACTGGTCATTAGGTCCTCACCACGTAATGAAAACAGCAGAAGGTGAAAACCTGGAAGATAGTTGTTGCAGCTTGGCTGCTTTTGTAGCTGGTACTTCACCAGTACCTAAAGCCCAGATTGAATATCCTGAAATTCTTCAGAGGGGTTTAGTTGATACTCTGACTCTGCTCACCTCAAGCCACACCGATCATGTGAACTGCGCGTTTCTCTCCCCTGGAACAACTTTTTTAGCTGATGTGGACAAAGATTCAGGCTCAGACTCGGACTTGTACCCGAGGCTCAGACTTGGACTTGTTACCAAAAGTTTGGTAACCAAGTTGTTAGGTAGTCAACATAAACTGATCAGGGGCTTGTATAAAGGTTAGTCTGAGGACATCTCTTGTATTAAGAAGTTCCTATCTGAATACAAGGACCTTCTTGATACTTTAACAAACCTACTGTTGGTAAAAATACAAGGGGAGGGCAAAATAACTCCTAGAAATAATGGTGACACCACAACAAAATCTAAGTTTGATTTCTCCGTTTAAAACTTTAAATGAATCCACTGATCAAGGTATTTTAAATTCCTCTAATCAAGGTAACTTGGTCAGTGGAACAAGGAAAATTTCTAGGAAATGGAAAAGCAAACTCGATATACACCCTAACAATAGGAACTCTAAAAGTAAAAATTCCAAGGTTTCTACTTGTACTAAAAAGAATGATAAAAATATAAAAACCAAGCCCAGTAGCAAATCTGTCCCTAAAATGAAATTCGACAGTTTATTTAAAATACTTGAAAAAAAGGACAAGAATGCCAGGATACCCTCCCTAAAACTTAACAATAATAACAAAGTAAACCTGGAAAGTCAAGAGCTAGTAAGTATAGTACCAGAAACAAGTTTTCCCTGTCTACAATCAGTCCCTGAAAATAGAGTAAAAACAGAAACTCAGGAATTACCAACACAGTTACAGCCTGGAAACAAGGTAGACTTTTTCTGCTACAAAGTTCCATCATACGTAAGTAACTCGAAACAACCCCAGATAATTAATTCCTTGCATTTACAATTAATCAGGCAGAATTTGGTGTTTATTAATTACTCAAAGCCAAAGGGCATGTTGTCACAACAGGAAACAAAAGTAGACTTCTGGTGGAGAAGACATGCCAATCGGGTGGAATCCACAGAGCTGAGGGATCCCCCCATCCGACGTGAGCAGGAATTTCCTCGGAAAGGATTTCTAACTTAGAGGAAATTGATCCTCGGATTAAAGGGGATCACGGAGGAGGCTTGACGGGGATCCGGCGAGCCCAGCGTGCTGGAAGAAGAGGAGAAAGGAGAAAGGCACGACTGGGTCATGGGATCGAAGAGCCGCCATTATCGCGCCGGATAGCCTTTACAGGATAGACGTGTCCCCACTGTTACATAACCCAGTAAGTAGAAAAGCAAGAAATCCATTGGAACTACTCGGTCTGGCTTTTACTGGGGAAGAAAAGGTTCAGAGCTGGATTCTAACTCTAAAAGAGAGACGTGATCCTGGTAGAAACAACTCCGGGAATGAGAAGGAGGGTGGTGTAAGA
The DNA here is from genome assembly GCA_030412105.1 of Cyclura pinguis. Classification (NCBI taxonomy): domain Eukaryota; kingdom Metazoa; phylum Chordata; class Lepidosauria; order Squamata; family Iguanidae; genus Cyclura; species Cyclura pinguis. The sequence continues at coordinate 119,254,182 of CM059601.1, read as the reverse complement.
TATTGCTGCTGTGTGGCTGTACTATTACACTGATCCTTATCCGAGAATTTCTTAATCTCTAAAAAACCTCTAAAAAGCTAAGCATTAACAAAAGAGCAAAAGATCGTAAATTAGATTAAAATTTAAGGAAGCTACTGGATCGGACTAGAATACTGGACTGGACTAGGCTGGATTGGACTAGAAAAATAGAAAACATGGAGAGGAGTGACTCCACTTCCTTCTGCCTGCGTCACTAGTTATTGGGGAAAAAAAACAATAAAAATAATTAGTAATCTATAATTATAAAGAGCTCTGGAATTGGATCAAGTTGGGAGAGTTGTGAGAGCTGAGAGAGGGATAAAAGTGGTGACGAGAAGTGATTATCGTGACGGGAGGGCTGAAGATATCAAGAAGCGTATGGCAGGCGGAAGAAGTTGAGTTGGAGGCAGAGGGAGCTGTGAAGATAGCGACGGACGAGTAGAGACGAATTACGGGATTAGGATGACGGGAGGGGTAGAGACAGACGGAGACGATTGATGGAGTGGAGACGGACAAAGGAAGAAGAGAGAGCAGAGACGACAGAGGGGGTAGAGACGAAGGACAGAGACGACGGAAGGATTAAGACGATGGATGGGATAGAGATAGACGGGGACGACCGACGGAGTAGAGACGAAGGACAGAAAAGAAGAGAGAGTGGTGACGACAGAGGGATCAAATACGAAAGACGGAAATGACAGAAGATCTGAGACGGTAGACGGGATAGAGATAGAAGGGGACGACCGACAGAAAAGACGAAGCACGGAGAAGAAGGGAGAGTGGAGAGGAAGGAGGGAGCAGAGACAAAAGACGGGGACGACGGAAGGACTGAGAAGGAGGAAGAAGACGATAGATAAGTGAAGAAGATAGAGAAAGGTGGTTAGAGACGGGGGAAAGAAAGAAAGAAAGAGGTGGTGAGACGAAGAGAGAAAAAGACATTGAGGGAGAGAGAGAAGGGGGAAGATTTTGAGGGTTAATATTGTGAACATGGATAGAAATTAAAGATATAGGAAAAGAAGAAATCTGGAAAGAAGCTGAAAGGTATTTTCAATTATTTTTGTGTCAGTTTTGAATGGTTGGGAGGTTTAGGGGAAAGGGAAAGAAGTGGAAGTAAGGAGTGGATAGATAAGATTAAATGAAAGGATAACGTAGCTTGGTCTATGGTAATTGAACAGCAAATAATATTGTGAAGTATATTATAAATTATAAATCATAAATTGCATTTTGGAAAATAGCAAGACCTAAGCATCTAATGCCTAGCTGTTAAAGCACTGTTACTGCTATACTGTTGACTGATTTAGCTGCTAAAGTGTTAAATTACAGTGTGAATATTTATTTTCAATTAACTGAATTATTTATTGAATAACCCACTATTGTTTGACCTCAACTGAATTCTTGAACATATCACTTATTGAAATACCTGTAAGTAAATAATCAGTGTATTTTGAGATAATGTTCGCTTTTGAAATTATTGTTGGTCATCTAACTGGAATTAGTTAAATATTTGACTAATTTAATGAGAAGAAATAATTAACTGTGAAGTTGAGAGTTGTCTGAAGGAAAATTGGGGTGTCCAACAGGTTTAATAAATTAAATTAAATCAAATCAAACCTAGATAAGTAGTAGATAAGTAGTAGAAGAAGAAGGAAGAATCAGAGAGGGTCTAGGTGGAATAAATAGAATATAAATAGGTAATAGGTAAATAGGTAAATAAGTAGTGGGATAATTTGATGGTTTGATAGTTAAATAATTTGATAAAAGATCAAAATAATATAGGATAGAACAGGATAAATAATAAAGAGCCAAGATGAAGTCGGCAGGGAAAAGGAGGGCTGGGACTGGAACCCAATCGCAAATACAAACTTTATTGCAAAGGAGAGCATCGACGGAAATTAAGACACCAATTATGGAAATGGAAATAGCAACTACAGAAAGTCAAGGGACGAGTCAAAAGGTTGGAGTGGATGTAATGGAAGAATTACAGAAACTAACAATGGTATTCAAGACGGAAATGAGAGAAATCAGAACGGAAATGAAGCATATGAGAATAGAAATAAAAACAGATATAAAGAAAGAATTGGAAATCTTTAACGAAAAACTAGATAATATCTCAAAAGAATGGAAAAACGTGAGTGAAAAGGTAGAACAGATGGAAGAGAAGACAACGAGGTTGGAAGACCAGATGGTAAAGACGGAGGGAAAGACTGAGCAACTAGAAAAGACAATACTACTCATGGATATAAGAAGTAGAAATAAGTCGATTAAAATAAGAGGATTGAACGAAGTAGATCAAGAGGATCTGTATCAAAGATTGATGAGGCCCTTAGCACATTATATAAGATGGGAACCGGAACAACTAGACTTGGAAATTGATAGAGCATTTTGGGTAAATTCGGCGGTGGCAAAGAGGAAGAAGCTACCACGAGACATTGTGATATATTTCCTAAGGGAAAGAGTGAAGGACCTTGTCTTGAAGTGTAGCTACACAAATAAATTGGTGATAGAAGGAATGGACGTGAAAGTATTTAAAGATATACACCCAACTTTGTTGAAAAGAAGGAGACAGTATAACTTCTTAACCCAAGCTTTAAGAGAAGTTGGAATTAGATATATGTGGGAAAGAACAGAAGGAATTTCTTTCACGTGGAAGCAGAAAAGATTGGTTTTGAACACAGTCATGAAAGCAAGAGAATTTATGAGAAAGTATAAGGAGGAACTATACAGAACAGGAGAACCATCACGAGAGTACCGAGAAGAAAAGGGAAAAGAAGAAATACAAACAACTCAAGGATTGGATAAGAAAACGAGGAAAGAACAAATGAAAGAGGAATTAGCGAGAGTACAAAGAGAGGAAGAATTAGAGAGAAGACGGGAAGAAGAAGAGGAAGAAGAAGAAGGAGAAGGAGAAGAAGAGGAGGAAGGAGGAGAAGAACCTATTTCTGCACAAGACCTAGATCCAGAACTGGGAGAAGAACAAACAGAAGAAACTGAGTAGTATTAAGGAAAATTGATTTAAAATAATGAAACTAAGATTTATATCTTGGAATGTTCGAGGTATGAATTCCACGTATAAAAGAAAACGTATATTTCACCAATTAGAAAAATTAAAATTAGATGTAATAGCAATTCAATAGACTCATATTAGAAGTAAAGATTTGAATTACATTAAAAATCCAAAATTAGGGCAAAGCTTCTCCTCTACAATTAATAAAAAGAAAAAAGGTGTAACAATTTATGTGAATAATAAATATGAAGCAAATCAAGTCTATAGAGATGACCTCGGTCATGTAATAGCAGTTGAGGTAAGAATTAAAGATTTAAAATTATTAGTAGCTGCAATATATGGCCCCTTAGAGAATAAAAGCAAATTTTATTCAAAGTTATTGGAGAATTTAATCGATTTAGGGAGTTACAAAATGATTCTAATGGGAGATTGGAATGGTGTCTTAAATCCTCTGTTAGATAGATCAAGTACCGATATGAGAAGCAATAAAACAAATCAAGGAAAATTACCAAAAAGCTTTTTTGATTTATTGGATTATTTGTCTCTGGGAGAAGTAAGTAATAAAAGAAATAGAAAGGAAGATAATTTTACATTTTATTCAGATAGTCATAAAAGCTGGTTGAGAATAGATAGATTTTTCATATCTTTAGAAATGAAAAAAAATATTATTAATACGGAAACATTGCCTAGAACAATCTCGGACCATTGCCCAATACTTTTGAATATACAGCTGGGTGTAAACATTTGGAATTGGAAATTAAAAGAAAATTTATTAAGAAATGAATCGGTAGTAGCGAAAGCAAAAAAAGAATTAAAAGAATTTTTGGAAAACAACATGGATAAAGAACAATCGGCTCAGATAGTCTGGGAAACCAGTAAAGTAGTAATGAGGGGTTTTTTTTATAAGCCAACAGGCTTGGATAACAAAATGTAGGAAGGAAAAAGAGATATGTATTTTAGATAAACTTCAAGAAAAAGAACGGGAATTAAAGGGAAGGTCTAAAGATGTTAGAGTATATAATGATATTCAAATTTTGAAGAAGCAACTTACTTTACTAGAAACAGAAGAAATGGAAAGAAAATTGAAGCATATAAAACAAAGACATTTTGAACATGCTAATAAACCAGGGAGACGGCTTTCATATAGATTAAAAAAAGAAAGGGAAAAAAGTAGTATTATGGAAATAAGGGAAGGACAGACCATACATTATCAACAAAATAAAATTAAGAATATATTAGTAAATTATTTTGAGGAACTATTTAAAGAGAGGGGACAGTTAAAAGAACAAAAAACTAAAATAGGGGATTATTTACCTCAAGAAGGTATTATTGGTTTGACAGAAATACAAAGAGAAGAATTGGATAAACCGATTACATTAGAGGAAGTTAAGGACGCAATCAAGAATTTAAAAGAAGGGAAAGCTCCAGGTCCAGATGGATTTATAGCGATGTATTATAAAATATTTCAAGAATTATTAGCCCCCCCATTAGTTCAAGTAATAAATTCTATCAATAACAAAGATTTTCCAAATTCATGGAAAGATTCAAATATTGTGTTAATCCCGAAAGAAGGAAAGGATAAACAAGATAAGAGAAATTATAGGCCAATTTCATTACTAAATATTGATTATAAAATTTTTACTTCAATTTTAGTGAATAGATTAAAAAGGATACTAGTGGGATGGATACATGAAGACCAAAATGGATTTTTACCAGGTAGGCATTTGAAAAATAATATAAGAGTAATTATAGATATAATAGAATATTATCAAAAGATGAATCAAAAGGAATTAGCTTTAGTATTGTTAGATGCAGAAAAGGCCTTTGATAGTGTGAATTGGAATTTCTTATTTGAAGTGATGATTAAATTAGGAATGGGAAGAAGATATAGAGATTGGATTCAAGCGATTTATAGGGAGCAAAAAGATGGAGAGAAATCAAAATCGTTTAAGATAAATAAAGGTACGAGGCAGGGATGCCCACTTTCCCCATTGTTATTTATCATGTGTTTAGAAGTGCTACTTATTAAAATTAGAAATAATAAGGAGATAAGAGGAACAAGGATTAAAGGATATGAATTTAAAATCCAAGCATTTGCAGATGATATGGCAATAATCTTAGAAGACTCAAATAAAAGTATCAAACCAGTCATGGAAACATTAAAAGAATTCGGTCAAGTAGCTGGATTACGGATCAATAAAGATAAATCATTAATGATTACAAAAAATATGGCGCAATCTCAAGAAGCAGAATTAATAGAGGTTACAGGATTTAAAATAGTAAAAAAAGCAAGATATCTGGGTATAAAAATAACGACAAATAATTCAGAACTATTTGAAAATAATTATAAAAAAATCTGGAAAGAAATACAAGATGAATTGAAAAAATGGGAGAAATTAAACCTATCCCTACTGGGGAGAATATCCGCTATAAAAATGAACACTTTACCAAAGATAATGTTTTTATTTCAAAATCTACCAATATTAGTAAACGATAAAGCTTTTAAAAGATGGGAACAAGATCTTAGCAATTTTGTGTGGAATGGAAGGAAACCTAGAATCAAAAGGAAATATTTAAAAGAATCAAAAGAGAAAGGTGGTTTAAGCATGCCGGATTTAAAATTATATTACGAAGCTTCTACGTTAGTTTGGATGAAGGAATGGATTTCATTGGAAAATGTAAAGTTACTAAATTTGGAAGGATTTAATTTGTATTATGGTTGGCATGCATATGTTTGGTACGATAAACATAAGAGTAATAAGGAATTCACAGATCATTATGTCAGAAATGCAATCTTAAGAATTTGGTTAAAATTTAGGAAAAGATTATACCTAAAACTACCATATTGGACCTCTCCACACGAAGCATTTTACAAGTTTGAGAAAGTAGGAATAAAAGAATGGGTAACATATAAGGATATACTTAAAAAAGAAGGAGTTAATATTAAATTAAAATCTAGGGAAGAATTAATAGCAGAAGGTTTCTCAACACATTGGCTATTGCATAGACAATTGGCGGGAAAATATAAAGAAGATGTGAAAGACAAAGGAATAACCCTAGAAGAAAATGAATTTGATAAAATAATGAAATCAGGGGTAAAAAGGCCCTTAAGTAAGATTTATAAACTGCTGTTGAATCTAGAATTAGAACAACAGATAGTTAAAACAAATATGATAAAATGGGCAAATAATATAGGACATCCAATAACTTTAAATCAATGGCAAAAAGTTTGGAAAATAAATCAAGAATTTACTAGAAGCTATGATGTAAAGGAAAATTTTTATAAGATGTACTATAGATGGTACTTAACCCCAGTTAGAATATCTAAAATGAATAAAAATAAAAAAATAATTACGTGTTGGAATTGTCAGGAAGTAGGATCCTTCTTCCACATGTGGTGGTAATGTAAAAAAGCTAAAAAAATTTGGTTACAGATACATAAACAAATAGACAAAGTGTTTAAGATCAAATTTATAATCTCTCCAGAAATATATCTCTTAAATATTTTAGAAGGGATAGTTAAGAAAGTTAGAGACAAATATTCAAGAATTATATGTTATATGATATATGTGGCAAGGATTACATACGCAAAATATTGGAAGACAGAGAATATACCAAAGATAGAAGAGTGGATACAGAAAATATATGAATTTGCTGAAATGGATAAATTAACTTTATATTTACAGAATAAGTCGAAGGAAACATTTAATCGAGAATGGGAAATATTAAAGCCTATGTGGGAAGAGAATTGGGGTAAAAATGCGCTGATAGGTATGTATGATTAATTTGATTGAAGGAAGAACTGAGATATGATGAAGATGAAATAAAGGAAGATTAGACAAAAAAAAAGAATTAATTAAGATTAGAAAAAGAATTATTAAAGATTAGAAAGATTAGAAATATAGTCTAAAATGATAAGCATAGTTAAGTATTAAATAATTAAATAATAGTTATAATAAAAGGAAATGTCAAAGAATAAATAATAAATGATAAATTAGAAAATAAATAAATAAATAATAATATTAGGAGAGAGGTATGATAGAGATAAAGATAAAGTAGGTTTAGAAGAGAGATAGAGGATAGCAGAGTAGAAGGAAGGAAATGCAGTAACTGGAAAAATGAAAATAAAGTTGAGCACGAGGAAGAAAAGAGGAAGGTCGCGCCCAATGGATAGTTAAAAAGAAGTCAAGGTATGTATGATAGAAGAAGAATGGGTTATGTATGAAGGAATAAATGGAAGGTAAGATAGTAATTATTTAAAGTTTGAGAAGATGATGCATGATACAGGAGAAATAAGAAGGATGCATCATCTAGAAGGATAAATGAAGAAGTGTAACTAGGTTTGATCAGGTATAGTATTTGTATTTGTGTTTGTATGTGAGGTTTTATTGTACGTTTGTATGTAAATGTAAATCTTTTGTATGTACTGTTTTGTGTTTTGTGATTTGAAAGAATTTGTTGTATAATAAAATTTATTTTTTAATAAAAAAAAAGGAAACAAAAGTACATTTTTTTGCTGCTTTTAACATCCTTTGGTATAACATCAATTGAAATGAAGTCTATACTAAAGGTAGAATATATTTTTTTCAACTATATTAATGCTAGAGCTGTTATTTCATTTACTTCAGCTGATATTGCCGCAAGAATTTATAGAGTTAAGGAGAGATTTAAGAGTGGGGGAATGAGTATTACCAGGCATTTTAAAGACATTTCACCAATTCTTTCCCTGAGTCATACAAAGAGACAGAGACATTTGCTCCCTTTAAAGATCCACCAGTTGGGGACTTGATAGATTTAAGTACCCCTGATAATTCTGTTACTACTGTTTGTTGACCTTCCTCTAACAAAGCTAATAAATCTGTAATCTCATTAAGACCCTCAGATATAAATAGTGCTACTTCTATTCTGTCTGATGATAGGGATGATATTCATATAGAATTCCTACCAGAAGAATTAATGTTAATAGACAGTTTTGACACTCTCCCAAAGCAGGACCAACAGCGGGCTCTGTTAAGGCTTGCTTCTTTGATCAAATACTTAAAGGATAAATATCATCAGGATTTCAACACTTCATCAGTCAACAATAGTCTAGGTACCTCTCAAATAGAAGAGGAAGTACTGCCAGGGAGAGCAGGTAAGAATAACAGAGGAATGGTAACAGGTTCCAAGGCTGCAATAGTAAAATCAACTAAACCTAGTCAAAATGGCAATCTTTCTAAAATTGGAGATCACGATCAAAGTTTATACCCTCTCAGTTCATTTCATCGTGATTCCAATTTGTTAAATATTAAAGGCCACAATTACCTTGTACCGTCTCAACCAGATTTATGTAAGATAGGGCCACCAAATCCACCAAACTCTGGCAGACCAAGCCTGGGCTTGCTAACTCAACAGGTTCCCGTATGTAACCCTTATGTTTATAGGAATTTCCAAGGTATGCTGGATGTAATATCAGAACTGGATTGACTACATTCAGGTACTGTTATGTCTTCTCTAAATATACTTTCCTGGAACATAGCCGGCTGGACCTCCGAAAGCAAAGATCAGAATTTTATGGAATATCTAAATAAGTTCGATCTAATTTTTTTACAAGAGACCTGGTGTTGCGACCACGTTTATGTTAATGGTTTTGTATCATATTGCCTCCCTGCACTTTCCAGAAGTGGTAAAGGAAGGGCTAGTCAGGGTTTATATATCTTGGTTTCTTCCTCAGTTAATTGTAGAATTACTCAGTTATCAAGTTATGACTCTTCTATACTGTCCCTAGTTATGAAATTATTAACATCTAATCTGACTTTACTTTTATTCAATGTGTATTTTGCCCCAATGGTCAGAAAGGAAGATGCTACATCAGTTTGGCTTAAGGCTGACTGTTACTACTTAGAACAGATGACTAAATTTCCCAGAGCAAGATCTATAATAGCAGGTGATTTTAATGCAAGGACAGGATCTTACTTAATCAATGCCTTTTTAGACTGTAACTCTCCCAAAACAATTAAGGAACAACTTATAGTCAATTCACGTAGTTCAAAAGACAAATCTATCAACCCTGCAGGGATAGGTCTGCTTCAGTTTGTTTCAAATAACGAATTGTACATCCTAAATGGCTCCAGCCCTGATGACCTATGGGGTGAATTTACATTTGCTTCCACCAGGGGTTCAAGTGTCATTGATTATATTCTTATTCACAAACGTTTGAAAACCTTGGGGTTTAACTTCAGAGTAGCAAAGTGCTCTGATAGTGATCATTTTCCCCTGGAATGCTTGCTGAACCTGCCAGGCAGGTTAAAGTTGGATTCACGACATTGTATGCAGCCCCACTCCTATTTAATTTTTATATCAACTCTATGGTGGCGCAGTTCCAGAACACTAACTTTCATCCCCCAAAGATAGCTGATAGGAATATTTCAATCCTGCTTTATACAAACGATGCAGCCATACTCTCAAGAACACCCATTGGCCTTGAAAGAGCACTGAGAATCTTAGTTCAATATTGCAGGGCAAATCAATTAGAACTCAATTACCAAAAAACTAAAATTATGGCCTTTACCAAAAGGCCTAAAAAACATTTGTGGAAGTTTGACGGCCATAAAATTGAGCAGGTTTCTTGCTTTAAATATCTGGGAGTAGTTTTACAAGCAAATGGTAGTCTGAAAATGCATGGGAAATATGCTGCAGATAATGCTCAAAGAAGTTCATCGGCTATTCAAAAATTCTTTAAGTCAAAAGGAGGACAATTTATACCAGCAGCCCTCAAATTGTTTGAGGCAAAAGTGATGGCGGAACTCCTTTATGGCACTCAGCTGGGTCCCTTTCAAAACTATGCACCATTAGGGCTTGTACAAACAAAATTCTTAAGAGCAATTTTTCAGACTCCCAAGTGTGTTTCAAATGCTACTCTAAGATTAGAGTCAGGCTGTATGAAAACAGAGTCTAGGGTGTGGGTGATTATAATAAACTATTGGTTTAGATTAGTTTCTTCTTCTACTGGCTTTGTCTCTTTGGTGCTGAAAGATGGACTTCATTCTAGATGGAATCAAACAGTGGTTATTAAAATACAAAGCTTGGGCTTCTGTCTAGAATCCTTATGTAATTTGGGCTATGATAGAGCCAAAATGGCCATTAAACAAAGGATAGTGGACATAGAGCGTCAAATGGACCTTGGTATGACTCCTACTTTCATTATTAGTGATTCCAACAGATATGCTGCCATACCTATGAAGTATTTAAATAAATTGGAAATCCCTGAATACTGAAGAGTTTTTACCTTGGCACGGTGTAATGCTTTGCCATCAGCACTATTGGAAGGCAGATATCGGAAGATACCCTTCCCAGAGAGAAAATGCCCATGTAATAATGAACAAGTGGAAACTGTGGAACACATACTTTTACAATGCCCATATTACAGGGATTTACGATTAAATCTTATTTCCCCCATTCTCAACAGATTTTTAGGCCACTCAGAACAGTTTTATGTCTCATTACTACTTTCAGATCATAACTCAGAGATATCCTACAAAGTAGCTAAGTTTTGTTCAATTGCCATTAGAATCTGGCGCAAGATGGTCAGTGATGCAGATCAGATAAAGGATAGATAAAGGAGAATTTTATGAGGATGATGTTGTATGCCTTATAATTCTTTTTAACCAACTGACTATTTATATGTACTAATTTGTCTTTTATTGACTGATTTTACGGTGTATGAGGAAAATGTTGTATGGTCTTATAGCCTTTTTTAACCAGTTGACTAACTATATGTACCAAATAGCTTTTTACTGATTGATTTTATATGTTTTATGAGGATGATGTTGTATGGTTGTATATCTCTTTCTAACCAATTGAGTGTTTATATGTATCTTGTTTGTTCTCGTATACTGGTCTGAGACTGTAATAAAGTTGAAACAAAAGACGACATTGTATTTCAGTATGCTTACCATCTGACACAAGAACAATTAGAATCAAATGGTCCTCTGAAACAAAGGAGGCCTTCAATAGGTTTATTTCATTACATCACATCTCAAATTATGTCAGCCAAATTAAAGCAGATGCTAGACCTGAGGATGGAATCCTGGCTTACGAGCGGGTTCTACAGTATTTGCACTCTTCTCTTCAAACTAGAACTAATAATATAAATTATAATAACATCCGTAAAAATAGATGGTTTGATAAGGAGTGAGTCAATCTTAGAAGGGAAATTCAAACAGTGTATAATATTTATCACGGATCAAATGAATGTCAGCTTCCTCACTCATATTACGAGTTAAAAGAAAACAATATAAGAAACTCTTATTCCGTAAGAAATGTGAGGCAACTAGAGAAACATGGCAAATGTTATCGGCAGCATCTATTACTCGTAGCAGTAGATCCTTTTGGCAGATAGTTTCAGGTGCTTTAAGTAATCACTGTGGAAGACTAGACTGTCATATTCTAGCTAGTGTCTGGGAAGATCATTTTCAAGTCATCTTTTTTTTTTTAATATTAAAAATATTATTTATTGAATTATAAAAAACACAAACAAAAACAAATAACATATGCAAAACCTAATACAGAATACACAATACATAGTACACAATACATTTTACAAATGCATAGTAAGTGTTACATCATTATTCCTATGTATATATCTATCAACACCTGAGTATGTACTTATAACTATATAAACAAATCTCATATTCCCCTTCATTTCAATCTTAAATTCCTTAAGTTCCTCTAATTCTTCTTTACCCTATTAATATACTATTTATTATTTAATATTTATTATGTTATTTATTATTATTTTTTATTATTCCTTTTTCAAGAAAATCCATAAATGAGAATAAGAAATTTGACATAATAACTAAATATATTTTATATATATCTTATACTATTATCCCTTACTAGTGCAAAGACATAGAAATATATTATGTTATATATACAAGCATACATACACTTACTATAAATCATATGCAAAACAAAAAAGACTAAACAATACAATACAGTACAATAAACAATGCACTAAACAATAAATACATTCTGTAAAACATCCACCTACATACATACATACATACTCCAGACATACCTATGACTTCTTTCATTTAGTCAGCTGGGTCATTTCTCATATTCTCCTTTTCAATCCTGCTTTTTGATTATAATATTCCATAATCTTTACTGCAATTTAGACACTCTGATCTAATCAAGTACAGCAATCATTACATACTTAATTAATTATAAATCTTCTCTAAACACTTTACATTTCTATTTCTTCCTACATCATTATATTAATAACTCTCATAAATTTAATTTATCACTTTATGTCTTATTTTATAGTATTGAAAATATTAAATATTTAATACTAGGTAAATTTTAAATAAATGTATATAAATACCAAAATACTTATCTTAATGAAATTAATCATACAATCCTGTCAGTGCATAGTCTCCCCATTTCTCTTTCCATAAGGGATTTAGAATTTCCCATTCCTGTCTAAAATTACTGTTATTTTTATTTTCTAACATTAGTGTCAACTTGTCCATTTCAGCCAATTCATACAATTTTTCTATCCAATCTTCTATCAATGGTATATTCGCATCTTTCCAATTTTTTGCATAAATAATTCTTGTTGCATATATCATATAACATAATATTCTTGAGTATTTTTTCCTTACAGTCAAATCTATCCCATCAAATATATTCAATAGATATATCTCTGGTAACATTGGAAACTTGACCTTTAGATATTTAACTATTTGTTCATGTATTTGTGACCAATATTCTTTTGCCTTTTTACACCGCCACCAAATATGGTAAAATGGTCCGATCTTTTGACATTTCCAACATTTAGCGGCCTTCTTTGTTTTGCTCATCTTAGAAATTTGTAATGGTGTCAAGTACCATCTATAATATATCTTAAAAAAAAATTTCCTTCAAATTATAACTTCTTGTGAACTCCTGATTTATTTTCCAAGCATTCTCCCATTGTTGTAAAGTTATTGAATGTCCTAAATCTTGGGCCCACTTTATCATATTATCTTTTATTGTCTCTTTTTCTAATTCTAAGTTTAAAAGCATTTTATAAATTTTACTCAATGGTCTTTTTACTCCTGGTTTCATTATTTTATCAAATTCAGTTTCCTCCAATGATATTCCCTTATATTTATTATCTAATTTATATTTTTCCGCTAATTGTCTATGTAAGAGCCAGTGCGATGTATAACCTTCTCTAATTAATTCTTCTCTTTTTTTTAATTCCATATTTATCCCTTCTTTTTTAAGTATATCTCTATATGTTATCCAATCTTTCATTTGTATTTTTTCCAGTTGATAAAAAGGCTCATGTGGTGAAACCTAATAAGGTAATTTTAAATATATTTTCCTTCTTACTTTTAACCAGATCATCAAAATTGCTTTCCTGATGTAATGGTCCATGAAATCCTTATTATTTTTATGTTTATCATATCATAGGTATGCATGCCACCGGTAATATAAGTTGAATCCTTCTAACTTCAATAATTTCGAATTCTTTAATATAATCCAATCTTTTAACCATATTAATGTAGATGATTCATAGCAAAGTTTCAGATCCGGCAAATTTAATCCTCCTTTCTCTTTCATTTCTTTTAGATATTTTATTCTGATTCTCGGTTTCCTCCCAATCCAAATAAATCTACTTAACTCCTGTTCCCAATTTTTAAATGGCCTTTCATTTACTATTATAGGTAGATTTTGGAAAAGAAACATCATTTTCGGTAAAACATTCATTTTAATTGCTGATATTCTCCCTAATATTGATAAATGTAATTTATTCCACCTTCTCAGCTCTTTTGTTATCTCATTCCATGTTTTTTTATAATTATTTTCAAATAATTCAGAATTATTTTTCGTTATTATTATGCCTAAATATCGTATTTTTTTTCATGTTTTAATTCCTGAATTTCCTATTAATTCCAATTCTTGTGTTTGTGTAATATTTTTAGTAATCATCAACGATTTCTCTTTGTTAATTTTAAACCCTGCTACTTCCCCAAATTGTTTCAATGTTTCCATAAGTGCCTTAATACTATTTAATGGGTCTTCTAAAATTATCGCCAAATCATCTGCGTAAGCTTGTATTTTAAATTCATGTTCTTTTATTCTTGTACCTCTAATTGCTGTGTTGTTCCTTATATTATTATTCAAAATTTCCAAACATATTATAAAGATTAATGGTGAAAGTGGGCATCCCTGCCTTGTACCTCTGTATATCTCAAATTGTTTCATTTTCTCCCCATTTATGATTAAACATGCTTTTTGGTCATTATAAATGGCTCTTATCCAATCCATATATTCATTTCCAATTCCCATCCTCTTCATTGTTTCAAACATAAAAGACCAACTTACATTGTCAAATGCTTTCTCCACATCTAGAAATATTAATGCCAATTTTTTCTGGTTATGTTTCTGATAATACTCTATTATATCCAAAATTACTCTTAAATTATTTTTTAAGTATCTTCCTGGAAGGAAACCGTTCTGATCTTCATGTACCCATTTTACCAGTGTCTTCTTTAATCTTTCTGCTAAAATCATTGCAATTTCTTTTATATCTATATCTATATCTATAATCTATAATTATATCTATATCTATATCTATAATTTCTTTTTTCCCATCTATCTTTCCCCTCTTTGGGGATTAGGGCAATATTTGATTCTTTCCACAAATTTGGAAGTTCTTGATGCTTAATAGAGTTTAAAACTTGCAACAACAGGGGTATTAACAGTTCTTGAAGTTTTATAATACAGTGCTGTAAAACCGTCTGGGCCGGGGGCTTTCTCTAATTTCAGTTTCTTGATTGCATCTATAATTTCCTGTACAGTAATTGGTTTATCCAAATCTTCTCTTTGAGTATCTGTCAATTGAGTAATTTCTGTTTGTTGTAAATAATTCATCATCTTATTTTTTTGTTCTTGTGTTAGTGATCTTTTTTTAAACAACTCTTCAAAATAATTAACAAAAATGTTTTTAATCTTTGTTTGTTGATAGTAGATATTCTGTCCCTCTCTTATACCTGTAATATTCCATTTTTCCCTTTCCTTTTTTAATCTGTATGAAAGCCATCTCCCCGGTTTGTTTGCTTGTTGAAATTGTCTTTGTTTTATGAATTTCATTTTCTTATCCAATTCATTAGTCATTAATAATGATAACTGATTTTTTAATATTTTTATTTCATTTCGTATTTTAGAATCTTGTGGGTTTTTTTAAAACTCATATTCTTTCTCTTGCAATTTCTTTTGTATTTGTGTTTGTATTTCTTTTTTACATTTTGTTATCCAAGATTGTTGATTGATAAAGAACCCCCTCATTACTGCCTTGCTTGCTTTCCATACTGTTTGCACTGTTTGGCCCTTATCTAAATTGATCTCCAAATTTTTTTTTAATTCTTCTTTTGCCTTCCCTATTACTATTTCGGTTTTTAACAAGCTATCATTCATTCTCCAATTAAACCTTTTGTCTCCTTGTTGAATTGTTAACAATATGGGGCAGTGATCAGATAATGTTCTCGGGAGGGTTTCCATTTTCACAATATTTTTTATCATATCTAATGAAGTGAAAAACATAACTATTCTAGACCAAGTTTTGTGACGCTTGGAGAAAAAAGTATATTCTTTTTCTTCACCTTTTATGTATCTCCAGACTTCCCCTAAAGACATATATTCCAGTAAATCAAAAAAGGATTTGGGGAGTTTCCTTTGAGTATTTTTCTTAACCTTACTTTTATTCTTATTAAATCTATCTAACATTGGGTTCAAGACCCCATTCCAATCTCCCATTAAAATCATCCTATGGTTATCTAGATCCAATAATTTTTCCAATAATTTTTGATAAAATTTACTTTTATTTTATAATGGGCTGTATACTGCGACAATTAATAATTTTAAATCCACAATAGTTACTTCAACAGATATACAATGCCCCAGATTATCATTGTAGATTTGTTTTGCTTCATATTTGTTATTTATATAAATAGTTACTCCTTTTTCCTTCTTATTAATTGAAGATGAGAAAGTTTGTCCTAATTTAGGATTCTTAATATAATTTAAGTCCTTATTTTTAATATGTGTATCTTGTATTGCGATTATATCTAAATTTAGTTTCTCTAATTAATGGAAGATGCATTTTCTTTTATGGGGGGAGTTTATACCCCGAACATTCCAGGAAAATATTCTCAATTTCATTTTGTATTTATTTGTTATAATGTTTCTTATTCAGTCTCTTCTATTTCTTCTTCCAATTCCAAGTCTTGTATCGAGTTTGATTCTTCTCCTACCTCCTCCTCCTCCTCCTCCTCCTCCTCCTCCTCCTCCTCCTCTTCTTCTTCTCCTCCTCCTCCTCCTCCTCCTCCTCCTCCTTCTTCTTCTTCTTCTTCTTCTTCGTCTCCCTCTTCTTCTTCTTCCACTTCTTCTTCCTCTTGTACCGTTTCCCGTTCTTCCTCCTTTTCTAATTCCATGGGCTTCCTCTTTATTTCTTGTCCTCTTTGTTCTGTTTCCCGTCCTTGTAAAGGTTGTAAGGTATCTTTAATTTTTTATTCCTCTTGTTCCTGTGTAACATTGTCTGTTTTATTCAATTCTTCCTTATACTTTTTCCAGAACTCTCTTGCTTTTATAATCGAGTTCAGTACAAACCTCTTTTGTTTCCAAAAAAAGGAAATACCCTCTGTCCTTTCCCACGTATATCTTATTCCGCAATTTCTCAAAACTTGTGTCAAAAAACCGTAATTTCTCCTTCTTTTCAACAAAGCAGGGTGTACATCTTTTTATATTTTCAATTCATTTCCTTCTAACACCAATTTCTTTGTGTAGCTTTGTTGCAGAACCATGTCCTTTACTCTCTCTCTCAGGAAATATACCACGATGTCTGTATTAATTTATAAGACTAGTGATATCAGCTTTTCTCCTAGTCCTTTTAACCCTTTAATATCCTCGAGATGTAGTATTTCAATGAGGGCAAACCTTCAAGCGTTCTTCTTTCCTATTTTGTCCGGGATTTTAAATGCCACAGAACATGTTGCTTTTGGTAGATCAGAGTTTTTAAGTTTATTTTAATCCTCTCAGTAAGGATCTGACCGGATTCAACTTACCCGAGCTGGCAATATTATGCTTTTGATTCATACAAATCCAGAAGGCAAAAAATTAAACAGAACAGTGGTGACGTGGCTAAGCCTGTCAAGGCAACCCAGCATGGTAATGGCGACTCCGTGATCCTCTCAGTTCTTTCCATGAACAGGTCTCCTCTTTCTCGCCGACTTCTGTCCACTTTTAGCTGATTTCGGGTCCCCTTCAAGTCTCCTCCGTGTCCCCCTTTACCAAGGGGTCATTTCTCCTCAGGTCGTCTATTTGAGGAGGGGATACCGACCTCACTGGGTCTTCGGAATGCACTAGCCCCGTGAATTCTGTCCGATCGCCACAATGCCTCCATCGGAAGTCCATTTTCAGGTCATCTTTAACGACTCCTGCACATCTAAATCTAAAACACCTTCCCTGTTACCTCTGAACATTCCAGATTGGCCAAATGTAACTACAGAAGAAATTGAGGGACTGTTAGGTCAGCTAAAGACTGGGAAGTCTGCAGGATGTGATGGCATTTCCTCAGAACTGTTGATACATAACATCAGTTGGTGGGCACCCATGTTGGCAGCCCTTTTTTCTCTAATTAATAAATCGGGCATAATCCCTGTAGCTTGGCTAAAGGCCTTTATTATCCCGATCTATAAGAAAGGTCCTAAAGACAACCCGCATAACTATCGACCTATTAGTCTGCTATCTGTTATAGGGAAGGCATATGCCAGTTTTGTAGCTATTAAGCTGAAAGAGGGGATTAACGATAATAACATCATTGGGGAAGAGCAGATTGGTTTTAAATCAGGTTGCTCTTCACTAGACCACTGTCTGGTTTTGGCTCATCTAGCACAAAAATATACTGCACCAAATGGTGGGAAACTTTTCTCTGCATTTATTGATCTAAAATCAGCTTTTGATTCAATCCCACGTGGCTGCCTCTGGAGCAAACTGGAACAGTATTCCTTTGATAGGTGACTTTTATTTTTAATTCAGTCCCTGTATTATAACACTACTGTTCAAGTTTGTAGTTCCAGGCAAGGGCACCTCACAAATGAGATTCCCACCAACAGGGGGGTAAGGCAGGGATGCATTCTTGCTCCCACCCTATTTAATTTATTTTTAGCTGACCTTCTGCAGACCTTGGCACCTTTACCATCCCATCCACCAAAGATGGACTCAACAAAAGTTTTTATCCTTCTTTATGCCAATGATGCTGTATTGATTTCTCAGACTCGTCTTGGACTTAGAAGATTATTGAGAGGCTTCCATGAATATTGCAACAATAATTTTTTAACAATCAATTATGCAAAAACAAAAATTCTTGTTTTTGCCAAAGGAAAGATCAGATATTCATGATTGATAGGGGGAAACTGAATTGAACAAGTGGACTCATATAAATATCTGGGTATTTGGTTTCATGAAGCTATAAGATGGAGGACTCAGGATAAGTACATCAAACTGAAAGCCAAACAAAATTTGAGAGCATTAGCTTGGTTTTTCTTTACTAAGGGTGGTAAATTTATTCCAGTTGCCATACGGATGTTTAAAGCTAAAATTGTACCACAGTTGCTTTACGGGGCCTCAATTTGGTTTCCTCTTAATAATAAGAATTCTTTTAAAAGAATTCCGTCTTTCTTTCTGAGGCTAATATATGGTGTCCCCAGATGTGTCGCTGGACCTGCCCTCTACTTGAAGTCAGACCTAAATTCTTTAAAAAGTCTGGCATGGATGTACTCTATCCACTTCTGGCTCCATTGCTGTTATACAATTAATTCCAACTCTTTATTGGCTAAAACTATGTCTGACTCCTTTAAATATTTTAATTGAATGCAAGATCATCTCAGTGGGATTATCCATATCCCACTTGCTATCTCTAGATTTAGATGGGCCAAAGCTATTGTCAAGCAGAGGTTGAGGGACATTGATTACCAGGAGCTGCAAGGGACAGCCAAGGGACCTTGCTCCCCTCAGTCACTGGGTTTACCATGTTTACCTTACAAAGATGGAATGCCTTATTTAAGCTGGTTAACAGTTCCAAAATATAGAAGGGCTTTCTCCCTGGCAAGGTTTAATGTCCTTCCCTCAAATTTGCTAACTGGCAGATTCAACAAAACACCACTGAGCAAAAGATGCTGCCGCTGTGACAATCAGGAAATTGAATCTATATCACATGTACTTTTTCGTTGTAGTTTCTACCAAGGGGCGAGGGAAGATTTATTACACCCTATCACACAACGCTTCCCTGGGCGTCCCATAGAGTCCCTAATGGTTATCTTACTGCAAGATTCTGACAAAGAGATTACTCTCCAAATGGCAAAATTTTTAAACTTAGCTATTTTAGCTAGATCCTCCTTGTCTATGTAAATGAAATATCTGCTTACTTACATTGTATGTTACCATTATCATCTTGATTGTATTTTCCGGTAAATGTGAACCACTATATTTATTTATATTTGTATTGTTTTAAAATGTTTTAACAAGCTGTTTCAATGGTCTGTTGACCGTAATAAAATAAAATGAAATGTTAGTTTTGGCCCAGTTCTGTAATCTGTCAAGGTAATTTTGAATTCTGATCCTATCCTCTGGGGTATTAGCTACCCCTCGTAATTTGACGCCATCTGCAAATTTGATGAGCATACCCTCTATTCCATTATTGATCAGCAACGATCATCAATGATCAGATCATAGATAAAGAAGTTGAATAGCAGTGGGCCCAGGACAGAACCCTGTGATATCACAGCTAGTTACTTCTTTTCAGGCTGAAAAGGAGCCATTGGTGAGCACCCTTTGTGTTTGGCCAGTCAGCCAATTAAAAATCCACCTAACAGTAGCTTTGTCTAACCTACACTTTATTACCTTGTTTGAAAGAGTATCATGGGGACCTTGTCAAAGACCTTACTGAAATCAAGATACACTACATCCACAGCATTCGCTTCATCTACCTAGCTTGTAACTCTATCAAAACAACAACAACAACAACAACAACACCAGAATAATCTGGTGTGTGACTTGTTTTTGGGAAACCCATGTTGCCTTTTAGTGATCATGGTATTCCTTTCTACTGTCTTGTTTAATGATCTGCTCTAGGATCCTTCCTGGTATTGATGTCAGGCTGACTGCGCAATAATTGTTTGACTCCTCTTTTTTCCCCTTTTTGAAGATGGGGACAACATTTGCCCTCCTCCAGTCTGCTGGGACTTCTGCTAATCTCCAGGAACTCTCAAGGATTATTGCCAGTGATTCTAAAATTACATCTGCCAGTTCTTTTAATACCTTTGGATGTAGTTCATCTGGCCCTGGTGACTTGAATTCATTTAAAGTAGCCAGCTATTCTTGTACTACTTCTTTACCTATTCTGTGCTGCATTTCTCCTATTACATTATCTATTCAGTTTTCTCTAACTGAACATTGTTTTTGTTTTCAGAGAAGACAGAATCAAAGAAGATGTTGAGTAGTTCTGCTTTTTTCCTGTTCTCTGTTACTACTTCTCCATTTTCTCCTATTAGTAGCCCTACCATCTCTTTGTTTTTCCTTTTGCTATAGATATAACCAAAAAAGCCCTTTTTATTGTTTTTAACCTCCCTAGCCAAGCCTGCACTCATTCTGCACTTTAGCTTTTCTTATTTTCTCCCTACAGTTGCTGGCTATTTGTTTGAATTCCTCTTTGGCAATTTCCTCCTTTTTCCATTTCTTGTACATGGACCTTTTAAATCTTAGTTCATTTGAAAGTTATTTAGACATCCATCCTGGTTTCTTTAGACACCTCCCATTTTTACTCCCTCAATGGAATTGTATGCAACTGTACCTTCTGTATCTGACTTTTAAGAAACTCCCATCCATCATAAATGCCTTTCTCTTTTAGTATGCCTGATCATGGGATGATACCAATATTTCCCTAAGGTTACTGAAATCAGCTTTCTTAAAGTCTAGAATATGAGGCTAACTATGTTGGCTTCCCCCTTTCCACTGTAACAAACTCCAGATCAGTAAAGATCCAGTGTGGTGTGGTAGTCTGAGTGCTGGGCTAGGATCCTGGGAGATCAGCATTTGAATGCCCACTCAACTGTGGAAACCCATTGGGTGATCTTAGGTCACACTCTCCCAGTCTTTGGGGAGGGCTATGGCAAACCTCCTCTGAACAAATCTTGCTAAGAGAGTCCTATGATAGGGTCAACATAAATTGGAGTTGGTTTGAAGGCACATAAAAACAAATGCAAGATCCAAAGGGAAAGCACAGTAGGTATTTGAAAAATAAACAATATAAGCAAAGCTTGCTAACTTATGGTAAATTCTTTGAGGTAAAATAAGGACATATATAGGTCAGCTACATATGGGATACGTAGGTCAACTTCAGATTATTCTTGCTTGGTCAACTGATGCAGAGCTTAGAAAGTTTTTTTTAAGTGACTCATTTCCACTGCTTATTAAGTTGCTTGAAAAGTGATATATTGTCCTTACTTCTTCAGTTGAACTCATTCTATCGCTTGTTACTTTGCTGTTATTCTGGAAGTTAAGCAGGGTCAGTCCTGGTTTGCACTTGAATGAGAGAGCACCAACAAATACCAGGTGCTGTAGGCTATATTTCAGAGAAAGAAACTGGTAAAACCACCTCTGAGTAGTCTTTGCCTAAGAAACCCATATTAAACTCATGGGGTCACCATAAGTTGACAGGTGATTTGAAGGCCCATTCACACACATTCTAGGAGTAGGCAGTAAGTACTTTAGGAATGATAAGAAAATGGCACAAAACTGGGAAAAAAATGACATGTCTCTAAAATGCCCCAAAATGTCTTTATGAAGTAAGTTTGAAAAGTAACTAGAAAATATTACTTTTTGTGCTAGTAAAGTAACTGTTTTAACTTGTTACACTGCTTTTGAAATATGGTTTTATTGTATCCTCATTACTTTGTTAGGACTCTGTGGCTTCGTTATTAGGGTGCAACAAAAAATCTCTTTACAGTGACTTTGGAACAGATGGAAGATGGAGCTGAGAAGATGTTAATTACAAAGAGATGACTTTAGCTAGCTCTAGACACTTGAAATGACTCCTGTTTTGTGGTTTTGGAAGCCAAAAAAGATGTGTTACATTTCACAGAAGCAGCCTCTGAATGCTAGCTATCATGGGCAAAGGATGCTAGTAGCTTTAAAGCAGGAAACAGTAACTGCATCCCTCCAGAGGTTTTAAGACTATAATTCTTTACAGCACCTATGTTATTTCAGGCCTACAAAAAGATCTGGAGAGCCACAATTATCCACTTGTGCTTTAGCAAAACAGCCATTGAAGGGCAGCGCAACACTGCAGATGGTATAATCTTTACCAGTCTGACAGAATTTAGGAAATCCAGGGAGACATGGGCTTAAACTGAGATGGACCTACTCCTGAAAAAGACCCCCAAACAGGACATAAGGGCATGCTTTTGAGCTTTTCTGGTCCCCAGAAGAGCAATCTGAGGCAAAAGCATTTTTTTGCAAAATTTTGCACTGTTTTGTTTTTACTTGGGAGGGGGGCTCCAAACATGTGCGAATGCCCTCTAACCCCCCCCCCCCAAATCATTTTGAGCATGTTGGGTATTTGGAGCATTTTGAAAAGAAAAAAAAATGACCCTGGGGCCATAAAACCTGTCCACAGCTGCACTTTTCCACTCTTAGCGTAAATCAAGTTGTTCACCTCAACTAGACTAGATCCACTAAACCACTGAGAACTAGTCAAATCGGTTATGCATATGCAGTATTGATTCTATCAAATGGATTACAGTTTGTGGGATCATCTATTATGGTAAAAGCTGCTGATTCCTGCCTGGTTTCTTAGTCAGAACTACTTATATTCAGGAGTAAGGTAAGTTTCTTCTCCACCTACTGAGCCATCCAGGCCATCACTTCTAATACTAATGAAGAAATATGTCAGTATAGAAGACTACCTTATGCCTGATTTATAGCAAGTTAGGCTGTTGGACCACATAACTAGGGTTCCCAGATCTCAAGACCTGGCCCCTATTTTCCTTTCCTCAGGGTGAAGAGAAATATCAGAGTGAGCCCTGCCTTGAAAGTATCAGTATGTACATTTTCCTCCTTTATTACACTTGATATTTTTAACTTGAGTGACTAACAGTGGTTGATGCTTACGGTCTCTTGATCAATGATGTCACCAGATAGTGCTGCCCCATGCACTATCACCCTTGTGACATCAGTAGGTCCCACCTTCCTGTGACATCACAAAGAGGCATCCCTAGACTTCAGGTTTCAGTCTTGAAATCTCAGGGCCTGGGATAGTCCTGACCTGGCAACTTTACACATAACACTATATCATTTCCGATGCAGACCTTGGAAAGAACACAACACAAGTAATCATATTACCCGTAACACATTATTTCTCAGTGTAACAATAGATCTATGTTAATAGGTCTGTCTGTGGAGTATCATGACTAATATTGACTTGCTGGTCTTATAGTGTGGCTTTTAGAAAGGTCATTGTGTTAGGTTGGCTGTTTGTATGCTCAAGGGAGAGTGGTGTTGCTATGGAAACAACCACACCCACACAAATACTTTGGAAAGATACTGGCCACAGATTTATTTGGTCATAGCTATTACAGGGTTGGCATATACATGGACCCCGATCCAGTCATCAGCCAACCTGCCTGTTGGCTGGTGAGCCCAATCCTCCAGCCCATTGCGGGAGTCTGTGTGGTGACTGGTGTGGAGTTCATGGGGTCAGCAGTGAGTGCAGGTAATGTGTGCACCTGCCAGTGCTGTGCACACTCATTACCATCTCTGCACTCCTTGCTTCCACAGGTGGACACCATAATACACCCTATTCA
The DNA here is from genome assembly GCA_030412105.1 of Cyclura pinguis. NCBI lineage: Eukaryota > Metazoa > Chordata > Lepidosauria > Squamata > Iguanidae > Cyclura > Cyclura pinguis. The sequence continues at coordinate 119,230,275 of CM059601.1, read as the reverse complement.
AAGGCACCAATAACAACGCCCCAGATCCAAGGACCATGCCAACCGCACATAAATTATGACAAGGAACAAAATATACAATAAAGACACTAGAACAAGTGAGGATGGGTGGGATGATGCTCCACAAAGAAGTGCATGCTCACCAGAAGCCCTCCTTAAATAATCCTTTTCTGGACCAGAGGAAAGACTACAGTGCAAACTGGCTGTGAAAGGGGCAACCAATGAGTTTAAACCAAAGGTTTAAACCAGAGGCTGAGATGATGGTACCCACCTGAGGCTGTGCAAGCTGTGTAGCCTGCTGGGAAGCCAGAAGTGGCTTTCCTCGTCCCTCCAGCTGCACATGGAGACCAACTACATGCTCACGACCAGTCTGATCCACAAAATTGCCATCTGGTAAGTTGGGCAGCTGCATTTTTGCACTTTCAAGACATGTAATTAGTATATTACTGCAAAAGTAATGGTTAGCATTGATGCCAATGCACAACATGTTCCAGCCTCTGCTGCTATTAACCACAATATTTTTTCAGAGTCTCAGCCACAGTTCTGGTAATTGGTGGCAACCTCAGCATATGTGATACCAATTCAGATTATGGTATTGAAGGGAATTATGGCCCTTTTCACATATGTGGGGGGGAAACGGGTGAAAACACACTAAAATGGAGCTTACCCGCAGCCAGGTAAGTCCGTCGCCACGCGAAGCAGCATGAGCTCGCTACTCCACACTCCTCCAGCATCCCAGATGGCAGCTTCCGGTTGGTGGAGGCTCTCCACCAACCGGAGAAGCGCGTCAGCCGGAAGCCCGCCCCCGGCAGATTTGCAGGCATGCACTTGCGCGCGCCTGCAAATCCACTTTGGAGCTGGGCGACGGAGCGGCACGGGGCTGCGCGCTCCGTGTTTTTAAAAACCTCAAAAAAGAGGTTTTTAAAAAACATGCAGCCCGGCTAGTTTCGGCTGCTCCTCGGTGGATTCTGGTGTGGAACTATGAAAAGTAGTCCATGCCAGTCCACTCTACGGTGTAGAAGACCTCAGTGAGAGGTCGCTCTACACTGTTTCAGAAGCCCGGTATGGAAATGTCCTATGTGTGGACAATGCAATGTTAATGCAATAGTGAATTGTACTTCTACCCGTCTGTCAAACTGTGACCAAAGAAACTATCTTTCTGAATCAGATCAAAAGTGTGCCTTGACCAACATTTTGTTACCAAGAGTAACCAGCCTAAATGGTACTGGGAAAGCTCACAAAGAGGGCATGAAGGTAATGAGCTCTTATTATTTTTCCCCGTTACCTGGGTTTTTAGAGGGGGACTGCTTCTGAATTTGGAGGGTCCATTTAGTTATCACAATGATGAGCTGCCACAAGACTTCTCCATTCCCCATAAATATAAAATATCAGAATGTGTTGAATTTCCTTCAAAACTTTGTTCAGATCAAAACAGTTCACCATAGCGTCCACTCCACCACCCCCTCAAAGTCAGGAAGTGAAGCAACCACAATGAAGTATTAAACCAGCATCAGCAGGCATAATAGATGGTCAATTTAAAAGATTAGGGAAAAGTGAATAAAAAATGAGTCTAAGTGCTTATAAAGAAGACATATTTGGTGTTTAAGAAGCACAGCTCGCATGAGATCAGGGGACCTGGGGGGGGGGCACTGATTTAGCAGCCCCTAAATCTAGTGAGACTAATCCAATTGACTACATGGAAAACTGGATTAGGCATAGGGCAATCTGTATAAACAGAACAATTTATTCTCTGAAAAAAGCCACAGAAGCAACAAAATGAAACACTGACTTTATAGGTAAAGACAAAGAGGAAAGTGCATGTAATAAACTCAACCTCTGTACCATACATCATTGTAGAAGTGTTGTGAATACCAATAGCAATCTCAAGATATTTTGCAAAGTGTTGGTAGGCAGGCAATGTCTGAGGCAAACCACCTACACAAAAATATCATGCAGTGTCAAAATCAGTTGTGAAGATCATTGGCAAAGAAGATTAGAACACAGCGGCAGTTTCAGGTCTACTGAGAGGGTTGATTTGTACCTTCATGATCATGGCAATGATTTTGATATCAGGTGAGGAGCTGAATGCAGTGGGAGCTAGTGGCTTCCACATCTGAGGGCAGTCAATCTGCTTTGAGTTATAGTCTGAACTTTAAAGCAGCTATCCATGGTGCTGAACACTATTTCAAAAATGTGCTCAGCACATTGGATTTCTCCTTTAAAATTCAGGCCAAAACCTGGCTTGTGCAAAATCTGCATCAGAAGTATGAACTTTAATGCTGGATTGTACCAGTTTCAAGGGAGCTGGTCTATACCTTCAGCTGCCAGTCATCAATTGTAATCAGTTGCTGGGAAATCAAGTGATGCATATGCTTATATGAAATGGCTACAAACTCCTCTGACGATACCTAAATCAATTCAATCAATGATTGCAGATACGTAAGAACATATTTTGCATCTGTTTCAGAAAGGGCTCACTAAATTTCATTTTTGGATTGAATAAATCAGGCTAGGAAATGAGCACTTTCCAGATGATCCATTATGAATAAATATTCACCCTGTCAGATGACCAGGCAGGGAAGTTCTTGTGAATAGGAAAAGGACAGAATCATCTGGAATGTCAAATTTTCTGTCCCTGCAAAGATAGCCATATTGATCAAGAGACAAACTGCCAAGTCCAAATTTGGACTTGGTCCAGCCCAAGAATTTGAAAGCACAGACTTCTTCATCAGAGAAAAAAATACATTAAAAAGTATTCAACTGACAGAAGTGTGACCTGATGAAATTAAACTGATACTCTAGAGACTTCACTTTACATGCCATTTCTAGGCAACATGCAGACATTGTGACTTCAACATTGTTTTCCCCCTGCCAGACCCAGAGATTGCCCCTCTCCCAGAGGTGCTGCTGCTGGTGGTCATTGAAAACTTAGGCAGGCATTTGTTTGCCTCTTGGGTTATCTTAGTAAAGCTCTTATCATAATATGGGCTTTAAATTTTTTTATCAGTACCACATGTCCCAGTTCTCCCTTCCTGATGATTCCTGCTTGCAGTGTTGGGCTGGGATGTAGTGTGAGGTGGGCTAATTTGTGCTGGTCCTCATAGGCAATATAGCTGGCCAGTCCACAATGCTGTATGGCTGAGTTGCCTTTTGAGTGGCCTATGGGCCAATCAGCAGCACTGGTGGTGCCATTGGGGTGAGGCTCAGAGGCAGATTTAGCAGGGAAGTCTTCCCTCTGGTCTTTCCCTGAGCATACAAACAAGCCCTGCATGTTGCCCTATGTGTAAAAGTTACATTAAAAATTATGTTTATAATGAACTCATTGTTTACAAGGCAGGAATAAATTTGTGCATATTGATATATGTTTGCTGCCATTTTGTTCTGCCTGATGTTGCACATATAGTAGGAATGAACCCTAAAAATTATTCTCCTTCCGATAAACAACAGGATGTTTACAGGCTGTTTATGAAGATAATAATTACATGAGAACCAGGAGAAGCTTCTATGCAATGGAGTTAAAAAAAAACCGAATGATATTCTTAGGATCATCATGAGTGCAAGAAAACACATGTATATTTCTAAAAATAAAATCTGGATTTTTGGAGGTTGTTTGGAGACCAAGAGCCAGAATGGACTCTTCAGGATTCGTGTCTCTGCATTCTTTTGAAGCAGCTCAGATAGCCATAAAAAGCTGATTCTTATCCAGAAGAGTGGAGTTAGTTACATTTGCCTAGGTGATTACCTAATTCTTATTCTTCCAGATAACATGTTCTGAGAAAAGCAGTGAGGTGGGGGAATAGTCCAGTCCTATTAATCACTGTACCAGAAAGTAAGCACCTTCCAATATTGAAGATGATTCCAGACATGCTCTCTTCCTCCTTGTTGTCAGAGTCAGATGGGGCTTTGTAGATGTGAGGCCAATGATCAGGTCAGATGAGGACCAATAAATTGATGCTAAAGCCTGATAAGATGGAGGCTCTAAGAACTGGTGCTTCTTGGGTTTGGGAAGTGGATAAAAAATCTGTCCTGGATGAAGTTGCACTACCCCTGAAGCACCAGTGTTGCTTGGGAGTACTCCTAGATCCACCTTTCTCACCGGAGGCCAACACAGCTTGGAGTTTTGAGTGGCCTGCCAGTTATAGTGTTTCATGGACAAGAATAACTTAGCTACAGTTTAAAAGGGAGAAAGGAAAGGGAAGTGGATTAAAAAAAAAGTGTGGGTAGTATTTTTAGCATTTTTTGTTTTAGCATGAGTTTTTGTGGATATAAACCAATTTCTTCAAATGCAGGACAGAGTGATATTCAAGCCTCAGGTTATAAAACATATTTAATCACTAGTGGGAGTGTGATAGAATGTAATAGGATCCAGAAAGATGCAAATTATGTCCCTTGGGGCCTCATTTCCAAATTGCTGGGCATGTGAAACAGTTTTTTGTATGATCAGCCCATAGGTTGACCTGCTGTTCTTTAAGGACAGAGAAATCGTGCAACAGGTATTCTGACTTTGGGCAGACAGATGCATTATGAACAGCAGTGTGGGAGCTGCTGTAGTTTGGCTGCTCCCACACTGCTTTGGCAAGGCTTGAAAGAAGTGAGTCATGGAAGCTGTTCTATTTAAGTAGGGATGCAAATCTTCAACCTTTACTTACGTGGACAAATAATCACATCAGTATTGTCTCCTCTACAAATATTCCTCCATAGTATTTTCCTCATGTTGGAACACCCCAAAGAGTTGTAGAGGAATTAATCTGTGAAGAAAACACTTTTCTTTTGTGAAACCCATTTTGTGTGTGTGTGTGTGTGTGCCTTCAAATCACCTGCTGACTTGCAATAACCCAATTATTTTCCACAGAATAATTTAACACCAGGAGAAAATTGCACAAAATCCTCACTGGTCTATTATTCTTCCCCGGGGGTTACCTAACTGTTGGGAAACCATTTTTTGACCTGGGAATGAATAATTACAAATATTCCTTCCATACTTCCTGGTAACATGGTTGCTTCCCATAATGATGTTCCAGTTCACTGTTCATTTCTTTCTTACCTTTTCTGATTCTTCATAATTTCAGGGGATGACTTAATGGGAGTTAATATGCTTTCCTGATTTTATCCTCAGCCGCAGTGGTTAAGTTCTTACTGTTAGTTTATTTTTCTTTAAAGATTGCTGTAACTCCAGGTACATAATTACATGCTGCTATGAATACTAAAATTAGAAGTGGAAAAGCAGGCTCTGTTACATAATCATTCATTTGATGCTCTTTAATTTTCTATGCTCTTCTAGACTGCTTCACACAAATGGCAGTTTAGCTAGTTCTCTGCTGTGGGGTTACAAAATAATTCTTTATTTTAAAATTCTTTATTAATCTATAATGCCACTGATTCAAATGATTTAAGTGTTTGAATTGTTTAATGCTGAGCATTCTGTTGCCCTGTGAAATATTTTGAACTGGTGTTTTAAATTATTCTGTTTTATTAGATTTTGGCCAGTGTGGTTCTGTTTTTATTGTTCTTTTCTTTTCCACTCTTTTCTTATGTATATCACCTTTATTCCAAAACTGGGAAATAAAAATTTAAATATTTAAGGGGGACAGATACAATTAAAGGCTTAAGTAGAAGCTGGACAGTAAATCATGGTCTTGAACTCTTAATGGCTGCTAAACAGCTACAAAGTTGTATGTGTTTGTGTGTGTGGGTATGAATGCAATTTCCAGGGAGAAGTAGTAAGTGTGTGGAGGCACTGTTTCAGTTTTCTACACCCATTGCTCCCCCACCTCCTTCATCTGTAAGATTGAAATATCTTGTTGTTGTTGTTGTTGTGGCTGTGTGCCTTCAAAGTCATTTGTGATTTCTGGTGACACTAAGGTAAATTTATCATGGGGTTTTCTGGGGGCTGAGAGGGTATGGCACACCTGAGATCGCTCAGTGGGTTTCCATGGCTGAGTGGGGAATCGAAGTCTGGTCTCCAGTGTTGTAGTCCAGTGCTCAAACGACTATACCATGTTGGCTCTGTGAAATATGGGTGGGAATATTCCTTGGCAAGCTAATGGCATATAAAGATTGTAGGGAAAATACAGAGAAAGGGAAGCCCGATGACTGGGCTTACATCTACTGTTGTATCTGCTAGTTCATCACTTAAGCAACACAACAAGTCTTTGTGTGCATGCATGCATGTTTGCACACAATTTCTGCGCCAACTTTCTGAAACCAAACAGTACAATGTACCAGCATTTCAAATAAACAAATGAATAAATATTCAAAATCATAATAATATTAGAAAGAAGCATCTTAAAAACTATGAAACCAGTTTGAAAAGCCAAATTAGAAAGCTGTGTCTTGACTCCCATCCTGAACTTGAATGATATATCTACACAAGAGGATTCATACCATTTTAATTGCCATGGATCCCTCCAAATACATGCAGGACTGTGGCCTTCTGTATATTGTTGAACTCTAACTCCCATAATCCCTGGCTACTGGTGATTTTGGGCAAGGTTGATTGGAGAAGGAGTCTAACAACATCTAAAGAGCTCCAGATTCTTTGACCTTGAATGGATAGACCCTTAGATTTCAGCAAACTGCAGTGGCCTCTTTTTACATTGTCATGGGGAATATTCAGCATCAAAATTCACAGAAGAGAATTTTTGAGGAGATTGTTTGGGAGCAATTTCATTTCCTCTTGAAGGAAAATGAAGGGGTTTGTGCAAGCATCTATTGTGAGCCCATTTGCTGAGCATGATGTTTCTGTGACACAATCTTCTTCTTCTTCTGTTTAAATAGCAAACAGGAGGCAAAGTGTAGGAGGAGGATCAGAGGGTAACTGTTAGAGAGGATGGAACCAGAGCTCACAATCACACTTCAACACATGCATTAAGTAGGAATGACGATTCTACAAGACCAGCCTTAAAAAAAATATACCTGCTGTAATATGGCACAGAACACCAGTAGGCAGAAGACACAACCATTCCTGTGTAAACAATTGAAAGTCATTGTGAATAATGCCACAAACAGGCTTAGCACCTTGATTGTATGTGCCTAGAGTTTTTGGAAGCTTTAGAAGCCTGAAGCCCTCTTCTTTGGTAGAGAAATAATTAATCAGGATAAAATAAACCTGCTTTAGTGTCAGCAGTGGAGACAGCTTATTTGTATGTAGTCAGCTTATTTGTATGTTCTCCCCACACACTGCTCTGCTACCATGTGGTGATTATCACAGAGCTGGGAAAAGTTACAGAAAAAGGCCATGAAAAGATCCTTGGCATTTTAACTTCTTCTCTAATAATGTTTTACTAAACATCCTAGCTATTTACACCTCTATAGAGTTGCACTCCCTGTGAGGGGAAGGCTAGGTAAAGAGACTTTTATGTTTAGAGGGGGGGAAATATGATTATAAAAGAGCATTATATATCACGTGTGATCATTAGATTATGTATGTCATCCATAATTGTGCATTACTGTACAGTATGGTGATACATTGTTCAGTACTTTGCTAGTTGTCTTTAATAGTAATGATAAGTGATAAATATAAATAGTAATGATAAATATAATGAAAGAGGGAGAATAACAAATTTTGCCTATACATAGGCTAGCCAGTCAAAATATTTGCTTAGTGCATGCACATATTTAAGATCATAGAGGTAAGCCTAGAGGGGGGGGGAATAGGAAAGAGGAACTTGCAGGGGCTCTAGAGGAAATGATGAGACAAGAACGTCCTAACTCTTGCTTTTTTTCTTTTCTTTTTTGTGGCTGCCTGTATGAAGTAGCTGTGCATGTCTGCTCGAGATCACACATGTAGTTAGCAACAGGCATCCAGTAAGCTTCAGGAAGTACCAGGAGTACCACTCTTCGTGGTGTAAAAAGCTAGGATGCTTAGTGAGACACGATTAAGATATTTTATTTATTTGAGAAGTGTCTTTAGGCAGTAGTGTCTTCTCACTATCATCCAATAGCCTTGTGTGAAATGAAGTTTCTTTTGTTTTATTAAAATGTTGCCTTTTAAAGCAACTACATTTGTTGTGTTCTCAAGGGGAAAAATTTGTGTGCACGACTAAAGTGTATAAAGTCAGCTACCAAGAGTGCCTGGGTTGTGGTGATTATAACTGAATTCAATAGCTGGGAAATTCAGTCTCTCCAGGGAAGGTGGGTAGAGTTTGGAAGACAACATACAGGGAGACCCCACCCCATATTGCCTTCTGAGTTCTAAGGATGTTATCTATAATTGATAGTGATGGCATCAACCAATCCAAGGGCAGAGGTTATATCTAACTTGGAGAAAAGCTGAACTTGGTCCCCATGAATCAAGAAGAGGAATTGGAGAGTGTTTTCGGTGGGTCCCCATTTTCTGTGGGGGATCAGTTGTCATCATTATCATTTATATACTGCCTTTTCCCCAATAATGGGATCTAGGGCAGCTTACAAATAACAATAGTAACATTACAAAGTTATGTTGTGAACAGAAAGAAGGGTAGGGATGTAATTCTTCATTTATTTTATTCCTGAAGGAAGCAACACACAATTTTAGCCATTTTCCTCCCACTGTGAGGAAGTCTTCAAGAACTGTGTAGTCATCACTTCAAGACTTATTCTGTGAAAAATGTGTGCATTTTTTGTGTGTAGAAAACAACATTTTCAGTGCAGAACTGTAATATTAATAAAATCAAATATTTGCACATTAAAACTTTGAACATATTTTAAATATTTTCTGCACAACGGAAAATGCTGTTTAGCACTTAATGCTTTGTAAAATCTGAATGTATGTCTTGTGCAGAAAACAGCTTTTTCTGCACAGAAATAGTATTTCTGCACAAAAGGTACTATTTTCTGAGCATAAAAACTCTATTTTTCATGCAAAAAATCTCAGGTGTGAATTTTCTGCAGAATAAGTCCTGAACTACGAAGATTTTCCTCAGTCCACTGCTTTTTTCATCAGGGTTTCCTAACACTCAATAAACTCATTGTTTGAGTATTTTTAAAAAATATTTTTGAATATTCTTTTTCTCTACTATCATTCTATTCAGGTGTTATTAAACTCACTGAAGCAAACAGGCAGAAAAAGAGAGAGCGGAAGAGAAGGGGTATTAATCTTGCCCTCTTTATTGCTGTTTCCATCACTCTCTACACATGGGAGGTGACTTTCTCTCTCTCATGATATAAAAACTCAATCACCTCACAGTGGGAGGTGGATAGAGGTTGGAATAATATTCAAAGTATATTGCAATGTGATGTCTGAAGTGAGAGCTCTCAATTTATGAGCAGTCTGAGAATACATGCAAGGGGCAGATAGTTGTCTAGATGCATAACAAGACAGTTGGGCAGCTAGAGTCATGAGTCCTAATAATAGTGGGAAGAAATAACAGATTTGGTTGGAGAGGTGAGAACTATTCATGTTGCAGCATATAATTGTGGCGACCTACTTGGAAGGTAACAAGTGTTTTCAAGGGCAAACCAGTGAGTCAGAGAGATCTGGGCAACAGGAGAGCTTTTTAAATTAAATCAATGTCGAAATTCATTCTTCTCAAGATGGCTGTAATGCTGTGAAATGCTCAATCTGTGCTGATTTCTCATCTGTGGCTTAAACATTCCTATGCAAGACCCTCTTGCTGCCATTTCTTCACAGTTATCACAACATTCTTCTTAGCTTGACCTGCTGATATGTTGAGAATTTCAGTGAAAAAGCTCAGAGCATCTTTATCACAGGCATAAGCATCAGAGGATCTTTATCAGAGCCTCAGTGTGTTGGCTAAACTCCCATTCTGACAACACTATTCCTGATATATTACATTTGGGGGCCTCATCTTCCCTTTCCTCTCCTTAAAACTCTGCAGAGTGGCCTTTTCTGGGGCATCCTGTTAGCTGCAATTTCTTTGTTGGCTGCATATCATTGCTCTCCACAACCACTTGTAGCAGTACTAAAAAGGACCTTGCACTGTTCCTGATGGCTTCTGGGTGACAGTGTCATCATTCTGATGTCCTGAGACAGATCTGTGAAGAGCCATAATTCACACTGCAAGTACATTAGCTTCTCTTTGATGTACTGTGAGTGCAAAGAATTTCATACGGTTTGGTCCAGCACCATGATTCTAACTAGCTGGCTGCTCCTCCCTGTGCTTCTGTGTTAGAATTACATCTTGTTCCCGATAAAAGGTAGGTGTTATGGAGTGACTGGACTGGCTGTAGTCCGAATTTTGCTACATTGCTATGTCATTCTTCCCTTGAAAAGTTGGTAACAATTCTAATTGTTCTGTATTCTGCCCCATAGACTGTTAAGACTGAGTTTATTCAATTTTGCAATGCATGACCAGAAGTTAGAACCAATGTGTTAAAATTAATTACAGTGGCCCCTTGACTTTCATGAGGGTTCAAGGCTCAGAACCCTTATGAATAATTCCCTCCACTGCCCAGATGACCACTCTCCCTCCTCTTCCAGGGTTTCCACTCATTCACTTGTGTTTTGCCCAGGAGTGCTGCTTTCCAGGTGCCTGGGCAACAGGCAAGCAAATGGGAGGGGGCAGCAACATGACTGGAGAAGGCACATGCATGGGGCTGCCCCCTCCCATAAAGAAGACCCATGTGCCTGGGCAAAAGGCAGTGGAATGGAAGGGACAGAATAGGGGGAGGCAAGCAGGCACCTCATAAATAGTCAAGTTCAGGAAGGTCAAACCTGTAAATGTGGTGAGGGGACTGGACACCCTTCTGCAGGACACTGTTGTCCTGGCATGGAGATGGGAGAGGTATTGGACCACAAAGACGCTTCTGCATGTCCTTCTCCCATCACCAACTGCGTGATCACAGATTAAATCATTGGCAGGTTTTCCCTATCAATGACATGAAATTGCACCACCATCCCACACTTACATGGCCTGCAGAAGCCCCAGAAGCACAATGGAGGCACTTCCTGCCCCAGCGCAGCCTGAGAAAATGCCTGGCTGCACTGCGGAAGGAAGAGGTGTGTCCATCGCATTTCCTTCAACAGGGAGCCAGCTGGTGCAGAGGGGAGTGCTCACGTTGTGCTCCACTCCCAGCAGAGGTTGCTGCTGGGATTGCCACCAGATGATGGATCCAGGTAGGGTCTGGAAAGGGCCTGAATGTCAATTGCAATTTTGGTGTTAATAAAAACCCAGAAAGTAAAGTATGCTTTTTCCATCCATATCCATATCCATATCCATATCCATATCCATATCCATATCCATATCTATATCTATCTATATCCATATCCATATCTTTATCTATATATAATTTTGAGGGAATTTCCCTGAGAATGCTATAAGGGATAGCATTCTGCCACCACCACCCCACCCCCCACTGTGTTATTTTCTGTCTCCTGCTTTGCTGCCTTCCGGCTGTCCTCATTGGAGTTTTTCATTCAATAATGGTGGTGGTGGAAGCACATGGCACATGGCAAATGTGATGATCAGCAAAGACTGAGAGGAAGGGAAAAGCAAGTAGAGCAAGTCTGTGGAACTGTGCCTCAAGGTGCACCATGAGTTCATTGGGAGGAAGTTGCAGAGTGTGTTAGAGAAAAATGGGGTGGATAGAAAGATGATGATAAGTGAGAGGAGAAAAGAGAGAGTGGACATGGGTGGAGGGATAAGAGAGAGGTGGGAAGAGCATGTAAGACAAAGAAAGAGAAACGCAGAAAAAGAGAGAAAGAAGAATGACAGAATGTACAGAGAAGATCTCAGAGGAAAAGAGGTGTCTATGACACATACAAAAGAGAAGGAGGGTAGAAGAACTGGGACACCAGAGATGGGGAGCTGTGATGACATGAACCTTACTGACAATATTGGAGAGGAGCATGACTTTCAAACAGGTGAGATAATAGTGTAAGAGAGAGACCAAGGAATGGAGGTGGGGAGTGAGAGCAAGGTCAAATGTATCCTGAGCAAAAAATAACAGGAATCATAGAATCATGGATAAATTTTTTAGGTAATATAACCAAATTTTAGCAAGGGTATTTTTGACCAGAAGGACAGAATAACATTTCTCACAGTTACAGATATGCTTGAAGATTTTTTTTCCCTAAGGAATGGTTATACTGACTTTTGTTAAACTGTGGCCATTTCCATACTACACTGTTATAGTGCTATTCCACTTTCAGCATCCTGTGGAATCCTGGAATTTGCAGTTTAGGGAGGGACATTTAGAATTCTCAGCCAGAGAGCTCTGTGGCATCAGTAAACTGCAAATCCCAGAATTCCACAGTATGTTGAAAGTGAATAATAGCAGTTTAACAGCGTAATGCAGAAATGGCCTAAGTTTTTGGGTGGGTTTTTTTTTTTTTTTGGAGGTGAAGGACAATTACAGTTCATCATTAATTATTCCAAATATCACCTAATATGTCCAGATGGAAATTTTTGAAAAGCTATAGATCCATTTAGAAAATCATGCTTGCATGTATGTCTGTGTGACAGTTGTAACATCAGAATTCAGTGCACCGGAATATAGGAATCAGTGTTCATTTTCAGTAAATGAGTAGACTATGATAGTTCGTGATTTTTAGAAATAAATATCTTCCCCAGGGTTGATTTTGGCTTTTGACTAACAAATAAGAATGTGTTTGGGATTCTGAATGTGTGACAAACATGCAATGCCTTTCTTTCTAGTTCTGTCTCAGCATTTCTTATCTTTATCTTGAGAAATGGAAAGACATCAATGAAAGTCAATGGAAGAAGAAGGGCGTAGAGGAAATGAACTGGCAGAGTGTGCCACTCTCTGGGAAATCAGCAGATACTGACCGGTGCCAATATCACTGTTTATTTCTGTGAAATATTTCTGAATGAGGATAAGAGAATTGTTCTTGATGGTGGTTGTTCCTCAAGGTAATATTCCTCAGTCTTATATTTGAGATTCCAGTATTTATTTTGGGGTATAGTTGATATGTATAAGTGATGGAGTGAGTCTGGATTTCCGTTTATATTTATAGATAAATGTTCTGTTTCTCACACCCTCATTCTCTCTCCCTCTCCCTCTCCCTCCCTCTCCCTCTCTCTCTCTCTCTCTGTATTTCTTCTGAACTCTATCCATTACCTTTCAGTGAGGGGTCAGATGAAAAATGATTTTCCCCAGCATTTTTGCAGCTGTTTCCTTCTCTCATGCACTATAAACAGGAAGGAAGAGTAGGGAAGAATGAATTCAAGGGTGGGATTTTTCACCTTCATTCCAGCATACAGGCACACTTCTATTAATGAAGTCTCTGACAAAGGAGCTCCTAAAGTTTTTTTTCTTTTTTCTTTTAAACCAGCATCAACACTGGCAGGATGATAATGGAGGGCTGAAGTAACACTTTCAGGATGTGTGTTTGCAGTAAACCATAAAATCAAGTTTGAGTGGAAAGTTCTTACCTGGACCTGGACAGCTAATGGCATCCTGGGGGAGGGTAATAATTTGATAGCATCCATGATAGAGACCAGGATGCTTGTTGCCTGATCACTGCACGTGATAATTGTAAGCCTGTGCCCTCTTTGGATCACTGCAATGAGACTCACCCTCCTGCCTTCAGTGTAATGTAAGATTTATTGAGTCCCTTTGAGGCCTGGTAGGAATCCTGCCTGCTTTTTTTGCCTACTTTGTATTCTATCTTCAGGACTTGGGTGATTGGCTAAGAGTAGTGTCTTTAAATAGGCTGTTATTTGGCAAGTAGTGGAGGGAGAATATGACTTTGGTATATACTTTTGGCATCTGTTTGGTGTAAGGTAGTTCTCTAGAACTCACTCCTTAGGGTTCCATATCCTAGGAGATGTGGAAAAAGGCTACCCTTGAGGCTAACTTGGATTTCAGGCTCTCACTTGCTGACTTCTGCAGCTTGGGTTAAAGTTCCCTGAGTTACCTTCCAATTATGGCTGGCTGGGGAGCAACCAAAGATTTAAATTGCCCTCAGGGTTGAGGTGTTTTGCCCACGGGAAGAGTAAAGAGGTTGTCATGGGATAATTCACATCAGGTTGCTCTTGCTCCATTTCCAGGCTAATACAACTGAAATAGGTTAGGTCAAATAAAGTGAGCCTTGTTTAACTCATTTTTTCTTGTATCTGGTCTCATTATTTCATGATTGATCATTAAAGAATGGGATTCTACTGTACCCAATCCTACTGCAGTTGTGTGGGCCTGCCTCCAACAGGCAAGGTGAACAGCAGCTGCTTCCACAATCCCTTGCTGAGTACATGGGAACAGCAAAACTGAGAGAAAAGAGGAAAGTGGATAAGCCTGCTTCACCAACTCTACCCAGCAAGTTAAAAAAGCAGAAATATGTAAGTATGGCTACCTAAATGGAAACCATAAGAAAAATGGAGACTGGTGAAAGAAAAAAAATGTTATTCTTGTGTACATTTTGAAAGAAACTTTCTGGTAGACTCTAGGAGGTTCAAAAAATTTCTGTTTACTTATGAAATGCTTCCCTGACCTGTTTGTTTCATTTCATATGTTAATATTGTTAGTTTGGAACAAAAACTTCACTGAAACAAGTTGAACTGCTCTTCTTTTTTGTGCTTTAGGAACCTTCCCTTATTTTTTCCAAGCCCAGGAGTACAGCTACTTCGTTAACTGATGTACACCTGTAGATTTAAAGTAGTATTAAAAGATAAATTCAAATGCTGGGTTAGAATTAAGTATAGTAAAAGTTGGTCTCCTAATGTAAGCACAACTAACTTAAGAATTTCAAATATTTTTCCTTAAGTAATGATGATGATGATGATATGATGATGATAATTTTAGTGTAAATGGAATATAGTTGCATTTTTTCACTAACTAATTTATTTCTTTGTCTGATCATTGACAGAGTAGTTGCAGTCCCCTTGTTGCAACAGCTCCACTGCTTGCCAGTCTGTTTCTGGGATCAATTTAAAGTGGTGGTTATGACTTGTAAAACCTTATATGGCTCAGGCCAAGACTATCTGAAGGACTGTCTCTTCCTGAGCCTGCCTGAGCTCTAAAATCTTCAGAGGAAGCATTTCTGTCTATCTCATCTCCTTCACAGGCACAGCTAGTAAGAACGCAGGAGAAGGACTCCTCTTTGACTGCTCCTACACTTTGGAACTCCCTTCCTGGAGAAGCTGGGATGGCTTCTTCCCTGGCAGCAGGTTAACCCCCCTTTTTTCCCTGCAAGCCTTTGGGAACTGATCTTTAACACAAGAAAGTACAGCACCATAAAAAAAGCCTCTCTTTAATCTTTCATTTAAAGTAAGGCTTTAAAAAGGACGGAGGGAGGTATACACCCTATAAACTAAAGTCCGGAGTGTCCCACAGTAAATCTCTTTGACACTGGGCCAGCCCATATAATTTGCAGGTCAGATTGTAAAACTACTCCTGAATCCATGGCTGCTACTCAGGAATAATGGCTCTCAGCTACCTGTAGGAGTCAAAGAAGTTGATGAACATGTGTAGAATAGTGCTGTTGCACACGTGTCCAGCATGTGGGCCTCCCATAGGCATCTGCCAAGCCTGTATGGGAATGTAATGTTGGGCGTGAGAAGTCTTTGGTCTGATCAGCAGGATGTTTCCCAGGTACTAATGGTACCATTTTGATCTACAGAAGTTTATGCATAATTATGGCATGTTGAATATTCCCCCTTACAAAGGATTTATGCTTTTTCCCCGATGAGCTGTTTTTGTATACAGGAAGTAAGTCTTTCTTTCTCTTTCTCTGAATTCTGGAAGTCAGTCTCAGAATTCAGTCATATGATGGCCACCACCTATCATCCAAAATTAGGAAAAGAAGAAGGTGGTATTACCAGTGGATACGCACAATAAAAAAAAAAGCCATAGTCCTGATTTTGCAAGACCTGAGTATGACTGTTGATCACACAATGTCAGGAAGGTCTCTCATTTATATGGTTGCCATAAGCTGAAGCCAGTGGCAATTGATGTCAATTAACAAGAGCAAATCATCCAAAATGGAGTTGTCTGGGAACAATTTCATCACATGGACACTTGTATGAGTAGCTTGAGTTTAAGTTAATAGAGCTTAATGTTTATTGTAATTGAATCTTTTTCTATGTCTTTCAGTTCCTAGTAACTTCTGGTAGATTGCACAACTTTTTATTTGGAGGAGTAAGCATAAATGTTTGCCCAGTGCTGGGCTGGGGAAATTGCTGGGCTTGGGAAATTTCCCTTGACACACATTTTAGCAACATCAAAATTTGCAGAATGCAAACCTGACAGTGTCTCAAGTATTGTTCCCAGAGTGCTAATGCTGCCCTACACCTTGCCTAAATTAATTCCCATATGTTGTCATTGCAAGTTCTCCAGGTCAGATCCCCAGTGGGGTTTGGGTGAAGTATTTCATATCAAATCAAAGTTAACAGATGTCTCAGATTGCCTGCTAGCACAGATATGTCTAAAGAAACCACTGGAGAGTGACTGAGCTGACTGTACTCTCACGGCATGGTCTGAGGGCATGTGGTGCAGAGACCTTGCTGGAACTAAGCAGGTCTGCATCTGGTAAGTGTATAGATGAGAGACTATCTGACAGCCCTACCATCGTCACCTTAAATTGCATGTTGGAAGAAAGATGAGATAAAAATATATTTAATAATATTGTTACAATAACTTTGATGAGAATTCTGCATGAATAAATTAAATCATCCCCATCATCACCAGAAAAACAGCAACAGTGAAATGTAGTATATTTCAAGTGCTTTAAATATGGTCTTGCTCATCTTTGTTACAGCCCAGTAGCATAGGATTCTATTTTTATTCTCATGGCCAGGGATGGCCCTACCATTAGTTAAAATGAAGATGTCACCTCATGAGGCAACTTCTGAAAGGGGTAGTGGTTGTTTGGATGCTGTTCCTCCTAAGCCCTGCGGCTAGTCTCTTCTCTTGAAGGACAGTGCTGTATGCCACCACAGCTTATGTTATACCTCCTAAACTAGCCTGCTGTCCTCACGTGTGGTGGAAGAACTAATCCCCTTGTTGGGGCTTGCGTTCAACTACTGTTGCATGTGTCTTCTGGACATGGATTGGAGGGACTCAGCATCTTGTCTTTGTCTAAGATAGCTAAGTATCTTCCTCTGCCCCTATTGCCCCTGCCATTACCACAGATGGTGAAGTCAGTTTAGATTAGAGATGGGCTAACCGAATCCTTGAATCCTCGGGAAGGATTCGAGATTTGCGAATCCTAATCCCTGTGCTAAAATAGGAAAACCGAATCTTTCAAATCCACTAACCAAATAGTTTGTTGGAGACCGGGACGCCTGAAAACCTGGGAGACCAGACACACAAGGGGAGATGGCAAGTAGGTGAGTTTTTCCCTTGGAGTAATAATGGCCTTTGCTAACAATTTCAGAAATTACATCTGGGGTTGTAGTCTAATAGATTTAAATTGAACATTTAATATTTAAGTTCAACACTATTTTCTCTGCTGAAAATCAATGGCATGTGTAAGTGCTGGGTTAGTGGGTCTGATGCCTATTAGAAGTAGTGGGGCAGAGGGCAAGGTCACACAATCCCATCCAGTGATTGCCACGTATAGGCCAGTGTACCTCCTTCCACATGACCAGTGCCTGGTTGCAAACCTAGAGCTAGAACAGAATGAGAAGTGAAATGTCTGTCATGGTTTATCATGAGCCACATGACAAACCACATGTAGCAGAAAGGAAAAATTGTTTTTAAAAATTGGCACCTCCAGTGCCCCCCAAAGGCCTGATTAGCTGGAAGGTACAGTCTTCTTCAGATTTCAAGGACAGCTGAAAGATTCCTTTGCATAGCTCCCTTGCAAAGCTCCTTCATACACAATTCTGGGATTTGTAGTTTTACAAGGTGTCATAGTCTTCTCTGCCAAAGTGTGCTGGTGAATCATCAAGCTACAAATCCCAAGATGCCATAAGGAGCTATGCAAAGAAAATCCAGTTTTGACTGGATTATCTCTATGCTGTAGTATATGGCCCTGTTTACACAGGCAGGAAAACGTGGGATTAATCCTGTCTGTGTAGAAAGGGCCTTCATGTCATTTTCAATCTGGGAAGATCCTGAGGCAAAACTATGACAATTACCCCAACCAGATTTCTTCAGAGAGAGGTTTGCTTTTGCTAAGGCTGAGAAAGTGTGCCTTGCTCAAGATTATCCTTCTTTCCCTTGGTTTTTAAACCCTTTTTAAAAAAAGGATTCAAAAGATTTGAGATTCATGAGATTTGTGGATTCCCAGAACCTTCCAGGGATTTGGATTCAGAAAATTCTGGATTCGTCCCATCTCTAGTTGATATTATGAGAGCACAGGTTGGTCAGCTGAAGTAAGATGTGACCAGACCACAGAAAGGTTACCTTTCTGGACTACAACTTCAACGTTTTCAGCCAACCATGACATTTTCAAGACATGGGTTTGTGTCAATGGCTCTTGGCTTTTGCTTATGGTTGCTTCCTCTGCCTTCACTCTCATTTCTCTCTTTTTCTACAGAGTAGAATGGCCTTTTCCATACCAGGAATAGGTAGCATATATAACATAACATAGCATATCTATATAACAAGCATATCTATCTATCTATCTATCTATCTATCTATCTATCTATCTATCTATCTATTGCAATTACTCTGTAGAAAATAGCTGGTACAGAGAGGGCCATGTTGTCTCTATCCAATGTGTGCATATGTGGCGATGGGAAAGGAAGGGTGGGGTGGGGTGTGGAATGGCAGCTGTTAGGAGGAGAAGGGAGTCACAGACCTAATTCAGCACTGCAAAGTGCTGAAAACGCAGGGATTCAAGCCCAGCCTTTTAGGGCTTTCTTTCAGTCTCATCATCCTTACAAACTCACTTGGTGAGGACACAGGATATAGCCTTCTCAGTGGCTGATCCCAAGCCATGGAATTCCCTTCCATGGGAAGCTAGTCTGGCCCCCTCTCTGCTCTCTTTTTAGAAGAAGGAAATACTTTAAAAAAGATTTAAACAGGCCTTCAGTTTTAATTGGTGGTGTATTGTTTTTATCTTTGTTATGCATTAAATAAGAGATTGTGTGGTATAGGGTTTGAGTGTTGGGTTATGACCATGGAGACCAGAGTTTGATTCCCTGCTCAGCCATGGGTGACATTGGGTGTGTCACGCACTCTCAGACCCCAGAAAACTCCATGATAGGTTTGCTTTAGGGTCATCATAAGTTGGAAACAACTTGCAGGCACACGACAAGAACACATTGTGTAAGGACTCTTAAAATATTTTGACTGTCTATTTTTAAAAAGCTTTTGCCATATATATTGTTTTAGATATATTTGGGTTCAACTTATAAGATGCCTTTCATTCTATATTGGGAGAAAGGTGGGATAAAAATTAATTAATTAAACAAATAATATACAATAGGAAACAGACATTCAAAGAACACTGTGTGGATGGGTGAATCCGTTGGCTCTGCTTTCTTCTACTTTTCAATTTTATAAAATCTCAAGTTCTTTTTTTTAATACATGAAGAAATCAAATAATCTGAGAAGTTTCTAATAGAAAAAAAATGAACAAATAGAACACCCATTCCCTTTTCTGCTGCCTTCCAAAACTGATAAGATTTTGAATGTAAGCTGCTCAGGGCAAGGAACTGGTGCTCCCTTTTTTACTCACAACTCTCTGCTAATCTCCATGTACATCCTGATGGTTCTGTACTACTGAAAATAATATGAGATATTTATCTGAAGTTCATTTTTATCCAAGCAAAGATTATCCAAATTTAGAAAATACCTTAGTGTTTTAGGCAGCTCCTGGATTTTAAAGCCTTTCCTATCACTTGTCAGACTGCAGCTTAAATTATCAGTGACATACAGATATCATAGACTGCATGTAGGAAAAAATAGAAACAATACTAAATCCCTATCCATTCTCCATTCACTGGCATAGTGATTTCCAGTGTTAGAAAATCACAGCCTCATATTGAAACTAAATAGAAAAAATTGAGATGTGGGTCTTCTTGATGTTAATAGCACAAACAATGCTTAGTTCCAATAAAATAGTTAAATATAAGACACAAATTAGATTTGATTACCAGTCCCATCAAGCATATACCCATTGAATCAAAGGAATTTATGTAAGTGTTAGTTTAGCATTCAGCAATTGATTCAATGGGATGACTGTAGCTGGGGTTAGCAATTGGATTTTGACTGTTGCATTGGTGTTTGGTGTGGTTAGGGAAACATCAGGGTCCATTAGGCTCAAAGCTTATTCAACCCGCCATGGATTCCTTTGAGGCATGAGGGTTCCTTCACAAGGCACAAATGGGTGGCTGGTGGGGCTTACTGCTGCCTCCACTGCTGCCCCACACCATTTTTAATAGGGACTTACAAGCCTCATTCACAGTTTCTCAGTCTCACAAGGCTTGTAGTCCCTATTAAAAATGGCATAGGGAAGCAGCAGAGAAGCAGCAAATAATCTGTGAATAATCAAATCCACAAAAGTGAAACCCACAAATGTGGAGGGCTGACTGTAGTCCATGTTTCTAAGCTGGTTAAATTAGTGGGAGCGTTTTTGTTCAATGCTGGTGATGGAACATTATCCTCCATTACACAGCCAGGCAGTAGGCTGGGCTAGTGAATGCAGGGCAGGCTCATGGTATACAGCTTTCTCCTTCAATGCTTTCCTGCCATCCCCAGCACCTGCTGACAGAGGAGGGTGCAACACTTTGTCTAACAGTAGGGCCAGCCAAGATATTGCTAGGGTAGTTGCCCATACATGCTAATGTGTGGAGGTTCCCAGGATAGATGCATACAGCATCTCCTGCTCTCTGCCTCACATTTTCTTGCTATCATCACTTAGTGGAGGTCTACACTTGCATGTTAGTAACCGTGATAATTTCATGCTTTAAAAAAATGAAAAGGTGAGTATTGCTTGTTGTCTCCCATTATGTATTCCTGTGTTCTTTGTGCAAGTGGACACAAGTATCTGACCTTTTTTCTTGGTGTGCATGGATTGCAGTCATCGATCTAAATCAGGCCAAGAATATGGATCCAACTCTAGGGCTGATTATGGCATTCACAGCCCTTACCCAAAAGAAAATGTCAGACTACAGCTTCTCTAATCTCTCACCACTGGGTATGCTGGTTAGGGCTGTCCTACAACATATGGAGGACCACACATTTCTCACCTCCAGGCTAGATGGACTTTTTATCTGGCCCAGCAGCGCTCTTATAATGTTTTTAATGGCCTGGTTGCTTAGATTTTGGTTCACAGAGAATGCTTCTGTGTGCCTCCAGAATCATATTAGTTGAGTGATTTCATGGGTGTCCCAAAATGGCAAAGAATGCACAGAGCTCAGTCTGAACAAAGGTGGGCCACAGTGTATAGTTTACTTGTTATTTTTATCTGCCAGCTGTGACAGATGGAGCAAAAGGAATCTGCTGATGCTGCCTAATCTACAAACAAATATGATGGATCATAAACCGCTTTGTTTCTATCCTATGTAACTGAAATTATGATGACAAGTCTTATTTTATGAGACCGGAAGAAGAAGAAGAAGAAGAAGAAGAAGAAGAAGAAGAAGAAGAAGAAGAAGAAGAAGAAGAAAGCTAAATCACCAGTCCAAGACTATTGCATTCTTTTCATACCTCTTGGCAGTTCTTTGCCTTCAACTGTGTTGCAACATCTCTGTTTGAAAACAGTGTACTTTGCTTTATATATCAAGTTTCAGCTACAAGATAGAAATGCCACAGCCACTACCTTTGTTGCCAGGGCTGGAACCAAACTGCTGGAGTAATTGCTGGAGGGCTGAGCTCACAATTCATATTCAAAGTAGCCAATTGTGACATCATGAAGGAAAGCTTGGATGGGATGAGGCAGCAAGCTAACTGAAGGTGACGGGTGGCATGTTCATTTGGTGATATGGACGTACATGGCAGAAGGCTCCTATTCCTTTCTGTCAAGTCAATGAGATGTCTCGCTCCCTAGATAACAGGGAGAAAAACTAGAACTCAGTTTCAGCCACTGAGGATGAGTAGTAGAAGTTTTAAGAAAGACAAAAGGAAGTACTTCTTCATGCAGCACAAAGTTAGACTGTGGAATTTGCTATCATGAGTGCTGGAAAGGTAACAATGCTCAGCACTGAAACAGTTAAGTGTGTATGAGAGACAGCAGTTTCAAATATTCTTTGCATTGTTCCTGCTGATATGCTTGATCCATGGGAAATTTAGGCTTATAACTTTTATATAGGAAGATGGGTTGACTCCTCTATCAAAGATTCTTTTAAATTCTTAAAAGCCAGGTCAGCATGTTTGCCAAGCTATCCACTGCCTGAGTCAGGCCAACTTCCAGGAGAGAAAAGAAACTAGATTAACTCCTCTTTCTAGTTAAGTGTATGTATTAAAGAACCAAGTAGGAAGAAGTTCAAAAATAGTTGCTTTGAAATAAAATGATGATAAAAATGAGCTAAGCAAGCCAGAATCTTAAAAATATCTCACCAAAGCAGCTAACAGAGTAAAGTGATTGGGTCTTTATAGCCTAGTTGAAGCCAAACTCACTTCCTAGCTAGCTACAGAAAGATAAAGGGGAAAAAAATCACAAATACATCCCTATGAGGATGTTGATTTCCTAGACAAGGAAATCCAAAGTGACCAATTAATAGACTGGAGGATCTAAAAGTACATCTTTCAGATGATTCCTATGTTGCTAAAGCAACCTCGGAAACATATACAATGGCCATTTCCACACCGGGCTATTAAAACGGGGCAGAGCAACCTCCGACGGAGGTCTTCTGCACCATGGAATGGACTGGGGCAGACTACTTTTTGTAGTTCCATACCTCAGTCCGGTTCAGAGCGACTGGAACTGGTTGTGCAGCGTGCTTTTCAAAAACCTCTTTTAAGAGATTTTTAAAAAGCACGGAGCGCGCAACTCCGTGTCGCTCCGTCGTCACGCTCCGCTGCAGATTTGCAGGCGTGCCCAAGTGCGTACCTGCAGATCTGCTGGGGGCAGGCTTTAGGCTGGCGAGCTTCTCCGGTTGGTGGAGAGCCTCTACCAACTGGAAGCTGCCATTTTAGACGCCGGAGCAGTGCGGAGCGACGAGCTCACACTGCTTCTTGTCCCGATGGACTCGCCCGGATGATCAAGAAAGCTGGTGAGTTCCGTTTTTGCCCGTTTCCTTTCTCGCGTGTGGAAAGGGCCAATGTCTCAAACTACCTTAACACATTGCTTGTTCAGAGACAATTCTGAGAAGAAATTTGGGGAGCTGTATTCATCACAAGTTGCATGATTACAAAGCTTGGAAGTAAGACATCACAAGTAAGTGTGTTACCTGTAATGCATTACTCTTGGATATAATAAGGATTTAATGACATTTTTTTTGTAGGACAACACAATGATGGGTAAAATTTATTTGTTATTTTAAAATGTTGTTGTTGGGAGGGTTCATATTGGAGAATTTTTGGCAAATTGGGGTATTTTCCTATTTTTAAGTGGAAACACTACTACTTCAATAAAGTAATGTGTTACTGATTATTACTCATGAAATACAATTTCACTACAGGTGGATAGATTCAATCAAGGAAGCCATGGCCCTGAGTCTGGAATATCTTAATAGGGCTGTTAATAACAGAGGTCTCTCATTCATACGATGGTCATGAGTCAAAGTCAACTTGATGATAACTAAGAACAAAATGAGTAATGACTGCTGCGTTACATTAGAAAAGTGAACCTAATTCTGAAAACATCATTAAAGAAAAAGCAACAACAATTTTGTGAATCTTAAAAATCCTTGCAGGTCAATTTTTAAACAGCTTTCCCTGAATAAGACCATAATAGTATTTCTTGTCCAAAATGCATTAGGCTAGTTCTGGGAATAAAATCAGTTCTCATCCTGAGACCCTGTCACTTCTTCATGTCAGGTGTTATTGGATGTTTTCAGTTTCTTCTGCGTCCGTATGCTTCAAGCTAAGGAAACCTTTGGCATCCAATTGGTCCAAATTATGTGCTAAGAACAGCTGATTTCTTCGATGTGTATAAGTTATAAATATCTGTAAAAAATAATGCATCTGAAACAAAGCTACATGAATTCTCTTATTTAGTGTAATTTACTCTGAACCTCTTCAGACATGAAAAAAGTCTCTGAAAGTCCCAGGTTTTGTTTCTGTGTGAACTGATTTTATTTTGGAGACCTATATGATGTTTTTCCCATCCCAAAGCATTTCCAGAGAACTCCCAGCATCATCAAGCACTTTTCATTCCCACTCCTCAGGTTAGTTCAAATTAACCTAGTATTTTCTAAAATAATGTGTATCTCTCCATGGCTGTCTGTTTGTGTTCTACCAGAACTAGCTAAGATGGCTGCCCCCAATAATCACAGCGATTGTTCCACATTCAACAGGGAGCAAGTGAGGGAAAGAGGAATCCTAGTAATAAGAGTGTGGATGCAAAATAATGAATATGCAGGTAAGATCTAAACAAAAAGGCCTGGAAAGTCTCAATACTTCCAGGGCCTTTTTTCCTTTTCTGGAAAAGCCCTCTGATTTGCTGTACAGGACACTAAGACTGCTCCCTAATATTTGGAAATCTTTTTCAACCACCCCTTTTGGAATTTGAGATTGTGGCAGTCATTGTCCACACCTTTTCAAAAACATCTTTGCAAACTGTGTGTGTGTGTGTGTAAATATTGTTATAACAACAACAACAACAACGACAACAGCAATAATAATAATAGAAGCAGAAGAAGCAGTGTCAGCTGAAGTGAAGAAGACATAGAATTCTGTAACGCTTTAGAAATGAGACATAGTATTTGCCTAACTTTGGGGTAACTGAGGTTGCCAAGTTGAATAGCAACTGCCTTGGATCCAAGGGTATAACACAGGGATAGGCCAGTGGTGACTCTCCAGATGTTAGTGGATAGCAACAGCCACAATCCCTTACCAGAGGAGGTGTGATTGGAGTTGCAGTCCAACAACATCCCTGCTATAAGAGCAGATTAGGGCAGCAGAAGGAGACAGTGAGCTTGCCCTTATCTGAAATTCTCACCACAAGCTTATAAGGAGTTTCTGTTCAGGAAAAAGACTGTTCAAAGAGTATATGCCTACTTCACTTGTAACTGGCTGCATACAGCACGTTGGAATTTTTACTGACAAGTAAAAGATCTTAATAGCTTAGGCAAGGGGAAACCTTATACAGATGAAATGCTTGGCACCTGACTAATTCAGTAAACATCTGGTGAAAAACTGCTGGATCATCTTAATTATTAACTCCTCCTTCCCCCTTGCCCGCAATTCAGTGGCTTCCAATTATATGAGTAATCAATTTTGCTGTGTAATACAATACGAGGCTAATTAATGATGACTGCTGCATTGCACGTAATGTGGCTAAACTTTGCTAGAGAGTATATTAAAAGAAACCACCACTTACATAACGTACCTTGATGCATATAGAAAGAGATGGTCAGACGCATTTGCTTAATTTGAGGCCACATTTAGATAGCTTGTTCTATATGGATCGTGTTCAGGATAATCCAGAGCAATTTCACTCCTGTGGAGATTGGATAGTTACCTTTTGATTAATATGGGTGTTCACCAAATGGTAGGAATGCTGGAAGTCTGCAGCATGCCACAGTATTTTCAGAACCCTCAAGCATGCCAAGAAAGGCTGATATTCTACACAATGAGATGTATATGTGTAAAGTTCGACTCTGGTGGAACTATGATATGTCTCTCCTTTCCCCTCTTCAAAGACTCACTTTCCTCCTGTGGAGGTTTTACCCTCTTGATGGCCATTTAGTAGCTGGTTGAGAGTGAGGTGCATTGGAGGAGAGTTTTATCCCAAGTCTCAAGTCGAGTCTCAAGTCCTTGCAAGATAAATCAAGTCAAGTCTCAAGCCAATTTTAACAGAAAAAAGGAGGTGCTGATGGGGTAGGGTTAAGTTTCAATAACTAGTAAATCAAAGCTCCATTCTGTCCTGGAGCTTTAGGCAGACAGGAGAGAGTGAGGAGGAGCAGGTAGTGAGGAGGACAAATCAGTAAAGCAGCAGTTACAAACTCCCCATGAAAGAGAAGCCCAGGAACGTGGAGGGTGGACTGTATTGCTTGCTCTCGAGGAAGCCACTAGGATAGGTAACTTAACTCTGCCAGCCATGAGAAAGTAGCTTCCTCTTGGAGGTGACCTTTCCCAACCTCTCCTCACCTCCCCATGCCAAGACCACTCCATGCCCATACTCACCAAAAAAATTGCAAAACCTTGTTTTCCCCATCTTCAATCTTCCTGTACTTTCACTTTCTAGAGAAATAAGGGAGAGGCACAGAAGTGGGGATAAAGAGCGTGTGTAGCTTTCACTGGCCCATCAATATAACATTCCCTCACTGCTGATTGGGAAAAGGCTAGAGGGGGGATGGGATGACCAAGGGCAGCAAGTCTATCACAAAAAATAGACAAGTTACAAGTTGAGTCGAGTCTGTCCATCATTTATGGACACTCTGTCCACTCTGTCTGTCCACTCGAGTTCAAGTCAATAGACTTGAGTCTAGATCACTGTATATGCCTATAACAAGACATATAATGATGACATCATTTTCTGCGACCTCTGGAGGAACTCCAGGAGATCTGGAGGGATGGCTGTGTCATTCCGCATCTAGGCATAGGACATAGTCAGGTGCTTCTTCCATGCCCCAACTCTTCCCCAGTCACTGAAAGCCATGAAGGGGGCATCTCCACAGGAGGAAAGTGAGTCCTGCAGGAGTTTGGTCATTGTGTGAGGGAAGTAGTGAGTTACTCTTTGCCCAACAACTGAAAATTCAATACTCACATGTAAGTTTCCATCACTAATTGGATGCCAGCCAAAGAGTCAGAAGGATGTCGTGTTTTTAGATATCAGCATGTTGTGGAAGAGCCAGAATGCCAGTGTACACTGGCTGGTTAATAGGAGCAGCTAAAAAAGACATGTTTGTTTGCTTGTTTGTTTGTTTGTTAGTTAAATGGGATATCTGAACCTGACTTCCAAGCCACAGGTTGTTTCTCTGGCTTGCTGAGTCAGAGCAATATCAGAGTATCAGTTTCTGTAAGGTTCAGATGTTATTTTAGACAAACCACAGAGCTTTGCTTTATTTAGCTGCACTTGTTTGCAGCAGGAGTGAATAGGCCAGAGTGAATGGACAATGTGGTCAGACTTTCTGGTCATGAATAGCAAGCTGGTGTTCCCCAGGAACTCTGGTACATCAAGACCAATGAACCACTTAAATACCTCTTAACTATGCATCAAGAGAGTCATTTCATTATAGGTATTCCTGGAAGGATGTGGTATTTTGCAACACCTAGTGTGCTTGTCACCAAAGTGAAATTTCATCAGTTGTCTAAACACAGGTTCTTATCTTCCATGGTCTATTATCTTCTGCTGGCAGTGGAGAAGCAGTTCATAGGGATGACATGGACAGATTTGGAGATGTCTGGAAACGTTACATAAATTTGAAAAATGCTGGTTATCATTGGAAAAGAAATGGAAAAAGGACCTCCTTCTTGGTAATGCAGGGACTGGGGAAAGTGGACCGCACAGCACTGGGTTCAGGGAAAATTTTGTTTTTACCAGGTGGCTCTCTCTCTTTCTGATAAGAGTACTTGATTTCTGTTTACTTATTTGGGGAAACTACAAATGGTATAGAACACCTTCCCAATTAGCATTTTTTAGAGAAAATATATCCTCAAAGTGTTGGCACAGTTGCGAGGCTAAAGGCATATGTCTACATATGTGGTTGGAATGTCCCTTTGTTCAAAAATTTTGGGACAAGGTTAAAATTGAGATTTATAGAATAATAGGTAAGGATATACAACTGAATAGGGAGAATTGTATAACATTAAATTTAAAGGACAAGGGGCTGAAAAATAATGAGGAAAAAGTGGTTATAAATATATTAAAAGCAGCACAAGCTGTATTAGCATTAGAATGGAAAGATAAAACAATTTGGAATATAAATAAAGTTGATAAATACCTGGCTGAAAATTTATTGTTCGATATTTTGAGGGAAAGAAGATTAAAGTTTATGGGAATACTGAAGGAAGAGGGGTGGAAATCAGGCTGGGAATTATTGCTTATAAAGATTAAAGAGGATACAGAGTATGGTGAAATCAGTAATGTAATCAAATCCATATCCCTCATTCTGAATGAAGATTTTTCTATATGAGAAGAATTAATTAAACCTCAGCTAAGCCATTGGGGGGAGGGGTGCGGGGAATTATACTATTTTTGGAAAGTAACGTCTGTGATTTGAATGTTAATCTGTTTTTGTAATTTAATCCGTAATAAAAATAATTAATTAATTTTAAAAAATTGGGGAAACTACAAGAATGCAAATGTATCCCTATTTGGACAGAGGGCTAGATCTATTGCTATCAAAGATTATGGGAGCCTTCTCTGGATTTTTTCTTCTCTCTGCCTTCAGCGTGGTTTGCTATATGTAGCTTCTTTCCTTTAACTCACAGAGCTGAATAGGCTATGCCAAGAAAGGTGCATGTGTTTATCATAAACTATTCAGCTTTGATTCAGAGATAACAGCAAGATTCTGTTCTGTTCACATCCCTAGTTAGAGAACATGAGTGGAGCCATGGATGGAACAGGGGTAGAATCCTACTGTTGTCTCTGATCATTGATGATCTGATCAGTGATGCTTTTCTGCTCTGATCACCTTCTCCTTTGGGAAGATGAACAGTGAAAGGAGGAAATTCCTCCAAATACCAACAGAAAAGAAGGCAGTGGTTCCCCTCTGCCCCCACTTCCACTTTCCCAGTTAAAAGGTTGAGCAGGACAGGTATTACTTGATTTTGAAATGTACAAACCTTCCACAGAGAAACATGTAAAGTATCTCAGGAGTGTGCTGTCCCTCCACCCACCCCTTCCCATTGACTATACATATGAGAGCTCTTGGATGGATCTGAACTGGATCTCTGGATGCTGTTGTAAGGCGGAGATGGGCAAGTTGTGCCCTGTGGCCACGTATGGCCCGTGGACTCTGCTTTTGTAGCTTTTGAAGCCTCCACCAGTATTCCCAAATCCTCAACACCCACTTTTTTTAAAAAAAAATCAGTTTGATTTTTGAGCAATTTTTGCCCCAAAATTACACTGAAAGCCCCCATACGTGAAAATCAATTCCCACAAGTACATCAGAATCCCATATTAATTTCAAATATATCCATTTTCCTCTGCAATCCCCTTCAAAATGGTGACAGAAAGTGATGCAATGTCACTTCCTGTCACCATTTTGAGAGACACTGCAGAGGAAAATGGAGGTATTTGGATTTATTCTCTCTGTGTGTGTATCTCCACACAGATGCCCACCTGTGCTGTAAGAATACAAAACAATGAGATATACTCTTTCCAAAGGATCTGAAAAAATAAATGCCCTGTGCAATGCTGAATAAGCCCATGGTTTATGGGTCTGGTTAATATATAATATTAAAGTGGACTCCATCGATCTTGCTACAGAGAAAAAGAAAATTACTGGCACTGGATAAATGACAGTTAGGAAAGTTCACCTAGTTGTATTAGCCTCTGCCCTTTGTAATGTGGGTCAGATTTCCCAACACCATCCACAATTGAAAGAAAAATTGGAATCATGCCCTTTCTGACCAGCTTGTCAAAGCTTTAAGAAATTCTGCTGAACTACGCAGATCTTACCAGACTCCACAGTAATCATATGTAGCACAAGGGCAGCAAGGGACACAAACAAACAATCTGGGGGGGGGGAATAACCCTCTTGGCTGGCACAATGACCAGACTGTGTGGTGAAATGATGGCATCCGCCAAGTCTTCTGCTGCTGCTGAGGGTGGTGCTTTCTTATGAGCTGATTCCATAGCATTAGTCTAATCTTTACAGGTTCAAAACCATGCTGGTAGAATTTCCTTGTGGTTGGTCAGACTTGATTTCTGAGCATCTTTCATGCTAAAGGGGGATATTATAAATCACATGCCCTCCAACATTTTACTGATTAAAAATGGGCATGATCTCAAATAACTTCTCTAAGTTACATCAAAGATCACACCTGAGTGTGCTCTCTCTATTTAAACAGCAGAGCAAGATTTAAAAAATATCCAAAGGAGTGTTATACAGTCTTATGAAAACAGAAAATGAAATCTAACAAAAGTCAAGCAGAACATCACAAACTCACAATACCTTGGGTCCATTGTATTTGCAGTCTATACAACATTTTGGATTTTTTTATATCACATTTTTATTTGTCCCATTCCATTCCATTATCTAAAAATAAATACTAATTTTTCAAGGTAGCCTTCTAGAATGATGAAGACCTAGGTTTTCTCTCTCTTTTTTAAAAACTGGGTGTATATTTCATCCACATGCTGTTCAAAGGTTCACCCTGTATTTGCTTCCAAAGCTGTAACAACATAAGAAGGTTTAATAGAATGTTTACTCTTATAATGGATCTTCTTGTACTTAGTATAGAATTGCTGTTGCTATTAACCTTGGTGCATGTTACATTTATCATGTGCAAACCCATGTTGATAATTCTGGAGAAAGGGAAGTTTAAAGGTAAAGTCTTCACTGCTTTTCATCCACAGAAGCAAGTTACTGTGGATGAACGAAGGGAAATTCAGGACAGAAAAAGGAGATTTTTTTCATATAGTTTATCATTAAACAATGGAATTTGCTGATGGCTAACAACTTAGATAACTTGAAAAAAAAGATAAGGTTATCAGTGGTGACGAGTCATAAACACTAGATAGATATTCATGCCAGTATTAGAGGCATTTTTTTTCTTGTTTATCAGTTGCTGGGGAGGAAAAACAGGAAGGTGCAGTGTCAGTCATGTTCTGTTGATGGGCTTTCAGAAGCAACTGGTGAGCCACCGTGTGAACAGAATGTTGGACTAGGCAGGCCTTTGGTCTGATATTGTGGAACTCTTATATTTTTATCTCTCTAATAGCAGAAAGAGTGGGTGGAACTAGCGTAATTTGCTGCCAGGGAAAGACAAGGAAAGCTTAGATAAGGGAGCTATCATGGACCAGGAACAAGAACCCTCAGAGGCTGATGACTCTGGAGGTGGGGTGAACCTTGGATTCTCTAGTGAACCAAGATTATGTAGAACAATCTCTACTTGTTTCCTCAATCTTCCAAATTTCCCTTCAAAGGAGAAGCGTAGGAGAAGGCCGCTGGAACCTTAACTGTCAGAAACCACACTGAATTTTTTGTCTGTCTTCTAGCTCAGTGGTTCTCAGTGGTTGGACCTCTAAGTGTTTTGGACTTCAACTAGCAGAAGTTCTAGCCAGCTTCATCAATGGTCAAGAGTTCTGTGAGCTGACTGCAAAATATCTAGAGAACCAGAGTTTGAGATCCACTGTTCTAGCTGCAGAATTTTTCCTTATGGTCTTGAACAAAGCGCCACATCCCTAGTTGTTACTTGCAATACTGGTTGTGGTGCTGAGTTTGTTGTTTTGTGGGTCTGCTCCCACAGGAAGGCTTCTGTTGTACTTTCTTGTTTAACCAGCAGCTTAGAGTAGATGAACATTCTGTGATAGTGCAGAGCATTATGTGACTTTCTGGTGAATCCTCAGCCTAACAGACCTGAACTAGGAGAAGTATAAGGCTTCTTGGACCTCAGCATGTTCTCAGGCTGTATGAAAGCCACCCTCTATGAAAGAATGGAAAGGAGTGGGTTTGGCTATTTGGTTGGCAGGCATATTATAGATTCAGAATGGAGGGACCTCCAAGAGTTTTCTAGTCCAGCACATGCTCAACAGTAGTTCCCTAATATGTTGCCCTCCTTTCTTTGCTTAAAAATCTTCAATGAAGGCTTCACCACCTTCTAAAAGCCATCTTACTGTCAAACAACTTGTACTATTAAGTATGCCCTAGAATCCATTAGGATGTAGGAAACTTTAAAACAGATGAATAGTTTTCTCTCTTGGCCTGAACAGATTCCCAAACCAATAGCTTCTTTTTCTTATTTTTAACATCCCTTGAAAGCCTAAGCTGATTCTGAGTGTCAGACCTCTTCACTGTCTTCCTACAAGATGGGAGGGAGGAAGCTAGATGTTCTGAGGCCAGGAGCATGTTACCTGTCAGGAGAGTTGGAAGGGACTGTAGGACAGATGAGCAGGCAAATGAGTGGTTTATAGTAAGAAGACTGAGATATCTTGCTGCTGTTGAAATTAGTTCCTTCCCACTAGAGCTGTTTTGGAGGGAAAGTGTTTCATGGTGGCTGGCCACTGTACCTTCTGAGTTGGAGCCTTATACACTGATAATCACTCTGTGGCCCATCAGTTCTGTCCAATTTTCTCTGCCTGTGTTTAGCAGAGGGCTCCAAACTCTGGCTTACATACAGCTATTCCTCATGTGACCAGCATGCCAATTAAATGGAATTTGCTGATTAAACAGTATCATGGAGCAAGAAGATACAACCCAGTAACAGCAGATTGGGGATGGGATTCACATTTCACAATATCCTGACTTACTTAAGGTTAGAACTGATTTTTACCTGTTGCTGGATGCAAAATGGCAGGCAGTGCAGCAGATGGTGTTCAAAATGGCAAGGTGTTCACTAGATTGTATTCAAGTCAAGTGCTTCTCTAACTGAGCTTTGAGCTCTATCCATTCAGAGGAGTGGGTTGAGATCTCAAGAATCACAATTCTCATGCATTCACATGCCAACTAAGAAAATACTTTAAAAATGTTGCCCTTGAATCTCCTTAGAAGATAAAAATAAGAAAAGTTGTTTCTTAGTATTGCCAAAAAAACCAAAAAACAAAAAAACATTCCTATTCCCACTGTATGCGTGTCCCCTTATAGCTATCCATCGTGAAATTGCTCTGCTTATCTCAAAGGGTCAGGAAGCAAAGCTGTGCAAAAGTTTAGTATGCTGCAAATTCCCACTGCAATATCTCCTAGTGGTTATTACTGGAACTTCTAGGGACACAGAATTTTTTTTTCTTTTCAGAGGTATTAGCCTAATGACCCTAGGTTAAACTAACCAGAGTAAATCAAAGCCTTCCACCCTATACAGGAATTATATCTGCCGTTTTGCTGATGGCTCTGAAAATTTACCAAGTGTTTGTACAGTTTTATTTTTGAATTGTTGAGAGGAGAAAAATTATGCCAAGTTTGGGACTGCTAATACTGGAGAAGGTAGAAAAGGCTATTTTTGTGGCTCTTCAGAGGCAGGTGTCTCAAAAAAGTCAAAAGTGAAGAGTTATTAAAGAGGAGATATGGCCTGTCCTGAAAGAATAGGCTTACACAGCAGCCTTGCTTGAATGAAGGAACCAACCATTTTTACTTAGATTTTGATATGATTAATATGGCAACAGAGAGCCAGCACGGTGTAGTGGTTTGAGCATTTGACTACAACCCTGGAGAATAGGTTCAATTCCCTGGGTGCATCACACACTCTCAGTCTCCAGAAAACCCCATGACAGGATCACTTTAGGGTTGCTGTAAGCTAGAAATGACTTGAAGGCGCACAACAACAACAAATAAAGTAACATTAAAATTGCTGATTGTGGAGCTTAAATCTTTAAAAAGCATTTTTCTCAAATGATTGTCA
This sequence comes from Cyclura pinguis, assembly GCA_030412105.1. Classification (NCBI taxonomy): domain Eukaryota; kingdom Metazoa; phylum Chordata; class Lepidosauria; order Squamata; family Iguanidae; genus Cyclura; species Cyclura pinguis. The sequence goes on along the minus strand of CM059601.1, from coordinate 119,196,879 downwards.
GATTTAGAATATCATGTCTCTGAGTTTTTTGAAACATCAGATATGATTCCAGAAATTATTCTAAGGGACCATCCATTGTCAGAATCTATTCCTGGCATTTTTTAAAAAAGAACTTACAATGATCTGTGACTGGCAATTTATTTATTTATTTATCTATCTTCTTTATCTTGTCCTTTTTATTCTAAGCAAATTTCATAAACTCTACTGGGACTACGAGTTCTTCTGAGTCAGTGGCAGGAAGCTTAGGACCCTCAAATATCCTTCTCCTTACCACATAATAATGGCCATTTTGGCTAAAATTCAAAAACATGCTAGCCTAGGAATTCTAGGAATTGTTTTCCAAAAAACATTTCCAACATTTCCACCTCTACTTACCTGAATCAGGAAAAGAAGTACATGTCTGCTCAGTTATGATGGAAATTCATGGCATTCAGAGATCATTAAGCCAAATCTCCCTCTCTTGATAATATAATGAAGTGTCAGTCTATGCCCATTATTGGTTGTGAGAGAGCCCTGGTGAATAGTGCAAGCTAGGCAGAATGAACTATAACTGGCACTTTAAAAATCCATGCAACCATCAGTACCCATTATTGCTTATCAAGGCTTTCAAGACATATATCCTATATCCGGAATTATATATAGAAACTTTATCCTTTGCACACCATCCCAGTGTTGCATTAGTTGCAGTGGGGAAAAAAACTACTTCTCCTAGATAAGTTTTCCTTCCCTCTATATTGGGAGAAATCCTCCCTTCCAAACCTTTAAGATTAGAATTAGCCACTGGAATCAATGCTGTGTCTGTGAAAGCCAAACATAGATCCTGCTTCTGGGTAAAGAGAACAATGGCCGAATTTTGTATTATGTGTATCGTGTGTGGGAAACTTTTTGCTTCTCCATTGTTTTGATCTACCATTCCTGTTACCATGCTGTACACCCCCACTCCATGATATTCTTGGCAGTGGACATTATTTAATTGGCAGAAAATATGAAACATATACTGTTATGGTTGAAAAGCCATGCTGGCAAGGAGGACTGGCTGAACATATGTGAAAGTAGGTCAGATGGGACCTCAGGGCATGGCCTGGTTATAGTTCAAGGGATCAGTTGGGAAGCTCCAGCGCTAATGAGCTTGCTTGCAATCATCCCCTCAATGACTCAGTCTTCTCATACAATAGCACCCAAAACTGTCACAACAGAGCGACTGATTGTCATCAACCTGTTCCCTCTTCCCACTGAAACTCTCCTTTATTTCCTTATCTGCCCAGACATTAAGGAGCTATCACAATTCCCACCAATGCTTTGCCACCTAATACTAAGACCAATAGTTCATTCCAGACCCCATTGATTGTTCTGCCAGAGAGCCACTAACACCTTCCTCTTCAGGCCAGAAAAAGGGTATTTAAACCCTGGCTCATAGTACATTGGATGTAGTTCATTGGACATAGGCTGTCACTCTGCTGCTCAGATTCCCATTCTTATGCTAACTTGCAACCCCTAGTCTGAGCCACAGTGCTTGATCTCTTCTCTACAGGATGGATAAATATCACCCACTTCATCCTAAGTCCTCGCTAGCCAATTTTTCTTCCTTTCCCATGCTTAGCTTTTGTATGGTTGTGAGACCGCTTAGATCTTGCATGTGTTTGTGATTTTTCTCCCCAATAAAACATTCTTTCAGTCTCCAACTAGTGTCCCTGCATTAGTACCAGTATACAAAAGTGGAAAAATCCTGTAAGGTTACCCCCCTCCACAGGCCTCCCTTTCTGAGCTATAATTCCCCATTGTTCCACAGAGGCACTGGCACAACGGCGGACCCCTGAGTCACACACCTTTTGGGGTAACATTCCTGTACTTCCTTATCATTGACTTGCTGGCTGAGGCTTCTGGGAATTTTTCACCCCCAAAAGAGAGTAATTTTTTTTCTAAGCTCTGCTTTCTAGAGGTAAGGATGAATAAACCAAGTGTAACTTCCTTCTGAGGAAACGCATACATAGGATCCTCCCTTTAAGGCTGGAGTTCACCATTAAGAATGTGCTGGCCACTTTTGCCTTTGTGTTGGGAATATACAATGCGGGGTATTAGGAATATATAGTTGTATATTTATAGGTTTAAATTATTTCTTATCCTACTGTCATGATCACTATTTCCAAGACAGTTTATGATGCAACAACTGGTAAGTGGATCCATCGTTTAAATACCATTTCTAAGGCACAGTGGAATAAAAAGACATGGTAGTTTTTGTTTAGTTTAAGTTTTTCCCCTCCCCTCTTTTGAAAGCAGAGTCTAGTCTGGCCATTAGAGGGCACCATAGACTTAATTTTGTCCCCTGAAAGGGAAGCAAATAAAATGGAAAATGAAGGCATGAGACAAACAAACCATCCATAATTAAAGGGGGGAAACTGGCTCTAGGTATTCCATTTTTAAAAACTGACAGTAGCATGTGTGTAGATCAGACACAGGAAAGATATGTTTTGGTGAGCAATCTCTTGCATTTGTTTTTCTTATTGACTCTTCTCTGTGTGGGAAGATGGCCTAAAAATAAAACATTAGCCCACTCTCCTCCGCTTGTTAGACTGCTGGTTTGCTTCTCTCTTTCCTGGTTCCACACTGCATGTTCGAGGCTGACACAGCAATTAGGCCTCTACAAATCACCTAATTATAAATGCCCTGCAAATCTAAGATTTTCTATGTAAATTGCCTTCATAAGTACAGAGTCAAAATGACTTACTAGGGATTTAGTTATTCCTCAACACGCTTTACCTAGCCTGTTGTACTCAGAATTAAAAGTCTAAAGAGATAAAAGCTTGAATTTTTCCTCTCTTCCTCTATCTGTCTATACTTGTACGTAGTTTCTGACAGCTAGTTCACAATTTAAATTTTGTCTGCATTTTTCCTGCCATAAAATGGTGGAAATTTACTGGAGAATCTTGAGTTTTTGTACACAGGCACTGTTTCGAGGTGTCACAAGCCCATATTGTCCTTTGGACCTAGCTTGGTGTGTTTATCTGAGAAAATGTCTGGCATTCTATTAAAGTATGTGTCAGTCTTTCCCAATTTGGTACTTTGCAGAGCTGTTGAACTGCATCCCATTATCACCAACAAACAAGGACAAAACAAGACCACCAAGAGCAGTTTTGGGCCCTGGTGAAATGTTTTTTTTTTCAAACCTTCCAAATAGGTTTGCCAGATTTCTCAAAGCAATATGGGACTGCCCTCTCTGTTGCCAGGCCAGCTTGAAACTAACGCAGTACACAGGAGGCAGCCCTATACAAAGCTCACCTAAAATCTTGTGAGAAGAGGACCTCTTATAAATGTTCCAAGCTCCCACAGGCTTAAAGTGGGTGGTGTTATATAGGTGGATTTTTTTATAGGGTTTTTGAATTGGGTGATATATAGGGTTGCTTCATGTGCTACTTGCCTTAATTACCTGGGCCTATAGGGTGGAGAGCAGGAAATGTGGGCATTAACCACTTTTATGGGAGATGGACCCCATCTGTAATTTGAGATTATTTTCCTAAGTACCAAATGGCTGGGTCTCAGTTTGTTGTGAGTACAGTTGACACATGCTCTTCTTGCTCTCACAAGATAAAAAGATATAGGATTTGGGGCTGGTCTGCCTCAAGGATAAAAGCATATGTAGCATACTTCTCTTCTGGACCACCAGGTCCCAGTAATTTGTACCACCTTGCCCCTGTTGTTGGCCTCATTTTCTCAGAATGTCAAAATCACAGGTTTTGAAAAGAGGGGAATCAAGTTGAGGAGATCCACAAGAGCCAAAGAGCCCCTGATCACAGCCACAGTATGAGAGAATGTTCAGAGTAGTCCTCGGAGCTTGACTAAATGATTTCCATTCCTTAGGAAGTGATCAACCAACCAGCCAACCTTGAAGGAAAGAATGGCAAATGATAGCTTTCCTTCTCTTCTGCTCTGCTAGCAAGAATCTAGCAGGACTTTGGGTACTCCAGTTGCTGAGTTAAAGTGCTCCAGTGCTATCTGTACCATGGAATCATAACTTTCTATGCATCTTTCTTTTACTGTTGGTATATATTGTTGTGATTGGGATTATTACTTTAATTCCAACTGTTTACTGGATTTTAATAGGATCAAAGAATCATAAAGTTGGAAGAGACCTTGAGGCCCAACCCCCTGCCATGCTGTTGTTAAGCTATCACTGAGAAGTGGAAAATGAAAGAAATAATAAATAATCACTGTCATTATATGAAATATAATGTTATTGTATGTCATATATAGGCTAGTGATGACTGAATACAATGGGATGGAGAATTATTTATTTGAACCTCATATATTCATATTGATTGATTGATTGATTGATTGATTGCATTTCTACTCCATCCTTCAGCCAAAAAGGTTTGCAGATCTCTAGGTAAGATTCCCCTCTCCCTTTCTGCTCCTTTTAACATCTACCATACTTAACTATTTCTAATATAAATTTCAAAGCTGAACTGGGTTCCGTTTCTGCCTGAATATTTATGCTGCTTCAGCACTATTCCATTTGGGTCAGAGAATGGTTTCATGTAAGGGTAAATATGTGCAAGTTCTAAATATATAAAACATAAGAAAATAAGGTGGGTAACCAGTCAAAAGCTTTTTTTTTCAAAAGAAGACCAATAATATCATCATTCCATTCTAGTTACTGTTATCTTCACTTATTTAAACAACAAAAGAATGATTGAACAGTTATGAGACAAATATAACATGGCTGCAAGATATACTGTATATACTCATAGACAAGTCTAAAAATGTTAGTCAAAAAGTCAACCAAAAAACCTGGGTTGACTTATCTATGGGTCAGTGCAAGTACTGTATATTAACTCTTATCAAAAAAGGAGCCATCTACTAGAGCGGAGAAAAGCAAGACTTAGTCCATCCCAAGAGAACCTAAAAGAAGCACCAGCTCCATCTGCTTTCTCCACTGTGGTGTGCTTCTGGCTCTTTTGAATACCGGGATGGGAGAATGTTGGCAGCAGCAGTCAAGGGCAGCTGGCCCCCCGAGGCAGTGCTGGCACTTCCCCCTCTCCGTGGAATGACCCTTGACTAATCCACGAGTCATATCAGAATCCATAATTTTGGCCCCAAACCTGCCCTTGACTTAAACATAAGGTCAACATATACAGAATTATATATGGTAGTGTTGTCTCATTGGTAAGAAGTTGAGCTGAGTCCACAAGTCCTTGGCCCTGAACTCCCCTCCCTGCACCCTTTATAATATGATCAATCACTTTTAAAATCTTATTGTAACCATTATTGAGATAACGTATGAATGTAACATAATTTAATATTGGAAAGTGCTGTCTAAATTCTAGACATTCAGTAATATTATTATTATTTCCCAGGTAGATCTTTGTCACCAACAAATGAACTATATAAAGATCCACAACAAGAAGAATCTGGTCATGATACTATGAGGACCCCAGCGTGATCTTTAGGATCAGAAACACATTGGGTTTGATCCAAATAAGTGGAGACAGGACTGCAGCCTGTCAGTTCCATTTTGTTCCCATTGAAATGAATGGGACAAATTGTCTTCCTTCACGTGCCCCATTGATTTTAGTGAGACCTCAATGCTATTAAGTCACAGCAGGTTCCGATACATGCCTCCTCAGAATGGAACTCAGTGGGATTTGGTCTGAGGTACATATGTATGTGTTGGTATGTGGCAGACTCAATGTTAGTCCTAGTCCAATGCTCGTCTAGATGGCCTTCAACACACTGATCCATATACAAAGCATGTAAATGCCCCCCTTCCCTAGTCATTTAGAATTAAAGGCATGTGTTTAGAAGCATTGTTTTGGTCCTTCTAACACTTGGCTGTTAGACATAGGCATCTGTGTACTGTTTCCTGAATTCATTACATTTTTCTTATATATGTCCACAGTTTCAACAGTTCAGATTTCAGTTGGTGAAACATAGTGTATGAACAGCTGTGCTGACATAACTTCAATGTAAATGTGATAGGCAATGACAGCAGCCAAACAAAAACTTTCTAGAATATTGCTCCAGAAGTGTTAATCTTTCTTAGAGAAAAGAAAATTATACACTAAAGACCTAGATACATAATTTACCTAATGTCAAAAAGGATACAGTGGTAACAAAAAACAAAACATGACACCTGAAGTACAATATTTGGCTGGATCTTTTAGATCAATACCATTAGCTTTCATCTCTTCTATAGAGCTTTGGCTTGTTGAGTTCATTCTGCCCAGGGTCTTTTCTAATTTTACTGCCTGTTGCTAAAATTCTCTTCTTTATAATTCTCTATCCTGTTACCCTTCTTCACCCTACTCCCTCTCCCCAAATTGTTTTATTCCTCCATATTTAGGACATTTCATCTGGCTTATGCTTACATTAGATCAGTGGTTCCCAAACTGTTTTCACTTGTGTACCTCTTGGCAGCTTATTTCCATAAACTGTACCCCTCATATTAGCAGCATATTTGTAATTAATATAGTTGTTATTTTAAATTTATGTTTTGTAACTGTAAATAAATATCCCAATAATGAGATTAAGAAACAATAGAACAATAAAGTTGTCATGTACAGGATAACTCCAGTTCCAAGAAATAGTGGTTTGCCAGAGCTTTATTCAAGGGGGGAAAAATGAAGTATGAGTTGCACATATTGACAAGTGCCAGAACTAACGACATTCTTGAAATTGCAATTTCTTATATGCAGTAATATTACAAGTTTGCATGTGTGAGGCCCTCATTTGCCAGCTAACTCTAACAACTCCTTTACCCAGGCTTGCTTCCAGTGATGTAGACTTGAGTCAATAAACTCTGACTCAAGTTGGACTTAAGTTGCTTCAGTGACTTGACTTGGCAATAAATGATGCACTGACTCAACTTGACTCAAGACTTGTATATTTTTAATGACTGATTTGCTGCCCTCGGTTCAGTAACAACACATTCATTGAGACACCTCATGACTTTGAACAACACCTCCATCTCTTTTTGTCTACTGGTCACATTGCAGTCTGTCTCAAGGCTGAAGTATGGGTGCATTTCTCAGAGGAAAACAGCAAATGAGTTAGGCAATAGGCTTGAGGTCTGCTCAGCAATCTGTCCCTGCTGCATATTTAAGAAGCCTACTAAAACTTTAACTAAGAGCATAAGACAAGACTCACCCCCAGAGTGCAGGGTGCATTTTTCAGTGGTGAACTGCAAATGTGTTAGGCAGTAGGCTTGAGGAGGAAGGATCTTTCCTTCTAAAGCTTTTGAAGTTTCAGTAATGGGGAGTAAGGAGGATCCTATTCCCCACTTTTGAAGGTGCAGATGGCAAAATCGCAAACATGGAGGCCCAATTCTGTTTGTTTATTATTCTGACTTTATTTGGCTCTGTCCAATAATTCTGGAATTTTGGTTGGCGTATAAAGTTAACTTCCGGACTTGAGAATTGACTTGGGACTTGGAGTAAAAGACTTAAATATACCACCACTTGCTTCCAACCCAGACCATCCTGACCTTGTACTGCCTTTGATCTCTCTCTTAAGAAGGTCTGTTATCCTTGTTCATACTGTCACCTTCTACGCCCTTAAGAAGGACAGCTTCTTCTGAGAAACAGGCAAATGACCAGATGTTTCTTGGTTCAAAGGCTAGAGGCCAGATTTATTGAGTATAAAAGTATAAAAATATATAAATCTGCTGCAGCAGGGTGCCGGAGGTTCGGGACAAGGGACAAAGTCCCAAGGCTTGGCAAAGCCTTTTTATCCAGGTAAACAACATACACACCCACTGCGGCATTTTTCCACCAACCACAGACCACCCGCCCCATATTAGGTAATGTCCAGAAACTTCCATCCATATAAGGAAATGTCCAGAGAGGCAGGTAATATGAGCTTTCCTCCAATCACAAACTCCCTTCCAAATAAGGTAATGTCCAGAGAGAGGCGCTTCAGGTGAGGTAGGGTCATGAGTCAGCAGACGGGAGGGGCTAGAACTCCTGTGTACGTGACTACCTCCTGGCTTGTAATGGAGATTGTCTTTCCTTCACTCACAATATCCTTGTATATCCATGAACATATCCTTGTTCCCAAAACAGTGTTTTGTCTCATGCCTCATCCAGTTTCCACCATCCCCCCAACCTCTTTTACATGGCATCAAGCATATATAGAGTTAAACAACAAAATACTAAAAGCATTATCTGGTGGCAAATAACATACAGTTGGTCTGATAGTATATGGTATGTACAGGGTACTATATGAAAGCAAACATCAAACCACTACATTAAGATAATATGTCTGGGAAGCAAGGCGACCTGACAAAGCTGAACAGTCAGGGCATATATACTTACATACAAAACTCAAAGGGTACAATGAATTCAAGAAAATACATTAGAGATTACATTTAAAAACTACATTACATTAATTATTACTGTTTTGCACTGAAGTGTTACACATGTTCTGAGAAATTCTTAGTGATTAATCACTTTCAACATTCCCCTTTTTTTACTCTGCTGGTTTTCAATCACTGATCTATATCTGGTAACACATAAATGGAAAAATTAACTTAAAACTTTACAAAGGGAAGAGATGTAGAGAAGACCCAGAAGAACTCATTCATTAAACATTGCTCACAGGACTGACTGTGCCAGCAGCTGTCAAAGTCTGAGGCATGGGCAGCAAGGGCCATCCGGTACAGGTGCCAGGGCTGGGCCTAGGGATGGGCTCTAGGTCAGGAAGCTTAGGGTCAGGGCACAACAAGAGTCCAAGGCAGCAGTCCTCCAGGTAGCAAGAGTCCAGGGGGCCAGAGTGTCAAGGTCAGAGACCCGGGCAGCGAGCCAGCCCGGAGAAGGGAGAGGGAGAGAGAGCAGAGTCCTGCCAGGAGGAGTCAAAGCAAGCAATTACTCATAGGCAGTCCATTTACCTAAGCCTGAGCGACAAGGGAAAGCCATAGTCAGAGTCCCAAATCCAGGGATCAGGAGCCAAGAGATCAATCCAAGGTATTAGGTGCTGGAAGCAAGGAGAGGGCTTGTAGAAAGTTTACCACAAGCAAAGGAAAGCTTCCAGGCAGGCAGTTATATAGCCCAGACACAGGTGTGGCCGGTTACCACTTCTTGAACTTAATCAAGGAAGCCTCCCTTCTCAGCTTTCTTGAGTCTCCACCTTGTTTGTGGGCTAATTGACACAGGCTCCAGGGCATCCTTGGGATCACAGCTGGATCCCTGTTGCCCTAAAGGAGCAGGCAGAGGAATGTCCGAGCCTGCTTGGTCCATGGCAGCAGGGGGAGCTCTTGAGCTGCAGGACTCATCTCCAGCCAGAGCCACAGGGACCAACAGCTGCTGCTCGTCATCTCCACCCTGAGCAACAGGGACCAACAGCTGCTGCTTGTCATCAGCAGCTCTAACAGGGGCTTCAGTTATCACACAGAGGCAAAAAGCAGGAGGTTAGAGCACATGAGAGTCCAAGGCAACAGGATTCTTCTGGGCAACAGGCATACACAGGGCCAGAGGCAGGTCCAAGAGAAAGGCAGAAGGTCAGGGCACAGCAAGGGTTCAAGGCAGTAGAAGCCTACCAGGTAAAAAGAGTCCACAGGGCCAGAGATGAGAGGTGGGTCCAGAAGCCAGGCAGAGGTCCAGAGGTCAGCAGGGTCAGGAACACTTAAGAGGCTACAGGCAGCACTGGAAACCATGTTGCTGTGGCAAAGACTGCAGAGACAGCCCAGCTCTTATATAGCTGGCTCTTAACTTTTCCAGGTGCTCTGCATCAGAGCAGCCAGCTGGCTCTGGGGTGCTGGGCAGGATTCTGGAAGAACTATAGTCAAAACTGAGCTCCTGAAGGCACAATCCTGCAAAGACTCAGTCAGAGATCCAAATCCTTACAGCTGCTAACAGTTCAGTTCTCCATTTTCTTAATGTGTTCTTTCATGAAAAACAGGCACCACGGCAGCTCTCATTTACTGATCCTCCTGCATTTCCCTTGTTTGAACTGCCCCATCTTATATCGCTCCAGGGAGATTGACCAAATATACTCCCCCGTTCCCCACTCCAAAAGAAACACTGACTGAAGCCAGTGAAAGATGAATGATGCAACCGCCTATAGCTTAACAGTTCCACCACAAGTCCCTCCTCACAACTTTCTGCCCTCTACAACTGCTTCCTCTCAGGGAAGTTGACTCAGAGGAAAGGGTACCATCAGCCATCCCCATCCATGCTACACTTAAAAGAAAACATAGAGATATGAAGATGATAACAAACATGGACCAAGCCCTTGATCTTATCTTCTTCCTATGATGACATTGATCTTCCAGAGACTACCATCATCATTTTAACCACTTCTCATTCCCTTGTGTTTTTTTCTCTCTCACACCCTTGCTCTTTCTCTCACACACACATTTACCAGCATCACCTTGGCCCCAAACTGCATTGAGGTAGCTTGTGCATGTCTTCCCCCTCCAGCACCAAGGAAAAGATGAATGGCTGGAGACTGAGATGGTAGAGATGTCTCTGGGAGCCTGTTGCAAGAAGCGTCTGGCCTGCACTACTCTCTGCTTGGCTCCTTCTCACTTGGCCTATGTTTACATTTAGGCACCACTCAGGCTTGGCACTTTTTCCTTTCATTGCTCCAACCAACACCTTCCTACTCTGGTTTCCCTCAGATGAAGCAACCACCACCCTCAAGCCTACACCCAAATTTTCCCTGGTGGCCCAGGCAGGGAGGAGCAGCACAGCCCTCTCCAAGCCCCACCCCCAAAGTGGGCTGGGTTCAGCTTTGTAGAGGTGAGCAGCTCCTCCTTGCATGCATGCCCTTTTCCCCTGTGAGGGAGAAGAGAATTGGAGTCTTTTCTAACCATTATTTTTTTCCACGTACCTACCTACCCTGGGGGTATGTGTACCCCAGGTTGGGTACCACTGCATTAGATCATAGTATGAACATTTCTTCCATTTAGCCTCTCTTCCCATCTACAATTCTTGGATCAATGAAGCTATCTTTAAGAACAGTCCATGCAACTTCTCTATTCAAGCTGTGACTCCCCAGTTTTCAGTAGAAGGGCACTGCTGAGTTTGCCCTGCAATACAGGACATGTGGGCAAGAGAGAACCCTGCAATACTTTGTGTTTGTTTTATTTGATCTTAAAATATTTGTCTGTTATCCATATCCAACCAAATTCCAGGGCTGTGAAAGGCAGTGTTACCCCAAAATGTCTATAGAGAACAATTAGCTCAAAAATGGACCTGTCAGAGCGGGCTAACTTAGCAAGAACTGACACCCATGTTTACCAGGTTACTGCAAGAGAGACCAGTCAGAAAATTTATGGTACAGTTTAAATGTGTTTTATTGGGGGAAAATATACATGCGTGCACACACACAAAGACACACACACGAGCAATCACACAAAGCTAACTTGAAAGAAAAGGAGGAGGATTAGAAGAATAGAAAGGGATGTGGGTTATATGTACCATCCAGAGGGAAACAGAGAAATGGTAACTGATAGCCAAGGACAGCAAAAGGTCTGACTGACAAAGAAGATCCCTGAAATTGAAAATGCTGTAAGGAGGACCCAAAATCAGAGTCCCTTTATACACAAACATCTGTCCTGGAGGTGTGAGGTGCTTATGACTCTTTACTTGTGTCTTGCAGAGTGGAAAAAGAGGATGGGATAAATGTTGGTTAATGTCTGAAGGAAACAAGTTGATGGCGTTTAACATGCGGATGGCAAAAGATTTTCATGTCTGCCTGACCGGAGATCAGGAAAAAGGTCACAGGGGTGAGGATGATGCAAATATGGATCTGTTTGAAATATTCTTGTTTTCCTGAACCAGCACTATTAAACGAGCAAGGATCTTTGTTTTTGGAGTTTACAACAGACAGGTGCTAGATTAAGTTGATAGCTTGTTTTATGGCTTTGCCTTCTATAGGATATGAAAACCACAGGGGATTGTTTGGAGTTGACATTGTTTTCATTGAAAGAGCCATCAAGTCAGACCCAGCCATGCTTGGGGTCACCTCTGACCTGTTTTTCCAGTCAAAGTTCTCCTCCACATGGGTTTATATTTATATGTCTTATATTTCATGCCAATTAAACATATCTGCTGATTAATATCTTTTGCCAATTAAACCATATCAGAGCAGTGAAGCATGAACAGAAAGATCATTTCAAATGTTTTACAGTTAAACACTAGCACCAAATAGCTATGCTGAAAGGCAGAAAACTGTATTTTCTGAGGAATTATACAAATTAAAATATTTGGGCAAATATTTCTTAATCTGATACCCAAAAGACTGTCAAGGAAATTCCAGGGAAGGTAATGAATGCCAATTCAATCAGCTACAATTAATGTCTCTTTGAGCTACTTCTTCCCATTTCCACATCTTGAGGGAGGGTATTCCAGAACTGGGGTGCCACAGCTGATAAGGCCCTGTCCTTTGTGGCTACCTGTTAGCTGCAACCAGGTTGGATTATCCTGCTTGCTTACATGTTTGTAAAAGATTTTTCTTTTTTTCTGAAGTCCCAGTAAACATTAACAGCAGAGAGCAGCACACTACCTGGGAAAGTCTTGCCAAATTAGCAGTATCTACTGCTTTCATGAAATTATCCAAGCGTGCATCTGTTACGGAGCTTGGAAAAATTATGTTAGGAGTACAACTTTTATAATTTTCAAGCCAGCATGGGCAGGTTCTTGGGATAACAGGAGCTGTAGTCAAAACAAATTCTTCCAAGTTCAGAACAACTCACCCCACTTCTGGTCTTACTGATGGATTTCTGTAATAATTACTACATCATTCTCTGGGTAGACAAAACTGGCTGCTAGATTATACCAGGAAACCTCTTCCCAAACCTCCTCTGTGCTTAACCAGCAGTAGAGTCATTTGGAAACAATTTCTCTCTTTCTTTTACATTCAATAATGGTCAGTAAACGTGCACCTCTCAAAACAAACAGGCTGTTTTGTTTTATTGTATTCTCAGTGATATCAGAGAGAGAGAATATGAGAGAAGGAAAAGGATCTGCAGAGTATTTCTTTTATGATTGGCTGCCCTATTACTTGGTATTTACCTATGGTAACCACACGGGGTGAGGGAGCATTCTTATCTTTATGCATTGTATTAGCTGTGATAGACATTTTTTTCTAATTTATGGGTTAGAAGAATTGTGCTGCTGTCGGGCTAGAATTTCTGCTTTACTCAAAATGGAGAGTAGGCTTTTTTTTTTTAATAAAGCGATGCTAGGCTCATCCAGACCTGTCAACTGATACCAACCTAATCAGCTATGTTTAATGTCACTTTGTGCTGCTTATTCCTGTTCCTACATCCACACACTTTTTTAAAAATGAAAAATAAAATATAATGCATGGCCTACTCTTATTAATTATGGTGCTGAATGAGCGAGTCCCTCCACCCTACATACGATCTTCTGGCACCTTGAATCGAACAGAAAATCCTTTTCCTGACCTCCTCTGTTCTTTTCACTGCCTATCGCCCTCACAGAGCAGTTTTGCAAAACAGTGGGGAGAGACAGTGTTTTTTCCCCCATCTTCTTTTCTTTTCTCCTCTACTCACACAGGCATATGTGGATGCGCATGGGTGCATGTACTGACTCACATGAAGAGCAAAGAAGATACTACTTAAATTGTTTAGGAGAAGGGTAAAGGGAAACAAAAAAGACAAGATTGGCAGACTAGAAAGTACTGTTTGTTTGCGTTGTGTTACCCTGATTTCTGGGGTCCCTTGGGGGACACCTCACTGTGCTCCAAATAATGGGGAATGGGAATTAGCCAGAGCACAAGCTATAGCACTATGAGAGGCAGGGTAACCTAGCAGGATCTTTTACCCAGTGTTTACGGGGTCAGGCCGAGTCAAGAGCATGACACAATAAAGTTCTAATTTAGTTCTTTTACTTGTAAAGTCACAGCACACTTGCATTCTCAATCACACGGAACTAAGAAATACTGCGTACTTGCGTACTCACACACACAGACCTAAGAAAATAAAGGGAGGAAAGCAGATAGGGGATTGCAAGAGGGAGTTTTTGGGGAAATACGACACCTGATCCTGTAGCCCGGGTGGTCTGAAGAACATCTGTAGGAGCGGAGGTTCTCAGCACGTGGAAGCTGAGGGGAAGGCTCGGCGAACGGAGCAGCAGCAAGGCAGTATGGAAGCCAAGCGCGATCCAAAGAAGCGCTCAAAATCAGGGGTTCTTATAGGGGAAAATGTGCCTGTAGGGTAGTCCGTTCCTGGGGAAAACAATGGGTTTCGGGTTGGAGACAAAGCCTCTGAAAGGTCAGCTTTTAGCATGATTGGATTTTGATGGCGCTGTCAATAGCGCAGACAATATGCAAATGGAGAGTGCTTGACAGTTGAGTAGTCAGAAGCGCTAATCTCGTCAAGCTGCCTGTTCGGGGTAGAGAATCCTTTGTATGCCTCGTGCATACTTAATGTAGGTTTAAAGTGTACTTGCCTGGAGGTCTCCTGAAGCTGCGTGCCGGAAAATTACTGGCCTGCCTGGATTTGTTTTGTATTTTTCAGCTTGTTCAGCCGTGTTCGTGTGCATGCTTGTCCAGGGGCCTCGCAAGCACGTGCTGGGGAACAGTTTGGAATGGCCAATTCTTTAATATAAAATCATATTTAGTAGACCTCGGGTTCGGACTATGCACCACAGTAACAGTTGGGATAAAAGAGGTACCTAGGGAGTGAGGGGTAACTCTATAAACTAAAATTGTTAAGAATTAGTTTTATATCAGCAGATTTGCAGAGAAAAGGCGTTTCCCAGTTTCAGTGTGGCTTCTTAAAATGATGGCTGACTTGGAGTAGACAAGGCAGACAGCAGATTTCAAATTTAAAAACATTTACTAAAATATTTATAATGATCAAAGAAACTTGATCCTAACTATTGAAGAAAACTATTTGAGATAAATGATATCTTCATTTAAACTTACCAACTAATTAGTGGAGAGGTATGCTTAGCATAGAAGTTTACAAGTAGTAGAGAGGAGTTAGCACAGCAGAGCTGTTAGCTTAGCCTATATGGTATGAGTACAGGAGAACACAGAGTTCTTAAAGAGTGAGAGGCATGGCCTTTTAAGCTAAGCCAATCACAAACAGCAGAGTGTAAGGTCTAGATGCTACAGCCAATAATTTTAAATATACACATAGACTAACTGTTGAGAACCCTGTCCTAGCTAAAGAGGTGGGGAAGAGGGAATGCTGTATTTTCCAACAGTTAGTTAGTTAGTTTTGACCTCCCCAGGAGGAAAAAAAAAAAGATTACTGGAAAAAAACAGGGGAGGGGGAGGCTGAAATGCCCTGGAATTATCAGTACATTGTCTGGATCTTGGAAAGAAAAATGATAATTACTGAAGTTAAAAATCAACATCTCCTGATATATTTGGCCAGTTTGGATGAGCTCTCTGATAATGGCCCTTTTCACATGTGTGTGGGGGGAAACGGGTGAAAACACCCAAAAATGGAGCTTACCTGAAACTGGGTAAGTCTGTCGCCACATAGAGCAGCGCGAGCTCGCTGCTCGGCAGTCCTCCGGCGTCCCAAATGGCGGCTTCCAGTTGGTGGAGGCTCTCCACCAACCGGAGAAGCTTGCCAGCTGGAAGCCCACCCCTGGCAGATCTGCAGGCACGCACTTTGGAGTCCACTTCGGAGCTGGGCGATGGAGCAGCGCGGGGCTGCACACTCCGTGCTTTTTAAAAACCTCGAAAAAGACGCAGCGCGGCTAGTTTTAAAAAACACGCAGCGCGGCTAGTTCCGGCCGCTCCTGAGTGGATTCTGGTGTGGAACTACAAAAAGTAGTCCACGCCAGTCCACTCTATGGTGTAGAAGACCTCCATGAGAGGTCGCTCTGCACCATTTCAGAAGCCCGGTATGGAAATGGCCAATAAGTGGGAACTGTAACTCAATATTGCATTACATACACTTTCTCAAACCAAACCAAACCTTACCTCCTTTTCGGGGTTTCAGCTTCTAACCACAGCCTTCTCCAGGACACTATAGACAGATAAAGGCTTAAATAAGCAAATACATTCAATTCTTTCCCCTCTATTGGCCGACTTTCCACTTATTTTTCCAACTGTCAGTAAATATTTTGTGGCTTCTGAGTGTCTTCAGTGTTCCCTTTTTTGGAAAGGGTTAGATTTTAATTTTGTTAATGTATTTCTGTAGATCTTAGATTTACTGTGAGCATGATGATACCTCCCTCTTTCTCCTTAATGGCTTTCTGTTGTCTCCAGTCTCCTCTGATTTTGTTGTTAGAAGGAGTGAAGTTAAGCTGAAAAGTTTCTGCTTAACAAAAGAGTGCACACTACTGAGAGGTATTGTAGTAGTTCTAACTCAAAGCTTAAGATGTAGTTAAGGTGTCTCTCTATTAACATTTGCATAGACAGCTGAGGCACCAGTCAACCAATGATGTAGTTATGAGCTTATGAAGATCTGACATAGGTAAACAAATGATAAGGCCTTGTGGTACTTCAAATGAGTGGCCATCTTGATGTTTTCAAAGTCAGCTTCCCAGAAAAATCCAGCTAAATTTTTTGCTCCATAAATAACCATTTTGATGGCACTTTTGGATGGCATGTTTTACACATATTTTAAACTGGTTTAAACAAGAGGTAACATCACTATGTTCCAGTGCCTTTTGGTGGCTGATATAGAGGTGATGGAGCATTGGTAGTCCTATTATCCATTTAGTCAGTGGTTCTTAACCTGGGCTCTGTGAAGCCCTGCTGCTGGACACCAATAGCAGCTGCAGCAACAGGGACATGGCAGCAGGAGACGTGTGGGTGCTGAAACTACTCCTCCATTTGCAAACAAGGGCCACAATTTGGGCATGCATACATACTTGCCACCATGCCCCTCAGTGCCCACACTCCTTGCTGCCACATCCTGCATGAAAGAGATGTGGGAGCAGGTGTGTGCACATGTCCAAACTGTGTGCTTCATTTGCAAGCAAGGAGCACAGTTTAGGTGTGGCCACACACCTGTCTCCATGTCCCTTGGTGCCCACATCCCTTTCTACACTGTCAATGATGAAAGGGACATGGTGACAGGTGTGTGCATGCACCCAAACTATGATTCTGGAGACGAGAGTTTGAATCTCCACTTGGCCATGGAAACCCACTGGGTGACATCAGGCAAGTCACATTCGCTCAACCTCAGAGAAATGCAAAGGCAACAAATCTTGTCCATAAAACCTCCATGATAGGTTCACCTTAGGGTTGCCATAAGTCAGTTTTCAGAGGAGAGAGACATGATGGCTAGAAAGAACTTCTGCCTGTCCTGGGCACTTTGTTGTGTGCCTTCAAGTCACTTCTGACTTAATGGAAATTCTAAGGTAAGCCTATCACTGAGGGGTTTTTTTTGGGGGGGGATTTGTTCAGAGGGGGTTTGCCTTCCTCTGAGGCTAAGAGAATATGACTTGCCCAAGGTCAGCCAGTGTCTGAGTGCTGATTTGAATCCTTGTCTCTAGAAGCCATAAACAAACAAACAATTTGAATATTTAAATAAATATTTGAATATTTAAATCTAATTTTTAAATATTTACATCTTGAGTTAAGTTTTGGGAGCCCCAGGCAACAAATTATATTTACAGGAGTCTTTGGTAAACAAGAGGTTAAGAACCATGGCATTTAGTTATTCTAAATTAAATTTTAAATGAATTCTAACACAGTGTAATATCTGCTATTTTAATGCTGGCAAAAGCTGTAGTTAACATGCAACTCTTTTAAAAATGGTGGTCAGAAATTTTTCTTAATCTGAGAACCTTAGTGTAATACAACAACCTGAAGTCTCTGGGTGATTCTAGATGAAGAGGTTCTGGTGCTAACAACCAAAATATGTCTTTCTTCCAGCTGTCCTTCCCTACCGGATTTTAAATGGAAAGATGAAAAAAGATGGAAGAAGTGTTGGAACATCATGGGAAGCTTTAAAAGGAAGACTAGAAACTCATGTAAATTCTACAAACAAGATAGGCAATTGTCCCTTGTCTAAAAGAATGGATCTGAGAAATGTGGACCTTATGGCTGCAGTATTTAGACCAGGTGTGGGCAACTGTGGTGAATCTATTTCTATGCCTCTAGGGATCTCGTGGGCTACTAAAAAACAAAACTCACTAAAGTGGCTAAAGCTCCACTTTTGTTTCTCACTTTTTTTAAAAAAAGGGTTGAACAGAACAGGGAGGTCTTGGACCCTATCTAAATGCAAATTATTGCACCCAGTCTTCTAGAAGCAACAGTTCACTCTTAAATGCCAGAAAAAGGCTGATCCTTGAGGTTCGAGGCTCACTAAGACATTTTTGGAAGTCCACATGCAGCCCCAGGTCTGCACTTAGCCCACCCCAATCTATGTGAAATATCCTGTCAGTCTAGACAAATCATTATTTCTTGTTTCTTTTCTCCTACCTCTGTTCTTTTGCACATTCTAGCCTGTGGAAGAGCTCTGGAGACCTTGAAAATAGGGATGAATTTTATTTGACTCCAAAGGTGACCATGGATCCCTTGCTGCAGGAATGATAAATCTACCCTCAGCTTTATGCCTGCTCTTCCCATAAGAGCTCTTTGCCATCTGCATGGCAATGGATCCACTGGCTGGCCCATCTGATTTGCCACTTTTTTTTTTTTATTAAAATGGCCTTTTTGCAGTTCTTGAAACCTTCATCAAGGGGGAAAAAAGCAACTGGGCCATTTGCAACGCTTGTGGAGTATTTTGGAGAAATATAGTGTGTTCAAAAATATATATCTGTATTTTAAAATGATTCTGCTCTTGTTGTGCGTCTTCAAGTCATTTCCAACTGCAAAAGAAACCTATCACAGTTTTTTGTTAGCAAAATTTCTTCAGCGGGATTTGCCATGGCATTCCTCTGAGGCTGAGAGAGTGTGATGTCCCCAAGTTCACATATAGGGTTTCCAGGACTGAATGGAGATTAAAACCTTGTTCTCTCAAAATCTGGCAACCTGATGTGGAACAAGGATGGGAGGAAAATACAGATGGGATTCAGAACAAAACAAAATGACAATGGAAAGGTTTTCACATCCCTGTTTGGAAGCTTGCTCAATATTTTGTGATATATCCCTTGGTCCTAATAAAGTCCCAGCTGCAGATTTTGGAGTTTTAAGGCTTTTCTTGCACATCTCAAACTTTTAGAATTAGATGGGGGTATGATTATTAACATATAAATTATCTTAACAGAAACTCTAAAGAGCTAACAATAGTATTTCATAGTGCTTGGGGAAAATGCCAGTAAACAACAAAAGGTCACAATTTGCTTAAAAAGCAATCTCCTCTCTTTTCTCTCACTGCAGAATGGAAAATACATTGATGGCAGGAGGGTTAACACTGTCCGCTTCAATTGCCGAGGAGAGGTTTTTGCTTAATTAATATTAATTAGTTTCCTTTCGGATTTTCTCACCACGGCTTCGGACTGCTCTTCAAGTCTGTTCTTTCTGTCTCCCTGTTTTTTTTTTTCTTTCAAGTTTGAAAAAGGCCTGTTGGCAATAAATAATCATGAACCCTGGATAGACCCGGTGGCACTGTGTGCTCCAGTGTCTGGCAAGAGTAAGCAGAGCCAGAGTTAATATGTAACCCTGTTTTGCCTGTTATCAGAGGAGGTTCATTCCCATAGGACACTGGAATGCAACAGATATCACCAGTGTAGTTGTTACTTTTAACCATGACATCATAGACTTTAAAATCACCAAGAAGCCACGCACATGTCCAACACAGCATCAGAGGATACACCCTGAAGTGAGAATGAGAACAACGTGCCATAGTCAGGCCAATTTTAAAGAATAATTACTGAGCTGTCCTCAAGTATTTAAGCAGCTAGTCTTTTTGATTTTGTGGCCAATTTGTCTTTAATTTGCCTCTAATTTCCCTTTAATATCATCCAAGTGGTTCACCCCATTGGTCTGCCTCCTATCTCCTATTCCATCTTTTCTACTAACCACCTGTTGATAGGTGACATGAGAGGCTATTTTTTTTGTGGTGATTAAGAGAAAGTGATCAGAGCATGAAAGAGAATCCAGTCTGTCACAAGAGGGAACAGCTCTTTTGCCTCTAGCTGTTCCTGGAAGTGCAGAAGGTGGTATTTTGCTGGCTTGGACAAAACTCTGGTTGTTTTTTAATTTTGCTTCTCTATGCAAGTGACTCTCTTCACCAGTTTGCCATGCTGCAGCAAATTCTACGGGATATGTACATTGATCCGGAGCTACTGGCTGAACTGAATGAAGAACAGAAGCACGTCCTTTTCTATAAGATGAGGGAAGAGCAGGTTAGGAGATGGAAAGAGAGGGAGGAGAGAGCCGAGGAGGAAGAAGCGGTGCTGAAGAGGACAGTGAGACTCAAACAAAGTAAGATTTCGAAGCTCTTATGAGTACAACTGTTCATTTCTATAAGAATTGTGTATATATTATGTCATTTGTTCTTGCAGTTGCCCTGTGAAGTAAATTTGTGAATGCTAAGACTTGTCCAAAGCAACCTTCTGGATATGTTGGTGTTGAACTCAGACTATACAGACTGAGGCCTAGAAGCAGTCTGGCTGATGAGACATAATGACTTCAATTCAGAGATTATTAGAATAGGAATTAAATTATCTGTGACAAATGTTTCTTATTTTAGCAGGCTTAATCATGACTGCCTCCATCTTGGGGCATGCACATTCCCTTCACAGGCTTATTACTTGCTTATAATGCTAGACACACAACATGTACAACAAGTAGAAAAAAATGTAGCCGGCTACTGCATAAGAGACCAAGCGTGGTGTCATGATTTGATTGTGGGACTATGACCATGGAGACCCAGGGTTCAATTCCCCGCTTGGCATAGAAACCCACTGGGTGACCTTGGGCACACCATACATTCCCAGCCCCAGAAAACGATGTGATAGGTTCGCATTAGGGTTGCTACAAGTCAGAAATGACTTAAAGGCACATAATAACAATGAACTGAAGACTAACCACCAGTGGTCTAAACTACTGGGATATGAATGGACTGGAGTGAGGTTGGAAGATAACTTCCTTCCACTCTAAAAAAGGACCATAAATGGTTCTTCTTTATTGAGAACGTGAATATTCATTAATATGTAGAAATACAGCCCTTATCTGACGGTAACTGTACCAAAGGCCATCAAATTATCAACCGCAATAGCAAAGTGGGGTGACAAGCACACCCAGATCCTGACTCCTATTCCTAATTCCAGCTAGACTTGCTGTATTGATTCCCTAGGTATTCCATAAGTACTGACCATTCGTCAACTGATTCAATGGGCTTACTCTAGTTGGGAGTAACCAATAAGATTCAGGCCATAAGGATGTTAACACGGAGCTGCAATAATCAGAAGAGGGAAAAGAATTCACGAAATGTAGTTCTGGCTGATAGAGCTCAGCACATGCCCTATGCACATTGGGATCAGAATATTTTACCATATTTTATTCCCTTTCCTATGCCCCGCTTTTTAAAAACACATTGTGAAGGGCATTTGCTGTTCAGCAGCATTCTTGCATTTTTGCAATCCTTCCTCCGCTCTTGAATAAAGGCCTGTTCAGTTTGATTGATCCGTAGTTTGATGGTGCTGGCGGGGGAAGGGGATATGTGCAGCTCTGTTCCCTGTAGCAAAACAACATTAAGAGGATGAAGATTGTCTTGTGCTGAAGATGAACTTAATGCACGCTAACACCCAAAAAATGTAACTGCAACATTTTTATATAGTCATTTGTCACACTTTTGACAGCTGCATTTCCATATATAAATTATACATTAAACCTATTCTGCTTTTTAGGGCACAGAATTGTTTTCCGGGTAATTAATTTTCTAGTTTACAAAGAACGATGAAAAAGAGGAGAAAATGATCAGAGGAAACGCTACCCTGTCTGTCTTTCTGTCTCTGAGTGCACACGACTCACCTATGCTCAACATTTTATGGGTGTTTACTTCTTCCAAATGACTTGCCCATGTCTCTAGCGGTAAGTCTTTGGGTTAAAAAATCCCCCACAAAAGCTCAGGGGAGGGTGATTGGAAAATACGGTTTCCATCCTGCATAAAAGAGGATGACAATGTTTTTCATCTCAAATGGTGACAAAGTCAAGCTGATGTATTCTGAACTGACTCGGTACAATGGGTGTGTGTGTGTGTGTGTGTGCGTGTGCACGCTTAATTGCCAAGCTAACTGTACTGTTATGCCAACACCGTAGCAGAGTTGCAAAGTTTACATGGATGGCGTTGAAGTGACAAGACAGGATACATGGTGAGAAGGAGCTTATGATAGTTCTGTATTGTACAGAAGCCACCTAACAGTGTAGTACAGTGCTTAAAATGTTGGTCTAGGGCAAGGATGGGCAAGCTTCGGAGCCCACAGGGCTGTACCAACCAATTTTTGGCTTTTCCAGAACTTCAGGGCTCCACTGCTACACATGTGCAGCTGCCCCTTTGAGTGATTAGAAGTCACATGTGTCACTTTTGGTCTTGTCCTGTGCTGCTGCTTTTCCTGTTCCAGTGTGAAGAGTCTCTCAAAATAGCATGCATTAGTCCTGCAAAGGGGTTTTGTATATTAAAAATGTGTGTGTGTGTATGTGGGGGGGGGGGGCTGGCTAAAAAACGACCCAGAATTATTTCCTCCCTTGGACTAAGGATTAATGTATTGGTCCAAGGATTCCATTCAATTGTAACTTCAGTTCCCTTGATGACTTCAGATTAGTGATTATCCTTGAGCCTCACTTACTTCCCAGCTTCATTGTGAAGATAAAAGTGAGTGGAGGTTGAGACTGGAAAAATGTATTTATTTATTACTCAGACTTCTAGGCTTTTCATATAAAAAAAAATACAAAATGGCATATGTAATAGTTCTGTTACAATGGGCTCAATATCGTAACTTAAAATGCAGTCATGACCCCTAGATAAACAAGAAAAAGGTAACATCTCCTTGAGATCTTAGGAGGAAAGATGGTGTGTAAATATAATTATAATATTTCAAAAGCTCTGGTGGATTTTCAGAGCTTTTAGAATGCCACAAGGCTAGTGCATTTTCTTTTGTTTGAGAGCTGTCACATACAGCTCTACTGTTATCTAGAAGCTCAGAATCCACAAATTTAACCCACAATCCTGTACATTTGAATCCACAGTAGGAAGCATACTAGCTTCTTCCTTCGAGGAGGCGGGGTTCCCTTGCAAAGCAGAAGCAGGCGGCTGGTGGCATTTTTAATAGCATAAGGGCTTACTGTATAAGCCTTGTCTTGCAAGGTTTTCCAGTCTCTCTGCTAACCTTATGAGGTGAAGTTTATATAGTAATCTTGTAGTACTGGCTGCCAGGAGCAGAGCATTCTTTGGGCTCCCTCACCTCTGGGAAGCCCAGCTGGAATGCTGGGGTGTGCT
The DNA here is from genome assembly GCA_030412105.1 of Cyclura pinguis. Taxonomy (NCBI): domain Eukaryota; kingdom Metazoa; phylum Chordata; class Lepidosauria; order Squamata; family Iguanidae; genus Cyclura; species Cyclura pinguis. Next base: position 119,173,562 of record CM059601.1, on the reverse strand, counting down.
GACGCCATGGCTGTTGCCTTAAAGTATTTTTAATATAGGCTTATAAGCATCGCTGTGGGATTGCAGTCTCCCTGCAAGCCTCATGAAGCTTACCTGAGCATGTACGATTTTTGGTATCCATGAGGGATCCTGGAACCAACCTCTCACAGACAAGAGGGCCCACTATACACGCATCACAGATTAACACCACAGGCAGATTTTTCATCCTCACTCAACTCCAAGGTGAAGCTTGGAAAGTGATCTCTAATAAAAAGAATGAATATAATACCATGCTGAAATCTAACTGAACAGTAATGGATGACTTTGAGTCCCTAAGTGCTAGCCTTGTTAGTCTTGCTGCAGTGAAAGCAACAAAACTCACATTTGTTTTAGTACAAACCTTCCTGGACTATACGCCTTTCCATCAGATGAATGACATGTTATCTGGATTTTAGGAATGCGCACATGGTTGGTGGTAAGATTGTAGACAGTGAAGGCAGTGGAAACTGAACACATAAATTACTGTTAGTGACAATAACTCCTGAAATGTACACACCAATGCAGACCTAGCCAATATATATCTTCTGAATCTGCAGTTTACAACATTCTTTCTCCCACTTCCTTGACCCACTTTGGAAGGATGAATCTTACATCAAATGGAGGAACTATTCTTTCCTGTAGCTTCCTTCATTCCATCAAAAAGGTATTTGCTTAGAAAGGGAGGGAGGTATTTCTCTGCTCTGTGCAAGTCTGGAATTTCTTCAGAACACTCACTTCAGCTCAGTTCATAACCTTGGGCTTAATGTTGTGCTTTTGCTTCATCAAGAGAATTTTTATTTGCTTCTTAAAGAATGTAGTTTACAAAAGAATAATGCATGCCTCAAACAAACAGCCTTGCTGTGTGATCAAAGTAGGTTTGCAGGCTCAGGCAATGTGGCGGAACAAGAGGGCTCTGAAATGGCACAAGCTATGTTTAATTTGTTAGAAATGCAGCACAGCCACATAATGGACATTTAATGTTGTATTAAATAGAAACCTCTCTCTTCCCAGCCCAATACAAAAGGCAGAGCATTTGCTTCCTTGTCCTTGTATTGGGTGGCAGATGATTCCTGTCTGCTTCTCTGTATACTGTTATAGACATCAAGAGAAGGCTAAAGCTTTGGTGGATATTGTTCTCTCCTCAGGAGTCATCCAGTTCAGCAACTAAAAGCTGAGGCACAGCAAGCAGAATATTGTTGTTGTTATGTGCCATCAAATCATTTCTGACTTTGTTGTTGTTGCATGCCTCAAGGTTGTTTCCAACTTATGGCAATCCTAAGGTGAACCTATCACAGTGGTTTCTTGGCAAGATTTGTTCTGAGCGGGGTTGCCATTGCCTCCCTCTGAGGATGACTTGCCTGAGGTCACCCAATAGGCTTCCATGGCTGAGCAGGGATTTGAACTCTGGTCTCCTGGATTCATAGTCCAACATTCAAACCACTATTCCATACTGGCTCTCCAAGATATTCCCCCATTAGTAAGGCAAATGTGTCTCTTAGAGTTCTTGAGATACCAATCCAGAGACATTATATCACCTGCCAAGCACAGCGGCTGATGCTGCAGATACCAATCACCTTCTATGTCTGAAGATGGCTTTGAAGTCTTAGCATACTCATTCCAAGGCTGTCGATCAGGCTAGATCCCAGACTTGGACTCCAGGGGTTCTCAGTTTAACCTCGCAAGCCTTTTCACAATTGGTTACTTCAGCAGGGTTGGAAGTTTCAGTTAATCATTTGTGTAGATGAAACAGGATTAACTTTGCTGCCTAATACTTGGCTCCCCTGTCATACATAAATGTTGTTTCTTTTACTTAAGAGCTAACGGATTAAAAGAGATTTATGGTAACTTAGGTGTCTTAGCTTGCACTGTTGCTAGCATCAGCTCTTTGCATAGCTGTGAGGATAGTTTACTGTCTACTTACTCTTATGATGAAGGAAGGACCTTGTGAACGATCCACAGATATTTCTGAATGGGCAAGAAACAGCCACTTCGCTTGTTTTGCTCTGCATCTGCTATACCTAAACTGTGTGTTTAGTGGTCACTGATGTATGGCATAAAAAGGGAGGGAATTGATAGCTAATAGTAAAGACAGGCAAAGAAGGTGGGTGAAACAGAACCAGAACCTGGATGGCCATCTGTTGGGAGTGCTTTGATGTGTGTTCCTGCATATCAGGGGGTTGGACTGGATGGCCCCTGTGGTCCTTTCCAACTTTATTATTCTATGATTCTGTGGTAGTGGTTAATCTCTCTCAGATTTGCACATCAGGATTTTCTGTGGTGCAGCAGGTGAGACCTGGGGTGGCGGTGGAGGGGTGGAGTTGCAGTGATATATCAGGATAATATTTCCCTGATCAGCTGCCCTATTCCTCAGTCTGCAGAGTTTGAGAGTGTTTATTTAAAGGTTGATAGCCGGCACAGATTAGGGATTCTGTAGGGGTACTGCTCACTCCAGCACTCAGCCATCTCCCTTGCTCTGCTTGCTGGAGTGGTCTCAGGAGTGCTGCTGGAGTCCCTGCAACTGGTAATGCTGGAGAACTTCAGCATCCATGCTGAGGCTACCCTGTTTGGAGTGACTCAGGACTGCATGCCTGCCATGACAACCATGTGTCTGTCCCAATCAGTATCTGGGCCCACTCATGCTGTTGGGCACACTCTAGAGCTTGTTTTCTGTACCAGAAGAGGTGATGGTAATCTGGGAATGGAGGACCTTTCTTACTGTTCCATTGTCATGGAGAGATAATTTTAGGTCAAGTTTAGACTTGCTGGGGCTTGAAGCTTCTGCAGGGGGTAGGGGACCAATTGAGATGATCTACTTCAGGAGGCTTATGGAGCCAGATGGATTCCTGATGCTGCTTTGGTAGGTGATCCCATCAAGGTCCTGGCTGATCTCTGGAAAGGGTGAATGACCAAGTTGGTGGACATAATCACTTCTAAGTGCACCTTCTCACAGAGTGGAGCTAAATCGGCCCCCTGGTTTTCTAAGTTGCTGACAACAGTGAAACAAGCAAGATGAAGACTAGAATGAAAGTGGCAGAAAACTCAGATTGAGTCTGATTTAAAACAGACAAAATCTATCTGAAGCTCTACAGTGGGGCAGTGGGGTAGCAAAAAACAAACAAATGAACAACAACAACAAAACCTTTTCTGGCTAACTCTATTGCAGCCACAGAGAACTGTTCAGCAGAGCTGTTTCAAGTGGTCAGGGATCTCTTACAATCTAGCCCAAAGCAGAATGTAAGCCAGTCAACTGCCTGCTGCAAAGAATTTGCCCACTATTTTACAGATAAAATTGCTCAGATTTGGTCTGACTTAGGCCCTTTCCACATGTGTGTGGGGGAAACGAGCGAAAACGCCCAAAAACGGAGCTTACCGGCAGCCGGGTAAGTCTGTCGCGACCTGGAGCAGCGCGACCTCGCTGCTCCACAGTCCTCCGGCGTCCCAAATGGCGGCTTCTGGTTGGTGGAGGCTCTCCGCCAACCAGAGAAGCTCGCCAGCTGGAAGCCCGCTCCCGGCAGATCTGCAGGCACGCATTTGCGCACGCCTGCAAATCTGCATCGGAGCCGGGCGACGAAGTGGTGCAGGGCTGCGCGCTCCGTGCTTTTTAAAAACCTCGAAAAAGAGGTTTTTAAAAAACATGCAGCGCGGCTATTTCCGGCCGCTCTTGAGTGGATTCTGGTGTGGAACTACAAAAAGTAGTCCACGCCAGTCCACTCTACGGTGTAGAAGACCTCCGTGGGAGGTCGCTCTGCACCGTTTTAATACCCTGGTGTGGAAATGGCCTTAGACACCAGAGTTGATATAGTTTGGGTGGATGTAACCTTGCCCCCAGCTTGTCCAGTGTTATTAGGGGATTCCTGCCTGACTCTTTGGCCATTGGCCTGTAGAATCCTCTCAGTGTTCTATCCTGTCCCTTATACCATTTAATATCAACATGAAACTACTGGGAGAGGTTGTTCAGAATTTTGGGGTCAGATGTCACCACTATGCTGATGATATCCAACTCTGTTACTCCTTTCTACCTAATTCCAATGAAGCTGTTCCTGTGCTAAATTGGTGCCTGGCAGGTGTAATGGACTGGATGAGAGTGAACAAACTGAAACTTAATCCAGACAAGGTAGAAGTGATAGATAGAGCCTGTATTAGATGAGGTTACACTCTCCATGAAAACACGGGTTTGCATTTTAGGGTATTCTTGGATTCATTTCTGAGCCCGGAGACACAGGTTCCAGGAGTGACCAGGAGTGCTTTTGCATAGTTAAAGCTGTTGTGCCCATTCTTGGAGAAGTTGGACCTGGCCACAGTACATGCCTTGGTTACATCAGGTTTGGTTTACTGTAATGTGCTCCGCGACGTTGGGCTGCCTGTGAAAATAGGCTCAGAAACTTCAGTTGGCCCAAATTGCTACAGCCAGGTTGTTAATTGGGGCTTGCTACAGGGAGCACACAACTCCCTTGTTGCAACAGGTCCACTGGCTGCTGGTCTGTTTTTGGGCACAATTCAAAGTGCTGGTTTTGACCTATAAAGTCCTATACAGCTTGGGTCCAGGTTATGTGAAGGACTGTATTTACCTTTATGAGCCCGTTAGAGCTCTAAGATCATCTGGAGAGGCCCTTGTCTGTGCCCTACCATTCTCTCAGGCTTGTCTGGAGAAAACAAGGGAGAGGATCTTCCTGTTGGATGTTTCCAAACTTTGGAACTCCCACCTTGGAGAGACAAGGATGGCTCTGTTCTTTTTTTCCTGTAGGCAAGCCAAAACATTTTGTGCTGTCAGGCTTTGACAAACTGACCAGGCTTGGACTTTTAATGATGGGAGTTACTGTTTATAAGTTTGTACATGTTCTTATAATGAATTTTAATGTTCAATGTTTTAACTTTATAAATGATTTGATTTTTTTAAAAGCATATATTTATATATTTTTTAATTAATGCTGTTGTATAGTTTTTAATTTTAAACATATTGTTAGCTTCCTTAAGTCCCATTAATGGGAGAAAGGTGGGATGTAAATAGCTAATAATAATAATAATAATAATAATAATAATAATAATATCATCATCATCATCATCATCATCATCATCATCATCATTCAGGCGTATATATCTTAATTCAGGAATATAGATTCACATTATTTAATAATCATTATAACCAAAATATATTGAGGGTTGAGCTGCTGGGAGCAGCTGCAGGCCCCAGTGGGGGGGGATCTTTGTGGGCCCCCAGCTATTTGCCAATAGCAGATCTGTGTGAAGGGTGGGGGTGATGAAGGTTGACTGCAGAATGGCCAGCCAGCCAGTATGCACTCCCGACTTGAAGTGATGGCTTGGGCCAAGCAGGAAGGGGGCTCATGGCTCTGCATGAAGGGGAGGGATCAAAGGAAGAGGTTCTTCTTGACTCCCATTCTCTCTCCCTGACTCCCCATGGGGCTAGGAGACTCTAGTTTCCTGATGAGGAGGGAAGGCTCCTACTCGGTGTACCTGAAGCATTCTTGGCAGCTAGGAAGGCAGGCTGGCAGGGTGGAAGGGAAAGTGAGGTAGCATTTGGAGTGACAGGTTGCAGGGGGGAATGATCTCTGGCATCTGGACTAGCCTAAAGCCTGGCTCACCTGGGGGACCTTTTTCCAGTGATGTATTTAAGTCTTTTACTCCAGGTCTCAAGTCATGTCTCAAGTCTCTACCTTCAAGTCTCAAGTCCTTGCAAGATACTTTCAAGTCAAGTCTCTGCAACTTCAGAAGTGGAGAATAGGATCCTTCTTACTTCTCATTTGCAAAGCTGGAGGCATTTTTCAGAAGTGGGGAATAGGATCCTTCAAGAAATTTAGAAGGAAGGATGCTTCCTGCTCAAGATCATTGCCTAACACATTTTCTGTTCCCCTCTGAGATACGCACCCTGCACTCTGGGCATGAGTCTTGCTTTTTGCTTTTAGGAAAAGTTTTAGAAAGCTCCTCCTATATGTAGCAGGGACAGGCTGCTGAGCAGACCTCAACCCCACCTCAAGCCCATTGCCTAATCCATTTGCTGTTCCCTCTGAGAAATGTGTCCACACTTTGAGCTTGAGACAGATTGTCATGTGACCAGTTAAGTGGTAAGGTTTCTGGATGAATGTGTTATGTTACTGAACAAAGGGCAGCAAGTCAGTCACTAAAAATATGCAAGTCTCAAGTAGAATCGAGTTAGTGTGCACTTTTTGCCAAGTCAAGTCTGAGTCGAGTCACTGAAGTGAATTAAGTCTGACTTGAGGCTGAGTCTATTGACTCGAGTCGACATCACTGCCTTTTTCCTTTGTTCCCGTGCTCAGCTGCTTCACTTGGTGCTTGTGGGAGAGACTTTCCAGGAGTCTGGATTCCTTTCCTGGATGGCCCACTGATGTGTTTGAGCCCCTGGTGGACTAGCTAAAAATCTTTACATGGGATTTCAAATTTAGTATACACTGTTATTATCTTTGACATCCACTGATTTTAGAATAGGTGTCAAAAATAATTGATAAATAATGGTAGTAATAAGAACAACAACAACAAAAAAAGTGAAATAGCTGGATGCTGGGTGCCCTTTGGAATCATTAGGCCCCAGTAATTTGTAGCAGTTCACCCTCATTGCTTCTGAATATCTTCTCAACACAGTGGAGAAGATTCTTGCCAGATAACCTTTGTGCCTGCTTAGTTTGCTGGTGAAGGTGACATGCCTTGATTTCAAGGCCTGAGCCCATGCTTCCTATGGCTGTTTTATCTTATGATTTTGTATTCTTTATTTCCAACAGAGAAGGTTTTCAGACAGATGGTTGCTCCCTGACAGGGTATGAAACAGGGTACTCTCCTCTGTGCAGTAGGATGTATGATCTCCTCAAGTTGTTTAAACACATAGAGTCTGATTAATTAGCTGCTTTCTTGTTCTCGTCCTAGAAATAAACCAGTCATTTAAGAAAAAAAATGATACAGAAATAGATGCACAACAAAAGACAATTGTGACAAATTTTGACTGGCATCAACAGAACTTAGTGTGGCTAAATTTTGGCTCTCCTGCTTTCAGTGGGACTAGGGATGTAATTCACTGATTTGCTTCTTGAAGAAAGCTATACATAGTTTTTGAAATTTTCTTTCTGCTGTGAGATAGTTTTTGATAACCAAATTTTAAAGCCCCATCACAATTTGGAACTTATTCTGTGCATAATTTGCACATGTTTGTCTCAAGAATAGCATTTTCTGCATCAAAAGAAAGCTGTTTTCTATGTAAGTCAACAGCATGTAATTTTGTGCAGAATAAGTCCTGAGTTACAGCACTTTCTGTGCAGAAAAAAACTTTTTCTGCACAAAGAGTAATATTTTTCTGCACAGAGAGTAATATTTCTCTGCAGAAATATTATGTTCTGCATAGACAATCATGTTTCCTCTGCAGAAAATGCTGTTTTCTTTGGAAAACAATCACATGTGAATTATGAAGAGAATAAGCTGTGAACTGCAAAGATTCTCATCAACCCAGAATTCTTCCAATTAAAGTTTCTCAGCACGTTCAAAACATGTTTTTCAATCATTTTTAATATTTTGGTATACTCTTCCCTTCTTTTAGTGGGATTTGGTTCTGACTAAGTTGCTGACTTATATCCCGTCTGTTTAAGGAACAAGACATACCATTTTGCTTTTAGCGTAATGTGTAAGGTGGTAAACCTTTTTTCTTGTTTCCTTAATAGATTTTTTTTGATGATCGAGCAAATAAACTACTGTCAGTTAATTATACCTACTCAACCTGCAAGTGTTTTAGTTCTGATCTGTCACAATAATTGTGAATGAAAAGGAATTTCCAATAATCTTCTAAGAATGGGAGAAGTTTTGCAAGATACATTGTAGACTGTAATATCATACAGCCTTCACAAACTCAAAAATAACCTTTGCTGAGGTTTTCGGTAAACACAAATTTCTTTCAGTTTAATCTCAGATAGAGAGTGAGCATAGTATATTGGTTTGAGCATTAGGCTAGGGCTCTGGAGATGGGGGCTTAAATTGCCACTCAGCCATGGAAGACCATTGGGTGATCTTGATCACATCATGTTCCCTCAACCTCAGAGGGAGGCAAAGACAAACCCCCTCTGAACAAATCTTGCCAAAAAACCCCCATGATAGGTTTACCTTAGAGTCATCACAAGTGAGAAATGACTTGACAACACACAACAACAAAACAAATCTGACAGATGTCAGAATAAAAACACGTCAGCAGGTTGATAGCCTAAATAATTTCATTTGTCCCTTTTCCTATGACATATTCTTGCTAAGTGAGTTTGGGCAACTGGGTACCTTTTCACTGATGGCATACACATGTGAAATTCTCTGGCTTCAATTTAGTTTTAATCATGCTATATAGACACATTGTTGGTGTGCGATTAGTGGCGTAAAGGGAATGCTCATTTGAATGCGCAGAGTAAGATGCACTCAGTTCAAGGTAATACAACACAGATAGATACTGTCTCCCTGGACTTCCAGTTCAGTGGATCTATCAACTGTCTCTCTTTCTGGTCTTTCTGCCAAAAGTGAAAAGAACAGGTTCAGTAATTGCCTGTATGTTAAACTCAAAGGTTGATGACCGAACCACTAGCATCAATAGAGTAAGACCATTTTCCCTCCTTGATGTTTAAGTGAAAACTATTTCTCAAGGCCACAAGTATAGCCTCAGTGCTTGTTGCCAGGTTGCAATCAGAACTAGCAGCCTTCCCACCCACCACACACATAAAGCTATTAGGTCTAAATATGCTTAATGTTGCACATATGCAGAACAATCATTTTGAAATCAATGCGCAGGAGGTATTGGCTTCTCTGATATCCTGAGGGTCTGTGTGCCAGAACTGTGGAATCCAGATTATAGTCTGAACTTATCATTAATTAGCTACCCCGCTCATTTACTTGCCTTTTTCAGGTTTGTGTTCATCAATTATGGATAGTGCATTCTTCCATCAATTATAAAATGACAAATTTGCAGTGTTTTTCTCTTTCCAAAAATAAACAAACTCCAGACGTTGAGTGGTGATAATGTACAAGCCCCTTCCAGGATGATCAAAGCACCTTTTCTGATGGGGAAAAAAAGTTTTTTGAGGGGGATCTTGAAGAATTTTGCAGTATCTGGCTGTGTTCCATTCAATTACTTAAAAAGTGAAGCCTGGCTGAGAGAACATCTTTCATCAGCTTCTCCATTATAGTTGCATGGGCACCATTTCTGATCAGATTGGAATTTGAAACCATGAGTGATTACATCTTAGATAAAGTCCAATGTTCTCACTCCTCCCACTCTAATTTGGATCACAATATTCTTATGTGTTTGCATTTCTACTCAGAAATGACAGATGGATTTACCTTTGCTGTTTTTCATCTAGTAAGTTTGTATACTACATGGTGGTTTGCACACCAAATGTAGTCTTCTCGAGCATTGGCATGAGCAATTTTAGGAATATCAGGAGCTGTTTTATTCTTGGTCAGACTGTTTATCCTATTAGCTCAGTATCGTTGTTAACTTTGACTGATGTCAGCTTCCCAAGGTCTCTGGCAGAAGATTGTAAAATTAACAGTAGAGGTGAAAAGAGTACTCATGAATTTTCTCAACCTCCATCAAAAAGGATGTCTCTGAGATATCAAGTAAATGATCAACTACTGTAAGATTCTTCTGAATTTTATTTAAAAAAATTAAAAACCTCAAAAAACTCTTAGAGTCTTTTATAACAGGGAGAAAACTTTTAGCAGTATTAGTTCTTGCTCTGTTTATAATATAAATGTATATATAATTCATATATACATCGTATATAAATATATATAATATATTTCTATATTCTCTCTCTCTCTCTCTATATATATAAATAAATGTATATAATATAATATATATAATATATTTATAATGTATATATGTATAGATAGATATAAAATATAATGTATATAATATAAATTTATTTAAATTAATTTATACAATATAGATCTTCATTTATGTCGGCAGTTAACAGAGAGTCTTGACAATAACTCCACTGCTCACACCACATGGAATTAACAGCGAATATGGACACAATGTTGAGATAACATTGAAACTAATTTTGTTTCTTTCCCTTTGTCAACAGCCTACTTCCCAAATGCTACCTAATGACCTTGCTGTAATATAGATGTAACAGCACAAATAACATTTGCTACCAGGAAGTTTTTGATTGAATAAGTCAGGGATTCAACCTAGGACACTGTGTATACAACATATATAATCTTCCTTGAGGTATAGTTCCTCCCTGTTGTTTTGATTCTTTTGCCCCTCTCCCCCACCTTAATATTCATCACATTCTACATGGCACCCTTCTATCAAAGACCTCAGGAACACCCACATGAGGTTATCTTTCTCTTATGGCAATCTGGCTTAGTATATTAGATTGGGAGACAGTTCAAGTTTTGATATACTTCATGGCCGGTGACTCTATGTCACATCTTTCCAGCTCAAGTCTTACGCTCTGTTCACAGTACTGCCTGGGCTGAAAGTCAGAAACACCAATTTCAAAAGAAATCTGTGGTAGATTTCCTCTTTTGATTGGACTATGAGAATCCAACCGTAAAATAAATAAATAAATAAATAAAAATAGAATGCTAGAATAAGTCCTGTGTACTTTTAAAATAGAAGCTGAAGGGAAGAGATGATTTCGCATTCAGGTCTGCAGTGGTACTAATATTGTCTGTATCGTTGCTGCCCTTTTCTTACCTAAGTTTTATTTATTTTTATTTCTGAAGCTTGTTAGCTGCTTCTCTATAAAAGATCCGAAATGACAGGGAATAAAACCAAGAATTAAAACAACATGCCTGTTTTTTAAAAAAGAACATTTAAAACCGGCAGCAGTTTACAATCAGCACCAATAAAATACATCAACCTCAACTCAGCCAACTATACAACAATACTGCTTTATAAAGCCCTTTCTGAATAAAGATATTTTAATTTGTTTGGGAAAATAGTACAAGAATGTACCCTCATGTATTTCATGAAGGAGTATGTTCTATTGGGTGGACCAGGAAAGACATGTTCTGTAACCTTCTAATTTCAGGCAAGGTGGGATTGCAAAGGATGGCCTTTGCTATTAATCTCATTTTTCTTTTTCAAGTATTCTTTCCCATAAAATAGTAAAGCTACTAGTGTCAATATGTTTATAATGTTGGACTGGGATCTGGGAGATTCAAGTTCAACTCCCATTCCCCTCAAGCCCTGACATTCACTGGATGACTCTGAGCCAATCACTGTCTGTTTCAGTCTGACCTATCTTAGAGGATTATTCTGAAGATGAAACAGAGAAAAGCAAAGTCATGCATTCTTCCTTGTTCTCTATAAAAACTTACATAAACTGCAAATGGAATGAATTGCAAAAGCAAGATGGTGTAAGAACGTATCCAGTTCTGGAAAGCAGCAGCATGGCACTGCTTTCCCCCCCATCCTCTCAACAAACTGCAGGCCCAGAAGCAGAAAGCAAAATACTTGTCTTTTTGCCCTGCTCACATTTAATCATTAATGTGTTTAAATCTTTTTATTAAAATTCACTTTCAAAGATCACCCTTAGAACTGATCATTTGGTGACTGTCTGGATCCCATTCAGGGATTGTGGTGACCCTTTGAAGTCCAAAATGGCCTGAGTCCCTGCTTGCTCAGTGGGGTGGATGTGGTTTCTTTCCTGTCCTTACTGATAGGCTCAAGAGTCACATTTATTTTTTGACAGAAGAGGCCACAAAACACACGACCAATAGATGGCCAAAAAAAAAAAAAAAAAAAAACCTGGGGAAGAGATTTAAAAATAAAGTAGTACCAACTAGTAAGCTGCCTCAGAAACATAATCATTTTGGGCCAAGAGAACCACCTACTTACTTATTATGCTATGCCTTCCCGTTAATTACTAGCCTCTTGACTGTCCTGGGTTTTTGTTCTGGTGGACTTTTAGGGAACCTGCCAATAAAGGGTCTTGCATGCTTATTGTGCTCAATTCCCCTTCTTGACCATTTACATTGACCTCTCTCTGCATCTCCTAGGGAAGAGGTGGGCAACTGTGGGAGGCAAAGGCCAATTCCTCTCTGAGGCCTCACAGAAAGCACCCCCACAGTTAGCCCAAATATCACCATTTTCTTCAGTAGTCTCACTCAAAATAGATACAGAAAGTGACATCAATTCCTGTGGAGTCTAAAGGCCACACTGTGCCCACTTCTGTCCCAGAGGGAGAGGTCAAAGCATACAAAGGTTGCAGCACCTTCTTTTTGTGCCTCTCATTGATTTATCTTATGTAAAGGGCAGGTAAACAGGTAGCAGTGACCAGGACTAGGACTTCCATGGGGTTGGAAGTGGGGTAGGCTACATGCACTGAGATTAATTCCAAGCAGGAAGTGCAAAGGATTCCCTTTGGAAGGTCTCCAGTGCTGCAAATTCCTAATGCTGGTCCTACCCTTTAGCTTACAGTTATGGTTAATATCTGCAAATAACCACACATTTGTAATAATTATAACCATAGGTCATAACCTTGCATAAAGTTCCTTCTAAGAGATGAAGGCACTCCTAGTAGTTTGCTTTCAATGGGACAACATTCAGCTATATGCTACCTTTCCATATTTTTATCCATCAATTTTAAGTTGCTTAATTTTTAGCTGAAAATGAGCTTGCAGATTGATAAGGAATACACCCAATTAAGATTTTTTCCCCCATTTCTTGGAACTTTGTGAAAGTTTGTGAATATATTCATTCAACAAACAAGCCAACAGCAAGCTCACAGTAGATCATTTTTGAAATATGAATGCTTAAATGTCATTCAAGGTTCTTTAGATGGAAGTGGACATGTGATTTTTCATTCTGCCAGGAGTCCATTTATTAGTTTAGTTGAAATAGGATGGCATGAGTGGCTTTCTGGTTGGCCTACGGACAATATACCAAACCAAGTCTTGGAGCTGTCAGCATGGCAGCAATGAGATTTCAGAATGTATCGGGCCTTGAACAGCTGAAGCTGAAGGACAAGCTTGTAAGACTGAAGAGAATATTGGTGTGTCCCTGTTTGCTCTGACATTCGTTTGTTGAGAACTGCTGGTCATTGTGTTGAAACAGAAATTATGTGGAGTAGCTGTGCCACAATCTTTATGCTAGAAACTCTTGATGGAAACAACAGAATTATTGTTATAGGGTTAAAGAAAGAACAGATCTGTCTATTCAACCAATGGAGCACTTATCCCTGGTCCTGTTGACATAGGGAATGCTTGGCATCTGCATAATTTCCGTGGTTATCAAAAAAGAGTATTGGTGCTCCTCCTTCATAGGCCATAGCTTGCCATTTTAGCAGAGGGGGATATCCACACTGCAATTGATGTGTCACCATAGAGCAATATAGTCAGGGCTTGTTCTTGGGATAGCCTAACACCACAATGAACTGTCCACTCCTTTTTCTCCCACTCATCAAAATTGCAAAGATTAAGCAGACTTTGCAATAAGAGGAAGGTAGAGAACTGTTGGTATTGAAGTGATCACAGAATAAAATATTCCACCTTTAGGAGTGGTCAGCTACTGAAAGCTCTGGGCTTAATCTAATTCTTGTAGGGAACAACCCAAATGTAAAAGAGGGTAATAGAAGGGTGTGGTAATGTGGCTTTGTCAGGTAGTGGTGTGGGGATTTTTTTGTCCCCCCTTCCATCTGACAAACATGGAATTAAAAAAAAAAAAGGAAATAAAAACGAAAAACGCTTCAACCTTAAAAAATAGAGTTATTGTGGAAATTTTGACAGTGTGGGGCAAAATAGCAATGAGGATATCTCCATCCTGCTCCTTTCTCAGAACACAGAGTGAGGTAATGGTATGATAATGTCATTGTCCTGTGGTTGAACTTTCCACACTCAATAAATGAAGCTCTTTTCTCTATGAAAGAGGTAGTGGGTCTTACCTGCTAAGGCCCTGAAGTATATTAGATCCACAAGAGTTCATCCTCTCACTGGCTCCCTGGCCCAGGGACTTTCCATTGCCATCAACCTTTAATTCTGAGGACTTCACTCCAGAGACCTATGTAGAATCACAATGTGCTTAATATCTTTGGAGCCAGTCCTTACAAAAATCCGTCAAGGCTTCTTTATATAAAGAAGTTTGTTTGTTTGTTATTTAAAAAATGCTGTAGCCACCAGATTGGAGCCTATTAAGGCCTCAGTGAACTCCACATTGCTGCTGAAGTTTCACCTGAATTCCAGCCTCTCTCTATTCAGTTGGATCTCTACTATGAGTCAGCCAAAGTTTTTGTGTGTGTCTATTCCTATGTCCATCAAACCTTCTGCTCAGGACTTAATTCCTAACTGAAACACACACCCTTCCTGAATTTCCACTCAAATCTGGTCACACTCAGCAACTGGAGCAAGATAGTCCCCGAAGCCTCTTCCAAAAGGATCAATATCTGTCCTCTATTAGAAGATCTTTCCTGTTTCTTAAGAATTCACAACATTTAGAGGAAGACTCTCATCCATGTCTCTCAGCTCTTTACATGTGAAGCAACAAAAAGTTTTAAAATGACTGCAGTGCAATCCCAGCAATGGCAGAAGATACACACAACAGACCACGAAAATCCAGTGATTACAGGTGGTTTTCATGTGAGTGAGGTGATGAATCTATGCTGGGTTTTAGTCTGAACTTTAATTCTTTATGCAAGGTGCTAAACCAAAGTGCGAACCTTAGTGCCAACTCTGGATAGTTGGTGCCAACTCAACCTCTGGATAGCTCATCTCAAGCAGAGACAGGGAGAATATTAGAAAATATTCAAAAATTGTCAAAAGAGATGCAGAGAAACCCTGGTAAGAGGAATACTGGAGTGTGGGAATAATTATAGTTTGAGACTTAGGCCATTTCTGCTCTACACTATTATAATGCTATTATTCCACTTTTAACATCCTGTGGAATTCTGGGGTTTGTAGTTTTGCTGAGGCCAAAGACCTCTCTGGCTGAGAATTCTAAAAGCCCTTCCCTTAACTACAAAGCCCAGGATTCCACAGGATGTTGAAAGTGGAATAATAGCACTATAACAGCGTAGGGTGGAAATTGCCTAATTCTACACAAAATTCACACATGGTTGTTTTATGGAGTTGTTTTTGTGTAAAATGGTTGTGTGGTAATTTTCTTGCACAGAACAAGCTGCAAAAAGTCTTCAAAAATTTTTTAGTTTTTGAACTTTCTCACAGCAAGAAGAAAATTGCTAAAATAACTCATTGCTTCCTTTGAGAAGAAAATTTAGTAAAGAATTACATCCCTAATTAAAGTTCAGACTAAAACCGAGAGCAAATTCACCATCATTCTGACTTCTGAGCCCTAGCCACTGGAAAAATCCATGTGGGCAGTTGGGGAAAGTTGAACTCTTGGCCAGTGCTTCTCTCAGGTTGCAGTGGATACTGGGGAGGGGGTGCCTAACAGAGAAGAAACAGTACCTCTGGCTCCGCTTGTGGTGTGGAGAAGGGCAGAGGCAGTTTCAAAATCAGGACAAGGATTAAATGCATTTGTTCGCTTTCTGGGTTAGAAACCTATGAAAGCAGAGGGACATACTGAGAATTTGAGGCCAGATTTTCTGAAGCCATGTGTGTTCTATGAAAGAAGAAACACAGTTGAAGTGTGAATGCATTTTTTTAAAAAAGAAACACTATGTTGATGTTTTCAAACAGCAGAAGCAAGTTTTGGAGTCTTAATATTGGGATGATAGCAGAATCAAGTCTGCCTTGTTGATTTGGTGTTTACTTGTCTTTTACCCTTTCTGCACCTTACCTTGATAGCGCCACGAACCAGAGCCCTCACGATATTGCTAATATCGCAAGAGGCTCAGTAGAGACCCCCTTGCAGTCCACATACAGCAGGGCATTGGTGAGAGAGCACCAGTCCCCGCCCGGTGGCTTGTCCGCATGTCGGCATCCTGGGCCACGCCTAGGTCCCGCCCTGTCCCTGCCCCACCACCCCTGATTGGGCAGTGGTGTTTCTTTTTTTTTTATTTTTTTGCCGGCTATCATTCTAACGTTAGCACGATAGATCCTGCCAACAGGCTGTTTCGTACTACGTTGGTAACGTGCTAACATGCTAACGATAGCACCATTTTTTTTTTTAAAAAAACACAGTCGGTCGGACCCCGGGGGCTGCTGTCGTCTCGAGTGTGAGTGGCAACGAAGCCCCCGGGGTGGCCTCTCATGGCGACTTGTCATGCAGTGTTCCCTGCTGCGATGGGGGCAGCGGCCGGCCTGCTGCTGGGTGGAGCGTCCCCTGGGAGTTGCTGCATGAGGGACAGGCAGCAGGGACTGCCCACACCCCGCCCACTCCTGGGTCCTTCCCGGAAGCACACCGGACGACAGCTCCGCAGGCCCTCTGGTCACGTGACCGATGCGTGAAAGGGAGGTTATTTTCGCCTTTCAGGCGAAAATAAGAAAACGCGCTATCAGCACTATCCGTGGCTGTGATAGCACCTGGTTCACCAGAACGTCATGCGGTACAGCGGCTCGTGAAGGGGGGAGGGAGTGTGCCTAATACGCTTTAAAAACGCCATGCGAAAAGGGCCTAGTCTGCTATCCAAAAGGAGAACCAAGAAATTAATACTGACATATGGCTATCCTTCTGTGTCTCTCCTCTGTTTTGAATTAATGACATCCATTACGATCCATAAATCTGTGAAACCACACATGACAGGACCATTTCATATATTATTTTGGAACCAATTCCTGTCAATGCTAACATCATTATTATAGGACCTGGCTTTATTGAGCGTTTGGATCTATATGAAGTGCAGTGTTTGTTGGCAAAATGCTTGCGTACAGGTCCTGACCCATACCGAGGCAATATTTGCAGGTACTTTACCAGCAAGGGCCATAATTTATACATGTGTGAACCATTCATCAATAATGCTGTGTGTATTTTGTACGCAGGAATAAGGTTCCTGATAGGGGAAATAAAAATGAATTGGCCTTAAGACATGTCTTTAAAAATACAAGTCACCTAGCAACCCTAACTCCCAACGTTCTACACTCCTTAATTGGATGAGTTTGCAAGTATTCATAAATGATTCCTATTGAAATAAAATGGTACAGGGTTTAATGAACTGGAGATTCAGGAAGAAGTATCAAGCAATGGTAGAATAGGATTCTGGAAGGGGGCAGACATTTTGAATCCTGCAAAAACTGGCTCTAAATTTCCATTAAAGAGCAATGGAAAAAGAATACTCTTAACCCAACATGATGATTTAGCTAGGTCAATCGTATATAATCACACTTGTGTGGTGCATTGCAAATTGCATTGCAGGAAGTGCATTGCAAAACTGAATGATGAGTAACAGTTATCTCACAGATTTTCTCAAACCAGGCAAGAATATTTGGAGATGGGAAAAAAAAACCCTCATCAACAATGAGGAATGACCAGAAATATTAGGGACAGTTAATTCTGTTGCCCTGCTCTTATGCTATCTAGATGAATCAGGCTGGTAAATTGTTAGGTTAGACAAAAGAAGCTACAATGTTTGTCTGAAAAGCTACAAAGAAAAATAATTCAGTCTGGGCTGGATTGCTGCATGCTGATGGAGCATCTTTCCGGTGGATCCAACAGCTGCAACAGAAGAATGTGGTAGAAAGCCAAAATATAAAGAAATGTTTGAAATCTTTTAAACATCAAAGATGAGAACATGGCTTTCTAAATGTGAAGTCAGGCAATTTTTGTTTGATTTGTTTATTTATTTGGACTCTTACCCTATTCATCCTGAGGCTCAAGATAGCTTAGTGTTCTTTTTAAAAAATACATAGGATATCAACAAAGCTTGGGCTATGCACAAGTTATAATAAAGAGGCATTATCTGTCAGCAACTATGCCTATTCTGCCTTTTCTCCTGAACTGATTTGCCAGCTTAAGATGGGAAGAAATATACTGGACTGCTTTTGGGGAATAAGCAACCTTTCATTTTGGGAACTCTCAACTGCCCTGAAACCCTATGTGGAATAGCACTGTTTATGTTTACTTGGCAGAGAGAGGTCTCGTGTCTCTATGAAATCAGCAACCAATATACATCCTCTACCTTTTACTTAGAATATTTGTATACTTACTAACCTGCACAGGTAAGCCAGAGCTTGCAAGTAAACAGTTGCAAATAATTACATTTATATTCTGCCTTTTATCAAGTTAATGCAAGCAACTGGATTGAAATCCTCAATGAGTTTTGTGGCTCAGTGAGGATTAGAACCTGAGGAAGGGAACAATAATGGTGAAAAAAAATCATTACCAGGAGACTCTGCAATGGAGCAGGATAGCATTAAGAGCATAAGTGTCAAAATAAGGAAAGAAGCTTTAATTTCAACCCTGTCTAAAGTGTATAAACAGAATGGATGCTGCTGGCACAGTCAAATATGGTAAAGCTAAGCAATGGAGGGAACAGAAGGAAAGAACAACTGAAGGACAGATCAGAAAGCAATACTTGTGGTGGTAGAAAACCAGCCATTGAATGTATGCAGCTGAACAATATTGAAATCACCCAGAAAAAAATATGTTGTGAAATGGATTTCTCAATGAAAGAGATGCAATCATCAGATGGTGAGAGAATTATAAACTCTAATTTGAAACATGTGGCTTCTAACAGAGATCTTCTGTCTGGTGACAACTTGGTTGTGGAATATCCTCTTCCTGGAGGGCCAGTTGGCACACCACTGCTGGCTTCATGTTGATGCAAAATTAAAATACAGCTTTTTATCAAGGCCTTGGGAGGTCTAACTTTTTGTTTTGCAAATCTGCACTAGTATGTGGCTTTAAAGAATTTTGTTTTGTTTTCTTATTTTTTATCCTTTTTTGACTGGTTAACTTATTCTGTTGTAATTTTTAAAGAATAAGGATTGCTTGAAATTGTTTAAAATTGATTTTATCTGATGCTGTCCTGAGATTTTGTGATAAAGGGTGATAAAGAAAATATTTTAATAAGTAAATAAATTTGAATATTGGATCAAATATGGCTGAGTCCCTTAGCAGTCCTATATCTTTCTTGATTTGGAATAGGCCCTTTCCACACCCTCCCTTGTCCCGTCATGCTCCAGTGACCATCCTGACAGCAGTTCTGCCAGGAATGGAGCACAATGAGAGTACTTCCCTCCACACTGGACTGGCTCCCTGCTGAAGGAAGCATGATAGACAAGCTGCTTCTTTCTGCAGCATAGCTGAGCATGTTCCCAGGCTGCGCTGGGGCAGGAAGCACCTCCATCGCACTTCCAGGGCTTCCACAAGCCAGGTAAGTGCAGGACAGTTGTGCGATTGCAGGTCATTGAGGGGGAAAACCCATCAATGATTTAGTCTGCGATTGCACTGCCTGGAAACAGGAGAAGGATGGGACTGTGATGTCATGCAGAAGCGTTGTTGTGGTTCTGCTTCTTTCTTGTCTCCATGCTCAGACAAGAACATTCTGCAGAAAGGGCCTAAGGCAAAGAATATGAGGATCAGAAGTAAGGATGATCCGTTTTGGAACAGCTATCTAAATCCAGATGAGATCATGGAAGGAAACAGTGAATCAGCACAGAAGGAGTTATGGATGACAAATATTTCTTGTGTTAGAGAGGAGTTAGTCCCTGGAAAGAGTCTTGCTTACAACATGGCTGTTGGAGTGCATCAAGAACAAAAGACTTCAGGAAGAAGACAAAATATTAATTTGGGATTTTTTTAAAAAAGTAATACTAAAGGATTTAATAATTATAATATTTTAAGGAAAAAAAATACCCCCTTCTTAATTACAAGGGAAAAGAAAGCTTGTTTTTCTTCAATAACCCTATACTGAATGCAGAATGAAAAATATCTGGATAAAGTAGGTGCCAGAGAAATGTATACTGTAGTTGCATCCTCAAAAAGGTATAACTGTATATATACTGCATTTGGTAATGATATATCTTGTTTGAGGTTATCAAGTGAAAGATGTAGAAGTGAGATGTATTATGTAAAAAGAGAATTTTACAAACAGAAGTTAATTTTGATTGATGCATATGCCTCTAATGAAAGCCTAGATTTATTCTTTCATGAACTGTTTGAACTAATTTTAGAATTTATTGAAGTGATCTCAGAAGAGTAATAAGTATTTCTCTACATGGGCAAAACAAAACTGAGCAATCTTCTAATACTGTTCCATTTTGTTTCTTCAGAAGTATACATACTCTACATTTTTTAAAATGTGGGAATTTTTTAAAAAATCCCACTACATTAACATTTCTTTTTATTCTATTTGAAATTAAAGCTGTTTTAAAATTGACATGTTCTTTGTCTCTCCATTCCTAGTAATGAGAATATTAGATACCAGCATCAGCTTTCAGTTTATTTCTGGTCATGCTCCAATTAATTTAACTATTGCTGACCACCCATCTAGATACAATCCAAGGAATTTAAGACTCAGTATTTTTAAATTACAAGATAGTCATGTCATTCAGAAGGTTATGGGGAAACAATTAATTATCATCAATTAATTCCTTTTTGCATTAGCTAAGGCATAACTATAATTGTATTTTATTGTAACCTAATGACTGTTAACTTCACTTTTGTGGTGCAGCTATAACTTTCACATTACAGTTAAAAGAGTTTTGCCACCCTGCCATACAAAATGGTAGTGGAGGAATATAATATGATTTGTGCTCTGGTGTGGGTCCCAAGGTGACAATAGGGAGCTTAAAATTCAAAGCCAGCTCTGTTCAGCTTACAGCAATATACAGTTACACACTATGGCCCTTTCCACACCTTATCTGTTCTGAAAGCCATCATGTGGGGATCCAGGGAAAGCTTCTCCCAGGAGGGCAGCATGACAGAAGTGCTCCTCTCTGCACCAGCTGCCTGCTGGATGGGAGGAAGCACAATGGCTCCACCCCTCCCTTCCACAGCACAGCCCGGCAGTTTCCCAGGCTGCACTGGGGGAGGAAGCACAGCCATTGCACTTCCTGCCAGTCTGCACAACAGGTATGTGCAGGAGGGAGATAGTAGGACTGCGCAATTGCATGTCATTGATGGGAGAAACCCTTCAATGATTTAATCCGCGATTGCCACAGGATTGCGATGGGATCATGACAACATCATGCAGAACTGTCATCACAATCCCATCATGATCCTGTGGCCCTTGCAGGTTGGGGGTGGGGTGCAGAATACCTTTACCCCCAAAAGGCATGAAAATACAGAAAGTACATCATGGTAGGTTTTGATACCCACTGGTTACTTTATTGGGCAAAAATGGTAAAAGATTGTGGAAGGGGAAGCAAAGTAATAGCATAGCGGACACAGGTCTCCATCTTGCTTGAGGTGTTTGCTTAAGAAAGGTCTTAAGTTGGTCTTCAGGGAGAATCAATGTAAATATAAACATCTTCCTTCATGGCCATGAGAGAGTCTGGAAACAAAAATAAAAGAAATGCAATACTATATGCACTTCCTTTTGTTAATTGGGAGGAGACTATATTTTTTGTAACAAGTCAGTTTATGCATATAGAGGCATTTGTTTAAAATAAAATAAAGTAATTCATAGTGAAATCATGAAAATAAAAGAAAGTAAGATAAAAGTAGCAACTTTTTTAAAATGGAAAGAGTTACTTTTTAAAAGCAGTAACAGTAACTATAATGGAAGCTAACTATTTTTCATCGTGAAACTATCACTGTGACTTTAAAAAAAGGTAATTATTCAAGCTGTGAGATAAGAGAAGAAGCAAAGTGTACTGAGAGAAGAGAAGGGATTGGTTTAGTTTCTGCTGATGTTACAAAAAAACTTTAACAGAGCCACAGGGCTGGACTACAGTAGGATAGGACTGAAGAGACAAAGGAAGTAAGGACTCTGCGGTACAGCAGCAGAGGAATCAAAGGACAGGAGGCAAGGATTCTAAGGACTGATGAGAAGCAAAGCAAGCTTGGTTAAAAGCAGTCAGAAAGGGATGAAACTGGGTATAGCCACATTATATACCTCTGGATTATCACAAGACATTTTGATGCCTCCAGCAGAGAGAAAATGATACCCAGCCTGCCCGAGTTAAATGCCCAAGTATCTAAATCTAGCCAGATTATTTTGGCACATGATGAAGAAAATCTCACAAGAATCCTTTCCCTGGCAAGTCAAATGTCACTAAGAATAAATAAAATAACTATATATTTGTTGCTATTCACTCCTAAAAACTCCTGCCTGAGGTGGCCTTTTCATTTTCTTTAATGGTGGGGCTTATAGAATCATAGAATCATAGAAATGTAGAGTTGGAAGAGACCACACGGGCCATCCAGTCCAACCCCCTGCCATGCAGGAATACCCTCAAAGCACTCCCGACAGATGGCCATCTAGCCCTTGCTTAAAAATCTCCAAAGAAGGAGACTCCACCACACTCCGAGGCAGCATATTCCACTGTCAGACAGCCCTGACTGTCAGGAAGTTCTTCCTGGGGTTCAGGTGGAATCTCCTTTCCTGCAGCTTGAATCCATTGCTCCTTGTCCTGGTCTCTGGAGCAGCAGAAATCCCATTATCCCATTTTTTAAACACACACACACACACACACACACATGCACAGATTTCCAGCTATTTGTGGGGCATCCAGCTACTTCCAAATAACTTTGATTGCCAAACTCATCCCTAGCAATATTCAGTTCTCCTGAAAGAGATTCCAAAACTGGAGAGAGTTGCCCCCACCCACAGACCCTGGAGGGCCATATCCTCACTATACTCCCAGTTTTCTCCCTTTAAAAATTCCTTTCACTCAGAATACCCAAATGTTTTACAAAGCATGGGAAACAGCTTCAATATGTTGTTCTTTGGTTTTGGACTGGGAACTTTTCATATTACGCAGTTATAGCACTATGATTCCACTTGAGCTGTCATGGTTGCATCCTATGGGATCTTGGGGTTTGCAGTTTGGTACGGGACTCTAGGGGTCTCTGGCTGAAAATTCCAAATGGCTATTACTAACCTACAAATCCCAGGATCCTATAGAATGGAACCAAATGAGTTGAAATGGGATCATAGTGCTATAATTGCATTGTGTGAAAGGGCTTCAAGAAAGGCCTTTCCCTAGTAGAAAGTAAATATGATCCACACAGTAGCAGCTCTTAAAGCAGGGCAAAATTGCTACATATGGAGTGGGGGCATTTGAACGTAAAGAAAACTTCTGTCAAAAGCATATTTGGGAGGTACAAAGTGTAACCCATAGGTTACACTTTGCCTATCCTTACTGCAGGAGAAAGATATGGCACAATCTTGGATTGTACAACTTCTTCTTGCAGACTGTGTACATGATGTGCGTGCGTGTGTGTGTGTGTGTGTGAGAGAGAGAGATTGAGAGAGAGAGAGTTACGTATATTAATATGGATGTCTCTATGTGTCATATGTTTGAATATTTCCTCATAATGAAAACAATAATCCTCTACATATAGAAAACTTGCATTCTAGGGAGAAGCATTTAATGTCACAGTCTTCCTTCTGTACTTGTTTACTGCACACTGAGAGTTTTATTTGTAGGGAACATTTGGTGAAAAAAAAAGAGGATTTCTCAGGGAATTATATTAAGTAAGCACCCTTTGGAAGTACTTTAATGTCTCCAAGATTGCAAAGCAATGATCCACTAAAACTATATTGTAATTAGCAATTAATCTATTCCACAACAGAATGACTGAGAGATACTACCTGAATACTGCATTAGTTTGAATGGGCTGCAAACCTTGACTAACTAATGGTATAATCTCTGAGATGTGATATCCAGTTGGATTTGCAATAAGCTTTTGAATAGCTTCTGTGTAAAAAAGAATCCGTTTCTAAAAGCTGAAAAGATGACTAACTACTGGGAATTGTCAAAGATGCCATAATTATTTAAAACAATGATAAATGAACCTGCATGCAGTAAACTAATTCCTGCAATTTCCTATCAACTGCAGCTCCCATTATTTTAAATAGCTTTTAATTAGCAGCATGAATGGAAATGACATTAGGCCTCAAATGAGAGTCACTGTCCAATTTTTGTCAGGGACAGAGATTGGTTTTCCTCCATAAATTCTTACATTGATTCCACATGTGTGGAAATAATCTTAGGCCCTTTCCACATGGGGCAATTGAAACGGTGCAGAGCGACCTCCAACGGAGGTCCTCTGCACCGTAGAGTGGACTGGGGCGGACTACTTTTTGTAGTACCGCACCTCAGTCCGCTCCGAAGCGACCGGAACTGGTCGTGCAGTGTGCTTTTTAAAAACCTCTTTTTAGAGGTTTTTAAAAAGCATGGAGCACGTGACTCTGTGTCGCTCCGTCGCTGCTCTCCAGTGCAGATCTGCCGGGGGCGGGCTTTAGGCTGGCGAGCTTCTCCGGTTGGTGGAGAGCCTCCACCAACCGGAAGCCACCATTTTGGATGCCAGAGCAGTGCGGAGCGACGAGCTCGCACTGCTCCTCATCCTGACGGACTCGCCCGGACGCTGAAGAAGTCCAATGAGTGGCGTTTTCACGCGGCTCCCCCTCCCACGTCTGGAAAGGGCCTTAGTCTGTGTCATCTGCAGCATTGATTCCAGCAGCCAGAGCTGATAGATGAAAAGCAGATATTGTCAGCAGTCATAAGAAAGTCAGGATACAAGCAACAGTAGTGGACTCTCTGAAGTCAGGATACAAGCAACAGTAGTGGACTCTCAGGCCACGTCTGTATTGGGCTGTTATAGTGCTATTATTCCACTTTCCATATCCTATGGAATCCTGGGGTTGCAGTTTAGGGAGGGGCTTAAAGGCCTCAGACTGCTGCTCTGACAATCAGATGCAGGTACGTTATTTTTTGTGCCACCATCATGAGGGTTTACCAAGAACTTCTGGATTGCCCTTTGTTGAAGTTAGGCATCAGCAGCGCATCTGGCCAGAGTGCATTAACACAGTATGTAGCTCAATTAGCTGTCTGGTGAGACAGTTCAAGTAGGCTTCAAGATTACATCCAGCCTCAGCTGTTGGCTCTGCCCTACGTCTTAGTTTTGAGTAATATGTTTTTTCCCCTAACACCAAAGACTGTTCTTACGCCCTTTTCGCACACCACTTCCAACCCGCAATGGCCATGGGATCACCACGGGATCACGACGATGGTTCTGCATGATGTCATCGTGATCCTGTGGCCATCCTGTTGCAATCGCAGATTAAATCATGATTGGGTTTCTCCTGAAAATGACACCTGATTGCAGAGTCCTCCTCCCTCCCTCCCACACTTACCTGTTGTGCAGAATGGCAGGAAGTGCAATGGCTGCACTTCCTACCCCAGTGCAGTCTGGGAAACTGACAGCCTGTGCTGCAGAATAGAGGGGTGGGGCCACTGCACTTCCTCTCATCCAGCAGGCAGTCAGTGCAGAGGGGGACCACAGCAGAAGTGATTCCCTCCCGGAAGAGGCTTTCCCTGGATCCTCGTGTAATGGCTTTGGAAAAAGGTAAGTTGCAGAAAGGGCCTTAGACTTTCAAGGCTTCCTGGTTCCATTCTTTATTTGTCCCCCACCACCATAAACCTTATTTGTTCTTCAAAGTTCTAATTTAGACTTACATAAACTGACTTTATTGAAAAGTGTTGCCTGTGCATTTTGATTTGGTATAATTTAATAATGCATGCAAATCTTTGTTTCATTCTTTAGGCATGATGAACATTCATGTGAGAGCCAGCCCTCTGTCATAAAACTCCTGCATGTGCTTTCCTCTGTCCTCTATCCAGCTGAGATTTATCTTTCTTCCTATAATGACTATAGGCATTTTCTTCTTCCTTTCATTATAGTTGCCACTTCAGTACTTCTTGCTTCTGAAGTTTCTCATAAATTACCAGCCCAAATACTGCTGGTATTCTCAACTAAAGTAGACCCATTGAATCAACTGTTGCATACAGAGTCAACACTTAAATCCCATTGATTCTGTGGGTTTATTATAGTTGGAACCAACAATAGGATTCAAGGCACAATGTCATTTTTAATTATCATTTACAATATTATTTAGGAATTACACTGTAATAACCAAAATTGTTATATGATTGTCAAATATGAAATCACACCAGCCAGGATTGGAGTGCTGGCAGCTAGGGAGAGTGTGTGTGTGTGTGTGTGTGTGAGAGAGAGAGAGAGAGCACTTATAAAAGGCTAAATATCTGTTACTAGAGAAGCACTGATTGAGTTCATGACAGAATGTTAATAAAGAATGTTCTAAATAAATTTACCACAACCAGTAAGAGCACTAGCCAATTGAATCAACTGTTGCATACAGGGTCAACACTTAAATCCCATTGATTCTGTGAGTTTACTGTAGTTGGAACTAACAGTAGGATTCAAGGCACAACGTCATTTTTAATTATCATTTACAATATTATTTAGGAATTACACTGTAATAACCAAAATTATTATATGATTGTCAAATATGAAATCACACCAGCCAGGATTGGAGTGCTGGCAGCTAGGGAGAGAGAGTGTATGTGTAAGAGAGAGCACTTATAATGATGTGCAAGAGGTTAAATATCTGTTACTAGAGAAGCATTGATTGAATTCATGACAGAATGTTAATAAGGAATGTTCTAAATAAATTTACCACAACCAGTAAAAGCACTAGCCACCTCAAAGCTAGTGAAGGCCATGTAACCCAAGCAGTGCATTACATATATGCTGTCCTGCAGTAGAATCAACTGGGATAGTATCAGTATAGCTTGATGTTGTAACTCTGAAGCATAGGTACAGGAACACTGTGATGCCAAGTAATCCCTAAGACTGTTAACTCCAGTGTCCTCACAGACAGTAATGATTGCCTCCCTTGATGACATGGTGGGCATGAAGTATTCTGTTTCCAATTTGACAGAAATTCTGTGACTTCTTCAATGTTGTCTTGAGTAAATTTTGTAGCAGCAAGTCTCATGTTCAATTAATAATATCTTAATCTGGAGTTTGCCCCTGCATTTTTTCCTGTTTCCATGTTCAACAGACAGGCTGCAATAATTGATTTATCAGATCAGGAATTCACAACATGCAGGCCATGGTTATATTGCTGCTGTTGTGTGCCTTCAAGTCGTTTCCAAACTATGGTGACCCTAACATATCACAGAGTTTTCTGGAACTGAGAGTATGTGATGTCCCCAAGGTTACCCAGTGGGTTTCCATAGCTGAGTAGGAAATCAAATCCATCCAGGGTTGTAGTCTGCATACTGCCTCTCTCATGGGTTATATACTTCTCCAATTTTGTGGCTGCTGGAGCCCTGAAAAGTCTCTTCTCTGTTTTTTTTTTTAATTAATGAGAGCAATTTTGCTCATTGGATCTTCCAAGAAGCAT
The DNA here is from genome assembly GCA_030412105.1 of Cyclura pinguis. Taxonomy (NCBI): domain Eukaryota; kingdom Metazoa; phylum Chordata; class Lepidosauria; order Squamata; family Iguanidae; genus Cyclura; species Cyclura pinguis. The sequence continues at coordinate 119,146,323 of CM059601.1, read as the reverse complement.
AATTCTCTTTGAAAAAAGTCATGTGCCACCCTGCAGCCAATGAATGTGAAAAATAAACTTTTTAACAAACAGGTGGCGAAACTTTAATGACTTCCAGCAGAATTTTGGGGGACTAGTGCAGCTCATGGTTGAGTCCTGATGTTTTTCTTTTAAAGATTAACCTCTGGATCAGCTGAGTTCATCCACCCTTGTTATTAGCTGTGCTTGATAAAAATCTCTGGTACTGTCTTGTGGCCTCTTACAAGGGTCTTGTTCTTTAGGGCTTCATTGCTGCCTAGGAACACAAGAACAGCCTTAGTGGATCAGACCAAAGGCCTATGTAGTCCAGCATTCTGTTCACATAGTGGCCATCCAGTTGCCAATGGAAGCCCTCAAGCAGGAAAAGAGTACAAGCACACCTTCAGTATACTCATTCTGCATTCTTTATTAATAAACTCTGGTTTACATCAAACCTGGCATTGTTCTTTTATTTTATGACATAGTTAAAAGAAGCTTCCTAAATGCATTGTCTGCTATATCACAAAAGGTGATATTGTCACACTTTGCCCTTTATATAATGCCCACATCATCAAACAAACATGCTGAAGCTTCTGGAAAGCCACCCCATCCTTGTCTCCCCAAACTACTTGTTGGTTGTATCCATTTCTTGAGCTCAGCAGCTAAGGTAGATTTCACTGTTTTTCTGAGTAACTGTGCTAATGATCAAGGAATTGATCCAAAGTGGATGGTCTGGGGCATCTCTTATTGGGACAACATAACAGTCAAAAACAATTGTCCAAAGAGAGTTCTGCTAATTTTCAGTCTAAACAGCTTAGTTATGGCTTGTACTGTCCTGTGATGCATAAAAATAATTTTATATCTAATGTGAGGACTCTGTCATTCCATTGATGTGTGGGGTCTCTCTGACAGTCCGCCTGAATCTGAAGTAAGCTTCCTTATTGTGGGGACGATTTAGAAGGTCACTGACAACATCTGCTTAGTTCTTACTAGTAAACTAGCTACTCCAATTTCTGCTTCTCAGACCTAAATGGATTTTGGCAAGCATTTTGGAACATGTCTGTCATGAACCTTGTGTTCACTTCAGCATATTCTATTCTGGATCTTGTGAGATCTTTATTTGTAATATCAGTAGGATTCCAAAGTTGACAAATGCATACACTTATGTAGGTGGGTTGTAATGTTGAACTATCTGACTGTTCCTTATGAATACAGAAGCAACTTCATTTACCTAGCATCTATGTGTCCTTATTAACTGTTTGGTCTCTGCAAAAATACTGTGTCATGCAATTTGCACAGACGATCTACCATTTTCAAAATAGTCATGGAAGTTGGAGTGATGGGATGGAACCTTTGACAGAGCATACCATACAGCGTTTGGTGACTAGTAGAACAATTATTTTGCAAGGACCATGGAAGATAAGAAGAGTGGCTGATCAGGTTATATCATGAAGAGGAAATTAAGTTTTTATGGCTTCGGGGCAGAGTTTCCAATTCATTTCCCTAATGCACAAATTTAATTGAACAGAAAGTTGATCAGGGCAATATAAGATATTGCAAACAGCAAAGATGTTCCCATAATTTTCTTGCATATGCTGCTCAGCCAAACATGCTGCATCCAAATGTAGTGTGTGCTTAACTCAGCAAGCCTGACAAACCACTTACAAATGTGGCATTGATACTACAGGAGCATCAGCAGCATCAACTACAGGAAAATTTTGATTGCTAGTGTCTTATTATCTCTGTTTTTTGCTTTGTTTTTTCCCAAAAGACATAGGCCTTTTTCGCACTTGGCGAAGAAATCGCCCCGTGCCAGTACTCACCGGACCAGAGTGCTCCATCGGCGGGTCCAGGCTTGTCCAGAGCAGTGTGTGGCCGCGCTCCAAACTGCTCCGGGGATGAAAATGGCGGCTTCCGGTTGGTGGAGGCTCTCCACCAACTGGTGAAGCTCATCAACCTAAAGCCCACCCCCGGAAGATCTGCAGGCTCGCACTGGTGTGAGCCTGCAAATCTGCACTGGAGCGCGGCCATGGAGTGGCGTGCTCCGTGCTTTTGAAAGACCTGTTTTAAGCGGTCTTTCAAAAGCACGGAGAACAACCACTTTGGGTTGTTCCGGAGTGGGCTGAAGTCCGGAACTACACAAAGTAGTCCGGACCCAGTCCGCTCCCAAGTGCAAACGTCCTCCCTGGAGGACACTCTGCACCATTCTAAAAACAAAGTGCGGAAAAGGCCATAATGGTACAAATGGTTCAGGAAGCAACAGTCTTGCATTTCTTGTCAGAAACACCACAGCAATGGGTAAAAGGACATGCCTGGATGTATAATGGCTTGAGTGGTCCTTATAAAAATATTGGATAAATTCTGTTTTTGAACAAAGGTGATATAGGCCTGTTTATAAGAGTCTAGGCCTGTTTATGAGAGTTTAGTTGTCTAGTAGTCTAGAGTCCCAGCGGCATCCAGTGATGGTGGCAGTGGCTCTCCTGGGAGAGGAGTGCAATGGAGTGCTCCCCTCTGCACCAGCTGCCTGAGGGAACCAGGAAGCACAATGACCACACCTTTTCCTTCTGCAGTGCAGTCGGGTACTGTCCCAGGCTGCTCTGGGGCAGGAAGCACAGCCATTGTGCTTCCAGGACTTCTACAGGAAAGGTAAGTGTGGGTGCATGGTGGGAAGGTGGGGTGATCACCGGTCATTGATGGGGAAAACTTGTCAGTGGTTTGCAGCATGATTATACTGCCTAGGGATGGGAGAAGGATGGGTCCAGGATGACATCGTGCATAAGCATTGTCCCGGCCCCATCCTTATCCCATCTCCACGGCAGGTTGGGTATGTCACGCGGAAAGGGCCTAGGTAAGGGGATATAGTTTCTTGGGATTTTTGACAATTTGAACTGTGAAACATAAATGAGCATTATTCAGTTATTCTTCTGGATGGTCTCAAGTTTATTTTTTAAGCCATATAACTTCACTTATTGGCATTAGGAAAAAAAATTGAGATGAACAGTTAGGGAATGTTAGATTTCCAAAAATGGGTAAGAGTGTTTTTCATGTTAATGTTCCTTTCCCAAATATCTTTTCTGTTGCGCAAGACTTGTTGGTTTTGATGGATGCTTTAACCATTCCTCTTCCTTTCTTCAAAAGTTCTATATCTCTTGCTGACAGTTACTCAAAGACTGAGGCTTTTTTCACACTGCACTGTTGCAGTGCTATTATTCCACTTTCAACATTCTATGGAATCCTGGGGTTTGCAGTTTAGGGAGGGGCATTTAGAATTGTCAGCCAAAGAACTCTTTGGCCTCAGGAAGCTGCAAACCCCAGAATTTCACAGGATGTTGAAAGTGGAATAATAGCACTATAACAGTGTAGGGCAGAAATGGCCTGAGTATAAGTGTGTAGCTATTCTGAGGGTGTATGTGGCAAAATGAGAGCATTGCCCCCACATAAAAATTCTGAGCCCCATTGAATTATCCTCCAGTCCCTAATTTCTAGCATTGCAGTAACTTAAAACTTTAGTTGCGCATTTAGAACTACAGTTTAGATATCCAAAGAAAAGGAGTAAGCAAACCAAGGGAATGCAAACACAGCAAGTAGACTTGTTCCGGGTATGAACAGTTTTCAGTTTCTGGTTCTCTGTAATGGTAGAAATTTGGGAATTGAAATAAAATTTTAGCTCAACATGTTTCAGCATCCATTTTATTGCAAACTAGAAATGTACATGCATAAATGAAAAAAATAACAACAGGCCAGGTAAGCCTTACATAAGTAAACAAAAACCTTTTGTACTGCCTAGAGGCCACTTAAAACCTTCTTCCAGTATGCATTCAGGGATGTTTTTTTCTCCCCTTTTACCAGCTTTCATTTTGTTATGATTTGCATTCTGGTAGGCAAACATATAGATATGTGCTTTTTCAAAAGTTGGGCATAGCCTGTGAGCCAGGCAACTCTGCTCTGCCCTTCTCTGTTTTCTTGTGCACACATGCTCAGTAAGGCATTCTGATGGTAGCTGCTGTATATGTTGCTTGTTGCAGGCAGACACAAATGGCTGTAGTAGGACCGGTTAGAACAGAATCCCATTCTTTCCCTGCTCAATCTTTATTGCATGCCTCTGCAACCTGACACTGAGAGTCTGTTTCTCCAGTCCCTTTTCACCATTGTCCCAATGCTGATGCTGCCAAAAGCAAGCAATCAACTCCCCAAACACCCCAAAATACATCTTCTGAACAGACAGAAAATGAAGAGGAAAGGGGGAAGAAGTGGGCATAGAAAGTGTTTGTAAAAAGAAGCTTCTTTCTCAGCGGCTTTGTTAACTGAGGTATGCCTGTACACTCTCCTCAAATCAAGCGCTAAAAATGAGGATTACTGACCTGAACTCTTTGTTGGGGTAGGGGTGATTCTCTCCCTGCCTGTCCTTTTCATGGGCCAGCAGATGCCATGGCTGTCATTAAACTATTTTCTGTTTGGTACAAGGATTGATGAGTTGGCAGACTTCATAACAAAATTATTACTGTCTGCTACATTGTATGAGATGCTCTTTTTCTGCCTATTTTGCATAACATAATTTTTTTTAAAAAAAGCATTGTCCTTTTGAGAGCATGAGGCTGGGAACAAGCACTCTAGTCTGTGGCATATATTAGATAGGTAGTGTAGTTCATTGGAGACAAATGATTCTTCTAGGCCAGAGTCCTACAGTTTAAATTGCTCTCTAAGGCCTTGTTTCCTGGTTTCGTTGCTGTGAACTTCAGCCTGAAACGGTTTCTATTAATCTGTCATAGAAGGCGCTGGAAAAGCACAAGCAAATATTATGACTCCAGTGCCAGTGTTATGTATGTTTACGAGTGATGATAAGTATATATTTTCGGTGTTATATTAGTCATGGCCTTCTGCTTCCTGGAAAACTGCCATTGTATCTATTAATGATGCAGAGGGAGAATGCACCATGTACTTACCTCAAGGTCATGGCCTAGATGCTTTTGCTCTGGGGATGTTAGCAAAGCACATTTTAGGAATGCTAGTCATGTTTCCTTTTAAAGTCATTTCTACTCACTACTACACCCCATTGGGGTCAGTGTGGCTTTCTTCTTGATAAATAAGGATCACAGACCTTAAGTGAATAGATTTTAAATTTCACAAATTCAGGACTTCTTTGAAGATGATATCTGAAAGGTTCCTTCAAGCCCACAAGCACTTTATTTTAGGAGGGGATTTACAATATCTGGACTTTTAAATCATCCTAAGACATAGGCCCTTTCTGCAGGACGTTGGTGTCCTGCATTAGGGATGGGAGAAGTACGGGACCTGGACCACAGTTCTGCATGACATCATCTATGTCCTGTTGTTCTCCCGTCCCCAGGCAGCACAATAGCACCACAAACCATTGATGGGTGTTACGCTTCCCTCCCAGGACAGGATGTACCAGGATCCCTGTGGGATGCCGCCAGGATCCGTTAACGTGCAGAAAGGGCCAAAGTTTGGTATAGCTTTGTTGTTAACTGCTATCAACTTGGCCTTAACTTATAGTCACCCCTAGGAATTAAAGACCTCCAAGAGATCATGTTATTAACAACTATGCTCAGTTTGGAAATAACACATATTGCTTTCTGAAGTAAACATTGGCTTTGGTAAATGAAATTCAAAAGTATGAAGTGTTCTAATCAAGCTAGATGTTAACAGAAATGTGTATTCCCAGTTAATAGTGTATCTTTCCCTCTGACAATAGACTTTCTTCTGCAATTGAAAGTGCAAATTAAGCCTGTGTGCGCCTTCCAGTGACCAACTGCAAACCGTAATGCCTACCATGCAAGATATGCTGCTGAGGAAGAGTGCATGCTAGGAGAAATAAATGTCTTTCACCAATTAGAAGAATATTGCTTTTGAATTGGGCCCTTTGTGCTTGATTCCCATGAATTGTCAAACCCAAAGAGATCCTTTTTGAAAATTGCCTTCTTTGCATTTTGAAAGATACAGGCTTGTGGAAACATTACATTTGTTCAAGGAAGTAACGTTCAATTTCTGGTTACTTCTTCCACAAAGATGTTGTGACCCAAGCTTTTCTTGAAAATGTTCAAAACTTGCAGTCAAGTGTGATTCCCCCCACCATAATAATATTACAATTGCTCCCTTTCCTACTTAAGCTGAAATAATGGGTACATCCAAAGTATTGAGAAATTCTATTGTGTATTTCATTAACTCATCAACATCATCTATTGTGGTGTGGTCTACCTTGTTGTGAGCCAGGATGGCATAGTGGTATAACCCTGGAGACCAGGGTTTGAATCCCTGCTCATCCATGGAAACTCACTAGGTGACTGAAGGCAAGTCACAAATTCTCAGCCCCAGAAAACCCCATGATAGGTTCACCATAAGTTGGAAAGTAATTTGGAGTCATGCAGTAACAACCTTATTGTAATAAACTTAACTTGGATTTTGTATTTTTGAAAGGATATTGTTGTTGTTATTCTCACAGTGCTTGTATATAGGTCATAAAGGCCGGTGTCCTGCTGGTGGCACGTACAGACCTAAGTCAACCTTAGGCCTTCATGTATCCCTTTTTGATTGTTTCCTCCAGAGAACCCCTGCCGAACTCAGTTAATGATGTAATCATTTTATGTCTGGCTAAGGGAACATAGGTGGATGCTTCTCTGATCCCCTATGCTCTCAACCAGGCATGAAATGGTTGGTAGGGGGACTGCAGCAGTTTTATGGTAAGTCTAGGGTGTATGGCCAGCTGTAGCATAGTTCAGCATGCAAAACTACTACACTAGGCTGACTCTTACAGGCTGCTGGCCCATGGTCCGCAAGCATAGATTTTATGGGAAAGTGTTATATGTTAAATGTCATTCAGAAACTCTCATTGGAACTGATTGTCATCAGTCTGAATATACAAGAGATGCTGTTCAGAGGGAAAAGATATCTTCTACTAATATTAAATATGTTTTCATATTTAAGAGGAGAACATCCCAAGCAAAGAGTGCTGTATTTTCTATATATTTTGTTTCACCACTGTTTAGAGACAAAGATGATACTGGGTTTCTTGTGAACATAAAATTGAATTTAAATGCATTATTTGCAGTATCACGTCCTTTTAATAGTGTTACTGTACTGAGACTTAAAGCTACAACAATGCAATTTTGTATTGTTTGTCCAAACTGTATTTTTATAAAATGTAGATGAACAGCAGACTCACAACCTACTGCTTATTATTTTAATTTTGTTTTGTCCTTTATTCTGATTTTGAATCATTGTAAGCTGCTCCAGTGACTCATTTGGATAAAAAAAATGGGCAAGAAGTGTCATTTTTAAAATAGTTGATTAGGCTATTTCTGCCGTACATTGTTATAGTACTATTATTCCACTTGCAACATCCTGTGAAATTCTGGGGTTTGTAGTTTCCTGAGGCCAAAAAGCTCTTGGGCTGAGAATTCTAAACGCCCCTCCCTAAACTGCAAACCCCGGGACTCCATAGGATGTGGCAAGTGGAATTAGAGCACTATAACATGTAGTGCAGAAATAGCCTTTTGTTTCAGCAGGGCTCATACACAGCAAACAGTAATACATTCCTCGTAATGTTGGACATAATCTTCTGAATATGGCAGATTTTCACAGTCAAGTTCTTTGCACTTATGTCTAAGAATGAGCTTTGGAACACACTCCAGCATTTATGTAGACAACATGTGTGATGAAACACAGCCTCTAGGATCCAGCTATTCTTATTATCCAGGACACCCACCAGTTTCCTTGTCTGTTGGTCATGTTCCACCTTGCACTTTTTTAAAAGCCTGTTTTCTTTGCAAATCGTGGAGTCCTCTAACCACTTTCTGTTTTCATCGGGTAAAACCTTATGGAATATGCTCAAGTCCTACTTTATTTACACTAGAGTTTACATACAATGTTTCTTATGTGTGCCTATACATTTCTTTGTGTATATATATATATGTGTGTGTGTGTGTGTGTGTGTGTATATATACACACACATACATATATATATGTGTGTGTATGTATGTATGTATATATATATATACGTATATATATTTGTGGGATTAAACAGGATTATTTGGTAGACCAGTTTTGCTTTGGGTTTGAATTTGCTGCTTCATTCTTGAATTAGTTGGTTCTAATAATATATCGGTCCATAGACAACTGCCCATAAGCTGGTGCAGACTGCACCTCAGGATATAGGCTTGCTGTTACGATCAACTTGTTTCCTGTATATGAAAACAATATACCCCACGTCCATGTGGAGTTTTTAAATTGGCTTCCAGAAAAAGTGCACTGTTATTACTGCCTTTCTTTACTGTTCCTGCCTTTTGGGGCATATGTGGTGAAGAACTTCGCTTATATTCTGCTGACTTGTGGGTTTCTCCCATCCTTTTAAAGTTACATACAATTCTTGCTTCTGTTTTCTACCACTTTACTATGTGAACCTTGTAGGCTGTTACTACTTCAGTTTCAAACATTTATGTAGTATTTTCCCATGATGTCCTTCTCTGCAGATTTCTCCCTACCGAAAACACAGAGACTGCTTTACGTTAGACTTCTTGGAATTGTTATTAATGCTTACGGAACAACTTTTTATTTCCTTTTCATTGCCTTCACTGCATACATTCCCACCATTTTAGTAGATATGAGAAAAACCCTTCATGCTTTATTTATGCAGTTCCATTAGTGTTTTGACTTGGGTGCTGCTCTGTTTCTTCAGGGAATAAACTGCTGTCAACTCCAAAAGGGGCCTTCTGTTTAATCTCTCTAGAATACAGTTTTTCATTTCCCTTTCTGTATTTCCAGTTTATTTTATGATTATTAATAATTGCTACTCCTGTAACTTGAATGCTTTGCATACAGTTCTTTGCCACTATATTTTGTGTGTGTGTTTGTTCCTTCAAGTCATTTCTAACTTGTGGTGACCCTAAGGTGACATTATCATGGGGTTTTTCTTGGCAAGTTTTGTTCAAAGGAGGTTTGCTATTTCTTTCTTCTGAGACTGAGAGAGTGTGACTTACCCAAGATTACCCAGTGGGTTTCCAAGGCTGAGTGACAAGCTGTACTCCAGTGTCTTGGAGTCATAGTCCAACATTCAAACCACTACACCATGCTGGTTCTCCAGTGTGTTTCTCCTCTTCTTATTCTACTTTCATTTACTTTTTCCTCCCTGTATTTTTCGGTTTGCATGATTATTCCCTGCCCATCCATGAACTTGTCCCACCATGAATTCCCTGCCTGACTAAGAATTATGCTGTAATTTCTGTTTTTGAGAGTAATGTTCTTTGTCTCAAGCACTATGTCTGTCTTCCTACTTTATCGAAATTGTTCTGAAAGGCTGGTTACACCTTTTCAATTTTATATCCCTCTTGAACTACCAGTTTGCTAAGATTCTAGCCTTTGTCCATGGTTTCCTTGAACTATTTTAATTTCTGCACATGCTCTTTTATTTGTTGTTGTGTGCTTTCAAGTTATGTCTGACTTATGGTAACCCTAAAGTGAGCCTATCATGGGATTTTCTTGCAAGATTTCTTGGCTTCCTCCAAGGGCTGAGAAAGTGTGACCTGTTTAAGATGTCCCAGTGGGTTTCCATGGCTGAGCAGGGATTCAAATCCTAATCTCCATAGTTACAGTCCAGTGCTCAAACTATTACATCATGCTGGCTCTTTTCCTTTTATTTACGAGTCACATATCCAATACAATTGATATTATTCCATGATCATATTCAAAAGGCACATGTTCTGATAATGTGTCTGTTTTCCATTTCAAAGAATTCTGCAGTTTCTTAAGATATGATTACCAAATGGCAGCCTGATTCTTAAGGATTGCCTTTAGAACATCTAAAGGTTTGAAATAAATTTGCTAAGCATGTTATACAGTAGCATCAACGGATGTGCACACAGCAGGCTGTGAACACAGAAATCAGTGCAGCGTCAATGCAGGTACTGTCTATGCACACATTTCCAATCATTCTCTTCACAGGAAGGGGATTACATGGAGAAACATTCTCTGTTGTGATGTTTTCATCTTATTGTACAATCTGTCTATGGCAATAGAATATTGTACCACCATCTCAAAATTCTTTGAGCATCCAGCATGAGGGAATTTAGAGTGTGGGGGCATCTACTCATTGCCAGCAATGCACAATACATTGCCATTCTTAATGGTTTTAATGAATATTACAAGTTGTAGGATTTTCAGGGGTCCTGCAATGCAAAGGTATTTGCTATTGTTATTATTTACATTTGTATCCCTCCATTTCTGCCTAAGATATTTCAACAAAATGTTTGCTTCCCAACACAGCTCTTTTTCAAGAATCAAATAGAAAGCCTTGCTATTTCTGCGGTAATGTGGTCAGGTGGATCATCTTGCCATCCTATCAAGTGGGTAAAGAGAACTTTACTATGTAGTAATTACAGATGTGTCTTAAAAGACAGAGTAAAACAAATAGCTGTAATGACTGTTGAAGACCACAGAAGAAATCACACTTCAAAAATTAGAATTTTGACTTCCAGCTCTGAATTGTGATGTCATCTTGCCTGATCAGAAACCAGCATTATGAAGTCAGCAGTGAAGGACTGTACTGTAGGATGTCAAGTCTGATAATAGGAGGAGAAAGTTGATATGAGAAAGGCTTACACTATTATTTAAGAATATGGTTGGAGTAAGGCCAAAAGCTTGATTGATTGAACCTGTCAGTCAGGGGTGGTAGAACGTGTGGCTCTTCGGATGTTTCAGATATCGTCCTATAAGCCTCAGCCAAAACAATCATTGGAGAGGACTACAAGGAGAAAGTTCAAAAGAGAGAGCCATGAGTTCCCAACCCCAGCTACAGTTATTGAAAAGAATAAGCAGTGGCTCAGGAACTGATGTAGCTGAACTCCCAGGAGAAGAACTGCTGGACCTGATATTTACTGACTGTGACATATGAACTGCCATGAACAAGCATAAGATTGGTGCAATATGTTAAGATTGGCTTCCTTTCTGTGAAACAGCCTTTGTGTTCACATCTGTGATTTGTATTTCAATCCTCACATTGATTGTGAGTTATTGACACTGTCTTCCTGACCCCAATGTCTTGTGTGTCCATTTTGATGGCTGTTTCAGGTAATGGCAAACATGTGCAATGGCTCCGTGGGACCGATGGTGAGGTCTGGGTTTGGATTATGGGCGAAGCTCCTGGAGATAAGCCATATGAGCAAATTTCAGAGGAACTTATTGCAGAAAGAGCCAGACAACAAGCCCAGATGGAAGCTGAAGAATTATGGTAAGCATTTGCAAAAACTCAGTTCCAGAAATCACTGATGCCTGTGGGATTGGACGAACATTCTCACATGTCAGTAAACATTTTTTTGTAAAAAATTATAGTGTTCCTTTCAAAATGGTCCTTTGCTTTATTCCTTTCTTGATTCTGTTCTCTGATTTTAAATGAAATAACCCAATTTTCTTAGGCCAGAGATTATATATTGTAGGCTCCCTATAACCATGTGATCAATATCTATGGTTTCATGTACTAATGATCCACTCCAGAGTCATGGCTGCCATTGCTGGCTGGCGTCCTTGCTCTGCACAGCCAGGCTGAGAGTGGTGCATGATGAGGCTAAGCTGGGCTTCCTCTGCTACTCTTAGCTGAGGAAGGAGATGGTTGCCTCTTCCTCAGCCAAGAGAGGCACAGGAAGCCCAGCATGGCTCCCTGTCATGCCTCTCTGGTGGAGGAAAGAGATCTCATGCTTCTCTCAGGTGAGGAAGGAGCTTCCAGAGAGAGGCGTGGGATGCCTGGTAGAGCTCCTTCCACACTTCTGCCAATGGAGGAACGAGATGGATGCACCTTACTCAGTACAAATTCTCCTGTGCTTCTCCTGGCCAAGGAAGAAGACCAACACTCCTTCCTTGGCTAAGAGAGGCATAGGAAGCCTGGCACCATTCTCCTTGTGTCTCTCGCAGCCAAGGAAGGAGACAGATGCTTCTTCCTCATCTGAGAGAGGCATGGGAAGCCCATCTATGTGAAACCATATGCCTCTCTCAGCCAAGGAAGGAGACAGATACTCCTTCCTTGGCCAAGAGAGGCACATGGCTTTGAACAGACAGGCCTCCCACTGGATTTGGCTCTCAGGAAGGGGGCTGCTCTTCAAACTCTGCCAGGAATGAAGGCAGGCAGGAAGGAGGAGCCAGGCAGTGGAACTGCCTCCCTTCCTCACCATCTCACCTGGCCTGGGAGTCAAAATATACAGTTTGGTATTATCCACATTTTTCACCATCAGCATTAAGTCAGGGAACATATCCTTAGCAGATTTAGGGGACCTACTGTAATTTGTCAGAAAGGCACTTTTAAAAGTAGGAGCTACAAGAGCTATGACTATGCAATTTGCATTTGAGAAAAAAATCTTTTTGAGAATGTTATGTATCTGACTTTAGTGTTTTCTCCTTTTTCAAAGGAAACAAAAGGAAGCTGAAATTACAAAGAAGTTCCGAGATGCCATGGCTAAGGAGAAAGCTCGAATAGTAGCAGAGAAATGGAAAATAGAGATAGAAGATCGTAAAGCAGCCAAATTGATGGAGGAGAAAATCCAGGAGGAATTAAAGGTTTGCCGGCTCCTTTAATTTACATTTCATTCTCCTGTTGAGTTTGTTGCTATGGAAAGATCCTTCAGAATACTAAAGTGTTCTCAGCCAAGGTGATGGAGACTCTGTTCTAGCAGACAAACTAGACTGAGTTCTTAGGATCCATGGTACAGAATGCAGAATGAGTGCTGAGTGTTATGTATATGGCACCTGACAGTTGACAGGGCCATCTCTGAACACATTAGCCCCATTTAATATTGTTGACCTTTCTTGTCCTCCAACTTATCTGTATCATTTCCTACAGTTTTCCCACCCATTTCATGAGCAGCCAGGTCTAGATGAGAATAACTAATTGTAGTGGTACAATGAGAGGGGATGCTTGATGGCAGCCTTGAATCACATCTACATAGGGAATACATGAAACTGCAAGTGAACAAAACTTAAGAGGAAAAGTTTATGCTACATGGAACATATAACAGCCCTCCCAGTTCCCATGGCTTTTTTGGGGGGGGGGGCTGTTAAAAAGTGAAAACAACTTTGGAAGACTATAAATGTGATTGGAGAATCAACAAAGAGGGTAGATGTGTATAAAACTTTTCCCCTCCTTTTTGGACATTTTTTACTCCATTCTTTTTCAACGCAAAGTTTAAGGACATTATCCCATCTCATCCTCCCAAGGGCATTTATGGCTCAGTTTCTACAATGTGCAGGCCTTGCAGTGCTTTCCTAGTTGTTTTATGCTGTTTTTAGCCGTTCCGATACAGAAGGGCAAGGTTTTTTTTTTTTTTTTTAAAGGATAGGCCTCAGAGCACCTTAAAATGGAAGCTGTGTTTCAGATTGCTATGTGTTTCAGCAAAATGCACATTCCCAGTGTATAGAAAAATGAAAATCTATGCCAGTTTACACAGTTATTTGGGAGGTGTGATTCATTTTAAAATACAAAATGAACTCATTCCTCCCCAATCTCACATTGCAATGCTAACTCATTCCTGCTGAACCTCCAAAGTGTGGAAAAATTAAATGTGGGTGTATTGTCTACTTGAGCTTTCTTTGATACCCTTTTCTTCTGTTTTGATATTCTTTCCTTTCTGTAAAAGTATGGACTTGGGACTTTCCTATGTTGCATTTGTGAATCCTGGATAAAAGTGGAAGGAAAGTTGCTTAGAGAGTGGCTGCAAAATGGTAACAAAGACAACATGAGGAACACTGAAAGTTCCCAGGTTGCTTCAGGGTCCCGGAGATTCTCTGTGTATCTGTCAATCATCCAGGAGACACGGCAGGCATTTTTCCTGTTTGATTTTTTTGGTGCTCTTTCTTTTGTGTATTTCTGTTTTCCACCTGTGGTTTGACATACCCAGAGACCTACTTACTACAGCAAGGCAAAAGAGAGGCATAGATTTAAAAAACTGGAGGAAGTGGAGAATAGGCAGAAGCCACAGCTGCCTCATCTCCCAATTAAGTGGCGCTACAAAGTCCAGTGCCAAAGAAATTTTTAGAGAAAGAAAGGATCCCCTCGGGAACTGGCGTTCTTATCCCAAATGAAGTCTGGCTGGAAGCCATATATAGAACAGTGTCGTTATCTGTTCCCCTTTGGGAAGCTAACCTGTTCATTGAGTTTACAATTATTCCTCCTGCGCTTAAAGAAATAAGGTATTCTAAGACCTTTTTTTTTTTTTTTTTTGGTAAGGGAGAAAATAGCAGCATTGTACCTACTGAGTGGCTTCATTAAGACTCTGCTCCAGACATAATGAATGCTTTCTGTTGACATGATATCTTTGCCCCCTGAAGTACAAGAACATACTGACCCTTGACCATCTGCCCTTAACAGCCCCTAATCTCAGTCTGTGTACTAGAATCAAGCTAAATTTGCCGCAAGCACAATAGATAGAAAGTTTTAATGTTCAGTAATCTGGGAGGCTGCATGACAATTTTGTTGGTTGGAAAAAGTGGAGGGGTCAAAGGCCACATTCCATTAACATTATAATCAACTCTGGTATCATGAGAGTTCTTTCAGGTTTATCCTGGCTTTAAAGATATTTTGCAGTCCCTATTTTCCAGTATTTGATTGCTGTTCTTTTTCCTCCTCCTGCTTTTGTTAGCAGTCAAAACAAAAAATAACCACAATAAGTTTTAGCATAAAGTATCAAAAATGTTGTTTTTTCTCTCTCTTCTGTGAATGCCCTCTTTTCCTAGCCCTACTTCTGTGTCCTTAATGGAAGCTGAAGATTAATAAAGCAAAATTTTCTCTGGGATATGAAAGGTGGTGGAAGTGCAGGTTTTCTCAGCTTTATTTTTGTCTAAGACAGTTGAAACACCATTAAAAAAAACCCATACTGACAATGCTGTATTATTCTACAGTCCTCCCTCCACATTTGTGGGTTTGACCTTCACAAATTGGATTATTCATGAGGCGTGTGCTTTCCTTTTCCCCCATTTTCCTCCTCCCATCCCTTATATTCCTCACCCCCAGCTTGCCGGGCTTGTGTTTAAAATGGATGTTTTTTCCTTTTGGGGTGAGCAAAGCCCCCTCCCACTGCTGAAGGTGTAGCCTCTCTGCCATGTGGTTGCATATTCTGCTGTGTATTGGCTGCTGATTGGTCAGGTGCTCCTTTCTCAAGATGGCTGCCAGAAGTAACTAGAACTCCAAAACTCCCTTCTTCTCTGTCTGAGGGAAAAGTACTAGTAAGCCTTTTAGGTTGTCTTCCCCACCACCATGCCACAGCTGGAGGCAGAGTAATGGGGGAGGGAAGCTCTGGAAGGGAATGGGATAGGAATTGTGGGGGGGGGGGCGTATTTGTGGTTTTTCCACTTTCACAAGGGTTCTCTGCCCCTAAACCTCATGAATATGGAGGGACTACTGTACTTATATTTCTTTTTGCTCTTCCTTTTATCCAAGTTCAGGACTCAAGGCAACTTATAAAAATTAAACAAATACAGCTGAGAAGTCAGATTACACAAAAGTTAAAAATGTAATTAAACTATAAAAAAATTAAAACTACTTTTTGAAAAAGAAAGCAACCAATAGACAATACCAGACGTTATGCAGGGCCCTTTCATCATGAGCAATCAGTCCTCAAAAGCCTTCTGAAACAAAATATGTTTTTTCCTGTTTATGGAGGGATGAGAAGGAGGGAGGCATTCTAACTCCTGTAGGATGGAAGTTCCAGAGCCTAGGAACAGCCGGTGGGAATGCCCTCTCCCATGTTCCCACCAGATGTACCTGTGAGAGTAGTAAGACAGAGAGGAAGCTCTCCCCAGAATATCTCAAAACATGGGCAGGCTTAGATGGGAGGATATGGTTCTTCAGATGACCTTGTCCTGTTTTTCCTCTTTAGAAATACAAAATTGTCCAGAATGATTTTGTTGAAATTTTAAAATGGTAGAATACTTTACTGTGATCTTGAAGCCTAAGTCAGAATAGAATTTAGGCATCTGTGGAAAAATGGATTGATAATGATGAAAAAAATTGTGGAAGAGATTATTTCAGTGGGAAAAAAGGGTGCAGTTTTCTTAAAGGCAGAATATGGTAGTAGGTTTGCCTAGATTTATCCCCATGCTTATGTACCTTAAACCTCAAACCAGACTTAACTTTGAGTTGTTATGCTGATGACAATATCTAGGATTAGAAACAGCAATGTGAACAGAATTCATTAGCTGACTCTTCAACTTGTGGGAATCCTGCTTTACTATATGGCAATAGTGTGCCATATGATCCATGCCAGTACGGTGGGGAATCAATAGATTTTAGTGAGAATGTTAAGGTAGCTCTCCATGGTGCTGAACCTATTGCAAGGATAAGGGTTCAGAACCTTGGATCTTTTTTTTAAAGTTCTCACTAAAACCTTTAGTGCACTCACTGTCCCGCAGATATGAGAGCCACCAGCTGTCACTGCCATGAATTGTGATCCTGCTAGTAAAATGTCATCATCCTCACCATGATGAAGATGATCATCATCATCATTATCATCCAATTTTGTTTGTGTATTTCAAAGAGCAGTCAAGCCTTGTTCAGTTCCCTAGCTCCCTGTGTGCAAGTTTTTAAAAAATTAATCAAAGATACATACATAGATGAACTTTTCAGCCTTAATGGACATTATATATTGTGTAGCCAAGTAATAAAATGAGCTATTACTTATTTATTGTCAAACCTTTTCTGAGGCATTTGGTGAATGGAAGCTCAGAAACAACAAGAGTACATTTGTGTCATCCCAGAATATATTTTCCTATCCAAATAATGCAGTCATATTTGAGAGAGCAGAAAGGGTTATATGCACAGGAGTCCTCATTCCTTGTGACCATCCGTTATAAAGAATGACTTGTAGGGTGATGGTAGACATAGGTCTCTCTTCTGAACTGTAGGTGAAGGTGAGAGTGACTGCTAGACTTGATTTCCATTCTGATTTTGCTTCATCTCAGCTCTCTACCTGTATGCTATTATTTTAGTATTTCCATCTACTCTCTCACCCTTAAACCCTTGACTCTGTCCATGGATTAATCTGTTGCATTTTCTTGGATATTTGCCTCCAGTTCTTGCTGTTCTGACTACTTTGGTGCTGTGGCCCATCCTTTCATTATATACCTATTGTGAGCTGTAAATTCATTTGAAGTCTTTGTGCATCTAGATGTACAGAAAACCAGAACAAATAACCTTTGCACTCTTACATACAAATAACTGAGAATTCAGGCTTCCATAGATCAAGACAAATATGGCGGGTACATAAATGCTTTCTAGTACTGTCAGCAAGTCCCAAACAATTCTGTAAAGAGTTTGAAGTACGTGTACCCTCCCCCTGGGCTGCTGCAGGACATTTTGATACCTGAAGTAAAAGACAACATAGTGCCCTTCCCATTGTCCATGCAAAGCTAACTGGCAGCTGAATCTTATTTCGGAATGGGTAATGGGATAGAACCGCCCACTGCACCTCAACTGCAGGCTAGTTTAGAGGACTGTGGACAAGCCATGTGGCATAGGCTGCTCTGATTTTTACCACACGGGAACAGTTAAGGGACTCAGGGCTAACAGCAAGGGCAGAGATGGGGCAAGTATGTCCTGTCTGCCAGATGCAATCCCACCCCTATTTTTTGCAGCTCTCAAAGGCAAGGTGAAACTTTTGCGTCAAACTTCCCCAGATGTCTATAAAAACACTCCCAGATGGGGTAGCCTGGCTTCCTTTGACTCCCCCAGAGGCCCCTGTTGTTAAAAATGACCTCAACCGCTTTTCGCAAGCGTCAAGACTCCTCAGACTTTGAACCTTTTTCTTCCTTCACTGTTATTTTTCTAGGCAGTTTTGTTGTAGAGATGTATTTACTCTTTTTTGAAACTGATCTTTTGAGTGCTAATTTTCCTTCCTTCCTCCCTCCCTCCCTCCCTCCCTCCCTCCCTCCCTCCCTTGTTTGCTTGCTTGCTTGCTTGACAATAACATTGCAAGAATACTTGAATTAAAAGCCAGTTTAGTGCATATTTTAAAACTGGCTTTGAACCCAATCTGAAAAAAGTGACATGTTTAGGTCCATTGTTACTATCCCTCCCTGTGTTGATTATCACCTATATGGAATACTGTGAGATATACCCTTGTGAAATAAATAAATAAAATTCTCTGAAGTGTGAAAATTCACTTACAATTCAATGTGTAGCTCACAGTATGGAAGTAATGACTGTGTTGTGCTGAAAGCCTCTAGTCTGGAAGCACCCAAGATCTCTCTTCCCTCCACAGGAACAAGCAGTACTCAAAGGGCAGGCATGCACGTGCTTCAGCTAAAAATCCATTCGTGCTTGACTCAAGTCAGTGAAACTCTGAAGAAAGGTAACTTTTATGAATGATTCAGGCTGGAGGAATAGGATGCAGACCAATTAACAAGCTCACTTTACCGGGTTTAAAATATTTAACACATCATTAATAAGTGTATCTGGGAAGATGACTGGAACCATATTTGAAACGGAGCGAGAAAACTGTGAATCCTATTAAAATTTCATCACCTGGAAGCATTTTGATTTGGGAAATTAAAGGGTGCTGTCCATTTTGTAAATGTGCTTAACCTTTAATGACACGGTATCATTAAGTCTCACTTTAGAAAATTATGTTTATTCCTTTTGACATCAATCACTACTCCAAGTAGGCCACAGGAGCAAAGTGTATGCTCATTCCCATGTGCGCACATTCTCTTCTCAGAGTTAATAAGAATTGCTTCTCTCTCTTGCCAATACTAACTTATCCCTTGCATTTCCAAGAATGAAAGGATGGAGGAAATGTTGACAGACAGGCAGGCAGGTTTAATCTCTGTCGCCAAATTAGATGAAGCCAACTCTGTGTTTAGTTGTTTAAGCAGAGTTTTTTTAAAAAATAACTTCTTTGGGCCTAAATCCAAAGGTTAGTCCCAAACAGAGTAGGCCCATAGAGAAAGATGGAACTTAGCAAGTCAACATTCATGTAAGTTCCATTGATTTGGGCTGCTTGAGTAGGGGCCAACAGCTGAATTCAGTCTTAACAATACATATCTAACTCTATCCACCTGCACATTGTCTTTGTTTATCTATCTATATCTATATCTATTTCCAAGTGTTGGGTTTGGAATTCATATTTTCTTTTTTTTCCTTTTAATTTCATTGAACATGACAAATATGAATTTTTTAAATATATATACATACATATGCATGCATACCCCTGTACATACATTTATACACATAATATACACATGTGTGGACGTGTGTGTATATGTATATGTATGTATGTATGCATGTGTGTATATATATGAACCCACACTCGCATATAGCAAAAAGAAAGAGAAGAAAACAAAAGACAAAACGTGAACGAACAATAACATTATGTTCATGTTTCCTGGATTCACTTATTTGTTTGTCTACTCATTTTTTCCTATTAAACATATCCTAAAAAAAAATCTATATATATGTCTATACATTTATAAAAATGTATATATGTAATGCACAAAGAACTCTTGTTGCAGTCCTTCCTAAGTAAGCACTTGGGTTTACAAGTTCTTTTATCCCTGTCTTACTTATTTAGAAAACTTCTATATCCAATTCGTTACTACATATCGAGTAACTCCAAAGGCTTAAATTCGAAATAAACTTGAAATAAGATATACATGTGTGTGTGTGTATTTTGTATTTTGCGTTTATGCAAAGATTATGAGATTAATAAGTTGGTTAGCGTTTTATCCAACCAATGTCCCAATAGATAGTTTTCCAATAAATACCATCAGCAGTTTTGTTACCTGTGTTAATCTATATTACTTGTGTAGGATTCTTTTATATCAAACTACTTATTCTAATGTATTGTGACGAACCTGATGGGAGGGGTCTTGACAACAGGGCCTCGTTGGCAACTGAGTGTTTAAGCTGATTGGCTGGTGAAATGGAACCTGGGATAGTCCAGGGGAGGGGCTGGGGGAAAGAGGAAAAATAACGGATTTTAACTGTCTGGAGAGTGATTGAAAGGGAGTGTGATTTGTGGTTTGTTTGAGGGAGGTTGGAGATTTGAAGAGCTCTGTGGAGCAGAGATCTGAGAAAGTCGGTGTGCGAAAGAAGGTGAATGAATTGAGAGAGAGAGAGAGAGAGAGAGAGAAGAATGGTGTGCTGTTTATAAACATTTAGATACAAGACACATTTAAAGCAACAGTGTTACAATAAATGTTTGAAGCTCTGTGTTCCTTAAAACAGCGTCACAGAGTCTTTTCTGAATCCTGGAATATGCACGCTACCAATAATATCATCTTGACCTTAGTGCCAGCAGTACCACAGTCTTGGAAAATATGAATCACTGCTGATCCTTACATCTGGGAGAAGGGCAGATTTAGGGAAGGCAGTAAAGGGGGAGAGTCCTGAAAGGAAGAAGCCAAGGGGGGACAAGAGTGAGGAAGGGACTGCGTTCTCAGAGAGGGAGAACTGAGGCAGACCCGTTTGCCCCGGCCCTGGCTTGATTCAGAGATCTCCCTGGCTGTTCAGTTCTGATCACAAAGAGGTGTCGGGCTGGGCAGGCCTTGAGGGCGAGGCTTGGGTGCGCCTTTCGCACTTGGCACTGGCGGCGGCAGTTTTCCGTTTTGCATGTATATATATACATCTACACATACAGTGCATAGACACATCTTTTGTACACGCTTATATAGCACACACATATATTTTATACATATATTATACACATACAAATAATATATACATATATGTTCCACTTGCATACACAAATGTATATAACTATACACTTACATGCATATATACATCTACATATATATATGCATTTACTTACTTTCCTGTTTGTTAACAAGTAAGATCGTAACTTATATAAGTTTTAACTTATCATATCTCGTCTTAATTAAAGAGATGTTCTGTAACCAGGGCCCATTCATTTTTAATTTTATCCTCACTTTTACCTTTAATTATATGTGCTAAAATGTCCATGGTTTTCATTTAAAAATTTCATATCGCCATTTTTCTATATTTGGGATTTCACTTTTTCTCCATTTTTTTGCATAGACTATTCTGGCTGCCGTTAAATAAAGCACTATTCTCCGGTATTTTTTTGACAAGTTTGAGTGAAGGTCTTGAGTCATGTTTAACAGATATAGCTTTGGAGACTTCGGAAAATTATAGTTAAAAATTTCTGAGATCTTCTTGTGGATAATATTCCAGTATTTTTTAGTTTTCTTGCATGTCCACCAAAGATGAAAAAAAGTTCCTATTTCTTCCTGGCACTTCTAGCATATTCCTGAGGTGGTTTTGTAGATTTTATTTAATTTTGCCAGTGTTAAGTACCATTGATGTAGCATTTTCAAGTAGTTTTCTCTTAGATTCTGAGCAACTGTAAACTTGTATGTTTGGTTCCAACTCTGCTCCCACTGTTGTAGTTGAATAGACTCTCCAATATTTCGGACCATGTAATCATAGAATCTTTTATCGTTTCATATTTTCATTGGTTTTTGTTTTTTGTTTTGCAGCAGACAGAAAAGCAAGCTCTTTGCTTACAAAATTATTTGTAGTATTTTGAACCAGCAGTAAAGTGTGCATCGCATCAAGTCGCTGTAGCTTCTGTTCTTGCCAATTCTCACCTAATATGCAGACTGAGATACTTAAAATCATTTACTGATTTTGGCCAAATCAACAGGTTTTTTTTTTATTTTCTTTTTCAATGCAATATGGGTGGCAAGCCTCAAAGTATGTCTTTTATGTACAGATATATAATTTTTATTAAAAACATCTGTCTCAACATTGTATTAGAACATCAAGAAAACATTGAAATATCTTCATAATCCATAAAATATTTATATGTGGTATTACAGTAATTTGTTTACTTGATAGTTGTTATTCACTAAATTAAAATATTACGGTCTATAAGATTTTTCTTTTGACTAGTTAATCTTAACACTTCCTTTCTTCCCCTTTTGGACACTGAGTTTATACACTTAATGTTTCTTTTCAGTGTTCTTCTATACTGTGCATTTCTCTTTCTGACCATCCCTGACCTTTATCAAGATATCTTGTGCCCACCTCACATTTTTCATTGGTAAATCCGGAGTGTATACCCATATACGTATTTAACTTATCCCGAAGAATTGTAATATCTGCCTAGTTTTTCACTACTGCTCCCTTACTCATCTCTTAATGAATGGGAGACTAAACCAGTAAGTCTGTCCTTTATGGGGCCTCATTCTTCTTTGATTCTGTTCTCGGCTCTGCCTTTAATTCTATGTGTTAAAATGTCCATATAAATTTGTAGAGTTATTCCTCCACAACTGGCGTGTTGTTTTTCTACATACTTTTGTGAAGTTGATTCTAGCTGCTGTGACCATGTATAGCAAGGTTCTCCTAAAGTATTTCTGTAATATAGTCTCAGTGTAATTTTTGTCTCGAATTAGACTATTCTCAGTGGCCTCTTGGATAAACTTTCTGTCGCATTTGTATAATAGGCTACTCCATGACCCTAAAACTAATTTTTAGTACTAAATAGAGTAGACCAACTAAATCAATGGAATTTGTATAAGTGTTGACTTTGATTCATTGATTCAGAGGTGATACTGTAATTGAGTCTAACAATTGAACTTTAACATGGTATTTTCACAATAGGGCCAGCATAGCGTAGTGAGTTGAGAATTGGCCTAGGACTCTGGGAGACCAGGGTTTGAATCCCTACTTTGCCATGGAAACCCAATGAGTGACCAGTTTTTAGGCAGCCTACCCTGGAGGGTAGTAGGGAGAGAGAATTAAGATTGAATTGAGAGAGAGAGAGAGAAAGAGAGAGAGGCGGATTCCATGTCAGAGCAGCAGAAGAAACAACAATACAATAATGGAAAAGAGGTGGGGGAGGTGAGTGTTGCTATGGAAGAGGGTGGAACAGTATAGGGGAATGATTTGTTTGGACATCAAGATCTTAAAGCAGCCAGTGCCCATTCAGAATATCAGGACTTTTAGACCTGAAAGCCAAGTGCTCCTCTCCTGACATTCAAACACTCACATAGGGAGGAAAGTGTATGGAGTCTTTCTGGGAGGTGGAGATGCATTGTCTATTCAGTAACTTCTCAGTTTCTACTGATTATATTCTGGATAGTTATACAGTGTCTAAGATTGCAAACTGAAGATTCCACAGCATGATTTTGGCATCCCTGGCTCTTCATGCAAATTATGAATTCTACCACAGATTTTTGCAGACCATATTTCTTTTTTGGGAGTTGAGAGATAGAAAGAGTACAGTGATTAACTGTGCAGAAAAATGTTTTCTGCATACGATTAGAACCTCTCAAAACATTTCTGATTAAGAACTCTCCACCCTTGATTCCTTGACTGATCTTTGTAGCTATCCATTTGTGGCTGTACATACAGTGAATCAGTGTCCTTTAAAGGAAATGCATCATTCCTTATTAACCTTTAACAAACAGTGTACTTGAAGAGTGAGGGAAGTGAACATGTTGGTGGAGGTGGAAAATTAAAAGGTTCAGATGAGGGACAAACTGGGTAAACCTTCCCTAGCCTTCCCTAGCCAAACCTTCCCTAGCCTAATAGTTCCCAGATGTATTGGACTCTCATCATTTGAAGGGAACAATCCTTTTCTGGGCTTTGTTGTGCATGTGGGAAAAATTGTAAGCTGGAGGAAAGCAACTTTAAAAGAGCAAAAAGAGTCCTTTTGAAGAAGATAATAACTTAGTGTACCTCTAGAGTCAACAGCAGCTATTCTATGATATTTCCCTTAAATCTCTTGTTATGTCCCAGAACTAACATTTAATATTAAGTTAACTAATAATAATTTGTTTAATTAAACAGATTCCATTATTAGTGCTGATGACAATGAATGCATTTCCAATTTCTAAAATTTAACTTTATTGAATTGATTTTCAAACCTAATATTCTGAGTTCTTTTAATTACCCTAGCCAATATATTACATCAGCTCTCTTTCTGTTACTTCAGTTCATGGAGAGACATGTGGAATTTTCCTACTGGAATGGCAGAGACATTTCCCAGTGAGGGAAATATGTGATTTTAATTTTCATATCTTGGATAGACAAGTGTGAACAAGGAATGCATGACCAATTTCCACATTCTGTGCTTCGTAGAATATCCAAACTTGAGATGCTTTCATTGGCAAACAGTTTATCATGTGGCAAAACTTATCCTTGACTGTACTACTTCAGACTGCAGGGTGGACTGCAAGGTCTGCATGACTAAATGCATTTCGAGAAAGATCTACATATAAGAGAGAAAACAACTGCTGCGAAGGATAAAATAGTATCAAAATTGTGGGGAGGAGGGTATTTGTTTATGGGTGTTTTTATACTGGGGAATACTGAAAGCTGGAACCTTTTCCTTACTCAATTTTTCTTTTTTTTCCGTCTGAAGTTGTACGGTCCTAGAACAGTTTTACCACATACTTGTCTCTTGGAGCAGAGTTTAGAACCCTAAGAAACAAATTAATTGTTCTTGTATTAAGTACAAGCACTTGGTTTCTTCATATAGCAACTGTATGCTTGTACCTGATAATTAAAATTGGAATATATGAATTGACCCCACCAAAATGTGTTGTATGTGAAGCAATATATAAATTTGGCTTGTGATTTCTTAGAACCGTTCTGACTCGTTCATTCATACTGGTGCAAACATCAAGTGGCAAATTCATCTGAACCAGCTCAAAATTTTGGTGGAGAGCTCAGAGCATCTCTGTGTGTGCTAAGAGTATTCGACATCTACAGATTGAATGTGCGTTTAGATTGTTCACTTTGCTGAAGAAGTAGCAGGAAACAGTTTCTTATATTAAAAAAGATCATTTTTCCCCCTGAATTACACATATTTCTCCTATGACTTTAATTAAAACTCTCTCCATGCTTGCAAAAGGCAGAACAGTTTTCTCACTAGGAAAGAATTATTTTTCCAGCCCCCTCAGGGCTCCATGATAGTTTTGATTATTGTACTGTTATTAACAAAACAAATATAAGCAGATCCTGCAGCGACACATCTATTATGTGACAGGTCTCTTCACCCTATGTAGCAGATTGCATCTGGTTTATGACTGTAAAATGGACGTAACACAGGGATATTAATGGCCTGGTGACTGAAACGGAACTATCATGTCTTTCTGAAGGCTTTTTAGTGGTTATTTTTTTCAGAATTGTTTGTTTTGTTTACAATGTATAAGTTATCTTGCTGAAACATAAAGGAGCACTTTTTTCTCTGTCTCTCTATGTTGTTTTCCCAAAATTGAGTAGAACCTTGCCACAACTGATGTTTAAAAAAATCTTTCTAAATTACTCATAGTGGTTACTTGTTTTCCCTAAGGATGCAAAAAAATCTTGTTAATTATCTCATCTTCACTATGACAGCTGTCTCTGCATAGTTGTGCAACCTTTCTGAGATTTGTGATCTCAGCATCATAAGAACAAGTCAAGTGGCTTTTTTCATTGAGTTTTGCAAAATATCTCTGCCTCAGACTAGTCTTCTGAAGTTAAGCATGTACATATAACAAACACAGAAGAGCTGGCTGCTTGACTAAAAAGGCACAATCCATCCAACATACCAGCTTTTTTTTAAAGTCCATGCAATATAGCACCAATTATCATAGCTCTGCACAACTGCACAGTTCTGCAATTGGACAATTTGCCAAAAACTCCAGTCTTGAAAATGCACACATTTTCATTGAGACTGATGCCCTCTCCACAAAATCTCACAGATAAAGAGGAAATAATTGACATTTCACTTTGACACACCAGTAGTTTTACTAATTGCCACAGCTTCAGCCCCTGACATCTGTTCTTCTGGTGGGGGGAAATTGGGTTGTATCTGTTAAATGATTTAACCATTTTTGTTCCCACTGTTGGAAGTCTTTAAGGATTGGAAGTCTTTAAAGATTTAGGGAGCGGCCTTGAGGGCCCTCCCTAAACTGCAAACCCTGGGATTCCATAGGATGGAATGATAGCACTATAACAGTCTAGTGCGGAAATGGCCTTTGAAAATGGTACGGTTTTCAAATAAGTCTTGTGTGTATGGGGGAACGGGGGAGAAAGTTTCCAGCAGCAGGGTTGTGACTCTCCTCTGCATAATACTGGGGGCAGGGGAGAGGGGCATGAATGAAGACACTTCCTAGCCTGCCTTCCCACCCTCCAGATGCCATGTGAGGTCAGGTAGAAGGAAGCTAGATGAAGATTGGGGAGGATATTGTCTGCTCAATCCTGATGTGATCTGAGGGAGAAGCGCAATGAGGTTCAGGAGGCTTTCAGAATCCTCTCCTGGCTCTGCCTACCTGGTCTTCACAGCACTGGGAAGTTGTGTGGAAATCATGTGATAATCAGGAGCCTATAGCCTTTCAGGATCCTCTTCTGTATTCCTCCCCAAACCCTGTATGACCCTGTGTGTGTGTGTGTTTGTGTGTGTGTGTGTGTAAGCTATGAGGGGATTGCGAGGCTATACCCTTCCAGGATCTTCTCTTAGAACCCCATTTGTCCCCCTCCAACAGTGGGAGTATGTATTGTGGGGGGAGTGGAGTGAGGATCAGGAAGGCTATAGCCTCACCATCTGTGTCCTATTAGCTGGTTTACGATGATGAAAACATTATCATTGTGCACCAGCTATCAGAATAAAGCTGTCTTCCCCAATGGGCTGCACCCGTACTCAGCCAGCCTGGTGTATGTATGTTAGGAAAAAGAT
Organism: Cyclura pinguis; assembly: GCA_030412105.1. Taxonomy (NCBI): domain Eukaryota; kingdom Metazoa; phylum Chordata; class Lepidosauria; order Squamata; family Iguanidae; genus Cyclura; species Cyclura pinguis. The sequence continues at coordinate 119,119,654 of CM059601.1, read as the reverse complement.
TGTTCTGTGATGGTGAATGGAAGAAGTCTTCAAGTCAGTTTGAAGACTGGGGAAAAAAGGAAGAAAGGAGTTTGGGGAGGATTCTGCTTGTCTGAATGTTCAGACACTCCCCTCTTTCTCATTTTTTCCCTTGAGTATTCAGATGTATTTGCAGCTAGTGGTGTTTAATGAAAAAAAATAGCCACGATGTACATCCAGATCAGCATCCATGTCTCTTAGGTATAAAAAGATAGAGAGACAGTGTCTTAAAAAATAAACCAACAAATAACCGCCCCCCCCCCCAAAAAAAACCCAAACAGAAAGAACATTTTTAGGATTTGCACAGGCTCTCAATTTTGGTGGACATTTTGCACCAAAAATTCTTCAAAAGAGAAATTAAAGAGTTCCCACCTGGTATACAGGCCAAGCATGAAATTTAGCCAGAAAAATTCAGCTGCAGCTGAATGTGATATCACCCTTATAGAGGTTTTTTAGACCACCTGGCAGAGGACTTTGATTACTTGCCAACAGTAGAAGCCTGCACTTGCTCCAATTTTGTATTCCCTGGATATGATAATTGCAGGTAATTAGCAAATTGCTTACTTTTCCCCATCATTTTTGAAATGTCAATGGACAGAAAGTATTTAGAAGAACATCAGCTGGCAGGCATCTACAAACTGAACTATCCTTGTGTAGCCCAAGACACCTGTCCTTGTTTATTTACACTTGACAAACAATACCTGTTCTTTCCCTCTTCTTGATAATAGGAAGTGCCATTTCCTTCTAATGGTGTCTTTGCTATAAAAGCATTTCTTGCCTCTAAGCAGTCAAGCAACCTCAGCCCTTACTGATATCTTAAAGGTCATAAAAAAGCATTGGAGAATCTTCTTCTCAAAGGCCTTCAGATTTTGACAGTACTAAAACTCCCACTAGACACCCTCGCATTTCTCAAGGCACGATGAAGCTGAAGTACAAGCTGTTTAGAAACAAAGAGGCAATGCAGTTTATGGAAGCAAAGTGATTTCTTAAGTCTCATGGGAAGCCTTCTGGATTTCATTTGCTGTCAAGACCTCCTCTACTTTGTGTACAGATAACAGTGATTTGCAGAAAATTTCATGACAAAATAAGCAAAGAGTTAGGATGCACTCTTGATTTTTCCCTTAGCCAGTGACAGTCTGATCAGAACTTGGGGTAACTAGTTACAAGTAATTAGTTGCTTCCAATAATTCATAAGTAAGGCATAACCAAATAACATTATGATTATAAGTTAATGAGTAATAGCTTCACTCTTTTTTTGCAGTTGAATGATAATTGTTTTAAATTATAGTTAGAAATACATATCTAGTTTTGTACCACAGATCTGCAGCTTGTATCATTTTGATAGCTTTTTTAAAAAAATGCTATGAATAATATGAACTATGCTGTTACCTCTGATTTAAAATCAAGATAAAAATTGTAATGATAGTGGTAACAAATGGGGGGGGGGAGTGTAACCATTATAGTCTTCTAGAATATTTACAAATTTGGACATGTAATTGTAACTGCAGATGACATTTAAAAAGCAGCTTTCCAAGCTCTGACCCAGACAAATGTTTTGCATTATTTGCCCACAAGAAAAAAGTGTTGGATCTGGATCTGGGGATCCCACGGCTCAGTCTTCTGAGTCTTTACTCACTGTGAGGCTCTATTCATTAACTCATCATCTTTGGTAGGAGTTACTTCCCAATGCATGTTAATTGACTTCCCAGTTAAGAGTCAAATTGCACTCCATTTGTTCTCCTTGGGAAGTCTTGGAAACGCCATTAACTCCAAAATGCAGCCATTTCGAGTTGATCATATGGATCAAAAGAATATTTTAAAATACCCCAAAATGGTAAAAAATGTGTTTCCTGAGTGTTGGGAAATCCTTATGAGGAGAATCTTGGGCTAATGCAAATCTTTGCAGTTCAAAACTTATTCTGTCCAACATCCTCACATGGCAGTTTTGCACAGAAAACCATTTTCTGCTCAGGGAATAGCATTTTCTATGCAGAAAATAATATTTCTGTGCAGAAATGTTATTTTTCATGCAAATATGGAATAATGCTGTACTTAGCAACTTATTCTGTGCACAGTTCATCTTTCTTTCTTTCTTTCTTTCTTTCTTTCTTTCTTTCTTTCTTTCTTTGGTATGGAAAAGAGCTTTTCAAAAAACTGCAGTTTCTTCAAAAACTTTCTCACTGTAGGAAGACAATTACTAAAATTTTTTGTTGTTTCCTTTGAGAATGAAAATAGCAAAGAATTATATCCCTAGTTGATAACTTCTTGAAACATCAGAATCACACAGACACACAAATACACACATACACACTTCTTCTAACATTTATTGCCCTAGGGGAATGCGTCCTTTGCTTTGTCTACCCTGTTTGGCTGACTAGTATTTCTTTGTAACATCTGACCATCCTTGGACACATATTGAGATAAATTATTTAGGGAACATATAATTGTGTTTAAGAGTCAATATCAGCCCAACTCTACATCTATTTTTAAAGTGGAGCTGGAGTTGCAAAATACAGTGTAATATAATATTTGCCTTCAAGAGTGAGATCCTGGAATGAATCTGGGCATGAACTTTCAGAATACAATTGTACAATTTCAACATGAAAACAGACCTCAACCTGTGCAAACCTTTTCAAGGAGTCTACCAGAATGCTATGTGATATGTTTCCTAAGCATTTAAAATGCCACATACTTGGTATGAACATTTATAACCCCGCCAGCTCATGTTATGTTTGAACACCAGCTTACATTCTGTTTTTCATTTCTGAGAAGGGAGAAAAGAAACAAAATATATTTCTTACAGATCTTTGAATATTGGCATAATTGTGGGAGGTAGAGACATGAGACATGAAGCTGGTGATATCACTAAATGTCATTTTGAGATTTGTGCTTTGTAATGGGTGGAGTGGACTGCTGCTCTGAAAACCTTTTGGTGCAATAGCATTATGAGGAAAACAAAATGTTCAATTAAAGCCAGTGTTCCACCTTTCCTAAACTCCCCACCTATCTTGGTGAAGGACAGCAAGATTTCTGAGCGCCCACACTTTCAGTATATATATATGGGAGATAAGCAGATAAAGACACACGTATACCTATTTGTTTGTACATTTGGATCTCTCTCTCTCTTTCTCTCTCTCTCTGTCAAATATACATGTCAAACTACCTTTTCTATGGTCAGACCTTTTGCTATCATCTCACCCCACATTATTTCATCTGCCTATCAGTACCATCTAGGGTCTCAGTCCTGCTAACCTATTGAACTTTGAATCTTAGGCATGCAAAAGCTCTACCGCTAAAGCCCAGCCTCAAAGCTGTGAGACCTGTCATGGATTTAGACCAGGGTAGGCAGTATGGCCTTCTGGTACTGTTGGACTGCAACTCCCAACAGTTTTGGCCACAGTAGCCAGTGGTGAGATGTCGGAGTTCAACATCTGGAGAGCTGCACTTTGGGAAGTGTCTCCAAACTTTCTTAAATGGTAGTCTCATCCATAGGGCATTAAAGTTTTTCAAATTAGCATTACCAAGGCTTTTTTTTTAAATCACAGGCTATCTTTTAATGTTATAATTCAGGAGAACATGAAATTGCACATTCTGTTGCACCAGAGACAATTTGTAAAATAAATGGTCAGTTCCTACACAATCAATTGGAGGGCTGGCAATCTTTTTTTTTAAAATTTTTTTGAATGCCTAGAGGTGTTCCATATAGTGCAGGGTGATGTGGTTGCCGTATTTTGCAGGAACGTAGCCGTTCAGATTCTTTGGAGACCTATATGTCGTGATGCAGGACGTTTATATTTAGATGTTGTTTCTTCCCAGTTGTGATTTCCTCCTCAACTTTGTTTTGCTTAGAAAAGAGAGGAGGAAGAGATACAAAAAGGTGAAGAACAGATACGGCAACAGGAGGAACGCAGAGCACAAGAGCTGTACCTGAGCCTCAAAGAAGCCCAGCAGTACAGCCAACACAATGAAAAGGAGGACCATGAATGGGAAGAACAGTGTGAGTGAACCTTTACTGACTGGGGGGTTTCAGATATGCCAAATTCTTGGGTTAGTCTCAGCAAACTGCAACATGGCACCATATGATTGATGAGCTGATCCTTGAATGAGTTCCCAGGCTGGCTCTAGCATCAATCAATCAATCAATCAATCAATCAATCAATCCCATCTTTCTCCTTGCACAGGACCCAAGGACAAATAGGCAGGATGGCAGTCCCTTTTAAAAGCAGATCTGGAGGTATTGTGAAAGGGCAGCAAACTCTTGCATTGGTACAACCAGGGATGGGGAGAGGGGCTCATGGCAGTTTTAGCTACTCGCTCCTAAATAACTTGGCTGGTTATCTGGGAGGAGTGGAATTTGCTGACCTGCCCCTCTCAGAGAACAAAAGGTATTAGGCCAGGCCTGCACAAATGGAAACATTGTTATCTAGAAACAAGTAACCATGTTTATGAAGGGTACCAGCATTGTGCCTTTTGACAGAAGAAAAGCTCAGATCATTTCTATTTGAAATAGTTTCTCACTATATGTAGGCTACCTAACCAACTTATGACCAAAATACCTTCCTCAAGCCACACTGATGTTTTAAATCCTTTGTTCTGTTCCTTATTGTTTTATTGATCAGACATATTATAGATACTTTCTTATAAAGTTTTATAACTTTGAAAGTTCTGCTTAAAAACTTTCATTATTGTGGTTTATTACAAAGCCCCTATTGACATTACCTCTATTTTTTAGTAACACAGTACTTTAATTGCTTTTTTTTCTGTTTACTTCTCTGTTTGTGTGTGTGTGAAAAACCCAACTTAAAAAAGTAAGAAAATGAGCTAATAAATGAAAGAAAAATGAAATGAAATTAAAAATAATAGAAATTATCTCAAAATATTCAAAAGAAAGTTTTTTTAGTTGCCAAAAAATAGAGACAAGGGAACAAGTAAGCATTGTTGTTACATTAAAAAAAAAGACTGTTGATGTTCCCAATTGTTATTTTTTTCAATGAAAACCAATGTCATTAGCCTTCCAAATGCAGAATGATAGAATATCTCCTTCATCGTTACCAGTGCCCCCAAATAGTGAAGAGTAATATGAAACACTGTTCAGATAGAAGATAACAGCATCCATTAGATCCAAGCAAAACAGTAAGCCAAAACCTTGCCAGAAATATAATTATACTGGAATCATCTTCAAAATATTAAGAACATAAATCTTGCTATTACTGCCTCTTAGAGCAGATCCACTGAATGAATAGGAACTTGAAATTAATATATATGTGACTTCCACTGATTCAATAGGTGTATTTTAGTTAGGACTAACAGATAGATTTAAATCGAGATTTTCTTTTCCTAAAAGCCATCAAACCTAGTGCCTGCAAGGTCACTCAAATTTAATGTCACCAGAGAAGAGGCAATAACTGTGAAAGTTATTTCCATCTCAAACTTGGGAAAAGAATGTTCTAGACTAGAAGAAATGAAAAATCCCCCACGCAGAATGCCATCTAGTTAAAAAAGGTAGATTTTCCAGCCTCTGCCTCAACTCTAGTGCCAAACTTTTCTAAAAGTGGTGAATTGTTCTGGTACAGGACATTGTCCTTATGATTTTAGTTGACAAAAATTTCTACTTTTTGAACCTGTTTATTGTTGTTGTAGCTGCTGGAATGATGTGGTTGTATTTTCTGTCCCCTCATCCCCGGGTTTTCTTTAATGACATGCTTGCGAATTTTATTTTAGTTATTGCTTTTTACTGCTTCAGCTTCAAAGAATACAAAACAAATTAGTTGGCTGAATGAAAGATACAACCTTATCTAGTTTCATTTTCATTCCTTGGTTTATGAAGAACATCAGTGAAAAGCTCAGGAAAAGGCAATATGAAAATGAATTTTATCTACATTATTATTATGTGCCTTATTTTAATTCTGAAAATGAAATATACTGGTGTTTTCAGAATGCTGGTAAACAATACATAGAAAGCAGAGGTGAACTAGTTTCACTAATAGGGATTCTCAGGTTTTCTGTCTCATTTGTTGTTTTTGTTGATCTTGTTACATCGCTTCAAGTCAGCTCTGACTTATGACTACCCTATCATAGGGTATTGTTGGCAAGATTTATTAAGAGGTGGTTTGTCATTGCTTTCTTCTGAATGTACCCAACAGCACCTTGTATTCCCTGGTGGTCTCTTTTACAAGTACTAAATAGGCCTGATCTTGTTTAACTTCAAAGATCATACAGGGTCTAGTGCCTTCAGGAATTTGGGCAGCACTTTCAGTCTCAGTGGCCAAATTCTCACAAACAAAAACTCTGACTGATCTCTACTTCTTGAGAGCATAGATATGGGTTCAAATGGTTGAATGTTAGCAAGCAGAGGAGAAGGAGGAGGAGGAGAACAACAACAGCAAAACAACAACAACAGATTCTTAGATTATTGGTAGAGGCCAAAATATTGATGGTCTTGAGTATGGTCTTGATAGGTACTGAGTATGTCATTGAGAAAGGATCTAGCACTCTTTTGTCCCCCAATGCTAGTTTTCTACATGTAGAGATTATCAAAAGAATATATGCAGGAGACACAGCCTCAACAGTGATATCTCGTTTTCCCTGCTATTTGTGAGAACTAGGCCTAAATTCCCTATATCAAAGTCAAGTGTTTGTGGTAATTATGAAAAATGATTATAAAACAGCCACTCTATGGTATTTTATCTCTTTTCATATTTTTATCAGAAGTCCCATATTTCTTGTAACATGTAGTTCTACCCAGATACTCATTTGTTAATTCCAACCTGGTAGTGCTTTAGTTCAAATGTCATAAATGATCACAAGTGAAGATACTGTTGAATTGTCATGATACTTTGCTTTCCACATAAAGCACAAGATACACAAGAATGGAGAAAAATGTTTGGCTATACCCTAAGGCATTTTCCTTTTCACACTCATTTTTCTCTCAGGTCCCCCTCTCCATTGTAAACTTCATGCACTAGGCTTAAAAAATGTATTGTCTGAGCTGTGTGGTATTTCTTGAGCCTGGTGAATTTCAGGGTACCTTCCAGTGGAATATATTTTGATTTTCCTGAATGGGGCTTATCTTCTGCTTCTGTTTTGCTGCATTACAATGTGCCAAAAAAAAGAGAACAGGACATTTTACCCCAATACTTGACATTGGCTGAGACCAAAATTACCACTATGACATGAGTTTTGTTGGGATGTTTTTGGCCTGGATATTTTTGTTTAGATTTTTTGTTTGTTTGTTTGTGTTGTTGGGGGGATTGCATGTGGGAAGTAGCTGAAATTTAGAGGACATTGCCTGGCATCCTGTTAGTGACATACATGCACATAAGTCTAGTGTAGGTGTGCCTATGTCTCTTTTTGGAGAGAGCTCAAGTGCTATTTTGTAGCTATTTGCACAATGTCCAAAACTTTCCCCTATAGCTCTGTTAAGCCCCACTGGGGCTGCTGCTGCTGTTTACTGGTGGGGAGGGAGAAGCAATTCAACCAATGCAGCTCTGAGGGAAACGGATAGGAGAGTGCAGTCCATCCATTAATGCACTGCCATTTTCTTCTCCCTCTGAGCCAAGATGTTCAAATTGACCATGTCTGAAATTCCTCCCTGCTCTCTTCCTTTCTCACTGGTGAGTAGCAGCTCTGGTCCTTCACAGGACTTGACAGCTGCAACAGAGAGAGGTTTTGTATGGGGCATAAAGGGTTAGGAGATAGCCCCATGCACCCCACCTCCCTTTCTCTCTAAAAAGACATACATTTAGGGTAGTCATGGAACTGTGTGGGCAGAATGTTACACTCCTCCCTCTTGATGCAAGATCTCTGCTGTTGTACAGTGGTTTCGGTGACAATATCATAGAATGTCTACACTGTGGATGTTCTTCTGCAGGGATTCCACAGTGTATCCCCAATGTATCTCTTGGGGAACAGAATGAGCCATCCTAGTGCATGAGGAATTAATTTCATTACAAGGGAACAAGAAAAAGCAACTGCCACAGTTGTGTAGCTGTGACTTTACATTATATAATTATATCTTATATCCTTCGTAACTCTAGTGCTTGACAGATGAAAATAGGAATACGAGTGCTCTTTGTATTTGTTTCACCTCTCTTGTCAAGCCAAGTGGCACTGCCCTGATGGCCCCCATTACTGCACACTGCTGTAGGCTCCTCTGTTAGCTGTACAGCATTTTTCCTTTAACTGAAAAAGGCTGTCCAGCATTCGCTTTGGAAACAGAAGGTACAGATGAGCTGATAGCAAAGTGACCCTAAAATTAGGTAGAGCAGTTCCTGGGACAGCTCTTTTGGGTATTATGAAAAAGCAACAAATTGCTGATTACTGAAAGAAAACGAGGAAGAATATGAGGAGTACTTTTTATTACTAAGGGGAAGGGAGAGGCAATTTTTCTACCTCAGGTGCCAAAATAATTTGAAAAGCCTCTGTTACAATGCAACTTTTAATTTAATTTCTTTCTAGTCGTGTCTTTAAAATGGTTTGATACTGTTTCAAATTGTAAGTGTTTCTACATGATAGCTACACTTTAATTAGTTGTTTTTTTTCCCCAAACTTCTATATCATCAAATCAAATTTTGTTTTAACCTTGCTGTAAGCTGCTTTGGGTCCTATGACAGAAGAAAAGTCTGAGTAAAACAAAACGAAACAAAATAAAAATACTTGGCTTCTGAATAGAGGCACCATTTGCTCATCCACCTCATGCAGCAAAGTGTCTCCAGGATGTTCCCGGACCTGTTCATGGAAGGCAATTATAATAGTATGATCCCGCTTTAAATTTCATGGTTCTATCCTGTGAAATCCTGAGGCCATTTCTGCACTATAGTGTTATAGTGCTATTATTTCACTTTCAACTTCCTGTGGAATTCTGGGGTTTGTAGTTTGAGGCCAAAGAGCTCTCTGGCTGAGAATTCTAAAGGCCCCTCCCTAAGCTACAAACCCTAGGATTCCATAGGATGTTGAAAGTGAAATAATACCACTATAATGGCGTAGTGTGGAAAGGCCATTAAAATTCTCTACCAGGGAACGGTAGTGCCTGACCAAACTACAAATCCCAGTATTCCATAGGATGTAGCCATGGCAGTTGAAATGGAACTATAGTGCTATTATTTAGTAGCCTTCAGTTGAACACCACTATGGGTTTCACTTATGGTGTAGCAGAGACCACATGTTCTGTAAATGCAGCCTTAATAATAGAAATTAGAATTTCTTGAATGGCAATTGTTCGAAGTCTCTGACATGCCATTCATATGAGACCAGGTCACTTTATTTACACCAAATTAATTTTGCAAGTGAAAAATGATATTCCTATCAACTATAACTGTACCTGGCCTCTAATGTTACTGATACAGTACAATACTGAATAATTAACTTTCAATAAAAAAGGGAGGAAAATAATCATAAGCCTCTTGGGAATGATAGAAGCTGCAGCTTTTTTTTTTTTTCCAAAAGAAAAGGAAGACATTATCTTCTGGTGTGGGGAAAAAAAAGTAGCACAGGTAGCCTTAGCTTGATTTCTGACTTTGATGTACACAGGTTTTACACACGCACATCCTTTAAAAAAAATCCTATCTGCAATATTTGAAGTGGGGGAGAGTTGACCATGGTATCAAAGAAGAAAACTCGCAGTAATAGCAAAATACTTCATCCCACTATTTTGGAGCTCTTGAAAAGGAAACCTGGACACAAACTGCATGTTATGGGGGAGACACAAGGACACTGTTGACCCATGTCTCTCACTCAAATGGAGTCACTGATGGAGTAAGATAAATGTAGAAGGAGGTGGACAAAGTGAGGCTTGTAGCCTGCCTGTCTAGAGCCACACAATGCCATTTTTGCAGTCTATGGACCCTTCTGGAGGCATCTCACCCTATACATTGTTTTTCTTTTCTTTTTCCTCCTAGAGTTCCCAAGCAGTCCAGGGACTAGTTTTCTGCCTCTAGGATGTTCTATACACTGCAGGGTTATGGCCCATGCTTCCTTACAATGTAGAGATTTTTTTTATTTTTATTTTTTTCTGCGGAGTAGTCTCTGCCTGTATACACATGTAGTGTGGTCCATATGGTCTGCTTACAAAATTCAGCTGCTGCAAAAGAGTAGTACGTAGATTGTGTGAGGCTAGAGACAGGCAAATCTGATGGTTTCACTTTTTCCCCCATTGCCATTTTGAGAATTTTGGTAAATACAGATAAAAAATAAACTGGAACAAAATTCCTGCCCTTTCCTAAAGATGGGCAAATGCACCAGTTTTGTTTTCTCTTGCGTTTCATGTTTGTGAATTTTAACAAATCCTGTTACAAAATGAACTGAATGAAATAGTCAGCTGTCTCTATATAGGGCATATAAGCATCTTTGGAGAGGGGTGTAGGGGGAAAGGGGTGAAAGATTATTAATGACAATGGGGTAAACTACATCATTATTCATCGTAATGCATTATTCATCACAGTTATTAAAAGGTGTGCTTAAACAGTCCACTTCTGAGCCTGGAATGAATGTGTTAGTTGTAACAAGTCACTCAGCTTACTAGCTACACTTTGCAATAACAAACTAAAAAAAAGTGGTTTTTTGTTTGCTTGTAGTAGCCAGGGGCTGTAATTCACTATTTACAGAGCAGCATGCTAGTGTCTTTGGCTATTACTGGTTATTTGTTGCGTTCTGATGTAATCAGAGCAGTGGAAGGTGGAGAAGGTAGCGTCACGTGGGTGGCTGCCCATGTGACCCTTCTTTGTGGGAGCATAGTGTAGTAAGGATTGAAGGAATATTCAAAAATATGGCTCATCAGTATTGGGAAACCGTGACAGGGAGAATCTTTGACAGACAAGAATCTTCACAGGTAGGGTCCTTTTCTGTGCAGAGTCTACCCTTTTATGTATAGAAAACAGCACTTCTGTGCAGGAAAATAGCAATTTATGCACAATAACAATATATGCAGAAACTACATATAAATCTTGCACAAAGTAAGTCCTGCACTACAATATTTTCTGCATTAATTTTTTTTGAACAAAAATGGCTATTTCTTGTGCAGAAAGTGCTGTTTTATACACAAGTAGACCACCTGTAAATTTTGTACAGAAGAAGTCCCGAACTGTGAATAATCTTGAAAACTATGCCGTTTTCAAAGACTTTCTTGTAGTGGGAAAAATTGCTGAGATTACCCATTGCTTTCCTTCAAAAATGAAATAAGTGAAGAATTGCACCCCTATGGTGCAGTTAATGAGGAACAGAACAACCAGCAATGAGTGTGGAGGAAACACATGGAAAACATGGAGTGCGCTATACTCTCTCTCTAAAAATCTTTTTTTTATTACATTTAACCTACATTAAGTAAAGAAAAAAAGATATATTGTTGATATTTGACGTTAGAAATATCTCTCTATCAATCTGTGGTTGAGGATGGATTAGAAATTTTGGTAATAAAACACAAATGGATTAAAGGAGAATATGGAGAAAACGAGTTAGCAATATAGAGTATGTATGCAGCTTAAAGAGATTTTTCTTTCTTTTATTTTTTTTATGAATGAGGTATCGTGGATATGATGTTAGAAAAATTGATTGATCAGAAATCATTAAGAATATGTTAGCAAAATTGTCTTAGTTGAAAAAGGGTAAAATTTAATATTATACATTTGGAGGAGGGGAAGAAGTTGATAATTTTATTAGAAATAGATTAGCTGATCGTTTTAACTAGAGCTGTTTAGTGATATATACTAAAGATTGGAAACTTACTGACTTTTTATGGTAAAAAAGGAAATGACTTGGTTACATGGGGTTTTGATTATTAGAAAGAGTTAGCTATCAAAAGAAGGATATTGGTTGTTTGTTTAAAGAAAAGAAGAATGAAAAATATATATGTATGTATAACTGTGTATGTATGTATGCATGTATAAGTGTGATGTAATGGTTTGAGTGTTGGACTACAATCCTAGTGACCAGGGTTCGATTCCCTGCTCTGCCATGGAAACCTGCCGGGTAGCTTTAGGTGTATCACACAATCTCAGCCCCAGAAAACCCTGTGATAGGTTCACCTTAGGGTCACCATAAGTTAGAAATGACTTGAAGGCCAACAACAAATAACTGATGAAAAGAAAAATAGGAGTTGCTATTTCTTTTTTTAAATTTTTTCTCTTTACTTAGTGACTGCACTAGAGTCTCCAGTTAACTTGACTTAAAAAACAAGACAAAACAAAACAGACAACCTTTGCCTCACCTCCATTCTGCCCAAATGGAAGAGATTGCTTTCCTTGCCAAAAAGAGGAAGAGAAGATCAGTGTGAATTCAGGGAGCAGAAGCCAAAAAAAAAAAAAAAAAAAAAGCAAGCATAGAGCAGCATAATTTGTTGATGAATTCTGATATCATGGTTTTCATAGGTGCCAGGAAGTGTCTGTGCCCCTTAGACTCCTTGTTTCTCACATTTTCTATGCAAACACACAATCTGTATGAAGGTATACATGGGGAAAGTGAGAACCTGTCCTCTCATCTGGACTCCTCTTTTCCTCTGTCACTCTGCACAAAAACTGTGTACATGTACTCCAGTATGTATAGATTGAGTATGCATATTGTATACCTTCTAGCATTGTGGAAACAGATGACCTAATCAGAATCAATATGCATAGGCCCCTAGGAAGAAAGGATCCTGAATGGTTAGACATCAGGGACGTAGCCCACAGCAGAAGACTTCTTCTACTTCCACATACTTTACCATGGTCATCAGTATGCAAATTTACTTAAAGTCGTGGTAAAGGCTTTCTGTTGAAAGCAAGCATCCAAATTACTAATTGTAGTAAAAGAGGTTGCTAGAGAAGACCTTTTGTTTCAGTGGGGAAATGATCCAGTGAGGGAAGGGTGATTTGCCAATGGAGTATGACTTTTTCCCCGGGGGGGGGGAGTGTGAGGAAAATCCTCAAGCTGGAATGAGGGAAAGTCTTTGTTTGGTGTAGTAACTCTGCTGCAGTTATTTTGAGACACCAAGAAGTGTCATAAATGTTTTTAAAGCAAACATTGTTTCCAACCATGCATGCTCTTTGTAACCATGAAATGAGATCATTTTGAAAATATTGTTCATGATTGTGGCTGTACCTATGGTGTGAATCTTGCCTATTGTTCGAATGTGGGACCTGAGACTTCTTTCATACAATCCAAGATAGTGTGGACAAATCCTGCCCTATTGTTTCCCTTCCACTGTATAGTAATGCTTGCTTGGCTTCTGTTCCCTAGCACCAGAAACCAGGAAGATGCAGAGATGTCTGTGTTCATGTCATTTTGCTGTTATGGGTTGACTACAGAAGCCAAATTATCCATTAGGATGAGAGCCAGGTCCCATCATGTCATGTCACCACCAAGTCAGCTGCCGTGTTCAGAGGTGCCAGGGGTCGAGGGGGTCGAAGAGGCACATTGCTAGCACAGCTGGTGAATGTTGCAATGATATTGATGACAGTACTAATTTATTTAGTAGATGGAATTTCCAACAGAATGACGATTCATCTCATCATCCCAGAGCTATTTATTGCCAAGTCAATAGGCGAAGCGTTACTAATTTTAGTGTTCAGCTTAATTCACTGCTGTGGTTCCTTTCATCAAGCCAAACAAATAATGGCACCATTCTTCTGAAGGTAATTGAGATAAAGCTTCTTGGAGCTCTTAAAAGAATACATTAGCACTTCTCAAATAGGGGTACCATTGCTTTAGGGAATAGCCACATGGGAACTAAATTGTTGTGTCAAAGCAAGGTCCAGCCTGGCCAGCATTCTCAGATGCTGCTAAGACTCCTAAGAAGAACATGATGAGGATGGCCTTCCACTTTTATCTCATTCCAGCACATAGGGTGCAAGTATTGTACATTTTAAGTCTGTCTTGGTGTTTGGAGATTCAAACTAGCTGTTGTGACCACACTTTGGAAAGCTTACTATTTAGGAGTACAACTTGCAGAATCCCCTAGCCAACATCGCCACAGGCTTTACTTTCCATGAAGGCCTGCATGACTATTTCATTTAGTCTGCATTTTGAAATGGATCAATCTGATTTGTGATTTGTGGGCAGGCCAGTTTGTAGTTTTCCTTGATTTTCTTGCATCTGATATGCGGTTGGGAATTTACATCATTGTTAACCAACTTATGACTGAGTAGTTTAGAACTGTGGCATTGCATAACATCCACAATCCCAGGAGAACATTGTCATAGCTGCAATATTGGGACCATCATAGGAGTTAAGTAAATAGCATTGCCATTGTGCAGTGGTTGTGATGTACATCAATATAGCACTTTGTGGAACAGGCTGCCTTTGCACAATGACAGTGCAAGGGGGGGGGGACTATGGCCCACAACAGAGTCACAGGACTTGGATGGTCCAAAACTGGGAGCAGTAGCAAGGCTTAAGTGCCTTGCATCCAGCCAGAGCAAAATGTCCCCACCTTTTACACTGCCTTGATGTGTGGTGGGAACCCTCCATTGTGCAATAAGGCATCTTGTGTGGTGCCCCATTACACATTGTCATGATTCATTAATATAGTTGTGGATTATGTTAGTTGTGGATTGTGAAGTAGGTCTGTCATTGTAAAGGTGTGCTTCATAGCCCATGAGTCAGGAACTCACCCTGCATTTCTCCAAATTTTGTATACATCTCTTGGTGCAAATAACATAGACAAATTCATATAAACTTTATAATGCATGCAACAGTGTTCATTTTGTGGTAAGGTGCTTTAAAATGCACATTTTTATGGTCAAGTGCATGAAAAGTCATATTATGTGAAAATAATGTTAAGAGTAAGGCACTCATTTGTGCTTTTTTTTTAAAAAAAAAAAGATTAATGGACATGGAACTGAGAAAGAAGGGATTTATGGATATCAAATCACCATGAACTAGAAATAGTCCATTATTCTTGTTACATGTGACACCCTAGTGAATGAGCAGAAAAAGAAGACTAGTCTCCATGTGCTTATTGGTCTAAATGTACTGTTCGAAAAAACCAACATGTTTCAGCCTGTAGATAAACTGATTGGCCTTCTTTAGGGGCTACATTAAAAATATAGTTTTGTAAGATATGCCATTCAGTGCAAATGTGAAAAAGTATCTGTGGTAAGGACATCGAGACCTTTGAAAAAAACAAACAGGGGAACATCTCTCTAATTTAAAGAATGGAAGAATGGAAATTCTTTTGGTCAGTTATTTTGAGGAACTACAACACTCTGCATCAGATCTCAGGTTTTGGTTGCTGGAAAAAGTAGTTAACAATGATGAGAAAGTTCTGAAGATAAAGGAAGTGGAGTAGATTTTACATTTGAAATCTTTGACACCAGCAGGTCTCAATAAAGATCCAGATCTCCTTTCATTAATGTAAAACCGCTGCACACCATACATTAAAAAAAAGCATGGTAACTTTTCAGCTAGATTGCATCAGATGTCCTTGAAACTGGTTATACCATATTCTCTAGCCCCTCCTTTATTTCTGACCATCTGTCAAAACAGAATAACAACAACAACAACAACAACAACAACAACAACACAACAACAAGAAGATGAGATTGTCTTATTTTATTGCTCATCTACCCAGCTAATGGAGAGAGTATATTTGTAACTCCAAAAATTTCTGTTGTTGATTTTATTAACGGTACGTATGTATTTGTATTTATTTTTAAAGCAGCCCTGAAGAAGGCCAATCAGTTTATGTACAAGCTGAAACGTGTTAGGTTTTTAAAAAAAATAAATTTAGACCATCAATAAATATGTGAAGACAATGCTCCTTTTTTTGCTGATTCAAAATATGGTCTTTTCAATATCTGTTCTTCTTTTAGACCCTTGTAAGTGAGCAGCAGTGGAGTCTACAGTTGCTCTTTTTTGCCACATAAATTGCCCTGTCCTCCCAAGTTAAACTGAAGCCTCAGCTATGTGGGAAAATACTCTTCCATTACCAGTCCTGCGGTAAAAATGAACCACCAGTATGGCTGGTTGGCATACATTTAATGGGGAGGACTATCTTGTCCTTCACATTGGATAGAAAAATATCTTGGGCTTGCTCTGCTTCCTTATCCTCCTCTTCAAATAATTGCACTATCCCTTACTACGACCAAGCTTGATCTTTCGTGGCTGGGGGTCACTTAGGATCACGTCACACTACGTAATTATAATGTTACAATTCTACTTTAAGTGCCAGGGCTGCATCCTTTGGAATCCTGGGACTTTCAGTTTCGGGAGGGGCATTTAGACTTGTCAGCCAAAGAACTGCAGTGCTTCATCAAACTACAAACCCCAGGATTACACAGGATGAAGCAATATTAGTTAAAGTGGAATCATTGTGATACACTTGTGTATTGTAAAATGGCCCCATAGAAGTAAAAAAAAATTGTATTTACTGTTCCCCAGTACCAATCTTTCTTTTCCTTCTTATAATTTAAAAGCCGCCATTAATGTCTGCCATACATTCCTACCAATGTGATAAGGATAAAAGCTATCATCCCTACTTGTTATTAGATGTTATCTATCTTTCCTAAAAGAGATAAGGAGCCTCTCTCTCCTTTCCTCTATTTTTGCGGGGAGGGGAGCGACAATTGTGTGTCAGTTCGAAAACGGCATATATTGACCTTGATTCTGCTCTGTGCCAGCCTTTCCTCTTCAGTCACTGGATCTTTCATAATCATGTGTGTGCCTTTATGCAAATGCTTGAAGATTAGCCACAGGCTACTAAAGTTTTCATTGGCATGATCTCACGTTGCTTGTTTCCCAAGTTTCATTTTTAATTCAGCTGATGATCAGAAACATAACTATGCAATGTTTTCAGTCAAATACCATTTGAAACTTGATTATTTGTTGTGTGCTGTTCCCAAATTAACTTACAGACCTAGGACTATTAATAAATAAGCAGCTGGAGTAAATCATTAGGAAAAAAAATCTGAGATGCATATTCATAAGGCATTCTCATAAAACACATGCAAGCCTAACCCTGTGACTCACAGTTCTTCAAAAGAGCTAAGGAGGCCATAAAATATGGAAATCTCCTAATGTATCCCAAATGATGTGACTCATTCAAACTCATTCCCAGCATGGCAGGAATTCATTCACATCTTTATCAAAGAACTTGCAGTCAGGAATCCCATCAGAGCAGCCAAGAAGTGGTCCTGCTCTAATAGAATTTTTATACACTTTCCTTTCCTGTGCTACTGGTTCATCCTGGATCATTGCCCACATTTCTGATGTCTTTTTTCCCCTGTGCAAATGCTGTTATATATGATTTGTGCCTCATTTTTTCTTCATGGCACAGATAAAGCAAAATTCTGAAGAATTGTTTTGTGGATGAGTCAGCATGCTGGCTTTCAGTCTGTAGTTAGGCTAGTGTGATCTCCAAATACAGAAGGAACAATATGTGTGGTTTCTCACCCAGCAAGCCAAAGTAGCAGGGGGGAACTAGAGAACAACCTGAGCTTCTTTCTTGGGCTTGTCAGTAGAGAGACAGACCAGGGGTGCAAGGTCCTTCCATATTTGGAGAGATTTCAATATTAATCAACAAAGGAGAGGTGCCCCCTTCACACACTTCTAGACACAGACACACTCACACTCATTCTTGTGAATACAACTAGTATTCCCATCTAACACCTTACTTTAGAATGTAAACCCTTACCTGGTAAACTGTCAAGTCTATATATAGATATTCTCATTTATTTAGAAAAGCTAGTAAGTGAAGCAAAGATGTTAAGGTGGCTGACTTTGATCTGTTTTGAATGGTTCCAGGAATTAAAAGAGAGAGAGAGAGAGAGAGAAAGAGAGAATCTGATGCTTGTAACCTGTTTGTGGAATGTTATATCCAGTTCACTTCTGACATTTGTGAGTTTGACTTTTGCGGGTTTGATTATACACAGTACCTACTTGCCTTCCCCCCTGCTGCCCTGGCTGCCAGCGTCATTGCACTGGAAGCAGGCAAGAGAGTGAAGGGGAGGGAAGATCTCCCCTCCCATGCTCTCCTGCCGCCACTGCCCACCTAATCATGCCAGTGTGGGCAGTGAGAGAATGAAGTGGAGAAGATCTTTCCCTGCCTGCTTTGTCCTATGCTGCTCCCACCTGCGTGATCACAATTGCGTGGGTGGGGGTGGCGAGAAAGTGAAGTGGGGAAGATTTTTCCACACCCAGTGTATCCTGTGGTGCCTCCACCCACACAATTGTGATTGTGCGTGTGGGGGTGGCAAGAGAGTGAAGCTGGGAAGATCTTTCCCAGTTGGCTCTCTCCTCACCGCCCCAACCCATGCAATCATGCAGGTGGGGTTGGTGAGAAAGCAAAGCGGGAAGGTTAACCCCCATGCTTTCCTGCCCCTGCCACTGGCACATGGCAGGCAGGGAGGCAGAGAGAGTAAAGGGGGAAGGATCTTCCTCCACTGTCATGTACAGCTGTCCATGGTCGTTCACATTTTTGTTTTGTTTTTTTTCACTTTTGTGGGGATTCTGTTTCCCTATCCCCTGCAAACATGGATGGCCTACTGTATAGTTTTACTGGTAGGTTCTGCAGTTATCTTCACCTTGATGGTTTGGATTGGACCACACTCACTCTTGCCATATGCCTAATTTTGTAAACACCACACAGGCTACTCTGGAGAGAAAGTAAAGGCACTCTTTATTTCTTCATCCTTGCAGTACGTCGCTCAAAAGCTGCTGATGAAGAAAGGAGCCATAAAGCACGCCGGGCTCGGGATGAGTATCAGCGCCAGTCCTTGAGGGCCATCCAAAAAGGAAGAGTGGCTGGTTTGAGTAACTTGTTCCAGGCAGCTGGTCTGAATAGTGAGCAAGAGGCAAAGCTGGCCAGTGCAGGTCCCATTTCACCCCTGACCACAATGGTACCACCCAGGTTCGTATATATAGATAAAGTGAAACATGTTTGTCTGCCTGTTATAGTTCCATGTGGAGATTGTTGCCAGTGGTGCCCTTTCAGCTTTACTGTGGGAAGCAGTTGGAGGTGAGAGTCTCTTGAGTATTTTGAACATTATATTTTGGAAAAAAAATATACTCTTTCTCTCTGTGTGTTCATTTCCTGCGTTGTCCAGTCGCAATCCTGGCAGTGCCTCTGCTGGGATGGGATGCTCCCTTCTGCACCTGGCCAGTTGCCTGCGGAAGGGAGCACAAGGGACATGCTCCTTCCTTCTGCACTGCAGCTGACATTCTTCCCTTGCTGCAGTGGGGGAGGAAGCCCTTCTGCATGGCTGGGGGTGACTGTAGCATTGGGTGATCAAGAGTGCTTAATGGATGTTTTCTATTAAATGAATATCCTGTGATCGTGATGCATGGGGACATGATGGATGCAGGACCACACTGATGTTGTGCCAAAGCATGACCTGCAGACCACTACTATTGTGTCCCCAATGCGGGACAGCCATGCCATGTAAAAATGGCCTTTATCAGGACAACATCTATATTGAGCCAACTCATCCCCATGAATTGAAGCCTGGCCTTTCAGCTTCTCCAGAATATTTCATCACATATGAGAGTAAACAAAAGCTTCCAAAGGAAGAAAGGGGAAATATTATTTTGCTGTTTTGCTTACGGCTAACATGGCTCCTTTGGCTTTATGCTAATGATAACAATGTGACCAACACATAACTACCGTTTTTTTTCCAAAAAAAAAATGTATATCTTGTAAAACAGTCCTATACAATTGTTTATAACAGTGGTTCTTAAACTTTTCTTTACCATGGACCTCCTTTAAATATCTTTTGTTGCCACAGACAACCAAGACTTAACTCAAGATTAAAACCCTAATATTTATTTAAATTTGCTCGTCAAGGGTCTTCAGATTTGGAGACAAGGGAAAAATAAGTAAATGCACACACTCCTATTATAATATTTTTAAAGAGATGATTCAGTACAAATTTGTCTTTTTTCCTTTCTCTCTTTCTGCTTTAACTATAAACGTTCATAACACTTCTTCAAGCCTTTGTAGAGCCCCTGTAAAAACATTGTGCCCCCTGGGGGTCCATGGTCCCCAGGTTAAGAACCACTGGTCTATAATAAAAGATATGCATTAATAAACTACTGAGTTGACAAAAATGTAGGCCTTCCTAGGAATGGTGCAGTCTGAAATATGATCTGAAATGTGTGTGAGACAAGGCAAGAGGAAACAGCCCTCATGTCACTGGCTGCTACAGAAACCATCCACATGGTACCTTCAGCTGAACCGTGCACCAGTGTCTGCCACACATCTCATGCTTGTTGCATGGAGAATCAGAGGCTAGCTTCCTAGCAGCTAGACTGGTACTGTTGCTGTCATTCCCTACACATTCTCTACACAAGCCTCTGTGTAGTTAGACAACACTACATATTACAACTCATAAATGCAGCTGCTATTGTTGCATTTTTCAGGCCTCTCTGTGAGCAGCCTCAGTGTATCGTCTACACAACATGGCTGCTTCACTCATGTTTTCTGTTTTACTTTTGCCTCAACACAGGGTCAGTGTTGTTTTCTGTTGCTATAATCACACTGATTTGAATATCGATTTACTCAGGATAAACAAAATCTGCTTTCTAAAGGCTGAGCTGCTAGATCATATCAGAGCACTTTGCAAAAGCTCCCTGATAGGTAAACATAATTTAGAAAGCTATCTTAAAGTCTATTGTCTTTCTAGAATTGACAGAAGTACAATATTGAAAATGATTGCATTGGACTATGATTTTGGAGACCAGGGTTTTGATTCTTGGCTTGGCCATGGAAACCCACTGGTTGACCTTGGGCGTGTCACACACACTCAGCCCCAGAAAACCTCATGATAGGTTCACCTTAGGGTCAGGATAAGGCAGAAATGATTTGAAGGCACATCACAACCACAACATATAAATTTTGTGCTGTATTGTCAATAATGGATGAAATCCGACAGTGTCCATCTGCCACAAAAATTAACACTACTAATGGACTGCATTCACCTTTCCCATTAATCCCCATGCACACCCATAAAATCAGCTCTGGGGAATCCTCTAGAGCAGATTTGGCATATGTATGAGGAGCGCTAGGGGTGGGGGAAGAAGGTAAAGAAGACACATAGATTAGATAATTGAATGTTTAATAATCCAGGTTGCATAAAATTTAATGTTGCCCAATGGATGCTAAGTTATTGTGAGAGAAATTGTCTGCTTTCAGGATGTTGGTTGTTTACAATACTGTAACCAAGAGATATCTTCTTTCCCCAAAGAGATTAAAGTGGAAATGTAGAGGGTTGTGTATAAAGGTTCATTGCAAAGATGGGGAGAGGAATGAAAGTGGGTTAGGTGTTCTTATACCTGGAGGTTAGGACTATAGGCTTAAACTAGACAGTTCATATAAGAGTTTGATTTTGACCTGGGATTTTAAAGAATTTAAGCCACAGTCTGGAGATTTCTAGGTGTAAAATACTGCAAGGGAGAACATGTTGGATATTAAAACTAGTGAACACAGAACAAGATGGTCAGGAAGCTGAAGAAGGTAGAGATGGAAGACTGACAGCTACAGAAGGGACATCTCTGGATTAGTGGAGGCATATCAATTTATTTATGGTCCAAGTCACTTTTTCATGAGCTAATTCTATCCCATTTTTGCAATCTACATTTTTTAAAACACACACACGCACACACATATATGTACACAAAATTCAAATTTAAATTTAAAGGGGCAGCCCATGGCATTTTATTGCCAGAGGCAAGGCAGCAAATGGTGCTCCCCCATCCACCCATCCAAATTAAATTGCATGGTATTCAAATCCAGTGAAATTATTTGTGGCATAAAAATCCCCCAAATACCCCTTCTCCTTCCTGGCAGTTAAAAATAGAATAACAAAATACAATAAAAAAATATAAAAAAAATACAATAACAATGTTCATTCCCAGTCTGCTGCCTCTGTCAGCCACTGCACTCTACCTAATGGTAGGCCTAGCTTTGGTATTTTAAAAGGATTTTAGTCCTGAAAACACTCATTTTCAAAATGCATTTTGCTACTTTTTTGAGGGAAGAACAGCATTGGAATATTCTGAAAGAGCAAAAGCTGGTTGAAAACTAAGTTTCAATCTACCCATTAGACTGGAAGGTGTGGATCAGGTCTGTTTGTATTGGACTTTGCAAAGAATTAATTTTTCAAGCACCACTAATCAGGATATGACGGAAGAAACATAAACAGTGTTTAAGCACAGAGAACTTTTGATGTAAAGACAAGGAATTTGTGCTCGGTAGACTACAAAAAATTAGCTTCTTTCCTTTCTGTCTGTGGGAACTGTTGAGGCCTTCAGTGTGAGTGCAGAAAAGGTTTTTCTAAGTGGACCGCAGGAATGAGGTGATGTGACCTTGAGTGCAGCTACAAAGAATGTTTTGGCTAGCCAGCTTTGGAAGATCTTGCCTCATCACTGAGCACCAACATGAGGAGGTTGTGTGCTGTAAATGTAAATGGGTCACCCCATAGGGTCTGGGGTATGGTTAAGCCCTTAAAAAGGCTTAAGTATGACACTACAATTCACCATTTACGTCAATTCCTGCTGGTCATGCTGCTCTAAGGATTAATGTATGGAATGTATCCAGACATGCTGCCATTCAGTTTTTTCCATGCTGATGTATGTTCCTGTCTTGCTTATTGCTTCTTGGTATGCTGCCAGAAGCCCTAACTTTTATCTCAGTGTGCTTTGCTAAATAAATAGCCCTGAGTCTTATCTTTTGAGTCTACGGAACTTTTTTTAGCCTGACTGGAGCTGCTTGGTTGCAGCTGGACATTGCTGCCCTGTCAGCACTTTGCCCATGCTCTGAGGAGCTACCTTTCCTGTCAGGAATTTGAGACATATTGTCCTCTTGCTTTCAAGACACCTTTAAAAATCAAATATACAAATAGGAAGAAATCCATACAACTCAACTTTTTGGTTTCCAAAAGTAGTGAGGTCTGGTTTTAATGTATTAGGGGTTAAAAAAGAGGAAAAAGGAAGATTTGTAATTATACAAGGTGTAATGGGGGGAGAAAAGTACATATTAGTTAAGGTATATGCTCCAAATGAGAAACAGAAAGAACTTAATGAAAAAATATTTAAGGAATTGCAGGATATACAGGGAGATTTTACAGTGATGGCGGGAGATTTTAATATGGTTATGGATAAGTGGGAAGACAAATCTGACCCACCAACAAGGGATAGATTTAATAATATTACAGCCTTGAATAAAGCAATGAATAGAAATGGGTTGAAACACATCTGGAGACCATTAAAGGGGGATGAAAAGAAGTATACGTATTATTCATCAGTTCATAAAAATTATTCTAGAATAGATTTTATTTTTGTATCTAAGAATATGGTTCTGAGGATATTAAATAGAGAAATAGGAGTGATAAGAGTCATGGACCATGCTTTGGTAAATATGGATATTGCGTTTTGGATGAATTACAGAGAAGCAAAAAGACGGAGGCTAGACACTAGAATAATTAATTATAAAGACAGAGAGAATGGCAGGATATATGAGATATTAATAACCGGGAGGTTTCTGAAGTGGTGTTATGGGATATTATAAAAGTGGTTGCAAGAGGGGTTTGTATTAAGGAATCATGTAATTTAAAAAGACAACAGGGAGAGAGAAAAAAATCAAAGTCAGAAATGGAAATAAAAAAATTAGAGAATAAATATATCATAGATAGGAGTAAACAAATTTATATAGAATTGCAATCAAAAAGAAATGAATTGGAGAAAATAGAAATTGATGAGGTCCAAAGGAATTTGAAATATTTGGGAAGAGATTTTTTGACTATAGCAATAAGAATTCTAAAATGCTGGCAAGATCTGCACAGTCTAAAAAGGCGAGGAATATGATTGGTATAATTAAAGATAAAACAGGTAAGATATGTAGAACAATGAAAGATAAGATAAAGATATTTGAAGAATTTTATCAAGAATTATATCTAGCAGGGAAAAGTCAGTGGAAAATATTGAGGAATATATTGAAAAACATTGGAAAATAAAAATAAAGGAAGAGGATAAGGAATTAATGGAACAACTGGTTTTGGAAAAAGAAGTAGAGGAAGGTTATAGATAAATTAAAAGGAGAGAAATCACCAGGAATGGACAGGTTGGGGCCGGAACATTACAAAAAATTTAAAAAGAATTTAATATCTAAATTGAAAGTATTATATAATAAAATAATAAATGGAGATAGGTTTCTACTGTTGTGGGAACAGTCTTTAATAGTATTGATTCCAAAACCAGATAAAGGTTTGACAGATCCAGGATCATATAGGCCCATATCATTAATAAATCAAGATGCTAAAATACTGACAGCAGTAATGGCAAAAAGAACGAATAAATTCATGCACAAATATTTGCAAAAAGATCAATGTGGTTTTGTGCAAGGAAGACAGATGTCAAATTTAATTAGTAGAGTACTGAATAAAATAAATATAATTGAAAGGAACAAACAAAAAGCAGGAATAATGGCACTGGACATATACAATGGCATTGGACATATACTTTGACTGTGTGGAATAGCCAGCATTAAAAATAACACTAAAGATGTTGGGATTGGGTGAAAAATTTAGAGGACTGATAAATCGGTTATATTCGCATAACACAGTGATAATAATGGTGAATGATGGATTGACATAACAAATTCAAATATCTAGAGGCACAAGATGAGGTTGTCCTCTCTCCCCAATTTTATTTGCAGTGGTGATTGAAATTTTGGTGAATGTTATTAGAAAGGATGATAACTTGGAAGGAATCGGGATTAAGGAAAAGAATAAAGTAAGTTTGTTTGCTGATGATACCTTGCTGACAATTAAAGATCCATTAAAGAAAATGGATAGAATAAATGAACGTTTAAAGAAATTTGGAGAAATGACAAGGTTACAAATAAATTGGGCTAAATCGGAGTTAATGCTGTTCGATCATATTAAGACAGAAGAACAAGATTTCCTAAAGAGAAAAAAATAGATATTAAGTTAAAGGATACAATTAGATATTTGGGAATAAATATTACAAAAAATTTACAAAGATTAGAGGGAAAAAATATAACAGACTAAGACAAGAAGTGAAAAGGAAATTAGAGGAATATAAAAATACTAAGCAGTGAGGTCTGTTAGGACAGACGTACAGGGATGCCAATGAAGAAAGCATATCGTCAGAAGTATATCCCTAATCTTAAGCCTTTTCATCCTCAGATATGAGCCTGGTTGTGCTTCTAAACATCATACCTACCATGTATTTTTAAATTTTTTTTAAAAAGTATTTTATTTTGCTCTTGACCATCACAACACTCCATAGTAATATATTCCCATTAGTTGATAAGATGATGTCTCTTTGGCCATTTCCGCATGGGATTTTTAAAACGGGGCAGAGCGTCCTCCAGGGAGGATGTCTGCACCTGGGAGCGGACTGGGTCGGACCTACTTAAAGTAGATCCGCACCCCAGCCTGTTCCGGAACAACCCCAAGTGGTCGTCCAGCATGCTTTTGAAAGACTGCTAAAAACAGGTCTTTCAAAAGCACAGAGTGTGCCAGTGCAAACCTGCTCCCTTGTGCAGATTTGCAGGCTCGCACCAATGCGAGCCTGCGATCTGCCGGGGGCGGCCTTTAGGCTGGCAAGCTTCAGCGGTTGGTCAAGACCCTAGACCAACTAGAAGCCGCCATTTTCAATGCCGGAGCAGTGTGGAGCGACGAGCACGCACTGCTCCAGAGCAGCGTGGAACAGACCGGGGAGCCAAAAAGTCCGGTAAGTAGCGTCACGGGGCGATTCCCTCACCCCGTGCGAAAATGGCCTTTATTTAATGCATGTTTCCTTTTATGTGTTGCAAACCAGTTGCCCATTTATTTCAATAGAAGATAATCCCCTGAGTATTGTGAAAGAGGGAGTTAGTATTTTCCTGTTACTCACTCACACCACACCTTTCATACTATTATCATGTTTCCCTCCAGTGCTTTTATTTTTTTTTTAACCTGAAACATCTCACATAACTAAAAGAGCCTTGGATGTAGTGGGTTCTCTGCAGGTGCTCTATTGGGGTTTGCCAGATCATTCAGTGTCACAGGTAAAGGACAGGTGTAGCCATAGCTACCATAGTGTTTCTTAGTGCAGGGTCTCACTCCTAAGTACTCTTATAGAGCTCACATAATTGATCCAAAGCCTTCCCTAAATTCTGAGAGATGAAAGTGAAAATCCAACAACTAGAGGGACCTGTTAGTTTCTGAGCATTTGGGAAGCAGACTCGGTGAAATATAATAGAAACCTGCCCTGTATTCAGTCAGACCACTGTTCCAGTAATGCCAACTCTGACTGGCAGTGGCTCTTCAAAGTCTGAATCAGTATTTCTCAGCCTTATTTGGGGATGTTGGAGATTGAACGTGGGCCTTCTACCAGAACAGCAGGTGCTTTGCTATGAACTGTGGCCATACATCTAAAGACGAAGGCCAGAATCTTGTATGGGATTTAAGTATGTGTAAGCACCACAAGTTATGGTGCGGTGTAGTGAATCTCAACCCAGTCCTCCAAACCTGCACATAAAGGCAAGTAGCCATTGCAATCAACAGAGGTCTGCTCCCTTGTTGATCGAGAAGTTCCTGGGTGCTATTTGCACCCCCTCCAGATCTCTGGTGCAACAGACAGAAGTAGAACCCCTGTTATAATTCCCTTCCTGCTAGAGATTGCTTGCACACAGGATGAGTGGGAATAACAGTCAGCTGCTTGCCAGTCAACAAGAGAACAGTTGGTTGCAGCAGTTGGTTCCTCCAGTGCTTCAGTAGCATTGACTTTCAAGAATTTTTTTCTTCATGAAATCTGTCCCCTTTGGCAGTAAATCTATTCAATAGTGTTGCATTTTTTTTGCACTTCTCAAAGGCAAGAAACATTACTATTTTTAAAAAAATATTCTAAATTGTGAGCTGATGCAAATATAACACTAACTGCATTTCAACTGTGTGACATTGAGAGCCACATCTCTTTTTTCACTCCTTTCTTCTATGGAGAAAATTCCACACACCCCCATGGTTAAAAGAACAGCTAACCTTTAACCACAGCTAATGGAAATGTCAATATTGACTTTAATACAGACAGGAACATGAAAATCTTTTGAAATAATTGTATCAGAGGCTGGTTAGGCAGAAACCAAAGTTTAGTTTATTTGGCAGTTGATCAAATTAGACTGTCAGTTAAACCCATTAAAGCTTGCAGATGCAATTTTAAACTAACAACTTTAAAAATCTACACACTAAACTCACATCAAGACATGTGATTAAGGTAAAGCTATTAAGGAGGTTGGCAGACACAAACTTTAAGAAAACAAACTAGGTTGATGAATAAGTTGCTCAGACTAAGGAGCCAGGCCAAAGTCAGCAGCCTTATAGGGTCAGCTGAAATTGGATTGGTTGCTAGTAATCACCTGACTTCTGTTGAGCTAGTAGATGCAGTACTCTTAGGCCAGCTGTGACAGTAATTGGCCTTAATTCAACATTCCCTCAGTGAAGTGGAAGGATCAGAGTAGGTCTCGCTATTCCCCATACTAGGATAAATAATGATGACTTCAGTGCTGAGACCAGCAGCAGTTCTTTGGAAGTCTTAGCACTCTTGTAATCACTGTACATCTGGCTATACCCATACAAGACAGATTCAGGGCTCTAATGTAGGATGGGAAGGAGCTTTTGGGCTCTTTTAGAGTGGACAGGCATACCAACCTCTCCAGCACTTGAGAAAGCACAGCTGCATATGTAACTCCATGCCTGGACACCCATGTCCACCTATGGAGTGGCACCAGACTACAGAGCTGCTCTCTATTCTGGCAAGCTCTCACAGCAGTAAAGAATGCAAGGCACTTAGTTCATGTAATTTACTGCATCCTAAAAACAACTACTTGGGTGCCGTCTGCTTTGCTAGAACCTGTGAACCAAACAGTACTCATAATCAGAAATACAGAAAATAAAAAGATTGTTGTTATTGTGTGTGCTTTCAAGTTGTTTCTTACTTATGGCAAACCTAAGGCAAACCTATCATGGGGTTTTCTGGGCAAGAGTTGTTCAGAGGTGGTTTGCCTTTGCCTTCCTCTAAGGCTGAGAGAACGTGACTAGACCAGAGTCACCCAGTGGATCTCCCTAGCAGAGCAGGGATTCAAACCTTGGTCTCCAGAGCTGTAATCCAATGCTTAGATCACTACACTATGCTAGATCTCCAGAGTAGGAGATTCAAAATTAAACTGATTGGGAGATCAGAAATTATGGTCTAAATCCAGTTGTTAGTCCCAATGAGATTAGACTCAGTGAGTCAATTGCTGAATAATAAATCAACATTTATGCAGATCCCAATATTTCAGTGGGTCTATTCTAGTTCTGTTCTAGGGGCCTTTCTGCACTAGATTGCTATAATGCCATTATTCCACTTTCAACATCCTATGGAATCCTGGAGTTTGTAGTTTAGGGAGGGGCATTTAGAATTCTCAGCCAGAGAGCTCTTTGGCCTCAGTAAACTACAAACCCCAGAATTCCACAGGATGTTGAAAGTGGAATAATAGCACTATAACAGCGTGTGGAAAGGCCCAAGTAGTAACTGGATTTGGGCTTTTTTTTCCTTCAAGCAAATTTGACATGGGAGATTTTGGTTGCCAGTTTCCTCCTAAAATGCATTTTCAACCATATTTGTTGAGCTTTCTTTGCTGTTTGTATTGCTCCCTTGGCTGTCTGATGAATTCTGTGAATTTCCAATAATGAAAAGTAACCCAGCATAGCAGATGGAGTTAGGGAAAGTTTTACCAGTCCTCCTGGGTTTACATGGCACCATATGATATTATTAATAGTCTTGGTTTTATGAACAAGCTAGTGTAAACAATAACATGCTGTTAATTTTTTAAAAATTTACTAAGACAAAAAAGTTCCACTAAGTAAGAACAAGCCTCTTTGCATTGACTTGTATTTTCATTTTTAATGTCAAGACTTGCAATTGTCAGTCTTTGTTCTTATGAAGTCTGGCAGCCCAGCAGGACGAAAGGAACCCCAGTCCCTTCTTGCTCAGTGTTTTGTGTTCTGATCTGACAAACAATCTCTTTGACTTGATGTGTTTTGATACAGCATCTTGCTCCTAATGGTTGCTGGCATTCCCAGTTTGATTGGGGAGGTTTTTTTTTCAATGTAGTCTCTAAAAGGCAGTAAAATCTCTATGATATACTTGTATACTGTTTGTCAAAGTAATAATCCCATTACTTTTGTTATTCCAAGTGACTTTCAGTAAGTGCAGCTTTCTTGAAATAAAGTCATAAAAACACTAATACATTTGAAGGACTGTTGCGTATAATTCAGCTTTGAGTTCTAAGCCTTCCAAAGTGTAGCCATTTAGTGTAAAATTCAGCAGCAGTTAGATTAAAATTGTTTCTTAATTCTCAAGTGAGAATGAAAAGGACTTTAAAAGGGTACGAAAATTATCCTATATTTATGCAAAGCTGTTTATCAATCCCCAAGTGATATTATTTTATGATCACAGAGTCAGGTATTCTTGCACAAGCTGTAGAGTGCATCTGTTTGGACATTCACATAAGAAAATAAGGATTTAATAAGGATTCTCAACATGTTATGCCACTGAAACACAGACAAATATTTAAGTTAGTTTTTTCTTGCCATAGGCAGTGGCGGAGCTTGGAGTGTGTGGAGAGGGGGTGGGAGGGGTGTGGCTATGGTGTGAGGGGCAGGGCCACTGTGTGTGGGGGTGTGGCTGAGGTGTGTGGGGGAATTGCCAGGGTGCGTGGGGGCGTGACTATGGGCCAGGACACCCCGAAAACATTGCTGCCTGGGATGGACTGCCCCCACAACCCCCTTTGTCCTTATGTGACTGACCATAGGAGGCTTGAATCAGGATACAGTGTGATCCTAACTCAGGGATCCTAATTCCTAACTCACTGTAGGGTTTAGGATTAGGCACTTGTTCCTTAGCCAGTAGAAGTATCCTCCTTCTGACAGGACTGTCTTCTACCAGGTGATTTCAGAGATCTACCAGCCACAGCAGCTGGCTGGGAGAACTGCTCTGTTGCCTAAGGTATGTTAGTAGAAGAGCCAAGAAAAGGACAAGAGGAGAGCTGAGTTACACCGGATCCAAACTTCTTTCTCCAGCTTAATTACAATGACAGACAAAAGTTAGGCCATGGCAAGGGTTGTTCTAAGTAATTTCTATCAACCCTAGACTGAGTGGGTTTGGCTCTTGCTCATCTTTACCATTTAGGATAGCATCCTAAGTTATTCAACCAATATCTGGTGTGTCCTGATAAAACTGGACCTGTGAATTAATAAAATATTTCCTTTCATTTGATCAGTTGTCTGTTTCTAACTGTTTAATAATTAAAGGTTAATTGCGTAAATATATTTACATATTGGAAAACTTTTATGCTACAGAATACTTTTTCTTAAGTATAAGAATGATTAATACAGCTAATAATTACTGTTGGCTATATCCACTTTTGCATTTAAGAGAAATTTTCCTGCTTCCTAAAAGTTTCGCAATATATACACATTTTTAATCATCTGAAGTTTAATTCTTAACCTAAGCATTTACCCCAGTGGACATGTTAAGTACTTGGTTCTAAATGGAGAGAAGAATTCTGCCAGCCACTACTTCTTTGAATTTCTGAGTGGACACAAATGTGAGATATAATTTCCTTCATCCTTAGCAGGATGCTACAGATAGGCAGATTATTAAATACTTAAATGTACATTGTGTGTAAGTTTTTTATTATCATCATTATGCAGAAAGGATTGTCTGCATGCATACTAAAATGTATTGCAATGGAACAATCATAAATTGCCATTCTTTGCTATAAAACTGTTTTGCCAAGCAGTATGGATTCTAAAAGTCATCAGTGAGACAGCAATCACTTGCCAAAGGGAAGCCATTTTTGGCCAGAGTCTCTAGAGACATGAAGACCTAAATTCATCTAAACACTAGCTGAGTAAAAACTCTCATTAATCCAGCTGGGTTGGATTATACTTTTGTCCCCTTTGTGCATCTTGTTCAACTGATCTGGAAGTTCAGGGTAGTATCCTGTAAAAACTGTATCAGACTGTATCTTACACTAACCCTGAATTTAGGGAACAAGTAGCATTACAGTAGCATTACAGGCTAGCATTGCAACATAATTGGATGTAGGCTAAAATTTATAGTGAAAACAACTAGAAGGGTTCCTCAAAATATTACTAGAAAGATAATACTTCTATACTTCATATTTAGACTTAAAACCCAGTGAAAGCTTCATTTTACCTAAGAAACTAGAGACATTCTAAGGGAAAATTGGAACTAGTATTTGACTTTGTGTGTTTTTAAAGAAAATGTGTTTTATTGTGTAACTGTGGAATAATGTTTTGTTTGGTCACAATATCTGCGTGGTTTTAACCTCCATTTCTCTTTAATTTAATACAGCAAAGCCTGGGAACGGCCTCCAAGGCCTTTCTCCAGAGAAGTCATAATTCAGTGGTTCAGAGAAGAGCAGCTTCCTCGCCGTGCTGGATTTGAAAGGAACTCTAATACCATTGCACCTTGGTTCCATGGTAAAGCTGATCTTTATTGACATTCTTAAGTATGAAGGGCATTTTGAGGAAGCTCATGGAGATGATGGTGGGGCCCTGGAGAGGTTTGTTTGTGTTCTGAAGGGAACTGGAACAGATGAGATGTGCCGAACCTAACCCTGAAAGAACTGTTTTCTTATAAAGCTAATCTGAGGTGGATTATGTCTCGTTCTCCACATGATACTACTTCAGCTTCTTACGTAGCTATTAGCAGCTGTAGGACCTGAGAATTCTGTGGAGGGGATGTAACCTGTCAGACTACTCATGCTCATATTTATTTATGTGTTTATTATACTTTTATAAATCTCCTGAATAGCGTTATTCTCTCAATGGGTTAAAACATAAATGTATAATAATACAGCTGTAAAAATTCAACAACATAAAATGACAATTTGGAACAAAAACCCATCATAAAAAAATTGCCACATATAATTTAAAAAGCCAGAGAACTAATAAATATGTGAACCTCTGACTGACACCTTAATGGTAAATACAGGCATTAAGTCTGACTCATGTCTATGTATGTCTTTTTTTTGGGGGGGGGGGTCATTGTGAAGGTTGGTGTTTCCATCCTTTGCAATGACCAAAACTCTCCCCAAGACTTTCTGTTGAACCTCTGCTGCCCTCCCACAGTCATTCCATGCATATTGGAGAGTGGGGTGTGGTGGCATAGGTGGAGAAGCATCTGGCCTTATCCCTGTACCAGAATGATAACATCATCTCCTAAAGCCTCCGAAGCACCCCACTAGATTTCAGTGAACAAAGTAATGATTCCTTGTCTGGCTATGGGATCATAGACTGTTCTCTCACCCAATTCTACCCATGGGAGCGGGACTGCAGTGGCTCAGTGGTAAGTTTGGGGCATGTAGAACAGCCAGCTGTAGCAAAGGCCACATTTGGAACCATTATGTTACACTGTGCCATACAGGATCTCAGCCAGTTCCAGAATATTTAAAATAAATTAATAAAATGCCTAGGAAGAAATTTGGTTAGCACCTAAAAGATCATAAAGAAGGCCTCTGTTAGCCACCTGTCCCATATACCTTATTAGGGACACATGAACAGGCCATCTGAAGATGATAGTGAGATTTGGGTAGACATATCAAGAGAGACTTGCAATATTGCAAGCTGCTATTGGTTTTAAAGGGGGATATAGCACTTCGAATGTGGAAATTGACTGGGAATTATAGCCATGTGTCATACGTTTAAAAGTTGTTCCATGGAAACACAATCTTGAATATGCCATAAAAATATGAAGGTCTACAAATATTCCTCTGCTCAGTGGTTGGTCTTGTTAATATTTTTTTAAAAATTTTTTTAAAAAATTGAAAAATGAGAAAACTAGGCATCTGGAGGGTTACTAGCGTAGCTTACACGAACTTTCATTCATGTAACTCAGGGGTCAGAATCATGTGGCTTTCCACATATCATTGGGACTGTAGGTCCTATCTATCCAAGCCACCATATCCAATAATGAGGAATGCTGTGAGTTACAGTTCAGCAACATCTGGAGGGCCCCATGATCCTCACCCAGGGTCTACACCTACAACACATATGTATGTTTATCAACCCTGTGAATGCTAGGCTGACATGTGAGCTGCTGTCACTTTTTTTAAACATCTTTTAGCCCATAAATTTAGAAGGTGACCCCAGGGAAACCATTTTCTATAACTCTCTAGCTATGAATAAAAATGGCAATAATCCAAATATACCTTGCAAGCTTGTTGTACTATTAAGATAATAGGTGCTAACTTTTAGTAGATTTTTAAATACTCAAAGGCAGTAACAATGACAATACAGACAGATTGTTTCTTTGCTTTTATCTTTCCCTTGCAATGACGCTTCCAGTGCTCATCTACTCATCTCTCTTGGATTTAGAGATTTATTCGTTGTGATCGGCACCATTTCATGCAGAAGAGTGCCATGGGATAAGTGGTGGGGTTCTTCACTGTTGCTTTGAATATCTGTTTTAGTTTTCATGATCATAGTTCCTCAAGCAAAGTAGCCCAACATTTGATGGGGAAAAATGCAGGGCTGTTTAAAGAAAAAATTATCCTTCCCTGGATTAAAGAAATACACATATTTGAGAAAACTCTTTCAATAAATCAATAATATTTTCAGACTGTTATTGATTCTGCATCCAAAAAAGGGATCCATTTTAAAGTTGTATTGATAGATATTTCAAATGTACATCAGTTTTGATTTTGTGGATACTATCAAACAATTTTGATTAGGAAGAATAGAAACAATGCACTGGAGACTGTGTAAAATCATCAGGACTCTCTCTCTCCCCTTCCCTCATCTTTTCAGTGATGGCTTTGTCCCTTGGGTGTAGCCGCTTTTGATGTCATTTTCCCCCTTCAGAATGGATGCTTTCTCCATTCTTGATTATTCATATATATAATCCCACCCCATCTGGAGTCACATGGTGAACAAGATGATGTTTCAGTTGTATGTACCCAATCAGCTTTGACTATTCAGTGTCACTCATAAAAAATAAAGGCCATTGGGACTATGTGAAGGCAACTGAAAACAACATAAATCTGCCAGCATTTCCATAAAGGAAGCAGCAGAATTGCTAAAAGAGGGAACCATTCTCCCTCCTTGTCAAAAATATTTTGCAAATCATGTTGAGTAATTTCTACTTAGCCTCAAGTTTTATTTTATCTAAGGACAGATCTGTTTAAGCTGTATAGTGAGAAAGTTCTTCTTCAATCCAAGTAGTGTACAGATAGAAAGCATTGTCAGCAAAGTCTGGGTGAAATTCCCTTGTACAAAACTGCTGGATGGTTCTCTGTGTATGACAGAATTTGTGGTGCACTTGACCTGAAGTAACATCTCCTTCTGCACTTGAGCTGTTCAGTCCCCATCAGTTGCATACCATTTTTGGCTCTGCCTCAGCAAAATGCAAGAAATTCCTTCACACAAGGA
Organism: Cyclura pinguis; assembly: GCA_030412105.1. NCBI lineage: Eukaryota > Metazoa > Chordata > Lepidosauria > Squamata > Iguanidae > Cyclura > Cyclura pinguis. The sequence continues at coordinate 119,085,233 of CM059601.1, read as the reverse complement.
GTGTAGCTTGCTCCCAATGAATCCAGGTTGAAGCAAAGCTCCTCTGAAGATGCCAGCCACAGATGCAGGTGAAATGTCAGGAGAAAATACTAACAGAACACAGCCTCAAAACCCCGGAAGACCCACAACAAGCAAAGCTCCTTTGCTCTAAATTTATACTGGAGACATCTGTGTGTAATGTATAATGAAAAAGTGCTTTTAGGTATCTCTTTACTAGTTCCACTCCCTTGCAGAATAGTAAGTTATTAGAATAATGGATAAAGAATTAAATCATCAGGACTTCTGATGGATTGGAAGTAAAGAAAAACTCAGTTACAACTGGTTCACCTCTACATTTAAACCTGTTAATGAGGTAGGCAACACACAATCAAAGAATTGTATTAAATAGGACATATGCCAAAATTAAGAAATCCTGCTTGCCTGATACAGAAAGCTTTAACAATAATGGAAAATGTCTGAGTAAGTGTCTGCATTCATGTTATGTGAAGCCATTATTCAGCAGTAGCGGTACAGTGGAGCCAGGGTTGTCAGGTCAAAACAACTGGTATTTTTAATCAGTGTGGGAATAATGTCATCTTTCCTCCCTCACCAATCCTGGCTTCCCTTTTGCCTCTGAGCATAACTGTATTCCATACAGGAACTGAAGGGGAAATGTTTTTTCCCAGTTCTCATGTCAAGTTTTTGTGGGCTGACATGACACTGAATGGGTAAATAAGAGCCATTGCTTTGCAAGAGGCCCAGCTGCTGAAAACACCAGAAAACTCCAAAAAGAGGGTTGTCCATATGGATCAACTGGAATGCCTGCATTTGGAGACTCTCTTTAGGGTCTCTTTGGCAGAGTTGAAACATCGTAAACCCAAACTGGAATCAGGGCCCTTCTTTCTGTTCTCATTTGGACCTCTTTGGTAAAAATAAACCAGATACAACCAAAAACAAAGGAGGAAAAATATGGCACCCAGTAGCATCAGTGAATCCAAGTTCTGCCATAGAAAGCTGAAAATTTGCTCTCATTCAGATTCTCAAACACTAAAAAGAAATGTAGTTATTGACAGTCTTGTAATAGGGAGATAAATCTTTCGCTATTTAATCCTTGTGTGCAAGCATGAATAACTACTGTAGACTTCTCCCTGCTGTGGGAGAAAATGAATATTTCACCACAGTATAATGCCTGCATTTAAATGTCCTGAAGTGTTGCAGAGGGATTATTTTGTGAGTAGAAATATATTTCTTTTTCTTTTTCTCTTTCTTTCTTTTTTTCACACAACACAAGAAAATGTGTTTCCAGCACAGGAAACATTATTTTCTGTGCAGGAAACCCAATTGCTGGAAACATTTTTTTTTTTTTTTTTTTGCAACATGCATTTTCCTCCACACAATAACTCATCCACAACTCTTTGGGACATTTGGATACTGGGAACAAAAACTGCAAAAGTTCAATTGCTCTGTAATTTTTCTTGACAGAGTTTCCTGGTCTTCTTCTTCTTTTTTTTTTTTGGGACTTGTAAAAGAATAATTGAGAATAATCTTTCAATCCCTACCTTGGAATATGTGGATATTATATGAGATGGCCATTTTGATTACATTCCACTCCTACTTAATCTAGAACTGATTTGAAGCTTTTGACAGGAACATTCTTGGTGATTTTTAGGAGATGAGTGTGTCAGGAAATGAGGAATAAAATCAGGCATTCTACACAGGATGGGAGAATACTGAGCAGTTAACTGCTTCTTAAGAACAGGGTCTTATTAAAGAAGCTGTGGTGTTTCCTTTCCTTCTCCTTCTCCTTCTCCTCCTCCTCCTCCTCCTCCTCCTTTTCCTTTTCCTTTTCCTTTTCCTTTCTTTTTCCTTTCTTTATTTCTGGTTGATTCAAATGGCATAGAGCTGCTGCACTATGTTCCAAGGCAGGCCAACACATTTCACGTAGATGCGTCTGAAGCACCATTACATCAAGAAACAGTGCCATTCTGACTGAGGCATTGCATGTGTGTTTTTGTGTGGGGTTTTGTGTGGGTGTAGGGGAGATGGCAGCAGACTTTTTTACTCCTCCCAGCAATGCCTAAGTTAGATCAACACTATGCCATAATGTACTGCCATTCCAGGGGCATTTAAGGAAACATTAGACAAATCCTAATTGACCGGCAGATTTTAAAACATAGTGAATTTATACTGGAGATCTGAGAAAGTAAAAGCTACTCCTTTTCTCCCAGCTGTGCAATTACAGTGCACCTCTGTTTGTGTGGGGGTTACATTCCAGGAGCCTTTGCATAAAACAAAAAAAAATATGATTGCTCCATCCCATTATCATCAATGGACACAATGTATACACATTTGTGCTGGCATCAGCACATGCCTGGTGTATCCACTGATGTTAATGGGACACAAGGCTTCATGTGACCTCATGTTCATGTGTGTGCAGGTTACACCAGTAGAGGGTGCAGTGTGTAGCCAGGAACTGTCTGGATGCACCTCTGGCCAATTAATGAATGCTTCTGTCAAGGGGCTGGAGTTTTACGTCAGTGCTGTTTAGCAGCTGTTGTCCAGCTGGGCGAAGTACTGCACAAGAGTTCCTTCCACAACTTCTGAGAAAGTACCTACATTGTGATAAACCCCAGTTACATCAGTGCAAATCATTAGAAGACTGCAGCCATGATATCCCACCTGACAACAAACTCCAGTGGCTTTGCACTGCTTGAAGCAACTGGTTGGATTGTTTAAAACAATTCTGTCCCCTCTTCCCGCAAAACTGCTGCTCCAGCTTTCTAGATAAACTCTGATACTTGAATAAAGCTGCTGAAAATATTTTCCCAGTCTACAGGCTGCAGATAGCACTATAGAGAAGCGAAAATCTCAGTTCTAAATCCCCAACCATTTGTCTTTTGAAGTGGCAGAATCTAGCAACAGATCCATTATGTGTGACTGCTTTTCTTCTGTGGCTTGGCTCTTCCTCCAAACACGACTTCCAGCCACTACAGAGCAATCTTCTCTTCTGAATGTGGCCATGGAATGCTCCAGTTGTGGAAACACATTGGAATTGTGTTGAAATTTCAGTAATTTTAACATTCACTTTAAAAATAGTGAATGTTAAAACTACCAAAGAAATTGTATCTCTCTCTCCCAATTTCACCTTGTTAAACTTTTATGTTCCTGGTTGGCCCCCATTTTATTCCTCATGGTGCTACTTTTCTTCCCCCCACTGCCCCATGCTCCATCTCCTTTACCCTGTGCTCTAGTTGAATCTGATGTGGACACCTGTGTGACTTTGTTTGCAAACCGCCAAGATGCACAACAATACTTATGATGGAACAATCACATGGGTTGTCACTTGATGATATGAGACTGAGGACATGATAGTGAGGACAAAGAAGATGGGAGAAATTGGTCTCAATTGCAATGTTGTTGATGCAAATCTATTTTCAGTGCGTACAAGAAATCATAGATTGGGAGTCTCTTCATACTACACAATTATAGCACCATGATTCCACTTTAAATGTCATGGCAACAACCTATGGAATCCTGGGGTTTGTAGTCTGATGAGGCACTAGAACTCTCTGGCTGAGAATTCTATCCCCGTTCTTAACTGCAGATCCCAGGATTCTACAGGATGTTGCCATGGCAGTTAAAATGTGAAAGGGCCTCAGGTGAAGCACTGTTTGCCACTTTACTAAAATATATATGAAAAAAGTAATCAGGGTTCACTAAGCTACAGGAGCAGCAGGGCTTTTTGATAAATGAGTGGACAAGAATGAGGAAGCATTTGGATGGGGCATCAGCATATGTCTGTGTACAGTGCCTCTACTGTTGCAGAAAGGGTTGATCCTACCATTAGCTAGCAAATTCCAGGGGACAGCCTTGGCTGCTCCTTTTGAGTCCTGTGCTGCTGTCCTATAGCAGAACTATGTGTGCTACATAGCCTGTCCTATGCCCCAAGCTGCTATTTGAGCTATAATGGAGGAAGCTCCCCTGTCGCCTGAGTTAAATGTTAAGAATCAGATACCCATCCAGTCGTCTTTTTTTTGTGAAAGGGATGGAAAAAGAGGGTATTTTTTCCCCTTCACTTCAGGCAGTACAAAGTCTTGGGGTGGCTTTGATGAGAGAATATATCCAATAATATCACCCTGTTTGGGAGCGTATGATGGCGGCTGAGTGGGATGATGGCAATTTTCAAGGTCAGTCAGTCTTCAGTTGTATAAAAAAGCTGATTGCCTTGTCAACTCCAATTCCATTCCCCTGAGATTCCTGCTGGGATGTTTCTTTTTCATCCTGTGTTCTCGCCAATAATTTGATCCTTCAAACAGCATGTCACTTCACTTTAGCTTTTAATAATTGTTTAAGTCCATCCATCCTTTTGAAGGCCTGACCGTTGTTGTTCTAGGACCATTGTAGTTGAGACGTGTCTGCACCAATGAGTTATTAGCAAACATGATAAATGTTTCAGAGCCACGGCCTCCCGGAGGAAGAAAGTGGAGTATCCAGGTGAAGTAACGTGAGCTGGGGGCATATGGCAAGGAGAAAGGAAGCAAAAAAAGGCCAGCATTGCTATTGCTCTGAAACCAGAGAGTCAGGGAGCTGAATAATTCATGCCAATGGTCTAATCATTAATGTGAAAATAGGCTTTGCTAGCCCTCCACTATATGCCAAACATCTTTGCTTTGTGTTTAACTGGGAGTCAAGTGCAGTAGATGATGGATGGAAAAAGATTGCTTTAGGGGACAGCTGTTACTGATTCAAAAGGGGGGAAATGTGATTACACAGTGTGTTAGCACAGATGTGGAGATAAGCTTGCTTGCTAAAGCAGGAGTAGGCTTAAGAACTAGAAGGAGGCCGTTTTGGACACAACATGCCCAGGGCAGAGCAAGTTGATAACCAACCATGGAATAATGAGAGCAGACAGAGAGAATGGGGTTGAACAAGGGCCATCTTATTTAACCTAAAACCTATTTAAACTATGTTGAAACTGGAAAGGAGCAAGATGGGAGAGCAACCTAGTGCAGGATCAACTAGGTCTAGTGTCACCTTTGACTTCCTTCTCAGTCTTCCTCTGTGTGAACCACCTGAGCTCTAAGGGCAATTCAGTAACTGGATTGCTCCCTGTCTGGCCTTCTGATTGAAGGCAGGATTAAGGTGTATTCTTCCCTGCCACAAGATGTAAAATGAGGGCAAAGCCCCTAGGTCTGCCCCAAAGATGGTCTTTTTCCACACATACCCTGGTTTGCAGGACCTAAAGAGGCAGTTCCAGAGCCCTGCCCTTCAACAAAAGGTGCCAAGGCCTTATCTCCCCCACTACCAGCCAGGTGATAGCTTATTTAAAGACATCCCCCAAAGCCAATTGTCAAAGTCCTCCAGGTATAGTGTGTTTGTGTGTGTGTGTGTTTGTGTGGGGGAATTCAGTGAATTCAAGTGCATGTGGCTGGTTTTCTGCTTGATACTGAATGGAGCTGTGGGAAGATGTGTCAGAACTCAGCCGTACCACAACCTTATATTTTACTAGCCTACTTACTACAACGCATAGATATTGATGCTGATGTGTATAGTGATGTGGGCTGGAAACTTCACTTAACTCTGCTGCTGTTCCATCCACAGTCCTCAAAGGCTCCAACTCCCTACAGCAGGATGAATAGCAAGTCAGTGGACACCACTGCCACACAACAGCGGGCAGCAGACTATGGTTTCAGGGCTGATGCTAAAGAGTGCCAAATGTCCCTCTCAACAAAGGGCTCACTTGCACATTTTCTATCTTGCATGGCTGGGCTCCTGTCCTTAATTAAAGAAAAGACACATTTCACATTCATCATGTATTATTGTCTGTGTAACTCTTCCAACAGTTCAGCTGCAGCTTTTTAGTCAACAAAAGCTACACATTTTTTCAGTTACTGACATGCACTTTAAAATGCCCCCAGATCAGTGGCAACCTACCTAGAGAAAGGGGAAACTCCTGGCATATAGCAAAGAGGTATGGGCAGGTACATTACTGGGGTGGTGGGACTTAGCTCTTGTTCATTTCTCATGACACCTCTTTGGTTTCAGCCTGGCTGGGAATTGCTTCCTTTTTTTATTGAAAAGCAGCCCCTCCCCCATTTTCTCATTATTTCTGAATTACTCTCCCACGAGGTGCTGCTAACAATGAATTGCTCCAGTTTACCTCCACAAGAACCAGGGTGGCATTCTAGCAACTCACATTTCTCAGGCTGGAGTTGGGTGGTAGCAGCACCAGCACTGATTTGCAAAAGTGAACAAGCTTTTGCAGATAAGAGCAGATGTTGAGACTGCAGGAAAGAAGTGGTCTCCTCCCTATCTGTGCTCAGCCACAAAGCTTTCAGGATGATCTTGGACCAGACACCAATTTTCAGCATAGCCTACCTACAGGCAACTCTTTTGCAAAAGGCCTTCTTTCTGACCCAACTCCTCACTGTGCAAAGAACAGAGACTTCAACCTTATTGATTTGGCCTCTAGGCAGAAGCCATTGAAGCTGTCAATCTGAAAACTCCTGTGGAATTATGATATTTCTGAGGCTTGTCAAGGCAAAATTATGCTCTCAGACTGGCTCTCAGTGGGACTGCTTGCCCTCTGCAATCATGCGAGAGAAAGGAACGTGATTATCCTGAAATGTGGAGAAAGATCAGACTGCAAAGTGTTGCCACTCAGGAAACAGTGGGAGGTCATACTTAACCTACTGACATTCCAACAGAGAAACAGCAGAATGAGATTAGAAAATAAAAAACAGACTTTATTTTTGGTAGTTTTCTATTAGCTCCTCTGTACACAAAACTTGTGAGATCATTTGTGTGGACTAGAGGGGGTTAGGTAAGGAAATGCAGACCTGTGTTAAATATAAATTAGTGAGCACTTGCTGTAACCACTCTCACAGGACAAAGAGACTTCAACACCATTCCAAATGTTGCCTGCTCTATGCCTGGCACTTTTACCTATGTTAAAAACTTGGACAACATAAGCCATCCAAAGTTAAAAATAAGAAGTTACATACTTGCTTCTTCAAGTATTTCAGAAAAGCAGTTCACACATCCTATACTGGCCTGGTGGGGCATGGCAGAATCTTTAGAATCATGGAAACCCCTTAACTTGGGAGCTCAGGGACCAGATTTAGAAGGGGCAAGATCATAATCTCTTCCCCATGTTTCAGGCTACCTATAATTATTTCTTGAGGGCAAGGATCAAATGGATAATGGTCTTAAACTCATATTTCATAGGTGACTTTATGTATTTGTTTAAAAATTACTCCATTTTTGTACAAATTGTGCTTCCAGTCAAACTAACTCATAGGGCAGAGGAATGTACAAGATATAGACGAAAGTATTAAAGGCATACACATATGTAAATTATGCTATGCATATAGGTCCAAAAAGTCACCTTTATGTAATGGATGTATTTTGCTGGTAGTGGCAAAAGCAGAGGTGTACAGATAGCATGTTCATCTGTGCCATGTCTTTGCAAGTTGTACATTGTCTGTTACATGTTGTGGTTGTGCATCCTGCATTTTGTATTGTGGTTGTACATCCTATACTTCGCCTAGTGGCTGTGCATCTCATCCTTTGCGTTGTGGTTCCACATTGTCCATTGTGGTTGCATATCCTATACTTTCCATTGCAGTTGTACATTGTATATTGTGCATTGCACAAGGGTACCTAGTCATTGACATGTATTGCATGGTGTTGCTATTCTATATGGTGGTTGTGTAGTACTCGTGTAGTATACCTCCATGTGCAGAATTTTATGCTATTCTGAGGCAATGTTAGATTGCAGCCATTATGGGAACATGCATTAAAATAAGAGTTGCTTAAATCATCCTTTCCAGATCTGTCATCACCCTCCAGAGGGGGATGAGGGCTGCTGTACTCCAGTGCATGCATATGGTACCAGCTTGGGCAAAGTCTGCCTTAAAATCAAAAGTCAAAACAAAACAAAAAAAGCCCTAATATGAGTGGGTTGATTCTACAAAGCACCATTTGCTAAATAGATCAGCTTTGTAGAGTGAGCCATACCTAATCCTGCACTGGGTGAAGCAGAGAGTAAATACAAAGAAGAAGTAGAATTTGGTGTCATTAACTTGACAAGGACTCCTCCCTGCAATCCCTATTACAGCCTTCTGGAGATGTTGGGAGAGGGGAAAGCTCTCCATGAACTGTCACACTCAAAATATAGCAGAGATTGCTCCCACAGCTTTGGGAGTGTGCCCAGCAGCAGAGAATACCTTAGTAGCAATGCACTGTAGCCAGTAAAAACTCACCCACGCCAATTGTTTTCTTCCATCAAGGAGGCAATTTATTCTTCAGTTACAATGTGTACATATTTACAAATATCTCCAGAGGGCATTCCAGCATCCCCCTGCTTGCTCTTTCTGACAGAGCCTCCAGCAGACATGTCAAGCACCATGTGCAACTTGCTGGCTAGCTCTCAGCTATATTAATACTCATACTAGCTGATGCAATCCTGCCAAACTTTGCATTCTCCCTACACCTGATGCAATCTTCTCCCCTGGTTGCTCATCAGCATGACGCAGCATGACTCAGCTAAAGTCACATGGCTCTCCACAGGTGCACTTAACGACCCACATCACAAAGTATTTTCTACAAGTTTGGTCCAACCTTTACTGACACGAACTAGACCTAAAAGCCCTGCTTTCTGAACCCTATGAATCCAATAGGATTATAATCACCAGAGCCTGACATCAGCTTTGGGCAAGCAGTCCAGAAAAATACCATGGTGCATGCACAAATACCACTCTGCTGAGAGGTCTGTGAGAATCACTGGGGTCACATTCTTCCTGTTTTTCTCCTGCTGTAGGAAAACACAAGGGGAGTGGCCTGCTATTCACTCATTTTCATTCAAAATGGCCAAATAAATTTTTTAGGACCCAAAAGAATGGGATGTCATCTGGTGGCATTCATTATGCATGTGACATACATACATTGGGAACATGTGTCCCACTAAATATCATTGAACTTCAACTCCCATCAGCCGTTGCCAGCATAGTCAGTAACGAAGGAGTTGCACAACAACATCTAGAATGATAGAAGGAAGCTCTTACTGCTTCCCTCATCCCAGTGATAGAAAGATGCTCTTATTGTTCAGCTCTGAGAGAATGGAGAAGGAATGATAAGTCATGTGCATGGTGTCCAGAGTCTCATTAAACCTTTGTGAAAAGCCTTAGTGATCAGGTTTCCTTGTTCACTTTCTCCAAAATGAACATGTCTATTTATCATTTCCTTAGTGTTAGACTAAAAAGACACACTCTGCTCTAATATTCATTAAATAAAACCAATATGCAAATACATCACATGCAACTAAGCAAATATGAAGTTAACTTTGTTAATGAGAAAGTTGTCACTTTAGTGTAAGTGATTTAGAAAAAGATTTTTTTAAAAAAAGGCAGTTCAAATTCCCTGAAACTATTTCATCTTTAATTGAAAAGTAGTTTCTAAAGGAAATAATGCTTCTAACATATTTGCCTTTAATATGAGGAGTGAATTGAAGAAGAATTGAAGAAGAACAGAATTGTCACATCATGGTGGATTTTGGACCTGTATTATTATAATATGCAAAGGGAAAAAATGGAAGAGCACAGTCCATATAAGAAACTTGTATGTTGTAAATATGGCAGTTATAAATATGACTAAGCACACTGCAGCTAATGAACTGAACCTTCCATTTCTTTTCCATAGGAGACTTTTCACATACCACATTTGAGATGTGATCCTAAGAAGCAAACTAGAGATGTAAATTGCATTAATGCAATTAATGGACACTTTTTGGGAGGTGGGTGGGATGTGGATAGGAATTTGTGGGAATTCAACCTTCTGATAGTTGAGGTGGGTTGTAGGAGATGAATACTTTCTGCCTCTGCCATTTTCCTGGGTCCTTTCACAGTACATGATTATAGAGCTATGATTCTTCTTCAGCTGCTGTGACAATATCTTATGGAATCCTGAAATTTAGGGAGGGACATTGCGAGCCAGCATGGTGTAGTGGTTTGAGCTTTGGACTACAATCCTGGAGATCGGGGTTTGATTCCCCACTTGGCCTTGGAAATCCATTGGGTGACCTTGGGCATGTCATGCACTTTCAGCCTCAGAAAGCCTATGATATATTCACCTTAGGGTTGCTATAAGTAAAAAAATGATTTGAAGCCACACAAAAGCAACAACAATTTAGCATTCCTGATGAGAGAACTTTTCCAGGGCCTCTGATAAAACTACAACCTCCAGGATTGCATAGGATGCATCCAGAATAGTTAAAGTGGATTCATAGTACTGAAACTGTGTACTGTGAAAGGACCCCCCGGATATAAATGGATGGATGGACAAAATATGCCATTTTCAGTTTCTCCTATGTTTGATTTCTTTTGAAAAATCCAGCTGTTTCCCTCCTGGAGATGAAAAAATTTGCAAATGTTGTTCCATTCTTGTAAGAAATGAAGAACAAAATTCTTACTCAGCCCTACTCTGTAGCAGTTTCCATTTCAAGGAAATCTTGCACTGTTGATCATGAAAGTTTCTCTCTACATGGAAACAGCAACTTTGAAGAGACCTTGTTTGTTGGGACTGTGGAAGGGAAACAGTTCAGTCCCCTTTCTCACTTAGCCTGCTCCAAGCAGCTGCTATTGACATGACAAATATGTTCCTGCTATTGAATTCATTTAAAAAAAAAATGGCTGAGATCGTACGTTAGAGGCTATGATTTCTAACTTTGCAATGTTTTAACCATGTCCCTGAAAGATCACACAACTCTTCTAGTGAATTGTGATAATGCATATTGAAGGAATGGGAATTTCTGTTGCACAATGGATCCCATAACATTCTGGTGCCCATTGTGCAATGGGTCTTGTAGCACTCTGATGTCCATTGTGCCATGGGACGCACGGTGCAGTGACCATGCTCTTTGACCAGTGACCATGGAGACATCACTAGGTCTTTGCTCCTCTCCTGGTAATATGAGCATTGCACAATGTTACAGTTTACCTTTAAGTGATTGTAAAAGAGTTTGCATTGACATAAATACCTAATAGGATGCCAGTCATTGTTAATTATTTTCAAGTACAACAAAAAAGAGGAAAAAAAATGGCAGAAGTTAAGAAATACAGGTAACAAAACAAAAAGAAACCAAACCAGTGCACAGTAAGGATTCAATAATAATAAATTATGATTTAAAATAAGTAGTCCATTATAGCCAGAAGACACATTCACACTGAAAGGACTTAGTGAGCTCTTCAGACCATGAGTGACAGATTGACTGATTATTAATGGCACTGAATGCATCACCTGGTCTAGCTTGGCTCATAGGTGTTTCAAGCATACAGGAAAAAAAGTGTGAAGATGCATATATCATACAACTGCACATTTGTGCCAGGTCCAACTGCAATTCTCTGTTGTGTGCACTCATTGACAACATTGTACGTGTGTGTGTGTGTGTGTGTGTGTATGCATGTGTTTGTGTGTGTGTGCATGTGTGCATAGTTAACAGTGGAGTCTTTATTTCTTTATTACCTTTGTTTATATGCTGCATTTCTCTTGGAGTGAGACTAGAGGCAGCTCACAGAAAGAATCAGCTAACTAACTAACTAACTAAAATAAAAACGATAACATTTTTGAACACAAATAATCTCATTAAAACAATAAATACCATATAAAACCATTAAGAAACATACCAAAGTAAAAAATAAAGCACACACTCCCACTAGAAGGTTTTTCATGTCTCATGTATTCACGCTACAGACTCCCTTGCTATCTCCCTGACATCCAAGCTGAGCCTGACTCTTACTGACTTTTATGAAGAGGTTACTTACTTTCACATTAAGAACAAATTGCAGTTAAAGTATGGCTGAGTGTTGAATGTTAGTAGCCACCTATAAAAATGAGTGGAGGATTTTCAAAAAAATTACTCATCAACATCTTTGGTAAATGAGTAACTTGTCAAGGACAGTGAATACAATATTCGTTTTCTACCAGGCTGTCCAATTAACCTTTAGATGATTCAATACTCATCAGCCAGACCAATCTTTTTATTTTAACCACTAAATAATTGAAATGATGTCAGGAAAGTGTATCATTGAATAACTGAAGCTGTTGACAAAAGATTTGCACTCTGTTGACAATAAACTCAGAACAGGCAGGAAGCAAAAGCCAATCAAATCACTAATAACTCTTCCTTTAAATATTGATCTTGGCCATTGTTTCAGAACCAAGAAATGAAAGCATTACTTCACATAATGCATTCATAAAGTGATATATTCACTGATATGAGAGTTGTTGATTGTTTCCTGTTCAGATGATATTTTAATAACGTTAGACAAATTCATGGAAGTTAGATCTAGCAAAGAAAGAAAATAACATGGAAAACAGTGAAACAAAGTAGGTTCAAATGAAGCTTTGCATTACTTAAATCCTATAATATTTTCCTGCAATAAATCTGAATATACAGTTGGCTCTCCACATTCGCTAGGGTTAGGGGCATAGGATCCCTGCAAAAGTGGAAAAATCACAAATATCAAAATGTCCGTGTGTCTGTGGGAAGGGGGCCAAGGCATAGTGGGGAGAGTGGACACCCAAGGTCCAAACCAGATCAGGGAAGGGAGAGAGTGGCCCTATATTTCCTCTCTCTCAGCCATCTGCTTCCTTGGGTATGAGGAAGCATCCGGAGAGAGTTTGTGGTGCTGGGAAATCGGGCTGGGAGTCATCAGCTGGCCAGGCAGTGATTGATGGAGGAAGAAGAGGACCAGACATGTGTCTTTAAAGGGTTGTGTGCACTCTAGTCAGAGCTGCCAAAAGGGAAGGATCCCCCAGAAAAGAAGTGCTTGAGGTTAGGGTAGAGGGCTTGGAGAAACTCACATATAATCAAATCCACAAAAGTGAAACCTGCAGATGTGGTGGGCCAACTGTACAAGGTTTGTTTGTTTGTTGCTGAGTAGTAACGGAAGTGTAAGAACAACATGGGAGAAAAGAGACAAGTCAAGACATTTGGCTGTGTGAGAGGAAAGATGAGATGGGACTCCATCTCTTCTCCGATGACATAAGCTGACTGGACTAACAGTAGTACCTTACTTAATGGTGTAACATTCTTGATTATACCTGAGTCAACATGATAATTTGGGGGGGGGGGCAGGAAAGGCTTTCATAGGCTTTCGTAACTCTGTCTTCCAACAGAGAAGAATGGTCAGAAAGCTCATGAGAATCAGCCAGGAGGTTGCTCCTGCTGCTGTCACAGCAGTAATCTGTGTTGGCCTAATACTCTTGCTGGCTCTGTGTCAGGATCTCTCTTCCGAATTAGGCTATTCAAATATTCTTGAGATGCTGAGTGACAAAGACAAAACAGCATTAGGTTGGCACCTTCCTATGGACACAATGATTATGTGAAGTTTTATGGAAAGATGCTTAGTAGTTTAATTCCTATCATGATCACCTAAAGTTGTTGTAGAATATCTGATGCTAATATAACCCCCACCCCCCGGTTTTTAATGGAATAAAATGTAGTGTCTGCTCAAAAAAGTAGTTTTAAGTGGGTAAATAAGGGTAGAGATGTGTGTATGAGGATCTTATTTATTTCTTTATTGATTTTATTTCTTTAATTTATATCCCACCTTTCTCGCAAGCAGCTTTATCTTGGGGTATTGTTTGCTCAAACTTTGCATGGATTTGAGAAGCAGAATATGAGGAGAGTGCATTTTACTCTTCAGGCATATATGTTTTTATACAGATTGTATAATATGAGTCATGTCTCTGGTGTATGTCTGGTGGTGCTGCGTAGTTCTGGTGGTACTGTGCATGTTCAAGAAGTTTTGAATTCTGTCATTGTAATTACATATATAAATATGTAAGGAAGCATTTGAAATAGTGTAGACAGACATTGGACTTCATTCATCTCACTACCTTTCTATTCAGTACCGCCCCTTCATGTCTAAACTGACCTCCTTGGACTTGTAAGATATCTGTCATTTGCTTGTTAATCTGTAAATCCCCCACACATATGTAAAATACTAAATGAATTATCAATATCATTCAGTTTAAGTAAATAAATTAGCTTCATGTCCTCTTTATGCTTTCATGATGACTAAAGATTAGTACAGGAATAGGGAACATGCAACCTTCTTGAATTGTTGGACTGCAACTCCCATCATCCTTCACAATTGACTGTGTTGGCTAGGGCTGACAGAAATTATAGTCCAGCAATGTCTGGAGGATCACATGTTCCTCGTGTTTTCATTTAGTGGGTTTGAATCAGATTTCAGTGGATCTAATATAATCATGATTAAGTTAAGGTTCATGAATTTTAACAAGCTTACTTTAATAATAAATTTATTATAAATTATATGAATTTATAATTTATTATAAAGTATAACTGATTATATACTCTAATTATAGTCGCTCCAGTGCTGTAACAACAGTGATCCAGCCACAAAAATAGAGGAAAAAAAATCTTTGCTCAAGTTATTTTAACATTTTAGCAGAAAAGAAAAAGAAGAAAAATACACTATCCCCTCAACTTCCATGAAGTTTTGGGCACAGAATCCTCATGAAAGTAAAAAAAACCCCTGCAAACAATTCCCCCACCCCCGCCTGAGTGGGCACTCCCCCCTCCCACTCTCTTGCCTTTTGTCTGAGTGTGTCTGCCTTCCTTTTCAGCCCCTGGGCAAAAGATAAGCAAATGGGAGGGAGGAGTCCTGCACATGGAGAAGGCACATGTGTTCTTTCCTATTCCCTTACCCTTTGGCCAGGTGGTGTATGCCTTCCCTCCACATGCCTGGGCAAAATGCAAGCGAATGGGAAGTGGCAGCCCTGCAAGCAGAGAAGGCATATGTGTACTTCCCCACCATTCTCCCCCTCCCATTCCCTTGCCTTTTGCCTGGGTGCGCATGCCTTCCTACCACATGCCTGCACAGAAAGAAAGAAAGCAAATGGGAGGGGGCAGCCCTGCGCAAGGAGAAGGCACACGCATGTGTCCCCCTAGTCACTCCCTCCCATTCTCTTGCTTTTTGCCCAGGCACACTGCCTCCCTTGTCCTGTGACCAGGCAAAGGGCAAGCCAGTGGGAGGGAGGGAATGGGGGGAAGGCAAGTGAGCGCCTTGCAAATAATCAAATTTGCAAAGGCCAAACCCCCAAATGTGGATGGAGGACTGTAATAATCTTGGAGGAATTACTTATAGCTGACTGAAAGATAAAATTTCTGAAAGGTAAAGTCAAGGCTTATTGGCTCATGGTTGACCACATGATCTGGCCGTTTTTCAGGATCTTTTATTTATCCTGACTTTATTGGAGCATTTCAGAGTGTGAAGTAGTTTGTTCAGATGGAATTGGGTGCAAATTAAAGGATAGTGCTGCAAAGACTTTAAACATACTCCTTATTAAATTCAAAATGCCTTTATGGGAATGGGGGCTGTAGAATTCATGGATCTCCTTTACATGTTGACTATACTAGTGACAGTAAACTCCATGAGACCCCTTAGGAATTATTTCAAATCCCCTGAAGACCTTCTGGGGAAAGATTCATGAGTCAATACGCATTGATTTAGGTTATGTTAGAAGTACAGTTCTGTCGAGTTAATCCATCATGGTGGAGCACTGCTGAGCAATAATGCAACCCTGCAGTGTGAGAAGACAGCTACAGAGACATACATTCATAATACTTTAATATATCCCTCAGGATAAAATTCTTGCAAGCATACTGCTCTCAGCAGGGCTTCCTAGATGAAACCGCTCAGAGTCTGTAAGAGTTAAGGGTATGTTTCAGTATGTATTGGGTTCAAAATTAACAAACTGCATAGTAACATTCTACTGGCTTCAAGGTTTTTATGTTCAGCCACAACATTTTGAGTAATCTTGCGTCCAGGGTAAATAAGAGGATTTGCTTAGAGCAGGGATGGACCATTTTCTCTGTATGGTGGGTCACGCTGGCTGCCTTGTAACCTTTCAGGGCCCAAATCTATCCTTCATCATGACCAGTAACTGTGGCTATTCAGGAGAATATCAGAGCATCCTCCCACACTACAGAGAACTCTGAACAATGGAGAAGAATGTTTTACAGGGTTCTGTCCAGGAGGAAACTGCTTTAGAAGTCAGGCTATGCCAAAGGAATGCAGCAGATCAGCAATATTTTTGAGTGTGTCTGGCGTGGTGGATGACAGAAATAGACTGATGGTACAGCTTAGTGGTGCAGATTTTGGCCATGTGACATCAGTGTTGGTGGTAGGGTAACACAATGGTGATAACAAAAATAGGGAGAGGGAGAGAAATATGTGTGCCACCTATGGGCAACATGTTCCCCACACCTGACTTAGAGGAAATGAATGCATTGGTATATTTTCAGTTCTTCTTTATTCAGACATGTGCTATCCTTTTTTTTCAAAAAAAGAAAACTGATTAATTAACTAATTTATAATCAACTATTTTATAACAGGCTTATTGATCTCCTGGCATACAGGTATATCAGAAGATCCAAAATGTGCTCCTCTTTTGGCTAGAAAAATGGACGAAGCCAGACTTCCAGTATTTGTATCAGGCTAAGCCAGTTCAAAGATTATTACTGTACATCAATAACAGGGGCTGATGTTCAGATCCCACTTCCTAGTACCATTAAGCACCTGAAGAACATACCCTCCACCATTTTACTGATGAAACTTGGAACCTTGTCACACATGAGAGGTCTAGCTTGGTGATAGGAGCAGAATGTAGTAACTCAGAAGGCAGTTGCAAAGTGTGGAGGTATACGTTTTAAAGTAAACTCAACTTCAGATGCAAGAAAACTTTTCACAAGTTCAGACAATTGCACTATGTCTCTACATGTTTGGAAATTAAGGAACAGAGATTCAAAGGCAAATAACACCCATCTTTTTCTTGCTAATAAAAGGAAATACAACAGAAAAAGTCAAGCACTGTTCCAAATTCATCTTTAGGATTCTAACTGACCTGCCCCAAGATGAACATGAAACAATCCATATGGGAGCCAGCAGATAACAGGAACTTCAGTCCATCTACCTCTACCTTCCCTCCCATTTAGGGACAGCCTCCTGTTATAATCCCGTCTCTTGATCCCACTCCAAACTAAGGGAATTCCATCTCCAATAAGATACAAAGATGATCTTCACACTGCACCCCATTTGTCCTTCTTTTTTCACTGCAATCCAGCAGTCCTTTTCTCCCTCACTCTACTACCTCCCATGCATTTCTGGCTGTATGGGAGAGAAGCATGTATGGTGAGGAGAAAGAAAGTTGCTCGATATGTCTATGTTCTGGCCAGCTAAAAGAGTGTATCTTTTCACCCCTGATTGTCTACTATAACAGGCAAGTGTTTGCAGCTTGCAGTGTGCTGGCAGTTCTTTCAGCAAAGGCAGAGGAAACAGTGAGAGAGCAGCTTTCTCACCTTACAAGTTGAACAAGATGTAGGGGCCTGGAAGGCAACAATAAAACTATCAAGAAAGGAAGACTGTAAAGACAGTGACACCCCAGCTCAATAGCATTAAACTCTCTAACTGTTGCTGGAGAAACAGATCAGTGATGTCATAATCATTGT
The DNA here is from genome assembly GCA_030412105.1 of Cyclura pinguis. Lineage (NCBI taxonomy): Eukaryota > Metazoa > Chordata > Lepidosauria > Squamata > Iguanidae > Cyclura > Cyclura pinguis. Next base: position 119,067,718 of record CM059601.1, on the reverse strand, counting down.
CAACCAAGCATGAGAAATGTTTCATGTCCTAGATGCAAACCAGACTGAACCATTTTGCCTGGAGTGAGAAGAAAGGGTGAGGGGAACGTTGGAATTGAACTGTGATAGCCAGACATCTCTACAAGAGGACTGAACCATGTCTTTAAAGAAAAAGCATGCTATTAAAGGGAAAGGAGAAACTGATGGTCAAGGAGAGTTGGCAAAAGGCCAAGGAGAATGCTAAGCCCAGAGAAGCAGGAAAGTGGGGATATGGCCATGTTCTCAAAGCTCCCCATTCTGGTGCACTCCAAACATGTTGGACTACAACTCTCATCATCCCCAGTTTGCATAACAAATGACATCTGGAAGGGCTGAGGATCATGGGAATTACAGTTTAACCAAGCTGAAGGGTACAAGGTTGGGGAAGGCTGACCAACAGCATGCCTGCAGCTATTAAAATCAACTGTTGATGTCTGAATGTTCATATTTAAATCAGTGAGGAGAAGCATAGCCCAGCTCTCTTGCAGTTACATCAAATGCACAAGCATCTGAAGGAAAGCTGTAGAAATAAAATGGCTCCCTTTCCTCTCAACAGACTAATTAACCGGAACAAAGGCTATGACAGATTCACAGGAAGTATGATAAAGGTAGTGTTGCAAATTACATATTTTCTTTACAAGCATGCATAACACCATATGCATGATCCACATGTTTTAGGTTAATAATCAGTTTCACACCTAAGAAAGAGCTGTAAAAAGAAAAACAATACTGGTCTCTTGTTCTGTATGTTGTCTTCTATGTTCCATTTCTCTCTGTTCCTTGTTCCTTGGAAATAAGATTTCTTTATTTCTACCTGGCCAAGAGAATCTCTGAACCCCCTCCCCACACATCTATCTTTCTGTATATTTTTAAAAATGAATCTAAGAAAATATTTAATCCTGATAAAATTTGGTAGACTGTTAGGGGCCAGATCAAGTTGCCCTGTGGACTGTGTTAAATGCACAGGCTACCTACTAGACATACATGTATACTCAGATGGCATATATGCACCTCTTTTGTGGGTTTAGCCTCTGTTTTTGTACTGTAATTATGCCAAGCCACAACCTTTGCACTGTAGTGTATATTTAGTATTGTTCAGTTCAGTGGTTTTATTTTTACAATTTCCAGTTGATGTTAATGGTTTATTTGTCTATCTGTTGTAGATAACACACACACACACACATCTCTGCAGAAAGGAAAAAAAATTGTATTCATGTCCATGGAAGTGTTATGCTGTTCTTGTGCTCCATTATTCCACAGAAATCTAATCTGACACAAATTATGTACAATTATTCTGCAGAGAGAGAAGATCTAGAATTATTCTGACAACCATTTGTTAAACTGTTAAAATAGAGATGTAGATAAATGCCATTTTTTCCTTTCTTTTAATTTTGAAAAGATTTACCTTTTTCTTTCTCCTTTTCCAGGACATTTCACCCCAGTAACGATACAAATCCAAAGGCATATAGAGTTTCCTATAATTGATGAGGAAAAACAGAGGTGCTTAAGAAAGAACTGAGTAAATAAGACTAAATTTTCAGTGCATTAGTAATTAGTTTTCCCCTTCAGCATGATCCAACAGTAGCCATGCTTATGATACAGGTAGAACAAAGGCACTGTTTCATCATGTGTATTACTGTAACTTCCAGTGACTTCATTTTTAATCAGAGCCCACATTTCATTAGCAATTCTCCATATACAGATTACTACAGTTATTTGTCTTTTAAAAACCAGCAGCATGGTGATGGCAAACTATACCAGACATAAAAAAAATGGAATCGCATGACATAAGGATGGAAAGAATATTCACTGTTTCTGGCTGAAAAATTGGTTGTCACAACACATTGGTTTTTGGGAAATGCAGTCAGGAAGAATAATACAGAAGTGAGAGTTCTGTATACTCTTTGCTTATTATCTGCACATCTCAAAGTATTTCAGAAAATAATTCTACTCAGAAATACACACACACACACACACACACACACACGCTTTTTTGTACCAATCTGCCAATTTCCAGAAATATGGAACTTTTGCATTTATGTGCACATGTGTCATGGAAATATTCATTTTCTCTACCAGTAGGGAGATAACTGTGGATGCTATTTGGTCTGCAGGCAATGATGAAATGATCAAAGATTTACATCCTTGCTGTGAAATAGATGCTTCACAGGGGGCAGATTTTTGTATGTTCTTGAAGCAGAAGAGTGGAAGACAAATTCTGTTGGGCAAACCACACTGAAATAAGTTGGTGCATCTGTGTTTCAGAGAGTTTCACAGCACCTTCTGTCAAGACTGAGAGCCAAACCACATGTGCTGAATGCATCCCTACTAGTTCCATGTTCCTCTGCTCAATTCTAAATAGTTGTCAGTGGAGAAGGTTCTTTCTTGTCCTGCTGTGATCCCAGTATCTCTTTCCCCCACCTGCAGAGAAGTTAAGTTACCTCTGCAAGGGACCTCCCCAAGTGACCTGAAATGATGGGGTTTGAATTTATGTTGTTCTAACCAGGATTTAGAAAATTTACATGGGGTGGCTCCAGGCTCCAGAATCCCTCAGAGAAAATGACCACTGATTGGGGAATTCTGGGAGCTGCAGTCTCTACATGTAGCATTTTCAAGCTCTGTTCTTGACCTGATGACCCACTCCCAGTGCCTCCTATTTAACGTGTTTTTAAAATGATGATATAACTTGGCTTGCTTAACATTACATGTAGTCTGACCCATAGGCAGTGGGAGTGAATCCCATTTGTGCTCTCCAACTTAGCCAATAAACTGTCTTCCCTATAATGTCCCCCCAACCCCAGCACCAACAAGTTGCTAGAAGTTAAAAGCCTGAAGAGTATTTACAGGGTTTGTGTGTGTGTGTGTGTCTGCCGCACTCATACAGAGAAAGAGGTAAAAATCCTGTAATGCCTGAAAGTTTGCTATTAGGAATGGAAAAATGCCTGTCAATAAGACAGGCAGGGGAGCATGTATTGTGCCAGCTCCAAAGGGATACAAAAAACACGTTATAATGACTTTATACAAATCTATGGTGTGATCCCATATCGAGTTCCATGCAAAATTTTAGTTATTGTACCTAGGAAATCATAATACAGAGCTGGAAATGGTTATGAAAAGATAACCAAAACCATTGGGGATGGAGTACAGCAATTATAAAGAAACAATATAATATTTGGGGTCTTTTTGTTAAGAAAAAGGTTGAGTCGTGGAAGACCTGATGGAATTATAGGCTTATGCACCGTGTGGAGAAATCAGGTAGGGTATAGTCCTTTCCTTAGCCATCTCACAATACTAGGGATATATCCACACCGCACAGTTATAGGTGTCTGGTAAAGCTTTAACTGTCATGCTTCCATCCTGTGTAACCATGTGATTTGTAATTTGCTGGGAGTAATTATTCTTTCCTGAACTAATGCACTAGACCTCTCTGGCAGAGAATTCTAAGTATCCCATAAATCTCCAGATCCAAGGATTTAATAACGTTTATTTATAACACCCTTTACACCAAAAGGCAGAACAACAACGACATACACAATCAGGGACAAAGACATTATAGCAATAGCATGTACATTTCTATACCACTTATTAGTGCAAGCACTCTCTAAGTGGTTTCATGGTTAAAGTATCAACATGCTATACTTATAGAGTGTCATCTACTGAAGTGGAAAAGTGGGGGATTCAGAACAGGCAAAATATACTATTCCTTTGCATACTATATAATTAAACACCGGGCTGTACTAACACAGGGTGTAGCAGTAGCAATCCAGTTGGATAGCATTAACAAGGGTTCAATAAATTCATGGAAGATAAAGCTATCCAATAGCTACTGATCTTGGTTGCTATATGCTATCTTCAGTATTAGAAATATGATTAATCTCGGGGCCAGTTGCTGTACAAACGGGGACACTGGATGAAGGCATTTGGTCTGATCTCCAAGGGTGGTTCTTATGTAGCAAATTATAAAGAAGGCCTGGCCCAAAAGTGTGAATTTCACTGAAGATAATGGATGGAATAAGGTCAGCATTTGGGGTGGAGGGCATTCTTATCTTCCAGAAATGGAAATCCCAGAAATGGAAATTAAAAGGAAGAGGAGTAGAGAGGATGGTGAGAAAGAAAGCATAGACAGAAAGGAGCGGCATAATGAAGATACTTAAAAGTAATTCATGGTAGAGTGATCCAAAGCAAAGGATGCCAGACCAAAATGGGGAAAGACAGGCTCATCTACAAGGCAAGGCTGCATGTTACCTATTACAAACAAAAAAGGCTAGTGCTAGTCTTTTAGCATTTTCAGCTGAAGAGGGGAGGGAAATCCTCATTGCTTTCTTCACTTCTCTGTCACCAATCTTCCATTTAAGCAGAAGAAAACACACACACTGTACACACAGAGGGTTTTTTCTACCTATGCTAGATAAATTCAGAAGTCTCTCTCTGTGTTTGTAGAAACAGAGCCACGTGTTTTGGATTCCTTGTTTGGATCAGCAGGTGATACAGAGAAATAAATTATGGCTATGAGATCTTTGAATCCTTCTAGCATTTTGTGTAAACTGAAATAGGAGACAGAAAGAGAGAGGGAGAAAGGAAGGGAGGGAAAAGAACCAACTGTGTATTTCTAAGAAGCATTCATTTGCAGCTTCATTTTAGAAGCAGCATGTTCAAACAAGTAATGCAACAGCCTACCTTTTTTGTGTAGCGCAGCTTGTTAGGGAACACAAGGAAAATATTTTGACAGCAATGAGAAAAAGGTTTACAATACTTTGATAGCCCAGATAAAATAAGAAGTTCAAGGAGACAATGAGAGTATTAACCACACATTATAGTAGTGGGCGTAGCATAGGCTAATTCACAGGAAAGCTACTGAAAAGTGTTTCTTAGCTACAGAATTAATTTTCAGAGGGACTCTGCATTCAGCTCTTACTGAAATTGCCAGATCATCTATGCAGATAATTCCCTAAAGAATTTTTATTGAGAGCCCTATGGGAAATGTGTGTGAGAGAAGCCTAGACTGAATTATTAGTTCCCAACAGATCAACATGAATTGATGAAAAATGGTAAATCAACATTTATGCAAGTGCCATTGATTAATGGATCTAGTTTAGTTGCTACAAGTAGGGCCTCCTTTATCCAAAATGCTTGAGACCAGAGGTGCCCCATATGTCAGATTCTTTTGGATTTTGGAATATTTGCATATACATAATGAAATATCTTGGAGATTGGACCTATGTCTAAGCATGAAATTCATTTATGTTTCATATACACCTTAAATTACAGATTTAAATTGTTGTAAACTATTTACCATTCTTTCCATGAAGGGTCCATTTTATTTTTTTGTCAGTCCTTCTCCTCTTGCCTTCTACCTCTAGGGAACATGAGGGAATTATGGAGGCTTGGTTGGGATTGTGTGTGCACACTGCTCCCAAAGTCTTTCAGTTGACACATATTTTTCCCTGCTTGCAAAATCTCTCAGTTGGTGCTTTCCCCAACCCCCTGCTTGTAAAGTCTCTCAGTCAATGACCTCTCAGCATACAAGGTCCCAAGCAAGCCTCTGAAATTCCTTAGCATTCCTTACAAGAAGAAGACTGTGTTCTGCTTTTCAAAAGTTTCATTTTTGGAGGGATTGGGATTTTAGATTTCTCAGTAAGGAGGGCTCAACCTGTACTAGCAATTGAGTTTAGGCCAAAGAACTATGCATACAAATGCTGATCATCCGAGGGCAGAACCAGGTTGCAATGCTGGATACAACACCATCGCCAAAAATGGCAGCCTGGTGTCAAGCTCCATGCCTACCTCTAAACAAGTTCAGTTTGACTTATCTGTGCCATTTCCTCACAATTCCTTTCCTCACCCAAATTTTCATAATTGGCTGATATGGCAAAGACAGGGAAGCATGGTAGAAACAATATTGGTTTGTATTGCTGCCTCATGCCAATTTTTATGTCCACTGGTAGCACTTGCTATGCTCTCAGCTGACTGTTAATGCCAGCTGCACAACTTATCTTCAGGCAGAGGGACTTCTCACTCATGGGCAGAGTCAGGTCAATGGAAATTAGCTATCTAGTCAATGTACCCTCGATGGAGCCTGCCCCACCTCCAGGCTCATCTCTTCCAACCTTATTATTATTCACAATGGAGTTTCCCAGCAAATAATCTTGTGAATGGGTACAGGTGTCTAAGAATTCACCAAGCAATATCTCACATACTCTCAAATGCTCCTGCCATATAACTTCATATTAAGTTGCCCTTCCTATTCATTATTATATGAAGTTTCATTCTTTTGCACAGTAAATCACTATGGTTTGTTGTCATACTTTCTAAATGATGCAATTATTTTCATAGTGGAACTGGATAGGATGTGATAGGAGAAGCAAGGGTGGTTCTACCTTGCCATATCATGGCCCCTTTTGCTAACTGCTTAGCAGATATTAAAGCAGAATATGTGTTACTCTCTCTGAATAGGCACTGGAATGTGGGTTTCATGGAGTACAGTGGCTGCAGTCCCCCACCCCGGGTGCTTTCTTTAAGATTTATTGCTTGTTGCAATGATAGAATTTGACTTTCATCTTCTTAGATTAATATAGTGCATTAATCAACCCTTTTGCCATTCTCATAGAAAAAGAAAGGATTGACTGATGACATACGTAGGAGTTCACACTTGTTCATGTCATTGTATGGAGGGGTCAGAAGGAGGCATTCACTATTTCCTATGTAAACGCCTCTTCCTATACAAGGAAGGCAACACAGCCAGAGTCGATCAGGATCCTGCATCATTATGGACTAAGCATAAAGCTCTCACTGTGTTGTCAGACTGCCTTCTGGTCCCAAGGAAGGGAGCACTCATAGCAAAGGCATGCACACCCGGTGGAAATGAAGGGGGCTAGGTGAGGAAGGAACATCAGAGCAATGACCAGCTGCAGTTTTGCAGATGAACAATGAGAGAGTTTTGCTTTCCTAGACTTCCACCAATTATGCTTGTATTTGGGTGGCATCTGAGAAAGTGGTGTCTCTCCTCATTGCCTGGCTGTAAAACTGCTGCTAGCTGCTGCTATGATGCCTCCTTGCAAATAATTTGACATCTACTCTGCCATGGCATCACGATGCATGTGGTGGAAAAAAAAATACAGTACAGTGAGACACGTGTAAACAAGAAAGTGATTGTGTTTAGGTTAATCTTAAATTTTTGCCTTTATCACAAAAGCATAAAGTGCTGCTGATGCCAAGAATGAGCACTGCTCTGTTGGTATATGTTGTGCGAATTGAACATAAAGCAAGAATAGAAATACACAGACCACCACTGTTAGAAGAATACTCCCCTGAACTCAATCCGTATACTAACACAAAAATGGAAGAGACACTTGCCTCCACCTTGTCTGTTGAACATGGTAGTTCTCTGAGTCCTTTCATGCCGCTTGCCCAGTAGTGAAGAATGTGCCATCTTCTAGATGTTGAAGAAGTTCTGTTTCCATCATCATCACTATTCACCAGGCTGGCAAAGGATGATGGGGAATGGAATCCAACAGCCTCTTAGAGCTGCTTCCATTCTGGAAAAAACAGAAAGTTTGGGAAGGTATGACTTAGTGTGGCAATAAACTCTTTTGTGCTTAAGTTCTAATTCTGATTTCTTCCTAATGCTACACTTTTTCTTTAAAAGAGGAAACAGAGGTTATAAATCCTGTGTCAGGGTAATGTGAGGTAGCAGCTCAGAGCATGTGCAGAGTGCTGACAAGGAAGCAACGTCCAGCTGCACCCAATTGCTCCAGACAGGGTAAAAAATGGTTCACAAACTCAAAGCAATAAGTCTTAGTGCTGTTTATGCAACAGAGCACATAAGACAAAAGTTAGGGCCTCTGGGAGCATGCCAAAAAGCATAAAATAGTCAGGCACAGTAATCAGCAGAATGGAAAACAGACTGACAGTGTGTCTGAACGCAATACAAATAATAGCCCTTACAGCAGCATGACTAGAGGCAAATGAACCTAAGGTAAAGTACAGTGTCATATCCAAGCCTTTTTAAGGGCTTAACCACACCCCAGTCCATATGAGGTGACCCAATTGCATTCACAGCACATAACCTCCTCATGTTGGGTGCTTTGTGATGAGGTAAGACCTTCCAAGGCAGGCTAGCCAAAGCATTCCTTCACAGCTGCCTTCAAGGTCACATCACCTCATTTTTTTGTCCACTTTAAAAAAACATTTCCTGGCCACACCGCACTCACACTCTGAATGTCCTGACATGCTGTCATGGAATTTAATGCCTTATCCGGTTCAACTTTCTCCAGCCTAGAAACTGTCAGATATGTTGGCTATGATGATTGAAGGTGATAGGAGACATACTCCAACACATATGGAAGATACCAGACTGGTCCAGTTTTACCCTAATACTGCTTAATATGTGCCCAAGAGCAATTTACAAAATACTCATCCCCAGAAAGTACCTATGCCTCTAGTTAGAGATCTGTTTCCCATTTTAGAACCCTGAAGTTATCCTTGAACAGATAGCTAGTAAATTTCTTCTAGAGTCTCTTTCTCTCTAATTTATATATTTGACTGCCCAAGAGGATTTGTTTTCTTTTACTTTTTATTCATGTCAGTTAATCCTTATTGCTTGTTCCTAGCTGCAAATTGTGCTTTTGCTACCAGCAGTACAAGCATGCCTGGTGCTGTTTCTTAGTAGTGATTCTGTGAATTCAGCCTTCAGTACCAGCAGATGGTGAATCCCTCAAGCAGTTTAGTTTCCAGGGCCAGCTGTCTTTGATTTACTTTGTACTACTTTTTAATATTTTCTCTTCCCGCCTCTCCACTCCTAATGTTTCAAATTCAACAACGAAAGAACTTCAATACTTTTAGCCACAATCATTTGTTGAATGTTCAACTTGAATTGGGGGGCCTTGGGTTCAAATTCCTGCTCATCCATAACATGGAGAGCTAAACCACATAGATAGCGGTGGCTGATGGATCTCATGTTAGTGGGGTGGTCAATCTGTACTGGGCTTTAGTCTATCCAAGGAGATGAGCTAATTTTGAGATGGGGTCAGCAATTTGGATAGCTTGTTAAAGTGTGGGATAAAACCCAGAGAAGATTTATCACCCCATTGACACAGAAGCCATCAGCCGCCATTGCACACAAAGCTAATTTCTACTAGCACTTTGTCTCAGTATTACTAAGTGTGCTCTTCCCTTCAAAGTTCTTCCCTTCTAGTTACTTTCAGTGGCTATCTTGAAAAGGGAGGGGTAGGAGCAAAGAGTGCATCTGACCAATCAGCAGCCATTACACAGCAGAAAGTGCAGCCACGTGGGAGAGAGGACATGCCTCCAGCAGTGCGAGGGGGGGCTTTGCTTACCCACAAAGGAACAAAAAACCCATCCCTTTCAAACACAAGCCTGGCAAGCCTGGGGTGAGGAATTCAAGGGAGTGGCGGGAGAAAAATGGGTGGGAGGTGAGGAGGCAATCATATGCCTCACAAATAATCAAATTTGTGAAGGTCAGACCTGCAAATGTAGAGGGAGGACTGCATTACCAATGAGAATGGCCTTGAAAGAACTGAGGTTGGAGTTGAGTGATTTATGGAGAAGAAAATTATGATTATGTAAGGCTGCTTTCTTGCACACTTACAGAGCTGTGCAGCTGTTAATGATCACACAATTTTATTCTTAACCCTGCAAAACTGCACAGCTCCAGAGCCACAAAGGTGTATGTGCTGTTATCTGATTGTGAGGGTAAAAAGAAATGTGAAAAAGAAATATGATTTTCCACTTTCCTATAGCTGATGAAACACACATGAATGTTCAAGCTCTTCCTATTTTCCCCACAATTACAGCACTATGGTTGATATCTGGTTTTGCTTTACTTTATATTTTGTTAATTGCATATGTAGGTAGGTAGGTAGGTAGACAGACAGACTTCATCCTTCTGTGATCCAGGACAAGTATGAGAGAAGTGCTGTTGGTCTGAATGTTTAGAAACTCTGTCATTTAACAAAACATGGGCAAAGCACATCCTTACATGTACAAAACTTGTGTGTCAGAGATAACGAGGATAAGCCTCTTCTCTCTAGCCCCGTATGCACAAACAGTATACTCCGGGGGGGGGGGACATTCAGTCTCATGACTCCATACTTGTGGTCTGACATGGGTTTTGGACATATAGGCTCAGTTGTTCCCAAAACTTAGGGTAGCTCTTCTGAACAATTTCCTGTGGGCCAGTAAATGAAATACTACGTGTTCCCAGCAAGATAAAAAAATAGGCTTTTGTTCTTCCTCTAATTTTAACAAACAATAAACAAAGGCATGAATTCAACATTGTGCTACCACTTTCAACAGCAGTTTCCTTCTTCCCTCAGCAGCTATCTGCATCATATGAAAGCCTGCTATTTCAAGCTGTTTCTGCAGGTGCAAGGGGAACTCTGAGGGAAAAGGGGAATTGTTGAGGGCAGGAGTGGGATTTTTTTGTATAAAAAATAGGGGAAAGGGGAATTGCTCCTCCAGTTTCCTGGATTCTGCTGTTTTACCATCCAAGGTCCAGAAACCCAAAGTTTTAAAGGGGTCAGCTGTAAGCTCACCAAGCTAGAGATAATTTTGAATACAATAGGGTAAATGAAACCAAAACCACTTTCTGCTTAGCTTCTAAAATGAATGCATTCTTCCTGGCTTTTAGACCAGTTAAATATTTATACATTATAAGGATGTCTGTAAGACCGAATATTCTTACAGGATGACTAACAGGATTTTATGGAGTGACAAAATCACCCTCTCAGGAAGGCATACAAAATTTATAAAATGTTGATGACACAAAATTAAAAGCCAACTAACAGCCCAGTAACTAAGAAAAGCCAAAGAATATGTAGTTTGTGTGTTTGTTTTGAAAAAGAGAAGGTTTAAAATAAAGTATTGGGAACAAGAGAAGGGAAAAGGGTAGTGTTGCAGATCTCCACAGGTCAGAGAGAATCCTAAATAAAAGCATCCTAAAGAACAGGAAGCCTCAGAATGGAAAGAGGAGAAGCCAGATCACTTAATTTGAATTCAGACTGTTTGGATTATTCAAGTAGGATTTCCACAGATGTTGTTTATTCTTCAATAACCATTCTGAAGTAAGTGGCAATACTTGTATGAGCTTCCCCTCCTCTCTGTTTGCTTTCTTGTTGTCATGAGAACAGTACAGTACTTTTTTGAAGCAGGGAGAATAAGATTTCTACTGCTCTCATTAACATTTGCTTGGCAAATGACTGGTATACAGTATATTAAAACAGAGAATTGGGTAGGCCTGAGAAGAGGAAAAGGAGGTGGTAATTCTTCTGTTGACAGAATCAGAATGTGCTTTTCCCTCCCAAAGGATGGGAAGGAAGCACAAAAGAAAGCTGTATAAGAAGTCAATTCAGCTTTTTGGAGGAGGGGCTATCTCTGATAGGAAAGAGTGGGTGTGCTGAAGGTTGAAGCATTTTTTCTCCCAGCACTGGGATGTGGGAAATGAACAGCTTGTTTGGATTAAGCAACCAGATTTTGACCACATCTGTTGGTGTTTCTTTCATGATAATGGCCAGTGAAAAGCTGGATGGCTGTCAATGAGTTTTCCTTTATATAGACAGATTCCAGCTTACAATCCGCCTGGAAATATGATCACTCAGTTAATATCAGTTTTGATGGCACTCTGAGAAGAATGGTATTGGTAAAAGTCAGAGAGCCAATGTAGTATCAGGGGTACAGTTTTGTGTTTGAGTTGGCTAGATTCAAGCTCAAATCCCCATTTGGCTAGGAATAGTTTCTGGCCTCAGATATTTTGCTTCTCAAGGCAAAATACATACTTCATTCCATGTACAGAATTAAACTGGACAGCAGTTGAATGTGTCTTCAACACTGTTGACAAGGCGGCATCGTGCACAATACTTGAGGGTAGCCAGCTAAGGTATAAGACATAGGACAGGTTGTGAGACACACGGTTTTCTCATCCAGCACTTCACCACTCTGTGCCTCTTCCTCAGCATCTATTATCTAAAGTGGTAGCCACACTTTGCTTAATGGCAGGGCTGGAACCACCCATTAGTCTCACCACTTAAATTACCTCTATCGGTTTGGAGGGATGGTAAATAAGAAACTTCTTGAGCTCCTTGCAGGAAGGACAATTTAACCCTTCTCTTAACACTATGGTTGCTTCCCACTTTCAAGGTTTCTCTTTCTCCCTCTCTCCCTCTCTCCCCCCTTCACAAACACACACACTGTCTGTGATTTGGCCAGCCCTACACTGTTGGAAAACCACAGCTATCCTTAAATAATCTTTGTGTAGACAGCAGTTTTCATCATGAAGTGCTTGATCTAGATGACCCTTGGAACCATTTGAGTCGTCTCTTGCATTTCTGATTCTAAAAGCTCTTTGAGACTTGCCCTGTACAGGTAACATTTTAGGTTGCGCTGATACAGTTTGTTCAATGGAGACATAAAGGCATCTGGAATAAAGCATCACAATTAGAGAATCACAAGGTTGCCAGTGAGAATGTCAATCACTGCAAAAATATCAGCATCTTTCTTTGAACTGATTGCACTGATACCTCTAGCCAATGGGACATTCTGGACTAAGAACAAATAATACCTCATCTTTCTGTGTTTTCTTAGCAGAGTTAGGTGTCAACCATTTGTTGAAGGGAGCATTCTTGTCAGCCCTGTCAACATTCATATTTGCATATTCAGAGAGAGATAATCCAAATGCCTAAAAGGCAGGGATCTGAAGTCTTAGCTTAAAAAACAAAGAGCTGAATTATGGAATGAGTCTTCTTGGTGCATAACACTTTGAATTAGAATCTAATAAGGAAGCTTCACACCATGGGTGTTGTACAGGCAGGTCTATAGCAGTCTATTGTTGCTGCATGGCAAACGTGCAACCAGAATTATGCAGATCTAAATACTTCCATACATTTCTCAAATGTTTGGTAATTACCTGTTTTGGCTGATCCTTCATCTAGTGATTCTATATTTACATACATTAGTGAAGATTGGATGTTGTGTTTCTCTCATGATGGGGCAGGTGCCAGAATCATTTGAACTTATTTGATGTTTAATCCTGCTGTAATTTACAGTTGCTGCACATTCTGTGTTCCAGGAGGCCTCTACTTACCCAAGTCCAAGTGCCTAATAGCAGAGATGAGGGGTAGGGAACCATTTTTTGGTTCTAGGTTCCATTGACCTCTGGGCTGTGACACTGGAGGCTGTATGACAGCAGTGAACAAGGCTGCTATTCAATACACGTGGAAAAAATATTTGAAGAGTTAGGGGGTGAGCAACTCTTATGAAAATATCCTTCTGAGGCCCCTGTTTCACTCCCTCAAGTCTTCAAATAAACCCAAGGACTATTTCTACCCCACAATTCAGACTCACTTTTTTTCTGTCCCCTTATATCTCCATGTAGTGATGCTGGGAGAGTGGGGGTAGCTGAGAACCACTGCAGTTCCAATAGCCAGACCACAACAATGTTGTCTTCCTCCTATACCTTCACAAGACTTCCAGAAAGTCCCTGTTGGTGCCTGCATCATCATGCAAAGATCCTCACTGGGCTGCCTCCCTGTTCTCCCACTGTGCACTATAACAGAGGTGTGCAAAGGGTAGTCAGTAGGCTGCATGCAGGCTCCAGGGCTATTGTTATGGTCCCTAGGCCCTCACATTTTTTTTTTGACCCAGATGCCCTCTAGGAGTTGTGGGGCATTTTCACCACATTTTTGCTCCCCAGGGGCCAATTTATGCCCAGGAGAAACCTTTTTTGACATACAAAGTGAACTGGACATGACTTCTGCTCACTTCCTATTATCAGCAAAGACAAAGAAGGGCAGGGGTAAACATGGTGAGAAAGCTCCCCACCGCCCCTAGAGTGTGTTTGGGCTTTGTGGGGCACTTACTTTGTGGGAGACTATGCTTGAGGGTGCAGCCCTCCAAGATCTCCTGGAGGGGTGCTAATCCTGGGGGACTAATGTCTACAAGCTGAACAAGGATTGCCACCAATGGTTCTTACTCTGCTTGTGCTCCTCCTACCAGTCCCTGCATGGCTATGTCAGAGAGAGAGAGAAAGAGTGGGGTGGGGCAAGCGGAGCAGGCTTTTCACCACATATGGCAATCTCTGCTTGGCTTCCTTCTCTCTCAGACCAGTATGTGGCCATCTCAGGGAGAAGGTGTGCTACCAACAATCCTCACTTGACTTCCTTATTCACTACAACCTGCCTGTTTTTATATGGCCATTTGCGGTGTGGACACGATGGGGATGCTTAATGATGATTACCATAGAGATTCAAATTTCTGACATAACTATTTATCTAGATCCTTGCTTGGCTTTATCCCACTAGTTTTTTTTTGGTCATTACATAGCAGTGTCAGGTGGAGGGGGCAGAAGTAAGCCAAGTGAAGATTGCTGTCAGTGGCTATGTTCTCACAAGTTTGGTGGGGGAATTTTTTTCCCCCTTTTGCAAGATCATCTTTGAAAACTGGACTTTTTGGAGATAGTCCCACAGCAGGGGGAAAACTGATTACATTTTTTCATTCTGCCCTACCTCTACCATTCAAACTTGATAGAGGCACTGTGGGTATGTTCCTCTTCCTTCCATTCACCTCAAGTAACACAGCATTCATACAGATACTCATGTAAATGCGCATCTGTGTGCGTGTGTGCATGCACACACACACACATACACGCTTCCTTCTCAGATGATCTGTCGAGATTCCTTTCTTAGCTCTGAGCAAGGAAAAGGACTTATCCCACTGGAACATAGTGAAAGGTTTATCCCCAGCCTACAATAGACTGGAGATAAATCTTTTCCTCTTGCTCCATCATGGAACAGAACAAAGGAACAGAGATGCCACTTGAAACTTAGTGGAGGAATCAGAAACCCACAATTTCATAGGAGGCCCAGGAGCCAAAAATTCCTCAGGCCTGTCTTAGGTTCATAATTTGGACCTCTCTGAACTCTGCATGTATTGGGCCAGAAGTAGCAATTCTAGAGTTGAAACATCTTTTCACTATGCTGCAAGGAGAACATCAGAAAACAAGAGAGCATGTTCTCCTGTTGGGCAATTTGGGACTTTCAAGACTTGAACCAGACACCAGAAGCTGGGGCCTAGCATAGTGAGCTACAACACTTGGGCTGAGTCCTCAGAACACTTTCAAGCAAGAAGGGAAAAGGGATGTAAAACACTATCCTCTGATTGTCAGACAGTGTGAAGTCTCTTGATAGAACAAGCCTCCCATCAAAATATCCCTGACCTTCTGCCTTTCCCTGTTCAGCAGAGCAAGACCCCAGCCTTCTATACTGCTAGCCAAATCGCCAACCAGTCATTTCAGAAGAACACATTATGTAGATCCAAGGTTGGGCCACCTATGACTCTGAGCCACCTGGCTCTGAGATTCTGAAATAGTTAGCAGCAAAATAGGACGGATTTGTTTGTGTGTGTGTGTGTGTGTACAAATATTTTGTGTGATTGAAAAGCTAAGGTATTTTATCCGTTATAAGGCTTTGCAAGCAGTAGCCTGCTTCACATGATGCCTGAATTCTGTCATTTAATAGACTGCACATCTGTGTTCAAGTCCTCCAGGGACCAGTAGCTGCTTGATCCAGTTTTTGCTCTGTTTTTTTGGCAGGAATTATTAGTCGTCAAGAGGCAGAAGAGCTGCTGATGAATAAGTCTGAAGGAGCTTTCCTAGTGCGGGTCAGTGAGAAAATCTGGGGATATGCACTGTCCTATCGGCATCAGAGTGGTTTCAAACATTTTCTGGTGGACGCATCTGGAGATTTCTACAGTTTCTTAGGGGTGGATCCCAACCGGCATGCAACACTCACAGACCTTATTGATTTCCACAAGGTATTACTGGCTATGCACAGATCAATCACTGAACTCAGGAGGTGAATAATTCAAAAAGAAGGAGTAGCATGCTGGAGCATTATAAAATTAATCTTTACAGGCAGAGCTAGCTCTAGGTCTAAGGGTGGGATATGGGCAAAGGATCATTTTGAGCAGTGCCAATTTAGGCACTGATTAAATTTCCCAGAATGCCTTCAACTGATGCTGCATTAGGAGCATTGTGGAAAAGATGGTTCAAAGCAGTGTTTGTGCTATACATTTTGTGCCACTGGGCACAGAGAAGTTACTGACAGTGAGTACTGTTAAGGCCCCAGCAGTAGGCTCAGAATGTTACCTCTATCCACAGAACCCAAGTACTCACAGATACCTTTTGGAGCTGAGATTTATAAAGCTGAATTCTTAATCTGAAAAAAAAAATTGCGGTTTCTTCAGGCTGTGGTGGCGGCTAACTCAGGGACAAGTTGAGAGCACATGAAGGAGACAGAGGTGAAAGTAAAGCAATTTCTGGCTTCTCATAAAACAATGATGGTTGGTCACTTCCACGTCAGTGTGGTGGTGAATCTGGTCTGTGTTACAGCTTGCTTTTTAAAAGAGCTCTCCAAGGTGCTGAACCCTATCTTCAAAATAGGTTCAGCATGTTGCAGAAACTTTTCAAAATACATTTGCTGTCTACCTTTGCTGTTTCTTTTTGCAACCAATGAAAACTTTCATCCCATTGTAATAGCAGGTAATTCTTCCTCTTTCCAGTCCAATTGGGAACATAGAGGTCTCTTACCATGGTTCTGATCTGGCATGGTGCTCCTCTACACCAGCAGTTTCTTAAAAAAATAAAAGCCAAATGATCTGAATAAAGTGAGTTCATATTTCATTTGGTCATAGTCCCCCACTCCCCAATTTGAAGTTTATGTTTTCAACCATAAAGCCTACAAATTTGTATTTTTAAAAAGAGGAAAAGAAAGCTGGGGTTGTCAGGAAGCTCGATTTCAGGCTCAGTCACACCTTCTGTGCTCTTGCAGAATCTCAGTCCTAGACACACAATACAGAACCAAGAAAACTAAGCCCCACAAATAGAGATTAAACTGTAAAGCAACTCTCCAAGCTGGACCATGTATTCGCAAATAGGTTTGGCACCTTTGGGCATTTCCTTTCAAGTCCAGACTAAAACCTAGAGGAGATTCAAGGTCCCAGTGACAAGCCATTTGATGCCGCTGTCCACAGACTTCAGATTCTTTTGGCTACTAGATGACACATGAACTAGCACATCTTCAAAGCCCACTTCTTTCTCTAGAAGCATGAAGATTGAACTGAAAGGCTTTTTTCCATCTATCTTGCTCCCTGCTTGCTCATCATAGGCAATAAGAGAGTGCACAAGATCCCATTCATCTAGGGAGGGTGCCCAGGGACACCTGTCAGAAGCAAAACGTCCATTAGCCTCTGACATTCAAAATAAAATAGATTGGGATGTCCTCTGGTGAGAACAGAAATCTATGGCCACAGCCATGACAAGCTTGTTAGAGGACTTGCTCCATCCCTAAAGTGAGCAGGCAGTTTCTGCTTAATTGTCTATGGTCAAATGGGAACAGATTTAACCATGTCATCGTGCGATGCTGCTCTTTCCTTATCTCCCCAGCCACTATCTCTCATGTCTTTTCCGTCTGATTGCACTGTAACAACACAAACAGGGAAAAGTGAAAGGGGGAAAACCCAGAGCTAACTATTGTAATGGCAGAAAACTGCATTGTTACAGACAACCGAGCAGTCTAGCTTCTGTTATCAAAAACACTTTTAAAAAATGTGCTCCCATAACACACACATGCAGATGCACACACATACACACAGAGATGCACACACACACACACACACACTTCAAGTCTTTTCTGTCAGTCTCAAGACTGGGGCCATTTCTGCACTAGACTGTTATAGTGCTATTATTCCACTTTGAACATCTTATGGAATCCTTGGGTTTGTAGTTTAGGGAGGGGCCTTACACACTTACTTAGGGATCTAAACTCCTATCTGATTATGAATGCCTCATGTCTCCCCTGCTCATGGCAGTTGGAACCCTGATTTCCACAGCAAATGGTGAACATCAGTAGGACTTCCATTTCATTGGGGCTGTCAATCAGTTCTAGGTTTTAGTCTACACCTTAATGAGCTATTTGAAGTGTTGAACTTTTAAGCTTTCCTTACTTCCCCTGCAGTTACAATGGTATGCATTGTCCTTTGGCTCTGGATTGCTTTATAAACTCAGTGAAATATTGCTGTGTATATGTTGGCAAGTGCCTATACAGCAGCAACTGCAAAATAGTTTCAGCACTGGGCATAGCTCCTTGAAGTTCACACTAAAATCTAGTATCATTTCATCATATCCACTGACATGGAAGCACCGGCTGCCATCAGTTAGAAAGGTCAGAGAGCTGATCATGGGAGACAAGCTCTTACAGATCTTTTTTGGCTATGGAGGGAAAGTGGTGGATCTTCTTCCAGTTATTACAGTCCTGGGTTCTGGGGAGTCATTTTTCTTCCATGTCAGTCCCCTGGCCCGTCTGCATTAGAGCATGTTCTTGATTTGCATGAAAACATGCTTCATCTTCTGTGACCATAGGTAGAAGAGATACCTGGACTCATGTGGTGTTAGACACTGTGAGAGATGATACTGCTTTGATGCCCTCCATCACAGAGACCAGGGTTCTTTGTGGCATCTATTTGGCACCAGAGCACAGCATGTGAAAGAAGCAGGATGCTAGGTTTAAACCTGCCTGTATACCCCTTCACGTGACTCTTTGATCACCTTTGCTTGACCCATCCACCGTCATTTCAGTGTGAGCTTGGCCAGTTGCTTCTGGGCTAGGTAGGAAATTTCCCTCCTTTACCTGTTTTCTTTTTCTCTACGCCACACTATATTTGGAGGAATTGGACAATTGGCTTGGGTGGTGTCTTTAAATAGGTTATCATTGTGCAGGTAGCAGGGGAAGAATCATGTGGTTTAGGTTAGTGCTCTGGAGCTTCCTCTTTGGGCTTCTGTGGCCTTAGGGGGTGGGAAGGAGACTGGCCTTGAAGTTAACCAAGGATTCAGGCTCTCACTTCTAGAGTTCTAAAGCTTAGTTGAGAATTCCCTGGCTCACCATCCAGTTATAGCTGCTTGGGGAGCAACCCAATTTCTGGATTGCCCTCAGCACTCAGATGTGTTGCCCAAGGGAAGGTTAAGGAAATAGTCATGGAGTAACACCTGGCATAAGTTTGCTCCCCCCCTTGATCCATTTCCAGGGCTACACAATATAAAAAGATTAGGTCAAATAAAGTGGCCCTTATTTAACCCAACTTTATGTGTCTGGTCTTGTTATTCTATGGTTGTTCATCAAAGTGTCAATGGACATGGTTCCTCCTTTTCATTTGACAGAGGCAGAGATTTCTTTTAGTCTTGGTTTTGGTTTTCATTGCCAGTCTTTTCAATAAAGATAATAGGGTTTATAAGGCAACAAAGAACAATATTTCTTTATTATTATTATTTTTAAATTTTAAAAACTAGTATGGGTAGATTGTTTAATAGTAATTGGCTGGTATACTCTTAGTGACATACACAAGTATAAAACTAATTAATTCTTGCTTATGGACTTTTTTTTTATCATTATAGAGGTTGGTATTCTTTTTTTCCCTCCATAATGACCAGTGCCCCTCAAGATTCATTATTTCACTGCAATAGCTCTCTTCTAATGGATATTCAGTGGCAGGAGGAGAGTGGAGGGAATCAGAGAAGTGTCTGGTGTTGTTCCCATAGCCAGATGTAGGAAATTACATCATTCACTGAGATCCAGAGGAGGATGACCAAAATGGTGAGGGGCCTGGAAGACATGCCCTATGAGGATAGACTTAGAGAGCTAGGTATGTTCAGTCTGCAGAAGAGAAGGTTAAGAGGGGACATGATAGCCATGTTTAAATATTTGAAGGGATGCCATGTAGAGGAGGGAGAGGGCTTGTTTTCTGCCGCTCCAGAGACCAGGACAAGGAGCAATGGATTCAAGCTGCAGGAAAGGAGATTCCACCTGAACCTCAGGAAGAACTTCCTGACCGTCAGGGCTGTCGGGCAGTGGAATATGCTGCCTCGGAGTGTAGTGGAGTCTCCTTCCTTGGAGGTTTTTAAGCAGAGGCTGGATGGCCATCTGTCGGGAGTGCTTTGAGGGTGTTCCTGCATGGCAGGGGGTTGGACTGGATGGCCCGTGTGGTCTCTTCCAACTCTACATTTCTATGATTCTATGATTCTATGATTCTCCAAAGGACCTTGGTAGATCTCAGCAGATGATGCTATTGGTCTGTGTATGAATATATCCAAGCACTTCTCTTATCCCTCCCCTGCTCTCCCACAGCCATGGAATGACTGGGTCTCTGTGTGTGTGTGTGTGTGTGTGTGTGTGTGTGTGTGTGTGTGCGCGCGCGCGCGCGAGCACATGCTGCACACATGAGTGCGCACATAGTTATACCTATAGAACTTTTATGCTGTGCTCTGAAAAATAAATGCTTGGTCAATAGTTTGATTTCTGAAAAGTCAAAAGAGTAGCAAATGGCCCAACACCCCGGTCCTAACCCAATCCTATATCTCTGTACTCATGGTCAGTTCAGTAGGGCCTGATCTCAGGTGAGCAAATATATTGGACTGCATCAATTTTCAGCTCTGTTTGGATGAATGAAAAGCTATTAATATGAATAAACATTTGTTTAAGCACTGGATGGCATAGACACTTTGCCCTGCCTCTTGGTGTTCCAGCTTTGAAAGGTAGCACCCTTACTATACCAAAGGCAACTTAGGGCAGTTTACTTTGGAATCTAGACTCTAGATGCAGCAGGTATGCTTGATGTACAACTATGAACAGTTGCCACATTAGATGAGCTGTGCTTTCTGTCCTGAGTTGATCAAAACAGGGAGGGTGGGTGGATCCGTGGTTTCAGGAGCAGCAAAGCTTCTCTTAATTTTATTGTCACTCTTGCTATAGCTACTTTGAATTGAACAGAAGCTCTCATGGTGCTGGACCTCTGAAGGGATCAGGTCTATCACTGGTAGAGCTCCTATTCCATCCAGAGCAGCTTTTGGAGATGTAATAGGAAAATATAAAATAGATTTGCACGCCAAAAGTGTCAGATCCGATAGCCACTCCAGGATCATGGAATCAACATCAGACTTGATTTGGTTGTTGCAATCATACTATCAAGATTGATACTGGTTCTCCTGGGCCACAGCATTCTTGCTTTTTGAAGTGTGCAACATATCTGCATAATCTTTCCTCCTGTGAGTTAGATACTATAGAAATAGGGAGGCTCTTATATGAGCCTTGGCATCACAAGAGATATCCTGACATTGGATACTCTTTACTTCCATGAAAATCAATTGGACTTTTGCTTTTGGTTGCTACAGGTTGTACCCTTTTAACTTGTAACATCTCGGTTTTTCTGATCTCTGGCTTTGGCTTCATAAATATAAAAACAGACAAAACAACCTCCACACCAGAAATAAAGGGTGGGGAAAAAATCTCTTAGATCCCTCAATAATCTGAACGTGCCAGTGATGGCAAGAAATCATTGCTTCAGTGAGTAATGGCTGGCAAGCTAAGGCTGAAGAAAACAAATCCACTTTTAAAATGTTTCAGATGACTGAAGTTTGGTTACAAGCACCAGATGAGCCAGACATAAGTGATGCAAATTTTAACAGTCAGGGAAAACATACATTAAAAAGACAAGGAGGAAGAAGCCCCCTGTGTAAGGCCAAGATAAATGGGAATGGGTTAAGAATATATTGTCTGTTATCTGTGTGATTAGTTAGTGCTGTATCACAGAGAGAGAAAGAGAAGTGGTATTTCCTATTGCATTTTAATGCTCCTCCCCCAATTGAAAGTATGTCTGTATGTGAACAACATGACTCTTTTTATGGAGCTGAATTGTGCTCAAATAATTAAGAATCCCTTCATAGACCTTCCTCTGTGTGTGTCTGTGTGTGTATGCTTGTGCAATTACACACACACACACACACATTCCTCAATAGAGGAAACTAAACTGTCACCTTGGCTCACTTTTGTTTTCACAAGCTGGAGGTGACAGAAGCCCAAAGGTTTAGTTAAAGTGTGGGGATGAGAACGTTGCCTCCCAAAAAGAATTCTGCCTCCTCTTCCTACAGTCCCCAAATTTCTAGCATTTCAGAGAATGAGACACTGGAAATAACTTACATCTAAGATGCTTCTATTTGCTACCTTTGCACCATCTTGGCACTGCTACCTTCAGTGTTGTTTGACTGAACTTGCTATCAGTCCTAGCAAGCATAACCTATGGCAGGGGATCATGGGAGTTATAGCCCAGTAAAATCTGGAGAGCTACACATTCTTCACCCATATAGTGGAAGAAAATCAACTATTGGTTAACAACTAATATTTAAAATTTAATATATCTCTTTTGTATTGGTTTAATCCTAAGTATTGAAACTTATGCAGATATCAAATATATTGCAGTCCCTGTTTTCTGAGATTTAGGTTCAGCTGGAATTAAAAATTATATTGAGGATTGCATGTCTATAGTCAAAATTGACATGAATATTCTTCATTCTGCTAATGCAATGTATTCTTTCTTTCCAGGAAGAAATAATCACATCTTCTGGTGGAGAGTTGCTGCTGGAGCCTTGCAGCCAGAAAAAGAACCCACCTGACTATAGTCCCTTATTTGAATGACAGTTGGTTTAATTTTTTTCCTCCCATTTTGGGACTACAATAAATATTTCAGGCAAGCAGAAATAATCAGTGAAATACCAACATCTTGAGAAATAGGATATAAACTTATGACCAGCAAACATTAACGAGCTAAAAGTCTTATGCAGACTATTGAGTTTTTAATTCGCAGCCATCAGTTGTCATCCGTAGTGCAAAGCCAAGAATACAAGGGATACTTCCTTTATAATTATACTTCAACATATGGTTAAAGTGATGAAAATCAGCATTTTCAAAGTGATGCTGTTCAGTAATAACAGTAGGGAATAATATGACAGGGAATGGATCTAATTCTTTAATTAGCATACAGTGATTTTTGAAATTCTCAGAACTGTAGTATTTGGGAAGTACATAACTGAAAAACATACAGATTTGTGGTATGGGAATGTAGCAATAGGTGTTTTCTGAGTTTCAAATTATAAGCTTTATAGCAGCATGTTTGTTTGCTTAAACCAGTGCCTCTCTCAATTATTAATAAACTTTTTTGGGGGATGAAGCCTTCTTTTTGAGTTAAATGGATGAATGGCTGAAGAAAGCACAGTGGAGAATGGAAGTGACCCTCCATTTACCACTTCTTTTCTACTTATAGTCTCTTATCTCAGCCAACCCCTTTCTGGTAACACAACTGATTGAAGAGAAAAGTACTTTTGGGAGGAAGAGTGGCAGCTGAGGGCAAACGTAAGCCATGGAATTTTCTTTCCTTCTTCCGTTTTGTGCCCAGCAGACTTCTCCCCCATCCAATCATGTGGCAGGACTGGGTTTAAATGTAATTAAATGGGGCTGCTCCTTTCCCATGTAATTTGACCCTATGTGGAAAGGCAAGAGAAGTATTGCAATTTATGCCTAAAAAATTCAATGAAAGTATAGCAAACTTGAGACCAGCAGTGGGCAATGTATGACCCCAGAGGGTTTTTTTTTTTGGTAACCTCCAACCCCTCTGGACTCCCCACTCTGCCTTTTGTCTTGCCAAACCAAACAAAATAAAAATGGATAAACTGGCACTCATAGAAACTCCATGAGTGGCAACTTAACTTTCTAATAGGCTGCAAGCTCCTCCTGCCATTCTGCTGACCATAAAAAATAAAATAAAAATAAAAATGAAAAAAATCCATTTTTCAAAACTAGATGTGGACTTCTGACTACTTCCAGGTTTTTTTCCCTTTTGACATTTTTGGAAATCTGTGCAGTCCTGAGAGGGTTACAGGGCATAAAACTGCCCTTCAGACTCCCAAGTTGCTCAACCCTCCTTTAGTCCTCTTTCCCACTTCCAGAAGTCACTTTCTTACACTTCTTGCCCACTTTCCCATTATGAAGAGAGTCCTCTTTAGGTATCCTTACCTGTACGCCAGATTGAATCATTAAGTACAGAAGTATACGTATTGCCTCTGGCAAATATCAAGGAATATAAACATGCATCAACTTCTCACTTGTGCTCTTTAACAACTTTTTATAAGGAACAATAAACACTTGTGAGACAATGAAATATTGTGGATATATTTCTTTTGGTTTTCATTTCTCTTGGGCTCTTCCTCCTGCCCACTTTACTTTACAAGCCTATGTGGCTAATGATACTGACACATTTATATTTTGTACCAAGCCTCAGGTATGATAGGTATGACGGTTTGATAGTTTGGAATGATTCCTGTTGGAATTTACAGGGGAGCTATTTATTTTCATTCTTCCCAATGCTACCATAGCTTTCTATTCAAAGGGCCCTGAAGGTGATTTACAGTTATAAGAGCACCCCAAACATTCAAAACTCATAAAATGATAAAGCAGAGACAACACTATCAGTAGCGCAAGGAGAGAAAGACTGGACGTGAAACATTCAATGCCTGGCAAAGAGAGGAAAACAAATAAAAACAAAATGCAAACTAACACTTGCTTCAAGACTTATGACCTACTTAGAGCACACCCACTGAAATCAACTGGACTTAAAGTCAGGCTTGACTGACTTCATTTCCATTGATTTCAATAGGTCTGCTCTAGGGATGAGTTTTTCTTTTTTTCATTCTTCCATGCAAGAGCAAGTAATTTCTAAGGTTTTCTTCCTGCTGGGCAATATTATGAATATTTTCCCAAGATTTTTCACATTTTGGGACTTTTGTGGGGGGGAAAAAAACAACTTCTGGGGAAAACACCACTTTTGTGAAAAGAAGCATGTTTTCTGTGCAAAAAATAACTTGTGGTTTTGTGTGGGGAGCAGTGGAATTTGGACAAAATATTGTTTTCTGTGCAAAACTATAAGGTCAATTTTTCACACATACACGCACATAAAAATCCCCAGATGCAAAAAATATCCCACAGCAGTTGATCATTTTCTTGATGGGGCATCTCCATGTGTCAAGAAAGCTTTTATCATGAACGCTGATCCATCTGTGAGTTTCATTTGTGAGTTTCATTTCTGTGCCTCATCTTTCTATATCTATTATTCTACTAATTCTTGGTCCAACTTTGATCAGTTTTAAAATCACCATAGCTCAAAACTCAGTAAAGAACTAGCACTACAGAGTTGGAGAACATTCTACAAGGAAGTTGCCACAGTAGAAAAGGTTCTAGAAGATATTAGGATAACTTATGTAAGTATATGTACCTCCTGCAAAGTCTCATCTGAAGACTTCAAAATCTAAAGAAACACATATGAGGGAAGAAACCTGGTTCCAGACTATTTAGAAACATAAATGTCAGTTTACATGTCTGCCTTGAACTTAATCTAAAATCTAGTTGGTAGCCAGGGTAGTTCTCATAGCATAGCACCACAGT
This sequence comes from Cyclura pinguis, assembly GCA_030412105.1. Taxonomy (NCBI): domain Eukaryota; kingdom Metazoa; phylum Chordata; class Lepidosauria; order Squamata; family Iguanidae; genus Cyclura; species Cyclura pinguis. Next base: position 119,042,372 of record CM059601.1, on the reverse strand, counting down.
GGGAAACAGACCATCATTGCAGAAATGCTTGGAAAGTTAGGACAATTTGGGGTCATACAACATACAGGAGAAGAGGAAATGCAAATGCCCCTCTTTTCTTACTACTTTCTTGTAGCATCAAAAGCAAGGAAATGCACCCCCTCTCCATTGTCATACATGAGCTCCAGATGTGAGCACATTTCATACATCTCATATCAGAAAAAGATGGGTAAATTGCTGATGTAGAAAACAAGAAGCAACTTACAGTAATATGTTTGACTTGTTATCAAAGCCTTAACAGCAGTGACCAGATATCTTTTTTCTCTGAGAAGGTACAGTTGATGACTGAATTGAAGCAAAGTAAATCCTGGCAATTGGATGCATTAGGCTTCCTCAGCTAGAACCCACATTTCCATTATGGGGAATTGCCTGTCACTGTAAGAGAAAGGAAATATGGTTTTAAAAGCAGAAAAATAACTGCAACCAAATGAGTCAAAGTTCCCTATCTGTTTTCCAAAAATAAAGACGATCATGATAACTTCTTCTTCAAGATTTTTTTCTAAAGTCCCTGATGAAATGGTGTTCATTTTAGATCCTGTGTTATACCATAAATAAGAGGCTGTTGGGTTGATTACATTTGAAAATGCAATTACAAGATAAAATAACATTAAGCAAAAGATTGCATAAATATCACTTTTACCATGAGATTTTTAAAAAAGTTGTTAATAAAAGATGTTAACAAACATGCAGAAAAGCAGAGTCAGAATGGACAGGTTTAACTCTGCTGCCCTAGGAAGCCTCCAAAATAAAAAAGGCATTTTGATCATCTTCTGGGTAGGAAAATTGTAGGGAGTTGAAGCCACGTCTCAATAGATCCTTGCCCCTGGGTTCACTAGATTCACTTTCAAAGCAGTCTGAGACACTGAAACAGTGCCTCATCTAATGACTTGAATCCATGAGATGGCAAGCATGAAAAAGAACATTCCTCAAGATACCCTGGACCACTGCAGATTTTAAAAGTCAACACTATCCATTTCTATTGGGCCTACAACTCAACTGAAAGGAAGTGGTGGTTCAGAATGTGAGTGTTACAACTCTCGAAGCCACTAATTATGGGTCTTTACCTTCTGGAATCTTTCAAGAAGATGTCTTGTAAAACACTTGATGCTAGTTTAGTCAGGAGGCTGCCAAAGCATGAGTGTTGGTAATCAGATTGTTGAGCTCCAATAGAGGACTCAGTTGACCACTGTCAGAAGATAGTAATAATCCTTTCTAGAAGTAGATGCTAGGTGAGTTCCAGGGAACATAGAACGATCAGGAGTGTCCCCTCACCCACCATCTAGATGAGAATGCCAGATAGTGCATTACATTAGGTACAAGACAGTTGAAAGTTTGCTTTTTCAACTTTCTCTGCCATTCCCTAATGAACAAGTATGGGACAACAGCACCATTTTTCATGCCGTAATCCATTTTCATTTTTTTCCAGTCTGCATTTCATGCATACCTCATATTTTAGGTTTTACCTGGCTTTAAAATAAATTCCTTGTAAATTCCCCAGCAAATGAAATTACTGGCTGGAAAACTGCAATTTCATCTTGAGAGTTTTATTATGCTAATAAATGTCAGGATTCTCAAATAAAGGAATTGCTTTTTTTTTTCAGTGTCCCATAGAAATAATGAAAACAGTCAGCCAACTCATAGAATAGCAGCCAGGAAAACCTCAACAATATATAACCAGAGACAACGGCCATGTAATGGAGTTGAACTTAACTTGAAGTTAAATTTCAAAAGAAACAAAAGAACTTATGGCACGGAAGACTTGAAAAGAGCTACAGCTTTACATAGAAAAAATGCACAGCTATTGCCAATGCTCTGGGGAGTGGGAAACAAAAACAAATGAATAAAGAGTGCCTTTTCTTTAAACTTAAAAGTATGTTTTGTTGAATCTGAAAAAAAGAAACAGGTTATTAAAAGGTAAACAATGTACAGGAAATGCATAAGGACAAAATAACTGCAAAGTTTTATCAGAGTTTATCAGGGATGGTATATCTGTCTATGTGTATAAATTCACGTCTGCCTATTAGGGATGGAAATAACATTAGAAAATATTTTAAAATATGACCAGAAAAGATGCTTCTCAAGTGTTGGAAAATCCTGATGGGGAGAAGCTTGAACTGATGAGAATGTTCACAGTTTGGTACTTATTCTATGAAAAAATTGCACATGGCTTCTTTGTGCTAAATTCTATTTTCTGTGCAAAAAAACTCACCTGTGCAAATTTTGTGTAGAAATTGTTCCCAGCTACAGCATTTTTTTGCACATAAAACTGAATTTCCTGCATAGAACACAGTATTTTTGCACAGTGCACAGAAAATAGTGTACTGAAAATGCTGTTTTCTGTGCAAAATATATGAATTTTGCAGAGAATTAGTAAAGACCTATGAATAGTCCTTGAAAACTACAATTTTTGAAGACTTTTTTCACAGTTTTCACAGGAAGAAAATTAGTGAAGAATTACATTCCTACTATCTATGTAATTGCCTTAAATTGAATTAGATCATTGGTTCATCCACCTCATTTCATCAGCAACACTAATGAACTCTCGCTACTGTGAGAGATCTTTGAATCTGGAGACTGAACTGTAGACCTTAAGCTTACATGGCACCATCGCTATAAAAATGTATCTGCAGTAGACCATTATAGCAACTTAGTATCACTTTAACTGCCATGACTTGATCCAGGGTATTCTGCAATATGTAGTTTGATAAGCATGGACAAAGAGCTCTAGTCTACTCCTCTGAACTATAGTTCTACACCTCTCTAGCAAAGAATCCTAAGTCCTCAAATTACATATCCTAGGATTTCATAGCAGTTCAGGTGGCATTAAACTGCTATAAGTGTGAAGCAAAGATGGACCTCAACTGCAGACCCAAATGGTGAATACTGCAGAAATGCAGGGCATGAGAAACATGGGAGACATAATTATCATGCAAGGGAAATGCTGAAGCTTGCAAAAGAATATATAAACCATCAGGTGGCCAAATAAACAAACAAAACTACATCTTTGGAACTGAGCATGCTCAATAGCTGTTGAATGCTAAGGGTCAGATTTAAAAAGAAAACATGGAAAAACTGAAACAAGGGGTGCTTTGAGTCACCTTACAGCTTATAAAATCCTGGTGAACAGCTTAATTCACAGATTGCAACCTTGAACAAGCACTATTGTGCAAGAGGATGAGGATGTAATTGTGAGCAATTCTTTCCTTCCTTCCTTCCCTCCTTCCTTCCTTTGTTTACAGAAAGGTCTTTGTATTTTTTCTTTCTGGGCTTGGACAACTGTTAAGATTACATATAGAAGTAACCATAAATCTCTGCATTCCTTCACTGTATTTTTCCTGATGTAGTCGATAGGTGTTATCAGAGCTTTCCATGAGCTTTGTTGGCTTCTGGATACAATGCTGGTCAGATTGTTCAAACTGCATATTGTGTTGATGTATCAAAACCTGGCCTTCAAGAACCTACTGCACAATTCAATCAAGGTTCATGCTCAACTTCTCACCAATTCCCCTTTATCCTATAGGCCATTTCCGCACGGGGTGAGGGAATCACCCCGCGCCGCTACTTACCGGATCTTCTGGCTCCCCGGTCTGGTCCAGGCTGCTCTGGAGCAGTGCGTGGTCATTGATCCACTCTGCTCTAGCGTCCAAAATGGCAGCTTCCAGTTGGTCATGGGTCTCAACCAACCACTGAAGCTCGCCAGTCTAAAGTCCGCCCTCAGCAGATCGCAGGCTCGCATTGGTGCGAGCCTGCGAAACTCCACAAGGAAGCAGGCTCACAGTGGCACGCTCCATGCTTTTGAAAGACCGGAAAAATCAGGTCTTTCAAAAGCACGCTGGAGGACCACTTGGGGTCATTCCGGAGTGGACTGAGGTGCAGATCTACACTAAGTAGTCTAGACCCAGTCCACTCCAAGGTGCAGACGTCCTCTGTGGAGGACGCACTACACCATTTTTATTACCCTGTGTGGAAATGGCCATAGTTTAGGTACCGATCTGCTCTTTGCTGTTTCATTGTCTTCACTGTCTGGGTTTACAGTATTACAGCAATGACCTTCACATCCAGCTTCATAATTTACCACTCTTGTTATTGTTAGTCTTATGTTGGAGAGATTTTGCATTCTGTAGATTTCTATTAGGAGCTTTTTGCCCTTTTTTTTTTTTAATCAGTGAGACTCCTGGGAATTTATTGCAAGACATTTTATATACTTCTGTTTTTACAAGAAAATGGAGCCTAGACATAAAGGAAAATTTGTTCATTCTTATCAGCCTGGACCATTCATTTCCACTTTTATTTATATAATAGGAAGCTTATAAATATAAAGAAGGGCTGTGCCATTGAGAAGTACAAGGAGCCACCTTTGCTTGGGGTACACTGATATATGAGGCTTTCTCACTTTGAGGCTTTCTCTCCAGGATCTTTCCTGGAAAAATTGCCTCTAAACACACGTCTTCTATCTGTGACACTTGTTTTCCTTATAGCATGCTTTGCAATTTTTAAACAAGAGCGGCTGGGGCAAGACAGTGGGATAAACTTCACTTCTTCCACTGAAATTCATTCTTAGCCATGATATTCCACCAAACGATTCAGCCAAATCAACTCACCGACTATGAAACAATATATATGAAAGCCAACTATTTAGCAATCACTATCTAATATGGCCAAGAACCAGAACATAACAGTAAGGCTTTCCTTCCCCCATAATTGCAGAAGAAATGAGAAAAGCAGACCAGATAAATTAATGATCCAACTTTATTTAGTGAAAGAAATATGTTTCTATCTCTTACTCCTACAGACCATAATCTGAAAAGAATAGGAGCCTTGAGCTTGTACATTTTAATATAGTATGTCAAGGTTACCAAGCTACTACTGAAAAACACATATGCTGGGAAAATCCATCAAGGTAACAAATTCCAAAGAAGTTTTGACTATAGCCTAGATGTCATTTGACTGTGTACATCCTCCTTTAAGGTAAACAATATTCCTCTAATCCTGGCTACATAGCTTATTATCCAGCCCCCTGGCCTGCTAGGGAATGAAATATACCACAGTGTCATCTTCTTCTGGAGGAAGACCAAGGCAATACAAATGAATTTTGGTGGGTTAGACCATGCAAACACATGTTAGTTTCCCATTCAGTGGGTGTCTAGAAAAAGTTATTTGTTGTTCCCACTCAATTCCATTCTCCTTCTTCTTCTTCAAACATTTATGTGCTACTCTATATCCAAAGATCTCAAGGTGGCTTACAAGAAAATCAATTTAAAACAATAAGTAGTAACAATGGTTTGAAAAGATTAAAAATGTACTAAATGGTTTTATCAGTTAAAACCTGATGATTTAAAACAGGTTAAAACAATTTTAAATAAAACACCAATAAGACACATACCTCCAGGATAAAATCAGTTAGGCCTGAAGACTTTAATAAAAAGTTTTGGCCTGGTACCAAAATGATCCCAATGTTGGTGTTAGTTGGGCCTCCAAAGGGAGGGAATTCCACAATTGGTCTGCCACCACAGAGAAGGCCCTGCCTGCAACTGAATCTCTGTGGGGCACAGAGGTCATTATGACAGAGCTTGGGAGTGTGGCTAGTAGAGTAGCCCTAGTAACAGAGGGTGATGTAATCAGATTGGCTCTCTGTCTGAGGAAAACCCAGCCCTAGCCAGAGGTAGCGGCTGCGGGGGAGACAACAGATAGCATATATACTGGTAGTGTATGTTAAAATCTGTTGTAGTCCTTCAGTGAGTTTCATAGAGAGAATGTCAGAGCATCCAGTAAACAAAAGAACAAAAAAAAAGGAGAGGGTCTCAGAGAGGGTTAGCTTCTCAGAAGCCTAGTGTAGGCCGGAGAAGTAACCAAGCCACTTCTGAAAGGGTCAGAGAGCAGAACCCTGAGTGGGGAAATAGACCTTTGTGCTGGGAGAGCCAAAGGGGTGTGTGTGTGAAAGCTCTGTTGAGGAAACACTGAGATGTTTTGATGAAAATAGTTAAATATCTGTGAGAAAGTGTTATTTTGTTTGAATCCTCAATATCTTTTCTCTTGTTAGTTCTTTCAGTAAAGACGTCATTTTCTATAAGTATAGCCTCAATAGAATGTTTTTTTTTCCAGTTTTATTTTTAATAATACACTACCACAGATTATCCATTCCCTTTTGAAGTAACCATTAATAAGCTCTGCCCTTTATCTACAAAGGTTGTGAGTTTTTAGGGAAAGCAGGGTGGTAATTAAGTGTGGGGAGGGAGCCAGGGTGTAATAATAAGATTTAAAAGGGGTGCTGCTACTTCAGTGAGGGACAAAGAGAACAGGCTTGGTTTGTCTGTGCCCTGGGCTAGTCCAAGCATGCTTTGCCAAACAAGTCTTCCTTTATCTTCCCTCTCCCTGCATCACGAACAACAACACACACACACTCTTCTGTGATACTCATCCTTCTCTTTCTGGAATGAAAGAAATGTAAATAAATAGATTTAAATAAACACATTATTATAAATATATATTCAGATTTATTTAGTGCATTGCATTTTACATAATTCAAGAGTACATGACCCTGCTATGAGGATCTTTAAATCTATAATCTGTCCCAGAAGAAAATAATGGAGGAAGGGGGTGTGTGGAAATAATTGGGAAGCAATATACAGTTGCTTCTTAATGCTTTAGTTTGCTGTACTATTAGTGTAGTGGTAGGATGTAGTTCTTGTGTGAATGAAAATATGTATGTGTGTGAGAGAGAAAGAGAGAGAGATAGGCATAATTTTGGGTGCTAGAAAAGAAACCAAGACAAAAATCAAGCAAGTCTGTAGTGACTGATGAGGCAAAGTCAAGCTAGGCAGAGGATAGGTTCTGATAACAGATCAGGTCTGTTGGGACCTTATTGGACCAACAGGTAGAATAAGGCCAAGACCACAGATAGCTCCATGTGAAACTCACACTGCAGATTCACACCAGCTCAGATGTTGCTCTATTCTAGTGAGCCCTGAATAGAGCTGGAGCTTTGTCTGTGTGGCTTACTAAAGCCTCTTCAGTTAAAGAGGTCTAGATAGCTTCACTTGACTTTGGTGAAAAGTCAACTATTTGTCATACCTTCTAGGCAAGCATATGAAAGTAGCAACATAAGCTCCTTTTGCACTGGACCTTCCAGACCTGTGAGGACATCTGGGACTTATTCTGCAGGAAATCTCTCCCCCAACCAATACTTCTTTTTAATCTCTGTCTTTGTTCCCCTAAGGTGGGGTGTGAGACCTTGGCATCATGACACTTACTTTTGGAACATTAATCTCCTTATTCTCAGGGCCTGAGGCTCTGTTTAATTTGAGAAAATCTCAGTGGATCAGTTTTAGATAAGGAGTTGAATGTGCCTTAGATTTGTTAACCTGACAGTGGCGAGAGTCAACTAATTTCCAGATCTTAATTGTGTGAACAAGCCCATGCTCCTGATTATTCATTCATTTAATTAATCTATATCTGCTTTTGTCCCACTACAGGACCCAAGACATGGAAAACTAAGGCAATAAATACACACAAGCAAGGTCAGGGATCCAGTTTTAAAAAGGATGCATTCTTGGCTAATATATTAGTCCCTAGTTCTTTGACTTTGAGCTGAAAGTACATCAGCTTGAACTATCCATTTCTCTGCAGGTATTAACTTCCATTATACAAACACAAACCTTTAGAAACAGATACATTGAATTGTCATAGACTTTTGTGGTTTCAAGCTTCTGTGAATCACTATTCATCTTCAAAGTTTTAATATTCTGACTTATCACAACTGTGTGTTAGAGTGAAACTGGTTTCTTTCCACCTGGGAGCAATTTCCTTCTTTTTAAAATATGAATATATTCATTTGCTTTGTTTGTGTGCTAGCACTGATAGTTCACAGGGTTGCAAAAACTTCACATTATTTTGCTATAAATTTAAGTTTGCAGTCCTGCGATTCTGAACAGTGAACTGAGATGCTAAAATAACCATAAAATATTCTAGTGGAGGAAGAGATACTGCAGTCGTCTGGTCCCTTTCTGGACTGATCCTTGTTTCAGGGATTATTATAGACTACTTGATGATAATGATATATAATTGATTTTTCCCCACAGCTAACTTCTTACTAGCCCTGCGATCTCTGGAAATCTCCTCTCCAAATATTTGCTTGATCATGTTGCTTAGCCCTGCAGCTTGAAAATTTACATTATGACCTGTGGCTGATACAGATTTTCTAGTAGGCCAAAGCCTTTTTTTCTTGGCAAGTGTTCCCTCTTGGCAGTCATTTTAGCTGTTGCGAATGGATGAAACTGCTCTGCATGTGGAGTAGGGATAGAAAAGATAATATTTGGTTTCATTTCTCTCTGAAAAATACCCCTTTGGCATCTCTCAAGGCTAGCAACAGGATGGAGCACTTCTTGTCTCAGAAAGACTTACATTTCTGAGGCTTACCATGTGTTTCAGTGGAAACGATTCATATAAAATCAGACATACATTTGAAAAATGCACACAGTTAAAAATGTGTATATTCAAAATGTGCATAACAGTGCTTTAATCTACAGGAAATAAATGCAAAATACGTGTTTCTCGGCGAAAATGCATGGCAAATGAGTACATTTTCAAAAACCAAACCAAACATGGTGGCCAGAATTCACTAGGACAATTATAGATGTGCAACCTAGATTTACACATTTGTGACTGGATTATTTTCATGATCCCTATGTATTTATTAGTGTAGGGAATATGAACAGACTATGAAATTCCTCCAGTCTCCATGTACTAGGCAGTAGTGATTGCAAGCAATGGGCATCTCTTCCTCTGTTGATGGGGAAGCAGCTATCTGATGTCCCTATGAGCAATCTCTGGTGTGAGGGAGAACTGCAATATGGACTCTGCTTCTGCCTTTTACACTGGAGATCGCTCATGGGAGGGGGTAGAAGCATAAATCAGCTTCTTCTTAATCAACAGAAGAACAGGCCCCTGTTGTCTGTAGTGGCTGCTGCCCAGTAAGTCAAGTTGGCTGGTGAGTGAGCTTTGAGATGCCACTTAGCTATGAAGCTAAAGCTGGTTACATAGCCAAGTAGATATACAGAATTATATCCAAACATTCACAAAAAGAGACACACAGATTTCTCTGCAAGAGGAAAAAGAAATACAACCAGATCCTGAACTTCTGACAGGATGATCATGCTGGTAAGAAATGAAACAAAAATTAGACTAATGGACTTTCACATTCCTAATTCGGAGTTTTCACATATAACAGTACAGTCTGGAAGGTATCATGACACCAGCAGCTGTGAAAACATGAAGGACTGTTTTAAACTCACACAGAGGAGACTTAAGGTCCCTTCAAGCTTTTCATGTCATTTATATTTAACAGAATTTGTACTATTATTTTGAAAAAGAACTATTTATTTTACTTATTACTTTGATTGCCCAACAATTCATTACTTGTGCTGTTACTGCAGTCAAGTAAGGTAACTTGTTATCTTTAACTAGTTGTCATTACTGTTACTGATGTGCCATTGAAAAATGCTCTTTGGTATCTCGAGTGGCAAATTCAAATATCAAATAAAATATCTCTTGCTAAGTTACAATGATACTATGACTTAGGTCCTTTTCACATGTCGGGGGGGAAACAGGCAAAAACAGGCTAAAACGGAGCTTACCTCCAGCCGGGTAAGTCCATCGCCGCGTGGAGCAGCGCGAGCTCGCTGCTCCACACTCCTCCGGTGTCGCAGATGGCAGCTTCCGGTTGGTGGAGGCTCTCCACCAACCGGAGAAGCTCGCCAGCCGGAAGCCCGCCCCCGGCAGATCTGCAGGCACGCACTTGCGCGCGCCTGCAGATCCACTTTAGAGTCGGGTGATGGAGCGGCACGGGGCTGCACGCTCCGTGCTTTTTAAAAACCTCTAAAAAGAGGTTTTTAAAAAACATGCAGTCCGGCTAGTTCCGGCCGCTCCTGAGTGGATTCTGGTGTGGAACTACGAAAAGTAGTCCACGCTAGTCCACTCTACAGTGTAGACGACCTCCGTGAGAGGTCGCTCTACACCGTTTCCCCCCACACACATGTGAAAAGGGCCTTAGTTACACTACTGTTATTGGAACAGAAATTAAATGTACAAACAAGTTGTATTTGTAACAAGTTATTTCTAAACTCAAAGGAAGCTTTCTCAGACCAATAAGCCAAAGCACGTTGGTTGAGATATCCCCATGAGTGAGTTTCTGTGAGGGACAGGGAGATCCATATATGAGCCTTAGTGTGGTCTGGAAGTTAAGAGTGCTGTACTGAAATCAGGGAGAGCCACATTTAAATCCCTACTCACTCATAAAACTTGTGTTTCTCAATCCAATCTATCTCTGAGGTTTTGATGAGTATAAAAGTGAGGGGAAACCATAGACCATATGTTCAACACTTGGGAAGCAGAGAAACATGGACTTTGAATAAATGATCAATTAAAAATGAATTAATAAAGCAAAGGAAGTCTACTGTAGTTTATTATACTTGCCATAGTTTAAGTTGTAAATTTTACTTTCCTCTGTTAAAAAACCTTTTGAAGAAAGGCAAATTAAATAAATATTTCATGTGCTTACCATGAAAGGTTTTTCACAATCCTCTTGTTTGTCAGAATTGTTTTTGTTGATCTTTCAGTAATAATATTAGCAGTCCAGATAAGTTATATGCACATACTAAAAATCAAAGAGAAAATGAAAAGTGTGACTGAAAATATAAAGGATAGCCAGAAGTAAAGGTGTATAAATCCAGTTGCAGGACAGTCCTACCTCTGGTAGTAACCACTGTGACGTCAGAGCTTTCAATGAATCCATAGTACCATTGGTAGAAGCTCACCCACTTACTTGCTTCTGGAATCTTCCCTCTCTCTCTTTTTTGAAGTAAAAATTCCCTCTCATAAACAATAATGAGAGGGAATAAATCTGTGCAAAACTGTTCTCACAAGCACAGCAGAAACAGTTAAAAACAGGGATTGGAGAGGCAGCAGGTAAGCAAACCTAAAAACTGACTGATTCATCCATTCAGTCAGAAGCCCCTGAGTGCTCTTAAAAATCGAGATTGAATCTCTGGGTATTCAACCATGGCCCTTTCTGCACCCTACCTTCTTCTAATGTCCTTCGATCGGGATCCCAGCCGTGGTTCTGCCAGGAGGGGAGCACAACAGGAGCTCTCCCCACTACACTGGCTGCCTCCACAATGAAGGAATGGTGATGGCCATGCCTTTTCCTTCTGCAGTACAGCTATGTACTTCCCCAGGCTGTCCTGGGGCAGGAAGAGCAGCCATTGTGCTTCTGGACCCTCTGCAGATCAGGAAAGTCTGCAATGGTGGTGCGATACACTGGAAAACCCATCAATGATTTACTCTGTGATTGCACCACCTGCAGATGAGAGAAGGACAGGATCACAGCAACATCATGTGTAACTGTCATTGTGGTCCCATCCTTCTCTCATCCCCATGGCAGAACAACAATGTCCTGTGGAAAGAGCCCATGTTTGTGGTACTGTGCCACCCCTTTTTTCTATTAGACATGTTATTTTTTAACAGCAACATGGCCATAAGGTACAATATGGTCATCTCCTTGCTGGGAATAGTTGTACTGGCTGAATTCAGCTGGTGTGGAAGATAGAGAATTTCATTTCATAAGGTTTTACTAGCTTAAAAACTGACATGTTTTATTTGTCAAAAGGCTTTGTGGACTTCAGTGAATGCTTATGACAAACAAACATTGCTCGTTTTTGAGGTGCTGTAATACTTTTGTTTAATGCATCTAAAATCACATATTTATTCATGTTCAAGAGAGAAATAATTTGAGATTTTTTTTAAAGTCCCATAAAGGAGAAAATGAAATTGACAAAGTCATTCACTTCTATTGTTCAGTCCATTCTGTTCTACTCTATCATGTCCTGTCCTATTATCTCTTTCTCTCTCTTTCTCTTTATCCTCTAATTAATGGCCACTTGCACTGTTTTTTATGACTTTCTTTTTAGAATGAGTTTCCTGTGTGTTTTATTTTATATCAACAGTGAATCAATGAAAAGTTTAATACAAGTCAGGCTTAATGCAATCACTAAGCCTTCTTTCTCTTATTTCAGTGTGGAACATATGTACAAAGTCTGGAAAGAGAAAAGTCTTTGTATTTTTTTCATTGTTTTGCATACTTCTCTCCTTTTTGTCTTTAAAACAATGCAAAAACTTTCAGAATATTTTACAGGCAGTATTCATAGAAATAAACATGGTTTCTTTGATCAACATTATTTGCTTTTCTGGTACCACACCATGAAATGAAAGACAGCTAATGCAGGCTGCTCACTGATTGGCTTTCTAGTTAGTGAAATTGAAGCCCCAGAAAATGTACATATTGAGTTCACAAGGCAAAAGAACCAGCATGGTGTATTGGTTTGAGTGTTGGACTATGACCCTGGAAATTAGGGTTCGATTCTCCACTCGACCATGGAAACCTATTGGGTTACCTTGGGCATGTCACACATTCTCAGCCCCAGAAAACCCTGTGATAGGTTCACCTTAAGGTTGCAATAAGTCAGAAATGACTTGAAGGCACAAAACAATGAGACATGCAAGACCTAGAATATAAAGCAGAAAGTTCTGTGTAATGTCGAATGTGTGTGTGTTACTAAGAGAATAGGTACAGGGCCATTTTAGGCATTAAATCAACACAACCATAAACAAAGATATGGGAACATCAACAATGATAGTGAACTGGTAGTAAACTCAAAAAAGGTGCCATGGTAAAGAGTACTAGCTTATTTAATCAGATGGCTGATGTAATTTGACGGAGGGCAGCCAGAAGCCAACAGTACTTGAAATTGTATCACTTTTGCAGAGATGAGTAATTATTTACATGAAAGAGAATCTATAAGTGTCTATCATCTCATTGGACCAGATATGTCAGTTGATTAGATCAGAAAAGGTATGAAACAAAAGCATATAGAAGTCAAACTGCTTGACAGTCTTCAACACACAATAAATGCTGTTCATAAGCAGCTGCTGTCCCACTCTGATAACCCAGACAGACTAATGGAGATAGATCATGCTGTAAGAGAAAGATCTCTGCTCTCAACTAGGCTATGCTAATGAATATATTTCTCATTCTCCTAGATGTAGTAATGGATGCTGCTAGATATAGCAGTGGCCAGGGATATTAACTCCTTAAATGTCTCTTTGTTCACACATGCCTATTTAGAGATATACAGTTCTTTAAGAGAAGACATTGTGTCCCTTAGTGGATAAATGGCTAATATATATTGTTTTAACTATAGAAAAGTGTGCTAAAAGATGCGGATAGTATATGGATTCAGTTCTTATGAAAGTGTAACATTTTATATACTATATATTGTAATGTAACAAGTATATGATGTCTTCCATGCAAGGTAATGAAAGCAGTGTACCTAGACACAGAAATATCTGTGTTCCTCCTTAAGAGGAGTATATATGCTTACATATCTTTGACTGAGAATAATAAATACCCTAAAATAGTCACTCCCATATTTATATCTTGAGATTCTAGTAATTAAGAATGTTTAAGTGGAGTGTTGAAGTTAACTCTGCCTATCTGGGTTTCATTGGTGGTCACAGCTGGGCATCCAGGAAGCCAGAAAGTGATAAAATGGACCCCAGACAGAAACAAATTAGCTGACAGATGACAAAGAGATAGGGATGGGAGGCCATGCCTGTTTCAAGGTCAATAGATATCCAGAAAATAAATAACATTTTAGGAACCTCAGTGTATGAGCTGGCATAAATACCGAGCATCTAATAATAACAAAAGACAAATTGAATTTTTCATTGATGGCTCGGGTGATGGACTGACCAATGCTACTGATGAGGCAGAATGACTTTTTTAGGGTAGCAGTGGTGTAATGCACACCCATGAGCCCCAGGAGCTCTGTGTGTATGTGCGTACGTGCACATGGGTGCACATGTGTATAGAGGCTGGGCCACTCCTAAATCCCCCTCCTCTCCTATAGTAGAGAGAGATTGTCCATTGATCTCACTGTGCTATGTTCACTCTATCTGTGCTTCTTTAGTTGGTGGTAGGTGATGTGGAGCCTTTTTAGTAATGCATTTACAGATATTGTATCACTTAACTATAACGGTGACCCACATTATATTCAAGATGACCGTACTGAAACTTTCTGGCTATGAATCTGGAACCAGAGTCTGCAGGGTGAAAGTACAAAGCCATTATTAATGGGCTGATGACATCATCTGCTACCCCTGACTTTTCCTTTCCCTCTGAGCTTAGCTTGTAATCCTCCCAGCAGGTTCTATTAGTCAATAGGATTCTGACCCTTGCCTCCACACAAACCAAGAACCAATAATTAGAGATTTAAAAAGATAGCTTTGACTGCCCTATATGGTTAGGAAATAATCTCTATTTGGAGAACTGACCCACACATTTCTGATATCTGACTTCTAGAAAATTTTCTCTCATTTTGGCTATACAACTCAGCTACTGCATGAACTAGGAATAAATCCAACAATAACAGATATTTTATCTATTTTTCTGTCAGAGAAGGTGATGAGGCATTTTATGTTATCCTTGTCAAAATGATTAGAAAAACTAGGAAGTATCAGTAAAATAAATGACAGGAATTTGCAAGAGCCAAAAACAAATGCCAATTACTATGGTATCATTATCGGCTGACCAGATCATTACAAACCTGCCCTGTGTTTTAATTAAACATAATGAATTTATCAGAGTAGGCTATTGTTCATTGTTCAAAGGCCATAGGTTAGACCTCCATTTGTTAGACATGAATTCAAAAGATTTTCTTTAAAGAATGGCTTTCATTGTATTACATCAAGTTCAAAATACCTCTGTTCAAATGGTCATATAGAAAATGGGATCTGATCATGAAAGGTTACTAAAGAAAGTGTCAGTCAGGGAGACAGATCCTTCTCTAGCAATGCCGAACATCAAGCCACTGTTTTTGATACTTGGAAAGTATCTAATGGAAAGATTGTTCCAAAGGAAGCACAAAATATGATTTCTGTACCTCCTGAGAAAGATGCCATGGATTTGTATGCATATTAAAGAAGGGACAATAATTGGTGCAAGGGGGCCACAAGGACTGTAGCTGCTGTGGAGGACTGTTAAGTTGAAATGTGTGTCAGTAAGTATTGAAGACGGAAGAACAGGAAGTTAGAGAGGCTGTTTCTTGTTCATATGAAAAAATAATGCAGGGTGGTTTTATTCTTAGAAGAAGGTCTTCAGCTTGTTCCAAATAATGGGGAGAAATAATGAAAAAGAGGTTCTGAGTAATGGTGGTGATCTTGTGGAATAGGGACAAACAATTTGGAGAACAGTATTGAGAAGTTCCCAGGTCATTTAGTACTCTAGAGTTCAAAAATCTTTCCTATAAGTGTTTTGGGTTGTAACCCTACCATTCCCAACTAAGGCCATTTTCACACTACACTGTTATAGTGCTATTATTCCACTTTCAGCATCCTGTGGAATTCTGGGGTTTGTAGTTTACTGAGGCCAAAAAGTTCTCTGTCTAAAAATTATAAATGCCTCTCCCTAAAGTACAAACCCCAGAATTCCACAAGATGTTGAAAGTGGACAAATAGCACTATAACAGTGGGGTGTGGAAATGGCTGTTACACAAACAATGAGGGGTAATGGAAATTGGATGTTAAATTCAAAGATAGAATAAAATAATTTTTAAGGACATACTAATGTGAAATGATAGAAGTAATTTTTAAGGCTGGAAGATTGTAGCATGTTACTGTGGTCTATAGTCCGAGCCCAGGGCTTGCCAAATATAATTTGATATAAAAAGATCGGCCATTCCAAACTGTTCCTCTCCACATGCTTGTGACGCCCCCGGATAAGCACGCACATGGACATGGCCAAACAGCTGAAAAATCCCAGGCAGGCCAGTAATTTTCCGGCGTGCAGTTTCAGGAGACCTCCAGGTAAGTACACTTTAGAACTAAGTTAAGTATGCATCAAGCATACAAAAGATTCTTTGCCCCAAACAGTCAGCTTGACGAGATTAGCGCTTCTGACTACCCAACTGTCAAGCACTCCCCATTTGCATACTGTCTGCGCTATTGAAAACTCCGTCAAACTCCAATCATCTTAAGTGCTGACCTTTCGGAAGCTTTGTCTCCAACCCAAAACCCATTGTTTTTCCCCGGAACGGACTACCCTACAGGCACATTTCTCCCTATAAGAACCCCTGATTTTGAGCGCTTCTTCGGATCACTCATGGTTGTCATCCCACCTTGCTGCTGCTCCGCTTGCCGAGCCTTCCTCTCAGCTTCCACGTGCTGAGAATCTCCGCTTCAGACTTACTGAATTTCTTCTGGCTACCCGGGCTACAGGATCAGGTGTAGTATTTCCCCTGAAAACCCCTCTTGAAATCCCCTATCGAACTTCCTCCCTTTATTTTCTTAGGTCTGTGTGAGTGAGTATGTAAGTATGCAGTGACGGTCTTTAAAAGAAAGAAAACAATTATAACTTAATTCTCCTTGGTTTTTGACTTGGCCTGACCCCGTAAACATTGGGTTTAAGATCTCGCTAGGTTACCCTGCCTCTCGTAGTGCTACAGTTTGTGCTCTGGCTAATTCCCATTCCCCATTATTTGGAGCACATTGAGGTGTCCCCCAAGGGACCCCAGAAATCAGGGTAACAAGCACCTCACAAGAAAAAAAATGGAAAGAGACTGGTTTGTTTTGAGAAAGCAGAATTGTTTTCCCTGGGAGAGGCATCTCATTGAAAATGATCAGCATGACAAGAGAGGTTTAATGTTGGGATGTGTCATTGCTATATTGTTCTGGAGGCAGATGGGTTAACTCTTTGTGTGCCAAGGCCTTGTTTGATAGAGGAATGTTAAAGATGCAACTCTTACAAGATGAAATTTCAGGGATAGGGCAAGCGATATTGGAGGAATATAACTTGATGAAAATTGACGTTAATAACTTTAGATGAAATTTTAGATTGAAGTTTGGTCTGATGGGAGAAATGGAAGATGAAGGGGAGAACTAGAGAAAGCTAGTGTGGAAGATCAAACCAGAGGAGTCAGTCTGGACAAGTGTGAAGAGATAAGTACAGATGGAAATTTGTGCCTGGACTGGGAAGATTTGAGAGATGTGGAAGTGGTTCTGGAGTAGCTGGGGGCGAATGTTAGGGGCATGGAAATCAACTCAGAATGGAAGAGTGGCATCAAATGTAGAAAGGGCAATTACATTGGTATGGAGTTTTGGAGGGACAACAAGAATGTTTGTCAAGAAATATTGTCCTGCCTCCCCAGGTTGTATATAGTTGGAGGATCAATGCTCAGTTTGTCCAATTACAAAGATTTGGTAAAACAAAATGAAACAAAACAAAAACAACCCAAGTTTAAATTTAAGTATAAAATGGAAAGAAATAAAGTTTAGCTTCTCTGGATTTAAGATATTAATATGGGTCTCATTGTTCGATGTTGATTTAAGGCAAAGATTTAATAGATTATTCAAAAAAGATATTAAGGTAGATTTATATGGGCTTTAATGCCTTGGTTATATAGAAAAATAATTTAAAATGAGTTATAGATTTGTATTAAACTTGCAATGGTGGAATTTACAACTGCCAAAAATGAAGGGAAGAATGTAATTTTTTTTGTTGTCAATGGTTGGGAGATACAGCTGATGTTTTAATAGACTGATGTTAGATGGGAAAATGAGACAGGGTAATTTGATTGTTTTAATAGAAGCATGTATAAGGTGTTATAGTCTTGTTCAGTGTAAGTTAGGGCAGGGAGACTGGAAATAGAAATATTTGATAGTGCCAATAACGTTTATTATCATATGCGTATTAACACCCAAGGAACTGTCTGTAGGGAATATATTTATTAGGATAAAAGATTTGATTTTAATTATTACATACTGTATTGAAAAGTGGTGAGGGTATATTGCATGAGAGGAGTACTAATGGATTAGATGGTTTGCTTTAGTTTAATAGCTGCTTAAGAGAAAATTGGAAGTCATTTTTTGTCTTTCTTTTTCATGTTTCTTTTTCTACCTGTATCTATCGCTTTCTTTTTCCCCCTTTTATATTCTCTTTTTCCTTCCTTCTTTCTTTTTTTCTTTTTTGTTCCAAGTATTGTTCCAAGTAATTTTACATATCTGGAGAATTTTAAATAAGGAGTTCAAGCTGTCTAATTATGATTGACAGTTTATACTACCAGGCAGAACCTATTGGAACCTTTCTAATAATCAGCAGAGATGAAAAAAAAGTGAGATTCATAAGAGATGTTTATTTTGCATGGAATAAACAAGTTCAATTGATTTAGCCAGTGAGTGTCCACTCTACTTAGCTAGAAAATTATGCAGATTAATGTGACCTTTTACAGCACACCCTGCTGGTCACTGAAATGGATTAGGGCTTGTACCACTTCAGACTGCAGTTGTGGGATGAAATAGCTGAATCCTTTTCCATACAAACAATATTCCCTACATATTGAAAAGTTAAGCTGTTCATTTTCCTTGTAGAAGGGAATTCCAGAAGGATAGTCATGTCAGCTTACTGCAGCAAAAAAGCGAACATAAATAAATAAACAAAAATGTGGCAAATCAAAAACGCATACTGCGGCTTCAAGCCTTGTGATCCACAATCCACTTCATCTAAATAAAATATGATGTCATCACTGAAGTGTAGCTAAGTAATCACAGCTGGCAATGTAAGATGTAAGTCTTTGATATGAGGAGATGTGCCAGTCAAATTAGACTGGTCAACCAAAGTGACATGGGCACAGACTAACTTTATTGAAATACTTGGTGAGACAATAAGGAGAAGGATCTGTATCTCTGTTCTCATTTTCCTCTCACACAGTTGGTGAATCTATGGAGTGCATGGATAGGAAATGGCAACACTGGCCCAAGGTACATTGCCAACAGAGGAGACAAGTTGATGCCCCTTCCCTGATTCATATACTGAAACTGACTACATTGGTAGTTGGATCTTGTGGAGAGTGGAGAGAAAGGGAGAGACTATGATTGCATTTATCTATTATTTTTCAACCCACTAGAGCTTCCAAGGTGATGTACAATCACCAAGGTGTGAGACAGCACACTAATTTATGGGGCTCAGGACAAGTAGTGTGTCATACGGCACTCTGCCTTCCGTAGGGGAAGCTCGCCCCTTTCATGGTCCAAAGATAGAAGCATTAGTGAAATGAAGACAACAGTTTATTTAATGACATGCCTGTCTAAATGCCAGCATTCAAATTGAGCAAGCTAGCGCCCAAGCAAATATTTGGAGCAGTTTTGGAAAATCTATGAAGCAACAGCATACAACAACATATAGCAAATCACAGAAGTATATTAGATATAACACAGTAAATCATTATATATTACTATGCAAACACCAAGTAAAAACTATTACTGTTGAACCATTCCCTTACGTTTCAGATTTCTGGTAGTAAGAATCCAGTTGGGGACTTCCACCTTCATAAGTGGACTTATGTCCGTGGGAATTGGAATTGGGCAGTTATGTACAGTTAACCCTCCACATTTGCTAGGGTTAGGGGCACAGGACCCCCATGAAAGTGGAAAAACCGTGAATAACTCTAGGCCTTCTCAAACCATATTTAACACACAAAAAAGTATGATCACTATGTTCAACCCACCATGCATTCCTTTGAGTCACCACGGTTTCTTTACTAAGTAGAACTGTGTGGCTGCTGGGGCTTACTGTCACCTGCACTGCTGCCCCATACCATTTTTTAATAGGGACTTACAAGTCTCGTTCGCAGTTTCTCAGTCTCATGTGGCTTGCAGTCCCTATTAAAAATGGCATCGGGAGGCAACAGAGCTGGCAGCAAATCCATGAAAAATCAAATCTGCTAAAGTGAAACCCGCAAATGTGAAGGGCTGACTATAATGTCTGTATTCAGTAAAGAGCTGCTGTTACATTATTATGTAAGAGAGCTAGCAAACTAACTAATGCACATTGGGACTGGTATATAAAATGACCAACGTTTTGTTAGTCAACAGTAATGCTGGAGTGCTCTGGAAATGCTTAATCTGCTTTTCCCTGAGACTCCTAAGAGTTTAATAATGCTATGGTTTTCTTTGTTGAGGATACTTTTCCTTCAGCCTGGCTGTATCTTACTTTTGTTGTATGATCACCCTCTGATCTTTCCATATCAGAGGGGAACAGATGGAGATTAGACAAGGAAAAACTAAATGAGAATGGTGGTATACAAAATCTGATGTGGGACAACAGAGAATAAGCTTTCTTTGTGTTTGAAGAACCTGGAAATTTCATCTCAGTATATTAACAATGATGGTCGATTGCTATTACTGTTTTTACAGATAATAAAGAACATTTGCTCAATAAATATCTCAGTCAGTTATCAGTGGTAAGAATAGATATAGGCAAGAGATGGAGACAGGTAGAGGAACTAGACGTTTCATGATAGAGGAGGCTGTGTGATCTCACATTAAATGAAAAAAAACTAAGTGTAAATTCTCAGAGGTGAAATGAGGAGGGACATGTTTATAGACATATGGCAGCCATTTATTATTTTTGTAAACAATGCCTCTGATATTCTGTGACTGCTGATGTTTCATTTTAAATATTGGAAAGATCCACTTATAAAATCATTGATACATGACATATTGAAGATCCAGAACTGTTCACTTGTGAGGGTGGGTGGGTGGGTGGGGAGATAAGAGTACCTTTGGTCTATGCTAGACAACTGATTGTAACTTCAAGGGACATTTTTCGGGAATGTAATTTTTTTGTCATAAGGTGGTATATCTGTGATATATTTGTTAAACTATTTTTTTTTAAAGAATCCTGGGAGATTGCTCAACTTACTCCAAAAATACTCAGCGCTATAGTGTGATGAAATGGTAAATTATAAAATGTTTTTAAAAAATTAGTTGCAAATCCTCATAAGATAGTTATTAGATGGAATAATTTGCGCAGTGAAGATATTACACAAACTTAGCCACAGGAAAAAAAAAAGCATATTGAAGAAGCATATGTAACAGATGGACACATATGACTTATTTGTTGTGCATTTTCCACACAAAACAACTATTTCTTGCGTTTGGGCTCTCTTTCACTTTCATATTAACTTTTTAGGGCAAAATGCAGCCATCAGCTGTGCAAGCGTTGGGTCCAGTGGGGGGAACCACACACACCTCTCATCCCAAATGGCACTGTGTATGCATTTTCTTTCCAGTTACAGCGGGAACACTGCTAGGATTACCACCTAGTTAAGCAGCTACACTTCTAAAAATTATTATGAGAAAAGAAAGGAAAGGAAAGGAAAGTATTTTTTAAAAGGAAGGCCAACCTGCACCCCAATTTTCTCTAGTATTACCCCAGGTTTCCAAAGGTCACTTTCGCAAGAGGAACAGTCCTGTAAGAGTGGAGTGAGAAGCATTTTGCCCAGCTTAAGTCATTATTGTTGAACAGTAATGTAAAACTAAAGGAAAAGACAGTATTCTTCCAGTCATCTAGTGTCAGCAAAACTGTTAGTGACAAGGACGCAAATTAATGCTTGTGGCCTCCCAGGTCTCTTTAAATGCTGCATTATCACAGTCATTACCAGTTATCTTAAGGGATAAATGACAGTATGAGGTTATCTAAGTGACTCCCTAATTCCTAGTGGACTGGGTTCCTCCACATGGACAAAGAAGCGGGAGACAAGGGAAAGCATGGTATTGAAAGGGACTAAAGCAAGGATGATTTTTACCCATCAAGAGGTCTGGGGACATAGAATCATAGAACTGGAAGAGACCACAGGGGTCATCCAGTCCAACCCCCTGCTATTCAGGAACACCCATCAAAGCGTTCGTAACAGATGGCCATCCAGCCTCTGCTTAAAAACCTCCAAAGAAGGAGACTCCACCACACTCCGAGGCAGCATATTCCACTGCCGGACAGCCTTGACTGTCAGGAAGTTCTTCCTGAGGTTCAGGTGGTATCTCCTTTCCGGCAGCTTGAATCCATTGCTCCTTGTCCTGGTCTCTGGAGCAGCAGAAAACAAGCCCTCTCCTTCCTCTACATGGCATCCCTTCAAATATTTAAACATGGCTATCATGTCCCCTCTTAACCTTCTCTTCTGCAGACTAAACATACCCAGCTCTCTAAGTCTATCCTCATAGTGCATGTCTTCCAGGCCTCTCACCATTTTGGTTGCCCTCCTCTGGACCTGCTCCAGCCTGACCATGTCCTTCTTGAATTAGGGTGCCCAGAACTGGACACAGTATTCAAGATGAGGTCTAACCAAAGCAGAGTGGAGTGGTACCAGTAACTCCCTCCATCTAGACACCATACTCCTATTGATGCAGCCGAGAATTGCATTGGCTTTCTTGGCTGCCGTATCACACTGCTGACACATCTTCAGCTTGTGGTCTATTAAAACTCCTAGATCCCTTTCACACGTACTGCTATCTAGCCATGTGTCCCCCATCCTATATTTCTGTATTCCATTTTTTCTATCTAAGTGTAGGACCTTACACTTCTCTCTGTTGAATTTCATTTTGTTAGCTTTGGCCCAGCTCTCCAATCTGTCCAGGTCATTTTGAATTTTGATCCTGTTCTCTGGCGTATTAGCAACCTCTCCCAATTTGGTGTCATCTGCAAATTTGATGAGCATGCCCTCTATTCCTTCATCCAAGTCGTTGAAGGATATTGAAGATATTGAACAGCACTGGGCCCAGGACAGAACCCTGTGGCACCCTGCTAGTCACTTCTCTCCAGGATGAAAAGCAGCCATTCGTGATCACCCTTTGGGTTTGGTTGGTCAACCAATTACAAATCCAACTAACAGCAGCCCTGTCCAGCCCGCATTTTACTAGCTTCTTTGCAAGAATGTCATGGAGAACTTTGTCAAAGGCCTTACTGAAATCGAGATATGCTACATCTACAGCATTCCCTTCATCTATCAAGCTAGTAACTCTGTCATAAAAAGAGATAAGATTAGTCTGGCATGACTTATTTTTGAGAAATCCATGTTGACTTCTCGTGATTACCGCGTTGCTTTCTAAGTGATTAGAAACTGACTGCTTAATGATCTGCTCCAGATTCTTTCCGGGTACTGATGGTCGATAATTATTTGGGTCCTCTTTTTTTCCCTTCTTGAAGATGGGGACAACATTTGCCCTCTTCCGGTCTGCTAGAACTTCTCCTGTCCTCCAAGATTTCTCAAAGATTATAGCAAGCATGTCGATATCCTTCTTGAATTGAGGTGCCCAGAACTGGATACAGTATTCCAAATGAGGCCTAACCAATGCAGAATAGAGTGGTACCATTACCTCCCTTGATCTAGACACCATACTTCTATTGATGCAACCAAGAATCATGTTGGCTTTCTTGGCTGCCGCATCACACTGCTGACTCATGTTCAGCTTGTGATCTACCTAGTCTCATAGATCCCTTTCACATGTACTGCTATCCAGTGATGCATCCCCCATCCTATATTTGTGCATTCCATTTTTTCAGCCTAAGTGTAGGACCTTACATTTGTGTCTGTTGAAATTCATTTTGTTAGCTTTTGCGCAGCTCTCCAATCTGTCAAGGTCATTTTGAAATTTGATCCTGTCCTCTGGGATATTAGCAACTCCAATTTGGTGTCATCTGCCAATTTGATCAGCATGCCCCCTACTGCTTCATCCAAGTTATTGACGAAGATGTTGAATAGCACTGGGCCCAGGACAGAACCCTGTAGCACCCCACTAGCCACTTCTCTCCAGGATGAAAAGCACCTATTGGTGAGCACTCTTTGGGTTCAGTCCATCAACCAATTGCAAATCCACCTAACAGTAGCCCTACCCAGCCTGCATTTTATAAGCTTCTTTGCAAGAATGTCATGGGGAACTTTGTCAAAGGCCTTACTGAAATCAAGATATGCTCCATCTAGAGCATTCCCTTCATCTTTCAAGCTTGTAACCGTATCATAAAAAGAGATAAGATTAGTCTGAACAAACATATTGTTATCCTTTTGAAATCACTAATTTGAAATGTGAAACTACAGACTTCATAGCCCTCAATGTGACCTACAGAAGTTCTTCCATTGCCTTCTCTTAGGTTTGAACAAGTAGTTTGAGTTGGGTTGGTTTAAGAAGCATTTGTGACCTTAAAAAAACAACATGAAAATGAACAAAATGTCATCTGAATCCCTCCTTGTTCTGTAGGTCTTTGGAGCAATTTTGCTAGACTCGAGAGGCTTGTACTTTTCTGAAAATTTCCCAAGAAGCATCTGTACTCTTGTCTGAATAAATGAACCCCCTGAACTTTTGGAGATTAACCAGACTCTAATAAAAAAGGTCCTTATATACTTTTTAATCTACTCTGGCAGAAGTGTGGCATGAAGATGTTAAGTTCTTAATATCTCTTGGGAAAGCATCCAAATGTCAGGTTGTACAATATAGTGCCTTTCTTTGTAAAACCCGGAAGCTGCATTTACAAAAAAGAATGTAATACAGCAGGAGATCATTGTGGATTACAGAGAAGCTTCTGAAAATGTCAGTGGTAAATAGCCAGCAAATCCCTTATTATAATGGCATTGATATACAGTAGAAAGGTATATACGATACTTGTAAATCCATATCGCTGCAAACATTTTAGGCTTTAGCAAACCCATCAAACTCAAGCAAAACACAGTTCTAATACATGTGAGATCTTAGGCTTTAAGAATTGCTGAGAAACTTGTATTAAGTTCCAGACACTCCTGATGTGCAAATGGACTTGGGTTTAATTGAGTTCTATGGAAATGTGTCTGAAGATTCACCTCTTTGCTTCAGCTTTGACCATCTCATAAAGGAATTATAATCTCCATTTGTATAGAGTCACAACTGGAAAAAGTGCCTTCATCGTTATATTGTTAGACTAGAGCTCCCAAGGTCTCCAGTCAGGATAACTGGTATACATGTGAACTCTGGAATGCATGAAGTTATGGTGTACAAAGCTACCAAATACTGCTCATAAAAAAAAAAGAATGAACTGTTTCTTGGTTGACTTCTGTATATGTATTACTATAGAAAATACCTCATCCCATAGTGTAACACAGCTGGGTTATTTGTTCTCATCATATGTTCATTGGTTGAGATGTTACCTTCAAGGCAAATAGAATTTGGAGCCAAAGAAAGTTATACACCTGGAAGTGTTTGATCTGAACTAGACTGGGATGAGTATGGAGAAGTTGTGAGTATTCACACTTTCTCTGAAGATGTGAGAGAGGATCAGCTGTGTTATTGCCTGCTGTAGGAGTTTGTTTTCAGTAGGCTCCGCTTCATTGTTTCATAAAAGCCGACTATTATAAAATAAACAGAAGCTTCCAGTGTGCTGTTATCCAAAGCAAACTCAAATTTGTTACTCAGTGTCTAAGTTACCTCACTATTCAAGGAAAGGAACAGTGCAGCACAATGTGTATGTTAAGGAGTTTAAAATTACAGTTTGTGATACAGCATAGAAAGCAGAGTTGGCACCAGCTTTAGGGTAAATGTTATAGCTCTTGAATGATTCACAGTATATCATGCTATAGCTATTGCTTTTATAGGAGCCAGTAAATGCCCCATTGCATTGCACACACTGCAGAAGCATGGAAGTAAAACCTATCTCAGAATTTTCCACAGCCCTATCAAAGCTCCTAGCTCAGGTCTTATTTACATTGTTATGATAATATTGGTTACTTTTTATTAACTATAATGTAATTGATTCTTCCTTCCAAGCATATAATTGATTCCTCCTCCCAAGCAGGAGGATTGGTCAAGGGCCTCTCATCAATAAAACATTTTCTTTTGCACTGCAAACTTCCTTATGCTTCATGACTGAATCTCACCAGTTGCTTTCCTAGTAGAATAAAGCAAAAGGCTAAATCTCTTCAGGTAAGCTGTCAATTCATTATCATTATCACTATCATTATCTTTAATCTTACTTAAAATTTGCCAGAGTTGTCTGGTGCTCCAGGGGGACAGAGCCAGCTGTGAAACTAGCATAATTGCCAAAACTGAGCAATCAACAACTTTTAAATACTGTGTTTTTAAAGGTGAAATTTTCAGGCACCTTTAGCATAAACCAACAGAATTGCCTTTCTGAAACTGGGCTGGGTTAATCTTCTCTGTAGGGCTTCCTGTATTTCCCAGTGTTGTGCAGGTGTGTGGAAAAATAAAATTATAAGTAATTTTACTTTGTCAATGCAAGTCAGTGGGGAAGAATGGGCAATCTACATTCCCAAGTCTAAGTCCAAACTGGGTCTGGATTGATGCAGATTGCATCCGTTCCAGATGTGAATACTGAATGAGCTCAAACATTTTTCAGGGAACTTAAGAAACTGTGACTTTTGAAATCTCTGACAAATAATTCCACCTTTCCCAACTCCTTCCCTCCTCCCCTGTTTTTCTTCCTCTTTTTCTCTTTCCTCCAGCAAACACTCAAAATGTATACAAAAAAGATACTATTTCTATAACAACAACAAAAATTAATACCCAAATCTAAGAGGTTACATGGCTGAGATCCTACATTTTGTTACTCCAAGAGGTGGGGGGCCTTGAGGTCCTCCAGCAGTGTCAGCATCTCCTTAGAAATTCCCTATTGGAATTTCCCTATTGGAATTTGGCATTCAGTGGGAAGGAGAAGATAAGTGTAGCCAGACACTCATCTTAGATTTTAAAAAAGCGGACTTCTGTAAACTTAAGAAGCTGCTGGCTGAAATTCCGTGGTCAAGAATAGTGAAAGGGAAAGGAGTTCAGGAGGCATGGGAGTTCCTTAAAAGGGAGATACTGAAGGCACAGTCTAAAACTGTGCCAATAAGGAGGAAAAATGGAAGGCATCTGAAGAAACCAGAATGGTTGACTAAAGAACTCTCAGCTGAGCTAAGCGTTAAGAGAAACATGTACAGGAAATGGAAGAAGGGGGAAAACACCAAAGAAGAATTTAAACAAGTAGCCAGGAGATGTAGGGAGAAGGTCAGAAAGGCTAAAGCACAGAAGGAACTTAGGCTGGCCAGAGACATCAAAAACAATAAAAAGGGCTTTTTAAAATATGTCCGCAGCAAAAGGAAAAAGAGGCGATAGGGTCGCTGCGCACAGAAGATGGCGAATTACTAACAGGGGGAAGAGAAAAGGCAGAACTACTTAACACCTTCTTTGCCTCAGTTTTTTCCCAGAAGGATACAAGCACTCAACCTGGCGGTTGGGGAGCAGGTGAGGAAGCAGGGGAAATGCGGCACATAATAGGTAGAGAGGTGGTTCAGGAATACCTGGCCACACTGGATGAATTCAAGTCTCCAGGGCCAGATGAATTGCATCCTAGGATATTAAAAGAACTGGCAGAGGTCATTTCGGAACCGCTTGCTATAATCTTTGAGAAATCTTGGAGGATAGGAGAAGTTTCAGCAGACTGGAAGAGGGCAAATGTTGTCCCCATCTTCAAGAAGGGAAAAAAAGAGGACCCAAATAATTATCGCCCAGTCAGCCTGACGTCAGTACCCGGAAAGATCCTGGAGCAGATCATTAAGCAGTCAGTTTCTAATCACTTAGAAAGCAATGCGGTAATCACGAGACGTCAACATGGATTTCTCAAAAATAAGTCATGCCAGACTAATCTTATCTCCTTTTATGATAGAGTTACGAGCTTGATAGATGAAGGGAATGCTGTGGATGTAGCATATCTCGATTTCAGTAAGGCCTTTGACAAAGTTCCCCATGACATTCTTGCAAAGAAGCTAGTAAAATGTGGGCTGGACAGAGCTACTGTCAGGTGGATCTGTAACTGGTTGACTGACCGTTCCCAAAGGGTGCTCACCAATGGCTGCTTTTCATCCTGGAGAGAAGTGACTAGCGGGGTGCCACAGGGTTCTGTCCTGGGCCCAGTGCTGTTCAATATCTTCATCAGTGACTTGGATGAAGGAATAGAGGGCATGCTCATCAAATTTGCAGATGACACCAAATTGGGAGAGGTTGCTAATACGCCGGAGGACAGGATCAAAATTCAAAATGACCTGGACAGATTGGAGAGCTGGGCCAAGGCTAACAAAATGAAATTCAACAGAGAGAAGTGTAAGGTCCTAACCTAAGATAGAAAAAATGGAATGCAGAAATATAGGATGGGGGACATGTGGCTGGATGGCAGTACGTGTGAAAGGGATCTAGGAGTCTTAATAGACCACAAGCTGAAGATGTGTCAGCAGTGTGATGCGGCAGCCAAGAAAGCCAATGCAATTCTCAGCTGCATCAATAGGAGTATGGTGTCTAGATGGAGGGAGGTACTGGAACCACTCTACTCTGCTTTGGTTAGACCTCATCTTGAATACTGTGTCCAGTTCTGGGCACCCCAATTCAAGAAGGACATGGTCAGGCTGGAGCAGGTCCAGAGGAGGGCAACCAAAATGGTGAGAGGCCTGGAAGACATGTCCTATGAGGATAGACTTAGAGAGCTGGGCATGTTCAGTCTGCAGAAGAGAAGGTTAAGAGGGGACATGATAGCCATGTTTAAATATTTGAAGGGATGCCATGTAGAGGAGGGAGAGGGCTTGTTTTCTGCTGCTCCAGAGACCAGGACAAGGAGCAATGGATTCAAGCTGCCGGAAAGGAGATTGCACCTGAACCTCAGGAAGAACTTCCTGACAGTCAAGGCTGTCCGGCAGTGGAATATGCTGCCTCGGAGTGTGGTGGAGTCTCCTTCTTTGGAGGTTTTTTAAGCAGAGGCTGGATGGCCATCTGTCGGGAGTGCTTTGAGGGTATTCCTGCATGGTAGGGAGTTGGACTGGATGGCCCGTGTGGTCTCTTCCAACTCTACATTTCTATGATTCTATGATTCTATGAAAGATGGCGAATTATAGCACAAAAGAGGCCTGTGAGAAGGGAGTAACCATAGGACCCTTTCACCTGTGTATATCAGTACTAACTGTAGGACATCAGTTGAGAGTGAAAAGGATGTCTTTATTGAGGGAATTCACACACACAAACACAAGCAATTAAACAGGCTCATGAACTACACAATGCTAGTGAATGTAAAGGAGAGAAAAGTTGGATAGCAAGAATTTTGTGTTGAAGAGACTGATAATTATCATTCTAGAAGCAGGATTGAGGCAAGGTGTCTCAGACCAGCGGGGGGCGGGGGGAGTGTTTGAAGGCAATACAATGAAGAGGAATATGGGGGGCCCTCACACAGAGTACCATGCCAATGTCTGTGTCCAAAGTACCAGCAAAGATTCAGAGTCTGATCCAGGGTTTAAATACCCTTTATCTGCCCTGAAGGAGAATCTGTTAATTGCTCTCTGGCAAAGCTAACAAAAGGGGTCTGGAAGGTTCTGATTGTTTTTATGGCAGGTGACAAAGCACTGTGGGAAATCACAAATAGCCTTTCAATGACTGGAAAGATAAAAGAACAAAAGGACAGTTTCTGTGGGAAGTGGTAACAGGATGTCAACCTTTTGGATGCTCCTTCTAGCAGCTTTATTCGCTATTGTTCCCAAGGTTTGGGTACTTTAGAGGACCATTTAAAACCCATGAGGTCAGGACCTCTGACTGATTCTTCTTAACTTATGACCTGGACATGCTGAGGTCCTTCGTCTCAATTTCAATGCTTCCAGCTAGAGTCTTTTCCTTTCCACATGGCTTTCAGCCATGAGTGTAAGATGTATATTGATTTCATGCCAGTTAAAAAGCCATGTATAGCCAATCATACTGTATCATGGACTGGGGATGTACAGCATAGTAACAATGTGCTTGGCAGAGTAATGTTCTTCTAGTCTATCTGTTCCACCTCTTTGTCTCCTGCCACTTGTATAAGAGACCTGATTGATTCTGGAACCTGCTATTATGGCCAATTAATGTTCATCCTGGAGGACGACATAGTCTTTGCATTTTTCTGTGCTCTCGATGGCAGAAACGCAGCTAGGTGCTACCCAGGCACAACCTCTTCCACCATCCCCACACACTAATTGGCTGTGGGATGCACTTCAACAGCAATCAGGACACACATGGGGTGTCGTTGCATAAAGAAAATACTGAATATTCCATGCACAATGATTGTATAAAAATATGTGGTGTTACAAGAGTTACACCTGCGTATGTCACCAACAAGACTCCAGACATCTAATGATGGGACTTCCATCAGCGGGATTGAGACGGGTCAGTCTCCACTCCTCATTGCAGTGCTCTTCAGTTCAGAAAAAGCTGTTCCCCAACCTCAGCATCCTACAACTCCCTCCCAAAAATCCTCCAAAAGCTGGACTGTCATAAGAACAAGAAAATGCTATCATGCTGGTTCTGCACCAAGAATTTAGGCCTAGATTCCAATTACAAATATAATATCATATATTTTAAAAAAGAGAAAAATTTGATTCTGCAGAAATAAATTCACTTTGAAGAATAACTTCATTAAACATGGAAAGAGTACTGGCTGGGTATACAATGGTTTCCAGCTTGAACACCATGCTTATTGCCATGCACTGCTTGCTACCTAAAGGTGTCTTCCCCCCATAGACTAGAAAAGTCTGTATATGTAGCCTTACTTATTTAATACATTAAAGAAATTTCTCTAAGGTCTGAAATGACTTTTCCAGGAAGTGAAGCTGATAAAAGACCACATATTGTGAGAAAGGAATAGATCTGGAGGGAAAAAGAATGCCAGTGACTCTGAAACTGAATTTTTAAAGAAATTGTCTGTCCTCTTGATAGTAAAAGTAGGAGCAGTATTTCTGAAGAAAGAATATTTGCTACTGAAAAAAAATAACACTGTTCTTTTTATCTCAATTTCCTTTTAAACTCTAGGTTCTTCTTCTAGATTTTTGGAAAGAAAGCAAATATAGTGCATTCAAATATATTGTTAGTTACTCAGTTATACACTCTTGCTTTTAATTACTCTAAAATATTAATTCTTTATTCATTTCATTTCATTTTACCTTGACACACAGGGAAAGTGTATGTCTTATTCTGGTTTCTAAGTTGGAAATCTCATCTTTCTGACACTGAAAGCACTCCAACACTGGATGAATTACTTTTGCCTTGCTCTTCTTTCCCCAAATTTGCTCCTAGAAAGAATATGTCTTTCTTGGTTTTGAGCAATTCTGTACACCAGTCACTCTTGACTCATGATATATTGCCCAAGCCACATTCTCAAGAATCCCTTTTTTCCCACACTCCTTTTTTTTTCCAGTTTTGTTTGGCACTGACATCTATGCAAAAGGACGGTTTGGGGGCAAAATTGGTTCCATTTTAGGTACTTTCACAGATGATAAACTGAACCTGGATTGATTAGACTAGCACAGCTACAAGAGCAAATGCGATAGGAAGATAATTCAACTAGCATGAGGTAAATGGCTAGGGGATTTAGGTGTATAAGTATGGCTAGAATCCTGTATGGGAGATATGTGCTTGTAAGCACTGTAGCTGTGATGCTATGCAATGAACCTTGGCCTGACCCCGCTCCAATTCCCACTTACCAGGAGGTAGGTACTATAATTGATGGAAGTTTTGTTCCCCATCACTCAGAAGCAGCTAACTGTCATTTGATCACCTTCCGTAAGCAATCTCCATTGCAACACAGAGGTCATTTCCGCACTACACTGTTACAGTGCTATTACTCCACTTTCAACATCCTGTGGAATTCTGAGCTTTGTAGTTTACTGAGTCCAAAGAGCTCTCTGGCTGTAAATTCTAAATGCCCCTCCCCCTAAACTGCAAATGCCAGGATTCCATAGGATGTTGAAAGTGGAATAATAGCATTATAACAGTGTAGGGCAGAAATGGCCAGAGAAGCAAGGTCCCCGTTGCAGTTTCCCCTTGCACTGGAGATTGCTTACAAAAGAGGGATGGGTCTGAACATCATCCAGCTGCTTTCTGAATGACAGGAGAATGACTCTCATCAGTTACAATGGCTGCTGCCTGATAAGTAGGGATTGGGGGACTTTAATGGTCCCTAAACTAGGGGCTACCCAGGGATTGTGAATACATAACATTCATGAGTGTGTAACTCTAGGTTATGCATTCATAACTGCCACAGAGGATTCTGGTTCTTTTTTTAAAGTCACATGTTTAATTATATTTTTAATCATGCATATAAAATCATTACATTTTCCAGAAATATAATCCAGGATTTGGCTGTTACTATAGCTACCACTTGAGGCCCAAATCTAGTTTCTAGTCCCAACTAGAGTAAACCTGTTGAATCAATGGAATTTATGTGGGTGTTGACTTCCCACATAGAAGTTGATTCAACGGTTCTATTTTAGTTAATACTAAGAATTGGATTTAGGCCCTGATATGCAACAATGTTAATTAATTCAAAATTTCTATCTTTAAATAGATATGATGGATTGATTTTTAGTCAAAATTAGAAGTTCTAGAACATATAATTAAACTATCATTCTATGAACTGTTAGAGAAGAATGCTGAGGTCACTAACAGATGGGATAGGTTTCTCAATGAACAAACAAACAAACAAACAAACAAACAAACAAACACACAAAGCCAGACTATTCCCATCTCTCTCTTTTTAAAGAAGACTCATAAACTTGATTGCATGGGAATGTTGTGCATATAGTATATCTTGATTTCAATAAGGCTTTTAGTAAGGCCTCCCATAGTAGTTGTGCAGACAAACTGGTAAGATGTGGTTTGGAAAAAGCTACTGTTAGGTGGATTTATAGCTGGTTGATGTACCCAAATCATGTAGATTTTGTTGTTTATTGTGTGCCTTCGAGTTGTTTCTGACTTAGGGTCATCCTAGTTTTGCTCTATCACAAGGATTTCTTGGTAAGATTTGTTAAGAAGGCTTTGCTAGGATTGACTTTTCACATGAGTGTCAAGAAGATTCTTTGAGCTAGCCTCCCTCCTGGATTCACGTTAGTGTCAACCAGTCAGCTGCAGCTTATGGAAATTTTTTCCTAGGGTTTACCTGGCAAAATGTATTGAGAAACTTCTCAGGTAACACATCTGGGGAGAATCTCCCAGGAGAGCCTCTTTTCCCTGAGTCTTAGAGTAGAGTAGACACAGGGACTACTCTGATCCCCCATCAAGCCCAGACTCACCTTTTTCCTATCTCCCAATATAGGTATGTAGTGACATGCCGGAGGGTGGCATGCAGCCAAGTGAGGAAGATCATTGTTAGTTATATTCTGAAGGATGGCACATTACAGTGACATCATCTTCCAGGACCCCTTGAGGACCTCTGGTGGGTCCCAAATGGGGCTTACTCTATGCACTGAATATAGCTGGTGATTATCCTCTTCATTCAAGAGCCCCCTGACTTCCCACTGTCACTACATGTTCATGCCAAGGGTGGAATGCAGCTATGCAAGCATCACGTGGTGGGTGACAGCTCAGCAAGGATTTCAGCTATGGGCTAAGCCAGAAGAACATAGGTGGCAGTGGGAATCTTTGTCAAACTTTGTGTCAGAGAAGGGGAAAACAGAGTGAGGATCACTGCCACAGAGGGTGGAGGAATTCTTTCCTCTATGAGATTATCTTTGAAAACCACAAAATTTTTGAAGATGTGCCTGCAGTGAAGATAAATTGATTAAATTATTCATTCTTCCCTGTGGGAACAAACAATTAAAGAAGTACATCTTCAGTACTGTAGTCACATATTTTTTTTGCTCTTCAAATACATGCCTATATGCTCATCTTTATATATTGCCCTGTTGCATGTATTCTTAAAAAAATAGCAAGAACAGATGGATTTATCTCCTTTTGGTCTGTCAGAAACCCTTTTGTGCTTGTTGTTGTTGGTGTGTGTGTGTGTGTATAGTGGGGTTGAAAAATCTTTATATATTGTTTATTTTTGCCTGTAAGAAAATAGTATTCAAAATTTTACTCCCCACCAGGTGCGATTACATGAAGTTTTTTTCCAAAGTTTAAATATGTGTTCAGATATACTTTAACTGCTGAGACCTGCCCTCCAATATTGAGAGATGTTCAAAATTTGTTCAGCAGCCAAGTTCCAGTCTGCACATTTGTCTGAGACCTGCATGCAAATATATTTTGTATAGGAATTTCACAAACACTCCTTCAAGCATCCCTTATTTACCTCTCAGTTTCTGGAACTAGTTACAAAAGTTAATGTCTCCATCGCTCTTCTTCAACTATTTCTTTAATGAAGTCATTGTTTCTAATTTCCATATGAAATCAATGTTTCTTTAGTGGTTACTAATTCATTTATGCCTATCCATACTCATAAGCAAACCAGAAAAGCTGTCCACTTGAATCATAGTAAAGGCCTGTCTAGTCCAGCGTTATGTAGCTATAGAAGTGAAGTCACCAAGTAAGACAAGAACAGAGTAGCCACTTATTCATGTTCTCAAGTCAGCAGTCGAAATTCTCATTTAGTTCATACTTGCAAGTGAATGAGCAACTTTGTTCTGTGAGATGTTGAGAAATTTATAAGGGAGCTAGTCTCTTATAGATTTTGTGCATTTCTGTAAATACACAGAATTTTAAACTACTATATAGTTTGCCTTATTGCATTGACTATCAAAAAATAGAGTGGGTGGGTTTTTGTCCAACATCAGGACCCTCAATCAACCAGTCTATCCTTTTGCGCTTGTGAAGTCTGTGTGTGCACTAAGGATGCAAATATTCGTTTGTGTCATTCCTGCATGTGAGAAAGTAGCATATTAAGAACTTTTCTCCCTAACTGGGTGAGATTGCAGGCTCTTGATGATTTTGTTGTTGTTGTTCTTTATGAATTTTGGGGCCTTTTTTCCCCAAAAATTGTGTGCAAATGATGTTTTCACGCAAAAGCCAGTGTATTTTGTTCTAAATACTGATTGTTGTGCAAAATATTGTTTTTCCCTCCCAGAAAGAGCATTTTTGCCCAATTGAAATTTTTGCAGAAGTTGAAAAAATAGGAAAAATATCCCAGTTTTTGTCCATTTTTTCATAGATTATCTCAATATATTGAGACACAGTTCTTCTCAAGGGTAAGAAAAAATTGGAAAACATGACCAAACAAAACAAAACAAAAAACCCACAGTCTAACCCTGAAGGCAAGAGCACTTATATGGGTTGGCAAATCTTTGACAGGCTTTCTTAACATGTCAGAAAAGCCAAACTCAGCTAAAATCTGATCACTTTCACCATCTTCCCCCCCAAAAAAAAACATATTTAGACACATGCTATAAGATAACACATTGCCATAATGATAAATAACCTTTAATAGCCCCTTTCTCCATTTCCTTTTCTTTCTTCTTTACCTCTGAAAGAACAAGAGGCTAAAAAACACATGGGCATGTTTATGATATAGGTGTTTGCCCATTTATCAGAATGTGTGGCTAGATACCTACTTTTTATATCAAAATGAGTAGAGACTTCCCTCCACATTTGTGGGTTTAACCTTCATGAATTTGATTATCTATGAGGCATGCATGTATCTTCCCCCCATTCTCCTCCAATTCCCTTGCATTTTTCCAGATGCAGAGAAGGAAGGCAAGTGTCCAGACAAAAGGCAAGGAAATAGGGGTGGGGAGAAGGTCCGTGTGCATTTTCCTTCTTTCTTTTGGAGCTCCCCTTTCTGTTCTCTTGCCTCTGGCCCCAGCATTGAGAACTCACACTGAGGAAATATGCAAGGGAGGTGTAGGGAAGGCTTGCATGGACTTTCTTTCTCCCCTCCAGAGCTTCCCCTCCCATTCTTTTGCCTCTGGCCCCAGCACACAAAAGGCAAAGGAATGGGAGGGGGAGCCACAGAAGGGAATAGGAAGGTAATCATGGGGAGGGAATTACTTGCAGTTTTTCCACTTTTGTGAGGGTTCTGCTCCTCAAACCCTTGCAAAAGTGGAGGGGCCACTGTACGTGGTAGAAGAGAGAAAAATCCATCCCTGTTCCTTACTCTTATTTCCTTGGATTCAGGATGCAATCCAATGCATATCTACCAACAAAGAAGTTCCACTGAGCTCAACAAGCCTTTCTCCATTATACATACGTATAGGCTAGGATCCAACTGATGATTTGATATTTCAATGTGATATTGAAATTTGATAGGGCAAGGGTGGACCCCTGTGACCACTTAGTAGTTGGGGGAGTGGGGAGGCACCCAGCATTGCTTGGAAATGAGGCAGCCAGATCCCTTCCCAGCTCTCCTGTATAGTAAATTCATGATAATATTTCTTCCCTTTTCCTATCACTACCCCATCTGAACATGGGGATGTCACCCAGCACTATCAAGCCTCATTTCACAGCTACAGAATGTCAAAGCTCAGTATAGTAATGCTAGTGGAGATTTATGCTCAACCAGTTTTACTGTTGGATCATAATCTTTAGTTAGTTTAACTGAGTAGGTGATTTTTATGTCATTCTTCCAAAACAAGCTGTGCTGGAGGTGGGTCACAATACAAGTTGATGGACAAAAACTGAGGGGATGGGAGACAAGGAAGAAAAAAGTGTTAGCAAATTCAAATAAAACAAAAAATAATGACATGGGAGATGCGGTCCAACATCAGGGCCCTTTAGTGCTCCCCAGTAGTAGCATTATGATCCCACTTTAACTGCTAAGGCTTCATCCTATAGATTATTGGAGTTTTTAATTTGGTGAGGAACTAGAGCTCTTTAGCTGAGAATTCTAAATACCCTGCCCCCACCCCCCACCCCCCCAGGAAATCTCAGGTTTCCATGGAATGTTGCCACAGCAGTTAAAATAAGTCAATAATGCTATAATTGTGTAGTATTAAAGGACTCCTGGCAGTCCGCACAGTGGTTAAATATAGGTATAGGACCAGGATCTCAAACATTGCGAAGCTATTTCTGTGAATGCATGCTTCTCAAACATCAGTTTCACACTCTATCTGTTGTGTATCATTGCTGTATCTGAAACTGGGGGTACTTTCATAAATAGACTGTGATGTGGTATGGGTGGAGAAGAAGAACAACAAAAACCCAGTCATCCCATTTTGCATGACTATGTTCTTGAGCGTGGTTAAAATAGTCTCTTCAGGCCTGGCTGAAACATTTGGGATGGAGCCATATGATCCCATACCTATTAGAAAGGCATGGGAGAACATTCTTTCCTCCAGATATTGATGAACTATACAATTCTTAACATGTGTTACCACTGGCCAGGCCAAATAATCCTGATGGGAACTGAAATTTAGCAATAAAATTCAACAGCTATGGGAACCAGAATAACCCTAGGCATAGGCAAAACCAAGATGTAGCGAATAAGATTGTTCCCTCACTTGATGTTCCTTTCAACGGTGAAGGGGTTACTCAGCATTTATGACTGCACACTTACCAATGCTGTGTTGCTTAATTAATTCAGAGTCACAAATCTGAAGGTTAAAAAAAAAAGTTATCGAACCATTATTCACTCCAAACCATGCTTTATTGCAATTAGACAATTATATTAAAAATGGTAATTTTGGTGAAAAATCCATATTTTGTTTATGCTAATTGATGAGGCTCATCAATTTGAAGCAAAGATTGATTAATGCTACTTTGAGGTCTTATTAACCAAACCCACATTGTTGCAATGTTTTAACTTCTCCTGACTTTTTGTAAGAAAGCATGTTCACTCACAAACAGTAATTTGCCTTTGGAGGCAAAATATTGCTGCAGTAACTAACTGGAAAGAATAACAACATAATATGAAACAGGAATGTGAAGTATGTGCCACTCCAGATATTGGTGGACTGTAATCCCCATTATCCCTGATGTATTAGTGATCTGCTCATCAATTTTTTTTCTTCTTGTTTTTGTGATATTTTATTTGACAAGGAATTGGTGAGAACATAGCAGGAAAGGGGTCCCACTAACAATGGATGGGATTGTGACTGAGCTGTGTAGAAATGGTGTAACAGATGTAACGTTACCCTACAGTGAGCAGGAAGGGCTGTGGTTCAGTGATACAACAAATGTTCTGCAAGTGGTAGGATCTTGGTTCATTCCCTTTTATCTTTAGGTAGGTCTGCAAATAACACCTAGGAAAATGAGCAGCGGTCAGTGTAGATCACAAACAGCCTAGAAATGTTACCAGTCTCCAGATCCATCAGTTCAAGTCAGTGTGGGGATTATGGGACTTGTAGTCAAACAATATTTGGAAGGTTACATGTTCTCCTGCTGTGGACAGTACTAATGGACAAGATGGACCACTAATCCCCAATGATATAAAGCAGCAGTTTCCTGCATTCCAATTCAGGTATGGTTTGTAGACACGGGTCATTGGATTATGCCATTCCTGTTGGAGCACAAGTTCTTCCCAACAATCCAAGATGGACCCAGAACATGAGATAAGCACTAAACCTGCTTATCCTCAAAAGTTAACTATATTAGTAGCCATTTTAAGCCACCAGCAATATTACATCTGCACTGTTGCTGCAATTTATAGTCTAGCCAGCCACAAAAGGATTTATAGCTTTGGAGTGAAGGCATGCCCTGCATGTGACAAAACTAGGAGGTAAAGCAGATAATAGTATTGATCATATCACCACATTTGAGTGATAAGCAGATTGCTTCAAAAACCTTGGATGTACACACAGTACAAGGCTGTAAATGAAGTCTAATTCTATGCTTTACTACCACAGATATAACCATTAGCATTTATTAGGGGTGGAAAACGTATCCTCTGTGGATACAAGTTCAGTCAATTTTTTAAAGAGCAGAATGAGTTATTAGAGATGCTGTTAATTTGGTTTCTATGTGACTATGTAGATAAACTCCTTGGATCTCATTAATTGTTTTCCTGTAGTGAATGGGAAAATGTATTCCCAAAGAAGTGAGCTGAAATTGGTATCTCATATTATTAAAATTAACTGCAAGGGCAAAAAAGAAAGAAAAGGAATGTATAACCTGGCGGATAATGTTAGTGTTTAATACAGATGGGAAATGGTCTGTGTATAAAATCCCTGGTATTGAATTAATATAAAAAGTGGCAGTTCTCTGTTCTAGCATTCCACAGCCCTTTAGAATGGTTTCTTACACCCTGCTGAGCAGCCATTCAATATGAGTAATGGCTTAGAATGATACCTATGGACTAATAATGCTCAACAGCCCTCTGGTTAATTTTGTGGTTAGTGAGTTGGGAAATTGTGGAGATGCACCATGAAAACATTGAAAAGGAGGAAATTATCCTAGACACTTACTGGTAAAACCCTGGAATCAAAGCCTAGAATACACAGACAAAATTTATGCAGATTATCATGACAGATCCTTTTTTTTTTTTTCCCCTGAAATGTTTTCTGTGGAACCCTGGGCTTTCTCAACATTGAGGTCAGAAATGGTGGGTAATAGAAGACTTGACCACTACTATCAATCTTCCCTTGCAATGGAGTGTTAGTTGGGGGTCTGGGAAGAATTTGGGAAAGTTACATATTTGGACTATGCCTTTAGAATCCTCCAGGTAAATAGAAGTTTCTGGGAGTGACAGCCATAAAATAACTTTTTCCAAGGATTTTGTCTGGTTCACTTTCAGTTCCTGGGGACTGAAAATGAGTCC
Source organism: Cyclura pinguis (assembly GCA_030412105.1). Lineage (NCBI taxonomy): Eukaryota > Metazoa > Chordata > Lepidosauria > Squamata > Iguanidae > Cyclura > Cyclura pinguis. Next base: position 119,002,966 of record CM059601.1, on the reverse strand, counting down.
CAAAATGCTGGATCAGTGCCCCAGAGGTGAATGCTGCATGGTAGAACAATTCCTAAAATCTCATGCGATGAACAGGATTCCACTGGTAGATATCTTTGCATTCTACAACAGGCAAGTTGGCATGAAAAAGTTTTCCTGATTGGTAAACTACAGGGCTAGCACTTATAGTGGAGTAAATGGAGCACTCAAAACACAGGCCATTTCTGCACTAGACTGTTATAGTGCTATTATTCCACTTTCAACATTCTATGGAATCCTGGGGTTTGCAGTTTAGGGAGGGACCTTTGAGGATTCCGTAGAATGTTGAAAGTGGAATAATAGCACTATAACAGTCTAGTGTGGAAATGGCCATGGTAAAGGATGCTACATCTTTATACTGTTGTTTGGGAGGCTGAGAAGAGAAGATACACCATGTAAACACCATGTTTGAGAGCTAAAGGTATGACTGTTCTCTCTTTTTAAAACATGTTTTTGTAACTATTGAGTAAGAAGCTGAGGTTAGACACGTTGATAAACAGTTGCTATAAAAGCAGGTTAATATTATTATATTCCTCCCCTGGTTTGTCAGCTCTGGAGTAATCCCAATATCCAGCATGTGATGCAGGTTACTTCCTGCCTGTTCATCTGTCTTTGCATGGTAATATAAACCATATCTTGAGGCTCAGAGTTCTGTGACCCATTTGTTATACTCTACCTCTTTTCATTTGGCAGTGTTCGTCTTTCATACTTAGTTGTTTCATATCATTTACTTCTAACTATCTGCCTAACTCTGCCATTCCATTCTTCCTGCTAGAGCATGCCAACAGCATTTTATATTTCTTTTTAGTGGTTGGGCAACATGGCCACCGCCACCCTATCGGATAAGAAAAGCCAACTACCAAAACACAAAACCAAACACAAAACAAAACAAAAGTGCATGGATAACAATAGGCCTGAGAAGCCATCTGTTGCTGAACAAGTGAAAATCAATTGTCCACAATGTTACCATATGCCACTGAAAGTTTGCTGATTTGTACAAAACAGAACTTTGCTGACTGGACAGCACACAGACAAGAACTTTCAGGTAGGATTAAAACACACACACACAGACACACACGCACTTTTTATCCTTGCATGCCAATATACTAATTTCAGAAACAGCAGTAATGAAGTTACATCTATGAATTTGTACCTTTGTAAGTCTTATAATTGTTTCCAATTACATTTTTTTTGGAGGGGGGGTGTCAAACTTCTGTGTTCCTGATACTTCACAGCATTTTTAAAATCATTACACATGAAATATCCCAGGAAATACATTTTTTTGTGTTAATTTGTGATGTCTGTCATAACCTGAATATAGAAAGGACTTCAATATAACATGATAAAAGCAGTGTTATTTGCAGCATCTTACTTTTTGGTATAATGGAAGCATGACGACATTATTTTTTTTCCTTAAAAAAAAGTACAAATGGTAACATTTTTGCTTTTTTAAAAAATTATAATGACTTATGTACCCTCATTGTCTCTAAAGTTTGCTTTTAACATTTCCATTTAGAGGGACTTTTGCCAATTTTTGTATTTCTTTAAGTCAAGTAAATTCCCTTGTTATTAATGCACTACTATTACAACATCCAGAATTTAGCAATGGAAACAAGTAAACAAGTTGCCTTTGAAACAACAATGAGCAACATGCAGTGGGTTACTTTTAATAGTCAAAGTTATACATTTATATTTCACAGTGGATCTGTTGCCACTGCCAATCCCTGAGTCTTTTTTTCTAGAGGTCAGGTGGGTGGGTGGAAGGAATATCAATGCATTGTCCACCTCTGAGCAATGGGGCATGAGGATGCTACACCATCTCAGATGTTGAAAGCAAAACTGCTATTCTTCTTCCTTTCAAGTGCCAAAAAGTACTGGGGGATGTGTATTTTAAAGCTGCATGCCTTAACAAACACATAAGATATACCATGCTTGTGTATGTATGTGTATGTATGTGTATGTGTGTGTGTGTGCGCACACACACACACACACACACACACATACAGTCTAGTAGTCAGTGTATGTGGTATAACATTTAAGGAAAATAAAAAGGTTGTAATCTTAAATTTAGGTTTAATTTACAATCCATATTTCAACAGGGGAAGAGAAGGGGAGGGAAAGAAGAAGTGATGCCAGGAAAGCAGGAAAGAGAAGTGTGTTGCCCCTGATGACCCTGTTGATCATAGAATAATAGAACCATGGAGTTGGAAAAGACCACAGGGGCCATCTAGTCCAACCCCCTGCTATGCAGGAACCCACATCAAAGCACTCTTGACAGATGGCCATCCAGCCTCTGCTTAAAAACCTCCAAAGAAGGAGACTCCACTACACTCCGAGGCAGCATATTCCACTGCCAAACAGCTCTGACCATCAGGAAGTTCTTCTTGAGGTTCAGGTGGAACCTCTTTTCCTGTAGTTTGTATCCTCTTTGTCCTAGTCTCTGGAGCAGTGGAAAACAAGCCTGCTCCCTCCTCGACATGACATCCCTTCAAATATTTAAACATGGTTATCATGTCCCCTCTTCACCTTCTCTTCTGCAGACATATTCAGCTCCCTAAGCAGTTCCTCATAGGGCATGGCTTCCAGACCCTTCACCATTTTGGTCTCCCTGCTCTGGACATGCTCCAGCTTGTGAATATCCTTCTTGAAACGAGGTGTCCAGAACTGGGTACAGTATTCCAGATGAGGTCCAACTAAAGCACAATACAGTGGGACTATTACTTCCCTTTATCCAGATACCATATTCCTATTGATGCAACCAAGAATCACGTTGGCTTTCTTGCCTGCTGCATTACATTGCTGACTCATGTTCAGCTTGTGGTCCACCAAGACTCATAGACCTATTTCACACGTACTGTTATCCAGCCATATGTCCCCCATCCTATATTTGGGCATTCCATTTTTTCAGCCTAAGTGTAGGACCTTACATTTATCTCTGTTGAAATTCATTTTGTTAGCTTTGGTCCATCTCTCCAATCTGTTAAGGTCATTTTGAACTTGGTCCTGTCCTCAGGCAAGTTGGTGTCATCTGCAAACTTGATCAGCATGCTCTCTATTCCTTCATCCAAGTCACTGATGAAGATGTTGAATAGCACTGGGCCCAGGACAGAACCCTGTGGCACCCCACTAGTCACTTCTCTCCAGGAAGAAAAGAAGTCATTGGTGAGCACCCTTTGAGTTTGGTCCATCAACCAGTTACAAATCTACCTAACAGTAGCACTGTCCTGCCTGCATTTTACTAGTTTCTTTGTGAGAACGTCATGGGGAACTTGGTCAACTTTGTTGATTATCTCCCACTAAAATAGAGCTATTGAATCAATTGTTGAGTGATGAGTCATAAGTAATTCTGACAGATTCAGTGGTTCTACTTTTCATGAAATGAACATGACACTATGTGGTGTCAAACCAGCCTGAGTTTTGAGATCTGTTGGAGAGGCCCTTCTCTCCATCCCACCACTCTCACAGTGGGAACACGGGAGAGGGCCTTCTCAGTGGCTGCTCTCAGGCTCTGGAACTCCCTTCCCAGAGAACTCAGACTGCAACCTTCCTTACTAGAGATGTTTTTATTCAGACAGGCATTCAATGTATGATTGTTTGTGGGCTGTCTCATAGAATGTGCTGAATACTGTGTTCATGATTAATACTTGAATTTTTAATTAAGTATTTTAACATTGTTTTAATTCTTTCAATTGTTTAATTCTGTTTTAACTTCTGTGAATTTTAACTGTGTTTTTTAATCATAAGCTGCTTTTTGTCCCAACCTGGGAAAAAAATGGGGTATAAATAAAAACAACAACAACAACATATTGCCTTACTGCAACTGTGATCCCATGCACAATAACTTGAGTGTAAGCCAAGTAACTCAGTGGATGTTACTTCTGAATTCACTATATTGTTTCTGTGAGAGGCAAGGACTGAAGGACTGAGTTACAATCTTCACAGAAGAGGTGTGCTTTGCTCAAGGATATTTATTTACTGGCTTATATATCCATACTGGCATTGAAGTGCTCTAGAAGAAGTCATCCAGGAAGCTCACAACATCAGAATAAAACAACATCAAAATTAAACACTTATTAACAATAAAAGAAATGATGGGCTTGTGTAGCCTAAACTGAGAATTAAATAAGACATTCAAAAGTTAAACTACATTAGGTTTAAAAAGCTTCTTTTTAAAGGAAATATTCTTCAAAGAGGGCATTCTGGAACTGGGATGCCACCAATGAAAAGAGGGAAGAGAGACATCTAGAGAAGGCAAGATAGGGTGTGCCACACAACTGGGGAGGACCTTCAAACAAAGGAGTAGAAAGGGAGAACGGATGGAGTTATTGCAATTTTCCTCAAGCAGACCCCATTTTTTCTCAAACAGAGCCCATTCTGATTTTCCCAGAGCACTAACACTTTGTGGAATAATTTTATATGCTTCTAATTCTCTAGAAGCGTCACAGTGATCAGTGAGCAAATTTTTGAGTCAGAGTTATTCACATAGTTGAGTAAGTTGGATGGCACTAAGGTCCTTTCCACACAACAGTAGCATCCTGGTATGGGGATGTGACAGGAGTGGGACCATGGGAATGCTTCCACAAGATGTCATCGTGGTCCCATCCTTCTCATGTCACCAGCCATTGTGATAATGGGAATTTTGTCCACCAATGACCCCTGATTGTGCAATGCTCTCACACTTACCTGCTATGTGGAACGGCTGGAAGCATGATGGGGGCACTTCCTGCCCCAGCACAGCAGGGGAAGGAGCCCAGCTGTGCTGCAGAAGGAAGAGGTGTGTATCTTGTGCTCCCTTCCACAGGGAGCCAGTCCAGTGTGGAGGGGAGCATTCTCTTCCCACCAAAGGTGCTGCCAGGATCACAATTAGAGGACGACAGGACAAGGTATGGTGCAAAAAAGGTCTAAATCATATACCACATCATGCTACGCTAGAGGGAATCCCATTGAGAAATTTAATTGTGCATTCTTAGACATGTTAGGAATTTTGAAAATTAATGAGAAAACTAACTGGAGAAAGTACATAAAGCCATTGGTCCATGCTTACAACTGCATAAGAAATAACACTTCAGGACAACCTCCCTTTTTGTTAATGTTTGAAAGACAACCATTGTTTCCCACTGATTTATATTTTGGGACAAATCCCAGGGAACACAAGGAAATAAACAATCAGGAATATGTGAAAGATTTGAAATGCAGGCTGTGTTTTGCTTATGTTTTGACCTCCAAAGAAAGTAAAAAGCATCAGCAAGCCAACATAAGGAAATGGGATGCTAAGTTTGCGAGGTTTAACATGGAATTTTTGAGTCCTCAGGGAACTTAGAAATTGGCTGACAGGAGGGAATCATCTGTACATATAAATTTGGATCAGGTTGATGAAAGTTGTCCAGTATATAGAGTTCAGGCTGAAGGTGGTGAAAGTCTCATTTGAATATTGCTTAGAGATATGTCAAGATCCTGGGGATTAATTTCTTCAACTGAAGAAACACAAATGTGAAAACCGGATGTTCCTGTTAGCAGTAAGAGTGGGCCAAAAATGAAGGGTGAGTGATTCCAATAGAAAATGGTGGAGAACTTTCATTGGAACCTCCACTGCAGCTTTCTACAGAACTTAACCATTTGCAAAGGGAACACAAGTCCATTACTTCAGGATGCCAGCATATCCTCAAGTCCTGATGAGGAAGAGGAGGAGGCTCAAAACAACATGGTTGATCCATGGTGTTCTACTATGACTGATTGACTCAGTATCATGTCTCCTTTAACAAATACAGAAGAAAGCAATGAGATCTAGATTAGATTTTAAAGAATTAGAGCCAAGCCAGTGAAGTTCAATTACCATGTTTGAGTTCTTCAGATATACCAAGTACTGTGAGTCTTCAGCTAGTAACTGCAAAGTTACAAAATGTTAATTTCATTGCAAATTATGTAAATATATAATGCAGGATTGGCTTTAGCCATAACACTACTGAGTGATTTTTGGGACAACAGTATTTTGGAAGGGGAGAATGTAACCAGTATAAATTACTCGTTTGGCCAAGTGGTTGGGGAGCCCCCAAAGAAGGGCTTACAAACTGAGTTCAGAAAGAGGAGGAGATCTGGAGCTAGATAAGAGCTGCAGTTGCCACGGTTAAGGAGTAGGACCCTTTCTTTTTTATTAAGGTAGTGCAATTTTAATTTATTTATTTTATTTTATTTTCCTTTTTGAAGAAACAAAATTTCTTTGTAGTGGAACTTATGTATTGCAGTGGCATCTATTTTGTATTGTTTTATTTAGGGCTTTAAGGTTGCATCTCAATATTGCAATACTTCTGAGCAGCACAGGCAGAAGAGTCCTGCAGTCAAGTCCTGCACTGGTATATTACTGGATGTATGAAACTTCTGGGACCATACATATGTGCTAAATTTAAGATCTAATTTGTTGTATTGTTGCCATATTGGGATGTAAATTGTGATTGTGATTGCAATATTTAATTATAGCTGGCCACACAAAATGAGGAAAGTGGTACATTTTCATCTGTCATAAGGAAAAGGGTGACTTCTTCTTTAGAGAGAAAAGGATAGAGGAAAGTTTGTTCTTACTCATGGTCACTGTTCTTTGTGTTCCAAGTAGAGTTTTGTGCTGATGTCCCTGCCCTAAAGCAGATTTTAAAACCTTTACACCCAAACCACTATCAAAGAAGCAGGAAGAACGAGAATAATGCATTATAGAGGAAGACTCAAACACAGTCTTTCCAAACGTAGGGTTAGAACTCATTACTGAATCTACTCTATAATGTTGCCAACAAGAGAGCTCATACTTAGTTCCCACCAACATTGTGGTGTGCTGTCTAGTGCAACTTTTTCAAGAGGTTTGTAACCTGTTTCAATGAGAGAAATCATGGCAGTCATGACAGTATGCTGGCTCTCTAGTAGGGGTGCCCGAAGCACTGTTTAGTCTTGTAGATGCCTTTCAGTTGTTGAGGGCTGAGGATCTGGCCAAGTTTGGCCAAGTTCAGATGACTACCTGTGTGCTTGAATCATGCCTTTCATGTCCTCTTACATCTTAACAGGAAGGTAATTGCTAAAACTTAATGGTCAGAATTTAAGATGTGGTTGACATGGTTACCTTTGGTACGATAAAGTTGAGGCACATGATTGTTTCAAAAATCATTGTGCTAGAAAAGCTCTTCTGAAAGTTTGGTTCAAATATGAGCAAAGGTTTTCCCAAAAAATATCACTAGTTACCTTGCTCCAGGAAGATTTTAAGAAAGAATGTGTAAAATTTTTTTAAAAAGGTTACAGTATAATCATCTTTTGTATATGGAGAAAGGAAGCTGGGATCTTAAATCAAGATAGAAGCTCTCTAAGGAGAACATAAGGCTTAGCTGGTTTGGCTATATACAACTTAAAGAGAGATTTAAGCATGATAAAATAGTTCTAGACAAAGAGGTTGGAGGAAATGATTTTTATTTAGAGTTGTGCAAAGATGATGTTCATGTAATTAAAAAAAGGATACAATTTTTTTTTTTTTTGAAATCAGGGTTGGAGGATGAGCCTATAAAAGAGTTTATAATAAGGTGGGCTTATAATTTTGGGCATAATGTTCAAGTGGAAGTATGGGAAAAATGTAGACTAAAGATATACTCTGTGCAGTAGTTTAAAAGACAATATGTACAAGATGATATTCAGATGGTATTTAACTCCAGAAAAACTGTAAAAAAAAATAAAATCTAATAGTCTTGTAAACCAATGTTGGGGTTGTCAGGTAAGGAAGGATTTTTTTTTTCATATGTGGTGGACTTGCAAGAAAGTGATGAATTATTGGTCTAAGATATCTGTGTGTGTGTGTGCCTTAGAACTATATACAGTGCCCCCTCCACTTTTGTGAGGGTTTGGAGTGCAGAATCCTCGTGAAAGTGGGAAAACTGTGAATAACTCCCCTGTGATACCCCTCCTATTCCCCGCATTCTCTTGCCTTCTGCATGCAGGGGTGAGATGCAAGGGAATGGGAGGGAGGTGCTCTAGAAGGGAGAAGGAAAACTCATGTGATCCTTCCCCCCATATCCTTGCCCACTATCTCAGTGCCAGGGCCAGAAGCAAGAGAATGGGAGGGGGAGCTGTGATAATAGGCTCTCCCCATTATCTAGGCAACATAGCTGAAGAGAAATAGTTTTCTCTCCAGGTAAACAAGGGGTTAATAAAGTGTTGGGTTTAAGTTATGTTTATTGGGGGCCAGCATCACAGAAGAAAATCAGAGATCGTGAGAGATAATTGCCAGATCAGTGAGACCAGAAGGGGAACAACATGAGAAGCTTCTGGATGCTTTGCACAAGAAGTTATTAAAAAAGCCTCAAGAGACCACGAGGCAAGGGAGACAAAGGAATATCAACAAAGGACCAGTAGCAGGCTGGGCAACGCTTGTCCAGACTCCCGAGTTCCTCCCTCCACACCATCCCAATATCCAGACACTAATGTGAGTAGAATAGGAATGCTTTAGCTACTTGCATTAGGGATGATGTTCTTTTAAACCTCTGGCTGAAATGACATAGGCTTGTCTATAACTTTGTAATTGCTAAGTAACACCTGAAGGGAGGTGCCTTCATGAACAGGATATTTTTTGTCATTGTGTTTGCCTGCTTAGAATAAAAACCTTTTCTTTTAAAGATCTCCTCTTGTTCATGCTTATTCTCTGTGTGCCTTGCTGGTTGCTCACACAGACAGAATTCCACTCTGCCACAGAATATCGGAGAGGAAAGCCTCTGAGTCTAGAGATTCTTTTTCCCGTAGCTTCCTATTGAGTTAATGTATGACGGGGATTTAAAATCAGTAGGTGGTGGCAGCTAGATGATCTCCAGGGGCAAAGGGGTCCCATCTCCTACTTGAGTGCAGGAGTCAGCATCAAAGATAACCCCTCCTTCCCCTCATAGGAGCTCTGGAGGGGAGAAGGAAGGTGCACACATGCCTTCCCCCATTTCCCTGCCTTTTGTCTGGGTGCTGGCCTTGCTTCTCTGTGCCTGGCAAAACACAAGGGAACAGGAGGAGGAGAATGGGGGGGAAGGCATGCATATGCCTTGTGAATAATCAAATTCGCTAAGATCAAACCTATGAAGGTGGAGGGAGGACTTTCTAGTTAATTCAAAAAATTCTAAAGGTTGATATTGCAATTTCACTACAGATGCTTTTGTTGGGAATTATTTATAAAGAACCAAACAGGAAATATGGCCTGCTTCTTCAATACATGATAATAGCTGCAAGAAAATTGCTTGCCCATACATGGAAGCAGGCTGATGCACTGACTGTAGAAGAATGGGTGGTTAAAGTTGTGGAGCAAAAATTGCTTAAATTTGTGGTTGCGAAATTGATGTGATTTTTAAAAGACAGATCAAGCGAAGAGTGTTGAAAGTCTGGAAACTATTTATGGATATTTTTGAGCAATAAGAAGTTGAATGATGTAATAATTTGTGGTTATGATTATTAGTAATTCTAGTAAGTGGGACATACTTGGATCTCTCATGGTAGAATAAGACATGGGATACTGATTGACTTTTCTTTTTCATTACAGTTTGTATGGGGCAGTCAGCGTTCTTTTGTATGTTAATTGGTTTACTGTAGTGTAATGTAGTGTTGTCAGGATGTGTTTAGTGTTAGAAAAGAGTCTTTCAGTAATGGTTTAGTTTAGTTTGAATTAGTTCAGTTTAGTTTTAGGCCCTTTCCACAACACACCTTTTCACGGAGCTGGGGTGTGGGGATCGTGCGAGCGGACTCCAGCAAGAGGCTCTCACTTCCCGGTTCCTTCAGTTCCGCAGCTGCCGCTCGCTCACATGAGAGCCCCACCTCTTTCTTCTACAGTGCAGCCTGGGAGTTTCCCAAGCTGCGCTGGGGCAGGAAGCGTGAGCACTGCTGCTCTGGAGCTCTGCACGCACGGCAAGTGTGCATGGGGGCCCAGAGCAATGTGCGATCGCGCACCATTTTTGGCTCAAAGCCGAAAATGAAAAAGTGCACAAGCAGTGCCTGCCAGACCCTGGAGTGTCGCGCGATTGCGAGTGCGTCATGTGGACTGCTCCTCACATTTGCATGACGCTTGAGGGGCCCTTTCGCATGGCAAATGCGGTGTGAAAAGGGCCTTAGTTCTAATTACGCATATGCAATGTTTATATGCAGTTTGTTTCTCTTCTCTTGTTTTCTCTTGTTTCTTTCTGCCATGATGCATTGATTTATTTGTATTTTCTATTGAAACTAATAAATGTTAAGAATATCATAGGAAGGAAATGGCCAGCTGTGTTGAAGAGAGTGAAAATTCTTCCTTGGGAGAGAGCATGGTATTAGGCCTCTTTAGAGGAGGTGGCAATTGGACCAGTCTTTAAGAAACCTAGAAGGTGTTAACAGCCATGGTCCAGTTGCCAACTTCCCTTTCCTAGGCAAGTTGTTCAACCAGGTAATTATCATCCAAGCTTCAGACATTCTTGAATGAAATGACTGGCTAGCCTCAGTTTGCTGTGATAGGTATCTTATTGCATCATCAGTTAATAACTTTTTCTTTGGAAAAAAACACCCTTCCCAAGCCATAAAAAGAGCAATGGGTGCAATAAGCAGTGAACCCTGAGGGGAACACCATTGTGCATTTTATGGTAATTTTATCACCCCTCAATTTGTCATGGCAGGAGCTACCTGCAACTGTGGTCTGAGCCTTACTTATCCTTGCATTAAAACAAAATGCACATTCTCAGTAATTCATATTTGCAAGCTGAATTGTGCTCCACAAAGCTTCTTAGAAGTATGATTCTGGTTAGAAAGCAGGCATGGGAGGTGTGTGTTCCTTAATTCAAAGACTGGTTGCCTTGTTTTTAAGGTTCTGCTTCAACTTCAGCAATGAGGAGCTGCTGCTTCTGTTAAATGCACTGGTTAGATGGCAATTCACTCCCCCATCTAACTTGAAGGAGCAGCTTTGTAGTTTTGGGGTTGGCCTTGGTGGCATGGAGCACCTCTTATCTACTTAGGCTGATACATGCACTACAATCTTGTCCAGACAGAGATAGTTTATTTACAGTTATGTATACTCTGTTAACCTGTAATTTTGATAACTGCTATGTTTCATATGGAATAGCCTTTGAAAATGGTCTAGAAATGTTGCATGGTCCAAAACAAAGCAGTGAGATTGTTAAGAGAGTCTAGCCTATATGCAAAATGTACACAATTGCATTTCACCTGTGCTTTGTTATCTGCCCTGCCTTTCAATCCACTTCTAGGCCCAGTTCACAGAACTGATATTAAACTTTAAAACCCTAAGTGGTTTGGGGTCAGGTTATCTGAAAAGGTAGTTTCTTCTCCTATTTACTTGTAAAGCAACATGTATTTTACCCTTCTGTTGGTTACAACTCAGAGCAGCCAACAATCTGTTCAGAGGGGCATGACCCCTCAGAAGTCTTCCTCCAAGTGTTTCTAATGAAAGGATGAGATAGGTGGCTGTTAGGATTGCCAGGTCAGCAGTTTCTCATTCCTGGACATTTTAATGTCAAAAACCTGAGACCAAGGGTGGGCCCTTGAGTAACAATCAAAGAATAATATGTAAGGCCATTTCTGCATGATGGGGCTGTTGCGAATTGTCCCATCACAGTTCCGGACAGGAAAGGGAGTGGGACCTGTCCTGCAGAAGGGAGCACAATGGCCACGCTTCTTCCTTCCACAGTGCAGCCAGGCACTTTCCTAGGCTGCACTAAGGAAGGAAGCATCACCATTGCGCTTCCTATCCTTCTTCAGGACAGGTAAGTATAGGAGTGTCACATGATTGTGGGTGCTAAACAGATTGTATCCATCTAGCTAATACCCCACAAGCGCAACGCGGGAGGCCAGGATGGCAGTGGGCCAGCGACGACCTTGTACAGAAGCACAACCAGCTGACCAATGCCATCCTATCCTCCTAGCGAGACAGCCCCGTCATGCAGAAATGGCCTAAGGGAGGGGAAAAAAAAGAGTGAGACATACAGTATCGATTTACTACCCTACCTTCTAACAAAATATGGTGCATGGCATATCGATGAACAGAGAGATAGGATGGCTATTACTGTAGGCATACAGTATTATAATCATGAACATGTGAACAATTTATGTGTTCATGCTCATAAATTTTAGACTAGATCTTTCCAGTTGGGGTCACAGGTTCATAATTGAAACAGTATGTTTCCAGGCTTAATGTTTTCAAATGGTTTCTGTTTAGAGTCAGTATGGTGTCACACTCTCTCAGCCTCAGTGGAAGGCAAAGGCAAGTCCCCTTTGAATAAATCTTGAGAAGAAAACCCTGTGATTGGTTCACCTTAAGGTCTCCATAAGTTGGAAACAACTTGATGGCACACAACAACAGCAGCAACCATAACAACCCCAGTGGTGTAGTGGCCAGAGTATTATATCGGGATTTGGGAGATCTAGGTTGTAGTCCTCATTGAACTATGAAGCTGATTGATGAGTGATCTTCAATCACTTCACTCAGAGTCTGATCTACCTCACATGATTGCTGTGAGGATAAAGTGGAGAAGAGGGGAGTCATGTATTCTGCCTTGAGTTCATTGGAAGAATGAAGTGATAGAAATGCAACTAATAAAATGAATCATATTTCTGAAGGTTGCTCATTCCCAAAAATCCTTTTGGAAAAGCCATCATAGCAAACATCGCATATTTGGGTTTGGTTTCTTTTTCTTTTTTAGTTATTTATTGAAGCTATCCCATGTGTGTGAATGTAGCCAAAAAACAACTTATATAGAGATCAGCTATGTAGATCTTGTCATCATGTTGGCTCCAGATGTTAGAGCAAATTTTCTGTTGCCAATTACACTTTTTAGTAGACTTTTCTTCCTATGTAATAGGCATGTTACTGTGAAATTATTTCTTTAGCAACATGACTGTGGAGGAGAAAGCAAGGACTAGCTATAGGAAGTAATGTATCACAACTCAGAAAGCTTCCCTAGCTCTCACTAATTGTGTGCAGGTGCAAATACACATACAAATGTCTTTCTTTGAACCGAGTGAGCCCTGGTGATAGTAAAAAGAGTAGGAAAACAATGGGCACCTCCCTTGTTCCATATTAAAATCTCTCTTATTCCAATTCTGGTCACCCTGAGATTTGTCTCCACTGTTGAAAGTCCAGAGAAGCACTGCAGTTCCTTGAGATGTCAGCTGGTATCTGGTCACCTAGTGATCTTACTGAGGACAAAAAGTTTCCAGTGGCGGCATCCCCACTGCAGAACACCACAGACAGCCCCACAGAGGTTCATATAGTGCTTATGTTGTCTTTTTCATGACAGGTGAAGACCTTGGCCTGAATCGTGTTGGTTAGTTCCAACTAGGTTAGAGCCAGTGAGTCAATCATTGATTGGTGAGTCAACATGTATGTATGTATGAAAGAATCTTTGTTTCAGTCAATGGCTGGAAAACACCACATAGGTAAATCTAACTGAGTTAATGAGAGTACTCTAGTGTGGACTAGCAGTAGGATTCAGCCCTTCCCTTCACTTCTAAGCATTTTAATCATGCGTTCAAAAATGTTTGTGCTTTTTAAATATTTCCCTGCCCTGGTATTTTTGGCTTTTGTTTGGTTTTATTAATTCTTTTTAAAAAAATGTTTAAATGATTATATTTTATAGTCTGCAATATTAATCTTTATTCTGTGATTGAGATCTGGCTATTGGGGATACAGGTACACATGCACATGTTTCTTTATAAATAGTAATATAAAGCATAAGATGGGGAAAAAACGGAGATCGGTGTATTATGATTTTTCCACTGACTTTTGAGCTTCTTGTCTTCCTATTTAGCATGCTGCACATGTCTTCTTCTGCATCTATAATGCCACACAACAGATTTTAGGCCAAGACTTTAAAAACATAATGTTTTCCCCTTGAAGCTCAAGGAGGAATGATAGGTAAGCAGAATTTAATAATCACTCAAGTTGGGATTTGCACAGAAGGAATCATTTTTTGTGATTCCAATGGTATTTCAATGTTTCTGCTGCCAGAAGATTAGTTACCCTTTCTGTTTATTTAATATTATGGATTGTTTATTTGGGTGGGAAAGAAATTGAGTACGAGGGGTGGTATATAATCAAATCGTAAAGAATACTCTTTAGCTTATATTTGAAAATACATTCACACACAATAAAAATAAAAATATTTTCTGCAAGAGCCTTTTGCAGATGCTAGAATGCAGGAGATCAGCATAAGCCTCTCAAATCTATGATTTGTATAGCAGCTCTTGATACTGCTTGTCCCCATTAGGTCACTCAGTGTTTATGATCAGAGCAACAGCACAGCAGGAGTTTGGCAGAGTTTGGTAGAAACTGCTTGCTCTGTTAATTGAGGGAAGGATATCTTTCTCCCCACAGATAACTCTATTTCAATTCCCCTCCAACCACCATGCACACTCTCTCCAGGGAATGAAAGATGGATTAAATTCAAAACCATCAGAACACATCCAATGTGTTAAATGAAATGCCAGCAAGAATCTGATATTTATAAGTAACTGGACACCAATCCGAGAGCCTTTCTGCACTATACTATTATAGTGCTGTTATTCCACTTTCAACATTCTATGGAATCCTGGAGTTTGCTGTTTAAGGGCATTTAGAATTCCCAGCTAGAGAGCTCTTTGGCCTCAGTAAACTACAAACCCCAGAATTCCACAGGATGTTAAAAGTGGAATAATAGCACTATAACAGTGTAGTGCAGAAAGGCCCTGAGTTTTGTTAGCAACAATTAGGTAGCAATACACTCTGACAGTGTGCATCAGGGACTAGAAACCTCAATAGTCAGACTACGGCTTATATATCAATAATTGGAAATTTCCCCTCACTTTGACCCATTTGGAATATTGCAATATTATTATACTTGGGGCTATCTTTGGAAATGGGCCAGAAAACTCAGATGGTGTTAAACAGAGCAGCAAGATGGTTAACTGGGACTGGCCAATACACAGAATTATGAAAACAAATAATTGAGAGGGCCCTCTATTTCAGTGTTTTTCACGACATCTAATATTGAGGGGGGCAACAATTTTTTCCTAATGTTCAAGGGACTGGGACCATATTTGTGCTCTTTGACTCCATCCATCTTTCTTTCTTTCTTTCTTTCTTTCTTTCTTTCTTTCTTGGAAGCTCTCCATGAATCAGCAGTCAATGGCTCACAGACTGGTACTGGTTCAGTAACTCTGGTCTAGGTCAGGCCTTGCTAATATAAGAAACACAATAACTACCACATATCTGATGCTAATCCTGTATCTGAGATAATTTAGCTTTCAGCAGAGCCCTTTCCATGGCTGCTTTGGGGATCTACTATGTCCAAGCCTGGTATAGAGGTCTGAATGTTGGATTAGGGCTCTGAGAACAATCGAAACCCACTAGATGACATTAAACAAGCCACACTCTCTCAGTCCCAAGAATGCCACAGTAGTTTGCTCTGAATAAATCCTGACAAGAAAATCCTAGGATACGGTTGACTAGCTGGAGTTGACTTGAAGGATTGTGATACCAACAAGATACCAGAAGGAAGTCTTACTCAGTGAATCGTCATGACAGTCATATATCATAATGCAAGAGTGCAGGGACAAACCTGTGGCTATAAATCAAGCTTTATCACCACAGTGTCCTTTTCTTCATGGCTCCCTACCATTCTGCCTTTGTTGTTGGTATAATTATGGCTAGTTGCTCCAGGACATTATTACTGCCCTGGCTAGCCCGAGTTTGGGGGATATAAAAAGATATCTCTTGATATCAATAATTCGGCTTCACATACCCATTCCCCTCCACGTGCTTGCGAGGCCCCTGGACAAACACGCATACAGGCTTGGCCGATAATCGCTGTAATATTCCAACGCAATACAGGCAGGCCAGAGATAGCTGACTCGCAGCTTCAGTAGACCTCAAAGGCAAGTACCTTCATTAAGTATGCACACAACTTTCAAAAGATCCTCTGCCCCGCGCTGGCAGCTTGACGATCAAACTATACAGTGCTCAAGTACTCCACGTTTGCATACTGGCTATCCTATGGACAATTTGGCTATAATTCAATCATTCAAATTCTGACCTTTCGGGGGCTTTGTCTCCAGCCCCAAATCCATTGTTTTCCCCAAGTCCGACCTAGCCTGCGGTCACAATTCTCCTTATAAAAACCCCTAACTTTGAGCGCTTCTTCGGATCACTCTTGGCTTCCATCCCGCCTTGCTGTTGCTTTGTCCAGCTAGGCTTCCCCTCAGCTCCACGTGCTGAGATCCACGCTCCCCAGCTTCTCCACTTCCAACCAGGCTTCAGGACAGGTGGAGTATCACCCAAACCAACAACTCCTCTAAAAATCCCTCTATCCCACTCCAACCTTTATTTCTATAGTATCTCTGTATGTTTGTGTCGCACACACTGTTTGATTGTGTTTTTAATAAAACATCATTTATTGTTTAAACTTCTGTGTGCTCCTTGACTCAGCCTGACCCCGTAGACATTGGGTTCAAGATCTCACTACGTTACCCTGCCTCTCACAGTGCTAACTTGTGCTCTTTGACTAATTTCCCCAACTTGTATAATTTTGAGAGCAATTTGGTGTCCCTCCCGGGATCCCCAGAAAACAGGGTAACAACATAGAAATGTATGCATGCTTTCCCATTAAACTCTTTCAGGCAGGAAGAGAATTTTCCCTGAGCCTTTGGTGGGGCTGCTTAATAGGTGGCTCTTTAGCAGAACAGTGGAGGGAGGGCAGCAAAGTAGGAAGTACTGGTGAGTACTCATTACTCTTCTTGGCAAGAAAAGGGGGTCAGATGATTTGTCCTTTGGTATCTCTGGGGTAGGAAGGAGACAGTTCTAGGGGTAGCCCAAGGCTACTTTATCCTTTGAGGCTTAGGATCTTTAGGATGGCCTGGGAAGGTCTCCTTTGACATGAGACCAAGATCTTGCATTGAGGAGACGTAGTGTAAAGTTCCTCTAGGCAGAGTTATGTCATGTCTCCTATCTTTCCTCCCTGAAAACTCACCTCTTTCCTGCTGCCTTCCCTTCGCCAAATGATGACATCTTCCAGTACCTCTGAACGACCCTCAACAGATCCTTGAGGATGCTTTCAGTGTTGTGTGTCTGACCATAAGCACATAGCCAGATGCTTCTTAGCTGTATCCTTCCCTCCATTAGTCACTACATAGTAGCGGAGGATGGGACAACATGAAAAAGATAGATTTCCTGGGGGACGGTTGGTCATTGCACAAGGGAGATAATTCCAATCTTCACAAATATAAACAGACAAAAACAGATGGGACTTAAATTTCTGTGTGTTGCTAAAAGTGAAGATCTGCTCAGACTTTCAAATCCTTACAGATTTTATTACTTTTTAGAGTCATTGCAAATGTGGCTTGCTTTTGGTTGTTTGGCTGGTTTTGGTTTTATGCTGTTGAGGGTTTTCAGATTTTTGTTTGTTTGTTTTAAAATTTGTTTTAGCATTTATAGAACAAATTGGCCAGATTACCTTGGTTATCGGGCAGTGTATAAACAGTGCAAAACCAATACATCATTATCCACCAGACTTAATGGTAGGCATCCATCATCTCTCTCTACAGTCCTTTTTCCTCACTCTTGACTCTTTGGTGTGTCAGTATTATGCAAGCAGAGCATGCATGCAATCACCTTTTTGCTGAGCCACTGGGGTCCAGCACCAGCTGGGGTGTTTCCTTGGAACCCTAAGGTGAAGTGTCTGTATCTCAGTTTTGAGGCTGTTGCAAAATGTGTGGGTTTTGTGGCAAATTTGCCACAAACAAGATACAAGTTTGGCACAAATTGAACAATGGTGGTTTTGGGTGTGGATGTGAGTGTGGGTATTTCCTTGGAACCCTGAGCTGAAATGTCTGTATCTGTATCTCAGTTCTGGGGCTGTTGCAAAACATGGGGCTTTCCTTGCAAAACAATTGCAAAACTTTGACACAAGTCTGAAGGCAATTCCAAATGTTGGGATTCATATTAAATATTTACTTGGAATATTAAATTAAGGTATCTGTATATCAGCTTTGCGACTGTTGCAAAACGTGGGGGTTTTGTTGCAAAAAAAATTGCTTTTGTTGAAGCATTAGAGCAATAAATTCTGATTATCTGAAAACAGGCCCTCTTGACACACAAAAATTTGCTGAAAAGACTTGTATCACCTTACACAATACTTAGAAGGTTTATTTCCACTGCTACAATTTGCATCATTCTGTATCCCATTACAGTCTCAACCTCCCCAAACTGTGTAACTGGTTATAAATAACTGCAGTGTTAAAACTCATAAAAACTTATAATAAATCAGTCTTAAATGGGTTCCTAAAACAGGACTGATATGATGATATGGGGCAGAAAATCCCAGCTTCACACATATAGGATATGTATTGAGAACAATTAGCTGAGAAACTGATGTGTGTGTGTGTGTGTGTGTGTGTGTGTTGGTTAGTATCTCTGTAAAAATCGCAATCCTGTGTGTCTCTTCTATTAAAAAAAAAAAAAAGAAAATACCAAATTGGGCATAATTAGAAAATGAATGAGAAATAAAACTGCCACTATCATGCTACAGTTATACAAATGGATGGTGTAACCACATCTGGAATACTGTTAACAGTTCTGGTCACCACCTCTCCAAAAAATATTGCAAAATTTTGACACAGATTGGGAGGTGATTCCAAATTTGGGGGTTGATAGTAAACGAAGTTACCTTAAAGTTACTTCACATATGAAAACCAAACTTTTTTCTTCTCTACTGCCAATCCTTCTGGGATTTATTGCCCTGTCTGGAGACCTGAGGAAACACAGTAACTCTCTGAGACTTCAGCTGGTACCCTGAGACCTGGCATCCTGGCCAGCTTCTTGTGTGTGGTAGAAGAAGTCCGAATTGCAATAAGAGTCAGTTGCCAATCTGGTTGACTATGCACTGGAGAGAGGGGCATTTTGCCCTTCACTTCAGGGAGAAAAGCGCAGTGATTATATAGCCCTGACTATATAGTTGTTGTTTTTGTTATGTTTCTTCTAATCGACTTCAGCTCCTGGCAACCCTATCCTGGAGTCTTCTTGGCAAAACTTATTCAGAGGAAGTTTGCCCTTGGCTTCCTCTTAGGCTAAGAGAGTGCAACTTGCCCACTGTTACCCTGTGGCTTTCCGTGGCTGAATGACAGTTGAACCTTCATCTCCCTAAAACTCTTCCAGCACTCTAACCATTACATCATGCTAGCACTTGTATAGTAGCTTATTTTATATATGAAAGAAGGTTTAATCAGTTTTACAATGAATGATAACGTAATACTGACATTTATCATTTTGTACCAGCTATTCTTGTGAAGTTAGGAAGTCTTCTACTGTGAAGTATCAGAGAGAAAAAAAGATGTGAGTAACAAGAGGACAGAACCTGTAAACCTTTCCCCTGAGTGTGACATTTTACTTCAAAACTTTGTCTGACCTTGAAATCTGTTCTTTCATAGTCTGAAAACGGAGGGGTGACACAAAGATTATAAATGCATGTATATCAAGACAGCCTGAAAACTGGACAATGTTTGGAGGGACAGGTTCCTTTGATAGGAAAGGAAAAACATCTGTAGAGCAAGCAGATTTTCTTCATTCAGCATGTCTGGCGGTCATTTCAGTTTTCTGAGTTTGACAAGGAGAGCTCTCTTAGCTGTGTTAAGCTGCCTCCCTTCCTCTCTTCTGCTCCCTTCGTGCTACAGCTCACTGTCTTGACTCTCAAATGCCTTAATTCTGTGGGTTGTGGTGACAGAAGAGACAGCATATTCCTGGAACCACTGATGTTTACTAATAGGAGATGACAGAAGCCAGAAAGGGAGGCCTCCTTGGCAATAAATAAGAAATGACCTGGAGGTAGATCACTTAGGTCCTTCTTTGAAATGTGAGAATAGCAGGAGGTGGAGTAGAAAAGATATAATCTCTCTCTTATAAAAGCAGTATTCTTCTCTTTTTTTCACTCTGAAATTTAATCAAATTTTGGAGACAGCCTTTAATTTTTTATTCTACCTTTTTGGAATAATGGAAAAGAATGTAGGAGAAGATTCCCTCCACCTTTTGATTTTATGCAAAGCAAGACAACGAAAGAGAACTACAGTGACAAACTGCACAGACAATCTAAGAAGAATATTCCATACAGAATGAATGAACTAGGACTGCTTGATTGTAAGAGAGACTTGTATGCCATGTCCTTTTGTCCCAGTGGGTGGTGCAATTGAGCTAATCTTCCCGGCAGACCCTTTTTAAAAAAACATGAGAGATGATACTCCATTAATTTTTTCAAAAAATTGAAAGAAAGAAAAAAATAATAAACAGCCATATTACAAATTGCGAGTCATTATTTGATACAGCTGCATTACTTTAAGAAAAGATGGCAGCTGGAACATTAAAAGAAAGAATGCCATTGCTTTAACTTGCTCTGGCCAATTTGCTCCTCATTAGCTTGCCCCCACCTCACCCTTTCCTAAACATGAATTACGCCTGGATTTTCCCTGATTAATTTTTTTTTTTAAAAAAACAGGCATTGCAATTTGTACTCAGATGCAGCATGCATAATAATATTCTTAGAATCAAGGAAAGGTCAAGAATAACTCTCCATTCTGAATCACATAGTAGGTAAGCATTTTGGGCTTGGAGTTCTACTAAGACACATTTACATGGATTGCCTGAAATCCTGTGAAGTTCTCTACACCTATAGACTTAACACATTTTTTTTAAAAAATAAACCTTTATGTATTCTTTTTATCAGAATTAATCAGTAACAACCAAGTGAATCCCCACCATTCAACCACCCCAGTTAACAAATTAATTATAATATGTCAAACACTGTTATGCACATACATTATCAAATCACATATAATTTCTTTATTTTTCCATCCACCTGTCCATCCATAATATATCTATATATCTATAATATCTATCTATAATAAATCAATATCTGCTGTGTCAAAAAATAATTTGTTTAGTTGGAGGTCCATCTTAAACATTCAGTTCTTAAAAATACATTAAAAATCACTACCAGGTTGCTAAAAAGTTGACTTTCTTTGGTTCTCGTCTCATCATGCATCTGGTTAATTTATCAGCAAGTGCAGCTGACCATATTCTGTACGACGGACTTAGCCTAATGATAGTTATTCACTCTATGTAGGAAAACTCTGGACATTTTGTTTAGTGTGTCTGTGACTGGCAGGGAAAGAGTTGGAATCTCCAGCAGATAATTCCTGGCACCTTCAAAGTGTCATTTGCCTCCCTCCCCTGTTTTTTTTTTGTTTTTGTTTTTGCTTTTTTGAGAAGACTACAGCTTTTGATAAGAGGTCATAGTTTAGGTAAGTTGGACTACATCAAGACTGTATAAGCCTTCTTAAGGTCTTGACTGACTAAGGACTATTTTGTGGTTTCACTATAGAGATGAGTTACCTCACACAGTATTATTTGGATATTAGCTATATGGATAGAGCATCACCACTTCCCGGATTAAAGGGGTCTGCATTTAATCTGTTTAGTCTATTGTGATGAATTTGTTGGATAGAGCTTGGTGTGTGTCTCCCTTTGGTATGCCCAAAATCTCTGTAGTAAAGAGTGCCTTGTCCTTGAACTAGATTTGCTTTCTGTGAAGGCACAAGTAAGACTACAGTGCAGGCTTTGCAATGAGACAAAGGCCCTTTTCACATGTGGGGGGTGGGTGGGAAACGAGTGAAAACGCCCAAAAATGGAGCTTACCTGAAAGTAAGTCCGTCGCCACGTGAAGCAGCACGAGCTCACTGCTCTGCAGTCCTCTGGTGTCCCAAATGGCGGCTTCCGGTTGGTGGAGGCTCTCCACCAACTGGAGAAGCTCACCAGCTGGAAGCCTGCCCCCGGTAGATCTGCAAGCACACACTTGCGCACGCCTGCAAATCCACTTCGGAGCCGGGCGACGGAGCGGCGTGGGGCTGCACGCTTAGTGCTTTTTAAAAAGCTCGAAAAAGAGGTTTTTAAAAAACACTTAGTGCGGCTAGTTCTGGCCGCTCCTGAGTGGATTCTGGTGTGAAACTACAGAAAGCAGTCCACGCCAGTGCACTCTATGGTGTAGAAGACCTCCGTGAGAGGTCGCTCTGCACCATTTCAGAAGCCCGGTATGGAAATGGCCAAAGTGAGGCAGCCAGCACAGCAAATAGATTTTGGATGTCATAAAAGGGCAACAAATTATTAGTGATTTGATGTGTTATTGTTGCATTTTTACTGATCAATGGGGAAGTGTCTGAGGGACTTTTCTGTCTCCTATGCCAAAATAACTTGGTTTACACTGAATACTGTTTCCCTCAACATGGGTGGATGGAGGTGCTTTTTGTTACTCTGACTCAAGCAGCTAATCTCTTGGACTAGCCCCAGTCTGAATGATGTCCCACAGAATGGTCCAAATGGTTGCAATGGTAATCTATCTTCAAAAGCAAGTCATTTTCCTTGTGTGGAAAGAGAACATCCATGGCCCTTTTGGATACATTTATGAAGATCCAGTGAAATAACGAAAGAACACTGCATTCTTTCTTGGCTTTATTGCCACTCTATTTTTTCCCCCAACTGTACCCCAAAAAGCTGAATGCA
Organism: Cyclura pinguis; assembly: GCA_030412105.1. Lineage (NCBI taxonomy): Eukaryota > Metazoa > Chordata > Lepidosauria > Squamata > Iguanidae > Cyclura > Cyclura pinguis. Next base: position 118,980,399 of record CM059601.1, on the reverse strand, counting down.
TGTGACGATAGTCTCTAATAGCCATCATCCATCAATACTCATTTTTAAAAAAATCCTAGCCACCAAATATCAGAGTGCAAATCTTTAGTTAGTTCTTGAAGCTTTGGCACTATCTTTTGCAAGCACGTTTATTCAACAGAGGTTGGATAATCTCTTTGCTTGACACAACACAGCAACATTTCTGTTACAAAGCACAGAAGGTATGGGACAAGCATATCTTTTAACTGCACCAAATGCATGCTACAAAGGTATCTAAAGTGGAGGAACAACTGCTCTGAAATGATGGAGTATATGCTTCAGAAGTCATAATATGAAAGGACTGTAGAGTTATTCCTGTTTGATTAAGAAGCAGAATCCAGTTTATGATGTGACATAAACTGAAAGAAAGCCTCCAAGATCAGCATTGATCACGCTGAGGGTATTATGTGGAACAAAAAATATATTTAGTAAGAACACATCTGTGCTTCACATGTAGAATAACATCTGCAGAATTACACTGGATTACTTAGTTGGTGCTCTAGAGAAGCAGTTGCATGATTTAGACAATGCCTATGTCCTGTAAAAAGAATCCTTCACATCAAACACATTTTAATAGTAAATAGTCCAAGAACATAGACAATGTGTACGTTCAAGATAAAACATAGGCATCCTTCTGACTGTGAACTCTTTTCAGTTTTCTAGTGTGATTCTTGGCCTAACAATTGAATACACACATATGCATATTAGGAAAAGAAGTATAACATATATAGGGCAGGTAATGTGAAGCATTATGTAACCTATGGCACAACAAGATGCATGTGTGTTCAGAAACTGCATATTATAACAAATGCAAACCTTTCTGTTTTCTTTTTCATTTCTTTCTTTCTTTTTAATGACTTAATGGATAAATATATGTGAAACTGACACAAAGGCCTAGATCCAATAAGTACACTGGCAGAGTGGAAGTCTCCAGCTGTGTATTTACACTGTCATAGCAGAGGGGAGACTGTTCCTCTGTTCCCACTCCCATTTTGACCACACAACAGCAGCTGGGGTTCCTGATTAGCATTTCATCCTTCAGCTACTGATAAGCCAAGGAGGTGCACCACAGCACAATTCCAGCTCTCCTTTTTCACCCAGAAAAGATTAAGCAGTCTCCACTCTCAGCATAACGTTACCCTTTTTCTCCTGGATGTACCAGAGCAGTTAGATTACAGTGGGTTCATCCCTGAAAGTGAGCAGTTTTCTCCCTCTCCCTTACTTCTTTTTGTATACCACCAGAATATTAGTAATTGCTAATGTTATATGCTACTGATGAATAACAAGTAAGGAATAGTACTTTGCTATTAAAAATAATGCTAATGCCCACTCATTCACCTTTGCAATCATGTTTCCTCGCTCTTGGTACATGTGCATGCCTGCTCGCCGACTTAGGCTTTTTATTTAGGAAGGCATAAAGGCATTTAAAGGTACAGTGACCTAATAAAACACGTATGTATGTGTGGGCTTACCTTTAAGTCACCTGTTGGCTTTTGGAGACCCCATGAATTTCACATTTTTTTTTTAGAAAAGGAATACTTCGAGGTGGCTTGCCATTGTCTTCCTTTGAAATATAGCCTGCAGCATCTAGTGTTCCCTGGTAGTCCTCTATCCAAGTACTAAGGAGGTCTGATCGTGCTCAACTTGTAAGATCAGATGGGTTCTGGTACCAGACTCAGAAAAAAAAAAAGGCTGCAAGTAACTTTCACTGTGTCAAGACTAATACACACTCTTTATCTCCTTCTGGAATTTACACTTGCCCTGCAATTGCTTACCTTCTTTCAATGCTTCTCTGGTCTTTAGGGCAGGGATGATGAGTTGAATTACGACTCTCATAACCTCTGGCCACTTACCATAGGACTTATAGGAGATGTACTCTAAAAACTTTTGGAGGGTCTTAGGTTCATTATTGGCTAAGGAAGTTTCCTAGTCAGGACTTCCTAGTCATGAGATCCACGAGAAGGCAGTCAACTGGCTTGAAACAGATTTCCATACTCGACTTCTTTGTTTGGCCTGACTTTTCTCCCCGCTGGTTTAGGAACAGATTTTTCTCATCCAGTTTCATTTGGGACAAATTCCTCTTTATCCACCAGAGAGGCATCTCTATGGTTCTCTATGAAGAACCATTTGGACATTGCACGTCCTGCTTTTCCTGGTGCTTGGATTTCAGTCTTCCATTGGTGTCCTAATACTAGTGGGTAGACCCACTGATTTAGCTTGCTGCATGGTGAGTCATGTAAGTCACATTGATTCAATGTACTTACTCTAGTTGGGGCTAGCAATGGCACCAAGGACCTGATTGCCAGGCCTTGAAGTTTTCCTAAACTCTAGTGTGACAAGGACTGCTTTTTCTCCTCACAGACTGGTATGACAGCTTCCCCTCCCCAAGTCAGCTAAAGTACCTTGCCACTTTATACAGCTCTGGTTTTCCCTAAAAACACCACCTTTCTGTTAAAAGGGTATAGTCTTTCAATTGCTATTTAGAACTCTTTTTTAACTTATGGAGGTGTTACCCTGATTTCTGGAGGTCCCTGGAGGACACTCGGATTTGCTCCAAAAATGCAAAGATTGGGGAAATTAACTCTCCTAGCAAAGTGGAGGAGAGGGCAACACAGCAAGATCTTTAACCCTATGTCTATCGAGTCAGACCTCACAAGAGCCAGGTCAAATGTCCAATTATCAGTAGTTTACTTAGCAGAATTGGCAAAATATCTGCGCGCGCACACACACACACACACACAGAGCAAAGCAGTCACTCACACAAGTGCACAAGGACTAATGAGTTGAAAAGTTATGAAAATAGGGAAAAGCAGACGAAAAGAGAGTAGTTTATACTGCACCTGATCCTGTAGATTGTGGCTTGGGAAGAAGCAAGGTGAAAGTGGTTCAGCGGAGAAAGAATGCTGAGGGGAACTCTCGACTAGTAGAATGCTGGCGTGCTAGTCAAGTGTGGCAATTCTCCAAAGAGAGCCTCAAAATGGGACTCAATTATAGTGCAAAATATGCCTCGGGGGGGGGGGGTTAGACCCTTTCCAGAAAAGGGCAAATGGCCGAATCATGAAGATGGACCTCACTTTGCATTTCTAACCTCATCAGGAGGACATGTAGTTCACATCAAGGTTTCATTGTTGTTGATGGCCCATTTGGTGTGTATACGTGCCTTTTGAGATTTCTGTCTTGGAGACATGACTGACCTCGCTAGCTGTGCTTTGGTTTTAGACCTGGATGTCTACGTTCCTGTCTGGTGAACCTCTGGCTTAATAATTTTTTGAAATAAAAAAAAATTATATTCCCCTGGGACTGGGTCTGCTAGCAGGGGTTACAGAGGCATGGTTCTGTTTGGTTAGAACCACTGAAAATTATTCAGCTGAATCCAGATTTATAAAGATATCCTATAATTGTTATTAAAACAAGAAACAGAATGAAGTATTGGTTTTGTTTATATATCCAAGCTCAAACAAATTTTCGGAAAGCATTTAAACAGTTTCTTGTATCTTTACATCTGCACAAATGCATAGGTCTCTCTCACACACAGGCCTCTGGCAACCATTTTGCCAAAGGCTCTGTTCCCAAATGTAGATCACTCTTTCTGATCAGATTCAAAGGTGGGTTGATTTCTCTTGTTATTGTCTCTCTAGGCTTTCTCTGAGAAAACCCCCTTCTCATTCAACACTCTCCCCTTGGTTGACTGAGAGACTTTCTGGTTAAAGAATTCATACTTAGCACTTTCTCCTGGAAGTGTGACACCACCCAATACTACAGTCTTCCCTCTACATTTGCAGGCTTGACCTTTGCGAATCTGATTATTTGCAAGGCACGTGCTTTCCTCACTCGCCCATTTTCCTACTCCTATTCCCTTGCATATCTCACCCCAGGCTTGCGAGGTTTGTGTTTAAAATGGGTGTTTCTTCTTTTTGGATGAGCAAAGCCTTCCTCCCATTGCTGGAAGTGTGCCCTTTCTGCCATATGGCTGCACTTTCTGCTGTGTAATGCTGCTGATTAGTCAGGTGCTCTCTTTGCTCCTACTCCTCCCTTTCAAGATGGCCATCAGAAGTCACTTAGAAGGCAAGAACTGTGCTCTTCTCCCTTTGAGGAGAAATAGCAATAACAATAGCATGTGTATTTCTATACTGCTTATCAGCTAAGTGCTCTCTAAGTGGTTTACAATGGTTTTTTTTTTTTTTTTTTAACTAATTGCCTCCAACAAGCTGGGTACTCATCCTTCCGACCTGCGGAAGGATGGAAGGCTGAGTCAACCTGGAGCCCTGTGGGATCGAACTCACAACCTTGTGGCCGCAGTACTGGCATTTAACTGCTGTACCACCAGGGCTCAAGTACTGGTAAGCCCTTTACTATGTCCTTTTTCTCCCCCACACCCCCAACACTGGGGCCAGAGGCAAAGGAATGAGAGGGGGAGCTCTGGAGGGGAATCACAGAGTGGGAGTTATTTGTGACTTTTCCACTTTTGTGAGGGTTCTGTGCTCCTAACCCTCATGAATGTGGAGGGGCTACTGTATTTATGTGTTTAGCTTTGTTTTTCCTGAGGCCTCCAATCCCTCCTTCACACAAAGGGGCTGGGTTTCTCTCTGGAGCAGCCTTTCTGGTTGGCCAGCAACCTGTTGCTGGATAGTTTTCTCCAACTCAGAATACCACTCCCCCAGGATCTGTTACATCTAGTCTCCGAGTCAGCTTCTAATTTACAAATAATCACCAGGAACAGCGTTGCAGCTAACAACATCCTTCCAAGATAGACATTGGGATGTTGAATTAGGAACGCTATGACCATTGCAACACTGTTGCTGACAAGGCAGAAGAATTTAAAATTTTGTTAGTTCTGAGGGAATTATTCTCTTGAAAAAAAGATACAGTAACAATGATCAAGGCTGGTCTGACCATTAGTTGGAGGAACATGACTGTTTCATATAGCAGAAGCTCTAGGTAAGAAGTGGCAGCCTGTCAAACTTTTCTCTATGATTCCTCAGTTGTTCTCCTCTGCCACAAGACTTCTCTGGACCCTCTCTAACCTAGCCTGATACCTCCTGGGTATCAATGGACTGTTTCATTGAAGTAAGATTCACCTGTCAGTCTACCTGTATATTGAATGGAGGCAATGTTTGTATGAGGTCTTGTCCTTTGCAAAATGTCTTGGGCTGGCCCTGATAACCATTCAGTTTTGCATTGTATTTCTTAGAGTCAAACAGATTAGCAGAAGCCCCATCAGAAAACTCTGTTCCTGGGTTGCATTCTATAGTATAGTATAGTATAGTATAGTATAGTATAGTATAGTATAGTATAGTAAATACACTGTCTAGAAAATCGGTTCATCGGAAAGTGAAAATGTTCCTGGACTGTATATGGTGGTGATTGCCATATCAGTGGAGTGTAAAGAGCTATCCAAAGTACTGCACCCTTTTGAGAAATGCTTTGGACAGCTTCTTGAAAGTTTGAACTGCAGTCAGCCTTCCACATTTGCTAGTGTTTGGGATGCAGGACTCCTGCAAGAGTGGAAAAGTCACAAATATCAAAATGTGTGTGTGTCTGTGGGAAGGGGATCAAGGCTTGGTGGGGAGAATGGGCACCCAGGGTCCAAACCAGGTCCAGGATTGGAGAAGGAAAGGGGGTGGGTCATCACAGTGGTCCTATATTTCCTTTCTCCTGCCCATCTCCCTTCTTGGGTGTGGGAGGGCATCAGGAGAGAGCTTGTTGTGCTGAGAAATTGGGCTGTGAGCCATCCTCAGCGGGCTAGGAGTTGCCAAGAGGGAAGATTCCCTTGAAAAAGAAACACGGGGGGGGGGGGGGGTCAGGGTTGGAGAAACTTGTAAAAAAATCAAATTGATGAAAGTCAAACCTGCAAATGTGAGGGCAAACTGTACAACCAGGAGGAGATTTGTGGCACCACAGACATGTAGGCCGCCAGATATCACTGCCCACGTTTAAAAAGCTCTTTTGTTTCTTTACACTTGCAGAAATAGGATGGAATTATAAAGAGACCTCAACAGTTTGAAGGTCTGTAGGGAATGTTTTATGTAAGGCAGGAATATTCACTCGTCTGATTCTTTTCTTCTGAGAGGAGAAGGTATTTGCCTACTGTTTATTTTCCAGCTTGATTCAAGGAATTAATATTGTCTGAAATTATGCAAATAGGAAATGGTATGGCCCAGCAACTGATACCATGCATGAGGCTTCTGTTCACTGAGGTTTAGCTCTCAGAAAATGCCTGTGCTCTTGAACAGAGAGCATGATGATGAGCTGTTAAACCAACTGAAGACAATAATAATTAGGCAATGTGCAGCAATGTTGCGGATTGCTGCACTGTGAAAACAACGTAGAGGTAAATATCTGTAGATATAAAGCAGGGGTGGGAATAATGAGGCCCTCCAGATGTTACTGAAGTGCAACTCCCATGGGTCCTAGCTAACATAAGCAACAGTGAGGAATGCTGAGAAAACTGTAGTTCCACAACATTTAGAGGACCATAAGATTTCTCCCCACCCCCATATAATGCTTCAGAGTTCACACATCTGTTAAGATCTATCTATGGCTATGTCTAAGCCTGCAAAAGTTACTTATTGGATTACAGCTCCACAGTCCCCGAACCCTTCAAACATTGTGTTCAATTACCATGCTATATGGAGGATTTGGAATCAGTAATCCAAAGTAACTTTTCCAAACCCTAATCTATATTTAAATTTCTATCTATGACCTGAATCAAACCCATACTTCCAATAAGAGTGGACCAATTAAATTAATGGAACTTTCACAAGTGTTGACTTACTGTTTTCCTACTGAAAAAAACAGGTCTATATTAGTTGCAACTAACATTTGGATTTAGGTCTACTTATATGTAATCATTGAGGTTCATAATGTGTGACCCTCTATATGTTTGACTGCCACTCCCCTCATCCTTCACCATTGATTATGCTGGTTAAATTGGTGGGAGTTACAACCTAACAGCATTTACAGAGTGGTATGTTCCCCAAGCTGATCTGTATGCATATCTCTGTCTAACTACAAGTACACACATGCATACACAAACATATACACTCACACACTAGCAATTGCTGTTTCGTATGAAAGGTCATTTTGCCAGAAGCGTTTCTCAATTTCTTGAGCAGGTGGAAAATAATCACGCACTTAGCAGGGATGTGATACTTGTAAGATGAAATTTCCAAAGGTGATTGTGACAATCACGGCCTGTGTCTCCCAGGCATTTTGCACATATTAAGTCTCTGTACAGCCACAGCTAAGCAACCAGTTTACACAAAGAAGAAAAAAAATCCACCCAGGTTATGCTGTCACTTAGGGCTAAACAACACAATATGTTAAATGTGCAGCATATAGCTGATACTTCTATTTCTTTTTTCTTATAGATATGCAAGCAAGGCTCCAGTCCATTTAAGGATTCCTGAAGTCAGGCTGGAAATGTTTAACATCCCCCATACTTGGTTTTCTGAAATTCTCCTCTCCCTGCATGGGAGTCATTACTGGTGTCTGTTGTATATTTCCATACCCTCCAATGTTTCAAAGATGAAAACTGGGATATGCAGAGCTAAGCTACATCAGGCCAAGATGGCAAAAGTTACTAATGAAGAATAAAAGGTAAGCTAGGACAAGCTGGAGTCATTTGCTTTTGCCTGAGCCTATTTGAAAGGCAGGAACCTCCTCTCCTTTCTCCCTGCTGAGTTAATTGAGTACAAACAAAGTACTATTGTACTTTAAACTCAGCTTAACTCAGTTGGCAGCAACTGCAGTAAGCTGAGGACAAAAAAGGAAAGTGGGAGGAAAAGAGAGAAAGTGGGACATTTTAAAAGCAGTTGAAAAAGTGGGATGACAGAGGATTAATGGGGGCTGTCCCTGCCAAATAATAGCAATAGCATGTGTATTTCTATACTGCTTATCAGCTAAGTGCTCTCTAAGCAGTTTACAATGTGTTAGCTAATTGCTGCCAACAAGCTAGGTACTCATTTTACCAACCTGCAGAAGGATGGAAGGCTGAGTCAACCTGGAGCCCTGTGGGATCGAACTCCCAACCTTGTGGCTGCAGTACCATCATTTAACCACTGCACCACCAGGGCTCTTGTGTCAAATAATGTCAACTGGAGGGTATGAACTTCCTCTGACTGTGTATCAATGATGATTGATCATACCGGCTGGTGGTGGGGGGGGAAGGGTTGGGGTCTTGTGGACTGGGGGGAAAAAAGGAAACTTATAAAGGTATGTCTTCATAGAAGTCAAATTCTTCTAAGCAGGCCTCTTGGAAAGTAGAAGATGAATCCATGTGATTAAGGGAATATGAGGGCTATACTATACATGCCATTCAGTTTTCCATGCCCATTCATTGAGATGCCCATGCTCTTAGTGTGAGTATCTGAAGATGTGAAATGTAAATGAGGTGAAATCAATATTGGAGGATTCCATCTTTCATGGAAAGTTTAAGTGAAACTGATAGATTTATTCCATATGAAGCAGAAAGATAAGGAGATAGGGGCTGACAGTGTCAGTAATGGTAAATATGTTCCTTCTTATCTCCTCTGTCTGGAGCGAAGGCTTTGTTTTTCTCACTACATAGCAAAATCAGCAGGTGATTCTACTGACAGATGAGACAAAAAAAAGTACATTTGGTGTTCAGATCAGGCTTTAGAAAAGTCCACTTTCAGCTGAAAATTTTCATTTGGTTCATGATTAATATTCTCTCATACCCCCTGAAATTCTGTCTTTTTAAATGATTGGTCTTTCTTGGTCATTAATGAGGCTTGTGAACTCAGTTGAAGGCTCAGAGTGTTAAAATGCTAGCTGTGATGCAGAACCTAGGGCATTAGTTATGGAGCAACAGGCTGGCAGCTTCCTATGCTTGAAATGACAGGGCAGTGAATTATTTGGGCCAGCCATCCTGACTTCCTTTGTGACAGATAAAGGGCAGCTAAGGCACAGAGCTATTTCCAGTAGTCAAAATAAACACATAAGAAAAATGTCTACAAAAACATGTGTCAATAAAAAGAAAAATCACTTTGATGGTCAGATTGTGTATATTTACTAGCAAAATGTCCATCATATCAGGGTGAAATGTTGCTAGTGAGAGATGGCAGAATCCTCTCAAGGAGCAGAAGATCTGAAGACAGCAGAGCTAGAGAAGCAAAGGCAGGGGTAGGTCAGGAGTGGGAATGCAGAGATGGAGCACAAGTGAGGGCTCTGAAGATAAAGACAAGGAACTTGTCCTTCTGCTTTTGCGGAGTTGTGTGAATTGTACATACAAAGGAACAAAAATGGGCATGTCCTATTGTCTTGCTTTGAACTCTTTAGAGCATCATATCTGATGCTTGTTTCTGATTTATTCCACCAGTAAGCATTATAGAGATTGGAATGCGCTCTCTCTCTCTCTCTCTCTCTCTCTCTCTCTCTCTGTGAGAGCAAATTTAGCTCATTAATACTTGTGACAACTTTCCAGTCATTTGACTCTTTTATATAAAGTAAATCTGAGGATGGCCATGTTACACAAAAAACAGTAGGAGAGAAGACCAAAAGAACATGAAGGAAGTGAATATTTCTTCTTCCTTTTTAGTCTGCCTTTCCAATTATTTTTAGCCTTGTTATCATTGTTGTCCTGATATTTGTTTTATCTTTTGTTGGGTAAGCTACCTTGAGAATACTAAGATTGAATGTTACTGCAGAAAACCTAAAAATAACAAGCAAGCCAACAGGTATAATTTTCATCTTGGCTTATCCTACCACTTTCTCACCCTCTTTAGTGTTGTCTCTTTCTGTCTCTTGACGCTTAAAATAAAGTAGTTGTGGATTGAAAAAAAAATAGAAAAAGCAACTTTCAAAACAAGCTTCTTCCTTTCTGTTTTGTCCCATTCAGATGCAAAACTCCATGGTAACTTGTCCTCATGCAGCAAAATAAGCTGTTCTCCCTAAGCTATCAAAACTCCTCCCTTTTCAGCTGATATTCTATTGAGACTGGGTAAGGTCCACACTGCAACTTGTTATGCATGTGTCAGGGGTTGCACTATTGATATTTTTGATACCAGTGTTTTTTTCTTACTGGAAACATGTTAGCAAACACATGTACTGTGTTGTTCACTGTGTTGAGCTGTGCTTCTGTGTCACACTGAATGCTGCAGTTGTGGGAGAAATGGGTTGTGCTTCATAGATGACATGTATATGTTGTTAGCCCTTCATAATACAGTTTTGTCCCCCTCTCCCAGAGCTTTTTCTTAAATGAAAATAAACCTACTGGGTGGAGTCGTATTTAATAATTATAATATTATAAACTGGATTTACACTTCTAACTTTTGGGATTCACATTTATGGTTGCTAATGACTGAACATGACTCCCAAATCTATCTCTTAAGCCAGGCAGCACTTCAGACAAGGGTTTCTGAGGTGCTACACACTAAGGCACTAGACAGTAATTACTGCTGCGCACTCCTGGTCATGGGGTACTTCGAGACAAGCAGCTGCAGCAGGACCCCAAGGATTCTGGGAGAGCACTGCAATCATCATCATTTCTCAGTAACTCGGACTACAGCATCTCAGAAACCCTTCAGTTGGTATGTTGCCAATTGAGGTAGGGTTTTTGTGGAAGAGGGGCATTGGCAGAAATAGCTACAAAACACAGCTGACTTGTCACAGCTACATCTGAGGACGCAGGAGGTCAGCCACAGTTGAACAAATATGCACCAGCAGAGTTCTGCAGTACTTTAATGATGGAAAAATGGGCTTTCTTTCATCATGGCTACAGTTACTTTAGTTGACATCTGCGCTGCTTTAAATCATTTCCCTACCCCACCAATCTGGGGAATTGATGCACTTGGCTGTTGCTGCAAGTTTTTCCCTTCAGTCCCTAAAGCTGTTTTGCTTTTCTGCCTTGCCTCCCTTCAATATTGCTTGAAAGCCACAAACGACACAAATGTCAAGATTTTTTTGCTCTCTCATACCTCATCCTGAGCATTCTTCTGCTTTTCATGTTTTCACTGCATACCTACAAAACTCCATGCATCTGTAGCATCATTCTAACACATAATACATATTCCCTTAGAGGGAAGCATTAGAAAACACTTGCGGGAGAAAAACCAAAGTGCCTTCAATGCATTCTAACCAATCATACTTGAATATCAGACATTTGTTTTCCTCTCTAAAGAGCAAATCTTTCCCTTATAAAGAGTCTTGTTTCTTGACTGCTTCTCCCTGAGTGAAGGAGAGGGTACCAACCTTGTGTAATTCTTGAGTATCTGCCATCACCATCCTCTCTGTTTCTGGGGACTGCTAGTTGGCAACAGGACCAGGTGTTACTGAGAGGACCTTTAATTCAACTCTAGCTTTACTCAGAGTATTTTCCATCTGTCCCATGGGAGATAGGAAATCTCACAAATGCACTTAGTAGGCAGGATGGAAACAAGGATAAAAATAAGGAAAATAAAGACTTTTGTGTACAAAGTCTTTACTCTAATGAAAAAAAAAAATACATTAGTCTAGTAAGGGTTCACACAGCTTGGAGCATCTATCCTGGTAATTGCTTAAGATATTGTACATTTATAAAAATAAGATACATTTAAAACTCCTTTGGAAAACTATCACAGGCTAGAGAACAAAACAAGTCCCCCAAACTCCTAACTAAATGTTTCTATGCCACTTATGCACAAGCTGACATTCTTTTCTCAACTCTTCAATGGCTAAAGAATCTGGGAGTCTTTGACCCTTCAGAGTCCTGTCTCTACCAGTACTTTATCAAGCTCATGCCAATGACTAGCATGAAAACAGAAATGAGAGAATACAAGGGAGAAAGAAGTCATTAAAAATCTGTCTTTCTTAATACCTTTAGGCCCTGAAGGCTCCAGGTGGTTTAACACCTCTCTAACTCACACTGAACTTGATTTGCAAAGGGTTACACAACTCTCTTCCCCAAGTATCTACATTAACCCTGTTAACTGGATGTAGCTTGGTTCATGGTGACTAAATAATGGCATGAATGACATTATTACATGAACATGCACACACAGAACAGAATATAAATAGTGAAAGAGGAGAAAAAAAGTGCTGAAATGATTCTGTAGGCAAAAGCCACTACCATCAGGATAAATTACAACTATTTCAGGAATGGCACACATCGAAATGTATAATTCATAGAAGCCGCAAGAATTTTTCTCCCTTAAGCCATTCAAGTGGTTTGAAGACATTTGGAATATACAGGCAGAAATAACAGGCAAGTATAATCATTTGGGTGTGTTTTTGTGTGCTGTGGGAATGAGCCAGATATTACAGTGATGGTGGGGGAACAAATACACCTTACAGATTGGCTCTGGATCCATGTAGGATTTTCCTCACTTTAAAAAGAATTATTTCTCAGCCTCTATCTTTTTCCATGTGAATAATACTGATCTACCTTGCAAGGTTGTTGCAAGGATGACAATTTGTGTGAAGTACTTTGAAGCTAGTCTGAAGTGCCACATAGGTATTAGAGAGCTAGAGTTGCAAGGATGATAGAGAATACTAGAAGTGGGAACAAGGAGAACAAAATAAGTCAGCCATGTGCATTGTTAGTCTTTATCAGGAATGCTGGAGCAATCTGAATGGAATCTGTTCCATACTGGATTTCAAATATTCCCCAAAAGCAGGAATCATGTTGGAAGAGATGGAGGAGTGCACATGGAATCTGCAGGTTAGCAAATGGAATTGCCATTCATTAAAACAGTTGCTGTGAGTTACATAAATGCTTCTGGAAAATGTTATGGTGTTATTGAAATTTTATGCACCTTGGTGTGAAGGGGGAAGGAGAGGGGAGGGCTTTTGTGACTCAGATGTGTGCAATCAAAAACTTTCCCATCCATATTATTGCCTTGCCATTGAGTTAATTTGGGAGGAAACCAAGAGAGAGAAGGAGGGAGGGATGGGAAATAGAATATTGTACAATAATTCTAGTTTTTAATGGTATTGGAGCCCTTCTGCATCCAATCCAGTTTCAAAGCAAGCCCAATGGCAGCATCCCCCTTTCAAGGAACAGTTCAAGAAGGAAGCAACATGAAACTTTGCAGCTCTCAACAAAACTTAAGAATTTTTTAAAACAAAGGCCACATCCTGTGATCCCACTTTGCTATGAAGCTTTATTCCCCTTTTAACCCCACATGTGCACATTTCAAGTAACTGAACTTTCTCTCTCTCTCTCTCTCTCTCTCTCTCTCTCTCTCTTTTTGTTGCTTTATTGCTTTACAAACTGCTGACTCGGCTCCTCCCCTCCTACAATGAATTCCACTATCAAAGTTCTAGCCTATGACTTCTTCTGAGGCTGAGATAACGAGGTCACCCAGTGTCTAAGTGGGGATTTGAATCCTAGTCTCCAGAAGACATAAGTACATAAATAAATAAGTAAATAAATAAATATTTGAATATTTAAATCTAAAATTAAATATTCAAATCTTAAGTCTTGGGGGTCCCTGGCAACAAATTATATTTACAGGGAGCATTCCAGTAAGGAAAAGGATAAGAATCACTGTTTTAGACTAATTTAAGTTGCAATTCTAGGTGTAAATCAGTCTCACCTCATAACTACACAGGTCTTCATTTATTCATTTGTTTGTTCATTCATTTATTCAATTCATTAATGATGACTGAGATCCCAGGTTGGCTACTTAGTTAACAATATTTAACTAAGAAGTATCTCCTGGTCAAGTCCTCCTCATCCTACCTTAATGGCCACCAGCTGCTGCAAGTGATGGAGGTCTGTTCTTCTGTCAATTGGGGCACAGCAGATTAATGTTTTCATTCCCCTCCTGCTAGTGACCCCTGTTGCAATTCTTCCTTACCTCAGAGATCACTGGAGACAAGGGGATGGAAACATCAGTCTCCTGCATCTTGATCAACAGGACAAGAGACTTTCTCTGCTCAGTGTGGCTGGTGGCCATTAAGGTAGAACTGGGGGCTATGGCAATAGTGCCATTATCGTGAACATGTAATCTTTGTGAATATGAATAAATTACAGATCCTTAACTCTAGGTTATGAATCCATAGCCACAGTACTGAATTCCAGCCAGTTTTTATGTACCTCCTGCAAGCCCAGTAGTGCCCTAAGGTGGCACATACCTTGGCATGCCTTCAGAAATGTACCCATGTAAATACGGCAAAATGCATATGTAATATAAATACAATTGTTAATCTCAGTTCAGTGAGATTTATTTGAATTAATATAAGTTATATGATTTTTATGATTTTATGAGTTTTATGAGTTTCTTTGGAACTAACAGATTAAGCTTGATACTCAAAGCTTCTTGATGGATAAAAATAATAACCTAGCATTTTTTTTTAAAAAAATGGATGAAAACTACAAAAATGCTCATCTTTTAAAATAGTTTGGAGTCACAGACACCTTTCTTTCTTTCTTTCTTTCTTTCTTTCTTTCTTTCTTTCTTTCTTTCTTTCTTTCTTTCTTTCTTTCTTTCCATTATCAGCAAGCACCAATGTGTACTCTGTTAGCAAGAACAAAGCTAAAATAATAATATGAATAGTTGGGCTTCTGGTGATAAGTCCCTTCCTATTCTTCTTGTGAATTACAGCCCTTCATGCCAAGCAAAAGCTTAAGTGGTTTACTTTAGAGATGCTCAGGAGCAACGAAGCATACTGGATGATACTGGATTTTGGAACTCCACTGTTGGCCTATTTCCCCACCCCCACCCTACGCTCATCCCCTTTAAACAAAGCTAGTATCTAATCACAGGTTGTCATGTCATTCTAAACAGAATAATGCAGGGACTTTAAGCATTTCATAAGAGGGGCAACTGGAAAAAAAATTGTTCCTTGTTTGTTTTTTCGTTGCTGAGGCAGCCTTTGATTTTGAACTAGAAGCTGGCTTAGGCCTCCTGGAGTTGAACAGTTTCGTAATGGGCACAGCAATCAAGAGAGAAAATGTAACTCTCTGGTGGTGAAGGTAGCATTTTGCTACTGGACAGAGAAACACACTGCTGTGATTACTGCTTGGTTGTTCCGAGGTGCAAGGGATATTAATTCTCTACGACCACGCATGCTAGCAGGCACCTGTGTGGGATGGGGCTGGAGGTGTTTTAGAAGAAATCCTCATTCATGAACAGTGTTGCACACTGAGCTTCCACATTCCCTGGCTGACCAGTGCAGTTTGATGGCACCAGGATACATCTCTTGGCCTGTTAGTGATGGGGCAAGGGAAGCACCTGCACTCTGTCTGGAAGCCTCAAGAAAGGAAAAGCTCTCATCCTGCTTAACCTCCAGTGTTACACTCTGTGTGTTACACTGGAAATCAGGGAGGGAGACTGCCATCTATTTTCCCAATTGCAGCTGGATGGTGCTCAGGTGCCTCTCTGCTCTCTCAACCACTAATTGATATTGGGGGTGTGCCTCTTTTACCATTAAACTTTGTTTCACCTGGGAAGCATTGCACAAAGTGGTACCAGGTGTGTCCCTGCACAATGCCATCAACACATATGCATCAGAATAACTGAGAGTTATGTTGGTGTGTATCACCAATAAGATCCTGGCCTTACACACCAATGCTTTGACTATTATAAAGTTGGAAGGGAAACACAAGCGCCATCTAGTTCAGCCTCTGCCATACGGGAATATTTCTGTGGTTAAATGTTGCTTTCTTGTGCAGAAAATGCTGTTTCTGATGCTTCTTCCAAAAAGCTACCAAAATAGTATTCACAAAGATACCATGCAGAACAAGTCCCAAACTGCGAAAAGTTTTTGAAAACTGCAGAGCTTTTGGAGTAGGAACAACATTGCTAAAATTACTCATTGCTTTCTTCAAGAATAAAATTAGTAAACAACTGTGCATCTATGTATGTGCCTTCAAGTTGCCTGTCAGTTTATGGCAATGCCATGAATTTCATAGAGTTTTCTTAGGCAAAGAACAATCAGATATGGTTTTGCCAGTTCTTTCCTCTGAAATATAGCCTACAGCACCTAGTATTCATTGGTTGTCTTTTATCCAAGTACTAACCAAGGTTTACCTTGCTTAGCTTCCAAGATCAGATGGGATCTGGTGCCTTTAGGGTATTACCTCACTGTAATCCACACATTCTCCAAGCTGGTCTGGGATTGTCATTGAGTGTATGTCTATGGAAGAGGTGACTACAAAGGTGTCTTTATGATGGAAAAAACTGACAAACCACTACACCTTTGCTGTCATGAGCAATGAACACCAATACCATCCTGGCCACAGTTAGCAGCAATTGGCCTCCCGATGGAGCTAGCCTGCAATCATAGCCAATATGTGTGTTGCTATATTAGGACCTGCTAAGGATTCATTTGCTACTGCTTATCCACGTAGGAATGACTGGCTGAGGATGACAGCCACCTTGACTGATAACCATAGAAAGGCTGGAAACAGCCAGTCATGTTAAACCGAGCTGAAGGTAGTGTGATACAGGCATCATTTCCTGTAGCAACTATGCTCAGATTTTTTGTCCTGCTGTCATCTCTGGTCAGGTTTTGTAGTTCCTGAGGCATCACAAAAACCTTGCAAAATATGTGAAGCTGAAAAACTGTGGGAGGAGCATGCACAGGTCTCTTGAACACCATGCCATTGCAAAAATGGTATTCAAGAGCACTGAGTGGACTTCTTCAAGATTATTACATAAGTCTGTGCATTACCTGAAAACACATTTAAATTTAAACACAATGACAAGTTACTCTCTATTAAATGAAATAAATCAAGTCTGTATAAAAGATGCATAGGCTGACATTTCCCTGCAAGATTAGTATTTGCATGACAAAAGCCAACAGCAGTGGCCAAAAAATGGACAATACAGCAAAACAGTTGTCAAAGGGAACACACACACACACACACACACACACACATACATACACACACTCATACATACAGAGTCCATAACAGTTTTAGAGAAAGGAAAATTTTCTTTCTCATCCCATTTTCTTTTCCACTGATATCCCTTTTAATTAACAAAATGGTTGGATCAACATACATAAATATATACATACATATAGCTAGGTTAATGTGTTATATTTATTTTTTACCATACCTTTTTTAATTTAGATATAAGTGTGAATCACCAGTCCCAGTCTTGTCACCTCTGAAAAAATCAGTGCAGTTATTTCAATTTTACTTCCAGTTTCACATCAAACTTTACTGACATAAAATGTGTTGACAACCAGAATTAGGAGGAAGTAAGACCTGATCAGGGCTGTTGATGGCAAGGTGTCTTGGAGGTCTCACATTCATAGGGTTGCCATAAATTGAAGCGACCTTGAGGGCAATTAACATAAACCAATTAATCCTACTAAGAAATTCTTAGTATGTCTCAAAATTCTTATAGATGTTCAACTAAATAGGTTCATTTTAACTGGTCCCTTCTTTTGTCTCAGCTGAACTTGCAATTACAACTTCAATGGTAAGTACTTTTTCTGCTTGTCCTCTGTACTTGATTTCCTACTATCAGACTTCTCCATACAGCTTTATTCCCTTCCATCATGTAGGAATAGATCAGGGATAGTTAAGGGAAATCCTGTAGGTTATATCACTCACCAAAAGCCATCTCTGTGTTAGTAGGCCACACAGCCCCATGCTTTGATATGGTTTAATTGGCAAATATTAATTGGCATAGATATAAATTATACACTGCTATGGCTGCATGGCCATACTAGCCAAGAGGAAAAGCTGGCCAAATATGTGCATCACAAAATCAGGTCAGGAGAGACTTCAAGGCATAGCCAGGACATTGTCAGAAAATCACCAGGGAACTCCAGCAGTAATGAACATTCAGTTAGCCTTCAATGACTAAACATTTAAGAGACAATAATGTCTGAGAAGTTCCCACAGGATGGCTGACTGTCCTAGCCCCTCTTCCTCTACCAGCAAACTTCCCTTTTGTCCCCACTGTCCAAGAATTAAGGAGCTATCAGGACTACCATTAGCCCTTTGTCACTTAATGCTAAGACCATTAGTCCATTCTGGAATCCACTGTTCACTCTCTGGACTCTCCGGACTCTCTGCCAGATAGCCATTAGCATCTTCACTTTCCTGGCAGAAAAAGGAGGAAAGTTTTGGATAGCAAGATTTTCAGGGTGAAATGGGTGATATTTACCAATCCAGACAGCAGCAAAGAAGTGATGTGGCTTAGACACAGAGTCTAAGGATAGTACACAAACAGAAATCAGAGCAGCAGAGTGATGACCGGCAACTGTGAGTTGACCAGCCAAAAACTGGAGTTTAAATACTCTTTTCAGAGTAGAGGTTTTAGCATTTTATTTACAGTGACTTTAGCACCATTGCAAGGCCTTGTGATATCATAATGGTTTGTATCCCGTTGGTGACATATGCAGGGATAAGTCTAATTTATGTTTATGTATATATTTTTATGGTCAACTTAGACAACAGGATTCATCTCCACGATCAATGCTGGCCCCATCTGTGTCCTTACCTTGCTCTACTTGTGCTGGGGCATACAATTGCCATTTAGTGGTGAGGAGATAATGGGAGGTAGCTATGCTTCACAAGCTGATCCCAGACAACAAAGGGATCCTTCTTGATATCCAGAGTATCTTCCAGGAAATCAATGATAAGAATGTCATCTTCCTGAGCCAGCCACTGTTGGATTGCTACCCCATCATTCCATGGTCACTGAATGGCTGTGTGGGGAGTGTGCCCTCATGTGAGGAAAGATAAGGGGATGGAAAGGGGAATGACACTTAGTTATGCCTGGTGGAACTTTATACTTGGCCAGTGTAATCTAGGATCTTGGCTAGTGTCTCTTCTTCCATCTCATACTTCTAAGAGACGTCTATTTCTAGAAGTGTCAGAAGATGAATTGGCAGTCTAGTTGCTTCTGTCCCTATAATATCAACCAATCAGTCAATTAGCTAACAGAGCTTTGCTAAAAGTTCACATTTCCCCTTAAATCAATTTTAAGCAACTTTTTTTCTTTAGCGTCCATGTTGATTTCCTCAAATATAGCAATAGGAGTAGTAGGCTTATTTGACAGCAACAAATGGATTTCTCATTCAGAAAATGCCAGGCAGTAGCTAAAAATCTATTATTTCACATGCCTGCGTACAAGCAGATTATTACTCAGATTTATAGCTGCATATCAGCATCTGTGTAAGTAAAAAGAAAGGCCAAGTTAAAATTCAGAAAAGTCAAGAAAAATAACCTTGTATATATTTGAAGTAAGACTTCAGCTTGGTCCTAATTAAAGCATTTCCTAGCTATAGCTTTTGAATTTTTTCACTAATAGACTATCCCCTTCCTAATATTTTATATTTATGTCAAGGATGGCCAAGCTGAGTCCATCCAATTGTCCCAAGCCTTTAACCCTCACTGAAGACGGACTTGTACATAGACTATGGTATAATATTAAGAAAACAGTCAAAATAATTGCTGGAACACAAATAAAACTCTTTAAGTAATTACTAATGTTTTTATCAACTTCATCAGACCTTGAAATAATAGGCAATTATATGCTTCATGCAATACTCTATGCTACCAGTTGAAGGGAATGTGGAACTCACACCACTGCAGAAAGAGAGACCAAAAAACAAACCAACAAACAAAAAACAGGAATATGTCATCATGACTAAAATGAACATACCTTGAAAGTTCTAAAAAAAAGAAAGACAAAAATATGATCTCTCTTACACTATCTGTCAATCTATTTACTGATTATAGGCACAGCTAGGCACATAGATCAGCTGATATTCACCAGATATCATGATTGCCAGAACAAGTTGTTCTTATACAGGAATATATGCATTTAAGTATAAATGGTTTGTAGTCAGTAACCAAATCTTGTTGGGGTCTTCCACATACATTTATTCTGCTACTTAGTTCAAGGTTGAGGAAGTGGACTTCCACATGTGATACTTTTGCACTGGATGCACACTAAATATGGCTGTACATTGGACATGGGTGTGCATTGCACGTTGTGTACTGTTGGGCATGGATGTCCATGTACATTATACATTGATGTGAATCACTATCATATAACTATTATATTACTCTGTGGGATCTCAGCCAATATTGTAGTAACAATAATGACAAAAACATAATATGCCAGTTGTAACTGTGGTTGAGAAAAATAATGCTTACATTATGGATGTAGCAGTCTCTAGAGATAGAGGAATTGAAGAAAAAGGGAGAGAAAAGATTACAAAATACCAAAACCTATAAACTGAAGTTCAGCATCTCTGAGAAAGGCAAGCAGCTGTGGTTCCAGTAATGATAGGTGTTCTGGGAGCAGTACTAAACAGATTGACAAAACATCTGAATGACATCACCATACACAGAATGATAACACAGTTACAAAAATGTGACATTACTTGGATTGTGCCATGCTATGTAACAATACTTCTTGGATAGAACCCAAATCACTGATGGCCCAAAAATGGGAAATCTCCTGGGAGGGGAATGGGGCACTTAGCCCTCAAATAAAGCTGCTGACCCCTCAAATGAAATTTTCTGTCAGTCCCCAAACTTCCAGCATTACAGAGATTGAGAAACTGAACATTGTTCTATTACTTACTGTGTTTCTGTTCCTGTGGTAACTTTGCCTCCTCCTTTTCTCTAAAACAGTGGCTCTTAACCTCGGGCTTGTAAATCCCTAGGGCTCTGCAGAGCCCTCATGGGAAGGGGATCCATGTAGGTGTCATCTCAAAACATAGGTGCCACAAGGGCCACCCTGTGATGCCAGTACCTCTGTGCAAAGGTGGAGAATTAATTAGCTCAAAGAGGAGGCTTGTGAGAGGGGGGTAACTTAATGAATCCTTTTCTACAATGTTTATGGGCTCACACAGGAAAAGAACCAGCCAGAGATTCAAAAGTAAGCTAAAAATGTGTTTTTATTGGGGGGAATTCACTCATGCATGCACACAAAATATAAACAGTCAAACATTCACACAAGAGCTAACTGAAGGGGAAAGGGAGGAAAAAATATGGATAGAGAGGCTGAAGTTTTTTGGGGGTGGGTTTATAATTACCATTCCAGAAGAACAGTGAAGAACTGAAATGGGGGTCAGCTTAGGTAGAACCTAAAGACAGCTCTCGTTCAGGAGCCAGACGGACAGAGTGATGGGTAGAGAGACTGCACTGGGCATCCTGAAATCTGGGGTATTTGTACTCAAAAAATAGCCTGTGGTGGTGGAGGCTACGTGGGGTTCCAAGTGCAGAACAATGGGAATTGCAGCACAGATAATGGACTATCAACTCACTAATGTTCACAGTGTTTGGATGACAAAGACATAATATGTGTTGTAATAGCTGTCTATTGTGGGTGCTATGAGGCAAGAGGAAAGAGTACAGGTGCACAGGGGATGGGTATCTGTCAATCATTCTTCTGGCGGGCTTCTCATAATTGTGTTCCTGTGAAATTCCAGCTTCTATTAAGCCTATTATCTGCAGGAACAGTATCTATTTGCCTGACAAATGGCCCAGTCGTGCCTGGAGGGTGTCTTAGGTTGACCTGTCTCTCTTTGTTATAGTCAGGTTTCTTCCCTAGCTCAGTTTGACCTCTCAGTCACCTCTGAGGCTTGATTTTGATATCAGAGCCAATTAATACAGTTGCCAATCCAATATGGTGCCAATTAGGTATGGTACCCATCCAAACCATACTGATATCAGGGACCCCAAGAGTGGGGCCTTACACAGGGTTGCCAGTCATCCTGGAAAACAGGGGAAATCCCAGATTTATGGGAGTAAAAAATGTCCCAGCAGCTTAAGGGGGTTCCTAGAACAAATTATATTTACAGAGAGTCCCTGGTAAAGGAAGGGTTAAGAACCACTTCTCTGAAATGTATCTCTAAATTTTTGACTGAAGTTTTAAGTTATTACAATGTTAGAAATGTGGGAGTGGGGGGAAAATTTCAGGGAACATGTAGCATTCTTATTCAGGAGGGCAATTTTCTCATTTTGCTCTTCCCACATAGCTACACCCTAGGTCCAAAACTCAAATGATAATTTGCTTTTTTAAAAAATTGAACCAAATTCTCATCCTTCTCCAGAAAGCATTGGCAATGCCTGAACACATTTGCCCCATTGTTATAAATATTCAGACTTCTAGGGGGTGCTGACTTTATTGTTGAGACTAACCATCAGTAAGGATGTGTTGATGTCAATGGCTAACATACATCTTTGCCCCAGAGGCTATTATCTGGAGAACTGAAAGTTGTTTCCTTCAAATAGTCCAGAAGCTGGCCATTCTTGCCATTGATTAAAACCTAGCATAGTGTCAAGTGAAGCTGGCAGCTTTGGAGTGTAAATTATTTCAGGCCAGTGAGAATAATGTTACCTAGTTGGGCAGCAAGAATTAGTTACTTTCTTGAATCTGTGGAGCAAGAACCTGCTTGTCAAAGATCTCCTGTTTAATTTAACATCACATTTCCCATTTTAATGGGAAGATCAACACCACACAGGTAAATGGTGATTTCTTCTCTTCCGTTTAGCCTGGAAATAATATGATTATTAGAGTTACAATCTTTCCTAACACTGACTTGCTGTCTTCAAAGAGCAACACAACAGGGAAAAGTCAAGAGGTCCAGCATTTCATATCATGGTACCTTCATGTCAGTAGAAAGGAGTACCAGTTGAATGTTGGTCTGGCATGCAGCTGTTCAAAATCACAGAGCCTTTGCCATTTAAAAACAAATGGTTGCAACTAGAAATTATTAAAGCTCTCCTTCTGTCTTGCTACCAGCTATTTTGGTTGTATGCCATTGTCTGTTAACATCACATGGATTATCACAGCGGGAGTTCTCCTGTCCTGTTGTCTTATTGCTTAAAGGGCCAAAACAACCCTTTCAAAGCATCACAAAGAATTCTAGCATCTCAGCCTTTTTGTGTATCTAAATTGCTTGCCTCCTGCAATCTGAGAGTGATCCAATTAGCCCAAACTCTTGGATGTGGTCCAGTTCTTCCATTCATATATATTTTAAGGAGACTCTTCACTTTTGTTTCTACCTTCCTGGTCATGCAGATGTGCAAGATCATATATCTTTTGGATCAGATGTCTTTTGGAACATATTTGCTATGTCCTGTCAAGCTGAGTCTGACTTATGGTGACCCCTATCATAAGCTGTTCTTGGTGAGATTTATTCAGAGAGGGTTTGCCATTACCTTATTCTTAGGTTGGGAGTGGCTGACATGCCCAAGGTCATCCTATGGGTTTCGATGGCTGAGTGGAGAGTCAAACTCTGATCTCACAGGATACTCATACCACTACTCATACCACAAAACCTCACTGGCTGTCTTTAAGACATATGGACAACTGATATTGAGGTATATGCCTCACCCAGCACTATAGACTATCTATTTTTAACTGTCCCCAATTTACCACTTTTTCTTTTAACTTCTTCTCTTTCTTTTCTACTTGCAATTCAAATAGAATTGAAACAAAAGGAACAACAAGAGACTAATGTGACTACCCTTTTAGAATTTGCTTCCATGGAGTCACAGAATGTGAGATTCTCCAAGCAAATAAACTCACAATAGAAGAGAATGGAGTATTCCAGGATTCCAGATGTTACAAACTGTTCTGACAGTTTGATCTTCATCACATAACCATGCTTTGGACAAATGTAC
Source organism: Cyclura pinguis (assembly GCA_030412105.1). NCBI lineage: Eukaryota > Metazoa > Chordata > Lepidosauria > Squamata > Iguanidae > Cyclura > Cyclura pinguis. The sequence continues at coordinate 118,956,830 of CM059601.1, read as the reverse complement.
CACCACTGATATGTACATGAACATGTACATGTTGTCATACTTCAGAGATGTTTGTCAAAACACTTGGCTGCCACAAAGAATGCATTTCTGAGGCTAGAGATGCTGCAGTTCAAGCCAAGGAAAAGAAAACCATGAACGGTTGTGGGCAACCTCTAGATGTATGAAATTCAACTCTCCAGGTGGTGTGGCCAATGCTAAAGGGGATTTATGGAGCTTGTAGGTCAAAGCATCTAGTGGGCAAAACTTCCCTGTTTCTACAATAGGATATGAATTGCCAAGCTGCCATCCAGAGAGATTACATTTCCCTTTAAAAGTTGCAAGCCTGTGGAAAGTGATGATTCAGCTGCTATTTTATGCTAGCTGGTAACTTTGATAACAGCCAGACTGCTTAGTGTAGCATTGATGCACTTCATTCATAATAATGAATAATAAGCCACCAAAGGTTATGATCTAGCCCAAAATGGGTATGTTTAGATTCCATTTATTTTAGGAGAAGAGAATTATATATATGCTTATCTCTCCCTTTGAAGTATGCCCTCCCATCTTATATCAACCACCTGACACAGTATATTTCTTGGAAATGCTGAGATTCATAAGTGCATATTGACAATAACTTAAATTCTCACCATTTACTCATGTATGTCTGAAAAATGAGGGAATGTTTCTATCATTCTCGTTCTTTTTCAAGGGTATTCACAACATTCATCTGAGGTTGTAGGTGTTTACTCATGAATATTGCAATTCACAAGATTTTGAACATTCAGATATTGTGTGTGTGTGTATGTGTGTGTGCATAAATATCTTTGTGAATACAGACTCCACTTATTTCCTCAGTTAATTATGTTTTGAGATGAGTGCCAATATTTATGTAGCCAAAACAGGACCACTCATGCCCAAGGATATGGTAGCCATGTGTTTAGGGTAAGCCTTGTGATAATAGGCTCTTCCCATTATCCAGCCAACATAGCTGAAGGGGGATAGTTCTCTCTCCAGGTAAACAAGGAGTTAATGAAATATCAGCGTTAAGTTACATTTATTGGGGGTCAGCATCACAGAAGGACATCAGAGATCACAAAGAGACAATTGCCCGATCAGCAAGACCAGATGGGGGAACAAGGTGAGAAGTTTCCAGATGCTTCCATCAAGAAGTTTTTAAAAGGCCTCAAGAGACCATGAGGTGAGAGAGACAAAGGAACATCAACAAGAGAGAGAGAGGCCAGTTGCAGGCTGGGCCAAAATGGTCCAGACTCCTAGCTTCCTCCCCCCAAACCATCCCAGTATCCAGATAGTAATGTGAGTAGAATAGGAATGTTTTAGCTAGTCATGTTAGGAATTATATTCTTTTAAAACTCTGGCTGAAATGACCTAGGCTTATCTGTAACTTTGTAACTGCTAAGTCGCACCTGAAGGAAGGTGACTTCATGAGTGGGGATACCTTTTATCATTGCTTGCTTGAAATTAGGAAACAACAACAACAACAACACCTTTCCATGCAGATAGAATTCCCTCTTCCACAGAGAGTTGGAGAGAAAATCCTCTTAGTCTAGAGACTCTTTCCCCAGTAGCTTCCTACTGAGCTACTGCATGATGGGGATTTAAAATCAGTAGGCGATGGCAGCTAGATGATCTCTAAGGGCAAAGGGGGATCCCATCTCCTACTTGAGAGCAGGAGACAGTATTGACTGAGAGAATAACCCCTCCTTCCCTCACAAGCCCAAGCTACAAAATATCTTTAAAAACAGAAAGGGGAAAAGAAAAAAGAAAAAAAAAGAAGGCAAAAAGGAGGAGAGGTCCCAAAAGAATGTAATGAATCATGAACAAGCTCAGTGGGTATGGAAATTCAGAGTATGAGTTAGGGGAGGGAGAAAATGTGTGGAATGGAGCATTCTGGAAGATAGTGGGGCTGGCTTGCTGGACCATCAGACAGAAGTTTTAGTGCACTGTGTGTGGCAGCTGGTGGCTTCTATGGCAGTGGGGCAGGTTTTAGTTTGGAATGTAAAAGAGCTATCCAAAGTGCTGATTCTTAGCCACACGATAGATTCAGGACTTTGGATAACTTCTTTAAGCTTCAGACTAACATCCAGAATGGATTCACCACCCCCAACATGGAGAACAGCAGTGACACTGGTGTGAGTATATGTATGTTTGTCCTTGGTAGGGGTAATGTGAAGCACATACATACACATCCTGTCTCTTTGCTTTGTGTATACATGAGGAAAGAGACTTAGTATGATAAAAGCTCATATCACAATCAATAAATACATTTATCCTTAAAGTGGCACAAGACTCCTTTGCCCTTTTTTGCTCAACCCTATGGCTACTCTTTTAAAATATTTCTGTGTGGCACCAAAGTGTATTAGCTTCCTCAAACAAATTAGCACAGGGATATGAAAGTGTAATGTTATGGGCATGAGGTGCATATCTTTCCAGCTGCTAGGAAGCAGTCGTGGCATCCCTTCCTGCCTCACAAAAACATGCTTTAAATATTCCTTGCTGCCATTAAAGGCAGTTCATTGAGCACTCCAGGAATCACTGCATCATTCTGTTGCGAAACTGTGATAATTTCACATGAATAATAAATGGCTGTTTATGTAGTGCTGAAAAACAATAACCTGGGTTTTTTTTCTCTGAATATTCTTAGAAAAACACAGACTAGCCTACAGAACTTCTATGAGGGCTCTCAATACCTTCAGGCAACAACACGCCCTTCCCAAACTCCCATTTCCACATGATTTTGCTGTCTCTGACATAACAAATGCCAAATATCAGCACTCACCAGAGACCCACTTGTGCCATGCAGAATCTCAGCCCGTCTGCACATGAGCAGTTGCTGCTGTTTCATAATAAAGAGTGGGATGGAGGAAAGAGCTGGACATTACAATACATCAGAAGCAGAAGAGTGTCATTTGACTTAGGAGTTTTAAAAAGTTGCTATAAGTCTCTGTGTGCTTGCATATACAGGCAAAAGGTTTATGTGACTTCATTTGGGTGAATTCAGCTGAATTTGGATCCCAAAGTTGGGTCCCAAAGTTTACAGAGCAGAATAATACCAGGGTGTAGCTACGAGTAGAGGGTGAAGGAAAGTATTGCCTCCTATTAAAAATTCTGCCCTCCCAAATTAAATTTTCCTTCAGTCTCCAAACTTCCAGGATTGCAGTAACTTAAAACTTTAGTTTAACATTTAAAAATTCAGTTTCAGCATTCAAGGAAAAGGGGCAGACAAACTTATCAAGGGAAAATGAACACAGCGAAAACAAACAGTTCTAAGTGTGAACAATTTTCAGTGTCTCACTCCCTGCAGTATTAGAAATTTGAGGATTCAAGGAAAAATTCATCTTATTGAAATTCTTACTGGAAACAATGATCTTATTTTGCCTCCTCCCCCTCAGCATGCCTTTGATCCAGTGATGGTGGATGAAACACATTATTGTTCAGAGGACGAATAATCTGCAACATATCCTAGCTGTCAGAACAGATGCAGAGACTGTGGTTGAAATGCCATGGCAAAAACTCAGAGCTTGGAAAAGTTAATGTTTTAGACTACAGCTATACCTATCTTGGTTAGAGATTTGAGAACTGTACTCCAAAATATAATGTTCCCAAGTTTTGTATAAAAATACAGAAAAAAAAGCAGGACCATCAGTTACACTCCACACCCACACGTCAAATTGTTAGATCCCCTTGTTCATGGCAGCAGCAGCATTGTCATGACATTCTACTGGTGACATAGGCACATCATGGGGCACTTCCCTGTCCATAACCTGCAAAACTACAACTAGGTTACCAGTTGAACAACCACACACTCTCCACTGAGTCTCTGCTGAGGTGGCGACATTGATCCAAACACTGCAGCACTGAGAATCTATTAAATGTTGTTGTGGTAATGGTGGTGTGCCTTCAAGTTATTTCTGACCTGTGGAGGTACTAAAAAGAACCTATTGCAGGGTTTGCTTGGCAAGTTTTGTTCAGAGCGGGTTTGTCATTACCTTCCTAAGAAGCTAAGAAAGTGTAGGTTTCCATGGTCAAGTGGGGCTTTGAATCCTATTTTCCTAGAGTCCTAATCCAGCATTCAAGCTACTACACCATTCTGGCTGTCTTGTGAAATGTACATGGATACAATGGCTAAAATCCTCTAATGTCTTTTCTTACATAAAATAAAATCTTAATTAAATGTATTAGCAAGCCAAAAGCATCCCCATGGAGCATGGAGGACCAAAGGCTGTTCACCATGATGGCCCTTCCCATACCAGAAGCAGTATACATTTATCAGTTCCTGGAAAGCAAAGATAGGACAATGCAGTGTTATAGCACTAACATCTCAGTTGTGGGCTTCTTTTCCTTATATTTGCCCTGTGGTTGGCATGTGGTGGTTTCCAGTTCAGTGGGGCTGGTTAATCTGCCCTGGGTTTTATTCTGAACTTTAAAGGAGCTCTCCAAGGTGCTTACCCCATGCACAAACTAGGTCCAGCACCTTAGATACTTTAAAATGCAAATGAAAAAAAAGTGTAGATTCACTGCCCTGCTGGAACGGATGTCATCAGCTATCACTGGTTTGCAATAGAGTATGCCGTCATTGGGCTTGTGTTCAAAGTATAAAGGGATATCAGATTTGGAGCGGTGTCATTCTTCCTCTGTCCTATTTACGTTCTCACTCATCTATGGCTTTATGCCAGTGAACCTGTTTCAGTGCAGAAAATATACCAGTGTGAGACCATCTGACATACCCATCAGTGTAATTTGGTTAGACCAGCATACTTTGTTTCTGTTATAGTTTGTAGCATCTCAGCTAGCTTATCTCTAGTACAAGAATGCACATTTACATGATTATTTCCTTCTTTACCTGTCCTTTTAAGTCAGCAGAACCCCCCGCCCCAAATGAATCTTCTTCAGCAGGGTTTTTTCCTCAAACTTCTCCATATTAAACTTTCTCCTCAAATTTGGGAAGGCTGAAAGACTGGGTCTTTCCTCCATAGTGTAATCAATAGTTCATGATGGTTTTATTTCTGACATTTGAATATCTGCACAAATTCAAATAGGATACCACAACAGATCACTGGGCCATTGCTTTCGAATGTATGAACTGTACATAATGGCTCAGCTTTAAAGTTTTATCTTTCACTGCCATCCTACAAACATCTGTTGTTGCCGTTTGCCTTCAGGTCATTTCTGAATGACCTGAAGTGAAGTGAAGCTATCATGGAGTTTTCTGGGGGCTGAGAGTGTGTGACTCACCCAACGTCACCCAGTGTGTTTTGATGGCCAAGCAGAGAATCAAACCCTGATCTCCAGGATCCATAGACAAATGCTCAAACCGCTACACCATGCTGGCTCTCCACCAATATCTACTCAGAAGGAATTTCACTGAGTTCAATTCAATTTATTCCCAGATAAATGGGTATAAAAACTGTAGCTTTACCAATAATGAGTTTTTCAGATTATTGCTCATCCTCACAGAGCAGATTACAGCATGACATTTAATGCTTTTGTGGTACAAAGGATTTCTTTTTCCTACCTTTGCCGTGCCCTGTTCCCATTAACAGCTTCCTTTGTGTTTTTAAAAATAGCATTTCCCATTTGAATGTTAAGTGCCTCCAAATTAAAGTAACTTATTCTGTGGTTTTGCAGATTCTTCTTTTTTGAAAAAAAGAAAATCCATTGTGGAAGTTTTTCTTTAATGATTTGATTAACTGAATGATTTGATTGAAGTGAAATGGCTGCTATTGTACATTAGGGTCGGTGGTACTGTTAGGAATAAAGCCAATGTTTGAACTGATAATGGCTTGCTTTTTGCACTATATGCATACTGCTTGAAATAATAAAATCTAGGGATGGGATGAATCCAGAATTTTCCAAATCCAAATCTGGATCCGAATCTCTGGAAGGTTCTGGGAATCCATGAATCTCATGAATCTTAAATCTTTCGAATCCTTTTTTAGAAAAGAGTTTAAAAAGCAAGGGGAAGAAGGATAATCTTGGGCAAGACACACTCTCTCAGCCTTAGCAAAAGCCTAGGCAAAGGCGAACCTCCCTCTGAAGAAATCTGGCCAGGACAATGGTCATAGTTTTGCCTCAGGATTTCCCCAGATTGAAAATGACATGAAGGCCCTTTCTACACAGGCAGGAAAATGTGGATTAATCCCACATTTTCCTGCCTGTGTAAACAGGGCCACATACTACAGTGGAGAGATAATCCAGGTCAAAACTGGCTTTTCTTTGCATAACTCCTTCTGGCATCCTGAGGTTTGTAGTCTGATCATGCATCAGCACACTTTGGCAGAGAAGGCTGGGACACCTTGTAAAACTCCAAATCCCAGACTTGTGTCTGAAAGAGGTTTGCAAGGGAGCTATGCAAAGCAATGTTTCAGCTGTCCTTGAAATCTCAAGCCTGTAGCTTCCAGTCAAGTACTGAACTTAAATATGAAATGTTCAATTTAAATATCTTAGAATACAAGCCCAGATGTAATTTGTGAAACTGTTAGCAAAGGCCATTATTACCCCAAGGGAAAACCTCACCTTACTTACAATCTTCCCTTCTATGTATGGTCTCCCAGGTTTTGAGGTGTCTCAGGCCCTTTTCACATGTGGGGTGGGGGAATGGTGTAGAGCGACCTCTCACAGAGGTCGTCTACACCGTAGAGTGGACTGGTATGGACTACTTTTCGTAGTTTCTCACCAGAACCCACTCAGGAGCGGCTGGAACTAGGCGGGCTGCGTGTTTTTTAAAAACCTCTTTTTAGAGGTTTTTAAAAAGCACAGAGCGCGCAGCCCCGTGCTGCTCCGTTGCCCGGCTCTAAAGTGGATCTGCAGGGGCGCGCAAGTGCGTGCCTGCAGATCTGCCGGGGGCGGGCTTCCGGCTGGCGAGCTTCTCCGGTTGGCGGAGAGCCTCCACCAACCGAAAGCTGCCATCTGCGACGCCGGAGGAGTGTGGAGCAGCGAGTTCGCGCTGCTCCACGCGGTGATGGACTTATCCGGCTGGAGGTAAGCTCCGTTTTCGGGCGTTTTCACCCGTTTCCCCCCCGACATGTGAAAAGGGTCTCAGTCTCCCAGGTTTTCAGGCATCCTGGTCACCTCAATTTTCAGGCGTCCCGGTCTCCAACAATCTATTTAGTTGGCGGATTCGAAAGATTCGGTTTGCCTATTTTGGGACAAGGATTAGGATTTGGATCCTTACTGAGGATTTGAGGATTCGGTTGGCCATCCCTAATAAAATCTTTCACTAGTTTACATAACATAATACATATATACTGGCAAATACTAAATACACACTGGTCATCTCCTTATGCCAAACACAAAATATATTATGTTAACTTTCAAAGTTCTCATGTTTCTTCTTCAGGCCAGAACTGTTTAAAAAAAAAGTCAGATGAGGAAATGAAAGTATATGACTGGAAGAACAAAAGCTTTAAGATTTAAATCTTGTGCTATTGGATGCCTGCAGGCAGAAAGTTAAATTCTCACCTCCCACATCCCCCACCAAACAGATGTCAAGGAGCAACAAGGAAAAAGGCTGTAAAAACCCTATGACTTCATGCTTCCACTGTAGCCATTAAGCCCTTTTCCTTGAAGTCTGTTTTGACCTCTCTACTGAAGCCAAAAAGCCCCTGTTTTGGCAGAGTTCAGGCATTGTTTTTTATACCTCGGTATCTCTTTTTCAGAAAGGATTAGCTTGACCCTTTGCTTCACATTTTACATGATGTGGTGGATAGACAGATGTTTAAACGAAGGAGGCATCATATTCCTCTATCCATGTGAAATATTTGGGAGACAAATCCCAATTTAAAGTTTGCAGGAAGGTGTCTTTCCTTTACTTCTTGTGACAACAGGAAACAGTGAAGGGTCTCAAAACACCAACTAGGAACCAGAAAGTCAGGGGGAGGAGGTAGAAAATTTAAAAAAGTGTGGATAATGTAGAAAGTAACATTGTGAGAAACATAAAAGATGCAGAACAACAAAGGCTATGACCAATACAATATAATTGATATCAAACCATATAATGCAATACAGAGTAATATAAAGCAATATGAATGTATACATATGAGAGAAAGGCAACTGCCTCAAAGGATAAAGACCAACTAAAGGCAATACAATGTAGCTACATATCAACTCGTATAATGCAATATAATGTTAATACCATATAATATAAATGTGTATGTGAAACAAGGGCAGCTGCATTTTATAAAAATAGTTGAAACACAATGGAGTCACATTGACATCAACGTCTATTTCAAGCTTGCGTATGAATTGGACAATAGCGGTAGCATGTGTATTTCTATACTGCTTATCAGCTAGGCACTTTCTAAGTGGTTTACAATGTGTTAGCTAATTGCCCCCGACAAGCTGGGTACTTGTTTTACTGATCTAAGGAAGAATGGAAGGCTGAATCAACCTGGAGCCTGGTAGGATTGAACTCACAACCTTGTGACTGCAGTACTGGCATTTAACCACTACTCCGCCAGGGCTCCTAAACTAAATGGACAACTAAACAACTAAATAAGTTGGACAACTAAATTGGACAACTAAATGTGGTCCACAAGACATGCTCCATTGAAAGGCTGTAATGAAGAGCTGTAGGCAGCTATTCTCAGAAATGTGGAGCCTTTTCAGTGGACCTTCCTTAGTAGTTATATGAGAACAGAATTTTCCATGATAATACAATGGTCACAAATGGAATATGTTGTTGTGTGCCTTCAAGTTGTTTCTGACTTATGGCATCCTAAGGTGAAGCTATCATAAGTTTTCTGGGGCTGAGTGTGTGTGACACACCCAAGGTCACTCAGTGGGCTTCCATGGCTGAGCAGGGAATTAAGCCTCAGACTTCAAAGGTACTATATAGTGTAGAAATTAATCATGTTTGCATATAATTACAAAATCAAAATCTAAATACAAAACAGGAATGTAGTAAACTTACCACCTCACAAATGACTCAAGCAATAGCAATTTTATTTTTCAAAAATAAAACCTGTATCTTTCACTTTCTTAAGAATTTTAAATCCACTTTTCTCCATCAAAAGCTTTTGATCTTCTTTTGTCACACTTTTAGTCAACATGTTTTTTTAAAAACTTTTAATCCAGTCAAGTTCCTATAGGCATTTAAAACCTTAAGTAATATATTCAGACAATCTAAAGGATCCTGTAAAAATCACTAAATCATCTGTAAATGCCCTTAATTTGAACATTAGCTTCATTATCACCAAGACTTTTTAACTTTTTCTTCTAGTCCTATGGATCTACTGAGAACTTCTAAAGTCAATATGAAAAGCAAGGGAGGCAGACATGTTTAGTCTCTTTTTGTATATCACAGTTTTTTCTCATCTCACCATTAATCAAAATCTGTGTCTTCTGTAGTGAATATACTCCTTTAATTCATGTAATAAAATTGTGTCTAAAATTCATCTCTTAAAACATTTGAATCATAAATGAACAAATCAGTATCGAAAGCCTTCTCCACATCCAAAAAAGAGTAAGGCCACTTGTTTTTCATTATGAGCCTCTACAGACACAAATATATCTGCAATACATCTTAACTTAAAAAAACTTGTAGGCATTACTCAAAAGAGAAATAGGTCTGTAGTTGTTAGGATCTGTCATATGATATTCTTTTTTTGGTATCTGATATATTAGCATTATACCAACTATCTGCAATCTTACCTATAGTTATAATTGAATCCATCAGTTGCTGAAATGGAAGATAAAACTGTTCTTCCAAACTTTTATAGAAGGTTGCAAAGAGGCTATCTGGTCCTAGTGCCTTCTCTATCTTACTCTTCTTGAAAGCCTCTGCCTTTTGTGCCACAGTTACAATTGCACTTCAATTCATTCTCTGATTAGCTGAAATAACTGGAAAATCCCGTAAGTCCTTCAGGAGTGATGACTTAGATAGATTTCTCTTAAGCTCTTCTTTTTTAATCATTTCATCTGAAATGGTTTGATTCTTCTGTTTTCTTTTTCTTTAAATTCATTATTCTATTGTATAAAAAAATCCTTTCATAACTGCTTTATTGTACCCCAGATCATTCTGATATTAATGCCCTTATTCAAATTGTCCTTGAAGAATTTTTTTTTTCATGTCTTTTTGCTTCAGTACACTTTCATTCTTAAGTAAAACATTGTTTAATCTCCAATTGAACTGACTACATCTCTTTTTAAAAGTCAACATTATTCAATTGTGATCTGAAAAATTCTTTGGTAGCATCTTCATATCTTTAATACTAGCCAACAATTTAGTTGTCAAAAACATATCAATTCTAGAAAAGGATTTATATCTTTTTGGGAAAAAAGTACATTCATATGCATTTCCATACTTTAATCTCTAAATATCCAGTAGTTCCAGATTTTCCATCAAATGAAAAAAAAAAAATCAGCAGTTTTCCTTGAACATGTTTTCTTTCTTTTCCAGACAACCTATCAAGTCTTGGATTTGTTATACCATTCCCCCTCCCCCAAATCCACCTCTCATAGTGGAATTCTAAAAGCCTTTCCATTTTTTAAAAAGGGGGCAGTTTTATTTCTAATAGAAGCATAAACACTAATAGCTATTTTTTCGTGCCTGAATTTTATTTCCACTCCTGTATATTATCCACTTCAAAAAATTTATCTGGAATCAATTTTGGACCCATGTAAATCACCACTCTTATTATCTCTTTTTCCTAATATGTGTTTATTGTAGACTAATCAAGTCCACTTTCTGTCTTTCCTGATAATAAGAAAAAAATCCTTTTACAACTGAATTAGCCCCCTTTTGGAGAGAAATTTTAAAGCCATTTTTAAGGCCTCATTTCCATTAGAGTCTATGTTCACTTTCACCTCAGTCTGAGCACAGTTGCCTTCTTCATCTCCATTATTCCCTTCTTTAGGACTTTGATCGGGGAGGGGGATTCTTCTTGAAATTCCCTGAAATTCCTTTCTGTATTTATGCAAGAATTCTTGTGCTTTTGAAATCATGTTAAGATTAAATCTTCTCTATAGTGCAGAATAACTCCTTCAAGATTTCCCCATCTGAATGGGATCCTTGTTGCTTCAGTTTGTTTTCAAAAAAGCATAAATCCACCTCTTTTTCAGGATTAATGCTGCAATATCTTTAAAAGTTATAGCATCTTTCTCATCAATCTGCAATTTAAGTAATGTTGTTGAGTAACTTGGTCTCTTATTTGTCTTCTCACAAAGTAAACGATTGCATCTTTGGCAACCAAAGAAGCCAGGTGATACACTTTATCCAATTCCCAACAAAAATATTTTCTCTGAATTTCCAGAAAATCAGCCAGGGCTTCAGACACTCTTGCATAAATATTTTCATTTTACATATCAGGTATGCCTCTAATTTCAAAGCATCTTTCCATTTGCTTGAGATCAAGTAGAGTCACTGAATCTAAATTTTGCTCCTGATCCATGGATAATTGCTCAGTCACTTGTTTGAGTCTCTGTGTTTTATCTTCCAGTATTTCCATTTTCTCATTCATCTGCTTCTTCTATATAGTAATCTGAATTTTAAAGGTTCTTATATCTTTAAGTTCAACTTTGAAATTCTATTTAAAATCTTTTCTCATTAGATTCATATCATCTCTTATTTGTTTCACGTCCTCTCTCATCCTTTTAATCTCTTCTGAAATCATTGATTTGATTCCTTATCTCTGGGTTGTTCAACTGATGTTCTTTTTTGTAATTTGTTACATACATCTATTTTCTTGTTGCCATTCTGACAGCTGTCAAATAGTTTCTGTCGTAATTATTCCATTCCACCATTAGATGTCAGTGCTTTTCACCATTCAGTTCCCTCTACCCAAAATTCTTCACCCACTATTCTAGAAGGTGAAACTCAGGTTACTCTGGGGTTACCACCAGTTCATTTCCTGTTTTTGCTCAAGCTATGGTGGCAATCTTGGAGTTTATCTTCAAAAAAGAAAATGAACTCTTGTTTCTCACACCCAGAACTTACAAAAACTTAAACTCTAGGCAAGTTTTGCCAATACTAATTAAGGAAATTAAGCTGCTAGACTTCCCAGTGCAGTTTAAAGCCACTGCATTTCCCTTTTTTAACTCAGTTCCACTACAGTGTCTCTGTATATGTTTCAAAAAATTAAGAAAAAAATCTCACTCATAAAGATATTGCAGAGATGTTGCTGGTGAGGATAAGAAAGATACAAGATGGATCTGAAATTAGGAGGATTTGGAAAGCTGAAGGACTATAATGAATTTGAAGAAATAATTTTTCAGAAAACAAAGCATACAACTTCTTTTATATGTAAATATCTGTTGAACAAACATCTGGAGGATGAGATAATCAAAGATAACATGATTAAATGGGCAAAGAATTTTTAACATGAAATCTTATATGAGAATTGGGAAAAGGCTTGGAGAAATACTAATAAATTCACTTTATCCCAAGATTTGGAAGAAAACCATTTAAAGATGCTCTACAGATACCATTTAACTCTGGCTAAGCTAGACAAAATCTACCATATGGGGAAAAATCATTGGTAGAAATGTCAGGAAAACAAGTATAGTAGTGATATACAATTTGATTGTAGAGCAACAAGAGAACATAATTCATAGGGAACAGGGAAAGCTAGATAAGGGTGGTTCCTTTAGGTATGCGCCTACATTTACAAATAATATCTATGATGATAATGCGTAAGAGGTAGCTATGGCAGAAAGACAGAGAAGACTTGCAGGTATTATGTTACAAAACTCTGAGAACATTCCTGCTGTTCTGCAATATTTTATATATTTGCATACTGTTTATATGTGTTTTTCTTTTTCTGTCTTTTTAAATTATTTTAATTTAATTATTTTAATTTAAAAAAAAACACCCAAAAATAAACAAGCTCCCGATTGGACTAAAATGCTCTCCAGTTTTGGAAGCAAGATCAATGCCTAGAAAGACTTGCAATTTCGTAGATCCAAGAGCTCTGTTGAACTCTACATGTTATGCCACAATCCTCCCCCTTTCCATCTCTCCTGACATCAGAGCTTCCGTGGAGACAGAGAAGAGACAAGAGGTTGGAGCTCTACTTCCAAGGTTGGAACTCAGTCTGTGACCTGAGAGGCGGAGATCTTTTCTTTCTATTATTTACTAGGGTAATGGAGACTCTCTCCCAGCAACTGTAGGACTGGACTATGAAGCAAATTTAAACTTAATCACTCAAGCACTGTTAGAATAACTTTTTAAAAAATTCACATGAAATGTTTGTTAGTATAAATGATCAGTCTGAGAAAAACAAACACACCTATAAAATGACATTGACTGTAAAGAATGATTAAAATTATTCTGTGTTTTCATTTGTGCCAGAATGATCTTTGATGTAATCACTGTTGTGCAAGTGAATTATCTAAAATAACAGGCAAAAAGAAATGTGAGTCCCAAGTAAAGATGAGTTCAAGAAAAAGAGGCAACTAAACTGGTTCCAACCAGAAAAATAATGGTGAAGTGTATGCATAGTGATAGTTATCCACCTAATATATCATTAACCATGTTAAAACTTCACTGTTTTGAAAAGACATCCTCTCCCTTTGTAGAGTGTACTATTGTTCTGCTCTTTCAAAGAAAGTCAGACTTTCTGCTACCTAGAAAAAAAAAAAGAATGATCTGAAAAAAGATTTGTCAGAGCTAGGAGAAAACATAGCAGTCTAACTATTTGTTGGCAATGTTAGATGCTCTGTGAAAAGTGAGAGAATGAAGCTGAATGACTTACCGTTCCATGCCATTGTGGGTCGAGGTGCAGCGCCTTCTCGTGGCAGCCTCTCAGCTGCCTGGAATGGTGGTCTCCATTCTCAGAGCATGCGCATTCATGCATGTCTGGGTTCTTTGTCCTAGTCATGTGACAACCAATGAATTCAAGGTGTTCTGCTTTGAATTCATTGGCTGGGCATGGGGGCCTGAGTGGAGGCCTGCAGACTTCACTCAGGTCCGTGCGCTGGGTATAAGTTGGCAGCTGGCCCTATTCACTTGCCAATTTTTTCAGCAGTGGCATCACAGCCCACCTTCCCTCATTGTTACCTAATGTGTGTTATGTTCTTTGTTTTGTCACAACTTTGCAGGTGGTTGCATAGACATTGGATCTTGGACAGCAGATACCTTTGCCACATGCTAGGGGACAATCATGTTCCCCATCGGGGTCAAGGGGTGCCATGAGTGAGCACTAGGACCTAGTCCAGTGATAAGCCACCCAGCTCCTGACCGGACAACCAGGGTCATGGATCAACAGGTGGGTTGATCAATGCCCAGATGAATGCTTATGCATATGCCAACCTTATTTTGTTTGTAGCCAATAAAGTCGTGGCCTTTTTACTCCAACTTCAGGTTTGTGTGTTTTTATTTCTTAGCAGTTGCCCCTGATCACACAACAACTTTTGTGGTAATTCTGCAATCAGCACCTAGTGTGGAAGAACTCAGAGACACACATGGTAATACAATCTAAAAAGTATTGGCTTTTAATATTGTAAGTGCTTCTCTTTACCTGCAGATGTGATGACTAATATTTCATGATAGTTGTAGCATTGCAATTTGCTGACTTGTCTTTAACTTATTGTGACTGCATAAATGAGAGACTTCCATGAGCCCTGGCCATCAACTACCTTGTTCAGGTCTTCAGGTTTTTCAAACTGAGGGTTGTGGTTCTCCTAATTGAACCAATCCACTCGTAATGCAGTCTTCCTCTTTCCTCACTCCCTTCCACTTATCATTTTGAGTGTTATCATTTTGAACAGTGAGTCATGTCATCTAATGATACATCTGAAGTATGATAGCCTCAGATGAGTTTTTCTGACTACAAGTGAGAGTTCAGGTGTGATTTGCTCCAGGACATTTGAGTTTTAGGTCATCCATGGTGTCTGTACAATTCTCCTTGAGCACTACATTTCAAATAAACTGATTTTCTCCCTGTCAACTCTGTAATAGGAATAATTACTATTGTGTCTGTATTGTCTTCATTAACCTCTTAGTGACCATGGCTAGAATCCTGTATGGTAGTTATGAATGCATAACCTAGAGTTACACATCTGTGTCTATTATGTATTTATAATCCTCACGTAGACCCTAGTTTAGGGGCTGTGTAGGGATTGTGAAAATCTCCTAATTTTCTGGGAAATTCTGGGAAGCAGCCAGTATGATTAATGGGAGTCTGTTCCCCAGTCGATTGGGAAGGAGTTGACTGACACAGTCCCCCCACCCCCATTGTGTGAGTGATCTCTGGTGTGAGGGGGAATTGAGACAGGATTCTCTCTTTTGCCTTCAACACTAGAGATCACTCATAGAAGGAGACAGAAATGGCACTTCTCAAGTAATAGGGGAACAGACATCCCTTGATCATAGCGGTGCTTTCAGGGAAGGGGGAAGCAGGGACTTCAGCCTGGGATTCACTGTGTAGCACTGTAACTATAGTGTTTATGCATATGTAAACCCCATGCAGGATCCTAGGGCTTATCTATAATTGCGACTAAACAGTACTAAACTAGATAACTAAATGATTAAATAGTGTTATCTTTATTTTAAATTATTTGTTTTAATTTAGGTTACTTAGGTTTTTTAGACTAACCCTGTCTCCTGTGGGGAAGAAAACCTATCATCATCATCATCTTCATCTCCACCCTATCCCAGTGTAATCTAAAGTTCAACTTGGTCCGCAAAGCACAATGCTTTAATGTATTTTACTCCAGAGTTCTATTTATGCAGACGGAACTAGATAAATAAATTAATGATTCATACAGAGAAAGGGATCTAAGTCTTTTATTTCCACATGTACTTAGAATCAGATGAGACATCATATAAGAAAATGTGTGTGTGTGTGTGTGTGTGTGTATCCCACTCTATATTAAATGATCTCAGGGTGGTATACAGATAACATCAATACTAACAAGTTAAAACAATTTAAAACAATAATAACCATTTAAACAGACTGAACTATATCAAACAGGCTAATGAGTTAAAAAAGAAAAGATCAAAACAGTTTTAAAATCCTTTGCATAGCATTTGAAGTGCATTAGTCAGACCCAAAGGTTTTAACAAATAACCATGTTTTCACATTGTGCCAGAAGGAGACCAACACTGGTGCCAATCCAATGAGTGGGCATTCCAGAATGGGAATGTCACTGCTGAGAAGACCCTCTCATACACTCTAATGAGGTTTATTGACCTCACTGATGGGATGCATTATCTATTGTGAGGACATCTGCTTTAGTCTGAGGAAGGCTTTTGATTTCCTTGCCACCAGTCTATCTAGTGCAAAGTATTATCTTCACTTTCAACTGGCTTTTTCCAACCTCAATAATATCACACACTCATATCTGATTGACTATAGCATTTTGACTCCACCCCCACTCACTGTTGTTGAGTTCAGCCATGTGAGATTAGCTGAGGAAGGCACACCAGTAGTAATTAAGAGAGTATGTGTTGTGGGTGTGGGTGTGACAGAATGGCATGATGACTGCAGAAAATATCCCTGGCAGTTGGTGCTTGTCATATGAGGGGGTAGTGAATATACATCAAGTTTTAGCCTGAATTTTAAAAGAGCTGTCCAAAGTGCTGAAACTCCATCCTCAAAATAGCACCTTGGATGGTTCCTTTAAAGTTTGGACTAAAACTTAGAATGTATTCCCTATACTACTTGGATTGAAGCGATCACCTGGATGAAAAGAGAAGAAACAATGACAACAGGCAAGACCCTAATCAGATAGATCTTCCCATGCAGTATTTCTCACTGCACCCTTCTAAGCACAATTTTGAGCTTGAAGAATCAAACTGGGAGAACATTCAGAGTAGCAATAAATGAAAGAACAGTATACATAGAAATATCATATTTTGTATTTCCAACCTACCCAAACCAGCATTCTCTATATGTTGGAGACAGAAGATAGATAGATAGATAGATAGATAGATAGATAGATAGATAGATGATAGACAGACATATGAAGAAATAATCTTTCCCCCATCTTATTCAATGACCTTGAAAACTATGTTTTTAAAGCATTTTGCACTTTAGCAAGTGCTATATAAATAATGGTAAAATCATCTTTGATCAAAGCAAAAGCAGTAAATGTCATAGTACATCATGCAAATACTAATTTTACTTTTATTTTACTATTTATCTATGCACAAGCAGATGGCAAGCACCGCTTATATTAGACAGTATGAAGAGTTTGCTGGGAAGTTCTGAGCATGGTATCTACAAATAATTTCATATTAACTACTCTGCTTTCAATTGATTTTTTTCCCCCAGAAATCAGTCATGGTAGCCAAAGTCTTAAAAATCATATCCTCACCTATTGCTGCAGAGTTTGTTACCAGCAGGAGAGTTTAATCTGCTAGAATCTTCTGCTTCTACACTGCCATACTTCTAAAGTAGACAGATTTTAAGATGACAATATCATAACTGTGGGTAACCATTAAATTTACTATAAGGTTTCACCCATAAAATATGTCACTGTACTGATCCTTTCTCCCCTTTTTGTGCAGAGAGTGTTGTTCTTTCAGCTTTTCTATTTAGGGAAATGCTTGCCTGAGTTTCATCCAAATCTATCTCATGATTGTGTCAGTAAACTAGACCTAAATTTTAATGATCAATGAGTATGGATTTTCTTTTCCTCTTGGCAAAATTGCTCACATAATTTGAGGGATAATGTCGGAATTCAGAGTTGGACATCTAGGAGAATGGCAGAACTGGGAAGGGATGCTTTTTCCCCCCCAATTCATCCCTTTGCCTCTTTCAAACCAGTACTGGAGGGCTGGGAAATTCTCCAGAGCCAGTTTTTGAGTGGCATGGAAGGCTACAGGAGAAAGAGGAGCGGGAGAAAATTCAAAAATTTCTTCCAGCAGAACTTTGGAATTAATTACATATTGGTGATACTAATTCTTTGCTTGTTTAAAAAATTTTTTGGGCCAAGGCTTAGTCATATTTACTAGGGACCAATTGAACTCAGTGGGATTTGCATTTGTCATCATCAGTAACTCCGGTCCTGTTGATTTCAGTGGTTCTAGTCAGGATCCAGCTCATTGGCCTGAATCCTGTTGTTTAATCTCAACTAAGACAGAACTATTGTATCAACTGCTGTATGGTGAATCAAGACTTCTGTAAATCCCATTGGTTCAGTGGGTGTACTTGGGACTGTGACTATCAGCAAAATTCATGGTAACGTATTGTTCCATGCAAGCAAGCATCTGTGAAAAGATGAGACTGGTTCTGTATTGTGATATAATTGTGACCTGGTCTGTGGTGAAATTGAAAAAAAGAAAACATTGATTTTTTTTAACTTATAAGTGAAATACTCTCATGTAACATTTGCATGTTCTCATATATCTCATACCTATCTGATAATGATATCTTCATTAACAGTGTATTAATTACACAGGCTGGAATCTTATTTGTTAATCCCAATGAGAGTAGTTCCGTTGCACGAATAGTTGAATAGCAAAGCAACATTTGGGCAATCCTGTTGATTCAATAGCTGTAGTCTAGTTAGGACTAAAATAGAAGTGAGACCATAATGTACTGATTAAATTGTGGACTTCCAATTATATTATGAGGATCTGTGGAATGAATGCTCCAGCATAAATCCCCTGTACCTAGAAAAGTAGATGCCAGAGGGAGGGAGGGATTCTAGGCTCGATTTCCCCCCCCAACTCATTCACTCATCTTTAAAACAAAATAGAAAGGACTTCTTTTATAATGAAACAGCATTCAGTCTGAAGTGGTAGAGTTGAGCCTTGTCAACTTGTTTCTTATGATCTCTTTTTGTAAACTAGACTTATATCTTGTTGGTATCTGCACTATAAAGTTATAGCAGTGTAATATTGCATCAACTCCAGCAGTAGAGCTGTCTTGCAGAAAATTCTGATTGCTACAAACCCCAGAATTCCATAGGATGGAGCCATTGTAGTTAAAATGGATTCATAGTGCTATAACTTTACAGTGGTAGATAAACTCTTGGGCTATTTCTGCAGTACACTATTATAGTGCTATTATTTCACTTTCAACATTCTGTGGAATTCTGAGGTTTGTAGTTTACTGAGGCCAAAGAGCTCTCTGGCTGAGAATCCTAAATGCCCCTCCCTAAACTACAAACCCCAGAATTCCATAGGATGTTGAAAGTAGAATAATTGCACTATAACAGTATAGTGCAGAAATAGCCTAGTCTCACAGCTTTCAATGAGATATGGCTGTAACTAACATGGCATACATGTGACCAGATATGTACGCCATCCTTCTTTTATGAAGGCTAAATTTTTATTTTATTTTATTTTATTTTATTTTATTTTATTTTATTTTATTTTAGTGGGGGAAACGTAGCGAGATAGTATGGATTTCTTAGATCAGGAATAGATGGGAGTTGGGACTGATAGTTCCTTGGGTTTTTTTTTCCTTTGGAACTATCATGTTATGACAGTCCCAACTTGCATCTATTCGTGATGGAGACTCAAAAGGAAACTTTGCAAGCCAATTCTGTTGTTGTGGATGAAATTAAGAAGTTAGGAATGAAAATTAGGTTGGAGATGAGAAGTTTGAGAGTGGAATACATATCGATCTTCGAGAAGAGTTGAAAGACGTTAGGGAGATTATGGAAGTACTGACCAAGGATATGTCTATGATAAATACTAAGACTGAAGAATTACAATTAAAAGTACAAAAGGTAGAAGAACAAACTATTCAGGTAGAAGATACAGTTAGAGAAGAAATATCTAGAACCATAACTGAGATGGAAATGAAATTTCAAGAGAAATGTCTGAAAATTCATGGCTTGAGAGAACTCCCAGGAGAAAATCTAGCGGAAACAATAATTCCTGTATTGGCAGCATTTATAGGATTGGAGATACCCCAACTTATATGGAAGTTGACAAACTGTACAGAATCAATTCTGTTATTGCCACTAGGAGGCGCCTTCCTAGGGACATCGCCATTTATTTCAACAGGGAAAGGGTTAGAGATCTAGGCCCTTTTTGCACTGCATTTCCGATGCAAAAGGGCCCCTTGAGCATCGCACACATGTGAGGAGTGGTCTATACGATGTACTCACATTTGCGTGCCACTCAAGGGCCTGACGTGGACTGTGCATGCATTTTTTCATTTTTGGCTTAAAGCCGAAAATGGTGTGCGGTCACGCATCGCTCCAGGGCCCCATGCACACTTACTTTGTGTGCGGGGCCTCGGGAGCTGGGCTGGTCATGCTTCCTGTCCAGTGCAGGCTGGGAAGGTCCCCAGGCTGCACTGCAAAAGGAAGAGGCGGGGCTTTCGTGTGACCAGGAAACTCGTGCAGAGCTGAAGGAGCAAGGAAGCAAGAGCCTCTCTCCAGAGGCTGCCCGCATGAGCCCCACACCCCAGCACCACAAAAAGGTAAGGTGCAAAAATGGCCTTAATCCTTCAACAGAGTCATAAACATAAACTATTTATAAATGGGAAGGAGCTGCAGATTCTGAAGGATATTCCATCTCAGGTGCTGAGCAAAAGAAGAGAATATACTGACTTAACGCATTTCTTGAGAGAAAACCAAATAAAATACAAATAGGCAAGAGATGATGGTGTGTCCTTTTCTATGCATCACAGAAGATTTCTGATTAACACAACATTGAAAGCAAGAGAGTTTTTAAACAAATATGGTGATTCCCAGGATTATGTGGACAAAGGAAACGAATTCAGTAAAAATAATAAAAAGGATGATAACACCAGACAAGAGTATAATACACACTTGGATAGTGTTTTTAAGCAAAAATTTTATCAACAGAAAAATGAATGAGAAAATAACGAGACTGAAGAATCTCAGGAAGAAGACTGTGAAACAAATGAAGAAAAGGAAGAAGTACTTAGAAAAAGACAGCATGAATACTCAATTATTAGTGATAATAGTGAATTAGGTGATAAATAGGGTTAGTAAAGAATAAGACAGTAGAGGTAAAACAATAAGAGAATAAGAAGACCCCCTCAACTCTCTTTACCATGACTCATAAAATATTTACTTGGAATGTAAATGGCTTGAATTCCCCAATTAAAAGGAAAAGTGTATTCCATTATTTAGAAAAGCAAAAACTTGATATTATATGCATCCAGGAAACTCATTTGATAGAGAAAAACCAGGCATATGTAGAAAATAAAAAACTAGACATTTGCTATATGTCATCTAATAAAAAAAAGAAAAAAGGTGTGGCCTTGTACATTAATATGAAGTACCAAAGTAAAGAGATATTTAAGGATGTAAAAGGAGAAGTCATTGCAGTAGAGACACAAATTGAAAATATGGAAATGTTGATAATTGGCATTTATGCACCCCAAAACAATAAGCAAGAATTTTTTAGAAATCTTCTAGAAAATATGATTGGTATGGATTATCAAGGAATGATCTGGTTGGGAGATTGGAATGATGTGATAGATCCTACAATAGACAAGAATCCACCACCTACTAGGAAGAAAGATAAAACCTCAGGGAAATGACCAAAATCCTTTAATGAATTAACTGACTCCCTATCATTGCTAGATATATGGAGATATAAATATGGAAATGCAAAAGACCTTACTTTTTACTCACACAGACACAAATCATGGTCAAGGATTGACATGGTATGGATCTCTAAAATATTAGTTAACTGAATTTCTGACATACAAGTATTACGAAGGACAATCTCAGACCATAACCCTATACTAGTGGAAATGAAAAATAAAAAGAGGGAGTATACATGGAGGTTAAATGACTTACTATTAAAAAATGAAACTATAGTTAAGGAAGCTAAGAAAGAAGTTAGAAGCTTCTTTGCTACTAATATGAATAAAGAAACTCTGATACACATTGTTTGGGATGCTGCCAAAGCTTACATAAGAGGTTCTTTTTTTATTATTATTATTAAACAAGATATTACACTTAGGAGGAAAAGGAAGCAACAGGAACAGAAGATTATGAAAGAGTTGAAAAGAAATTTATTGAAAAAACACCATAGAGATAGAGAAAAAGAAAAAGAAATTAAATTATTACAGAAACAGTTATCCACCTTTCCAATTAGGGAAATTGAAACAAAATTAAAATATGTTAAACAATGGAATTTTGATAATGCAAACAAACCTGGGAAATGGCTAATGTATAAATTAAGAAAGAGACAGGAAAGGAATTTGATCTCTCAGATAAAGGAGAAACAACAAATAATAACAAATCAGGAACATATAAAAGAAGCATTTCAAAACTATTTCTTCAATCTATACCAGGAGACCCCACTTCATGAAGAGAAAAAGAAAAAAAATGGATTGTTACCTTGGAAAACAAGAAATACAAAAGATCACGGAATCTCAAAAGCAAGAATTAAATTGACTGATTTCACCACAACAAGTATCTCAGGTGATAAATAAATTAAAGATAATTAAAGCCCCAGGGCCAGATGGCTTCTCTGCATTATTTTATAAGCTATTTGAAGATGAATTAAGAACGCCTCTATTAGAAACTGTTAATCAGATAAATAGCATACATAAACCACCATCATGGAGTGTAGCGAATATTACTCTTATCCCTAAAGAAGGGAAAGATACAAAAGAAATGAAAAATTATAGACCTATCTCATTATTAAGTATAGATTACAAGATATTTGCCTAAATTTTAGTGGATAGACTTAAAAAGATATTAAGTAATTTGATTCATCATGATCAAACTGGTTTTCTACCAAAAAGATATATGAAAGATAACATACAAACAATTATTGATATTATAGAATATTATGAATATACATCTAATATGAAATTGGCCTTAATCTTCATAGATGTGGAGAAGGCTTTCAATAATGTAAATTGGGATTTTATGCTTCAAGTCATGAAGAAATTAGATTTAGGCAAGAATTATATTAATGGGGTTGATTCAATTTATAGTAGTCAAATTGCAAAATTAATAATAAATGGAGAGAAAACAAATGAAATAAACATAGAAAAAGGTACTCGTGAAGGTTGCCCTCTTTCTCCTTTACTATTTGTGATCGTATTGGAAATAATGAATAGGAATATAAAGAATAATATTAGAATTAAAGGGACGCAAATTAAAGCTCAACAGTATAAATTGAAAGCTTTTGCTAGTTATAATTTTAGAAGATCCCTTGAAGAGCATAAAGGCACTACTAGAAGTATTAGATGAGTTTGGAGATTTGGCTGGCTTAAAATGAATAAAGATAAAACCATGATGATGACAAAGAATATGATAAAGGATCAAGAGGAGGAATTAAAACAAATGACAAACTTTCAGATTGGGTGCTACTCCACTGGAAAACCCTGTCCCAGGGCCTACAATTTTGACATTAAATATGAATTCATGTGCCTGAGAGGTCGCCCGGATGAGCACATGGGCAGCAATGGTCGAACAATCGAAAACCAGGTCAGGACAGTAAAATCCTCCGTCATGTAGCCCCAGGAGACCTCAAGCTGTGCAAACCCACAGTAAACAAAGGGTTCTCTGAGAAGCTCCTGAGAAGCCAACTTGAGGTGATTAGCGTGTTCGCCCCAGGTTGAGCAAAATCCTATCAGGCAAGGACTGTTTACATGAAGTCACACCACAACCCACTGCAGCTGAAGATCCTGAAACTTTGGCAACACCTTGTAATCTCATCACGCAAAGGAAGTTACCATTGTGGAGCTTCTTTCTCGTTGCAACACCCATTGTTCTTCCTGGGAAAGGATTAGCCCTCCAGGTACTTCTTCCCCTGTAAATAGTCCCAGTTTTGAGTGGTTCTTTGGATCACTCCCAGTCATCCCAGCAGACCGTTTTTCTGTCCATTGAGTAATCCCCTCAGCCCTCTCTGTGCTGAGCCCCACTTCTCTGCTGTTTTTCCCAGACCAAGGACTTCAGAAAAAAGTGCAGTATCACCCCAGCTACAACTCCTTCAATATTCCCCTATCCAGTTTCCTCTCTTTTACTTCTTAATAGGTCTTTAGTGAATGTGGGAGTGATTGCATTGCTGCATGAGACTTTCCTTCAATAAAATCATTTATTGGACATTTTTGTTTGGATTTTGGCTTGGCCTGACCCCGTAAAAAGACTCCACTAGGTTACCCTGCCTCTCGCATTGCTAGTGCTTGTGCTCTGGCTAGTTTCCATTCCCCATCATATGAAGCACATTGAGGTGTCCCCCAAGGGACCCCAGAGATCAGGTAACATGGGGAAAAAGTTAAATATTTAGGAATAGTGGTTACAAAGAAAAATCTGGATCTTTATGAAAATAACTATAAACTAACCTGGAATAGAATCAGAGAAGATCTTAATAAATGGGCAAATTTAAAATTATCCTTGTTGGGTCAAATAGCTACTATTAAAATGAGCGTACTTCCAAAATTAATGTTCCTCTTTCAAAATCTACCTATTGTAAAGCATGAAGAAACATTCAAAAGGTGGTATAATGATGTAAGAAAGTTTGTGTGGTTACGGGAAAGATCAAGGATTAAATGGAGTTATCTACTAGACAGTAGAGAAAGAGGAGGCCTCGGCCTCCAAAATTTTAATATATACCACCATGCTCGTGCTTTGTCCTGGATTCTTGACTGGATAAATTTAAAAAATAGAAGAATTTTACAATTAGAAGGGTTTAACATGAAGTATGATTGGCATGGTTATTTGGGATATAACAAAGCCAGCATGGATAAAGAATTTAACAAACATATTATAAGAAATTCACTGTTAAGAATTTGGAACATATATAAAAGGGGACTTTATGTCAAAATCCCACATTGGATATCCACCCAGGAAGCTTTTCAAAAACAAAAATGTGATTCAATAGAAAAGTGATTAACTTACGAGGATTTACTGGATAATAAAATAGGTAGCAACACTTTTAAATCCCTTGAGGTATTAAAAAAAGAAGAAATTATATGTAATTGATTTTATACTGACAATTAAAAGAGAGACATAGAATTGATATGAATACAGAAGGTACTGAGGGAGAAAGAAATGTTTTTGACATTAAATTATTGGATGGCAAGAATCATATACTATCACTAATATATAAAAGTTTATTGAAATTAGAATTGGAGAAAGAAACCATCAAGGATAACATGATCAAGTGGGCCCAAAATCTGGGCATATAATAGCTCTAGAGGACTGGGAAAAAGCATGGACAGTGAATTTGAAATTTACAAAATGTATTACCCTTAAAGAAAATTATTATAAAATGTTTTATAGGTGGCATCTGACCCCCACAAAGCTAATGAATATATATAAAAATATATCTGATAAATGTTGGAAGTGTGACGAAGGAATAGGTACTTTTTTCATGTCTGGTGGACATGTAAAATGGCCAGAATATTTTGGAGGGAAATCTATAATCAAATTAGAGCAACAACGGGTTTACAATTTCCTATGTCTCCAGAGTTATTTTTATTAAATATACTGAAAGGAATTAGCAGGAATGATCAAAAGAGATATGGAAGGCTTCTTTTATATATACCAACAGTGGCCAGGCTATTGCATGAGAGTAAACGGAAAATTAAAGAAATCCCAACATCCGAAGAATGGTTATTCAAGCTCTCAACATGTACCAAATGGATATGCTAACTATGCTTACGCAAAATTGAAGTATAGACATGTTGAATCAAGAATGGAATGCTCTAAAAAGTGTATGGAAAGAGAGATGTGGAGAAATATCTCTTTTAGAACTGTAAATCATAAAATAGAGTTGTAAATTCATTTTATATATTATATTACCTTTTCTTTTCATAATCTTATTTCACTCACATTATTTCTTTCGCTTTTTACATTTTCTCTTTTCTTTTTTCCTTCCTTTTTTATCTTTTTTTCTTTTCCTTTCCCTTTCCTTCCTCTTTTTCCCCTTTTTATTCTTTTTTCCCTCTTTTTTACTTCTTATATTGCTTATATTTGTACCTCTTTTGTATTCCTTCCTCTTTTTTTGTTAAATCTAAGTTTAATTAGCTTTTTATATTAGATATTCATAACAATACTCTAGGATAAGAAATACTGAATATATAGAATAGGTCTTGGTTGGGGTATAATAATTGTTAGGGTAAAATAATGACTGTTCTTCTAGGTTGTATTAGTTATAGGCAAACTCAAAATTATCTAATTATTGATCTATTTCATTTATATCCTTTTTGGGAGTATAACTGAGTATTGAATAATACTGTAATGCTGGATTCATACTGTTGGTTGATATTTCTTATGGAGTTTATGGCAACATATACATATGGATCTATTGTATATTGATTTATATTTATTGTGCTGATCCGTAATGACAGTTGAACTTAATAAATAAACATATAAAACAATAACATGATAGTTTCTCCTGTTATCAAGAAAGGAGACTGAGATAGAAGACACCAGTTTGAACTTCAATACTATTTACTGAAATAACACTTATTTCAGGATAGACACAGAGAAAAATAGAGGAAGCAAAGTATGAGTTCCAATTTGCCATGCTTTCAACAATTTAGTAGTAAATCATGTCCCTAGCTGTGTGTGGCTAGACTAAAAACAGACTATAGGAAGTGTGATGGAGAAGCAGAGCTTTACCCAGTAATCTTGGTGGTTGCAGATGGAGGCCGCTCCAAGGTAAACCTGTCCAAAGTGCTCCTTTTATCTCTCTTAGCTTCTTTCATCACTCTTGTAACTCATTGGTTTGGACTAGGATGTTCTGTTTCCTTTTCATAAAAAAAAATCTATACATGATGTCCAGGCTATTTCATATATTTCCTACTAAAATAGCATGTTCTCTTCTGAGCCTTATTGTTACAACAGCTGATGTTGTAATGGACAACTGAGGTCCACTGTTGCTTAGAGAGAAATGTCTGAATCAGAGTCCAGAACAGACACAGTGATGAAGTTGGTGACTGTCAACCTAGCCGTGATTACCTGCTCTATCTTCTTCCTGATTGGTTATCTGTATCTCCGGCCCTCAGGTCTTAACAGTCCTACACTGCATACATGCATGGCATGGTGGCTAGTGGCGTTCATGTCTGTGGGCAGTGAAGTTTTTATGGGTTTTAATGTCAATCCAAGCTGCTGAACCGATTTTGGGGATAGGGTTCAGAAATTTTGATAGCTCCTTTAAAGTTTGAACAAAAACCAGGAGGGGATTCACTGTACCACTGGCATGGATGTCACCAGCTGCCACAGCATATTTGATTTCTCATTGTTCCTGTGATTAGCACTTGAGGCAGCTCAAATAACTATTTCTTGCCTCCTGCTTCCTCAAGCTATTGACACATCCCCCCTGCTGCCACAGTCTTTCATTAATCACTGTCTTCTGACATTAAGGCAAGTTGCAGAAAGGTTGTAATTATGAGTAACACTCAGAAGAACGTATATATTTGCAATGAATGGAATGAAAGCATAAGGACATATCTTCTCAAAGTGACTGAAAGGAAAAGCCCTCCAAGTATAAGAGAAAAAGCATTGCTGGTGTGACACTCCTGTTCGTTAATCTGATAGCGGTAACAACTAAAGGTGGCTGAACAACCCATGGCTTTCATGGGACTGTCTCAGAAATAAGCCAAACTATTTTTCCAAAAATAGGTAAATGGTAATCTGACTTCAGCCTGGCCTTTTTTATAAGACCAATAATATCTTCTTCCTATTAAGCCATTTCTAGACTATCCATACTGGTCACCTCAACTCCCTTCTTTTTAAAATCCATTTACTATGTTACAGTAATCAGCACATGCCACGTCCAGTAGCAAATGAAGAAATCAGACTTTCATATTTCCTAAGAAAAGGCCATCAGGATTCTGCATCCTGGAGCTCAGCAATGGAACATACAGGGAGCTCCAGAGGGAAAGGAAAGTCCTCATATCTTTTCTCCCTAGGCTGCTTCCTGCTAAGCTGAGCAACATTAACAGTGCCTGCTAAGAAAGTAGGAACTCCAACACTAGGGGGAGGGGAATTAGGGGACAGGACAATGACTCTGTGGAAAAGGATTTGAGTGTGTTTGGAACTTTGGGTGAAAATCCTTCTCTGGTTCAGATTCTACTTTGAACCTAGGAAGAATGTGGTTGCTCCTAAGGCTCGAACATTGGACCATGACTCTGGAGAGCAACGTTTGATTCCCTGCTCAGCCATGGAAAACCCAGTGGGTGACTTTGCATGCATCACACAGCCCCAGAAAACCCCATGATAGGTTCACCTTAGGGTCACCATAAGTTAAAAATGACTTGAAGGCACACAAAAACAACAATGACCTACTCGCTGAGGTAGGCCTTAGGAGACCCCAGGATTTGTCTCTGAGCCACCGAATCTTTATCATTGCAGTAGAAACCACTTCCATAACCAACAGCAAGTGTGATTTGCAGCTGTATGGTAGACATAAATAATTACCACATTGATTTTTTCCTCCTTCCTTACATAGAATTGCCAAACAATAAAACATAAATTTTAATCTAATTAAAGAAAGGAAGAAAAGAAAAGCACACAGCCCAGTGAATCAGTCTATCAGCTTCTATAGAAAGCTAAGACATAAAAGTCAAGATGCAAGTTTGTGATAAGTGGGGATTCGCTCCCACAAGATATTAGGAGTGGAAGGAACACTAACAGTAATTCACCCAGTACCTTAAACGAATTCTATTACACTATGAAAGAAGACACATTTTCTAGGTCATCCCAAGTAAGAGATCTCCAGGCATTTCATAAATTACTTTTAGAGATACAATGCAAAGGAAAGGGAAATAAAACAGAATAGGGCTGTAAGACACAAGCCTACCTACTTGAGAATAACTTCCACTAAAGTGAAGGATCTTACTTTTAACACACATAGTTCAATGAGCTTGCTGTGCACTTTCAGACATCAACTTAAGGACACTCTTGTGTTTGGCTAATACACTTTACTTCCATCTTAAAGGCTACTGCCCAAACCAGTTGTTCCACTGGCACATGCTGAGTTGCTATTGGGAAGGGGAATCTGTAGCCCTCCATGTTTAACGGGATTATACTCCCCATCATCCCTCATCATTTACTGTGCTGGCTATGGCAGATGGACATTGTAGTCCAGAAGATCTGGAAGACCAATGTTTACAGACTTTGGGCTACAAGCAACTCTTGAAAGAGACTTTTTTTTTACCTCTCATCTCCACTCAAAACAGCATTTTGGGGCCCCAGAGGTACATGGGGAATTCCATTGCATTAACAGCATTTCTTCTGTTGGCTTATGGACTCTGTTAAGTACAACCTCCTGGAGCAGGCATGTCCACATGCTGTACATACTATGTATTATTTACTCTGTCAAAATCAGAGTGTTTGGGGGAAAAAAATAAGCATAATAGTACATTTGTAAATAAACACTTATCTGCTCACCTATGGTGAGCAGCTGCCAAATGGTGATAACAAAGGGGGAGTGTCTTAAAATTAAGAAAAAAAAACTGTTGTTTTCAGTATACAGAAGAAGTGGAAAAAAATGTACTAGTGTGCATGGATAGACATCAGAAATTTGGCGGGCAAGAGGGATGCAATTCTTCACTAAGTTTCTTCTCAGAAGAAGTAACAATTAATTTTAGCAATTTTCTTTCCAGTGCAAGAAAAAGCAAATCTTTCAAAACTATGCATTTTTATAGCCTGTTCACAATTCAGGACTTACTCTGTGCAAAATTTGCAAGTGGTGGTTTTGTGAAGAATACGCCATTTTCTGTGCAGGAAATAGAAAATGCAGAAATATCATTTCTCATGCAGGAAATACTGTTTTCTGCACTGAAAAAGCTGCTTTCTGCATATAAAATACCATTCTATGCAAATCATCCATGTGTGAATTTTGTGCAGAATGATTCTCAAATTACAGATTTTCCATGCACAAAACAGCTTTTTCTGCACAGAAAATGCTGTTTCCTGTGCATTTTTTTTTTTTGCTATTTTCTGCTCAAAACAACTGCATGCAAATTTTGTACTGAATTAATACTGAACTGTGAAGATTTTCACCATTGCAGGATTCTTATTGTCAATGTTTGTGGAAACTAGAAAAACATGAGGGGGAGGGGTGACAATTTTTTTTATATATATTTTCAAATATTTTTTCTATCTTGTCGGGACTGAGGTTGTTATACAATAAATTCACCTCAAAGCATTTAGCAATATGTCCTATCCTCCTGAAAAAGAGTTGTTTTGGGAAGGGTGGAGAAAGCAATACACTGGTTCTATTTACTCATGAACATACATTTCTATTTGTGTATATTAGGTGTGAAGATGTATCCAGCTTAAGGATGAGATGTCTAGAATCTGGTGGCATGGGCAGAAATGTCAGGTCAATCCTTTAAAAAGAAATATCTCCTTAAAGGTGAAAACAGAGGAGATGTTTTCCAGGTATTCCAGCTATCACTGGTAGATCAGTGCAGTTAGGCCAAAGAAATGTTCCAAATGGACTTTTTTCAGGACCCACAAAAGATCACATGAAGAAATGAATACTAACTGTTATATATATAGCTCCAGAGACCTATGAGAGTTAAGCCAAAGTCTATAGTTAACTCAGAACTTGCAAAGCTTCCTTATTATATCATAGCTCCCCAAATCCCCCAACCAGCATGGGCAGTGGGGAATTCTGGGAAGTGCAGCCCAAAAAGTAAAATTTCCAAGTTCTGTGTGAATGTTCCTGAGAGCAAGTCTATTGTCTGTAACTTCTTATGAGGGGGAAAAAAAGGGTGGGGCCTTGAAAGAAATATAAAAAGAAAAGCTGAGGTCTTAGAAATTAGAAGCAAAACTAAACCTACTGATTGATACACGCACACACAAAATAAATAAAGGGTTTTAAAACATATCAGTATATATGCAAACAATTGAAAAGAAAAATACACTAAATTCTGCCTCCCATATCAAGAAACAATCTAGGTGAAGAGGTCAACTTTCAGAGAAAATCATTATTTTCTAAGATTTTTCAAAATCTTCACAATCACTCTGGAATGGAATGTTATTTCTGTGCTTTTTCAATATAGAAAACTTGACACAATTCTGGACTTGAATACTAAGGAACCAAGCATATTTCAACAGCAAAATAGCAGGTTAATTGCTCTCCTGTGGTTGCAAAAACCTCAATTCTGTTGTACTTAATTTATGTTTTGAATTCAAATGAAGAGATTACAAAGAAAATATGTGAGGGAATGATGACCAATTATTTATAAAAAATATATGCAGCTCCAGGGCATACAGAGAAGTGTTTTGACACCAAAAGAAACATCTTCAAAGAAAATAAGTGAGAGAACTTGTTTTGCAAAAATATTCAATATGTAACTGCCCATGCAAGCAACGCAGAAGGAATTTGGATTCTGGTTTCCAGGTCTTTACCTTTTGCTTTTATGTTTCTGAGTAAATATACTTAGGATTACACTATAAAAATGACTGGAACACAGCTGTAGAAAATGGATGAGGAGTGACAAATTTGGCTATAGCCACGTATTTCTGGAGAAGAACCAATGAATGAAGATGCTTGGGCTAGATTTACTGGCTATGATTTCCTTCAGTTTCTCTGATGGATATTCCTTTATGCTTGCTTGCTTGCTTTTCTTTTTTTAAAAAAAATGGATATTGGATGCCCATATGAATAATGGCAGTTCTTGAAAACAAAAGTGTTGGTACAACTTGGATTTAATCCCCTCTCCTCTTAGTAGAGGAATGCTATTAAATTGTGTGTTAGTTTGCATTCTTCCTTTTTTTCTTCTTCACTATTCATGGTCAAATGATATCTGGTTAAACAGAATCATAGCTGCAAGAGAACTCAAGGTCAAAGTATCAGATTGAAACTACTGTACTGACAGGGAATCCATTCTACAGGTGTGGCTCTTTGCCTAGACAAAATGGTATCACACCCACAAAGGTATTAGTAGGATTTGTATGAATCCATAAAGCTTTCAGAAGCACAGCAATTTTTTAGGAAACAAAACCCAAAGTAGAGATCTCAAAATAGCTCAGAGAAGAGCAGGCATGTTTTGGGTGAGGCAGATGGAAAACCCAGTTGAGGAAAATAGAATGGAGTGCTGGAACCTGGAAGAAGACCTTTCCTTGCTGCAACCTTCTGTGCTTACCAGATACTTACCAATGGGCCACCATCAGAAGGAGGTGGGGACATGGACCTAGTTCCAGAGTGGTATGTTGAAGACCTCTTCCTACCCTCACATACTTGGAGCATGGACCACTGTTGCTCACTACACTTACATTCACGCTCATGATTTGGTGTTTACATTTCACTTATATTAATGGGATATTAGCAGCCTGATTCTGTGTACAGTAGGGGTGGAAAATAATTTCTTTGTATTTCTTGATCTTGACAAAAATTGCATTTTTGTACTTGTTATGAGAAGAAATGCACCTGCTTCAAGAATATGCACATTTCAAAGACTTACAGGAGTATGTCAGTGAAACAAATTATGGACAAAACTATGCACATGTTATAAAATACAAACAGGTATTTTTAAATCCAGGTGACAGCCCCCAACTTAGTAAAGGGTTAAATGCAGACACACAGAGACTTGGAGAGGTGGCTGCTTCCCCTAAGAGGGGAAAAGAACCTGCTTTTAGACATAGACTTGCAGACCTGCACCCTAGATGGAAAAATGCTGAAAACAAGGAGCCTGGAAGAATGGCAGAGGAACGACTTTGTGGAGACAGACCAGAAAAGATCTGGAAGAATCACAGAAAGTCCCCTGAAAGAAGAATCTGCTGCCCTGCCATCCAGCCAACTGGACTCTTCCCCTTGGAGGGTGAGAGACCCCTGTTACCCTGTGTACTGGGGGTCCTGGGAGGGACACCAAAATGTGCTCAACTAAAGGTGGGGAAAATTAGCTCAGAGCACTGCTTAGCGTTACGAGAGGCAGGGTAATGTAGCGAGATCTTGAACCCTATGTCTACAGGGTCAGGCCAAGTCAAGGAGCACACAGAAGTTGAAACAATAAATGATATTTTATTAAACACAAGCAAAACAGTGTATGCGACACATTCACACAATATAACTAAAGAAATAAAGGTTGGAGTGGTATAGAGGGGTTTTTAGAGGAGTTGCTGGTTTGGGTGATACTTCACCTGTCCTGAAGCCCGGAAAAATAGAGAGCAAAGCTGGGGTGCGATGTAGCTCAGCACGTGGAGCTGAGGGGAGGCTCGCCAAGCAAACCGACAGTAAGGCGGGATGAAACTTGGGAGCGATCCGAGGAAGGTCTCAGAATCAAGGGTTTTTATAGGGAGAATGTGACTGCAGGCTATGCCGTACTTGGGGAAAACTATAGATTTGGAGTTGGAGACAAAGCCTCCGAAAGGTCAGAATCTGAATGACTGAGTTATCGTAGAGGTTCTTAATAGAGTAGCCAGTATGCAAACGCAGAGTACTTGGATATTGCATAGTTTACCCATCAAGCTGCCATCGCGGGGCAGAGGCTCTTTTGTAAGTTGCGTGCATACCTAATTAGAGTACTTGCCTGGAGGTCTCCTAAGGCAACGAGTCAGCTATTCCTGGCCTGCCTGTATTGTTGTTTGAATATTACGGCAATTAACGGCCGAGCTTGTTTACGTGCTTGTCCAGTGGCCTTGCAAGCACGTGAAGGGGAATAGAGAAGTGAAGCCGAATTGTGATATCAAAAGGATATCTTTTAATATCCCCAAAGCTCAGACTAGCCAGGGCAGTAACAACCCCTGTGTGTATAGTCTGCAGTCCCTTAAGGTTAACTGTACATTTTTAGCCTTTAGCCCCTTTAGTTTGGCCAGGAGTAGGGTTTTTATCACCTGTGCCGTTCTCTCCTTCTTTTCTTTGAGAAACATCTTATACTGAACACAGACTGTTCTGATGGTTTCTGCTGCTATTTTGTCTGTCTTCTAATAATGAAATAATAGTTTTTCTTTTAATAAAGAAATAACTGTTTGTGTTTCAAAATCAGCTTGTCTTTTTCTTTCATTGTTGTTGGCAGTCTGTTCTCTGTTTTTAGAATCTATAACATTCTGCAGAGAGAGAGAGAGAGAAAGTTAACGTCTGAGAGAGCTTTTCCTCAAACCAGTAAACCCAGCGCACAGCTCTTATCACAAATAGGAAATAAAAAAAAATCCATATAAATAAAGGAACAGGTTTTGAATATTATCACAAATGTCTTGCAGGCATACCATGTAAGAATTTTGTAAATGACACATACAAAATAGTGCATACCTTTTCTGGAATAGCATCATATTTCTGTTTCATACTGAGTTTATGAGCTACTATAAACCCAAGGGTGAGAGCCAGCACCATGTAGTGGTTTGAGTGTTAGACTAGGATTCTGGGAGACCAGGGCCCTTTTTGCATGGTGTCTTAAATCCGCATCAGCCATGCTTTGCTTCCTCTGTAGGAGCCACCTTATCACATGACATCGTCCCCAATCAGGTGCTATCCTGGCTGCAGGCAGTGGTAATCCCGCTGTTTTTCATTTTCAAGGAAAACCCAAAAATTACTGGCCTTTCCTGCAGCAATCTCAATAGTTGGGCCCATGTGGAGCCTCTACCTGGAGTCCTTCTGTGAATGACCTGGGAGTGGGCAGGATGTGGGCAGTCCTGCCCGTCCCTCCATCAACAATTCCCAGGGGAAGCTCTACCCAGCAGCAGGCTGACTGCTGCCATTGTTGCACCAGCAAACATGTTAGGAGACATTGGCCAGGAAGGCCACCCTGGGGACAATGTTGCTGCCAAGCCCCATAATGACACTAGCCCCCCAGGGTCCAGCTGAATATCAAAAGTTTTTTTTTTTAAGCCAATACCACTGTTAGCATAATAGCACCTGCCAGTGGGCACATGTGGGTGTCAGGCAGCCTAGCTCCACAAAGGAAATGTCTGGGAGCTATCACAAGGATTACCTTTCCTCCCCTCACCCACCTGCCCATCCCCATTGCCATTTTGGAGAAGGTCGAAGTTCCGTTGCTGAACTTCCTTTGGGGCAGACACAATAAACCGTTAGCACTATCTATCATGCTAATGTTAGCACAACTGCCAGAAAAAAAAATGTTAAAAAAATAGACCAATCAGGAGCAGCGGGGCAGGGACAGGGTGAGACCTGGGAGTGGCCAAGTGCATGGAGCTGCAGAACATGCACTTGGTGCAATGTCAGTGCTGTTGCATGAACGCCCAGGTGCCTGCAGAAAAGAGCCTGCATACCAGGCCCAATCCACAATTGGCAATCCCGCAATGATGCCAGAACACTATGTGGTTAACGTATGGTGTGAAAAGCTCCCAGAATTCAAATCCCTGCTTAGCAACTGTATACCCCTGGGCAAGTGACATTTCTCAGCCTCAGAGAAAGGCAAAGGCAACCCCTTCCCACTTTGAACAAAGCTTTCCAATAAAACTCCATAATAGGGTCACTTTTGGGTTGCCATTAATCAGAAATGACCTGAAGGCACACAACAACAGCAAATAAACCTCAGTTTCTAGGTTCTCTTCCCAATAAATTCTTATGTGTGTACGGACTGAATAACATTTCACTATAGTTGAGTACTCCAGCTTAACTTTAGGATTTTCATTTTTACATTATTCTATATATTACTTGCATTTCCATCAGAATTGGTATCATCCACACATTTTGATGGACATACACGCCAGCTCCTTCTTTCCATGCCACTGTTGATGACGCTGAATAGCACAGGAGTGGAGCACCACTTGTTATCATTCCTCTGTCTGACATTGATCCATGAACCACCACTTGCTACTGACAAAGTGAAGATGGGGAGTGATGGGGGGCTTGTACCTTCCTTATCAAAGGGATAAATAGCATTAAAAGGCAATTAAAGTGGTATTACTATCCTTTTATTGGTTTCCCAGGTGAGCAATTGCAGTGGATAATTCAAGAAATGTTAAGAGCTTTTGAAAGTCAGAATCAATGTGGTATGTGGATATTGCTTTCATTTTCTCACGATCTATCTAAGAATCAGCATCATTTTCATTTTTGTTTTTTTTCCTCCAGAAAAGAGTAAAACAATAGAGGAGAGCTAAATATTTTTGCAGGCAGTATTTTTGCTTTCCTGTTGTTTGGCAATGTTGGCAAGGAGAAGTATGCATTGGTAGTTATTGTGTTGGATGGTGATACTGCTGTTAACATCGTGGTGGGCACAAAACCAACGATGGATACTCTTTCATCTCATCTCTCCAACTTAACTGGAGCTTTGGATTTGCTCAGGATAAATCCTGTGGAAAATCTTTATATTTGCCATTGCGGGCCTTTTACTTCCACTTTAGCCCTATAGCTTTTTAAATGTACAATTTATTCTCACCGTTTATCAATGGAAAAAGAACTGCTGTTATTGTATCTGCTCACCAAATATATTGCTGCTTTTCAAAACTGAGATTAGTATTCCACTGAAATTTCAACAAAAATGAAATTTGAAAGTTCTTGGGAATCTCAGGAAAAGCCAGTTGAATTAAAATGGTCACAGTCCAAAGTTTTGATAACCAAAGGTTTATTGTTAGTTGAAAGAGCCTTAGGCTCATGTGTAAATTCATACCCTTCTTTCTTTTCCAGTGTAGTTGTAAGAAAGATACGTGAAGCTTTCCTTTCCATTGTCAATTAACTCTGAGCTCTAGGAGGTGGTTAACTTTCTTAAAGCAGGCCCACTGAAATCAAGGAGACAAGTACATTATAATTGAATTAATGTTTGTTGGGTCTGCATGCTGCTGTGAAAATATCTATTTGTATTTTCTGAGACTGAGGCCCTTTTCACATGTTGGGGGGGAAATGGGCGAAAAAGCCCAAAATGGAGCTTACCTCCAGCCGGGTAAGTCCGTTGCCGCATGGAGCAGTGCGAGCTCGCTGCTCCACACTCCTCCGGCGTTGCAGATGGCAGCTTCCAGTTGGTGGAGGCTCTCCACCAACCGGAGAAGCTCGCCAGCCGGAAGCCTGCCCCGGGCAGATCTGCAGGCATGCACTTGCGCGCGCCTGCAGATCCACTTTAGAGCCGGGCGACAGAGTGGCACGGGGCTGTGCGCTCCGTGCTTTTTAAAAACCTCTAAAAAGAGGTTTTTAAAAAACACGCAGCCCGGCTAGTTCCGGCCGCTCCTGAGTGGATTCTGGTGTGAAACTACTAAAAGTAGTCCACGCCAGTCCACTCTACGGTGTAGATGACCTCCGTGGGAGGTCGCTCTACACCGTTTCCCCCCGCACATGTGAAAAGGGCCTGAGAATGGAATCAAGTGCATGAAGCTGTCTCATATCCATATATGCCGAAAGTTTCAATGCATTCTAGTGAAATTAAAATGACACAGATTTTTAAAAGCGTGTGTGTACATGCCTTCAAGTTGCCTGTTAAGTTATGGTGACCTCATGAATTTCACAGAGTTCTCTTAGGCAAGGAATACTCAAAGGTGGTTTTTCCAGTTCCTTTCTCTGAAATATACCCTTCAGCACTATGAGTGGCTAAAAATAAGTATTTGTGAAGAATTAATAGAATGAATGAATGAAATTCATACAGAAAATGTGTAAAAATTTCTGTTCAGGATTTTTTTTAAAGTGTCAGAACCCTATTAGATTCTCGGACAGGGCAAGCATGCTAATTGGATTTTTAGAAATGCAAACAAATACACATAGAAGCCCCAAAAAGTTCACAGACCCACAACCCCAAACAACCTCCAAACTCCAAAGACCAAGAGACATTCACACTCTTAATTACTTCTATTTCACAGCCAGTTTTGGTGTCTAGAACATAAAGCTACATTATGACGCATGACTCTTCCATTTTAGAATCCTATTAGCACTTTGGGGCACTTTATATGACATTGAATCCTATAAAGCCATTGTTTCCACGTGTGATTGAATCGGTTTGGCCGCATGGATACAAGAGGTTAATATGCCTATGAGAGATATTGGTAATCCAAACTGTAAATGAAAAAGCATTTTTTTTGAGAGAGAGAGAAAAAGAAAGAAAATCAAGCTATAAAATGAAGAGGAAATGGTCTTATTTTGTCCCTAATGCTACAAGTAATCAGTTTATTAAGGAGAGCTATGGATAGGATTAATGTTGTGTTAAGTAAAATGGCTTGGCAAGCAATAACGGGGAAAATCATTCTCTCCATGTGTCCAATTTAATATGCAATGAAAGGGGCTCATCTAGGGCATGATTTGATAACACCATTCAGATGAGCAGCTAAATAGTTCTGAGATGGTAATGTAGCCTTACAGACATGCATTGTATAGTCTCATATTCCAACTAGCATCCAAATCAGATGATAGCAAAGTCAAGGGATGGGCAAAGTCTGACTTTGGGTCACATGTGGCTCTCTGTACTGTTTTTGTGGCCCTCAGCTCCTCCAGACTATTCTGGCTGCCCTTTGTTTACTCACACAAGGGGATGAAGTATCTGTTCTACAAACCTGTAAGAACAGTAACCAACCTCTTCAAAGAAGTTATAGGACCCCTTGCACTGTTTTTGAAAACAGAAATGGACTTCTGCACAGTTTTAGTTTTTTGTTTCTGACTCTCCTCCATATTTTAGTCAGTCCCAGGTAGAAGACTGCCCTCCTGATTCACCTAAGCTGGTCACAGCTGTAGTAAATGAGTGACCTTTCTTATTGAATGACCAGAAAAATTGTCAGTGTATATCTAACTGTATCTAACTGTATCTAACATCTGTATACCTAACTTCTTGGCTTCTACTTCTAATAGTAAATTATTGCCAATTCACCTGTAGTGAAAGGCTCACTACAGAGGATCCAGAAAGGGAGTCGCAAAGTATTCTTTCAACTCCAGATAGTGACAGTAAATTCCATACAAAGGTATCCAGATTCAGTCAGGCTTAGAGTGGACCTACTGAAATCAATGAGACAAGCATGTTATCATGGAATTAAGCTGCTTGCATTCCAGTGGTCTTCTTTGAGCATGATGAAGTCTGGATCCAATCCACATTGTCTTTGAGAGCCATCAACATACTCATTTTTTGTTATGAAGATACTGTTATAAAGTTTATTAGAAACCCACATCTCTGGGTATAAATAATGAAGCTTAATTCACTGATCAAAGTTCACAAAGATCTAAACATCAGTCCAACTATTGAATCTTCAAGGAAGTTTTAGCAGCATGGCTCAAGGAATGAAGGGAAGAGTGGCAGTGTCATAAATCACCCTCTGGAGCTGAAAGATTCAGACACACAGAGTGCCAGAATCTACACAGCTCCTGATGTTGACTGTGTCTCCAAGTATGAGGAACTGGGGGAAAGGCGGGGCTGTACTTCACATCAGGATGTAGAAGATCCTGGATACATGTTAGAATCATTTGCCAAGCAAAGAAGAGATAAGCAGAGATTATGCCAATCTCAGTGGCTGTTAAATAGGAGACAGTGGCTAATTAAGTACCAGTGCCTAGAGACAGCTGGTTATAAATCTCCCACCAATTCCCTGGTAGCTTTGTTGCTTACAGCCATTTATCTTAGTGACTGGCAGTACTCTTTAGTGCTTGTGTTCTCTGGACCTTGGACCAGCTACTATTCATGACTCTGTTTTGCTTCTGGTTGGTGGTGTTTATTCAGATTACTGACTTGCTGTATAACTTCTAGACTGGCTGATGACCACTCTCTTGTTTCTCCTTTCATCCTCTTGGATAACTATGACTGACCCGGCCTGGCTTAACTACCCCACAGTTCTTGCATTCCAACCACCTGCTTCTTGGGACACTTGCTGACTGAAGCATAGGACAACAAGTGTGGGAGTATTCACAACTCCCAAAGCAACAGATGAACAAAAGCAAATATGAACACAAAAGCTTGCTAGCTTCAAACTTATAGACAAAAGCTCAACAACCTCCTGAGGACATTTCTTCAGCAAGAACAAGCAACCAGTTTTAATCCTTAGTGGTTTTTCATAATCTCTCTCTTAATTCAAGATATTTCTGTTAAGGTATTACAGAAGAGAATGGGAGTATGATATGTACCACTTAGGCATTTTATGGTTTTTGGAGTCTTGGCTTCTTTGTTATTGTGGTTGCTTTCTCCTGTTTTAGATACATTGTCAGTTACCTCACTGGTCCCTGGCTAGCTTTTCTCTCAGGTGGTTACAAGAGCCATGCAATTTATTCTAAATTATTTTTCATGCCACCATTATAATAGAATATTGATTGTCATTTTTATTAGTCTGCTGTCCCAAATTCCCCAAGTGGCTGAAGGTTCCAGAGGCACAGTTTTTCATTGTCAGCTTCCTTGTCAGCAGTTTGCTCTATAAATTGCTTATTCTAAAATAAGCAAGCAAAATAGATGGGAAGCAGTGTGCACATGGCTACTGGGAGTCAAAAAGCAATAGCTATTCAACTAAATATCCCAGAATCTGTATCTGCCACCCAGAAAACTCTCAGTACCCTCCTTTAGTCACATCCAAACTCACATTGGATGTTAAAGGGCAGAAAAACCACAGCCAAAATGTTCTGGCCCTCACACAACTTCCAGTGGTTTGGAGAAACTAGTAGACATCAGAGAATTCTTAATAAAGATCTCACTCTCACCCACCATCATTATCAGGCTAAAGACTATCCTGAGAGAAATGGCAATTCTTCATTATCAAGGAGCATGTTTGCAGTGGTATGTAAATCATAGCAATGTCTGCCAAGATATTGACTCGATCTTTTAGGAGCAAAAGTGTTTCAGTCCATAAAATATTGCTAGTGATATGAATAAGTCATAAATTTTATTCTAAGGTAACTGTATTTACTGCTGAGAATGAGTAATGAATATGATCCCTCCTTCATCCTTAACAAACTATTTTCACATGCAGACATATATTATTTAATGCTGGGAGTTAATTCACTCTCAAATACCATATCTATGTAATTTCTATCAAAGGGAATCTAACTGATTTGTTTGGTTTCAGTTTCTCAAATGACAGTTATCACCTCTATCCTGTCTTGGAAATATGTGACTTTTTTGGAATACAACAGTCTTTTTTTGACAGGGGTGGTCGTGGGTGGGATTCTAATTTCTTGTAATCCAGGGCATTTACACTTTCTTGAACTGACAGCAATGAGGGTTAGAGTTTTATTTATTTAAATTAAAAACAGATTTTTGAGACTGTCTCGTTTGTCCCGAGCAAAGCCACTGGTACTGCAGATATGGGCTACATAACCAAAACATTTCACCGTCTCATCTTCATTGGTTGGCGTTGTTGAAATGGGAGCAATCACCAAAACCAGAAGTGCCACATCAGGATCATGGAAAGCTATTTATGAAATGGGTGGAAGAGAAAGGACTTGATGGAGGAGAGAATCCTGTGCATCATCCCGAAAATGTTTCTCTTTATCTATCCATTGGAACAACCTGAACATCCCTTTCTCCCTATAATAGGGTACAAAGGCCGACAAACTGAAACAACTTTTCTATTTACTATAGGACAGAACTGTTCTCCAACCCAAATAACTGAGCTCCTTCAAGTAGAAGTACAATAGCTTTTTATTATATCTTTCATTTAGCACATTTCTGAATTGTCTCTGTTGAATGAGCACTCATGGTGATACACAAATAAAACTAACCGATAAAAAAGAATGAACACTACACATCATGCCATAACAAAAGATAGAAGTAGGGGGAAAACATTTCATTAATAATAACAACAATAAAAACAGACAACAACAATAAAATTGTAATCAATAAAATCCTGGTGGAACAATGCCATCTTAGTGATTTATTAGAAGTACAGTAGAAGAAACAATCTCCCCTCCTTACATAAGAAGTCCCAGTTCCACAGGCTAGGTGCTGTGGTCCAGAAGGCACTATCTTAAGTAACCATCAAGGTGATTCAATAACTCAAATGGTCCAAAGAGCTGCAACCAGATTGCTAACAGGTGCTGGTCACAGGGAGCACACAACTCCCTAGTTGCTACACTGGGTGACAGTCCATTTCTGAATACATTTCAAAGTTCTGGTTATGATCTATAAAGCCTCATATGGCTCAGACCCAGGCTATTTGAATGACCATGGCCATTTCTGTTCTACACAGTTACAGTGCTACTATTCCACTTTCAACATCCTGTGGAATCCTGGGAATTGTAGTTTGGGGTGGGACATTTTGAAATCTCAACCAGAGAGCTCTTTGGTCTCAGTAAACTGCAAACCCCAGAATTCCACAGGATGTTGAAAGTAGAATAATAGCACTGTAACAGTGGAGGGCAGAAATGGCCTGTATCTTCTCATTTGAGCCTGACCAAGCACTCAGATCTTTGGGAGAGACACTTCTTTGTATCCCAACACCTCTACAGGCACTGTTTTCTTTTTCTTTTCTTTTTTTCTTTTTAAAAAATCAACTTTTATTACAATAAAAATGTCCAAGGTACAAAAAATACAAAATATTATTCAATACCAATGGAATCAGAATGTGATCATTCAAACTATTTCTTTCTCATGGATCTTCTGGCTGTTTCATCTCAGGCACTGTTGCTGGGAACATGACAAAAGACCTTTTCTGTGATAGCTCCCACACTGTGGAAATCCTTCCCTAGGGAAACTAGGACGGCTTCTTCTCTGTTTTTTTGTCAGCAGGTTAACACCTTTTTTCTTGCAGCACGGCTTTGACAGTTTTTTTTTTAAAATAAGAGAATGGCTTTTTATCATGCTGTATTGTTTTAAATCTTTCTTTTAAAGTGAGAGTTTAAATTATTTTAATTCTGTTGTTGTTTAATCTCAGTTTTGTATATTTTAATAACATGTATTTTTACTACAATTTTTTGGTGAGCTACCTGGAGTCCCAGTTTGGGAGAAAGGTGGGATATTAATGAAATAATGGATAGATAGTAAGTGAAAGATGTAACAGAACATTACACAAATATAAATTACAGACAGGCTCATATGAGAGGAGATGATCTTTCAGACATCCTGGCCCAACCCTGATCAGGGTTACAACTCTAGTTTACATTTTAATCTGACTGGGAGAATTTCTCTCTTGTTCCTATCCTGCAATTAGTCCCAATGAAATGAAGCTGTTCAACATGCTTACAAATGACTTAGATAATAGAACAAAGTTCTGCTGTTCAATTTTGTAGATGACATTAAACTGAAAAGGATAGCTAATGGCTTAGAAAACAAGCGCAGGATTCAAGATGGAAAACTAGGCCAAAACTAATTAAATGAATTTCACCAGAGCTAAATGTTAAGTTTTGTGTGTAAGTAGGAAAAAATCAGTTGTACAAAGAAGATTTGGCAATTGCCTTGATGGCAGTACCTGTAGAAAAGTTCTTGTTAGATCTACATTGGTAGTGTACAAGTTGAACATGTGCAAGTAGTGCACTATGGGGGAGAAAAAGTTAATGAAAAAATGTATACTGAGTTCATACAGTCAGCCCTCCACATTTGCAGGTTTGACAGTCACGGGTTTGATTATTTGCAGTTTCTCCAACCCCTGCCCTCTCACCTAAGGTGCTTCTTTTTTGGGGGAACCTTCCCTCTTGGTGGTTCCAATCAGGCTGCATAGCCCTTTAAAAACCCACCTCTGGTCCTCCTCCTCCTCCTCCTTTACCAGTGTCTGCCTGGCCAGCTAAGGGTGGCTGTCTGCCCAAATTCTCAGCACCACAAACCTTGTACCCATGCCCCACCCCACCTCAAGGAAGGAGATGGGCAAGAGAGAGGAAGTACAGGACCACCATGCCAACCTTGTCCTTTCCCTGATCTGGTTTAGACACTGGATGCCCGCTTTCCCCACCTATGTCTCAGCACTCTTCCACAGACACACACATTTTGTTATTTGCAAATTTTTCACTTTTGCAAGGGTCCTGTGTTTCTAAACCTAGTGAATCTGGAGGGCCAAGTGTATTGCAAAATATACTGGCACTGAATTCTGTTACAGTCAGAATGTTGTGTCTAATTTTTAGCAATGAAATTTAAGAGGAATATCAGCACAATGGCATGTGTTAACAAAAATGGTGATAGGTCTGTGGACCTAGTTCAGCTGGAGAAGTTGGACATGTTTGGCTCAGTGAACAGACAATAAGCTTTCTTCAAATATTTGAAGGGTTATTGCATACATCGTGGAAGGTGTTTGTTACCTGTCATTTTAGAAGGTAGTATAGGTTCAAATCACAGGGCAAAGTATTCTGGTTGACCATTAGGAAGAAGAGCCTGATAACACAGATAGTGCAACAAGTTGGTCAACACATTGGAACAGACTGTACTAGGAAGAGATGAACTGCTCTTATTGGCTTTA
Source organism: Cyclura pinguis (assembly GCA_030412105.1). Classification (NCBI taxonomy): domain Eukaryota; kingdom Metazoa; phylum Chordata; class Lepidosauria; order Squamata; family Iguanidae; genus Cyclura; species Cyclura pinguis. The sequence goes on along the minus strand of CM059601.1, from coordinate 118,912,808 downwards.
TTGGCAGACAGAGGCTGGAAGCAGTGTTTTTGGGTTACATATCCCAGAAGCTCTAGATAGCTACTCTGTGCCTGTGATGGCTTGGGGATTAATGGACCAAAAAGTAACTTTCCCAGGTCTGCTGACAGAGTACTGCTGCCTTACCAACCTATTAAGTGCAGTGCCAAGGAAGGTAGGAGGCTGCTGTTGTTGTTTCTGTTTGCCTTCAAGTTGTTTCTGACTTGTGGTGACTCTAAGGCCCTTTCTGCACCCTAACTACTGTCAAAGCCATCACACAGGGATCCAGAAAAAGCTTCTCCCAGGAAGGGAGCATGACAGAAGAGCTCCCCTCCACACAGGCTGCCTGCTAGATGGTAGAAAGCGTGACGGTTCCGCCCCTCCCTTCCACAGTGCAGCCTGGCAGTTTCCAAGGCTGCAGTGGGGGAGGAAGTGCAGCCATTGCACTTACTGACATTCTGCACAACAGGTAAGTGCAGGAGGGAAGTGGGAAGACTGTGCAATTGCAGCTCTTTGATGGGAGAAACCTGTCAATGATTTAATCCTCAACTGATTTGGACCATGAGCTATTTCGTGGCCCATCCTATTGATATGTGTTGTTTCTTCCCTTTGAATGAACTTTTCTGAAGTGCTTGATTTGATCAGAAAGAACATAAATAAGCTTCCCTAATCTAGCATTATCTACCTCTTCCACTCCTTTTTCTGAATTGTCTTGATACTATCTTTTTAGGAAATTGCCATGATGAAATATAAATTCATTCCTCCTTTCCCACTCCACCATTCAGCCCTGATTATTCTGTTTTTGCAAAACTAAACCACAGCTGATCTACTAAAGGGAGAAACTTTGTTCATGCATTCTTGCTCTGTCTGCATTACTTGGCAATATTTTTTTGAGATAACATTTTATTAGGCAGAATATTTTTCCAACAGGATTATTCATTTGTCTCTCCCAAGATAACATGTAACGGAAAAAAAAAAGATTCCAGTTTCAGATGAGCAGCATGTATTGCAAATTGCCTCCTGTTCTGAATGTCTGAGCAAAGTTTTCAGGGGATATTTACAAGGTATGAAGAGAAGTGTGTGCCTTACAGCAAAGATATAGATATGAATTGAGCTATTCAACATGGTTGCTCCCTAGGTATTGGATGTTTGGATAAGGATCCAAAAGTTTGATTAGTTTATTTGAACTGTTGTGCTAATTATCTCAGGAGACATTTGTAAAACCAAATTTCAAACTGCAGAAGAATAAATTGTCTTATGATATTTCTGTCACTTCTACTCCCTCAAGAACATAATGTGTCTCACAGTCTTCTTTCCGGAACTCCCTGTTCCTTTGCCCAAGCTTAGCAAAATACACAAGCACACTTGGGTAGCAAGAGTGTCATTGCTTTTTAAATTTTATGCTTTCAGGAATTTCAAACCCATATAGAAATGCAGCAACGTGGCTGGGAGAAGAATCAAATTCCACAGAGACCTGAAAGTTTATCTCCTACTTTGCTGAGCTCACTTGCCTCAGACAGACTTATTTATGCTGGCTTCCCATCAGTGCCATCATGAGTTTAAAGATATATTACATGAAGCCAGTAATATACTGCAACATTGCTACTGCTGTCATTGCTCACAGCTACTTACCTGCAAAGATTATATTGGCCTCCACTATAGGAGATCTCAACATCTACTCTCTGTGTGTGCTTGAATGCAGCATAGCAGAACTTCAAGAGCAGATATGGGCAACTTTTCTTCCCTGTCGTGGGCCCCATTCTCTTGGAAACAATTTGTTATGGAACAACATTTTGGTGGCAGGTGAACTGAAATCAGCAGTGCATGTGGCTACAGTCAATCGCAGCTGGTGGCTCCCATGTCAGTGAGGGTAGTGGCTGTACCCTAAAGCTTAGTCTGAAGGTTAAAGGACCTTTACACACACACACCTCATTTATTAGATTTGGGATGTTTTTTGTTTGTTTGAATGACATACTCTGTATAACTTTAGTTGATGATTAAGGGATTATCCATAATGTACCTTGCAGTATCACCCTTCTAGCCTCACAAGTGCTTGCCCCATGGTGACATCACAAGGGGTCATCTCAAGATCTCAGGTTTTGGCCCTGAAAAGGGCTGGGTTAATCTTGACCTGGCAACCAAGATGTCCTCTGCTTTTCTCAAAGTCGTCTTTACCCCTTCCTTTATATCTGTTATGAACTACTTCTTTAAGAGGGAAGGTCAGAAGGTCTCAGTACTAATATACCAAGTGGAAGGAAGAGAAGGGGGACACTTTCCTTTTGGGGCAATAGAAACAGTTGGGTTTTTCACTACCTCCTCAGAGGTCACAGAAGTCCTGGGCCTACATGGCTATGCTTGAAACCAGGGCACAATGGCTTGCTTCATTAGTTTCTGCTCCTTTTAAGGGTCAACAACAACCACCCTATGTCTCAGAAAAGTGTGATAAATTAATGAAGTTATGTATTTGATATTTAGTGTGTCTTGGTGTTCCTGATGTTCAAAAGAATCCTTTAATATATTGCCTTCCTTTCCCCTTCCTGGATGATGTTCTGTGATGAGACTACTATTAGGTTTATTGGGTTTGTGGGCTTTTCAAAATGGTATAGTGCCTGGTGTTCTTCCACAAGAAACTCAGAAAACTGATGTTGGTGTGGCAGTTGTTTTCTTCAGGAGTTGCTAGGAGATGTCACCTCCTCAAACTACAAATACAGCCAGGGTATAGAAGTTTAGAGGCAGTGCTATAAAAGTAGTTAGAGATTATTATTTTCCCTCAGAGAACTATAGTTCCCAGGATTCCCCTGAGGAGAAAGAATACCTAGCTTACTATTGGGGCAAATTGTCCCCTCACTGTGTAGAAAAATACAGAAATAAAGTGGTTTAAGTATCAGCATTATGTATTTTGAAAAAAAGTGCTCAAATATTGGAACAGCTGCAGTTCTCTGTCTGTCTGTCTGTCTGTGGCTTAGATATTTAGGATAATAACTTAATTGGGCTATCTTGCTTGAGCAAATGGTAGATAACTATGATATTTTTATTGTGGTTAATGTTTGTCATAACAAGATATCAGCAACACATTTTAAAAGCAGTTTAATATGCTGCTTTCCCAATCTGCTTTGGTAAATAAAGTTACCAACTGGGGGAAGGTTTAGCAAAACAACTGTTAAGGGTCATTAAAAGCATGCTGAGACTGCTAAATGTGTGGCACTTGGGGATCTTCAGTTATTTCTCTTCCTTTCTTATTAAGTCCTGGGTCATTGGGTTTTAGTTCATTATGAAAGGCTAGCCCACTATAATTATTATAGTAATCAGATTTTTTTTTAAAGACAAAGATGTCTGAAGGATGACATAGGTATGGAGTAGAATACCATTTGAAAATGTATGGTTCGCTGCTTATACTCAATGGAGAATGTGTTTGTGTTTGCGTTTTTGTTTAATTATTCCACAATATCGAGTTGTTTATGCCAACCCGCCTGTTGCCTGATGAAACCAAATACCAGCCTGAAGCCGGAACCCGAGTCACGACCAGCATGGGGCCTGTTGATCTCCACATGTGCAGCCGGGAGTGTGTACCATTCCCCAGTGTGCATGTCTGGCTGCACCCCTGCAGCCTCCCAAAAACCACAAGTGGAGGGGGTTCCACACCCACCTATGCTGGAGGCACCTGAACAGCATCCCGGATCCAAGACCCATGCCAGCCGCCCAAAAAGTTGTGACAGAGATACAAAACAAAATTACAATATCAGATCAGACCAAGGGAGGGAGAGTGGGACGAAGCTCAGCAAAAGAACGAGCCTTCACCAGCTGGGCAGCCAGGTAAATACCCCTCCATGGGACCAGAGGGAAAACTTCCTCACTCTGGCCTGGAGGAAAGGCAGCCAATAAATTTGAACTGGCTGTTCAAATTCATTGGCCGAGCTGAGCAACCCCCCTGCCAAGCTGGGCAGCTGAAAGGGTTGCTGGGAAGGGGGAGAAGCACCAGCCAGGTGGCCAGTAAACATGGCGGAAGATGCCAAGAGCAATGAGGGACCCAGAGCAGCCTCAGGAGCCTGCCACCGCCTTGAGCCACAACATTGCCACCCGGTACGTCGGGCAGCCTCATTTCTTTCTGCTTCTTCTCATTTAAATCACTGTTTTGAAATGTTTCCCATGAATTGCCAAGATGGAGATGAGGCAGCAATATAAATGTTTTAGTATATTAAAATCAATCTGTATTTTAGGATTCCCGCTTTTCAAAAGGTGTATTTGTAAAACCTTGCATGACAGAATTTCTCCATTACCACTAACCAAATTAGCTTACTGACAGGTTGCTCTCATGTAGTGTTACTACTGAAGAACATGTAAAATCCTTATCCTTTGCACTGGAAAAGTGCAGAGCACAAGGAACTTGTCCTTTAGGCCTAACAAAGCTATGCCTCTGATTTATTATTCTTGGAGAAAGCTCAGTTTAATATTGCAGGTACTATATTATAGATACATCTGTTTTTCTTGTTTTCAAGTTTTGGATTTTTAATATGCTGTAAGATGAGTCTTGAGCCCCACCACCACCAAAAAAAAAAAAGTACATTTTGAACACTGAATGAATAATGGACATAGATATATTCAGGGCAAAGTAGACAAGACACCATTCACATTGTCTATAATTGTGTGGGCAAATTTTCCAAAAGGAAATAGCATGTGTCAATGGCCCGATCTAGATCAAACTCCTGAAGGCAGAAAAGATGATACAGATTGATACCCCCAAACCTGGAGCCTGCTATTTGCATTGAATAAAACTACCCATTTATGCCAATGGATGAATTCCCTCCAATTCTAATAGTAGGCACACAGCAACTGAAGTATGTGGGTGTCTCTGTGTATGCTTATACATGAATGCATATAGTTTTTAAGTCCCCTTGCCTCTGCCACCAGCTGCCATTGTGAATTAGATTCCATCTGCCTGCTAGAGCCATACAAGCTTCTGCTAGTGAAGGTTCTTTTTATGAAACCTTTAGAGATCCCCTCCCTGCTTTTAATCCTCATCCTCCCTCTTACTGGATATTTACTTATGTATTTATTTTAGCAAACTGGGAAGAGAAGGATGCTGGAACTAGTGAAGGAGAGCTTGAGAAATGTGAGTTTCCATGTCAGTTTGCAGAAGTCTGTCTGCAGCAAATAATGCAGTAAACAAAGTTTGAATTTGAAAAGAGTAAGTTCATTTCCACACTACACTGTTATAGTGCTATTATTCCACTGTCAACATCCTGTGGAATACTGGAGTTTGTAGTTTACTGAGACGAAAGAGCTCTCTGGTTGAAAATTCTAAGAAGAGAATTGCTGGATATTGTGTTTGAGAGTCCTGGAAAAATTTGAGTGTCACATACTGTTTAAGAATAATGGAAGTCAATATTTTCTTTCTTTCTTTTTCTTTATTAATTTCTAAGTCCTATGCTTTAGCTTCTACTTGTCTTTTTTTCTTTCTTCATTTTCCCCTCTTTTCTTGTCTCTTTTCATATTTGTAGAATTTTAGTGCTTTTGAAAATTATCAATACAGTAATTGTTGATTTTTTATGTGTATATACATGACAGAAAGGATACTGGAGGAGGAGATGAAATTATCTACGCTTACCTAAACACGAATAGCAAATTCATTGCAATCCAGTGACATTTGGAAAACTGCATGACTCACACCCCTGTGTTAGATGTTTGGACGCATAATTAACTTTCAGATTTCTGAAGCAGAAGATGTGTTGATGACCACCAACTTCAAGGCATTTTTAAAAAAGATTGGGCAATAGACTCTTTTCAAATATTCTATTTATGTATGACAAATGTGTTTCAGAGGGGGACAGGGTTATGGTCTAGGTCTCCTTCCATGACATATATTTAAATTATGGGAAGAGAATCTTTCAATATATAGAGTTAATACTTGTGGGAAAAATGACTTATTTAATGACATGATCTTTTTCCCTTGTTATGTTTTGATCCACATCATGATTTTGCCCAATATGCCTGGGGATACTGAGCTAAGACCCTTCACCTCTGCATTGCATTTGGTGGCAATTGGTAAGACAATGGCTCTGAGATTTGACCATCTTTAAAAAAGAAAAATAAAATGGCATGGAGGTATACATATAGTAAAGTAAAGCTTTGAAGACCTGCAGGGTCTGTTCAGCTGCCTTTTAACCATTTTGTCAGTGCTGAGAGGAATAAACTGAGAGGGAACAGGAAAGAATAGCTAGAATTATTATCTCTGACCTTCTCCAAATAGAAAGCCTTCTTCCCAATTCCAATTCCCTTATAAACAGCTGTACAGAAAGACTTTTTCAATGTAAAGTTAAGGCTCACTGTGACATCAGCAACTAGTAGATCAGGACTCCTTGTTCTTTTTCTGTTAGCATACTTAAACATTCCAATTTCACGATAATAAATCTGACCATGCTGCAGATCACAGCTCAGTAAGCTCTTGGATCAGAATTGAATATTTCGGTTCATAACTCCCAAAAGTCCGTAATAGCCAAAGCCAGCATGGCCAGTGGACGATACTGGCAATTGCTGTCCAAAAAATAACTTTAGCATGCTCCGTAGCAGACTTTTTTTTTTTTTAAAAAAAAAAAAATAGTCTAGCCCAGCTAACATCACTGTTGCTTTGACAGAAAACTTAATGTTTTTTTTCTTCTTTTCTGAAGAATACAGGACTATCCTCTTCCAGGCCATGAAAAGCCCTGACTGTTATCTCCCATGTTTCAACATTTACCCCCAGAAATGTTCATTAGGGACCTTGCTGCAATCTATATCTAAATCTATCCATCTATATCACTATATCTCTGCACCTATAGGGAAAGGAGTGGGAACCGAAGGCATTTTATAAGAAATAATTAGTTGCTTGGAGAGAATTACCATAGTGCTGCACCACAAAAGGGAAGTGGAATCAGAAAAAGCTGCAGCAAACCGCCCATGAGATAATGTGGATGCTGTCTTTCTGAGTGTGCTGTCATTTTGATTACCAAATGGGTGACTGTGCTGGAACATGGAGACCTCCAGGTATAAAATCAGAAGAATGCTGCATGACTTACCCCCCGGTATCTTTTGCAATTTGAGGTAGAACGGAGCACTGGCAGTCACCTGTAATGGTGACCTGCTAGCTTCTTCCTCACAGGGACTTGGGTGGCTCGTGAAGCTTCTGGGAGAGTTGGGAACACCAGCCAATGAGCTTAAACCTAGCTTAAACTCATTGGTTAGTGGAAAGGGTCTGAGTGACTTGCATTTGGAGTTCACTCAGTTTGGTTCTGTTTGGCTCCCTTGCACACATGGGCATACACTGCAAAGGTCAATCAACACACCCACACTCTAACTGGTAATGTATCTAGTTTAGATGTTTCTGCACGTAGGTATGTGCCATCTATTGTCACCTTGTCACAACTTGTCAGGGGTAGATGGCATGCCTCCAGGACCCAGGACACCAATTCCATGTTTCTTGGTCATGGGTAGGAATGGGGCTCCCCCTAAGGGACTAAGGGGTGTGTGGGGGGGGGGCAAAAATGGCCATGCCCAGTTAGGAGCAGACACCTTTCCTGCACCCGCTGGTGGCAGGGGTTCAGGGGTGGGTGTCTGCCCAGGTGGATCCCAGACCTGTCATCCTGCTGGTTCCCACAGCAGACTGGATGGGCTCATCAGTTATCTGGTGGGTTGTTGGTGCCTAGATCTGTGTGTGTTCCAACCCTATCAGCAAACAATAAAAGTTGTGGCCTATTTCTTTCATTCACATTGGTTGTTGGTGTGTTATTTAAGTGGAGTGGGACTTGTTCCTGGATAGACAAGGGCTATTGCATACTACAGTCACACTTTATTGCTGCAGTTTAGTAGAGTTGTATTTTCTACAGCTAGAAGCAGATTGCAGGTGCTTTTTATTGTTGACACCTTTAATTAAATCTGTACTAACATTCAAAAGATTGTGATTTCTCAACTCACCCTATCCTCCTTTTTCCAAGTACTCATTAATGTAGCTCTTTATATGTGAGCTAATCTTTCTGCCAAGTAACCAAAGAACAATAAATAGCTTTTTCTTTTGCCTGTTTGTGCAGTTGTGTTTTGGTTTGGCATCTTGCAGACACCCCAACTAATGGCATCATTTGTAGATCCAATAGCCTCTCAAAGAGCTCTTTAAGAAAGCAATGCATTTGTTTGTACACTGAAGGCCAAGGAGCCTACTGATGACTTTCACGTTATTATGCTTTTAGAGCTAATTATATTTCTTTAATGCATTGAGCTTCTTTTCTTCAGCAAGCCATGTTATTAATGAATTCTTAATGTGCTCTAATTCTGCTGAGTGCTGCTATTGTGCAGAAGGCAAGGACACGAATGTCCTTTATTATATCTTTTACATGAAGTCTGTGTGACAGTTTGGATGCCATTCAGTTCTGCCTAGGAAGTGGTTAACAAACAAAGCATGAATTTACAGGACCAAAAGTAAGGCTGCCAAATTTGATTTCAAGGCAGCAAATTCATGGCAAAATTTGGGCTGGCCTAGCTATTAATCAGAGTGAGATGCCAGTCTCAGGCCAATTGTGGGTGCCACGAAAGGGCAGCAAATGGCAAGTTATATAATTTCTTATTATTGCCTTTTTAAAAACTTCTAGACACAGGAAGCATTTTCTGTCTGTCTGACAATATAGTATAGTTGGCTTTTGTTCCTATGCACCATGATTTCCCTGAGTTGGGCACCATTTCCTGGTTAAATTGTCTTGAGCTATCTCTGCTATCAGCTCAAGGGCAAGGTCTCAATGGCTCTTGCAGAGCTTGGAGACACACACACACACACACACACACACACACATGCATAGACACATGGACTACTGTCTATGTAAGCTTGTGGATTTTGGGAGCTGATATCTCAAAAACTCTGAATGTGAGGCAGTGCTGAATCTGGTCAGTCAGGTTGAAATTATGACTGTATTGGTTCCATGACAAATCATTCCCAAGCCTGGATCCCTGACAAAATGCAGTTTCTACTAGGCACAAGACTAAAATGATGAGTGGTTGGCAACCCTAGTCAATGGTATAAAAACAACAGAAGGTCACATCTTGTAGAATCCAAGAGTTAACAGCCTTCTACAGCTTTTCAAAAATCGTTGTTATTCACCATTAAGTAGGTTTTGACTTATGGTGATGCTATGATTATGAGACCTCAATGAGCCCTGGCCATCAACAGCTGTGCTCAGGCCTTGCTGCATGGCTTCTTAAATGGAATCAAACAATCTGTAATGTGGTCTTCCTCTTTATCTACTGCCTTCTGCTTTACAGAGCATTAGCATATTTACCAATGAATTATGTTGTCTCAAGATGTGGTCAAACTATGAAAGCCTCATTTAGTTATTTTGGCTTCTAGTGAAAGTTTAGGCTTGATTTGCTTTGGGTCCCACTTATACACATTAGAAAAGAAAAGAAAAACAATAATGGACACAACCAAAATGGGGGGAAATTAAGGGTATACTACACAGTTAGAACAGATTGATATTAATTTCACTGCTATCACTCCCATCTCATGGAATCCTTGAATTTCTAGATCTGTGAAGTATTTAGAATTTCTGCTAAGGTTAAGGGATGAGGGCTAGAGCTTCCTGGCACAGAATTCTAAGGACCGGGATTCCATTGGATGGAATTATGGCAGTCACAGATCAGAATGCTATAACTGTGCAATATATGCCGTTTCCACACGGGGTAATAAAAACGGTGCAGTGCGTCCTCCATGGAGGACGTCTGCAACTTGGAGCGGACTGGGTCCAGACTACTTAGTGTAGATCCGCACCTCAGTCCGCTCCGGAATGACCCCAAGTGGTCCTCCAGTGTGCTTTTGAAAGACCTGATTTTTCCGGTCTTTCAAAAGCATGGAGTGCACCACTGCGAGCCTGCTCCCTTGTGGAGATTCGCAGGCTTGCACCAATTGGAGCCTGAGATCTACCGAGGGCGGGCTTTAGGTTGGCAAGCTTCAGCGGTTGATCGAGACCCACGACCAACCAGAAGCTGCCATTTTGGATGCTGGAGCAGAGCGGATCGACAATCACACACTGCTCCAGAGCAGCCTGGACCGGACCGGGGAGCCAGAAGAGCTGGTAAGTAGCAGTGCAGGGCGATTCCCTCGCCCCGTGCGGAAATGGCCATAGACACATTTTAAGTAGACTAGAAGATCAATTTGTACTTGTGATTCTGAGATGGTAGAAGTTGGACTCCTCATTTTTTTAATGTGGGACGTTGTTGATCTGAAAGTATTCCCACATTAAAGTATAACACCACATTATGTTAGAAGCATAAATTTCAAGATTCCTGTCTGATGTATATGTTTTTTTTTTCCTTTTCCTGTGGCCATGATTTTCACTTGAGCTCCTTCTTAACATATTTGGCCATCTACGGGAGGACTGAGTAAGACATATTACTGTCTTCTTTCAGAGGCTAGAGTCTCCAGGCAGATCACAAATCATTAAAATGTAGTAAATTACAATAAAATAACAAAAGATCACACAAAATTAAAAATTACAACTGTAATATAACAGCCAAGCAAGTCCATAAATTCATCCCAAGTTTCAAAACTGGTCCTCCCCTGCAATATTCATTTCTGATCAGCATGGACGAATGTGTGTGTATGTGTTTTAACTTTGTGAGACCATAATTTCTCGGGGAGGCTTTCATTGTCAAAATGAAGGCTGTTTGGTAAACTTGGACAGCAGAAGCAGGTGGAATGCAGCCTCTTTACCATGAATCTCATAGAGTGTGGGAACAACAGCAGTTTCTTTAGATATGACTTAATAGCCATACTTTTCCCTTCTGTTTTTCTGTTTATTTGGGAGGAATAACCCACTGGGCTAATTAAGGAGCACTGGGGGTTTTGTCATTGGTTTTATACCAGTTGTTTTCAACCTTTTTCATCTCATGGCTCATTGACAAGATGCTAAAATTGTCCTGACACACCATCATTTTTTTAAGGCACCCATTTTTTAAAAAGTGAGTATTAAGATTATGGCCATTTCCACACGGGGTTTTTAAAATGGTGCAGAGTGTCCTCCAGGGAGGACATCTGCACCTGGGAGTGGACTGAGTTGGACCTACTTAATGTAGATCCGCACCCCAGCCTGCTCCGGAACGACCCCAAGTGGTCGTCCAGCGTGCTTTTGAAAAACCTGTTTCTTCAGATTTTTCAAAAGCACGGAGTGTGCCAGTGCGATCCTGCTCCTTTATGCAGATTTGCAGGCTTGCATTGGTGCGAGCCTGCTATCTGCCAGGGGCGGGCTTTTAGGCTGGCGAGCTTCAGCGGTTGGTTGAGAACCAGAAGCCGCCATTTTCATGTGCAGAGTGGCGGCCATGCACTGCTCCGAAGCAGCGTGGACCGGATCGGGGAGCCCAAAAGTCCAGTGAGTAGCATCATGGGGCGATTCCGTCGCCCCATGCAGAAATGGCCTATGTTAAATGTTCAATAACCAAATTTTTCTCAGGCCTTATTAGAGGCACCAAAAGATGGGAAATGGGAAAGGGGGCTGGCTATTAGTCTGGAGGAGTTGGTGACAAATCAGTGGCTGAGTTAGAAGGTGAGACAGCCTCTCCACTCTTCCTCAACACTGTGAGCCATTGCTCAGTCTCTTTCCTTCCCATTCATTTTTGTTCCTGAAAGCAAGAACAGCTCTTGAAGCAAACTTGGTGTGCCCAAGGGATCAGGACAAGCGTCTCCCTTTCCTGCTCCCACTGCTTCCCCAAGAACTGCAAGCCACTGCCTTGTATCCCAGAAATAGTATTTCTCTTATCAAGCTCTCAGTTGGCTTTGCCCTCTCACCCAATCGTTCCCCCTACCTTCCTCCACTGGTTTCTTCCTTTCCACACATCTCCCACACACATGGACACAGTGTCCATTCACAATGGCATAATGCCTGCTATGTTCCTCTGCCATGGGGCACTGCTGAGGCAGAAGCTAAAGACTGCAGAAGCCGCCATCTTAGAGTGAGAAGGAGGGTGTGAGCGTGCGACCCTTATCGTCTCGACTGCACTCCTTCACCTTCACCTCCTTGATTCAAACATACTCTGTGTCTGGGCATGTGCCTCTTGCATTTGCTGTTGCCACTGATAAGGTAATGAAGAAGCTATGGAAGGAGTGAAAGGAAAAGGAGGAGCAGCTTCTTACTGTTCTCACTCTCATTCTTGTCCCTTTATATGCATTTTAATGCAGACTTTCAAACTGCAATCAAATGCTTTTTTTCAAAAAAGCCAATCACTTAGCCCAGAGGTTTTCAACCTATGTAGTCTTTAATCGTGGCTATGGACCATGAATATGGCACACCGATAGACCATTTATGGCACACATAGGTGCTGCAGCACAACAGTTGCTCACTCTACAGTGTCTAATGTTTTAGACAACAATGTCCACAATCTCAATCCTCAGTTCAATTCCACATCATAGAACTGTAATTATAAAGAACATGTACAAATTCCAAAAATTACAGACCCAGGAGATGACTTTTTTAAAAAAAGAAATCAAGAAGCAAATAGAAGTCAAGGCTTTTTATTTTTTTCTTTCAGTCTAGTTTAAAGAAATCTCTCTCTCTCTTTCTCTCTCATTGGCACTGGGGCTTCTTAACTGTGACATAGGCCTTTTCCGCATGGGGCAATTAAAATGGTGCAGTGTGTCCTCTACGGAGGTCGTCTGCACCTCGGAGCGGACAAGGTTCAGATTATTTACCGGAGATCCGCACCTCAGTCCGCTCTGAAACGCCCCCAACTGGTCCTCCAGTGCACTTTTTAAAGACCGGAAAAAAGAGGTTTTTCTTTTTTCCAGCGCATGCCATTGCATGCCTGCTTCCTTGTGCAGATTCGCAGGCTCGCACCAATGCGAGCCTGCAATCTGCGGAGGGTGGGCTTTAGGCGTGGCGAGCTTTGCAGTTGGTTGGGACCCACGACCAACCAGAAGCTGCCATTTTGGAAGCCGGAGCAGTGTTGATCTAAGACCTTGCACTGCTCCGATTCACCCTGGACTGGACCGAGGAGCCAGAAGATCCGGTGAGTAACGGCACAGAGCGATTCTCTCACCTCGTGCAGAAATGGCCAAAGTTTAGTGCCTCCGCATGTCTTAATCCAGCTTTTGAAAGAAGGTTGTCATCATAAGTTTGAGGTACCCGAACTGGAGCCATTTTGAATGGACCTCCTGGACTGAGAGCTGGCTTTGGGCTAAAAGGGGCTGCCTTTTCTTTTGTAACCTTCTCCACATGTCTAAGATTTCAACCCAAAGGAAGTCCACATGAAATGGGGCAGGCAAAATGTTTCTTCTCTACAGCCAATGGAATCTGTTCGAAAGGATCTGTAAGCTGGAATCCTTTTGGTGGAGCTACTAAAATGCAGTCACTGAGATTTTGTGATGACTGTGTCTCCGTAACTCCACCTTGGACAAAGGTAAATCTTTAGCTCCTAACTATTGATTTGTGTGGTTTTTTGGTACACTGATGGCTCACAGCTTACGCAATAAAGAATCTATCTGTAATGTTGTGTTAGTTCATACATGGAATAGGTGCTACTCAAGCAGAAGCTAACAAGTAGAAAAGCAGTTTCTAAACATTGGGCCCTCCTATGTATACAGTAGTCCCATTCTGTCTGTCACAGAACTTTAACAATTGCGTGATAGCTAGGTGTCCTCAAACGGAGCTTGATAAGTAACAACGAAGGCCTCTAATTATTCACACAAAGGCCTGAAACTGACAAAACTTAACACATATGCAGTGGTTGAGGAATACAAATATCTGAGTCCTGAATAGCACTCTTCAGGTTTGATAGTGGCTGCTGGCAACTTTCGTGTCAGTGAGAGTGTGAACAAGTTCAGCATCTTGGATAACTCCTTTAAAGTTCTGGTTAAAAACAGGAGCAGATTCACTGGAAGATGTACATATCACTTGCATTTCATGAGCATTTCTCTTAGTTGGATTGGGGCTAAATGATGCACTAGCTAATTCCTCTTTGATCTGTCCCTTTCAACAAAAGCTTTCAAACTGGTATAGCATTCCTATTCTACTGGCTAACTTCTTCATCTCAATTTTTAGGCCAAGTCCAACTGGACATTTAATGTACGATCTCCGAATGTTACTAGGCATCTGTCTTCCTAAGACAGTCCTTCTGCTCTTTCTTTCTTGCCTGCTGTTCCTGAACATCAGGAGAACATGTCCCAAGGCAGTATACAGATATGAAGGTAGGTGTGTGTGTGTGAGAGAGAGAGAGAGAGAGAGTGATATCTCAGTAACAGAGCACATTATTTGCCTACAAAAGGTCTCTGACTGGCATCTCTAATTAAATTCTGTCTGAAAACCTGGAGATCAAATGCCATTCACAGAGACTACTTGGTGGCTTGAAGAACTTACCTATTGTGAAACGGTTTCTGGATGTTCTAGGCTGTATTATCTGGCACAAGTGTCTACCCATGATATTTTCTTGCCTGAGGTGGAGGAGGATATCCCCTTTTCTACTCAATACAAGTTCAAAACCCAGTCTAGGTTGCTATTTAATCTTAGGCCATTTCCGCACGGGGTATTTGAAGCGGTGCAGTCCATTCTCCAGGGAGGACATCTGCACCTGGGACCGGACTGGGTCCAGACTATTTAATGTAGATCTGCACCTCAGCCCACTCCGGAATGATCCTATGTGGTCATCCAGCATGCTTTTGAAAAACCTGTTTCTTTTGGTCTTTCAAAAGCTCGGAGCACACCAGTGTGAGCCTGCTCCCTTGTGCAGATTTGCAGGCTCGCACCAATGCGAGCCTGCAATCTGCTGGGGGCAGGCTTTAGGCTGGCGGGCTTCAGCGGTTGGTCGAGACCCTCGACCAAGTGGAAGCCGCCATTTTCGACACTGGAGCAGTGTGGAGCGATGAGCATGCACTGCTCCTGAGCAGCCTGGACCAGACCAGGGAGCCATAAGACCCGGTAAGTAGCAGCACGGGGCGATTCCCTCACCCCATGTGGAAATGGCCTTACTTCAACACTGGTGGCAGGACATTGTCTTCCACTGCACCGGAGAGTAGCAGTCAAATTTAGGGGCTGTAGGGCAGATTGCTTTGAAGATACAGCTCTGTTCTCCTGTACTTTACTGCCATTCCTTGCCCTCAGCATGTGTCACTTGAGGCAGCTGTCTCACTCTATCTAAAAGCAAGCCTGGCCATATTAAGCAGATATTGTAGTCATCTGGTCCTGAGATTTCTTCTGAAGTTATCTATGAAACTGAAATAGCTTGTGAGAGCAATGGTATTCTAGTGACCTAACCTGGAATGCTTTTACAGCTATTACACCTTGGTGTAAACAGAAGGAAGTCTGTACCACATGGGAAAACAAAGAAGAAAAGGTAGAAGCCAATTGGTACAGGAATGAGATACAAAATTGTTGTCAGATTTACTGACACATTTGAGCACATGCTGTATTCTTTCCCAGGGGAAACTGCTTGACATCTACTCAGTAACAGAAGTTAAAACGAGCACTGTGACATAATTCAGTTTCTACCAGCTACAATGGAATAGACCACCTTTGTCAAGATTTCACAAGTGTAACAGGATCAAAAAATAGCTGTTCTCTCCATGTTTCACTAGCTCATATTTGGACGTTTTAGAGGATTGCCATGCCTATCCATATTGCAACAGAGAAAGGCTTGGCATTACTCCTCACTAGTTTTTCTTTTTTTAATTTGCCTGCTATGATCTACCTCTAGTTAATGCTCAGAAGCAGAGATCTTTGATGGAAAGCCAGAAATCTAAAAATAAAAGTTAATATGTGCAGAAAGCAGATTCCTTCACTTCACCTGAAGATACCAGGCTAGCTTGGGGTAATCTGGGGAGTGTGTGTGTGTGTGTGTGTGTGTGTGTGTGTATCCTGGCCCCTTACCTCTGCTGTCTACCCTCTGGCATCTGCTGTCTATGGTGACTGGTAGGTAGGGCTAATGGCAGGGCTTGCCTTGCCAGCTAACTTGGTCCCTAAGTGATTTGTGTTGTACTAAGAGACTCTGTCAATGCTATAAATTGTTTGGGCAAACGTTGAGGTTTAAAGGCTTGCAAAGGGCCCAACCAGCAAAATGAGCTGCTGTTTATATAGTTTACACTTTATGTAGCCTGCCCAGGGAACTCTGTACCTGTGCAGGTCTCATTCACATTGATCTGATCCTCTTGGGAGACCACTGTAAAATAGCAAATCCCTTCTTTACATATCACAGATAATCTGAGTAAGGACATGAGCTGTTGCTTTTGTGGACTTCTGGGAAGACTGAAACAATATGAAAGATTTGTTCTGCTTCTGACATTTTTGGATATCTCACACAGGTTGTCAAACCCATGCAAGGCATCCCAATAGAAGGCTAGATGAAAAATCAGAAATGATTGGGGAGCAGGTAGGAAAGAGGATATGACTGAATTATGGAGATAGTTGAGGAATTAACTCTTTGTGAATTCTGGTAC
The DNA here is from genome assembly GCA_030412105.1 of Cyclura pinguis. Classification (NCBI taxonomy): domain Eukaryota; kingdom Metazoa; phylum Chordata; class Lepidosauria; order Squamata; family Iguanidae; genus Cyclura; species Cyclura pinguis. Next base: position 118,896,379 of record CM059601.1, on the reverse strand, counting down.
AAAGTGATTTGACTCACACTTCTTGGACCTACAGGCAACCAGGAATTTCATTATCCATTTGCAATTAAAATGAATATTTTCATAGAATTCTCTGTTGAGAAATAACTTGTGCAGGGTATATTTTGAGAGCATGTATTTATTTTACAATGTATTTTTAAATATTTACTGTAAGTGTTCATGGATTTTTTAAAAAAAATACCAATTATAATGAGATGGAATCAACTGAATGGCACAAATATAGAAAACATTAATACCAACTGGTATTGAATACAACCATGAGCCCAGTGAGACCTTAAGGGCCAGCTGGTTTTATTTGGCATGAATGCTCGGAACTTGTGGCCTGCCTCACCAGACGCATATGAAGAGGGTTACTACCCAAGAAAGCTTATGCCAAATAAAATGTGTTAGTTTTTAAGGTGACACAAAGCTCTTTGATAAATTTACTTCCACAGTTTACCTGTCAGGATGCATAAATCCTGTTGTATGTGTGCGCTGAATATGTAATAGTATATGTCAGTGGTTCTTAACCTGTGGTGTGGGGACCCCTGGGAGTCCACAGAGACCTCACAAGGGATCCACAAAGCCCTGGTGCTAGACACTAATAACAGTGAAAGCAACAGGGACATGGCAGTGTGTGTTGGGGGGGGGGAGTGCTGAAACTGCTCCCTCACGGCAGGCATGTGTATGCACCCAAATCCCCTGCTTCTGCACATACACCCTTCTCCTGTGTCCCTGATGAAAGGGAGATGGCATCAAGCATGTGTTTGCAAATGAGGGAGCAGTTTTGGCACTTATGCTCACACACACTGCTGCCGTGTTCCTGACAAAAGGGACACAGCAGCAGGTTTCTGTGTGTGTCTAAACTATGACTCTGGCGATGGGGGTTTGAATCACCCTTTGGTTTCAGAGAAAAGCAAAGGCAACAAATCTCACCAAAGAAAACCCCCATAGGAGTTCACCTCAGGGTTGCCATAAGTCTGTTTTCAAAGGGGAGAGACATAACGGCTAGATAGAACCTCTTCCTGTGAGCTGCATTTTGTTGTTGTGTGCCTTCAAGTCACATCTGACAGATGGTAACCCTAAGATGAACCTATCATAGGGTTTTTTTTTGGGAGGTGGAGGCAGGATTAATTCAAAGGAGGTTTGCCTTTGCCTTCCTCTGAGGATGAAAGAATGTGACTTGCCCAAGGTCAGCAGATGTCCAAGCAGAGATTTCAATCCTAGTCTCCAGAAGCCATAAATAGATAGATAGATAGATAGATAGATAGATAGATAGATAGATAGACAGATAGATAGATAGATAGATAAATATCTCACTCTTGAGTTAAGTCTTGGGGTCCCTGGCAACATGTTTATGTTTACAGGGATTCCCTGGTAAAGAAAAGATTAGGAATCACTGGTATTTGTAATAGAATAGATCAACTATCTTATATATTATTGTTGCCTGCTAGGTGCTGCCAATTATCAATTGTCAGTTGCTGATTGCAACAATATATTCAGTTGAAACTCACTCAGGTATTCTAGGGCACCACATGATTAATTGCTTTAATGTTTATTGCTATGATGTATCTAAGCAAAGCGGGAAAAGATCAGAGGGGAAATCCAAATAATGAAAAGAAGTAGTGGGAACTGGCAATGATCTAGATAAGAAGACAGCAACTTCTTCCTGCCCTGATGGTGAAAAATATGCAAACAATGGAGCGTCTGGGAAAGGACCTTACCATTAGGATGATGTGAGATTTATGACTTGCTAGGCATGCCTAAATTATATTTGGGTATAAAATCTGTAACCACCAGATGTGTGATAGTCTCAGCAACTTCCCAGGAAGGTTGCTGTGTAGCTTGCCTTGCTACAAATAAACACTTCTGTTTCAAACTTTGAGTGAAGGTTGTGAAGCACAAGTTATCCAGGACATGGCATTAATATAGCTCCTCACATAGAAATTAACTAATTGGTCTCTTCCTTTTTAAGGTATAGAATTGTAGTTGTGTGAAGGCATGAGTAAGGGTGGGAGAAAGTAGCAGGTAGGCAATTATAAAAGCAGTCTTTTGGCCCATCTGTCCTTGCTCTTTAAGAGGTCCAGCAGATGGGTCTTGTTAGAGGGCCTCCAGAAAACTTGGAGCCAGCCTAAAGTGTCTGATTGGCTTCTTGGATATAAAGTTAGAGCCTTTTCATGTGGCGCTCATCCCTGGCTTCTTGTATATAAAGTTATAACCTTTTAATTTGGCATTCATAGCTGGCTTTCCATTTGGTTCATGCTACTCTTGCCCCTGGAAGAACAAAGCCAAACACAGAGAGAAGCTACTTACTGAGCTCAAGCAATTCACCACAATGTTCTTTGAAACTTGGAATTTAAAGGGTAAGAGGTTTCCTAATCTCCAAGACCCCATGGACTGGATCACTAATATTTTGTCTTGTCATTATTTTGAAATAGATTTTTCCTGTTGGTACAAAAATGTGTTATTTCTAGGATTTCCTGGCAGTGACTCAGATTGGAGAAGCAGTCATGATCTCTCTATACCACCACAATCTAAGGGCTGTAAAACTGATGCCCTGGTTTATGGGAATCAATAATTTCTTTTTGCACTTGAAAAGGGCTTGAAGTGAGAAGCTTGGATTTAAATCCATCCAAATCTCATTTGAATCAGAAAAAGGTTTATGATGTCATTTTGATATAGATAGCAATAATCAGCAGGTCTTTATCATACAGAACATAGTAGTATAAATAATCCAAAGGTCAAGGATTCAGCTGCTTCAGTTTCCATTGTAAATCTTTCATAAGCTGTTGCTGGAAAGTTTTTTTTTTATTTATTAATCTCCTTTGAAACACATACACTAAAAATTTTAAACTAGTTTGATATCAAAGTCTACTGCTTTCCTGAAGTAATCCCAGATGACTTAGAGGTTGGGGGGCACTAACATTTCTGACACTTAGACCCTTTCCACACCTTACCTGGTTGTGGAGACATCCCGTGTGGGTCCTGGAGTCAGCTCTGCTTGGAGGGGAGTGTGATAAGAGTGCTTCACTCTGCATCGGCTGCCTTGGAAGCATGATGGCCATGCCTTTTCCTGCTGCAGTGTAGCTAGGTACTGTCCCAGGCTGTGTTGGGGCGAGGAAGTGCAACCATCCACTTCCAGGGCCTCCACAGACAAGGTAAGTTTGTGATGGTGGTGCAATTGCCGGTCATTGATGGGGAAAACCCATCAATGATTTGCGACATAACTGCACCGTCTGGGGACAAGAGAAGGATGGTACCGTGACATTGTGCATAAGCAACGTCATGGTCCCGTCCTTCTCCCATCCCTATGGCAGGTTGAGAGGATGGAGCAGAAAGGGACTTAGTTTTATTCTTCTGATGTTGACTGCAGTCTCCATTTTGATTAATGTACTCAAAATAGAGAGTACAGTCAAGAAACTGGAAGAAGGGTAATACTTAGGAAGGTAGCTATGAAAGAACTAGATGAGATCCTAAAATATAACAGTATGTCATTAAATACCAAAGTCAGAATCATACATGTCATAGTATTTCCAGTTTCTATGTATGGTTTGAAAACTGGACATAAAGACAGATTAAAGGAAGAAAACCAACTCATCTGAAATGTGGTACTGGAGGAGAGTACTATGGATGCTATGCACTGCTAAAAAGACCCCTCCCCCATGTTTGCATATTATTTCTCACCAGAACTCTCAGTAGAAGCCAAAGTGACTAAAATGAGGCTATTATATTTTGGTCATATCATGAGCTGACATGAAAGCATTGGAAAAGTGTAAGAACAAGCAGAAACAAAGGAAGCTATCATTATTGATGCATTGATTCATTTCTGCCCTCCATGAAAATTTCCTTCAGTCGCCAAATTTCTAGTACTTTAGGAACTTCAAGCTTGAGGTGAGGATTTAGAAATACAATGCAAGCACCCAAAGAAAAGGGATAGGCAAAGTTACCAAGGGAATGCAAACACAGCAAGTAGAAGAGTTATAGATGTCAGTGATTTACAAGGTGTCACTCTCTGCAATGCTAGAAATTTGGAGACTGAAATAAAATTTCATTGAGTGGGGCAGGATTCTTATGAGGGGCAATGCCCACATTCCACCCACATCTACGCCTCGGAAGACAACCCTGGTTTACTGTATTCCTTATTTATTCAAAAGACCCCACTCCATATAGACAACAACAACATACAACAACAGGAATAACAATAAAACAAACGAACCAGAAAAAGTCACCCCCCCACAATTCCTGTCAGAGGCAGTGTTAGTAAGGATTTCTAGCCATTTCATTGGCTTTGGCAACAATTAGATTTTCACACATTCCAGCCAAATTGAGAGGCTGTATAGACGAAAATGATGAAACCTTAGCACTAGCGTGTGACTTTCTGTAACCTTGAGCAAGCCAATTCTTTTATAAAGATAAATGACTATAGGATTTGCTTTTACTGTTTCAATAAGATACAGCTGGACACATATATGAACTTGAGCTCTGTTGTCAGAGAAGATCCCCAGGGCTCATTTTTTTTCTTTGTCCAGTCCATGGCTTCAGCAACACAATTGTGTCAGAAATGGAAACACACTACTGAATTGCATTTTACAGCATTTACTGCTGAAAAGCAACCAAATACAAAACTGATGAAGAAAGAAGATGGTATCATGGTGCTAGCTGACAGAATACAGAGCATATAAAGCCTGCAGGCCTGCAAGAAAACAGTTTGATACATTAGTATGAGCAAACTGCTTCACCATGGGGGATCTCTGATGGGGAGCAATGCCACTTTTCCTTTGGTCTCAATGTTTTATGCTTTTACCACAAATGCTGGTTGCAAAAGTGATTCATGTGAAGTATTTTGAACATTGATTGGTTTCTACACATGTCATCCACCTGCTCATTTTGATGAGAGCATGCAAAAGCTACTTTTTGACTATAACTCCCAGAATCCATTAACCAGCCTAGGGGAATTTGAGAGTATTTGTGTAAAAGGTAGCCTTTCCAAGCTCTGATTCTGATGAATTCATCCCCTCCCCTCAATTATGCCATGTTTATATCCTATGCATATCTAACAAACACCTGATTTCCTCACCTTTTGGGATATTCTTGGTCCCATAGCTAGCCACAAATCAGACAAATTTGTACTTTCCTCAACAGTGCCCCCATTTCTGTAGTAGCTTTTATACTACTGAATGTTCTCCTAAGAGAGATTTGAAATGGTGGGTAAAGACACTCTGTTGGTCTCCATTAGCTCTCAAAGGCACTGTATCTCACCTCATCCTATATTGGTCCATGAGTTGCTAATCTCCTCATTGTATATACTTTGGGCAGGAGCTGATTCCATCATTTTTATGTTTAAATCTTTGTTCTTAATATTTAAGTTATTCTTAATATTTTAGTTTTTTTTAAAAAAAAATATATTCTGACACTCTTTCAGTTGATTTACAGCTCCCAGAATCTATCAACCAGCCTGAACTGTGGCTTTATTATTTTTTTTTTAAATCTGTAAAGAGCTGCATAAGGGTTAGCCAATGGGGTGATATATAAACTTTGCAAATAAAATAAATGAATTACTGAGACACTTTTTTTAATCTCATACTATTCCTCACCTTTGCTAAACAGAGGCTAGATCTCATACTAATTGCCAAATTTTGAGTTTGAGCTTAATTGCCTAGTCATTTTTTCCCCCAAACCGTCTTTATCCCAAAGTCTGAATTATTATCAGAGAAGTTCTCCAATAATACACAAAAGGATGGGATGAAAAATACTTGCATATTTTAGCATAAATAAACTGTGATTTCAAGTGATTACTGACTTATGGTGACCTTAAGGTGAACCAATCAAGGGGTTTTCTGAGGCTGAGAGTGTATGGCATGCCCAAGGTCACCCAGTGGGTTTCCATAGCTAAGTGAGAAATCAAACTCTGGTCTCCAGGGTTGTAGCCCAACACTTATATCACTGCACCATGTTGGCTAAGGGAGGCTTTTCAGCCTTTTTGGAAAAAAAAATATATAGGAAAATACCCAATGGTGTCTCCAATTAGGTTTGAGGAAGAAGATGTAGCCACTTGGGGAAGGCTGGATTGAGAAGCCATGAGAGCCATATTTAGTTCTAGAATCTGAGGTAGGTATGGTCTAGGAGGATGACGCAGGGTGCTTATGTTAGAGTGAGAGTTGGAGCAAAAAAGGAAAGAAAGAAAAAAAAAATAAGGAAGGAAGGGAGGTTGGTTCTGGGAAAAAAAACCCCAAAGAGAGTAAGATAGACACATTACTCTCACTCTCTTCAGATCTTGAAAATAAACTTTCTGGGCAAGACACAGACAAGTATTTTGAAACGGAGGGCAATCTTCCATATGTCACCACGTGGGTAGCTACCTTTGGTCTTACTTACATAGAACCTAGAAACCTCTACTGCTTCCTCTGAAATATAGCCTACAAGCATCCCAAATTAGTTGATGGTCTCTCATCCAAGTATGAATCAGGGCTCACCCTGCTTAGCTTAGCTTAGGCTGGATCTGGTACCTTATAACTCAAAGAAAGGAGTGCTTTAATATGTATTGGGTGATTATGTAGATACACCTAGATAGATGTGTACCTTATGCCTTTTGCACATGCAGTTTCATTTATCTCTTGATTATGTACACACTTGTGTTGGGAGGTGTGAGTTACCCAGGCGATTAGTCAGTATTAGTTAGTAACTCAGTATTAGCAGAGTAACCGACAAAACGTTTCCCTGTTTGAGTGTGGCTTCTTAATATATGATGGTTGACTTGAAAGACAAGGCAGACAGCAGAATTCAAAATATAAAAAAATATTTACTAAAAAAAAATAATAACAATACATTAAACTCACCAATTAATTAGATTAGAGAAATGCTTAGCTTATTTTAGAAGTTAAGAACAGTTAAGATGAGTTGACATTTAAGCAGCAGTATGTGTAATCAGAGTCGTAGTGGAATAAAAGCGGTTAAAAGAGAACAGTGTTCTTGGGAGACAGAGTGACATTTGGAACTTATTGACACTTGAGAATCCTAGCCAGGATAGCCAAAGAGGTGAGGAAGAGAGAATGCTGTTGTAATTTCCAACAAACTGAACCAGCACCTTTCTGGTGTCTAAAATTAAAAGGATATATCTCCTGGTGAAGGAGGTTAGGCAAGGTTTCTTTTCTGAACTGTGGTTTTGGGTTTTTTTCACCCCAGATTTTTTTTCTATGAACACTGAACTCTCTATAAGCACATTGTTTTCTCACTCTTGTCTGATGCAGCCTATGATGTAGGTTTCCCAGACTACAGGACCTGCTCCTTCTCCTCTATGCCTTAATGAAAGAATCTCAGGGTGAAAACTGGCTGCTTCAGCCTTTCCAGGGAGTCCATGTGGCCTCTCAAAGTTTCTTGGACCAAAGCAGCCACCAATGCTCAGTGGGAAGGAGATAGCCATGGTGGAAAATATTTGGCCTGGAAAGAATATTTTCAGTAATTTGTTTCTGGGTTGAAAAAAAAAAAGAGTTTCCCAGTAGTGTTGGAAACTCATTGAGAACAATAACAGAGCAGACTTTTGTGTAATTTTCTCTCAGCATTCAAACATCTCAGAGTCTTCCAGAAGAAAGGAAAAACACATGTTGATTCTTATGCAAGAAAATTTTCCTTAAAATACCTCAAAATGTGCAAGTACATAGAAATTATTGGAGAGAAATACTCAGTTTTGCACATTGTGGGGAGAAATCGGCAGACTTACTTGTCCTTGAATGTGAGGAAAAACATGATCAAAGATTTACATCCCTAGGTCATACTGAGCTGCTTCAGTATTCACTGAGTTACTAAATATGATACTACATGATTTCTACTTTGTGCTTTTCTGATCTCATTGCAAATTTTTGCAAATCTTGTCCCACTTTCCTTGTTCTTCTAAGTGTTGAAATTACAGTACACTATTAGTTCGTGTTTTGAGGCACATTTGAGTTGCACTGTTTTAAGAAACAAAATGGTACTAATGTTTTTCTTCTTCAGTTCTGCTTAAGTACTTGATTCTTTTCTTTTTTATTTCTTGCTTTCATTCATCTCTATTTTTCATTGTCCTTCTCCCCTCATCTCTACATATCCTAACTAAACACCTTCTCCTTTCCTTTCCTCTCTCATTCCGTCTTGTTCTCAACTTGCAGCTCCTCTCTACACTCATCTTATTCCTCATTCCCTTATTCCTGTCTTGGTTTTTTTTTTTACCCCCCAAATTTTAAATGTCTACTTAGCCGGGTAAGTCTGTCGCCACGCGGAGCAGCGCGAGCTCGCTGCTCCACACTCCTCCGGCGTCCCAGATGGCAGCTTCCGGTTGGTGGAGGCTCTCCACCAACCGGAGAAGCCCGCCAGCCAGAAGCCCGCCCCCGGCAGATCTGCAGGCACGCACTTGCGCGTACCTGCAGATCCACTTTAGAGCCGGGCGACGGAGCGGCACGGGGCTGCACGCTCTGTACTTTTTAAAAACCTCGAAAAAGAGGTTTTTAAAAAACATGCAGCGCAGCTAGTTCCCGCTGCTCCTGAGTGGATTCTGGTGTGGAACTATGAAAAGTAGTCCACGCCAGTCCACTCTACGGTGTAGAAGACCTCCGTTAGAGGTCGCTCTACACCGTTTTAGAAGCCCGATATCGAAATGGCCTTATTCTTTTTTCATGCAGTTTGTCTTTTTCCTTACTCTACAATTCTCCTGGCTACATCTGTTTTCCTCATCCTTCCCCATCTATCTCTTTCTCTTCCTTGTCCTCTTTCTTCTTCTATCCTCACTCATCGTAGCTGTACTCATAGTCTTTCTTCTCTTTCTCCAACTCTTTGCCCTTCCGAAGAAAAAGGCAAAAGCATGACTGCAATATGCTAGATTAAAACCTTTCAGAAGATGATGAAGGTAAACATTGTTTCCTCTCCCCTGTATATTTGGTGATTATTAATAGCATTATTGTGATTATGAAGATTATTATTTTGGAGATGAGGGTTCTGCCTCCCGACTGTAAGAGAAAAGAAGTGAATTTTTAGTCACTATTTAATGGGAGCAACCTATTAAAAACAGAGTTTGAAGCAGAGCTGGGAATACGAGGTTGGAAAATTAATTTGATAATATTTAACAATAGAAACTGGAAATAATCATTACCACCAACATTAATAATTGACATTCTTCAATTAGCTGAGTTATCATTGATCAATTCATTATTGGAATGTTAGCTGGAGGAAGATTAGGAGCTTTACAGAAAATAGGATGTGGAGGTTTTAGCTCTCAGCCCTATGGGCACATTTGATTATTGGCTCTTTCAAACAGGTTCTTTTTCTTCTTTCAAAGTAGCACACGACCTAGCCTTTTTCCACATTTGGTTTTTCATCTCTCTCTCTCTTTCTCTCTTTGTGTGTGGGTGTGTGCATGCAGAAAAGCCCATAATAGAGTTGTTGACTGGGAATGGTGGGAGCCCAACATGTCTTGGAACTGTCAGGTTAAGAAAGGATGTCCCAAAGTGTGGGATCTCAATTGCTGGAAAAAAATATTCCAAAAATATTGGAATATAAAATAAAAATAAAACATTAAATAAAAAGTGTTCTGCACAAAAATATGGTATCTGAATTTTACATGGAATAAGATCTGAAATTAGAATGATCTCAAAAAAAATGCAGTTTTTGAAGAGGGTTCCTCACAGAAGGAAGGAAATTGCTGAAATTACTCATTGCTTCTTTCAAGAACAAAATTACCAAATGATTGCACCCCTATCACTCATCTGTATCTCTCTTTTCTTTCCAACCCTACCAGTGTGTACATTTCATTTACTCTTTATATACCTTGTTTGTTGAAGGTTAATAAGGAATGATATGAATGCTGTATTTCAGTTAGAGGACAAGATCCACCACAAGTGCAGCAACAAGTGGATAGCTACAAAAATCAATTAGGGAATCCAAGGGTGGAGAAATCTTAATCAACAGTAATTCTTAATGCAAACCACATAGGGTTCTGTTTCTGTTGGTTGTCAGTCCACTGAGCGAGTGAGAGAGAGTGATTCTAAGTAGAAGTATTTCTGTATTTGCTGGCGTATAAGATACACTCATTTATAAGACACATCCCATTTGTACACTGGCAAATACTATTTGCCAGTATATAAGACACACTAGTGTATAAGACGCACCCCATTTTCAAACAGTATTTTTTGGAGAAAAAGTGAGTCTTATATGCCAGCAAATACAGTACTTCTATAGAAGTCCTCTTCTCATTCTAGTGAATTTACACACATACTGCACAGCAGTGCTTGTTTTTATTGCATCTCCTTAGTTTTGTGGAATGAGAGTATGGTTTTTATCAGACAGAGGGGCTTTGAAACCTAGTTGGTTTGTTGGAAGCCTCCAAAGGCAGATCTGGTTGCTTGGAATCACGATTATTCCAGGAAGATATGGCCTGAGTATATGAGGTATAGTGAACAAACATTTCCCATATCCATAAATGTATGAAAGCTATCATCTATTTAGTAAAGTTGGATTTCTCTCCCACTTGTGTGGATTAATTTTGATGGACAAATTATGGTAAGAATACTGGATGTCTCAAAACCAATTGCTGATTTATTTTAGAAGTGCAATTTCCCCTGTTCCTTTTTGCTCATACAAATATGTACTTATTTGGAAATGTTACCCTTATCTCAAGGAAGATCATAACCTGAAAAATAACTTCCAAGTTTTTTCACAGTCTCCTGTAGGCCATTATATTTTGTAAACTTAGGTGCAGTTCAACAAGGGGAAAAGTGTTAAGTAGCATATATACAGTTATTAAAATCACATCGTATCACAAACCTGATGTGTGTATAAATAGGCAAGGATGAGACAGGAATGATTGTTTAGTATTCTTTACCTATATTGAGAGGTGATATCAAAGTACTTAGCTTGTCTCCTAAGTGCTGAAAAACTGTTCTGGCTTTCTGGCAGACATTTTTTTTAAAAAAAAGAAACTTGTGAAATTTACATTTATTTTTTTTTAAAAAAGAAAGTATTCCTGTTGACACTACTTGCCTTCTTTTTTGCCCCCATCTTTCTTGGCTTTATTTGCTACTGTGTAAGCCTTTCAGTTAAGGTGAGTCTTCTGATTTTTGTCAGTATCAGAGTGAACATTTTACAGTCATGACCATGCCATGACAAGCAACAAACAGATGTGGATCAAATTTGTAGGATGCTTCCTAAAGCTACCTAGGACAAGGTTAACAAGGTGTGCTATCTTTGCTGGTTCTAAGCAGTTTGTCCTCTTCATCTGGATTTGGGTGTGAAGGCCAAAGGTGAAGAGGGGGGTATTATTATTATTCCTTATTTGTATAGCGCCATCCATGTACATGGCACTTTACAAATTTAAAATACAACAGTTGCTTTAAATAAATACATAATAAAATGAAACTATACAATGAAAAGGATTCAGAGTATATGGAATTACAACCAGTACAACATAACATTACTATAATGGCAATAAATGTTACTATAATGCCAATAAAATACAATTTCTATGGCTTAGGGACCTGGGTATGTTTAGTCTGCAGAAGAGAAGGTTAAGAGGGGACATGATAGCCATGTTTAAATATTTGAAGGAATGTCATGTTGAGGAGAGAACGGGCTTGTTTGCTGCTGCTCCAGAGAGCTACAAGAAAGGAGATTCCACTTGAACCTCAGGAAGAACTTCCTGATGGTCAGAGCTGTCTGGCAGTGGAATATGCTGCCTTGGAATGTGGTAGAGTCTCCTTCTTTGGAGGTTTTTAAGCAGAGGCTGGATGGCCATCTATTGCGAATGCTTTGATGTGTGTCCCTGCATAGCAGGGAGTTGGACTCGATGGCCCCTGTGGTCTCTTCCAACTCTATGATTCAATGAATTCTAGTCCAACGTTCCAAAGATGTCAGAAAACAAAGTTTTCAGTTTAGATTTAAAACAGTAAGAGAAGGGGCAGTTCGCAAGGTCACTGGAAGGTGATTCCACGCATAAGGGGCAGCGAGGGAAAAAGGGCATAACTGAGCTAAAGAGGAGGAGACTCTAGGCTGGGTAAGAAGCAAGTATTCATGGAGCACAGGTTTCCAGCTGGCTGGTAAGGAGAGATAAGAGCAGCAGGATAAGGAGGAGCTAAATTATGTAAGACTTTAAAAGTCAAAACAAGAAGCTTATAAAGGATCCTACAAGGGATAGGTAACCAATGAAGGGAAATCAAGAGAGGGGTAATGTGTTCAAAATGGCAGGCTAAGAAAATGATTTTAGCAGCAGAATGAAAAACAGAGACCAGAGAGGAAAAATGAGATTGAGGAAGACCAGTGAGTAAAAAGATTACAGTAATCAACATGAGAAATAATGAGAGCATAGATTAAAGTCTTGGCAGAAGAGGGAGAAAGGAAGGGTCGGATTTTAGAGATGTTATAAAGAAAGGAGCGACATGACCTAGCAACAGTCTCAATGTAGGAAGCAAAAGACAAAGAGGAGTCAAAAATGAATCCAAGACTGTGAGCTTCCTTCACTGAATGGATAAGTGTGTTGTTGACAGTGATGGAAAAAGTGGAAGGTAAAGAAGGTTTAGGGGAAAAATGAGTAATTCTGTTTTCGCCATGTTAAGTTTGAGACGGTGAGGAAGCATCCATGACGAAATACCAGAAAGGCAATCTGTAATGCGATCTTCAATATCTGTAGAAAATTCAGGAAAAGAAAAGTATAGTTGAGTATCATCAGCATAAAGGTGATATTGAAACCCAAAGGAACTAATAAGATTACCTAGGGAGAGAGTATAAAGAGAAAATAAGAGAGGGCCCAGAACAGTGCCTTGAGGGACCCCCACAGAAAGAGGAAAGGAAGCAGATTTATGATTGCCAACTTTCACATTCTGTGCAGCCAGAAAGATAGGATGAAAACCAACTAAGGAGAGATCCAGTGAACTCTAAGGCATGAAGCGAATCTAACAAAAGAGCATGATCAACCATATCAAAGGCAGCTGAAAGATCGAGAAGAATAAGAATAGAATATAGGCCCTAGGACTTAGCTATGAGAAGATCATTGGTTATTTTGGTAAAAGCTGTCTCCTTGGAATGTAAAAGAGGATATGCAGATTGAAAAGGATCAAGTATAGCAGCCTGAGACAAAAGGGAAAGACAACATGTATGGACAACACGTTCTAACACTTTAGAGAGGAAAGGCAGGAGAGAAATAGGGTGGTAGTTGGTAAGAGAAAAAGAATCAAGCATAGACTTCTTAAGAATTGGGGAAACAGTGGCATGTTTGAAAGCAGAGGGAAATGAACAAGAAGAAAGAGACAAATTAACAACATGACACAGAAAAGGAAGAATGGCAGGGGAAATGGTAATTAAGAATTGGGAAGGAATAGGATCCAAGGGACAGGTAGAAGGATTAGAAGACTTTAGAATTTTGGACAATTCATCTAGCAAAACAGGGGAAAGGGAAGAGAATGTAAGACAAGTGGACAATTAGTAAGTTGGAAGTAAGGAAGAGTCAGGAACAGAAAGGGAGGAATGAATAGTTTCAATTTTAGTATTGAAGAAAGTAGCAAAGTAATCAGCTGAGAATAATGAAGGAAGGGGCAAAGAAGGAGGCTTAAGGAGACACGTAAAGGTAGAGAAAAGACACTGAGGACAATGGGAATTTGCACAGATTAATGACCTGAAATGTGTCTGCCTGGCAAGAGAAATGGCACTCGAAAGAGAAGAAATAATAAACTTAACAGTGAATAAAATCTGCCTGCTCTTTAGTTTTCCTCCACAGATACTCAGCAGCATGACAATAGGAGCGAAGATGCTGAGTGAAGGGAGTAAGGTAAGGTTGAGGCTTAGAAGCAGAAGCAGGACACATTGTCAAAGGGGCAAAATTATCGATAGTTGAAGATAAGGTAGAGTTCAGCAAGGAGACTGCAGGGTCAAGAGAAATAAGAGAGTTAGAAGGAGGCAAGAAGGAAAGCAAAGCTTGAGAAAAGTCTTCAGGATTGACAGAATGAAGCTCATGAAAGGAGTGAACAACAGGATGATGAGGTGGGGGATTATGAGTAAGTGCAAATGAGACAAGGTGGTGATTGGACAATGGAAATTCAGTAACCGACAAGCAAGAACAAGAACAATGTTTGGTAAAAACAAGATCGAGGCAATGACCGAGGGAATGAGTGAGAGAGTTAGAGCAAAGCTCAAATCCAAAGGAAGACAATAAAGAAAGAAAACATGAAACGGAGACATCATCAGAGTCATCTACATGAACATTGAAATCACACAGAATGAGTAAGGAAATATTGTCTGAAATAAAGATAGTCAACCAAGAGTCAAAATATCACAGAAAAGAAGAAAGAGGGCCAGGTGGACGATAGATGACAACAACTTGCAGATGCAGAGGTAAAAAGAGTTGCACTGCATGAACCTCAAATGAAGAAAAACACTGGGTGGAAGGAAAGGAAAGGAGATAAAACTGGCACAAAACAGATAACAAAAGACCTACCCCACCCCTCCTACCCTCCTGACAGCTAGTGTGAGAGAAGGAGAGTCCACAGAAAGAGAGGGCAGCAGAGGTGGCGGTGTCGTGAGCTGGCAGCCGGGTTTCGGTAAGACCAGGAAGGTGAAGATATTTAGAAAAGAATAAATCATGAACGATAGTGGCTTTTGGAGCAATTGGTCAGCAGTTCCATAGAGAACAAAAAAAAAAAGGGGGGGGAGGGAACTGAGAAGAAGGGAAGTGACGAATGAGTATTAGATTTGGAGAAGGGGAAGAATGTAAAGAATGAACCTGAGAGTGGAAAATTTTAGGAGGAGCACTAATTCATACCGAAATTTCAAGATTCTCAGTGGAATTGAAACAGGGACAGGAAGACAGGGATAAGGTGATGGTTTAGAATGAGATTGTTGTTGTTCAATGGTTTTATTGGTCTGAGGATCCCCTGGCAATATAGATGAAAAATTACATGGAGGGAGACGGGGGCTGTTGTTGACAAAAAACCTTGTTAAAACTAAACCAAGCTTTAAAAGAATTGTTTTAGCCCCAGAAATAAAACCAGCAATATTTAAATCCCTAAACAGAACAACAGCATGCACAGTTAAATTATCATTATAGTCAATACATATAATATCAGCAGAAAACAAAGCATTAGGCAAGACCTTATCAATGACCTGCAAGAAGTGAGCAATACGAGCAGACTGGTGTAAGTGATTTCCAAGGTAAAGGTAAATATTTAAACATCAGTTTGTGGGGGTGAAGGATCAAGCTTCAGTTGGAAATAGGGTTGCTCTTAATGGGAGAGTCAATAGGCTGGTAAACTGGACTCGGAATAAGTGGATTTACAGCTTGTAAAGATGATGTTGACTTGTCAGCTTGTTGGACTTGAGAAAAATTTGACATTGCGTCGTGACATGAGAGCCTCTGAGTTGGGTCCTGTTGAGAGGGAATATCCTGAGGAAGGCTGTTTGAACCTGTGACATTGAGAATAAATTTAGTAAGTTTTTTAGTTGATGTATTCTTGAACCATAAATATTCAGGCTGAGAAGTCTTATTAGATACAGAATTTGTGGAGGACTCAACCAAGTGCAAAAGTTCTCGTAGGTCTCTACGAATAGAAGACTTGCTTCGTTTGTTAGACTTTTTTACCAACTTGATATTTTTGCTTTTCTTCATACATTTTGCTTTTCTCTTTTTACTGTTGTTCTGAGGATCCTTAGGGACACTTTTATTTTAGGCTGAAACCTCATTATAGGGGAGATCCTGGACATCACAAGGTGAGTTAGCAGAAATGCCTTGAGATTTGGTGATACAGCTACAAATCCCATGCAGATCACTCTCTCGAGCAATAAGAAAGTAGGTAAGAGTAGTCAATAACTGATTACTTTCTTTCAGAAAGTTCTTCATAGGTACTAAGTTGAGTGGGTCAGGGGAGCAAGTGAATTTAATAGGTTCATGAGCAGTAATTTCAAGTGAATTGACCAGTTCATGGTAATAAGTTCATGTTGACAGCCATTCTGCAGCAACTCACAACCCCTCAAACCAAGCCACATGGCAACTTGTCTCCGCCATCTAATGGGAAAAAACTGGGTGATTTTGGTTTGTATGGTCTGTTTGGATACTATAGGTGCTTTAGTTTGATGAACAACCAGGCTGGAGGAATTATTATAAGAACAAAAAGGCAACACTAGCTCTTTATAGACTGATCTAGTATGCACTATGTCGCTAGCAGCTGGAAGAACAATGCCTGAACCAGTCAAGAGTAAGTCACAAGGAATAAGTCACAAGAAATGAACTGAAGTAAAGTCTGGAGTAAGTAGCAAGAGTAAATTGTAGTAACTGTAGTAAGTCACAATAATTATAACATTCACAGTTTACAGTTTACCATGAATAACAATCACAATTTACCAACTGTAGTTAAAAGAGGAGGAGCAGATCAAGAACAAGCAAAGAACAGGACGAAATTCAGCTTGAAAGTGCCGGTGGCTTTTCTACCTCGTCGTATCTCTTTTTCACACCTGTTTAGATTTTAAGGCCTTGTTTTCAAGTTTTCAGTGTTGTTTTCCAATATTGCTTGGTCTTACAATCTTGGTGCCACAGTGGCTGTTGTCAAACTTCATAATTAAAGTCCGAATGCAGCAGATATTTGTGCAGCCAGCAGTATTACCAGTTCTTTTTGCTAGTGCAGAAAGATGCATGAGGAGCCTTCTTCTCCAGAGACCTCAGTACTCACAGAAGTGCAAGATAGGAAAGCCTGGGGTACTGGGTTGATATGTGGTAAGCGAGAACAGTTTGTACTATGATACAAGATCATTCTTGATCACAGGGCATGACCAAGAAAGCATCAGCCTTTGCTCCCAGTTTCGTGGTTCTGGGGAACATGAGCCAATATGAAATAGATTTAACTCTCCTCTTGGTTTGTTTTAGAAAACTGCATGGTATTAACAGTTTGCAGAGGAAGAAAGTAATTTATTGGCCCTACAAAATTGTTTTGGTGTGTGTTATAGGTACTTTTGCTATCAAACTAATATTTTATAGATGCAGCTTTATCTTTTTTTGCAGTGTTGTAATGGCATACAGTAAATAAATAGTAAGTAAGTAAGTCAATAAATAAATTAATAATGCAGTAAATAAATAAAATTAGAATACTGTTTTAAAATAGCTGATATTTAAATAGGGAAAAAAAACAGGTAGTAGCAATGCAATAGACAAACTGTCCATCTGACAAATTTAATTCAGGGGTATGATCTTATTTGCTTCTCATTCCAAAGGCATCTGTGGTCATTGAGAGCCAGCTGTTTGGCTCTGTTAAAGCAAACACAGAGGAGGTGTGTTAGTGGAATCAGCAAGGAGGCCAGCAAAGGACTGGTTACAAGCAGCAAAGGGAGGGACAGTGTGGAAGAAAGAAGTGTCAGGAGAGAGCTGAAATAGGTGATGCAGATATAGCTTAAGTCAGAGGATAAATCCCGAGGTTGCTAGATACCAGTTAGGGAGGGAGAAGCCAAAGCATGGAAGAAAATCAGAAAAGAGCAGAGGGTCCTTACCCATGAACTTGCATATAAACAGTTGCCTGAGGCCCTGCTTACATGCTAGAATTAAAAGGTGCCCTCTGGGGAACTCTTAACCTGTTGATGAGTCTTTCGGGGTAAGAGGGGATAATTAAACTCCAGATAGAGGCTTAGAGGGATCAGAAAGGCTTATGAATGGCTAATGTTGAGACCAGCATCCCCTTTTCATACTCAGTCTCTGTTGGTCTGTTTGCGTTCTCTCTCTCTCTTTGTCCCCTTCTCTCTCTCTCTCTCACTCACGTGCACCCACAATATCTTGGTTTTTCGCCTCTTCCACTTTTCATCCTGAGAATATTACTTGTTTCTTGCCTAGCCACTCGTGCTACAGTCACCTACCTGCCGTGGCACATCCTGCTACCACATAGGCTTTGTAAATAATATCCGTACATTACGGCAGCCAAAACACCCTCAATGGCTGTTCTCTCACAGTAACACCCACACAGATAAAAAAACCCAGAAAACCAGATTCCCCAGGTTCTGTCTACCTTACACCTGTGCAATTTTCTTTCTCTTTGCCATCCAACTCCTTTTTATCCCTGTTGTCGACATTATGATAAAGAAGAATAAAGATATCTGCATATTCACCAAGTAGAATTTTGTCCTTAGTGGCCTGTAATAAATACCCCCCTACCCTCCAGAGAAGCATCTGCTCCCGAAATGGAATATCACCGTAAGGGGCTGTATTGTATAAATCTCCATAAAATCATTGTGGAGGGTAGGACCCTTGGGGATAACAATGGTAAGGTGATGTCTGAGATTGCCATAAACATAAACCATGTTGTACGGTAAGTCCACTGCCTATAAGACCCACTTGCCCACTGCTAAAGCCAACAGATGCCTGTCCACTTGGAATGCTCCAGCCCCCACCCCAGTTATTTGAACTTGTATGGGTGATGTTAGTGTTAGAAGGCTTGCCTGAAATAGGCCCCACTGATGTAAACTCACTGACACCACCTGAGCATTGGACACCATGGTCATTGGAACATCCCCCACTTCCCCAAGCAAAGCACCATCCTCACACTGGCTCCATTTTTCCAAGGCATCTAAACTAGCCAAAATCTGTTTAGTAAAGCTTGCCTTGTCCTCTGGTCTGGTTTCCTGTTCAGCTGGGACTTTGGACTATTTAGGAGAGACCTGGGCTTTCTCCAGAGCTTCAGGTCTTGTCAGAACAGTCCAACATTAGAACCACCAGGAAGCCCTGATGATGGAGAACAAGGCTTCACTGTGCCTATCAGCCCTGCAATGAAGCCAAGTTTGGCTTATCTGACCTATAAGGGGGCTAACTATTTATATCTGTACCTATAAGGGCTTAACTAGGTCTGCCAGGCCAAACCAGGGAATTGATTGGACCTATCAGGCCTGTAATGGCCTAACTGGGTCTTCTAGGCCTGCAAAAAGCTGGAACGGGAGTATCAGGCCTTCACAGGGGTCTAACTTGGCCTATGAAGCTTCAATAGGCCTGACTGGGCCTATTAAGCCTAACTGAAGCTACCAGGCCTTACAGGGGTCTAATCAAGGCATCAATGTGGACACCTAGACCTAGCTTAGCCTATCAGGCCTACAAGGAGCCTAGCAGGCCTAATGGGCCCACCAAGGGGGCCTAGCTGGCCCACAAGAGGCCTAGCATAATTTACCAGGCCTGCAATGGGGGACTACCAGGAGTAAAGGAGTCTAAGGGGGTCTACCTGATGTACATCAGTCCTAGTGGGCCTACTGTATCTATGAAGGAGCCTACCTGGCCTGCTAAGGGGCCTATTGGAGCATACCTACCCTACAAATAGCCTAGCAAGGCCAACTGGACTTCTAGGGACCTGTCAGTCCTCACAGGGGCTATTGGTCCTCAAAATTAACAGGGTCTATCAGATCTGTCAAGACACAGATAGGAAGTTGGACCATCCAGACCATGGTAAGAGCAAACTGAGCCTAATCAGCCAGAAGAGGGTGGGGGTAAAACAAGGTGTTAGGAAGCTCTCCATTGAAAATCTGTTCCTCCCAATGCCCCGGCCTAAATTCCCACATCTGGATCATGCAAATGTGTTGCTAATCTGCTAGCCAGCTGCCCAATCCATCCCTATAACTGCTCAAACTGTAAGTGTCAAAAACTGCCACCCAATTGAGTGTGTGCTGTCCTTCATCTTCCTCTAGATGCCTTGGAGTGTCATCCAAAAGAAAGTGAATGTGAGAGGCAGATAGAACTAATAAACCCAATAGCTCCACCCTCACATGCCTGACATCATCAATGCTGGTCTCTCTTCTATCAGAGGCAAGCAAAAGCAGGTTGTCCCACATAGCGCCTCGTGCAACACAGGTCTGGATCCATAACAGCTACCCAGGACAAAGAAAACAAGGTGGACTATCTTTGCTGGTCCCAGGCATTTTGTCTTCTCCATCTAGATTTGGACATGAAGAGCAAAGGCAAAGGGGGGATGTTGGGTGGATATGTTGTAAGCAAGTACAATTTGTACTATGATGCAACATCATTCTTGATCATGGGGTATGTCTGGGAAGGCTTCAGCCTTTGCTTCCAGTTTCCTGGCTTTGGGGAGCATGAGCTGGTATGAGACAGACTTAACTCTCCTTTTCAACCAGCAGGGTTTTTGTTTGTTTGTTTTTCAAATTGCACAGTACTGAATAACAGCTGGCAGAGGAAAAGGAATAATTTATTAGCCCTACAAAATTGTTTTGGTTTGTGTTATGTATACCTTTGCTATCAAACTAATATTTTATAGATGCAGCTTTACCCTTTTTGCAGTGTTGTAATGGCATGCAGTAAATAAATACATTTACAGATGGTAAAACTGTGCCTGGCTCTACATTTTGATTCTCCCACCTGCATCCCCCCATTTTCTGCAAATCTGCACCTGGCAAGAACTGTTAAATGTGTGATTCTGTTACACTTAGTAATGCCTTTAATGGGCTTATTTCTCTTATGTGTATTTATTTAATGTGACTCACTCTGCTTTTATGCACAGTTTGATGCTGATATTATGTTCTTTAATCATTCCTCTCCCCAATTCCCTGTTCATTCCTTCAACAGGTATTTTCAGGCGCACTTGTTAGCATTTGATTACATTTGCATTACAATTCTTTCTTTTATGGGTGGCTTTTGTGATTAAGGCTTCCACTCAGAATGACATTTTCCCTACATTTCTGCCAAAATAATGGCTTCAATTTTTTGGCAGCTGACAATGATATAAAAATGTGCTTGTAGTTCTTTGTAAAGCTGTGGCTATCTTAGGGGGAAAAAAATCCTGGTTGTGGACAGAGCTGCTTAACTTCCATGAGACCAAAATTCCAAACAAAGCCAGTCTTCAGTATATATGAAAGGACATTATGCCTATTCTGTTTTGCTTTTTTTAAAATTTGAAATCCAAGGTGTCCAGTCATTCCTCTTGTGCTTGCAAAATCATCACATTTTATGAATCGGATACTCACTAGGCTTACTGATTGCCTAACTGATATTCTCTGCAGTGATTTGGGATTGGCTGGAAGAATATAGGATGTGACTAGAGATAGACACATCAGTCAGCTTGGCTTTCTCTCTCATCTAAATGCTTTGAATTTCAGAAAACTCTGATCAAAACTGACCTGAAATGCAATTCTTCGTCTGCACTAGAGATGGAAAAAATTGATGGTTTAGCTTTCTCACATATTCAAATTTTGCAACTGTTGCTACACCTCTGAAAACAAAACAGTGTAGTAGATACATTTCAACATGTTTTCAGGTTCAGCTTCAGAAAGTAACCAGGCTGATCTGGTTAATTTCATATTTCACTGGCAGAGACAAAGTAAGTGTTGCATCTTCTTGAATCTTCTGAACTTCTCAGAAGGTTTTGGTACTATTGAGCACAGTATCCTTTTAGACAGGCTTCTGGAATTGGAAGCACTGCTTTTTATGGTTTCATGCCTTCCCAAATGGGAGAAAGCTATCCTAGGAGATTTTTTTTCTTCCACATGGGAGCTGTGGGGTTGATTTTGTCCACTTCTTTCTCTGCTGTTGTTCATCATCAGCATCAGAGTTCAGCAACTCAAATCCTGGTGGCACAGGCAGTTATGTTTTCAAACTTTTCACATGCTTCAGGAAATTTCCTAGAAGTATGATTCAACTTGAAAACAAGGTGTGAGTTCTGGATACACCTGGTTTTAAGGGTAACCTGTGGTCTTTCTGCCACCACTACACATCACATTTGAGTGCTGTGACAGCAAATGTGGCAGTGATGAAGGGGGTAGAAGGTAATCTCCAGTTGGACTGTGAGGGCAATGTGGCATCCTACCTCCAGAAGTTGGCAAAACTTCATTTACATGGGACTTGTGGCGGTGTGCCTTCAAGCTGTTTCTGACTTATGGCAATCCTAATGTGAACCTATCAGAGGGTTTTCCTTGCAAGATTTGTTAAGAGGGGAGTTGCCTTTGCCTTCCTCTGAGGTGTAGAGGGTGTGACTTGCCCAAAGTCACCTAGTGGGCTTCCATAAGTGAGCAGGGATTCAAACTCCAGAGTCGTAGTCCAATGCTCAAACCACTACACCATGCTGCCTCCTCCACATGAAACTACTCTGTGAGATTATAAGGGAAGATGGAGTTTTATTCCATTATTAAATTAATTATGCTCAGCAATGAGGTCCCTCCTTGAGATCAATGAGGAACTAGAAAAAGGAGAATCATGTCTATCTATATAAAGTGAAACTGATACAGAGGGTCTTGAGTTGGGCTGTTTCTGGATGACAACGACTCTGACAACAACAATAACATATGATGAGAGATCCTGGATCTGATTAAAGATCTCCTTAGTCAAATGTTCTTTTTGCACTGTGGTCACTCAATTGTGTATGGAAAGCCTGCAAGGAGAAGATGAATGTGACTATGTTCGTTACATGTTCTGAAGTATCAGAAGCAAAGAAAAATGTTCTGAGGTCTAAAGGCTGCCCATCTTCAGTGAACAAAGACTCTGGTTCACAAAATCTTTAATGGAATTTTGCTGCTGTTTGAACCCACAGTAGTGAGGCCAGCCTGACCTTGAGGATGAAATATAGATACCAGCTGGGAAAAGTATGACAGAAGGATGGCTCACTTTTTGCAGATGGCCTAATAATGAAGAAGGGTTGAAGATAAGACACCCACATTGTGCAGCCTCAAAGATTCCCTATTAAAAATATAAAACTAAAAATCAGTTTCTTAAGCTGTCATATTGCCTGTGAAATAATGCAAAGAAGAAAACTCAAAGTCTAATTGATGCTGTGCACTTTCAAGTCATTTCCAACTTATGTAGACTCTTAAGTGAACCTATCATGGAGATTTCTGGGGTTGACAGTGTGTGATGTGTCCAAGGTTGCCCAGTGGGTTTCCATGGCCAAGTAGCTATGATGCTAGTCTCCAGGATCATAGTCCAATGCTCAAACACTACACCATGCTGGCTGTCTAAAAGTCTAGTAATGTCTAAAAGTAATGTTTTGTTATAATTACATTTCATTTGCTATAAGTTGTTCCCTTTAATTAAAAGTTTTTACCCTGATCTAAGACGGGGAATAAGTAAGTGGATTAAGTTTAGCATGGAGCTTGTTTTAACTCTTTGGGAATACATATTTCTTTATCTACTCTTAAATTATTTGCTTATGTACTTCTGTTTGAAAGAGAAACAATGGCAATTTTCTATTTTTACTAGTGTATTTACCGGGTGTTGCCCAGGATTTTATTTTCTCATAGGTAACACTTGTTAGAAATACCTCAGGGATTACCTTACTTTAGGAATTAGATGCGGTTGAAATACACAGATTTGAGATCCTGTGTCTGTAATTCCCCAAACTGCCTTGTCCAGTACCAGTAACTTTTCCCCATAGTCCCCAATCCAATCTGTATTCAGAGTTGTTAACATACAGAGGTTTGGTTTCTGAGGGAATAGAGTGGTCTTCTCTTTGCTGCTAGGCATCTTCTCCATAGCACCTGGCCTGAGACCCAACACCTCTCCAGCTGAGAATTCTAAAGGCCCTTTCCTATACTGCCAACCCCAGGATTCCACAGAATCTTCACAGCCAGCCAATCATATGAGATCTTTGCCTCACACAGCCAATCATATGTCTTCGCTTGCCTGACACAGACAAACATACCAGATCAGTCACAAACTTTGACTTTTATATAGTAGATTACAGACTTGTTTGATAGGGCTGAAATAGTTGGTTTAAGCTTATTCAGTATGATTGATCAATGCCAATTATTTTGGTTTAGCTGCTAGTTGATAGTAGTGAAACAGGTAGAGAGATCATTTTCATTTTTATTTAGATTATTTTTTATTTTTTTATTTTTTAAAAATTTAACTTGCATATGCTTTCTGAAGTCTAACTCTATGCAGAACTGGCCCAAAAATGACTGGGATAATGGGATCCAATTAGACCAGGCAATTTCTGAAAGAGTTGCTTTGTCAATTGCTTCTATGTTATTTCTAGTTTTTACTTAGGCTCATTTATTAGATATTTCACTGCATTTAATCTTTAGCAATTAAATAACTTTTATATGTAAAGCTTGGACTCTAGAAGGACTGGAAGGTGTAACTTTCTTATAGTTATTTTGCATTTGCTCAATTATAATTTATTATCTATGTAGCTATAGTTCTAGTAGTTGTACCTTAGTCAGTTCCTTGTATTATTTTCTTCTTTGCTATAGTTGCTTAAATTGTTATGTTGTAACTATTAACATCACTAATATTTCATATTACTCACTTTTTATAGTAATATATTGTGTTTCACCATCTTGTCTATCATTTCAATAAATTTTAATTACTTTACTTATTTATTTTAACACTAAAAATGAAACAATATTATACTACCAATACAGATACAGATACAGATAAATAATTCTGCAAAAAATACTAATAAACATAGCCACAGTTTATTACATCATTAGATTTCTTATTGCTAAAAAATATCCATTAACAGTTCCTGATCTTTCAAAAAGTCTTCAGTTGGCTTATCCTTCAAAACCCGCATTAATTTAGCAATTTGGCCCAGTTTAGCAGCCTTCATTATCTATTCTTTGGTTGATGGTGCTTCAGTCCATTTCCAAGCTTGGGCAAATAATATTGTTGCTATTGTTGTCATGTATCAAAGAAGCAATCCATAATTACTATCCAGTTTTTTTTATCCATAATGCCCAACAAAAACATTTCTGGTAACATTGGCCATTTCCACATGGGGCAAGGGAATTCACCCCGTGCCGCTACTTACCAGATCTCCTGGCTCCCTGGTCCAGTCCAGGCTGCTCCATAGCAGTGCGTGGTCATAGATCCACACTGCCCCGGCATCCAAAATGGCGGCTTCCGGTTGGTCGTGGGTCTCGACCAACCGCTGAAGCTTGCCAGCCTAAAGCACGCCCTCTGCAGATCGCAGGCTCGCATTGGTGCGAGCCTGCAAATCTGCACCGGACAGCAGGCACGCAGTGGCGTGCTCCAGGCTTTTGAAAGACTGGAAAAATCAGGTCTTTCAAAAGCATGCTGGAGGACCACTTGGGGTCATTCCAGAGTGAACTGAGGTGCAGATCTACAATAAGTAGTCTGGACCCAGTCTGCTCCAAGGTGCAGACATCCTCCATGGAGGACGCACTGCACCGTTTTTATTACCCCGTGCGGAAATGGCCATTAAAAATATTTATTTTTTCAGATTAACATATCTTAGATCAGTAACTTTTTACCTTCTTACAAGCCAACCACATATGAAAAAAGGAGCCCTCCTTATCTTGATATCCTCAGCATTAATTTGAAATATTCTGGGATATTTTCAACATCTTGGTTGGGGTTAAATACCATCTGTACACCATTTTATACAGGTTATGTTTTAAATGACTAAACAAAGTAATTTTTATGCCTTTGAACCACATACACCCCCCCCCCGCCCCAATCCATATGGCCATCATGCCCAAAATTTTGGACCAACCTTATCATGCACTCTTTTACAGGTTCATCTTCTGACTCTAGTTTCAGAGGCGATGTATAAACATTTCAAATTACATGGTCATTGTCTTTGCACAACTCTGAGTAAAACTCTTTTTTTCCCCACCTCTATGGCTGCATTTCTCTTATTTTGATCAAATCTGTCCTTAAATTACATATATGCAAGCCAATTAAGATCTTTACCTTCCTTAAGAATCATCTTTCTTGATTTAAACTTCCAACTGTCTTGCTCAAAATGCAAAACATCACTGTAAAGCAACCATCTCCAATTTTTAACATATTCTTTCCTTAAAAAAAGAAAGAAAAAGCCTTCCTGGGATGAGATGGCTAGTATTACCTTAATTAATGCCTCATCTGTATTTCCTTTATGAACCACCGCAGTACAGGCATTTCTCCAAGCATCTGACATCCTCCTCCTAACTAGTAACTCATCACTGTTGGGGGATGATAGGAGTTTCAGCCCCACAGAGATGCAGCGGAATAACCATAGGACAGCGAGCCAACAGCAGCAGCCTTGTTCCCCAGTAAGGATACTCACACACGGAGGAGTTTCTTCCAAACAGGAGGCACTTTATCTTGTAGCAACGTTCCGATATGTACACAACATGGAACAGATGGACAAAGGCTTGCGCCAGACACCGGTTTGGTCAACAGACAAAAACATACTGGGGATTGCTTTCTTATATACATATTTACAACCAATCAGGCAGAGGATTGCACACCTCCCTCTACCTTCTGCACACAACCCCAGTTTCTGATGCAACCTTACAATCACCCACAGCTGGAGCATGATGCAGCATCTTTGCAGTGGGCTGATCATTTTCCCAGGGTTCCTTGCCTGGAATCCCTGACAATCCCCTCCAAAATGGTCAGGCCACTGTGTAGGACATTTTCACTATCCATACATGTTGTGCAATACACATTATATGATACATACATTCAAGGGTACAATTCATCTTCCACCTTACACTCTGGTGGCAAGGCCCAGTTTACCTGCCAACTTCTCATGGCCTACAACTGGAAGTGACTTTGTGAGCAGATCCTCGGATGGACAATACTGCATGCACGAAATCCCATCTTGGACCATTTGCCTCACTTATTGATACTATACCCCAATGTAGTCCTGCACTGTAAGTTTTCTGCTTCAGTCACACGGGACAACGAAATACCCTCCTCCTGACCTTTTAGGGATGAGCATAACTTTGCTACCTGACTTAGCAAGTTGGGTACTTCCTGACCCACTTTTACTGGAACCACTACTGGAACTGGCGCTGGCCTCAGTGCGTGGCTCTTGCTTGACCCTAACCGCAGGTTTAGCACTAGGTGGCGGCGTTGAGCTCTTTGGTGTGACCTTGAGTGAGACTTCTGGCTTCTTCTCCTCAGTACTTTCCTCAGTACTTTCTTCTTCATCATCAGCCATCACCGCCCCTCCATCTTCAGAGCTTTCAAGTGGATCCGGGACACCTTCCTTTTCTTCCTCAGACAATACTGCCCCTCCACTTTCAGAGCACTCAAGTGTATCCGGGACACTGTCCTTTTCCTCATCAGACATCACTGCCCCTCCATTTTCAGGAACTTCGGGAACACTTGTCACACTTTCCCTCAGGGGAATCAAGACCTCTTGATCACAGTGCAGTCTTTTCCCACTTTTCACACTGTTACCCAGGTTACAGTGCAGTCTGTCCCATCCTGAATGGATTTCAAAGTTTGCACTCCTGGAATACACTATTTTGCCAGCATGGTGTAGAAATCTATATTTGTTACCTTCATATCCCACAAAGCGTAACCGTCTAGATTTCTCCTCTCCAGACTTTCTGAAACATGGGGGAATATACACACTAGCAAACTGACCCCAAACACGTAGATGCTTCAGGTTTGGCGCCCTACCATACAATAGGTAATATGGAGTTTGCTTCACACTTGAGCTCCACAATCTGTTTATGTGGTAGTTTGCTGTCTTTATTGCTTCTCCCCAAAGTCCTGCTGGGGCTTGGGCATCCTCCATCATACAGTCCTTCATTTGTTTTAACAGCCCAATTCTTCTTTCTGCAAGACCATCCTCCCCGGGAGATGCGGGGTTGGTGGTTTTATGCCTTATGCCTTTCTTACGCAACCAGGCTTGCAGGCTATTGGACAGGAATTCTCCCCCTCTGTCTGATACAAGACTGGCTACTTTATAAGGAAATTCCCTCTCAACAGCATTCACCCACTCTTGGAACTTTTCAGCTGCTTGGCTTTTCTCTTTCAGTAGATAGACATAGGAGTACCTGGTGGGTCTGTCTACAATTACCAGGACATACCTATTTTGCCCTTCAGTTGGCTTGAATGGCCCAGTCAAATCTGCATGTACAACCTCAAAAGGACGTTGGGTGACACACTTGCTTTTCTTGGCAATGGGATAAGCCTTTACCTTCACCTTTTTGCATACAGAGCAATCTAGAAACTTAGGGCAATTTCTGACTTGTAACTCAGGGCATACCTTTGCCAACTCCTGCAAACTTTTGTAGCTGACATGCCCCATCACTCGGTGGAGGTAATGTACACACTTATCATGTAGAGGTTTGTTACACAATGGGTTAACATTTGCCACTTTTCCTTTGGGCAACATGTGGTACAACCCCTGCTTTTTCACCCCTTTTGCACAAAACACATCATTCTCAATTATTGTACATTTCTCCCCTTCAAACACCACTTTGTAACCCTCACTGGTCAGTTGGGAGATACTCAAAATACAATTCTGCAGGTTGGTAACACACAACACATTATTGAATGATTTACCAAAGCATGGCACATATGCAGTACCCATCTTCTGCACCTTGCTTGGTGCCCCATCTGCAAGAGAAATTGCTGTTATATTTGCATTTGTTACACCATTCAACAGCTTTAAATTGTTCACCATGTGGTGAGTTGCACCACTGTCTAGCAACCACACACCACTCTCAGACTGTTCCTTTGCCATAGACACATGGCCTTCAGCCTGTGACGACACGCCCCTCCGCGTCTGGGCTGTCTTCTTCCCTCTGCTCGGCGCTGGCATTCTGCAGTCCTTCTGGAGATGGCCGACCCTCTTGCATCTGTAGCAGCATCTGGCATAGCTGCACACTCCTTCTTCTTCCTCAGGAGCCGCCTCTCCCTCTGACTGCAGTCTGGAATCGAACTGCTTACGTTGGAGTTCCTCCAGGATCCTCCTGGCTACCAGGTCTACAGTCAGCTCCTCCTCACGCACTCCCTGCAGGCTGTACATCAAAAAGTCCCACTCCTTAGTGAGGCTTCCCAGCTGAATAAAACTCCTTTGCGTTTCTGGGATTTTTACCCCCCTTTCAGCTGTCTCTTGGAAAAGCTGTTTCATCAGCGTGAGGTGCTCTCACACACAGCCTCCGGGACATAACTTTGTGTTATACAGTCTTTTCGTCCATAACATTTTGGACAAACACGAAGAAGGCTGATGCACGTGCTTCAAAGCCTGCCAGAGCTGATATGCTGTGTCTGCAGCAGCAGCGTGAATCAACTGGGAAGGACTTAAAGTAAGCAAAATAACTGCTTTGGCTTTTTTGTCCGCACCTCTGAACGCAGCTATTTGGGCAGCAGTCGCTCCTTCTGGGGGTTGTCCCTCATTTTCCATAACGTGCCACAGGTTCTCCTTCGTCAAAGCGGCTCTCACATAAATTTGCCAGCTTTGATAATTAGAGTCGGACAATTTCTCAAAACGCAGATAACCTCCCTCAGCCATGCTGCCGCCTTTGTAAGGAAAAATTCAACAAACAAAGCAGCTGGCCGCAGTGACCTTGATGAGCTCCGGACTGAAGATTAACTGTCTCTCTGCCAAAACACAGACTCCCAATGCACCAGAGAGCCAGGCAAACAGTCAAAAACAGTCCCAGTATCCAGGGGAAAACAACTACAGGTGTGCTGTGGATGCTGTGCACTGTGGGTCTGGGCCCATAACCACTGTTGGGGGATGATAGGAGTTTCAGCCCCACAGAGATGCAGCGGAATAACCATAGGACAGCGAGCCAACAGCAGCAGCCTTGTTCCCCAGTAAGGATACTCACACACGGAGGAGTTTCTTCCAAACAGAAGGCACTTTATCTTGTAGCAATGTTCCGATATGTACACAACATGGAACAGACGGACAAAGGCTTGCGCCAGACACCGGTTTGGTCAACAGATAAAAACATACTGGGGATTGCTTTCTTATATCCATATTTACAACCAATCAGGTAGAGGTTTGCACACCTCCCTCTACCTTCTGCACACAACCCCAGTTTCTGATGCAACCCTGCAATCACCCACAGCTGTAGCATGATGCAGCATCTTTGCAGTGGGCTGATCATTTTCCCAGGGTTCCTTGCCTGGAATCCCTGACAATCACACCCCATTTTTAATGCTTGAAGTAACTCATTTTCAATTTTTTTATAATATCCTGTGGATAATCCATCTGGGCCTGGTGATTTTCAGGACTTTACTCTTTTTAATTGCTTAATAAGTTCCACAGTTGTCACAGGCCCATTCAGACTTTATTTTTATTCCCAGCATAATTTGTCCAATTGGAGTTTATAAAAAAAAATCTTCTATATCTAAGATTTTCTCATTACTTCTCATACATAAGCCTCTATTATATTCCTCAAGGCTTTTAATATTTTCAGATTATCCATTACAAACTGATCATCCTTCCTAATCTTTGCAACAGGTTTCTTTTTCCTTTTTTCTGTCAAGCCACTTCACAATTTTGCTTGCAAATTCAAAATTCTTTTGCTTAAAGTTTGGCATTCATTTCTTGGATTATGAACAAGAAAATTTGTCTTTGGAATAAAAAAAAATTAAGGAAAACTGTTGTTGGAGGAAGAACAACATCCTTTACTGAGTCTCTTTATCAAAATGTTCTTACTTTCTTTTCCTCCAAATTCTGTATTTTATCCATCAACTTCCTCTTTTTATCTTCTCTTTCTTTTTTCATTCTAGAACCATATTTCATATGTGGTCCTGTCATATAAGATTTGCTTGCATCCCAAACTAGTTTTGGTTTGGTACCCTTATTTAAATTCAACTCAGAACAAAACAAAATGTCAATTCTTATTTACATTGTTGTAATATTTCCATCTTCAGAAATAAATATGGATTGAGTTCCCATCTGAACTGTCTTTGCACTACTTTCAGGGACACTGTAGTAGGATTATCATCAGATATTTTTTTAGTAAAATCTCCATACTCTTTACTAAATTAGCCAGTTCTTAGAAATCCAAAACATAGTCATTGTATAAAAAAAATCATTATGATCTGAATAAAAAGTATACAGTTGGCTCTTCACATTTGTGGATTTAACTTTCATGGATTTGATTACTTGTAAATTTCCCCCACGCTGCTCCTGCACCTCAAGCACTTCCTTTCAGAGGAACCTTCTCTCTTGGCAGCTCCGTTAACATCATGTAGCTGTTTAAAAGCCCACCTCTCCTCCTCCTCCTCCTCCTCCACCACCACAAGCTGCTACCTGGCCAGCTAAAGATGACTGGCAGCCAAATTTCTCAGCACCATAAATACTCTCCTGATGTCTCCCCACACCCAAAGATAGGGCCTTATAGGTTATAACAAACACTTTGAACTGTTTCTAGAAACAGACTGGTAGCCAGTAAAATTGTTGTAAGAAGGCAGTTGTGTGCTTCCTGTATCTAGTTCCTGTTAACAGTCTATCTGTAAATTTTTATTATTATCAGCTTTGGCTGATATGCCAACTAGGCCCTTTCCTTGAATGAGATGACCTGACGATGGTAGTGCTGGTAATGCACTGGTAACCTCAGGGTTGGACTTCTGCAATGCACTGTACATTGGGCTATCTTTTTACCAAGTTTGGAAACTCCAGCTGGTCCAAAATATGGCAGCCAGATTGGTTACAGATACAGCAAAAAGTGAGCACATCACACCAACGTTAAAATCACGCCACTTGTTTCCAGGCAAAGTACAAAGTATTGGTTATTACCTTTCAAGCTCTACATGGTTTGGATCGAAGTTTTCAGCAGGACTGCCTCCTCCCATATAACCTGCACCAGACACTCAGGTCCTCTGGGGGCCATTTACCTAAACTGGCCAGGAGTATACTGGCAATGTTCACTAAGAGAACCTTCTTGTCGGCCATCCCTAGACTGTGAATGACCTGCTGGGAGAGATTCAACAGCAAAATATGCTGCCCAAGTTCAAAAAAGAACTAAAGACCTATCTCCTCATGCAGATCTACATGGTCTATTTTTAATTATAATGCATTTTAATTATGATATGATATGATATGATATGATATGATATGATATGATGTGATGTGTTTTAATTATGTGTTTTGGATGTATCTTAATCTACAATGTTTTTAAATTGTATTTTAATTTATGTTGTATCTTGCCTTGAGACTTGGGGAGAGGTGGGTAAGAAATGATATTATTATTATAATTGATCACTTCACATTTCTAAATATTCTTCACATAAGATGCAACACAGTAATTCCTGTGGGATTAACTGAATCATGTCTCACCCTGGACATGAATGGTTGCAGCTAGCACACTCTGTCCCGCCTTCTAGTTAACTCACTAGTTGTCTATTGCCTGGAGATACATTGTTTCCAAGCTGATATTGACATTCTATAAAGTAGCCGTGTTCAACATGGTTGAATTACAACTACCATCATCCCCAGCCATATTTTAGTGTGTGTGTGTGTAAGCATGTGTGCACATCACCACAAATTCATATGTATATTTCTCTTGATATGTATATTGTTAATGGATTTTTCCCATGCTACTCAAGTGTAATGTAGGGTAAAGGGCATTGTGGGAGATTGAAGGATGACTATATGCACCTGTCTGGCACTGTGCAAGATGTCAGGCAATCGCAATCTCTCTTTCTCTCAATCTCCCTCCCCCCCCCCATACATACACAATTTCAATCTCTCCATCCATCCCAGGACAGGGACTAGTTATGTGGCTTGGCAACTAGGTATTGACTTGACCATAACTGGAGACAAGAGATATCATGAGAGATTTCTTTATTTATATACTTAATTCCTATATAATGTTTATAATGGTCTGCTAGAGATGCCTTACCTCAGAGATCTTGTACTAGCCCTGATTGCTGATACTTGGGTTAAAAAAATATTTCTGGTGTTACCACTGAAGTGGCTAATAATTTCTGCTCTTCCACCCAACCACTTGTTGGAGAAGGTTATCTGCTTTTGGGACAAACAGAGCTGGAAAAGGTAGGAAGTAATTTTTAAAGGAGTAGTTTTGGGATACAGCGAGGAACATGTTGGCCAGTAGTGTGTTTGTGTAGCCTTCTTACAGTGCATGTGAAGAGAAATCTCTTCAACAAGTATAAAAGGGAGAAGTCTCTTTCAAGATGCACCACAGAAACATTTCTGAACTCCAAGCTGCATGTGTGGGTGGATTTATTTGTAATTACAGCAATTTTATGAAACATACAAAAGTGTTATTACTTTTTCTATGCGCCTGTGGATTTCTGTTAATGTTCCCAGATGTTTATGGAAATATAATAAACTCTTTATTTTCCTACTTTTTAAAGACGACATTCTACAAAATTTCAGGCAACCAGCTCCCAAATCATAATGCTGAATATTTGTCTTCCTCTTCTAGGCTGTTCTCTTATCCTTCTTTTCTATATATTTAGAACAGTTATTATAGAATGTCAGTGACATGAAAATCCTTTCTTGTTTTGTTGTTGTACTAAAACCTCAATTTCTATTTTTGCTCACTGCAAGACAGAGAATTTTTTTTCAGAAGGAGAGTTTGGTCAGTCTTACTGGGAACTCGTGCATTTCTGAGAATGATTTCTGTGCAAGTTGAGCAGTTGTGCAAAACTTTAGTAGTTTGTGACTTGTTGCATGGTCTTTTGAAACTGTGCAATTGAACAGCTCTGTGCATGTGTGTGTTAGCAACATTTCTTCATGTCCCTATCTACTGGGGGGTGGAGAAAGGAGAGAGGGAGGGAGGGAGGGAGAGAGAGAGAGATTGACGGAGGGAAGAAGAAGGAGGAGGAGGAGGAGACACAGAAGCAAGACTTGTCTAAAGAAAACTAGTGAGCATGTAGCTGGCCGAGCTAGCAACTCCCTGACTTAACGCTCTGGCTCACTGATACTAAACTTTACCACAGAGTGAGAAAAAGAAAGAAATGATTCTAGGCTGGCCTGAGTGTGATAGATTCCCTCTTCAGGTTGGCCTGACAACTCCAACCTTTGGGCTGCTCTCACTCCCCTTGCCCTATAACTCTTAAGACCCTCCCTGGACCTGGTACTTAGGCCCCAATATACTCAAATGAAAATATTGTATGGTTCAGTTTGATAACGTGTGACCAATTCTCCTCAGTAATTCTTAAATTAAAATATATCCAGACAAAGATGTAGCGATAAAACAGTAAAGATTTATTGTATAATGAGGATTGAAATATTCATAATTATTCATTTCCGGGTCAAAAAGCAGGTTTCCTGACTGCTGTGGAAACTTAATCAGGAAGAATAATAGATCAGTAAGAGTGTTGCACAATATTTTCTTGGCATTCAACATTCTAAAGTGTTTGAGTTTAACATAACCATTCCAATTTCTGCTTATCATCTACAAAGCTCTACATGACTTGGGTCCAAGCTATCTGGAAGACCATGGACATTTTCGGTATGACAGTGCCATCCTCGTGTGGAGATACATTGAAGCTGGTCTGCGATGCACAACATCACTGCGGTGCTGTTCCTGTCACGTCCCTAGTCATTGTGATCAGACGGTATACCATTACTGGAAAAAAACTAGTAATGGCCTCCCATAGTGCAACAATCATGTTGCTGGTGACCATGCAGGAAGGACAGAAGCACTATCAAGTGCTCCCTTCCTTACTGCAACACAGGAAGAGGCTGGCTGCAGTGTGGAAAGAAGGAGTATGTCCCGAACACTATCCGTCCACTGGCAGCTGGCCGACCATGGAGGGGAACATTCAGGTCCCACTCCCATCCCAGCAGTAGCACTGTTGGGATGATGCTGGGACATTGCAAGATTGTGGTATGGGGTGGAAATGGCCCATATCTCCCAGTATGAGCCTGTTTGAGTTTTAAGATCCTTGGGGGAAAGCTTTCTCTTGGTTCCTACACCATCACAGACATATTGGGCAAACACAGGGGAGAGGGTCTTCTCAATAGTTGCTCCCAGACTGTGGAATTCTCTTCCATAGAAAGCTAGGTTAGCCTCTTTGTTCTCTTTCTAGCAGCAGGTGAAAACTTCTGTTTACCTAGTCATTTGAATATTGACTGTGTTGCAGAAGGTCTTTTAAGTAGGGTGTTTTATATTATTATTGTTATTTCATCATCATCATATTTTAACTGCCTTTTTAAAAATGTTTTAAATTAATGTTTTTAATGTAATCCTTTGCTTAATTGTTTGTATTCTTTTTCTACTATACATAGTTTTAAATGCATTTTATTTTCACTTATATTTGTGAGCTGCCTTGATTCCCGTATTGGGAGAAAGGTGGGATATAAATTTAGCCTATCAATCAGTCAGTCAATCAATTTTGGAAAAAATTATCCTGCAGTGAAAAACATGTGGACTGAGTTCCTACATTGGAAGATGTGTCTATAACACATAGCTACGATACATCTCATAGCAGAACCACCACCAAGCCCCACCTTTTCAGTGTGGTAGTGTCCACACAGGACAGCCATTTCCCTGTTGGCAGAGAGCAGGGGGAACAGCAGAGAAATGTCCAGAGATTTTCCATTAGCTGGACCAACGACAACCTCCTCAAGGTCTTCTGGTTGTCCTGAAGATGGTATAATTGCTGCGCATTCAGCTATAAGAAAATAGCTGGAAGTATTGCTGCTGCTCCCCCCCGCCCCCACTTTCCTCAAACATGGAAACGACTACCAAAGAGGAATGCCACACTGAAAAGGTGGGGTTGGCAGGGGAGAGGTTGTACATTGCTTATTTGGGCCTGCTTCCCTGCTTCCACATTGACCCCCCCCTCAAAAAAAATGTTACAATAACATAAGTTGGACTTATGCCACTGGGACTCAATAATAGGTGCCACCTTTTAAACATTATGGTAAAAAAGTCCTGTTTTATAGTAAGAAAATGGGTTTCCTGTGCAGAAAACCATCATTTTCTGAAGAGTAATTCCTCTGCACTAGTTTGGGACATTTGAATACAGGAGCAATATGATGGAAAATTGTCCCATAGTGGGAGAAAATTGTCATAACTATCCATTCTTCCATCTAAGGACAAAATAATTGAGTATTTACATTCTTATTGTCTAGTAAGTAAGATAAAGGTCTAGCATTGTTCTGGCTGCATAGACAATGCAATATACACTGGGCCCTCTTCATCTGCAGTCTCCGGATATGTGACTTTGAGTGACTGTGACCATATCATTTCCTATACCTAAAATGGTGGTGATGTGCACATAGGCCATGCACCCATCATGGGATGCACCCATCATGGCAATTTAGTATGACGGGACACCAGTATTTGTGTGTGTTTTTTTCTTACTTGTGGGGGGTTTCTGAAATGGAACCTCCTCAGATAGGGAGGGTCCACTGTACCATCTTATTTAAGCAAAGTAACACATTTCCATGAACATTTTCCACACTCTCAGCTCATGTCAAACCAAGATCCCACTTATGATCTTAAGGA
Organism: Cyclura pinguis; assembly: GCA_030412105.1. Taxonomy (NCBI): domain Eukaryota; kingdom Metazoa; phylum Chordata; class Lepidosauria; order Squamata; family Iguanidae; genus Cyclura; species Cyclura pinguis. Next base: position 118,860,280 of record CM059601.1, on the reverse strand, counting down.
TTCCTAGCTCTATTTTTTTCTCCTATACTAACAGCCTTATCTAACTTACCTTTGATGATTTATTCAATATCTATCTGCCTCAGTTTAACGACAAGCCTCATGTTATAATCTGTCCCGTATACATGCCCCTTCAGCATTCCAAAGGTTGTGTCTGACTGGCTTTGTTCAGGACATGGAAACTAATAGTTTAACCCTTCTTTACACCAAGACTTTTTTTTTCCTGAGGCAGAAAAGCAAATGATTTTTTTTGTTTAAGATCATGGTGGATTGTACCTAAGGCTGGTGAAGGTTTTATGATAGTTGGACAGATGGCATTTCCTGACAGTAAAATTCCAATAAAAATAAATTAACCAACTAAACATTATTCTAAATAACTAAAGAAATGCATTCTAAATATATCACCTAAAATAACCACCATCCTTCCTTAGTATTATTTATGAATTCACTTAAGCAATTTACAATCACTTTCTCCATTTCATGAGCCCTCAACTGCTTTACATTATAGATGTAAACAATTCAAATTGGACTTCATATTCAGTGCTAATTGTGTGTGTGTGTATGTGCCTTCAAGTTGCCTGTTAACTTATGACAACTATGTGAATATCATAGGGTTTTCTTAGGCAAGGAATACTCAAAGGTGGTTTTGGCAGTTCCTTCCTCTGAAATATGGCCTACAGCACCTGGTAATCATTGGCAGTCTCCAGTCCAAGTATTAACCAGAGCTGACCCTGCTTAGCTTCCAAGATCAGACAGGATCTAGTGCCTTTAGAGTACTACCACCCAGAAAATAAGTTTAAATAAAATAACATTAACATTCACAACAATTCACCTGTTAGCTTTATTCCAGAAAATTCTGTCTTCCTTCCAAAGTGAAAATGAAAGTTTTGAATTCACCCTTCCATGGCAGAATTTGCAGCATAGATTTAATAAATGCATTTTGTATAGACTAATATTTGTTGACCATTTTTCATGTAACAGAGGCCAAATGGGTAGTAAATATGAGGAGAGAGAGAGAGAAAAGAAAACACCTTCTAATTCCAGCTCTACTTTTAATGCAGTATGGTTTACGGGTATTAATTAAAGGATTTAATGTGATGGCTAAACTGCAAATCAAATCCATTATTGGCAGTTGTTTCCTCATTTGAACTTCATCTTGAAAGGTAGCTGTTATCAAGGATTGTGTGCCCTATTTTATAAAAAATATATATAATTGTAGTAAATTTGGCCTTTTCTGTTACACAAAGCAATTAGGGATATAGAAAGCCTCCTGCTAAGAGCCTATTATCAGAAATTGGCTGCAACCGGATGAGAATAATTGTTTGTGATGTTGGTAAATTGTTGGACATGAACGAAATATAATATTCTAAAACTTCAGTTCCACAGACACATGTAACTAAAAGTCCTTGTTGATATATACGTGAGAGATTTGTGCTTTCTCCACTGAAATCAATTAAATGTATCATTTTGGCCTAACGTATTCAGGGTCCCACTAAGTGGAATTCCTTCTGCAATATCATCCCCTCTGTCCTAATTTTTTCATGATGCTCTTCAAAGATCATACAGAAGTAGCTGTTGATTCTCATTCATCTTGGATTGTCACCAAACTTTCTGAAAAGAAGAAATGACCACCACATTGTGTACTTCTCCCTTTTTGCAGCAGGAACATCTGACACAACTCAAATGATGTTTGGAGATAGCTGTGCTGTGCTGTGCTAGTGTAATGTTGGAAAGGGACCTTATGTGTTGCCCATCTTAGTCATGATTCTCAAGGCTATCTACAGAGGTCCTCTTGGAAGTGCCACATTCTCTAGCACCACATTTCAAATGATCAACTTTCTTCACTGTCCAGCTTTCATAGCCATAAGTAGAAATTGGAAACACAATAGCATGGACAATCTTAAATTTAGTATTCAATGATGCATCTTTGCAACAGAGGATCTTGTCTAGTTCCTTCATAGCTGCCCTTCTAGTTTTTTGATTTCTTGACTGCAGTCTCCATTCTAATTAATGACTGAGCCAAAGTATGGAAAATCTTAAACTATTTTAATGTCTTCATAATCTACTTTAAGGTTATGTAAAATCACCTGTGGTCATCATTTTTGCTTTTTTTTTTTTTAATGCAAGTCATTTAACATTGTGGCATCTACTATGTGCAATATTTTTTGCTCTGCAATTCAACACATTCCTCTAATTTTAATTTTTTAAATGGATGCTGGAATCTTTGTAAGCTTTCCCTACATATTATAACCTATTTGTTTCATGGACAAATATCATATTTTAATTTGAAGATTTCAGATATAAGTGGTTCCTTGACATTCATAAGGAAATAAATAGATTAAGTTTAGTACAGGGTGCTTCCAGGTGACACTTTTCTTAATGCCACTTAGTTGGAGATCACAGTCTACTATGAAGAATAATACTCCAAATGCATTTTTTCATTAATCAAAAAAAATGCATATTTCATTTTCTGTGCTAAATACAGAATTGTATGCATTAAGAGTCTGATAACTTTATACATGCTGGCTGTCTTGCAACTTTAGGGCTGGCATTTGTTAATGAAGGATGCATTCTATTAGTGAATTATGCACACCTAAGTCCTACTTACATCTGCATAACTCACTTTTTGTGTGCAGTACCTTCCTTATGTAATGATAAAAACCCACCATTTTCATGCTATCCTCCCTTGTCACAACCATGTTGTGGTAGAGTGGCAAGTGGGGTGGGAGCACTGAGAAATGTCTGTATATGTCTCTAGGTCTAGATGCACAACAATAACATCATCATCATCATCACCATCAGGACCTCTAGAAGACCTCTGGAAGGCCCCAAAAGACGCGTTCACCATTGTGCATTTGGCTATAGAGACATAACTCAACCCTTTCCAAACATCTCCATTCTCCATTGGCCACTATGTGGTCATGGTGAGAGCAGACAGAATGAAAAAGATGGGCTTACAGTTAAAGGAGACAGGAGACATGGTATTGTTCTGCCTGAAGAACTTTTATATTACATCTCTTTGGTATAGGTTCTTGACCAAATGTCAAGACCACATTTTACACAGCCATCAGAAACTTGGCTCAAACTAGTCTTAAGATTTTGGATGGCTCCACAGACTTGTAAGGATTGTAAGTGCAACTGAGTTAAAACAAAAGAAAACAAATAAAACCAAACAGCTCTTGCTCTGAGATAATTATATCCCTAGCAAGAACAGCCTAGTATTATGGAACTTTTACTGAAATGAGAATTATGAATCAAACAATTATCGATTACAATCCTTGAGAAAGAAAGAACAAAAGAAACTTTTCTTATTTCAGTCTGGTTTTCTTTTTTGTTCTGTCATTAAATGTTATGTGCACTTGTAGAAGTGCTATTCCAAAGATGCATGTTGGTAATCTGACGTTACTTTTAAGTGGGACAAGGGAGCATTTAGGTCAAAGTGAGCTTGATGTTAGTTGTGTCATGAACTTATACTACTTCTCTTTGTTTTTGCTGTTGAGGTGTTCTTTGTTAGAGATTTTCAAATGCTGAGGTCTGTGCTGAAGCAAATTCATCAGAGGAGACAGCCTTGTCAGGTGGGTAAATGGGAGACAGACAGGCTAAAAACCCTTCTCTATGTGACTAATGTGCAGAAAATATTATTCCACAGAACTTGAGAATAGTGTAACTAGTCGGGCCAGGGCCAGAGCTAGTCCAAGAAATTTTGCTGCCTGGGGCAAAAGACAACATGACACCTATGTACTGAGGAATTTTAATTAAATATTAGCGAGGAAACAATGTTCTCCTTAACTATATCTGCTAGCAGCAAGCTGCCTGATACACATAGATCTACCTTGTGATATTTTACTTCTTTTCTCTCATCTTTCAAGTAGTACTGCCTGAGGTACTTCTACCTCACACTACCTGATGTTTAAAGGGCTTTACACTAAATCTTTGGAGTGTGTGGGGAGATAACTTAAACCTGTGTCCAAAAGCAAGCTCAAAACACAAGGATGCAAATTCTAGATAAGAAACTCAGACAAAGAATGGGAGCCACAGTTAAACTTGAAGTAGAATGAAAGATGAGAACAAACAACGCTATAACAACACACAGAGTTTGGGAAAGAAACAAGACAAGCTTGAAGTCATAGTGCAGGAAGGTAAATATAACTTTATAGGTATAACAGAGACGTGGTGGAATGACTCCCATGATTGGAATATAACAATTAAGGGTATAATCTATTAAAAATAAATAAATGGGGAAGGCAAGGACTATCATTATACACCAAAGACAAATGCATTTGTATAGAAATCCACATGAGTGATCAAAGTGGACAAATAGAGAGCATTCGAGTAAAAATAAGTGAAGAAATAAATAAAAAGAAATTGTGGCACAAGTTTACTACAGGCTACCAAATCAAAATTAGGTGGTTGATAATGCTTTTCTGAAACAATCTCAGAAATTTCAGGAAGCAAGAACTGGTAGTTGTGAGGGACTTCAGTTATCCTGATATCTGCTGGGAGACTAGCTTTACTATGAATGATCTCTCTAACAAATTTCTGATGTGCCTTGCAGAGGATTTCCTTTTTCAAGAGCTGGTGGAAGGGAAAGGGGAATCAGCTGTCCATATAATGCCATAATTCATGATTGTGGAACAGGCCAAAGAAGACTACAATCAAACATGAAACTTGGATTTCAGGAAAGCTGATTTTATCAAGCTCAGGAGAAAATTGGGCAGAATTCCATGGGTAGAGATGCTGATTGAAAAAGACACATCATGGGTGGGATTTCATGAAGAAGGAGTTGCTGAAAGCACTATTACAGACAATTCCATGGAAGAAGAAAAATCAGAAACATTTGAAACAATGTGGTTGCACAGGAAACTTGAAGAAGTGAAAAGAAATAATGTATAAAGAATATAAGGAAGTATGAAACACCAAGGAAGAATACAGATATGTAGCCCAAGTTTGCAGGAATAGTGTAAGGAAAGCTAAAGCTCAAAATTCACTGAAAGTGGCTAGGCAAGCATGAATCAGCAAGAAGGCATTTTCCAAATACATTCAAAACAAGAGAATGATGGAGGAAATGGTAGTACTATAGCTCAGTAAGGATGGTAAAATGCTAACAGATCACAATGAAAAGACAATCTGCTCAATACTTATTTTGCTTCAGTTTCTTTAACTCAAAAAAAAAAAAAAAGAACTACGTACTTCTGTGCATCAGCAGAGACCTTGGCAAAGAAACCGGATTGCAAATTGAGATTGATAAAGAGTCAATCAGCAATCACCGTTAATCTAAATGAGCTCAGATCTGCAGGACCAGATGAACTGTATCCCACAGTATTGAAGGAACTTGCTGACATGCTCCCAGATCCACTTGCCATCATTTTTAAAGAAATCTTGGAGAATGGGTAAGTTGGGTAAGTTGCCAAAGAACTGAGACAAGCAAACATTGTCCCTTTTTTCAAAAAAGGAAAAAGGAAGATACAGGAAATCGCAGGCCAGTCAGTCTGAATGAAATATCAGGAAAAATACTAGAAAATAGTTTGTTTGCAACTCTCTTGATCACAACTTGATGATTAGTAGGAGCCAGCATGGGTTTCTCAGGAGCAGATCCCGCCAGATTAACCTTATCTTTTTAAACAGGTTACTAGTTCAGGAGATAGTGGGGTTCTGTGGATGTCATTCATCTGGATTTCAGCAAAGCATTTTGTAAGATTCCCCCATAATATTTTGATATATGGAATAGATGAAGACATATCAGGAGGATCAGTGCCTGTGCTTCAAGGAAGGAAGCCTCGAGTGTCATAGGGTTCTGTCCTGTAGCTGACTCTCTTTAATATTTCTATCAATGATTTAAATGATGGGATGGAAGGAATCCTTATCATATTTATAGATGATACAAAACTGGGAGAGGGAACTAATACACTTAAAGAACAGAATTCACAAGGACCTTTTAAAAACTAGAAAACTGGGCTAAAATTAATAAAATGAAATTCAACAAATACAAATGCAACATTCTACATTTAGGCCACAAAAAGTGAACATGCAGGTAAAGGAAGGGGGATCCTTGGCTCAGCAGTTCTACATGCGAAGAGGACCTTGGAATTATTGATGCTAAGTTGATCATGAGCCAGCAGTTTTATGCTGCAGTAAAGAAGGCTGATACTATCTTATCCTGCATTAGTATTCAAAATCTACTGCTTGAACACATGTTGTTTTCTCACACTTAATCAGACTGGTGGCCTCCAGAAGGCCTGAGTATCCTGATTTTCAAAGCAGAAAAGTATCAAGTTTATACCTGGTTCAGCCCCTCGCAGAACCCTTGAGGGGTTCGGACCCCTTGAGACTTTTGTGAGCGCTTGATTCAGTCACTTGCAGAAGGCTTACAGGCATTTGAAGAATTATATTTAAAAACGTTGTTGCTGTTGTGTGCCTTCAAGTCATTTCTGACTTATGGTGACCCTAAGGTAAACTTATCATGGAGTTTTCTGGGGCTGAGAGTGCACATTGCATGCAAGGGCACCCAAGGGCACCCAGTGGGTTTCCAAGGCCAAGTGGGAATCAAATGCTGGTCTCCAGGGTTGTAGTTTAACAGGCCAAGACTACTACACGACACTGGCTCTCAGAAAGGTAGGCACCCCTTTTTTCAGTTTTGTTTTCCGCCACTCTTCTGGCCTGCCATGCTGATCTGTGTTTCTCATGCCTTTTGCATTTGACTCTTCTGATTCTTTTGTTAAAAATCTGAAGGCTTATGACAGCAATGAAGTGAGAGCAGTAAACTTTTATTTTGCTGTTTTCTTTCTCGTTTAAAAAATGACATCTTTTGCTCTTGCTGCTTCCATTTGAAATTCAGCAAAGAACAGGTATGCCAAACTTGCAACTCTTCTCTAAGGAAGAAAGTTGGTTGCCAGGCTACTAATGTCTGGAAAGGGTACATTAGCCAAGCTTTATGGTGAGTCAAGTGCAACAGGTTAAGAAAAAAGGGAAGTTACAGACACAGGAAACAGTGTAAAAAGCCCAGGGACCTTCTTGAGAAATGACATTAAAGAGTGAAATTCTGATTTGGAACTGGTTTTGGAGACTTAGTCCAATTTTAACAAAATATTTTTGCCATTTTGATGCATATCATCATCTCTATGCATAGAATCAGTTTGTTTTCCTTCCTTCCATCATGGGATGACTAATCCATTGCCTCTCCCCACCCCACTCATGTCTGGTGCAAGGCTAGGTTTCTGTATGACAGTATAGTATGCACACTGTTTTGTATGTGAAGTAGTTACTTTTTATCTCATCAGTTTTAATCACTCCTTTACATTTCAAACTCTGCTTATTTGTTCACTTCTATATGAGATTATATGAGACAAAGGATATATTCTCCAACAGCCTTTATGTGCCTACAGACAGACCAGGACTACAGTGGGCAAGGCAAAGTGAGGACCTTGCCCTACTAAACAAGGGCCCTTTCTGCAGCTTACCGGATCCCAGCGGTGTCCTGTGGGGATCTTGGTGGAGCCACTCCTTGGAGGGGAGCATGACAGAGTGCTCCCATCTGCACCAGCTGCCTGCAGGAATGCGGGAGGTATGATGGCCATGCCTCTTGTTCTGCAGTGCAGCCAGGCACTGTACCAGGTTGCAATGGGGCAGGAAGTGCAGCCATTGTTCCTCCTGACCCTCCGCACACCAGGTAAGTGTGGGAGGGCAATGGGAGGGCTGTGCAATTGCCGGTCATTGATGAGGAAAACCCGTCAATGATTTGAGCATGATCATGCCACTTGAGGATGGGAGAATGAAAGGACCCGGATGACAGAACTGTTTTCCAGGTCCCGTCCTTCTCCTGTCACTAATGTGCGATGACAACATCCTGTGGAAAGGGCCAAGAAATCTGCTACTCCTCCCAGTGACAGTTCTCCTGAATCTCCAGATTTCTAGCATTACTGTTAAAATTTCAGTTTAGGAATCCAAAGAAAGGGGCAGGCAAAATTACCAAGGAAATGAAAACAGCATGAAGAGTGTGAACAGTGCTCAATGTCTCAATCTCTGCAATATTAGGAGTTTAAGGATTGAAGTAAAATTTCATGTTTTTTGTTGCTGTGTGCCTTCAAGTCATTTCTAACTTTTGACAACCCTAAGAAAACATATCATAGGATTTTCTTGGCAAAATTTGTTCAGAGGGGTTTGCCCTTGCCTTCCTCTGAGTCTGAGAGTGTAACTCACCTAAGGGCTTCCATGGTTGAATGACTATTTGAACCTTAATCTCCAGAGTCATAGCCCAATGCTCAAACCACTACACAATTCTTATTTGGTAGCACAAGTGTTATCCTGATTTCTGGGGTCCCTTGGGGGACACCTCAATGTGCTCCATGTGATGGGGTATGGAAACTAGCCAGAGCACGAGCAATAGCAATACGAGAGACAGGGTAACCTAGTGGGGTCTTTTTACCCAGTTTTTACGGGGTCAGGACAAGCCAAAAAACCAAACAAAGATGTCCAATAAAATGATTTTATTGAATGAAAGTCTCATGCACCAACGCAATCACTCACATACTCACTCAAGACCTATTCAGAAGCAAAAGAGAGGAAACTGGATAGGGGAATATTGAAGGGGTTGTAGCTGGGGTAATACCGCAGCTTTTCCTGAAGTCCGTGGTCTGGGAAAAACAGCGGGGAAGTGGAGCTCAGCACAGAGAGGGCTGAAGGGATTACTCAACGGATGGAGAAACGGTCTGCTGGGATGACCGGGACTGATCCAAAGAACCACTCAAAAACTGGGACTATCTGTAGTGGGAAAAGTACCTGGAGGGCTAATCCTTTGCCGGGGAGAACAATGGGTGTTGCAACGAGAAAGAAGCTCCACAAAGGTAACTTCCTTTGCATGTTGAGATTACAAGGTGTTGCCAAAATCTCAGGATCTTCGGCTGCATTGGGTTGTGGTGTGACTTCCGGTCAATGGTCCTTGCCTGATAGGATATTTGCTCAACTTGGGGCAAACATGCTAATCCCCTCAAGTCAGCTTCTCAGGAGCTGAGGACCCTTTGTTTATTGTGGGTTTGCACAGCTTGAGGTTTCCTGGGGCTACGTGATTGGGGATTTTACTGGCCTGACCTGGTTTTCGATCTTTCAACCATTGCTGCCTACATGTACATCCGGGTGACCTCTCAGGCACATTGAATCATATTTTAATATCAAAATTGTAGACCCCGGGACAGGGTTTTCCAGTGAGATAACAATTGCCCCCCCCCCGAAAATGGATGATGAGGGTATGATATCGTACATATTCCAATTAAAAAAAAAATTAGAGCCAAATTGAGTAAAAGAAAAATGGATGTCAACAAAAAGGAGTTCTCATCAGAACTGCAATACAAAAGCAAGGGAATTGAGAATATAGCAACTTCACTTAACATAGAAAAGGAGAAAGACCTCACTTTCACGTATAGAATGATTTCTAGGCACACTCACACGTATCCACAAGTACAACAGTATATAAATGAAAGCAACAACTGGTTATAGCAGTATTCTCCAACAATTGGAGTATAAGAAATGCGTATACAAAATCTTCTTTGATCTATCTAACGTGAACTTCTATTCTATGGTGTGATGACTTCTTTAATAATGATGGCTGTAGACAGGAGAAAATAACAAAACACATCCCCGCCCCCCCAGAGCCTGGGTGGTGTTCAAATTCACAGTACAAACAGCAATACGCAAACAATTCAGAAAAATAACAGCGATCAGTTGAAAATCAATACAAGTATAGGAAAAGTTCAATTTAGGCAAACCTAACAAACCTATGAGTTCTGAGATCAAAGCCTACCACATTCAGTCTATATGTTTTCCACTTTTCTACAAACCCTGTAAAGTTGCTCTTAAAATACATGAAAAGGAAAGAAAGAGAGACAGAAAGCAGAACATCACACGTATATTACACTCACACTCAGGGCTTATAACAATGAAAGCAGGAATTATGAAAAGTATACATCATATGCATATATAACAACAATTAAAGACAAATACATCAGCAATCAAAGGCAATTATATGGCTATCAAGAATTTGAATGAAGGCAGTAGTTCAATTGAATGGTAGCAGTTACAGAATGAGAGTTCCAACACATTAGGTGGTTCATGAAAAACAGTTTGGTTGTTGTTGTTTTTCAGATTTGTATAAATGGAGTGAGGAATTCACACGCTCCCAGTGTCTAAAAAGTCAGTGTGGTTGATTGAGAAAGCTTCTCCAATAAAAGCTGGAAAAAAAGTCCAGTTTTATGAAATGTACTGCATAGCCCATCAGGCTTTTCAGTGCACAGAGTTCCATGTCTTTGAGTAGAAGGTGTGTCTTCTTCCCTGAAGTCTTTGAGATGGAATCTATTCAGGAAGGTGGCTCGAAAGTTTTCCGCCCCCCCCCGTATCAAAAGGGTAGTCAGGATGCTTTGGGGTACAAAAAGCGGTGCCCTACGTTCAATAGTGAGTGTCTGGATCAGTTGGATGTCAGTCTCGACATATAGAGTAATCAGCTGCCATCAGAGGGTTGAATAGATCAGGATACCTGCATCAAAAGGAAACTCAAGAGAAAGGTTAATAGAAAATCCCGCCCATGCCATGCATCAGGGCTGGTGGCTTTAGCAAGTTGCTGGTAGGTCCCTGGTAAGGAAAAAGAAGAAAAAACAAAACAAAACAAAACAAAAATGGTGGGGGTGTGATTTAGAAACTGGTATATTGGAGCAGAATTGTTTATTGGCTGGGCAACAAATAACAACTGGCCAGCCCAGGTAAATGATGGAGAGAACATCAAGTAGCAGTACTTGACAAAGTGCTTCTGCACCATCCCTGCAATGTAGACCACTGGCACAATTTGGAATGCCAAAATTAAAATCACATAAGAGAGAAGGATTGATCACATGGCAGGCTATCGCCATCTTTTGTAGCAGGTTGCAAAAATGGTGTTGCAGGCTGAAACGAAAGTTCTTAACACTTGGGTTTTGTTTTTTTTCCAAAATTGGAAAAAGAAAAGAAAAAAAAACTTCCTCAGAATCTCATGTGTTGGAACAGACTTTCTCAAGTGGCTGGCAGTTTTCATGTTAAACAAAATTTCTATATTTTGGTTCCAGTTTAAAAAGAGGCTTGTCTCAAGACCTCCCTTTTCAAACCAAAAGATATCAAGTGAACTGTTGAAGGGTCATTGCCTTGCCTCATGCAAATGCTAAGGAATTGGGGAGAAAAAAACCCTAATCTTAACAGCAAGACAAAGAGATCTGTAGCAAGAGGAGACAGCTTTTAAAAATCTAAATGTTTCCTGAGCTGAGACTTTCTGTAGGTGTTTTAAAACATTTCTCTAGGAGTCAAAGAAAAAAAATGCAGAATCAAAAAGGAGAATCCATATCATGCTATGTTGCTTACATGTTTGTTTGTTTTTCAAAAAAGGAAATCCTATTCTGCATACGCAAAGCAAAACGAAAACTGTGTTCATTCATGGATGTTTCCAATTAGATTTTAATTTCTTCACAGACAAGGGAGCTGACTCATTTTTTTCAAAAGGGTTTTGCCCCAATTCCATACTTCCTTTGTTTTCCCTTGAGAGAAGCCACAGAGAGGAAAGGCTCTCTCTGCTAATGAAATCCTGGGAGGGCTGAGGCTGTCTAGCTGGGCCCTCTGAGAGGGAACAACTTTGAGGACTGGAAACTTAGAGATAACTTTTTAAAAGGACAGTTTCCTTTTCCTGTAATCTTTGTGTTAGTTCTGCAATTTTCTTTTTGCAGTCCTCATGGCTAACATGTTATTTTGTCTGGCTAGCATGTTGTGTTTTGGGATGTTCTTCCTCACGAGTGGCTAGTCTACTCTGAAGTATTTGGATTTGCGCTGAGGCTTCCTCAAATTTGGCATGGGCTTCCTGTACAGCAGATGAAAGAGCCACTTTGTCTGCTTGCAGGGTGCTGTTTTGTGCCCTCAATTGCTCCAATTCTTGGGCCTGCCTCTCAGCCTTTTGGGTGAGCTCCTGCATGTTCAGGGGTTCTCTGGAGTCAACTAAAAGCGTGGCCACGGTTGCGTCTTCAGGCAGCTTTTCTCTGAGGGTGGCAATGGGAAGGGAAGGAGGAAACTCAGAGCAAACAGCAGAAATGACTGCCTGCCAGGTCTGGAGCTCCATCTCAAGCTCTTCTATCTTTTTGTGACATGCTGCATGACTAACTAGCTCTTGGTGTTCTCTAAATTGTTTTGCCATGAATTTGGCAGCAGTTTTGGGTTGGGCCAGCTCTTCCTCTAAGGATTCGGCCCATTCTTTCCATGTTTGGGCTTGGATGGTCATTTCACTCAATTTCTGGCTGGTGGTTTGTGCGACGGATGCAAAAGTTACTTTATCCGCTCGCAAGGTTTCATTCTCGGCTTGAAGCTGGGCATTCTCTTTTTCTAACTCTACATTCCGGGCTCAAGATGCTACCAGGGCACTTGATGCATCCCTTGCAGCAAACCACAGCCCCCATGCTGCCAGGGCATCCTTGGAAGGCCCAAAAGGGGTCTTTGATGTCCTAGCTTTGAAATAAGCCTCCCTCGAGGATAAGAAAGGGTCGGAAGTCTGGGAGCTTAAGTCCTTCCAGGGACATTTCCCTTTACGGATGACCCAATGCTCCAACTTCCCTATAACTTTCTCCTCCTGCAGGAGACTTTTCACCTCCATTTCTACTCTCAAACTCTCTCTCACTAACACACTCACACGGGACCAGGTCTGTAGTGATGGGAAGGATCACCGAGACCCCTGGGGGAATGCTAGGGAGACGAACTCTGTGGAACTTGCTTCAGGAAAGAGGGTTAGGAACCTAACCACAGCCTGCCCAAAAACGTCTCTTTTGCTGGTCTAAGCCCGGCCTTCCACCTCGACAGCTTAGGGCAAAAGGACAAGGATACAATTCAGGGACTAGGGGGATCACCTCGATCCTGGGGAAACCTCCACCTAGACTCTGCCTAGCAATGAAGGGGAACATGAACTCAACAGAACTTACAGTGCCGCCTGGCGAAGCAGCAGGGGAAGAGGGAGAGGAACCAAACTGAATCATCCCTTAACTAGTATTTTTGGGTAAGGAGTGCCTTCCTTTACCTCTGGGAAACTTTTTAAAACCCTAATCTAGGTTGGGAATGACCACCCACACCTAACTTTATTGCAGTCCGGAATTCACCCGAGCTTCTGCTGAATGGGACTCACCACCTGTTTTGTTTTGGGATTCTTCCTGCAGTAATGTGTGCCTACCCTACTGTGTGTGTGCAAGCTGAACCTGGCCTAACACCTAGAGCTCAGGAGTCCAACCCACGATAGTCCCCAAGTTAGGGATGTGATTCCCGGGACAGCCACGTAGACAGCCCTTGCGATCTGCTGTGATTCACTGCTCCCCTAGTGACCACATAGGTGCAGCTGCCATACACAGATCAAGATAGAAAGGGGGAGAGATTTCCAACCCCGATAGCACAGCTCTAAGGCTCAAACATACAGATTCGCAAGCGCTCATGTTCCTTCCACTCAAGGAGTTTGGTTGGCCATTCCCTATGTCAGTACCAACCTGATCTGAGTGGGTCATGACTTCCACTCAAATTAGGGGTGCAGGAGTGCCTGCATTCTCCACCAATCTGTTACCCTGATTTCTGGGGTCCCTTGTGGGACACCTCAATGTGTTCCATGTGATGGGGAATGGAAACTAGCCAGAACACAAGCAATAGCAATGCGAGAGACAGGGTAACTTAGCAGGGTCTTTTACCCAGTTTTTATGGGGCCGGCTGAGCCAAAAACCAAACAAGAATGTCCACTAAATGATTTTACTGAATTCAAGTCTCACGCACCAATGCAATCATGCACACACGCACCCAAGAGCTATTAAGAAACAAAAGAGAGGAAATTGGATAGGGGAGTATTGAAGGGGTACAGCTGGGGTAATACTGCACCTTTTTCCTGAAGTCCTGGGCTTGGGAAGGCAGCGGGGGAGTGGGGCTCAGCATGGAGAGGGCTGAGGGGATTACTTGATGGATGGAGCAACGGTCTGCTGGGGTGACCGGGAGCGATCCAAAGAACCACTCAAAAACTGGGACTATTTGTTGGGGGAAAAGTACCTGGAGGGCTAATCCTTTCCAGGGGAGAACAATGGATGTTGCAACGAGAAAGAAGCTCCATAATGGAAACTTCCTTTCCGTGATGAGATTAAAAGGTGTTGCCAAAGTCTTAGGATCTTCGGCTGCATTTGGTTGTGGTGTAACTTCTTGTAAATGGTCCTCGCCTGATAGGATATTTGCTCAACTTGGGGCAAACATGCTAATCCCCTCAAGTCGGCTTCTCAGGGGCTGAGGACCCTTTTGTTTACTTTGGGTTTGCACAGCTTGAGGTCTCCTGGGGCTATGTGACTGGGGATTTTACTGGCCTGACCTGGTTTTCAATTGTTTGACCATTGCTGCCTATGTGCCCATTTGGGTGACCTCTCAGGCACTTTGAATCATGTTTTAATATCAAAATTGTAGACCTTGGGATAGGGTTTTTCCAGTGGAGTAACACAAGGCCCTCAGTTTGTTCCCAAGGCACCTAAACCTTTGAGAAAGCCCCAATTTGCCATGTCCTTAGGAAATATTGTTCCTGTCTAATTTTTTGGAGAAACTTAAAAATAATTTGTTAAGTGTGTCTGCAAACAACAGAAAGGAAAAAATGAAGTGAGATATTATGGCACTCTTTAAATATGTGAAAGTTGTCACATAGAATGACCATTCCAGATGGCAGTAGATCCAGTGGCTATATTAGATACGGATTCTGAGAATGAAAATCCACAAAATAACTTCTCTAAGTTCTGCCTCAATCTCAAGGACTTAACTTACAGAGAAGTAGCTTTTGGTTGATGATTCAGAGAATGGAACCAGTTAACTGGAGGGTGGAATAGATATTGGATAGTAGAATAGTAGATGCTGAGAGAAGGCAGCAACTTTTTGGAGGCCAGGGCTCTATGTGCCAAAAAGCCTCTCTAAATTCCTTAATCTGCCCTGCTGTGATTTGGTGTGGTGGAAGACAATTAGCCCTCACAGAAGTTACCTGTATATGGAAGATGGATGAAGGTACTACCTTGTCTTTTTCCTTAGACAGGAACATGTAAGTCACCGGCTTTGGTTCTCCTTCATTGCTGGTCTTCAAGTAGAGGCTGGCCAGCTGTACACTGGGAATACTTCAACTTTGAACTTCCTGCATTGAACTAGGAATTGAACTGGATAGCTTACAGTGCCTTCCTTATTATATTTCTAAGTGTATGTGTGGTGGTAGTGGGGAGGTAAATAGCTCTTGATGTCAGTATGTGTTAATGTTGATAGTGCACAACCTACTGTTTCAGTCTTATAGCACATGAGATGAAATTAGAATATGAGTACCCCCTTTAGAGGTCAGCACATACCTTTTTCAGTGGCTCCTTCTTCTTGGTAACAGTTGTGACTATAGCAAATGGGGACACCAACCTAAATGTCAAGAAAAGTTTTGCTTGCTGATAGCTACAAGGTTGTTATGAAGAAAAGCAGGAAGGAGAAGAGCCATGTATACATACACCCTTGAACTTGTTGCAAAACTGAAGGATAAATTTAATAAATATATACAATATAAATTAAACTTCATTTCACTGGCAATTCTACTCTCTCTCCAGCTAAGAAATATGATGAATACTTCTTCTAGGTTGTAATGCTGTATCATAAGCCAGTACTCTGTACACTAGAACCACTGTTTTACATGCTCCTCCTTTTTTCTTTCCCTTCCCCTTAATGCAGTCATGGGAAGAAGATCAGAGTTTGTTCTTCTGCATTTAAAATGCCCAATGTTTCTCCTTACGTCTAAACTGGACAAATCTGGCTACATTGAACTATATCAAACAAACTAGGCTCACACTGTGGTATATGATCCAAGCTTGTTAGCAAATCATACTTTAAACTAATCAGAGCTACCCTTTACTTGCAGATTGAATATAATAAGAAGGATAACACTGTTTAGTTTAAAATTGGATGGAAATACAGTCACCTCTCCACATCTGCATGTTTCACTTTCTCAGATTTGATTATTTGCGAATTTCTCCAAACTCTAACCTCGATCTTTTCTGGGGGAACCTTCCCTCTTCGTGGCTCTGATCCGGGCATGCAGCCCTTTAAAAACCCACTTATAGTCCTCCTCTTCCACCTGCCATTGCCTCTACCACCTAAGGATGGCTCACAGCCCAATTTCTCAGCACCACAAACCTTCTCTTGATGCCCTGACACATCCCAGGAAGGAAATGGGCAAGAAAGAGGAAGTATAGAGCCACCGTGCTGACCCACACCCTTTCCCCCTTTTTCTGACCTGGTTTAGATCCTGTGTGCCCATTCTCCCCACCATGCCTCAGCCCTCTTCCCATAGACATGCACACACACACATTTTGATATTTCTGATTTTTCTGCTTTTGTGGGAGTTCTGTTCAATTGCGGTCTCCATGAAGCCCCGTTGAAGTGGAAGGAGGGAAATTCTCACACCTAAGGTTCTCTGTTGTCTATGCATGTGGTACTAAAACATGGGAAAGTATTGCATCCAACCCGGCATGTCTTGTCATTACATAATAGAGACAACTAGCTGTGTTGTGAGATCATGTGCAAAAATGGAAGACAGATACACTACCCTCTGAGGAAGAATAGCTTTTAGAACTATATGAATTATTAGAAATGTACAGACTGACTGTGTTACTAAGTGAAGGGAAAGATAATCATTGAATAGTTTTAGTAAAGACTGGGAATATTTGAAAAATTATTTGAGAAAAATGTGGGGAGATATTTCTGTAATAAGTATAGAAGGATTATAAGAAGGACAAATACAAGGATGACAGAATGTCTAAATCAGTTTTAGAAGAATACCTGTTTAGAAGAAACTCCCTATTTTTTATTATTGTATTTGATCTCTGTCTAGTTTGAAGAACTAGACAGAGATCTGTTGTGAGAACTGTCCTGTTTAGAAGAAACTCCCTATTTTTTATTATTGTATTTGATCTCTGTCTAGTTTGAAGAAGGAGAACTGGTAACAACTGTATTACGATCTTTATGTGTGTTTCTTTGCTCCCTGTATTATATATCTGTATTATGTATTATGTGTATTTGCATTATGACTAATGATGTTCATCCTGTGATATAAACAATACAATAATTAAAAAGAAACTAAATCTAAAAAGGGGTCATTACTATGATTAGTTAGCTAACCCACCCTCTTTATGAAGTCACTACAGGACAGCTCACTGAAGAGTTGATGAATAGGCTTTAGTCTAAGAATGGGAGAGTGTTACAATTTGCCTCAGATTTTAAGAGACCTTTAAATAAAGTCAATATCAATAAAGATACAAAATTAGGAAAATGTGCATTTCGGTAGTGCTTTGTAGCCTCTTAAATATGACGTAGCTTAGGGCCTCAGCATGTCTTAATCCAGTCCTGCCTGCAGATCTTTCCCAGTTCCAGAATATTTATTTTCAGAAGTTGGCAACCTGTAACTGAGCTTCATCTCTTTGCAAAGCTGTATGTGTGAGATATTTACAATGCAAGCTAGAAACAGAACTTGCTATTTTTTTTCTCCCCAGAAGGTAGCAAAACAAGTTGTTCTGATGAATTTTGATGTGAGAATTCATTTGGTAACTGTAGTCATAAGCTTTGGCACTGGTGTGATAAGCAGGAGAAACTGCAGAGTCAGGCTGCTTAGCGATATAGCTGAACAAAGCAACAAATAAAGAGAAATATCATGCAAGAATCCCATATTTCTCTAAGTAAACTTCCCAAATGCAATTCTCACCTTTGGGGAAACGTGTCCAGGAACAGATTGTTCAAATACCAAGTAGGAAGGTGCATAATCTCTTTTCTATAAAGTTGTTGAGGGCACTACGTTGTTGCATTCCTTTTATTTCGCTTCCTGAGTGCTTACCATATTTTTCATTATCTAAGAGTACTCTCTGCTTATCAGATGAAGGAAATGAGGATCATCATATAAGAGAGAGCAGCAGGGGCAGAGACAAGAGGAGAATTATGCCTCTTTTTTTAGCTGATATGTCATCCTGAATCTCAAACTTCTTTGCAAACAGCTGTCATGGCTCCTGATCTATGTGTATTTTTATAAGAAATGATGGGGGAGGGAATAACATGAGATGATGTTGTTGTTTTTAATGGAATCAATTCTGAGAAATAATATTTTACTGGATCCTGTGGCTGAGATCCTACATTGGAAGGTAACTCTGCCTGTGTAGTTTTGCATCCCTTGCACACACAGCATCCCTTGCAGCTCAGCAGCTGTCAAGCCCAGGAAGGGCTTATTGCTGCTTACTGTTGGGAATGGGAGGGAGAGAGGAGATGATTCAAACCATGAAGTAGCAAGTAGACTCAGCTAGGAGGGAGGAAAAACAAGGGTGCATTCATGGATGGAATTCATCCTCCTTTTCCTTCCCCTGACAGCCCAAAGCAGTAGCATCTTCATGGTTTGAATTAGCTGTCCCCTTCCTTTCCTTCATACTAGTAAGAAGCAGTGGCAGCTTCACCCTTGGCTTGATAGCTGATGAGGAGATGTCTGAATGGAGCAGAAGAACAAGAGAATAGACCCAGTGCCCCATCCAAAAAGGGAAGTATGTGCATGTAAACCAATTTACAGAGGCATGTCACTGACAGGATATCAACTTATGTCTAGAATTTTGGTGGTGCACTATGCTGTCATAGAAAGCATTGTGCAAGTTGTTGCACTTGCTAAGAGGTTTGCAAAAGTGGCATTCTAATTCAGGTTGCACAGGGAGTGTCACAGTGGTAAAATTGTTGTAGAACACTGTGCTACATCCAGACAGGATTCCGACTATATTTCTTCATTAGGTGTCTCATTCTAACCAACTAGTTGACATTGTTGCTATTTGCAATAATAAACCACACATCCTGCTTTCTTTCTCCCTATCTTCTTTGCTGCAGAAATGTTCAGTTCTTAACTTGGGAATATATTTTGAAATATAACAAAAGAAATAATGTCCTTGGGCCTTTCTCTATAGAAAAATTAGTATGGCAATGAGCTTGTTAAGAGACAGCTTGTCCACAGATGAAGACCCTTTCTCCCAAATCTGGAGTCATAGGCTGGCAATATATTAGTAGAATTCATAAGTGTATGTTGACCTTACACATGTGTATATCTTTTTGGGTCACTGTGGAGGTTGATTTTCCCTTCTTCCCTGCATAATCCAATAACCAAAGCCACTTGACGTATTGTTAAGCTACTGCAATTCCCCTTATGGCCACTCCATGGCTGGTGGAGACCAGGTATACAGGATCAGATAAACGGCTGGCTATATCCTGATACTCAGATGTAAAGTGATTACATCATCTGCTGAGGCTTGCAATCTCCCTTCTCTCTCCACCAATAGCAGATTGGCTGTGGGGAGCTGCAGTGGCTCAATGGTAAATTTGGAGGGTGGGAGTGTTGAATGGACAACTATAGCATAGTTGTATATGCAGGACTACTACACTTTGCTGTACCATACAGGATTTATACAAGAGCTGGATAAAGATAGATTTGGATTTCCTTATGCATCTCTGCATGATTTGCTGTAGATCAAAAAGGCTTTCTAACTCCTCAATGTTTAATGATAGCACCAATAAATTACTTTACTCATTTCTGGTACTTTTTAACTGTGCATTCTTTAATTTTAAGTGTATGCCTTTTGCATCCAGCTGGTGAATCTCAGGATTCTAATAGAAGGAAGGAAGGAAGGAAGGACGGACAGAAAAGCAACCCTGCAGGCCCAAAATCTTCTTAAGGGCATTGATCTTCAACTACTTCAACTGAGGATGTTTACCTAAGAGGGCTTCAGTAATGACCCAACAACCAAAATTATTTTTGCTTGTTTTGAAGGGAGAGACAGATCTTGAAAGGAAGGTATCACAATTGATGACGCAAGTTATTAATCTGGAGAGTAATGATGGCATAACAATATTTCTTTTACAAAGTAATGTAATGTTAAGTAATAACTACATGTTAAATTAGTTTAAAGGCTTACAATAGTTTTAAACCATTAACTGGCCCTCATCCGCTACAGTATACAAAGACTGGCCCAACATCTGCATAGCCTTGTCTGACTCTGATGACAAAGAGAAGCAGAGTTGAAAACCATCGGCATAATAATAGCACCTAACTGCCAAAGTCCAAATGACATCACTCAAATGCCTGTATAGTTATTGAATAGCATGGAGGACAAGCTTGAATCCTACAGCATAGTTCACAGCTTGATGGCTATGGGGCTGAACAGAAATTCTCCTATCTGGAACTGGCCCCACAGATAGGAGTGAATCACTGTAACACAATGCTTCTCACATATACCACACAGAACCTGTCTTGTATGGTACTATGATTAATGGTATCAAAAGCCACCAAGAAATTCAGGAAGATCAACAGAATAGCATTCCCTCATCTTGCAGATGGAGTTTTTTCCAGTTAGGACAATCAAAGCTATTTCAATACCATTCCCTAGCCTGAAACCAGATTGAAATATGTCCAGATAAGCTGTTCCCCCCAAGAAGGTCTGAGGTTGCCAAGTCACCATCAATTTTTTTTTTTTTTTTGTATATGTGTGTATATGCCTTCAAGTTGCCTGTCAACTTATGCTGACCCCATGAATTTCATAGGGTTTAATTAGGCCAGGAATACTCACAGGTGGTTATGCCAGTTCCTTCCCCTGATGTATAGCCTACAGCACCCAGTACTAGTTGACAGTTTCCCATCCAAGTATTAACCAGAACTGACCCTGCTTAGCTTTCAAAATCAGACAGGATCTGGTCTCTTTAGGGTCTGTTTTTCAGGACCTGTGTAGAAGAAAAGGGTGTGGATGGTTGAAGCCATCTGGTTACATTTATCTTCATTTGTTGGATGGAAGAGTGTATTTCAACTGCTGTCTCTTTTATCACCTCTGCCTGACAAATTACATCTGCCATAATTTCTTCTTCTGTACAACTTTAAAACTACAGTAGTCATGCTGAACCGTTATGTCAACTGTAACAAAGCTCTGGGGGGCATGGCTATCTGAAGTGCCAAGGCAGCCTGGAAGCAGGTTGGTAGACAACCAGAATACACCTCAGGTGACAAACCCAGCCCAGTAGTGTGTGGGAGGGGCTTGTGGCTGAGAGAAAAAGCTATATAAAGTGAAGTACCTGAGACTATTGTATTACTTCAGTGGGAGGCCTAGTAAGGAGCTCTGGAGTAGAATCCCTCAGTCAGCCAGAGAGTGTGGTTGTGTAGGGAGGTTTAGTTCTTAGTGGAAGCCTACTGAGAGGCAGAAGAGTAATTGAACCCTAGTAGAATCTAGTCAGAGAGTATGACCTGGATTGGGTGTCAAGGTTTTACTAGGAGTTTAGCCAAAGGGCTATTACATGATACTCCTGCCTTATATGGAAGTCTAAAGATATTGTCATGCCCTGCCTTGGAGACCCTGACAGTGAGGAGGAGGATTCCAAATCTGAGGCAGAGGTTTCCCCAGGAGTTTGCTCAGTGGAAACTAACAACCAACAGCAGGGTTCTGAGCATGGGGAATAAATATCAAGATGAAACAATACAGACTCTTACCTTGTGAGAGAGACAATGCCAGAAAGAAATTCTTAGCTGTTCAGGTCATTTAAATAACAAATAGGCTTTAATGAGGGAATGCCTGTGGCAAAAGGCAAACAGCTGCTCCATCTCTTCCCAGGGTTGACAACTGATCTTCCCAGTGGTTGAAGCCCTGTGCTGTGTTTTCCTGACTCTCTTGGACTTCTGCTTGTTTGACACTGATTTGGATTTGCCTTTGTGGATTTGTTTGCCTTGAAACTTGAATTCTTGACCTGCACTTTGTTTGGACTTCTCCCGCTCTTGCTTTTGTGAGTAAGCTCTGCACTGTTGGTTTGGTAATTGGTTGCCTGGTCTGCCTGGGACACTACAGATATAATTGAACTGTTTCTGAGCAGGGAGTTACCTGCTATATTGTCTAAAATGTGCACTGGGGAAATGTATCAATCTTGATCTGCATTTGAAGTCTAACATGTTACATTATTCTTTTTGTTATCTTAATAAATCTTTGTAAACACTGACTCGGTTTGAGTTGTATACCATATATACAGCAACACAGAAAACATGCTACTGTAAAATCGTTAAGTGGTTCTAAATAAACATGAAAAACCCTTACCCTTTTACCCAAAGGTCATGTTATAAGGGAGGAGGAAGAGCTGTGTGGTAAAGACAGGGTACCTTATCAGATTGGGAACTGCAATATCATTAAGGGACCATTAAGGACTTGTCACATCAGCTTTGAAAAAGAAGAATTTATAAACTTCTTGGTGGGGAGGGGACTTTTATAGAAGGCTAAAGTTAAGGTAAAGTGTGTATGTTGGATCTCAAAAAGCAGGATGATCAAAATTTACCCTACTGCTAAATATAATGAGGAAACTTGCTTCAGGTACAAATGGAGATGAGGGATAAGAGCCTACCAAACATTTCTCCTAAGCCAATCAGCCATTACCTTCTCTTGGAAGACAAAGGCCCTTTCTGCAGCTTACCTTTTAATGCTGCTGGGTTGGGGTCCTCGCCCAAGAAGCTTTGGAAGGAACGCTGCTGCTTCCCTGTTGCTTCCCTGCTGCTCGGGCTCCGCAGCGCCTTCCTGCTCGTGTGAGAGCCCTGCCTCTTCCTTCCGCAGTGCAGCCTGGGAGTTGGAGGCTGCACTGAGGAGAGGACGCACGACTGGCCCAGCTCCAGAGGCTCCGCACGGCAGGTGAGTGCGGCCCAGGCCCATGAGCGTTGCGCAAGCACGGGTCATTTTCGACTAAAAGCTGAAAATAAAAAAATGCATGTATGCTGCATGTGAGGGCCTTGAGTGTGGTGGAAATGGGAGTGCCTCATGCAGACCACTTCTCACGTTTATGCGACGCTCAAGGGGCCTTTTTGCTTGCAAACTGCTGTGTGAAAAAGGTCAAAGTCTTGTGGCCTGTTCTGCACCACTACGTTAGCTAATGCTCTAGGTATGGTGGAACATGCTATTCTACTTTCAAAGTTGAAGTAAAATTCAACTTCCAATCCAATTGACTTCTGTATGTGGAATGGAAGGAAATACCATCTTGTCCTTTGGTGGAGGCAACAAAATATTTGGGGCTAGCTCTATTGAAGATGCTGTGGGGGGAGGAAAAGCAAGGAAAATGCAGCCATCCTTCCCTTTTTTGCTGTCAGCTAATGGCAGAGACAGGTTTGCTTCAAAATAATAAATTTGAGCTAGGTCAGTCATTTACTCCACTGACAGACATGCCAAACTAAAAGGAACATGGCTTGCTTTGTAGGTTGAGAGGAGTTTTTAGCCTGGAAGCAGTATTCATTCTCCTCATGTTCTGCACTTTCAATTCAGAAGATGTCCAACCCAACCCAAAGGCAATATAAAGTTTATGCAAATATGTTGGGTTTTTTTAATACAAAGATAAGAGTGAAAATGGGCAAGTGTCCAAACAGCACAAAACCTTTTTTTCAAACAAATGAATACAGTCCTCCTTCATATTTGTGGGCTTGATTTTCATGAATTAGGTTATTTGCATGGCATGTGCTTGCCTTTCCCACATTTTCCTCCTCCCATTCCCTTGCATTCCTCATTCCAGGCTTGGGAGGCTTGTATTTAAAATGGCCATTTTTTTTTTCCTTTTGGGTGAGCAAAGCCCCCTTCCCACTGCTGAAGGCAAGTCCTCTTTCCCATGTGGCTGCACTTTCTTCTTTGTAATAGCTGCTGATTGACCAGGTACTCTCTTTGCTCCTATCCCTTCCTTTTCAAGATGGCCACTGGAAGTAACTAGAACTCAAGAACTGCTCTTCTGCCTTTGAATAGAAAGTACTGTTAAGCCCTTTACTGTGTCTTTTTCTCCCCCCCCCCCGCTGTGCCCCAATCGCAGGACCAGAGGCAAAGGAATGGGGAGGGGGAGCTCTGGAGGGGAATCATGTCAGGGCAGTTAATTGCAATTTTTCCACTTTTGTGAGGCTTCTGTGCCCCTACCCCTTGTGAATGTGGAGAGGCTACAGTATATATCTTCACCGGTAATGATCCTTCTGTTCTTCATTGTGTTGGAGAGTGCTTCCTACCAGCAGTATCCAAGTAAGATTTCACTATGAATCCAGTTTACTTCTGCCTGTGTAAGAGAAAGAGGGACTATTCTGACTTCAGCAAACTTGTCCTGAATGCACTTAAACTGTGATATATCTGTTTAAACCAACTTGGTCCCATCAAAGTTAAGCTAGTTGGTTATATTCAGTACACCGATGTTACCCTGTGTACTGGGGGTCCCGGGAGGGACACCAAAATGTGCTCAACTAAAGGTGGGAAAAATTAGCTTAGAGCACTGCTTAGCGTTACGAGAGGCAGGGTAACGTAGTGAGATCTTGAACCCTATGTCTGTGGGGTCGGGTCAAGTCAAGGAGCACAGAGAAGTTGAAACAATAAATGAAGTTTTATTAAACACCAGCAAAACAGTGTATGTGACACACTCACACAAGATAACTAAGGAAATAAAGGTTGGAGTGGTATAGAGGGATTTTTAGAGGGATTACTGGTTTGGGTGATACTTCACCTGTCCTGAAGCCCGGAAAAATAGAGAGCGAGGCTGGGGTGCGATGTAGCTCAGCACGTGGAGCTGAGGGGAGGCTCGCCAAGCAAAGTGGCAGCAAGGCGGGATGAAACTCGGGAGCGATCCGAGGAAGGTCTCGGAATCAAGGGTTTTTATAAGGAGAATGTGACTGCAGGCTATGCCGTACTTGGGGGAAAACAATAGATTTGGAGTTGGAGACAAAGCCTCCGAAAGGTCAGAATCTGAATGACTGAGTTATCGCAGCGGTTCTCAATAGAGCAGCCAGTATGCAAACGCAGAGTACTTGGGTATTGTAGGTTACCCATCAAGCTGCCAACGTGGGGCAGAGGCTCTCTTGTAGGTTGCATGCATACTTAATTAGAGTACTTGCCTGGAGGTCTCCTAAAGCAGCGAGTCAGCTATTTTCTGGCCTGCCTGTATTGTCCAGGAATATTACGGCGATTAACGGCCGAGCCTGATGCTTGCTTGTCCGGTGGCCTCGCAAGCACATGGAGGGGAATAGAGAAGTGAAGCCGAATATATCTTTTAATATCCTCAAAGCTCGGACTAGCCAGGGCAGTAACAATCCTGCCCCCGAAAATGGGCTATGTTGGGGACAATATCGGACATTTTCCAATCAAAAATCAAAAATCAATTTAGAGCCAAATAGGGGCTTTCAGGTTGGTAGTCGTATCACTCCTCAGGAAACGGAGTTTTGGGAAGAGCAAAAGGATTCCTATCTTATAAAGACAGTCCTAACTAAAACCTAAACCTAAACACACACACACCAATGTCAATATTGCAATAATAAACAATTAAACAATAAACAATGTATAATGTTCCGTCAATAGGGAACTGTTGAAGATTGAGCAATGGTAGAAAAATAGCAAATTCAATTAATGAAATAATCAATGAAATACGGTAAGTCCAATGCATGGGTCGGCAATGAAGGTAATCCAATGAGCAAACAGTTCAATGTGGAATGAAAGTTCGTAGTCCGGGGGAGGTGAGGTGCAAGCAAAAGTCTTGGCACCCCCACCTCGCAACAGGAAAAAGTCTTGTAGCTGGAGTGGGCGAGGAAAACATAAGTCCATCCAGGCAACGGAGCAGGAACAACAACAAAATGCCCAGGTCGGTGCAGCTTGGCTCGCTGCAAGTTCAGGAGCAAAGAGTCTAATTGCAGAATTTGGAGCCTGGAATAGTCCATAGGTTTCCTTGGGTCAGCAAACGGTAGCAGGAATGGCAAAAAGTCCGTCTTTGCAATTGGAAGGCTGCATGGTCACCTTCCCTCACAGTCACAGGTGCCGTCAAAGCACCAGGAATCTCCAAGTCTCGGCCATCAGATGGAGCAACAACTTTCTTCGTCACCCCCTCCACGGTACTCGGGGGCGATGGTATGAACTCAGGATCTTCCTAGTCTTCTGGATCAATTGTCCTATTATAGCTTTAACAGAAGAACTGACATGATCATTATTCAATGTATACCATAAATGCAGATGGCCGGCTCAAAGCCTACTGGGTATTCGAATTGAAATTTGAAATTTTGCTCACAATGATCTGGAAGGGTTGGTGGGAGCGAGGACTTAAATAGCTCCCAAGTCTGAAGCAGTTTTGGCCATAGGAAGGCCGAGAAGGGAGAGAGGCTGTGGATTCAGAACCTGCATCAAACGGTCGGCCCCGCGGCAAGGTCTAACAACCCAGGACCACGAAGGAAACCCGGATTATGAAGTTCCCATTCGCGCGCTGGTCCTGAGACTGGGTCACCCAGAGTCGTCCCGGAACGGGGCCGGATTGAGATATCCAAAGTTGTTCCAGAATAAAGTGGGCTTCCAGTTGGCAGACAAATAGCCAAAGTCATCCCTGACAGGATGAGGTCTTACTTGGCAGTTCACTGAGATCCCTCCATCGCTCAAGCCTAGAGCCTGACTCCAAGCCTGATGTTGTATACTGAGGGCTCCAGGGTCTGCAGGAATGGTGCTGGTGGCTAGATGTAGGTTCTGAATGCACAACTTCCCTACCTCAAGAAAGCTGGATTCCGAGGCAGGCCTGAAAGATGGTCGCCTTTGGATAGGCTTTTTAATCCAAGGGGACATTTACCTTTAAACAGTTCACTACAACAACAACACCACTATTACAACTATTTACATAGCGGAACTATTTACGGTAACTGGGAGCAGAGAGGTCACCACTTCAGCTCCATTCCCTTCAGACATGGGTCGTTCACCCATTGTCGAACACCTTGTAAATTGAGACAAAGGTCTCCAACAAATTAACGGTTGGCACTTCCTTGTGACTTAAGGAAGTCTGCCAAATTACTGGGCACAAGTTGGGCTTTTTGGCGCCTGGATCGTCCGGCTCAGAGATGACTACCAATGCAGGATCAACCGGCTGACCCTTCCATTCTTTTAGTTGTATTAGTTGGTGGGTCTCTAAAATTACCTGCAAGAGTGGCAGTGCCCATTCATTGCTGGAGACCCTTTCAGCCAAATCAAAGGAGAGGCTGGTATCTAATCCACATGCCTCCCGAAGTAATGTCTTTTGTGGTATAATGGTGACCAAAACAGAGCCAAGGACTGTCTTGGCCCCTCTCAAAATCACTAGTGTCACAATAACGTGGGTGCCACTGAACATGAAGGCCAGCTGGCACCAGAACAACTTTGCAGAGGGGAAGGCAATAGCCATTTCTACCTCCATGGGGCATTTAGAATTCTCCGTTATTGAAATCTCCCCTGCTGGACTGCGGTTAATGGGAGTGTGTAATGTCAACACAGGGTGTGCCAGGGTGAGTGTCTGTGCTAGCCTGTGCTCTGGCTGGGCAGGAACCTCTTGCTGTTTAAATCCCCAGTCTCCTTTGAGATTTCCCTGAAAGATGGCATGGAGAGGAAGGACTCTCCTGGCCAAGGCTTCAAGGAAATCCTGGGGCAAACTGCTAGTTTCTAGCGGGGCGCTCAGAGCAGGGACAATGGAGAGCTTCAGAAGCTTGGGGCTGGCTTCCCCTTGCTGTGTGTTGTCTCTTTCCTGGCTCTTACATGGGCTGGCAATGTCCTGTGTCTTGTCAGATTCTGTGGGGGCTTCCTCCTGAACCTTAGCCTGGTGAGATCCTTCTAGGTGCTCTGAAAGGATCACTGTCTCAGAGATGGTTGGACTCGCACTCGGGGCTGTGTCATGAAGAGGGGCAATCTGTCTATTTCTAGTGCACCCTGGGCGCTTGTGTTCTCTGGAGGGCTTAGGTTAGGTTCCCCCTCCGCCATATCCAGTCAAGCGGATAGCGTCAGAGGTGGGCTCACCCTGTCTCATCAGGTTAGGGAGCAGCACTTTTGGCACTGCTCCGGAGTCTGCGGGAGGGGTGGCAGGGGTCTTTTCCCTATTGGTCCTAGTGCCTGCCTTCACCCTAGATCTACCCCATCTGTTGGGTTTCAGTCGAGCCACAATCCTCTGGGGGAGATCCTGGGACCGAGGGCACCCCTATGCTTGCAGATCCAGGTTAGGGTAGTATCCAGCCAGAGGTGGGCCGTCGGTTATGGCCTGGACCAGCTATTTACTTCTTGCCTGAAGCTGCTTATCTAGAGCTTCCAAAAGCTCTGATGTTGGCCGCTAGTCGAACTGGTTCATGTCCAGCCCGAAGCTTCTGAGCATGCCCCAGACCCTTACTCTGTCTGAGGAGTACGTCTGGGCCGTGGGATCATACCCGCCAGATGCCTCCCAGGGAGAACCCGAGTCAGAGGGCTGTTTGGGGGCAGTTGGCTGCTGTGGGGGACTTCCTGCCTTGCTGGGCTGTCTGCAGAAATCCTGTCCCTGCCACTGCCTGTTGTCCTGTCTAGGTGGCGGTCGCGAGTTCCAATTCCCTCGCGGAATGGAATTTGGAGCCGTTTTCCTATGCTGGGAATGGGGCCCATAGTTCGAGTAGGTAACCTCAGCTATAGGTTCCCAATTCCTGGTGTCCTTCCTATGCATTTTGGGGGGAGGTCTTAGAGATCCTGCCTCGCGCAGCAGGTCAGAGACCCGCTGGAGGTTATTCCCAAATTCTTCCCAGTGGGTGGTGGCTGGATCCACCAAACCTAAAGCCATCTTGGTCTCATGGTTAAGACCTCCGTACAAGAGCGTCTTAAACTTGAGGCCGTTAAAGTCGTAACAAAGGGGTGTCAAGGGGACCTTCTCGGCCAGAATGGCGAGGAGCTGCTTCCATGTCACGTAAGCCTCAGGGTTCTCATGAGGACCCTGTTGCTCCATGACATAGAGTGCACCTGCACTCTGTCCGGGCACAAAATCCTCACTACCTCTCTCATCCAGTCGTGGTCCTCGAGCCTAACCAAGCCTTGAGCTGCCACGGCCGATTCAAGAGTAGGGAACTTGGAGGGGGACATACAAAGCCGAGCCAACTGGGCCAGGTCCTGACCATTGGCTGTCGGGTGAGAATGGATCACCGCGTTCAACCACATGATCCTGGTGGTTCTGTTCAATGGACCTAACTGGTCTGCAATAGCTTTGGCCTCAGTAGCTCGCCAGGGAACCCTGGTCTCAGTGATCTGCGTCTCCTGCGTCTCTTGTCTATCAGAACTGCCTTCTCCAAGGGGGGTGGTCCGTTTCGTCACGGACCGTGTCTCTACAGGGTTGACTGGGACCCTAGAGTCACTCCAGTCTGGATTGTGGGGAACAGTTGCCCAAGCATCCTCTGGCAGCGCCTCCCCAGAAAAGTCCCCCGGAAACATTGGGAGCAGCTCCGGGCACACAGCCGAAATTAAGGCTTTGCGTGTTTGGAGCTGGGTCTCCAGTGCAGCTATCTGTTTCTGGCAAGCTACATGGCTAACAGTCTCCTGCTGTTCTCTTACTTGCCCCACCATGAACTTGGCCACAGACCGGGCATGATCCAGCTCAGCCTCTAAGGCGTGGGCTTTCTCCTCCCAAGTTTGCACCACTACCTGGATGTTGCTAAGCTTCTGTGCTGACGCCTGCGCTACGGACGCAAAAGTTACCTTATCCGCGCGCAGCATTTCGACCTAGGCCTGAAGCGGGGCATTCCCCTTTTCTACGCTAGCTAATTTCTCTCTGGTTTCTACCAGGGCACTACTAGCATCTCTGACCGTAAGCAAAGTCCCCAAGCGGCTAAAGCATCCTTAGACAGCCTGAATGGGTTCTTTGATTTACGTGCCAGGATGTACGCTTCACGGAGTGTGGTAAAGGGATCAACCGTCTGGAAGATGGTGTCTTTCCAGGGACATTTCCACTTACTCAGCACCATCTCTCTAGTTTACCTCTGACCTCTTCGTCCAACATGAGGTCCTTGATGGTGACCTTACTACTCTCTGCCATTTTACACACAAACCACAACTATCTCTAACACTACCTACAAGCTACAAACTACAAACCACAAATGGGACCAGGAACTGGAGTGACGGGAAGGATCACCTAGACCCCTGGGGGACTGAAGGGAAATGAACTCTGCGGAACTTCTCTAGGGAAGAGGGACGGGGACCTATCTCCAGCCTGCCCAAACAGAGTCACTTTTGTACACCTAGACCCGGTTTTCCACCTGGCCAGCACCAGGGACAAAAGGACAAGGTAACGGTTTGAGGACAGGGAGGTCACCTAGACCCAGGGAACCATCAGGAGTACTCCGCCTACCTGAAGGGTGGAAACGAACGCTCTGGAACTTACTACGCCACCTGGCCAAGCAGTGGGGGAAAAGGGATTGGAACCTAAACCAAAACCGTTCCTAACAGTTTTTCGGGTGAGGGGTGCCTACCTCTACCTCGGGACAAAATTCTTAAAACCCTATAAAACTCTAGACTCACCCGAGATTCAAAAAGCTGGGATGCACCCACGCTTTAACAACTGCCAGCGGGATGCACCCGCATACTACTCTGAGGGGGGAATTTCTTCCCTAAGTGCTATTTTGCCTTGCCACTATGGTGTTGGATGAGTGTAGACTGTTCCTAGCATGCTAACACTCTAACACTTCGTATCCCAGCCCACGATAGACCCCAAGTTAGGGATGTGATTCCCAGGACAGCTTGTGCACACCCCTTGCTATCAGACGATGATTCCATGCCTAGTGCTAGTGACCACGCCAGGGCGGCTGACATACACAAACCAAGCAAGAAAGGGGAACAGATTTCCACCCAGATAGAATAGCTATAGAGCTCAAACGCACAGACTCCACACACATGTGTTCCTGCCTAACTGCGCTCTAACGAATTGACCGACCGTCACTTAAGTCAGTACCAGCCTGATTTGAGGAGGTTTGCGACTCCCTCTCAAACTAGGGGTACCAGGGTTGCCCACATTCTCCACCACTCTGTTACCCTGTGTACTGGGGGTCCCGGAGGGACACCAAAATGTGTTCAACTAAAGGTGGGGAAAATTAGCTGAGAGCACTGCTTAGCGTTACGAGAGGCAGAGTAACGTAGCAAGATCTTGAACCCTATGTCTATGGGGTCAGGTCAAATCAAGGAACACACAAAAGTTGAAACAATAAATGAAGTTTTATTAAACACCAGCAAAACAGTGTATGCGACACACTCACACAAGATAACTAAAGAAATAAAGGTTGGAGTGGTATAGAGGGATTTTAGAGGGGTTGCTGGTTTGGGTGATACTTCACCTGTCCTGAAGCCCGGAAAAATAGAGAGCGACGCTGGGGTGCGATGTAGCTCAGCACGTGGAGCTGAGGGGAGGCTCGCCAACAAAGTGGCAGCAAGGTGGGATGAAACTCGGGAGCAATCTGAGGAAGGTCTCGGAATCAAGGGTTTTTATAAAGAGAATGTGACTGCAGGCTATGCCGTACTTGGGGAAAAACAATAGATTTGGAGTTGGAGACAAAGCCTCCAAAAGGTCAGAATCTGAATGATTGAGTTATCACAGCGGTTCTCAATAGAGCAGCCAGTATGCAAACACAGAGTACTTGGGTATTGTAGGTTACCCATCAAGCTGCCAACGTGGGGCAGAGGCTCTTTTGTAGGTTGCATGCATACTTAATTAGAGTACTTGCCTGGAGGTCTCCTAAAGCAGCGAGTCAGCTATTTTCTGGCCTGCTTGTATTGTCCAGGAATATTACGGCGATTAACGGCCGAGCCTGTATGTGTGCTTGTCCGGTGGCCTAGCAAGCACATGGAGGGGAATAGAGAAGTGAAGCCAAATATATCTTTTAATATCCCCAAAGCTCGGACTAGCCAGGGCAGTAACACTGATCTATTTTCTTCAATGGCCAGTTATGCTGCCTGCAGCAACCAGCACTTTGAAAGAAGCTGAAAAAATTAAGCTTGTATTGAACTCTGTGGGAGTTCTCCATGTCCATGCAATGCCTGTATGCCAAAGCAGCATCAGACATGAAGCATTAATCTTTTTTGACAATAGAGGCAGTTACTCAGGAGTTCTCCTGTTTACACTATGGAATACAGATTATTAGTCCCAACTGCAACAAAAATGGCTTCAACTCAAAATGGAAACATTCTGTATTGACCATAAAATCCCAGGCATGTGTGTCTGTGAGGAGAATCAGATTCTTTTGCAATGGAGAAAGCAACAGGTCAAATTAAAGAAGCTAGCACTATGATAAATCATGCTTATGTGTTTTTATTGCTGTTTTTTTCAAAGTGGGACATATTTATAGAATGTGTGTGTTTATAACCTGCACATGAGAAAGCTTCCTAAAGACGTATTTACTTTTTTTATATTTAACTGATTTCTGTGCACTTGAAATATATTTCTGAGTGCATTCCCAGTAATCTTTTGTAATTAGAATTTAAACAGGTTCATTTGAATTCATCAGAGCAGTGCGTGTATGTGCATATAAACACATACACACAAATGCACAATTTTATATATAACCGTTTAGATAAGAAGACTGACAAAATATAACACTGTGATACTTCCACGCTGAGCTGATGGGATAAGGTGTCCCTACAACCAGTTGACAGAGCTTCTGGCCAACAACTCTCACTTGAGATAGCCAACAAACTGTTGCAAGTGTCCTAGCTTCTATATCACCTGTGATTCACAGATCTTACTACAGTCCTTTCAAAACTGGTAAGTATTTTTTGCTGCATCTTGCAGATGGGCAAGTTGAGAAAGGAGCACTAAACCTTTCCCTTCCTATGTAACCTAGTCTACCTAGTAAGTTTAAATCTAAAACAAGATTTGAATGAAGTTTCAAAGAGATTGTTCTATTGGTGGAAACAGTATTGTTATAACAGAGAGGTGGTAATTCTTTTTCCTTTCAGCAGCCCATCACACCCTCAAAACACAGGAGCAACAGTTATAGCACTATATTGTTACCAGGCCATACACCTCCACACATTGATATGGTTAAATTGGCAAAATATGATTTAATTGGCAAGATATATTGATTGACTTTACTATAAAATGTATCCTATGTGACTGTATGGCCAAGCTGGACAAGAGGAAGAAACTGGCTCAACATGTGCACTGCAAAGTAGGTCAGAAACACTCCTAAGCATAGCCAGGTCATAGGAAATCAAACTACTGATTGTTTCAACCCTTCTTCCCACCAACCTGTAAATCTCTCCATTGTTCTCACATCTGTCCAGAAATTACAGAGGTATCATGATGGCCATTAGTCCTTTGTTACCTAATGTTAAGATATTTAACCCATACCTGATGTCATTGTCAGCTCTGCGAACTGCATTGTTTACTCAGCTAGACAGCCATTCATACCCTTGCCCTCCAGGCAGAAATTGATTCTAGCTGTCTAGACACACTACATCGCTCGCTGGTAGTGACACTGTCACTCCAATTCCTGATCATGTACTGTTCTTAGACACAAATCTAGGCCACATTACTGCTTCTTCACTGCTCTCCAAGACCAGTAAATATTACCCATGACAGCTTGAATCTTGCTATCCAAAACCTTTCCTACTTTTTTCCCTTCAGTTAGCCTTGTGTGAATGTGTGACTGTTTGGATCTTGTGTGTATGCAATATATTCCCCTAATAAAATACATTTGAATTTACTTTTGAATCTCTGGCTGGTTCTTTCCTGTCAAGACCCTGTAAACATTGTTGGAAAGATCTTGTTAGCTTATCCTTCTCTCACAGGCTTCATGATTTCAACTAATATTTCTCATCTTTGCACAGAGGTATTGGCATCACAGGTGGACCCTTGAGTCACCCGCATTTTGAGGTAACAAGATTCCATTTATCTGCCATGGCAACATGTTGTATAATTATTGGACTTATAGTTCAGTGAGGCACTAGAACTCTCTAAATTCCTTTCTCTCAGGTTCAAATCTCAGGATTCTGTAGGACAGAATAATGGCAGTTGAAATAGAATCATAACCCTATTAATTTCATAATGTGAATGAGTTTCTGCTTTGGCAGGCTAGAACACCCTCTGGAGCAGGTCGTGGAGTGGCATAGAGGACTGTAGAATGAGCTAGGAAAAGGAACGTCTATCATGCTAATGCACAGATGCTCACACAATTTTGGATTTAGGCCAGGAACTCTCTAATTTTCAAGTTTGTGCTTGTGACCACTAAGTACCCTTTAATTCCTTTGCTAATTTGTTTTTCAGATTTTTATGTTAATGTTCTCTCTGTGCCATGCTGACAGCACTGACGTCAATGCAAGCTTGAGGTCAGTGATGTCAAAAAAATCACATGTATACTAGGAAAAAAAAGAGCAAGTTGATCTGTGCTAAATCACGACACAATCTGACCTTTCCCGAATCATTACATGGTAAACTCAAGAGTGGTATTACATAGAACTTCTCAGACATATCACTCTGTGTCTCTGCTGGCTACCAATGACCTGAGTGGGCCAAAGAGCAGCATGGTCAGAATAAGTATGCATCTCATTAAAAGAATATTGCTTTATTCCATGCCCTATTAACTTATTTATTAAGTTGCTTCCTTTCTTACATTTCTCCACTGTATCACAAATCAATTCAAAATGGCTCACAGATGCATTGTAACGAGATCTCAGGTTCATCAGGAAGAACCATTGAAATAGTACCCATATCAGAGAATCAAAGAGCTACTATGTCTTGTGAACTAAGTGCTTTTCTAAACAAAGAAGCTCACATCTTACTGTCTAAATGTCAGGAGGGGCGTGACCAAGCTGGCTCCTTTAGCCAGTGAATTCCAGAGGGAGAATACTAAAACAAATAAGAATTGAGTTCTCTGAGCCGTTGACCATATCTCTGCAAATATGGAATTACCAAGCACAGCCTCCTCTAAAGATATCAGAACACTTGGTAAAAAGTTGTGGGAGGATGAGGACAGTTCTGCTAGGTACCTTGAACCTAAACCATTGGACATCCCAATTGGATTACTATAATGAGCTCTATGTGGGGCTGCCTTTGAAGAGTGTTTGGAAGTTTCAGTTGGTCCGAAGAACTGCACCCAAACTGCTAAATGGGGTGGCTACAGGGAGCATATAACTCCCTTGTTGCAGCAGCTCCATTGGATACCAGTTCATTTCCAGGCACATTTCAAAGTGTAGGTTATGGATTTTTAAGTCCTATATGGCTTAGATCCAGGTTATCTGAAGGACCATAATCTCCCATATGAGGCTGCCATATTTCAAGACCCTTTGTGGAGGCCCCTCTATTTAACCTACCACCTTTAGAAGCTCCTGCCAGGCACTAGAACCCCATTACAAAAAAGGTTGATTACCCCTCTTTGCTTTCTTCCCACAAGCAGTTTAAGATTTTTTTAAAAAATCAGCAGGTTTTTTAAGACTAACTGCCCAAGGGGACTGGGGCTTGCCAAATTGTGTTATATTATCTATCTGTGTTTTGTGTATTTGTTGTTTTTATGTTTCTAACTGGTTTTAATTTTATGGATAGTTTAATTATATTTTTAACTTTTGTGTTCGATATATTTTTTTAGCTATGTCTCAAACTGCTAGTCCCAAACTACTAGCACTACTACTACGACTAATGATAATAACCACATCCAAGCCTTTTCTGCTTCTAGTATTTATTTCCCGAAATTTACCTAAGGATATGTGGAAGGCCTGGTGTGAAGGGTTTTAAGCAGTGGCATAAGCTGCATCTTTAGAGTCTGATTGATTTGGGAGTCTTCTTAGCTTTTTCAGGGTTAGCACCATTAGGACTGGAAGGCATAAGGTAATCTCTGTATGGGAACATTTTATGAAAACACACCTATTCCTATTCCCTGTTCATCTTGAGTTGATGATCAAGTTGCATGTAAAAGGAAGATTATCTGACAGGGGAAACCCAGAATTAGAAGCCTTGTAAGAAAAGGCTGACCGAGAGATACTGCAGTGATTTACTAAGACATTTGTTTCTATTTCTACATAAGCAAATAATCATAAAGGAATGGAAAGAGGCACACATACTTACAAGTTTGGGTGCCAATCTTCTCATTCAGTTTCAACACATGCACATCTGCTTTCCATTGATGACTTGTGTAATGGACACATATACAGCATAATGAGAAGGAGAAATAAGGGATTTCACTTCAAAAGACATATACCTAGAAGAAGGGAGCAGGAAGAAAATGAATTCTCTAATCTTTCAGATTCCCATTGCCTCCTGAGGAGCTCACCTATGCATACTAACAACATAGGATTCTTTATATGTTTACTAGTCCTTTGGGTGTTTGATACTCATATTATCAAATTACTCGTGGTTAGAAATATTCCATTTTTCAGGCACTCTGTTGGGAGTTAAGGGTTAATTAACTCTGAGTATTTATGTTCCTTTATATCCTATCTGCAGGAGCATCTAAATTCATGAAATGGAACTGGGCAGTTCAATCAAAAATGATCTCTGATTGAGTTGCTTGCAATGTGAAGTGCAAAGCAGAGTGAAAAGGATTTCTGACTCCCAGTTGCAAATGAAAGAAATTGACTCCATTCAGCCCTTGTTAATTCAAAGTTCATGAAAAGTTCTGTCATCTGGAACAAGTGATGTGCTCTGAAAAAGTTGTGTGAACTGGGATCTGTTGCTCGTCTGTGAGAAATGTCCTTCCAGCTCAACTTTGTAAATTAAATGAGACTAATCCAACCACAGTAAGACACTGAAACATTAAGCCTACTCAAAGGTTACTTCTGAAGAGTAACCTAAATGTATTGTCTTTAGCATTGAGGATTGTGTTTCTAATCTTGTTTTGGAACAAGAAATGTTTTCAGAGCCTGAGGTCTTTCTACCTTTGCCAGGCTATGGCTACTATTACTGCTTCTTCTATAGAATAACTGCTTCCTACAATTTCTTCTTACAATAATTGTTTCTTCTATGTGATTGCATTAGTTAGGCTTTTCAACAGTCCCCAATTCTCCTAGGCTTCAGCCTGGACATGAGGGATGTAAAGAATATTCACAAAATTTCTCATTTGCAATGAGACAGGCTGCATTGAGACAGCCTGTTGAGAAATCACTATCTTCCATAAGAGTGCTTGCCTCCAGTGGTAGAATGAGATAAGGACTGGGATTTTTTTCCCCCTACAGTCAAAGTTTCTATAATACGTGTAGAAATTCTTTGCATAAAACTACTGTCTTTCTGCTTTGAGAAGCAAAATACACAACACCAAGCAGAGAAAGGCTGCTTGATGGAGGAGAAAGATGCCAAGAGCACATATAGTATTTTTAATTTGTTAAATTCCAGAGAGCAAGAAAGCAGCTATCATGGTTTTGCACACCATGTGCAAAAACTCTATCTTGCAAATGGGAGAATTCTCCTCGATACTGACAGAAAATATTTCTCTGTCTTCTATTTGAAAAAAATGTTTTGATTTCTTATTCAAATTAGACAAGTAAAGATGGATATCTGTGCCGGATACACAGTGATCTGTGTATCTGTGACTGCAGTTACAACATTTTATCTGATGAAAATCCAGTTCATTTTTGGAATCTTGGAATGCACTGCTCTTATATAATCACTTGCATGATTATATCAGATCATAATTGTCTTAGAAATATTTTTTCCCTGTAAATAAGATCTTGTGCATATAATTATATGAATCTGCTTTATCCTGCTGCAATAACAGATCAGTTGTGCTGCTTATGTAAACTGCATTGAGAACATTTGCATCGTATCACATTTCCCTCACTTTGGTCTCCTTTCTGTCAGTACAACAATCTCACAGATGTAGCATAATTCATGTTATCAGGAAAGGGCAGTAGATTTTCCAAGTTGGCAGCTGCTGAATATGTGATGCTAGCCATTTTCTTCAGTCATGCCTTGCTGTTTGCTTGGCAGGTGCATTATCTGTAGCTGCCTGTTCTTAAACAACTTTTAAAAAAATAGAATTAAACAAGGAAGATTATATAGCTTAATATTTGAGTGTATTTTTAAAAGGGTTTTATGAACAATATAGTCAAATGTCACTCCACCCTGCGTAGCTTTTAAGGTATTGTCCCACAGTATGATCTGTAGTATGTTTTTGTAATTCATTGTGCATTGCCACTCCACAGGACCACCATAGTTTCAGATATAAAAATTACAGAAAAAGTATTGTTTCAGATATGAAAATTATTAAAATTCAATGTGAAACCAATCCTCAGAACATTTTGAGGTGGAACTGGAATCATGTCCCCACCCCCAGTAGCAGAAGGACTCTGCTCGAGGGGAGTTCCTTCCATATGATATTTGGACATCCACACTGCCATCTACCCAACATATCACAAATCCATGACAAGAGCCTTAACACTCTGTGCCTTCTATGTAGCATTGATGGAAGTTCAGGAAAAATAATAGCTAATTACTAGAGAAGCTGGTGG
Source organism: Cyclura pinguis (assembly GCA_030412105.1). NCBI lineage: Eukaryota > Metazoa > Chordata > Lepidosauria > Squamata > Iguanidae > Cyclura > Cyclura pinguis. The sequence continues at coordinate 118,822,025 of CM059601.1, read as the reverse complement.
GGGGACCTCAGATATCTCTGCTTTAATGGTTTGAGTTGGATTGAGAAACATGCTGGTAACCAGTGAAAGTACCTTAAAAATAGTATGTTTTATGGGTATTTTGGTCAGTGTCCAAAAGAACCCTAAAGTGCTGTAAGGTTTTGATACAGAATCTTCCATATCAATGCTTATGTCAGGATTAGTTTCTTGAAAGAATTGCTGTCTGTTATGACCTGCCCTCAGGGAAAAAAGTTTATATTAGAAGTCCCCATCACCTCTACTGATGAGTTTCTACATGGAAAACAATGCTCATGGGAGCTTGGAGAGGTCAGGTTTTTATCATGGAGATGTTCATCTTTTCTCTTAGAATCTAAATCATTTTTAATCCACATCAGTCCATGTGGGGCCATGCAAGACTATGATCCAACAGTCCCCCTGAAATGTAATGCATTCTCCTCTTTGCATGTGAAACGTTTAGGTTCAGAAATGTCAACTATGCTGATTGCAACTGATGGTAACAAAAATGTCATTGTAGTCGGCTGTGACAGAAGCGAAATGAAATAGTGTAATACACTTAAATAGTAGGAGGGAAAAAAAATAGGTTAAATGTTGGGAAGAATTTTCAAACTGTTAGAGTAGGCCGGAGTTTAGTGAGGGAAATGTAGGATTTAGCCCATAGCAGTTGGTTTGGTTCTTTTTTCCCATTTCTAGTTAGGATTGCTTTCTCTTCCTACAGTAATCACAGACAATGAGGGAAATCAAAATGACCTCACAATGATTATTGTTGTGATGTCCCTCAAATTTATAGTGGCCCTGTCATACATTTTTATGGCAAGATTTTTTCGCCATGTGAAAAGTAATTTTTAGGCTGATAGAGCATGATTGGGACCAGTAGATTTCCATACGTGTGAGCATTTTAACTCTAGCCTCTGTTACCACTCCCTACACCCCCCATTCTGTAGGATGTGCTATTTTCATAACTGGACATATTTATGGCTGAAAAATATGATTGAAAGCACACTGACCAGAACAGTATGTTGCCAGGTCAGGCTGACCTTAGGAATGGCCAGGTCACAAGTTCAGAGAGAATTCAGCAGGAAACCCAAATGCTAATGAGTCTGTGCTAATCTTTTCAATACCTCAGGTTCTGTGCACACCCAAAAACAATGGAAGTGAAATTGCCTAGGTGAAGCAATCAGGGGCCTTCCCTTAATCTCACCATATGGATATCTTCCCTATACCCTATACCCAACCAAGACTTTAAGAGATTGCTGTGACTCCCATCAATGTTTTGTCACCTAGAGTTAGGGCAATCAGTCCATTCTAGACTCCTTTGTCAATCCCATGAGAAAGTCATTGCTGCTATGTCTATATACCCCCTTCAGGGTAGGAAATAACATATATAAACCCTATTTTGGCACCAGCAAACTGTAGTACTTGGACATAATGCATGGGACTCAGGCTGCTGTTTGTCCTTGCTATCTTCAGACATTGGCCCTTTCCACACGAGGCAAGTGAATCACACCTTGCTGTTACTTACCAATTCTTCTCTCTTCAAAGCAACATGGACTTTCCCTTAAGCCCTTCTGCAGGACTCCTCTGTTTGTTGCAGGGCGAATTGGAGCACTGCGAGGTCTGTAGATCCACACTGCTGAGGCTGAAAATGGTGGCTTCCTGTTCTTCGCGGGTCCGGACCAACCACTGACGCTGACCATGCCCACAGCCCACCCTCTGCTGATCACAGGCTCACATTGGTGCGAGCCTGCATATCTGCACAACTGAGCACGAATGAAATGGCGTGCTCCAGAAGATTGAAAGACCGAATTTTTCCGGTCTTCACTTAGCGCACTGGAAGACCACTTGGGGGTGTTTTGAATCAGACTAAGGTGTGGAACTAAGGTAAATAGTCTGAACCTAGTCCAATCCAAGGTGCGGACAAGCTCCGTGACAGGACACCTTGGCCCGTTTTAACTTCCTCATGCGGAAAGGGCCATAGTTTGAGCCACTCTGTTTCGATCTTCTTCTTCAGGATCGGTAACTATCATCCTCTTCATCCCTAATCTCCCTCTATCCAACCTTTCACACCTTGCTTTCTGATGGCCTTGTATGGTTCTTAGAGTGTCTGATTCCCTGTGTTTGTTAAATCCAAATAAAATACTTTGTTTGAATTTTACATGGAGTCCTCTCTACAGTTAATGCTGGTATACAGAAGTGAAAGATCTTGCCATTACCCTCTTCTTGCAGGCCTCCTTTGAGTTGTAATTTCACCTAATTCTTAGGAGTTGTTGGGATTTCCAGTCCTCCACCTCTTAGGGTAACACCTACCTAGAAGCAATTAAAAGAGTAAGAAATTATCAGTTAAATGTATATATTTTTCAGTACAAACCAAAAAGACCAACTTAGAGGAAACTTATGCAGATTCAAGTAACTGAAATTATATATACACTATAAACACCAAATTCACATGATTTCTATAAATACATAAATAAATAAAAAACAAGAGACTTTGGCCATTTCCGCATGGGGTGAGGGAATCGCCCCGTGCTGGTACTTACTGGACTTCTTGGCTCCCCGGTCCGGTCCGTGGTGCTCCGGAGCAGTGCATGCTCGTCGCTCCGCACTGCTCCGGGGACGAAAATGGCAGCTTCCAGTTGGTCGAGGGTCTCGACCAACCGCTGAAGCTTGCCAGCCTAAAACCTGCCCCTGGCAGATCGCAGGCTCGCACTGGTGCAAGCCTGCAAATCTGCACCGAAGCGTGGGCAGAGAGTGGCACGCTCCGTGCTTTTGAAGGACCTGTTTTAAGCAGTCTTTCAAAATCACACTGGACGACCATTTCAGGTCGTTCGGGAGCGGGCTGAGGTGTGGAACTACAGTAAGTAGGTCCGACCCAGTCCGCTCCCAGGTGCAGACGTCCTCCCTGGAGGACGCTCTATACCATTTCTTTAAACCCATGTGGAAATGGCCATAGAGTCAAAAACAGGTTAAAGTCAGCTAGGCATGAATCACAAGAATAACAGAAGACAGGTAGTGAATGCTGTAAATAAAGCCATATTCATTTGACGCATGCTGTCTTCTTCAATGAGAAAGGATATAAGCCACTGAGGCTCAACAGTCATCACTAAACAAAAACTGAGCCGATTCAGAGTGCAGATGGTGTTTTCTGAGCTGACAAATAGGCTCATAATCCTTTACAATGATTACTCCAAAAATACTATAGATGGGTGTTCTATTTATAAGAATTCTGAAACATTTCCACTACTCAATCTCCACTTCTTCTTCTTTTCTTTTAATAATTCTGGCTACTGTTCCCTGCATGGAGTTCTCTTAAAACAATAAAACAGGAAAGTGGTTGGATGCTAGAACAGAGGTTTTAAAGCAGGGCTTCTACTGGCCAGGCTCTGGCATCCAACTTCTTGCTAGTCTCAGAACTACATTTCTGTCTCAAGCCTTGGATGATGCTCCTGTTACTGCCCTGGCTAGTCCGAGCTTTGGGGATATTAAAAGATATCCTCTTGATATCATAATTTGGCTTCACTTCTCTATTCCTCTCCACGTGCTTGCGAGGCCACCGGACAAGCACGTGAACGAGCTCGGCCATTAATTGCTGTAATATTCCTGGATAATTCAGGCAGGCCAGAAAATAGCTGACTCACTGCTTTAGGAGACCTCCAGGCAAGTACTCTAATTAAGTATGCACGTAACCTACAAAAGAGCCTCTGCCCCGCGATGGCAGCTTGATGGGCTAACTATACAATACCCAAGTACTCTGCGTTTGCATACTGGCTACTCTATTGAGAACCGCTACGATAACTCAATCATTCAGATTCTGACCTTTCGGAGGCTTTGTCTCCAACTCCAAATCTATTGTTTTCCCCCAAGTACGGCATAGCCTGCAGTCACAATTCTCCTTATAAAAACCCTTGATTCCGAGACCTTCCTCAGATCGCTCCCGAGTTTCATCCCGCCTTGCTGCCGCTTTGCTTGGCAAGCCTCCCCTCAGCTCCACGTGCTGAGCTACATCGCACCCCAGCTTCGCTATCTATTTTTCCGGGCTTCAGGACAGGTGAAGTATCACCCAAACCAGCAACTCTTCTAAAAATCCCTCTATACCACTCCAACCTTTATTTCCTTAGTTATCTTGTGTGAATGTGCTGCATACACTGTTTGCCTGTATTTAATAAAACATCATTTATTGTTTCAACTTCTGTGTGCTACTTGACTCGACCCGATCCCGTAGACATAGGGTTCAAGATCTCGCTACGTTATCCTGCCTCTCGTAACGCTAAGCAGTGCTCTCAGCTGATTTTCCCCACCTTTAGTTGAGCACATTTTGATGTCCCTCCTGGGACCCCCAGTACACAGGGTGACACTTCTTACCATCTGCAATATCATCTTTATAGCATGGTTGAATGCTCTAACACTTGTCACAAGGTCCAGTCCAGCAGCAGTAGGTTTTGTGAAATCTAGCTTAAGAGAGATTTTCACATCCCTCCCTCTGCCTGCTCTGATTCCTTTCAAGGCACAGTGATAATTAGCAACTCCAGCAGCACTCTGGAGTTGCTTGATCTATCTTCTACTCTGCAGCCATTCTGGAGAGGGCTCACTTTTTAAAAAAGGCAGTTGTTACAGCAGTTTTTCAGTGCTGGCAGCCCCTTCTCTGAGAATATATGTACACATACTGGCAAGAAGATCTCCCCCTATGCATCCTTCCTATCTATGAAGAAGGAAGGGGAAGGGCAGCAGTGACAAACCCCTTCTCTCTCAGTGTGCAAGGGCCTCTGTACATTCCACCACAATGTTCCTTTTTTCCCCCTTTTCCTCCTTCCATGGCAGGAATTTATGTGGGTGCTTGGTAGGAAGCATCTGTGGCCTTGACTGACTGGCAGTCCAGGAACCTGGCCCTCTTCAGGCAGACATTATGTTCCAGCCCCTGCCTAGGAGCCGATTCTACTGATAAGATGCTTCTTGATCTTGGCAAAAACAAGCATTAAAATCTTTTTCTGTTTTTTTGAGGCCCTTTCACAACTCGTTAGTATAGCAAGATGATTCAGTTTTAACTGTCATGGGTGCAACCTATGGAATACTGAGATTAACTGTTAAGGGAGGGTATTAAGAATTCTCAGTTGGGGAGCTCTAAGTGCCTCACGATAGTACAAACTACAGGATTCTGAAAGATGTTGCTATAGGTGTCAAAATGGAATCATAAGGCTATAAAGGTGTAATGTGAAATGGGCCCTGTTCAATCCAAATTTCATGGCCGAACGCTTGTTTTTCTTCCAATGTTTCCTGATTCCAAGTGTGATATCCTTGCCCTGGGACATCACCTTTGTCCTTCTGGTCTGTTTGTGGTAACCAGAAAGAGAAAGTTCATGATGTATGGGTTTATCTGTCAAATGTGTTGCTTGAATATATGGTGGTACAAGTCATTTATCATGTATATCTCAGGAGACATGATCTTTTGATCTTTTGCAGCCTTATGATTCCATGATGTGTCATAAATTTCTTTATGAAACCTATGAATCAAAAAGCAAACTCACCCCATGATTTCTGTTCTTCTCTATGCCTCCACTATTTGTATGACATTATTCAGTTGTCATTTATCAAACTGAGTATATTGTGCCATCAGAACTAATTAAATGCTCCTTCTAAGGTCCATAGATTTTTTCCCCCACAAAGTAAAGTAAGCATAAAGAATAGATAATAGCTTCCTAGAATGAGCTCAGTTGTACTTCAACTGAAATTCTCTAATGTAATTCCCATCCACTTAGCACTACAAAAGTCACTCTTATTGTGTGATTATGTATATTTGATGTTTATTTTTAAACTATAGGGAACATCATTTTAGAAGTTTTTCCACCACATAACCATATAGATGAAGAAAAATAATTGTTTTTCTTTTCACAAGTAGGATGATGCTTCCCTTGAGAAGTGTGTTTCAAAGAGCTAAAACAACAACAACAAAAACTTTCAGAGAAATGGATGGTGGGAATCATCATTGTCTTTATTTGAGGCAATCATTTGCTTAGCTGTACCACACCAGAGAATCATGTGACTCAGCCATGGGATCAGGTGGACTGCTTGAGTCTCACACTGCCCAGTCAGCTGACTTACATAAGCATCCTGTTGGGGGTGCTTGGCTGTATTTGCTGTCCCTACCATTCCCACAGATGTGGGATGGGGCATTGGCATCAGCGTCAACATCAACATATCCTGCAATTTCATTGGAGCTCTGTGGACATTCCCTTCCCTTGGAGGGTAGAACTTTGTGTGTCTCCTGTACGTTCTAAGCTAGCTTGCCACCTTTGGGTATGATGGAGAATGCTACCCTAGCTGTAGTGCTGAAGGATAATTGCATTGACTTCTGCACATGGAATGATGTGTGGGTGGATATCTACATGCATATCTATATATTATTTTAGACACCTTCTGGAAGAAAATGGCCTGGACATATCCTCGCCTGGATTTTTTTAAAAGCCTTTTTGTGTTAAAAAAAATATGCAAATACAACACCTTTAATAACTGAGAAGTCTTTTAGGTTCCACCTATATGATGCTCCCACAAGTACCTCATGATCCAGGTAGACAGCCCAGAAACATTCATGTCTGCTTCTGTAGTTGGCTGCATGGTAGCTGCTGAGCATCTGGTGAACAAGGCTTCAACTTTGTCATTGGCCATGAATGTTTGCCATCTGGCTATCTAGCTGGATGAAAAGTTGGTGTGGCCACAGGCTCTTTCAAATGACAGGATGAGGGTAGTTGTTTTCACAGTGTTTTATACTTGGATAAAGAATGTTGAATACGAATAACAGATCTACGGTATCAGTTGTGAAGTATTTACATATGGTAACAGTGTTGGTCCTTTAAATACACAAATGAGTCAACTAGTTCTCTCTCTCTCTCTCTCTATTTTTTAATAGAAAAAGCATAAAATACAGGTGTATTTTAGAAGCGATATGGCTTACATGTGTTCTGCAAGTGGGCATCTGTACTAAAGCACCAAGTGAAGTGTGAGAAGACTACCTAAAAAAATGATGTTTAGAGCAGAATTTTGCTTGTTTGAGAGAGACCTCAGCTGTTATCAAAAGAACATAAGAAATGTCTTACGGAACTAAGGACCATTAGAAATATACTGTTTCTAACAGTGGTCATAGGGGTGCCATTTAGATAGGGCAAATGGAAGTCATTAACTTCCCCTCTGTGCAAGATCTCATGAAAATATTCTTAAATGCAGATCTTGGAAATAACATTATAAATAACAACTGACTTGCAATTAATTCTTTTTTTCAGTAACTAAGATATTACTCTGTTACATTGCATTTACACCTTTAAAAAGGGTCAATTTTACTCCCCTTGTAACGTAACTGTAGCTTTTAGTTAGTTTTATTGTTATGGGCCTTGCTAAATGATGGAGAAAGAATTATTTCCTTTTTTCATGGTAGCTCTTTTCTGCCTTATGCTGTTGCTTCATGCTCTGTTACTCAGAGCATGATACTTTCAGGCAATGATTAGATGAATGAGACAACAGTATGTTTTAAAACATAGGCTAGTGGCTTGTAACATCCAGATGTTTTCAGTAAATAATGACGTGTAACTATTTTAGGGGACTCTTGGAATTATAACTATAACTAATTTCTTTTGAAAAAGTAAATTTCCAAATTCTTTCTAAGAATCACCATATATCTGACTCCCATTGTTTGTTCTTAAAAGTTGACTATCATTAGTGTATAGACCAAGAGGCACAAATTCTTTTGCTTTAAAGAAAATATGCCTGTTTATATTGCTTTGTAACTTTTTTTGAAATAGTTAGGCCTAATTTAAGTTCTAAAACTCTTCAGCTTCTCTCTTCAGTTTCTAATCCTCTGTATGTTATCTTCATAGAATCATAGATTTGGAAGAGACCACAGGGGCCATCGGGTGCAACTCCCTGCCATGCAGGAACACCCATCAAAGCATTCCCAACAGATGGCCATCCAGCCTCTGCTTAAAAACCTCCAATGAAGGAGACTCCACTACACTCTGAGGCAGCACGTTCCACTGCCGGACAGCTCTGACTGTCAGGAGGTTTTTCCTGAGGTTCAGGTGGAATCTCCTTTCCTGTAGCTTGAATCCATTGCTCCTTGTCCTAGTCTCTGGAGCACAGGAAAACAAGCCTGCTCCCTCCTTGACATGACATCCCTTCAAATATTTAAACATGGCTATCATGTCCCCTTTTAACCTTCTCTTCTGAAGACTAAACATCCCCAGCTCCTCATAGGGCATGGCTTCCAGACTCTTCACCATTTTGGTCACCCTCCTCTGGACATGCTCCAGCTTGTTGATATCCTTCTTGAATTGAGGTGCCCCTATCTGGACACAGTATTCGAAATGAGGCCTAACCAATGCAGAATAGTGCGGTCTATCCCAGAAGGACAAAGTGCGGTTCATGGATTATGTGCAGATCTAAGCATTTTGTGTATGTGTGTGTGTGTGGGGGGGCTTAAAGGCCAAATAAACAAAAGAATTCCACCCACACAACCCTGGAGGCCTCCAGGAGCAGCAATTATTGCATGGAGCGGGGTCTCAACATGATTTAGTGACCTAAAAATCAAAACCAGAAGTAGATATCCGATTACTTATGGTTTCCAATTGTCCCCATTTTAAAAAACTTTTCCAGGTCTAGTGCAGCCCATGGGAAATGTGGAAGGTGAATGTAGATCCTTTATTTCTGTAAGTTGTCCTCCCTGCCTCTGCATGTCTGGAGGGAATAGCGCCAAGTGCAGCATTTTCCAGTTGTTGCTGTTGGTTATTATTATTCTTATCATTTTTCTATATATTCACTTTTCTTTTGAGGAGCTCAAGGTGATATACATGCCTCTGTTCCTCCCTGCTTCATCTTCACAACAACCCTGTGAAGTAGATTGGGTTGAGATACAAAGAATGAGAGGGAGAAAGTCTGGTCCAAGGACACCCAGTGAGTTCCATGGTTTAGTGGAAACCTGAATCTGAGTATTTCAAGTCTGAGTCCACCTTTGTGCATTGGAATAATGGGGCATAGCATTTAGTCATAGCATTCAAAAGCCATCTTCATCACTCCAGAAGAATTCTGCCAATTGTTTCTCTGAAACTGTAACTAGGGGCAGTTTCCCTGCAGTTAATTTGCCCTGTTCTTCAAATTTTAAGGCTGGTATTTAAAATTCCAGGACTTTGTGATAGGAGGTAGAGGAAACAGATTATGCTGCAATGCTTTCAGTCAGCTCTGCTCCACAGTATATCCCTTAACCGCTAATATCCTCCTCTTATTATACAACTCCCTTGCTGATCTCTGGATCAGGAGGTGCATGACTAAATTAATCCAAGTTTTAATTAATGTCTTATTTTTTCCTTCAAACCTTGTCCACTCTACAAAAAAGTGAGGCATAACCCCAGGTGTGCTGCTAAGACATAACAAATCCCACTGTTTTGTAATCACAATCAAATTTATAGTAGAATTGAAGCTTTTTAGAAAGTGTTGCTTAAAAGGAACTTTAGTGCCAATCAAATACCAGAGGAGGGGGAATGGAGACTTCTAGTATTTTCTGAATCTCATGCTCACTTCCTCTTAAACTGTCAGACCCCATTCAGTTTTGGTTTTGAAAGGAAGAGGAAGAGGTGGGACTAAAATTTGTTGCTGCACTATTAGCCAGTGTGTGATAACTGCTTCATTTCAGGGAAAATCTCTTCCTCCCTAGTTATATGGGTTCGAAAGCTCTCTCTGAGAGACCTGACTGGTGCTGATGCTGTCTCATTTCTTCACTGATTGAAAAGCTGGTTCTTCCCTCAAGTGTTTCGATAAATTTTTACACAAATGTATACACATTATTATATACAAATGTATTTGTATATAATTTGGGTCCCAAATATTTGGGAACCAAATATTAATTATTTCTGATATTTACTCACATGGGATCATGTTGACACTAGCACCAACTTTACTTACAGTGAAAATTTTAAAGGAGTCTTCCAGACTACAACAGCAGATCAATATTTTGGAGAACAGTGTGCAACGGTAATATACTGCAAGCTTTGAGAATTTTCCATCACATCTCTTTCACTTTCCTTTTGATTTCTTATTTTCTTTGTTTGCTTTTCCTCCCCATCCAGCAAGGAGAAAAGTTCTAGGAAAGTTTCTTGCCAGTACAGCCCCTCTGTCACTTCAGAGTGTGTGCGTGTGTGTTTTCTCCCTGTTAGGTCAACACAGATATCTTCAATTTAAAAAATGGAAACAGAGTTTGTCCATATTTCTTGTGAAGTCAGGACTGTCTGCTGGAACAAAATCCAATCAGTCCTGCCTTCAGGTTCAAAAACATTCAAAAAGTTAATGGAAAATAAAGAGGTTTCTGATGCTGTAAAAAGCAACAACACATATTTCTTTAAAAACAGAAAAGAGAATGAGGTATGTTGAATAACAACAACAACAATACTAGCAGCAGCAACAACAAAATATATAAAGCATCTACATTTTTCAGAACTATTGCAGAGATTAAGACAGTTGCTTCCTGCAGAGTCAAAACTGAATAGACAATGATACAAGAGGGAAAAGATGAGCAACCATATCCAGGTACCAATTTTTATAAAGCATGAAATTACAATGTAGTCTAATAAGGGGTAATAACAACCATCAAGCATTTCCATTCTGCTTTACAAATTCTATGTTGAATCCATGCTGTTGCAGTATTCCCACTGATGTCTCACTGTATTGCCACACTGATGTGCTGAATGGCCCCATTGTCCCCCATCTGTCAAGACGTCTCACAGCCCAGATTTATGGATTCTGTTCAGCATTTGTAGTGCAACAAATATGAGTGGCATTGCAGTTAAGGTTCTCTTCAGCAACGTTTAGGGCATATGTCCATGACTTGCATAAATCTGGTTTAAATCTTCACTTCCTGGAAACTGTAGCTTAATGAAATGAGCAAAGGATCTCCATCAAATGCAATAATGGAAAACAACATTGGCATTTTTTAAAAAAAATATTCAAAAATGATGTTTCTTGAGTTTTGGGTAACTTTGACAAGAAAACATATCCAAGAGTAGTCATGTTGACCATACAGCAGAATACAACATCCAAATTCCACAAAACAGCAGTACTTTTATTGGGCCAACCAAAAATGCACAAAATACATCATCCAAGCTTTTGAAGTTCCACTGGCTTCTTTATCAGACAAAGGCATTAAAAATCATACAGGAGAGAGAGAAAAAGAAAGAAAGAAACGACAATGTGAGTCACAGACCTACATTTTGTCAAGATGTTGTTTTTGTTGTTGTCAGTTAATATGGTCTGGAGAGATATCAGTGCAAGCAGAGGTCACTCCCCTCTTTGACCATGTGGGGACTGGAAGATAAAGAGTTGTAAAATCCAGGCAATAAAATTTCAACTCCGTTAGCAACAGAAAAAGTAACTTCCCTTGAAATCCAGCCTGTTTATGTCTGATTGACTGCCCCTTTCTTAGGCAGAGAAGCTTCTGTACTGTTATATCTGGAAAAGCTTCCAGCTGCATTATAGGTAAAACCTGCCAATGCAGTCCCGGTGAAAAGGTTTTTACTTTTTTTGGAGGCAGATACCTCAAAGAGGTAAGTCCCAGTCCCTTGGCTCCCTCTTTAGGAAGAATTCTGGACTGACATGAATCTACACAGTTCAGTGCTTCTTTGCAAAATTCACATGTGGCATTTTTTGTGCACAAAACAACAATTTCTGCATAGGAAACAGCATTTTCTGTACAAGCAATAATGTTTATGCGTAGAAATATAACTTTCTGTGCAGAAAATGTTGTTTCCTTTACATAATATATTGCAAAAACATCATATATAATTTTTGAAGAGAGCAAGTATTCAGCTATAGCACTTGACAGCAGCTTTTTATGCACAGAAATATTATTTCTTGAACAGAAAATGATGTCTTTTGTGCAAAAATACCATATGCAAATTTTGTGTGAAAGAAATCCTGAGCAACAAATAGTCTTCACAAACTACATTCCTTTCTTCAAGAACAACAATAGCAGAGAATTACATCCCGAATCAGAAGTCCACATATTTTTCAGATAGTGGCTACATTTGGACATAACAATAAACCAGAGATCTCTAGAGATCCTGGCTTATGGAATATGAGCAGTGTGCTGCTCGCGTGCTCCTCATCACTCCTACTTTCAGTGTGAGTGGCTAAACAAGCCATGAATCTTTGCCTCTTTGATTTATCCTGCCATCCAAACCCAAAAGAAAATACATTCTTGATTCTCTCTCTCTCTCTCTCTCTCTCTCAAAATCTCTCTCCAAGCCAGGGAAGGAATTTATAGTTTCTTTTATGATTTCTTTTTCTGGCTTGTTGGCAGATGAAGGTGAAAATATTAAGCCAGAACACTGGGTGCTACAAGGTTTGGGCAATATGATAAACAACAGAAGAAACTTGTTCTGTAGATTTTTTTAGACTGTGTTGTCCCCAAGTGGGAGTAAATGATCAGGGTGCACTAGCACACTGCTTTTTCCTTCGTAAGTGAGGGTTCTTGCAGCTCCTTATCTTACCTTTATGTCCAAATGTGGCCTCTGAAATGTGTATGTGTTAACTGAGGAACAGCTGCTGATGTGATGGTGCCCCTCTGATTTCCATGTGTTAGACCCCAGTTCATCTGAACTAGAGATGTGTGCCTCAACCATAATCCCCTCCACACATCTTCTCTCAAAAGATTACTGTTGTCTTCTCTGCTGCCTGTTTTATGCCTTCTCTGTAATTATTTTTGTCCATTCTTAATCTATATACTGACTGCTCTGCTCAGTTAATTGTTTAATAGAATACATGGAAGCAGCATACCGTACAGTACTATGTGTATGTTGAGATATACATATCCTTTTTGTGCTTTCTTTCTATCATTTCCCTCCCTTTCCTTCTCTGTGGTGAATAATGCTTCTCATCTTCCTTCTCTTGATGTTTCATCAGACTGAGGAACAACAAAGGGGCTCCTGTTTGTCTGTTTGCATCTGAAGAAACCCAAGAGAGTCCTGTGCCACTTTCAAGAGATGTACTTCAGCAATCTGAAGCTCCCCTTGAAATGTAACTGGTCCTCCACAATAAGCTACTTTGAGGTCAGTAAAAAGAATGTCCTTAGAGAATGAAGAGTTCTTCTAGAGCTCTCCCTGCCATGTTTTAACAATGGATGATTTACAGCAACAGTTACTTTGGGTGGACTTTCTTTCCTTCCACTTCTCCCATGCATGTGTATATGGATGTGCACACACACACAGATTCTGCAGTGTCTATTCCACACAGCCCTCTTGTATATGGCTATCTATCTATCTATCTATCTATCTATCTATCTATCTATCATCTATCTATCTATCTGTCTGCCTCTAATGTGGAAAGGGGACTGATTTGGCTTAGAGGACTACTACAAGAAAATGATAACTCAAAATAATAACCGGTGATCTTTCTCGTGTCCTCACCAACAGATGTTACTAAAGATAACAATGCCATTTACTAGGCAAATCTCTGCACAAACTGGTCCAGATAAGCACCAATTTTGAGTGCACTAACAAAAACATTTCCTCTGGGAATTCTGTGGTAACAGACCTTTGAAATCTGCACTGAGAATGATTCATGATAAATTTCTCCAGCATGTCTAACCTGAAAGAGGGCATAGTGCAAATAACATGAAGTGATGGACTTGCGGTCAAGCAACAGCTGAAAATCCACATGCTCTTATCCCTGATTTATCATAGTAGCGTTTAGAACAGGTATGACCTACAACACATCAGACTTGCCCACTGTGGATTTCACAAAGGAAGAGAAACCACACCTCCTTTTATACCACATTCTCTTAGAATCCAATTCAGATGTTCTTTAGTCAGTTTTTCTTACTGAAATATGTACCTGTACTTGCGTGACAAATGGTGCTGCTAGGGAAGGTACATGATTGATGGCCTCAAGGGATAGAGGCCAGAGGTTGCCATGTGAGGCATGCTGGCTTGGTCATGCATTTTGCCATGCCAGGTTTGATGGAGTGAGGGGGATTCTGAATGTCTCAACAGAGTCTGGAGGAGGGTTAACAGACAGATATGTAATGCTTTACACAGAGGGCTGGGTCACTTTCTCCTATATCCCAATATAGTCTTTCATTGGCCAGAGTGAATATTTGAATATTTGAAACACTAAATGTCTTTCATTGGCCAGATCTCTATGGGGCTGATGGTGTTAATTTATTAGAAGAAGGAAATATGATCTTCCTGGGGGACTTGCAGTATGTATATGGGGCAGACTCTATTGGTTGGCCTGGTGGGGTAAAAGGACTAAGTGGACACTTTTTGATGGCATGTAAATGGAAGGAAGAATCTATGAGTTTGGTGTATATCTTAGCACCCCTTTTGTTGAAGTGTAGGGCTCTAGAATGGCCTCTTTAGACCCTGGGACCTGCGAGGGTGGAAGAGTCTATCTTTGCCCTTACTTATGGGTCTTGAGTGGGAGTGCCATGGGTTTATCCTGTAGTAAATGACTGTTGAGAAGCAACACAATTATTGGATTGCACTCAGAGCTTAAGCGTTTAATCCAACTGAAGGCTGAGGAGGTTATCGGGGGTTGACACCAGGTGTTAGCTGGACCTACATCTAGTTGCCCCCCTAATCTTGCTCCTTTCCAGCTTCAGCACAGATTAAATAGGTTATAGGTCAAAGAAAGTGGACATTATTTAACCATCTTTCTATGGTCTCATTATTGCATGGTTGGTCATCAAACTATATTTATCCATTTTCACATTTTGCTATTTTTTGCCCGTCAAAGCCCAAAGTATTCCTTGCTATATTCATGACCGTTCTCTAAATGGCAAGATAACAAGCCTCTTCCTACCAAACAGTCTAAACAAAATCATTCTGAATTTTCCTGATGGCCACATGCTTAATCCAGGCCTCTGTTTTGTGAAACATGTCTTAAAATGACCACTTAACTTTTAAACATTTTTCTTCTTTATTTCAGTGGTGGGCTATGGTGGGTCTGGACCCTCTTTTACCCACCAGGGTCTTATTGGGGTAGGTATTTGATCTAAAATGCATTTTACATTTTGAAAGATATATGTATATGCAAAATCTACCATATATTAAAATTTGAGCTTTAGAAAAGAGCCACCACTCCCAGGGGCTTCCAAGAATAGAAATTCTCCCTTCTGATTAAAACAATTTTGCATTAGGTAAAGGATTCCTGGGGGTATCCAGGGCCACAAAAATGCTTGGGATCCACAGGTGACCAAGGGTCCATATGTTACTCAGTATTGCTTTATATGCTCAAACTTCTCTCTACTTTTGATCATAGATAACATACTTCAATCTGCATATGACGCATTTCATTTTATTTCTTAAATTCCTGAATATCATGGAAGATCTGTTTTCCTGAGCTTGACACCTAAATGTCTGTGTTTATTTATCAAGAGGTCATTCTGATGAAATTGCATTGGGATAGAAACTTGTTTGGAGGAAAAAACAAACAAACAAACAGCAATGATGTTATTCCATGGGGGAATGGCTACAGCAACAGTGAGCCACTAATACTTGAGTTTAAAGGACAGACCAAACAAAGAGATGATATCAACAGGTTCCATGTGCTTGTAGCAGTTGTCACAACAAGTAACCACTGCAGGCAGCTGGAAGGGAAGTTCTTATATGAGCAGTACCTCAATACATTAATTTATGAAGGAAAAAAACAACAACCCAGCTTATCTTAATCAATAGCAGTTCTAAATGCCCAAGAACTGGATTTGGTTATTGCCATGTTCTTCAAATTATGGGATGGGGCTTCTGCTTCACAGATATTAAGCAAAGCAAAGGCTTTGATACAGAATATTTTGCAGAATCAATAACACTTATGGGGAATGGATTCCTCACTTACTGAGGCAGTTAAACTTTTTGTAAGCTCTGGGCAGAATTAATAATTCTAATAAAGCCCATGGGTATGAGTAAGTGTATTCTTAGAGTGGTGAAAATATTTCTCTGATATTCTAAATGTTTTTAGAGGCATACCCCACAAAAACTATTTTGGAAGTCCAATTAGTGCTATTTTAAGCAATTTACCTTCTTCGCTAATTGCTACATGGATCTACTTCTCATTTGCTTTTAAGAGAACTTTATAGCTATAAACACTTTTTGCTAGCTATACATACATAAAATTATATGACCCTGGCAGCTCTATTCCAAATATTGCACTGCACCAAAAGACTGGCCTCTTTAATTAACGGAGGAGTTTCTTTACATTAAAATAATTTGTTCCGCATCTCTTACTTTGTACTTAAGTCTCAAAATCCATCATTTAAACAAAGCTGCAATCATATACCCATTCAATCCTTCAATTGAATAGATAGACATTTGGGAATAACAATAGTTCATTGCAAATATAGAAAACTGGGAGAACCACTTTGCTACTGGAATCCTAACCTGAACATCAATAATGTGCGAGAGCAAAGATACATTTTTGTAGTAATACATACCTATATACAAATTCAAATTTCCAGGGTTGTGTTGAAGAAGACATTTTCCTCTCTTCCAACAGAAGTCAATAATTTTTTTTCCCTTATAGTTAAATATATGAAGCACTAAATGTTAAAGTCATAAAGCACCATTGAGATCATGGCTGACCTGATTTGTAAATCTGTTGCCACAGATTTCT
Organism: Cyclura pinguis; assembly: GCA_030412105.1. NCBI lineage: Eukaryota > Metazoa > Chordata > Lepidosauria > Squamata > Iguanidae > Cyclura > Cyclura pinguis. The sequence continues at coordinate 118,805,396 of CM059601.1, read as the reverse complement.
CTCTTTTCTCACTTGCATGTTCACTTGGTTCCAGGTACATATGAATTTTTGTATTTTTTAAATATATTTTCCAAATGGATGCATTAATTATACATGTCACCATTTATTAAGTGCATATGTGCACGACACAGAAATATACACAGTATTGGGGGTGGGGTTTTTTTGCGGGGGGGGGAACATTTCAAAATATGCATGTGTTGTCAACCAGACTTGTTTTCTTTCATGGAATGTGGCCATTTCTGCACTATACTGTTATAGTGCTATTATTCCACTTTCAGCATCCTATGGAATCCTGGGGAGGGGCATCTTTGGCCTCAGTAAACTCCAAACCTTCCCTCAGAAACCTGAAAGACAAGACTTCTCACACATCTGTAATTGATAGCATTATTACAGTTGTCTCCCACAAATACCCCCCCCCCCCAATGTGGGCAGAAACCCATTATTCCCAAAGGGAGTCTTACAGGGGAGGCTGTGCCACCGTTTTTAGAGGGCTGATTTATATATTTATATACTATTGATTTGTATACACTGATGTATCATATAAGAATAAAAAAAGTCATATGGAAATTCTCTTAAGGTGGGGAAAAGTTTGGTGAGAGAACCAGTCTTCTTCTCTACCTCCAGCTGTGTCTGTGTTTGGATCAAGGATCATGTTTTCTCCCTTTTATTCACATTCCAATTTGAAACAATTTGTTTTGTTTTGTTTTGTTTTGTTTTGTTTTATGGGCAGTTTTGGAAATGGTGCAAACTTTCATATGCTTTTACCCATTCAAATCCAGGCTGTTGTTGAAAAGTCCAGTGTGGAAGTAAGCAGGGAAGAAAGTTTTAACTCTCTTGGCTTTGGATGCTGAAATAAAACACTGGGTCTTTTTTGGAAGAGTTTTATAGAAAAACAAAAGAAGCACTTTAAAAAAGACATAAAGAATTCCTCAGTGAGCAGTTTCAGAAGCCTTTTTTTTGGTGTTTGATAGAGGACATCCTCCAGAGTATTTGTAGCAATTTGTTTCAGGCTAAGCTCTTGGTTGAGTCAGATTGACCAGTCTGTTTTCAATATAGGGATAACAATGCTAGTCTGCTTTATAGGGTGGTTGTCAGGATTAATGTTATTATGTGTGGTATTTTCTGTAGAGAAATTGTTTCATCATTGCTGCATTAATTCTGCCTTCTCTTCCAGTCAGGTTAGTTCACTAAAATCAATATGAAAGTGTAGGAAGTTCAGCTGATTTGGACAACTTAAAAATATAAATCTATTTATCTGGGATAAATAAGCTTTTTTACTACATAGATAAGGAATTATCCCGTTAAAAATGCCAAGGTTTGTGCCTTTTAATAAGGAATGTCTATAAAAAGCTAGGCTAAATTGCTTAAACCCTCTTGAGACATAGAATCACAACAGATACTGTGGAGGTATCAAGATGACCTATTTTTATAGAATCTGGAAAAACGATAAGGATTGTGAGTGCTACACAAATCTTCTAAGCATATAGACATGAACATTATCTTAGCCCTCCATGGTGGGCATTAAATGAATGCTTAGCTACATGCTGATTTACAGCATGGTTACAATGAAGCTATAACTGACAAGGTTAAAAGTGGAAGAATTAATGCTTTGCCATTGCCTTTATGGAGGTCTGGCTATCCCTGAGGACATGTTACTAGCAAACCCACAAACAAAGAGCCTTTCCACATGATATTGTTACAGTGCTATTATTCCACTTTCAACATCCGGTGGAATTCTGGGGTTTGTAGTTTATTGAGGTCAATTACCTCTCTGACTAAAAATTACTAATTGCCCCTCCCTAAACTACAAACCCCAGGATTCCATAGGATGTTGAAAGTGAAAGGGATAGCACTACAACAGTGTAGTGCAGAAAGACTCAAAGAATTACTATAATCCAGGTTGGACATAACAGAAGTCAAGGTGGATGAAATAAAACCTGTTCCCTTCTGGAGCTGGAAAAAAATTGTAATCTTTGTTGTTTTCGGTAAGAAGACATTGTGGTGATTTCATTCCACCTTCTGCAAGTATGAAGAAGAGTATTCTATTACACGAGTTGTAACTGGTCTGCTCTAAAGACAAAAATGAGTGGTAAATGTGACATCTTTAAAGCTTACTTTAATGTGTAATATGTAACAATACAGACAATCAAAGGAAGACAACAACTATCACAATTTCCAGCTGGATCTACAAGGCAGGCCATACCCCTTTATAAAGGAAAGGGAGGTATTATTCCTCTTTTAAAGAGTTGGATCTTATATGCCACATATAGAATGATATTTTGTTTTTATTTTTTGAAAGGTGGGTTCAATAACACTAACTAATGCTATTTCTGTGGCAATAACTGCAATGTGAGAGAGAATCAAGATTTTGTTGTAATTTGTGGCAACACTGGTACTGGGCACTGAGATTTTGACATGGAGTTTAGGAATCTGTTTTCTTCTTCCATAGTTCTGGATGACTTGAATGTCCTGAGGACTTGAAGGACTGAAGGAAAATTCAGCTCACCTGAATCAGAGAGAATTTCACCAGTGCCTTCTTGTGGAACCAGTGTGGTGAAGTGGTCTGTGGCCATTTCTGCACTGGACTGTTATAGTCCTATTATTCCACTTTCAACATCCTGTAGAATCCTGGGGTTTGTAGTTTAGGGAGGCGCCTTTGAGGGGTCTTTTCTTCCTTCCCTAAGCTGTCTCACTGAATCTCATAAGTTGGTTTTTTGGTATAATAGTGCAAAAAGTACCCTCTCTTCAAGTATACTATCATCATTATCATTATCACTGTCATTATCATATACCTGAATTAACCCTTAACATACTCAAGTAATTGATGTTCTAGGGGGTCAGTTCAAAGACAGTGCCAATGATTCCCAAGAATGAGCAGTAAAGAAGTGCATATTTTTCTTCAGGACATTTTTCTAGCACTTCCTCTCCCTCCTTCCTGAAGTTTATATGTCTGAGATTGGGAGGCACTAAATCTCTGCTTAGGGTCTACTGTGTTTCTGCATTGGATGAAGGTGTGTTAAAAAAGTAAAATAAAATAAAAAGTTACACCTATGTTTTTCAAAATGCAACGCAATAGGGGTGGACTCGTGATTCAGATTCCTGAATCTTGATTCAAATTTAGGGTCTGGATTGGAAAATATTGGGTCCATGTTAGTGACAAAATTTTTACTGAGATGTGAATTACCAAGATAACTCTGGACTGAACTGAGGTCCTATACAGAGCCCTACTAAGTACTCATTATGTCACTGCTGCTAGATCCAAGCAATGGTCAATTTTGGTTTGTAATGTCACCAGAAATGTTGTTGCTGTGTATTATGGATAAGGATTGGGATAATAGATATGGACTGTTTCCTTGTTAATATGATATATATTTTTAATAATTAATAATTTCCCCCCTGTAAAAAATCCACTAAAACTATGCAGGTACATTAAAGAAAAGAAAACAACAAGATAAAGGACACCTGAAACATATGAATCAGAAATTAAAAAGTAGAAGAAAAGAAGGAAAAAGGAAAAGAGAAGGAAAAAGAGAAAGAATCTCCTTTTTTTTTCTGAATTAACATATAATTCTTAGACCAATAGGTTTTTGCTTTTCTACAAGTCCACCACATATGAAAAAAGAGCCCTCCTTATAGTCACATCCCCAACCATGGTTTGAAATATTCTTAAACATTTTTGAAAACATGTTTGGGGTTAAATACTATCCATGCATCATCTTGTACAGATTTTCATAAATAAATTTTATATCTTTAGACCACATTGTCCCCCCATTCCTCTAGCTGTATGCAGTGCCTAAAACTGTTGGCCCATGTTGTCATATGCTCCTTTCTATGTTCATCCTCTGTCTCTAATTTCAAAAGACATTTATACATTTATTTTAAAATTATATTGTCATCATCTTTATGTAACTCTAGGTAAAACTCATTTTCTCCAGACTCTGTAACAAGATCTCTCTTATCATGGTCCAATCTATCTTTATGTTGCATGTAAGCAAACCGATTAAGATCTTTGCCTTCCTTAAGAAGCATCTCCTTTGTCTTAAATTCCCAAATATCTTCTCCAAAATACAGAAGGTCCTCATAATGCAGCCTTCTCCAATTTTTAACCCATACTTTTCCGGGGGGGGGGGGGGGAGCCTCCTGTGATGAAATGGCAAACATTATCTTGGGGGGGGTAGAATTTGCTGTTTTTATTTATTCCACATTTGCAGAGGTGTCTTTCTGAAAAAATAATTTTTAAATTCAGTATGTGCCTTAACTTTATCACACCAGAGGTAACCATGAAGAGTGGAGAATTCTTAATCAGAAACATTTTGCCTGTGAGCATATGAAAAGCATTTTATGTATAACTGAATCACTGCATCTTCCCTGCTTCCCTAAGCCCAGTCAAGAAGAATGATTTGCAAAAGTTAGTGACTGGGTACATTTTGAATGCGATGAGTAGGTACTCCATATTTAGCCTGTGGCATTCTCAGTTTTAAAGATCTGGTGTCTAATAAGCCAACTATTTTCTGTACTTGAAATCACCTAAACTTGCAAGTGTTCAGTTATTGAAATAAAGTGATGTTTGCAGTCATTCATTTTATTTACTGCCAGTATTTCACAAGGACATATATGACATGTTTTCAGAAAAGATTTGAGGATGACGAGAGGGGGAAATTTAATACATTTGTTAATTAACATTAAATTATCAATTTTACCAGCTTTCCTGTTAGGCACATGGGAATTATATATGAAAGTGGCAAACACAGTTTTGTTAAGTTGCATAGGTCACAGCTGTGTGCATTTCCACTTCTCATCTTCTGTGCCTTTACTCTATAAACTTGAATTATTTGAAAAGGGATATCTTAGAAAGCTGGTCTCCTAAAGAATATAGTTGACTATTTAATAAAACATTTTAACAGTAATCTCCCCTCATGTGGGGGATTTTAAAGAACCATTCATTGACAGAATGATACATAGATCAAGCTGCCCTAGTTGGGAAAACATAACCTGTTGTTTTGGGGTGGTGAATTGATTCCTGACTGTGTTATAAACAAGTGAGGATAAGGTTAGTACCCTGTTCTTCACTAAATGTTATGTGTAAGAGTGCCTCTCAAAGATTACTTTTTGGAACTATTTGGAAATTGTAAATTCACCAGTGGGAATGCTGGTGGAACTTCACTTACAGCAGACGTGGGAATAACGTGGCTCTCAAGCAGCTCTAAGCAGCATAGCCAATGGTGAGGAATATTGGCAGCTGCGGTGATATTTGGGGTACTGCACAATTCCCACTCCGATTTTATAACATGGCATTATGCCAGCATTATCCTGGCTGCTGTGGTTAGCAGTTTGTTTCTGGGCACAATCCAAAGTTTTGGTGATGCCTTTTAAGGCTCCACATGGCTTTGGTCCAGAGATGGCCTCCTTCCTTATCAGCCTGTTTCTACCCTAACATTGAATGAAGAAGCCTTTTCCAATGTCTCAATTATGGTAGAGTGGAGTGGGGAAGGAACAGAAGGGATATCTTTATGGCTGTATTTATATTGTGTAATTCTTTCTCCCAAGTGGGTCACTGGGCAACTTCTCTTTTGCCATACCTCCCCCCCAAAAAAAAACCCTATCTTGATGGGGCAGATATTTTATTGGATAAGTAACTCTGATAGCTAGCATTATATTAGTAGTTTGAATGTTGGACTGGGATACCAAGGTTCCAAACCCCATTCAGGGATACCAGGATTTTAAGTCCCCATTCAGCCATTGAAACCCACTGGCTGACCTTGAACAAGTCACACTCTTGTTACACTGATTTCTGGGGTCCCTCAGGAGATGCCTTAATGTGCTCCACATGAGAGGGAATGGGATCTCAACAGAGCACAAACAATAGAAATGCGAGAGGCAGGGTAACCTAGTGGGGTGTTTTTACCCAGTTTTTACAGGGTCAGGCCAAGCCAAAAACCAGACTATGGCCTTTTCCACACAGGGATTTTGAAACGATGCAGTCCGTCCTCAAAGGAGGAGGTCTGCGCCTCGGACCGGACTGGGTCGGACCTATTTAAGGTAGATCCGTACCTCAGTCTGGTCTGGAATTACCCCAAGTGGTCCTCCAGCGTATTTTTGAAAGACCTGATTTTTCCGGTCTTTCAAAAGCACGCAGCATGCCACTGTGAGCCTGCTCCCTTATGCAGATCCGCAGGCTCGCACCAATGTGAGCCTGTGATCTGCCCGGGGGCAGGCTTTAGGCTGGCAAGCTTCAGTGGTTGGTTGAGATCCTCAACCAACCAGAAGCTGCCATTTGGGATGCTGGAGCAGTGCGTATTGACAGGCACGCACTACTCCAGAGTGCTGTGGACTGGACCGGGGAGACGAAAGGTCCGGTGAGTAGCGGCATGGGGCGATTCTCTTGCCTGGTGTGGAAAAGGCCAAAGAAGTCTAATAAAGGATTTTATTGAATGAAAATCTCTCGCATCAACACAATCACTCACACACTCACTCAAGACCTACTAAGAAGCAAAAGAGTGAAAACTGAATGGGGGAAGTAGTGAATAGATTTTGCCAAAAACCCCTATAATAGGATCAGTGTAAGTCAGAAATTACTTGAAGGCACATAACAACTAGTCCCATTCACTATCTGCAATTTGCCTGGTGCATCTGTCTTTTTATTACGCTTGTTTTCCTCTTGGGATTTCTTCCTTTCTTTATGATGGCTTGTAATTGTTGTTAGCTGCTTCACTCAGCACCAGAAAGGCAGAAGATCAATGTTTAAATAAATAAATAAGTGTAGCAAAGTTTGACTCTTCACAACAGCTGATGGAATAATCTGAATTGCTTGCTAAGTGATGGTTACACACATGCTCTGATAATTTACTTCCTTACAAATGAATGTATATATCAATCACCACAAAAAGGATACAAAACATGCAACTGTAAATAGATTAACAAAGTGTATGTGCTACACACAAACGATGACTGTGTTCTGGTCTACTCAAACAAAATTGTGGAGACAGGAACTGATAAATCCATCAGTTTTTATTGTACCTCATTTCTCATTTTTTCATCTTTATGCTTGTTTTGTCTCACTTCTGCATGAGTTTGCAATCTCTTGTATGGAAATGTATATATAGTTTCTTGTGCATTTCTCATAATATTTTTGTACAGAATATTTGTTAATGCATTTTCCCAAGCACTTTCCCCCAATATAATGCATTTTTATCTGTTGTTCTCACTAGTATAACACTTTATATCAGTGCTTCTCAGTTTTTTACCTTGTGACTCCTTTATACCTAAATGCAAATGCTGTGCACCTCCCACTAAACATAGTAAATGAATAAAAATATTTTATTTATTTAGTGGGTTTATTTTCATTCACACATTTATGTATATTCATATTTTAACATTTTATAAGAAAATAGCATTGTTCAAATTAGAACAATTTTATTTATTTTTTTAAAATAAATTCAATACCTAACAAAATCACTTGTATAATGTTTGCTGGTGTAACTTTTCTCAAGAAATGTTTATACCTTCTATGATGGATACGATTGTTCCTAAGTTTCTCTTCCTCCTCCCACTTTCCCATCTCATCCCCTTCTCCTCCCTCCTACCCAAGTGAATGTGTGAGGGCTGACTGTAATAATTTAATGTCCAAAAAATTTCTTGCACCTTCTTTGAGCAACTATTGTGCTTCTCTCCCTGAGGTTCCACCCTACAGTTGGAGAACCACTGTTTTTTATGGACTTTTCCAAAACATTTTTGTATGGATTTTCAAACACACTGCAAACTTTGGAAAAGTGTAAATATTGAAGTATTGAAGTGTTTCACTTTCTGTGTATGTTGGGACTGTACAGTAGGTCCTCCACATTCACAGGGATTAGTGGAACCAAACCCTTGTGAAAGTGGAAAAACCATGAATAACTCTCCACTCTCCACTCTTCTCTTCTCGTTCCCCTCTGAAGCTTCCTCCTCCCATTCCTTTGCCTCTGCCTTTGCATTGGGGGGCAGGGGGAAAAACATCCTAAAAGGCTTACTGATACTTTCCCCTCAGATAGCGTAAAGGGGAGTTCTGGAGTTCTAATCACTTCTGGTGGTCATCTTGAGAAAGGAGCACCTGACCAATCAACAGCCATTACAGAGCAGAATGTGCAACTACATGGCTGAGAGGCCATGCCCTCAGCAGTGGGAGGGGGACTTTGCTTACTCAAAAGGAAAAAAAAACTCCATTCTGAACACAAGCCTCGCAAGCCTGGGATGAGGAATGCAGGGGTTTGGAGGAAGAAAATGGGTGGGAGGAAAGAAAGCATGTGCCTTCTGAATAGCCAAATTCATGAAGGTCAATCCCACAAATGTGGAAGGAGGACTGCACTTTACAAAAGCTCACCTGAAAATAACAACACTATTTCTCCCATATCTCTAGTTGAAGTAATAATGAAAGAACAGAGCAGTCCTAGATGGTGATGTCTGTGGCAATATTTCTCAGGTGATTTGGAATAGAGGATATACTTGGCTCCCCTTGAATGTGAACAGTATTTTAAATATGTAAACATTTTTGCATTAATTAGTGGTATATATTAGCTTTTTGTAGAAAATGCATGAAATATTGTGCGAATGAATGTCCGCTCTCATAATAGTTGAAAATAAGAGGAAGCACTTGCTGTCATTCCCAAAGAAGGACACAACAATATAAACCTTAGAATATTTTCAAGAAAACTATAGTAAGTTAGGAATTACTAATTCAGAATTAATTCACCCCTCTGCTCTGCCCAAATGAATAGGCTGTCTTATGACGTAAACAAGCAAACAAATCTCTAGAATAATAGCCCTTTCTTTCCAGATTTTAAAACACGAGGTAAAATCTAGTTCCATAACTTAATTTCTGATCTTCAGTCTGAAATGTTCCATTAAGCCAATTCGCTGCTAACCCAGAAAAGTCTAATTTAGAAATAACAGAATTACAGCACTGCAGAGTGGAGGGTATCAATAATACAACAAAGAGAACAATTAGCAATTAACCATGGCATGCATCACAGAAATTTTGTCCAGCAGCAACCCGGAATAAATTTAAAAGCATGAGAAAAATTCAAGCATTCTTGTTGCTTGGTGACATATTCCTTTAAAGTCAGAAATAATCTACGTAGGCATAAAAGGGGGGAAGATCAAAAAGACTGTGTGCATGAGTGAACTGTGAGAGTCACTCTCACACGCGTGCACACACACAAATAAAAGGCAAGATGTGAATTATACTCTCTCCGGAATTGATATGATTATTAATATCTGGTTACAGAAAACAAGATTCAGCAATAATATTCATTCAAAGTATAGATTCTCACTGAAGGTTGCTCATGATCAAGTATTATCAAAGCTGCAAACATGAAAGTGGGATGGATTCAGATACTTGCAGTAAGGCTTACATACCTTGTGTTAGAAATAGCTATCTATGAAAGGAAAAAAAAATTCTAGAAGAGGCCTGACTTGCTGAAGAAGGAATGTGGAAATTATGGAAATACTCTCACTGGGGATGCTGCTCAATCCATGGCAGAATTTGACAGGTGGTACCACTGGGCAAAATACATGCCAGTGAAAGCTGGTCCCTTTCTTTCCCCACTTCTATCTCAACATACAGGCAAGAAAAAAGATATGTTGATACAATTCTGCTGGTGGTATGCATTTCTGCCTTAAAAAATATTTCAGGCTGTCAGGACAAGAAGGAAGTAAAAGAACTATGTTCAAGTGATGTGGTAAAATTATGAGCAATGCAGTAATTTTTGACATGCTGCTCTTAGAGTAATGTCCTGTACTGTACCTTAATTTGGGATTTTGATTTTCTTGAATTCATAATCCTGCCTTTATTCCTTGGACAACATTCAAAAATAAGGTCTGTTAGAACAATAACAACAAACGGAACTATCCAGGCACCTTTTCACTATAACACTATGATTCCACTTTAACTGCTAAGTGTTCACTTTATGGAATCCTAGAATATGGCATTTAGGGGGAAACATTTAGAATTCTCATCCAGAGAGCTCTAGTGCTTCCCCAAACTATATCCCAGAATTTAAAATGATGTTGCAATGGCATCTATAGTGGAATCATAGTGCAATAACTGTGTAGTACAAAAGGGCCCCTAATGCAAACATGAGCATAGTAACAATTCTCTCTCTGTGTTTGTATGTATGCACCTTCAAGTTCCCTGCCAATTTATGGTGTCCCCGTGAGTTCATAAGTTTTCTTAGGAAAGGAATATTCAGAGGCAGTTGTGCCAGTTCTAAAATATAGCCTATAGCACCTGATATTTGTTGGCAGTCTCCCATCTAAATGCTAACCAGGACTGACCCTGCTTAACTTCCATTATCAGACAGGATCTGCTGTGTTAGGATATTTAGGCCTACATGGTAACAATTAGCTGGCATCAGCCTTTTTTGTGGGCTACGTCAGTAGAACTATGCTGACAGAGACAAAAGAAGGGAAAAAGACTGTGGGTTGAATCATTTGTGAGGTTGATAAGACATTAGAGAAATAGCCAGATTGGAGCTTGCAGATTTTGTCCATGTTCCCTTGCTGCTGCTATACAAACCAACTTCTTTCTCTCAGTCAGTCTCAAAGGTGCTACAAGATCCTTTGCAATCCAGGAAAAAGTGCAACTACTAGCAAAGTGCACTAACAGGATTCTGACATCATTTTAACATGGGGTGTTGAATGAACAGTGTAGCCAACATGCACATGAGCCCACTTCAAAGGGAAGAACTATTTCCAGTGTATATGCAGTAAATGACTATAAATAATAAAACATCTTCATCATTGCAACCATCTGAAAAGAGAAATAAGCCTGTTTGCCCGACAGATTATTCACCTATCAGCAAACATAGAGTTTCATCTGTCGTGGAAATGCAATTACAATACGATAGAGCAGAATATTGATGGACATTGCTATTTAAAATATCTTACATGAGCAGAAAATAATAGCCAGTGATATGTAAAAGCAGAGGCAGTACTAATAATATTAAACTGTGTTGTATTCCAAAGGGAATACAAGTACTGAAGAAAAGGGTGTCATGTTGGAGGGATTGGTAGCATAAAGGGTTAATTGCCTATACTGTTTGTTTATTATTGAGCTAAAGGTCACATCTTCCCATTTTATTCTCACATTTACCTTCTGAAGTAGAGCAGGCTGCTAGAGACAGTGCCTGGCCCAAGGACACGTGATGAGTTTCATGGCTCAGTGGGGATCCCTCAAGACAATACAACACTCTAACCATTATAGCACACTGCTGTAAACCTGTACACACAAACACCCACAGCATCACTGAACTCATGTTACCGTGATTTCTGGGGTGCCTTGGGGGACACTTCAATGTGCTTCACGTGATAGGGAATGGAAACTAGCCAGAGCACGAGCAATAGCAATGCAAGAGGCAGGGTAACCTAGCGGGGTCTTTTTACCCAGTGTTTACGGGGTCAGGCCAAGCCAAAAACCAAACAAGAATGTCCAATAAATGATTTTATTGAATAAAAGTCTCACGCACCAACGCAATCATGCACACACGCACCCAAGAGCTATTAAGAAACAAAAGAGAGGAAATTGGATAGGGGAGTATTGGAGGGGTACAGTTGGGGTAATACTGCACCTTTTCCTGAAGTCCTTGGTCCAGGAAGGCAGCGGAGAAGTGTGGCTCAGCACGGAGAGGGCTGAGGGGATCACTCAATGGACGGAGCAATGGTCTGCTGGGATGACCGGGAGTGATCCAAAGAAACGCTCAAAAACTGGGACTATTTGTAGGGAAAAAAGTACTGGAGGACTAATCCTTTCCCGGGGAGAACAATGGGTGTTGGAGCAATAATGAAGCTCCACCATGGTAATTTCCTTTGCGTGATGGGATTGCAAGGTGTTGCCAAAGTCTCAGGATCTTCGACTGTGTTTGTTTGTGGTATGACTTCATGTAAATGTTTCTCGCTTGATAGGATATTTGCTCAACTTGGGGCAGACATGCTAATCCCCTCAAGTGGGCGTCTCGGGGCTGAGGACCCTTTGTTTATTGAGGGTTTACATACCTTGAGGTCTCCTGGGGCTATGTGACTAGGGATTTTACTGGCCTGACCTGGTTTTTGGTCATTCGACCGTGCCTGCCTATGTGCTCGTTCGAGTGACCTCTCAGGCACATGGAATCATGTTTTAATATCAAAATTGTAGACCCCGGGCTAAGGTTTTTCCAGTGGAGTAACACTCAGTAGGATTTATTTCTGTATATGCAGGTGGGTAGGACTGCAAACCTACCTAGGAATAAATTCTCATGAACATAATGCTGCCCACCTCTAAAGAAGTATGACTAAGCTGGCATTGTACCACACTATATGAAAGCTGCGTTCATAAGGATAAATCCATATTTAGAAATTCACCCCACATATGATTAAACTTAGATGAGGAAAAGAGCAGCATCTAGGACTTTGACTCTGACCCACATTGACTCTGTCCCATATCTTTACCTCTCATCTTCACAGTCATCCACAATTTGGAGGTGAATGTCGAGGAAAGGGGCTTTGCTATTGGAAATCACGGTTCTCCATTGTGTGAAGAGCCTTCAAGGGACAGGGCCCTAATCCTCATGTAATTCTAATTGCATGACTGGTGAGCATTGGAATAAGGTTATTCCTATAAATTATAAAAGATGGTAAATATCTCATGCATTTTCTTATGGAGATAAGGAGTCCCACAGATATCAGGCATCTTGAGCTCTGTGTTCCTCAGCAATCTTTGTATGTGGGTAGTACACTGGGCCACTTGGCATTTAACCATAGCCAGATATGCCAAATAGCATCAATTAGCACTTCAGGTACCTTGTCACCCTTGGCTGCTGTACAGAACTGTATCTCTTTGCTGGTATTAAAGTTCAGGTTTAAGTTCAGTTGATTTCTGTATATAAATTGGAGAGACCACCATCTTGTCTTTTGCTTTAGACACCTAAAAAGCTCCTTTGACAACCTGGGGGGAGAAGAGACTGAGTTCAAGTCAGTTTCCCATTCAAAATACTGAATGAAAATTGTTCGGGTCTAACTGGGGCAATACTTATACAACCTTGGATCGTGTATTGGGCTGGAGAACTTTACAAACAGCACTCTGCATGATATTGTCATGGTCCCACCCTTCTTCCATCGCCAGCCAGCTCAATCATGAGGTAAATCTTTGACAGGGTTTCTCCATCAATGATCCCAAGTTGTGCAAAACTCCTGTACTTACCTGCTATGTGGAAGGGCTGGGAATGTGATGGAGGCACTTCCTGCCCCAGCTCAGCATGGGAAAGAGCCCAGCTGTGCTGCAGAAGGAAGAGGTTTGTCCCTTGTGCTCCCTTCCACAAGGAGCCAGTGGGGTGTGGAGGGGAGGGCTCCCATCACACTCCCTTCCTGGCAAAGGCACTGCCAGGATCATGACTGGCAGATGACAGAGCAAGGTAAAGTGAAGAAATAGCCAAAGAGTCTTGATGAAATTCCCTTTGAATTAGAGCTACTTGGAAAATGTATACTAGCAGCTGTTTGAATTTCTTTCTCACAGATACATGGATTTCTTCCCCACTTCTAATTTCCCTAAAATAGGGTAAGTATTGCAGAGAAGCATTCCTGATTTGATTTTTCTCCTCCTCTCTTCAGTTCGGTTTTTTTGCTGGGGGGGAGGAGGGGTGTTTTTCAGTTCTGTGTAAACCTTGTATTTTAAGGTTTAGTTTTACTGATTTTCTTCTCCCCATCCTACTTCCTTTCGATTCACTAATCCTGAGTGTAAGTCAGCACTGTGCACTGCCATGGGAAATAATTTGTAACATCCAGAGGTTTGCGATAATGGACTCTTCTATAATATATGCAGCACAGCTGAGGGTTATAGTCTCTGCTCCATGTAAACAAAGGGTTAATGATATGATTATCTCATGCTACATTTCTTAAAGGCCAGTGTCATGTAGAAGCAAAAGAGATCATAGGGGCAATTGCCCAATGAGGATGACAAGTTTGGGGAGAACAGTGGAAGCTTCAAGATGATCCCAAGATGGGAAGCTATAAAACGTGGTGCCAGGAGGTACAAAAGAGACAGGCTGAGAGATCTTCAGGGTCCGAAGAGACTTGGAGAGTGATCGAGAGGGAGGGGAAGTGCTCCATAGACTGGAGAAAAGGCTCCAGGCTCCTAGATTTCCATGAACATCCAAAGACCAGAGCATCAACTGCATTGTGAATAGAACAGAAATATTCAGCTAGTCATGTTAAGGTTTATGTTTTTTCTAACCTCAATTCAATATGATGCTGTCATTGTAACTTTGTAACTACTCCTAAGTAACTCCTTAGGAAAGATGCTGTGGTAGATGATGATGCTGTGATTGAGGAGCAACTGATTGTGCAGCCAGTGAGTGAGCAAGTCAACCTGCAAACATCCCCTGCACTGGAAGGTCAAACAGAGGCTGAATTGCCCCAGCCAGCTCATGACGGCGAAAGAACCAGCAGTGATGCAGAGGAGTTGCAGCCAGCTGTGCCTATCAGCCCTCAATCACGCAGAAGGCTGAAATGGGCTGCTGAGAGGGAGGCTGCTTGGACTAGACTGAGGAAACAATAATGAGCAGCACCTGCTCACAAGGGCTATTTAAGTCTGCCAGCGTGGCTGCTCCTTGCTTGCAGCAAATTATTAGCAAGCCCTCACAACCTTTGTGGCTCCTGACACCCTCTGGATGGATCTCTGCCTCCTGAACCTTTGGACTGGACCTTGACCTTGCTGGGCTTGTGTTTTCCTGGTGTTTGGTATATTTGGACTCCCCAAGTGTTCCTGACCTCTCTCCTCCCTTGCTGGCTGTGGCCCAGCAGGGAGAGATTCCTGACAGATGCCTTCATATACAGTATAGTCTTAGAATAAAAGATTTCTTTAAAGGTTCTCTTGTTTTACACACTTTCTTTAAATGCCTTTGCTCAGTATGTGCATACACACACACACACACACACATAGGATAAGTCATGGCAGGGGGAGGGATAGCTAGGTGACTGAGTCATGTGGGGGTGAATTAGTGTAGAATGCTCTTCTTTTTCAGGCTTTCCTAAACTCAATGCATAAATTCCAGGATTCCACTGCTTTTAGTGTGTTCTTGCTTATTGATAACCTTTGCCACCTTGTTATTTGGCCACACTGATTTTGCTCAGCCACATGTGTCCCAGTTTTCAACTGTGAAATGTTGGAGGGCATGCTATAATGAATTCTTTAAGGACATAGAAAAAATATATGAGAGTTCTACATAAATTTTACCATTTATTTATTTGCATGTTCTACATATTTTTTAGTAATTTCATTTTGGAATGGATCTCTTGGGTCTTCCTTATTTCTTCTAAGCAAAAATTAATTAAATAGATAAACAGAAGCTTGCAGCCAAAGAATGTGCTGTGAAATTCCACTTCAGTAACACCATCTTTTAAAGCTTCCAGCAAAATGCCCTACAAAAATAAGCATACAGAGAAGGCTTTCTTCATGTCCCCAGGTCACCTGATGATACCAAATGGTGAGAGATCTAGGATAGACAGAAGGAAGTATTCACTCACATTGTGGCATAATATCTAAATTATAAAATACAGAAGGCTGTTACCTCCAGTTATGAATCTTGCTTGTTTTTCATGAAACTTTATGAAGCAACAATAACAACAGCACACATTTCTTCAAATCTGAAATTGAAAGAATTATCTCAAATAATATAAAAGAAAAAGAAAAAAACTCTAATGAAGGAGAAATAACAACTGTCAGATTTTCTTCTCCAGGCTTAGGGTTCTGAGTGCTTATCTCTTAAAAGTCTGGGTGTCCAACATGATTGAGTAAGCAATCTTTGCATGCTGATACTCTATAATTGCTGGTTTGCCTGTCTGAAAACTTACATTTTGTTTTTTGTTCTTACTCCTTTTCCATATTCTTTGTTTTCTTGTGACTCCTCTAACCTGCAGTCCCTTTCTCTTACTTCTCTGTCTTCTACTAGATCAAGCATTTGATTCTGCACTTATAACATTACCTATATATGCTTTACAAAGAAAACTAAACTTATCTATTTGCTCTGCTAAACCTTGTGTTTGTGTCAACAGGTGGGTGGGACTGGTTGTGGTTCAGTATTTGCCTTGCCACTTTTATTACACTGCTCATGAGACACAGCACCAGCTCTCAAAATTTTGCCAAACAATCACCTTAGGGCTGAATTAGGGTTGCTCCAACACAAATGGTTTAACAACGTAAGGAAATAAACATAGTCTTTTTTTTAATAAAATACACACAATAAGTCACAAATACTTGCACATAATTAACAGAGATCCATCTTCTTGAGTAAAACAATAAAAGGAAAAGTGCCACATGGTATTAGAAAGTTATCACATCTGCTTTCATGGAGAAGAGAGAGAAAGAAGAAGTGTGAGGACAGATTGCAGCCTGGGCAACAAAAAGAGGGCTACATGATACAGGAAGAGAATGGGCATAGAAAACAAAACAAAACAAGTTACCAAAAACATATGTTTCCATAATCACAAGTTACTAGATTGCATGTCACTCTCTAGGAGTTTAGGCACATCATGTTTATGGTAATTTATTTGTTTTTCCACACCAATTCTCTTTGTTAAACTCCTAGAGAGCGACATGTGATCTAGCAACTTGTGATACGGGTGCCCATAGGTTGCTAACTCCAATCATATCATCTAATACTGAGAAGTAATGCACACAGTGGCCATGCTACAGAATTGAGATAGGAAACGGAAAGTCTCTAATTCAAATGTGCGCTCAACTATTTACTGACTATTCAGTCAACATGCAAAAAGAGGAGTGGGTTAGCCCTTACTCCCTGTATCTCTACTTCATTGAAATCTCCCTGTGGAGAGGAATAAGGAAAGTGTCATCTATGCATGAGTCTTTTATGCGTTTTTCAAATTTGTTCTGAATTGTTCAGCAAACTATAGCATTTTGATAAATTCCCCAAAACTCACTAGCACTAGTAAACTTGAAATGTGCCTCCTTCTCCAGGTGACAAGTGTCTAAGTTATGGGGATTTCCCTACAAGCTGGCATTGCCCTTATCTCCATAACCCCACCCCTTCATCTCCATATTGTTCCTCTAGATTCCAGTTTTTGGTAGAGTACTAGAATGTGATAAATCCTGGATACTAGTTTCTGTGTGTGTGTGTGTGTGTGTGTGTGTGTGTGGCCCTTGAGTGAACAGGAGTTTCTTCATATTTCTTTTAATATCACCCGTTATTATCACTGTGACATTATTAATAGTTGGGGATTCCCCAGTCCCATTCGCTGTAAATTTAATGGAAAATGACAATATTTGTGGCACTCCTGGGTTGCTGTGACTGTGACACTCCTTGCACTAGTCTTTATTAATTTCACCCCTCCAGGTGTATGAGTTACAGCTCTCGAACTTCGCTTTACTATCTTCCACTTTGAGTGGGGCTGCTGAGAGTTGTAGGTCCATCAGCTGGAGGCAGGGGGTTGCTAAAGGTTCCTCACAAAGTTTCTGGTGTGACATTCAAATGGCAGTTTTGAAGAAGCAGGTCAGCCAGATTTATAATATTGAAAGAGGGATGGCAGGGAGGGGGATCAGCTGTGAGATTTTATAAAATGTTAAACAAGTCAATAAAATGCATGCCAACTGGGATAGTGTGCAAATAAAAAAGTGCCATGTATTTTTCTTTCCCCCATCTTCTCTCTGCTGCTGATCCACAATATTATATTCTCCAAGGGGAAGCTTAAGCTTGAAGACATAACAAAGCAAAGATCCCTTTAGGCTTAATTATCTTCCCATTCTTGTTTAGTCTGCTTTTCTGTTTCCCCCTAGTGTTCTGGCCACTTCACTTAATGATGGCAGCACCTGAGCAATTCTGTTCTAAGCAGGAAATGACATGAAAGAGAGAGAGGCACAAGGCAATAGGAGTGACAAGCTTCATGCTCTGCCTTTATTCATTTTTTGTTGTCTTCTTGTCCACCAGTTGGTGATCTTATCCACCCATGTCCAATGGGGGAGTTGTGTTGAATTGACTGAACACTTAATGACAGCTCAAAGTACTGATTATCATTCAGCTATCTTGTGGATTTCTTTTGTGACCAAAACTCTTTCCACAGCAGCTTATCAACTTCTGCTATTCCTGTGGTTCTTTTTGAGAGGTTTAGTCAGAGCTGGGAAATCAGCAGTCTTCCAGAAACTGATGAAATATTACTCCAACAATAACATATCTAAATATCCTGAAGGCACCAAATTCCATTTGATCTTGGAAGCTAATCAGGATCAGGCTTAGTTAGTATTTGGATGGGGGGACCACCAAAACATACCAGATCCTGTAGGCTATATGTCAGAGGAAGGCAATGGCAAATCATCTTTGAGTATTCATTGTCTATGAAAACCCTGTGAAATTCATATGGTCACCATAAGTTGACAGACAATGTGAAAGGACATACCCAAACTCTCTCATACGTGCATACCTATGATCTCTTGCCATTGGCTAGGCTGGTCGAAGTTGGTAGGAACTGGAATTCAACAACATTCCTAGGGTCACAAATTCCCCAGTACTACTTTATGTGTTTTTTTTTTCCCCAGCCCAGTATGATAGCCTGAAGAATATCCTTCAGTTGTGTTAACAATCTGATGAGAAAATTACTGAGGACATGAAAACTGAGATTCTACTTAACACTGGTAGATTGTAAAGTTCTGCCAGCATACTAATATAGACAGAGGTGATGGCAGTAATGGCACTAGGGACCCCAAAAGCCCTACTGGGAACATTGTCATCTTGAGTGGGGTCAGAGCTATACCTGCACACAGTGACACTGGGACTGAATGAGAAAACAGCTTGTATAAATGAGTACTGGATGCCTCCTTACACAGGGGT
The DNA here is from genome assembly GCA_030412105.1 of Cyclura pinguis. Classification (NCBI taxonomy): domain Eukaryota; kingdom Metazoa; phylum Chordata; class Lepidosauria; order Squamata; family Iguanidae; genus Cyclura; species Cyclura pinguis. The sequence goes on along the minus strand of CM059601.1, from coordinate 118,786,554 downwards.
CTAAATTGCACAACCACCAGAATAAGTAGGAGTTACAGCCTGGTGTAATGACCCAAGAACATTCCAGCCATAAGGCATTATGATGGTGAGTAGAAATAAAATAAAAGTATACTTTATAGGCACTAATAAAGAAGAAAAAATTCTGGTGTAATCAGAGGTTTGACTGCTGTAATAGCTTGGTTTGATATTGTGTACCATGTGTAACTCCCTGTCTTTCTGAAACTCTTATGGATTTCTTTTACTATTCTGGCATTGCATAAGGTAAGCTTGCAGCAGTTGTGAAAAAATCCTTAGGATATAAGTAGCTAGTATAGCTTTGCCTTGCCAGTCTGACACCATTATGTCAGAATTAAGCATCTCTGCAATGGTGAATGGTGACAAATTCAATAGTGCTGAGACACTATTCTTTTCAGGACTACGAGACAAGGGGGTGGGAAAGGACCCTTTGCTGCCAGTTTGTCCCTTAGGAATCAAAACAGAGCAACCATCTCTGTGGTTTGCTTCAGAGATGACGACTGCTGTGATACATATGTGAGATGTTATTGAGACAGCAATTGAAAAACCATTTCAGATTGTGTGAAAAAAAGGTGGGAAATACAGTGAATAATACTAATAATAATACTAATAATAATAATAATTGCCCCTACTTAATGACATTTCCAACAGGAATAGCATCACTCTTTCATGCTTCTAAAAGTAAGGATGGAGAAAATTTAAAAATTGTTGAAAAATGTGTTTCTTGAGTGCTGAGAAACCCTGACAAACAGAATCCTACATTGATGGCTGTTTTGAGAAGGAAACAGCATTTTTGTGTGGAAAATCCTACAGTCGGGGACTTCTTATGTGCAAAAATTTGCACATAGTATTTCTGAATAGAAAGCAGCACATAATAAATCTCAAAGTGCAAACAGTCTTTAAAACTTATTAAAATATTTGTTGCTTCCTTGAAGAAAACTGGTGAAGTATTACATCCCCTCAAGGAATGTAGACAAGTGAGATCTTCCTATCAGGTACAATGAAGTGGCCCCCTCCAGTAGTCGAAAACTATGAGACATATATTCATTCCCTCCTCTTAGTATGCCCCTGCTGCTCTGGATTGCTGCTATGGCTCTTTCTTCTCCCCACAGTCAGCTACATCCTAAATGTTTGGCTCTGAGGTGCCCTCAGATCAAGTATTAGGGACAATGTGTTCTAGGAAATCAGCTGCACTGTGGAAACAGAAGGAATTAGTCTGCCTCTGATTATATAATCCTAGCTGCTTCTACCTTAGTACCCATTAGTGCTTCTGAAGCAAAATAGCCAAGAAAAACCTCTGTATCACTTTAACTGCTGAAAGTGATGTGTAGTCCTCTGGGAACAGTGGTGCTCCCATTATTTTATAGCCAAGAAAACTGCCACAGAGAAAGTCTCAAAAAGGAAAAAAACAACAACACCCTGCAGACAAGTCAGGAATCTATAAAATGAAATTATTTGGCAGTTATGTTGTGTGTTATTATGCCAATGATGCACGGTTCACAATGATCTGGCAAACTCTGTTGTACAGGGGGCGAAGGATCACAGTTTCAGAGCAAATGTGTTATATAAAAGCCATCCCATAGACTGAGAGCAGTGAAGTCTGGCTCTCCGGATTTTTTGGCCTACAATTCTGATCCGTGCCATTCAGCCTGAACAAGTATAAGCAAGATGTAGTCCAAAACATCTGGAAGGCCAAAGCTATACCACCTCTGCTATAGATCACTTGCTGAGTGGCCTACAAGACTTGCTATTTGGCCAGCAGATGTCAATCTCTACTGCAACAAGTCCTACTTTTGATTATGCAGATCAGTAGAAGGCTGTTGGTTTGATAGTTTGGCTTAATACAAGGGATAGGACTGGATCCTAAATCAGTGAGAAGGGATAAATGTATTGAATGGCCTTGGTGACGTATGGACAATGAGATTCTGCATTGTGTCCCTAATAGATTTTAGCTTACGTTCTAATACCACCAAAGCTTCAGCCAATACTAAATAGATCTATGTCATATGGTAGAGATGTTGAGAAACTTGTCCCATCTTATCTCAAAAGGCATGGAAGGAAAAACCCACAAGATTCTTCAGCTTGTTTAATAATTGTGTGCCAAAGTACATTGCACATTCCAGACTAATTTGTTTTACCACTAGCTTTTGAGGTATTAAAACAAGTTTGTTTAAAGAGTGTTGCTACTAAATGGCAGCTTGCATCAGGAAAAATGTGCATCATCTGTAAAAACAGCATGTGGGAGACACAGACCTAACAAGATTGGAAAGCTCTGTAAAGGTCAGTAAATCCCTTTTCTTTTATTGAATGAGTGGTTGGTTTTTGTACCAAAATCAAAAAGCTGTGGGTTTGTGGCTGATCACTGGGCTACTGATACATCCAAATGAGTAATGTTGGTGTTTGCACCTTGTCAATTTCTGGTCATGCAACTTCCATGAAAAATGGTATTCATATAGTGTTGGCACCACTATATGAAACCTTGCACAAGTAATAGTTTTGAACTACACTTCTCAGAAACCCTTTGCCCAGCCATTGTGGCCAGAGGCTATGTTGACTAAAGAATTCTTGATGTTCTGGTCTACAATTTATATTTCCAAGGTTTATAGTGTACACATACTTACTTCGATGCTTTTAACAATGAGATACACACCCCGCAGGGGAAAAAAAATAGGAAAGCATTGTTTTGCACTCTCTCTTCTCTCCAAAGTGGGGTACCTTCCCTGTATCTAGTAACCTCCATGTAATTGGAGCAGTGTTCCCTATTTTGATGCTCTCTAAACATGTTGGACTACATTTTCTATAATCTCATAGGTAGATGGGCTTATGACAGTTGTAGTCCAACATATTTGGAAGAGACTAGGTTGTGTAAGGTTGAACACTCACCATATTTCTATAATATCTGATTATTTTCAAACACAACAATTGAAGAGATAAGTTCCCAATCAGCACTAGTATTTAAACTTGAATTGGTTCCTCCCACCCAAGTGAGCAGAGTGCATAAGCAGTTGTTCCACATGAAGGGACTGCTTCTTGACAGCTAGTTGCAAAACTCATGTTTTCATCTTCTGAGAAGACTGCTTGCCAACTGCCAAGTAAAAACAGAAAGGGAGTGTTAGGTTTGCATATTCCTACAAAAATTTCACATTGTTTCATAAATTCATAAATCTCCCCCCTCAAAAGAAACAAACACCTTGTGATGCATTTTGGTGAAGAAAAAGGTGTGTATAAATCCACATGTAGAGCTGGAAAAGGTCCAGAACCCCCCAAATGTGTATATGTTAATAATGTGCACATGTGTGTTCATAGGAAGAATCTATACAAAATGTGTATTTTAGGGAAAATGTCTATGAAAAAGTACAGAAATATCCATGTGAGAGAGGGGGTGAACCACTGCAACCCAGTGTGGAACTGGAAAGAGATGAGAACTCTGATGACATTCTGAAAAACACAGAGTAGATGAGATTGACATGTTTTCAAATCTGCACTGCCAAATTCTTTCTCTCTAGTTCTTACTTATGCTGATGGGATGCATCCAGTAAGGCCATTTCCGCACTACACTATTATAGTGCTATTATGCCGCTTTCAACATCCTATGGAATCCTGGGGATTGCAGTTTAGAGAGGGGCATTTAGAGGGCCTCAGTAAACTACAAACCCCAGAATTCCACAGGTTGTTGAAAGTGGAATAATAGCACTATAACAGTATAGTGCAGAAATGGCCTAAGCTAATAACCACCGGTCAATGAAAGATGTTCATACTAATTTAAGTGAGCACTGTTTAGCCATCAACGAATACAGAGGAAACATCTTTAGCTCCCTAAGGATGCAATTCTTTCCTAATTTTGTTCTTGAAAAAGCAACAAAAAATTTTAGCAGTTTTCTCCCTGTTGCAAGAAAGTCTTCAAAAACTGTACAATTTTCAAAAATGATTCACATTATCAGATGTATTATTTCAAGTTTGTAAGTCTCTTATAGATAACTTTAAGTCTTTTTGGTATGCAATTTTGTAATTCTGTGATTCTGTATTTTTGGAATAGTTCTCTGTAATAATTCTGTAGTAAAAAGTTTAGAAAATGATTCACAGTTTGGCATTTTTGCTACACAAAATTCATGGATTTTTTTTTTCATAGAAAACATTTTCTTCATGGCAATCAAAATTTTCTGCCAGAAAATAATATGTTTGTGCAAGACTGTTATTTTCTGCACAAAGAATATTATTTCCTGCACAAAAAAATAAATAAAATAAAATAAGTTGAAGTTTGGATGAATGAAGTTTGTGTTGAAAGAAAGAAAGAAAGAAAGAAAATAATAGAAAAAAAAACCTGTGAAAATTCTTTACAATCCAGGATTCTTCTTGTCAGAGTTTACACTGATCAAGAAATACATTTTTAAACCATTTTTCAAATATTTTAAGTATTCTTTGACATCCTTATTAGCTATAAAGTTTACAAAACACTAAAGACAAAGTGATCTCTTCACTTTACTGCTGTAACTTCTGGTGAACAAATTTGCTCTAATTCCTCTTTTTCCTCTTCATCCTCCTCCATTGTTATCATTTGAGCAATTGACAAAAAATGAATTAAGTGTTGGCCTCATTCGCATTCCTCTCTTTTTTATCACTGTCATGAGTAATATTTTGTTATAATACAACATCCATATCTAATACAGATTACATTTCCCTTGCCTCATTGGTGCTTTTTTTCCAGAACAATTTCAATAAACTCTTTTCTCTTAGCAGATACTGCTGAATATGATCTTTCTCAATAAAATGACAGAAAGACTCCTCAAAATTATTCAGAGTGCTATCTGAAACACCAGAAAATGAATCCAATCACTCAGAGATGCCTTCTCGCCCTATCTTACAGGTGATCTCCATGATAGCTGATTTACATCCTTCACACTCAACCTTATTAGAATAGGAAAATGTGAACCATTCTTTTGTGCTTCATTTTAATGCCTTTTATTTGTAAGCCATTGGAAACCTGAAATGCACCCTTGAACACACTTGAAATATGTACACTGGAAACCTGAAGAAAACACATAGAGGAGAAAAGAACATACTGAAGTGAAATTTAAATTTTAGAATTTCAAAAGGTATTTAGCTCTTCTATGCTTGAGTTATATCTCTGAGCAATTTTGAATTTTGGGACATAGTGTCCCTCACCACGTCTATCTGTCTGATTCTTTGTACTGAAGGATACTTTTTCATATCCTTCCAAAAGCATTTCATGGATAGTAGTTGCCTCTTTTTTGAAACAAACAAACAAACAAACAAACCCTTAATATATCAGTTTATACATTCACAATGTTGATGTTTTCAGTGTATTGCCTCCCCCCCGCCATTATTTACCTTGTAAAGAAAGATGTAAACATTTGTCAGATAGCACTTCTAGCTGTTAAATACTGAGAAGCCCTATAGCCTCTGTACCATCTTGGAATCATGGCCAATCAATGTGCTGACTACCATCTGATCAACTCGTCTATGCTATGTCATATTGTGCCACAAGCAGAGAACCAATGTGGAATCTGAAGAATCCAGAGGAGAAAGAGTTTGAAATTATTCAAATAAACCCGCCAAACTGCCTGTTAAAGACGAAGGAACAATGTCAGAATACAACCCCCAGAATTGGTACAAAAAAAAAAAAAAATAAAAGAAGGAAGGAAAGAAAGAGTGCTGATACTTTTCATCCAAGCCAGCTTTTGATGAAGGTCTTCTGAACTCCTTTTCTTTTCTTGGACTTTCTTTTGCCATTTTTAGATTTTGAGCCTTCGATCATAGGTTTGTGTATGACCTATCAACATCTTGTCATCTTGTTATTTGAAAATTGTGTGTGATGCATTTATATTATTAAAAGCATTATTTGTACATTATATAATTTGAACTGTGAATTCACATTTTACTTCTTCCTCAATCTGGTACTCAGCAGCAGAGCTTGGAAACATTAGTTTTAGGGGTAAAAAACTCCCAGCATCTCCAGGCCAGAAAGGTCACTGGCCACAATGGCTGGTATATTCTGATACCTGTCACGGAAAAAAAACATACTCTCCAATTGTCTTGATTTGGCAGAGACACTCCTAATTAATACTCTGATGTCCCACTTTTTCAACTGCTTTTAAAATGCCTCAGTTTCTCTTTCCTCCTCCCACTTTCCTCCTTCATCCTCAGCTTGCTTCAATTGCCATAGAGTTAGTTCAAACTGCAAAAGTAATTTGCACTCAACTCAACAAGGTGGAGAGGTGAGCAGAGGGAGGAATCCCAGTAGCGTCAGACAAAAACAAACCTCTGCAGCTTCTTCTAGGTGATGTGTTCTTCCTTATTAAAACTTTTACCATCTTGACCACACTCTGATGTTGCTTGGCCACATGTATCCCAGTTTTCACTAGTGAAATGCTGGAGGAAATGTAGAAGTAACTTTTGAAAGTTCTGCCTTGGAGTAAAAGCTCTACTCGGGGGCAAACTTTCACCACAGTGGTTCCATTTAGGCACCACAGTTGACACACAGGGAAATGCAAACCTGTAGCAGATCCTATGTCTTTCACAGGAATCTTCCCATTCAGGGCTTGAGCCAAGCTGGAGCTAGAACTTTGCATAGGTGTTTGGGGCCTTTGTTGGTGGGGATTAACAGGTTCAAAATACCATGTTTCACTTTTCTGAACGCTTTCCCAGCTTTGTAATGTGTCAAAGAACTATAGTTCAAGGCTATCAGTCAGTCATGAACATGTTTGAATTACTGCTACAACACAAGAAGATTGCAAGACAATAGGAAATCTATTTTATCCCTCCATTTCTGTATAGTTCAAGGAGACACATTTTTAAGCCTCAATGAACTTCATCCCATCTTAAACTTTGTTCCCCAGCGTCTCTAGCGCACTATGTGCTTTTTGAAGTTCTTCAGACTTAAAAGGACAAGGTAAGAGATTCTTAGGCTGTTTTCCTCCTCATTCTCTCCCCCGCCTTCCCCTGTATGCAAGAAATTTTTCTCCATATACATATGGAGGGGGGTATTCTAACTGGGAAAAAACTAGATCCAGATGATATTCTCAGTCTTCTGAATATGCCCATACAGAATTACAGCTGACATTTTTTCCTCTTCAGTGAGATTCCGTGTTTGCATTTTGTACTGTATTTGTCTTTGGAGCTACACTGAATCTGAAATAATAGTCTAATGAGAAAACTAATTACAGGAACCACTGATGTTTACAAACCCAACAGCACTTCAGTTATTTGGCATTTTAAAAAAGTCTGTAGTGACTTCTTTCCCACACATTTAAATCCCCCATCAATATAAATGCAATCAATTTGCACCTTTGGATGAAGCAAGCAAGGATCCAACTTTATTTAGGGGAAAAAATGCATTTCTGTTTCCCACCCTGACAGACAAGAATGTGAAGAGAATGTGAGCCCGGAATGATGAGCTCATACATTCTATGAGTAATATAGTTTGTGAAGTCAAGTGACTACTACCACACACATGTGCTGGGAAAATTCCAGGAAGTTAATAAATTTGATAGGCATTTTGACTTTTAGGTGTCAGATGGCCATGTACAGCTTCCTGTGTGGTAAACAAACACTTCCCAGTCCTTGCTAGTTAACCCATTCCCTTGTCTCTTGGCATCTTAGTGAATAACATATATCATGTAACCTTCACAATGTCATTTTGTTCTTCTGGAGTAAGACTATGGCAATAGAAAAGCATTTTACTAGGTTAGCCCATATGAAGCCATTTTGTTTCCCCATCAATAGAAAGCTAGGATGTAGAAATTGTATATTTTAGGTCCTAAAGGCCTTATAAACACCCTAATTACATTTCAACCTAATTATCACGTGGTCAGCAATGCCTTTTTAGTCTCAAAGTCTCTCAAACAGCCAGAGAACCATAGCTGAAGGAGAGGGGGATAGTGAGGACACTTGTGAACCTAGCAGCATGTTGAACACCGTGGCCCTTTCTGCACCCTACTTTATATTGTCATCCTCTGGTGGTAATCCTGGCAGCGGCTCTGCTGAAAAGGAAGCAAAACAGGAGTGCTCCCCTCTGCACCAGCTGGCTCCCTGCCAAAGAAAGCACGATGGAGACGCCTCTTCCATCTGCAGCACAGCTGGGCACTTTCTCAGGCTGCGCTGGAGCAGGAAGTGCCTCCATTGTGCTTCCAGTGCTTCTGCAGGCCAGATAAGTGTGGGATAGTCACACGATCATAGGTCATTGACATCCAACAACATCTGAAATGCCACAAGATTCTCATCTCCATTTTTACTGAGTACTACCTTCTACTGAGCAGTAAGTAGACCATAACAGCAGGCAGAACAATGTGCTATAGTGAAATGAATGCAAATCTAAGGTTGAGATGACCACCAACTTCAAATCTTCACACAGCAATAGGACTCTTTGGCTGGAATCTTATTGGTGATGTACACTACCATAATGACAGATTGTGCTATCATTATTCTTTTTTGTCATTGTGCAAGGAGGTAACCAGTACCTGGGCATAGCTCCACCCTCATGTTCAGAAAGTGACTTTTTGACCAGGATGTTGTGTCTTGGGAGAGCTCCATCATGCCATCAACTGACTGGGAGTCATCACCCTCCCAGATGTCATAATCCCGGAAATAGGAATAAATAGGATTTCAGGCTCTGTTGAAACTTTGCAGTGAACGATACCTTGTTGTATTGTTATGCATACCTCAAACATGAAAAAAAATGTAGTACTTTCTTGCTTCTGATCTTTCTTGCCTCCCTCCCTCTTTCCCTCCCTCCCTCTTCCTCTTTTTGCATAATTAACATTAATAATTACTTCTTAAATAGTTGATCAGGTTGTCTATAAACATGTTTGCAAGTATGAATGTTTGATTTAGCCCATGAAGAAATGCCTAGTCTTAATGTGGTCTATAACTTAGCCCTAACTTAGTCTTATTTTTAGTGGCAGGACTCAGTCCTTCTCTGAATAATTTTAGCGGGCATGGAGTGGTGTAAATAAAAACCAGTCCCATACAAGTAATGTCATAATAACCCCCCTGTTAAATTTTTCCATGTGGAAACCTTGCCTACAGTTGCATTTTTTGTTTTGTTTTGTTTTGCTTTGCTTAAATCTATTTATCAGTATTGCCATAATACTGTGATTTTAGAACAAAATCCTAATATAACAGAAATTTAGGTATAATATGTAGAATGGTTGGAGTTGGCAAAAGCTGGAAGAGAGAAGTATTAGTTCTTTGCATTCAACATCTAAAGCACCTCTCCAAAGTCTAGAGTATAAAATGGATGGGCATCTTATGGTCTACCATATGTTACTGTTTTGCAGCTCCCATGATCCCTTCCCATGGGCTATGCTGGGAATGTCTGACAAGTGTTCCAGTCCAACAACACCTGGAGGGCCCCATCTTGTCCACCCCTGGTCTAAAATTACTTACATGTGGCATGGGCTGCTATTACTACAAGGAGGGAGCAGGAAAGCCAGCTTAGGCCATTTCCACACGGGTCAAATAAAACGGTGCAGTGCATCCTCCATGGAGGACATCTGCACCTTAGAGCGGACTGGGTCCGGACTACTTACCGTAGATCCGCATCTCAGTCCACTCTGGAGCGACCCCAAGTGGTCCTCCAGTGCGTTTTTGAAAAACCTGATTTTTCAGGTTTTTCAAAATGCCGGTGTGCGCCTTTGCATGTCTGCTCTCTGATGCAGATTTGCAGAGATTTGCAGGCTCGCACCAATGTGAGCCCGTGATCTGCGGAAGGCAGGCTTTAGGCTGGCAAGCTTCAGCGGTTGGTTGAAACCCACGACCAACCGAAAGCCACCACTTTGGATGCTGGAGCAGTGCGGATCTGCGATCACACACTGCTCCTCCTCACCCCGGACCGGACCCAAAGAAGATCTGGTGAGCAGCGGCAGGGAGCGATTCTCTCACCGCGTGCGGAAATGGCCTTAGGGATTATCACATTTAGCCTTCCATTCTTCACACTTAACCTATAGATCTCCCTCTTCCACAGCTTACATCACCATATGTATGTCTTTCTAACTAACTAGGTCATGATGCTGTTTTCTCCTCACTGTAACTTAGTTGCTTTCCATCCCTTAGAAAAAAAATGTAGTTAGGAAGAAAGAACTTGCTCTGCCATAGTGCTTTCTCAGCCATAGATTTCAAAACAATTTATACTAAGTGGATCAGCATGATTAACTCACCATGACACGTGGCCTACATACTGTACTTTTAGTCTGAAGTAGAAGTGGCAAGCAAGCCAGCCATTCAAAGAGAGGAGAGCTCGCTAGTCATCTCCATTCAGGAGGTTGCAGGTGGCTCTGTCTTCCATCTTTTGCTCCTGACAACCCTTTCACATTTATATCCCATCTGCTTGATTTAAATGAATAGTCAGCACACAGCGCCTGGCCCAAGATACTCTGCTGCCTGAGGCAGAACAGCTCCATCAAACTTCACAGTACCCTCAGAAGTCATGTTATTTTGGCACCTGTGACCAATAATCTCATAAAAGACTCTTTCCCATATCTTGACAATAAATATTTAATTGTAGTGAGTTAAATAATTAACTTGCAGTCCTTTCATTACACCCAGAATCTGTTGCCTGAAGCAGTCACCGTCCCCTCTCTAATGGCAAGGCCGACAGTTCTGCTAAGTGTTATGCCACAAACTAAGAGACAGGGCCTATCTGCCACAGTGAGAGCTGTCTGGAAAAATACATGTCCAGCTTTCCTTTCACTGATCTCACTTCCAGAATCATCACTCATTTTTGCGTATATTTTAAAGACAGAACTATCATGACAGTCTTTCTGTCTAATATGTGGAGCAGATCCATTATCAGGTACAGTATCCCAAGCACAATTTTCTTCCCAGTGCAGTTATGGTAAGCCCTATAATGCAAAAGTACTGATAAGCTATGAAGAAAGTGAGTGGCCTAACCCCTTTTTTCCTCCATCATGGTCATTTGGCCTTTATCTTCTCTTAAGTACAGAACAGAAAATATCCAGGGCCCTCTGTGTCTATAAGTGTGTGTGTGTGTGTGTGTGTGTGTGTAGGGGGGAGATGAAGACCAAAGCTGTTGGAAGAGACTGGGCATCTCTTCTTCCCCCATTGTGACCTTACTCCTAATTAATGGCCCTTGTAGCTACTTTTAGAAGAAAAAAAAAGGTAAGATGTGAGATCCAGTCATGTATCTCCCACATAATGTCTAACCGAGCTTTCAGTCACTCTACCCTACAGAAGGGTGAAGGAAGATACCAACAAACAATATATATATTGACACAGAAAAACATTTACTGAATTAAATAGAACATATCTGGGTCCAAGACTGCATCCTAAATGTGGAAGAACATGCTAGAAAAGAGACTGCTTCCTGACCCTAGCTCCTGACAGTGAGATCTTTTCCTGGAAACTAGATCAAGTTTACACACACATGGATACAGGCCATTTTTGTTCCACCTTCCCAACCCGCCATAGGGACAGGAGAAGGGCAGGACCGTGATGATGGTTCTGCATGATGTCATTGAGGTCCCATCCTTCTCCCATGTCCAGGTGGTGTGATCGTGGGGTATATCATTGATAGGTTTTTCTCCTCAATGACCTGAGATTGTGCCATCATCCTGCCATGCACCCACATTTACCTTCCCTGTGGAGGTTCTGGAAGCACATTGGAAACACTTCCTGCCCCAGCGCAACCTGGGAAAGTACCTGGCTGCACTGCTGCAGGAAGAGGAGGGACTATCATGCTTCCTTCTGTATCAAGTGAGCCAGTGCAGAGGGAAGTGCTAGTGTCTGTGCTCCCATCCCAGCAAAGCTGCTGCCAGGATGATGCTGGGATGACCCCACACCCAGGTAAGCTGTGGAAAGGGCCATATATACACACACTAATGAGATGAAGTATAAGGGGCTATATAGGTATACAGTGGATATTCTTATTCATGGCCATATGCCGCAGCCTTGTCTTTTCAATCAGTGTGCACTGGAAAAGTTTTGGTGGAATTTGTTGTTTTGAGTCCATGTTCTACTATCTGCTGTGAGGAGATGCAGGAATCCATCAGTTGTCCTCCACTGTAGACTACCTATTGCATTGATTTTTCATGAATAAAGCTCATCCTGTTTCAGTGATTTGTGCAAGCTTTCAGTGTTGGAAAAAAGTCTTGGAGAGTCCTGAAGTTACAGTCAGTCCCAACTTTGAACAAAAATCAACATGCAAGGCAAATGTGCAGATGACAGTGGAGTACAGGTGCAGCATACATTGCTGACAGGAGACAAAGAGTGCCATCCATGTATCATTTCAGTGCCAGAAGTATGTAAATATTTGTCCTGAGAAGATGATAGCCCCTTCACCAAATTGTGGGCTAAAAGCCAAACAACTATCAGTGATTCGTTTGGGAATTGTAAAAACTTCAATCAAATAACTGGCAGAAAAGAAATATTTTCTACAGCAAAGTATTTCTAAATAAACTTCGACTTTGAGCTCCTGAGGGACAAGAAGGGATATAAATGAAATTAATTAATTAGCTTCCCCCCCTCCCAGGGCTGAGAAGGTATGAGGATTTGGACTTTGTTATGACCATTTCTCTTTCAACCTTTCGATTTGGGGTAGGAAAACAGGTTAATTTTTGCTATCAACTACTGAGTATATACTTCTCTGTCAAATCCAGAAAGGCTCAGAAAAGAAAAGAAAAGATGAAACCCTAAATCACCATTGCCTATGAAGCTTTCATATATCAAAGATAAAGTCTAACATTTGGGTGCTGAAATTTGGAAATTGAATCTGGCTCATTTAACTATTTGGGTTTGATTGATTCACTTTTTTTTATCTGAATTTAGTTTCTTCTTCACTCTTTACTTTCAATACAATTATTCATGTGTTCAAGCCTAGGGAACTGTGCAGTTCTGGCTGCCTTATCTTAATAAGGGCCCAGTAGAACAGCAAATAGCTCAGGAAAAGGCAGTGGAATGATTATGTATATGCCAAGGTGGGAGCATAAGGGTGGCTTTAAAATATTCGGCTTCAAAAGAAGAGCTGACTGTGTGTGTGTGTCTGTGTGTGTGGACACGAACACATCCACATGTAGAATAGTTAACTTCTCTAAACTGCAAACTGTTCGTATATTTGAAATAGCTGATGCCTGACAGAAAGGAAAAAGATTATCTGGAAAGCTGCATTAAATATTTTTTTAAAGAAGTCATAAAATCCTGAGATTAAAATTGTCCAGGTCTGTTCATTTAGTTGCTATAGTTTGTTGTCACAGTTGTTATTGTTGTTGTGGTTTTACCTCAGAAGGATGCAGTGGGAATTTACCAAAGCAGCTAAATGCATAGGAGCTACCAATAAACCTGTAAATCCATCAGAATTTGTTTGTAAATTTGGTACAGAGTTAGGATCTTCATAAGGTTCATTCTTCCGGGCAAGAATTAATAATTTTGTCATGTTTCTCCTCACTGTGAGAAAATCCTTGAAAACTAAAGCATGAGAGAAATGTTCAGTTTGGGATTTGTTATTTGGAATAAATAAATAAATAAATACATCTTGGTTTATTGTGTAGAGAATGACTTTTTTTGCATAAAAATGTCATCTTCTGTTTGGAAAATCATGTTTCTGTATGTTTTTCTATGCCAAAAAGTGATTTTTTTTTTTTGGCACAGATTTTTCTCCCTGTCAAAATTTCCTGACACTAGGTAAACCCATTTTCATCCATGATTTGAAAAATTTTGAGTAATATTTCCATCCCTAGTGCAGAGTCCACGACTTACTGTATCGCTCTGAGCAATTTTAGGAGAAAATGGCTGGAATTCTCTTGGTACCTTGTGCATAGACAGTGGCAGGAGGAGGAAAAATACTATGAACACAGTATCTATAAAGGAGGGAAGGCACTGAAGAAATATGCTGCTCAGAGCCAGCACCTTTGGTCTGACTCCCCTTGTCATCACAGTACAACCCTGGAAATGGGGCAACCAGTAGCACTGATAAGACTTTGTCTGAATATCATGATATAGCATGGTATAAATAAATTAGAATGAAGTGGTTGGATCCAAAGATGTGGATTATAAGTCTTAATGTGGGTGAAATACTATTTTTGATTGTTCCCCAGATGAAAATAAAAACACTGCTCTGTAATTTGAATACTAGAATATCAAAAAGAAGCATTTGTGGTCTGCTCTGCTAATTTTCTACTTTTAGTAGAAAATTTTCTTTTAGTAGAAAATTCAAATGAACGATTGAACACTCAAAAAAGTGATTCCTCAATGATCACATACCATTAGTACAACAAACAAACCAGAACAGAACCATGAGGGAAAGTGCAAGGAAGAGAATTACAGGTGTTGAGAAGGGGACGGTGGGAGGCTTTATTTCTGGGCAAGAAATATGTAATTTTTTTCCCCCTCTCAGTACTTGGACTTCTTTCTCCAATGCCCCTCTTTTTTTTTCTTTGCTACTACCTTCAGTCAAACACATTCCCACCTCATTTTTCACTAAAAGAAAAAATGCAAGAGGGAAGAATGCATGCCCCTGGTCAATAATTCATTTTTCAAGAGGGAACACTTTCAGCAGAGAAAACATATGTTGAAGTAAACAAAGGGCCAGAGGTTCAGCAGTATTGAACAGGCTGACTGATTCACTCCCACATAGACTGAGAAAGAGGAAAAGGTCTATTAAAGATCTCTTTAGCATTTTTCCTATTTTTTGTCACATGTAATAGAAGCTCTGGAAGATTCCAGAACCAGATCTACCAGAGATTCCAGAGCCAGATCTAGGCAGAGTGAAGAGATTTTTTTTCTCCTCATTTTTGTCTCTGGAAGCAAATATTAGGGGACAACAATGTCAACGTGCCACTTGAGCCTCTTGGACTTCACAGCTATTCCTTTCTGCTATATGATGTGGTATATGCCCCTTAATTTAGTTGAATGCCTCCAGTATGTTGAAGGATACTCTCCAACTGCTGGGCTTGAAGTAAGGCCATTTCCACATGGCATTGCAGTCCCAGGTTAGAGACACGACAGCAGCGGTCTGTTGGTCATATTTTTGCATGACATTGCAGTCCTGCTGCCATCCTGCTCCCACCCATCGTGACTGTGGGATATTTGCTTAATGGAATAAATCTGTTAAGCACCTGCAATTGCGCATCACTCCCATCCTTCCCGGCCATGCAGAAGGGCAGGAAGTGCAATGGGGGTGCTTCCTTCCTCAGTACAGCATGGGAAATAGGCTGTTGAGCTGTGGAAGGCAGGTATGTGTCACTCACACTCCTTTCCACAGGAAGCCAGTGGGGTGGGAAGGAGAACATTCCTTTTGCATTCTCTTCCTGGCAAAGGCTCTGATGGGAGGACAACGGAATCAGGAAAGGTATGGAAATGACCTAAGACTGAAGTAGCCGTTTAGTTGGCTTCTGTGTAAGGAATGGAGAAGGAGTACCATGCTGGAACATGTCTTTGGCTACATCTAGAACAGCACTTCCTTTAAGTACTTCCAGAGCACGAAAATAATACATCACTAGTAACATTGTTAGCTATGGCATGCAATTTGGGGGATAACTGTTATAAAAATGTCACAGGATGCCTGCCAACCCCCATGGGGAGGCAGTCCTCATTACCTGCCCCACAATGACGACAGCCAATAGGCAATTGAATCTGTCACAATTCTTGAATCTGTCACAATTCCTTTATTGGATACAGTGTCAACATCATAAATTCCTTTGTTCTTAGAATCTAACTTATTCTTTGGTGAGTATAACAGGTAAGATTATCTTTACTATAAGTTCAATGCTTCCTGGCCCTTTTCTCCATGAGTTCCTACTTGTACTTCTTGCTGCCTTTCTTTCTTCTTTCTCCTTCATCTCTTTTACCTCTTCAACCCCCCTCTCCGTTCTTTCAACTCAACTTTGACTCCACTCTTCCAGATGCAGATGTGGTTCATTTTGAGCTTCAGCTGGCATTGGAGTTGTGTAGTACCCAATAATGACATAATTTCTGGGCACCCCCTTTCCTCTGGACCACAATTGATTTTTGGGCTAATGAGTTGTCATGTGATTGGTCACCCCACTATTGCCTCCACCCAGCCGTGCCAGCATTGTAACTTTTCAAAAGTGATGTCATGACTGGTAATGTTTATCTATAATATGCATCATTTACTTACTACTCCTGGGGATCATTTGGGAAGATCTGGGAATCAAGACATTTAAAAAAAAGTGAAGCGTTAGGATCAACTAACATAATGAGTAACACTTTTAACAACAAGCAATGACAAGGTTTTCTTTTAAAAGTAAAGTTTTTTTTATTAAAATATAAATTTTATTGTTAACTACATTTAACATAAAAATTAAAAGTAAAGTTAACACATTACTTGCTAAAGTAACACCCCAAATTTCAGACAGCTTAGCAATGCTCATTTTTACTTCCATGTGATTTTGCTTACACGAGGAAATGAGCTTCTGATAGGACTGTAATTTCTTGTTAATTTTTTTCTTTAACAAAGCAATGATTAATTTTCCAGATTCTATTCCCACTGCAAGAAAGTCTAACAAGACTGCAGTTTTCAAAGACTATTTGCAGTTCACAACTGATTCTGCACAAAAATCAGAAATGATATTTTTTAATAAAAATATTTATTTCTTTATTTTGCACAGAGAACAACATTTCTTGTGGGAAAAAAGCAGGATTTTTCTTAATAGAAAATATTGTTTCTTTGCAGAAATATTATTTTCTGCAAACTATTGTTTTCTGCACAGAAATTGCAGCTTTAGCACAAAAGTGTGACTATCACCATTTCTGCACTAAGCTGTTATAGTGCGATGATTCCACTTTCAACCTCCTATGGAATCCTGTGGTTTGCAGTTTAGGGAGGGGCCTAAGTTCTCTTCAGTTCAAGATTCTCCTCATCAAATTTTTGTTCCATCCCTAGTCTCTAAAATAGGTAGGAGAATCTCATTTATTAACAAAACCTCTTTTGCTATTCATATTGAGGGACAAGGTATTGCAAATATCTTCGTCCATGCCTAATGTCTGATGAATAGTAGCTAAGGGGCATAATAAAGTGTGTCATGGGTTGTGAGCTAAAGAGAGGAAGAAAGTCCTTGGTGACTGAACTTGGTTTTGGGCTTCCTGTTGTGTGTATGTATATATGTGCCTTCCAGTCACTTGCTGACCTATGGCAGCCCCATGAATTTCACTGTATTTTCTTATGCTCTTGAGGTGGTTTGCTGTTGCCTTCCTCTACAATTTAGCCCACAGCATCTGGTAATTCATTGGCCATCCCCCATCTAACTACTAATTAGGACTGACCCTGCTTAGCTTCCAAGATTAGACATGATCTGGTATCTTCAGGGTATTTATGCCTTGGGCGTCCTATAACCCATCCCTAATATATATACCATTCTATCTATACATGCTTCTTTTCCCTGTTTGTTTGTCTCATCACAGCTACCCATTCTCTGACTTCAGACATTTCAGTGTCGATAATTGATTTGCCTTTTTGAAAAGTGCATGTCCTTCACTAATGAACTTTGCATTCTAGGAGAGTGTGTGGGGACTGTTCTCAAGGGCTCAATTAGTCATTTCAGTTGCACATTGATGACTGTATTGTGTGAAACTTCAGGGCTCTATGAGGAATTTCCCTTGAATGGATCTGTTTGGCTTGAAATCTTAAGTGAACATTTTGAAAGCAAGTATTTGGAAGTATTCTTTTAATCTACATGGTGGTATGTGCTTATTATTTACCATTGTGGATATTCCTGTTGGCAGACATTCTTTGCTACTAATAAAAAGAGCTTCCACAGCCAGCAAGAAAACTATCCCTTTTCCTCCTCACCCCCCACCAATGTTTACAAGGGAAAAACCTCTTCATGTACCTAGAGGTTACATTCAAGGTTAGAGAGAAAGTTTAAGTGTATCCAATAATTCCTCACCATTTTCAGAGTTTGCCTGTTTTGTTTTTTTCTTTCTGCATACCTTATCCTTTCTCCAAGAAGCTCACACAGATCTATGGTCTTCTTCCACCTTGTTGTTGCATGCCTACAAGTCATTTCTGGCTTACGGTGACCCTAAGGCAAAATGAGGTTTTCTGGGGCTGAGAGTGTGCAACTCACCCAAGGTCATCAGTGGGTTTCCATGCCCAAGTGGGGAATTGAACTCTGGTTTCCAGGGTCATAGTCCAATGCTCATACAACTATACCATGTTGGCTTTCCTGCTCACAAGGGTAAAGAAAAAGGACAAAAAAGAAAAAAGAAAAAAGAAAGAGAGGCATGTTTGTTGTGAGCCTTGGAAAATGCCTTTTGATGGAGTGTCTGTTCCTACCTGAAGATTTAAGGTGGGACAGTGGGTTTGCTTTTGGATTTATATTTGTTGTTGTTGTGCGCCTTTAAATAATTTCTGATTTATGGTGACCCTAAGGTGAACCTATCAGATAATTTTCTTGGTAGAAACTCATCCAGTGGTTTTCCATGGCTGAGCAGGAATTCAAATTCTGGTCTCCAGATTCCTAATTCAACACTCAAAGCAATACACCATGCTGGACTCCAGCTAGATTCAGCCAGTATATTTGGCAATATACTCCAGTGCAGCAAAACACAGCACATGTCCTTCCAAGGAAACTGAACCTGCTTAAATGCTGTATACCACTTCTCATCGTTCAGGCAGTGGACAGAGCATAACAATAGAATAAAGAAAAATAAATATTGGTTCACAGTATCAAAATCCAAACAGTCCCTAAAATGAAATGAAATGAAATGAAATGAAATAATCCAAGCATATTTCCATAAGAACCAGGTCAAATGTTTTGTTTCCAGCATAGGAATGGGTGCCATTATCATTGTGCATTATCAGTGTATAGCCTACAGAGAAATCACTTTTTAGTTTTTTCCTGCTGTAGCTAATGAGCCATTAATCAAATCCAACACAGATTTTCACAATCTTGGCAGTACAGATTCACATACACTTTCCTTCATTTTGGGAATTCTTGTTTAGAAGACAGAGGTGAGGGAAGATTTTTGGGAAAACTGCAAGCTAGGAGTCAGTAACCAATTTTTGTCACTTCATTTCAGGAAAGCTGTGCTTTCAGTTCCTGTATCTTGCACATACTGGTACCAAAATGTACTCTGAATCAATGTCCCTTATTAGTCATAATACAAAACAGCACTAATTTAATTCATTGGATAAGCATGGATTGTAGCAACATGCCTTCAGTGAAAGGAACATATAGCAAAGATTGAAAAGAATCTAGACTAAGAAAAGAAACAAGCATTTATTTTGTAGACAATCTGCAGTATACTATTTTAAAAAATGCTTGCTTACAAACATAAAGTACATAGATATAAGCTTCAGTTTCATAAATAACTAAGATCCTTTCTGAATCTAACCTCCCTCTCTCCCTCCCTCCCTCCCTCCCTCCTCCTCTCTCCCTGGCCCTTTCCACACCCTACCTTATATTGTCGTCCTCTAGTGGTGATTCTGGCAGCAGCAGATAGTGCAACGGGAGCGCTCCCCTCTACACTGGCTGGCTCCCTGCCATAGGAAGCATGATAGGACATGGCTCTTCCTTCCACAGTTCAGCCAGGCAGTTTCCCAGGCTGTCTTGAGGAAGGAAGAGCCTCCATTGTGTTTCTGGCACTTCCACGGGCCAGATAAGTATGGGATAGTCATGTGACAGTGGGTCATTGATGGGGAAAAACTGTCAATCATTTCATCTGCAATCATGCTGCCTAGTGACAGGAGAAGGATGGGATCATGATGATGTCATGTAGAAGCATCATCACGATCCCATGCCTCTCCCATCCCCATGCTAGGATGGTAGGGTCTTGAAGAAAGGCTCTCTCTGTTTCTCCACCTCTCTCTCACCCCAAAAGAAATTAGCCAGTTGGTTTTCCTTGTTCAGATATGCTAGGCTAAACTTTTTGGGGGTATGTACTTTCAGTTCCCTGGGTGGCAGTAATGTTTCCAGGTCTGGATGCTACCCTTTAACAAGACTGCAGATGAGGTGTGGGCAAATTTGGTGGATGTAGGGGCCAATTTGCCTATCATTCATTTCATGCTGCCCCAGGGCTGTGCTACTGACATGTAGTGGTAAATTTTGTCACTAAATATACATCACATTCACATGACAAACCACAAAAATCAATTCAAAACATGAATGTTTAACTTGTTATCATGCCAAGTTATGGTTTATAACCAAAATAAAGCACCATAGTTTGCCACTGTATTTCCAAGAGTGTCTCCTTGAGGTAGCCTGGGGTACCACAAAATGGCCTTCAGCCTGCATGTGCCAGTCCCAGTTCAGTACTCAGGCTTCTTCCAAATCTGTGGTTCTGTACGTCCCTTAGGTGTTCTCTGAAATGTAGCTTTTTGATCCTTGAATATATGCTGGAGTTCTTCAGGCGTCAATTCCTAAATGTGGAAGTTGCATCATTGAATGCAGGTGAGGTGGATTCAGTCTGACCGTAATGTACAGATGTGGAGATACACTTGCAAAGACAAAAAGTGTCCATGCACTGTCTCCTTTCCATTCTCCTTCCATAATTGTCTAGATAGCTAGTAAACATGGTCTAATGTGTTGGGGTTACCACTATTCTCAAAGATCACGCAGTTCCACTATGAGATTAGATAGTCATTAAATGTACTTAAGCTTAGAGGGGGCAAACTGTTACAGGAAGTTTACTAATATATTCTGCTACAGAACCTTCTGAAGACTATTTCAGGGTGAATGAATACAGCACGTGCCAGGCAGAGAACATCCTTGAACAATATGTCATTATATAAGTGTGGAGGTAAACAAGTTTGGGACTGCAGTTGGTGGGGTGGAGGATATTAACCATTTTCTTCTTGCAGACCTGGATGAAGATGCTCCCTTTCCTATTGCTGTTTGTATTAAGAAGGAAGCTGTCATGAATAGGGACACAACAACATAATGAAAGAATTATGTAGTACTCACATTCTGTGGTACTGTGAACTGCCTCCTAAAGACAACTTGGCCTTCAGATCCTTCAGACATGCCCCCTCCCACATCTTTCCTTAATGTAGAGTGGACAATTCTGGCTCTTCAGGTGTTGTTGAAGTGCAGCTTCCATCAGCCATAGTACCTACCCAATGATGAAGAAATGCTGCAGTTCAGGAACATCTGAAAGGCTACAGTTGCCCAACCTTCCTTAGCTTCTGAGAAACCCTGCTACAAGCCAGTGTTAGTTTAAGTTTTTCCAGGAAGCTAGAAAGAACCTTTCTAACTTTAAAATGTTAGGAAAAAACGTATTGTTCCCAAACTCACCTGCAATACTGGTTCACAATACCTACTGCCCCTTTGGAATTTGAAGTAAAAGAGAAATAGACCTTAGAATTAGGCACAATTAGTTGACCCTAAATATATTCAGAAGTGTCTTTTAAAAGCTAAGGTTAAGGATAAAAGTAGGTTCTTTGTGTCATATATGAAAGCACCTTTTTATAATTGCAGTGATAAGAAACTGAGCACGTTGCAAACTCAGTTATGTTGCTTGGAAATAAAGGGTCCCTTCTAATGAATGCCTTTACATCTATAATTCCCAACATTTATCACATGTATATCTGCCTCTTCTTTCAAGGTGCTTAGGGTGGTATATCTAAGATGACCTGATTTTTTCCCCCTCACAGCTCTCTGAGAAAGATAAAGCTGAGAGAAAGTATCTGGCCCAAGGTCATGCTGTGAGTTTTATGGTTGAACAGAGATTAGAGTCCAAATCTCTCTGGTCAAATCTAACATCCTATTCATTACATCACAGTGGATCCTTTATTTCCAGGGACAGAAGAAGGCCCTGCTGAATCTTTGGAAGATTTGTTTTTCATAAAGTTAAAGTCAAAGGATGATGAACTATGATTAAAGGAACTCTCTTTGTAGCAGATAATACCACGGGACCACTGAAATCTCTTTAACAGCAACTTCCCTTATCTGTGGGAACATACTGTGCTGTAACTAGAAGACACTGTTTTTCTTTTCTAAATGGAAATAAAAGCTTCTCTAGTCCTTTGCCAATTGCCACTGCACTTTTCATTCTCAAGAGGCCTCACTGAGCACAAGAAATATTTTTATTTTGAAAATTAAGTGCTTCTTATATATTAGGATGTAAGCAAGGTTATTTTTCTGTTTTGATTTGTTTCATCCTGATGTAAACAAAAACTGTTGCATTTCTGGACAGATTATTTTTTAAAAAAATTGTCAAGGGAATTTTCTGTGTGATTAAAATTAATGGGAATAGAGCCACTGCAACCCCCTTTAGTGGTCTTAAAAACCTCAGCTGTGTGTGCCTTATAGCTCAGTATCATTTCAGGGCATTCCCAAAGGGCAGTACCATCACAGTGAAATTAAAGGTTAATCTGTCTTTCAGAGTCAAAGTAGCTAAAATGGGCAGAAGCTGTTCCTTTTAAGCAGAGCTGGGCAGAACAGATAATTGATCACAACTGTTTATGATTTATTTCTGTATGTAAATTAATCCACATGATTGTGGTGCAAACAGTGCTGAGCTTAGAAAATTCCCTTTTTGGTTTCTAGAATCTCACATGCAGCAAAGCCAGCACCTATGCTGGCTGAGAAATTTTGGGAGGCATAGTCTGAAAAAGGAACTCTGGGACACAAGTTTGTCATAAATGGGAACATCCGCCATATTGATTTGGTGGGGGCAGTCCCAATTAATTCTCTGTCATCTCACTTTTTTCAGCTGCTTTTAAAATGTCCCAGTCATTCTCTCCTTCTCTTGCATTCCCCCTTTGTTCTCAGCTAACGTCAGTTGTTGTAAACTGAGTTCAAATTGCATCAGAATTTTGCCCTTAAATAATTCTGTGGGATCAGGAGAGGAGAGGAGAGAAAAGGGCAAAATCTTGCCTTTCACAGTAGGCTCAGGCAAAAACAAACTTCTGCAGTCACTCCTGGCTTGTGTGTTTTTCCTCATTAATAACTTTTGCCATCCTGACCACACTCTGATTTTGATACATGTGCCCTGGTTTTCACCTGTGAAATGTTGGAGGCTATGTGAGGAAGGAAAAAAGCAACCCTTTTCCGATATCTAGAAATTACATACTTTGACTGTGTCAACTGCATGAGTTTAGAATTTTGACACTGACACTGTCTGTGCTGCCAGTCTTGATGTGTTGTTATGAACTCAGCATCCACATGTACATGTTTTGGGCTTGTAGACTGAGAACATCGACAGCCAATGGCACAAGCTCTTTGCAGACTTCCTCAGTTCTGATGCCACTGTTTTCCTGGATCGTCTAAATGTTGCAGAGAGACTGACAGTTAGCTTAACACTGGAAGCATCTCCTTTTTTATATGGTGTGTGAAGACATACAGGCTACAAAAAGCTCACAATGACCATGTGAGATTTTTGATGTCTGGACATGCAACTGTCAATAGAACATACACAGCCTGTTCTCACATTGTTTTAATAAGATTCTCCACTCCATCCTGATAGGTGAATCTTAAGTTTGGTCACAGTTCTTTTTCCAGTTTCTTTTCTTCTCCATATATTGGACCACCACAGAGTTTACATACACTTTATTGAGGGGAAAAAAACTGTTAGCAATTTGTGAGCCTCCTATAAAAAATGGTTCATAGACAGCAAATGCATTTTCAGTTAATAAGCTAATAAATATTTCTGGATGACCCTCCTTATGGTCATATCATATGGCAATAAACTACAGCAGCAGAGCTAAAAAAATAGCAGAAAAATAAATATTTGGTGTTTTATATATACAAAGGACCATACACACAGACTAAGTTAATTTCACAGGGCTGATAGATCTGTGGTAAATCTGTGTCCTTGGACTCTAACTCCTATCAGCTACGGTCAGCATGATAAATAGTTAGTAACAATTTTGTAGCTGTAATTCAATAGAATCCGGATGATTTTTTTGTTTTCTGCCAGGCTCCTTATCTTGTCTTTCATATGTCAGAGAGGTATAATAGGGTCCTTCCCATGCTAAGACTAACTGTAGCTGTAGAATTTCACCAGTGCACATGGGAAGAATTTTGTGTCTGTTTGTTTGTGATACAAATTTACCAAAATGTTCAAAATTTCTTATATTAGAGATATCATAGTTTGTTTTGCTATATATACCAGCAAGACTCTTATCTTTCACACCCTAAACAACCTCTTGAGTGTTAAATAGAATGACTGTAGGCTTATCTTGGAAGCTAAGCAGGGGCAGCCCCAGTTAGTGCTTGAAAGGGAAACCTCAATGAATACCAGGTGCTGTAAGCTATATTTCAGAGGAAGGAACTGGCAAAACCATCTGTGAGTATTCCTTACCTAAAAAAACCCTATGAATGTCATGGGGTCATCATAAGTCAACAAGTACCTTGAAAGCTATCTCTTGTTCACACTCACACACACACACACAATGCCAATATTTTAAGATATGTCTAGAAAAACACTAAGGAAACAAAGGGAGATGTGCTCATTCCCTGACAGGCTGCAAAAGGTACAACTCTGCTATCAATGCTACTTTCTGTTTAGTAGTATTCCATGGCAAGAAAACATGCATTGCAAGGAATCTAACACAAACGTCCTTATGGGTGCAGGTGTTCATGAGATATTTATTTATTTAATTTTAAATAATATTTACTTTGAGAAACAGCATGTGGCTGAAGTCTTTGAAGGCTGAGTTGGGGCTGGAAGTCAGATCTCTTTAAGGCCCAGTTCAACACTCTAACTCTGATACCATGTTGGGATGAGACTTTTGTTTGCTATTGTGTAGCAGCCACTGATCCAATAGATGAGGTAGAATATAATTTGATATTGCCCTTGTGACCATGTTCTGTGCATTGGACCCCAGTGATCAGCAATTGGACATACAGTAAATTGGAATGATGAAAGACGATTTGATAAAAAAATAGCCCCAATGAGTAGTTTGTAACATTATTGAAACTAAACATTTGAACACCTGATGGATGGGAGTCTATGAGCAATCCAATGTGAGCTGTCTGAGCTTCTAAAGGAGATGTTGCTGGCAAGTGTAATAAATAATGCCTATTCGGCCATATTTGTTTTCCTTAACAAAATGTTTCAAACTCATCAAACTCAAACCTTCTTGTGATTATTCATTTCAGACCTAGTTACAGTTCCTCAAGTTCTGGAGTTCAAGGAATTCTCACAGGGTGCTTCCCATTCCACTGAAACACAGAATATGTCTTGATAGCATACATTAAACATTGAAGCTTTATGGATTACAGCACAAGAATCAGAGCTGCACATCACCTCCCGAGGATGCTGTCGTGGGGCATAATGTTACATTACTGGAGGAACATGGATTCCCCATGATACAATATTTACATTGCTAAGTCACAGAAAAGTTGCTTCTGAAAACTAAGCAGCTTCAACACGCAGTGAGTGCCATTATTTTTATAGTTCTTTTCTCCCCACTCCCGCTTCTCCCCTTTCTTCCTTTTTTCAAACATTTCTTTTTTTCATTTTATATATTTTCTGCTCCAACTCCAGTGTAGTTTAAAGGCAGCCTAATTCACTGAGAACTGCTTAGGAAGTGGTGCCTTTTGTTTTTCATGTATTTGACAGCCATGCTAAATGTTTCCAACAGGCCTTTTGTCTCTGCCAGTAATGATGTCTCTCATAACACTCCTCCCTACTCAAACCTACCCACTTGTGCAGTTATTAAAACTAATATTTCTTACCACAGTAGGGATTCAATCTATATCTGAAGAAAATTATCCGAGTGCAAATTGGAGGTTGACAATTGGGATAAAAAGATACAGAACCTGTACGTCCCTGGTCAGACTCAAAATGACCATGTTTATTCACCTTCTCATGAACTGGAGATGTGTTACCTTGAAACCAAGGTGAAGAATTATTTAAAGAATGTATAGCTTTCGCTAGGAAAGACACTGTCTTGGGGCCAGTCCCTCCTATAGGAACTGCATGGAAATATGGACTAGTTTTGCTTCCTTGGGCAGGAGCTTTATGACATCAATAGCTGTGAAGCTACCAGTGCTCAGCTCTTACCTCAACACCATTTTCCAAGCCTAGCAACCATCACAACCAAGATTCAACAGCCTTGAGGTGTGTGATGGGGATTGGTGCAATGGTTGCTCATGTCACAAAGCCTCTTTGTTCCTTATCTAAGGTGGTGACAAGCTAAGTTACAGCTTAACAAGACTGAAAGAAAGAAATTATGGTAAGGCAAGAAATTAGAAGGCAGGGCCCAGGTAAAGAAGATAGGAAAGAAACATGGGCTATAGCAAAGGAAACCATTTTTAAAAGGATAATAATATTAAGAAGAATGCAAAGAAGAATGCAAAGAAGGAAGAATTGGCTGCACACTGAGTTGATGGAAGTGTCATTATGGTTACATTTCCACCATTTGGCAAAATCAATAAAAGCTTAATAATGAAAAATAATGAAAAATGTGAAAAACAAAAGTAAGAGACCAAGCTTGTGGAATATAGTATCTAAAAAGACAAAGAAATAGAAGAGAGTATGTGGCACCATAGGAACAGGGAAAAGAAAATATAGGGAAACATGGTTGAATGAAAATTGACTGTGAAAAAAGTCTTTTATCTAAAGAAAAATAACAGATGATATTGTTTCTGTGTCAAAAGCATTCAAGAGAAAGTGGGGGTGGCATGAATAAGAACTCTGGGGTCATACTATTATGACATTGAGAAGGTAATGATAAACATTTAGGGAGAGGAAGGAAATGAAAGTGAATATAAGAGGACAAGAAAGACAATAGAGAAGAAACACAAGAAGGCTAAAGAGAAAAAGGATTGGGGAGAGAGAATTGCAGTGTGTAACCTGGAAGAAGAGGTGGCAAAGATATCTGAACAGACCAAAAGTTTTGGCTAATCACAGTTGCAATGAGCTTAACAGAATGATTATTTGTGAAGAAACGGAGTTTCCTCATGCAGATACTCCATCTAGCCTGGAGTGTACAGATGGAAGCTCTCCAAATGTTGCTGAACTATAGCTTCCACCATCCCTCATTATTGTCTGTGCAAGCTAAGTCTAACAGAAGAGGCCTGGACAGCTACAAATTACCCAGCTCTAATCTAGCTTAACTTCTTCCCAGATTTCATGCATATGATGATGAGGACTGGAGTCCATGAAAGCTTATGCTACAATAAACAAATTAGTCTCAAAGATTCTACTGGATTCCTTTTTATGTTAAACAGAGTAATACCACTATTTGAATTTTCTACTTACAGTGGTTTCCTACGATTTCTAGCAGAGATCTTTCTATCTCTGCTCATTAGTGATGTCATTAATTTAAAACAGGGCCTTCTGAACAGAAATCTGTGTTCTCCCTCTAACTCTGCTCCTTTCTTCTGCTGTTTCTCTACAGCAGTAGAGATGAATGGGCAACCTTTGAGGTGTTACCATATTGTGTTCTTGTGTGCCTTCAAGTTGTTTCCAACTTATGGCAACTGTATGGTAAACTATCATGGGGTTTTCTGGGGCTAAGAGTGTGAGACATGCTCAGGCCACCCAGTGGGTATACATGGCTGTGCAGGGAATCAAACTCTGGTCTCTTGAATTTTAGTCCAACACTCAAATTGCTATGCCACACTGGCTGGCTGTGTTACCATAGGCCTCATTAACACTTCTCTACTTCACAACATGAAGACTTGGAAAAATTTTGAACGCATAATTTGCAACATCTGTCAATGCTATATGTCTTGACCTCCATATAGATTTCAAGACAAAGGGTTTGCTAGCCACAGCTATCTCATTGGCACAGTGTCACCAGAAAATCCATTTCTGATAAATCTGGCCATCATTCTAACCATGTGTAGTAAATATCTACTCTTAGAAATAAACTTTGGAATCATACCACTTTTGCCAAAAATCATATCTCTGCAACTTTTTCTACCATTTTTTCCTTATAGCTCTCCAGAGAGAACTCCTTAAGTTATCCCAAAGAGCTTTTGCCATCTCATCTTGCTCTCTGCTTAATTCACTTTAAAGTTCATGGCTGTTGAAAACAAAATCACCATTGATGTACAACCTAGTTTAATTTCATTTTCAGCCTCTGCCATTTTGTAGTTTACTAGCTTACAGTAAATCTCATGAAAATTGCCTTATAATCTTTTACCAGCTGCTGCACTTCATCAGCTGGGTGGTGACTTTCTGTATATTCCCCTGTTCTCTCTATGCATCAGTTTATGTGGCAAAGTGTTAAGCAGAGTCCCCATGTAGTTCACCTTTTCTTCCTTTGCTTCCTTAATGGTTTGGAAAATCATACTTTTATGTGTACCTAGGGAAGCATGAAATTCCGTTTTCTGTGAACTGGTATGTGGATGTAATTAAAATGTATTGCTTATCATATGCTTAATGACCAATTTTGATTAAATGGCAATGAACAGAAGAGAAAGTCATTCTAGGAACATCAGTATGGAAATTGCACTTTGTACGTAGACCTGTTTCAGCTAGGACCTCCTCCTTATTTTAGCACCCAAAAAACTCGTCCACAGAGATTGGCACTGTTGGATATATCAGTAATGCAAACTAATTGTCAGCTCTGTCACAGTTAAATTGTCATGCCTTGTCCTGCCTCCAGACCCCTAGCAAGTGTAGACTTCTTCTTCAGTACACACATGGAGACATTTATCTCATTGTTTAAAGTAGTGTTTCTCAGCCTTTTTCTGGCCGTGGCCCCCTTCCGACCTTGTTTCCTTCCTGTGGCCTCCCTGTCCTACTATTTAAATGTGGTGGGGGTTTTTTGTAAATATAACATTTTTTTATTTAAATTTTTTATAATTTATACAAAATACAATTAGCAGTAGAGTGTGGAAGTGGGAGAGAGAAGGAAGCAGAAGCACCCTGCTGCAGAGTGCGCATGGTGATCCATCCACTGGGAAACATGGTCACTTCTCTGTTCACTCTACTTCTATGTTTTCTATTTTCTTCACTTCTCTGTTTTCTTCACTTATTACTTCCCTCTGTGGCCCCCCATTTATGTGATTTTCACCTGTGGCCCCCTTGGAATATTCTGGGGGGCCCTCTTTCAGAAATGCTGGTCTAAAAGATTTAGTTCTGGCAGCAGGGAAACTTATGCACAAGTATTTTGCAGCTCACAGAAAGTGCTTGGGAAGTTACTTGGGAAAAGTAATTATTGGGAACTTCCTGATTGTCATGGAAGCATGTGGCTTTGTTGTTTAGCAAATGTTGCTGAAGAACAGAATGCTGAGTGAGGGAAGGAGCCAGTTTGACCCTTAGAAACTGGATGAAATGTCTACCAGGCAAGGGAGACTTAGAGGAGTGCCTCATTAGTCCAGATTCCTGATCTAGGTACTGAGGAGACTGAAGACCAGATTTCAGAGGTACGGAGGATCACAGGGGACTGGGGAAGCCGTTGTATCCTATCTTACTCCAACAACCATTTCTTGGTATGAGCGACACAAGCCAACTATCTTAAACTTTCCTGAAACAAGATTCAGCATTTATGGAAACCTCTCAGCTGGTGGGGAAAAGATTTCAACTTTGCAAGTAATACTTCTGTGTGTACTGTTAATTCTATGAACTGCTTTGAATAAGCAGTGCCAGAGTTTTAAACAGTGGACAGCCTGGCTCATTAAAGGAAAAAGTAATTATTTACATGTACAGCTGTGACCTTAAAATTACTCATGAAAAGTAGCTTCAATTTTTAGAAGAGCAACTATTTACTTACTCTCTTCTCAAAAGTAACAAGTTATAGAACAGGTTATTTTCAGCTCATTTTTTTTTAATGTGAATACCATAAAGCATTTGCCTTTGGTACAAAACACACTTCCCTACTGGGCGCCTCATCATTGCCTCAACACCTAGTATAAAGTACAAGAAACTGAATGATTCTGTGCATCAGCCATGTGATATTCCTACTCTATCATTTAGTAAGGCCACACTAGGGATGCACAGATTTATAAATTTCATTCTTATGGGCAAGAATGAATAATTTAAATCATTTTTCATCCCACTGTGAGAAAGTCTTCAAAAGCTGTGCAGAACTATTCCCAATTTGAGATTCATTTTGAAGGAAAAAATATCACTTGGGTTTCTCTGTGTGTGTCTGTTTTCAAAAAAGACAATCTAGAAATGTTTGGAAATGCTATTTTTCTGCATAGAAAACTTAATTTCTGCATAGAATCATAGAATCATAGAAATGTAGAGTTGGAAGAGACCACAGGGGCCATCCAGTCCAACCCCCTGCCAAGCAGGAACACCCTCAAAGCACTCCCGACAGATGGCCATCCAGCCTCTGCTTAAAAACTTCCAAAGAAGGAGACTCCACTACACTCCGAGGCAGCATATTCCACTGCTGGACAGCCCTGATCATCAGGAAGTTCTTCCTGAAGTTCAGGTGGAATCTCCTTTCCTGCAGCTTGAATCCATTGCTCCTTGTCCTGGTCTCTGGAGCAGCAGAAGACAAGCCCACTCCATCCTCTACATGGCATCCCTTCATATACTTAAACATGGCTATGATGTCCCCTCTTAATCTTCTCTTCTGCAGACTAAACATACCCAGCTCTCTAAGTCTGTCTTCATAGGGCATGGCTTCCAGGCCCCTCACCTTTTTCGTAGCCCTCCTCTGGACTTGCTCCAGCTTGACCATGTCCTTCTTGAACTGGGGTGCCCAGAACTGGACATAGTATTCAAGATGAGGTCTAACCAAAGCAGAGTAGAGCAGTACCAGTACCTCCCTCGATCTAGACACCATACTCCTATTGATGCAACCAAGAATTGCATTGGCTTTCTTGCCTGCTGCATCACACTGCTGACTCATGTTCAGCTTGTGATCTATTAAGACTCCTAGATCCCTTTCACACATACTGCTATCCAGCCACGTGTCCCCCATCCTATATTTCTGTATTCCATTTTTTCTACCTAAGTGTAGGACTTTACACTTCTCTCTGTTGAATTTCATTTTGTTAGTCTTGGCCCAGCTCTCCAATCTATAACAGGTCATTTTGAATTTTGATCCTGTCCTCTGGCATATTAGCAACCCCTCCCAATTTGGTGTCATCTGCAAATTTGATGAGCATGCCCTCTATTCCTTCATCCAAGTCACTGATGAAGATATTGAACAGCACTGGGCCCAGGACAGAACCCTGTGGCACCCCGCTAGTCACTTCTCTCCAGGATGAAAAGCAGCCATTGGTGAGCACCCTTTGGGAATGGTCAGTCAACCAGTTACAGATCCACCTGACAGTAGCCCTGTCCAGGCCATATTTTATTAGCTTCTTTGCAAGAATGTCATGGGGAACTTTGTCAAAGGCCTTACTGAAATCAAGATATGCTACACCCACAGCATTTCCTTCATCTATCAAGCTAGTAACTCTATCATAAAAAGAGATAAGATTAGTCTGGTATGACTTATTTTTGAGAAATCCATGTTGATTTCTCATGATTACAGCATTGCTTTCTAAGTGATTAGAAACTGACTGCTTAATGATCTGCTCCAGAATCTTTCCGGGTACCGATGTCAGGCTGACTGGGCGATAATTATGTGAGTCCTCTTTTTTTCCCTTCTTGAAGATGGGGACAACATTTGCCCTCCTCCAGTCTGCTGGAACTTCTCCTGTCCTCCAAGATTTCTCAAAAATTATAGCAAGCGGTTCCGACATGACCTCTTCCAGTTCTTTTAATATCCTAGGATGCAATTCATCTGGCCCTGGAGACTTGAATTCATCCAGTGTGGCCAGGTATTCCTGTACCACCTCTCTACCAATTATGTGCCGCATTTCCCCTGCTTCCTCTCCTGCTCCCCAACCGCCAGGTTGAGTGCTTGTATCCTTCTGGGAAAAAACTGAGGCAAAGAGATGTTAAGTAATTCTGCCTTTTCTCTTCTCCCTGTTAGTAATTCTCCATCTTCTCTGCGCAGCGACCCTATTGTCTCCTTTTTGCTTTTGCTGCAGACATATTTAAAAAAGCCCTTTTTATTGTTTTTAATGTCTCTGGCCAGCCTAAGTTTGTTCTGTGCTTTAGTCTTTCTGACCTTCTCCCTACATCTCCTGGCTACTTGCTTAAATTCTTCTTCGGTGTTTTCCCCCTTCTTCCATTTCCTGTACATGTTTCTCTTAACACTTAGCTCAGCTGAGAGTTCTTTAGTCAACCATTCAGGTTTCTTGAGATGCCTTCCATTTTTCCTCCTTATTGGCACAGTTTTAGACTGTGCCTTCAGTATCTCCCTTTTAAGGAACTCCCATGCCTCCTGAACCCCTTCCCTTTCACTATTCTTGACCATGGAATTTCAGCCAGCAGCTCAAGTTACAGAAGTCTGCTTTTTTAAAATCTAAGATGAGTGTCTGGCTACACTTATCTTCTCCTTCCCACTGAATGCCAAATTCCAGTAGGGCATGGTCACTCCCCCCTAAAGATCCAACCACTTCTACCTCATTAACAAGGTCATCCCTGCTGGTCAGGATCAGGTCTAGAATATTTGGTACCCCTTTTCACCTCTTCCACCTTCTGGACCATGAAATTGTCTGCAAGACAAGCAAGAAGCTTGCTGTACCTTGCTGTCTTGGCAGAGTTTGACTACCAACATATATCCGGGTAATTGAAATCTCCCATTATTACTGGATCTCTCCTTTTTGAATGTGCAGTCATTTGGCTGAGGAAGGCATCATCAAGGTCCTCAGTCTGGGTTGGAGGTCTGTAGTAAACCCCCACCAAAATATCCCTATTGTTTCTCACTCTCTTAATTCTTTGCATATGAAATAACTTTTCTGTGCAGAAAATACCACCTACTGTGTGTCAAGTATCGTTTTTCACACAGAATTAGTCCTGAACTGCAAAGATTCTCATTTATCCAGGATTCCTTTCATCAGGGATCCCCAACACCCCTTTGTTGTCTAAACTTCAAATATTTATGAAGATTATTTCTACCCCAGGCCACACCCTATAACTTTCAAGTAACTTTATATATTACACTATAGTTTTTGTAGTTACACTACAAAAGAATAAAGGTCTTTGTTATAATCACAGTGTAATGTAGTCATAACTTTGTTATTGTCAGAACTGGGACCATATTTCAAGTTTTTGTAATTACAGTCCTACCTCCACATTCCTGGGTTTGATCTTCACGATTTGATTATTCATGAGGCATGTGCCTGCCCTACCCCCCCCCCATTTTCCTCCTCCCATTCCCTTGCATTCCTCACCCCAGGTTTGTAAAAGTTGTGTTAAAAATGCATTTTTTTTTCCCTTTTGAGTGAAGAAAGCTTTCTTTTTCCCCACTGTTGGAGGCACGTCCTCTATCCCATGTGGCTGCATAGTCTGCTTTTTAATGATCACTGATTGGCCAGGTGCTTTCTTTGCTCTTATCCCTCCTTTTTCAAGATGGTTGCCAAAAGTAACTAGAAGGCAAGAACTCTGTTCTTGTCCCTCTGAGGAAACAGTACTGGTAAGCCCTTTACCTTGTCTTTTTCTTCCTCCCCCAATTCTGGGACCAGAGGCAAAGGAATGGGAGGGGCTCTAGAGCTCTGCAGGGGAATCATGTGGGGGGAGTTATTCGTGTTTGTTCCACTTTTGTGAGGAAGGTGGCAACCTTTCTAAGCATATCTGTATGTTTGTTACTATTTGTTATGATATATGGTGTCAAATTGGTTGTGATTTATGGCTGCGCCATGATATCCTGTCACTGTTAATAGACTTTCTCAGATCCTACAAACTTCCTTGATTTAGTCAATTCATCTGTAATGGCATCTTATTGTTTTCCTTCTGCCTTTGGGTTCTCTTTACATTAGAATATTTTCAAGTGAGTCATTGTACATTCAATGTACAATCCCTCCTTTTAGGCATTTTGGCTTCCATCGAAAGTTCAGGTTTGCTTTGCTTTTAGACCCATTTGTTGGTCCATTTGGTATGTGTAGAACTGTCCACCAGCACCATATTTCAAGTGAGTTCATATTTTTCTTGATGGCTTTCTTCACTGTTCAGCTTTTACATCCATATATAGAAATCCAAAGTACTGTAGCAGAGAAGATACTGACTATCATATTCAGGGATATACCTTTGCACTTAAGGAGCTTATCTAGTTCCTTCATACATAGCTGCCCCTCCAAGTCATAGTTTCCTTCCAATTTCTTGACTATAGTTTCCATTTTGAGTGTTGATTATATCAATGTATAGAAAATCTTAAGTTACACAAATCTTCTGTGGTCATTATTTTAGATTTCTTAATACTTAAACATAAGCCCACTTTTGTACTTTCCTGCTTAAGTTTCCATGGTAGACTTTTATTATTTTTCTGCTAGTAACTTTTGCCTATCTTAAGTTGTTGATGTGTCTTCCTCCTATTTTTGCCCCTCTTTCTTCTGAGTCTAATTCCACATCTTTACATAGTAAGGATTTTTGAGTGTGCGAGAGAGGCTAACAATAGTGCTATTAGGAGACCAGACTCTATCAACAGCTTGGACTTATAGCAAGTTCACTCACAGCAGAATGTTTTAAATGGAGATGCTAGATGAAGATGCAGCCGTCCTCCTCAGGGAATAACATCACCAGAAGAATACAGATTGTATCAATAGTGAAGTTGGCATAGAAGCTCCAAAATGGAAGCTACTGAGTATGGGCAAAAGTGAGACTTGATACTGGTCTAGGATCTCTCAGAAGCAATAACAATGGCCCTTTAGGTAACTCCTGATAGTCAAGAGTAGAAACTGACAATGGGAAACCAATTTTGAATGTCTTTTACTGTGAAAACCTTGTGATAAGACAATTGAAAATGAAGCATGAGACCCTTAGGTCAGAAGGGACTCAACCAGCTACTGGGGACAAGTATGAATTGCTGCTGTGTCTTAACAACACAATTAGACTGATACAGAAAGAACATTCAGCCACTGGTATTCTTAGATGTGAAAGAAAAATCTGAAGCTGCACAATAAGAATATGAGATATGAGAAACATAAATTGGTAAGTGAGAGATTGTAAAACAAAAAATGGAATATTTATTAAAATGTGTAGAGTTAAAATGGCTAACACATTAGCCCTTAGGCTAAAAACAAATCCAGAAGCTAAAAGTAAAACATCTCATTGGGGAAAAAAATGAAACAAAATCCTAGAATAAAAGAATATTGCTATCTGTGTGGGTGGTCTATAGAGGTTTAATATGCAGAGCATTCTACCGTTATTCAGAAATCATCGTGCATACATAGATCACTGTATGAACAGAAAACGGAGATGTGCCAACTAGCCCCAACCCTAACAATGCATGGACTGACTAGCCTCCTCTCCTGGAATCCCTGGTATGCAGTGTGAATATCTGCCGGGATGGAGCCTTCACATGTGCAGATGGTTGCCCAAAGGCTTCTGTGTGATCTTGAATACTGATCTTGCTCATTTCCAGATCACAGGAATGCTTTTGCATATAGCAGTATATATACAAAGGCTGCCTTCCTGTGGCTGTTTGCATTCTATTGCTAGATGTTCAGTTGTAGGGCTAGTTGGTTCATGTGATTCTGGGAGAGGACAAGTAAGTGCATCCTTTGTTGATCCTCTTATGTTGTCCATGTATAAAGAATAATTTATGAATAGGTACTTTGGCTGGAGTTGGTTCTTCCAACTCCAAATCACCCTATTAAATTATAGAGTGCCCTCCCCTACTGTGACTTTTGCTTGAATTAATATGAGGTCATAAGAAACATCACATGCCATTATAGTCAATGAATGCGGTGGATGCATGTCTGTGCTGCCACGGGTACGTGCACGTCATGTTCATTGACTATAATGGAGCATGACACTTCAAGTCTTTGGTTTTACATGAAGGTTCCTGGAATGGAACCCCTGCATAAATGAAGGGGACAACATAATAGTGACAAAGTATGTATGTGCAATTCCCAACCCGCCGGTCAAGTAGGACCAGGAATATGAAAATTTACCTGTATTTACCAAAGGCACTGAATCTTTGTTTCATAGCAGGTTGCAGGACTTGGTGTGTGTGTGTGTGTGTGTGAGTGTGAGAGAGAGAGAGAGTTTACAAAGAGATACATGCAAATTTTATTGCACTTTTGTAATGTGTGCATTTTTATGCATTCTTCTTAATGTGCCCATTCCTTCTCATTGACTATTACGTGTTTGTGTGTGTTTTCTCATTTGTGCAAATATTATCCATTTGCATTTTAAATATGCACATTGTTTTGTGGGCACATTATTTCTCTGAAATTCCCTCTAAGGCTCACAGATGTGTGAATTATGTATGTGCAGAGCATTTCTTCTTCCAACAGACCTCAAAAGATGTGAAAAGACAACTATTGTTGAAATGGCAGACTACAGTAAAATTGTTTTCCATCCTTACTTGGGAATGCCATTTCTTTGTTTGTTGTTATGTGACTTCAAGTCATTTCCAAATTATGGTAATACTAAAGCAAAACTACTACAAGAATTTGACAAGATTTGTTCAAAGCAGGTTTGCCTTTTCCTTTCTCTGAGGCTGAGATATTGTGACTTGCCCAATGTCATCCAGTGGGTTTTCATGGCCAAGTGAGAATTCAGACCCTGTTCTCTAGTGTCCTACTCCAGTCCTCAAACCATCACAGCATGCTGGCTCTGTTTTGTTTGTTTGTTTAATTATTAAAAAATCAGTGACACCTTTTTTGCTCAAGATGAATTAGACAATATTTCATTTCAGTCATTAATTTGTTAAAACTATTTGTAAAATTCTTACCATAGATATATAAAGACAAATACAAATGGTCCTGTGTGGATACCAGGGGTTCATTCATACTACACAAGTTATAGTCCTATGATTCCACTTTAACTGCTATTATTCCATCCTATGGATCTAGAGGTTGTAATTTGGTGAGACACTGAAGAATTTTTCTCAATGGGAACTGTAGATCTTCCTCTGTAAACTGTCAGTCCAAGGATTCTGTAGGTTGGAACTGTGGAGGCACAAGATAAAAAATGTGCTGAGCTCTTGGTTCTCTTTTCATTAGAAATACATAGACCCTTGCTGCAGCTTACCTCTGTCCAGGCGGTGTCTGGTGACAATGGCAACAGTGGCTCTCCTGGGAGAGGAGAACGATGGAGTGCTCCCCTCTGCACCGGCTGCCTCCAGGAACTCAGAGGCATGATGGTCATTCCTCTTCCTGCCACAGTGCAGCCAGGTACTGTCTCAAGCTGTGCTGGGGCAGGAAGTGCAGCCATTGTGTTTCCAGGACCTCCACAGAGAAGGGAAGTGCAGGTACATGGCAGGAGTGCAGTGCGATTGCTAGTCATTACTGGGGAAAACCCCTCAATGATTTGTGGCACAATCGTGCCACTTGGGGACAGAAGAAGGACAGGTTTGGGACAAGGTTGCACATCAGCATCGTGCCATCCCTGTCCTTCTCCTGTCCCCATGGTGGGTTGGGTGTGCTGTGCTGAAAGGGCCATCATTATGCAGGTAAAACTGGTATAGTCACAACAACCATTCCCTAGTAAAGAAAAGGTCATTAGCTGGTAATGCAAGCAATTAATTAGCTTTTCTAATTTGTCTAAAAATGTGTGACTTTCCAAGGTAAGAGCTTCTTGTGTTTTGCTTGGTTTTGCTGGTTGTTGCTTCACAACCACTTGTTTAATTCTTAGAGTCAGGGAGCTGTTTGTAGTGATCCCTTGGATTTGTACTAGAACTCTTCCAAAGAGTTATTTAAAAAATACAGCCATAGTTGGTTAAAGTTGTCCTATGCTTTGTAGGGCAAATTTTCTCCTCTCTGATTTATAAAATTGTTTGTAGGGTTATAGACTTGTAATGCAAAATAGTCATTTTGATGATGCACTGATTTGCACTTGCTGTAACAACACAACTGGAAAGGGAGGGAGAGAAGGAAAGGGGGGATGAGAAGGATACATTTTGTTCTGATATTTCTTAATATGTAAAAGAAACCCACTGGATAGAAGGAATAAAATGTTCCAGCTGGTGCTGGAAATTGCCAACAAATTGTCTGGGACAACAGAAATCTTGCTTAGATTTCTTTAAAAAAAGAAAAAGAAAAAAGAAACACAGCAACTAATGCTCTAGAAACTTCCTAACACATTTATCCCATGGAAACCCGGGAGTTCACCTTGGGCAAGTCACATTTTCTCAGCCTCAGAGGAAGGAAATGGGAAACCTCTCCATAACAAATCTTGGCAAGAAAATCCCATGTTAGGGTCACCTTTGGGTCTCCATAAGTCAGGAATCACTTGAAGGTGCACAAAAGCAACAAACTGTCATTTATGACTGATATCATGTCCCAACAAGAGTAGACCTATTCAGTGTTCTTCTCTCATCAAGTCTAATAACAGAATTTTGGTGTATGCATATTTAGTCTCTAACATTCCATTTTTAGGCAAGGTCCTGGAGCTGGTGGTGGCCTCCAGGCTCCAGGGGTTTCTGGATGAGATGGATTATCTAGGTCCATTTCAATCTTGTTTCAGGTCTGGTTATGGGACAGAGATAGCTTTGGTTGCCTTGGTGGATGACCTACGGGGGAGTCTGTCCTTGTTGGTTCTGCCACTTTCAGTGCATGATATCCTTCTGAGTCATCTTGCTGGGATGGAACTGGGGGGGGGCTGTTTTACAGTGGCTTCTCTCCTTCTAGGAGCGGTAAACTCAGAAGGTCACACTGAAGGACTCCTGCTTGACCTCCTGGCTATTGGCTTGTGGGGCCCCTCAGGGTTTATTTCTGTCCCCAGGCTATTTAACATATACATGAAACTGCTGGGAGAGGTTGTCCAGAGTTTGGGGGTTTGCTGTCATCAGTATGTGGTTGACACCCAACAATATTACTCCTTTCCACCACAAGCCAAGGAAGTTATTTTGGTCCTAATTCAATGCCTATCATCAGTAATGGACTAGATGAGGGTGAACCCATGAAACTTAATCCAGAAAAGATGGAGGTACTCCTGATCATTCAAAAAGCAGATCAAGGAAAAAGGAATCATCCTGTACTGGATGGAGCTACATTCCTCCTGAAGACACAAGTCCACAGCTTGGGTGTACTCCTGTATCAAACTCTTGGCCTCGAAGCTCAAATTTCAGTGGTGGCCAGCAGTATATTTGCATAGTAATGTTTGTTCATCAGCTGCACCCATTCCTTGAGATGTCATTTCTTGCCTCGATGACACATGCCTTAGTTACATCTCAGTTGGATTAATGTAGCACACTCTGTACGGGGATGCCTTTGAGCAGTATTTGGAAACTTCAACTAGTCCAAACAGCTGCAGTCAGATTGCTAACTGGAGCTGGCTACAGGGAGCACACAACTCCCTTGTTGCAACAGCTTCATTGGCTGCTGGTCCATTTCCAGGCAAATTCAAAGTGCTGGTTTTGACCAATAAAGGTGATATGGCTCATGTGCATGTTGGTTGAAGGACCATATTCTCGCTTATGAACCAGCCTATGCTTTGAGATCTGCTAAGGAGGCCCTTCTGTCTATCCCATCACCCTTACAGATGTATCTGCTGGGAAGACAAGAGAGAGCCTTCTCAGTAGCTGCCCCTGTTATGGAAGTTAGACTAGCACCCTCCCTTTCTTTTCACAGACAAATAAAGACTTCTCCTGTTCAACAGGGTTTTGATGAGTGACTGTATAAGGCCCCTCTCACCTAAACAATGTGCTGGATCCTGCTAAGTCTTGTGCCAGTGTGGCGTGTGTATGATAATGTGGCTTTAATCTGGTTTTTGTTTTTTTTGAATGTTTAATGTTGTTTTAACTTTCGTATCCTGTGAATTATTAATGGTATCCTGTGAATTATTAATGATGTGTTTTTTTAACTTGTTGCAAGCTGCTTTGAATCCCAAATGGGGGAAAAGGTGGGCAATAAATAAACAAATACATACATATATATATACTTAATAGTCTAAACATAACAGAAATACCCAATTTTCTGTTTTTGAACCCACCTATTTGCAGCTGCTGTGAAGGATCATGGATATAGCACCAAGTTTAAGTTCCAGAGGATCTGTTTGAGACAAAGGAAAGGAAATGAGTGCCTTGTACCAGATGCTGCAGTTTTAAGCCTAGTCTGTTGAGCAACAGCAGGCACTGAATGCATTGCCAAGACAGTCAGCACTTTGCACAAGAAATGAGATAAGCACTAGAAACAAAGTCTGGCTTTGAATGAATGAGGAACTGACTGAGCTGTTATCCCCAGAATCCAATTCATTGCTGGCTACCAGCCCATTAGCCTTTCATTTTGTTTAAAGAGTTTTGTCAACAAGTGGGCAGTTCTGTAGTATTTTCTTATGAGTTATCACTGTGAGGCAGAAAGCTATCTGTGACTGTGAAATGCCTCTTTAAAGCAATTTATTCTTTGCTGCTGCAGTTCAAACAGACATTGGAAATGCTGATTGGGGTGATGCTAATATGATAGAAAGGCATGCATATGGGAAATGTCAGCATTAGCCCTGCAGCAAGGTACAGACGGAGTATCCTGGACTTTCTCAAAAACACAGTGAAGGCTTAACTACTGTAGAAGTTTATCTCAGTTGCCTTGCTTTGATCACCCTTTACTGTTTTCAAGAAAATTTTATTCTGCATTGTTTTCATTTGCCTACAAAATGTGACAAGTCATAAATCATCAGTTGTTGTAGAGAGGGCATTTCCCCTTGTCCTCTGTGATTAGTGATTAATGAAGACAATTTGGCCTGAAAATTTTTTCCCCCAATATGGACAGGTAACTTTCAGCCTTCCAACATTAAAGAAATTAGAAGATTAGATATGATTGACTGATGAAGTTTGTCAAGCGGGGAATTTAGAAAAAAAATCTTTTAAATAACCAAAATTGCTTCTTTAAAAAGAAAAATTGCTTTATAAAAACAAAGTGCTTGGTGAACACATTGTCTTGAGCTTTCTGAAGGACAGGCAGGATAGAAATGTGACAAATGCTCATAGCGCCAAGTGTTCTATTCTAGCATTTCTGCACCTACGCATGGTGATGGGTTTACCTAGTATCTTATTATGAATAGGTCCATGGATGCATGGATTTATAGAAGAACTACATATTATACTTCCTGAACTATATATTATCCCAAGTGTGCTCTTGGTTATAGTAAGGGCATCCATGGTCAATGTGGATGGAAGGAGGCTTTTGAATTAATGTTCTAGCATTCATCTGGATCCCACTCAACTCATCTGATGCATTTTTTGGATACAGATGAGAATGTGCTTCAACATCCAGAGTTATTAGTTGTTACATAAGACCCAGCGGATGACAGCTATTCCTAAATTATAATATTATGTCTGTTTTATAATTTGTATGTATACTATACTACACACTTCTTATTTTCTTCTATTACAACAATTTGCAACCGTTTCTACTTATATTTCTGGAAAACAGTCATTTGGGCAAATATTCAAAGAATTTTGAGGAAAGCTTTAAAAAGATATTGATATGATAAATGAAATGCTAGAGGGAGGGGGGAATCATCCATTCCTAGGTTATATCTACCATCACCTCTGCTAGTTTGCTTAGCGTATCTGCATCTTGGTAAATGCATGAACTTTCCCTGCTCATCATACCCAAAGGCAATTTTTGCTTGGATTAAGAGAAGTAATAAATGTTTTTCTTTTGCTTTCCCCAATAACTCTGTCACTTCATAAGCACTAATAGTGTCACTTTTTCAATAAGTCTGTATAAACAGCCAGATTGTAAAACAAAGCTCTATGATCAAATTCCCGAAACTTGATAACAGAGTAATATAAAACTTTTCATCACAGCTAAGCCTTTTAACTGGCAGTTATATATTGTAAAAGACAAAACACCCTTTGTCTTTATCACCTGTGGTTCGAGTTGTCTTTGCAGAAGGTTTCTCCATCCATTACCTCCAAAATTGCTAGGTAACACAATTCCCAGCTTGATTAGAGTCAAATCTAACCATTATCCAATAAAATAAAATACTTTTAAATAAATAAATAAATAGATCACATGACATCCATATGTCTTGGGCTATATGTTACAGACTCCAAGATTCTCATGAAAAAGTAGACTCCTCAACCCAGTAGGCGGATCTAGACTTAGTCTATATAACCACTGAGGAAGAATTCTTGGGCTGAAGATGTTTAACTGTGGAAGAAGGTATGATGTTGTGCTTGTCATCAGCTGTAAGATATCTTGTCCTAACACGCTTGTTAGTTTAGGTCATGTAGCCAAAATAAGATGACAGTGGAAAGTTGGGATGGATGAATCCATCAGTTTGTTTATCTTTGTTACTCTTTTTTGCTCCTAATCTTAAATTCAGATTATTTCAGAATCCGAGAATTTTAAGTTTGTCTGGGAAAAAAAAATATCATAGTATTTGGGGGATTACCTTTCTTCTAATATATGCATGTTTGTAATTTATTTTGGCTGTTATATACATTTTCCAGGGAATTTCCCTAATATAATGCATTTTTAAAAGTCTTTATCACTAATATATGCATTTTATATGTGCTTCCCCCAGTATGCACATTGCTATATGCATTTCCTGACAAACCAGGGAAATAACAAGACCAGACATAGTGACTGAGTTGTAAATGGGCCACTTTATCTAGATTCTAACCTATGTATTGCTTAGCACCTGAGAGTTCCAAAAGTGGGGAGCAACTCAGTGTGGAAGCAAGCTGAAGCAGGTGGTCACACCTTCCTAGCTTCCCCTGGGTGAAACACCTGAGCCCCAAGAAGAACCCAAAAGCTAGGTTGCTCCCCTACTGGCCAGCAACTGGAAGGCCAACCCAAGATTCTCTCCCCCAGGTGACAAGACTTAAAATGAGGGAGTAGCCCTCTGGTCAACCCCAAGGAAAATCTCTTTCCCCACTTGCCTAGTCATATGACCTAAACTATTCTCCCCCCATCACCACCCCATTATTGGCAAGTGTCTGCTTAGCCTCATCCCCCATCAGGCTGGCCAAAAGGGCCCTCACTTCCTGTTGCAAATTTCTCAAGAATAGCACATTACCTGCTTCAGATAGGTACATTCCGACATCTATGTAGAGCTCTGGCTTCTGAAAAATTATCTCAGTATATCATAAAACTTCCCTTCAACCATTCCCTTCAGCCATCCAACCATAGCCATGTCACTCAGTCCTCTGGTAGGATCTGAAATGGCAACTGTGGGACTGTCACAATGCTGAATAGACCACGCTATTGCTACCATGCTGTACACCCCCAATTTGTAATACAATATGACTGGCTATAAATATTGTTTAATTGGCATGAAATATATATAACTTTTTCATTTATCTGGAGATAAAGGACTCTGACTGGAGAGAAAGGACTCTGGAGGGAAAGGACTCTGACTGGAAACTTCCTGAAGGTAGGACAAGCCTTAGCATGGCCAAATCATAATTTTAGACAAATCAAATCGGGAATAAAAATAAATAAATAATGGGTTTTAAATGGTTCTCTAAAGTACCCAAGGCAAAAGACAATAACAAATGGAGCTGCTAGAAGGATCACATCTTACTCCTTTTTTCTCACACAGAAACAGTCCTTTTGTTCTTCCACTTCTACAATAATTAAGAAGCTATTTTGATTTCCTTTGATGCTTTTGTCACCTGGCTGCAAAGGCAATTAGAACCTTCCAGACCCCTCTGTCAGCTATAGGAGAGAGCAACTCATACATTTCCTTCAGGGCAGAAAAAAGTATTTAAATCCTGGATCAGCCATTGCTTTGTTACCCTGTGTACTGGGGCTCCCGGGAGGGACACCAAAATGTGCTCAACTAAAGGTGGGGAAAATTAGCTCAGAGCACTGATTAGCATTACGAGAGGCAGGGTAACGTAGCGAGATCTTGAACCCTATGTCTACAGGGTCGGGTCGAGTCAAGGAGCACACAAAAGTTGAAACAATAAATGATGTTTTATTAAATACACAAGCAAAACTGTATCCAACACACTCACACAAGATAACTAAAGAAATAAAGGTTGGAGTGGTATAGAGGGATTTTTAGAAGAGTTGCTGGTTTGGGTGATACTTCACCTGTCCTGAAGCCTGGAAAATAGAGAGTGAAGCTGGGGTGCAATGTAGCTCAGCACGTGGAGCTGAGGGGAGGCTCGCCAAGCAAAGCGGCAGCAAGGCGGGATGAAACTCGGGAGCGATCAGAGGAAGGTCTAGGAATCAAGGGTTTTTATAAGGAGAATGTGACTGCAGGCTATGCCGTACTTGGGGGAAAACAATAGATTTGGAGTTGGAGACAAAGCCTCCGAAAGGTCAGAATCTGAATGATTGAGTTATCGTAGAGGTTCTCAATAGAGTAGCCAGTATGCAAACACAGAGTACTTGGGTATTGCATAGTTGACCCATCAAGCTGCCATCGCGGGGCAGAGGCTCTTTTGTAGGTTGCATGCATACCTAATTAGAGTACCTGCCTGGAGGTCTCCTAAAGCAGCGAGTCAGCTATTTTCTGGCCTGCCTG
Source organism: Cyclura pinguis (assembly GCA_030412105.1). NCBI lineage: Eukaryota > Metazoa > Chordata > Lepidosauria > Squamata > Iguanidae > Cyclura > Cyclura pinguis. The sequence continues at coordinate 118,742,268 of CM059601.1, read as the reverse complement.
TATTGTCTTAGGAATATTACGGCGCTTAATGGCTGAGCTTGGTGGCGTGCTTGTCCGGTGGCCTCGCAAGCACGTGGAGGGGAATAGAGAAGTGAAGTCGAATTATGATATCAAAAGGATATCATTTAATATCCCCAAAGCTCAGACTAGCCAGGACAGTAACAGCTTGCTTGCTGGTATCTTAAATATGCATGGCATGATACGCTGCATGAGGGTTCTCTCCCAGATTTCAGTTCACTGTACCACCCTCAGGCTCTCCCAGTCTGAGAAAGCTCACTTCAATCTTCTGCTGCTTTGGGAATGGTAACTATACCCACTTTACCCCAAACTCTCACTATCCAACCTTTCTCTCCTTTATCTTCACTAGCCTTGTATGGTTGTGAGACTGTTTGATTGCTTAAGTATGTTTGTGAATTTCCTCCTATAAAGACTTTTTTAAAATTTCCAACTGGTGTTCTATAGCCAGTACCGGTATACTCTGGCAAAAAGATCTCATAAGGTTACCCCACCTCTCTCAGGCCTCCCTTTTTGAGCTAATATTTTCCCACCTTTTCACAAAAGTATGGGTACTTCTGGATGATCTCAAGGTCCCTCACCTTTTTGGAGTAACACTATGGCTACAGATCAATATATGATGCCTCACCAGCCATAACATAGAATCCGTAAAAACAAAAGCAAACAGCAGATGTGTTAATATTGAAAGTGATGAACATACCACAAGTGTGTCAATCTGCTGATAAAGTTGGGGGCCCATCCCCAATGCAGATGCAGTAGAAATAGCTCCAATCTGGAACAAATGCATGTCAAGTTTAACACCTTTGAACTCTAACAAAGATAAGGCCCTGGAAGTGATAGTCCAAAACTGGTATTTTGTCAAGAATGAGGAGTCTTCAAGGCAAAACAAATGGCCAATATGCAGTCCCCTGGCACATACATACTTTAGCAATGAAAATACTGGGCATGTAGACTCATCACTGAAGGTCTAGAGCTGCAAGCAGGCACCAGGTATGCATTGATATGTCTTAGGGGAACTAATATTCAGTGTTATCTGCTGCCTCACAAGCCCAAGATGTCATCCATGGGTCATAGTCATTAGATCTTGTGTGGTGGCTGCATCTGGCACCAACTGTCTGATGTGTTCCATCTGTGTGCAGGAGAGAACATTGGCCATCCTGTTGTCCACTCCAACCACATGGAGCGCTGTGCAGGGAATGTTATATTGCAGACACTGAAAGCTAAATGTCCTTACCAGCCTCATGAGTCTAGGGGATTTGGATGATAAGGAATTGATTACTTGCACCATGGCTATTTTGTCACAGCAGACATAAACGGAGGAGTTAGACAATTCCTCCATCCATATTCATGCAGCAACTAAAATGGGGGAAAATCCAGAAATGCAAGGTCAGCTGCAATTCCCTACTCTACCTAGTCATTCAGCCAGGGATGGACACACCACCACCCTTTGAAAGAGATTCCAAAACCAATCAAGCCTGCAGTATCCAATGATACCTGCAGTGCATCCCTGAGCTTGTGCTCCTCATACCGAAAGGAAACCCATTAAAGTCAAGAAAGTCCAACCAAACTCATAGATCTTCTTTAATCCCTTGTCTTATTCTAAGCCTGGGATATGGCTTGGTCAACCCCATCCCCCATAGTTGGACAAAGACAACTGAAAAAGGCCTTAACAGGAGCCACTACTTGGCAAGCAAAGGTTTAAGGGTCTTTCCACACTACACTGTTATAGTACTATTATTCCACTTTCAGCATCTGGAATTCTAGGGTTTGTAGTTTACCGAGGCCATGGAGTCTCTGGCTGAAAATTCTAAATGCCCCTCCCTAAACATGAAAAGTTGCAAGTTAGTAATTCTGTAGTACATTTCATTTACCTGTCTCTTCTAAGGCATTCAGGACAACATTACTTTTTGTTAGCCCCTCACCTCTCTAGAATAAAGTACTGAACAGTACTGAAAATTTAGAAGTCACAATTTTATTAATGAGGAGGATCTGTAACAGGTTTAACAGAGATCCAACATCTTGAATGAAGGGGACAATTGGAGAGGCAACTATTGTCTTCCTAAAGGCCAATGCAGGTATTAATGCAGGTAGCTGTTATTTATTTATTTATGGTTTATGCCTGTTTGCATAAAGACTGACCTGAGGAAGCCCTTTGTTCCAGAATCACACCTGCTAGCCAGCCATTATCACATTTCCTTGGCCTGACCAGTAAGGAAGGGTAGATTGGATAAGAAATCTCTTTGACTTCCAGGATGCCCATCATGGTCATCAGCTGTCTAGCCAATAAAATCTTATTGTAGCTTTGTGTGTCTGCCTACAACAGGCAAGGTAAACAGTGAGTGTCTCTAGAATCCCTTACTGAGAATTTGTGAACAGTAAAACAGAAAGAAAAAAAAAGTGGGGGGTGAGAACAGATAAGTTAGCATCACCAGTTGCCCCCGCCTGCTTACGTAATTGGCCAGTGTAGGAAAAACTTTTAAAACAATGCTACTCAGTCCCCATGGGAATGACTTGTTAATCTGATGCTACCCATGGATCTTGATATGCCACAGGCAGCAATACTAAGTTATTAATTTAAAGAGAGAATCCAACTAAATTTAGCAGATCTTACTTATATATCAACATGCGTAGGATTGTGGCTCATGTAGAATTTTTGACTGCAGATTAGTAAAGATATTATCCTCTCAGGATATTTCATTTCAAAAAGAGCTCATAAGGGAGAAAAGAGATACTTCACTTCAATTCAATTCTCCATGATTAGAAAAGTAAATCTTAAAAAGATTCATCTGGGGGGAGGAAAAAAAAGTGCTGCATCTGAATCTGTTTGATTTTTTTCTGAAAGAAAATGGGAACAGAGCGATGTACTTGAAACTCAATGCTTTTAGGAATTCACTTTTAATTAAACCTGTCTCTCTCCCTCTCTCTCTCTCTGGCAGAATGATACTGAACTCCTTCTTTGTCTAGAAACTAATAGTTGCAATAAACTTTCTATTCTTCCACTCACACAACTGTTAAAAAAAAAAGAGGACCTCTTAAGGCCAATAATTTTTTCCCAAAGAAGTTGCCCCATATGAAAAATTCAAAATTCCTGGCATTTTTGTCTTCCTTGGAGCATGCATTTGGCCCTGTCATTATCTCCACCCTGAAAAGGGTAGACGGCATTTACTTTTCGATTCCATCTTTCTTCATTACCTCCAAATTATTTTTATTTTTTTTTCTTCTGGCAAATGTGGAATACTTGTGTAAACTGATGCTCTCTGTAGAACAAATTTTGATCCTCACAGAACATTTACCAGTGCATTGACCAAATGCTCACAAGCCACTAAGAGGCAGTGTTCTAGTACATGCTATAGTGATTACAATATTGCTGACTTCGCTGTGAAGCTTCATTACACCCAATACTGAGTTATAAAAGGCAGTGTTACAAATCATAATCTCACAGAGGTCAATGAAGGTTGGGTCATGTTCTACGATGTGCAGCTGAGAACTTAAATATAGAAAGATCATTTATTGGGTGATAATAAAACTATAGATAGTAAAAACCCTTTTTGAAAGATTTGTCATTTACTTACAGTATTAATTTAGAGAGAGATCCAGTTCTGATTTTGGGTTTCCTAAACTCATACAAAACACTGATTAAACTGAGAAAAGTTTGAGACTTAAATATCAGAGCTTGTGTTAAAAAAATGTGGTCTCATCTTCTGTGATAAACCTAGTGAATATCCATCCAACATTGACAAGTTGAACAAATCACAATTTAGGTTTTAAATATGCATTTTGACAGTGAAATCAGACTAATCTGAAGTTATGGAGGTTTGTGAAGCTATATCCAGGGCTCCAGTTTTCAGATGTAAATGTCTGTCAGTAGAGTTATAGTGCATAAATTATGATGGGAGAAGAAATCTTAAGTCAGGGCTAATGGTAGTGAGATATTTTGTTATTGGAAAATTGCAACTTTCTCAGTAGGAATGGAAAACAATTCCATTAGCTTCAGAAGCCTTTATGGCATAGCCTTTTTGTACTTCCTATAACACATTGGAAGGAAACATGCTCTGCACTTGTGGGTTTGCACAAGTGTAAGGCTTACAAGGCATTTGGAGAAATAAAGACTGGCAATCCTGTTGAGTTAAAGTCCAGTGGCACACATAGGCACAGACCTGACCCCCATAACTCAGAACAGCTCCTAGAACATCCACTGGAATAGGTCAGAATGGCTGTTGGAACATTATCTGGAACAATGCTGGTGCATAAGCATTCCAGCAGCATGTTATGATCCATTGGCATTCAATAAAATCTTGGCCTAAACAAAGACAAAATAATACACTGATTTTAAAATGAAAACAGTTAAAAAGGCACATAATTGAAGAATGAGAATGGTATGATGGTATGAATGGTATGAAGGCCCTTTCTGCACCTTACTGTTGTGTCACTGTTCTGTTGTGACTCTGGCTGTGCTACTGCCAGGATGGAAGCACGACCCGAACACTCCCCTCCGTACCCAGCTGGCTGCCTGCTGAAGGGTAGCATGGGGGACACATTCCTTCCTTCCACAGTCTAGCTGCCCACTTTCCATGCTGCACTGTGGAAGGAAGCACGTAGATTGTACTGCTGCTGTTTCTGCACAGCCATTGGAGATGGGAGCATTACATGATCAGGGGTCGTTACCATTTTTTTTTCAAGTAATGGAATATCCCATGATTGTGATGGGTGGGTGGGGAGGGGTTGGCAGGGGGATTGCTATGATGTTGTGCGAAAGCACAACTCCTGGCACAGCAATGTCATGAGGAAATGGCGTTAGATTTCTTTCCTTTCCGCCATATAATGTTATAGTGCTATTATTCTACTTTCAACCTCCTGTGGAATTCTGGGGTTTGTATTTTACTGAGGTCATGGAGCTTTCTGTCCTTCCCCAAACTGCGAACCCCAGGATTCCATAGGATGTTGAAAGTGGAATAACAGCACTATATCAGCGTAGTGGAGAAAGGCCCTAAATATAATAAATGCACAAGTGTAAATGACTATACCCATTACAAATATGCATTACAATGTGCATAAAAATCAGTGCGGGAAGAAATAGAAACATTTTGCTTTCTGACACAGAGAAAGATTGGGAAGAAAATTTGGAGAAATCAAGTCTGCTGTATTTTCAGATCTTTATCGCTACGTCCCATTAGTTTATACAAACCAAAGCACGTGGAGAAGCCACTCACTCTTCAATCTTCAGTTTTCTGTGCTCTCTCTCTCTCTCTCTCTCAGGAACAAAGGAGGAAAAAGACTAAATATACAAGTTCTTGGGCTGATGCATCTTTTTGGGCTTTCAGGGAACAGAAGAGAATTATAGAATCATAGAGTTGGAAGAGACCCCAGGGGCCATCCAGTCCAACCCCCTGCTATGCAGGAACACACATCAAAGCACTCCCGACAGATGGTCATCCAGCCTCTGTTTAAAAACTACCAAAGAAGGAGACTCCACCACACTCGGAGGCAGAATATTCCATTGCTGGACAGCTCTGACCATCAGGAAGTTCTTCCTGAGGTTCAGGTAGAATTTATGAAATTTATGAAATTTAACATTTAAGTGATTTATGAAAGGGTCATTCACATTTTATGTAAGTGAAGGAATTCCTGAAAGTTTAAATGGCAGTGGAGCCACAACAAATACTCTGAAAATACACTGCTGCTTTCCAGTTTACACTTAAACATACATAACAGTTGGCCTTTGAGCATCAGTGTGAATCTTGCCCCATTCCTGCTGTCTCCTTTGCCTCCCTCCCTTTTCATCTGTTTTTAAAGTCTAGGAAAAAAAAGATATGAGAGATACAAAGGGAGCCAATTTAACTTTTTAGTCATATTTTTAGTATGAATTTGAAACATTCACCATTGTAGCTTCATGAAACAAAAGAGGGACCTTGAGTAGCATGAGAATACAGTATCATTTTTGCTCAAATGAACCTGCAGTTTCTTTGTAAAAGACTTGCTGGTGTTATGTGCAATAAAGAGGGGGTTGGGATTCACATATATTTCCCTCCTCCCAGAAAATAGGGAAATGATACTGAACAATCTCTATAACAAAAAGGACAAGCATCTAGCCAATTCTTCTACCTAGCAAGGCCAGGCTTGTTTGTCAGATGTGGCCATTTAAACCAGATGGGCACAAACAGAAGGTCTGGAGGTCACTTCTGCCCCTCTCCACTGGACTATCACAGTGATAGTGAAGCTAGAGTAATACAGAGTAATACAGGCAAGTTGTTGTCCCCTTTCTTTTATAGATTTTTCAAGTTTTATTCCTCTTCTTGTATATCCCTGTTTTGTGGTTCTTTGGAACCCTTGTTGGATGTTCATGGTACTTAAAACCTGCTGAAATTTCTGTATAAAAGGGAAAATGTCCATGGTCTGAGCAAGTAGGAACTCCAAGGTTATTTCCAGACCCCAAAATCTCTGATTCCAAATAGGTGCTTAGTTTTCTCAGCTGTTCCTCAGCGTGTGTATTTCTATACCGTTTATCAGCTAAGTGTTCTCTAAGTAGTTTACACTGTGTTAGCTAATAGCTCCCAACAAGCTGAGTACTCATTTTACAGACCTGCAAGAAGGATGGAAGACTGAGTCAACCTGGATCCCAGCAGGATCGAACTCACAACCTTGTGGCTGCAGTACTGGCATTTCACCACTGTGCCACCAGGGCCATGCCATTTGGGTAGCTGTCCAGTGCTCTTTTTCAGGAAGGGAAAACTCCTGTTACAAATACATTGCTCCCACTAAGTTTACCCTTTCTTATTTCTTTCTTTCTTGGCCTGGAATCTGCGTTCAACCTGCGTATTCTGTGTTTCTTCCAATTTAACAATAATATCTAGTTGAATCAAAGTATTCTACTTGGACTTCTAGTGGTATTTTCAGAGCAGTTGTCATTCACATCCACACACTTTGTTTGACATCCCAAATATATCCTAAATTGTCATTATGACACCTCAGAGAACTAAGCTTAAGTGAACATCCCCAGGTCAAGAAGTAATTTGAGTTAGCAAAAGTATGCTGCAGCTCTGAATTTGTCGTGGATCTTTCAATCTCTTACAGCTAATTAAGGTCTGGCGCCTCTCCAGAGAACACCTTGCTGCATTTGTTCTTTACTTTAACTTAAAGCGTTTGTTCTTTACCATACCATTAACACTATAGTAATATGTATCCTCAGTTATTAACTTGTGTTAATAAAGGCCACACTTTGAACTGGGCAAGAAGGTTTGAAAGGAAGTACAGTCCTACTGGTGTGAACCACAGCTCCTACGTGAAAAAATAAGTGATGCTGCGAAATTGGATATGTACAGTCTTGCGGGGGAAATAACTTTGTGTTAGATGAGATCTTATAGACTTGATGCAAAAATAGTCTCCAGGGTATAAATTCAACTTAAAACTAGTAGGTGGTTGTTGTAGTAGTAGCAGTTGTTGTTGTTGGTATGCGTCTTCAAGTTGTTTCAATTTTGGGCAACCCTAATGCAAATTCATAAAAGGGTTTTATGGGGCTGAGAGTGTGTGACACACCCAAGGTCACCCCAGTCATGTAGGGATGTGGGGGCGTGGGGGGCAATTCACCCCAGGCGGCAATGTTTCCATAGTGTCCTGGCCAATAGCCACACCCCCACACGCTCTGGCCAAGCCCCCACGCACCACAGCCACACCCCTGAACACAGTGGCCATGCCTTCCATGACATAACCCTGCCTCCGCCCGCCCGCCTGCCCTCCACACACTCCAAGCTCCACCACTGGATCACCCAGTGGGTTCTCATGACCAAACAGGGTATTGGACACTGATCTCCAGAGTCATAATCCAACAGTCAAACCACTAAACCATGCTATTTTAAGGCAGTAAAGCAAAACAACAATAAATAGTATGATATAGAAATAAAAGATCTTTGAACATTGACATAATAGAAATACAAATCTCAGAATGCCTGGGAGAAGAGAAAAATCTTCGCTTGGCACCAGTAGGATAATTGTAATGGTTACCACTCTCTGAGCATGTGGAGAAGTATATTGTCTCATCACCTGCACTTTTGTCAAACACTTTCAGGATTTGAGGCCCTGAAGCTGTAGAAAGATGTGAGAAGAGCAATAGAGCTTTTGCACCATCACCAAGCTCTGTGGAAGGTATAAAGCTACAGGGCTCTGAACTAAAAGAACATAAAGTGTTTCTTGAACAATGATAGACCAGATTGTGACATGAAATAATGTAAGCTCTTGGAAGTAACTCTCCTCTTCCTCCTCCTTCTCCTTAGTTAAATAAACCAAAATAATAAAAAAAACCCTACTGATTTATAATTCATTCATTTTCCCCAGATGAAGATGGAAACATTTCACTCTTCATTTGGTCTGATTATAACATTTAAGTTAGTTCTGTAGTTACCTGTATGTGTGTAGCCTCAGTAATTCATGAAAGAGGAATATCTGCACGATTCTCATGTTGCCTCATGCTCTGTATGGGGTGCTGAAGCTTCCACCAAGATGAGTGGAAGGATATTACCATGTTAAATTTTTTTTTCTAAAAGCAGTGTAAAAGAATCCATTTTATTTCCTACTGAGAAACAAGAAAGTAAATAGTTTCTTTTTTTAAAAAAAATTGTAAGTATAATAACTAATTAATTTAGGGCATTGATAACTAATTACTTTTAGAAAGCAGCTTTTCAACTTCTGAGAGATGTCTGGTGGCTATAAAAGCTCATGAACCATTTCTACTTGCTAGCAGCTTTTGGTTTATCCTACCTTGTTCCCACCTCAATAATTCCAGATATTATTTGGGGTTAAGGAATCAACGTTTTCCTATTTGTTGTTTAGTCACACCTTTTCTCTTTCTGCATGTGTTAATCTCCAGTTAGTCTGAGTTGGTCCATCCTCCATTTCGTAGTTCACAATTTTCTCTTTCTTTCTTTCTTTCTTTCTTTCTTTCTTTCTGTCTGCCTGCCTGCCTGCCTGCCTGCCTGCCTGCCTGCCTGCCTTCCTTCCTTTTATTTATTTATTTCATTCTTTTTAAGGAGCACATGAGATAGAGCCTATTACTATCAAATGTTATGAAATCTTTATTATTGTAAATATACCTACTTCATATGTTCCTACAATGGAGGCTAAATCTGTTTCATTTTCCTGGAAGACCCCATGTGTGTGTGTGTGGGGGGGAGGGGAGCCTGGTTTTTGCTAACCTGTGACATTAATACAAGTTATTATTATTATTTTTTAAAAAAATTTATAGAGACAACTCCACACAAAAATCCCTCCCTGTTCAATAATACTTTGCACACATGAAAGATTTGATGTGTACAAAAAAATCTTCTGTTTCTGATAGGACTTTTTTGACTGACATCCAGTTAGATATCCTGGCAATTACTCCTTGAGAAACACATTTTAAAAACTTCTTATTGCCTGTCGCTGAATTACAGATATATTGGTCTCATGGCAATATTTTTATTTATCAGTTTTTCTGGCTACTGGTTAAAAAAAAAAATAAGAGAGTCTTATGGCATTGTAAAAAGGTAACAAATTTATTGTGGCCAAAAGTTTTCATGGACTGCACAAAATAAATTGATTATTCTTCAAGGTACCTCAAGACTTTTTGCTGCTTTTACTACCCTTCCCAAATTGGTTAGAGAAAGACTTCCAGACAGCTTGAGGTAAATGCAGAAATTTCCACCTTCTACAGTAAACTGTAAGAGTAGCGTATTAATAGATGCCCAAGTCCGCAAACATTTTTTCCAAAGGCCTGTAGTTCCATATCTCCGATTTTCAGTCTAAACTTCTGTGCATTAGATATTTACATTAAAAGGATAACTAGGGGCAGGAAACATAAGTGCCACTGTATCCAGCTCTCTTACTTGTTTCAGATCTCAGAAGGACTGTTTCAATGTTGCTTCAAGACTGTAGTCAGTCAAAGGATTTCTAATGAGTTGATAGATTTCCTCAAATGCCAAATAAATGTGCATATATGTGAGAAAGGTGGTAGCATCTGCATATATTTGCTCCTTAACTTTGCTGTTCATTTATTTTGGTGCTTCAGTCCTGTTTCTGTTCCATATTCTGTGTGAAAGTCACCTTATTACCTGGTGTGAGTCTCCCTTTGTCCCTTATTCCCTTTGCAATCCATGGGACTTCATTCATCATTAAGCTATCGTCTGCATAGATTTGGTGCATTTTGCTTGATAATGCTACCACATTCCCATTTTCCAGGATTAGTATGCACATAGTACCTATTTCCTTTCTCTTTGACAAAATTATATATGACCATGCTGACCATGAAAGGTCACACACAAATAGAATGATGCATCAGTGCATTTTGGGTAAATTCATAATAAAGAAGTATTAGCATCCGCAGTTCCAAGTGCATTTGCATTCCTAAGAGAAATACAGAGGTGTTACTCCAGAGGTTCTTTTTATTCTGTTGGAGAAAGGACTATTTGGACTGTTATTTATGAGTGACAGTGCTTCTCTACCATGCAGGAAATCATCCAAGAGGATACCTGAAAGGCCTCTGAATTGTGGAGGTGCAAGGAACTTGAGTCTAAGGTATAACTGACTTGTCTCTGCTATTAGCCCACCTTGTAGACCCCGCCTTGAGGAGCATTATTCTTTGTATTCAATATAGTGAGCCCTAGAGATCTACTGGAGGGACACGTAGGCAGCTGAGCTGTGGGAAACAGATCAAAGGTTAACATTAGCACTGGTTCCTGTCACGTATCCTAGGTGAATCTTGGAAATGGTTCCCACAGACCATTTAAATGGACTTTTAGCAATAATAGTGCCAACAGGAGACAAAAGGTCTCTGAGATCAAATTAACATTCCAAACAGCCAGGAATTTACACCTTGGATGTCTGCGTCCCCCGGACGAGATAACAATCTTGCAGGAACTCCAAAGATGCCTGGCTGTATTTTCTTTGTACTACAAAGCTGAAATCCATCTTCACAAAATCTAGCCGTTTGGTCTTCCCAGGAAAGGATCTGTTCCCCCCCTCGCATGCTTTTCCCTATAACTAGACCCCCTTTTTGTGTAGCTTTTCAGAGCCCCCAGAGAGAGAGAGAGAGAGATCCCCATGCTTTCTGTTTTTTTGAAGAGCTCCCCTCAGTTGCTGCACTGAGTAGGTTTCAACACATGTCTTCAGGATTTCTCATCAGGTAGTGTTACTCAAAACCCCTATGCCTCTCTTAATTTTCACCTCTTTTTAAATTTCTATAGTCCTTGTATGTTTGTGTGAGTCAATGCAACAGTGTGCTTGTGTGGATTTTGACATCTTTTTCAATAAAATACTGAAAGTTGAACAGTTAATCTAATTCTCTGTGATCTGACTCTGTAAAGCTGGATTCAAGATCCCTTCGATTACCCTGCCCTCTTCACATTGCTACAGCAGTGTTTAGCTAAGTTTCCCTACAAGTGATAATTTTGATGAGTATCGGGAATCCCCCTAAGGGACCCCCAGCAAGCAGGATAACACTATCCATGACTCCTGGACTATCAAGAAGGCAGGCTGACTTTGCCCTATGGAATCCCCCAACTAATAAAATGGCTGCAGGTGCAACTGGGCAAAATATGCACATTCAGAAAGTGTGCATAGAAGAATGAACACATGTCAAATGCCTACAAAGCACTCTATAGATGATGATGATGGGAATCTGTTCAAGCAATGTAAAGAATTAAAAAACATGGGGATAAATATGTGTACTATTAAAAGAAAATAAGCAAAGAAAAGGACAGATCTGCTTCAGTTACACCAAGGATCGTACAAATATAAACAAAACTGTGGAGGTTTTATATGGAGCAGTGAAAGGAGGAAGTCTGTTGGTGCATACTTCGCAGATGTGCATTCCATTTTTTTTTTTAAAAAAATATCAGCTGTACTTGGCTGTTACAGAGTTGCATAGTCCTTTGCACGGACAGGAATCATGCATCTCTCTGGATGTTGTGGGACTACAACAAATCCAACAGCCTAGCCAATAATAAGGAATGTTGGGAGTTGCAGTCCAACAATGTTTGGAGGGCCATAGGATTCCCACTCTGATGTGAAGCTGTCAATTATTTTAGTTTTTGCGATGCTACCCAGTCATTTGTTGTGATGAAGAGCCAAGCTCTTTATTGGAGAAACTGTTAAACTTAGAAGAGGATTGCTTCATCAGCATGAGGAATAAATGCTAATGAAGCTCATCTTTATTTTATTTTTTCCATCATGGAGTATAGCTTTAGAATGACTTTTTAAAAATATTTTCTTTCTTACATCTACTACAAGAAAGAAAGACTCAAGATAGATAATGCATAACTTTCCTTTTCTTTTTCTTTTCTTTTCTTTTTTTTTATGTGCAAGAATAGCATAAATTAGGGGCCTGCAGAGTCATTGAGGAACAATGTTGTTTTGATCTAGAACTGGATATACATCCAGGCCTATCTGTACTTTTTTTTTTTTAATGCTGAAAATGGACACACTTCTCTACTATAAAATAAGCTTTGTTGGTGGTATGATTGATACACAGGAGGGCCTCACTGCCCTTCAGAAGACAGATTCCAACATCTCTTCACAGTAAGTGGTAAAACTGGGTCCATAAACCTTGAATTCTACCCAGAACATCCTAGGTCCAATGATCCAGATTCCTATGGCTGGATAATATGTTTTCTGGATGAGACAATTTGAAGATGGATCTCATGGGCTATGTAGGGCAGAACAAAAGAGAAGAAACAGCACATTTCAGGCATGAGTCATCACTAGGGAGGGGAAGTATATTTGAAAGTATTTGGAAAATGATGGAAAACATATTTCTTGAGTGTCAGAAAATCCTGGACTGACAAGAATCTTCATAGGTTGAAAGTTTTTCCATACAAAACTCACTTTTTTTAAATTTTTTGCAAAGAAAAATGTTTTAGACACATACCAAAAAAAAAAAAAAAAAAAAGGAATTTTGTGCAGAATAACTCTGCAACAGTGCCATCTTCTGCACTGGAAATAATATTTCTGCACAAAATATTATTTTATGTACCAGTAAGGCTGTGGTCTGAGCAAGTGTGCAAATTTACTGTAAGAAAGTTGCTATCAAGAAGCTTCTCTCCCTGTCCTGTTCCCTAGTCACCAAATCCATAGTCTGTCAGGTTAAAATGTAAATTATTTAGCAGGGTATGCTGAACACCAAATAACCCTTTCTATGCCACTTGGCAGATATTAATATATAACCATGATGGGGATAAGGATTCTAGAACCATTTCCCTTGTGGCAGGGGACCAACATCCTCTACAGTACCTTTCATATATGAAACATCTGAGTGGTAGGAAAATGTGGCTGCTCTTCCATTTCATGGAGAATGCACTACATTAAGTAATATATTAGTTGGGTCCTTGAATTACACAGTGATACTCTTTGTATGAATAAATGCTCAGTTAAAACATAACACTGTGTGTGTGCACATGTGCATGTGTAAATGCATTGCAAGGCCATAAAATATTTTAGAAACAACAGGCCTTTTGAGATAGCTGGAAGGGATGGTCCTCATTTTTTCTCACTCCAAAACTAACAAAAATCATTTTATCTCTCATTCCTTCTCTTTCTCATTCTGTATGTCTGTGCATGTGCGTGAGACAGAAAGAAAGAGAAAGGGAGATTGAGAGAAGTGGGGAGAGAATCATAATCACCAAAAATATCTGAAAAGCAGTGAAAGTACAGAGTGGACCCCTAGATAAATCATTACATTAAGTCAGATTTCAAAATCCACTCCAGCCTTGATACTTAATTGACCATTTGATGAAGAGATGTCTGAATGTCTATCCCTCCACCTCTTATTATCAGCTTGCTTTCAGCAAGTTACGTTATCTCAAACCTCATTATTCTGAATCTCAACAGCTTTTTTAGCCACTTACTCTGGAGCGGTCCCATTGACTTTTGTAAAACTTCTCTCAAGAAATCAATCTGAGCCTGAAAGCTTTAATCAAACTATAGAACAGGAAAATGGTAGAAAGAAAAGCATAGCAAGCTGGCTGTAGTTACAATAATATTTCTAAGACTGAAGGTACAAATCCGGAACAAACTAATGGTTTGTGTATTAGGAAAATGACTATTGTACACATTATAAACATAGTGCTGGAGGATATCCATCTAGTGTTACCACCAACTAGATCCTTAGACCCTATAAAAGGGCTTACGTAGGGCTTTTGGTACAGCAGAGATGGATAATCCGCCAGGAATAATGAAGCACCATCTTTCCTTTTATATTCCTGCCTGAGGACTGAGGTCTGCTGTGGGTCTATCTCTTGTGTCCCACCAGTGAGGTCAGGACACTGTGTGGGAATGTGGGGGAGGGTCTTCTCAGTAATGGCACCCCAATAGTGAAATTCCCTCCCTTGGAAGCCCGATTGGCATCAACACTGCTTTCATTTAACTTGGCTTGGCTGTTTATCAAAGTCTTTACAGCTCACTTATTTCTTCCTACCCATTCGTGCTGTTTTCTGCCTTTTTAGTATCTGTGATTGACACCTGATGCTTCTGCTATAACGGAAGAACTGGATATGTGGATCCCATGCAGAGTATAGGCAGACAGAGAAAACAGGAAAGAAAAAAAAAAGGGGGGGACATCTTTACAGTGGGCAAAGTCCCCACCCGCTCAAACTGGAGCCCCAAGAGTATATCCAAGGTTCAGAATTCAAGTACAGCTGCACTGAACTAAAGAAAGTGCTAAAGAACAAAAGCATGGTTAAAAGTACAGTTCAGCACAGAAAGAGACAGAGTGGTGCACTTTGAGTGGCTATGAAGGCAGGCAGACAGGTAGGTAGGCAGGCAGGTAGGAATCTGCTGCCATCAGCTAAATCTAGGCAAAGAGTATGAACGTGCAGCAGAGAATTCAATATGCACAACTCAAGACATCTCACCCCATCTGCCTTGTGTTGTGATTGGTGAGTTTTTGCCCTAGATTCAAAGTCAGATCTGTCACTTAGAAAAGTCCAGCTCCTGTCTTTCCTCTCCCCATGTGACCATTATGATATTTTTCTTATGTGGTTTAGTTGGAAACACATTTGTCTCCTTGGTGGTCTCTAAATCAGTCCAGATCATTTCAGACCAGACGGATCCAATCCAAATTCAAATCTGGATGGCCTGACCTGCTTGTTCCTGATTTTTCTAGGTCTATTGATTTAACAGGTCTGCTCGAGCTAGGTTCAACAATTGGACTTAGGTCATAGTACCCACTAGATATGTATTAAAAAAAAAAAAGAAATCCTCCCCCTCACTACAATTGATTTGTGGATGAAATTGTTTTGAAACTAGGTTATTTAATGAGATAAACAGTGAGGGCTGAATTCTGTGGGGACGCAGCACCAGCATAATTTTGTGAGGGGATATTTTGTTGTCATTACCCAGACCTGAATTACTTTCAGATCGTGTTGGGTTGCCAAGACAACTGAGGTTCTTGTCAGTTTATTTGTTGCCTGCTGTCAGAAAAATACATTTTGGAGTTTGTTCCTGTGAGGAATCCTACCATGTATGCTGAGCTTAACATTATAGTCTTTTGCCATATCAACTCTGGAAGCAACTTAATTAAATCCATACACCTGTCTCATGCATTAAATAATTTGGAAATTTCTTCAACCAACGTTTCTCTCTCTCTTGAGAGAGAGAGAGAGAGAGAGAGATAAATAAATAAATAACATAATTGTGGAATGGGGATTGACATTGGAAAATAATTTGTTATTGTCAGAATTGACCTATCTTTCTGTTCTTACAGTAACAATATTATATGGTGCTTAGAATAATAATAATAATAGTAATAATAACAGGGATTAAAGTCCCAAAATCTCTCAGCCATCATAACCATGCTGGCTGGGGGAATTTGTAAAAGTAGTCCAAAAAGTAACTTTTCTAAGCTGCTGCTGCTGTTGTTGCTGTTGTTGTTGTTGTTCTTCTTCTTGGTGTTGTTGTGTGCCTTCATGTCATTTCTGACTTACAACAACCCTAAGGTGAACCTATGATGGGGTTTACTGTGGCTGAGAGCATGTGATGCACCCAGAGTCATGCAAGTGGGTTTCATGGCCAAGCAGGGAATGGAACTCTGGTTTCCTAGGTCATAGCCCAGCACTCAAACTGCTACACCATTATGACTCTACCGTGTGTAACTACACTAGTTTCTGTGGTTATATGACCTCTAATGCTGGCAAAGCTTTGTTAAATAAGAATGCATGCATTTTGATGACATAAGGTCAGTGGTTGATAGAATGAATGAACTTTCTGAATAATGTCCATATTGAGTTGTAGATCAGTTTTTTGCTTTTTCATAACACACACAGTAATATGCAGCCAGCTGAAGTATGAAATCTCCTTTTGCAAAACTGTGTGCTAATTGAGAAAACAATATGTCGATATGTGTGTGGGAATTACAATTAAAAAACTTTCAGGCATGGCTGGCCTTGCCATTAGTCAGACTGAGGCAGTGTCCACAGGTAGTAGATCTGGGGCTTTATGAAAGGGCAGCAAATTGTTAGCTGCTGCTGCTGCTGCTGCTTCTCCTCCTCCTCCTTTTTCCTTTTCTTCTTCTTTAACCATCAGGAAGGAAGATAGGTGATTTGGGGATTTTTCTGTGTCAGCATGATTTCGCTGGTTTTGAATATACTGTACCTTTATTTTGGTGCTTGTGCATTTGTGATTTTCTATCCTGCCTCAGACAGCAAAATGTTTTCAGCTGGTACTCCCTGTGAGAAATGTCAACTCACACCAGGCCAGAATCAAAAATCTGCCAGTGTGATCTTAAAGAACAAAAACGACAACAAACTAACCAGGCTGCAGCAACTTCATGGATTTAAAAAAAATGTTTACACAAAAAGTCTTTAATATCAGTTAATCTTGGATAACAGGGTCATTTAAATCCAGTAAAAAGTAGCTAGGAGGCAAACAGAAGTGAAAACAAAACATCTGTTTATTTGAAGTATTTCATGAAAATAAATGACATTTAGGACAGTATCCACTTGGTCACTTCCAGTTTCACATGCATACGTATGTTGCAGGACATTGAAAAAGGAAGTATGCTGCACCTCCTTATGCAGTGCTCCTTATTTCAACTGTGTGACAACAACTGGAGAGACCACAGGTATCAAGGTGTGTTTGGGCCATTCTGGTTGCTGACTCATATAGGCAAAGAAGAAGTAGCACCTTTGGAAGGCAGTGTCTTCTGTCCTGAGTGCACAAAGGCAGTTGGAACGTGTCCAGGGATACCTCCACAGCTAATCAATAGCCAACGTGATGGATTTGTATTAGACAGTTGTCCCGCTGGTATTACATACCCGGGAAGCAAATGGAGAAGAGCGAGCTGACTCTGCTTCCACCCGAGCAACAGCGTAAGTATGTTGGCAGAGACTTATTTTCAGCCAGCATATTTATTGTATCTTGACCGTGATGTGTCTTGTATTCCTAATCTTACTAGTATGGGTCCTAGAAGAAGGGCTCCATAAACAGATATCTAGCTTGGATATGCATCACTGAATATTGTACAGTTGGTTCCACAGTCACATCCAGCCATTTAGACACCCAGATATGCAGGAATGGGACCAGAGAGGCTTTATTCAGGCTCTCCTCCCTGCCCTTCAGCCACCAAATCTTTTATGCTTAAAGAAAAGTTCCATGCATATATCATAGGCTGCTCCATACATATATCACTGAGCTGGAGCACAAAATAAGATCACTTCCTTATGCCATGGGTTCTGAGACACTACAGAAAAAAATCACTTGTGCTGCCAATCCTTGCTTTCCATCATCCAAAGTTCTACATGTGAAAGAGACAGACTCTGGCTCCTAATAAATAGTAATGTTGCCTTGTGTTGTTTGTTGCATAATTCATCACTCATGTCTGTGTTTCTCATTGTCTGGTCTCCTTTTATGCTAATTTCTCTAAAGGCTGGATTCATCAAAAGGAATAACCAGGAGATATTTTTCATTTTAACAAATACAAATGGCACCCTGATGCTCTCCGATCTATTTTTGAAATGCACAAAATAGCGCTCAGAATAATGACTCGATTTTGCATTTGTGATAAATTAAAATAAAAGCAATTGCACTTCATAAATATTGGAGAAAGAAATGAAAGCTATTACAGCATCCATTTTGTACTGCGAAAGTACTGAAGATAAGTGTCAATAAAGGACATATCACACAATACAGCAAATATTTAGTTTCCCTCTAAGGCCTGATGTAGATTTTTTAAAAATTCCTACAGTGTAAAACCAGAGTTTCCTGCTAGTATTCTTAAATTTCCATAGTTGACATTATCAATCTCAATTATTGTTATTAGCAGTTTAAAAGTTTTTTTGAGACATGGCAAAAGATCTCAATGTTACCATTAATGATAAATCATCTGTGGAATGTCATGTCTTCCATGTCAGCAGGATGGTGAATATACTCCAGGTTTTAGCTCAAAATTTAAAGGAGATATCAATATTACTAAACCTATTTTGGGGACAGGGTGCAGCTCCTTTAACATTCAGTGTAAACCCAGTGCAGATTTACCACTTCATCGACATTGAAGCCACTAGCCAGGAGCATAAATGATATTGGTTCCAAGTTCAAAATCAATGACCACTAGCATCAAGACATCCATGCCAATGACCAGTGCTATCAATTATCATGGATGACATTCCAAGTGTGGTATCCTTCAGTGGAAAAACTTGTATCTCTGTCTCCCTGCCACCTTTTCTGCTTTCTAGCTGCTTCTTCACTGCCAGGCATAGAACCTTCAAGACAATATCCTAGAACAGTCATTTATTTTTCTTTAGGAGTGCAGAAAGAAGAGAAAAAGCTCACTTAGCTGCAGCCAAAAATGCAGCTGGAGATAGAAATACCTTTCTTCCAGGACAGCTTTGAGCTTATTTTCACTTGCTGCAGTCTCCCTCTGATTTCATTCTTCCACAGACACAGGTACCCAGTTAGATGAATTCCACCAACACCCACCCATCTGCTCACCCACCCACCCACCCACTTACTTTCATTCTCAGTAGGCTTTGGGTTTGTTTGGCTTTTTTACAATGTACTCACTTGACACGTTTTCTTTTTCCCCCTGTTAATATGAATGTGAACCTATACTTTTGACTTCCATTTCTTCCCTCTCCTTCTCTCTTCTTCTTGTTTCTTCTCCTCCTCATCTTTCATACTCTGCTGCTGTTGACCTCTTGGTGGTAGCCCTATTTCCCATTTCCCTTTACAAAATGATTGGGGTATAGTATAGTGGTTTGAATGGTAGACCAGGATTCTGGGAGGACAGGTTTCAGAGACCCACTCAGCCATGGAAACCCACTGGTTGACCTTGAGTAAGTCACAGTCCCCCAGGCTTAGAGGAAGGTAATACCAAATCTCTTCTGAATTAATCTTTCCTACAATACTGTTACTATAAGTCAAGATCAACTTGAAGGTGCATTACAACAGTGACATCTGCAGCAAAGGCCCTTTCCACACGATGACACTCTTCTGCATCATTGTGCTGCAAATCCAGGTCTGGAAGGGACAGCATCAGCAATGCTCTCCTCTGCACTTGCTCATTCCCTGTGGAGGGGACTAGGATAGCCCCACACCTTCCTTCCACAACACAGACAGATACTTGCCATTGCTGTGCTGGAGAAGGAAGCATTGCAATCATGCTACTGCAGCTTCTGCACGATGGTAAATATGGGAGCACAGCACAATGGGAGGTGTAAAATGGATTTTTTCTGTTTTTTGAATATTGCACAAGTGTGACGCTTTGCAATGGGATGGCAGTGGGACATTGATGAAGTTATGCAAAAGCATGACCTGCCAACCACTGCCATTCCATCACAGAAGTTGCTCAGTGATGTCATGTAGAAATGGCCAGAATCTTCTTGCCTTATCCCTTTCTTCCTAAGCTCAGTTCCCCATATTGTAGTCCTTCCCCTCCAGCAATTTCTCAGATCCTAACCAGCCAGATGACCTGTACAGAACTCACCAAATCAAGCTCCCAATAACTTATATCTGGTCAAAGCACACACATGCAAATACACAAGTTTAAGCATGTTTCAGACAGCCATGAGCAAGGTAAAGCGGAAGAAGAGTACCATATATTCATATTTCCTTTCTGGGCTGCAGATACACTAGAAGGAAAACAGAAGCATGTCTGAGTGCAGCAGCAACTGCTCAAATTCTTTTAAGCATGGCATGAAGAATATGCTAGGAGATTTTAAGAACTATGCATCATATTGGAATAATGAGGAGCCAGAGAACATATACCTGTACATTTGTCTGAGATAGTTGATGGTATCATATATTGCGCTCACATCAAAATTTAATCTGAAATATGAGGTACAAGCAATCTACATGACTTTATATTAGGACCAGTAAAGTATGGTCACAATGAGGCTTCCAGATACCTCATGCCCCCATTTTGAAAAAAAAAAAAGATAGAAAACCCCTCATGCCCTCTAGGTTCTATGGAGAGGGAATCACAATATTTCAGACTCTCCCTAGCAGCCTATTTTAGGCCTAGTGGATTTTTTTCCCAAAACAAGTATTTTCCAGTCACTTCCAGATTTGTCCCACAGACTCTAGAGGGCATGAATAGCCCCCCTCTTAATTGGAAATATGGGCGGTATAGGGACATGTGTGGCATTCCAAGGTCTGTGGGGAAGCACATATGGCCCTAGACCTTGGGAAGTAGTGTACACCTATTATACACAACTGAAAAAACAAATGAAAAACTAGTGCTGAGTAGGTTCAAATGGGAATATACCACTTTTGAATATTCTAACAATCAGCATGACTTCTTATCTGTAATTTCACTGAGCAAAGGAGAAGCAGATGTCTGACAGTCTGTTAAACTGACACCAAATTTACTATATAAACATCCTTATATAATGAAATATTTCTTTACTGATGAGAAACATAGTATATGACTGTTTATTCAAAAATAATTCAGTGGGGCTTATGCCATGCAATGATATGATCATACTCTCATTTACAATTGAATTTTACCCCTTTGGGCAATACTTTTGAGTTTTCCAGAAGGCGAGAGTACAGAAAGTACAGTAGGGAGGAAGAAGCAGAAAAAAGCCCTGACTGAGCCATGAAATCACAAAACAGTGGCCATGAAATCTGGATCTGAGACCAAGTCTCAAGAAAGAAGTGACAGTCTGAACGAGTCATTGGTAAGTATTGCCAGTGACAAGGTTATAACTAGTATTCACTGAGAAAGAAGCAATGGAAGACACTTATTTATTGAAACATAAAATCTTGTTGTAACTCAGATCAGGCTTATGTTTTAGGGGAAAAGCATGAGTTGCTTGAGTAGGCAGAAAGTACAAGTCAAGGGAATATGGCAGTCATTCTGTTAGCAAAGAGGTATATTAATTTAGGTTAAAAAAATAAATGGAAACAAAGTTGTGTGATGTTTCCTAGTGGATGGACAGAATGAGATTCTCAGAACACACAATCCCTTTTCAGATGGCAAAAAATAAAGTATTAAACGATTTCATTGTTTTTCTTAAAGTATACTGTCTTAAAACTAGTAGCTGTACATCTAATTCTATAATGTTCAGTCCATCCTATCCATAACCCTAATGTCACAATGTTTTGCGTTTCCTGTACCTTGAACCACTTCACTGTCTTCTTGGGTTGAGGAAACAATATAACGACAACAGGAAATGGGTGAATTGTCGTACCCATTTTGAGATGGGCAACTGGTGGTCCTCCATCTGTCCTAGCAAATAAAGCTAGTGGTGAGGCATCAGAGGAGTTGTAGTTCAACAACAGCTCTGAAAGGCCATCTGTTACCTATCCTTCCATTATAAAGAGGGGGGAGTGGGAAGAATTAATTGTATAGAATGACATTCTATATTATAGTTAGATTCATAACCTAGACTTATGGATCCATAACTGCTCCAAATTCAGAAAGATTATGTAATTTTACTGTAAGATTTATGCAAATGCCCACCAGTCCACTTAAACAGCCATCAGCCACAACAGGCTAAGGAAGTCTTTTCTGCTGCTGATGGGGTGCAAGGAAGATCATGTTTCCAGCCTCTTCCTACTGATAAGTGAGGCTGTGACAATCAGAAGCAGGACCTCTGTCACAAGGGCTTGTGACAGCCTCACTCACCAATGGGACACGGCTGGAAACATTATCCTCATTTCACCCTGATTGGCAGCTGAACAGATCTCTTTTACCTGATGTGGCTGCTGCCTATTAGGGAGAGCTTGAAGGGTCTAGGCAGGAGATGTTAGTTAGATTCAAAAACATAACTGAAAAGCCAATGTAGAAGATCAGAAGATTTTTTGTATCACACTGTTTTCAGTGTATACTGCACAGTGTTTTCAGATGCAATCAGACTTTTCATGTAATATGTAGTTCAGTCCTTAACAGGGCTCTGTTAGCCCAAGACAAGATTACCAATATGTTTTTTTCAAGTAAGCTTTAAGAAAATGGAAAATTTTATTTGAGAAAAGAAGAAGAGAGACGACAAGAGGTGTGATTGTATAAACAAACAGTGACACCACTAGAATGATTGTTTGAAAAGAAACTTGAAGGATTTACTACAACACTTTAAAAAAAATAAATAAAACAACCTTTAATTTATTGAGTTTTTCTGGGTGAGGAGTGGAAGTAAGTGAGAGAAATCTTTAGAACTGTAGTTCAGAAGCGTTGCTTTAATATTAACACAATAAATGAATGAGAGGGAAAACTGAAAGAGATTACGCTTCCTGCTCTGCATGTTTTAATTTTAATAGTTTTCAGTTTAACAATTACAAACAAGCCTTTCATTATTAAAATTGGTGTTTGCTAATCAGGCTTAAGTTCTGTTTCATAATTAATTCTGCAAAGAATTTGATGGATCTGGTTATTAAAAATATGACAAAGCAAAGCACAAATGAATTTTGGATTTTAAAATTATCCTTCTTTAGCACTTGATAGTTGAAGCTTATTAGCATAAATAATTATAGTGCCAGAATATGGGTGAATTTTGCATGTGAAAATAATATGACTTGACACCTACTTACCCAGCTTCATTTTTTCTATCCATACATTGAACTAAGTGTGCATTTCTTGTTGGTTTGAAATCAGTATAATGTATCTGATCAAACTTTGATCCTTTTTTTTTCCGAAAAATAATTCATGTAGAATTGAAGTTCTTGGGCATAACATGGCTGGACTTCCATGGGTGGAACTACAGGATCCAATGTAAACTGGGGAGAGATAATAGTCCTTGTGGCAGCTGATCACCTTCCTGTCTGGGTTTTACCCCACACTTTAAAGAAGCTATTTAAGATGTTGAACCTTATTCCCCAATGGGCTCTGTGCCTTGGATAGATCCCTTATAGTTTAGACGAGAAGCCAGGTTGGACTCATTAATCCACTACTCCACACCGGAGGCAGAGAAATACCATGGAATACAGAACTGATTTGGGGGCAGCCAAAAGAGTTATTGCAGGGTAAGGAAGGGAATGGATTTATGTTGGATTTAGCTCATAATTGGGACAAAAGTTAGGATAGTGGCAATGTAGAATGGAGCTATAGCCAATCTTGTTTTTTCACATGCATTATTAGAGATGCAGATAAAGTTTGGTCTGCGTGTGCACCCCCCAAACCCTCCTCTCACAAAGTCTGGAACACTAATGGCCTTTCTTTTTTGCATTCCATTCATCTTTTTGACACAATTCTCTGAGAAGAAAAGTCAGGGCCTGGATGTGGCTGGTTACAATACTTATTATGCTCATTATCCCATGATCATTACTTGTTGCTGTTACTGGAGTTCAGGAACCAATTTGCTGTATTGTTACTAACATATTACCTTAAGCGTTATTATTGTGCCATTGAAAAATAAAGGAAAATTGCTCTGTTCCCTCCTGCCCCTTTCACTACTACACAGTTTTACTACTACTATTCCATTTTAACTGCCATGGCTCCTTCCTGTGGAATGCCAGGATGGATAGTTTTGGGAAGGGCATTTAGAATTCTCGGCTGGAGTACTCCAGTGCTTCAATAAACTAAAAACCCCAGGATTCCATAGGATATAGTCATGACAATTAAAGTGAAACATAGCACTATAATTGTGTGGTGTGAAAGGGCACTCCAACAGACACAGTGTAGCAGACCAGGCAGCGGTCACAGGCACTGTACATAGTCAGCCAATCTGCAAAGATGTCTTTGAAACTAGGTGGAAAAAGAGTCTGGGATACCAAAGCATAAGATTAGTTGAATGTAGGGACAGAAAAAAAAAATCCAAAAATGTTTAAAAATGGCAGAAAAAAATATTTTTGAATACTAGGAAACCTTGATGATAAGTATGGACTTGATGAGACCGGACTTGATGAGAATCTTTGCAGTTTGGGATTTATTCTGCACAATATTTGCATGGGGTTGTTTTGCACAGAAGACAGCAATCTTTTTTTCTTCCTTCCCTCCTTCCCTCCTTCCCTCCTTCCTTCCTTCCTTCTTTCCTTTTTGTACAGAAAGCAGCATTTTCTGCAGAAAAGGTAATATTTTAATACAGAAATACTAATTCCTTCACAAAAAAATTGTTTTCTGTGCAGAAAAAAAAGCTATAATTGGGAATTTGTTTTGTGTAAAATTGATACATGGTTGACGTGCATAGAAAATAACATATTCTGCACAGAAAACATCATTTTCTACACAGGAAGTAATGTTTCTTTGCTAAACTATCATTTTCCATGTCAAAAATGCCATTTCCTATACAGAAAATACTATTTTCTATGCAGATCAACCATGTGTAAATTTTATGCAGAACAAATTCCCAATTACAAGTTTGTTTTTTGCACAGGAATCAATAGTTCTGCATTGAATACTATTTTCCATGCAGAAAATGCTGTTTCATGTGCAGAAAATGTTGCTTTTTACACAAAACAACCACATGTGCATTTTGCAAAGGAGCAAATAGCTCTCAAATTCTGTGTGGTGTTCAAAAGCTTTCTTGTAGAAGGAAGAAAATTGCTGGAATTACTTGTTGCTACCTTTGAGAAGAAATTTAGTGAAGGATTACATCTCTAGTTGAATGTGTTTCCACTTCTCAAAGAAAACCAAACAGATGTGAAAGCAAACAAACGAAGGAGAAGAGAACAAACCAGACAAGGTAGGAAGGCTAAATTAACAAGAATGGTACTGGTTTGTGCAATGACTTTGAAGCAGAGAGGTATTCTGCATAGCTGAAGACTATCTCCCAATGGTTTGCTAAATACTCTCAGGGTCTTTCCACACTACATTGTTATAGTGCTATTATTCCACATTAAACATCCTATGGAATCCTGGGGTTTGCAGTTTAGGGAAAGGGATTTAGAATTCTCAGCCAGAGAGCTCTTGGGCCTCAGTAAACTACAAACCCCAGAATTCCACAGGATGTTGAAAGTGGAATCATAGCACTATAACAGTGTAGGGGTAGAAATGACCTTAGTATTTAGAAGAAATAAATGAGCCCCAAAGACTTTGATAAACAGCCAAGCCAAGTTAAATGAAACCAGTGTTGATGTCAATCAGGCCTCCAAGGGAGGGACTTTCACTATTGGGGTAACAACATCCTGTGCAATCCTGGGGTTTGCAGTTTAGGGAGGGGCCTTTAGAATTCTCAGCCAGAGAGCTCTTTGGCCTCAGTAAACTACAACATGCACAAGATGCTGAAGTGGAATAATAGCACTACAATAGTGTAGTGCAGAAAGGCCCTAAGCAGCCACTTTGGAAAACTGGATGTTGCGAGACTACATTATGTAGTTATAGGTAAGATCAGAAATGTTACTGATTGTGGCATGACCAAAATTAGCAATGGAAAACATGTCAGCAGCAGCAGATGGGCAGCAGCAGTTAGAGCTAGAACAGGTAATCAAAATGGGGGGGGGGGCTCCAAACATCTCAAAAATGCATTGAGCCACATTGTGAACAAGGTCTCCTCCCATTTCAAATGGCGCTCTCTGGTTGGAGCTGACTGTACTGCTGCTGTGCCTTCCCTCCTAGTTCCTTATCACAAATTTGAACTAGGAAAAAGCCTTACCTTGTAAGAGGTGGGCAGAAAGAAGAGGCAGGTGGCAAAGAGTCCCAGCAACAAAGAAAATGTCCCATGGAATCTTTTCTCAATGCTTCTCCCCATAAAGCAGCAAGAGACTGGTCTATATGCTTCAGGAAATGATTTGCTGAAGACATGCTCCACAAGGCCTCCTTTTTGGAAAATGGGACCCAGTAGAAAAGGTCACTCTATGGCTGGCATCCTCATGGCTACTCCCAACTAAAGCAGACAAATTCAATCAGTTATTCAGATGTAACAACAGGATTGAGACCCATATGCCACAAAGAAAACGCCTTTTAGGGGCTCTTCTGTGTTGATGGGAGACATCCTCTTGTCCCATTTTGTCCCGCAGGACTCTCTTCATTTGGAGACTGGGAGAAATTTGGATAGCAGTAAGTAAATGTTACTTTCCAAGCACCTCAAGTCTCTTCAACTGAGTAAATTAGAACAGACTAAAACAGAGTTGGACTGCCATTCCCAGAAACTCTAGCTAGCATAGCCAATGATGAAGGATTATGCAAAGTAAGTGCATCAACATCTGGAGGGCTATGGTGGTTCATCCTTTCTCAATCTCAAATTATTTTTAGAGCAAGCAGGATGGGGGAGTAAGAACCATAGTCACACTATTATGAGAAAACACAGGAGTTCTTTCTAAGCAGTTACTGCTCATCTGCCTGCCTGCTTCCATAATGTTGGCTCATATTAGTTGGGAATAGTAGCTCTTATGTCATTGAGGAGGTGAATTGGTTTAGGTTTCAGCCTAAATTTTATAGTACAAAGAGACTGGAAAGTACTGAACCTATATTGGAGTTCAGCACCTGAGACTGCTTCTTTGAATTTTGGCTAAAACCCAGAGTAGATTTACTACTCCTCTGACAAAGAAACCACTAGCTATCATTGACTGGGAACCTGGCCAGAATTAGCAGAAGTAACTTTATTGCCTCTTTTTTTCCCCCCAGCTCTTCTTGCAGTGCTCACAGTGATGGCTTAGAAGTGTAACACAGCATATCAGTGGGTCCATTTCTTTCAGAGTGACTTAAAAGAATGAGGTGCTTAAGTAGTGCTCCTTGAATCTCTTGTTCCCGTGCACTAGTACCTTGCAAATTCTTTTGTGACTTATGGGAAGGGGTGTCAGTGGGACTAAATGCTTCCAGAAGTGTCTACCATGCCACCAAGCCAAAGTAAAAATGTTGCCAATGTAATTACTTAAAATATAAGTAACAAAAACGAAGAACCCCTGTGGCAACTTTGTTGTGAATATTTTCACACACTTGCAGACATGTCTTAATGGCATGCAACTAGGAATAACAAAGATTGTTTGCATCAAGGGAGAAGTGTTTGGAAACAGACACAGGCCTTCAAATGAGACCCACTGGAATTCAGAGGATATAGTGGTCCATGGACTCTGGCACAGCTGAAAACATTTTTTTTGTAGTCCTTAATGAAAAATAAACTATATTTGATGCATTTTTCTGCCAGTCCCCTGTGCAGCAGGCTTCTGTTGTAAGATTTTTATGTAAATGGGAAACCACATTTGCAAGAAGTTATAGTTTCAAAATCCTTGTAAGAATCATGGTTAAAGGTTAACAACTGTCCAATGGCATAAAAAGACGTATTCTGCATTCAGTAAATCTTGCTATATAGTTTATGCTTTGACCTGAGAGTTCAAGGATATAGAGACAGCTAGGAACAGACCCGAGGTGTAAACTTTCCTATAGTGACTATTGTACAATTCTCATAACAATTTTGATAGGAGATAGGTCATGTCTGTAGAAATCGTTTTCTTTTGGTTGGTTCTGTCCTGCGTAAGTTTCTAAGTCTATCTTTCATTAGACTCATGTGCGTGGGAGAGGGCAGTGCCCAAGCCCAAGAGACCCATTATCTAGCCATGGGAACCTGGACAGTTGGACCTTAGATAGTTTGGGTAGAGTCTCATAAGTAATGCCCAGGAACACATCTACATTGTTAACTAAAGTGTATCTGTATAAGAGCCAAGCTGTGAATTAGACCATGTGTCTTTGTAGTCTCTCACCAGGAGAACACGAGTACAATTATACTGTGTTTCCCAGCAAATTATTTTTTTTTATCTTGGTCTATTAAAATGTGCAAAATTTTAAATGTGAAAAAGGCCAAACTGACAGATGTTCCTATTCCTCTATGTGGAGGAAAATCAGCTCATTTCCTGATTGTAATTTATCAATCATCATCATCACCACCATCACCACTTCCACTACCACCATCATCACAAACTCAGTTGAGAATGTGAAAATGACAGATTTGCCCATCCTTAATTCTCAAATTTCAGCATTCAATCTCCCTCAAGAAGAACAACTAAGTTTTGGTTCTCAAGACATTATCTTGGTTTGAAAGTTCATGAATTAGCTAGAAGCTAGAAAAGAAGTGTGAATAGTGTTGGAAAAAGCAAACATGGTAGGCAGTAGAGTTAGCTGTGCTAGTGTTGGAAGTATGAACTGCAGGAAATTCCACAAACTCTTCCCATTGCCAGTCTGTTGCTGCTACCATCTTTGCGATTGTTATTCTCTTCATGGCATAGGAGGGGAGGGAAAGCTTAGTCATAGGTTAGGGCATAACAGAGTCAAGAGTTTCAAAGTTCACATTCAAGAGCCCATTTATTTGTGATAGGTCTCATCCAAAGGCTCATTTCTATGGAGAGTACATGCCATGGATTGAAAGAATAATCACATTGTCACATATAACTTCACTGACAATATTACCCTCCTGATAAGGTGAAACCCCAGAAAGGTTATTCATTACTTGTCTCTGTGCTTCCACCCAGCAGTGTAATTAAACCAGATTCTTACCTGAGGTAGTCAGAAGTTGAGGCAGCTTCAGCGACCCTCTTGGCTGACCTTGTCCTAAATAATGATCTATTAGAGAAAACACTGAGAAGTACATCTTGAGTTACGCACATTCCCCCTACAAACATCACTGATGTTTTCTCTACCAGGATCTTATCTTCTTGGCAATGGCCAAACAGATTTTACCAGAGGCCAGAGTCAGAAAGAACAAAGAGGGACACTACTGTGTAATTATTAGAGGAGCTTGAAGTGATAGCACTGGAAGGTGCTCTTTCATAGAGCTTTACAGGATTTTAGGGACAAAGGTTAATCCCATTCTGGTGAGGGTGAGTTTCTACAGATAATTTGACCTTTTTAAGTAGCAAGAAAGTGGAATAATATACAAAGGCTGACTAGAGGCAGAAAAGGATTAGGGAGGGGACGGGTGTTCCCTGTATATTGTTATGTTAAATGGAAAAGTGCCACTTATCTAGTCATTCATTATTATCCTTCCTTACCCTCCATTCTCCTCAGTTGGTAAACCTTAGATTCCAGGTACCCTATGGCAGGATTGATATTTTTGTTCATTATGTTGTAACATGATAATATCATGGTGGGCAATTATTGGGCATTAGCAAACAACTTTGGCTCTGAAACATGGGAATTCTATATGCCATAGTAGTCACCAGCATCTTTGTCAGTGAAATGGGCATCAGTGGGTGAGAAGAGATTTATCAGGCAAGGAAAAAACAATCATCAGATACCCAAGCTATTAAAAGCCTTTAAAAAAAACACCTTAAAATGAGTACGCCATTACAGCTTGGCATTATAAGTGATAGATGTAATGGATGCATGGCAAATTGTGTAATGTGCCAACTTGCAAGTCTAGCAGAATTGACTGCAGCTGAAGGGACACATGGGTTGGGTGCAAGTAGGCAGAAGAAGAGTAGATAGTGTATCATGACATTCCAGATACAGGGAAGCTTCTACTTTCAGTGTATGCCCAACAGAAGAAGGAAGGGAGATGAATAGGTAGCAAGTGGAGCAGCTGTAGGGTGCAAAGGCAGTCATTATCTACCATATCAGATATTTTTAGATTTTAACTTAGATGCATTAGGGAAGTAAAGCCATGATTATTTTGTTGTTGCATGCAGGGATGGATAACTACTGTAGTTTTCTCCCAGATGAGAGAGAAAATAAATATTTTTCCACAGTTTTCCCCAATTTTCAAGCCTCCAAAAATATTCTAGAAGATTTTCCTGCTCAGAAGACCACTTTTTTTGTGCAAACCCCACTTTTTCTGCACAAAAACACACATGTTGTTTTCGGACACCCCCTCCCCATTTCTTTGTGTGGAATAATTTGTCTGCAACACTTTGGTAAATGCTTGAACGCTGGGATAAAACTATGCAAAAGTCCTGTTGTCCTTGTTACTCTTCCTGATAGGGTTTTCCAATTGTTGGGAAAATTGTTGTTGTGAACTGACTTATAATGACCCTATGAATGAGAGATTTCCAAGAGCCTCGGTCATCAACTGCCCTGTTCAGGTATTGCCAACTCACAGCCATAGCTTCCTTGATTGAATCCATCCCCTTGTGGTGCAGTGGCATTAACGCCATGCATTATTTTATTAGTTGAGTAACATTTGAGTAACTTTTTAATGCAATTTAGCAGTGCTTTATTAACACCCAATTTTAAAAATAAAAAGGCCTGAAAATGTTGAGGATCACACTAAAAAACCATTTAAAAGCAATAATTTAAGAATAAAAAAATAAATATTACTTGCTATAGCCCATCAGTTATGTGTTGATATTAAAACCTGGAGGAAAGGATTCATTCATTCAATTTGTATCCCACCTTTTTCCCAGTACAAGAGCTTAAGGTGGCTTATAGCAAATTATAACACAAATATAACACAGTTTAAAAAAATTAGTACAAAAGTTAAAAATAACAATGAAAACAAAGTCACATAGTTAAAACATTTTAAAACAACACAATACAAAACAAAAACAAAACAAAAACATTCAACCTACCCCATTAAAAGCCCATTCAGCCACATGAATTAGAACACAAAGACCTACCTAAATAAAAAGGTCACAGTATTATGGCAGAAAGAGAGCAGAGGGAGGGATGTCAACTGATTCTCTCATGAGAGAGAATTCCACAATGTGGGAGCATCTAGCACAGAAGCCATCTCCTGTGCACTCCCCAGAAGAGCCTGTGATGATGTTAGAATTGAGAGAAAGACTTATGCTGAAGATGTTAAAAACATAGGCATAGGGAGATAAAGGTTTTCAGATAGTCTAATTTCATCTTGTATAGGACTTTAAAAGTCATAACCAGCTCTTTGAATTTTGGCTGAAAACAGACCAGTAACCGGTGAAGGATGTTCTTATTGTTGGAAGTTGCAACTTTTGCATACCTTATGCTCATTGGAGGTTGCATACTATGTTGCATGTTACTCTCTAGGAGTTTAGGCACAGCATGTTTATGGTTACTTCCTGTTTGTTTGTTTGTTTGTTTACACCCACTCTCTTCCTGCACCACACAAATACCTTCCTTTTTTCTCTGGGTCTCCTTTGCTCTAACATTCCCAGCCTGCCAACGATGAAGCATGTACTTTTTAGAGCCTTCTCTCTTGATGAGAAGCTCCAACTTTTCTGAAACTCTGTAGAACTTTTTATTTCCTTATTTTCCTCATGGAGATGAGTCTATGTTGATTATGCACAAGATTTAATGAGCAAAAACTACTTCTATAAAAAATTATAATAAATTAAGACAAGAAGTGAAATGGAAATTAGAGGAATACAAAAATACTAAGTTATCATGGTTTGGAAGAATTGCATTAGCAAAAATGAAAATATTACCTAAGATTAATTTTTTATTTAGGATGTTACCAATAAAAGTATCAGAAATAGAATTGAAAAATTGGCAGTTATTATTGAACAATATTTGTAATGGGGATAAGAAAGTGAGGATTAATAAGAAATTTTGGTACAGATCCCAAAAAGAAGGTGGATTGGGCCTCTCAAATTTAAAACTATATTATAATGCAAATCAATTGAGATATATTATAGATGGAGTCTCAGGAAAAGGGGATATAGAATGGTTAGTGATGGAAACAATAGAAATTGAGAGGAGACTAGAGAATATCTTTTTTTGGAATCCGGTCAAGAGAGAAATAGAAAAAATTCAAAATTCCCTTTTAAAGAATATATTAGAAATATGGAAGAAAAACTAATGCCGGCTATCTCACCATTAATTCCAGTAGTGATGATGGAAAAATTCCCCAAAAATTTGAGGGATGAATTAGAGAAGGAATTAAAAAAGCAGTAAATATATAAGTTAAAAGAATGGATGAATATAATGCAGAATAAAGATAGAAAAAAAGGAGAGATTGCAGGGTACTAAGATGTCATGGTTTAATTACATTCAGCTGGAGCAGTGGACAAGGAATTGGAAAAGTAATAACAAAGATTTTAGAGAATACACTAGATTTGAACAAATGATTAAGCAAAGAGATGATATAGAAGAAAATGAAATATTGAAAGGTACCACAAGAGAAATATATAAAATATTGTCAAAAGATGAAGATGAAGATGAATATCTTAGAAAAATATGGGAGGAAGAATTAGCACAAAAAATAGATATTCAAGACTGGGGGGAAATTTGGAATCAGCGTCATTTAAAAAAATTATCCATAAGGATAAAAGAGAATTATTATAAATTGGTTTGGAGATGGTACCTAACACCAGTAAGGTTAAACCACATAGATAAGAATCATTTAAGGTTATGTTGGAGGGGTTGCTAAGAGATTGGCACATATATCCATATGTGGTAGAATTGTGAAAGGGTGCAGAAATTTTGGCAAATGGTGTTTAAAGAGATAAAAGAGATAACAGGAATTGATTTACAAATATTTTCGAGTATAGCATTATTATAGATATTTGATGAGGTTACTTGTACCCAGACAATGAAGGAGTTAGTTACAAGTTTATTAACTTCAGCAAGGCTAATTATATCAAGAAAATGGAAAATTCAAGAAGACTTTCATATAAAGGATTGGTATAAAGAAGTGTGAAAAATTACAATCGATGATAAGTTAACATGTCGAATTAATTAAAAGGAATGACTTTGAAGCAATATGGAAAATATTTGTGGAAAAGGCTTTAACAAAAGAGGGAAGTGTCACACCTCCACAAGAAGAGTTACAATTTTGGAAAGCAGAGTAAGCTGAAATATAATTGGCTCTGGGAATGGGCTCACATTTAGGGTTAGAGTTTACGGTTAATAACTGGATCATATATAGTATTAGCAATAGGTTAAATACAGTTGAAAAGAATAGATTTAAAAATGAAATTATTATAGCAATAATGAGTATAACAGAATGAGATTTAGGTATATGAAAGAAAAATATATAATCAATATGATACATAATATGTTGAATAAGTATATGATGATAAAGGATCTGGAGAGAAACAATGATGTAAGTTATTTGTGTTGTAATTTTTCTCTTTTTCACATTTATGTTATGCACATGGTGTTTTTGTTTTATTCTCTTATGTATTGTTCTTTTTTCTTAATAATAATTTTTTTTTAAAAAAAAAAACCCTACTCCTATATACCTTATGAGGAAGACTTAGTTTGATTTCTTTTTCTCCTAGATTTCTTGTACGTGGAGTTGACGTGGGCTGGTTATTCCTTCCGCTTCTGCCTAGCATGTTAATTACTCTGCTTGGGGGATTCATTACAAATCTCTCACATTTCCCAATTGTTGTCCCATCATTAACCTCAAAAGTAGTGTATTACAGGTAACTTTCTGCCTTGTAATATAGCACTTCAAATCTTTGGTTGAGAGTGGTTGGGTTTCAGGCTGAGTGGCCAAATTCCTCCACCGGCTGAAAGGACATCTTTTGGAAGTTTTCTCTTTTGGTGGTTCCCATTTATCTCCCTTGATCTTAAAAGTTTTTCCCCTAAATACACACATCATATTCACTGCCTACAACTTTTTTTGTCAGCTGAAGTAATTTATTGATCTTTGTTTGAAAGGTATTCAGTCAACCCAAGCTTTCTTTTCACTGATGGTGGTCCTGCAGAAAACTATGGACAAGATCCTGGTGTTCACAACCATTTGTTTCATGTTAGCCTTATAAACACAGCAACAGCAGATATTGCACAGGATGAAGGAATGACACTCAGCTTGTTGTATCTGGTCAGAGAGATGATCTGCATATTCATATAAACATAACACCTTGAACAAGAAAACGTGTATGTTGGTGCTAGGTTAGGTATGTTGGAGCTTTTGATTTGCAGATGACAATGCAACTATCAAGGAAATGAAGACAGAAACTGAAACATGGAGAATAAATATATGTGTTCAAAAAACTGCTTATCGTGAAGCAAAAAAAAAAAAGAAAAAAAAGAAAAAGAAAAGAAAAGAAAAAAAAGACTATTTGGGGGGGGTTTATGTGTGTTTATGGTGACTGTAGGAGCAAGGAGAGCTCAGCTGTAAAGTTTTTAAGGTTCTCAATGTTACTTACTTACAGCTTGAAAATGTGTCCTGTGGGATTCTGAAGGGGGGAAGAAAGATGAATAAGGATTTGAAAACTCTTCAGGCCATGCTGAGAATTTTAATGTTTCATTAGGTCCTGGTGGATACTGTGAACAGATCATCTGCCTGTGCTTTACACAATGCAGCAGTTGCTGAGCTTAACCGATATGTACGAGCATGTTCCCTGATGAAGTTGATGAATGGCCTTCAGTGATTGTACTTCCATATAGTGAGGCATACATGCATTGCTGAGATGGTTGCCACGCAACCATTCAGCATTAGTTCTGAATGGGTAAAATAGCCCCTGAGATGGAAGTCTGTAATTTCTGTTGTCTGTAAAAATCCGCTCCTTACACTAACAACCCTGCCAGTTATCTTGGCTTAATCGCCTAGGGCTGCATGAAGGCTAATCTCCAGTGCAGAGCAGGCTCCTACCAGAATGTGAATCTTTAATACAGAAATGTTTGATATCAGAAGGCATCAATATTCAGTATGACTGGATTCAAAGAGGTTGTGATAGTTTGTGATAAATAAATCTAATTGCGCCAGAGAATTCTTGTGTAGGTTTAAGCCAAGAATGAGGGGAAAGAAAAAAGAAAAAAAAAACCAGCTCAACGGAGCAGGACTGGTTAAATTATATTAATTTTAGAATCGTAATGGGTGTTGGTGGAACTATGGTGAAAATGCATAAGAATTACCAGACACTGAACAGTACCAGTCACATTCACTACTTACACTACAGGCTTAGCTAGATGTGCTAGCCTGATGTGCCATCATCCCATTCCATCCTTAGTGAAATACACAGAAACACAAAATAGTGGGAGAGACTTATCAAACCATTGAGAGAGTGTGTATGTGTGTGAGAGAGAGCCAGTATAGTGTAGTGGTTTGAACATTGGACTACAATCTGGAGACCAGAATGTGATTCCCAGCTCAACCATTGGAAACCCACTGGGTGACCTTAGGTGCATCATATACTCTCACCCCTAGAAAACCCCATAATACTTTCACCATCTGGTAGTCGTAAATTGGAAACAACTTGAAGACATGTGATGAGAGCTGCGCACTGGGTTTACTCGTTTGGGCAAATACTGCTCTTAAATCTATCAAACAAAGACTATGGACATAGCTTGCCCATCCACTATGTCAGGGTTTTCCAACTAGCAGACTACTTAAAGAACCTCTCGGTGGTTAAGTACCACAAATTCTTTTCAAAGGCAAGATGCAATGTTTTCTCTACTGAACTACTCAGAAGTAGATTTGTTGGTGTCCCCTATTTGGGGAGATGGTACCCTTGTGAAAATTTGGAAGTTGAGTTGATGAAGCATATTCTTTCGGTTTGTAGATACTACAATCAAGTCCATCACTATTTAATTACCCCACTGTTGAGGCAGCTTCCTGGACATTCAGATGAATTTTACATTAGGTTCCTGCTGGAAGATAAGTCCCCAAAAGTGATCCTGGCTGTTGCTAAATTCCTCACAGAGGTGGCCAGAATTAGAACACACTGTGTATCAGACAACAGTTAATTATGATTGTCTTACTGTTTTGACTTTTCCTGCAAATACTTTGTACATGTTCTGTTTTATCCTCAAGTCTTTTCTTTGATGGATCTATGGATCACAATTTTAATAATTGTAAATGTGTACTCATTTGGGCAAAAGCTCTCCCAGGCACTGACTCTCTCTCTCTGCAGAACCTTACAGGCCATAGGTTTTAAAAATGGGCAATTAACCAGAGTAGCTCCAAAAACAAGAAAAGAAAAAGAAATCAGGTTGAAGACAAGCTGATTTTGAAACACAATTATTTCCTTAATTAAAAAAAACAACAAAAAATAGCAGCAGAACCCAATGGAACAATCTGTGTTCAACAGTAGCTGTTTCTCGAAAGAAAAGGGATGCTAAAAAGGTGCTAAAAACCCTACTGCTGACCAAACTAAGGGGGATAAAGGTGTGCAGCTAAGCTCAAGGGACTGCAGACTAAGACACACACAGGAATTTTCTCACCCTCCAATGGGAAGAAAAGTCCAGTTGGCTGAGTGGTTGAAGATCAGGGCAGGAGGTTCTTCTCGTGAGGGAAGAGGGAACTCTCTCTCTGGTTCACCAAAGTCTACTTGCAATTAACATTTAATAAACAAAGCTGCTAACAAGCACACAACAACAACAACAACAGCAATGTATGTGTGATCATCTTCAGATTTTCTACAAAAGAGATTATGGATTTCCTTCATGTTGTGCTTCCTTCATGTAGTGCTTCCAATAGCCTCAATGGATGACAGATAAAGCTCTTCAAGCAGTTAGGAGAGAAGAGAAGCAAAAGTAAAACATGATAGAAAGAGGGTTAGGACCCTGAATGCAACCGTTCAGCAACTTGTGCACAGGGACAAAGAGAACTGCTGTAATAACACAGAGAAATAGAAGATGATTTAAAAAAAAAAAAGATGAAGAGCAACAGATCTCTTCCATAAGATTTGAGAAATCAAAGGGAAATTTAAATCAAGAGTGGGAATGCTCTATGATCAGTAGAGGAATGTATTACATGACCAAGAACATATAAAAAGATAGAAACAATATACAGAAGAACTATAAAAAAGGGATGAAAGGATGACAGACTCATTCAGAGAAGAATCATTTGAAGACAAAGCTAAAATTTTAAAAAATGAAGTGGAAACTGTACTCAGGGCACTTGGGAGCAATAAATCACCAGGAACAGATGGCATACCAAGAGAGCTGCTTTATGCTATAGACACAGAATCTACTCTAACTAATTCTAACTCAAATCTGTCAACTAATACGGAAAAAAGAACAGTGGCCCACATATTGGAAACATGCCATATACATTCTAATCCCCCCCACCCTCAAAAAGGGGACATCAGGGAATGCAGTAACTACAGGACCATTGTGTTTATCTCCCACGCAAGCAAAGTGAAGCTCAAAATTCTACAACAGAGTATTCTACCATATATGGAGCAAGAAATGCCAGATGTCCAAGCTGGGTTCAGGAAGGGAAGCAGTACAAGGGATCATGTTACCAACATATGTCAGATAATAGAGAACACCAAAGAATTTCAGAAGAAAATCAGCTTGTGCTTTATAGATTATAGTGAAGCCTTTGATTGTGTAAATAATGAAAAACTGTGGATTGCTTATAAAGAAATGAATGTGTCACACCATTTGATTGTCCTGATGTGTAACATGTAACAGAGAAATGGAATGGTTTCCAATGGCAAAGGGGTCAAGTAAGGCTGCATTGTATCAAGCTATCTGCTTAACTTGTGTGCTGAGCATATGGTACATAAAGCAGGATTAGACTTGGAGGATGGAAGCGTGATAATTGGAGGAAGAAATATCAGCAGTTTATGATATGCAGATGGTACCATACTACTAGCAGAAAATTGCAAAGAGTTGGAAGAATTATTAAAGAAAGTTAAGGAAGAAAATGCAAAGGCAGTATTACAGTGGAATATTAAGGGAAAAAAAATCACAGATGAGCTTTCAAAGCTCCACTGGCTTCTTCATCAGGCAAAAGATGTTTAAAAATCAAACAGGAAAAGAAGAATGATGACATCCTTTTTCATATTTCTATGCTCATAAATAATGACAACAAACACTGTAGAAATCCTTTCATTAATATCTACTGTTCTAGAAAGCTCTTGAATCATTTTCTTACTCTTCTGTAAACATTTTCTGTTCATTTCCTTCTTTGATGCCATGCAAACATATGACTCAGTTTTGCAGTAATAAGTAGCATCAGTGTGGGTCTTATAGACAGATCTTTGTCTTCTCATTGTTTCAGTGACATAAACAGGCAATGTTCTGTACTGTATTTATCTGTCCTGCTAATTCTGTCACTAGGCTGCCTCTTAGCTACTAGATAATTGTGAGCCAAGAGGGCAATTGTGTAGGGGGTCTGGGCAGCTGGCATATATTTTAGAGATTTCTGCAACTTGATCACCTGTTTATCCAAGAAGGAGCATCATTATGAATCAAAGCCATACTGCATGTAGTCTTACAATTCTTGCACACTGAGAGTTCAGCACTCCTGCCACAATAAATTTCGGTGGTTTCTGTGACAGCACAGATGTGACGCTCGAAGGAAACTTCATATATTTCTGGAACTGTGAGAGCTTTTGATCACAATGCCATTTATACTGAGAAGCTGGTCAATATCTTCTGGGTTCTGGATCCTCATGTCTTTGATCTTTAATGTACTGTATGCCCTAACTGGAATGTGATGATCCTGTCCTGAGTTAGGATAATAGTCAAAGAAGATTTTGGTAACGGCTATGTTGAATATTGGAATAACTGCTTGTCAATTGCACATCAGGTGTCTACAAAAGAATTCATCAAATGAAAATAGTCATAAACAACACTTTATGTTCACATGAGTCTATCAAAGTGGTTTATAAAGAAACAGTACCACAAAAAGCTGTTAATGCCACAATAGATCACATTAAGCCTTTAAAACAGAGAAAGGTAATACATCAAACACAAGATGATGTTGGACAACAACCTCACATTTGTTTGTTTGTTTGTTGTGCTGCCTCTATCCCAGTTCAGGACCTAGAAACTATTTTATATTGGCTAAGGTGGCTACAGCTGATGGACACAGTGATCCAGCAAAAGCTGGAGAGCAATATCTTCCCCACCTCTACTTTTTAAACAACATGCCCATTATCTAAAACATAAACATGGGCCAAACCTTGGAAGTAACTAATGAGAAATAATTCATTGATGCTAGGTCATTCCTTTTCCTAATAACTATATATTACAACCGTATTGTATTACGATTGTAACTTAATGAGAAATAACTTCACTCTTTTTCTGGTGTCTCTGTACTTTTTAAGTTACTATTTCAATTATGACAGTGTGACCTCACCAAATGGTGAGGAAGAACATCACATGGTTACTGTGCTGGCTTGTGTTGTACCTTGAGTTACTTTCTTGTGCTTTGTTGTGGGCAATGGGATAATCGCACAGTGTACCAGAAGAGAGTTTGTTTCATACCATAGGCCAATGAGTAACTTGTAGCTTTCAGAAATGTTAATGGAGCAATAAGGAAGTCAAGAATTACTTTTAGAAACAGCAAGAATCATAAACTACTTGGGAGAAGGGGTGATGGAATGGTAACTAATTAATTTAAATGGTAACTTTTCAAGCTCTGAAATAATTCAGGGAAGAGAAAATCATCAGTTGCTTAACTACAGGCCTAGGCTGGATTTTGGATGAATAGCAAGAAGAATAATTTTACGCTAACAAGAAGCGAAAGCTTGCTTGTATTAAAGATCCTTCATCATCACACATTAGTGTTTATTGAGTGCAAAAGTCTTTTTAGATTACGGAATTCCAGTTATGAAATTATTTTGCTGAATGTTATTGTTCATTTCTGCTAATTCACTATGAAGGTTGCTAATGCTTGAGGAATTTATCTAATTAAATTAATGGTGTGTATCACATCAGCACAGCACAGCAGAGAGCTTTTAACATCCCAGTGACGGAATAACCTGTGTAAGGGAAGAAA
The DNA here is from genome assembly GCA_030412105.1 of Cyclura pinguis. Taxonomy (NCBI): domain Eukaryota; kingdom Metazoa; phylum Chordata; class Lepidosauria; order Squamata; family Iguanidae; genus Cyclura; species Cyclura pinguis. The sequence continues at coordinate 118,702,390 of CM059601.1, read as the reverse complement.
ATGGGACAATGGGATGCTCTTGGAGATTCTAAATCACTCTTCTAGTGCCTGCCTCCTCCTGGTAGGTTTTGGAGTCTTCTGGGCAGGAAGAAATGATGGAGGAGAGAGGCTAGACAGAATTGAGCTATACCTGTGTTAGCACGCCTGTTCAAATGAGTTCAACATCCTCAAGTTGAAGTGATCTGGAGAGTACTGAATTTAAACCATGAAGATAACTTACACATTTATTATATAGATACCACATACGTAACTGACAAAGATTAACCATCTATTAAACATGTATTAGCTCACACAGTATTCAGCACCTTTGAAAAACACATCCTATATACTTTGCCCTTTTCTTTTTGTGTATATATGTATGTATAACCATATATCATGTATATACGGATAATATGTATATATCATGTATATATGGATAACAAAGATAGATAACAAATATAATTAGGCCCTCCCTCGAAGTAACAATTAAATTATTTAGAGAAAATAGTCAAAAGAAAGGCAACTTCTTTTTAGTGATAGATGTATCAGTCAGTTTTTGGATAATGTGTTTTCCAGTGTTTCAATCTTAAATTTGATTTGTCCCAAACTATGAGAATATATTCTCAAAATACATATTCTCAAAAGAAAATTACCCAGAAGTGTGTGTGCATTTATCTGAATATTTTCCCCCAAATACATTTTTGTGTGTTTTTTCCCCCCAAATATACATTATTTTTTTCTGCAGCAGCACTCTGGATATGGAATTCCTTGCTAAGGGAGGTTACTCTGGTTCCATCTGTTTTGAACTTCTAGCAGGTAGGTAAAATAATTTTGTTCCATAAGGCCTTTGGTGTTTGAGGCTGCTCTGTCTTTTTAATTGATTAAAATTATTTTTAAAGGACTATTGTTTAGACTGTTAAAGTTCTTAAAGATTATTTTTTAAAAAAGTGTCCATCTTCATATTGTTTTAATTTTTTTCCCCTGCTGTGCATTGTCTTGGTGCCCTAGTAGGCTGAGGGGATGATATCTAAATATTTTAAATAAATAATAAATTTTGAAAGTTCTTCTTAGTGGAGGGTTCCTTTCGTCAGAGTTCTCAATACTCAGGAAACAAGATTTTCAAACTTTTTAAAAATATTTTTCAAATATTGGGCTGAATTCTCTCCCTACTTGATACCCTGAAACTTCAGGGAAATGTCATTCGCCCATGATCTGATTGCTGGGAAAATGGGCCTCCTTCTCCCCATGTAACTGACTCCCAGTAAAGTGGGTTGTAGTGGTCTGAGCATTGGAATATGACCTTGGAGACCAGGGTTTGATTCCCTACTCAGTCATGGAAACCCACTGGGTGATCCTGAGCACATCATACACACTCAGCTCCAGAAAACTCTGTAAAAGGTTCATCCTAGAATTGCTGTAAGTTGGAAATGACTTGAAAGCACACAATGACAACAAAAGAACGTTGGAGAAAGAATTATGATTGCGGCAATAGTGTCAAAATGGTAACTATGTAGCAGTTGTGAATACAGAACAGTTTCTTTGTTTTTTGTATTTGTGATTGCTACTTAATCACAACTTTGCCACAATTGCCACAATTATAACTCTCTCCCGACCCTACTTTAGCAGGCACCAGCTGTATGGGGAGAAGAAAGTCCATTCTGTCAGCAATCTGAGCATGGGTGAATGACACTTCTGTCAGGTTTGAGGGAGTCAGTACAGGAGATGTTATTTAGTTAAGGATGGTTAGCTAAGTAGTTGATAGAGAATGCAGGCCATTCTTTCCATTCCTAGACTGACCAGAAGGAGGAGAAAGGTGAATATTTCAAAAGATAGAGATAAACAGGGGAGCCCGTGAGGCATTTCTGCCCCTGCTGTGTGAAACGCTCCAAAAAACAACAGGCAGAACAGCAGCTTTGAACTCGCATAACGATCAGGAACCATGATCAAAGGAACCGGCCTGAAAACTGACATACTCCCAAGATATTGACATAAAAATTGCTGAGGAATGTACAACAGGTCCCTTTGACAATCAGAATTTTCAGAAGACTGCACCAGAACCAAACCCCAGGACACCTCAGTGATCTTCTTCTCATATCTGTGAACACTCTTTCCTAGGCTGGGATCCAGGTAGCTGGTTAGTTTATTTTAAATTTATATCCCACCTTTCTCTCAGCATGGAGCCTCAAGCAACCTACCAAAAAAAAATGAAGTATAGCTAAACTTTTACTGTACAAAGGTTTAAAAATTAAATAAGTCATTCAATTAAAAGCACAAAGTTAAAACTATTTAAAATACATAATATACTCTAAAAGATAAAAGCACAGGACATCTCATGAAAACATCCTTCTGCCACATCACCTAAAAGCCAAAGCCCTACCTAAATGAAAATATTTTTGCTAACCAGTAGAAACATACCAGAGAGCAAGTCTGAGTGAGGTAAGGATGAGTTTATGTCATTGTGTGTACAGTGGCATCCTAAGGGAGGGTGCTTCACTCCAGGATGCACAAAATAAGGGAGTGCAATGGCAGCCCCCCCAAAAAAAATCCCTCACTGAAAAAGGGAAGCAGAGATCAGCTGCCAGGAATGTGAGCTGGGCAGGACATATTCACAATCCACATCAAGTCAAGCATATCTCCTCTCCTTCCCCACTCCTTTTGGAATTTCTTCAAGTCAGCTAGAAAAGGAGGAGATGGAGGTGGGGAAAAGTAACTGTAGCTTCCATTTGAAAATGAAACACAAGAAAAGCCTGGAGAGAGGCGGGAGAAAAATGGGAGTCTAGCAGCCCCTTTAAGACTGATTTATATTTTGACACAAACATGTGTGGATATCAATCCAGTTCCTCAGGTGCTCAGGAGATGCCTTGATATTAGGGATGGGCCAACCCAATCCTCGAATCCTAGGTAAGGATTCGAGATTCCCAAATCCGAATCCCTGTACCAAAATAGTCAAACTGAATCTTTCAAATCTGCCAACCAAACAGATTGTTGGAGACCGGGACGCCTGAAAACTTGGGAGACTGGGACACATGAAAACCAGGCAGACCGGGATGCTTGAAAACCTGGGCGACGGGGACTCCTGAAAACCTGGGAGACCAGGACACCTGAAAACTGGAGTGACCGGGATTCCTGAAAATCTGGGCGACCAGAGATACAAGGGAAGATAGAAAGTAGGTGAGTTTTTCCCATGGAGTAATAATGGCCCTTGCTAACAATTTCAGAAATTACATCTAGGGTTGTATTCTAAGATATTTAAACTGAACATTTTATATTTATGTTCAGTATAGGCTTGAGATTTCAAGGACAGCTGAAACATTCTTTTGCATAGCTCCCTTGCAAACCTCTTTCAGACATAATTCTGAGGTTTGGAGTTTTACAAGTTTCACAAGTTGTCACAGCCTTCTCTGCCAAAGTGCATCATCAAACTACAGACCCCAAGATGCCAGAAGGAGTTATGCAAAGAAAAGCCAGTTTTGACCTGGATTATCTCTCCACTGTAGTATGTGGCCCTGTTTACACATTAATCCACATTTTCCTGCCTATGTAGAAAGGGCCTTCATGTCATTTTCAATCTGGGGAGATCCTGGGGCAAAACTATGACAATTGTCCTGGCCAGATTTCTTCAGAGGAAGGTTTCCCTTTGCCTAGGCTTTTACTAAGGCTGAGAGAGTGTGTCTTGCCCAAGATTATCCTTCTTTCCCTTGCTTTTTAAACCTTTTTAAAAAAAGGATTTGAAAGATTTGAGATTTGTGAGATTTGTGGATTCCCAGAACCTTCCTGGGATTCAGATCCAGATTCGGATTCAGAAAATTCTGGATTTCTCCCATCCCTACTTAATATCCAGTGAAGCTTATTCAAAAATACACACCAGTCTTTCATTTTAAAAAGTCTCTAGCCCCTCTGGAAGGCAGAGATAAACTGCAGAAAATGAGGTTCTTCTATTCTTGCGGGAAAAGAACTTTCTTTTTTATCCAGAGTTTCCCAGGTGAATGTTGCAATTTTGCATCAGTGGTTTCTGCAAAAAGCAGAGCTGTTTTTCCTTTTCTTTTCTTTTTTCTCAGAGCTACAAGCATAACAGCACACAATGCAAAGACATGGGAATCCAGGGTTTCCAGAAAAATGTAAGCTCTATTGTACTTTCCCCAGGCTTCTTGAGAGGTGAATTGCATGTTCTCAGATGGAAAGAAGATGAGAGAAATCCAGACAGAGGATAGATGGAGGCTCATTAAGGAAGGGTAGATGTTTACTATGGGTTTTAAGTTCCTTGTACATAATTTCAAATCATACTTGCAGTTCTTTGGGAAGGATTAATCTCACCTTTCCTTGTCTTTGGTGTATGATGTGGTCTTTTGAACCCTTTACTCAAACACATCAACCACTAAGTTATATAGGTCTTTAAAGTAAATATGAGTTACATATATATATTGATCAGGATACCACTCCATTCCTTACTGTACTATATTCCATTGCAGGGAAACAAAGCAGAATCAGGTGGACAGCAGTGCGGGGCTGTAGGAATTTATTTTAAAAAGTGGAAATAAAATGTGGGAGAGTGGTGTTAATGAGGAAAAAAAGATGGGCCATACTGGACCATTACTTGCTTTGCATGTGTGTATATTTTTGCACAAATGAAAACAGAATTTTGGAGGACTTAGCTGTATTAGTCTTTTGCAGGAAAAATGACAAAAGAGTCTTGCAGTAGCTTAAAGATTAACAAATTTAATTTGATATCATCTTTCATTAATGATGCTACCCCCAACTGTCCCCTGCCCAGCAGATGCACCAGCCACAAAGACTAGATGGCAGAGATGCTACAAGCCAAAAAAATTCCAGAGGAACTACTGTTTTAACCCATTCCAGGCAAAACATCCAGAAAATGACCAGAGATGCCAACTTTTCAGAAAGCCAACAACACCAAATTCAGCAGATGCACAAGATTGCTCAGAAATCACTTTCTACTACCCAGCCCAAGCAGCACATCTGTGTTTGGAAAATGGCCCACAACACCAGCATTTCAGATAGCCATGCTTACTAAATTTACCTGTTAAGGAAAAATAAATGGGAGTGATGCAACAAGCCAGGAAAAAAGTAGGAATCAGAGCTAAACCTCTGTGTTCTAGAACATGACACAATGGCACTTGTTGTCTCTTCCAGCACTCTGATTCTATGACCCAAAATACCATCTTTCTGAGGAAATTGTGCCTGGATGGCCACAAGGAGGTGTTTCTTCTAGGATTTTGGTGGCTTTTTGTATCATACCCCTCTAAAGCTGTGGATGTTGGGTGAATTGATAGGTGTGGCTTGTTATAGCTTTCCTTCCTTTTACAGAATACACTTGTTGTGTGTAAATAAAAAATAATAAAGAAACAAAATGTAAAGTTGCAAAAATTACAAATAGATTACATAATTAGAAGCAGACAACGGAGAGACTTCATTCTCTCTGCAAAAACAAGACCAGAAGTAAATTGTGGTATAGACCATGAGCTGTTAATATCAAAAATGAAATTAAAAAAAATAAAAGTAAACCTAAAGAAAAATACTAAATTAATCACTATGCCAAAATGCAACCTCAAGAACATCCCTGTAGAATTTAAAGACAATGTACAAATAGATTTGCCTGTAAAGCCTAATTGACCAAGATCCAGAACTCTGGACTGAAGCAAAGGACATGCAGTGAAGAATGCAAAAAGACAATATCTGTAATCTAAAAGAAAAAGAAGCTTCAGTGGATGATAGATGAAAATCTTCTAATGGTTAAGGACAGATAAAAAACAAAAGACAAAGATGACAGAAACCAGGGCCCTTTCTGCACTCTACCTGATCCCGGCAGTGTCCCATGGGGATCCCAGTAGAGCCTTTCCTAGGAGGAGAGAGTGACAGAAGCGCTCCTCTCTGCACTGACTGCCTGCAGAAATGGAGGAGGCATGATGGCCATGCCTCTTTCTTCCACAGAGTGGCCGGGCACTGTTTCAGGCTGTGCTGGGGCAAGAAGTGTGGCCATCATGCTTTCTGAGCCTCCACAGTTCAGGTAAGTGTGGGATGGCAGCGGAAGTGCTGTGCAATCACTGCTCATTGACAAGTTTGCAGCATGATTGTGCTGCCTGGGAATGAGAGAACAATGGGACACATGATGTCATGCATAAGTGTTGTCTGGGTCCCATCCTTCTCCCATCCCTGATGCAGGATGACAATATCCTGTGAAAAGAACCTCGGTCAGATTCCTGAAAGCAACTTGTGCTCAGGGAAAAAGAGAACTATAATAATGAATATGGAGAAACAGAAGATGACAAGAAGATGACAAAAACAACAGAAAAGTAGAACAAGAGGCCACATCTGCATGATCTGGGAAATCAAAGGGGAATTTAGGCCCAAAATGGGGGTGCTATATGACTAGTGGGAGAACATACTACATGATCCAGAAGAAATAAAAAGATGATGGAAATAATATACTGAAGAACTATAATACAAGAGATGAAAGGGTGGCAGATTAATTCAAGGAAGAACTATTTGCAGATGAAGCCATAATTTTAGAAAATGAAGCAGGAGCTGTACTCAAAGCGCTTGGAAAAAATAAATCACAGAGAACAGATGACATGCCAACAGAACTGTTTCAAGTTAGAGAGACAGAATCAACTCAAATTCTAACTAATATTTGCCACCAGATAAGGAAAACAAAACAATGGCCTACAAATTGGAAATGGTGGATATGCTTTCTAATCCCAAGGAAACAGGACACCAGTGATTGCCATCTCCATTGGACCATCAGATTAACCTCCCATCCAAGCAAAGTGATGCTTAGAATTTTATAACAAAAAACTTTCATCATATATGAAGTGAGAAATGCCAGTTATACAAGGTGGATTCACAAAAGGAAGAGACACGAGGAATCCTACTGCAAACATACATTGAATAAGTTTTTCCTGCATGCCAGATCTGAAACATTATTATGAAGCCTCAACATTAATCTGGTTAAAGAATTGGATTATGCTAAAAGATACAAAATTGTTAAATTTGGAAGGATTTAATTTATATTATGGTTTTCATGCATACCTATGGTACGATAAATATAAAAATAATAAGGTATTTTTAGATCATTATGTAAGGAAAGCAATTTTAAGGATTTGGTTAAGAGGAAAGAAAAAAATATATCTAAAATTACCATATTGAACCTCCCTACATGAAGCATTTTATAGATTAGAGAAAGTTCAAATAAGGGAGTGGATATTATATAAAGATATACTTAGAAAAGAAGGGAACACGATTAGATTAAAGAATAGAGAAGAATTAATGAGAGAGGGCTATACATCACATTGGTTATTGTATTTGCAATTAGCAGGGAAATTTAGGGAAGATATAAAGAATAAAGGGATATCATTAGATGATACAGAATTGGATGTTATAATGAAACTGGGAGTTAAAAAGCCTTTAAGCAAAATTTATAAGTTACTATTAAATTTAGAATTGGAAAAAGAGAGTATAAAGGAGAACATGATAAAGTGGGCCCAGGATATAGGTTACCCAATAACTTTAAAACAATGGCAACAAGCATGGAAAATTAATCAAGACTTTACAAGAAGTTATTATTTAAAGGAAAATTTCTTTAAAATGTATTATAGGTGGTATATAACCCTGACACAAATTTCTAAAATGTATAAAAATAAGAAACTTGCAAAATGTTGGAAGTGCCAGGGGGTGGGGTCATTCTTTCACATGTGGTGGCGATGTACGAAAGCAAATATATTTTGGTCAAAAACACATGAACTAATTGAAAGAACGTTTAATATAAAATATGATAAGCTCCCAGAAATATATTTGTTAAATATTATAGATGGGATAGACTTGAAGATTAGGACTAAATATTCAAGAATTTTATGTTATATTATTTATGCAGCCAGAATTGTTTACGCAAGATATTGGAAAGATAAAAACATACCGTCACAGGAAGATATCATACATAAAGTCTATGAACTGGCTGAGATGGATAAATTAACATTGATGATGCAAGATAAGTCGAAAGAAAGTTTTGAACGAGAATGGGAGATTCTGAATCAGTGGTGGACAGAAAAATGGAGCGAACATGCCCTGACAGGATTGTACGATTAATTTCATGTAGTGAGAGGTAAAACTAAGAGTATAAAATAGAGATGAAAATACTGAATGAAATGGTAAGGAAATAATATTGGTAAGTACAAATAATATAAATATAAATAGGAATGTTTTAGGAAGAATAACTTGGATTTTCTTTACTCTGACTAGATAATGAGAAATACTTAAGAACAGAAACAGAAGGATATAAGTTAAGGAATATGGAGAACTGAACAGAGAAGAAGAATGGAAGAGGGAAGAGGGATGGAGAGGTGGATAGGTGATATTAAAAGATAAAAATAAAAGTGTTAGGAGAAATAGTTAGAAGAAAGATAAAGTTAGAAGATAGGTAAGTGCTTCAGCACGAAGACGTAGATGATCAGAAATAAGTATGCCCAACAATTAAGAATAGGATTAGGTTAAATGGATGTAAATCGAAAGGATAATTAAGAATATAATAAAACAGAAGAAGAAGAGAAGAGGATATTTGCGAGGAAGAAGTGAGAATGAGGAAAATATTTTGGAAAGATGAAGCTGTATACATAGCCGAACAGAGTATGTATGTTTCAGCGAAATTTAAGGGAAAGAATAGGTGAGCAGGATTGATTGGAAAAAGAAAAGGTTGCGCCCTTCGGTGATTGTAAAAGAAGTCAAAGTATGTATGTAGGGAGAATGCGATGTTCGTTTGAAAGGATGTTATTGTAATGAAATATACTGTATTGTAATGTAACGTTTTTCTTTTTTTTTTCTTTTTTGTAATTGTGTGTTGTGTGGTTAGGAGTGGTTATTATACTATATGGTGAAGTGTTAGAATATATGAAATAAATCGGTGATAGGTATCCATACAGTATAAGAAGTATATTATGAAAGGTTATGTGTTTTGTATAGCGTACTATATAGTGTATTTTATGTTATGTTATTTTTTTTATGTTAAATGTGATTAATAATAAAATTTATATTTTTAATTTTTTTTTTAAAAAAAGAATAAGTTTTTCCTTTTTGTTTATAAAAAGTCACTTGAATATCTTAATCAATTATTTTTTCTCTTTTTCGTACTGCAATATTTATTTTTTTATTTTTTTATTTTTACTGACATGATTATATATGTAAGGTTCAATAGAAGATAATGTTCACTGTCTGCATTTTTTCCCTCCCACTTCTCTTCCCTCTCCTCCTCCTCTTTTTTTTTTCTTGTTCTTCTGATCCTCACTACCTGCACTGGACTACACCAAGATGGATCATATTTATGTGACCCTCCTTCTTGCCCCGCCCACAGAGGCAAGTCCTGAACTTGAAAAAAGAATGTTAATAGTGTGGAATATGCACATGAAGACTCTTAATGGAAGCTAACTGTTGGCTGTTAATTGATAGAAAATAGCCTAATAATGTAAGAGACAATTCAGAGTGTTTTAAGTAAGAAAAACTGATTACAGAAAGGGTAAGGGATATACCTTCCATCTCTATCTTTAATATGACATAATTCAAGTTTCCATGTGTACATACTGCAATAACATAGGAATTACAGTTTGAGACAGAAAGCTGGGAGGGAGGTGAAATTAGCTTTGGGCTCTAGACAAAGTTTTTGGGAGGCAGTAAATCTGCTGAAGCACTGTTTAAACTTTGTGCCACTACCTATGTTCAGCATGCATATCTGTAAATGTATGACATTATTGCCAACCATCATAAGCCTCTGGTAATTCATTCCGAAGGAAACCAAGCATCGGTCAGTGCTGCCCTTTGGAACGTTTCACTTGTTAGAGAAATGGAACTAACAATATAATTGATTTATATGGCACCTCATATATGAGAGCACCTGAAGGCATTAGCTTTCCTTGAGTGGACTTAATAAGACTTGCTAATTTTGATCTATTAAAATCCAAAGATATTTGCTTCATTTGCAAACTACCACACAAAGCTGCATTTCAGAGCCATGGTTCCAGCCTGTCCTTTAGAAGGAACCAGCTTGACACTACAGTTGTCAATACCTCTGAAGACAGTCCTCCTGGAAAGAAGGAAAATAAATGCAGATGCATATTTCTGGTTGATTTTATGCTAAGGGAGTTTGACTTTGGAATCAATAAGACATCTGACAAAGGTCTCAGAAGAATAAAAAGTTTTGCACACTTTGCCAAATATATTCTAATGAAACACATCTAAATGTTGAGAATACATTATTGGCAAGTAGAAGTTGTTTTTTTATTAGATTGATTGGAGAGTAAAATGAACTTAGCCACAAAGTTAAAACCTGTGCATTTTATAACATGATATTGTCTCTCTCTCTCTCTCTCTTTCCACTCACTCAGTATTGTTCCCTCCCACCTCCTGCTCCTTCATCCTATATGATTTCCACAGAGCACAAAAGCTAAAAGGTGCTAGTGTTTCTGTGTTTCTGAAACCTATATTACTAATAGGGCTTACCCAACTTCCTTTCTGATTGCCTGAAAGAGAAGCCTGCTTCACTGTGAAAAATACCAGAACATGTCCAAAGGGTCCCTTGGCTTGGACTGTGAACTTCATCAAAAAATGATGGGTATGTCTGTGATCAATAAAAATCTCCTGGTCTATACACTTAAACCTGACCATGTACAGGCCTGGGCCATGTCTGTGTGTGGCTTCTTAGTTGTGCTTCAAATAGGGAGAGAGAGAGAGAAGAAAAATCACTTGCTGTGAGATTTCTTGTCTCATAGTGATGAAAAGTATGAAAAGACCAGCACTGTTTTTCAAAAGCAATATAAGAAAAAATGTAAAAAGTGTAACTCCCCTCCAAAAAAACCTCACAAAATGAGTGCCAAGATCATTTTTAAAAGTTCTCAAAAGTTTAAAAATGCAAAGAAAGAAAGAAAGAAAGAAAGAAAGAAGAAGAAACAGAAAAATGCATATTTTATTGATGAGGGAGAAAACGTTTGATTGTTTTTCTTCTCATGAGCGAGAATAAAAAAAGTTAAGAATTGCTTCTCTAGCACCAATTATCTTTTCTTTTCAGCTGGGCTTATCTTAGTTTTATTTTCTGTCTGATTTTACCTTTGTTCTATTTCTTACCCTCAAATTCTAGTGGATCTCTCTGTTCTGACTACAGTCCACAACTGACTTTACTGCTGGCTGGAGTTCTTGACGGATTTGCCGCAGCATTCCACATTAAGTCTGGTCCTGGTACTCCAGGGCCTCCTCCCTTTCTGACTCATCTAGCAGTTAGCTTCCTATTGCCCAGGGCTGAGACTTTTAGGACTATTGCCATTGGTAATATCTACTAAAATCACTGCTGGGTACACACATTTTCAACATCTCTGGGAAAATCAGAGCGTTGTTTTGGAAGCTAGATATAAAATTAGAATTGCCCGAAATTCCAATTGGCTGAAATTCCTGTAAATCTGGGTAAGTCAAGAATCAGGACTCTAATGAAAAAACTGCAGGAAAGGTCCTATTGGATGTAATCCTATGTACAGCTACATTACATATAAGCGTCTATGAATGCATATAAGTATCAGTGCTCAGTAACCACTAAGACTAGCACAAGCCTGCACAATACCCACTAACTTGAACCTCACATCAACAACATCATTGGGCATGCTACATGCCACCTTGTTCCACCTAGGAAGCTTTCAATGTACTTCAGTACAGCTGTTCCCCATCTGCTGTCCCAATGTATGCTGTGCTACAATTCCTACCATGCCCTAGCTATAACTATATGCGGATTATGGCAATTGTACCATTATACTACCTTTGCACAGTAGTGGGATTGTATGCTTCCATGTTTCAAGAGGCTATGTTGATGGTAGGATTGCTGCTTGCAGAGTCTTCCATGTCAGACAGGTTTTTGTTAAGGAGCGAGACTAAATACCAAACAGTTACTGGGCACTGCAGTAGTGTGTGCAGATGTGTCACTGGTGAAGGATCTCTCAGAAATAACTGCTGTGGCACCATAACTAGCTTGTACTGCATAGAAGAAGGAAATGGTAAAGCGCTCTTCAAGTCTTTTACCTTGAAAGTCCTATGATGAGGCAATCCAAAATGAACTTAGAGGTCTCTTATTCATAGGGTCACAATAAGCTATGGCATGTGACCAGATCATTGCATGATGGGGAAATTTACAAAGGGTAGAGTAAGAGGGAAAGGAAATGAGCATTTAAGCCTAGGACCACTTCCAAACACATAGGCTCTTTCTGCACTGTACTGTTATGGTGCTATTATTCCACTTTCAACATCCTGTGGAGGCCAAAGAGCTCCCTGGCTGAGAATTCTAAATGCCCCTTCCTAAACTGCAAATTCCAGGATTCCATAGGATGTTGAAAGTGGAATAATAGCACTGTAACAATGTAGTGTGGAAAGGGCCTTAACGTCAAAACCTCTAACTACTACTTGACTTTTTGTCTTCTCAGGGTCTTGTCGCCTCTTTTTTTGGACTCCTTCTCCTTCAGTCACTCCATTCCTGCTCACCCTCACTAGGATCAACACAAATGCACCCAACAGTAATATATGGAGGATTCATTAACACCACAAATCCCAAAGAACATTTCTATGCGATAACTGGAATCCTTCTGGTAACCATGATAACAGTAAGCTGAAAATGGATGTACAGAATAGCAATACTTTTCTAAATATTGTGTTTCATGCAGCTTGTAGTTAATGTGTTTTATTTATCTGATCTACATTCTCTGTGCTTATCAAGAGAGCTTGTAGATCTGGCTAAAATGTAATTCAGTTATAGAGCCTGCTTCAAGCAATATAAATAGTCATCGCTCATGGAATCGAAAACTGAGCAGCAATAAGATATACATTCTTCAGGGATATATTGGATTCAAAATGTGGAGATATTATCTTCCTTACACCTACTACTAAAATTTTAAAAAGTAGGCTTTTTACAGAATGATCCAAAGGAGAGAACAAAGACAGAGAGCAGCTAAATGCAAATGCTATGCCTGCTAAAGAATGTTCTTTGAATGGTATTCTTAGCTTCCTAGTCACTTCATTACACTGGAAGGATAATGGAACTTTTAGAATTTCACAGGCAAATTTTGTGAGGTATGTAATACCTATTTCTCAATTTTTCATGGTGTTGAGTTGTAATATGTAAAGGAAATGACTATTTTTAAATAGAAAATAGAAAAGCTCAGCTAATGGTGAAATAGTCTGAAAAAAGAAATCTCTAGACTTGAGAGTGAAACGCTGAAAGTAATGGAAGTCATTTACATGAGCCACATCCAATTTTCTGTACAGTGGACATCTGTTGTTCCCTGAATCTTATTCATTTAAAACCACTGGCCATTGATTTCTGTAGACATTTAACATGAAGAAGAAAGAACCAAAATTATGGTTATGGTACCTGTGGATCTGTACAACCTTTTGACTGATTCTTTCATACTCTTTGTTTTCCTTGCCTGAATACTGAAATTTCTGGGATCCTAACTATTTTGCAAAAAAATTCATACTACCATAATGGTTACTGTTTCTGACATTACTCTTTATTGTGATTGTGCACCACATGCAGAATTGGCTTAATTGCATATTGTTCCCTATTCATTGTATCATCTCTAAAACCTGCACTGTCCACTACTGCTTTCTCATTTTCTTCTCTTCATATTCTGCATACTTTCATGTTAATACAATTAAGGAATGACAAAATTCTTTAGCAAACCCAAAAATAAACACTATTTGCATAGTATAATACTGAAAGAAGAAAGGAAGAAAGAGAATAGAAAGGAAGAGAAACAATGGTGGAATGACTGTTTTCTCACCAATATGAAATTATAGCAGTAGTGAAACATTAGATTTAGGCCATTTCTGCCCTACAGTGTTATAGTGCTATTCCAGTTTCAACATCCTGAGGAATTCTGGGGTTTATGGTTTACTGAGGCCAAAGAGCTGTTACCCTGTTTTCTGGGGGTCCCGGGAGGGATACCAAATTGCTCTCAAAATTATACAAGCTGGGGAAATTAGTCATAGAGCACAAGTTAGCACTGCGAGAGGCAGGGTAACGTAGAGAGATCTTGAACCCAATGTCTACGGGCTCAGGCCGAGTCAAGGAGCAAACTGGAGTGAAATAACAAATGTTATTTTTATTAAAAATACAATCAATCAGTGTATGCAATACAAACATACAGAGAAACTATAGAAATAAAGGTTGGAGTGGGATAGAGGGATTTTTAGAGGAGTTGTTGGTTTGGGTGATACTCCACCTGTCCTGAAGCCTGGTTGGAAGCGGAGAAGCTGGGGAGCGTGGATCTCAGCACGTGGAGCTGAGGGGAAGGCTCGCTGGACAAAGCAACAGCAAGGCAGGATGGAAGCCAAGAGCGATCCGAAGAAGCGCTCAAAGTCAGCGGTTTTATAAGGAGAATTGTGACCGCAGGCTAGTTCGGACTTGGGGAAAACAATGGATTTGGGGCTGGAGACAAAGCCTCCGAAAGGTCAGAATTTGAATGATTGAATTATAGCCAAATTGTCAATAGGATAGCCAGTATGCAAACGCGAAGTACTTGAGCGGTGTATAGTCAGATCGTCAAGCTGCTGGCGCGGGGCAGAGGATCTTTTTAAAGTTGCGTGCATACTTAAATAAGTACTTGCCTTGAGGTCTCCTGAAGCTGCGAGTCGGCTATTTCTGGCCTGCCTGTATTGTGTTGGAATATTACGGCGATTATTGGCCAATCCTGTATGCGTGCTTGTCTGGGGGCCTTGCAAGCACGTGGAGGGGAATGGGCATGTGAAGCCGAATTATTGATATCAAGAGATATCTTTTTATATCCCCCAAGCTCGGGCTAGCCAGGGCAGTAACAGAGCTCTCTGGCTGAGAATTCTAAATGCCCCTTCCCAAACTGCAAACCCCAGGATTCCATAGGATGTTGAAAGTGAAATGATAGCACTATAACAATGTAGTGTGGAAATGGCCTTAGATTGCCTGCTTGGAGATGAATTGCCCTTGCCTATCATCTACTCAATCTATCATGGTGAATCCATTCTTTAGATCACAGTGATGATTACAAATTAATTTCGGGGGGGGGAGTGGAGGAAGAGAGACCACAACACTCAGTGAAAAGAAGAACCATAAATATTGGTTGTTTAGATCCAACTGAAATTAAGAACAATGATGTTAAGATGCATGATAATGAAGCCAATGACTATATTATAACTTCATGTAGTACATAGCATTATTTCTTTTATAGTCTTTGATCAAGGAAATTGCAGGCCCAGTATCAAACCTCAAAAGTAAACACTAACAAATGACTACTTCTGAGAAATCAATTCTTTTCTCTACAGAAGTATAAAATCATATTACAATTGTAATATAACAAGGGAAAGCTTCTCTTCTTTCACAGTGCACCTGTAACTTTTATTTTATATTTTTATAAAATAAAAAAATCATACAATATATTTGTATTATTTCTTTATATTTTCCTTTGTAGAGTTGTGGTGCATTCATGACTTTAGGCATTCATCTACTTTCCTTCTTCATGCAATATGAATTGCTGCTGGAACAAGGGAAAATGCTTATAAGTATATGTTTTTGAATTGATTCCTCTGTGTGAGATTTGTCCCTCATGCTCCTAGTCATTTGATGCATTTTGGTCAGAGCCTTGAAATAACTGGTTAGATTTTTCTAGTAGCATGGCCTGACTTATTAGGTTTCCTGATTAATACTGAAGTATTAATCCCTATGATTTAATTAATTTTAAAACATTAACACTTGTTAGGATGACTCTGGCAGATTCATTATGAAAGCAAATTGAATTTCTTTGTAATCCTTCACTGTATTTGTTATTGCTTACACAGTGCAATGTACTTGCACAATTAAGTATAAAGTTCTTTTCATCTCCATCCCCAGCTATCTTTGAGCAGATATAGAGACAGAATGGGTTTAGGTGAATGAATTTGTGCTCCAGACGAATTTCACCAAATTCTCTTGGCTGTTCCCCCTCTATTTCCTATTCTGTTTTTCATGCATTCCCTTCTTCAGCAGATCACACACTTTGAGGGGTTTGGTAAGATTATAACTGCAAATCTCTCTCTCTCTCTCTTTCACACACACACACACACACACAGAGAGAGAGAGAGAGAGAGAGATAGCTAAATTCATACCCTTCCAATCCTTTTCATCCCCCCCCCCTTTTTCTAAAGAAAAATCTACTTGGAAGTACGTCCTGTGGAGGTAAATGAGCAAAACATATTCTATCACCAATTTTTGCAGAGCATCTTTCTTGCTGGAATGAGGGGAGCCAGAGAATATACTGTCATGCAGTTATGCAGAAAATTATTCTGCATAAATTCATGGGCATTCAAAACATTTTAGTGTAATAATTCTCCACCCTTTATTCCCTGACTGATATTTGTAGCCAGCCATATTTTGTTGTACTTGCAGTGAATCAGTGTCCTCTAGCTGAAATGAACTTTTTCTATATTAACACTTAGTACAACTTCTTGTTGCATCCTAATAAACAAGGTGTTTGAAAGGTAAGTGAATAGTGTGGTATGGTAGATGATGAATAGGATTTTTTAAAAATGCAGCTGGTTCCTTTTCTCTAAAGCTCTGGGTGGGGGTGGAGGAAGAAGTAAAATCATAGATATTTTTTAAAAAACCTTCATTCTGGTATTGTTTATTTATTTATCTATCTAATTAATATTATTCCTTTCTCTCAGCATCTGATTCAAGTGAATAAAGCTTGTAAGCAAGGCAATATAAATTTAAATGATGAGTAATGATATAATAGTTAAAAATATCCCCATTCCGCTGGCCATGCTGGTTGGGAGATTCTGAGAGTTGCAGTCAAAAAAGTATCTTGTCCAGATTCTGGTAATATAACAGCTTAGTTCAATGGGGTTTACTTCCATAAAAGTAAATATGGGAATGGGATCTAAAACAATATTTACTCTGTAAAGAAGAAGGCACAAAAGATCGGAATCACTTCCTTTGGATAATTGATAGGGTTTATATTGTAGAGAGAAACAGTTGCTTACTGAAAACAGTTTCTGGTTGACAAGGTAGTGCTTGCCAACTTTGAAACTGTTCCTATATTTGGTAGCATTTTTTTTTTATTTCATTAGCAGCAGAGAATGTCAGTAGCAATCTGATCTGACATTAATATCAAAAGCTTGAGAACTGTAACTGGTGATTACAATCAAGTCAAGATCCAAATAAATAATCCCAGGTAGGAGAGGGTTTATGCAAATAAGTACTTCAAGCAGTCATTTCAGGTTAAAACAGTTATAACACTTACAGAGAAGAATCCAAATAAAAACCAGCAAAAAACCTGTAGGGTAACTTGTCATCCACAAAGAAAAAATTGCTGTCTTTTTATTAATCCTTCTATACTACCCAGCAGAATCTACTTCCCTGTAAAACTAGATTTAGAATTCCCACAGATGCACAGACTCCACTCCCACAAGAATACATTTTACTAGCCTAATTTTATCAAAACACTTTGTACTGCTTAGTTTATTTATTACTAGTGAAAGTGTCCAATTTTCTAGCTAAAAACCCTGATTCCAACTTTTCCTAATGCATATTCTCTTCTGCTCTCCATTTCTTTCTTGCTGATATACATTCCTTTAGTTGTGCAGATTGGTTTAAAAATTCTTTTATCTTATTTATACCCAGTGCTGTTACTTTTTCTTCCTCATCCATTAGCCTTCTTTCCTTCTGGTCTTTTGCTCTCTTCCCACTCTCTGTGAATATCATACCATGGAGTAGTAGTTTCAATCCCCCCTCCCCACTATATCCTACTTCCCAAATTTAAGCAGCCACATGCTCATTATGATCAGAAATATAGCAGTGGGGGGGGGCACATGAGGAGATTGCTCCCTAAAAGAAATCTGCTCCTAATGAAGTATTTCTTCAGCTCCCAATTAAAATTTCAGTTGAACATTTAAAAATAAAAAGGAGAGGCTAAAGTACCAAAGGAATATGAAAACAGCAAATATGAATTATAGGTACGAACAATTTTCTCTGCAGTGCTAGTAGTTTGAGACCTGAAAGAAATTTTCCTTGGGGGGCAGAACTCTTTTTTTTGGGGGGGGGTAATATCCTTATTTTCCCCTTCCTGCAGCTATATCCCTCAATATTATGCAGGTTATTTAGTCATTGTGCAAAATATGTGATGGATTGTGAAAGTGCAGTACATACATAAACACTAATTGCCCACTGAGGAGTGCTCCTGTCAAAACTGAATTATAGAAACAGGATAGAAGGTTTGGTTTTCTTATATTATTTCCATATCATGTAATGAATAAATGGCCTCTTTTCTTCACCACCCATTTGCTACCTAGACTGACAAGAGTCTTCACAGTTCAGGACTTATTCTGCACAAAATTTTCACAGTCTTTTTAAATGCAAAATTGTATGATTTTTTTTTTTTAGTGCATTTCCTTCACAGGAAACAGGATGCTCAGCATATAAAATACTTCTGCACACAAAACCATTTTTTTTTCTGTGTGAAAAATGCTGGTTTTAGCATTAAAAAGGCTGTGTTTAAATTTTGTGCAGAATAATTCCCACATTGTGAATAGTCTTTGAAACTATGGAAGATTGCCTGACTGACCTTCCTTCCTTCCTTCCTTCCTTCCTTCCTTCCTTCCTTCCTTCCCTCCCTCCCTCCCTCCCTCCCTCCTTCCTTCCTCTCAGTGTTTTGACTGGGATTCCTGTGGGAATTTCTTCAGAAAAAAACTGAATAATGTAGAAATCACAAACATATTCAGTTTCATTTGGTAACTGGCTATTGTGGAAAGGCTTACAAGGAATGGTAAAAGAGCATATATAGCAGAATCCTGTACATGATCACTCAGAAATAAGCTCCATGGAATTCATCACTCGAGCTGAAGTATCTATAGATCTGAAGCATTACAGTGACATATGGTTGCTTCTATGTCACTGAGGTGGTGAATTGATCTATTCTGCATTTCATTCTGCATTTTAGGTTCTGAATTTTATCCTTCCAGAAGATTATGTGACTTGGACAGCTTTTTCAACTTTGTACTAAGGTTTGTACTAAAACCCAGAATGGATTCACCGGCACACACTGACAGAGAAGCTCCCAGGCACCACTGCAGCTTTGGTAACATTTGGCAGATGATTTTTAGAGACATAGAATCATAGAATCATAGAAATGTAGAGTTGGAAGAGACCACACGGGCCATCCAGTCCAACCCCCTGCCATGCAGGAACACCCTCAAAGCACTCCCGACAGATGGCCATCTAGCCTTTGCTTAAAAACCTCCAAAGAAGGAGACTCCACCACACTCCAAGGCAGCATATTCCACTGCCAGACAGCCCTGACTGTCAGGAAGTTCTTCCTGAGGTTCAGGTGAAATCTCCTTTCCTGCAGCTTGAATCCATTGCTCCTTGTCCTGGTCTCTGGAGCGGCAGAAAACAAGCCCACTCTCTCCTCTACATGGCATCTCTTCAAATATTTAAACATGGCTATCATGTCCGCTCTTAACCTTCTCTTCTGCAGACTGAACATACCCAGCTCTCGAAGTCTATCCTCATAGGGCACAGCTTCCAGGCCCCTCACCATTTTGGTTCCCCTCTTCTGGACTTGCTCCAGCTTGACCGTGTCCTCCTTGAACTGGGGTGCCCAGAACTGGACACAGTATTAAAGACGAGATCTAACCAAAGCAGAGTAGAGTGGTACCAGCACCTCCCTCGATCTAGACACCATACTCCTACTGATGCAACTGAGAATTGCATTGGCTTTCTTGGCTGCCGCATCACACTGCTGACTCATGTTCAGCTTGTGGTCTATTAAGACTCCTAGATCCCTTTCACACGTACTGCTATCCAGCCATGTGTCCCCCATCCTATATTTCTGTATTCCATTTTTTCTACCTAAGTGTAGGACCTTACATTTCCCTCTGTTGAATTTCATTTTGTTAGCCTTGGCCCAGCTCTTCAATCTGTCCAGGTCATTTTGAATTTTGATCCTGTCGTCTGGCGTATTAACAACCCCTCCCAATTTGGTGTCATCTGCAAATTTGATGAGCATGCCCTCTATTCCTTCATCCAAGTCATTGATGAAGATATTGAACAGCACTGGGCCCAGGACAGAACCCTGTGGCACCCCGCTAGTCACTTCTCTGCAGGATGAAAAGCAGCCATTGGTGAGCACTCTTTGTGAAGGGTCAGTCAACCAGTTACAGATCCACCAGATAGTAGCCCTGTCCAGCTCACATTTTACTAGCTTCTTTGCAATAATGTCATGGGGAACTTTGTCAAAGGCCTAACTGAAATCGAGATATGCTACATCCACAGCATTCCCTTCATCTATCAAGCTAGTAACTCTATCATAAAAAGAGATAAGATTAGTCTGGCATGACTTATTTTTGAGAAATCCATGTTGACTTCTCATGATTACTGTATTGCTTTCTAAGTGATTAGAAACTGACTGCTTATATAATAAGCAGTCATAATTTAAGTGTGAACCACAAAGTTTCCAACTCAAACCCTCCATAAACTTTAGTGTCCCACGATGTAGCCCACTGAGCCAGTGTTCAATGGCCACTGAGCACTGACTGATTCATCTGGTATGTGTTTCAGCATGGGGAGGGTTCTGCCTTTGAAAAGCCAAATGGGCTGGGAATAGAAAGAAATCTTTTAAGGATGGCATGATTGGCTGACTGGGACACTGAATAGCAGTGTTGCGACATTTTGTGGATGAGTACACTTGCTCAAGAAATTTTTTAGTAGCCTTGATCGTCTTTAACTCACATCCTAATTCTCCATTCCACCCTACCCTGAGGGAAAGGCATGCAACGTATATGTGTATAGTAGGGAGGGATTCCTATCCAGTCTGCAGGTTTCTCTTTTTCACCAGTCTTAGCACTCTGGGAATCTTTCCCATATGGAAACGTTGTAAAAGGACACTGACAGAATACTACCCTTCAGTCATAGTCAGTAATGTAGAGCTGTGGATTTGGTGACAAAAGCAATAGCAAGGAAGGAAACTCAGTGAGTTCTTTGTGTTTTTATAGGCCAGCGTCATGTTAGTGACATATGCAGGGATCACTAGACTTTGCATAATGACCATATCCAGCTAATGTGAGGTGGAAACAAAAGTCTACATGTACTGATGTGCATCAGTTGGTTGGCATGTATGCAGTCAAATAATGAACCTCTTCTTATTCTGTAATGGGGCCTGGGGACTTACTGTGCAACACACAGAGGCCATGTACCAATACACCTTCTGTTGTACATTGTAGTTATGCAGTGGGATGTCAACCTTGTGCATTTAGCAGTGATCCATATATGTTGTGGTACAGTGGTTTAGATATAGCATAATGGAAGTAGAATATAACATCAGTCCTGCAGTGATGTAGAATCTCAGCCAATAGGTGACACCAGAGAGAAACTTTCTGAGCAGTGTAACAGTCCGATTCACTACAGTTTATTCAGAATTTTGCAGTCAGATTATTCCATGGAATTTCACACATCCCATGTGACGGGAGATGGATTTTACAGCACCTAGCACAAAATCCTCCCAGTAACCGCTGCGCTCTGAACATAAGTGTCCCAGAGGCAAGCATTAAACACACAGCAGAGTATCAAAACAGCAACAAGCCTGAGCAGCAGCAGCAGAGTGTAACATACAGCATCAGCACTGACCCGACTCTACCCACTGGTTAGTAACTCTAGCACACAGGGTTGTCATCCAAAAAATACCCGGAGGCTTTTATTCTTCAAGTACCAATATATACACATCTGTATAGGCAGGATACGCAGATCCTTAGTCATAGGTTCAGCATCACATCAGGCAGAGGTTCACTCGGTCAGAGTTCCGGTGTCATAGAATCAGGAAGAGTCAGAGAAAGAACCAGTCTGAGCTCCCCCCTTATATATACACCTGCTGATAGCTCATCAGCTAGGGACAATGGCTGATGCAACCCCTTGCCAGGATTTCATATTACCATGACTCAGCCTTACTGTCCCCTAGGGATTACATCATGACTTGCCAAGTCATTCCCCAGGTGTATCCCCACATGCTCATCAAAAGTATTTTTAACTGGGGCAAATGTCACAGCATTTCTATCCAACATCATGAAATCTAAGGATGCAAAACAAAACAAAACAAAAATCAAGGACAAAATCTAAAACACAAAATTTTGTGTTTCTCCCTGGGCAAAGCTGTTGTCTAAGGAAGCTAAATAGTTTAGATTAGTGTAGTATAATTTCTCACTGGAGTTTTGCAGACCCATACATGCCATCTTTCAAAACAAACTAGAGAATCATACTTTGCTGACACTGGGATGTGGTTTTCCTCATGAACCAAATTGTTCAGACTGTTTCAGACCCTCAGTACCTTAAGTCTGAGAAGAGTTTAGCTTAGTATGATCCCTAATGACAAATTTATCTTTCTATGGTTAACAGTTTGCTCTTGACATTAATTTTTGACTGTTTGAGTCTTGTAAAATATGACTTTCTTTTTGAATAATCTTCTGCACTTATTTCATTCTTCTCTTTGCAGTAACATTACACATGTAACTGGAGTAAATAATCAAAAGCTATTATATTTCCTGAAATAGCAGTAAACTCATGGACCATATCAGTGGACTAAGTAAGCCTGCAGACCTTCTTCAAGATTTTAATCTGAACTTCAGTGAAGTTCTGACTAAACATTCAGCGCTCTAATTTTCTCTCTGAGGGTATGTTAAGGAAATATATGTGTCATGGGAGGTTGCTTTAATTGTTTCCTACAGGAGATGCAAGCGAGTCATTAAATTCTGTGGAGTTACTAATGTCACTCTTAATTTGATCAAGTATTATGGGATCATAGAGCAAATCATTATTTAACATTCAGCAAAGCAGAATTTAGAGCTGATGTTTCTGGTACACAGATTTTACTAAAATATTTCAGGGATTATTGCAGTACATCATTGAAATTGTCATCCTTAACACATGATTATCATTTGAAAAAGGTTGACACAATAGGGTGAAGAAGAAGACAAAGTACTGGGAGACATATCCTGTAGATTCCATCTGCCATGACATGCACCGAGAAGAATATGCTTCTGACTGTTGTGAAAGGCAGAACTTATGTAATAAAAATAACTCAGCATGTCAAGCAGGTTGGAAGACTAAGGCTATTTCCCTTTGTAGTAAAAGAAAGTAAAAATGGGATGGTGTGGTGCTGTGTAGCATAGCATAGGAGTGTGAAACCAATGCAAAACAGTTTAAAAATGTAAAGAATACTTTAAAATATTCAAAATATAATAGAAAAACATATTTCTTCATTGTTGTGATTCCCTGGTGAGGTCTGATGAGAATCTTCACAGTTCAGGACATATTTTGTGCAATATCTGTTTTCGGCATGAAATGTTTGAATTTTATGGAAAATAAGTCCCCAAGAATGGCAATTTCTGTCGAGGAAATGGCATTTTATTCTTACTACTATTTTCTGCACAGAAAATGCTGTTTTCTGGACAAAAACCGTGTATGAATTTCTTAATAGAATAAGTCACAAACTGCTATAAGGTTTTGAAAACTGCAGAGTTTCTGAGGACTTTTTCAGAGTGGCAAAGAAATTACTCATTGCTTTCTTCAGGTACAAAATTAATGAAAAAATACATCTCTACAGTGTATTTGGAGGCTCAGCTGACTGAATCCTAGTCTATGCAAGAACAATAAGGATAGCAATATACACATGTAAGGCAGCATTTCATAACTTATGCCTGTGCATACAGACTGAAGTGGTAGAGCTGAGGCATAAGTCAGATATTTCTGGGAAAACTATGACTGATCCTAGTAATTAGGTATGGGAAATAAAGTGTAGGTATGGGAATTAAAGTGACAATTAGTAGGTGGACCTAGTGGGCTTAGTTTTTAGCATAATAGCCTTACAATCCTCTTTGCTCCCCTAATGCTTTGAGGCTACCTGTTTTCTGATCCAGTGTACTAGAAGCAAAAGAAACCATAAATATTGGGATGTGTGTGCATTAATTTATACACTCTCATGCTTTGGAATGATTGTGTCTTGAATTTTGGATGAAACTGTGGCATATCACTAAATTGTATAACCCACTCCAATCATGTGCAAAATTGAACAAAGGGAATGGAATAAGGCTAGAAGACTGGGCCAATATCTAAATTGCCTATCAGAAGCAGAGATTTCTCACCCTTTCATTAAAGATCTCTCATCTTTGGTCAAACACTGAGTAATAAGAAAAATATGGAAAATATAACATGAATACACTGCCACAGAACACACTGAAAATAATAAAGAATTGATCCTCTGGTCCTCATGTTGAAAATTAGATTGTACAGAGTTATCTAATGAAACAGTTTTGGTACAGAGAAATTCAAATGAAGCTGAAGGCTCCATTATTACAAGATAGTAAAGCTGGGAGCTATCCTAATGCTAGATCTTATTCCAAATGTATCACCATCACTTGAATAGATTCCAAAAAACATAGAGTGGTTGTTGAAATGCTGAGGATAGATTCTTCACTCCAGAATAATGGAACCATCTTTGGTGAAGTTTGTATTCTCTTAGTCTTTTAATTTTCCTTCTAAAGTTATTGGATGAGACTTGGGGTTCTTTCATATTACAAAGTTATAGTATGTTTCCACTGCAATTGTTATAGTTCCATCTTTGACAATTCTTGGATTTGCAGTTTAAGGACGGGTATTTCTCAGTCAGAGAGCTTTAGTGCCTCACCAAACTACAAACCCAGATTTCACAGGATGCTGCCATGGTAACTGAAGTGGAATCATATTGCTATAATTGTGTAGTGTGAAAGGGTCCTATGTTTTGCAAAGAAGGAGATATGGGAAATGTAGGTATGGGAAATAAAGTGGTATCACAGCCCATCATCTTTGTGAATTACAAGGTAACAGAAGTCTATAACACATCATTTAAACTCTGAATGTGGCTAGAAACAGGAAGCAACCAGTTGGCTACCTGAAGGCATCTAGCTGTGAATGATATGTCCCAGATGTTCAGATGTAGCTCAAATTAAACAGATAGCAGACTTTCCAGGAAGAAATAATAACGTCATCCAGAAATCACAGCCACTATCCTTTCAGTTGTTATTCTTCTTGCATGTGCTCATCTTTGAGACAGCCCACTGCTGGAGATTCTCCACAAAAATCTCTGAAACTCATTGTGATGATAATATCCCCTCTGAAATCTTCCAAGTTGACCTCAACTGTTCCTCAAAAGTACCCTAAGTGAATATTCAAATTTGACACCAATGGAACTTACATTTAAGACAAATTCAAAATTGGTGAGAAATTTAGCACTTCTTGCTATCCAAATAAAACTGTCAATCAGCTTCTGCCACTCCTCCAAATTCCTCTCATCTATTAAGAGGGAAAGAAAATAAGAACAAACATTTAGGGCATATATCCATTTGAATTTTGCCTATTCATTTTCTATTCAGAAATTAGACTTTAATTTTATATAATCCAAAATAAAGTAACGAAGGCAATTTCCAGTTGTTCAAATGAAATCAGGACACCATCTATATACAATGTTATTTCAATCAGGGTTGCTCTTATTTTGGAATTATTTTGTTAACTGGAGGCCTTTCACAGATCGTTATAAAGGCTTTATTACTAATGCAAACAAAAGCTGAAGACAGTGTGGTCTACTTCCCATTTTCATTTTATCAATACTACTATTTTTTTCAAGAAAACATATGCTATTATTTTTGCTTGTGGAGTAGCATATATTGTTCTGACTATATTAAAGTAAGGAGAGATGTTGAAGATTGAGTCCATAGATTGAAGCAGAAGCTTCCATCCTATTCTATCAGTTGCCTTTGGAGAATGTGAGTATTATTAATCATATTGACTGCTTTCCTAATATATATCTCCCATTGCTAACCTTTGGTAGAGGCTCTCTGGTTGCTATTGATGTCATTTACAATATTATTATTTCCCATATCCACCAACACCCACCATAATTTTATAAACAGAATTAATAATGGAGTTTGTTCTATAACACAGGATGGGTAAGATGAACCCAATATTGTTTTTGTGACTCCCACTGCCCCCCCAGGTTTCCCACTGTTGCCAACTCACAACAAAAGTCAGTGGCAGTGCCATCACCAGA
The DNA here is from genome assembly GCA_030412105.1 of Cyclura pinguis. Taxonomy (NCBI): domain Eukaryota; kingdom Metazoa; phylum Chordata; class Lepidosauria; order Squamata; family Iguanidae; genus Cyclura; species Cyclura pinguis. The sequence continues at coordinate 118,676,300 of CM059601.1, read as the reverse complement.
AACAAAAAGAAAAAACCTGTAGGCACAAGAAGAAGATGCTCTGCCCTACACAACAACAGAACTCTGTGATGCAGGAGGATGTTCTGGGAAACTGACACCAATAATTGTAATGGTGTAACTACTGGTGAGTTCCACATAGAAAGTGAATCATCCTGGAGGTTTTCCACCTTTTGTCTATACGAAACAAAAACAGATGGGTATGTCAAAGTTCAGGAACTACTCCATTTATCAAAAAGCTAACTTAAAATCTCTAACAGTAGTGTCAACTGCTGGGCAAACCATTAATAACACACACACACACACATATAACATATATACCATACATACATACATACATACATACATATATATATATATATGAATGTATGATAAAACTTCCAGAGTTCTTAAACTGATTAAATTAAATTTGTCCTCTTAGGAAAGCTGAAGTATGAAAAATTCTTTGGGTAGTTTGCTCATTTGAATATCAATACATCAGTGGTCTTTATAAAAATCTTCTCTTGCTTTCTTGGACAAATTTAAGTGTCATGTTTGCTGTCTAAAATATGAGATTTTAGTTTTGTATTTTTGCAAGTTGCCTGTCTAATATCTTGCTTCATCCTTTCTTTGAAACATTTTCAGTCTATGATAGGCTATTATTTTGTGTGGTTGCGTAGTCTCCATTAGCTCTTATGTTTCCTTAATCACCAGCAGCTCTGCTGTTTCTCTAGCTTTTACCTGCTCCAAAGTAATCAACAAGCAATCCCTTTTATGTTGTTTTATGAACCAGATTACATACTTATACAGATATTCCTTTATTTCTTTTTCAGGTGGTTTGTGTCTCCTTAAAAAGCTCCATTATTTTCAACTGAGTCAGTTCACAGGTATGTGGATATAGCACTGCAGCTGTACTTCCTTATTTTTTAATAGCAATGTTGTCAGTATGTAAATCCCTTATAAAGACTTGAAAGGCTCCCTGTGAAGCAGTGAGCTGACTTACAGTGCTCTCATGATCACTGAGATAATAGTCTATATCCCTTGGGGGGGAAATGCCTTCAAATTTCATCTTATAAGATTGCTGGATCCAAATGACACATTTTCCTTTCAAAGTTAAAATTTGAATTAGACAGACTCACAAAAAATGGGAGGATGTTTTCAGATTTAATTACTATATATGTCACAATTCCTTTGTTCATACAAATTAGGAGACAAGGAAATATAGGGCAGGAATTGGAATAAGCTGAATAATAGAGAAAGTCACCTTCAGAGTTAAAAACAAAAACAAACCTCCACATGTCAACTAAACAACACTGATTTATCCAAGTTTTTTTTTTTTTTTAATACAGGTTGATCTCCTGCTCAGTTGTTACAGGACTGTAAATTGAACTTAGAATATCATAACTGTTGAGTTTCACATTTAAAGTTGTGAACATCCAAAGACGGCCCCCAAACCCTGCCTTTGTACCCTGGTAACACCCTGACAAAAGTGTTTCCAAGGTAATGTCGATCAGGGCACTAGGAAATGACATATGCAGTGATCTTGTGGTCATGGGTTGGATTGATACAATAGCTGTGGCAGGACCCCAAGGGATTCTCTTCAGCTGGCTGTTCCTGGCACACTTCATGACTGGGACAGCGCTTCAGACATCATTCCTCAATGCCCTGACCTAAAGCACATTGGAAATGCTTCAGTTTTTGTTGTGCGTTTGGCATTGTCATGCATAACTATAGCAATTGCCATAGTTATGTTGACAATGCAAAATCTCAGCCAGCATTATTTAACATGTCTTGAATATTTGATCTTTCATTAGAAAAGATCATAGTCATTCTTAACATCTCTAACAAGTATAACACTTTCTTGAAAAACTAGTTCAGGGATGCAGGTTTTTGCTGCATTTCAGTTCATGTAAGAATTAAAAATAAAAGGTTTTCCTCACTGGGTAAGAGTCTGAGTTTTTACATATATTCCTTTATTTCCCCCCCTGGGGATTTTTTTTTTTTTGGCCAAAAATTTTGTGAAGGGTTTTGTATTTTTTTCAATGCAGAAAAAAGGGTATACACCAAATTGCCATTTTTCTTTGGCCCTAAATTTGTTATGGGGCCAAATAATGTTTTTTTGTACAAAGTGTGTGTGTGTGTGTGTGTGTGTATAGTTAAAAATTTATAAATACTCCTGAAATGTGTCAAAATAGTTCATGTAACGTGGTCCATCCACTAGGGAATCAGTACTCACATTAACTAAGTAGCATAGAAAAAAATAGCTCAGTTGTTGCAGGAGTAACATAGGAATACAAATAAATATTTCAGAGCATCTTCTGTGCTCTTTCTGTTATGGTCCCTGACCATAACGGTGCTATACGTGTGAATTACTAGAAAAATCCTGAAAGAAAAACTTGTGATGTTATCACCTATTAATAGAAAGACAATATTTTGCTTGTGTCAACTTTTTGTAACTTGGGCAATAATTTTAGCATACTCCTACTCCTGCTTTTGCTAAGAGTATTGCTAGTAAATTTAGTATCTATAAAAGCAGTGTGCCATAAATAGGGATGCCTCAAATATCAGTCACTTTTCTGAATCCATGGCAGTTCACCTTCCTCCAGATGTCTGCTTTAGCATTTATGTGCAAAGAGGATGAAAATGTCATTAGCATTCTTCCCCTCTTCCGTCTTTACAACTAGGTCTAAAGTCAGAATTGACTCACTATTGAAAGCAGGCCAAAAGAAAAAAATGCTTCAGAAGTTGTTAAGGAACTCAGTGAGATCCTCACATGGCATTTTAGCAGTCATGAAAACTTGAGAAATTCAGCCATACTTCTGATCATTCTTGTATTAGAGATTTCTGGTTCTCCTAATTATTCCCATGCAGTGTCCCTTTGGCTTCTTCTGTAGACATGGTGGAGAATATTCACTGGTTGTTCTTAAATGTCACACTAAACCATAGTCTGTACTAGCCATGGTTTGCTGCTTTAGCTACAAATTGTGCTGAAATCAACAAAGCACAATTTGTTTCTTCCACTTCTAGTCTGTTTCTCTTACTGCTTTCATTAGTTCTTGTTTCAGGATGAGCAAATGAAGGCTTCTAATTGTGCTTTGAAGCCATGCTTTCTTTGCAAGAAAGCTTGCAAACCACGCTTTCTTTGCAAGAATATGTTTGAACAGAAGGAAAAGCCCAGATTCAATAAAACACAATCTGGCTCACCATTACATGTAAACTTGGCCACTATGTAAGACTATCTCTTTTACAACTGGCCTGCCCTAAGATCAAGAAACAACAGAGATCTGGATTTTCTTCAAGAAGCTTTGCTCAGGATAAAAGACAGAAATCAACCAATTTAACAGCTTAGAGTTGCTATATAGACTGAACATATCCTAACGGGATTGTGAAGAAAACATTCACTTCCTCAAAGGGCTAAGGGCTGCTTTTACAATCTAGGTATCTATGTTAGAGAGGGAGGACATACCTATTTCACTCAGACATAAGAAGCTCTGATGTTGGTTTCCAGATTTTTGCTCAGGGTCCTTAAGCACAACTGCCATTGAGATTGTCAGTGGTTTTCTGGTTCTAGGGCTTTTACCTACAAACAAATATAATATAGATCATTGGCTTGGCATGGTGGATGGGGACAGGGCTCAAATCCCTGTTGGTTTCTAAAGCTCATTGGATTAATTGAGTAAATAGTCCCTAATCAATATAATAAAGCAGGATGGTACAAACATAAAACCTTTGTGGAGGAAGTGTGGGTATGAACATAGAATTTCAAAATATCTGTGTATGTACACATGTTTGAACATTGGGAAAATAACAGGAAAATATTTGAAAAATATTTGAAAAATAATTGAAAAATATTTGAAAAATATTTGAAAAATTATCAAAATTGGCTGTGTTGAATGTTGGGAACCTCTCACGAGTAGAATCTTACAGGAGGAAGACTCTTCATAGTTTGGTAGTTATCCTGCAAGAATTTTTTTTTTTTTTTTTGCAGAGAAAACAAATTTCTCATACAAAATATTGTTAGTGTTTTTGCATGGAAACTTGCGGCAAGAAAAACAAAAACAAAAGGACACTGTAGCAAAAAAACTATTTCCTTTTTTTCACACAATAAGACCCAAACTATGTTTAGTCTTCAAAAACTACATGGTTTTCAATGTTTATTCCAGTAAAGAGAAAAATAGTAAAATTATTGAAAACAAAATGTATGACCCCTTACATCCTTAGAAAATGATAACTATGGCCATTTCCGCACGGGGCGAGAGAATCGCCCTGTGATGCTACTCACCGGACTTTACGGCTCCCTGGTCCGGTCCACACTGCTCTGGAGCAGTGCATGGCAGCCACTCCACACTGCTCCAGGGACAAAAATGGCGGCTTCTGGTTGGTCGAGGCTCTCGACCACAGTCAATGTGAGACTGTGAATCTGCTTAAGGGAGCAGGCTCGCAGTGGCATGCTCCACGCTTTTGAAAGACCTGTTTTTAGCGGTCTTTCAAAAGCATGCTGGATGACCACTTGGGGTCGTTCCAGAGCGGGCTGGGGTGCGGATCTACGTTAAGTAGGTCTGACCCAGTCCACTCCCAGGTGCAGACGTCCTCCCGGAGGACGCTTTGCACCATTTTAAAAACCCTGTGTGGAAATGGCCTATGTTTCACCTCAGAGAAAGCCATAATACCAGGTACATTTTGTGATAGCATTCAGCACCTGAATTAAGTCCTTTAACATTTTCATGAAAGTTCAGTGGGGTGGATTCATTGTTCCACTCATATGGAAGCCACTAGCCACCACTAGTCTATTTATATGGAATAGAATACCATATTGTCTTTTGCCTCAGACAGCGAAGTATCTTCACCTGACTCTGCTTCACAAAGACATTTTTAAAATTATGGTCAAAATTCTACATCACAAACATAGTTACAAACATGTATCTATGAATGATCTCCCAACCTGACTTTTCAAACGTCTCTTAACAGCCAGCAGCTTCACCAAGCGGTCTTGATTAAGAGCACAACAGGATGACATTTCCAGGCATCAGATACCTGGTGAGTTGCAACAGAGGTCCTGCTTCTGATTGTCACACATGAGATTGCTGGCAGAAGAGGGATGGAAACAGAATCCTGCTGTGCCCCGGTCACCAGCAGAATAGACCTGTGGATGCTGGCTGTTAAGGTAGGTTGGAGGGAGGCATTGCAGTAGTTTCATGATTATAAAACCAATGCTATGTGGTTACACTTATACATTCGTAACTGCTCAACCAGATACCAGCCTATGTTGGGTATGTGATTGGTCCCCAGTGGAAAATGATTGCAAGGTGTCAGGTTTCACAACTGTTCCAGAAACATTTTAGGTTAATACTTTTCCTTTAAAGCAAATGGGATTTTGTATGTTTGAAAGTCGCTTTCTTGTTGTTAAATTGATCCTTATTATTCTCAGCAAACTTGTCAAGAAGTGGGAAGTTGAGATTTCACACACAGCCTATGTGTTATCAGGAAGAGTTTAGAAATTCCATCATTTTCTCATTACAATGGAATTGAGTAGCCTCTCTCACATACTACAACAATGAAGAAAAGTCATGTTGATGTGAGAATTTGAATATGACAAATAGCATGAGATCATTAAGTCCAGAAATCAATTGATCAATATGATTCACAAATTAGAATTGGCACCTGACAGATATTCAGCCCCTGGACATCCTGGTGCTCATCCTCTCAGGTTAGTGAATAGACATAGACAAACTAATATAGGCACTGTCTCAGATTATTTGAGAAAGGAAGTAACTTCACAAACTTGATTCCCTTGCAAAATAGGGCCATCTGGCTTTATGGCAGAAAAGATGGATGAGTTGCATGGCAACAGATGTCAAAATCAAATGGGATTGAAAATAACAAACATCTTTTCTTATGACTCAAGGACAATCCTTGATGAATACAAGAGAAATGGAATTGGAAAAACATTTTTCCTAGGTTTTGGGAACCAGTTCTTGTCAGAACTGCTGCATAGCATGCCTCTGCTATCACATCAGAATATGCCTTTTGTTTTGCCTCTTTTCTTGTTTTGGCCATTGTCCTTGTCATCTCATTGGCACACACATAGTCTCTTATCACATTATTTCTCTTGTCATTCTCTAGTTGTATTTTTCATCACCTTCATTAAGCCTCCTCTCACTAAGATTTTTTTTTCTGCATGTTTAGATTGTAAGCTCTTTCAAGAACTATATTTTTCTTTCTGTAACTCTGCAAAAGAACAACGTACACTTACACTGCTATATAAAATAATATTTCACGTCCCCCTCCCTTATTTTGTCCTCCTGGAAAAGTATATTCAATGTAGCCACAAGCCTGAAAAATTAGAAGTCTCATATTGGGAAATATGTTAAGTGAATAGAAAAAGGAAATCTAACATAGCTTGAAGCTGTGGTATTTCTCAGTGCATCTGACAAGACCACCACATGAGTAAGGCAGTACCTTGGGGTTAATAAGGTGAGATATGCCCACCAAGTTATGTTTGGTTCATGCACAGTGTGCAGCTGAGCTGTTTGAGCCTTGACATCATCCTGTGCAACTTAAACACCCTAAAATATACACAAAATTCTTTTGTGGTTGCCCATTGCACAGAGCAAGCTGGTTGTCACTCAGATAAACATATCTACAGTGATGGATTTCTTCAGAGAAGAGGTCTTGATAAACTTCCAGGGGATCCTAGACTTCTCCAGAATGCATTCATTGTGCAGAGGAATCAGAGGCACATCACACAAGCCAGATGCGAAATGAGGCAGAACGGATTCCTTATCCAGTATAGCAATTCTTTATGTTCTGGCTACACTCCTTGAGTGAGAAGACAGATTGTCCTTTGTTCTATAATTAGTTTTAATTAGCAACTCATTCAACTGTAAAATTCTGCAATAGCAACTGAGGTGCACCCAAAAAGGTGTGAAATCATCACTTCCCTGAAAGAAACCAAAGACTTAATTCCAGTCTGATGAATACAACCTGATGCTTCAATCGTTTCTTGGAAACAAGGAAGACTAGTGATGCTTGAATCTTCCCTCACATTGAAATCACAGATGGTTTACTTTAAAATGGACAAAATAAGAGTTTGAGCACTGGACACTAAAATTAATCCACTTTTCATGCTACTTCATGAGATAGGCCTCTAGTCCTTGCCATATTTCGAAACTGATACAGGAGAATGCAAGGGAGAAGGCTAGTTTCCACCCCGTTAGCAAGCTTCTCTCCAACCTGTGCTTCTGAAATGAAATGCTTCTATCCTTTAACTGTGTTTTAAATGTATTTCAACTGTTTTAAATTCATGGTTTCTAACTGCATTATTTTAAAAGACTTTTTCCTATACATTATTGTACTACATTTTGTAGTACTTGTTGTATACATTTCTTTGGGTCCCCTATTGAAAGAAAGGCAGGGTATAAACTAACAAACAAACAAATGCAAAGAAGTATCTGCTATCACCTTGTGTAATGACTCCCACCCTATATAATGCAGCTTGATGGTGCTTGGACTCAGCCTGCTGCAAAATCATACACAGCAGGTTTTTTGGTGTCATGGAAGGTTACAGAGAAGGGGAGGAGAGAGGAAAAAGTGCAATGCAGTAGGGGCAAACAGTAGAATCTGGCTGAAATATGTTATAAAGCCCCTTGCCAAAGTGACAGCAGTCACTTTGCCTATACTTAAAAGTACTCCCTTCCTTGTTTACATTTTGCACATTATGTGGCTTCACATATCTGAGAGCAATGTTGTACTGATAAATTTTAAAGTACCATTACTCATCATGACATCCTTCACAGTCACACCTCTGCGGAGAATCCAAAACGGCAGGCAGTTGTAATCAACTTCAACAAATCACTGCTAGCAGTTTTCATCTTCCTCAGGAGGAGGACTTTTGCAAAGTTCACCAGTCTTAATTTGTCCAATCAAAAATAAGCTGCCACCCCCCTCCCCAAATACCTTGGATTCCAGCAGTTATAGGTCACGATAATACACTGTTTCTGGGAACCCCCTCCCTCAACCCCACGTTCAATGAAGACTGTAACTATGTTCAGAGGGACATGGAAGTTTGAGGGCATGCAGATGATGGCATCATACCTGCTAATTTATGGCCATTTCCTCACTACACTGTTATTGTGCTATTATTCCACTTTCAACATCCTGTGGAACTCTGGGTTTGTAGTTTACTGAGGCCAAAGAGCTCTCTGGCTGAGAATTCTAAATGCCTCTCCCTAAACCGCCAACCCTAGGAGTCCACAAGATGTTGAAAGTGGAATAATAGCTCTATAACACTGTAGTGTGGAAATGGCCTATATCTAACTATATCTGACTATTATCAACATCAACATCATCATCAAAAAGTATTGGCACTTTGACTCTATGGTCTCTGACTCCACTAGATATCAAAAAGACCGCCTCCCTCTGTACAAGCCTGCCAGAAATTTGAAATTTTCTGAGGAGGCCCTGTTGTATGTCCTGGTGCCTCATGAAATTAGGTTGGTGGGTACACATAACAAAGCTTTGTCTGTAGCAATGCCATGACTGTGGAACTCCCTACTCAGGGAGGTTTGGTTGGCCTCATCATATTTAAGTTGCTAATGGGCAGCCCAAACAGTGCTGTTCCACATGCCATTCAATGTTTGAAATTGCAGTTTTAATTGTTTTAAAACTGGATTCTAGGATTGTTTTTAGACTGCTTCTAGGAGTTTTTAAAGAGTATTTTAATATGGTTTAAAATGTTTTTTATCTGTGCATTGTTTCAATCAGTTTTTATTTGTTCATGGCCTTGGAAACCCCTGTAGGCTGGGAGATGATATAAAAATGCTTTAAATAAATTCAAGTAAATAGATCTGTGCCTTGGAGAACAGGACAGAGATTTTCTGCATGACACACTAATTTCTTCTGTACAGAGAATGTTTTATATGGATGATGGTTGAAACAAGGAATACCTTTTGCAGTCTGAAATTGTACAGAACAGTAGGAGGTGTACTACCTGATCCCACTGATCATGTAGCCTGGAGGGAGGTGTGTGTGTGTGTGTGTGTGTGTGTGCAGCTTAAGAAAGATGTCCACGACCAATACCAAAAAGTAATGTTGGTAGAATGGAAATGTCTGGCAGCATTACAACATTGGACCTCAGTGTTCCTGCCTATGTAGCATGGGCACATTGCCCATGGGCAAAAATGCAGCATGGGGAATTAGTCACCAAGAAGGTGGTCAGACTCCTAAAACCAGCTGGCTGCAATTGGGCAGAAGGTTAAAAGAATAGCTATTACCTGACCAATGTTACTCTGATTTCTGGGATCCCTTGGGGGATGCCTCAATGTGCTCCACATAATGGGGAATGGAAACTAGCCAGAGCATGAGCAATAGCAATGTGAGAGGCAGGGTAATCTAGCAGGGTCTTTTTACCCAGTTTTTACAGGGTCAGGCCAAGCCAAAAACCAAACAAAAATGTCCAATAAATGATTTTATTGAAGGAAAGTCTCACGCACCAATGTAATCACTCACACACTCACTCAAGACCTATTAAGAAGCAAAAGAGAGGAAACTGGATAGGGGAATATTGAAGGGGTTGTAGCTGGGGTAATACTGCACCTTTTTCTGAAGTCCTTGGTTCAGGAAAAACAGCGGAGAAGTGGGGCTCAGCATGGAGAGGGCTGAGGGGATTACTCAACGGACAGAGAAATGGTCTGCTGGGATGACCAGGAGTGATCCAAAGAACTGCTCAAAAACTGGGACTATTTGCAGGGGAAAAAGTACCTGGAGGGCTGAACCTTTCCCGGGGGGAACAATGATGTTGCAATGAGAAAGAAGCTCCACAATGGTAACTTCCTTTGTGTGATAAGATTACAAGGTGTTGCCAAAGTCTCAGGATCTTTGGCTGCATTGGGTTGTGGTGTGACTTTCTGTAAATGTTCCTTGCCTGATAGGATTTTGCTCACCTTGGGGCAAACACACTAATCCCCTCAAGTTGGCTCCTCAGCGGCTGAGGACCTTTTCTTTACTGTGGGTTTGTACAGCTTGAGGTCTCCTGGGGCTACGTGACTGCAGATTTTACTGGCCTGACCTGGTTTTCGATCGTTCAACTGTTGCTGCCTACGTGCCCATCCAGGTGACCTCTCAGGCACATTGAATCATATTTTAATATCAAAATTGTAGACCCTGGGACAGGGTTTATCAGTGAGATAACACCAGACTTCCGGCGTAATGCTGTATGCATTATATTGAGGTTCTGGAGGGTGATATGCAGTGATGTCTTTTACTCCAAGTCTCAAGTCAAGTCTCAAGTCTCTACCTTCAACTCTCAAGTCTAGTCTCAAGTCTTACAAGATACTTTCAAGTCAAGTCTCAAGTGAAGTCTCAAATCTGGGAGCCAACTTTATACCCCAGCTTGTATGCCAGAATTTCTGGACAGAGTTGAAAGTCAGTTTTAACAATTTAAGTAGAGTTGGTCTTCTACTTTTGTGATTTTGCTATCTGCAGCTTCAGAAGTGGGGAATAGGATTCTTCTTACTTCCTATTTACAAAGCTGGAGGCTTTTTCAGAAGTAGAATATAGGATCTTTCTTATTCCCCATTATTGAAGCTTCAAAATCTTTAGAAGGAAGGATCCTTCCTCCTCAAGACCACTGCCTAACACATTTTCTGTTCCCCTCTGAGATATGCACCCTGAACTCTGGGCATGAGGCTTGCCTTCTGCTTTTAGGAAAAGTTTTAGAAAGCTCATCCTACATGTAGTAGGGACAGGCTGCTGAGCAGACCTCAACCCCACCTCAAGCCCACTGCCTAACTCATTTGCTGTTCCCTCTGAGAAGTGTGTCCACACTTTGGGCTTGAGACAGATTGTCATGTGACCAGTAAATTGTAAGTTTTCTCAGTGAATGTGTTATGTTACTGAACAAAGGGCAGTAAGTCAGTCACTAAAAATATGCAAGTCTCAAGTCAAGTCAAGTCAGTGTGTAATTTTTGCCGAGTTAAGTCCGAGTCGAGTCACTGAAGTGAATTAAGTCTGACTTGAGTCCAAGTCTATCGACTCAAGTCTACATCACTGGTGATACGTCCCATATTCCCAGCTGCACAACTGTCCCTGGATGCTGCCCAGGTTTCTTCCTGTCCTCTCGGACAACCACAAGCACCATCAGGGCACATGGCACCAGTGAGAAAGGCATTGCACAAGAAGGTAGTGGATACCTCTCTGCACAAAATCCAACAAAGTATAAAAAGATGTACATCAAAGTACATCTGTTTGGTGCAGGTCACCCAACAGAAGGCAACTGTGTTACCCAGTGTACTGGGGGTCCCGGGAGGGACACCAAAATGTGCTCAACTAAAGGTGGGGAAAATTAGCTCAGAGCGCTGCTTAGCATTACGAGAGGCAGGGTAACATAGCGAGATCTTGAACTCTATGTCTATGGGGTCGGGTCGAGTCAAGGAGCACATAGAAGTTGAAACAATAAATGATGTTTTATTAAACACAAGCAAAACAGTGTATGCGACACATTCACACAAGATAACTAAAGAAATAAAGGTTGGAGTGGTATAGAGGGATTTTTAGAGGGGTTGCTGGTTTGGGTGATACTTCACCTGTCCTGAAGCCTGGAAAAATAGAGAGCGAGGCTGGGGTGCGATGTAGCTCAGCACGTGGAGCTGAAGGGAGGCTCGCCAAGCAAAGCGGCAGCAAGGCAGGGTGAAACTCGGGAGCAATCCAAGGAAGGTCTCGGGATCAAGGGTTTTTATAAGGAGAATTGAGACTGCAGGCTATGCCGTACTTGGGGGAAAACAATAGATTTGGAGTTGGAGACAAAGCCTCCGAAAGATCAGAATCTGAATGATTGAGTTATCGTAGAGGTTCTCAATACAGTAGCTAGTATGCAAATGCAGAGTACTTGGGTATTGTATAGTTTACCCATCAAGCTGCCATCGCGGGGTAGAGGCTCTTTTGTAGGTTGCGTGCATACCTCATTAGAGTACTTGCCTGGAGGTCTCTAAAGCAGCGAGTCAGCTATTTTCTGGCCTGCCTGTATTGTATAGGAATATTATGGTGATTAGCAGCCGAGCCTGGTGGCGTGCTTGTCTGGTGGCCTTGCAAGCACATGGAGGGGAATAGAGAAGTGAAGCCGAATTATGATATCAAGAGGATATCTTTTAATATCCCCAAAGCTCGGACTAGCCAGGGCAGTAACAACTGCATCTGTGCCTAGCTCTCTTCTACAGAAAACCCAACTTAAGCTATTGCTGCCATTTGGTCAGCCTACACAAGAACTTGACTGCACCAACATTCCCAGGCATGTCCCATTTTACATAAATGAAAGTTGCTTTTTAAATTTTGCTTTGAAGTATTTTGGTAAGAGGGGCAGGGGATATTGAAGTCTCTTTATCTTATATTTCAAAACGGGATAACTATAAAACGTATCTTCGACACATTGCTACCAACGTTTGAGTAATGACATTTAATAAGAATATTGACAGGATGATATCACAGCTTGCAGTGAAAAACATGCTGTGGCGTATGTCAATTTGTTCCTGCCCCCTGCTGGAGAGGAGGAGGTGGTTGGAACTGGGAAAAAGTTGTACCCAACAGGTTATGTGATACAAACTAGCTCAGCAGTTGAAAATCATCCTTATTTTAAAAGCCTTGAATACTGGCAAGAAAATTATCTTTGACAGAGATTTAGAGCTAAGATGAATTTGCTTCCAAAAATAAAAAAGAGAAGAAAAGGAGGGGAAAAAAATTCCTGTTGATCCAAACTGGGAGGCCAAATTTGACCTCTTCAGTATGCTTGATAACAGTCACCTCTCCTTGTTCAGTCCCCCCCCCCCCCAGGAGGCCACTAAATAACTATAGTAGCCTCATGTCCTGCATTGGGAAGGATTCTAGAACTTTATAAAAAGAAGAAATAACCCAGGTATTTATTAATCTGTTGCCGAGTAATGGCAATGGACTTTTAAAAAATATTATAGTTCAACAACTTATCATCTTTAATCTCTAGTTGGCAAACTTCCCTAACTATCTTTAGACGATGAAGTCAGAAAGCCTGGGCTATTAATTTTTTTTCCCCAGAGGGCTCAACTCCATATTGTACTTCTCCTTGAGAAGTTTCAAAACATATTTCCTCATATTCTGTTGGTGTATCCTCAGTGACTACCCTCCAAGAGTAAGTTCCCCTGTGCAAGCTGATAGTCGTTTTTGTATAAGAATCAGATGGATTCAGGTCCTGGTTGCAGAAGCAGAATTGCAAATGGATGCACATTGTGCATGAAAGCACCTTATCCCTTCCACATGGATGTACATGAAGGTACATTGGACATGCCAATGCATCCAATGTACATACATATGTGGGGCTGCGATTCACAAAATAAATGGTATTAAATAACTCCATGAATTTCAAGTTATGCTTCATTTCCTAGAGGCAGGACCTCCGCTAATTGGGGTTGGAGGGAGTCATGCTGCCTGGTAAGTGGAAAGAAGGGAGAATGAGTGGGAACAGAGAGGAAACGTGAATGGGGTAGAGAGAGAGGATGACTGATTAAAAAGAAAATAGTGGGGTTGGGAAAAGGAGCAAGGAACTGGAGAGAGATTAAAGAGTTTCTAACCTTTGTAAAACTGGATTCTTTTGATAGTTAGATATATGATATAGGCTGTCTTCAGAACATTAAATATAATTCATTTTCAACAATATACAACTGATTTTACTTAGGGAGCTCTTTCCTTATTATTTTAAGTCTATTATGGGGAAAATAGCAAATGGTAGGAGAAAGGGTACAGAATTAAAACTGTAGGCATGATGAGAACTCAGCATCCTATCCCACCAGTTTATGGCTATTCAGTGGCAACCTATAACTCTGTAGACAAAAATGTTATTGACCAGAGGAAACTGGGGTGAAGGAAACAAAAAGAAAGATGCTGTCCTTAAATGATTTTAAATACAAATGGCAGCAAACTATTCCATGCATTATAAAGGACAAACCAAACTTTGACACTGAATGCACTCTCCCTGTGGAATCACGGCCAGTCTGGTTTCTTGATAAGTACAACTCCATGAAATTGAATTTTGAACATGGATTGTAGAATATTTTCTTTTAGACCAATGAATAAATATTCTTCTCTGTTTTACCTATGTTGATGGTTATTTCTGTTTCTTGTTTTTGCCTGATACTCAAATTGGAAAAAATCAAAGAGGTTCCTTATAGGATTACTTGTTCCTTACAGCTCTGAACCTTGTAGCTCAATTTGTAACAAATAATAAATTTTTTAAAAGTAACTTCAATTTTTAATTATTTTCTGAGTAAACCATACTTGTAACTGACAAACATAATATTTTTATTCCTCAGTTACATATTTTATGTTTGTAAAGTAAGAAAGTAACTTTCAATATGTGCTAATTCAGGCAGACCATAGCTAACACAGCCTCTGATAAAGAAGCTTCTTTTTACAAAATCTTTTTATGGGTGCCCAGCCCACCCCTCTTTTCTTATCTTCTTTCTAGTTGGCATATTTTGGGCAACATTGGCATTGCAAGGATGGGGAAGAAGGGTTGGAGAAAGACAGACTTTCTGTGTTGGGTTACAGCAGCATGTTTGCCATAAACAATGAAATAAAGCTTGAGCTGGGAAAGAATGGGATTCTACTCTAGGTGATCCTACTGTAGCTGCATGCACTTACATACAGCAGGTAAGGTAAACAGCTGCATCAAGAATCACTTACTGATCATGTGTGAAGAGCAAAACAGAAACAAAAAGGCAAAGCAAATTAGCCTGTCTCACTAGCTACCTGGTATGTTTAAAAAGTGTAGATCTTTAAATTTTGCCACCAAAATAGAAATCATTAAAAGGTCATCCCAAAATACACTTTCAAAGACACTGTCAGGTGGTCTCAATCCACCTCATTTACTTGCCCAAATATATCAAGAAATACTACATTAGGAGAGGCAAGAAGAAACAGTAAAGGCAACAATGATTTCATGGGCACAAAATATCGGACATTCAATACAATTAGAGTCTTGGGAGCAGAGCTGGAAAAAAACAGAAATTTACAGTAGCACAGAATTTGAAAGAGAACTACTACAAGCTATTTCATAGATGGTACATGACACCAGATAAATTAAAAAAGATTTATAATACAGGTACTGGACAATGTTGGAAATGTCAGAATGAGGTCGATACGATATATCATATGTGGTGGACATGTCCTAAAGCTAAGAAATATTGGACTGAAATACATAACAAAATATGTACATTAATGAAAGTACAGTTTGCTAAGTTACCAGAATTGTATTCGTTAAATATGACTGATGTGTTAGAAGGTACTGGTATAAAGAAATACTGGAGAATATTACTGTACATGATAACAACAGCTCGTATTGAATATGCAAAGATGTCGAAAACTCAGCAAATACCCACATTAGAACAATGGTGGGGTACACTGATTGAAAACAAAAATGCTGATATGGTCTCTCAGAGATTAAAAGGGAAATCAGATGAAGAGATACAAAAAGAATGGCAAATTGTAATGGGTAATTGCTGGGTACCATCAGATGGAAATCTGTGATTCATGATTTAAGATAAATTATGAGGGGGCTACAGGATATATATCATGAAGCGGGAGTATGGAGATGGAAATGCAAGAATCAACAAGTAATAATAGCACTAAAATGTAGTACAATATTTTAAGCACGTTAAGAAATATTGATAATGAAATCTAGATCAGTGTGGAAGATCGGAAATATTTCAAATAAGTTGACAGCTATAATTGTTTGTTTTATATCTGAATTTGAATAAAATGATTAAAAAAAAAAGACACTGTCAGGTGGTCTCTGGAAGATTAAAAATGTTTTTGTTTACTTATTTGATATTTACCTGACTTGGTTATTCCACATCTCATCTATCTATCTATCTATCTATCTATCTATCTATCTATCTATCTATCTATCTATCTATGGTAGTTCTGAATGAAAAGTTTGCTGAAACATGTCAAGCTGCTTTTCGTGGGAGGGAATGTTATATTATTCTGCTCTTGTACTAAAGTTTCTATTAAAGAAGTAAAGCCCAGGAGCACATCTACTTTATTAACTGAGGTCTACTTGTATTCAGTCTGTGCTAATACTCGCATTTCTCATTTAAAATTTAAAAGGAAAAAAAATACTATTTTTTTCTGGGAAAAAGGGAGAATTTTTTCCCTATTGCTTCAAAATGTTCAGATATGTTTACATCTTAGGGAATATACTAAAGAATCTTCAATGAATATCGAATGACACAGGCCTAAAACTCACATCATAGGCCCTTTCTGCAGCTTACCTTCTTGCAGTGGCTCTGCCAGGAAGGAGGTGCAATGGTAGCACTCCCCTTTGCATGGCTCCCTGTGGAAGGGAGCATGATGGACACACTGCTTCCTTTTGCAGCACAGCCAGCTACCTTCTCAGGCTGCACTGGGGCAGGAAGCACTGCCATCATGCTTCCTGTCCTTCCACGGGACAGGTAAGTGTGGGATGGTGGCAAGATCACATGTTGTTGACAGGGAAAACCCATCAGATTGCATTGCCTGGGGATGGGAGAGGAGCGAGACCTCAATGATGTCATGCAGAAACATCGTTGCAGTCCTGTCCCCTCCCATCCCCATGGGGGAATGGGAGGGTGCTGCGGAAAGGGTCATACTGGTACTCAACCACAGTTTGTTGGATCTTTCTTCTCTTCACCTTTCCTCCCCCTTGCTTTACTTGACAACTGGTTCTGGAGGATATTTCCATTGGGATGCTGAGGGAAAGGAGAAACACTCCTCTCCCAATTCTGCTGCTGGAAGGATATCCATGAGCAGAACTATCCCTCTTGAGTCTTGGTGTAAGTGGCCATATGAAATTTTATTTCACTACTTTCCACTTCATTTGCCTACTTTCCTTCTCCTAGTTCTGTAACTCTTAGTTTTCTATCTATGCTGCTTCCCCTTAGCAGCTAAAACATAACCAGCAGAAAACAAGAGACAGGTCCCAAGGTGTTCAGTGAGGAATGATTTATTAATAAATGGCCCAACATGTTTCAGGTTGTTGGAAATATCACTTCAGAAACTCTTTCACCATTTTATGTTTGAAAGTTAAATTTCAAAGAACTTGAAATATGCTGGGCTTTTTATTAATAAATCATCATCATTGAGCACCCAGGCACGTGTCTCTTGTTCTCCACTTATTATATTGGGTAACTCCCCAGTTTTTGTTTCCTTTTGTTTTCTTTGAGGATTGCAGCAATTATCAAGTTAGTATTTCTTCATTCCCACTGAAATCAACCGAGCTAAAGTTGTGACCTTGAGCATGTCACATTCTCTCTGCCCTAGAAAGCCCTGTGATAATGTTACCATGCTGTACACCCCCACTCCATGGCACAGTCAAATTGGCAAGAGACATCATTTAACTGGCAAGAACTATTGCCTAATTGGCACAAAATGTATATAAATTGTACACTTATAATTGAAAATCATATGGAAAAAGACTCTGGCTTGAAGCTTCTTTGTAAGTCAGATGACTTCAGCATGGTCAGGCTGCAAGTTCAGAATGATTAGTTGGAAAGCCCCAGCACTTATGGGCTTGCAAAAACCCCCTCAATGACTCAACCTTCAAGTACAATAGTGAAAGAAACTGCCTCAATGGAGCAACCAATGGTCATCAACCTGTAACCTCCCTGCGAAAACTCTCCTTTGTTCCCTCACCTGCCCAGACATTAAAGGACTATCACGACTTCCATCAATGCTTTGTCGTCTGAAGCTAAGACCATTAGTCCATTCCAGACCACTTTTGTTTACCCCAGACCCCCCCCCTTTTTCACTCTGCCAGACAGCAATTAACACATTCCCCTTCAGGGGTAAGAAACAGGATACTTAAACCCTGGCTCCAAGCCTGACAGCTCATAGTACCTTAGATGCACACAGGTGTGTCACTCTGCCTGCTGGCTCCACAGTTCTCATGCCCTCTGCTACCCTTAAACTCCTGTTTGAGTCATCTTGCCTTGATCTTCAGCTTCTGAAATGGAAATTATCACCCACTTCACCCCAAAATCTCTCACTTTCCAACCTTTCTGTCCTTTACCTTTGCTAGCCTTATATGGTTTGTGAGACTGCTTGATTGATTGTTTGTGTGTGTTGGTGAATTCCCCCAATAAAAACATTCTTTTGACTGTCAACTGGTGTCTAACAGTTAGTACCAGTATATACAGGGGAAAAGGTCCCACAGTTACCCCCCCTCTCGCAGGCCTCCTTCTGAGCTATAATTCCTTGCTTTTCTAAGAAGACACTGACACAGCTAAAGGACCTCGAGGTCCCCCACCTTTTGGGGAACAATAGATTTGCTTTAAGGTTGCCATAAATTGGAAATGACTTGAAATCACACAACAATAACAAAAACAAGAACAAAAACAATGTTATGACTATCTGGACCTGATGATTTCAGCAGGACCTACATTTAGCTACCTAGTCTGGGCTCAAGATGGTATATTTGTCAAATCTTCTTGGCTATGAATTCCATTCTTTACATTTTCATTTTCACACTGCACTCTTAACAATGATGCAATAGGAAGAACAAGAATTTTTAGCTTTGAAAAGTGAGGCTATCAGTAGAATGTTCTCCCATGAGCACTTTTCTCCTTCCCTCATCTTTTTTTTTAATATACTATCTACACTTTCTTAATCTGCAAATTTTTTTATAGAAATCAATGAAACCAGCAAGATCAATTTCATAGCAAATGTGAAGTAAGTCAAGGATGTATAGGAGGGTTTAAAAGGACTTTTGGGAACAGAATTACTAAGTTTCACATAAAAATATGTAACAAAACATTTCTGTGAAGACAACATTTGTGTCATAAATGTTCATAATGCTTTTTCTTCTTCCTTCTCCCAAACCTAGCACCAGAAGAATACAAACTGAATAGGAGAATCCCATCTATAAGTAACACAAGAAGAAAGTAACAACAGGAGTTATAACAGGTATGGACAAAGGAAAGAGAGAAAATAATTAGACTCAACTGAAAGAATGTGTGAGAGATAGCAAGGGTTTAAGGTTACTCTCTGAGGTATTCATTCTAGCATTCTCAAAAGCTGAGCAGTCAATAAAAAAAGAAAAAGAAAAAAAGAGTATGTGTGTGTGAGAGAGAAGGAGAAAATGAACCAATAATTACCAGGCTGGAGAAAGTTGTGCAAAATGATCAAGAGACATGTAGGAACTGTTTTTCAATAGCTTCCATTCATCTGTGCTCATTTAGGTGGGTAATTGAATTATATTGTATTCAGGGATTGTGTCTCTGCATTTGAAATGATTTTCCCATAGATTTTCATAACAATGGTTAATGAGTTTTAACAAGTGTGTATGTGCACCAACATGCATGTGCTTTACCTTGCATAACCATTGGCCAGAATCAGTCTGCTAAGAAATAAATGTTGGTTCAAGTTATGTTTTGCAGGCAACAAAATAAGAGGGAATTCTATAGAACCTAAAGAGAATACATCTTTAAGTCGTTTACTCCAAGTCTCAAGTCAAATCTCAAGTCCTTATCTTCAAGTCTCAAGTCTTGCAAGATACTTTCAAGTCAAATCTCAAGTCTGGGAGCCAGTTTCTGAAGTGGGGAATAGCATCCTTTTTACTTCCCATTTATGAAGCTGGAGGCTTTTTTTGGAAATGAGGAATAGGATCCTTCTTACTCCCCATTACTGGAGATTCAAAAGCTTTAGAAGGAAGGATCCTTCTCTGCACTCTGGAGGGGGCAAGTCTTGTCTTCTGCTGTCGGGAAAAGTTTAAGAAGGGTCCTCTGGGATGCAGTGGGGACAGGCTGATGAGCAAACTTCAACCCCGCCTCAAGCCTGTTGTCTAACACAGTTGCTGGTCCCCTCTGAGATATGGCCCAGGCTTTGAGCTTGTGACAGATTATCATGTAACCAGTAGGCAAAAAGAGATGGAAATGTTGTTCAGAGTTGTAGGGTTTGTGAGTGAATGTGTTATGTTACTGAACCAAGTGCAACAAATCAGTCACTAAAAATACGTAAGTCAGAAGTTGAGTTGAGTGAGTGTGTCATTTATTGCCAAGTTAAGTCCAAGTCGAGTCACTGAAGTGACTTGAGTCCAAGTTAATTGACTCAGATCTACATCACTGGAATACACACATATATCTCTTAGTTGTGGTTGTTTTTTACGTTGTTTTTAAGTCAATTGCTCACCTGCTCACTTAAAAAGAAATGTCACATTTGAATGGAAACAGGAACTGAAAGAAGCAGTCATTCATGGTAAAATAGTTGATTACTGAATACTTGTTGATTTAGCAAGCTAATTGTGTGAACTGATTCCATCTGAAAGTGATGTGTTTGAATTGATTGGTAATGATTGATTTCTGATGGTTCATTCACACCTTACAGTTCCAACTTCTGTAGGTTGCATAGTAGTACCAGGCATGCATGTATGATTCCCCCTATTTCACTGGTCAAATTCTTCTGGTCCCTGTTAAATGGAATGATCCAGATTACATCCAATGTCCTTCAGCTAACGACAATCAAATAAAATCAACACAAGAAGTCTCAAACATAAATATGGCTTCTGATCACTGCTGTATAGTAGCAGACTCCATTTAGCTTTCTTTATTTTATATATACTATTTCTTTATAGAATATTTATCATAAATGGGCAGTCTCACTCTTTTCATAAATAACCTGTTATAGCAATTTCCTGTTCAAATGTGGCTTACATTTTACTGGTTCTGCTTTGATTTATTAATTGAGAAATCCTCCTTGTTCTGAGCAAGGCAACAAGAACAAGAGGCTTGAAGTCTTCCAGGAACACAAGAAAAAGCTCTGGATAACAAGAGGACATCTACTACCTAATTATCATAATGCCTGCCCCCTGTCAAACTGTAAGGACCTGGCCTTATGTGACTTTTTTTTATATGCACATGTTTACATGACTACTAAGTCACCATCTCAGTTAGTCTACCAATCAAGGTATTTCTTAATTATCCAGCACAGAAATATGGAAATACCCATGGAGCACTCCTGAAGCATCCCACCCCAAGAAAGATTAGCAGGTTAAAATAGCGTCTGAGCTATCATTATGCCTTTTAGGCCCTTTCTGCACCACACCTTTTCACGGAGTCCTCTGGCGCTGATTCCAGCATTGTCTCTGCTGGGAGAGGAGTGTGATGGGAGTGCTCCCATCTGCACTGGCTGGCTCCATAGTGAAGAAAGTGTGATGGCCATGCCTCTTCCTTCTGTAGCCCAGCTGCGTACCTTCCTAGGCTGTGCTGAGGCAGGAAGTACAGCCATTGTGCTTCCCAGGCTTCTGCAGGACAGGTAAGTCGGCAATGGTGGTGTAATTACGGGTTATTGATGGGGAACAGCCATCAATGATTTAAATCTGTGATTGCACTGCCTGGGGATAGGATGAAGATGGGGTGATGGTGACATTATGAAGAAGTGTTATCACGGTGCTGTCATTCTCCTGTCCCCATGGTTGGTTGGGAGGATGGTGCAGAAAGGGCCTTAATTCTGTATACAAGTGTGGTATATGGTTTGAGTGCTAGACTAGGACCGTAGGAGGCCAGGGTTATAATTTTTGCTCAGAAGCAGAAATCTACCAGTCAATCTTGGCAAACTCACATTCTCTTGGCCTAAGAATAAGGCAATGGAAACCCTTCTCTGAATAAATCTTGCAAATTGCCTTCCACCATTTCAAGATCATGATATATCAGAGTCAACTTGAAGGTACTTAATAATAACAAGCACTTCTGCCTAATTTTTCCTGGATGTATGACTTCTGTAATGCTGAGTTAACTAGCTCATTTTAACTTAGAACATACCTGTACTGCACAGTTATAGTGCTTTAGTATCCCTTTATCTGTCTATCCTGTGGAATCTGGAATTTGCAATTTGGTGAGATACTTAGCTTTTTCTCCTAGAGACCTCTAGTCTCCTGCAGCTTTCTTGATTTTAGATCTGAAATGTTTATCTAACCCATAATAAAAGTTCACTGAGTTTGAGAGGAAAGCCATGATATGTAGTATATTCCAACAGGGCCAGACACTGTATTGATAAATAATTAAAGATGAAAATTTTTCATGATTATTAATCAACAACAGCAATAGGAATGCCAGACACAACCTGGTGCAGGGTTTGTTTGTTTTTTGGGGGGGGGGGAGAAATAATGAATTGAAAAATCTCTTATGGGTAATATTGTTTTATGGGGTGTGTATTTAAAAATCAAGTATTACTTCTACATGCATATAATTTTAAGGGCCTACAATATTATACAAATTACCTACATTGAAGATTACAATTATTGTCCAGTAACTATCTTCAGAGAATAATACAAACTTTTCCAAAAGTGACATGTTTTAGTATCACTCACCAGGGAAACAACAATGACAACAACAACAGCTTTATTTTATTCAAATATTGTATCTTCAGGCCTTCTGCTATTTTCTTATTGATTAGTTTTTTGGTGTTTTTTTTTTTTGGTTACTTAGCTAGGGAGTCCCAGGGAATACTATCTGAGTGTACAACTCCTGCACTGCAGTAATGAGGATTTAGCTTTCTGGTCATCTAGGAGGCAAAAAGCCCAATTAAAATGCATCCAGGTTTGTTTCTGCAAGGTGACTAGTTGCTTATGCAATTCTTTAGGATTGTTTAGGTTATACTATAGCTGAAAGATAAACCTAGCTGTTTTGTTTTGATGAAATAAAGCTTAAACGTGCAACATGAATTTAAAGTAAATAATTTAAAAGCTACATTGAGGTCTTGGGGTAGATATTATGAAATATCTTCATAAGACTATAAGCAGAGCCATTCTGGGTCAGAGGAAAATACACTCTGTCTAGTATTCCATCACAGATGAGATTCAGGAGTAATTCAAGACTCAGTGAAACTTTCTTTAGGGTGGGTCAACACACCAGAACTTTAATGTTCAGTTTAGTTTTTTATTTATATCCTGCTGTTGTGCCAAATATATATTCAGAATGGATGGATGGATGGAAATTTTACACACACACACACACACACACACACACACACACACACTCATATATCTCCATCCATCCATTCTGAATCAGAGTCCACGTGTGTGTGTGTGTGTGTGTGTGTGTGTGTGTGTACATAAGTAGCTAGGTATTTGGAAGATGAAACTGAAAAGAAAAACAACAACAATTAGTTATTCCCCAGAGAACAAAACAGGCACTAAAAATTCAAAATGATTAAAACAGGCAACAGTGAGGACATAAAATCCAACAGCAGCAGAATTAAAACCAATATCTTACTGTTACCTGTAGCCTGAAACAAAGCTCTTTGATAGTTGCTTTAAAATGGATAGGAGGAAGTACAGTTGGCACTCCATATCCATGGATTCTGTTTGTATGGATTCAACCAACCATGGCTTGAAAATATAAAAAAAAAAAAAAATCCAAAAAGCAAAGTTGATTTTGCCATTTTATATAAGGATCATCATTTTATGACATCATAATGGGACTTAAGCATCTATGAATTTTGTGTTACCTTGTATTCTGGGAGTCCTGGGAGGGACACCTAAATAACCTTGCAATTACACAAATTGGGGAAATTAGTCAAGAGCGCTTGTTGGCAGAACGAGAGGCAGGGCAACGTAGCGGAATCTTGTAACCCAGTGTTTACGGGGTCAGGCCAAGTCAAGAAGCAGACCGGTTTGAAAATAATGAATGATCTTTATTAAAAACAGGCACACAATGTAAGCAACACACGCACACAGATAACTAAGGAAAAAAAGGTGTGAGTAAGATAGCGGGATTTTCAGAGGGATAGTTGATTCGGGTGATATGAAACCTGTCCTGAAGTCCGGAGGAAGATGGAGAGCGAGGCTGGGGTTCGATGTATCTCAGCACGTGGAGCTGAGGGGAAGCTCGCCAAGCGATGCAGCAGCAAGGCAGTCTGGAACTCGGGAGCAATCCGAGGAAGCGCTCAAAGTCAGGGGTTTTTATAAGGAGAATTGTGACTGCAGGCTAGGTCAGACTTTGGGAAAACAATAGATTTGGAGCTGGAGACAAAGCCTCCGAAAGGTCAGAATTTGAATGATTGAGTTACAGTCAAATTATCAATAGGATAGCCGGTATGCAAACGCGGAGTACTTGAGCGTTGTATAGTCCGATCATCAAGCTGCCAGTGTGGGGCAGAGGATCTTTTGAAAGTTGCTTGTATACCTAATGGAGTTACTTGCCTTGAGGTCTCCTAAAGCAGCGAGTCGGCTGTTTCTGGCCTGCCTGTATTATCTAGGAATATTACAGCGATTATCGGCCAAGCCTGCATGCGTGCTTGTCCGGGGGCCTCGCAAGCACGTGGAAGGGATATGTGAAGCCGAATTATTGATATCAAAGATATCTTTTTATATCCCCCAAAGCTTGGGCTAGCCAGGGCAGTAACATTTGGTGTCCATGGGGAGTCCTGGAACCAAACCCTAGCATGTACCTAGGGCCCACTGTATAACTTCCATAAGCAGGAAGTCCCAGAATCTTGCCCTGTCATCCCTAAGCAGGTCCTGTTTTTGTGTCTCCCCAGTCTAACTTAGGGTTGGTTGGGGCAGAGTATAAGGGCTTAACTACTGATCTTAGAACAAAGAACAGATTCATAGGGGAGCAAATAGTGGATGACACACAACATGCCCCAGACACCTCTACTAGTCCATTGTCGCAGGTGCTGTTAGAACATATTATCCCATGTCTGCGATTGACATAAGATTCCATTGTCACTACAGTTGGCTTCTGTACCTGGCCATCATCTTGTCCTTTGCCTCAGGAAGCAAAATATCTTGGTCTACCCTTTAAGTGAGAGACACTTTATACTCTTTTCCTTTGTGAAGTAGAAATTTTACAATCATACCAAACCATCTGTGAAGTGTCAGATGATTTTATTGATCCCGTTGCTTCACAATTGCACTAGGTTTGTCACCTTGCCTGCATTTCGCACTTTGCAAAAGGTCCGTAGATCATTTCTTTCATCATGCTCTGTGTCTTAATGACAAATTGTGGCCACTTTGAAACAATCCTGGCTGACAGTGGAAATGGCTTGTGAATCTTAATAATTGATTTGAAGAATCTATTATCATTGCTACTGCTCAGATGGGAGAAAGAGCACACTGGTATAAATTTGGAAACTACAGCACTTTAACAAAGTCTGCTAGTGGTAAAATGGCTCAGTGTAGTTCCATATTCAGTAAGCTCAGGAATTACTCATTGATCCTTTGATTCTAACCTTCAGAAGATCTATTCTTCTCTAAGGAATGTCCTTCTGCTCTGATAGCATGCTTTCCAACACACTTCTTCCTCTTTCTTCCCCACAGACAGTCCAGAGATATCAAGCCCATTTTGTATATTCTGGATCAGGCCTTCTACTGGTGGAGAGTACCATATGCAGCTTAAACCCAAGAGCTCATAAACAGCTTTATGCTAGCTTTTCATAGTAATTCTATATTGTGAAATGTGATAGATAGTGGCTTTCTCTAACAATCCATTAGCAAGGCAGAAGCTGAATAACAACCAATATCATGTCCGCCCATGCAAAAATAGAGGGTCTAGCAGAGAAAATAAATAAGCTCGGATTTCTCTATAAGACATGAAAACATAGTTACTTGTCCATAATCAAATACATGGTCTCATAGGAGAGAGAGAGAGAGAATGGCTACAAGTTAAAGCGATCCAGAAAGAAAGCAAAGAAACAAGAAGTCAGAATACATGCAAACTTGACTTAAAGATGTGGCTAAATAGTATGCTCATTTCTTTTATCACTGTAAGTCCTTTCACCAGTCCAGGAGGCAAAAGTCCTCCTTAGTAATAATTACAGTCAGATGGGCTGGAGCAGGGGTGGGAAACTGCCACCCTTCAGATGCTTTGGGGCTACAACTCTTATGATCACTCACCATTAGCTCCTCTGGTTAGGTCTGGTGGGGGTAGCAGTCAAACAACTTATGGATGACCATATTTTACCTGCCCTTGGCTACAACAAAATAGTATAGGGAGAAATTTGCATCAGCTTCAATTCATTTTTGCCAGGACCCCCTCTAAGGCCCTTTTTGTATGGCATTTTTGATGCAAAAGGGCCCCTCAAGTGTCGCGCACATGTGAGGAGTGGTCCACACAATGCATTCACATTTGTGCAATGCTCCAGGGCCTGACAGGGACCGCGCACACATTTTTTCATTTTCAGCTTGAAGCCGAAAATGGTGCGTGGTCGTGCATCACTCCCGGGCCCCGCTTGCACTTACCTTGCGTGCGGAGCCTCAGGAGCTGGGCCAGTTGCGCTTCCTGTCCAGTGCAGCCTGGGAAAGTCCCAGGCTGCTCTGTGAAAGGAAGAAGCGGGGCTCTTGCGTGAGCAGGAAGCTCGTGCAGAGCTGAAGGACCCCGGACACGAGAGTCTCTCTCCAGAGGCTGCTCATGCGAGCACTGCACCCCAGCACTGAAAATAGGTGAGTTGCAGAAAGGGCCTAAGCTTGCTCAGATAAGCTCAGGAATTGCAAAAGCTCCCTTGGGCCTGAAGCTTGGGAACTCTGCCCCATCCTATGCTAGGAGCTAAGGGACCACATTATTCACTGAAGTCCCCCAAAAAATCATTCATAGGGAAGCTTTTGCACAGCATAGTTTGAGATGCAATTTACTCTAAGTTGTCAAACCTGGCCTGAGAAATTTTGTCTTCTGAGCTGAACTAGCAAGTGGTACCCCAGCTTCTATTTAAGGCCATTTCTGCAGTATACTGTTATATGGTGTTGTTATTCCATTTTCAAAATCCTGAGGAATTCTGGGGTTTGTAGCTTACTGAAGCCAAGGAGATCTGTGGCTGAGAACCCTCCCTAAAATGCAAACCCCAGGATTCCATAGGATGTTGAAAGTGGAATAATAACACTATAACAGTGTAGTTCAGAAATGGCCTGTATCATGGGACATTCTTAGAAGTAAAAAAATGCAGTAAAGGCACATTGCTGTTCTGTCATGACATCCAAGATCCACAGTCTTGTTCTACCTAATGGTAGAACTTTTGGTACCTAATGGTAGAACTCTTTGACTAGGACAAAAAGAAAAAGGAAAAAAAAAGTGAAGTTTGTTTGGCTGTACAATGCAGGGTTAATCCCACCCTGAATATGCAAATGTTGATACTGGCAATAAAACTCATGAAAATTTAACTAGTGGCTTCAAAGCAGCCTGGTTAACCTGACCATTTCAGTTAACGTTTCAAACTACTGAATTTCTTGGAAAATGGCATTTGAACCGTGACACATTGAGTTTCAAGCTCCAAGAGAAATCAGAAGGTCTTTTAAGTACCAACAATTAATTTACTGATTGCACTTTTGGACCATCCAATAAACAGAGTCAGTGTACTCTGGTCAGTGTACATTCTCTCTCTCTCTCTCTCTAACAATGGGTAGGGATAGCATATAACACAATCAAGAGAACCCAAATGGCAAAGAAGAAAACACCATAAACATACAAAAAAATGAAATAAAGTCAGCAGCAAAGCAGAAGAACACTAAGGCCTACAACATGGGTGGGTAAAGAATGACTTGCAGGAAACTTAGCATCCCAAGAGCTGCCATTCCCTCACACATTTTCTGAAGGCCTCCCATCATTTCCCCCTCCTGAACAATCCAGAAGCACTAACTTTGCCATAAAGCAAAGTGCAAGCCCTGTCACAGAGTTTGCTCCCCCTCACACATTTTTTTTTCCAGACTGGAACTACATACATTTGGACTGTCCTGATTTGGCTGGGACAGCACTCTGTTAATCCTCTGTGGTCCAATTTCGTTCAGCTGCTTTGAAAAAGAGCCATTTTTTCCTCTTTTCACCCCACTTTTCCCCTTTGTCCACAGCTTATTTCAATTGCTGCAAGCAGTAGTCAAAGTGCAAAAATAGTTTGAACTCAAGTAGCTCAGCAGGAGGGAAAACAGAGAAAGGTGGAAAAGTCTTGCCCTTCCCAGTTGGTTCAGGCAAATGTAAACTTATATGTTCTCCTAACTTGTATGTTCTGCTTCCTTAGTAACTTTTGCCATCCTCAGCACACTTTGAGGTAGCTTGGCCACATGTGTCCTAGTTTCCTTCTCTGATATTTTGGGGTGGGGTATGGAGGTAGACCCCATCTCCAGTACTATTAGGAGGGTTGTGGGTAGGTGCAGCTCACAGTAGGCCCAGGGAGCTAAAAACTGAATTTTCCCACTTTGTTTAATAAAAGCATTTAAGAGAGTTCTTAAAATGCCTGAGTGAATAAAAAGATATTCCGGCCAGAATTTGGAAAAGTTACTTTTTTTAATGCTTGAAGCAAAAGCTAGGTACTACGACTTTTCATGACTGATTAAATTACAAGTAAAGCAGGATGGGCCAAGAAATAAGGTAATTAAAATAACAGAAATGATAACTCTATTGACAAGTGATAATCATGCAATGTTTACAATTTTAATGATTCATTATGGTGTAGGCAAAACATCAGTGTTTTGTTTAATAAAAAAAAAAAAGAGAGAGAGAGATCTGCAAAATTGGGCCAATGTTGGTACTGGGAAAATAGAGCAAGCAGTTAAAGCTTAAGTTATAAACCAAACAAGGGAAAGTAGGAAGTTGAGAAATGTACATTTAGAATATAGATAGAGGATTGCAAAAAGGGAAATACCTCCAAATTCTATAGGACAATAATACTGTTCAGGATGTGGTAAGAGCTGTACAATGATAATGGTAACATATGTGTGGGTTATAAATTGAATGCATAACAATCCTTATTTTTATTGTACCACTTTATGAAATAATAATTCCAACTTAAAAAGTGTATTTTAAACTGTTGTGACGGACTTATAGGTACTACTTGTTATCGATTACAGAGTACTTGTTGATTTTAATAACATATATATAAAAGAACTTTGAAAAAGTTACTTTCTTGGAATACAAATCCTATGATCCCCTAACCACCACAGCTACTGTCCATGTTGAGTGGGGCATTTTGATATGTGTACTCTGAAAGCCCTCTTCCCCAGCTTCTGCAACTGCCACTGAAAAATCCCATAACATAGGTGTCAGATGAACCTCTATATCAAGGGCATTCCAAAGACAGAGTGCTGCCAGAGAAAAGATCTTCTGTGCCATTGACTTCCCTTGCTTCATTTCTTGGGGGCATTAGTGGAAGGACCTTACATGATGATCAGGGAGGTAGACGTGGATGGAGATGCTTCTTCAGACAACCTGACTACATTAGTGTAGATTTGGAAGGCATGAAAAATGAGCTTGAGCTAGCTAGGAGGTAGCTTTCTAAACTCAATAGCTAATACAAACAAGACAATAAGTGAGGGGAAGGAGGCATCTGAGTTAGCCAGCACTTGGAGGACTCATTTCTCCACACAGTAGCTGAGTGGCTTTCTTTGCATAGAGAGAGAAACGGAGCTCCGTGCCTCTTTCTACAATCAGAAACTACAATGAGTTTATGAACAAGGTAGGTGTGATGCTGTCAGGGGACCATATTGGGCTTGGGATATCAGCACAGCGTCATTCAGCCATTCAAAAATAGTTCTTTACTCTTGGCATACATTTATCCAATTGCATAGACACAGCCAATGCAGTCCTCTTGCCATGCTATTTGCATTTTGTTGTAACAAAATTTAAATCTCTACCTGTATGTGTGCGTGGAAGCTAGGAATACTTTGTACATAGGCAAACTACATTCTCTTTCTTTCTCTCTCTCTACGGTAAAAATAAACAAAGCAAGGGCTCACTTGCACATTCATGTCAGTGTGGTAGCATCTGTGACAATGATTCAGTCTCAGCATATTGGTCCCATCACAGCCTTCTGCTCTGTAAGTAGGGGCTCCTCCGGGATGCTTTTCGTGCCCAGCTTTGAGTTTCATTCCATCTCATCATCATGCATGGCCGTAAATTAGATTGGAACAGACTGCTTTGTGTCATTTCTGCCTTCCCAAGTTTTAATTAGCTAAGTGCCAGTCTCCGCTAGAACACTCAGAAATACTTCTCAAAAATGATCCTTGTCTACATTAACAGGGAGAGATGGAGGAAGGATACAATCACTTGCTCCTCTTTGACCCAACACTTCTGAAAGCTGGTCCCTCTGCAGTCTTCTATTCTCCAAGCAAATAGATGCTTTGAATTATTTGTCATGACGGAAAGTAGCAGGATATTTATTTACTTGAAAATATTTATCTTCTCTATTTGTGAAGTGAAAATCAGATTTGGCTAACAGTTTTGTGATCATAGAGAGGAAAGACTCAGTTCAGTACTCAGATTACTGAAATCTTAATGCATTCTTTCCTTTCTCCTCCTTCCAGTCCATTTAACTGTTTCTATTTATTATATAGACAGGTGGTACTCTGACAACAGGATCAAATCCAAGCTCACCTTTGCTGGGCCTGGGGAAGTCATCATATCATCAGGATTAGTTCAGATGCAGGAGTAGAATCTTCCCCCTTATAGCTCACGGCTTGGGAATGTTGTTGTTGGACTGCAACTCCCAGCATTCTTAGAACTGGCTAATCTGGCTAGATTTGCCAGGAATTGCAGCCTCTTATTTGAAGCTTGTTGTTAGCAAAGTGAGGGGATTAGGATTAATGACCACTGAGTGTTTTTATCTTTATCTACATATAACCATAGGCAGGAGTATACAATTTCAGTTATATTTCGAGTGTTGTTGTTGTTGTTGTTTGCCTTCAGGTTGTTTCTGAGTTATGGTGACCCTAAGATGAACCTATCATAGGTTCATCTTAGGTTCATAGGCAGTGGTGGAGCTTGGAGTGTGTGGAGGGGGGGTGGGAGGGTTGAGGCTATAGCACGAGGGACATGGCCACTGTGCATGGGGGCATGGTTGTGGTGGGGAGGGAGGTGGCCAGGGGGCACGGGGGTGTAGCTATGGGCCGGGATGCCCCAGAAACATTGCTGCCCAGGGCGAATCACCCCAACCTGCCCCCACGTCCCTATGCGACTGCTCTTTGGCCTCAGTAAACTACAAAGCCCAGAATTCCACAGGATGTTGAAAGTAGAATAATAGCGCTTTAACAGTATAATGCAGAAATGGCCTATTACTTGCCCAAGGTCATCCAGTGGGTTTCCATGGCTGAGTAGGTCAAACCACTATGCCATGCCAGCTCTCTACATTTCAAACATACTTTATTGCTAATATGATATGGGATTTATAACAAGGCCTTCACTACAGATATAAGGTGAGCACTCTTGCTTGTAAGTCAGAAATGAGTGGGGTCCAACTTCTCTTCCTAGCTTATAGGGTTGATGTCAGGTTTATGGTGCTATAGCATATGGAAACATTATAGTTGTCCTTCCACATTTGCAGGGGTTAGGGACATCGGGCCCCTGTGAAAGTGGAAAAACTGCAAGTACTATGGCAGCCTCCAAACTATATTTAACACACAAAAGGAAAGAGGAATAGATTCAACCCACTGTGGATTCAAATGTACAGTACATTTCTGTAGAGTTCTGCAGCTCTGGTTTGAGTAGAGGTTGGTTTTCCTTCCATTAGATCTTGCATTCATTTTATTTTTTTATTTTAACTTCTGGAGAATTATAAAGGACTCCTCAGTCAGGCTTTTCCCCAAGCTATGCTTTGAGCAGCTATCAAACTTCAAAGTTTGGAGTTCAAGATAGTATAAGTTGCTTGAATTGTATCCTATTACTATTGTACTTGACAATTTTCATATCTTGAATTGAAAAGAGAACCTATGTGAATATTTTTTTTTGACCATGGCATTCAACTGGACAGACAGGCTATTAACAGCTAATTTTCAAAATGGTACAGAATCTATAAATTTGACCAAGGGCTGTTTACCTGACAAAGTTCACATTTCCAAAACTTGCACAAGCTTGTATAGCCCTTCACTTTCAAGCTATGCCTCCAACTATGATTCATGGCAGATATTTTCATATTTCTTTGCCCCTTCATTTATGTATTTGTGGGGCCCCAGAAACTGAGAGTTTGCTTCACTTTTTGTTCCTTTGTCCACTATATTCTGAAGCAAGAACTAATTCTGGGGATCTATTCTCTCTTGTTATATGTGCAAATACAGTGTCAGAAAAGATTTTCTATCTCCTGACTCTATGGTTACCTTCAAGGTTTCTCTTTTTGCCCTGGCAGCAATGAAAATTAGAGCAAGATTTATCACTGATTATTGCAGTTGATTGCTCTGGGGAAGCCTTCCTCTAATTTTAGAATTGTTGAATCATTGTTCATATTTAATGTGCTTTAATTGTATTGGATGCTTTTTTAAAATATAATATGTAAGATTTATATGCTATTTATTTTATGTTGTATTTTTATACAGCTGCATTTTGATACTGTATTTATTTACTTTGTATGTGAATGGTTTATGGTCTAAGTATTAATAAATCATAACTACTACTATATCAGATTAACATATGAACATCAGCTTTTATCAATTCTGTAGCTCAAAAGCATGTGAAAATAGCCCATGTTTTCTTTCTCTTTTAAAATGTGTCTTTCACTCAGAATTCACTATGTTAGCTCTCTTCTCCCGCTCCTGCTTCTGGAAAACCACACTTCCAGCTTGTATGGAGCTTAACAACATTATCTGCAATGCACTCCTTTGAGGGTAATAAGGGCATAATGAGAGCCACTTTATTAAGTAACATAATGATGTAACATCCTTTTTAATTTTTGCAACAGATAATGACTATTTGCTACTTCAGACACATTTTTTTTTTGTGGGGCCATTTGGGGATTTTGGTGTTTTCTGATAATTTTTCCAACTGTAATCATTTTTTACAAATAATGAAAAAGGAACATGTTAGTAAAATGTTAATAATAACATAAAGCGTAACATGTTACTTTTTGTGGCTTAAAAAAATAATTTTAGTATGCAACATACGTTGTAACCATTATCATTCAGCTATCATTTTCCCTTGATTCTTTGTTCAAGGCTTTTCAGCCACTCATCCTTAGCTTCTTCAAGACATCCTCCATTACAATATCCCTCACGCATTACTATAGGTATACACACACACACAAGTTGGTCAAGGAATAAACTACAGTTGCTCCCAGAATGAAGCCAGGAATTTTGAACCTATTATATAACATTTGGCAGACTCAAGGATCACTCTCTAAATGATAAAACATCCATTCTTTTTCTACCGTGTCTTTTACAGTCTTTATGTATAGTAAAACAAGTGGTGCAGATCACTTCTTTGCAATTCTGGAAGTAACTATTTAAATCGCATGTTTTCATGCCCCCCCTGGGCTGTTCCTCATATCTATACATGTCCTAAATGTAGGCAATAGGTATGTCAAAGTAGGCATTCAGCCTAGCATTCATAACAGTATTTAATTTTCTATCTGCACGGATATTTCCTCCTTCCCTCCTGCAGAATTCAAATACATATGCTCAGTTTCTCACTTTCATTCTGAAACATTACAGTCCAGAGAATGGATGCTATTGATTATATAAACTAGCCTTTAGATGACTGTCACATCTTCACTCGGATATGCTTGGTGGTACTGTAGCATCAATTACAGTTCAATTCCAACTATCAGAATGATCTTGTCTCAGAAAAACTTGCAAGAAATATATGTGACAAGTTGCATTTCAGAGCAATTAAAAACAACAAACCTCTAACAACATGATAGAATCAAGAGTAACATGTCAGCTTCTGTTTTGATTTTCCCAACAACTTCAGTGAAGTTGCAACACACTGACTAGAATTTTCCAAATATTTAATGCTGTGGGATTGACAAGAAATTATCTTGGCTCTGGCTCCATGGAACTAGTGCTAGCACCTGTGGAACTGGAAGTATTTCATCACTTCCACAGGAACAGGGGAAGCATGCTGCATACCATTGTCATGTAGTTGTCATCAAGGAATGAAGCCAGAAGGATATTTCTCTGCCCAGAGATGAGCCTTTTCATCTATTGATGGGTGAAAGAGGAGGATGCCAAGAAGAGCAGCCCTCAGTCCTTAGTGGCATGGCCCATTTTTCTTTCACCCTTTGGGGCCAAAGAATTGTGGGGAGATGGTAGCACCATTGTCCTCAGCATGCCTAGGGTGATCTGACTTACAGCAATAGAGAAAATATTCACCAGAGCAGGAAGTGTTCAGGAATGTGGTGGTGCCACCACGTGGTTCATTGGGTTCTCTTGGGCATTTGGTGTGTGTAGTTCTCCCTCTCTCCAGTGAACTTCCTGGATAGCTTTGGGTTCTTGAGCAGACATCTCTACTAACAGCAGACAGGGGAAGTACTGGCAGCTTATAGTAATCCATGTGGTACATTGGGATCAGCTTTTCCTATGTGCTGCTTTGGAGCCCTTGAGCAAAGTGGGCTCATTAGAGGGTGGGGTCAAAAATTACACAGATTTCACCTAGCCTCTGCCTTTTGTTTGTCCTGGAATTTCCTTTCAGCTTTGCCTTTTATATTTGTTAGGCAACCAGAGAGACAAGAGGGTATGGCGACTGATGTGTTGGACTAAGATCGGAGAGAATCAGGTTAGAGCCTCAGTGAGCTACACACAATACTGGGTCAAACTAAGAAACATGAAAAAACTAAGGGCAGGAGTACCCAATAAAATCTAAGAAGCAATTGGTTACAGTCTAATAAATTCAAGAAGCTGCCTGGCACTTTGCTTTTCTGCAGAGGGAAGAATCTATTTCGGTCCACTTCAGTGCTTTGGACAGGAACTGTATATCTAAGCAGGGAAAAGAAAGTGCAAATATCAAGAAGCTCCCAGATGCAGACAACCCTTCAAAAAGGGCCCCAGACCAGTTAACTACTGGTTAACTACTGGCAATTTTACCCTGAAGTGGTTGATGTTGTATATGTACATCCTGGGTTCAAGTTTTATTTCAGGATTCCACCTTTGGGGCAGCACCCAGCCTAAATGGCCAATCATTAATAGCTAATGGCCTAAAGGGGGTAAGAGAACTTAAGGCAATTGCTGACAGAAGGGTCACACATCCCTTTGCAGCCTCCTTTTTCCAAACTTCAGAGCATTGTCCTTGAACATTTCTTCCCCTCCACACACACTTCAAAAAACTGATAAATACTGCTTTTTCACCATTTGAAATAGTGCACTGATGATGCCATTCACCTAGACCTCTGTCGAGGCATGGTGGTCTGGATGGAGTTCTGCTATGGGCTTGACAACCAGATGGAACAGTGATGCTTTACCTGGCAGAGTCAACCTCTCTGATAATACTACTTTTCAATGCCTTTTATACCAATTCTACACACAAAAATTAGACATTCTTTCCAGTTTCTAGCAATTTCTTGCAAAGCTGATGTTTGACAGAACTATAGTTAGTTCTTAGAGTAGGAGATTTCAGTTATTTCCAACAAAGAGACTTAACAATACCAGATCTGGGTCTAATGTCATTTATTGGCTGATAATCTCCCTTATCTCTGGACCCTTTCCCAAAATCGATGCATTAATGGATATTCCTACTACATATAGAAATAACTTCTGGGATTCCCATGTCATAACAGATTTGAACAGAATAATATATGCCAATTTCATGAGGATTCAATATGACATATAATCTAGTTTGTGGCATTTTCTCTTGTTTGCTGAAACTGATTTTACTAGTTTCTTCTGGCGGGGGGCGGGCTGTCTGGATGATGACAAATTTGGCAAGCATAGAAAAATATTCTGGATTTCCAGGCAGGTTCAGAAGGTATGGTTTGGCTCTCAGCTTGGCTTGAATGACTTCGATAAACTGCCAGGCTATGAGGTGGGATTGTTTTTTAGATATGCTCCTGCTCTTGTTCTCATGTTCTCCTCATCCACGTGGCTGGTAACACCTTGGGGCAGATGAAAGGTAAGACTCTGAGTTTGCAAGCCACTGAGGGTTAGTAGAATGATGGCTTGGTCTGCCTTTTTGTGCCAGTATGCGTGCTGTGAGGATGGGGACTTAGGATGCCTTAACAGGACAAGCTGTAAAGTGAACCAGGAGCTTAAGAGTTCTCTTTCTGGGTGGCTGGGTTGGTATCTGCCCCACTCAGACATTGTTTTTGGAAGTCCAAATTCGTATAGAAGTGGTAGGGTTCAGCTTTCAGGATTAGGGAACAATATAGAGTTGGAAGGGACCAAAAGAAAAATCTAATCCAACACCTTGCCATATTTCTTTTGGACTTGTAGTAGACCATCTTGGAAGTGTTGGTATGATTGCTTTTTTGCTATGGTAAGTAATATAGAAAAAGGTATTGATATAAGAGGAGGTTCTTCAGTTAGCACACTAGGTCATAGATGCAGGAGTTGTGCTGGGGAGCAGTTTTTATCAGTGGCACAAATCACATAGCCTTCCTTAAAGCCATGGGGTTTGACGTGAATATGTCCTGGGCAGGTGTCTCTATATGTTGGCTAGTGACCAGATGTATGGACAGGGTCTGTTGCCCTAACAAGCAGAGGGGTTAGTTGGAAGTGACCCTGGCTTCTGCCTTTGATTCTGCACAAGGGAAGATCCTCTCCAAAATTCTGTTTCAGTATTAAATAAAGTCACAGCTCTTGTTTACCTCAGCACTAGGTCCTGTTTTCTTATTTCCAAGTGGGAGCGAAAGGCAAAAAAAAAAAATTATTTGCAATTAAAGTGTTAGGATTGTTTAGCTATTTCATTCTCAGTTTCTTTTGAGTGCACACAAAATCTTACACAATGCTCGATAAACATGTCCCCAGATGTACACAAAAGCCCTCATAATCTTCCAAACAGTGTTTTCCATAAACTCCAAATTAGGTTAAACGCACACAAAAGTATCAATTCTATGCATATTTGGTGTTCTTGTATGTCAGTTTTTCAGCAGCAATGATCAAATGAAATAGATTATATGGCCACTTTGATATCTCCTGATTAAATGCATGTATTTTCTTGTCACTCCAAACTTTTTAGATCATTTGTGAGGCAGAAACGAGACAGAGCAAGTGTCTGTTTTGAACAGATATCAATCATCGCCATAACTGGAAAGAAAAGGTAGGATTTCCCATTTAGAGGAATATGGTAAAAATGGAAATATGATCTCAGTCCAGGCTTTTCTTTCTATATACAACAATGTTCATGAGGCTTGAAATGATTCAGATCCAAACTCAGTTAGTCTGTTCACTGCTTCCACCATCTCTATTGTCCTAGGCAATAAAACAAACATAAACTAAATGCCATTCAGATGCAGCTGGAAAGACATTGGCTACTTTTTTTTTTCTGTGATGTGCTACCATGTGATAAGACACTGAATGATACAATCAGCCACATGGGTGTGTCAAATCATGGTGACTTTTTCAGAAAGACAAGTACAGTGAGTGGTATCCATGAGGTTTATGAGTGATTAATGTAAATGTAATGTAATGTAAATCACAGCAGTAAAATGATTTAGTAATAAAACACAGGAATAAAAGCAATTATTCTCATATATATTTGTATCCTTGAAAGTCAAAAGGTCTTTTTCTAGCACCCAAATGACGTTAATGAAGAAGATGGATTGGCCTTTTTTCTGTGAGGATATTTCCACAAATGAAGTGCCACACCTGAAAAGGCCATCTCCTGCTACTCCTTATAAGAGAGTATCCATGTGCCAGTTATAGCAGTTAATACTACTTTAATAGTCATGGGTTCATTCTGTGGAATCATGGAAACTGTAACTTGGTGATGTAGTTAGAATGCTCTGCTAGAAATCTCTTGTCCACTTTTGGGAACAACAGCATCTGATGTCTCTGGTAGAGAATTTTAAGTGTGTCATCCAGGTACAAATCCCATTCCAAAGCATGGAGCTATAGCAGGTGGTATTATCTTCTGTAACTGTGTAATGCAGACAGGCATTGAAAATCACTTCAGATAAGATTCTAAGAGCACTTGGAGGAAGGTTTCTAAGAAGATCTTAAAGTAGAGACCGGTTGATGTGTGAAAAGATATCCACTCAAATATTCATATCTTAAGCTGCATAAGAGGCAGCCTAAAAACCTGGAAGATACCAGATCCTGTCTGATCTTGGAAGCTAAGCAGGACCAGACCTGGTTAGTACTTGGAAGGGAGACCACACAGGAATACCAGGTGTGTGTGTACATGTGTGCCATCAAGTTGCCTGTCAACTTACACTAGCCCCTTGAACTTCATTGGTTTGTCTCTCTTGTTTTGCCATTTCCCTCCTCTGAAATATAGCTTCAGCACCTGGTCTTCAATGGCAATCTCTGATACAATTACTAAGTATGGCTAACCATGCTTAGCTTCCAAGATCTGGCAGATCTGGTATCTTTGGGGTATTTAGACATTATTCAGAAGAAAGCAATGAAAAAAGCCACCTCTGAATAAACCTTGCCAAGAAAAAACTGCCTCACATCGGAATCATCTTGAAAACATATTACAATGACAAAAAAGATGAGCAGGATTTTAAAGGTAATCAACAACATTTTACATCACAGACACAAACACATCAGAAGCCAGTGTTCCCAATGCACAGTCCCAGTCAATACATTACTCTCTGCACTCTGAAATAAGTGACATTTCCTAGTAGTCTTCAAAGGCAGTCTCATATACCACATAGTGTAATAATCTAACCTGGTATTAGTAGCACATGCATAAGTGTAATTGGGCTCCCTCTGTCTAGAATGGGTTGCAGATAGTATTGTAGTCTTAGCTGATAGTCTTACCATGCCACTGAGATCTTTTGAGACTCTTAACACTTGGGCAGAACTTTGAAAAGTTACTATTTCAGACTACACTGCCCTCCAAATCTCCCAACCAGTGTTACCCAAAAGGTGGGTGACTCAAAGGTCCACCTATGATACCAGTGCCTAAGTGGAACCGTGGGGAATGATTAGCTTAAAAGTGAGGCCTGTGAGAAGGAAATAACCTTACAGGATCTTCCCACCTATGTATACTGGTACTGATGGAGGACAACAATTGGAGATTAGAATGTTTTACTGGGGAAAATCACAAACACATGAAAAATTCAAGTAGTCTTACAACCACACAAGGCTAACTGTAGGAAAGGAAGGAAAAACTGAATAGTGAGAAGCTAGGGCGAAGTGGGTAATGTTTACCTATCCTGTAGAGAAGAGATGAAGTAATGTGGCTCAGAGTAAGTGTCCAAGGGCAGTACAGGATTGGGAATCTGAGCAGCAGAGTGATGGCCTATGTCCAGAGTACTACAAGTTGTCTGGCTTAGAGCCAGGATTTAAATACCCTGTTTCTGCCCTGAGGGGGAAGGTGTTAATAGCTCTCTGACAGAGCAAACAATGGGGTCCAGAACAGACTAATGGCCTTAGCATTAGGTGAGAAAGCATTGATGGGAATTGTGATAGATCTTTAATATCTGGGCAGGGGAATTTCACCGGGAAGAGAAAACAGGTTGATGACAATCAGTTGCTCTATTGATACAGCTTTGTGAGCCATTGTTTGTGAAAGTTGAGTCTTTGAGTGGATATTTGCAAGCTCATTAGCACTGGAACTTCCTGATTGATATGACCTGGTCATGCTTTGAGGTCCCATCTGACCTATTTCCACATGTGTTCAACCAGTCCTCTTTGCTAGTATGGCTTTACAGCCATAACAGTATATGATTTATATTATGTCAATTAAATAATGCTCATTGTCAATCATATCAAGGAGTGAGGGTGCACAGCATTGTTACACCAGTATGCCCATTCCTTAAAAAGCATATTTTCAAAATTCTGAATGTGAGTTGGATAAATTAACAGTGCCAGATGGCTAATCTCAATCTCAATGGAAGTGTTATGTACTCTGGAAAAGACTGTGCAATCATTCATATTGCACCCCCTTTCCATACTTCATTCTGTATTTTTCCCCTACTAAGTTATTTTGCTGTGAAGTTACAAATGTCAGAAGACTAACTTTCATGCCTTTCATACTTTGGTGTGCATGTTAATCATTAAAAATCTCTTCCATGGCATTTCATTGATTTTATTAATGAGATCCCCTCAGTGCCATTTGGTTGCCCTACATCTGTCATAGCTGTAGGCTCAGGCTGAAGATTTACTGAAGGGGATACTTTCACCTCCTATAAACTAGAACTCTCATCTCAAGTGGATGGAAGATGACTACTACTGTCATTAGACACTAATTTGGTATCAGTGGTACGTACAAGGCTGGTCTTACCATTAGGTGAAGACAAGAGACAGATTATGAGCATTGTGAAAGGGCAAGAAATTTTTAAGTTACTGTCAGCCCTGCATATTTGCTAGGATTAGGCGTGCAGGACCTCTGCAAAAGTGGAAAAATCACTAATATCAAAATGTGTGTGTGCCTGTGCAAAGGGGGGGGGCAAGATATGGTGGGGAGAACAGACACCCAGGGTCCAACCCATGCCAGGCAAAGGAGAGAGAAAAGAGGGTTGGGATGGTGGCCCTAAATGTTCCTCTCTCTCTCTCTCCCATCTCCTTCCTTGGGTGAGTGGGGCATTCAGAGACAGTTTGTGGTGTTGAGAAATCAGGCTGCAAGCTGGCCAGGCAACTGCTGGTGGTGGAGGAGGAGGAGGACCAGAAGTTTTTTTTTTTTTTTTTTAAAGGGCTGCATGGCCTGAGCAGAGCCACTAAGTGAGAAGGTTCTCCTGGAAAAGAAGCACTTTGGGGGAGGGGTTAGAGAAACCCACAAATAATCAAATCCTTGAAAGTCAAAGTCACAAACATGGAGGGCTGGCTGTATTTGCTTTCCTGCTATCTCAACGTTTTTTTAAACTGCCAGGATTGGGGAGAGGATGTGTGATTTTCTACCCCATGTACAAAAACCACTTACCAGATTTTGCATGCTATAAACCTGATTTAGCTAGGGGTTGGAATGGGCAGGGCGGAAGTTGCTATTCTGTCTCTGATAGCAAAATCTTGGGCCAAGCCTGGGTGTTTTAGTGTTCCGCAGTAACAATCTCTTAGCCTATGACTATTAGAGAGCCCAACGTATCACTTGCTGCACATGAGACAATTCCCTGTAGTAAAGTTCCACAGTACTATGACATGGTAAAGATGTCATACTTAACTAATATTCTTCTTCAAGGATGCAATGGGTAATTTCAGAATCTTTCCTCCTGTTTCAAGAAAGTCTTCAAAAACAGCATAGTTCAAGAGGACTTATTCTGTACATAATTCACACATGCTAGTTTTGCACAGAACACAGCTTTATGACCAAGTAACAGAATAAATAAAATAATTTATATTAAAAAAAACTTCTACTCATAAAAGCGCTGTTTGCTTCATGGAAAATGTTGATTTCTGTGCAAAACAAACGTGCGAATTTTTCACTTAATAAATCTCCAAGCATAATGTTTTCTGCACAGAAAACTTTTTTTTTTCTGCACAGGAAAATAATGGGTGAGATCTTGTATCAGGAGACATATATGAATTGTGTAGTTATATCTGTGTAACTATATCTCATGATGCTAGTCTTCCAAAACTCACCTTGTAAGCAGGACAACTCTTCCCAACACAGCAATTTCTGTGGTGTTGGACAGGGGAGGGCGGAATAATCAGGGATTCATTATTTTTTTGTAGCTGGATGCACTGTGAGAGGCAGGTGTCATTGGAAGGTCTATTCAGATGACATCCTTTCAGTATGTCCAGCTATAACTGGATATATCACCATACATCCATTTGCTTGCTGACAATATGACCATGGATATGCTGGAAGACTGTGCTGCTTAGAAGGTGGAATTTGGAGAGATAATGATCATTGCATGGTTGCGACAGAATTCCAGTTTCTGCAATGACCAAAAAAGTGAGCTGCAATTCAAATCACACTATCATAATTCACCAGCAGGATACCAGACTCCAATTTCTGTGGGCCAATATTACTTTCCCCACAGAAAATGCTGTTTCTTATGCAGAAAATGCTGATTTCTAAACAAAACCTTCACACATGAATTTTGGGCAGAATAAGTCACAAACTGTAAAAATTCTCATCATTCCAGTATTCTTCTTGGTATGATCTTTTGATAGTCATGAAGCAGGTTTTTCAATCATTCTTGAATACTTTGGAATATTCTTTCCACCCCGTGGCATGAATAATCAATACTGAAACCACATGGGTGGGTCCACAGTCTGTGTTCCCAACTACTGATCAGCTTGTGTCTTCCTAGTGAAACAACAATGGGATGGAGAGGATACGCACCCACTTGTCACACCTGTGTAATCCAGGGATTTAAATATATTTCACAAGGGTGACAGGGTTCACTAAGCATATTGAAAAATATTCAAAAATGGTCAAAAATTCATGCTTTTTGGGTGTCAAGAAACCCTGAGAAGAATCCTGGACTGATTAGAAGTACTGGCGTTTGGACAGGGTGGTGGTGAGGGTGGTTTTTTTTTTTGGCAAATTTTTGGGGGTGCCCCACATGACATGGCTGTGCCCCTGCACAATGTGGCCACATCACTGCCCCTCCCCCCACCCCACCCCTCCCTATCAGCACAACAAGCTACACAGATGATTAGAAGTGTTATTTTTCTGTGCAGAAAGTCCAATTTGCCACTTTCTGTGCAAAACAACAATACACAAATTTTTCACAGACTATATAACACATTGTGAATAGGCTTCAAAAAGAGTGAAGTTTTTGAAGACTTTCTCACAGCAGGAAGAAAATTGCTGAAATTATTCATTGCCTCCTTCAAGAAGAAAGTTTGTGAAGAATTACATTCCTAGTTCAATTTAGGAATGCAGAATTACGTGTTGCTGAAATGAATTTGTTGGGTTCATTGCTGATAGAGGTCAGTAGACATTACCAGCAGTGGCTTATAAATTGCATGGATGAAGAGACAGCCATGGTAATTTATACAGAGAACTTCTCCAAAAAAGCCATTTTCCATGAAAACTTCACCCAATGTAAAGTTGCAAAATGAAAGCTTTCTCTGCCGTATTTGTTTTCACTCTGTAAAATGCAGCTTAAGTAAAATGGTGTCATTTTCAGTTATAGATGAACAAGACCCGACATGTTGCAATTTGTTCCTCTAGTTCCACTACAGATACTGCTTCTAACTCAATAATATATGTAGTGAATATGTCTTAGTGGTTCCATGCCTGAAAAATACCCTTCACTGAATCCTTTTTCCACAAAGTAAACATGTAGGGGAGATGATGGTTTCCAGTATTTGTGAGCCAGTTCATATAAGACCATAAAATCTGCAGTCTCTGAGTTGAAATAGATTCTGGCTCATAAATATGCATGTTATAACACCTGTTTCAAATCTTTTTGCACTCTTCGGCAGACATTGGACCTTTCTCTACCCTACTGTATCCCAGAGGCATCTTGTGGGTATCCTGGCAGTGAATTCTACCCTCTGCACAGGCTGCCTCCAGGATCCGGGAAGAGCAATGGCCCTGCCGCTTCCTTCCACAGCTCAGCCATGCACTGTTTCAGGCTGTGCTGAGGCAGGAAGCACAGCCATTGTGCTTCTGGACCCTCTGCACATCAAGTAAGTACAGCATGGAGGTGCAAACACAGGTCATTGATGGGGAAAACCCATCAATGATTTACTCCATGATTGTGGTGCCTGGGGAGGGATAAGGACAGGACCACAATGATGTCATGCAGAAACGTTGTTGTGGTCTTGTCCTTCTCCAGTCCCTGTGGCAGGTTGGGAGGGTAGAGCAGAAAGGGTCATTGTTTCCTGATGATGGTTTGTATGAGGATGTGATTGCTTAAACTTTGACCAGTTTTTCAGTACTCAGTAACTTGGCTAGCTATCCTTA
This sequence comes from Cyclura pinguis, assembly GCA_030412105.1. NCBI lineage: Eukaryota > Metazoa > Chordata > Lepidosauria > Squamata > Iguanidae > Cyclura > Cyclura pinguis. The sequence goes on along the minus strand of CM059601.1, from coordinate 118,632,687 downwards.
CCCTTAGACATATGTATCACAAAAGTGTATATATTGATATATAATCCATGCCTGCCATCTCCTCTCATACTGACAAGCAATGTGACAGAACCCTCTATACATATAGATGTATAAGCAAGGGGATAGATTGTGGGCTGTAGTGGCGGTTGGGTGCTAGTGTGTTCTTCTGTGTTTAGAGTCCAGGGCTATCTATGTCCCTTCATTAATTAAGAACCCACAGCCATCACTAACTGAAGTGGGCTTTAAGCAAAGCTATATCCTCAACCGTTATTTCAAATCAATGGTGTTTAAATCATTGAATTATGTCTCTGAACTTCTGAACAACAAGGGGGCTCTACTGCCACTTGTCTGGGGCTTTTGAGGTCACTTTGGAAGCTCCTCCTTAGTAGAAACACTCAAGGAATCTTGAGAGAATGAAAAAGAGCTTTGAAAAGCCTGTTTATGTTTATTAGCTACATCTTCATCCTCTTCATTTTTGCTTTTCCTTGTCACCTCTATATCCAAACAGGCCATCCCCCATGGACCCTACTCCATCCTTCAGTTGTATACAGTATTATCTTTTAATAATTCAAAACAACCCTAAAAGAGGTTTTTCAAATGTTTGCTTTTTAAATAAAGCAAAATATTAAAATATTTGCAATCGGTAACTCAGAAGCAGGACAGAACACAACAAAAAGAACAGAGAGCAATGTTCATATAAACTTGAAGAAGGGATATTTTGTTTCATGTAATGAAGTAGCAACATTGCTTTATGAAGATCTCATTCAGTTCATGACTGTCTCTCTTCATCGGTTGTCCTACATGCACAGCCCCTAATTTTTTCACTCTCAATCAGCTTGCATGCTAAAAATTCATAATGTAATCAGTCACTTGTGTTTATATAGCACCCTTCATGTAAACATCTCTGGGTGCTTTACAGCCATTAAGATCAAATTAAAAACCACCTTAGTAAATGTAGAGGCATGCATATTAATGCCTGTTTCGTTATTAAATCTGCCTAGGTGCTGTTAATGCACTTTCTTGACATTTCTAGCTGTACATACCTTCCAAATGTATGACAGCTCATACTGTTGTCATGAAAAGTTCTGAACTGCATGATGAACCTGTATTATAGGGGAAAGAGAGTACTTGTTAACAGTTTGAGACTCACACAAAGAAGAAAGGAAATGGCAGAATTTATCCAACCACTTCTGATTGGAACCAATCCATATTTAAGCATATAGAAATATTCCTGTCACATCTAGTTTGGCTTTAAAAAATCAAGATTGGCTACTAGATGTATGCCTCTATGCCCCTCACCCCCCCTCCCCCAAAAAGAAGAGGAATCATTGCTTTCAGACAGAAATCCTTGGTTTCTTAAACTGAAGTGCATGCTGCCAATTCATTCCCACTTGGACCTACTATTTGCATGTAAACATATAAATAAACCCTGGATAGATTAACATTATGTCCAGATAAAGGATTATATCTTATTGAACCTAAAGAAGCCAAGAATTCTAAATCAAGAACAAATTCTGATTTACATTTGGGTTATTATCCTGGCTTTTTTAGGTGCAATAAATCTTACCTTGGACTCAGAAGTAATGCACAGTGATCCATGCTTGATTTGTTTACACACCTGCATGCGCAGAAAGAGCAAAGCAGGAACAAACAGGCTGGCTGCATCAGCACCCAGTTTTGCACATTGTGACTTAATAAAGCCAAGATGCCTAGATTAACATTATGTGTCATCATCTTTTTCAGTGAGATTGTTTTACTATATTTTCCCCAATCACCTTCTGTGAATGAAGCTCTAGCTGAATTGTTTTGGCTTATAATTTCACCTGTTTTTTTTAAAGTACACTTATTGATTTTTCTGAGGCGTGGAGGTTATAATACTCTTTGAAAACTGCATAGATCTATCCTTTGCCTGAAAACTCAGTCCTTGCCTGTGGTTATCAGTTTACAAGCACAGAGAAAAAGCCCATCATATGAAATTAAAAATGCATTATCAGCCTATCCAGTGAAGGAATGAAATTATGGATCCCAGATAAATCAATCATCTCAGTGGAACGTGATAGCATTCTGTGAACTAGCAGGGCCGTTTACTTGCTTTTATTGCTGTGTGGGTTATTTTCCCCAGCAAAGTTGCTTTAAAGTTGCTATTGGTTCCCTCCTGATAGAAACTCAATCTGTGTTTTAATTGAACACACTTTAGAACTGAAGAATAGATTTTGCTAGTGAAAAAAGACGTGTGTGTTTGTGTGTGTGTGTGTGTGTGTGTTTGTATGCAAGTACACAGACACTTTAAAAATCCCAAAACAGATAGAAACACAACAAAATAGTTCACTCATGGAGAGAACATCAAGAATGTAAAATGCCTTTCACATTGTATAACATTTCTGCTAACCCTATACAATTAGTTTAGGCAGTGTTATCCCCTGAAAACAACTGTGTCATGATGCCTTGTCATGATGCATTGATTCCCAAGAGCCATTTCGGCATTGCTTTGATTTGAACTCATTGGCAATTTGCTCCTTGTAACACGTTTTGTCTTGGGTTGCACAGTGTCCTCATGTGTTAAATGCTTTGCCTGTTGATTAAGCTGAGGGGTTTAATTCATTTTGAAATTATATATTCTAAGCTAAATCCAGTGTCGATCCTGCCTGCAGCAGACTCATTGAAATTAATGAATCCTACATTAACAGTCACTAACCAGTTCTATTTATTTCATCAAGCCTATTTTAGGTAGGACTAATGTTGGATTTAGCCCTATGTTTGCCTGAAGAGTTTTTAGGATACTCATAGTGTAATGAAGGATGGAATGAGACATTTTGTTCACTGGCAAAGAGTCCCTGCTTCTAACATGAATATATTGACTTGCAGTTTTAGTGATCATTCCATTAGTGATTGGCTGCTGATTGAAAGGAGTGACAGCAGTTCCATCTATAGAAGGGAAGGCAGTACCAAACCATCAAATCTGCCCCTGACACTTCTGCCCAATTATAAAAAGGGAAAAAAATGCAATAATCTGAACTTACTTAGAAATAAATCAGATTTTTCCTTGTTTTCTCTTTTATTATTATATCATAATACATTTATTTACATTGCCATAACATTCTTAATACTTAATACACAGTAGTAGATATTTTATATCTCATATAACAGCAGCAATTATTTAAAATAACAAAATGTTAACCAAATGTTTTAAATGTTATTTAAAATAACAGAATGACTTTTAGATACCAAACACTTAGTATGTAATTATAATATCTCACATGAAGATATATTATAACTGATTCTACCACCATATTCTAAATGTCTGTCTATTAAATTGTAAACCTGAGTAATCATAGTCATTGTTTGAGCTAGTTAAATCCTTTATAGTTAAGAATAAGGAATGGCTGATGTCTACTTAAATAATGTTCCCTTCTTAAATCTATATTTGTATTTATATTTTTGGAATTCTTAGTCAAATCGGATTTTTTTTTCTAACTAAGCCTGACCTGTTGCCATGACTAGGTATATGTCCACCATTCTGCAGACAAAGCTCAGACTGTTATGATGGGTATGGAATTTAGCTTTCTGTGAGTTTCTCTCTCTTTCTATTACTCTTTTAAACAAAGTTTCTAGACTTTATGACTAGAATTCTATTGGTAGAATAAACTAACTGAACAGTTGTTGTTCTTGTTGCTTTCCTCCTCCTCCTCCTGGTACTAGTGCAGGGAAGAAAAGTTGGCTAGTGAGAATTCAGGGTGAAGTGGGTGATATATAGGAGTTCAAGGACAAAACACAGATGGAAATCAGAGTGGCAGAGTGACGACCAGCAACCAGTGTACTGGGAGTTGGCTAGTCCAAAGTCAGGGTTTAAATACCCTATTTCTGCCTGGAGGGCAAAGATGTTAATGGCTCTCTAACAGAATAAACAGTGGAGTCTGGAGAGTGGATAATGGGGTCCATAATGTGCTAACAGTCTTAGCATTAGGTGACAAAGGACTGGTGGGGATCATGATAGCTCCTTGATTGCTGGGCAGGAAAGAGGATAAAGGAAAACTTTGCTAGGGAGTGGAAAGAGGGTTGATGATCATTAGTTTAGTTTTGAGTTCCAATGTGTCGTGTCTAGGGCAGAACAGACAATTAACAAGTGGCAGAGCAGGGCTTACTCATAAGGCTCGAGCACGGAAATGTCCAAACAGAATTCAGGTTCAGGAGCAAACAAATCCAAAGGGCAAATCCAAGGTGTAGTCAAACAGGCAGAGGTTCAAGGTGATCCAGATACAGGAGAACACAGTGCAGGGCTTCAAGACTGGAAAGATCAATTGCTGACCCTGATAGGTAAGGGCCAGCTGAAAGCCTTTTACCTACTGATGCTGTTACCACAGGTGTTATTTCATTAGGGCTTGTTTGTTAGTTAAATGCTCTGAGTGGCACAGCCCCTCTCTCTGACATTGTGTCTTTTGCATGGTAAGCATCTGTGTTGTTTCATCCTCTGATATTTGTTCCCCTTGCTAAAGCCCCTGCTGTTGTTTACTATCTTCTCCTGAGCAAGCTTCTGGGGAAACTCCTGCCTCTGGGGAAACTTCTGCCTCAGATTCAGAATCCTCCTCCTCATTGGCAGGGCCCCCAAGGTAGGGCATGACACGTGCCCTGTGTCTCTGGAGGTTGAGCCATTGATGGACATTTGCAAGTCCGTTGTTGCTGGTTTTCCCTGATGATTTCCTAGCTATGACCTGGCCACACCTTGAGTCTTGCCTGATCTAGTTTTTGCACATGTTGGCCAGTAATTTCTCTTAGCCAGCATGGCCATGCAGCCATAGCAGTGTGTAATTTATATTTATACCAATTAATATTTGTCAATTAAACCATATCACAGTGTGGGAGTGTATGGCCTGGTAATACATGCAGAACAATAAGCCTAAAGTAGAGATTCTTTGCTATGTGTGGAAGCCGTCCATGCAATTGGGAATTCATGAGGGGAGGAGTTCCTGAATGATGAGAATGATAAGAATGAGAGGGATGTTGGATGGACTGCCAACTGCATTTCTATCCATGCCTGGGCTGGGCTGGCAGCCAGGAGAAGCTGATAACACAGGTCAAGAAGTTCAGATAGCTAAGCAATTAGTCAGTTTACTTTAGAAAGAAAACACCCTTACAAATAAGAAGAAAATAATGATCCCAGCAATGTCCATAAATCAGTGGCAGGCAATATAAACACAAGTCAAAGGCAAAACAACAGGCAAGGGAAGCAAACAAAAGCACTCACAGGAGAAACGGTCAGTTAATTACTGACAAAAGCTGGAGGGGAAAGACAAAAGCTAGAGGGGAAAGGCTCAGTTCTTATAGGTTCTGAGATCAGCATAACTGGTACTTGATTAATTGGTGTTTGGCATAAATTTGCTGGCAGCAACTCAGGAGACTCTTCTGGTGTCTACACTGGGCAAAAGTAGGTATGGATAGGTCATTCTCCTTGTCAGAATGAGCAGGGCTCCCCACTGGGGCTGGCACTTCTGTCTCTGGGGTAGGTGGTAGTACTGTCTGCTCTGCAGGTTCTGCTATAACAGTCTCTGTACCAGGACTCAGAACAGGTTCTGCTGCCTCAGACTGAGTCTGAGTCTAGGTCCTGGAAGCCCATGACACCTTCTACTGCCTGAATATCTACAATTGCAAAGGGAACCTCATAGATCCTGCTCCCCTTCAGAATGTCTAGCACATATCAAATTTGTTTCCCTGAGAAGTTTCCAATTAAGATTATGCAGAGTTTGTTTCTTGAGGCAATACTTATGGAGACTAGAAGATATGAGAGAGAAAAGAAATTTAAGAGGCTACAGGGAGAATGAATGAATAAAAACAACAGCTAGGAGAGAGTATAAAGAACAGAACTTCAGTCAAGTGACCTTACATAATATTTATTGTATGCAGCAGCAGCCATGTGGCCAGAGAGAATAGATCGAGGGCCAGTATTCCAGTCCATGGCTGTGGAGCAGCTGACACACCTTGAGATGAGATGCCCTACATTTATTAGCCCCTTTCTGCATCCTACCTCTTCTTGGTGCTGGGGTGCGGTGCTTGCCCGAGCAGCCTCTTGTGAGAGGCTCTCGCTTCCCTGGTTCTTCAGCTCTGCACAAGTTTCCTGCTCATGCAAGAGCCTGCCTCTTCCTTTCGCAGTGCAGCCTGGGATCTTCCAAGGCTGCACTGAGACAGAAAGCTCGACTGGCCTGGCTTCTGAGACTCCGCACACAAGGTAAATGTGTGCAGGGCCCGGGAGCAATGTGCGATAGTGCAGCATTTTCGGCTGAAAGCCAAAAATGCAAAGGTGCGTGATCATTGCCTGTCGGCCCCTGGAGCCTTGCGTGATTGTGAGGACATCATACAGATTGCTCCTCGCAATCGCGCAAGGCCCCAGGCCTTCTTTTGCATGGGAGATGCCATGCGAAAAGGGCCTTAGTGTTTGATTGATTTACTGGATTCCATCACCTCCTTTTTTTTTTTTTTTTAAGAGACTGACTTTGGATGATTGCCTGAATTATTATTTTCTTTCATGGATTATCACAGAGGATTCCTCCAGCAATACATTTGGGTTCAGATGGTTCAAACATTACCATGACCAGGACAAAACAGAGCATGTCATATCCGCATGTGGATTTGGGCCCAAAAGAACAAGGAAACATATTGGTGCCTGGAGAACAAGTTGTAAGCAAACAAAATGTGTGACATTCCAAAGTGCCATTCCTGAAGAAAGGGTATGTCAGTTAAGGCTTCAGTCTTAGCTTCAGCATTTCTGGTTATGTTGAGCTTGAGTCAATTCCATCAAATTCATCACAGATGTACACAACACACATTTTTGTACACATGGGACTCTCACTTCCACACTTTCAAGTGATTTTGTTTTGTTTTGTTTACATTCTTTCCTCTATCTCACTTTTCTCTGGACAGATTCTCCACTTCATATCCCAACTATTTGCTAGATGTGTCCATGTCCCATGTGTCCAGCACATAACTTGTGATCAAAGATGGTCTATAGAAGCTGGCAGTCAATAAAATACTCTATAGCAGTCAGAAATTAATTTGGGCAAAAAGAATAATTTTACATGCCTCTATGGCACGCACACCATCATACTAATCAAGTAGGTTTGTGGCTTTAACAGCTCTGTGATGGGTATTTCACAAACCATGTCCTGAATTCGTGGCTGTTTAAGCCTTTTTAAAACAATGAAATTCCTCCATTTATCTCTCTCCACTCCTTCTGCTTTAAAAATCATAAATCTATAGAGAAGCTGCAGTACAAATGAGACTTCAAATAATATTTAATAGGGCATTTCTGTTTAATCATGCCTTTCAGGATTTTTCTGGAGTTCCTGCAGAGTCAATCGAATGAAGCTGAGCTTTTTCGATATATAGCTGAAGCCTTAGGAGAGCTGCCTTCTGCACTCAGAGTAATACAGATTTTAGCAAAATTGATTACAGCAGAGGAATTCAGAAATGTAAGCTATTAGTTCTTGTTCTGGGGCTGGATTTTCACTTACTGGAGCTGAATTTGCTCTCCATTTCCTAGGAGATCTTTTCTAGGACAGCAGAAGTTGAAATGGAGCCTTCTGCTGCATGATTGAAATGGTTTGCTGTATAACAGAATCACACTCATTTTTCTCCAAGGGGATGAAAATTCCCCTCAAATTAAAGCAGAAAATATATATTCTAGCACAGTAGTTCAGGGCCTAGCTCTGTTGCTAAGACTATACATCAGAATGTTCTGATGATCACCTAATGTGAAGCCTTGTAAAGGATACAGACTCTTCTATGTAATTCCATTTAGATATGTTTCAGGTTTTCTTTCAGCCCACACTTCACAGCAAACTGATCTGATCTTTGTTTCCTTGGGTTAATATGGATATCGGAATGAAGTTATTGGTTTGGGTTTTCTGCTTTCTCACATTTTATGGAGAGTCTGTGTGTGTGTGTGTGTGTGTGTGTGTAGTATATATTTTGAAAGAAAACACATTTCAAAGGCATCTTTCAGGAGAAAATACATTTAGAAATGCACAGATTGTGAAATAACTTTACGGAGTGGGAGAAAGCATTCTCTTTATTATCATTCTTGCATACAACAACAACTACAATGACAACAAATTATCATTAGTGTGACCATATCTGAAAATGTATCTCAAACCACTGTGTTTCTGTTCTACACATATTATTTTCTGCACACAAAATGCTGTTTCCTGTGCAACAAAATTAAAATAAAATGATAAAAATGCTGTTTCCTGTGCAAAACAAATGTGTGAATTTCATATAAAATAAATCTAGAATTGCTAAAAGTCTTTGAAAATTATGTTGTTTTCAAAAACTTTCTTGTAGTGGGAAGAAAATTATTAAAATTGATCATTGCTTCCTTCGAGGAAAAGAAACTTGATGAAGAATTACAAACTAGGCTTCACTTACATGAATGATGTTTGATGAGAATGTCCTTTTGGGATGTAATTCTTCACTAATTTCATTTTCAAATGAAGAAACAAGCAATTTTACCAATATGGGAAATTGTCTTTAGTATTTGCAGTTTAAGACTTATTCTATGCATATTTTGTACTTGTTTTTTTTTTCTCTCTTCCCGAAAATTCATTTTCTTTCTCAGAAAATAATCTCTGTGTAGAACTGGAATGGGATGGCATTTATAGTGAGAGCAGATGTAGCAAAAGCAGTCAAAAGATACAACATAAAGTCTGAATGAATAATTTCAATAAGACTTCAGGGAAAACACATCAATATAAACATGATCAAAGTTTATGCTCCAACTAGGTAGAAGAAAAAGAAATTAAAGATTCTACATGGGAGTCCAGGAGGAAATTGATCACACACCAAAATGGGCCTTGTTAATCATAGGTGACTAGAATCCAAATATAGGAAACAGAGCAGAATCAACGATTACAGGAAAATTTGGCCTAGGATGAAGAAATGAAGCAGGAGAACCTCTGGTTGAATTTTGTGAGGCCAACAGTTTGTTCATTGCAAACACATTCTTCAATCAACCCAAGAGGTGACTGTATACATGGATATCACCTAGTGGCCAATATAAAAATCAAATGGACTACATAATTGGAAGCAGAAGATGGAGAAGCTCCATTGTCTCTGTAAAAACAAGACAAGGAGCAGATTGTGGCACAGACCATGAACTACTAATTTCAAAAACTGGAGTAAGGCTAAAGAAGGACACTAAACCATCAACTGTCATACCAAACATGAAAAAACATGAAAAACCTTCTCACAGAATTTAAAGATACTGTGTGTGTGTGTGTGTGTGTGTGTGTGTGTGCGTGCACACTATTAAGTCTCATTGACCAGGGCAAGGAACATTGTCAGAGAGGAATGCAAAAAAGATACTTTCTACACTGACAAAGAAAGAAAGACCTCAACGGGTGACGGATCAAACTAATTAAGCAGTTAAGGAAAGATGAAGAACAAAAGATGACAGAAATAGAGTCAGAAACCTGCATGCAATTGTTCAGTGATTTGTGTGCAGAGACAACTATGATAATCAATGCAGAGAAATAGAAAATAACAACAAAAATGGTAGGACAGGATTCATTTATCCAAGACATCCACAAGATCTGAGAATTAAAGTGGAATTTAAATGATGAGTAAGGATGATCTATGACCAGAAGGGAACATATTACATAACTAAGTAGAAATAAAAAGATGATGGAACCAGTGCATGGAAGAACTATACAAAAGAGATGAAAGGGAGATAGATTCATTCAAGGAAGAACCATATGAAGACAAACCTCCAGCGTAAGAAAAGGAAGTGGAAGTTGCACTCTAAGCACATGGGAGAAACAAATCATCAGGAACAGATGGCAGGCATTCCAATACTGCTGCTTCAGACTACAGAGACAGAGTTTACTCTAGTTCTAATGAAAATCTGCCAGCAAGTATGGAAAACAAAAGAAGACCCACAGACTGGAAATGTTCAAGATACATTCCAATCTTCAAGAAAGACAACACCAGGAACTGCAGGATCATTGCATTCATTTTCTGTGCAAGCAAAGTGATGCTCAGGAGGCCAGCATCAGGACAGAATATAGAAAAAAGAAATGGTCTCCAATTTGCAAGGGGGACAGGCAAGGCTGCGTTTTATCATTCTAACTGTTGAAGTTGTATGCTGAACGTATCATACATAAAGAAGGATTAGACTGAGAGGGAGGAAAAGAAACATTAAAAATTTAAGAGATATAGATGTCACCATACTACTAGCAGAAAGCAGCAAAGACCTGGAACAATTGCTAAAGAAAGTCACGGAAGAAAGTACAAGGCAGTGGAACATTAAGAAAACAAAAATAATGACCAGAGATGATTTATATAACTTTAAGGTAGGTGATGAAGATATTGAAATCGTTCAAGATTTTCCATACCTTGTCTCAGAATGGAGACTACAGTCAAGAAATCAGAATAAGACCAGGACTTGGAAAGCCAGGCTATGAAGGAACTAGACAAGATCCTAAAGTATAAAGGTATGCCATTGGATACTAAATTTAGGATTGTCCATGCCAATGTATTTCCAGTTTCTACATATGATTGTGAAAGCTGGAGAGTGAAGAAAACTGATAGGAAGAAAATCAACTCATTTGAATTGAGATATTGGAGAAAAGTTCTACTGATACCATGGAATGTTAAAAAGACAAACAAATAGGTCCTAGAGCAAATTGGACCTGAACCATCCCTTGGCTTCTAGGTAGTAGAAGGCAGTTGGAAAAAAAGAAGACCACATTACAGATAAATGGACTCAATCAGGGGAGAACATCCCTGAATCTACAAGACCTGAACAGGGATGTTGATGATCAGGTAACTTGGATGTATCTCATTCATAGGGCCACCGTAAGTTGAGGTCAACTTGAGGGCAGTTAACAAGAACAAAGAAACATCATTTTCTATGCAGAAAATGCTGTTTTCTATACAAACACATACACACAAATTTTGCACAAAGTAAGCCTTAAACTACAAAGATTCTCATCCATACAGGATTCTTCTCATAAGGGTTTCCTGACAGTCCAGAATATGTACCCAGACCAGCATGGTGTTGGATGCTGCAGGGGAGGGTACTGCTTTGATACTCTCCATGGCAGAGACCAGAGTATAGTACAGGGTGGTGGTGGTACTTAGTTCTGGTGTGCAGCACATGAAAGCGGTGGGGTGTTGGACTCTAAATTGCCTGTCTGGTCCTTCATGTGCCTCTTTAATTGCCTTTACTTGATCTACTGCCTGCTTTCATTATAGTGTGAGTTTGCTGGTCTCTTCCCCATATCGTATTTGGGGGACTTAGACAATTGGCTTGGGTGGTGTTTTAAGCATGTTGTCATTGTACAAGTAACAGGGGGAAAATATAAGACTTTAGTATATACCTTTGGCACCCTTTTGGGATAGGTCGTATTCTGGAACTCCATCTGTAGGGTTCTGTGGCCTAGGGGGTGGGGAAGGATGCTACCCCTTTAGGTTACTCTGGGATTCAGGCTCTCACTTGTTGTGATAACTGAAGCCCCTGTCAGAGCTGCTGATGACAAGCAGCAGCTGTTGGTCCCTGTGGCTTTGGCTGGAGATGAGTCCTGCAGCTCAAGAGCTCCCCCTGCTGCCATGGACCAAGCAGGCTTGGACGTTCCTCTGCCTGCTCCTTTAGGGCAACAGGGATCCGATTCTGAAGATGCTTTGGAGCCTGTGTCAATCAGCCCACAAACAAGGCGGAGACTCAAGAGAGCTGAGCAAAGGGAGGCTTCCTTGATTAAGTTCAAGAAGCAGTGACTAGCCACACCTGTGTCTTGGGCTATATAACTGCCTGCCTGGAAGCTTTCCTTTGCTTGTGGCAAACTTTCTACAAGCCCTCTCCTTGCTTCCAGCACCTGGCTCCTGATACCTTGGATTGATCTCTTGGCTCCAGACCCCTGGCTTTTGGAACTCTGACTTAGGTAAATAGACTTCCCTTAGGTAAGTGCTTCCTTGACTCTTCCCAGCAGGACTCTGCTAGCTCTCCAGGCTGTCTCGCCACCTGGGTCTCTGACCCTGACACTTGTAGAGTTCTGTGGTTTGGGTTGGAGTCCTCTGGGTTCCCTTCCAATAATAGCTGGCTGGAGAGCAACCCACTTTTTAGATTGCCTTCAGGGCTCAGGTGTGTTTCCCAAGAGAAATGTAAGAGACTGACACCTGGCCTTAGCTGGAGCTACATCAGGTTGTTCCTTCCAGCATCCATTTCCAGGCCAAAACAACTTAAATTGGTTAGATAAAATAACATGGCCCTTATTTAACTTAAATTTCTGTGTCTGGTTTCATTATTCCATGGTTGGTTATCAAACACATTCTTTTTTCATTTTTGAACATGCTTTCTATCCCTAAGTGTTCTTAAGAGATGACATATCAGGAATTAGGTCCATCTTTCCAATTTATCTCTGTTGTAGTTCAGACCATGCTTCTCATCTCTCCCCCTCTACAAAGAATCTGATGTGCTGTCTCTTTGGGTTCTTATTCCATTCCCTGTCACATTGCTTCATCCTTCCTTGAATCAACCCACTCATAAAGTCAGTTTGCAATACATCCATTGTAGCATTGTCATGGAATGGGTCAGTGTGTGATCCAATCACTTGCCCATTTGCACTTGCCTGGTCCTAGGGAGCAACTTTTTCTTTACAGGGTGACCTGGTAGGAAGTCTAACAGTGAGAAAAAGTGAGGCAGGTAGTGGACAGTATGTCTGCTAGAATTAAAGAGTTGGCAAGATATTGGACACAAACAGATGTTAAATATCCAAAAACTTTTCTGTCCAGAATTGCCAACAAGTCTGGACTAAAGTAAAATTGTGTTAAGAGCACACATACCTCAATAATGTGTTCACTGAATTCAGTAGGAATGCTAGCCACTTCCATAGCATGTTCCAGAGTACAAAGCAACTCTAGTACATTATTTGCCTTTCAAACAATTCTGCATGGAAGGGGAACATTATTATCACCCCCAAATTGCAGACAGGACCCCTAGAGAAGAGGCAATGACTTGCTTAGAAATACCATGCCTGATGACTGCAGTGAGATTTGAACTAGCAACATTCTGGTTCATAGCTCAGCCATTAAATCACACCGCCAGACTAGTTCTAAATTAAGGCATATTTAGAGGTTCTTCCCTGAGAAAAAGATCTGAAGGATTTTGTGGAAATCAAAAGGAAGCTTTGACAAAGAGTAGCAAAAGTGCCCAATGGGGTTCCACACAATCCCTGCCTGCTGCAGGGATGATATGAAAGGTAGGCAGAATATGTGGTGATAAGAGAATTAGGGTGATGGGTCAGCTGCTTAGCACTCTGAATTTGCATGATGATTTCGTTTGGGGTCAAAAAACTTTATTCTGCAGGTCTAATTGATAAGCTTCCCTCAAGGCTTCTCACCTTTTCCTGCACTGTCTACCTTGATTCATTTATCCAAGACATCCAGATTGTTTATTGAACAATTTCTTTGCCTGAGGACAACTATTCCCATAGTCAACTTTGTTCATGCCTTCTTGACTGTGGCATAGTATGGTCAATAACGGAATACAGAAATCAGATAGATCTTTCATTCAGTTTACTTGGCTCCATTTTCAAAAAAGTTTAGGTAGACTAGGTTTTTAAAAAGGAATGCAAAAAGGAACTTAGGAGATCTTTTCTCCAGAATTAAGCGTCTTTGCATAGGCTATCTACATTTTTTATGTTTTTTTTTAGTTTTATACAGTTTTTCATTTATATCAGGAGAACAATATTCAGCAATCTGATTGTATAATACAACTTCAGAAGAAAAAAAACAAGGTTAAATACTTCAAAAACACCCTAAAAATTGTGGAATATTAATTTTCCTAACAAATTTACTAAAATACCGTTGAAAAGACAACAGCCAATGTCCCCATTAATCCCTGTTGGTAGAATCATAACACTCTCCAGTGTTACACAAATAAATAAGTTTTATTGGTCTATAAATGAACTCGTATTTTTCAATTTCCTGTTTCCCAAACCTCTAACAATATATAATTTTCAATAAAGCCAAATACTGCCAAAGTATAATTAGCTGCTGCTTGACTAATGAAATTTTCTTCAGTGCAATCAAGAACTTTGCAATGTTTACTAAGTTACACACTATTTCTAGGTAGGAGTAGAATTGTCAAATTCCATTCTACAGAGTTTTGATAGGAAACAGAATGAAATTATTCAGTTGTAGTAAAACTTGAGAATGTATGCCAAAATGGCTTCTATGGTTCTCTGCATGCATGAACAAAGAGGACAAGTGTGACCGAAGGTATGACATGATCGTCTTTTATCAGGTGACAACTGGGTAGTTCTACTGACCCTTAGCTAGGTCACAGATCTATGGGATTTTATAGGGGTCTAGTGATCCCATACTTGCTACCAGAGGAAGGGCTGCCCTGAAGACTTCATATTACAAAACTGTTAGGCAACACATTTTGGCCTCATGTGACTTTATTACCTAGTGGACAAACGAATGAGTTTATTTCTGCAATGAGTGAAAACTATTACATTATTTATCCTTGAATGTCAGGATCAAGGATTTCACTCTCTGTGTTGCTTCTAAGAATAGGAGCTGAACCGATGAATTCAGATTGAATGAAAGGAAATTTTAAACAAACATTTGGAGGGATCTCCTGATTATATGAGCCATTTAACAATGGAATGGGCTATGTAGTAAGAGGGTGGACTCTCCATTGGACATCCATCTGTCATAATTATGGATTCCTGCACTGACAAGGTGTTAAACTAGATGACCCTTGGGATACATTCCAGCTCCACAATTCTATGATTTTATGTTCCCCCCTCTATTCAATGGGAAGACCCCTGTGTTTGCTATTTGCCTCCTGTTTGACTACTCTGGTGCTTGAACTGTACATATTCATGCAGTTTGAACTTTTATCTCTTCTTTTTTAATTAACACAAAAACTTCATGACCATTGCTACCTGAAAGATTGTTGAAATGCAAACCAGATCCTTGAGGGTTTATATCTCTTGAATGAGCCACTCTTGAAACATCTTTCCTTCCTTTTCTTCTGTTTAGAATTCTTATGGTAGTACATTACCATCAAAGTAATACATATAAATCTTTGTAATTGCTATCAGTACATGTGAACCCACTGCTGTGCCATCTGTCCGCATGTTGCACTCATTGTTACAGATGAGGCAGTCTGAACTCAGGCAGCTTGGCTAGTTAGCTAGAGAGTAAAGTCTTTATGATGGCAGCTATTAGGTGAGTAAACTAATTATACAGGGCAGCAAAAATGTGCACTTCGTATTTCACAAATAGGATGTATGCTGCCTTAGATCAAATAGCATATACCAAGCTTCTGAAGAATACTTTTATAGCACTGTCCCTTAAAACACTGCTTAGTTGTTACAGTTCCATTAGGAAAAGGCATAAACAGCACATTAATATCTAATTATAAGCTCATTTTTCAATTATACTTTTTAAAAAGATAAAAGTCAGAAGAACCTGTTTGACAAAATGTCAGATAAACAGTGGATTATTGTTGAGAGTGGCAACATTTGCATGCTTAATTAACTGGCTAGTTAGTTTGCATGTTTATTGTAGGCATAGGGGGGACTGCATAGAGTAAACTTCATGTTGTTTGGTCAACACCCACTTCCCCTTTCATGTTCTCTTCCTCTCCCCTTTTTTGTTCTTCTGCTTCCCTGCAAGCATATGGTCTCCGATCCTGTGGCAAGCATGCTTCTCTGTAAGCATGTGACTGCTTATTTTCTTCTTATCTTTCTTCAAGAATTTGAACCTGTGTAAACTATACACCAGATTATGTGAATAAATCCTTTTACAAACTGTTTGTTTTTATTTTGAGCTAGATTAAATGTATCTGGGGTGGAGATGATGAAGTGGGACTGGTGATTTGTTCAACTTCCGACTGTGCATTACAGAATACTCTGCTGGTTGGGAGACTTATCACTAAAAAAATCTCTACATTCCCCAACAGTTATGAAATAATTAACACTCAAAAAGTCATGCTAATTGTTTCAAGAGTAAACATATAAATAAATCAATTAAACAGATCCACTTGGGCTTTGAATGTATGTTGGAAATGGGAGCAACAAGTAGGGACATTTTATAGTATGTGGTGGACTTGTGAGAAAGCTAAAGAATTTTGGAGACACATACATAGCCTAATACAGAAAATTTTGAAGATTAATATACAATTGAAACCTGAACTATATTCACTGGGACTGTTGGATGACCCAATGGAGATGAGACAAGGAAGAGAACTATAATATATGACTACAGCAGCAAGATTAATGTACATATAGAAATGGAAAAGTACTGTAATTCCCACAAACAGAGACTGGTTGTTGAAATTGATTTATCTAGCTAGAATGAACAAACTATCAAAATTGATTAATGGAAAAGTCATTTGCTACAAGCCCGTACAACCCTATTTATTGCACGATATGGTTTAATTGCCAAAATATTTAATTGCCATGAAATACAAATTATATCCTGCTATGACTCGGAAGATTGCTGGCAAAGACGAACTGGCTGCACCATTGCATCACAAAACTAGGTCAGAACAGCAGAAATATAAGATATGTAGATTAGTTCCTGCAGTATTTCTCTAGCTGTCTTTTCCACTGTAAAGACTGCTCTGCTACTACTGTTAGGATGTTTTAATGTTCCTATATAAGCCACTTATTATAGTTACTACTTGTTCAGAGCGATCAGGCCGGTGTCCTGAAAATGTTAGGTTTTGAAGAGTTCTGCACAGATTTGTGGTGTACCATTGTACTTACTTAATTTGTCATTGTTTATTACAACATTGGTGCCCTCAGTCTAAAAAGTTCCAGTTTTCACCTTACCACTCCAATCTGCTGTGCAGATTATTGCAATAGTCAATATTTTGCCACAGTGACTTTTCCTAGTTCTTCTTAAGAAAATGTTGCCTATTCCTTTGATACAGAAAACATGTTTCATTTTAAGGTATGGTTCTTAACAGTAAGCATTTTTGTGTCTAAAGTGTTGTATAAACATATGTATTTTACAAATAAATATTACTTGGATGAAAAAAAAAAAACTAGGTCAGAATGGGACCTCATCAGGGAATCCCTGGACGATAGACTTGCAGGTGTCCCTCAATGGCTTGACTTTTAGAAACCATAATGCCCAAAACTGCTTCCACAGAATGACTAATTGTCTTCGACCTTCTCCCTTTGTCCATAGAAACTTTCCTTTTGTCCTCTCACCTGTATCACCATTAAGGAGCTAAAATGATTCTCATAAGTCATTTGTTACCTAATGCTAAAGCCATTAGCTTATCCCCGACCCCATTGTCCACTCTGCAAACTCCATTGTCTACAGTGCCAGAGAGCTATTTCCCTCTCAGGATGGAAAAAGTCTATTTAAACCCTGGCCAGATAGCTCAGAGTATTTTTGGCATATTGGCCATCTCCCTGCTACTCCAGTTCCCATTCTGGTACTACCCCTGGACCATTGGTCTGAGCCACAGTACCTTCTTTCTTTGCTTCCGGATAGGTAAATATCACCCATGTCACTCTTGCAATCCAAACCTTTCCTCAATTTTCCTTTAAGTAGCCATGTGTGATTGAGAGACTGCTTGGATCTTGTGTGTGTGTGTGTGTGTTAATTCCACAACAAAACAAATATACTTACTTTTGAATCTCCAGCTGTTTTTTAACTGCATGAGTATTAGTATACTCAGATGTGAAAGATCCTGTAAGGTTACCCCACTGTCTTGCAGGCCTCCTTTTTTAGCTAATATTCCCCGTTGTTTCACAGGGACACTGGCACCCCTGAGTTACCCACATTTTGGGGTAACACATTGATGTCACTTTTGAAAGATTGGGAACCTTTGCTTGCATTTTGGAAGAAAACTGGTTATTAGGTTTGCCTAACTCGAAGAAGTGTATGAATAGGGTATGATCAAACAAGTTATCTTATATAGTAAAATTTAATAATTGTTAGGAAAGATGGAAGTCAATATTAATTGTCCTTTTTTCCTCTATATTTGTTTCTTTTTTCCTTTTCCTTTTTTCTTTTGTTTGTTTTTCTACGCCTATTGAAAAGTTTTTAATGACAATATAAAAAAATAAATCAGATCAACTTTTTTTTACATGAGTGGCAGGTGCTCTCTTAACAGATATATATGGTACATTGTGTCTGCTGACACATCACATCTATCCCACAAGTAACATACTCATAGATTCATTGCAAAGAATATAAATGTCATACATACACATAAAGAAACACACACATATTTGTAATGAATATAGGAGGAATATAGAAAACAGCTCACTATTATTTAAAATCACAATGCAACTTCAAAGCTATATCTGCTTAGAAACAGAATAAAAACAGAAGCACAGAAACAAAGGTCATAGATAAAATAACCTTTAAACAACAACAACAAAAAGTCACTTAACAGGAAAAACCTGTGAGAACTGAAATGACCTCAGCATCCAGCAAAAGGTATTCAGAAATACAACAAGGAGCTTCACAACAAATTTTGGGTGCTAAAGTTTTCCCACATTCTCTAGTATCCTAATAAGAAGTGGAATTTCCTATTAACTGTAACACTTTCAGAAGAAAAAAAAAAGATGGCGTAGCGAGTGGTTGTCGCCTCGCACAGCTGTGAGATTGACGACTGGCGTGCGAGATCGTTTGCCTGTTTCGGTAGAAAGAAAGGGGGCAATTTATTCCCTCGGAAGAGGGAATTTGGAGGGGCTCCAATTTAGACTGGGTTCGGCACTCAGTCCCCAAGAAACTTCCAAGAGAAGTGGGGCACGGAATCAGCCGATGGGTCGAGGAGCTACCAGATCTTGGGCAACCACCGGGACGTGGTAATGACTACGCCATGAACCGCCTGACAAGTAGAGGGAAATATAACAAGTAAGTCTTAAAGTTTTCGCTGAAACTCAAGAAACCAAGGAAAATCCCCTTCTCACCAACATCACCTGTTTAAAAATGTAATCAAAAGTGAAAGAAGAAACAGTTTTAATTTACTTTGGCTAGTCGTCATAATACTGGACACTCTAAATTTATATGTATAAGACTATCCCGAATGGGAGAATCCTTTGAACAGTAAAAAGAACTATTTAATAGAAAAGATTGGTGTTGGATGATCTGGATTGTACATTTATAAATTTGTAATCTTGGAAAATCGTATAGTTGGTTTCAAGGACTCTGGCTATTAGTATATAACTCGGATAGTTGGAGACAGTTGGAGATAGAACGATTTAACTTGGGGCTTTAACCGGAATCTTTTGAAGATACTTGAGAATCTACTGGGACAGTTGTAATAAGGACAGAGGTAGAAGAAATAAAAGAAATAAAATAAAAGAAATAAGTTTCAACTCATATAAGATATCTTCAAGAATTAAGGACAGTGGATAAGGATTACTGTGGCACCGATTCAAGCTTGGAATATAAGGAAGACCACGGAAGCTGGATCGGGACTACATAAATAGGAAGGCTTTGGATTAAATACATATTATTCATGACTTTGAACTATAAACTGTACATCCTTTTGTAATAACGACGGTGGAGAATATCAGATAAAGGATAAAGAAATCTGGAAGAGAAGAGATAGCAGCTGAAGGAGAAAGAAGAGAAAGAAGTAGAAGGAGAAAAGAGATAGCAGGAGACGAGATAGCCAAAGTTTCTGAGACGTTGAAACAGTGACATACTGGGAGTCGAAGAGAAAGCGGCTTGAGAGGAAGAAGAGGGGGGAAAGTAACAAAGTTTGTTAAATATACTTATTATAAAATAGTATTTGTTTGCCTATCTACTTGAAGAATATATAGATGCCTAATCTGTATCTGTTCATAGCGGTTTGGTTAAGATTGTGTTAAGCGTGGGAATGGTATTAGATACACCTTTTAAGAGGGGATACTCGATAGGTAATAGCCTATTTATCTATTAAGATACTCTCCTGGTTAGTACTGAGGGGTTTTTTTCTTCACTATTTCCTTTCCTCGGCCCTAATATTATTACATATTATTTATTATCTGTTGAAGTATTGACCGTGGGGTTCAGCGTTCATTGAAGGGATCTTTTGGTTTATTTAGTTTGATAAGTGGGAAGCTCATTTAGATGTGTAACCTCATCTGCTGCTGTACCTTGTGCAAGCTAAACGTCTGGCATTGAGCTGAAGATAACTCTCAAGGACAATAGATAGTAACAGCTGGTAAGTTCATTGTTTACATTTCTTCATGTTAGTAGCTGAAATATACGGTATTAACTCTTTAAATACAGGATAAAAGGAAGCTCTAGTTATAAAATAAGAATATAGCACCATCTAGTGGAAATAGGGAGCAGGGTTCAAAAATTTTTTAAGGGTTTCAGTAACATACGTTCAATGTAATATTAGTAGCATATAAGATCCATATGAAATAAGTATATTAAATACACACATACATTTATATTTATAATAGGTAGATAAAATATATTAAGATTCACACTAAGATCTAGCTTTGAAAAAACTCACAACTGTTAATTGAATATTAATTAAACGTTCTAATTTCAATTGATTTGACCTATATAGGCTAGGTTGGAAAAAATATTGGTACAGTAGGTTCATATACATTGATTGTTCAAAATAGTTAATAATTTAATATCTTATATTTAACATCTAATAAATTTATTGAAGCTTAAATATTTAATATTTAATCTCTAACGTAATACTTAATAAATTCACACTAATTTAAATAAGCCAGGTTGATCAATTGAGGAATAATTATTAGCAAACTATATCTGAGCTAGGAATTTCATTTCTTTCTTTGACTCACTTCTAAAATTATATACACTTTATAAAACGAAGATTAAACTTCAAGTGAAGAGGATCAAGAATTAGTAATAACCAGAAGATGGCAGCAGGAAGAAGGAAAGTTGTGCAAACACAAATACATACACTGTCACAAAGAAGGGCTTCAAGAGAAATGGACCCGAACCAACTACTACTAGAAGAAGTTAAGAAAATAAGATTGGACATGCGTTTAGAGATGAAAGAACTCACGATGGAAGTGAAGAAAGAAGTAAAAGAAATGAAGAAAGAAATGGAAAACTTGGCATATAGACTGGAAACTACCACAAAAGATGTGAGAAATATGAATAAAAACGTAGAAGAAGTGAAGGCAAAAACAAAGGTTTTGGAGAAAAGAACAGGCGACTTAGAAGGTATGATAGAACAAACAGAAAGGCAGAACACACTTCCAGAAATGAAATATAGAGAGAAGTGTATAAAGATTAGATGACTGGAAGAATCAGAAGAGGAGGATCTATACAACAGAGTCATCCCAGCTCTGGCTGGATTTTTAGACTGGCCAATGGAACAAATGAACATTGAAATTGATTGGATTTTCAGAATCAATTCGTTAATTGATCGTAAAAGGAAGGTACCCAGAGACATTGTTGTGTATCTGGTACGTGAAAGAGTAAAGGAAATGATCATTCAACAAAGCTACACAAATAAACTGGTCATTGAAGGAACAGAACTGAAAATCTTTAAAGTCATTCCATCGCAAGTGTTGAAGAAAAGAAAAGACTATAACTTCTTAATACAAGAATTGAAGAGGAATGGAATTTCATACAGATGGGGGAAATTTGAAGGGGTAACATTTACCCATAACCAAAGAAGATATGTAATTAACTCAGTCTTTAAAGCTGAAGAGTTCCTGAAAAGATTTAATGAAGATGATAAGAAAAAACAGGGGAAGGATCACAAGCTGGAGGAGAAGAAAGATGAGAAAAGAAGGAAGACACCTGGTAGAGAAAGGAAGGATGATCGAAAGACAGCTATGGCAAGATCTGAAGGACTTTCAGAAGAACGCTTTGAACAGAAACATTGAGAACAAGAAGAGGAACAGGATCATCGAGAACAAGAAGAGGAGCAAGAAATAACAGAGCAGGAGCAGGAACAGGAACAAGAAGAGACTGAACAAGAAGGAGGGGAAGAGACTTCATCGGAGTCAGAGATAATAGAATAGAATAAAAAATTAGAGCAGAATGAAGGTAAAATTACTATTGTGGAATATCAGAGGATTAAATTCAATAATAAAAAGGAAAAGGATTTTTCATTATTTAGAAAAACAAAAGAGTGACATCTACTGTATACAGGAAACCCATATAACAAGAAAAGAAAAACAAGTATTAAACAACACTAAATTAGGAAACGTACTCTCCTCAGGAATAGAAAAAAAGAAAAGGGGGGTGGCCCTATATGTGAATCCTAAATATGACGCGAGAGAAGTGATAAATGATGATCATGGAAGATACGTAGGGGTTGAGATTAATATGTTAAGCATGAAAGTACTGCTGGTGGGGCTATATGCCCCGCTAGAAAATAAAAACAAATTTTATGAGAAACTACTAGGAAAAATAAGAAGTTGAGTGTCAAAATGTAATAATCATGGGAAACTGGAACGGTATTAGCCAACCAGAATTAGATAGGTCTATATCAAAGAGAAAAAAGAAGAATGCTGGAAAACTACCCAAAGCTTTTTTTGACCTGAAGGAAAATTTAACATTAGTAGACGTATGGAGAAGTTTATATGGGGAGCAAAAAGAATATACTTATTTCTCTGAAATATACAAAACCTGGTCAAGAATAGATATGATCTGGTGTACAAAACCAATAGTTAGACAATTACATAAAATGGAAACTTTGCCAAGGATCAGATCAGACCACGCCCCTCTGGTATTAATAATGGAAGATCAGAAATCAGAATATAGATGGAGAATAAATGAGAATTTATTGAAAGATAGGAAAATAATAGAAAAAGGTAAAAAAGTAATCGAAAGATATTTTGCAGAAAATCCGAACAAGGGTGTGCCTATTGAAACAGTGTGGGAGGCTGGGAAGGCTGTGATGCAGGGTTATTTAATACAACAGGATATAAAATTTAAAAAAGAGAAAAAGAAAAAAGAACAAGCCTTAACAAAGGAAATACAGCAATTAGAAAATAAATTAAAAACCTCTCCTGGAAATATAAAGATTATAGATCAAATAAAGATGTTACAAAAACAAGTATTAATTCAGGACACCCATGAAATTGAAAGAAACTTGAAATTTATAAAGCAAAAAAACCTCTTCTTTGCAAATAAAGCAAATAAGTGGTTGGCCTATAAAATTCGAAAAGAGAGAGAAAAGCGGCTGATATTTCAGATAAATGATAATAAGAGAACCTTGGTTAAACAGAAGGATATAAAGAAGGCCTTTGAAAGGTTTTATAGAAATTTATATGTAGATTCGGGAACATGTCAGTTCAAAAGAAGTAAGATAGAGAAGTACTTAAGTGAAGGGGAGATACCAGAAATTACCGATGAACAGAGACAACAATTAAATCAGGTTATAACTAAGGAAGAAATAGTGCAAGCCATTCAGAAACAAAAATCAGGGAAAGCGCCAGGGCCCGATGGCCTTACTGCGCTTTACTATAAAGTATTCCGTGAACAACTAATAAACCCACTGCCTGAGATAATGAATGGAATGACCAAAAATACGCGACCTGCATCGTGGGGAGAAGCTAACATCACTTTGATTCAAAAGGAGGGAAAAGACCCAAAAGAACTATGTAATTATAGACCCATCTCACTGTTAAATGTAGACTATAAAATATTTGCCACAGTATTAACAGACAGATTAAAGAAAATTATGCAGGCAATAATTCATACGGATCAGAATGGCTTTTTACCAGGTAGACTGCTAAAAAATAATATACGGACAGTGCTGAACGTAATATAACATTTGCATAAACATAATGAAAAGAAAATGGCACTGTGTTTTCTTGATGCTGAAAAAGCTTTTGAGAGATTAAATTGGGCTTTCCTAGAACAAACAATAAAAGCTATAAACCTGGGATCTCAATATACGGAATGGGTAATGGCTATATATAATGATCAAAAAGCTAGAATAATAGTAAATGGTGAAATAACACAAAGCATAAGGATAAGCAGAGGAGTAAGACAGGGTTGTCCCCTCGCTCCACTTTTATTTATATTAGTGTTAGAAATTTTCAATAATAAGCTAAGGCAAGAAAAACAAATCCAAGGGGTAAAAATTAAGAAACAAGAGTATAAAATCAGTGCTTGTGCGGATGATTTGGTAATCATTTTGGAAGATCCCCTATCTAGTATAGACATATTAATGAATAGATTGATGGAGTTTGGTACATTATCAGGCTATAAAATAAATAAGAAAAAGACAAAAATAATTGTCAAAAATATACAAGAGCAGGAAGAACAAGAACTAATAAACAAAACAGGTTTTATGACAGTGAAGAGGGTAAGATATCTTGGAATAAATATTACAAGGAATAATGTGGATCTATTTGATAATAACTACAAAAAGGTATGGTTGGAATTACGAGAGGAACTTAGAAGATGGGAAAAGATGGAATTATCATTAATGGGTAGAATATCTGCAGTTAAGATGAATTTACTCCCAAAAATAAAATTTTTGTTTCAAAATCTCCTGATAATCATGAATGAAAAACCCTTTAAAGAGTGGGATCAGGAATTGCGAAGATTTATATGGAAGGGAAAGCGACTGAGAATTAAAATTAAGGTATTAGAAGATAGTAAGGAAAGAGGGGGAATGAGATTACCCAATTTAAAATCGTACTATTATGCAAATTGTTTAGAGTGGATGACTGAATGGATAACTTTGAGAAATACCAGAATCTTAAATTTAGAAGGTGAAGATTTATATTTTGGATGGCATGCCTACATGTGGTATGGTTAATCATCCATAGACAAAGAATTTAGATCCCACTTCTTGAGAAAATCTCTGTTAACTGCATGGCTAAAATATAAAAGACAATTATATTTAAAAATCCCACTCTGGGTTTCAACCCATGAGGCCTTTTATAAAAGAGAAATTCCCAAGATAAACTCCTGGATTACTTATAAAGACATATTGAACATACACGGGGACAATATAAACTTTAAATCTAAAGATGAACTAAAGGCCCATGGATGGCAGACACATTGGCTATTATTTACAATTATTGGAAAGATATAAAAAGGACAGCGAAGCAGAGGGATTTGAAATTAGAGAAAGAGAGTTTGATAAGATATTAAAGCCAGGAGAAAAACATAAAATAAGCCAAATATATAGTATCTTACTTGTACTACAAAATGAGGCAGAAGTTGTTAAGAAGACTATGGTAAAATGGGCGCAAAATTTGAACCGTGTAATTACCATGGATTAGTGGGAAAATTCTTGGAGAAATACCTGGAAGTTATTAAAGCCATCTAGCTTGAGAGAAAATTATTATAAAATGCTTCATAGGTGGTATATCACCCCAGTCCAAATTTCAAAGATACAAAAGAATCAGAAAGACACCTGCTGGAAATGCGGTCTGAAAGGGACATTTTTTCATATATGGTGGCAATGCAAAGAAGCAAAAATTTTTTGGACAGGCATACATAACAAAATACAAGACACCATAAAAATAAAATTTTTATTATCTCCCAAAGTATATCTCCTTAATATGATAGAGGATTTACATATAAATAATTCAAAAAAGAAAATAATTTTATATATGATAACGGCCGCCAGACTATGTTATGCTCAGATGTGGAAGCAGAAAAGGCCCCCAAGGTTAGAAGACTGGTTATTGAAATTATTTGATGCGGTAGAAGCAGACATGATAATAGAGTCCTTGGAAGATAGAGAAAAAAAGAAAACTACTGAAGAATGGAAGACAATCTCTTCTCTCTGGGAAGCTTATTGGGGTAAGAATGCAACCATCTTTTTAGAACACTGATTTTTTATAGATTAATGAGTGTCTAGAAGGTGTGATGTCTTAACAATAATATGATAATATGATGAAAAAGAAGATAAGGAGGGAATAGAAAGGTGTAACATAATATTCTGATAAGCAACATGTAACACCATTATTAAAATAAATTTAAATGTATTAAATTGAGTTATTATAAATAGGACATTTGAGGTTATAGCATAATGTTTATATATATATGGGTTTTTTTGGTATTTAGAAGGAACATTACAGATAAGAGAGCATGTGTCTCTTGAGTTTTGGTGGGGGGGAATGACTAAGTGGGAGGAGGTGGTGGTATTATTATTATTATTAATATAGTTTTTAACATTCATGTAAGATAGAGAAAACTTGAAAACTACAAGAATATACTATAGAGAATATAGAAAAAAAATAAATTTTAGCAGAAGTATGCAACTTACATGCAACAGTATGCTATATACAATTATATAATTATATAATACTATATCAAATTACAATTCATGGAAATGACTCAAAACGGTTAATACCACCACATTTAGTTAACCGGGAATATATGTTTAATGTATTTCATTGTAATTTTGGTATTTAGTATTGTGTTTAAGTTTGTTTTGTTTCTGGTTTTGTTGTGAGTTATAGATTAGTTTATGTATTTGTGTTGTGTTATGTTATGCACTTGTGTTATGTATTGTGTGAAATCACTAATAAAAACAATTAAAAAAAATAACTAACACTTTCAGTTCTATTGGCTCCATAATCAAGTGCAAAAGGAATAGGGGCAAGATTTAGTTCTTATTCAAATGGTGTGCACAAATGACCCACTGAATTTGCTTTCAACTGTGCTTGCAGTGTGGCTGTGGAACATCTCCTCATTCTACACCATAAGCACAACTTCTGATTAGGGTGTAACGGATCAGGGCTACTGTTGATGCACACCCAGTTTCTGTCAATCCAGTGAAACATTTCCAGTTCTTTTGACAGATTTCCACTATTTTCTGATTATTCTCTAGCCCTCAAGGAAGGAGAAATTGTGGTGGGACTAATGGAAATCCACGATGGATAGAGTGGCTGCAAGCTGAATTTACTCATTACCGTGAACTGCAAGTAGAAATCTGGCCTACCTTCTCCCTCATCTGCTTGGTGTAGTTTTCTTAACCTGAAAGTGCAACCAGGAATGAAGGAGTGTTCCCTTGTGCTTTGAAATGCTTAACCAAATCTAAATGCTTTGAAATTAATAACCAAATCTAAATAAGGCGGGGGGGGGGAGAGACTAATACTAACAGGTAGTAAACAGAGATTACAAAGAAGAATACGAAAGAAATAATACTGATTTCTAACGCATCTATACATTTGGTAATTTAACATCTAGTATATATTCTATACAAAAGATGTACAGATGTCCATAAAAATGACCATTCTTCCCAGCGAACGTAAGACCTCTGCCTACATAGTCAGAAAACTACTGGGCAGGCTTTTCCCATAACAAGATGTGAGTGCTCACCAATGGGAGTGGATATCCCCATAGTCATGTGGGATAGGAGCTTTATAGAGAAGCAATTGGAATTTACTTGAGGTTGAATATGTTCTGCATATGTACACTTGACAATTTGGAAACTGGCTACCAACATCTTCCTACAATTCAAAACAGGAAGACATACAGGTGAGAATTAAAAGGTTTTCCCTTATTTCTCCCTGGTAGAGAAGAATCAACCAGATTTTACAAGCCTGTCCAAAAAACAAAAAACAACAACAACAAAAAAAACCCCTGTCTTTCACATCTGAGAGGACAACATATGTGAAACCATGCACCTACAACCCAAAGTGCTATTTTTAAAGAGAGAGGCTTTTTTTCTCTTCCCCAGGGACTGGAGATGGTACCCGCTTTGAGGAAGAAAGAAAACTATCCAGGTATAGAAAAGTTGTCCTGGCATTACCTCCTTGTTCTGCCTGATCCAGTTACTGCAAAACCAGAGGAAATTAGAGTAAGGGGTCCTTCTGGTCTTCAGCCATCCTATATGATGTCTGTTAGTTATAGTAACAATAGCATTTACAGTTGCAACATATCAATTGCTTCATAATGACACTTTGACAAACACAGTGTCACCTCAATTATTACACCCCAGTGTGTCATGCAAGGATCATTTCACTCACGTTGCACGTGGGACAGGAGTAGGGATAGAAGTGCCACTGTTATTCATTTTTTAGCCAAAAAAATGGGTTTCTCAGTAAACAGAAAAAAAAATAGTTGAGAAGATTAAACTGAAGATGAGAATTCTGTATAGTTTTTGCCTTTTATTGATATATTCCATAGTGAGTACTGGGCAAAGACAATTTGGAAATATTCGTCTTCTCCTGCAGTAGGGAGAAAACTGAAGAAATTACTCATCTTCATATGAGAAGACAGGTTAGTTGCATGTCAATATGCCTCTGCAGGAGGCTAGTGGTGAGAGAAAGGGGATTTTCCTAAAGCTACAAAGTGAAGTTTGTGCTGAGGTGGAAGGGGAATTAGGGATTTGACAGGTCATACTGTTTTTGGCTATTATGCCACATCAGATTTTATGATGAATTCTGAGTCATTTCACTGACTTGAAAGAAAAGCAGGTACAGCATTTTGTCTAGCATATTGCTGTGGTAAAGACCACACTCACAAACTACCAGAGAAGGGTAACAATGTTGACCTACCCTGGAGAATTATTGTAATGATTGTCATGTAATGTATGTGAAGTTACTCTTAGATGCATCTCTAAGTTACTCTTAGATGTCAGGCATTGTAGGTTGGTTCCCACAGGAGTAATGTACTGACTCGCATATGATCAAATACCACAGAGAGAACTTCCATATCCCTTCAAATCCCACTCTTTCCTACAAAGGCTGTACCCACATTTAGATACCCATCAGCAAAGCTCTTTGCATGGTGAATGAGTGGCTGTGTCAACATGATAGGAGTACAATTGCACCTGTTGTCGCACATTCTCCAGAAACTGACATAAGGAGCCATGTTGCCCCTTATACCAAATATTTAGCCATTCTAGCAGTCTATTTATCCTCCTTCAGAATTGCTTTAATTTTATTCTTATCTAATAGTCCAACTTTTGCCATGGCTGACTTCCTGCTGTTGGTGTATTTAAATTACTACTACTACTACTACTACTACTACTACTTACTACTACTACTATGCTGGTCTTGATCCTCTTAGCAATTTATCTGGCTGGTATTCTACTTTGGCTTACATCTTTGTAAATGGTATTATGCGTGCACAAAACTGAATTGAGTTTCAAAATGTTCATACTCATCTAGTGTCAGCTGTGATGTTTCAATGTACACAAATCCATTGTGCATGTCAGTGGAGTCGCTGATGTGCCATGTTCCAGTGTGCAATGAGCACTAATGCACATTGGAACACTCCCTGATGTGAATCTGGACACCAGCTGGGAGATGCCGGAGCACAACAGGAGTGCTAAATGTGCATCAGAAGTGCCCAATGTACATTAGAACATACTTTGCAATTCACTAGCAGGATTTCATTGCTTGCCTGCAATGCAGATCCAGATTTGTATAGTTATAAAACCTGGATGATAATGTAAGATCTTGGCCTTGCTTCTTAAAATCATTTTTAAATCCTTGACTTTTGTTTTGCATTTCCTTTGCACGTGTTTGTGTTCTTTCAATTTAACCTCATTTAGGCAAAACCTCCAGTTTCTGAAGGAAGCATTTTACCTCTATAAGAACTTCCTTCACCATGCTTATTGAGCCATTTCTGACTTTATACTTCCCTTTCTGAACTGTGGTATATATTTTTGTAAAGACACTAACTGAGGTGGTTCTGAGTAGGCTCCAGGAATCATAGAGAGATTTTACCCTTTTTTGCCTTTTCTCTAAACTCTCTTTTTACTGCCTCCCTCTTTTGGAGCTCAGTAGGACTGTGCTAGAGTTTTCTGTCGCTTTTCTGCTGACATATAGATTACATTGGATGACGTTATGGTCGTTATTTTTAATGTTTTTAATGTTCTTGGGTACAACCATTGCCATTAGATGATAGTTCAATTTTGTCTAGAGACCACTACAGCACAAAAATGGTTTTCTCTGGAGTTCAAACATGTTATTAGAATGGATCTGCCAAAAGATTTTACTCTAGAATTGTGTTGCCCTGTAGCTTTGGACATGAGTTTAATGCAAAGGTGTGTCTATACATAGGTTATTCTAGTAAGAAAGAACTTGGAAATGAAGACATACTGCTATCTATGTATTTAGAAACAATTCTTACTAGTGTTTTTTCATTTAGCTGGCAATAGTCCTTCATTCTCCTAAAATTCTACTCTAACACTGTTTTTCAGAGTGACTCTATGCTTGAGGCTCTTTGCAACTACATTAAAATGTAATTAAAATTTTAATTAAACACAATGAAACAATCATAAAATAAAATAACAGTAGCAACAGCAAAGCAGAAGCCAAAAAAATGGCTACAAGACCTGCATTTTTGAGTGCCCACAAAAGCAGCCACCAGGGTTTCAAGTGGCAATCATGAACTTAATTTGGTGCCTCCTGAGACAGCATTATCCCTGCACATAGGTAACCAGAACAAAATGAAATACCTTTGCCCTCTCCTGAAGTCTCTATATACCATGGGGAACTTGAAGACAGAAGGCTTTTGCACTTCATGCTAGGCATAAAGAGGCCCACTCTGAAAGATCAGTTCTGCCTTCTCCAATCTTCTGGCTCACAAAAAGAACTCAAATAATAGTCTCTTTTAAGTTACATTCTGCTAGATTTACTAAAAGTCAAAAAGTGGGGAGAGGGAATGAATCTTTCGTGCTGCTTTCATTCTTTTGCACATCTTTCCATTCTGACTTGTAAGTTAAACTAAGATTGATGTTTACGTTCAGATCTAACAATATAAACATTATAAATCATTTATATTTAAATTATAATTTTAGTATTTGTTGGAAGGTATGTAATTCTTTACTCATTTCATCCTTGAAAGCTGCAATGAGTAAGTTTATCAATTTTCTTCACACTGCAAGAAAGTCTAGAAAAACAGTGCAGTTTTTGCCTGTGGAGGTTTTAAACAGAAAACAGAATTTTCTGTGTGAAACCCAAGTTTTTCTGCACAGAAAATAACATATCCCAACTGAGAAGATTCTTTTCAGTCCATGTTTCCCTTGATTTGGACTTCTTGACCCTTAAGAAACACATTTTTGAGTATATTTGAGTATTTTGAGAATATTTTTGAACATTCTTTCCATCTGTATTTGTTATTTGATGGCAGGCTGAGTGCCATTTCAGTCAATAAACACCTGTATGGTTAGGATATGGCCTTTCAGATGTGGCTGGACTGGAATTCCTGTCATTCCCCAGTATCCTATGCTGGCTAGGGCTGCTGGGAATTGAAGCTTCCTGCTCAAAGGTTTCTGGCAGTGAAACAAAAGCTTAGGGTGTCTAGGCACTGTTGCTTGAAATTAAAAAGGGCTGAACTTTAGTGAAAAGCAGTGGGATAGCTGTTCAATAAATATACTTAGCTTATTTCTTGCAATCTAGGCTTCAGAGGCATACGGGCGAGGGGGGCAATGAGTGCAGTGCACCCCAGGTAGCAATTTTTGGAGGGGCAACCCACATGATGTGGCCACGCCCCATGCAACACAGCCACACCCCTGAGCGATGTAGCCAAGTCCCTTCCCCTCTATCCACCCCTGCACCTGCATCTCTTACTCACACTCTAAGCTACGTGGCTGCTTGGCTTGAAGATTATTGAAGGATTTGATGTGTTCCTGCCTGAGAACACACTAAATAACTAAATAACTAAATATAAAGTATTGTAGAAAAATGAAGAGGAAATACATTTGAGGAAGAGATATGACCATTAACACTTTCATCAAAGTCGACTGGACCTTTTTCATTAATATTAAAATCTTCCTACAACTTAAAATGGAGTTTTAAGTGTTCAGCCAAGAAATGTTACAGATTTGTTAAAAGATGAGTGGCTATACATAAAGTATTTTTTAAAAAGTGTCTGCATCTTGCAGTGTTCCAAACATTAACTTCTTGAACCTAGGAAGTGGGGTGGGAAAAATCAGTCTGTGACTATGTGACTTTTCCATATGTTGAACCATAAATTCACCCATCACTAATCTATGGTATATGTTTAAATATTTTTTATATTTGAATATTTAAAATATATTTTCTCTAAAAATGTTTGTATCTAAATATATTTTCTAATAAAAAATAATGCAACACTAATATATATCTTCTCTTATACCTTTCAGTTTTAAACTTCTTTTTTTTTTAGAACTGTATCAGGACTTTCAGAAAATGTAAAATTCAGTATGTAACTTAAAATCAAATCTGCATATAGGTCTAGGAGATGTGATCAGTTCAGCTCATGCCACAAGTTATGGGCTGAATGTTGCTGGCGTCTCTGCTGGGGACTTGGCCCACAAGTATAATGTAACAGGAGGAAAAGTAACATAATAGTTGTTCCTTTACAAGAAAAAAAAAATGGACCCAAATACCCCCAAATTCGCTTTAAAATGTTTTTTGAAGAAATTAGTAAATGTTATTAGTTACACAAACACACACACACTATAAAAAGCAACAATGCCACAAGTTCTTGCATCCATTTATGAAAGTAAGAGAGAGGATTCTGTACAGTATTTACGATGTCAGAAGCCCAACTTGTGACATTATAAATTTTGGATTTCACATTTATAGTCACTGAAACACTACAACAACCAAAGTGTTCTTCAAAATTGATGTCTTTAATGATTTCCAAAGTGCCATACTGTTTTAAAGCACCTCCTTTCTGAGAGGGATCTGAATACTTCTTTGCTCACCACCACACTTCCAAGCATCTTGGAAATTCTTCCATTGGTGAAGCTGCGTGGCTTCTATGGTAGGTTTGGGAGTCATAACTTGAACAATGGAACTCTGTCTTTGTAATTACATCACTTAATGCAAGATCTTAGTCATCCTTATTATGCCCTTGTTACTCCCACTCCCCACTAATGTTTTAAGTTAACGTTATTATTTGCAGAATATAACTTCCAAGGTCTGAGGATGCCCCATAGGCATAACACCACGAATCGAAATCTGTGAGACACAGGAAGTCTATTTATATTTCACATAGTTGTTCAGGTTATGTTGAACAGTGACAATAAATTAAGTTGAATCTGGTTTTAGGGAGTAGTACTTACAATTTTCCACTTAACTCTTATAAAGGTTTTCCCAGAAGAATGAGAAAAAAATGTGGAGTCTGTCACTGATTTTTTTTTAAACCCTGAGATTGTATTGGTGTTTTACTTTCCTATTATCCTGTTTTAGGCTGGCAGTCCTGTTACTATAAGATGCCTCTCAGCCATCTGGTATATAATGGCATAATGAAATCACTAACAAGGCCTCATTCAGAAAAGCCTCCAAGCAATAGATTGAGGATAGCAAAAAAATCACCCTGTGTTTGAGATTTCAGTAGCCATATTCTTTGTGGGAATGGAGTTGTTACCCCCTTGGCATATCCCCATCCCGGGGGGATATAAAATTAATATCAGATATATCAAAGATATGCCAGAGAGGTTACCCGGGTGGGTGCATAGACAAATAGGTCAAGCGACTAGACGTAGGTCAAGGCCAGGAAAATCCCCAGTCACATTTCCCAAGGATACCTCAGGCAAGGCACATCTGCACAAAACAAAGGGTCCTCAGCCACAAAAGCCAACTTGAGGGGATTACCAGGTTTTTCCCCTGTTGAGCAATGCTTACTTCGACGAATCCTACAAAGGCAAGGTGTATTTACATGAACCAATCATGTAAGTCATCAAGTTGTTATTGTGCAGTATTTTCCTTCTATTTTGGCCATTGTTTTTCCCCAGGAAAGGGTCTGCCCCTGAGGTACGTTCTGCCCTATAAGTAGTCCCCCGTTTCAAGACCCTCTTCGGAGAACTCCCCACCATGCTAGAAGACTGGGACTCTGTTAGTCAAGTGCTCCCCTCAGCCGCCTCTCTTCACTGAGCTCCTTGCTGCTTCCCAGACTGCAAACTTCTGGACAGGTGCAGTATCACCGCCTCTACACCCTCTCTGTTTTATCCCCTATAAGCCTTCACCTCTTTCCCTTCTCGATAGGGCTTGTGTGCATGAGTGAGTGACTGTGCTTGTGCGTGAGAACATATTTGTTAATAAAATTCATTAATTGATGTGACTGTCTGGCTTTTTGCTTGGTCTGACCCTGTAAAAATTGGGTTGAAGGTCTCGCTGGGTTACCCTTCCCCTTGTTCTCTCTAGCCAGTGCTCCACTAATTTCCCCAGTCTTTGCATTCTTGGATCGAATCAAGGTGTCCCCCAGGGGATCCCCAGAAGTCAGGGTAACAGAGTGAACTTTATTCTTGCACATTTCCTACCCAAAAAATGAACTATCAGCATGAACTAATGAAGCATTTTATATTCCATTTTCTAATTTATTTATTGCTAAACCTAGTTTGTGCAAGTGGTCCAACTCTTTGTTCTTCTGGATGGTTCTTAACACAATGCTTGCGATATAGCACATTTTAGCTTTCCATGTTGAACAGACTAATTTCTCAGTGTAAATTGTAGAGTTTTAACCACTGGCTTTAAATGAAGGACGGAAAAGAATTTCATCAAATTTGCATTTCTGTTAGGAAATATCTGTTTCACACATACCAAGACTGCTAATGGAACAGTAAGTATCTCATCTGTTCAATTTGCAGTTTATGAAGCTTCTTAGTGGAAAATATTATTCAGAAAACCTCCTCAAAGATACATTTTAAAATGCTTATGACTAATATGTACATTTGAAAAAAAAAAAGGGCACAAATACGCTTTGCTCAGTGAAAAAGGCATAAAAATAAAGATGTATTTTTTTAAAAAAATGCCCACAATTTTCTATGTTTACAGGATTTTGGAGAGAGGTGTCAAGAATATCTCCAAGAAACTTTTACCCTCAACAGTGGAGGACCTTGTGGACCTCTAGGAGTCCCTGCACCTCCTTAGAAAGATGGGGGAATTATAGCTCAAAGGAGGCCTGCTAGAAGGGGTAACTATGGGACCTTTTCATCTGTTGATACCAGTACTAACTGTAGGACACAAGCTGAGAGTCAAAAGAATGTTTTTATTGGAGGAATTCATAAACACACACAAGCAATCAAGCAATCTCATGAACTGCCCAAGGCTAGAGAAGGTAAAGGAGAGAAAGGTTGGATAGTGAGCAGGTTTGGGGTAAAGTGGATGATAATTACTATTCCAGAAGCAGAAGATAGAAGTGAGATGGCTCAAACGAGAGTTTGAGGGTAGCACAGGGCATGAGAGTCGGGGAGCCAATGGATAGAGTGATATGCCTACATGCGTCCAAGTTACTATGAGTTGTTGGACTTGGAGCCAGAGTTTAAGTACTCTGTTTCCCGCCCTGAAGGAGAATGTGTTGATTGTTGTCTGGCAGGGCAAACAAAAGGGGTCCAGAAGAGACTAATGATCTTAACTTCAGGTGACAAAGCACTAATGGAGTTGTGATAGTCTATATGTAGGCAGGTGAGGGAACAAAGGAGAGTTTTTGCAAGAAGAGGTCACAGGTTGATGAGTATTGGTTACTCCACTGAGGTGATGCAGTTTTGTTAGCTATTGTGCTTGAAGTCTGAGACACTGAGAGGATTATTGGAAGCCAATCAGAACCATGGCTTTCTGACTAATCCTTTGAAGTTGTGACCTGGCCATTCTGAGGTCATCTGTCTTAGCATCCAGCTTCCAATGAGAGTCCTTGTCCACAGGCCATCTAGCCATAAGTGTTTGATTTTTATAATAGAAATGGTATCATCAATTAAATGACATTTCTTGCCAATTAGACTGCACCATGGACTGGGGGTATACAAAACTGAGAACATGTATAATGCTGAAGATGGGGGAATATAAGCAGAAGTTTTCAGGGGTGGGTTGGAGAAAACATTTAAGAATTCAGCCCCCCACTCCCTCATTTCTGCATAGACATGATACATCCAAATTGTTCAAATTCCCAACAGATGTCATAATCAATGATCATCCCATAGCTTCTGGACACTCAGGACTCCCCTACTCCATGATGGGAAATGGTACAGTTTTTCTATGAAAATTGCACAGCCTACATTGAAAACTGTGTTGTTTTCCAGAAATTGCATAGCTGTCCTAGAAAAATTTTTTGCATAACATTCAAACTAGCAAAGGCTGCTTTAATTTCTCTTTGTGCCATGTAACAATGATGCAACATTCAAACTGATAAAAGCTACTGCCTCAATCAACCTGAATTTCTTTTCCTGGTTTGCACAACAGTCAGACTATACACATGATGTCGAATCTTCCAACTAGGGATGGTAACTCTTGACTTTTCCACATCCCAACATATGTTGAGAACAGTTAAGCAGTTTTTCATCCCATAGCTTTGAGACACTTGGGAATTCTGCCCCCGCCCCCGCATGCCAGGAAACTGCAGCTTTTCCAAAAAAGCTGTGAAGCTTGCTCAGAAAACTGCACAGTTTTTCAGAAGTTACACAGCTTCTCCTGAGAAGCATGCAGCCTTTCCTGAAAACTGTTTAGCTTTCAGTATGGAAAGGATTGTTTTCAGGCAGCCACAACTACTGTGCACAACTACAGCACAATTTTCAAAAACTATAGTTTACGTAGTATGAAGAAGAAAAAACTTCCTGCAAGTTGTGGGAACTTTTGACATGACTTTTGACACATGCTTCCTACACAAGTTTCTTGACGTGATGGGAATGCTACATTTGATGCCAGTCAGGAAATTGACTAATTCTACACTGTGGATTGAGGTCATTTTCCTAAATCTCACTATCTGTGAAATGCCCCTGTGGCACAGTTTTAAGTTATAATATAGTATTCTTTCCCAAGCATTGATGGGAAATGAGGTCAACCATGTTTTCTCCAACAGTGGCTCTGGAAGGATGTTACACCATGATCTTTCCACAGAAACACTTCAGTGGTGGGGAATAGTTATGCAGCAGGCTAATACCATTAACCATCTTTTGTGCCTGCAGTGGAAATCACTTTTAACAAGAAAGAAGGAAGGAAGAAATCCTCTATAGCTACACATTAAACATTAAGCCACATGCTCCTGTAATGCTTATGAGTTTTGCTAATGCACTAAAAACTGGGTGGAGTTTCTCACCTTTTTCATCTCTCCAAGTTCCCACAAAGGTTCCGTAGAGGCTTATAGTACAACTTTTGCCAAAGGATTAGACTCATAGCACAATCATCTGCACATCTATTCACATGTGATGCCAAATGAGTTCCAAGGAGCTTACTCCTGGGGAGGTATAAATAGGAGTATAGCCGTAGTTATACAACCTCAGAATATGCATAGGTATTTAATGAATAAACTCAATGCACAATTTTGAGTTCTTTAACAAGGACAGGAGTTGGTTCATGCAAAAGGAAACATTATCCAAGTTGTTTTGCTCACTGTGAAGCTGTCAAGTTAAATTTTCCCTGTACCCCTTTGAAGTCAGAAATATTTAATTGAATGGGTATTCTGTGTTACTTAAGAATTCAGATGACCTATCATGCCCTAGTGTTCATAAATCAGTAAAAAGCTTGAAGTACATTAAACTCAAACCTATTAAGAGCAGGTTTGATGCTGATTATCTTACCCAAAATAAACATGTTTGTAGTGTTACATTAGTGGGTGGCAGCCTGTTTTGTTTCACAGAATATGGTGCTACAGAAATAAACACAGAACCCATCTTTTTAAAAGAATCTATAAGCCCTCCTTTTCTCTCCCTCTTGGCCTCTTCCTGCTCCCATATAAATGTGGTTGAAAGAAATTAATGAAAGTTGGGGGAGTATTTAAGTTTTCAAGCAAACCAAAACACATGATAGGATTGAGTTTAAGAAATTGTATCCACTTAAGTTCTCAGGGCTGAAATCCAGCTCCAGGCCTCATCCTGCCACCCTCTGGTCTGGCAAACCAAAGATGCTATTGAATGAGGGCTGTGTTTAGGATATAAGCAACCATTCCATCTTCCACTGGTAGAGAAACTAGTGGCTTGTTATTCACACACTCTCTTTTTGCCTTCCTTGGACTCTTTCCTTTTTTCAGATTTTTCACTGTACCTCAGGATTTGTTACACATTACAAAATATGCTTCTTAGAACGTCTTATGATAGCTTGTTATAGACAAAAAACAGTTGTACTCCATGCAAGCCGTAAGGGGCTATTCCTTCAATATTTACATAAAATGCATTCTATGTTAATCAGTTTTCACAAACTTGAATGTGTTTATTCTCTCCACCTACAGCTATACCTTGATCTGTGCTCTGGACTTAAGAGGATTCTTGTACTTGGGAACAAATAATGAATGAACAGAGATAAAGAGATTCTCACAAACTTTTGTACATATGTGCAAAGAGTGTACACATGTACAATGTAGCATGAAAACCCTTAAAATATGTGTTACCGTTGGCGGCTGGTGGTTTCTGTGTCAGTGAGGCTGTAATTCTTCTCTAGGTTTATTCTCAACTTTAAAAGGACTGTCTAAGATGCTGAAGTCATTTTCGGAAGGGTTATCTAAGCACATACACACCTCCAGTGCTGTGAAGGAGGGGAACGTTCAGTGCTTCCCTGGAAAGGACCAGTGGGTTTTGTGACCAGCCTAAGTCCAGTGTGCATGATCCGGTCACCTCAGAGTCAAATAGGAATTTTTCCCCATGGTTTAATAGAGGAGTTTTTGCCTACCCCATACTGCATCAAAAGGACCTGGGCTTCAGGTGGCATCTTTTAAATATGTGGTCAATCAGCGGGTAGTAGGGGAGGATAGAAGCTGAGAGTGGAGCTTTGGGCAACCCTTTTGGGTGTAGAGTAAGGCTCTGAAACTGCCTTCTTAAGGTCCTGAGACCCAGGGCATGGGAAAGGAGGCTGCCCTTGAGGCTAACCTAGATTGAGACTCTCGCCAGCAGACTTGTGGGACTTCAGTGGGAACTCCCCTGGGTTTACCTTCCCCTCTCAGGGCTCAGGTGGCTCACTCAAGAGAAGACTCAGGAGTTTGTCACCAAGTCAGGCCTCAACTGGACCCAAATCAAGATGCTCCCCTTACTTGCTTCAGCTCCAGATCAAAGCAATATCAATAGTTCTTAGGTCAAACAAAATGGCCCTTATTTATCCCATGTCATGTGTCTGGTTTCATCATCCTGGGGTTGGGCATCAATAGAATCCATCTCTTAGAGATAGCTCATCTCAAATCTGGAGTAAAACAGAGAGTGGATCTCCTATCCCACTGACATGGAAGCCACAAACCCTCATTGGGGGCTAATGGAGAGGGAATGACATTTGCTAGAGGACTGTTTCCTGATGCAGGAATCTCTTTGAAATATGAAAGCCATGATCATGATAATGTAACTGTTCCTTACATGAGACAAATGGCTGACTGGAATATATAAGTCTCTGCATATTTGACAATGGTAGAAGCAACCTTCAGTTTTGTCATCTACATAATTTCCATTATTTTCCCCCACACAATTCATTCTGTATCATTTCTGCATCAGTTTTCCCATTTTATAAACAAAGTCTGCAAGAAAAGGAAAAAGCTGACTTTTTTGTACACTTGTAGGCCATTTCCGCACCGGGCTTCTGAATGGTGCAGAGCGACCTCTCACGGAGGTCTTCTGCACTGTAGAGTGGACCGGCATGGACTACTTTTTGTAGTTCCACACCAGAATCCACTCAGGAGCTGCCGGAACTAGCCGTGCAGCGTGTTTTTTAAAAACCTCTTTCGAGAGGTTTTTAAAAAGCACGGAGCGTGCAGGCCCGTGCCGCTCCATCGCCCGGCTCCGATGTGGATTTGCAGGCGCGCGCAAGTGCGTGCCTGCAGATCTGCCGGGGGCAGGCTTCCAGCTGGTGAGCTTCTCCAGTTGGTGGAGAGCCTCCACCAATCGGAAGCCGCCATTTGGGATGCTGGAGGACTGCGGAGCAGCGAACTCGCGCTGCTCCGCATGGCGACGGACTTACCCGGCTTCAGGTAAGCTCCGTTTTCGGGCGTTTTCACCCGTTCCCCCCCCACACATGTGGAAAGGGCCGTATTTACATTACATTGTTCTTATTGTATTCATTTCCCTCTAATATACAAGTTTTGGTATTCTACTTTCCTTCATGTATATTTTTTGAATGGATTTTGCCTACTGTATGCATTTTTGTCAAGGAACTTCATTGCACAATTCAGAGAGGTGTGAAAAACTAAACGCTAATTTCATTGCAGTTTGAGTATTATACTGAGAGGTGTGAATTAAGACACTTTGTCTTAAAACACAAACCATACAGTTTCTTCACTGCTCTTCTTGGGAAGGAAGAATAAGAGATGAGTTTCCAGCTGAAAACATTCTGTAACTGGATGTATATCAAGTGTTCTGTTGGGAGGCAGTGGATTTATTGCCTCCCAAGAGTGTATGTGCTGATTACCTCGACCTGGTCTCCATTCCTACCTTTGTAAATAAACAAGGACTCAATCTTTCTTCTCCTCCTTCCCTCCCTCACCCACTCTTTTCCCCTCTTTCTTCTTGGTTTGTTACTTTGACTGATATTTTGACTGTCATTTGAACTGAAACTCAGAATCCAAGGAACAGGGAGGGATGAAACATGTTGTGGAGAGAGCTGAAACAGTTTGGCAGGGAGGAAAGGGTGCTTACAATTTGGGCACAGAAAGAGTGGCTTTCTACTTCACCCTGCCTGTTATTCTTCCTGCATTTTAAACATCTTCTTTTTTTGGAGAGTGGGGGTGTTGCTTTATTATTTTACAAGGCCATCAGCTTTGCTTGCTATATGGCAACACAGTTCTGGATGCAGCTGCTCTCTACTGGGGGATGTCAGGCTGACAACAGCACTGGTGGTGAGAACTCCCCTAAAAGAAATGCAGTCTTACAGAAATGCCATCCCTCTCCAGTCACTGCTTCTTCAAAAGGGAGCTAAATCCAAGTAGGGCTGTCCCTGTAACACCTTTCAACTCAAGAAGGTAGGGAATGCATACCAGCTGAAGGCTCCTCCTCACTCTTCTTCTATGCAATATGTTAGACTGGGGTGGACAAACTGCAGGTGTGGGACCACAGATGACCCCCCAATACTATTTCTGTGATCCCTAATGCCCTCAAGACTTCCCCAGAGTACAAAAAAGGCTTTCTTCCAGTAATCTCCCAGCACCTTTTAACAGTAAGAAAATAGAAATCTATTAAAATCAAAAGAGGGATTCTGACCATCTGCTCGGTTTATTTTATTTTATTGCATTGCATTCTGGATAGTACATTCAGTCTCCATGACACTGAAGGCACAGAGAATTGGCCCCTGAAGCTGCCCAAACTCCCAAGTCTGTGATGCTATATCCTCCAACGTGACAGCAAGACCCATTTAATTCAACAGGGCTTATTTTTCAGTAGACATGCACAGGGTTATTCTGTGAAGTAATCAGGGTCTTCTTCTCCTTACGCCACTTGCAGAAGGGAAGTGTTTCTCACAATTTTGGGCTCATCCAGACTGGCAAATGTTTCCAGACATAGCAGTGTTCATTGCTATACTGACCCACTTTTATCTTTAAGAAGTGTTTCTCTTGTCTCTGGTGTATTTCTTATTAATTTCATTCAATCACTGTTTTTATTTTAAATTCTGCAATGGAATGTAGCACTTTCTCACACCTCAGTAAATTTCAGTAAAGTTTGAATCCCAAATCCATGTGTGCACATTTTGGCATTGTTCATTTCATTTTTGGACCAGTGTCATATGATATGAATTGAGTGTGTTAACTTGTTTCTCCAGTTCTTCACCTGCTTCTTCCCCATTCCCTCCTAGCCCAATGCATTTCCAGACAAAAATCAGGGAGGGCTTTTTAAAATCAGAGAGACAAAATCAGAGAGAGCTTTTTTTAAAAAAAATAAATTATTTTTTAAAAATCTCTCTAGACTTTGAGCATTATTGCTATAGGCTGTTGCAATATCACTGAGTTTTTCTTCAGTGTGAAATCACACACCCCCACACACATATACACACATGGCGGTGGAGGGGGGGGAGAGAGGACAGAACTAATACACTATGCTATTCATTTTCTAACTAGAAAAAAAAGAAATGGTTTCCTGATATGTGGAAAGCTCCTTCAAGATGAATAGCACAACAACAGCTTTTTCCTGGTATTTCTAAATCCTGAAATTTTGGGGATTCATTCTGTGAAGCCAGACACATAGGCGATTTCCACACTAGACTGTTATAGCGCTATTCTTCCACTTTCAACATCCTATGGAATCCTGGGGTTTGCAGTTTAGGGAGGGGCCAGCTGGCCCTCCCTAAACTACAAACCCCAGGATTCCATACGATGTTGAAAGTGGAAGAACAGCACTATAACAGTCTAGTGCAGAAATGGCCATAGTTTCTTTATGCAAAAAAACAAGATGGGGACCACAGAAAACATCCTTCTTTCATTTTTTTAAAAAAACCCATGTTTTTTTTTGCCGAATAATTTCCTCAAACCCTTGGAAATATATGAATTTGGAAAAAACTTTCTCCCACTGCTGTGAGAAAACTATAGAAATTATTCATCATTACATGTAAGAATGAGATATTTAAAGAGTTACCTCCCTACCCGCCCCCCATTCCCTGTGTGAAATAAGATAATGGAGGAGTTACACTGAGAAAGAAAGGGTGCATGTGTGTGAGGGGGGGCACTGACCCCATGTCAAAGAAAAACACAATACCAACACAACAATTTAAGACGGTATTGCAACAATGTTACATTTCTAGAATGCTTTTAATTTTACAAAGTTTATAGCCATATCACTAAAGAGTTCTTAAAAATAATTGGGGGAAAAGGGAGGTTATGTGAGTACAACAACACATCTGGATGCACACCTGAAATCAACATGTGGAGGGCTGACACACCGAAATCTCACCTCACAACTCATATCACAAGCAATGTGACTACAGACAAACCAAAACGTGCTAACTTTTTTACAGTACCTTTTTTTGGAGGGGGGGGGGCAAGAGGCATAAGGAAAGTATTTGGATGAGGAAGGAACAGAAAGTTTCAAAAAGGAAAGTTAAAATGGGGCAGCACAACATGGTACAAATCACCAATCTGAATAAGCCCTTTGTTACATTGAAAAGAATGTGATCTGCTAACCAGTTTTTGGTAACTATTCTCAACAAGTCTTAGAGTGCGTTATCTACTACTTCTCCCAGGAATGCTGGTCTTCTAGGAACAATAAAACCTAATATGTAGTATATAATACATATTTGCTTATTTTAATCTTGCTTCTGCAAAAACTTAATCACCATTCAATGAAGGAGACATTTTACTAAACTAATAACAGGTTTTTAAAATAGGGTTGTGACTGAATACAATGTCATCCAAATTCTATATGAAATTTTGGAGATTTATTTTGAGCAGAAACCCACCCCAAACAAAATGCCAATTTTAAAATCTCTCTAGACTTTGAGCATTATTGCCATAGACTGTTGCAATATCATTGAGTTTTTCTTCAGTGTGAAATCACACCCCCCACACACACACATATACACACACATTTCTGGTAACTGAAGATTTACTTCCAGTTTATCCCCCAAAATTTGCTTTCAGTGCTTGTAAGAGTAAGTTCTACCTACTCTTTTTTATGATTTGCTATTCTGACTCAAAAGATGGCTGCACAGAGCATTGTCTCACAACAGACAACATCCCCTGTAAGTGGCACTGATGACTTCTCAATCAGTAGAACGATGAATCCACTCTGGGTTTTAGTTTGCATTTCAAATGAGCTATCCAGTGTTCTGAACCTTACTCCCAGCTAGGGTCACTCCTTTGGATAGTTCTTTTAAAGTTGTGACTAAAACCCAGAAAAAATTTGCCACCTTCATAACTGGGAAGACACATCTAACTGCCACTGAACGTGGTTTCATCTCTGCAGTGGGGAAATGTATCTGTCTTCTGTAAAGGCTGTTTGGAAGGATGGAAGATTACAGTTTGGATAGTCTTTTCCTAGTGGTATTGCTTGAGCAGCCGTCCCTAAACAGGGTACCTCTAGATCAGGGTGCATGTAGCCTCTAGCGACATTTTTGTGACTCAAGTTCTCACAGAATCACAGAAATGTAGAGTTGGAAGAGACCACACGGGCCATCCAGTCCAACCCCCTGCCATGCAGGAACACCCTCAAAGCACTCCCCACAGATGGCCATCCAGCCTCTGCTTAAAAACCTCCAAAGAAGGAGATTCCACCACACTCCGAGGCAGCATATTCCACTGCCGGACAGCCCTGACCGTCAGGAAGTTCTTCCTGAGGTTCAGGTGGAATCTCCTTTCCCGCAGCTTGAATCCATTGCTCCTTGTTCTGGTCTCTGGAGCAGCAGAAAACAAGCCCTCTCCTTGCTCTACATGGCACCCCTTCAAATATTTAAACATGGCTATCATGTCCCCTCTTAACCTCCTCTTCTGCAGACTGAACATACCCAGCTCTCGAAGTCTATCCTCATAGGGCATGGCTTCCAGGTCCTTCATCATTTTGGT
Organism: Cyclura pinguis; assembly: GCA_030412105.1. Lineage (NCBI taxonomy): Eukaryota > Metazoa > Chordata > Lepidosauria > Squamata > Iguanidae > Cyclura > Cyclura pinguis. Next base: position 118,588,431 of record CM059601.1, on the reverse strand, counting down.
CGCCCTCCTCTGGACCTGCTCCAGCTTGACCATGTCCTTCTTGAATTGGGGTGCCCAGAACTGGACACAGGATTCAAGATGAGGTCTAACCAAAGCAGAGTAGAGTGGTACCAGTACCTCCCTAGATCTAGACACCATACTCCTATTGATGCAGCCAAGAATTGCATTGGCTTTCTTGGCTGCCGCATCACATTGCTGACTCATGTTCAGCTTGTGGTCTATTAAGACTCCTAGATCCCTTTCACACGTACTGCCATCCAGCCACGTGTCCCCCATCCTATATTTCTGCATTCCATTTTTTCTACCTAAGTGTAGGACCTTACACTTCTCTCTGTTGAATTTCATTTTGTTAGCTTTGGCCCAGCTCTCCAATCTATCCAGGTCATTTTGAATTTTGATCCTGTCCTCTGGTGCATTAGCAACCCCTCCCAATTTGGTGTCATCTGCAAATTTGATGAGCATGCCCTCTATTCCTTCATCCAAGTCGTTGATGAAAATATTGAAGAGCACTGGGCCCAGGACAGAACCCTGTGGCACCCCGCTAGTCACTTTTCTCCAGGATGAAAAGCAGCCATTGGTGAGCACCCTTTGGGAACGGTCAGTCAACCAGTTACAGATCCACCTGACAGTAGCCCTGTCCAGCCTGCATTTTATTAGCTTCTTTGCAAGAATGTCATGGGGAACTTTGTCAAAGGCCTTACTGAAATCGAGATATGCTACATCCACAGCATTCCCTTCATCTATCAAGCTAGTAACTCTATCATAAAAAGTAATAAGATTAGTCTGGCATGACTTATTTTTGAGAAATCCATGTTGACTTCTCGTGATTACCGCATTGCTTTCTAAGTGATTAGAAACTGACTGCTTAATGATCTGCTCCAGGATCTTTCCGGGTACTGACGTCAGGCTGACTGGGCGATAATTATTTGAGTCCTCTTTTTTTCCCTTCTTGAAGATGGGGACAACATTTGCCCTCTTCCAGTCTGCTGGAACTTCTCCTGTCCTCCAAGATTTCTCAAAGATTATAGCAAGTGGTTCCGAAATGACCTCTGCCAGTTCTTTTAATATCCTAGGATGCAATTCATCTGGCCCTGGAGACTTGAATTCATCCAGTGTGGCCAGGTATTCTTGTACCACCTCCCTACCTATTATGTGCCGCATTTCCCCTGCTTCCTCCCCTGCTCCCCAACCACCAGGTTGAGTGCTTGTATCCTTCTGGGAAAAAACTGAGGCAAAGAAGGTGTTAAGTAGTTCTGCCTTTTCTCTTCCCCCTGTTAGTAATTCGCCATCTTCTCTGCGCAGCGACCCTATCGCCTCTTTCTTTTTCCTTTTGCTGCGGACATATTTAAAAAAGCCCTTTTTATTGTGTTTAATGTCTCTGGCCAGCCTAAGTTCGTTCTGTGCTTTAGCCTTTCTGACCTTCTCCCTACATCTCCTGGCTACTTGCTTAAATTCTTCTTTGGTGGTTTCCCCCCTCTTCCATTTCCTGTACACGTTTCTCTTAACGCTTAGCTCAGCTGAGAGTTCTTTACTCAACCATTCTGGTTTCTTCAGGTGCCTTCCATTTTTCCTCCTTATTGGCACAGTTTTAGACTGTGCCTTCAGTATCTCCCTTTTAAGGAACTCCCATGCCTCCTGAACTCCTTTCTCTTTCACTATTCCTGACCACGGAATTCCAGCCAGCAGCTCCCTAAGTTTACAGAAGTCCGCTTTTTTAAAATCTAAGATGACTGTCTGGCTACACGTATCTTCTCCTTCCCACTGGATGCCAAATTCCAATAGGGCATGGTCACTCCCCCCTAAAGATCCAACCTCTTCTACCTCATTAACAAGGTCATCCCTGTTGGTCAGGATCAGATCTAGAATATTTCATCCCCTTGTGGCCTCTTCCACCTTCTGGACCATGAAATTGTCTGCAAGACAAGCAAGAAACTTGCTGGACCTTGCCGTCTTGGCAGAGTTTGACTGCCAACATATATCTGGGTAATTGAAATCTCCTATTATTACTGTATCTCTCCTTTTTGAATGCGTGGTCATTTGGTTGAGGAAGGCGTCATCAAGGTCCTCAGTCTGGGCTGGAGGTCTGTAGTAAACCCCCACCAGAATATCCCTGTTGTTTCTCGCTCCCTTAATTTTTACCCAGATGCTCTCGACCTGGCTTTCTGGGTTTAAGTCATGGATCTCTTCACAGGTGAAAACATCCTTGACATACAAGGCTACTCCTCCTCCTTTCTTGTTTGGACTATTTCTACAAAATAGGCTATACCCCTCTATTCCTACATTCCAATCCTGAGACTCATCCCACCAGGTCTCAGTGATGCCTATCAAATTGTATTTATTTTGTTGTACTAGGAGTTCAAGTTCATCTTGCTTGTTTCCCATACTCTGCGCGTTAGTGTAGAGACACTTAAATCCCCGGGCCCTTCCTGCAAGTCCTGTACTATAGTTTCTACTCCTCCCACCGTTGGACGCTTGTACTACTTGGTCAATATAATTTGGGACTTTCCCCCCTGCACTCGCCGTGTCTTTGCCCTGAATAATATTGTCTCCCTCCCCAGCAGAACTTAGTTTAAAGACCTCTTAATCCTCCGTGCAAGACTGTTTGCAAAAACATTCTTGCCAAGTTTCGTGAGGTGCAGCCCATCCCTTGCCAGAAGCCCACGTTCATGGAAATTCAGGCCGTGTTCCAAAAACCCAAACCGTTGCCGGTGGCACCATGTGCGGAGCCAGTTGTTGACCTCTGCTATTGCCCTTTCCCTTTGTGCACCATATCCTTGAACAGGGAGGAGAGATGAAATGACCACCTGTGCACCAAGGTCCTTAAGCTTTGTCCCCATAAGCTCGTAGTCCTTTGCGATGTGGTAAAAGCTGCTCCTCGCAGTGTCATTGGTTCCGACATGAACCAAAATGAGGGGCTTATGGTCAGTGGGCTTGACTAGCCTGGTTAGCCTCTCCGTTATGTGGTTGATCTTGGCCCCAGGAAGACAGCAGACTTCTTGATTGAACTTGTCGGGTTTGCAAATTGCCGTTTCAGTTCCTCTGAGCAAGGAGTCCCCAACAACCAGAACTCGCCTCCTCTCAGGCTTGTCCAGGGCTCCTCGACCAGCAGGTTCTTCTAGGACTGCCTGGACACTCTGTTGAGGCTGGGAGTGTTGATCTAGTTCCTGTTGCCGATGTTGGATTCCTTCTTGTTGACATTCTGTTCCCTCCTCCTGGTGCTCCTCATCGTTCATAAGGCCAAGAACTTTGAAGCGATTGTGTAGGTTGAGAGTCTCTGTTTCCTTTCTGGTCCTCCTACTCCTCCGTGTGACATTCCTCCAAGCATCCGTTTCTTGGCCCAGTGTGCTGACTTCCTGATCTGGCAGCTCCCCTGCGCATTCAGTCTTCAGGAAGGCCTTCTCTGCCCTATCCAAAAACTCCTCACCTTCCCTAATAAGACGAAGATTAGAAACTCGTGCCTCCAGCTGGCGAACCTTCTCCTCCAAGAAGGTCACCAGCTTGCACTTGCTGCAGGTGTACCCGACAACATCTTGTGGCAAGAAAAGGAACATCCCACAAGTGCTACAGGTGACCGCGGCAGCTCCCTCACCTTCCATCCTTGATACTACAGAGAGAAGTACAGGGAGTAGGTCTAGAAGAATAACAGGACTTTCTTCCTAAAATTCAACTGAATCAAGTATGTCTCCTCTGCTGATCGCCAAGAGATGAATTGGAAGGGTTGAAGAAAAGGGTTTCAACTGCGCGTGCCTTTGGCGCGCGCCGTTGGGAGCTCCTAATAAGACTCCTCCCCCCTAGCTGGCTCCTCCCCCTCGTTAGTCAGACCGTGTGCTCAGGGAGAGCACACGGCCAGCACAAGGAGACCTGACAAAAACAAGCAACAAACAGACAAACAAGCAAGCACAGCCCCACAAGCCTGTAAACACACCTGGTCAAGGATGTCTTCACAGACCCAGCTCACCCTCTGCTCTCTCCTCTGGGAATGAGCTACAGGGCCGTTGGGAGCTCCTAATAAGACTCCTCCCCCCTTCTCCTGCTCTTTATTTTATTCCCCAAATATCTTATAGAAGACATGGCAACAATTTTTGCCTCTCCGGCATTGTGGCATTGTCCCCATGCACCCTAGAGGGTCATGTAGGACATTTGGAAAATCAATTGAATTTTCTTTCGTTTGCCAGTTTGAAACCTCCAAGGTGTCCTGGGAGAGCAATGTGGTATCTGACTTCTGACAGTTGTCCACTTCTACTCTAAATGTTCTGGGCAGCAACTCATATTAGCACGAGCCAAAACCAGAAAGCTTGGTTGATGGTCAAGAATAAAATGATTTGACAAAAGGGGAGAAAGATGGCATATGTGTTATCTCACTGGAAAACCCTGTCCTGGGGTCTACAATTTTGATAATAAAATATGATTCAATATGCCTGAGAGGTCACCCGGCTGGGCACGTAGGCAGCAATGGTCAAAGATTGAAAACCAAGTCAGGCCAGTAAAATCCCCAGTCACATAGCCCCAGGAGACCTCAAGATGTGCAAACCCACAATAAACAAAGGGTCCTCAGCCCCGAGACGCCAACTTGAGGGGATTAGCCTGTCTGCCCCAAGTTGAGCAAATATTCCATCAGGCGAGGACCATTTACATGAAGTCACACCACAAACTAACACAGCTGAAGATCCTGAGACTTTGACAACACCTTGCAATCCCGTCACATAAAGGAAATTACCATGGTGGAGCTTTGTTATCGCTCCAACACCCATTGTTCTCCCTGGGAAAGGATTAGTCTTCCAGGTACTTTTTCCCCTGCAAATAGTCCCAGTTTTTGAGTGGTTCTTTGGATCACCCCCAGTCATCCCAGCAGACCGTTGCTCTGTCTGTTGAGTGATCCCCTCAGCCCTCTCCATGCTGAGCCCCACTTCTCCACTGCCTTCCCAGACCAAGGACTTCAGGAAAAAGTGCAGTATTACCCCAACTGTACCCCTCCAATACTCCCCTATCCAATTTCCTCTCTTTTGTTTCTTAATAGCTCTTGGGTGCGTGTGTGCGTGATTGTATTGGTGCATGAGACTTGCATTCAATGAAATCATTTATTGGACATTCTTGTTTGGTTTTTGGCTTGGCCTGACCCTGTAAAAACAGGATAAAACACCCCGCTAGGTTACCCTGCCTCTCGTATGGCTATTGCTTGTGCTCTGGCTAGTTTCCATTACCCATCATGTGGAGCACATTGAGGTGTCCCCTAAGGGACCCCAGAAATCAGGGTAACATATGAATCAATCAAATAATAGTCCTTAAGATCTGTAAGTACTCAGGGTGGGTGTGAGGCTCCTGCCCCTTATTCTACCACTTTTCCCTCCAGATGTAAGATTCTGCCTAAATCTCTACTGCCATCATTTCTAAATACTTCCACAATCTCACTGCTACTACCAAATGTAAGGGCTTTCCTTTATCTCGACCTCTGCCACCAACGCAAGGACCTTCTCCTCTCCCACTGTTGTTGCCACCACTGTGGAGACCCACTAGATACCATCAAGGTTCATGTGTTGAATATTATGCAAGTTCTATCTTCAGTGGATACCAACTCTCTTTATCCTCTACTGACACAAGAGAAACCATGTCTAAACCCTATTTATCTATCTAGCATTCTCAGAGGTCAAAAGCATATGATACACAACAACATTATTAACAGAAGTTGAACAAAACAAAACAGATCAATAATTCAACATGTTACAAGCAAATATTTCATTTTCACTCACACTGTTCTCTTAAAACTACTAACTCAGACTCTCAAACCACACTCAGTAATTCCTAAATCTGTCTGACTCACCCTATTAACCCTGATCCACCTCATTCACCCCATGTTCCACACCAATCTCTCTGATTCCCAGCCCTAGACTGTCAGATGTCATTCACTAGCCTTATTCAAACTCCTTCAAACTTCCACCATCAGTAGTCACTCTCAGCATTCCATTCATTCACCCTCCTATCATCAGCCCCTTCCCTGATTACTTCTATTGTTCAATACATACAACACCAAATTACCTTAATATAAAACAGTTTCTACAAAAGGTCCATGACATCACAGTAGGGAAAGTGGTTCATTAGAGCTAGGATGGGAATCTTGTTGCTTTTCAGATGCTGTTGGACTGAAACTTCCAGCATTTCTTACCATTAGCTGTACTGGATAGGGCTGCTGAGTTGCAGTCCGAAAAGATCTAGCCGGCCACACAGTCTCCACCCCTGTACTAGAGGCCTTGTTTTATTTTATCAGTTGATTGAGAACACACTGACAGTTTTATGGTGAAACACCAAATGTGCTCCATACCACAATTTTGGAACACCTAGTTCAACCAAACTTGCTTTAAAACAAGAACAACACACATAACTGTTAAAAGCAGCTCTTCCCCCGCTTCTCTTTTCATTGAAAGCACAGAGATTACATGCTATTCCTGGTAATTTATTTTCCCCTTGTGGAAGCTTGTTGACAGTATTTTCTCACATAAAGGGTAGAGAATTTGGCCTGGAATACTTTGCAGCTGGCATATCTCTATTTTTAACAAATTGTATTAAAAGCAATTGAAATCAGCCTCTTTCTTCTCCCTCTTGCCCTTCATAATTCCATCTGCTAGGATTAATATTAACATCATTTTCTAACTTGTGGTTTAAAAGTGTTGCATTTTTAGAAAGGCAATATGAAATGTTAACAGAGAATGTGATGAACATACCTCCTGCACACATATCAATCTGTTGGTAGGAAGCAGGTTTCTATGGAACCTGGAGGAACCATAAGTGCTTCTGTGATTCAGCCAGCTGGTGACTGACCCTGAAGGAGCATCATGCACTCATCCTACAAGAGCCTAATGCATCCTAATCTTATTCATTCTTATTACATATAGGATTGTTCGTAACCCTAAAACATTAGACTCCTCAGAGCAGTTACAGTGGTTTGAAAATGGTCAGCTTACCTCAAGAAATAACATATGAATGGGCTCTATAGTCTGTCAGAAGACCATGCTGGATAAAAAGTATAGAAGAAATGCAGGCATACCTTAGCAAACAAAGCCTCTGATAAAGAAGCTCCTTTTTGCAAAGTCTTATTATGTCTCCCCAGCCCCCTTTTTCCTCCTTCTCCTCTGTCTAGTTAAATGTTTTTAGTAGCATTAGCAGTGGGGGGATGATGAAAGAGGGCTGAAGAAACACAGACTTTTAGTAGCAGGTTGCAGTACTGTGTTTGAAGTAAACAATGTGATTAAAGCTTGATTTGGGTAATACTGCGATTCTGCTATAGCTGATCCTACTGTAGTTGTATTTGTCTGTCTTCAACAGGCAGTGGAAACAGCAACTGTCTCTAGGATCCCTTACAGAGTATGGTGAACACCAAAACAGAGAGAAAAGGAAAAGCAGATAAGCTTGCCTCACCAACTACCCCCATTATGTTAAAGAAGCATAGATCTAAAACTTTGGCCACCAAAAATGGGAACTGCTAGAAGCAAAGGGCTAGTGAAAGAAAGAAAAAAAATGTGGATTAAAAATGCTGTGACTTTTGCCCCAGTTTGAAATACATTTGATGAGCATGTCATGGGACACCTGGGGAATGACTGGGCAAAGTGTGACTCATTCCCTAGAGGACATGGAGTAAAGGGCTGAGTCATGATAGTGAAATCATGACAAGGGGTTGCATCAGTCAAAGGCCCTGAGTGATGACATGGAAGTAGGTGTGTACAAAAGAGGAGATGGAATGCTTATTCTCTTTCTGACTCTCTGCATCCTGTCACTCTGCTCCTGAAACTCTGATGCTGAATCCCTGCTTGTGGATCTGTGTATCCTGTGTACAGATGTATATACTGCAACTTTGAAGATTAAAGCCTCCAGGTGTTATGGATGACAAACTCTGCGTCCGTGAGTTTACTAACCAGTGGGTAGAGGGGTCAAAGCTGCTGCTGTAGTTGTACTTTGCTGGCACGCTTGTTGCTGTTTTGGAAACTCTGCTATGTTATGCTTGCCTCTGGGACACTGTTTTCGTGCAGAGAGCAGTGGTTCCAGGGAGAATTCTGTGCTGGTGCTGTGAATCAATCTCCCGACAAAAAACATTCCTGGGTGCCTTTTGGAAGAAGTTTTCAAGTGGTCTCTCAAGGATTCAAAATGTTTTTGTTACTTATCCAAGGCTTACATGACCTAGATGTTTCATTTTATATGCATAATTTGTTAGTTTTTGGATAAAAAATTTGCTGAACCATGTTGAACTGCTCTCTTTTTTTGTGGTGTAGGAACCTATCCCTATTCATTCCATGTTATTTCAGCCTCTGGTACCAAATTTTCTGATAAAGAAGTATTGCCCAGGAACACATTTACTTTGTTAACCAGGGTATACCTGTAATCTTTGTTAGATGCAGAGTCAGAGGGAACTTTCAGGAAAGATTTTTTTAGAGAAAAATCAAGCAAGAAAAAGCCTCACTTTGGACATTTCCGCACAGGGCGAGGGAATCGCCCCATGCCGGTACTTACCAGACTTCTTGGCTCCACGCTTGGGTCCAGGCTGGTCTGGAGCAGTGCGTGGCCGCCCTTCCGCACTGCTCCAGGGATGAAAATGGTGGCTTCCGGTTGGTCGAGGCTCTCCACCAACTGCTGAAGCTCACCAGCCTAAAGCCCGCCCCTGGCAGATCACAGGCTCACACTGGTACGAGCCTGCAAATCTGCATCGGAGCACGGGCACGGAGTGACGCGCTCCATGCTTTAGAAAGACCTATTTCAAGCGGTCTTTCAAAAACATGCTGGACAACCACTTCGTGTCATTCCGGAGCGGGCTGAGGTGCGGAACTACAGTAAGTAGGTCCGACCTAGTCTGCTCCCAGGTGCAGACAATCTCCCTGGAGGATGCTCTGCACTGTTTCTTTAAGCCCATGTGGAAATGGCCTTTGATTGTTTCAAATTAATTGTTTTTCTTGTTTTTAGACCTACACAGTGGCTCAAAAACAATTGTTCTGTATTCCTGTCAGAATACATTATGCTTACCCTTTTCTTCCTTACACTTCTTTGTAGATGTACTTGCATGTGGCTGTGGGCTAACCCTGACTAGAGTGTTCCAGTTACACAGAATGAATTAACATGCTCAGTGGTTGACTTGTGAGAGTTCCACTGGCATTTTTGGTCTTGTATTTTTTTCCTGATTTTCTTTAACATATTGTTACTCCACTGGAAAAACCCTATCCTGGGGTCTACAATTTTGATATTAAAATATGATTCAATGTGCCTGAGAGGTCACCTGGATGGGCACGTAGGCAGCAATGGTCAAAGATTGAAAACCAAGTCAGGCCAGTAAAATCCCCAGTCACGTAGCCCCAGGAGACCTCAAGATGTGTAAACCCACAATAAACAAAGGGTCCTCAGCCCCGAGATGCCAACTTGAGGGGATTAAAGTGTCTGCCCCAAGTTAAGCAAATATTCCATCAGGCGAGGACCATTTACATGAAGTCACACCACAAACTAACACAGCTGAAGATCCTGAGACTTTGACAACACCTTGCAATCCCGTCACACAAAGGAAATTACCATGGTGGAGCTTTGTTATCGCTCCAACACCCATTGTTCTCCCCGGGAAAGGATTAGTCCTCCAGTACTTTTTCCCCTGCAAATAGTCCCAGTTTTTGAGTGGTTCTTTGGATCACTCCTGGTCACCCCAGCAGATCGTTGCTCTGTCCGTTGAGTGATCCCCTCAGCCCTCTCCGTGCTGAGCGCCACTTCTCCGCTGTTTTTCCTGGACCAAGGACTTCAGGAAAAGGTGCAGTATTACCCCAACTGTACCCCTCCAATACTCCCCTATCCAATTTCCTCTCTTTTGTTTCTTAATAGCTCTTGGGTGCGTGTGTGCGTGATTGCATTGGTGCATGAGACTTGCATTCAATAAAATCATTTATTGGACATTCTTGTTTGGTTTTTGGCTTGGCCTGACCCCATAAAAACTGGGTAAAAAGAACCTGCTAGGTTACCCTGCCTCTCGTATGGCTATTGCTTGTGCTCTGGCTAGTTTCCATTCCCCATCATGTGGAGCACATTGAGGTGTCCCCCAAGGGACCCCAGAAATCAGGGTAACAATATTTCAATCCCATTTTTCCTAGCAGTTCAAGGTGGTTAAATAAATGCACAACACAGCATACAACACCTACACAAATAATTAAAAACAACATTTGTAAATAAAAGTCATGTATTAGATCCCCATTAAAACTAACTTCAGAATAAAGACAGCACAACAAAATGATTTATAGTGCAAAGAAATTTAAACAGATGACTGAGGGACAAAAATTTCTCTACAGTGGATGTCTCCCCATGGGGTGAAATTTACACCAGTCCCAGGGCTGGTCAAAATAATTTCTTCCTCATTGTTTAAAGTGGGAAATTAATAGTTTGAGGAAAGAATGGGAAAGGAGGGAGAAGGAGGTGGCTCCTTGCCCACTTCTGTGCTGTTGGCAGGACTCTTGGATCACTTTAACTGAAAGCTTTAATTGATTAATGCACCAGTAAAACCATAGGGACTTAGGCCCTTTCCACACAAGGCTGGTGAATTAGGTTGTGCTGTTTCTTACCAGATTTTCTGGGCTCGAAACAAGGTGGACTTTCCCTCATTTCCTTCTGCACAGCTACTGCATATGTTCCATTCTGATTCGGAGGAGTGCGAGTTCATGAATCCACACTGCCTCTGCCGTGGCCACTCCTGCCACTCCCCTCATCCAGCCCCGTTGGATGTGATTAGCCCCCCCCTTTTTTCCCCATGGTTTAGTACATCATTGTGTACGTGCGTACGTATGTAAGTCCATACTACCCCCTGGCCCCTCCCATGAGCCCTCCCCTGACCACCAATTCGCACTGGCACAAATGTACATGTCTGCACCACTGTGAAAGTACGAATCGGATCGATCTGGAAAATTGGAAAATCAATTTCTTCCGGTTTCGAAATAGTGCACTTTACCACTACATGGGGACACATTTAGTCAGAATTAAATGCGGAACGAAGGTAAATAAACCGAACCTAGTCCACTCCAACGTGCAGAAGACCTCCGTGGCAAGACACATTGGCCTGCCTTAATAACCATGTGCGGAAAGTTCTTCCATATAGCCTCAGATGTTTCAACATGCAAAGCTGGGCACCAACATCTTGGATGATAACTGCAGAGGCATTACTAGCTGAATACTCCTACCCACTTCTGCTCCCCAGCAGCAACAGTTGTGTTGGTCATCTTTAGTTCCCCAAAGTACACTGATCCAGATGCTCTAGTTTTGGTATACTGGTGTAAGAACAAAACAAAACTAGTTCTGTTGTAAGAACAAAACAAACACTAAAAACACTCCTGTCATTTTTTGTATTTTTTAACTTAATGCACCAGATGTTATATGTTTGTTAAATTTATAGCCTGCCTTTTTCCCAAGATGGGACTCAAGACAGCTTACAATATTTTTTTAATAAAATAACCTAAAACATTAGTTTATGAAAGTCAAAAAAAAAAAAAAGAAAAAAGAATTAAATAACAATGTTATTTAAAAGCATGATTAAAAACAGTTAAGAACACTTAAAACACATTTCAAACATAATTTCCAGGAAAAAGATTTAAAAAAAAAACAGCGTTATGCTTCACAGAGATGTCACCTGCCAGTGGAAAGAGAACAGGCAGGGGGCCAAATGGATGTCCCATGAGATGGAGTTCCATAGCCTGAGAGAAGCCATAGAGAAGGCTCTCCCCTAAGTCTTCACTAAACGTGCCTGCAAATATGATGAATCTGAGGGAAAAAACCCTCTCTGCATATCTTAATATCTGCTCATACTGGCAGGCATAAGGTACACTGCTGTTACTGCCGTTGCTAGCCCGAGCTTGTGGGATATTAAAGATATCTTTTGATATCAATAATTCGGCCTTCTATCCCATTCCTCCCCACGTGCTTGCGAGGTCCCCCGGACAAGCTCGCAGACAGGCACGGCCGATAATCGCTGTAATATTCCAACACAATACAGGCAGGCCAGAAATAGCCGTCCCGCTGCTTCAGGAGACCTCAAAGGCAAGTACTCTATTATGTATGCACGCTGCTGATAAAGAACTCCCTGCCCCGAACAGGCAGCTTGATTAGAAGAATCCTCATCTGTCAAGCACTCTGCTTTTGTATACTGTCCACTCCATTGTCAATTTGGACATAACGCAATCATGCTAAATTCTGACCTTTCGGAGGCTTTGTCTCCAGCCCAAAACTCATTGTTTTTCCCAAGTACGAACTAGCCTGCAGTCATAGTTTTCCCTATAAGAACCCCTGACTTTGAGCGCTTCCTCGGATTGCTCTTGGCTTCCATCCTGCCTTGCCGTCGCTTAGTCCAGCGAGCCTTCCCCTCAGCTCCATGTGCCGAGATCCACGCTCCCCAGATTCTCTGCTTCTACCCGGACTTCAGGACAGGTGTAGTATTACCCAAACCAACAACTCCTCTAAAAATCCCTCTATCCCACTCCAACCTTTATTTCTTTAGTTGTCTGAGTGAGTGTGCTACATACACTGTTTGATTGTATTTTAATAAAACAACAATTATTATTTCCCATCTGTTTGCTCCTTGACTCGACCTGACCCCGTAGACATTGGGTACAAGATCTCGCTATGTTACCCTGCCTCTCACATCGCTAGCCTGTACTCTTTGCTAATTTCCCCAACTTATGTAATTGAGAGCGCATTTAGGTGTCCCTCTCGGGACCCCCAGAAATCAGGGTAACACTGCGGTCTGGAAAATAAATGTAGGGGTTGCAACTATAGTTGCTGAAGAATCTCACAACTATCCCAAAACTCAAAACAAGTAGCCCAGAATACATCCTGTAAAACACTCTCAAAATCCTGCAGCTAGCCTTTATTTTCTGAGTAGGTCTCCTCAAACAGTTAGAGGAGTGCTCATTATAGGATTTTTGAGAAAGAAAAATGGTAGTTATTTTCTTGACTGTTGTGTAGGAAATGAAACACTGTTCCTGTGGCCCCTGTCCAGCAGAGTCCTTAATACATCTTAAGTGCTTGGCTAGAATACGCCCTGTGATCTCAATGGTAACACCTATTGTGAAATGATTTTTAAATGATGTTTTATGTGCTACAGCATTCTTCATAAGCATGCCATTTCTTTCAACTGTAAGGCTACAGAGCTCAAGAGTAATTTCATTATCACTGGAGTTTAAGCTGGGTAATTAATAATAGTAGCTCTGAGATTTTGGGATAAACCAACTGGCAAGCTCGATATATCTCTTTATATCAAATAAAGATATTTATATTTGCTGGTGTGGTGTAGCTATTCTTATCTCCAATTAGCAGGGGGAAATCAATGGTGGGCAACCATGGTATCCACCTTCTACTCTTATATTGAGTTTACTATTAGTGTTCACCCTTCTCTTCAGTGGCAGGTTTAAGCCAGGTGGAGGCCCTAAACTGTCAAGTTGAAGAGCTCCCCACAGCATTATTCTTTTTTTTTTTTTTTAAAAAAAATGTATTATTCTAAAAGATTTCTCAAAATTGTGAATGTGTGTTTTGTTATTTAGAAGCCCTTCATAATCTGAGGTCCTAAATGGTAGCCAACTTAAGCCTTGATAAAAATCTGGCACCCCTTCTTATACTGAGAGTCAACTTCAATCTTCTAGTAACTATTCTTCATATTATCAAAGTACTAGACCATAAGAAAACCTCAAAAGGCTATCTCCTTTGATAGAACAATTAAATATGGGATACAAATGTATTTGAAAGGCTAGCTCAACACTTGGTGAGGCACTAAGCATAGCTGCTTTAAAGAGATAGTGTTCCAATTTGTTTCACATATCAATAAAATGAGATGCTCCATTACAGCCACCAATACCATCTTGTCCAGCAACACATGTATTCAGAAGATCAGCTTCCAAAAACAGTGCATACATATAACAGAATTCAATAGGACCCCTCAAATATTTTTCTTTGTATGTTAAGATGATTCGCATTTCTTTCTCATGGGAGTATCAGTTGTCCCCCATTTGTTTTCACCCCACACAGGCAGGCAAATACGTTTTTATTTAGGCTGGCCTTCAGCTCTTAACTTGGCATGGCAAAAGAGTAGTTTAATGGGGTGTGCTGAGATTTAATCCTTTTAACTGTGTTTTAATGTGTTTTGAAACTGAGTATGCATGTTGATCCTGTCTGATGGCCTTTGCAGTTCTGTGAGAGAATAATCCCAAACATAAAATTGCATTGTCTCAAGAGGAGAGGAGCAGCAAAGAGCTGATCTTTTTTGCAGCACGATGTGTTGCATGCTTTATTAAAAGGAATGATATTTTTGGCCATAAACTGGAATACAGGCAAGCAATGAGCTTTCCTTTATGAACCATCAGAGTGTACTTAGAGAGTGCAATTGGTAAATTTGCACAATTCTTATTTGTTGCTCCTCAATGACTACAGCCTCTTTTCTGTACTGGAGCAATTTTATTAAGCACTTTAGCTATTATGGCAGAGAAATAAATATGTATACTCAATTACTACAGTAATGAGTCTGGGGTACACTTGCTAGCCTTAAAGTGTTTTAATAAAATAAAAATTCATTAGCACTCATGTAATGACACTCTTTTTACAGTGCCCACTCTGGAAAGCATAGGGAAGATGGAGGAAAACAAAAGAGCAGGCCTGATTGCTAGGCCAGCTATGCAGCTGTGGTTTGTTTTGTAAAGCACAGACAGCAATTAAATTAATCTGTATATATCATTATTGTTGTTGTTGAGCTTGGACTCACTTTCATCCATTAATAATTGCTCATTTTTTCTACACTGTCTTGACTTTTGTAGGGATGGATTGAGAACTTCAGGTAGATTTTGGAGATGAGTTTCAGTTTATGCCAGAAGGTCCTTCCACATTATTAAGAGGGTTTTCAGACTGAAAACTGGAGATGTTCCTATTCCTTTAATGACTGTCTGGAAGAGGGGATTTTGCAGGTCACACAACCAGGCAATAAGCAACACCTGCAGAAATTCCCTCTTGTAGATAACTCTTAAAGAAACAGGAAACTCTTAAAGCAACAGAAACCCTTCTTGCTAGGTGAACCAGTTCCAGCTTAAATCAATATTATTATTTCAGCATTTCTACTGAGAACATGAAAGGACTAGGGATAGAAAGAATATTTGAAAATATTCCAGAAATGATTGGAAAAAACATGTTTCTCAACTGTCAAGAAATCCTCAGTAAAAAATCATAAAATAATGACTTCCTGTCTCATGGCGTGCGTGAGCGGTTGTTCGGAATAGCGCTGCGCAATTCCGAATCTCCACCTGCTAGTTCCAGCTGGTTTGAGAGCCATCTGAACCAGCTAGACATCCCCTCAGTAAGGGGGATGTGGAAGAGGTCTGAAGGGGATCCAGAAGTGCGGTGCTGAGCTCTCTCTGAAAGGAGAGAGCGGAGGTGCTATGAAGGATCATAGGACCGTGACGGAACCTCCAGGCTCGCCGCTTTAGCGGCACAAGTGCCGCCGTCGACTTTTAAATCAAGAAGACACACAGAGACTACAATTAGCAACCCGATCTGGATTACAATTATTTAAGATCACAAGAAGTACAGACTTGCATTCGCTGAAAGTGAGCTGCTTTAGAAAGAGACCCCGAAGGCCGTGAGTTGGACTGAAAGGGCTGACAATTTAAAGCTACAGTAGCCGGGTTGGTGAGTGCGAGGCTAGAATTTTCCTTTTCTTTTTTGCTACTTCTTCAGATATAATACGGTTTCTTTTACTAATAATTAAAAAGTTGACTTTTTTGGACTGGACTAGACTGGGATTAACATTGGAAGGTAAAGATTTCAAGTAACTGATTCAGCTTTCTTGCTTAAAGAGACTTTATTTTTTTTTTCCTTTTAGTTTTGCTTGGCAAAACAGAGAGACTTGTGGATTCATACGCTGTCATAAATACATTCCTCTGGATTAATACTTCTTTTGGGAACTAACTTGGATTTGTGAATTGTTTTCTTGTTTTTTTTTTTGTTGGAAAATGTACTTTGGTGTGGGGGTTTGATGAAGAGGAATCTCCGTGTTTCTTTCAGTTCATCAAGGATTTTTGAAGCTAATTGTTGTCTTTGGCACCTGGATTTTGATTTTGGATCCTTTTCTTAGTGGACAATGAAATTAAATAGAAACTGATTTTAAAAGAAGTAACCTGGCTCTTATCTACGAGTAGACGCACTAATGCCATGGGATTTACAGTGGTATTAGTTATTCTTACTTACAAGTAAACCCACTGATGCCTTGGGATTTACCCAGACGTAACTGGATCTTATGTATGAGGAGACCTATTGATGCCTTGGGATTTACCTTGGTGGAAGTGGCTCTTACCTACGAGTAGACTTACGGATGCCTTGGATGTCTACGGATGCCTATGTGTAAGTGGTTCTTTGCTACAAATAGACCTATTGATGCCATGGGATCTAACAAGGCATAAGTTAGAAGCAACTAAAGAACTGAACTTTTGTTTTGGAACTTTTCATGAACATATGTTTTAGAACTTTATTGATTTTTCACATTTAAGAACTTAAGAATTTTATGAACTTTTTATGAACCTTGGAATTGGACGAAATTAGGATACTACAAGACATTAACATTTACAGAATATTGGCTACAGGATGTTATGATGACATATTAGAAATGACAAATCTGAATCTTTTTAAGATGAAATCAAGAGAAAAATTGGAATCAGAAGGAATAAAGTTACACTGGTTCCCTTATAGACAGTTAACTGAAAGGTTCCAGATGGATGTGAAGACTTATGGAATAGAACAAAAAGAGCAAGGAAGAATGTTGAAGTCACTGCGGGAAAACCCACCTCATTTACTATCACATGTATACCAGGAGATTTTAAATCAAGAAAGAGAAGATGAGACAGTCAAATCAGCAATGATATTGTGGGCTCAAAATCTCGGACATCCAATTCAATTAGAGCACTGGGAACAGAGCTGGCAACGGACACAAAAATTTACTGCAGCTCAGAACCTAAAAGAGAACTATTATAAGCTTTTTCATAGATGGTACATGACACCAGAAAAATTAAAGAAGATATATAATACGGGAACAGGTCAGTGTTGGAAGTGTCAGGAGAATGTTGGAACATTATTTCATATGTGGTGGTCATGTCCTAAGGCTAAAAAATATTGGAATGATATACATAATATGATATGTAAAATATTGAGGGTTCAAATTGATAAGAAACCTGAACTGTACTTATTAAATATGACACATGTGTTAGATGGAACTGTTGCAAAGAAATACTGGCGAATAATGCTGTATATGATTATGACAGCCCGTATTGAATATGCAAGGCTATGGAAAACTGAGCAGATACCTACAATAGAGCAATGGTGGGCAACTTTTATTGAAAATCGGAATGCAGATATAGTCTCTCAGAGATTAAAAGGAAAATCAGATGATGACATTAACAAAGAATGGCAAATTGTTCTGGAAATGGGTAGGGTGTTGACAGGTAATAATTCTTAATTCATGGTAGCATGAGTAGTTAGAAGTAAAAATCAGTGGAATATCATGGAACATGTAAAGTAGGGTAGAAGAGCAGGATCTATCTTGTATGTTAACAAATGCAATGCGATGCATAATGTTGATATGTCAATGAAATAACACTATTGAAATCCAGAGAGGAGTGGAAGATAGCGGTAATAGTTCGGTAAAATGTACAATGAGAAATGTTGTTTTATATGATGTAATCACAATAAAATTAATTAAAAAAAAGTAAAAAATCATAAAATAATAAGAATCTTTCAGAGTTCAGGACTCACTCCATGCAAAATTTGCATGTTGTTGGGTTGGACACAAAACAGCATTTCTGCTTCATCTGCAGAAAATGCTGTTTTTGATGCAAAAATACCATGTATGAATTTTGCATGAAATAAAACCTAAACTGTGACTAGTAATTTAAGATGGCAGTTTTTGAAAGATTTCTCTAGATGACATGAAAATTGCCAAAATTGCTGGTTTTTTTCTCTCTCTTGCTCTTTTTGGAAAAAATGGCCAAAGAGATCCCTAAAAAGAACATTGAAACCTCTCTACCATTTACCATATTGCATTCTCTCTCCTGCTATGAGCCTTTGTGAGAGGGAAAGGGAAAATGATAATATAAATTGGACTTTTGATATTTTGACAAAATGATGTCTAAGAGAACTCATTGTTGCTGTGAAATTGCCATGGAGTCAATAAATGGATAATGAAAACTCTTAAGAAACTACTGATAAATAAATATGTTTGTCATAGAGGTATATTGATCAGAAAATTGAGATTGGCTTTGCTTTCCTACAAAGGGCACAACTGGATGTCAAACCCCAGGGTTTTTTTTGTACAGCAGTTATCCCTGAAACATGCAATGACATTATTGCACTACGTGCTTTTCTGCCTTCTGTATGGCCCTTTGCTCACGAGGTGAGGGAATCGCTCCGTGCTGTTACCTACCATATCTTCTGGGGTCCAAAGCAACATGGACTGTCCCTGAAGCCCTTCCACAGGGCTCCTCCTTGGTCCAGGGTGAATCAGAGCAGTGCAAGGTCTGTAGATCCGCACTGCTCCGGCTTCCAAAATGGCCGCTTCTGGCTTCCAAAATGGCCGCTTCCGGCTTCCAAAATGGTGGCTTCCAGCTTCCCAACCAATCACTGAAGCTCGCCACGCCTAAAGCCCGCCCTCCGCAGATCGCAGGCTTGCATTGGTGCAAGCCTGCGAATCTGCACAAGGGAGCAGGAATGCAATGGCGCATTCCAGGAAAATAAAGACCTGTTTTTTGCGGTCTTTAGAAAACGCGCTGGAGGACCACTTGGGGTCGTTTTGGAGCAGACTGAGGTGTGGATCTCTGGTAAGTAGTCAGCTCCTAGTCCGCTCCAAGGTGCAGACGACCTCCATGAGAGGACACACTGCCCCGTTCTAATTGCCTGGTGCGGAAAGGGCCTATGTTTCAGCCAATAATGTGATATGAAAGACACACACCACATGATAATACTTTGTCATAACTTCCCAGCACCCCATTTTACGGAAAGAAGAAAGGATCTAGGTATGAAGCTGCTATTTTATGACACAAACCCATCTTTGATGTATTATTTGATTCTTCTCAGAGTCCTCAACTGAGCAATGTTCAATTGCTTGCTCCAGCAGTGAATTTTTGTATTGGTGGTTAAGCATCTTTGGGGAATGGTTGGGTGCTTCAAGGGCAACACAAGTGGGGTTTAGGGGCTGCAGTTTGCCCTTCCCTGGTTAAAAGCTCTTAATATTTTAGAATATCAGACTAATTTTTAGTAGCTTTTTAAATATTATTTGAATTACTTATTATACATACAAATTACATAGAACATTTATATTTCATCCCTTCCCCCCTCTCCCTCCCCAACCCAGGAATTGTATATCGTATTTAATTTCTTTTTCCCTTTATGAGGTATAACATTTTAACTCCATTATCCACATCCTCATAGCCCTGGCTCTCCTTTACAAACTCAGTCATTTTCTCCCACCTCCTGGACCAGTTCTCTTCTCTCAGCTGACCTGGGTATAACCTTCTCTTCTCCAATATAAAATCAAACAACATATAATCTGCTACGTAATATTTCCATCTGTTAAGGTCCCACTTTTCTTCATCCTTCCACCCATAGGCAATCATGGTCTGTGCTGCTATTTGTAATTGTTTAATTAAATATTCCTCCTCTTTTTGTACCCCAATATCCTTAACATTAATAGTCAACCATCTTTCTAGAATAGGAGACTCATGAATCAAAATCACACATTAAAAGAAGTATTTTGTGTTATCTGACAGAAAGACTGTGATTCTCAGACCCCGAGAGCCTATCAGAAAACAGTTTTGCAAGCATGCAAGAATCCAGGCCTTTGGGTTTTTTAAAAAATCAAGGCTTTGGGGTAAATAGAAATATAAAATTTGGTGGCCATTTAGAACTGTTTTTAATTTAATTAATTAACAACTTAGTTCTGGAATTAATGCTGAAATTCCAATCTAGATTGACCAATTAAGTTAAAAACAAATATAATTAAATGACCCCTTTTAATGAGAAGGTTTCCAATTTATTTGATAACTAAATTGGTTTTAATTAGTAAGTTCCGATCCCTGGGTTGTTTCCGACAAAACAAAAGGCTATCTGAAGTTGTTATTTGCATTTCAAGGAGATCCTTAATCCAATTGACATCACATTCTCTTTGGCCCTAAACATGAACCAGTCCATTGTGAACCTCACTTTGTTCAACCTTCTCTA
Organism: Cyclura pinguis; assembly: GCA_030412105.1. Taxonomy (NCBI): domain Eukaryota; kingdom Metazoa; phylum Chordata; class Lepidosauria; order Squamata; family Iguanidae; genus Cyclura; species Cyclura pinguis. The sequence goes on along the minus strand of CM059601.1, from coordinate 118,568,193 downwards.
TCTTAGGCACTCAAGGAAGTCAGGTGTGGCAAGGTGTTACCACCCCACATACACCACGTCATGCAAGGATTTCAAAGTTGGCAAGAAATATCATTCTTATACAAAACCCAGGAACTTATGACTGTAAAAGCATGCGGCAAGGAGGGTACTGGCTGTAAGCATAGGCTAGGTTAAGATGGCCTCTGTATGGCCAGATTATAAGGTTAAGAAGAATTAGATGAGAATGCCTGGTGTTAATGTGCTTCCAGTAGTCCTATCAATGACCTGACATCTGAATACAATAGTAAACAAAGCTTCCCAGGTATGACAGGCAAACACCCCTGCTGTGCACATTTCCTACTGAGACCTTCCCCATTCACATTACTTGAGCAAGACATTAAGAGGCTGCCAAGACTCCTATTAATATTTTGTCACCTAAAGTAAGACAATCTGTCAATTCTGGACCTCTTTTGTTTACTCTTCCCAGGGTGGGAAACAGAGTATAAAAACCCCAGCTCCAGCCCAGGTAATTTGCTGGCACTTCGGACATTATACTGCACCAAACACTCCTACTCCTCTGTGCTGCCCTCAAACTTTTGTTTGAGCTACTCTTATTAGATCTTGTGCTTTAGGACCAGTAAATATCACCCTTTGTACCCCAAATCTCTCTCTATCCAACCTTTCTTGTTTTTTTTCCTTCAGTATCCTTGTATGGTTCACAAGAGTGCATGATTTCTTGTGTGTGTGTGTGTGTGTGTCTTTAATTTCCGATAAAAATACCCTGTTTAAACCTTTAACTGGAGTCCTACTGCCGGGTAGCCCTCCATATTTCAGTATGGGACATGTAGTATAGTTAATTAGCTGCTTGCTTGTAGCCAAGGATGGGAACCAGAGACCGTTAGTTAAACAAAGCTAGGAGTGCAGCACTGATAAGAACTACCAGCTGAAGCTGGCCTTTTCAAGGCTCTTGCTGTGGGAAGGGAATCTTTGCTTCTAACGTTTGGATTTTGCTAATTACTTTCAGTTCACTCACTGAAGCCCTGTACAACACATCACACTCCCCATAAATAGTGTATTAGCACTGTTACATTCGTGTGTGTGATTTCGGTTTCTGACACCTACAGTTAGTTCTGGTATACACAAGTGAAAAGATCCCTCTCGGAGGCCTCCTTTGAGCTATAATTTCCCCAGTTTCTGAGATACTGGCACTGTTGGTAGACCTCAAGTTCCCCCACTTTTTGGGAAAAGAGAGGCATGTGGTAACAGAAGCTTTATAAAGGAAAAGAGAAAAATTATAGCAGGTTATGCTGCTTTTTATAACCTGAAGTGAATTGTTTGCATGATTTTTTTTCCAAGAAGCAATGCAAACCTTACAACATTTTATAAATGCAGCATTTGGGTTTTTTAGTGACTCCAATCAGGTGAGATGTTAGAAAAGAAAATGTGCGTAAGAAGCAAAGTAGTTCTCATTCTAAAAATATCAACTATGTGAATTTTCTTTTTCCTTAGTAAAAGATTTCCAATGAAAAACACGTTTTGTTTTGTTTTTTAAGAAGCAGAAGGGGAAAAACCCCCTCTTTAACCATTTAGAACTCAAACTCTATGATATCATAGTCAATTTTTTTTATAGATGAGCTGCTATATATAAAACACAGACTGCCTTGAGAGATTAGTATTTGTCTTATCTAAAAGAAAGTGTGGAAAGTATTTACAGATTTGAGAAAAGTGGAAAATACTTAGCGTTCACCACTAAGTGCAGTGGTATTGAAGGCAATTTTCAAATTTGGAGATGAAGGATCCTGAGACTGACTGCTGCTTTGGGGTACCAAAATCAACAAGCTAGCTAAAAACTGATCAAGCTCAAATATAAACTACTCTCCTTCTTCCTTGACCTATTTGAGATACCCTGAGGAATCTTTAGAGTAAGACGTGATTGCCTCAGGGCTGATTTGCACATATGGAGAAATCATATGGTATAGCTAACCAAGAAATAAGCCATTGAGAATCTTGTAGATAAAAGTTTCATAGTGTTGTTTTCAAAATTCCTTAGGAGTAAAAAGCTCTAATTCACACATGAAGACACAAAATAACTGTTTGAATACCTCTCTTTTCTCATAGAATTGGAGAGTCATAGAGCCGGAATGGGCATTATGGGCCATCAAGTCCAACAACCTGCACAGTGCAGATCTCCAGCTGAGCCATCCCCCGGAGGTAACTGTCTAGCCTCATCTTGAAGATTGTTACCACCATTGCTAGCCCAAGCTTGTGGGATATAAAGATATCTTTTGTTATCAATAATTTGGCCTTCTCTACCCATTCCTCTCCACGTGCTTGTGAGGCCCCCGGACAAGCATGCACACAGGCTCGGCCGATAATCGCTGTAATATTCCAAACAAATACAGGCAGGCCAGAAATAGCCGACTCGCCGCTTCAGGAGACCTCAAGGCAAGTACCACAATTATGTATGCACGCAACTTACAAAAGATCCCCTGCCTCTCACAGGCAGCTTGATGAGTGGACTATACAACACTCAAGCACTCCGCGTTTGCATACTGGCTACTCTATTGACAATTTGGCTATAACTCGATCATTCAAATACTGACCTTTCAGAGGCTTTGTCTGCAGCCCAAAACTCATTGTTTTCCCCAAGTACGAACTAGCCTGCAGCCACAATTTTCCCTATAAAAACCCCTGACTTTGAGCACTTCCTCGGATCGCTCTTGGCTTCCATCCCGCCTTGCTGTCGCTTAGTCCAGCGAGCCTTCCCCTCAGCTCCACGTGCTGAGAAACCACGCTTCCCAGCTTCTCTGCTTCTAACCGGGCTTCAGGACAGGTATAGTATTTCCCATACCAAACCTCCTCAAAAATCCCTCTATCCGCTCTTACCTTTATTCCTATAGTTTCTTGTGTGAGTGTGTTGTGTACATTTGTTTGATTGTGCTTAAATAAAACAATTATTAATTTCAACATCTGTCACATCCTTGACTCGGCCTGACCCCGTAGACAAAGGGTTTAAGATCTCGCAATTTTACCCTGCCTCTCGCATTGCCAACTTGTGCTCTGTGCTAATTCCCTCGCCATTGTTTGAGCGCATTTAGGTGTCCCTCCCGGGACCCCCAGAAATCAGGGTAACAGGATGTCCAGAGAAGGAGGCTCCACACCCTCTCCCTAGGCAATTGCTGAACCACTCTTGCTGTCAAAAAGTTCCTTCTAATGTTCAATTTAAATCTATCTCCCTGTAACTTAAAACCATGAGACCTGGTCCTACCCTCAGAAGGAGGAATGAACAGGTTTTCCCCCTTCTGTGACAGCTCTTAAGGTACTTAAAGAGTGCAATCATGTGACCCTTCAGTCACCAGACTGAATATGCATAGTTCCTTCAACCTTTCTTCATATGTTTTGTTCTCCATACCTCTTGTCATCCTTGTTGCCCTTCTCTGAAACCTCATTCAGAGATCTTGTCTGGCAAAGGTTACCTAACAGAAATTTTGAGTGTACGTAAATGAGTGTAGGCAAAAGAAGAAGCCATGTTGTCATAAAAGTCTTTTGTCCACTGATGAGTTTTTGGTCTTTTGTTTCATCTGTTAGAGTGCTCACATTCTAGAGACATCTGGGAATTTGTGCCCAACATTTTTGGTGGAAACACTAAGACAGTAAATTATTTTGTTATGACTTGAAATAATAGAAACAGTAAAAATACCATGAAGAGATATCCAATTTCAAAATTAATTTCAGTTTCAGTTTGTAAGACACGCTGAAATTTCAATTTCATTACTCAGATTTTGAATGTGAGGCTTAAAACAAAAACTGAAAATCATTTTGAATTTGAAATGTTGACTAGATATCCACTTGTTAGGCTTATCAATGTTTCCTGACAGTTTTGGCAACCATCAGTTCTGAAATACTGTACAGTTGTCAAACAGTAAATGCCGGTGAATGCCAGTCATCAAGAACAGTCAAATATAATAGACTATTTCTTATCAATGATCAAATATTATGAACTCCTAAACATCATTTCATATCAACTGTCTGTCGAATAACAATCACCAAGCATCAAATATTCAAACCAGCCGCCACATAATGTTAGCTATTTTCATCAAATACATTTGGTAAAAATTCTGCAGGGAAAACTATCCAGAAGACTGTTTAATGATCCACCCCCTCACAGAAAAGAACAATGGAAAACATAACATTAATTATATATATCAACACTAACATAACCTAAGAATTTCTGAAGGTAAATTTATTTCAGTTGAGTACTACAACTGAGAACTCCCCAGTTTCTAAAACCAACTCAGGTTTTAGAAACTGGGAAACCTGATCATGGAGACCTGTATTAGTTACGTATATGCTTGAACTGATTTTTCTTTCCCTAAAAACATTTTGGATAACGATGAACAGATCTAGCCAGAGGTGTTCTTTTGCATGTTAAAAGTATATTCAGCTAATGGAAAAGCTTTTTGACACTTTGCATAAGATCGTGGGTGGGGAAACTTTCCTATGTCCAACCCCATGTTTAGTTCCTAAGTTCCCATGAGCCCTAGCTAGCATTGCCAACAGTAAAGAACAGTAGTATTCCAAAACATATGGAGGGGCCAAATGTCACCCACTCTTGCACTGGAGTTTTGTTCAGAAAAAGTGAAACTAATCCAACAGTGCTTGTCCTCCCATTTGCTTGAGCACAACGATGAAAACTGCTGTAGAATTTACATATTATACTAACCTATATATTATTCCAGCTTATTAACTTTTGCCAACAGGTTCTCAGAAGAGCAGGAAAAGAGCAGGCCTTTTCCTTCTGTTCCCAGTTCTTTGGACCCAGAACATTGAGCAGTTTCTTAGCAATAATTATGAGCTTGCTGAGCACCAGTACTCCAATCCCATGAAAGCAGTACTCCCTATTGCTTGTTTTATAGTTTCCCTGCTGAACTATACATATTGTTCTGCTTCGTGCTATTGTAATTTCTTCTTTTACAGTCTTATTAAAGCAATTCTGTATAAACAACAGGGCAACTGGGATTCTACAGCTATGTAATTTCTTCACTGCAGGGATATGGAACCATGTCAGTCCTTCCACTTCCAGGAACTTTTCAACCTATCATTCCTAACATCAAACCTGCAGTTGCTCTCCACACGTACCATTGTCAGAAGGCACCCCACATGACTGATTTCCAAGCTATGCAACTTTGACAGCTAAACACTCTTTTTTTCTTCATTTTCATTATACTATTTAGTCTATCTTTCTTTCAATGACATCCCATGTGTTTCAAACCAGTGGCAGATTTACACGGGAAGCAAATCTTCCAGAAAAAAAAGCAGCATATAATGTTTAAAAATGTCCCAGGTTTTTCCCTGCAGCAGTTTTCTTCCACATTTCTTTTCTGCAGTAAGACTGTGAAACAAGGAGATATTCATTGAGGTACAGGGGTTGAGGAAAAGTAAAGTATTTGGGTGGTATGGATGCAAAATCAGGTAAGATAAATTTCTAAGTATTGTTAATATTATTTATCTGCATTCACCCAAAACTGCAAATGCCTTTCTCTTTGGATTTCTCTCTCTTAGCCTCCAATACCTTTAAGTTCCCAGACTCAAAGACCTCAAAAACAAAACTGAATGACCCTATAAAATTATATTTCCTTCTTGTGGGAGGAAGAGTAAAAGAGGGGGTGAAGGGACAGAGTATTCAGTACAAATGGACTCAATCCTTAAAAAAAAGAAAAGAAAATTTATCAGAAAGTTATATTCTCAAAAATTTCACCTCAGTTAATACTGACTGGAACTCTATTGTTAGATCAACTGGCATGGTGAAGGTAGCCAAAGGCTAAGAGAGTAGAAGGGCTGAGATCCTACAAAGTCTTGGTGGAATGTAAAGCTTTACCAAGCATGTTTCTGCTTCTTCTCTTTGTGTAGCCTACCTGCCAGCTCCTGGAGCATGCTCACAGAGCCATTTACTGGTGGGAGGGGCGTCCAGCCACTCTTTGGCTGCATTTCTGCATCTGGTAGGTAGGCTACAAGTGTGTGGGAGCCACTGTTTGAAGGAAGTCCTAGATACCTCCTTCTACAATGGAAATGAGATCTGTAGACAGAACAGGAACTTACAGGAGTAGTGTCCATATTCACTGATTCCTGAAACAAAATTTAAATAATTGAAAACAATGGTAAAATGACATTCAGAGTTGCACTCAAAATTCTCCTAGTCAAAAGTAGTAAGACTGGGGGTAGGAATTCACCAAATATTTCTGAAGCTCTGTGTATGTGCATGTGCATGCGTGTGTGAGAGATATTCTTCAACAATGCAATCATGATTTGAAAAATGAAAATTTTCTGAGAATTTAAAGTCTATTGTAAGTGTCTTATAAGAACTGAGATCTTAACAGCTCAGAGATGACCCACATGAGAGGGAGGGAGAGAACCTGGAAGCATTTGACTCTGTTTTCAGAGAGAAGTGAATTTGTCTTTGTGAATGATTTCACATGCAATGTCATCATTGCCAATGTCTCCCCATGTATTTTCAAAGAGAAACATCCTGATTACATTGGTGTCCAACTCTTAGTCACTCTTCTACATAGTGAGAGAGAAAGACTGAGGTTTCAGGAACTAGGAATGGAAAGAATGTTCTAAAATATTCAGAAAATGGTAGAAAAACATGTTTTTTGAGGGTTGAGAATCCCTGACAAGAAGAATCTTGGACTCAGGAGATTTTTCATAGTTCGGAACTTGTTCTGCAGATTTGCATGTAGTTGTTTTGTCTAGAAAATAACATTATATGTGCACTAAGCAGCATTTTGTGCATGGGATATAATATACCAATGCAGAAAATTTCAAGAGAGAAAGTGGTATAAGTGGGCACTTATTTTGCATAAAATTCACAGACGGTTGTTTTGCACAGGAAACAGCATTTGATAATCAACTATGAAATAATGGGACCAGACACAGAAAATAGGGTTAAATAAGTGCCACTTTATGTGACCTAACCTATTTAAATTGCATCAATCTGGGAATGGAGCAAGAAGGGGAGCAACCTGATATGGGTCATCCCCATGATAATCTCCTTGGCCTTCTCTTGAGTGAAATACGTAAACCCCAAGGGCAATCCCAATACTTTGGGTTGCTTCCAGATTCAACTTAATTTGAATATAACCCAGGGACTCCCCACCCAAGTTGCAGAACTCTATAAGTGAGAGCTTGAATCCCAGGTTACCCTCAAGAGTAGCTTCCTTCTCCACCTCCAGGGATGCAGAGCCCCAAAAGGGGGCTCCAGAGCCCTACCCTATACCAAAAGCAGGACAAAAGGTGATCACTGAAGTCTTAAATTCTCCTTCCTCTATCTGACACAGACAAGGGACAAGTGTCTGCTTAGCCCTTTTCTCCCATCATGCCAGCCAAGACAGCCCTTACCATCTGTTGCAATTCCCCCAGGAACAGTATATTCTCCTTATCTGACAAATGAACACCATCAGCCTTGTAGCGCTCTGGCCATCAGAAAGGTATGCTAGGGTGAGGAAGAAAGTGGCCCAACTGCCTGTGCAGGGCCCTGGAAAGTTCAGTGTTGGCCCTCCCACAGGCACAATCTATGTTTTTGGGAACACTTGCCCCCCCCCACCTCACCTGACAAGGCAAAATGGCAGAAAAAAACAAGGGAAACTCCAAACCAATGACTTTCTGTAGTGCGCAAATCTTTTAAACCTTGCAAAACTAAATTCTTGCCCTTCAACAAGCCCAAGTCATCCCCACCAAAGTGAATGACTAACACATCATGAGGAATCCTAGTGCACTCCTCAAACAAAAGAGGCAACAAACCACTCCAATGGAGGCCTGTTTTGCCCAGCCACTCCACAGTGGCAACATGGCTCAACCCTGTTTTGCTCCAAACTGGCAATTTCAGGCCTGGCATGCTGCCCAAAACACCAGGCTTTAGGCACATATCAAGATATACCACTTCACACTGAAAATCTGATGAGAAACAGAGAAGACAAGAAGAAAATAATTTAGGTGACACCATATCAGTAATCAAGAGGGCACATGTACCTCTTTGTAGCAGCAGATTTCCAGTGCCAATGAGCTGCAAAGCCTTTGAGGTGACTGCCTCAAAGTAATACCTGGTGAGGGGTAAAAAGTCAACATGGTAGAACAAGATCCCCAGCCACACTCCAGTTGAGCCCCAAAATGGCAACTTTGAACCTGGCGCACTACCTAGAACACCATACTGCGGCCACAAATCAGGACCCACCATCTTACCCCCACAGCATCTAGAATCCAATAGAGAAACAGAGAGAACAGGAACAAAGTTAGTTGAACAAAACAGCCTCAAAATTTAAGAGGATGCATGTACCTCTTTGCAGTAGAAGATTTCCAGTTCTGATGCACTGGATGCCAAAGCAGTGAAGGCTGCTCCATTCCTAAATGTATGGGTGCCAAACTTAGAAGCAGTGAAGGCTGCCCCAATCCTAAATGTATGGGTTCCAAATTTAACCCCATGCAGGTCCTAGCATTTCAAGGCCTTAGAGGTAATTGTCCAAAACAGCATGGCAAAAAAAGGAACTCAGCTCTAACCAACACCAGCAATCTGCCCTCTTTCCCTGGTCTACCCCTCCAGAGCCTTGTGCACTCTGCAGATACTGGCGGTATCCTTAAACTCATAGGCAAAAACCCAATGCTGGCAGCCTATTGATGAACTGCGAGGCCAGATGCCTGCCCCTCAAAGAAATACAATACAGCAATATATGATCCACATGAATGGGGCACAACATCTACAATCTCATAGACAACCTAAATAACTCAAACTCCCTTCCAGCCTCTGGAAAGACTAATAGTTCAGAAAACCTTACCCCTCCAAGGCTCCACAGATCTGTGGGCACTGGGACAGAATTGGAGTCTGTGTCTGGAGCAAGCTGTCTGAAGCATTCCAGCTGTTGGTGGGAAAGATCCATGCCAGCAACATCCATCATGGCCTTCCTCCATCAAATGGCTACAGTCCTGCTGAAAACAGCTCTGATACTGACTGAACCATCACAGCTAGCTGATGAAACTAATCCATCTAATTGTGAACAATTGCTTACCCCAGTTGTATGTCCCAAGCGACCAATACATATTGGAGGCCTCTACTGTGAAGGCTGGACCAGGCACATGGCATGAGGAGATCTAAAGATTATCAAATTAATGATACTGACCAGGGTCATTATGTAACCAATAATGGACCCATAAATTGTGAATTCAGCAGCCCACAACCAAACTGTCACCACATTTGGAAAAATTTTAAGAGCAACTTCACATGCCTGACACTAAAATAAATGGCACCATTTCCCTGTAAAGTAAACTGATGTGTGAAGGTCCTTTGCAGATTCATTAAAAAGGAGTAGAAACTCACTCTTATTCTCCATGTTGGCCTTTGTATCAGCTATAAGTCTGAGCCTTTAGTGAAGTTTATACAACCCCAGCCCTACATCATGAAAACAATGCAGGAGGGCCCTGCCAGGTGCATGTAAAATTAAGATTACCAACTAGCTGCTTCAACTCCTGTAGTGTGACTTTCCTCAGTTCCTATAATTTGCCATTTGTGAGATGGCAAAATCCCTACCACCCCTCCTACAGGATATGAGATTTTCATAAATTGGTCTTATTAATGACTGGAGAACATGATCAGGGTCATGCTGACTGGAGATGTGTCTGGGGTCATGATGGTGGGAGAAGTCCAGGTAGGATTATGCAGAAAATCCAAGCATTGATGGTTCATGACAATCCCTTCACCACTTCAGGCTCTTGGCATTTTCAAACACAATGAAAGATCAATTGCCCAGATAAAGTAATCAAAGACCATCCCTTCATCTTATCCTACAGATATCTCCTCTATACACCCTACCTGACCAAACATTAAGAGACTGTCATGAATCCCATCAATGTTTTGTCACTTCAGAGTTAAAGCAATCAGCCCATTCTGGACCCCTTTGTCAGTCCAAAGCCATTATGGATTTGTCAATGCACCCCTTTAGGGTATGAAATAGGGTATAATAATCCTATCTTTGACTCCAGCCAATTGTAGTATGTAGAACTTAGTACATAGTATGCAGTACATAGTACGTAGTCCAGACTGTCACTCCTTCATTCTACCCTCAGACACTGTTTGAGCCCCTCTGCTGTGCCATCCTTCTTCAAGACTGATAACTATCACTCTTTCCACCTCTAATCTCTCTCTATCCAACCTTTCCCGCCTCACTTCCTAATAGCCTTATATGGTTCTTAACAGTATCTGATTTCTCATATGTTTGTAAATTCAAATAAAATACATTATTTAACTTTAACTAGAGTCCTCTGTACAGTTGTTACTGGTATACATGGATGTAAAGACCCTGCCATTGCCCTCCTCTCACAGGCCTCCTTTGAGCTATAATTCCCCAAATTCTAAGGAGATGCTGACATTGTGGAAGACCTCAGTCCCTCATCTCTTAGGGTAACACTATTGTGCTGTTAGAGCAGGGATGCAAAACCTACATCCCTCATGCTGCATGCTATCCCTGTCCTCATTTCAAAACCCCTCAAAACATGTGGTCCTTTCTGCTTTCTGGGTGGAGCAACCTGCTCATCTTCCTCCACTCAGTTAGATAGAGAAGGAAGGAAAACAGAGAAGTGTATGACAGAAAGCAGAAGAAATAGAATTAGCCTCACCCACTTTTTCCTCTGGCCCTGCCAACAGCTGTTTATGGTCACACTTGACATGTGGCCAGGAGGAAAAGTAGCCATCCACATAAAATAAAGTTACCCATCTCTGCACTATACTAAAACAATGAGGACACCAGGTATTTAAGTGGATACCTCCCTAGATTGCACTATGGAGGAACAAATGAAATAAATTTGTGTATACTAGTTTAAAAACTACACTACAAACCAACTAATTCATTCCCATGTTTCTCCCAGCATAGTGTTACTGTAGTTCCTAGTCCAAACTTGAGGTATATTAGATATCATTTGATATCAAGAATTTGGCCTTCACTACCCATTCCTCTCCATGTGCTTGCGAGGCCCTGGACAAGCACGCACACGGGCACGGCTGAAAATAGCTGAAATATTCAAAACAAATCCAGACAGGCCAGTAATTGCTGGTCTGCAGCTTTAGGAGACCTCCAGACAAGTACCCTCTTAATATCACATTATGTATGCACGCAGCTTACAAAAGATCCCCTGCCCTGAGCAGGCAGCTTGACAAGCGGAATATCCAACTCTCAAGCACTCTGCATTTGCATACTGTCTACTACGCTATTGACAACGCTGTCATAATTCAATCATCTAAAGTACTGACCTTGCAGAGGCTTTGTCTCCAGCCCGAAACCCATTGTTTTCCCTGGGAACGGACTAGCCTACAGGCCCATTTTCCCCTATAAGACCCCCTGATTTTGAGCGTCTCTTCGGATCGCTCTGACTTCCATCCCACCTTGCTGTTGCTCCGTTCGACGAGCCTTCCCCTCAGCTCCCACGTACTGAGAATCTCCGATACAACGGACTTTTTCTTCTGATAAACTGGGCTTCAGGATCAGGTGTAGTATTTCTCCTGAAAAATCCCTCTTAAAATCCTCTATCCAACTCCTACCTTTCTTTCATTAGGTCTGTGTGAGTGGTTGCATACATATGTATTGACTGTGTTTCAAAATAAATGAAAACAATTCTTATTTACTTCTGTTTGATTATTGACTCAGCCTGACCCCGTAGACACTGGGTTCAAGATCTCGCAAGGTTACCCTGCCTCTTGCATTGCTTAGCTTGTGCTCTTGCTAATTCCCATTCCCCATTATTCTGAGCACATTGAGGTGTCCCTCACGGGACCCCAGAAATCAGGGTAACAATAGGACCTAAGGCAGCTTACAACAAGTTAAAACAAAGTGCAATTGAAACCTTGCTATACAGAAGTCCAAACAAACAGTTCTATCAAAAGCCTAACTTTAAAATCATTTAAAACCTATTGAAAACTTAACATTAAAGCCCAGCATGCTGCATTAAACATCCTTAAGTCACATGAGTCAAGAATCTCCTGTGGGAGGGAGTTCCACTGTCTAGGAATAAATGCTGAAAAGATTCCTTCCCCCACCCCAATGAGTATTTCCATCAAACTTGCCTGTGACAGTTGTGGGCACAAGACAAGGCCCTCTTCCAAAGATCTTAAGACTCAGGTGGTTTTAATATACTGTTTCTTCTCTTTCCAGTTTTTATGATCAGATTTTTCAAGTTATGATGATTCATAAAGACAGAATTAGTTTATGATGAGAAGAGAGCAGACTGTACTTAGATTACTTGCAAAAATACAGTCAGAAATCTCCAGTGAACTTGTATGTAGCTTCAGTGCAAGAATTTGAGTCTCTTGCAGATTTTGAATTAGAAAATACTTAAAGGTTCTGCAGCACAGAAGGATTTCCTTAAGTCTCTTACAATATCCTGCCTTCTTCTTTAGTTATGTGCATCTGAAACATTCATTACTAGTCTGACTGAATACAGCTTCCACTCTTCTTAGATGCTAAGAGGAAGAGACTCATATCTTCAGGCACTTGTCTTTTTTAAAAATTTTCTGTGGAAATATACATCTCTCCCTTTCTACTTTTTTATCCATGTTATATTTCTTTTTCTTTTGTGGTATGCCATAACATGACATTTTCTTTCACCCATCCCATTATGAGGTCGGTACAGCCACACTAAACAACTGTTCCAGGCACACTGGTGATGTCATAATACTGTGTTCCAGATTGCCAGGATGCCCAGCCCAGTAAACAGTTATGCTGAGCAATGAAGGAACCCTTTCTTGGCCCATACTTGCTAGACTACCGGTCACAATATGCAAGCAGGAAGCTTATATGAGAGATAAAAGAGGTACAATATAGCTTTTAGATGTGGTCTAGTATTTTCAGTTTCTCTGTATGGGTATGAAAGCTTGACAGAGAAGAGAATTGGTAGAAATAAAATTTAATACATGAAAAATGTGGTACTAGAGAAGAGTTCTGCGCATATTGTGGATTGCTAAAAAGACGAATAAATGGGTATTAGAGCAATTTGAGCCTGAACTCTCCCTAGAAGCCAAGATGACTAAGCTGGGACTGTCATTATGAGAAAACACGACTCACTGGAAAAAAAAAAAGCTTGATAAGGTAGAAGGCAGTATATATGTATATATAAAAAGGAAGATGCCTTCACAGGTGGATAGACTCAATTACGGAAGCCACAGCCTTAAGTTTTCCAGGAGCAGGACAGTTGATGACCTGGGTTCTTGGCAGTCCTTCGTTGATAGGGTTGTCATAAATTGAACTGAAAAGCAAATAAAAACAACTAGTTTGCAATACAAAGCTAAGGAGAAATGCAGATTATTAAAAACAAAACAGATCAAATTCAGTTTGGAACAATTCTTATTATCTTTTCTCTGCCTTATTTTCCCCCTTTCTTTTCCCTTTCTCTCTTTTATTATTTCTCACTTTTTATCTAGATTCTAATCAGAGCTGAAATTAATTTGCTTTCCAAATTTCTGCTGAAAATTCTCCGTGAACATTTATGTTCTGCATGTTTCAGATACTCTCTAAATATTTTCATGCTTCGCAGATAATTAATATCTTTGCTATTTTATAACAGTTCAGTCCAACTTGGATTTCATCTACAAAATCTGGAGGTGCATATTTTAAATTCATTCCTAATTTTAGTTATTGATATTCCATGATGATGAAATATTATGAACAGAAGCCAATCAAATTAATCTTAAGGAAATCAGGACAGTTTCCTTACATTCCGATGTTATATATGTAAATATATAAGTGTAAATGCTTTCTCTAACACTCTCCCCTTTTATAATAATGAGCAAAGTCATTTCAGAGAATCTCCATTTTCTAAATATGACTATCCTCATTTGTCAAATAAGATCCTGTGGATGTTCTTAGTGTAGCCTCTTGATAAAACAAATGATTGAGATGTTTCATTCTTTTCCCCCACCCATGTTACTGATCACTCTGGTTAGCCATAACTAATGATGATGAATCAGTAAATTATGATGCTAGATTTTATTGCACTATAAGGATTTTATTGTGTAATGAATTGCACTGAGTTTTTAATGAGTGTATTGCCTCAGGTATCTTCAGGGACAGAAGCAAGCCATAAATCTTATAAATAAGTAATAAATAAAGAAATAAATATAGTAAATCTGTCCCACAATATTTGACAGTTTATTTACACAGCAACTTAAACAAGTACATAGTGAGATATTTTTCAAAAAATGATAGTTAATAACTTTATGTTATCATTTTCTTTTATTAAGAAACTATATGATTGGTAAACAAACTCAGTTGTCTTATATTGTTCCTGTACAGATGAATACAATTCAATCTGATATGATTTATGTAAGATGACATCAAAATTATTCTTTTTGCAGTGTTTTTCTACTGTGCACATGTACTTTTGCACATCAAAAGTACTTTACACCAAAAGACTTTTGCTAAAATCATCAGTGGCTCTTTAGCCATGCAATACTCTCTCATCAATAGTCAGTATCATAATACTGACTTGCTTGCTTATGCATGTGAGGCTTTGTCCCATCTATTCAGGAGTGACATCACAAAAAGATTAGCAGGGGGCCTACATGGAACTGCTTGCAGGAGACATTTAGAAGCTGTTTTAAAAAGACTGCTGCAACTTTACCACTTCTTTTTGGTTATTGGCAACAACCTAACCACTCTCAATTCACTGGCTGATAGTTTAGCATTAAATATCTATAATGGATCTGGTTAGATTTTTTTTTGTTTCTAACGCAATCGTCTCTGCTTCACACAGCTATGGTTAGATATTGATGTTGATGAAATCTGGTTGGAGGTGGCAATCTCAGTGTGAGTAAGGAAAGTGTATGACAGGTGTGATGAAGATATTGACCTGGGTATCACATTCCAGTACTGGGCAGCACTGAGGATGTGGGCTGGGACTAAGGCAAATTGGGCAAAGCCAATTACCATGATAGACATCCCCGCCTCCAACATTACAAAGCAAAACTCACTTCTAAGCAGTCTATTTAACAGGAAGCATCAGCATAACATTTAGGCACACAAAGCAATCATAAGGGTGCCTTAATGATGAAGAGATGCTTTGCCAAATGAACTCCATGGTGTTTCCAAGCTTAAGTGAAATTGGGAAAAGAACCCCTTGTGGTCATGAGCAGCCTTATGGACCTTAGGGAGAAAAGCTTAGGGTTAAGAGATGCTGCAGGAGCCTCCATGGCACTCTGTAGGATAGAGCTTTCCAAATTTTTCATGCTGGTGACACACTTTTTAGACATGCATCATTTCGCAACACAGTAATTCAGTTTTATGTATTATAAATAAATAAATCATGAAATATAAATCATATATTTTTAAAAATATACATTAAAGGTTTTTATGAGATATGTTGTGTCCTCATACAGTTTGTTATTACAATTTATATATGTGTCTATGGTTACCAGGAAACCAGAGGTTAAAGTAACCAACCACTGCCCTCGCTGGGGTCCTTTTCAGCCTGGGACAGTGGTGACACACCTACACACTGCAGTCGACACACTAATGTGTTGTAAGATATAGTTTGGAAAGCTCTGCTGTAGGAAGTGCTGTCAGTGAGGGTCAGGGATTAGGTTCAGACGGTACCCAAACAAAGAGCCATGGTGGGTTACTGGAACATGGCTGACAGCAGGAATAAATCTATCCTAGTTCTCATTTTATAATTAGGCACCTGCACTGTTTGGGAATTAGACTCAAAGACAGTTTCACTAGTGCAGATCCATCTGTTCAAGACAGTAGTGGTTTTCATTTAACCCAAGTACTTTGACTCAGGATCCTTATTTTGGAAATGGAGGCAATGAACCTGCATTGAAAGAAGGAAGGAAACCTAGAACTATCTGAAGTCACACAGTTTTGAATTTGCCGTTCTGTTTGCTCACTCATGCTAAGAATGGGGTTTGGGAAATACTGCTGTCAGTGGTACAGTATTTCTCTTTTCTGTGTTCAGCAGATGTCTTGGAGTCGGATTTTTATTTTGTCTTCATCACTCAGCATCAATGTGCTGCATTAAGTGAACCTGTCTTCATTTTTGAGTTCTTTCTGCCTCCCTGGGTTGAGGAGCTGTTAGTATGTTGACTGAGCCTCCATCAGAAATTGGAACAGGTTAATATGTGACACTGATCTCTCTGTGACTCTGGGGTGTTTAGAAAATGGGTCTAGGTTCAGTAGGCTGTAAAGCAAAAGAAAATTGACAGAAACACAAAGGAAGGAAGAAATAATATGCTGCAGGGGGCAGCTTCACATTCTGAAAGCCCTGCTAAGGACATCGCATGAATATAGACTTACCACATTCCAGTATAAAAACCTGGAAATTTAAAATATTCTTAAGAGTCAGCATGCATTATAGCTACCATGTGATGCCCCCTTACGTTTAAAGGCATTCATTTGGCAGTCTTCATCATGTGGCAAGCTGTTCATAAAGCAGATGAGACTATTATCTTCACTTAGAGGCATATATTTCCATGCAGCCCACATCAGTGGACTTCTTTCTTTGTGTATGGATTCATTTCCCCTTCATTTTATGAAGAGAAATCTGTCCCATTTTGTGCATTTTCCCCAAAAAGATGCATTGCTGGTGAACAACTTTTTAAACTACACAAATTTAATGCACTACCCCACTGGTAAAAAAAAAATATTGTAAAGAGTATGTTGTGAACATGCATTTTTTCTGTGTGCAGTTTTTAAATGTCTGCCCTGCCCCTCCCCTGGATGCATCAATATCAATGTGAGGATTCCAGACTGAAAACTGCAGACTGAGGTGAGCCTGTGAGATCTCAGACTAGGGACGATAAGAATAAAAATGTGTGTGTGGGGGGGGAGATGGCACAGAAAATAATACTTTTCTTCAAAAAACAATTTCATGTGCAGAAGACAACATTTCTTCCACAGAATTTGTGTGTGTGTGTGTGAGAGAGAGAACAAAATACTGATTTCTGTGCAGAAAATTGCTTTCTGTGCATTTTTTTTTCACTGAACAAATCCTGAACTGAAAATAGTATTCGAAAATCACAGTTTTCAATTACTTCCTCACAGTGTGGAGAAATATGTTAAAATTATTCATTCTTGCAAGCAAGAATGAATTTTACAAGGAATGACATCCCTACCTCAGACTGAAATCTACCCTCCTCTGCACTGCAAATAGCAAAAGAGGTCAGACACAGGCCAGATTCCATGGTCATTATAAACAGCTGAGCATGTAATGATAACTGTCACACACAGGCATTTCAGGTTTGATGTGCTTCTATGAGCCAGTCCATGCATTAGACATTTAACTGCATTGCTGACAGTCAACAAAGGTCAGTGATTAAAATTACCCTGCAAAAATATGATCAGCTGCCTTTCTGCTGGATGGGAAGTTGTCAAAGTAGTGAACATCTTAGAGAAAAAATTGATAAAGATTCTTTGCATTTGTTTCCTCTAGTTCCTTCTCTCCTGGCTTGCAGAACAGGCAGTAAACCCATCTGTGATTCCCACAAAACAGTCATTCATAGGGCAAGAAAAATCATCATCATTATCATCATCCTGCCTTTTTCATATGGAGGATACAGCCCTTCAGATGACCTGGCCATGAGCTGCGTAACGTTTCATAGGTTATAACCAGCTCTTTGAATTGAGCCTGGGAACAGGCTAGACAGCGGGGAACTTGCAACAAGGGAATTGTCTGCTCCCTGTAATGAGCCCCAATTAATAAACTAGTTACAGTTCTTTGGAACTTTCCAACCGCCCCTACCCCCATCAAAGTTATCACACTGCCTCTGCTGCTGTCATGACTGCACCCTTGGAACACTGAGAAAGGTATGTTCAATTATAGTGTGGTGGTGTTAATTCACAGGGTAGAGGGACCCAAAGGCCATGACCAGCACAGGGATCTCGTGGCATGAAGATATATTGCTGTGCCCTATCAGCTGAGTTCGTAAAAGATCTCCTAAATGTATCTCCTCCTGTTCTAATAATCCTGAAGACAGATACATCAGGGTACACTTACACTACCCAGTTATAGTGCTTTGATTCCACTTTAACTGCCACAATTGCATCCTCTGGAATCCTGGGGTATATAGTTTCAGGAGGTACTGGAGCTCTCTGGCTAGAAATTCTAAACACATCAACTGAAACTGAACACCCCAGAATTCCATAGGATGCAGCTGTGGCAGTTAAAGTGGAACCATAGTGCTGTAACTGAGTAGTGTGAAAGGGCCCCAGGTTTTCCTATAGCTTCATTAGAATAGAACAGCTGATTTCTTGATGTTCCTTCAAAAGGCAACAGCCCAGTGACTAGAACTGAAGCAACTAGCACTGCCTGTTTCTATGCTATAAATACTCTGTTCACATAAAAATCTTCTTCCTGGCTAGGTTTTCATTCAGTTCCAGGAACCACCCAGGGCATGACTCTAAACACAAGTTGCCACAGGCATATCTCTGTCCAGGAGGTACTTCTCTGTTGATTAAGCTAGTTCAGAAGGCCAGACTCCTATTCTGTGAGGTTGCTTAGATGTTTTATTCATTAAAGCTGTTTCAAATGTTGCAGCTTAAATTACCCTGCTGTGGTTGATTCTTCTTTTCTTACATTGATTGTTTTAATCATTTTGTTTGCTTCACTGAAAATTATTGTAATGGGTCAAATATAAAATTGTATGTAAGTAATACAAATATTTAGACTGTTATTTTTGTTATAATGATTAACATATTGCCTTACCAAGGTGATATTTTAAATAGTTGGTTAGTTTTCTTGCAACTGGATGGTTCGACATGAATCTCACAGAATCTATCATGCCAAGCAGTCAAGAGCAAGAGCGCAATTTGAGTGGTGTTTCAACTCCACTGAAAACTGCCCTCCTCAGATCACCTGAACGTGAAGGGGTTTTGTGAGGCTCTGGCTTAATTCAAAGAGTCATGGGATAATAGTGTTTATTTCAATAACTGACAAGATAAGACGGCATGTTTCAACAATGCTTCATGAAAATGCTGATAGAACTTTCAGTTACCGATGCTCCTCCCAACCTGACATTTAAGATCAGAAACACAATTCCTGATATTAGCCCCCATGTAAGGTTTGTACATGTTGAGATAGAGCAATAAAGACATACCTCAGTTAATGAAGTAGGTGTGTTCTCTGGCTTTATTTCTGTAACAACTACTTCTACCTAAGGTAGAAATATGAGGACTGATGCTTATGCTCTGTAAGGCCCCACTTTGGGGGTCCCCAATATCAGTATGGTTTGGATGGGCACCATACCTAATTGGCATCATATGTAATTGGCAACACATTTTATTGGCTCTGATATCAAATTCAAGCCTGAGAGGTGACAGAGAGGTCAAACCGAGCGAGGGAAAGAATTTGACTGTAAATGTGAGAATCATAGGTCAACTCCAAAATTCCTCCAGGTAAGACTGAGTCATTTGTCAGACAAATACACACCATTCCTGTGGATAATAGGCTTAAATAGAAGCTGGACTTTTCCAAGGAATCCAACTGTGTGGAGCCCACCAGGACACTGATTGACAGATATGCATCCCTTGTACACCTGGATTCTTTCGTCTGTCCTCACAGCACCCACAGTAGACAGCTATTACAACATTCATCATGTCTTTGTCAATCAAAGCACTAAGCCCATCAACAGGCGAAAGACCCATTGTCCACAACAGGTTCCCTTTGTCTTGCATCAGGAACCTTCACAGCCACAAGCCATTTTCAGGGTATAAATACCTCTGATTTGAGGAAGTCCAGTGCAGTCTCTTGAAGACCTACCCATCACTCTGTCCGTCTGGCTCCTGAATGAGAACTGCCCTTAGGTCCTACCTAAGCCAAAATACATTTCTACTCTTCACTACTCTTCTGGACTGGACTAAATCCCCCCAAATCCCTCAGCCTCTCTATAATTTTTCCTCCCTTTCTCTTTCAGCTAGCTCTTGTGTGAATGTGTGATTGTGTGTATTTTGTGTGCATGCATGAGTGAATTCCCCTCAATAAAATAATTTGATTAGACAATTTTGCTTGGTTTTTGGCTTGGCCTGACCCCATAAAAATTGGGTTTAAAGATCTCGCTAGGTTACCCTGCCTCTTGTAGTGCTACAGCTTGTGCTCTGGCTAATTCCCATTCCCCATTATTTGAAGCACATTAAGGTGTCCCCCACGGGACCCCAGAAATCAGGGTAACAGCTCCATGCCTGACCCATTTAGAATTGTGCTATGATTTTGATTTTGTGCAGTTTTAATGACTGATGTCTACGTAATGTGCATGCCAAATTACATGTTTGTACATGTTGTTGTTTTTTCATTATGGGTTTGTGGAGGAGTAGAGGTGGTGGCTCAGTAGGAAAATGGATTGTGTGGAGCAGAGAGCTGTAATTAAGTACTTGCAAAAGAAGGGGATGACTCCTACAGAAATCCACAATGATATATCGACAACTTTGGGGGAATCTGCTGTGTTGTATGATATTGTAAAAAGATGGTGTTGGGAATTTAAATGTGGAAGAACATCTTGTGAAAATGAACATGGCGGTGGCCTGTCTAAAACTGTCAACACAGAAGAAACCATCAACAGACTCCATGACATAGTTATGCAAGATCGATGACAAGTGACCATCAGGATATTGACAAAAGAATTGGACATGGAAAAATTAATAGAAAGATCGGTACCTCGAATATTAACAGCCAGACAAAAGTGAATAAGGGTGATGCTTTGCAGGCAACATTTGTGAACCTTTTGGATGGACGAACAGAAATTCTTCAACAGATATGTGAAGATGGATGAATCATGGCTCCACCACTATGACCCTGAAACCAAATTGCAAAGTCAGCAATGGAAACATCCTGGTTCTCCACCTCCTAAGTAATTCAAAGTCATGCCATCAGTAGGCATGGTTATGTTGTCACTTTTTTGGGATGCCAAAGATGTTCTCTTGGTGGATTACTTACAAGGTGGAGCCACAATAACAGGTTCTTACTATGCAGACTTAATT
Source organism: Cyclura pinguis (assembly GCA_030412105.1). Taxonomy (NCBI): domain Eukaryota; kingdom Metazoa; phylum Chordata; class Lepidosauria; order Squamata; family Iguanidae; genus Cyclura; species Cyclura pinguis. The sequence continues at coordinate 118,547,215 of CM059601.1, read as the reverse complement.
ACAAAATTACGTGTTGCAATCAAGGAGAAACGTCATGGAAAGTTGAGACAAGGAGTGCTCCTTCATCATGACAATGCAGCCAGCCACAGGTCTTGTGTTGCAATGGCTGCCATTCATAAAGTAGGCATTTAATTGCTGGAACATCCACTGTATTCACCAGATCTGGTTCCCAGTGACAACAGACTCTTCTCAAAAGTGAAGGAACACCTGTGTGGGAGAAGATTTTCATCAGATAATGAGGTGATAGAGGCCACAGATGCATGGCTTGCAGAGGTTTGACAAACCTACTTCCAGGAAGTGGTTAAAATGTTAGAGGATCACTGGGACAAGTGCATTCAACTTCAAGGAGACTATGTCGAAAAATGAGGTGGGAACATTGCCAGATTTTACTCAGGAAGTGGGTCAGGGGTGGAGCATAAGGATCATTCCTCATAATGTGGAAAAAATAGGGATAGGTTCCTACACTGTGAAAAAAAAGACCAGTTCTATTTTCAGCAAACCTTTTATTCAAAACTAAGACTATGCACATGTGAAATGAAGTAACCAGGTGAGGTAAGCTTTCAGCAGTGGAGCTTGGAGTTCATGGGGGAGAGGGGGTGTGGCCACGGTGGGCAGGGCTGTGGCTACAAGCCGGGATGCCTCAAAAACATTGCTGCCTGAGGCAAACCACTCCCATCACGCCCCTGTTCCTATGTGACTGTAAGCCTTGCATAAAAAACAAAAAATAAAAAACATTTTTAATCTTCTAGGTACCACTTGAAAGCTTCTTCTAAAATGAATCCAGCAATATTTCTTCTTTCATTAGCCTCCACTTCTATATATGCTTCCAATTTTTGATGTCCAAACTTATAGATCTATGCTTCTTTAACATGATGGGGTAGCTGGCAAGGGACAATTATCTGCTTTCCCCTGCTCTCTCTGTTTTGCTGTTCATACATGCTCAGTAAGTGATTCAGGAAGCAGCTGTTTACCTTGTTTGCTGTACATAGGCACACACAGCTACAGTAGGATCACCTGGAGTAGAATTCCATTCTATCAGAAGTCAAGCTTTATTGTATTGTTTACTGCAGCTATGCTGGTGCAACTCAACACTGATTTTATTTCCTCCAGCCCTCGTTCACCATCCTCCCAATGCCAATACCTCAAAAAAAAAAAAAAAAAAAAAAGGCAAAACAAAACCCTCCAAGTACATAAAGGGAAGAAAGTGGGATGAGCAGGATGAGCTCGTATCAAAAGAGTTTGCAAATGAAGAGCTTCTTTGTCAGAGACTTTGTTAGCTGAGATGTGCCTGTATTTCTCTTAATAAAGAATTAGGAAGGAGTGGGGAAGTAAAGAAGACTCAAACAATTTCTCCTCCTTAGAGGGGAAAGGATGTCTTGACACACTGAGACATGCCGACAAGAAAATGGTCAATTTCCACAAGATTTTTATCATTTCAAGATGTTTATTTGAAAAAAAAAGCTTGTTGCTTTTTGTGGGAGGCCTAAATTTTCTTTTCTACAGAAAAAAATGTCTTCAAATGTGAACAGCCACTGACAAATGGACAAAAACTTTTGTAAACTCACTCAATACTGAGCAAGCTTTTAAAAGCCCTTGTTGCATATCAGAATGAAATAACTGAAGATTTACCTAACTATATGTGAGATAAACCTTGAAGATTCTTGATTTTACAAGTTCAAGTGTTGCTTTCAGCAGTGCAAATCACAGCTACTTCACACCATGACTGGGTTCATAGTTATTATATCCAGTTCACCACCTGGTGGTCAGCTTTCTGCTGAGAAGGCTCTCTGTACTTAACAAAGCTGGTCCTCATCCAGCAAATGTGTTGCCCATCATCAAAACAATATTTGAAGCCTTACAAACTTGATAGAATTTTTGAAGAGCATGCACACCACTGGAGTAACATTTGAGAATCCAAGATCACCTCCCTGATACAGTGAGTCAGCAGATTTTTTTTTTTAAGACAAACTGCCAAGAAATTCCTTTCAATTCTACATGCAGTTCTACATAAAGGAAGGAACAAGGCTTAAGTCTCTATTTCCAAAAGGGAATTGAGATTTGCCTCTCATGTAGAAACCCCTCTAATATGGGGGTAATTTGTAGGCTAGACTGTGAGGTGAAAGTGTTCACTGAATGTTACACATAAGGCAAGCATTTCTTCTTCCTAAACCATTACAAATATTGGCGTCTGTCAGAGCAGCTAGGTGGCTCCAGTATCAGTGAGGCAGCAAATCCATTTAAGGTTTTGCTATGTACTTTACAAGAGCAATCCAAGGCCATTTCCACACTACAGGGCTCTTGCAAGTCATCCCATTGCAATCCCAGTAGGGAAAGGAGTGTGATAGGACCTCCACCCTCCACACAGGACTGCTCCCTGTGAAAGGGAGTGCAAAGGTCATGCCTCTTCCTTCCACAGCACAGCCGGGTACTTTCCCATGCTGCGCTGGGGAAGGAAGTATTGCCATTGCGCTTCCTGCCTTTCCGCATGACAGGTAGGTATGGAAACGTTGCACAATTGCTAAACAGATTTTATCTGTTTAGTGAATATCCCACATGCATGACGCATGGGGATGGGCTGGCAGTGGGCTGCAATTTGCTCTGTTTATTGGACTATAGGGTTCCAGGAAAATTTAACAACAAACTAGATCTGGAGAGCCTAAAGTCTACCCAGTCCTGGTGTATGTGTTTCAGGTCACATTTTTATTTTCAGTTCTAGAAGAATGTTGAACATCCCCCAGGAATTATAGATTCATTTGAAACCTTCTTTGTAACTCCAGTTCTGATTCATCTTATATATGGTTCATGACAGTTGAAGGGTGAAAAGTTTAAAGCCTACATCAGTTTCTCCAAAATATTCATTCCTAAGAGGGGATATATCTGAGTATCTCCTGCAGCAAGTGTGACCTTAAACAAAATATTTCTATCCATTTATTGTAGTTTGCCAGTTCAGTTGAAACCCAGTGGGATGGGCCTTGTTTATATTTTTAAACTGCAACAATGGCTCCAGTCACTCATGTCCATTAATGATCCCCATGACACATTTGAAACAAATGGAACCAAATTCCAGCTAGAGCCTTCTATTTTGTCTACCTAAATCCCCATTGGTTTTCAAAGTGGATAAGGAATTCTTCAGGCTTGCTGCTAGGAAACTCTCATTAGTCTGGTAAAATGACAGGGAATGGCTGCTTCAACCTCACACTGAAATACACAAAATGAAGAAAAACAGTACAGCTTCCATTTTTACCAGACCATAGTGCCAAGAAAGTGCAAAAAATCCATGTTCATACTATGTATTCAGTAGGTCTGATTATTTGAGAGTCAGGCGGCCTTCGTCTCATAGACTGTCATAGGTGCAGTAGACCTGCTTTCCTTCTCCCAGCTCATTAGTTCACTTTTCTCCACAGTGAGTGGAAAAGACACAAATCTGAGGCCTGCTCTTCGTTTCTCCTCGCACAAAATCCCTTGGACAATATTTTAAAGATTTATAATCTGCTTTTCTTGTGATAACTACTTGTCGCAAAAGAGTAAAAGAAAAATATAGAATAAAGGAACAATAAACCAGAAGCATGTGGTCTGAGCGTGTGTTAGGAGGGATGCCTCATCTTGCCATGGTGGACTTCTGCTCAGGCTATTGGTCATCAGTGAGAGTATATATTAAAACAATGCAATCAGAGAATTAAATATGGCCATTCCTAGGCAAACATTGTTATGTGCCTTCAAGTCAACTTTGATTTATGGCAACCTTATCATTGGGTTTTCTTGGCCAGATTTATTCCAGGAGATTTTTCATTGCTTTCATCTGAGGTTGAGAAAACTGGACTTTTTCTCTGGGTTTCTTGGTTGAGCAGGGTTACAAACCCTGTTCTCTTGGAGTCCTAGTTCAGTACTTTAAACCACTACACCACAGTGACTCTCTAGGTAGACTTTGCATAAGATATACCAGGTATATTTATAATACCTTGTTATTATGAGGACACTGCATATATAATAATTACAACATCAGGCATTGGACAAGCATGCCCACTTCTGTAAGCTTTGGCTGATTTATACATGTAATTGATCATGATGAGTGAGGGATTCTAGAAGTTGTAGTTAAAAAGCAGCTTTTTCAAACTCTATCCAAGACACACTAAAAATTCATTCCCCTCTATTGGCAACCTACCTCCCTGCTCCCCACCAAAATACCTCTGACAATTATGTGGAGAAATGCAACCCAAATAGATCCAGTGTGTCAGATATTTATTAACAGTTTCTTACACATCAGGGAATAGGGATTCAGCCGGTGTTCAACGGGGGATTACACTCCTCATGAAGATGCAGATTTGCAGCCTGAGGGTGCTCCTGGATTCAACTCTGAGCCTGGAAGCCCAGGTTTCAGCAGTAGCCAGGAGTTCATCTGCACTTTAAGGATTATGTGCCAGCTGCACCTGTTTCTCGAGATGTCAGATCTGGCCATGGTGACACATGACTTGGTTACATCTTGGTTGGATTAATGCAATGTGCTCTACATAGGGCTGTCTTTGAAGAGTGTTTGGAAACTGCACTTGGTCCAGAGATATTCAGCCAGATTATTAACTGGGGCTGGCTACAGAGACAACAGAATGCTCCTGCTGCAACAGCTCCACTGGATGCCAGTCTGTTTCTGGGCACAATTCAAAGTGCTGGTGATGACCTTTAAAGCCCTGAATGGCTCAGGTCCAGGTTATTTGAAGGACTATATTCTTCCTTATGAACCAGCCCAAGTTTTGAGATCTGCTGGAGAGGCCTGTCTCTCTGTCTCACCACTTTCACAGGTGCATCTGGTGGGAACACAGGAGAAGGCCTTCTCAGTGGCTGCTGCCAGGTTCTGGAACTCCCTTCTCAGAAAAGTTAGACTGGCACCCTCCCTGCCTTCTTTCCATGGACAAGCAAAGACATTTTTATTTTGACAGGCACTCAATATGTGATGATGGCCTGGCTAATGAGAGGTTCTGACTAGGCACTATGCAAAATTTATGTTTGTGTTTAATTATGTATTTTAACTTCATTTTAATTCTTATTTGATTGCTTAATTTGTGTTTTAACTTTCTTATACCATGATTTTTAGCTGCTTTTTTAAATTATCTTAAGCCACTTTGAGTCCTTACCAGGAAAAAAGTAAGATATAAATTAAGATAAGTAATGATAAATAAAATAAATGATGTCAAATAACAGTTCCATACTTGGATATTATAAGATGCCTAATCCCAACTCTCTTTGGCACAAAACAGGAAGAAATCACAAGGCATACTTACATTTTGAATAAATATGAGGTGTTGCCACTTCTATTCATACATTTGTTGGACTAGATTTAATAAGTTTTCCTGCAAAATTAAACAGGCCCCCAAAAGTATGAGGTCCAGGCAATCAGTTCTCCCTACTATGTATATTTACTACTCCTCATTCCAGTTTATTAATTATGTACAAAGTAGTTCACACTTAGTTCCAGCTGTGTTGAACAGATACATGGAAACATTTCCTTGATGTTCATGTTTGAGATAGAAACAATACTCATAATTACTCATTTCTAATAAAAAAATGGTTCCTTGACAGTTAGGAAACCCCATCAAGAATAGCAGTACACCAATGAGAATTTTGTACAATTCTCTTCTGGTATTCAGTGTCTCAAGGAATTGCAGAGGAATTATTCTATGGAGAAAAACATGTGGGATTTTTGTGCAAAAACAAAGCAAAACGTGGCTTTTTTGCGCAGAAAATGGGCTGCACAGTGTGTTTTGTTTTTGTGCAGAGAACCCACGGCTTTCTCCACAGAAAAATTTCTCTGCAAAACTTTGGGACAGTTGAATGTGGGAAGATTATTGTGGAGGAATATTTGTTCCTCATGTGAGAGAATGAAATAGTTGAGGGTTTACATTCCTAGTCCATATATTTGATTAGCATGGAAAATAGTTCTTGATATGACCTGATGTATATGTATAGAGCTCCTTCATAGATAAAAACAGGGACTTTGAGCCAATGTAGAGATACCATCAATACATGCAGAGAGCCTTTTCACATGTTGTCCAAATAGGGAGGCATCCAGGAAGCACTTCTACTGTAAGAGGTAGGGTTAGACCCCATGGTCACTGATAGCACATTCCTTCAGTGTTTGTGTGTATGTGCAGGGGTGGAGTGTGATTCTGATGAAGCACTGTGTGTTGAATCAGACTTTTCCCCATGTAACAATGCCAGGAGGAGAAGGAGCAGTAGGAAGTGATTAATGACTATACTCTCCCAGACATGAATCCAGCAGTAGACCAATAGGAAACATAAGGTCTGCTGTTCTGTTTCCCATTTCTCAAGAAAATTTATGTGTAAACAAACAAAGAGAAAATATCCTGCATGAATCTAAAACTCAGTTTATATCATTCTAAATTAATGCCCTACATTGGATTGTCCAAAGGTTTCAAAGTATAAAAAGGCACATTGTAAATGTAATTTCTTTACCATGAGCATTGGAAAATATAGATTGTTCTTGCTTTAAATCAGAATAATTGGATTAGGAAGCTGGCTATGTGAATGCAATACTAACTGTACTCTAATGTAATTTTCCCCCCAGGCTGCTGCCTGCCTTGCAGTCTGTACCAAGGAGATTTATCAAGGAAATTTCATCCGTCTAATTCCTCAAAATACAATTTTTTTTTTCTTTCACAAATGCCTACATATTTTGAATATTTCAGTTTCCTCACTGCATATACAGGTATGTTTCCTCTTTCTGTTATCTTTAAACTTCCACTAAGAAGCCATTCCTTTTGTTAGGTCTTTTATTCCTTCCTTTCACAGCTGAAATAAAACCTTAATACTGGCTCTTCATTTCTTTTAAACACATTGTTTTATTCAGGGAATGTTTCCTTGGTCTGTTTTCAGTATAGTATAAAGGGCTCCGAGTTTTTTACAGTATATCTTTTCTCACCTCCTGTATTTCCATATTAAGATTTAGAGATTTATGAGATTACATATGATGTGAAGACAGATTTAAATGTTACAATGCTAGAAACCAACTGTTGCAAACAATACTAGAAATTACCCTTACCCGTGAGTGTATTGGTCTAATGCTCTGAGAAAATGCAAGGAAACATCGCCTTGTCACACAAAACATAACAGTGGAATTAATTATCATAACAACATTGAGATTCAGTAGGATTAATAAAACCATAGCAGATATTCAGTTAATATGTTTAAATTTTAAGTTTTTTTTTAAAAAATAAAATCTAGCCCTAATCGAAGTAATAAAGAACAGCAACAACATCATGAAACTATTCCCCACCCTACAACAACAATGTAATATTTCAATATGAACATCAATTAAATTTTCATTCAGTGTAGACCATAAAATGTAAAATAGAGGGGGGGGGACAGCATCAGTTAAGAGCAAACTGTAACATCCAACATATAAATCAAATTGCTACCTTCAAGAAGAGCAGACCCATTGAATCAATTTGATTTACATGTATGTTGACTTCAACAGTTGACTCTGCTGTAGCTGGGACTACCATATTTTCTGGCATGTAAGACATATAAGACTCACTCCATTTTCAAATAGTATTTTCAGGGGAAAAAAAGTGATTCTTATATGCCAGCAAATAGGGTAGTTAATTGGATTTAGTCCTAAATATTTGAGAACTGTGTAGCCCTGCAGATGTGGTTGCACTGCAACTCCCAGCAGCCCTTGCCAGCATGGCCAATGGTGAATGCTGAGAGTTGCTGTCCAACAATAGCCATTTCTGCTCTACACAGTTTTAGTGCTTTTATTCCACTTTCAACATCCTATGGAATCCTGGGGCTTGTGGTTTAGGGAGGGGCATTTAGAATTCTCAGCCAGAGAGCTTTTTGGCCTCAGTAAACTACAAACCCCAGAATTCTACAGGATGTTGAAAGTGGAATAATAGCACTATAACAGTGTAGTGCAGAAATGGTCAATAGAAATGGCTGCATGATTCCCACCCTATTTAAAGGCCTGCTTAAGAATCATGTTACTGCAGTTTCTAGTCCGAACTTGAGGTATATTAGATATCATTTGATATCAAGAATTTGGCCTTCACTACCCATTCCTCTCCATGTGCTTGCAAGGCCCCCGGACAAGCACGCACACGGACATGGCCGAAAATAGCTGAACTATTCAAAACAAAATCCAGGCAGACCAGTAATTGCTGGACTGCAGTTTTAGGAGACCTCCAGACAAGTACCCTCTTAATATCACATTATGTATGCACGCAGCTTACAAAAGATCCCCTGCCCCGAGCAGGCAGCTTGACAAGCGGAATATCCAACTCTCAAGCACTCCGCGTTTGCATACTGTCTACACTACTGACAACGCTGTCATAATTCAATCATCTAAAGTACTGACCTTTTGGAGGCTTTGTCTCCAGCCCAAAACCCATTGTTTTCCCCAGGAACGGACTAGCTTACAGGCACATTTTCCCCTATAAGACCCCCTGATTTTGAGCGTCTCTTCGGATCGCTCTGACTTCCATCCCGCCTTGCTGTCGCTCCGTTAGACGAGCCTTCCCCTCAGCTCACACGTGCTGAGAATCTCCGATACCACAGACCTTTCTTCTGATAAACCGGGTTTCAGGATCAGGTGTAGCATTTCCCCTGAAAAATCCCTCTTAAAATCCTCTATCCAATTCCTACCTTTCTTTCATTAGGTCTGTGTGAGTGTTTGCATACATACGTATTGACTGTGTTTTTAAAATAAAGGAAAACAATTCTTATTTACTTCTGTTTGATTATTGACTCGGTCTGACTCTGTAGACATTGAGTTCAAGATTTCGCTAGGTTGCCCTGCCTCTTGCATTGCTTAGCTTGTGCTCTTGCTAATTCCCATTCCCCATTATTTTGAGCACATTGAGGTGTCCCTCATGGGACCCCAGAAATCAGGGTAACAGAGTGGTGGAGAATGTGGGCAACCCCTGTGCCCCTAATTTGAGTGGGAGTTGCGAACCTACTCAAATCAGGCTGGTACAAACGTAGGCAACGGCTGTAGTCAAGTCTTAAAGTGATAGGAACACGTGTGAGTGAACTCTGTGTGTTTGAGCTCCAGGAGCTATTCTATCTGGGTGGGAAATCTGCACCCATTTCTCTCTTGGTTTGTGTGTGGCAGCTGCCCCGGTTTGGTCACTGCTGGCCCTCAGGCAGTGAATCACTGTCCGATAGCAAGGGTTATGCACAAACTGTCCTGAGAATCACATCCCTAACTTGGGGACTATCGCGGGCTGGGATGGAAAGCGCTAGGGCATTAGGAACAGTCCATACACACAATACACACACGGCAAGGCAAAACAGCACTTAGGAAAGAATCCCCCCCCCAGAGGTAACACGGGTGCGTCCCATTTAGAGTGAAAACACAGGTGTGTCCCATTCAGAGAGTTAAGGCACGGGTGCACCCCAATTTGTAGTAAATTAGGTGCGGGTGGTGAGTCCTGACCTAGGTAAGGGTTTTAGAAGGTTTGCCTGAGGTAGAGGAAGGTGCCCCTCACCCAAAAACTGTTAGACATGGTTCAGTTTGGTTCCTTTCCCTTTGTCCCCGCTGCTTGACCAGGCAGCATAGTAAGTTCCTGAGAGTTCGTTTTCCCTCTTCATTGTTTGACGGAGTCCCAGTGAAGGTTTTACCCAGAATCTAGGTGATTCTCCCTGTCCCTGAACCATGCCCTCATCCTTTTGCCCCTAAGCTGTCGAGGTGGAAGGCCGGGCTTAGACAGGAAAAAGTGACCTTTTCCGGGCAGGCTGGAGTTAGGTTCCCAAACCTCTTCCCTAGTTAAGTACCAATGAGTTCGTCTCCCTGATACTCCCCCAAAGGGATCTCGGTGATCTTTCCAGTCCCTCCACGTCCTGGTCCCATTTGAAGACTAGTTTGATAGTTAAAATGGAAGTGAAAGACCTCATGCTAGAGAAGGAGATCAAGGGGAAATTAGAGAAATGGGTTTTGAGTAAAGGAAAATGCCCCTGGAAGGAAACGAGCTTACAGATGGCAGACCCCTTTGCTACCTTACGTGAAACATATGCTCAGGTGTGTAAGTCTAAGAACCCGTTCGGTCTGTGCAAAGATGTGTTGGCTGCATGGGGACTTTGACTTATGGCCAGAGATGTGTCCCGCACCCTGGTAGAGACCAGAGACAAACTTTCAGAGTCAGAGAAGGAGATTGCCCAGCTTCATGCCGAGACGGAGGCTCTGCGTGTGGACAAGGTAACGTTCGCATCCGTTCTGCAGGCCACCTCACAAAAGCTTAGTACTGCCACCCTTCAGGCTTAGATTTGGGAGGAGAGGGCCCACTCTCTAGAGGCAGAGTTAGCCCACACCAGGTCTGCAGCCAGGTTCATGGTTGGGCAAGTTAAGGAACGGCAGGAGGCTTTCAGTCACGCAGCTTGCCATAAGCAAATCGAGGTGTTGGAGAATGAGCTCCACACATGCAGGGCATTAATTTCGGCTGTCTGCCCGGAGCTTCTCTCCTCGTTTCCCCTTGAAGCCCCCGCGGAGCCGCTGCCAGAAGATGCTCTGGCCACCCTTCCCCACAACCCAGACTGGAGTAACCACAGGGTCCCTGTCCCAACCAGTGGAAACAAGGTCCATGACTAAAAGAATCGCCCCTTCGGGAAAAGGAGGCTTAGCCAGGGCAGAGGTGCGGGAGACTCAAGAGATAGAGACCTGAGTCCCGTGGAGAGCCACCGAAGCTAAAGCTATTGCGGACCAGCTTGGTCCTCTGAATAAGTTAACTGGGATCATGTAGCTCAATGCAGTGATCCATTCCCACCCCACAGCCAACGGCCAAGACCTAACTCAGCTGTCCAGGTCCTGCATGTCCCCAGCAGAACTCCCCACTTTGGAATCTGCTGTGGCAGCTCGAGGCTTGGTGAGGCTCGAGGCCCACGACTGGATGAGGGAGGTCATTAGGATTCTGTGGCCAGGGCAGAGCGCCAGAGTTGTATGTCATGGAATAGCAGGGTCCAAAAGAAAACCCAGAGGCATATGTGGCCGGGAAACAGCTTCTGGCCATTCTAGCGGAGAAGGTCCCCTTGGCTCCAGGAGGGTTATACTTTAATCATGTTGAGTTTAAGACTCTTCTTTACGGAGGTCTGAACCATGAGACAAAGATGGCCCTAGGCTTGGTGGACCCCGCGACTATGGGTTGGGAGGAATTTGGGAACAACCTCTGGCAGGTCGCTGACCTGCTCCACAAGGCTGGATTCCTGAAGCCCCCTCCTAAGCTGCACAGACGAGATGCAGGGAATTGGGAGCCCATACAGGAGGTGACGTACTCCAGCTATGGACCCCATTCCCAACATAAGAAGACAGCTCTGAACTCTGTCCCGAAGGGGAACTGCAATTCGCATCCCCCTCCCAGACAGGACAACAGATATAGGCAGGAGCATTGGCAGGCTAGGGATTCCCACAGTCAGCCCACCAAGGCAGGGAATTCTGCTCCTCTGCCTTCAGCTTCAAAACAGGCCATGGACAATGGTGCTTCTAGGGAGATGTCCAGTGGCTACGACCCAACTGCCCAGACTTACTCGTCCGATTAAGTAAAGATCTGGGGCATGTTAAGAAAGCTCGGACTAGACATGAGCCTGTTCGATGGGAGACCCACGATCGAGCTACTTGATGCCCTGGAAAGGCATTTACAGCTGGGAAATAGCCAGCCGGTGAATGCAGTGACCAACAGTCCCCCTCCGGCTGGATACTACCCCGGCTCAGAGCTGTCAGGATAGGGGTGCCCTCGGTCCTGAGATCTCCCCCGAAGGGTTGTGGCTCGGCTGAAGCCGGACAAATGGGGTAGATCTAGAGTGATGGCAGGCATCAGGACCGATAGGGAAAAAACCCCTGCCACCCCTCCTGTAGACCCCAGCACAGCGTTAAAAGTGCTGTACCCCAACCTGATAAGACGGGGGAGCCCACCCCAGACACTATCCATTTGACCGGGTACGACGGGGGGGGGGGCAATCTAAGTCCTTCAGAGGACACGAGCACTCAGTGCTCACTAAAACAAGGCAGATTGCCCCTCCTCCTGACATAGCCCTGAGTGCGAATCTAACCACATCTGAGACAGTGGTGCTTTCTGAGCACTGAGAAGGATCACGCCAGGCTAAGGTTCAGAAGGAAACCCCCATCAAATTTAACAAGGCACAGAACATTGCCAGCATGTGTGAGAGCCAGGAAAAGGAGAACACACAGCAAGTGGGAGCTAACCCCAAGCTTCCAGAACTTGCCATTGTTCCCTCTCTGAGTCCCCTGTTAGAGACCTGCAGTTTCCTCCAAGATTTTCTTCAAACCTTGGCAGAGAGAGTCCTCCCACTCCATGCCCTCTTTCAAGAGAATTTCCTATGGGATTGGGGATTCAAGCAACACAATGCTCCTGCCCAGCCAGAGCACAGGTTAGCAAAGGTACTCACCCTGGCACACCCTGACTTGACACTACATACTCCCCCTGACTGTATTCCATTAGAGGAGATTTCAATAACTATCAGTTCCAAATACCACACAAAGGTGGACGTGGCTACTGCCTTCCCCTTCACAGAGCTATACTGGTGCCAGCTTACATTCATATTCAGTGGCACCCAATACCTTTTTACTTTGGTGATCTTGACAGGGCCAAGACAGTCCATGGCTCTGTCTCAATCAGCACCTTGCCATGAAATGCAGTACTTCAGAAGGCATTTGAGTCAGATACCAGCCTCCACTTTGATTTGGCCAAAAGGGTCTCAAGCCATGAGTGGACACTGCCACTCTTACAAGTAATTTCAGAGATCCACAAACAAACACATTCAAAGGACTGGAAGGGAAAGCCCCCAGACTGAGCAACTCCCTCCTTTGTGCAGCAGAGGAGCAAGGCAACTGCCTTACTTTCCTTCACGGGCTGGCAGCCACCTTGAAGAGACACACTCAAGCAAAGTTTCCCCCTTTTTTTTGTGCATATAGTTTGTCTTAGTCATAGTCGTAGTTGTAGATTTTAGATTTCTTTTCCTTTTGCAACAAAGGCAACATAGCTCCAATCTTGAACAACACAGTGTCATTCTGTCATTTCAAATTTTGTTAGTTTTCTATCTTGCTGGTTTAGTACACATTCCTTTGATTTATCTGGTTGTTTGTTCCATCAACATTGGGTACAGTGCTTTCAAAATATAGACAGTTTCTGTTATGATAACACTTCTGAATATATTGCTATCCCGGTCAATTATACAGTAATGGCTCAGATCAATAATGAGTGCCTTTGTTTACGGACCCCATGTCCACACGCTACAGTATTGCCCAGTGGTGTGACCGTAGTAATTAACCGCACCGCCGGCAACCCTTGCTTTTCTGCACAGCACGTTCAGGATTGTTTTGGGCAGAACTTTTATCTCAGGCGAGAGATAAAAGATTATGTCTTAGAGACTGGATACGCGCCGGCGGAGTCTGAACTAGTCAGATTCCACATCGAGGACAAGATCCCAGTGTCTATATGGCTATGGAATCTCACCCGCCTAGCACACAGAGTACTGGAGGTATGTCACTCCCTCCATCAAATTGCCTTGACAGTTAACCATTCTACCAAGGTCATTGTCGAATCATCCGAGGATTTGGAAACGGACTCCCAACAGTCATGGTGGGATACCTTCAGTTGGTCCTCCACCGGGCAAGCGATAGCCCACTTCACCTTTTACCCTTTAATAATATTGGTAGTCTTCCAGGTCATACTAGCCCTATGCTTAATTGGCCTTGCACTGCGGGTCAAGAAAAAATTTTCCAGCTACGAGCTGGCCGGTTTTACTGAGAAATGAGAGATCTGAGGTTTGTAATTTGTACATAGTTTATTGTTAGTTTAAAAAGTTTTGATTGTGATGTTTTGTCCATTTGCAAAAAGCCTATCCGGGCGACCAGTCTTCAGACCTGCTACGGAGTCCAGCTTTCTTGAGGTAGGGAAGTTGTGCACTCAGAACCTACATCTAACCACCATCCCTGTACAGCAACACCCCAGGCCCTCGGGGATACATCATCAGGCTTGGAGCCAAACTCTGGGTCTGAGCAAAGGGGGGGACCTCAGCAAACCATCTACCAAGTGGAATCCCATCCTGTTCTGCAATGACTTTGGCTACTTGTCGGCTAACTGGATCCTGGCATCTAGGATACGGGTTGGTATGGCATGGGCAGCCTCAGAGACGGCTGCTTGATGTGGGTTCTGAATTCACAGCCTCACTACCTGAACAGGCCCTGCTAAGGCCAATACAGCTCTATTCTGGGGAGCTGTTTATATCCTCGCTCCCCCACGAACTTTCAGGTCACAGCGAGCCAAAATTTTTATAGTTTAATTTAAACTCCCATCAGGCACTGAGCTGGTAATTTGCATTTTATCTATGCATTGGATAACCTTGTTGTCAGTTCTGTTGCAAAATAGTTATAGGTCGACAGCTCCGGAGAACTGGGAGGACTCCCCCGGACCTGACCATCTCCCCCGGGTATTGTGGGGGGGGGGGGTGAAGAAGAAAAAAATCGCAGCTCCATTCGGGAGCTGGTCCAAGGAGAGGCCCGATTCCTCTGCAATAGCTGTGGCACCATGGGGTGGTGGTGGTGGTGACCCAGACACCTCCCGACGGAGATAAAAGACTTTTTGATAAAATACTCAGTTTAAAAGACTATTGCTATCTGGATCACCAAAGAAGCTCCATATGGACTATTCCTCAACCCAAGATTGGCAAGATGCAGGCAGCTAATAGTCACCAAGCAATTGTTAGCTAGTTTGCAAACCTCGATACATTGCAACCATTGTCATTTTTCCTTGCTCAGATTTGCAGTGCCTCATTGGTAGATGCACTTTTACTTCTATTCCATATGTTTACCAGATTTTCTTATTGGTTATTGCTCATGTACATTTCTTGTGAATGTGTTCAGTCATAGTTAGGAATGTATTTTGAAGATAGAAACCCCACAGTTCCCCTTTCCCTATGGAGAAATGCTACCACTGTGCCTTAAGACCCCTTTACGGCTCCAAAACTATTTTTGCTTTTAATTGGAAAATGTTCGATATTGTCCCCAAATCACCCATTTTCGGGGGGGGGGATTGTTTCTGTAGTTTCTAGTCCGAACTTGAGGTATAGTAGATATCATTTGATATCAAGAATTTGGCCTTCACTACCCATTCCTCTCCATGTGCTTGCGAGGCCCCCAGACAAGCATGCACACAGGCACAGCCGAAAATAGCTGAACTATTCAAAACAAAACCCAGGCAGACCAGTAATTGCTGGTCTGCAGCTTTAGGAGACCTCCAGACAAGTACCTTCTTAATATCACATTATGTATGCACGCAGCTTACAAAAGATCCCCTGCCCCGAGCAGGTAGCTTGACAAGCGGAATATCCAACTCTCAAGCACTCCATGTTTGCATACTGTCTACGCTATTGACAACGCTGTCATAATTCAATCATCTAAAGTACTGACCTTTCGGAGGCTTTGTCTCCAGCCCAAAACCCATTGTTTTCCCTGGGAATGGACTAGCCTACAGGCCCATTTTCCCCTATAAGACCCCCTGATTTTGAGCGTCTCTTCGGATCGCTCTGACTTCCATCCCACCTTGCTGTTGCTCCGTTCGACGAGCCTTCCCCTCAGCTCACACGTGCTGAGAATCTCCGATACCATGGACCTTTCTTCTGATAAACTGGGTTTCAGGATCAGGTGTAGTATTTCCCCTGAAAAATCCCTCTTAAAATCCTCTATCCAACTCCTACCTTTCTTTCATTAGGTCTGTGTGAGTGTTTGCATACATACGTATTGACTGAGTTTTTAAAATAAAGGAAAACAATTATTATTTACTTCTGTTTGAGTATATGACTCAGCCTGACCCGATAGACATTGGGTTCAAGATCTCGCTAGGTTGCCCTGCCTCTTGCATTGCTTAGCTTGTGCTCTTGCTAATTCCCATTCCCCATCATTTTGAGCACATTGAGATGTCCCTCATGGGACCCCAGAAATCAGGGTAACAATCATCAGGGTGGAAGCCAATCATACTCTACCTCCCACAGAATGGTATTCCATAAAGCTGGGTCACCACAAAAAAGGTCACGTCTTTTTTTCTCACTGACCTAGAATTTTTGGGTTGAAAACATTGAAAAACTCACTAACTCTCCACAAATCACTAAAACTCAACTGTCTAAAACTCTAGCTCTTTTTCAGTTTTGAGAGTCAGAAAGATTTAGGCCATTTCCGCACTACACTCTTATAGTGTGGTTTGCAGTTTAGGGAGGGGCCTTTGAGGCCCCTCTCTAAACTGCAAACCCTAGGATTCCATAGGATGTTGAAAGCGGAATAAGAGCACTATAACAATCTAGTGCGAAAATGGCCTTAAAAAGTTACTGCTAGAAAGCTAGAGAGTTTTAGAGATTTGAAAGGGGTTAGACTTTTTGAGAGAGTCAGCAATAATTTTCACTCAAAGAAGCATGAGCTGTAGGGGATCAGAACTAGGCAAAATGCTGGTGTGCCAGCTAAATTGGCCTTCTGATAACTGAGCAGCCTTTCTGGTGGCAAATCCAGCTTCTGCTAGCTGATCTCAGATATTAGCTGGCAGAATGAGCTGTTGGTACAACAGCTGTGCTGCCTGAGATCAGTCGGCAAATAAACCAAAAAAGGGGCAGAGTGAGGGAGGAGTCAATTTATACAAAATCCAATTTCATCCCAGCCTGAGGGCACAACCACTAACAAAGTTAGTCTAGGGGAGGTAAGTTCAATGCAATTTCCTACATCCCTGGGCAAAGTGGAATTCAGCACAACTTCAGCTAGTCTAGTGTTGGTTCAGTTGCACCTCAGTCATCTTTCTGAGTTAGGATTGCACAGTTAGAGAATTAATGTATTAGACTAAGGAAGTTAAGTGTAAAAGCAGAGCTGGCAAAAATGGCCAGTGACTAACTGACACAAGACAACCTCAGCTGAAGTTCTTCTGAATCCAAAATTATCTCGACTTACAGATGTCACAAGTTACTTATGGTTACATCCATCCTTGTCTTTCTTCCTGCACTGTGGCTGTACCCCTGAGCTGGAAGAGGTTTCAATCTAGCATAACTCAGCTTCTTCCTCATGCTGACCCCTCTCCACCATCTTTTTGGCTTTTCTGCCCATAGATCTTAGCCAGTAGACCAATTTTGTCAGCAAATCTTTTCTATATGATTGTAGGAAAAAAAATAGAATCTGATACCAGAAGAGACTTTGTCTAATCTTAACCCAGTACACCCAGAATATCCCAGAGTTAGGACTGTAACCATCCATTAGTTAGGAAATTTAGAGGGTTAGAGAATTTAGAAGAAATGGGTTTGGGAGAGTCCATTATTTTTAGTTTTAGCAAATAGGTTAACTTTAGAGAGTTAGAAAGGAAGATAGTTTTTGACAGGTAGAGAGTGAGTTGAGAGCCATTATGTGGCAGGTTTGAGTGTTGGATTAGGACCACAGGAGACCTGGTTTGCCTCCCCACTCAGCCATAGAAACCCACTGGTTAACCTTGGATACATCACGCTCTCTCAGTCTCAGAGGAAGGCAATGGAAAGCTTTCTCTGTATAAATCTTGCTAACAAAACTCTATGACAGAGTCACCATAAGTTGGAGTCACCTTGGAAGACACATGACAATTATGAAAGATGGATTCAGGTACAGAGAAGCCAAATGAAAAACTTAATTTTAAAGAATTTGTTTTAGAGGGGTTAGTTTTAAAGAGTTCAGAAAATAGGCAGTGCAATGGGAGGAAGTGGGGGACACAGAAAACCTTAGCAAGGTGTCACCACTGCTCCCATTTCCCAGTTCTGACAAAAAGGTTTCCAGGGTTGAACAGCAGCAAAACTGTCACACTGCTATTGCATATTATGCCCAATTGGGCATTGGCCGGGGGCTCCAGGATCTTACAGGACATTTCTGAGAGTTATGGAAACAAAAATCTCCTATTCTATAAACATCAGTCAAAAATGTTACTCTGTAGCAACATATGAAAAGGTTCACAACTGATATTAGATTATGTCTCTTCGGAATAGCAAGTACACACCGGACTTCAAAGGAGTCCATTACAGTGCAAAGGAAAAGAGAACAGTCTGAGAAGAGTGCATGACCAAAATTAGAGAACATAATGAGATCTAAATTATACATACATACCAGTTATTGGTGTCATTCAGAACAACCAAAGTCAACTGAAAAATTGTGGCTGACAATGGGAGAAATACCAATGGATACTGAAAAGCATGAATAATGAATCAGCAATAAAAGGCTCCACGTGCTTATATGTGGTTCAAATTTATTCTTTAAAAAAAGGACAATGTGTTTTGGCCTGTACACAATCTTTACATAATCTGTCTGGCCATCTTCTGAGGCATTAATCAAATAAACAGCAGAAATTTCTGGAGTTTCAATACATTCTCTCCATAAACTAGATTGATATGCAATAAATCAAGACCATCAATAAATTTGGACCATGTATAAACATGTGGAACCCAGTCTCCTTTTTCTGCTGACAAATGGGACAAAAGCATGAGAAAAGGAGACACAGAGACAGGCTCCAAGGCCCAGATTTTATGTCTAAACTTTCAAGAACCCTAATCAGCTTTAATTAGTCAATTAAAGCATTAGTAGCCACAGCATCCTACATTCTGCAGCTATGTGATGCAAGGCAGACCACTGAGACAAAGTGATTGTCAGTTCTAAGATAAATCTGTGTAGAAATAAAGAAAGAGTTTTCTATTAGTCCCAAGAAACTGGTTGAGGTAGCAAACATTGTTACATATGCCTATATGTTCTTGTCTGTCAACTGGGAACCCCAGAGTCAACGGCAAATCTCTTGATTTTGTAATACATTATCTGAGGAAACTGAACATTGATCTGAAGAAATACTGGTCCTAGTGTACTTATAGAGTTTTTTTTTTCCTGGTTTACTTTTACTACAATTCCTAAGGTGCAAAATTCAGCACAATTTTCAGTTTTTCCATTTCTCTTCCTACACTTGAGAGGCAGCATCATGTCATAACTCAGGCTACTGAATTCTAGATCACAGTGACTGGGTTGGGGCACTATTACTCTGAGGCCAAGTGAGATTCTGTTCATCAAAAGTCAAGGTTCCATTTATAATGTGAGGATGCAAGATTGAAAGCTTTGGCCTCCAGTTTGGCAGTTACTTATCATTTTATTTATGCTTTTTCTGCCCCCAAGCCCTTTTCTTCATACCTACACACATATCACTGTTGTTGTTGTTTTTTAAATGGAGGTATTTCAGCTTCAGCAGTAATTGAAAATACCTATATGCCCTTCTTCAACATTTATAACCATCTGAAACGGCCCATGCCAACTTCTCATTAAATGGAAAATTTCAAGTGCAGGAGTAAAGTTAGAAAATCTAAGAATTTTTATAATAGATAAAATGAAATCAGCTCAGTGTTTCTCTCTAAGTAAGGAAAAATGTAACCTTTAGAAGAAGTTAGTAGTTGCTTTAAATACTGGAGATTCATCAAGCAAAACTATACCTATAATAAACAAACTTCTTTTAAGAAATGCTTTAATTTTGTGCAGTGATAATCACCTCAAATATGTTCAGATTTACCTCTTTAGCTATGAGGATTAGAAGATCACATTTAAAAAAAAATACAGGAATGCATTGGATTCTGTTGAAACATGAAGTCTCAGAAAAGCAGTGTTTCAAAAGCCACATTCTTCTTAATCCTGCTTTAATTTCTGATTACATTGTAAAGATCTCGTGTCCCATTCCCTGAATCTCTATGACCAAAACATTCTCAGTTCTTCATCAGTGGGGAAGCAGATATAGGACTTCTTGTCCACTGATTCTCCAAAGATATACCGATGCCAGGAGTGCTTAATTCCATTTTGAAACATTTTACTAGGGTGGAATTGGCCTCTCTCCTGATTCAGACTTCAGGTGAGAGTTGAATGTGAATCTACAATCCACTCTGGGCACAGATATAGATTCCTTAGACAGGTGTGCTTCATAGGGCATTTTTCTCAGCAAATTTCACTGACAAAATAATTTTCCCAAAATCACACGCCATCAATCTGAAGCCATGAATATTTGGAGCTCATTTTGGCAAACAGGAAATTAAGCTAAGAAACTTAAGAAAGAAATTATTTCAATATATATACTTTTAAAAGCAAGGTTATTAAAATTATTAATCTTATTAAAAGCTTTCATGTGTTTTTTTTTATTTAAAAAAGACCAAAACCTATAAACCTAACTTATGTTCCACAACCTAATCAGAGGTTCTTCTTGACTGTCAACCATTATAGTTGCTGTATGAACCTGCCTTTGTTTCGAGAACTGCAGGTCAATGCTTTCTTTCAGTCCAACCACAATCACAAGCATGTAGACTGTGGACACAGGAGAAAACCTTCTCAGTGGATGCTCAAAGGTTGTGGAACTCCCTCCCCACCCCCCTCCTCTGTCTTTCTGCTACCAGGTAAGGGATTTTTGTCAGGGATTCCAGGCAGGGAACCCTGGGAAAATGATCAGCCCACTGCAAAGATGTTGCATCATGCCCCAGCTGTGGGTAATTGCAAGGTTGCATAAGAAACTGGGGTTGTGTGCAGATGGTAGAGGGAGGTGTGCAAACCTCTACCTGATTGGTTGTAAATATGTATATAAGAAAGCAATCCCCAGTATGTATGTGTCTGGTGCAAGCCTTTGTCCGTCTGTTCCATGTTGTGTACATAACGGAACATTGCTGCAAGATAAAGTGCCTCCTGTTCAGAAGAAACTCCTCTGTGTGTGAGTATCCTTACTGGGGAACAAGGCTGCTGCTGTTGGCTCGCTGTCCTCTGGCTTTTCCGCTGCATTTCTGTGGGGCTGAAGCTCCTATCATCCCCCAACAGTGGTTATGGGCCCAGACCCAGAGTGCACAGCATCCACAGCGCACCTGTAGTTGTTTTCCCCTGGATACTGGGACTGTTTTTGACTGTGTGCCTGGCTCTCCGGTGCCTTGGGAGTCTGTCTTTTGGCAGAGAGACAGTTAATCTTCAGTCCGGAGCTCATCAAGGTCACTGCGGCCAGCTGCTTTGTTTGTTGAATTTTACTTACAAAGGCAGCAGCATGGCTGAAGGAGGTTATCTGCATTTTGAAAAGTTGACCGATGCTAATTATCAAAGCTGGCAAATTTATGTGAGAGCCACTTTGACGAAGGAGAACTTGTGGAACGTTTTGGAAAATGAGGGACAGCCCCCAGAAGGAGCAACTGCTGCTCAAATAGCAACATTCAGGGTTGCTGACGAAAAAGCCAAAGCAGTTATTTTGCTTACTTTAAGTCCTTCCCAGTTGATTCACGCTGCTGCTGAAGACACAGCATATCAGCTCTGGCAGGCTTTGAAGTGTGTGCATCAACCTTCCTCGTGTTTGTCCAAAATGCTATGGATGAAAAGACTGTATAACACAAAGTTATGTCCTGGAGGCTGTGTGAGAGAGCACCTCATGCTGATGAAACAGTTATTTCAAGAGACAGCCGACAGGGGGGTAAATATCCCAGAAACACAGAAAAGTTTTATTCTGCTGGGAAGCCTCACTAAGGAGTGGGACTTTTTGATGTACAGCCTGCAGGGTGCACGTGAGGAAGAGCTGACTGTAGACCTGGTAGCCGGGAGGATCCTGGAGGAAGTCCAACGTAAGCAATTCGATTCCAGACTGCAGTCGGAGGGGAGAAAAGCCAGCCGCCAAGAGGAGGAGGCATCTGACCTGGAAGAAGAAGGAGTGTGCAGCTATGCCAGATGCTGCTACAGATGCAAGAGAGTCAGCCATCTCCAGAAGGACTGCAGAATGCCAGTGCCGAGCAGAGGGAAGAAGACAGCCCAGAAGCGGAGGGGCGTGTTGTCACAGGCTGAAGGCCATGTGTTTGTGGCAAAAGAACAGTCTGAGAGTGGTGTGTGGTTGCTAGACAGTGGTGCAACTCACCACATGGTGAACAATTTAAAGCTGTTGAATGATGTTACAAATGCAAATATAACAGCAATTTCCCTTGCAGATGGGGCACCAAGCAAGGTGCAGAAGGTGGGTACTGCATATGTGCCATGCTTTGGTAAATCATTCAATAATGTGTTGTGTGTTACCAACCTGCAGAACTGTATTTTGAGTGTCTCCCAACTGACCAGTGAGAGTTACAAAGTGGTGTTTGAAGGGGAGAAATGTACAATAACTGAAAATGGTATGTTTTGTGCAAAAGGGGTGAAAAAGCAGTGGTTGTACCACATGTTGCCCAAAGGAAAAGTGGCAAACATTAACCCATTGTGTAACAAACCTCTACGTGAAAAGTGTGTACATGATCTCCACAGAGTGATGGGACATGCCAGCTACAAAAGTTTGCAGGAGTTGGCAAAGGTATGCCCTGGGTTACAAGTCAGAAATTGCCCTAAGTTTCTAGATTGCTCTGTATGCAAAAAGGTTAAGGTAAAGGCTTACCCCATTGCCAAGAAAAGCAAGTGTGTCACCCAACGTCCTTTTGAGGTTGTACATGCAGATTTGGCTGGGCCATTTGAGCCAACTGAAGGGCAAAATAGGTATGTCCTGGTAACTGAAGACAGACATACCAGGTACTCCTATGTCTATCTGCTGAAAGAGAAGAGCCAAGCAGCTGAAAAGTTCCAAGAGTGGGTGAATGCTGTTGAGAGGGAATTTCCTTATAAAGTTGCCAGCCTTGTATCAGAGGGGGAGAATTCCTGTCCAATAGCCTGCAAGCCTGGATGCGTAAGAAAGGCATAAGGCATAAAACCACCAACCCCGCATCTCCCGGGGAGGATGGTCTTGCAGAAAGAAGAATTGGGCTGTTAAAACAAATGAAGGACTGTATGATGCAGGATGCCCAAGCCCCAGCAGGACTTTGGGGAGAAGCAATAGTGACAGCAAACTACCACATAAACAGGATGTGGAGCTCAAGTGTGAAGCAAACTCCATATTACCTATTGTATGGTAGAGCACCAAACCTGAAGCATCTACGTGTTTGGGGTCAGTTTGCTAGTGTGTATATTCCCCCAAGTTTCAGAAAGTCTGGAGAGGAGAAATCTAGACGGTTACGCTTTGTGGGATATGAAGGTAACAAATATAGATTTCTACACCATGCTGGCAAAATAGTGTATTCCAGGAGTGCAAATTTTGAAATCCATTCAGGATGGGATAGACTGCACTGTAACCAAGAGGTTTTGATTCCACTGGGTAAAAGTGTGAAAAGTGTTCCTGAAATTCCTGAAAATGGAGGGGTAGTGATGTCTGATGAGGAAAAGGACAGTGTCCCAGATATACTCGAAAGCTCTGAAGATGGAGGGGCGGTGATGGCTGATGATGAAGAAGAAAGTACTGAGGAAAGTACTGAGGAGGAGAAGCCAGAAGTCTCACTCGATGTCACACCAAAGAGTTCAACACCGCCACCTAGTGCTGAACCTGCATTTAGGGTCAAGCAAGAGCCTCGCACTGAAGCCAGCACTAGTTCCAGAAGTGGTTCCAGTAAAAGTGGGTCAGGAAGTACTCACCTTACTGAGTCAGGAAGTAAAGTTATGCTTATCCCTAAAAGGTCAGGAGGAGGGTATTTTGTTGTCCCGTGTGACTGAAGCAGAAAACTTACAGTGTAGGACTACATTGGGGTATAGTATCAAAATGTGAGGCAAATGATCCAGGATGGGATTTTGTGCTTGCAGTATTGTCCATCTGTGGATCTGCTCACAAAGGCACTTCCAGTAGTAGGCCATGAGAAGTTGGCAGGTGAACTGGGCCTTGCCACCAGAGTGTAAGGTGGAAGATGAATTGTACCCTTGAATGTATGTACTCTATGTATCATATAATATGTATTGCATGACATGTATGGATTGTGAAATGTCCTACACAGTGGCCTGACCATTTTGGACGGGATTGTCAGGGATTCCAGCCAGGGAACCCTGGGAAAATGATCAGCCCACTGCAAAGATGTTGCATCATGCCCCAGTTGTGGGTAATTGCAAGGTTGCATAAGAAACTGGGGTCGTGTGCAGATGGTAGAGGGAGGTGTGCAAACCTCTACCTGATTGGTTGTAAATATGTATATAAGAAAGCAATCCCCAGTATGTATGTGTCTGGCGCAAGCCTTTGTCCATCTGTTCCATGTTGTGTACATAACAGAACGTTGCTGCAAGATAAAGTGCCTCCTGTTCAGAAGAAACTCCTCTGTGTGTGAGTATCCTTACTGGGGAACAAGGCTGCTGCTGTTGGCTCACTGTCCTCTGGCTTTTCCGCTGCATTTCTGTCGGGCTGAAGCTCCTATCATCCCCCAACAATTTTTATTTAGGTAGACCTTTGGTTTTTAACTGCAGCAAAGGAACTTTTTAATGTGGTGTTTGAGGTTATTGATAAAGACCTTTCCTTTTAAAACTGCCTTCAGTGAATTCATAATTTACCTCTGTGCACAAAGTGACTTCACAGATTATTTTGTCTCTTTGCTACAATAGGAGTGACAGCTTAGCTCTGACAACAGCCATTTCTGCATGATGGAGATGTGCTGCTGTGGGGCCAGGATGGCAGTGGTCAACTGGTCGTGCTTCCACATGATATCGTCACCGCCATCTTGTCCCAAAGTGTCTCATGCACGTTGTATTCGCAAAAAAGGAGAAAAAAAATTTTTGTGCCTGCCATTGTGTGGTGCTTTTGCCCTTCTTGGCCATGTGGAAGTGCCAGAAGTGTGCTGGTGATGCTTCCTTGTCCAGCACAGCAATGGAAACTGCCTGCTGCACTGCAGAAGGAAGAGGTGGGGCCACTGCAGGGAGTTGGAGAGGTGTGGAAGGGAGCTTTCCTGGCATGTGATTGAGACAGAACAACATGTGGGAGTGTCATCATGCAGAAATGGCATATTTCTCTCTGAATGTTGCTTTGTAAGGGTGCAGGGATTTTGTAGGGCATCTGCTAAAAAATGCTGGAAATACATACATATGATAAAGTGATATGAGTGTTGGACTGAGACTTCAGGAAACCAGGGTTTGAATCTCCTCATGGCAATGGAAATCCACTGGCTGAACTTGGGCAAATCATACTCTCTCATACTCAGAGGAAGGCAAGGGCAAACTTCCTCTGAACAAATTTTGCTAACAAAATCCTGTGATAGGTTTGCCTGAGGGCTGTCATAAGTCAGAAATGACTTCAAGGCAAAAGCAACGATACAAATGGTTAGCTGGACTGGTCTTCCAGCTAGCTTTCTGAGACATGACATGGTTGCCTGCTACCATCTACTTCTTTTTTATGTGTTCACCATCAAGAAGTGATCTAGAAAATGTTAGTAGAAGTACCCTCTTCTTCCACTCCCACCAAACACTGTTGAAGAGAAGTCAGGAGTTCCTGAATAAGCACAGGTATGAGAAAGTCCTCAGAAATCTAGAACAGAATGTCTTTAATCTTACCTACTTTCTTTTTAATCAAGATGGGAATCTTATGATCCCCCAGATGTTGCTGGACTGCAAATCTCATCAGCCCCAAGCAGCACAGCCCATGATGAAGAATGGTGGGAACTGCAGTTCTAACACCCGGAGGACCACATGACTCTCACCTCTGATTTAAAAGAATGTAGACAAGATTAAAGGCATTTCTTGAAAAGGATTCCCACAAGCTCTCACAAATTGCTTAATACTAAATGCAAGATAAATGTAGTAATCTGCACTGTGGGGAAATTTTGCCTGAGGCTTTTGGGGAATATTTAAGAGTTTTGGTATAGCAGTGTGGGTGCAGCATATCCCTAAATGGTCAATTATAGATGAGTTTCTATGAGCTGGAGGAATGAAAAAGTCTCTATAACTAGTCTGAGCAAACTGAATTTGATTTTATCTCAATCATCAAGATTTATCTTTATTTGAATATTAGGTTATATTGTCTACATTATCTAGATTTTATAATTATAAAACTGTTTAGTTGTTGCTGCTACTGCTTCTCCCTCCCCACTCCCAGTTCTAATTATATATTACTGCCTCTCCTGGGGCCAGCAGAAGGAAAGGAAGTAGTAGCAATAGTAGTTGGCAATAAAGACTCTAGTGCTTGAATTTTGATCATCTTCTTAGTTGGTATCTTTTTGAAGTTATACATTGAAAAGAATATTCTAACATTCATTTTCAATGTATCCAATATACATCATAATATTGCCAACAGATAGGTAACAGAAGCAAGTAGCTAGTGACATCTTTAAAACTGTTTGGACTGAGGACATCATTGAGGAAACTCTTCTGCATGAATCTCACTAACATTTATGTGTGCTGAGCAAAAGTGTCCATTACATCACTTCCAAGGATCATAGCTCAGTGAGACAGCAAATATATTCTTCACATGCAAGCAGCAGTGGTGAAATGAGGTAGTTTTAGAACCTGGAATTAATGGTTTAACTGGATGGAGGTCTTTAAATGACCATATGCGTTCTATCAGCCTATGTGAAGCACACAACAAAACATTATCTTCCTACCCAGCTCCAAGAATTCCATGTTTTCCAACTGCTTCTACATTCCTGATTTCCTATAATATCACAATAACTCTTGGCCGGATCAGGGGGTGCCTTGCTTTGCCATTTTCAGGTGACAGACCACCTCCCCTCACCAACTTGGACCACAACTTGTACATATTGTAGAAACCACTGCTACCTAGATTTGAAACCAAGTAAATACTATGTCCATTTACATTTTTAACATCTTAAAATCATTTGAACCAAATCACAACCTTGAGTACAGGAAAAAAATAAAGCTTGCTTCTGCTACCATAAGACTACATTCATTTGCTTCGCAATAAGCACCATTTTCTTGTAAAAGAGGATAATAGAGTTATAAGAATAAGGGAAGGAAACAATTTTATCCAGGCATACCTAACTATAATTTGAAAAGGAGCAGGAAGAGGAGGAGGAGGAGCAGGAGGAGGAGGCAGCAAGCAAGCTGCTATGAACAGCATTACTTTGTAAATAGTCCAGTTGCTCACACTGAGCCTTGTTATTCCCTAGGTAGTCATTTGGTGGCCCCCATGGGATGGAGGCAGCAGTGTAAAAATCTCTCAGACTCACTTCTGTTGCATTTCTCTGAATCCCACCTGCACTTTCTTCTTCTCTTTGTTTCATATTGGTTTGTCCTTCTAGCAAGAAAACTAGCACATATTTTTGACACATTTTATCTGAAACTTATCCAGCCTATACATTTTTCCACATTGATGACTAAAGTGTATTGGGGCTTTTTCTTTTAGATTGCCTGCATTTTTAACCATTTACATGTAAAAACATATAAATTGTTTGGGGGCACAGCTTATTTAGGTACAGTGCCCTACAAGCTTCACAAATGTGCAAATTCTCTTGGAGAGGTACATTTCTTCTCCTAACAAGTATGTAAAAGTGCTACTTTTGTCAAGATTATCCAGTCCAATTATGATTATGATTATGATTATTAATCCATCGCTAGGTGTGGAGCCCTGGTATTTGGTCCAACCCAGGTTATATTGGGAAAAAGTTCCAGATTCTTTCCCTGGCATCTAAAGGTCTGGATAGGCAACACTCTTGTTTGAGCCCATAAAGAGCAGTTATCCATCAGTATAAACAATGTAGATAACTGTCATGTTGGGCATGCTCCATGACATAGTATGGTATAGCCAGTGATGTATTTAAGTCTTTTACTCAAAGTCTTATCTCAAGTCTCTACTTTCAAGTCTCAAGTTGAGTCTCAAGTCCTTACAAGATACTTTCAAGTCAACTCTCAAGTCAACTCTCAAGTCTGGGAGCCAACTTTATACCCCAATCTGTATGCCAGAATTTCTGGACAGAGTCAAATAAAGTCAGTCTTAACAATATAAGTAGAGTTGGTCCTCTACTTTTGTAATTTTGCCATCTGCACCTTTGGAAGTGGGGAATAGGATCCATCTTACTTCCCCTTTGCAAAGCTGGAGGCTTCTTCAGAAGTGGGGAATAGGATCCTTCTTATGGCCCATTATTGAAGCTTCAAGAGCTTTAGAAGGAAGGATCTTTCCCCCTCAAAACCATTGCCTGACACATTTTCTGTTTCTTTCTGAGATACTCATCCTGCACTCTGAGCATGCATCTTGCCTTCTGCTTTTAGGAACAGTATTAGAAAGCTACTCCTACATGAAGTGGGGAGTAAACCTCAACCCCACCTCAAGTCCATTGCCTAACCCATTTGCTGTTCCCTCTGAGAAATGTGTCCACACTTTGGGCTTGAGACAGATTGCCATGTGACCAATTAGTTGTAAGGTTTCTGGATGAATGTTATGTTACTGAACCAAGTGCAGCAAGCCAGTCACTAAAAATATGCAAGTCTCAAATCAAGTTGAGCCAGTGTGTAATTTTTGCCAAGTCAAGTCTGAGTCGAGTCACTAAAGTGACTTAAGTCTGACTTGAGTCCGAGTCTATCAACTCGAGTCTACATCACTGGGTACAGTTAATCCACAATTATGCATGATTGTAGAATATGCTATTAATGTAACATATAAGGTTTGTATGAATATAATGTGTTACAAGCAAACATATAGTTGATGTTGGACATTGGGTATAATCTGTAGGGTAGTTGTAAATGGGTTTTTAGCCAGACTGGAAGAAGTGTAAACCCAGAGAATCTGCCAGTGGGCATCATGCACGTATAAAAGCATGTACCACTATGAACTCCAGTGTGTGTTGTAAATCATTAAATGCAATGGGAAAAAACCTATGTGTTTCCTTGAGAGTAACAGAGTAGCTACATGTGACAGACTAGACGTACCAGCTGTCTGAGTATAAGGCAACCTGACTGAGCATAAAGTGACTTCCTGTCTAACCTATATTCATCTCAGCTGATTTCACACAAAACCTCCCAGTTTCCAGCATTCTAAAGATGTAACAACTTAGAACTCTTCCAGAATAATGCTTTTACATATAATATATATTCATATTTGATTTTTTTTTATTGGGTAGCAGCCACTGAAGTAGCAATAAAAACAAATGCACGATGCATTTTAAAATAGACAATTTAAGATCCCTTATTATTTAAGAGATTGAATGCTTTGGTCTCACATTGAAAGAGTGGGGGAGTTGTTTAAAAAATAAAATAAAATAAAAGTATATTCTGTATTTTAAGCCGGATCTCTCTCTCTCTCCCCCCCCCACTCCCCCTTCTCTCTCTCTTCTGTGTGTGCACTCACATTTTCTCAACTGCATCCCTGCATGGAATGTGATCTTTCATTCCTCACTGACAACACACTGTTTACCAGAACAGTTAACAATATAATGTGGTGACTAATGCTAATTGCCAGTACATTTAAAATGGGGCTAATTCATATGCGTAAATGAGTAACTTCAGATGATGTAGAATCATGTAACGTTTATAATTAGAATTCTTTTTAAAAAGGTGCATGAAAATGCCAGGAAGGAATTTATTTATGTGTCATTGCATTACTGTTATGCAAAATCAGACCCTTATTAAATGCTTCATTTGGTTCCTCAAATCTGTTCTAGCTGCTTCATGACTGAAAAATTTCATAAACTGACTAATCCCACCCACCTCTTCTGCCATACACATGCCTTTCTCTTGTGTTTACCCAGCAAAAAAGCAGCATTCTGCATTTTTTTGTATAAACATTCTCTGCCTTCATTTGGAGAGACTACAGTAATTTGACGCTAATAAAGGTTAACTATAGTAATGCATTAGATTGTGTTAACATGTTTCAGTTTGGATTTAGACTGTAAGCTCCTTGGAGAAGGGACATGTCTTCTTTGTTTGCTGTCACCTTGTAAATGTCATGTCTGTTGATGGCATAAACATACACACATACAACTTCTTTAAACAGTCTTGCAACACTCTGTCACAGGGCCTTTCTGTACGATACTGTTATAGTGTTATTATTCTGCTTTCAATATCCTGTGGAATTCTGGGATTTGTAGTTTACTAAGGCCAAAAAGCTCTCTGACTGAGAGTTCTAAATGCCCTCTCTAAACTGCAAATCCCAGGATTCCATAGGATGTTGAAAGTGGAATAATAGCACTAAAACAGTGTGGTGCAGAAGAGCTCACAGCTTAGTGTGACCAGTGCACATATCCCTAGATGGAGCTATAGAGAGCATTTGTGTGACAGGGAGCAAATTTTGGTGTCACCCCAGACTGGATCCCTTTGCTTTTTACTCATGTAACTGAATCGCTCTAATTTTATGGCAAAAAACTGAAGTTCCACATTTGAGAACAATTTCTGACTTGGGAAAAATGTGGCTATGGGGTTAAAAGTTGCTCAACAGCAACTGCAGCAAGGACATCATGAATGGAAGCAATGTCTTGTCACCTCCAACATAAAGGATTGTGTCTTCTCTTGACACAACTAAGCAACCAGTTTGGGAACTGGAAGAGGCAGCTCACATGCAAGAACATCTCCTATAGTTGGGAAGGCTTGTGTCGTGTAAATATAAATTAGTGTAGTTATGCTAGATCCCATAGCAATGCAAAGCAGTGCACAGCAATCCCACAGATCCTTGATCTCACACTATGATTGATATGCCCCTTATCTACTTACGTATACAAATGAGTCAGAGCAGAGGCATATCTGGAGTGGGGCAACTGGGGTGTGTGCCCTGGGCATCAATGCTGGGGGGTGCAAATAAGCCAAACCCTCCCTCCCTCCTGGGCCTGGCCTGCTGCCACCACCACCTGCCCTCACCAGGCTCATTTTTGTTCTGCTGCAGAGGAGGCAGCGATGGCAGCACTCCTCCCTCCAGGGCCAGACCTGCCGCTGCCCCCCATCCCTGTTGGGCTCATTACTGCCTGTTGCGGAGGTAGTGGCAGCAGTGGCTTCAGTAGCCCTCCCTCCAAGGCCTGGCCCACTCCCTTCCCCCTGAGGTCTTCCTTCACTCAGAGCAGTGGTGGCAGGAGAAGCAGCACCTAGGGGTGCAATTTCCTTGCCCTAGGCACTGTCGAACCTAGATATGCCACTGAGTCAGAGGAGGCTATATATGGTTAAGAGTTATTGTCTTGAAGAGCTCACAGCTTGAGTGTGTTACTTTGGATTGCTTCCATGTTTAGCAGAAATTCAGGAGGATTCCCCTACTCTAGTTTGTACATGTATGTGTATTTAAAACAAACAGACAAACAAAAGTAAACAAAAAACATACACCCTGTTCTTTCTTTGGAAGCTCAGAAAAATTTACATTGATCTCCTAGTATAAGTTTACAGGAATGCTGCCCTTCTTCATTGCAGGCTTTTTTAATGTTTAGTCATACAGTGCTTTACATAATATTCACCTTCTCCACACACTGTTGAGGAACTGAAACAGATTTAATAGGTATTGTTACCACTTGATGTACACAGTGAAAGTGCAAAATATTTTTACTATGACACACACAAAAAAATGACACTTGTTGCATGCACAGATGCAAGCGCTGACTTTGCTGACCTTTTGGCCTTCGAATCCCATCAGCCCCAGCCATCCTGGTCAATGGTATGTAATTGTGAAAGTTGCAGTCCAAAGCCCCTGGAAAACCTGAGGTTCCTGATTCCTGATGTTAGGGTTTGAACGCCATTTCCCAAGCTGAATCATCTCTTTCCAGAATGTTCTACAGATTTCTATTTAGTTGCATCAAAGGATTCATTGCTCAAAACAGGCATGATTATGTTTTGGAAAGCTGTACTCATATGATTTTGTAATTGCTTTGCATTTTATTTTATATGCATCATAGTAATACGTTTCCCAGTACAAAAGTCTATTAAGCATTTTCTATGGGGAAGCCTTGGAGTTCACTGTTTTAATCTTCTATTCGCAAGCAATCAAGAGCTGCATTCATTTGATATGGGGTTTGGTTTCAATTTACTTGTCTTTCATGCTGGCATTTACCTCTTCCCTACTAACAGAATATGCAAGCCTTAACTGTTATGACAATCTACCAGTGGGTATTTCATAGGAAAAGGCATTTTGTAGCAAAGTAATTAAAGAGGAATATCTGCTGCTCATATTCCCCAGCCAGAAATTAATATTCCAACTAATGAACTGCCTGAACTATTTTAGGTTAACATACTAAGCATGCCTTTGGAGAAGGAAAAACTAGGCCCTTTGTGAAGAAGGACAAGATATTTAAACAAATAATAACATAGCAATAGATCCAGCACAATTTATGCATCACCACAGAAAGAAAGACATGACCAAAAACACTCCTCCTGTAATTTGTTTTCCTGTAGTCAGTAGCATATGTATATTAAATCTATGGGGCTTAAATACCTTTGTTCCTTTGACAGCTTGGAAAAGCTGCTTTTTTGCTGTTAGAAATGCTAACCTGGGGATTCTGGGAGCTGTAGTCCAAAATCTTTCCATATTCTAGTCCTTTATTACCGACATGTCCCCTGTTCTCAACAATCCTCCTCTTGATAGTATTTAGACATACTGTTTGTGTTAGGGCTAATGGAAGGTTCACAAACATGCTAAGGAACTTGTTCATGCAAAGGAACTTGTTCTTATACATATCATCAGTCACAAACTTTGAATAATTTGAGATTGTCCTCTTATATACACATGTAACTTATCTGTACGTGTACATCAGATCATAAATGCAAAAGAATTCCATGTATAGATAAAAAAGAAATCTGTCAGTTTTGGAATTGCTCTATCATTCCTCATTTTTTTAATTGTAAATACAGTTAAGAATGAATTTTGGGAATTTTTTAAGTCCTGCACCCAGCATCTGGGCATCTTTCCTGAAAGAAGACCACACCTGTACCGAGCCAAGAAGATACCAAGCAGGAAGACGAAAGCCACTAGATAGATGGGAGCTGTCATTCTTTGATTTTCTATCTGGACACTGACCCATGAACAAGGACCAAGGTGAGCCTGGTGACTTGGTACTTCTATATATGGGAAAAACAATTGTTCCAATTTGCAAATTTACAAAAACACATAACTGTTGCATTGAACCATTTCCAGGGTAGATTATTTGCTAGAACAAGGTGAGGGCAATCTTGAGCTAGAGCAGAGGTGGGCAACCATGGTAAGTCTTTGGGGCAGTTTTCTGTTTTTGAGGCTTTCCAGGGGCTGCACAGATAGCCAAAAATGTCAAAAAAAGAGGAGAGAATCTCAGACAAGAAATCCATGTCTAGTTTCAAAAATGAGTACAATATGATGTTTCAACAGTTCCAGGAAGGCCTATAACCTATTCAAAAGGTGAATTATGTTTTCCGGAAGTTTCCAGGAGGGGAAGTTCACCCCTTTTGGGGAGCAGAAAAAAAGACAATTCAAGAAGTATGGAGGAATCAAGGGCTACAAAAACATCCTTTGGGGGCTGTACACATTCACAGAGCGACACCTTTCTCCTCCTTGGTCTAAACAATAATTGCTCTTGGGAAGGGATGTAATTCTTCGCTAATTTCCTTCTCAAGGAAGCAATGAGAAATTTTAGAAATGTTCTTCTTATTGTGGAAAAGTCTTCCCAAACTGCAGTTGTCAATGACTATTTGGAATCTGGGATTTATTCAGACAAAATTTTCACATGTTTGTTTTGGGTAGAAAACAACATTATCTGTGTAGAAACATTGTTTTTGGTGCATGCACACACACACACACACACACACACACAATGCTGTTTCCTGTTTAAAATAACTAAATGTAGAATTTGCACAGAATAAGGCCCCAAATCCAGCATTTTCTCTGCAGGAAACAACGTTATCTGTGTGTGGGGACGAAACAGCTGTTTCCAGAGCATCAAATGCCATTTTCTAGGCAAACAATCACATGTGAATTTGTGTAGAATAAGTCTTAAACTGCAAAGATTCTCATCAGTCCGAAAATCTTCTTATCTAGATTTTTATCACTCAAGAAACACATTTTTGACCAGATTTTGAACATTTTCTAATATTCTTCCCATCATTATTCTTGGAGATTTCAAGAAACAGTAATCCTCATTCATGGGAGTGTGTGTGCTATGATTGGGATGTAGGAGTGTCTGGAAGGGGTCCAGCATGTAAAAACAAACAAGGGCCCATTTGTGACCCCACAGCCACATAATTGCCCCCTCCATACTCTAGAAGGCTTGTGTGTGTGTGTGTGTGTGTGTGTGTGTAAGCTAATGAACAACATGTTTCTCTAATGACTCAAAAATCACATCTTCCAAAAAACCTAGATCTTATAAATAAGATAGGACTAACAAACATAATAATATGGGGCTGTATCACCAGCTATTATATTACCACAGTACAATATCAATTGACTTGATCCATATGAACATATCTAAAGTTGCTGGTTTATATCATCCACATCACAATGCAAGGAGTTGACTTTCAAAGCAAATTTATGACACCTTTTTAGTGACAAGAACACTGGAATGACATTTATTCTAATATTGCAAAGTCCCTGCAGGTTGATAGAATAAACAATGGGGGAAAATTGTGTTTCATTTTTAAAAAGTTCAAATTTTCCCCAACTCAAGGGGTAGAAATGAACCTGGATGTAACCCTGAATAATACAAGGAGCTGAGGTGAGATGTAGGTGCTGTTAAACTGATCACAGGTTACAGATTCAATACCAGGACAATCTTGACAAGGAAGTTCTACTAGGATCACTTTTGATTTCAAACCATAAAGTTTCTAAAAAGAAACAACAGTGAGGGGATCAGTTCAAGACAATGGGAAACCAAGAAGGTAAATTCTCTTCAGAATGCTTATGACACATTTTTAAAGCCTCATTTAAAATATGTACCTCAGATTGAGAAGGATGCTAAGAGACTGAAGAGGATGCCAGCATGGTTAAGCAACAGAATCAGAAAGACTTTAAAATGCAATAAGTTTGGCATGTGTTCTAGGTAAATTGTTAGAAAGCTTTATTAAAGTTAAGATTATGAAGCATGCAATAAAACTAACCTTGCTGAGGAAGAAATTGTATTAATTCTACAAAGCAAAATTCTGCCTTTTTATTCAGAGGTGCTGGAATCCATGGCTCTGCACATCACTGCCTTAGATGATGAGGTAATGGTACTGCAGTTGGGAGCATCTTCCTAGGCAGTAAAGTATTCTCAAACTTTGGATTGCACGTGACAATATTTATTAGGACCTCCTTGGCA
Source organism: Cyclura pinguis (assembly GCA_030412105.1). Taxonomy (NCBI): domain Eukaryota; kingdom Metazoa; phylum Chordata; class Lepidosauria; order Squamata; family Iguanidae; genus Cyclura; species Cyclura pinguis. The sequence continues at coordinate 118,512,232 of CM059601.1, read as the reverse complement.
AGAGAAGACATAACACACTTCTTATTTTGGTTGCCAAGGTAACAGTAGTTTTCCTGGTTCTGTGATGTTTGTTCTTCAGCTTTGATCCTTGCTTTGTCCCTTTGCTCAAACTCATGTTTGATTTCTATCCTGTACTAGGCCTCCTAGGTTGATTAGGGAACCATGAAGAATCTGATTTTTAAACTTCGTGTGTGTGTGTATGCACACGCGTGTGTGTGTGTGTACACATAGTTAGGCAGAGGGATTATGGTTTACTCAAATCCGCATGGTGAGCTAATGACAGAGATGAGACTTGCACCAAAGTCTTTCTGCTTCACTAGTTCTCAGGGATATTAAACGGGAAATTATTGCATTTTATCCTTACAGCTATCCTACGTGGCAAATCAGGCCAATAGAATGTTTGATGCTCCATGTGCCCTGGTAAACCTCATAACTAAGCAGAGATTTGATTCCACATCTCTGTAATCCCACTTCATGTGCAAATGGCTTCACCTCACTGGCTTTATAAATATGAAACCAACACCAGCCTCTAATTCACACTGTCTCTTCTCAATGGCAGGATAAGGAAGGGCAAACTGTGAAGCATCCAGTCTTTTTGTGGTCCCCTACCAAATATTTTTGCAAAAAAAGTAGCCAAATAGACAATAGCGCCCCCTTTAGGGAGGATAGATACAATTTTATTCATTTTTGCGGGGAAAGGAGGAGGCTGACTTGTTTTAGACTACATGTTCTTTTTAAAAAACAGAAAATTAGGTCTTCCCAGGCCTAAGACAGTTTGGACAGGGAACAAAACCTTAGCAAACACGCCTCCCAGTGCTCTAGAATCCTTAGGGATCTTTTTGAGAAAAATAAATAGAGAGCGGAGTCAAGGAGGCACAAAGATCTCTGTGATCTCTGAGATGTATGGATGTTAAGAGTTCGTGTACCTTTGCATACCTGTACTCAATAGTTGCTAATTTGCATATTTGCTGACTTACTGTTTGTTTGCTTTCCCATATTCACTCTCTTCTTCCATTACTCTAACCTACAGCCATTTTCTTTTTCACTTTCCCACCCACATTTGGTTGTGTATGTTGTTAAGAACAAGTTTTATATATTTTACAGTGTTCCCAGTCCTGGCATGTTTCTCTTTTTAATTCAGCTTTGACTCTTGCCTTGTCCCTTTGCTGAAACTTCTATCTGACTTTTGTCCTGAGCTCCTACAGCTCCTAGCTTCACTGAGGAAGCATGAGGAATTTGATTTGTAAAGACTCTGTGTGTGTGTGTGTGTGTGTGCATGCGCGCGCGTGCATTTAAAATGTTGATAAATGTGCAGATTGGAGCCTAATTATCTGCCAGCTTTCACACTTCTAATATTGTGATACAGATCTTAGCAGTTAAGGGTACTAAAATATCCTTTTATATACATCTTTGAAGGAAAACACACATAAATATTATTTTGAGGAAAAAATGTGTTTAAATACATATTGAGTAAATGCTGCTTGTCTTTTTCAGTATTTTCAATAATTGCTTTTGGCCATTTGCCAAGGAGATGTGAGTAGATTTTATGGAATCAGGAGTATGGAAAAGGACAGAAATGATTAGTGATGTTTTCTAAAACCACCTATTTTCCATATGATATGGGAACTACTGGAATACAGATAGGCAAATCAATCTATTTCTGTTCTGTGTTACTTTCAGATGTGGTTATTCATAAGTCCTTTCCGTCCTTTTTTCCCCTACATTTTTTATTTTTTATTACCAAAAATGTGTGAAAATTTCAATTCAAATTCATATTGAAAGTTATGCATGGGCTGAAATGCTTAATGAAATTGAGAGGAGATTTTAAGAAGAAGGAGGTTATCAATAAAAAAAGTTTAGGGTGGACTAACCACATAATATGCAATTTTTCTAAAAAATTAAAGTACACATGTAGACATGTAGGTATGCTATTTCCTGCCCAGAACCTACTTGCAGAAAGCAAGAACTGCAGACAAGCAGAGAACAAGAGTGCTTGAATATGTGACTGGACACTTAGAAAAGAAAAAGGTTGCAAGTGAAGGGACAAACAATGAAATATTTCATGTATTTCACCATTATGCCCTGAAATTTTCCCTAAATAGCCCTCTTTGTTCTGCCGTTTTCTCAAATATGGTGGCAAAATAGGGATAGCTATTTTGTCTCAGGCCTAAAATAGCCTAGTAAACCATATTTTATCTCAAATTATACATTTGAAACAGGGCAATTCTATACCTGTCTACCCAGAAATATGTCCCACTGCGTTCAAATAGGACTTGCTGCTAGGTAAGTGGTCAAAGGACTCCAGTCTTAATGTGTATTCTACCAACGAGCATGCATTTTTGAACTTCATTTTTCAGAAAACACATTTTTAAAGGTATGTGATTATGTTTTTGAATTGAGAATTGTACTGAAACACTTGAGAAGTATAAAATATGGTGGACAGCTAAATTCTGGTCCTCATGTAGTTATATCTGGCATCTATAGTTAACATCAGCTGTCTATTTTTGTTTCAATGGGTGACATTTTTACTGATTATATTTGACAACACTTGATAGTTTATTTCTACCCGTATTGCTATTATTTTATATCTGACACTCCACAGCTTCCATGGTTTTATATTTCAGCCTACATGCCAAAAACTGGAAGAATAAAGAGTTGCCAACAAATCTAAAATATTCAGATTTTTATTTTTGGGAAAAAAATAACATTGGAGTGTTTATTGGGACAAGATAGTCTTGAATATGATTAAATATTCATTTCAGATATGTTTCAAATGTTTGTGCATGTATCAGCTTCTGAAAAATCTGAGTTTGTAGTTACATGTTATAAAGCTGATTTTGACTTAAGAGGGACCAGTGTAGTATAGTGGTTTGCGTGTTTGACTAGGACACTGGGAAACCAGGGTTCGAATCCTCACTTGTACACGGAAACCCACTGGCTGACTTTGGAGAAATCACACCCTCTCAGCCTCAGAGGCAGGCAAGGACAAATCCCCTCTGAATAAATTCTGTCAAGAAAACTCCATGCCTTAGAGTCATCATAAGTCAGAAATGACTTGAAGGCACAAAACAACAATAGGAGTGAGAGATCTCCAGAGGATCCTGTTATTAACGGAACCACTCAATTCTTGCAAATGCAAGGAAGGTTGTGGCTTCCTTGAATGAGTATCTACTTGCATTGCAGTCTTCCTCCTTTCATCCTGCCTCCCAGCATCATGGCATGTCTGAGCACAATAGTCTCAATTTAGTCATTTTGGGTTCTAGAAATAATTCATAGTTGGTTTGCTGTTGGACCCATTTTTCTGTCTTTTTGGCAATCCTTGGTATCTATAGAACTCTCATCCAGCGCCACATTTCAAATGTGTTGATTTTCTTCCTGTCAGCTTTCTTCACTGTCCAGTTTTTACACCCACACATATACCATTTCTACATGATGACGCTCTCTGGTGTCATCATGTTGCAATCCTAGCAGGGATCCTTCTCTTTGCTGGGAAGAGAGTGCTACGGGAATGCTCCCCTCCACACTCGACTGGCTCCCTGAGGAAGAGAGCATGAGGGACATGTGTCTGCCTTCCACAGCACAGCTGGGCTCTTTCCCATGCTGTGCTGGGGAAAGAAGCACCTCCACCATGCTTCCTCCCTTCCACATGGCAAGTAAATACAGGAGCATCATGCAATCATTAATGGATTTAATCCATTAAGCAAATATCCCATGATCACAATGCACAGGGATGAGATGGCAGCAGGACCACAATGTTAACATGTGAAACCATAACCTGCAGACCCCTGTCATCCCATCCCCATAGTGGGACTGTGACACCATGCGGAAATGGCCATAAAAGTAAGAAATAATGTGGCATGAATGACCCCTACTTGAGTGTTCAGTGGTATATCTTTATACTTGAGGATCTTACCTAGATTCTTCCAAGTCCTAGTCTTCTTCTTATTCCTTGACTGCTGTTTCCATTTTGATTGGTGACTGAACCAAGTTATTGAAAATCTTTAACCATTTTGAAGATACCATTATCAACTTTAAAATTATGTAAATCTTCTGTTAGCTTTATTCTATATTCTTAATAATCATCTGTAAGCCTCCTTTTGTACTTTATTCTATAGCTTTCACTAGTAGCCATTCCAGGTCTTTGCTATTTTCTGGTAATAGGATGGTGTCATCTGCCTATCTTAAATTATTGATGCTTATTGCTCCAGTTTTCACATCTGCTTCGTCAGAGTTTAATCTTGCATTTCATGTTCTGCATGTAAATTAAATGACTAGAATGATAAAATGCAGCCTTGTCTGAGAAGTGACAATCTTGACAACCAGAAAACAATCAAGTTTCTTCATATTCCATCCTGACAGTGGTTTCTTTTCCAGAGTATAGGCTACACACCAAGACAATCAAATGTTGTAGTACTCACATTTCTCTTAGAACAATCCACAGGGTTTTTAAATCTATGCATTGAAAGACTTTGCTATAATCTATAAAGCACAGATTATTTTCTTCTGAAATTCTTTGGTGTGGTCCATTAATCAAGATATATTTTGCAATATGATCTCAAGTGTCTCTTCATATTCTGAATCCTGCTTGGATGCCTGATATTGCTGACTTCACATATGATAAGCCTTTGCTGTAAAATATTGAACATCATTTTGCTTACTTGGAGGATTAGTGTGATGGTCCAATGGTTACTATAGTCCCTGCTATTTCCTTTTCTTGGGGACTGCAATGTATGTTGATTATATGGGCCATTTATTTTTCTTCCATATTTACACTTTCCATATGTTTTTATATATTTTCTTAACATTTTTTTGTAGACTTTGGATATACTCTGATGATATATCTTGACACATCTGTATTTTATGTCACCAGTTCTTGCTGATTTATTTCCTCCATATGGTTTGTGAGTAGCTTTCACTTCAATTTCTCTGTCAAAAGGTTCTTCTTTGAAGGAATCTGCCATCCTTGCATCTCTTCTGTACAGGTCTTCATTGCATTGCTTTTATCATCTCTTGGCCTGATCATATAACATATTCCCTGTTGATTGTTTAGAATCCCTATGCTTGATTTAAACTTCTGATTTGATTTCTTGAATCTTGTGGAAATAGTCTCATGTTCTTCCTTTTTGTTGTCTTTTTTGACTTCTTTCCACTGATTATAATAATTGTTTTCTTTGTCCATATGTAAAAGTAACTGAACAATTATATTCAGGACTCTGGCCTTACTTCTGGTGCCTTCAACTTTAGCTTCTTGTCTGTCTTTAACAGTGGGGATAGTATCATGAGTCATCCCATGAAGCTTTTCTTTCCATTTTGCTACAGGTAAAGCCTTTTTTCCATTGTGTGGCCAGGGGCGACAGCCTTCTCACAAAGAAAACACAACAACCTTCAATTGGAGAAAGAAAGGCCACAACTTTTTGGCTAGAAGCATGAACAAGGTTGACGTAAGCATCGGAATGGATCTGGGCATCGATCAACCCGCCTGTTAACCGATGAACCCAACTGTCTGGGCCATAACTGGATGACACACAGCCTACCATGGTCCTACTGCCACCAGGGGGTGCCCACTGTGTGTCCACCTTAGCTGGGCAGCTCACCGCACCCCCGACCCGAATGGGGACCCAACCATCCCCTAGCATGTGACAAAGGTACCCGCTATCCTGGATCCACTGACCATGCGACTGCCAAAGATGCAGGCATGACACCCTGCCTGCCTTCCACCAACCTTATCCTTGCTGCCAATAAAGTTGGGATACCAATGTCTTCCCCTGCCCCAACAGGGATGGGAGTGCCTGGCCCCATTCACTGCCCAGCAGTCTCCTGGCTTCAGTGCGTGGGCCCAGCGAGCCCCAAGTCAGGCTGTATGTAGCCTGCATACACTTCTGATTTCCACCTCCTGATCCTCTTCATGACTATGGCGGGGAGGCCACAGGCGGCCACCTCTGTGGCCACTCCAATGCAGAAGAAGTGGTTCCCGAACTCAGAGGACGGGAGCCCTGCATGACGTAGAGCTGCCCGCAGAACTGTGATGAACTGAAACCTGGCCAGCAAAGAGTGATCCTGGTGAATGAGCAGGGGTCCTGTGCCAGCAAGCCGCTTCTTGAGGAACTTCCATATCACCTGGACAGGGCAAAGGGTCTCCCCTTGGAGAGGGTGTAAGTGGATGAGGGAACCCTTGGCTTGTTGGTCCGACTTGGACTGCCCGACCTGTAATATCACCTTATCTCCCATAAAGGAGATGTCATCCACCTACAATGCCCTGTCAGATGTGTCCCTTCTGGATCTGGCCACCAGCTCCCCAATGCTCAAGGCCCTAAAGAAGGCCACCACAAAGGCCGTCTTGAATAGTCTGGCCTCGAATTGCAAAAGACAGATGGCTGGGAGTTGCTGGGTTATCCTCTTTAGTAGATGGAAGGACAAAGGCCTCCTGCTGTCCTTCACCTGTGGCTGCATCCACCTCCAACCCTTGACCGTCTTCCTAATGATGAAGCCAGCACACGGGTCAGGAAGTCTGTTGGCCTTGCTGAAGAAGGAGATCCTTGCCAACTGGACAGTCATGGAGCATGGGGCCATGCCACTATCCTTCAGATGAGCCTGGAAATGCAGCACCTGCGTCTCAGGAACCAGCCATTTGTCAGCGTAGCCTGCCAAGGCCCGGAAGCTCTGAAACCTATGAAATGCCCTGAGGTAGGCCCTGTGCATTGCCAGAGCTATGGAATGCATAACTCCTTGGATTATGGAGTGTTCCCAAGCTGCCACAGATCCTCTGGGAACAGCTCTGGCATGGGATCTGTTGCTGGCACCAGCAATCAAAATCTGTCCTCCTGGAAGTGAGACAGAGAGTCTGCGATCCTGTTGTCTAAGTCTGGAACATAACTAGCTGAGAGGGATATGTTAGCAGCTAAACACTCTAGTACAAAGCGCCTGACCAGACCCATGACCCAGCTGGACTTAGAAGACTGCCTATTGATGACTGCCACCACCACCTTGTTGTTGCACCAGAAACAAATTCTCTTGTTGTGAAAATGGTCTCCCCAAATGCAAACAGCAACCAGGATAGGGAAAAATTCCAAGAAGGTAAGATCCCTGAGTATCCCTTCATGCTCCCAGTGGGATGGCCACTTTGCCGCTCCCTAATGGCCATGAAAATAGACCCCAAAACTCAAGCTCCCTGCTGTATCAGACTGGACCTGAAGCCCAGCACCTGGATCCATAGCCTCCTGCCACACCGATATGCCATTAAAGTTGTCTAAAAAGCTAAGCCACACCTTTAGGTCCTCCTTGATGACCCATGTGATGTGAGTGCAGTGATGAGGGGCCCGGACCCTCACCATAATCCTGGCTAAGCATGCGCAAAAGGCCCTACCCGGTGCCACCAGCTTGCATGTGAAGTTGAGGTGCCCCAGCAAGGATTGCACCTCCTTGAGGGTGGCCTTCTTGCAACCCACCATCCCACCTAACCACTGCCGCAGGGCCTGGAGCTTGTCCTGGGGCAAACAGGATACTCCCCTAATGGTGTCAAGCAGAATACCAAGGTAAACCAGTGAAGTGGTAGGCCCTTCAGTCTTCTCCTGTGCCAACAGGATGCCCAGTTCAGCCGCTATTGCCTGAAACATACCCAACAGCCTGGTGCAATCATCCCTGTGAGCCCTACCTATCATTAGGAAATCATCGAGGTAGTGAGTGATGAAGGGGGACCCGGACCCGGAACAGACTACCCACTCGATAAATGTGCTGAAAGCATCAAAGGCTGCACAGCTGAATGAGCATCCCATTGGCATGGCTTTGTTGTAATACCATGCACCAGCGAACTTGAATCCCAGTAAGCACTGGTCCTCAGGATGAACCGGGAGGAGCTGAAAGGCCGATTGGATGTCACACTTTGCCAGAAGAGCCCCTGGACCACATGCCCTGATCAGCCAGACTGCTTGATCAAAAGAAGCATACTGCACCGAAGAGAACTCTGGCGGAATGGCATCTTTGACCGACGCCCCTTTTGGGTAGGACAAGTGGTGGATGAGTTGAAACTCACCAGGTACCTTCTTGGGAACCGCTCCTAGGGGAGAGACCCTGAGGTTGGAAAAATGGGGTTTGGGAAAGGGCCCAGGTACCCTCCCAGCCTGGTACTCCTTCTCAATTTTGGCTGTGACCACATGGGGGAACTCCCAGGCCGACTTAAGTTTGCCAGCATCAAACGCTAAGTGCGGACCAGATGCCGGGATCCTTAAGCCATGGGAGAAGCCCTCTCATAGGAACTTGGCAGCCTGCTGGTTGGAGCACACGTCCAATAGGGGAAGGAGCGCTGCGATACACATGGGGGTGTGGCCCATAGACCCCTTACTGCTTAGTGAGTCCGGAGCCCGCAGCATTGCCCCCATCCCACTTGCTCCAGAAGGCAAAGGAGTACGGCCAGGGTGGGGACCTGTTTGGCCTCCCCCTGGTTGGGGACAAGAGGACCAAGGAAGGATTCGCAGAAGTGGTTGTACCTGCAGTGAATCGTATTGCACTTCCTTTGATTGAATTCCCAACAGATCAGCTTTCTGGCATCCTTTTTCCTGGACCAACAAAAAAGCTTGGGGCCCTCAGCTCTGCCTTTGATGTGAGGACCTACAATGACCAACCAGAGTTTGTCATTGATAAGGTCCCACCAAGCATGTTCGTTCTGGGATGCCCTTTTTCTGAAGGCAGCATCGTATTCAATAGCCGCTGAGTCGCCCGCAAGAGCGTGCGCCTTTAGGACATTTCCCAGGTAATTGGTGAGGTGCCAACCCCGGACAGGATATGTTGCCTGGACCTCCCCCATAAAAACCGTGTAGCTTGCCAGCCAGTTGTTAAAAGACCGCTCAACCAAGGCCGAGTTGTCCTCCCGACTGCGATATCTGTGAGACTTGGATTTGCATCCTTCCTCGCACTCCAGCTTAAGAAGCAAGAAGACATCAACAAAATAACCATCAAGGATGTGCTCCCTGGTCTTTTTGCTCAAATGGATCCCCAGGAGGTCCTCATGGTCCCCAAAAGTGGCATGAGCTGGCAACCCCCCCGGCAGTCCTGAGCCCACCCATGTGGAACTGGGGCCAAGGGGGCCAGCCCCGTCCCTTTGACACCTGTGAATAGCCCACCCAGGAAGCCCAGACACAGAGGCCGCAGCATTCCAGTAGTCTTTGGGATGAGCTGCTCCCCTTCCTGACTCACCCCTGGATGTCACACTGTCAGAGTCGCTCCTGCTGCACCCCCTGTGTCTCTTGCTCTTGCCCTCACAGCTTCTACGCCTGCTGAGGCTTGCCACACTGGCATCTGAACTGGTAGCACTGTCTGTGATGCTGCTGGAAGAAGAAGACCTCCTCCTCCTAACCCTGGGGCCACCCTCCTGTTGCTGCTGGGGAGGCCCAAATGCCAGCTCCACAAGAACTACCACAGGTCTGGATTCCAGTCACTCCATTTTCTCAGCCAGCTTCTCCAGAGACTGGGTGATGCCTTCCAGGACTGAATTGCCAGGAGACAAGGCTGGCTGGAGAGGAGATGCCCTCCCAGCACTGGGGGTTGCCTTGCGGCTGCCCGCAAATTCTAATTCAACTCAGGATTTCCAGGCACGGCCCACGTGGCCCCAGATTCTAGGGAGGGAAGTGGGGTTTGGTACCACAGCTTTTTTTTGGGGGGCATAGTGCCAGTGGGAAAAAAGGCAGCCCGAATGAGGGGAGACCAGAGGCAAGAGGCCGAGGACAAGGTGCTTGGCCAGACCAACAAGGGCCAAGGCCCTGCAGCCCCAGATCCAGAAAAGTAGCCCAGGAAGGGCTGTAGCATGATTTCAGCAAAACAGACCTGACCCTGCCGACCACGTGGCATGCCTCACCTCTCTGCCTCTTGGCTGCGGCCCCTGCTGCTGCCTCTCAGCTGCTGCCACTGCCACCGTTTACTCCTTCTTTGGTCGTCGTCATCGCCACCTCTTCTGAGTTATTCCTGCAGCTGTTGCTGCCGCTGCCACCAAACATCAACTCCCAATAGTCCAGAGACCCTCCAGGTAAGTACTCCATGAGCAGACCTGAGTGAAGCCAGGATGCCCTCACACAGGCCCACTCTCCTGGCCAATGAGCTCGAAGCAGGCGACTTTGAACTCTTGGCCGTTGGAGCGAACATTGGCCGTTGGAGCGAACGTTCGCTCATACGCAATTGTACATGCACAAACATGGCTGCTGCCATCTCCAGGCATCCCGGGAGGGATGCCGAAGTGGAGGACACCACGCCCCAGCCTGCAAAGGTACCGGATGGTGAGTCATTCATTGCTATTCTTCTCTGATAATATCCCATGTTGTGGTCCACAGTTCTTGGGGATCACAATCAGGCTTAATATGTTCTTTACATAGTCTTTAAATTCTTCAGAGATGTTCTTTAGATTATGTTTTGGCAGTACGATCAATTTAAAATTCTACATCTGTAATGAGGGCTTTACTAAATTTAGTAAATCAGTCTCCTCCTTCATTTCTGTGTCCTGGTCAAATTCTGTGACGATGTTTGCATCTATTCTGTTTCTCATTTTTGTATTCCAGTAATCTATGATTATCAACATATCTATTTGGCTGCATGATCAATTTCTTTCTGGATATCAGCATGTTGTATCCCACCCACATGCTCTTCTGATCAGCATATCATAGAATCATAGAATCATAGAAATGTAGAGTTGGAAGAGACCACACGGGCCATCCAGTCCAACCCCCTGCCATGCAGGAACACACTCAAAGCACTCCCGACACATGGCCATCCAGCCTCTGCTTAAAAACCTCCAAAGAAGGAGACTCCACCACACTCCGAGGCAGCATATTCCACTGCCGGACAGCCCTGACTGTCAGGAAGTTCTTCCTGAGGTTCAGGTGGAATCTCCTTTCCTGCAGCTTGAATCCATTGCTCCTTGTCCTGGTCTCTGGAGCGGCAGAAAACAAGCCCTCTCCCTCCTCTACATGGCATCCCTTCATATATTTAAACATGGCTATCATGTCCCCTCTTAACCTTCTCTTCTGCAGACTGAACATACCCAGCTCTCTAAGTCTATCCTCATAGGGCATGGCTTCCAGGCCCTTCACCATTTTGGTCGCCCTCCTCTGGACCTGCTCCAGCTTGACCATGTCCTTCTTGAATTGGGGTGCCCAGAACTGGACACAGTATTCAAGATGAGGTCTAACCAAAGCAGAGTAGAGTGGTACCAGTACCTCCCTCGATCTAGATACCATACTCCTATTGATGCAACCAAGAATTGCATTGGCTTTCTTGGCTGCCGCATCACACTGCTGATTCATGTTCAGCTTGTGGTCTATTAGGACTCCTAGATCCCTTTCACACGTACTGCCATCCAGCCACGTGTCCCCCATCCTATATTTCTGCATTCCATTTTTTCTACCTAAGTGTAGGACCTTACACTTCTCTCTGTTGAATTTCATTTTGTTAGCCTTGGCCCAGCTCTCCAATCTGTCCAGGTCATTTTGAATTTTGATCCTGTCCTCTGGCATATTAGCAACCCCTCCCAATTTGGTGTCATCTGCAAATTTGATGAGCATGCCCTCTATTCCTTCATCCAAGTCACTGATGAAAATATTGAACAGCACTGGGCCCAGGACAGAACCCTGTGGCACCCCGCTAGTCACTTCTCTGCAGGATGAAAAGCAGCCATTGGTGAGCACCCTTTGGGAACGGTCAGTCAACCAGTTATAGATCCACCTGACAGTAGCCCTGTCCAGTCCACATTTTACTAGCTTCTTTGCAAGAATGTCATGTGGAACTTTGTCAAAGGCCTTACTGAAATCGAGATATGCTACATCCACAGCATTCCCTTCATCTATCAAGCTAGTAACTCTATCATAAAAAGAGATAAGATTAGTCTGGCATGACTTATTTTTGAGAAATCCATGTTGACTTCTCGTGATTACCGCGTTGCTTTCTAAGTGATCAGAAACTGACTGCTTAATGATCTGCTCCAGAATCTTTCCGGGTACCGATGTCAGGCTGACTGGGCGATAATTATTTGGGTCTTCTTTTTTTCCCTTCTTGAAGATGGGGACAACATTAGCCCTCCTCCAGTCTGCTGGAATTTCTCCTGTCCTCCAAGATTTCTCAAAGATTATAGTAAGCGGTTCCGAAATGACCTCTGCCAGTTCTTTTAATATCCTAGGATGCAATTCATCTGGCCCTGGAGACTTGAATTCATCCAGTGTGGCCAGGTATTCCTGTACCACCTCTCTACCTATTATGTGTCGCATTTCCCCTGCTTCCTCTCCTGCTCCCCAACCGCCAGGTTGAGTGCTTGTATCCTTCTGGGAAAAAACTGAGGCAAAGAAGGTGTTAACTAGTTCTGCCTTTTCTCTTCCCCCTGTTAGTAATTCACCATCTTCTCGGCACAGTGACCCTATCGTCTCCTTCTTTTTCCTTTTGCTGCGGACATATTTAAAAAAGCCCTTTTTATTGTTTTTAATGTCTCTGGCCAGCCTAAGTTCGTTCTGTGCTTTAGCCTTTCTGACCTTCTCCCTACATCTCCTGGCTACTTGCTTAAATTCTTCTTTGGTGGTTTCCCCCTTCTTCCATTTCCTATACACATTTCTCTTAATGCTTAGCTCAGCTGAGAGTTCTTTAGTCAACCATTCTGGTTTCTTGAGATGCCTTCCATTTTTCCTCCTTATTGGCACAGTTTTAGACTGTGCCTTCAGTATCTCCCTTTTAAGGAACTCCCATGCCTCCTGAACTCCTTTCTCTTTCACTATTCTTGACCACGGAATTTCAGCCAGCAGCTCCTTAAGTTTACAGAAGTCCGCTTTTTTAAAATCTAAGACGCGTGTCTGTCTACACTTATTTTCTCCTTCCCACTGAATGCCAAATTCCAATAGGGCATGGTCACTCCCCCCTAAAAATCCAACCACTTCTTCCTCATTAACAAGGTCATCCCTATTGATCAGGATCAGATCTAGAATATTTGATCCCCTTGTGGCCTCTTCCACCTTCTGGACCATGTATATATTGATGTCATGAGGTTATGATGATTTGTGATGTTGTTCGTTAAACATTTAAAAATGAATTTAATGGGTTTTTTTGGTTCTATTCACCCTTTTTTACATTCCAGTTGGCGCAAATGAGAAGCTTATTGGTTTGCTTGACCTGCATGGAAAAGAGCTAGTACTCTTTGCAAGACTTTTTTTTCAGCTAACAATTCACATTTTATTACTATTAACATTGCAAAGGAGAAAAAGATTTTGCTTTGATTTAGCAGATCAAGGATTTAGGAGCACAACATTAGTTTAAACCTATAGAGCAGATGAATTTGAACCTGTAAAGCAGATGAAGCCATTCAGTGTTGTTCGCTGTTTTATTTTGTTGATTTCTTCTTTATATAACCACAATGGAGAAATAAACAATTTTACTCAGATCAAGGAAATGCTAACATGATAATTCTCAATTAAACTACAACTGGATTATCTTCAAATTAAAGAATAAAGTCTGAAGGTGAACTGGCATTTCAAATGGGAGGGAAGGAGTCCTAAGTGTGTAGTTTGCCAAAGAAGTAGTGTCTTCTTATCTCTTACTGTTAAGCTATTTACAGTTATACATATTTGCTTAACAGCTAAAGTAACTTGCCCACAGTTAAATAGAATCTAGATTCTTAAATTAGTAATGAAACTTCCCCTTTATTTATTTGGTATAGCTGACTTAGAATGAGCAAATATGGCAGACATGCTTTCTTTCATATTCAGATTTGGTGAATTTTGTTCAATTTTGTTCAGTTCTGCAAAAAATGAACTGAAACAGTATTCTCATACTTCTCTACTGAAACAACTTCAGCAGAACAACTTCAATGGAAACCTCCCCATCCTTCTCCCATGGCAGCCCAACAAGGTACACTGCACAATAAAGGACATGACAATAAGAGACATGACAAAAAGCAAAATGGAAAATGTCAGTCTATGTAAGCTCAAAGAGAAGTACAAGAAGTTAAAAAGTCACAGCCTAGCACAGTTACCTTCAATATACAACACAATTTCACTGTTCTTTTAATCATGTCTGCAAAACATAACACATTTATATCCCTCTGTACCATAGTTTTTTAGTACTTGAAAGAAAGTCATTTCATAAATGGACAGCTTGAAGAAACTGTGTTCTTCAGTTCCTTTAAATGGCTGTAGAATGCACAAAGGAACGTGAGTTCACAAACACCACATAGCATTTTCTTGAAAGGAATCCAAATCAAACCACAATGCAGATAAACACCTTGTATCTCTTAAGTCTTCCATACCTCTAAATGATCACCATTCCGTGATCAGTTGACTGCTTTTGAGCATCTGGCTCTGAGCACACAAGTTTAGATTTATGCAAATTAGACAACGCCAATGTCATACTAGTGCCTTTTTTGCAATTAAGTTATAGTCTAGTAAAAAAAAGACATTAGCAGGGCAAATATCTATATTCCTTTTTGAAGCAGCACATTTGTAGGAACAAAAAGGAAGCAAAAAACAAAACAAAACCTTAAACTCTACTGATACCCTAGACCATTCTCAGTCCTGGGACTCAAGGGGGCTTACACAAATTAAAGCATCAAAACATACAAAAGCTCATGTATAATTAAACTAAAATTAAAAGCAATTTAAAAACACAGCTTCAAAAAAATAAAAATACACATTCATTAAAAAAATCTGCTTTATCCATCAAAGGCAGCCCTCACTTATCAAACAACTATAGTTTTTGTTGATCAATCTACTAAGTAAAAATTATATCCCTGTGAAATTACAAATATAATGGTAATTATCATTCCCTGACCTTTGTCCTCAATATTTGGTAACCAGGAGTATAGTGCATCTGAACATGTTTTTTTCATTGTAACTGCCATGGCCAACAGACTTTGAATGATCAGAGCTTGGAAATAATATGTTAAGACAACAATTTATAGCCTCCCAGACACTTCTGAGGCTCGGTATCTGTGAGGGTTCTAGGAGGAGTTTTAACACTGTGCCTAAGATCAAAGTTTGCGAAGTGCCCGCTTTTCTCCAGATTGTTTCATTTTTTGTGAAAAGTGTATTTTCTCTCAATTTCCCATCACCAAAATTCCACTGAGGAGCTCTGTGTTTGTGACTTGTGGTCTCCTTTACCTGGATGATTTCAAGCTGGTCTGCTCCTCCCCTCAGCTTTTCATTGGAGCTCTACTCCCCAGATTTCAAAAGATTTTCCTACATGCATCTCATTCCAGTTCCAAAGGCAAGTGGGGTAGATATTCCATAGTTACCTCCAATCTCAGTTTAGAGTTATCACAGTACAGTTCAGTGCCCCCCATATTACACTGAGATCTTTAAAAGGACACGGATAAATATTACTGCTCTATGCAACCTTAGAGTGGAGACAACAACAAGATCCTAATCCCTATGATTGTGTTACCACAGTGATTTCTCCTTTCTCTGCTCTCATTTCTCACTGGAATGTGAGCAACCAAGCCAGCAGCCTCTCTGGACTTTTGCTGAATCCTGTAGCTGCTTAAGTGACTGTCCTTTAGCATACAACGGCACCCTTTTCTAAGTGGAGATATTTTAAATTCAGGCTGAAATCTTGTACATCTGAATGTCTAGGGATATGTTTAACTTATTCTAATCAAAATCTTCTAGTTAAGGAGGAAAGAGAGGGGAGAAGGGAGAGGCAGTGGTAGTAGCAATTTCAGTCCCGAAATAAGTTTTGGGGGGTGGCAGAATAGCCTTCAGGAGATGCTATTTACCACCTTTTCTCTGCCAAGTGTTTTATTTTGTTTTGGCATGGGATGGGATGGGACGAGATCAGAGCTGATAAGTCCATAGGTCATGGGGGCACTGATTACCCTAATGTGGCCACATGTGGCCCACAGATGGCACTTTGCCCACATCTGTTACACATGGTTTAAAATAACTCCCAGGAGAACAATGGGACTTTTTTTTTCTGAATATACCTACACATGAATGGAAGGCTCTGCTACCAGCAGCAGCAAAACATTCACCAGTGTAGCTCCTAAGGCAGTCGGAATGAGGTAGGGCTAAAGAGCAAACATTTAATTATTTTCAAAGCTATAATAATTAGGTAGGCACATAAAAAAGATTTAATTTCATTTCCTGGCTCCATATTTCTTTATATACTTCCTTTTTCAAAGTACAATCCTATTTTCATGAAGGCTGATCAATTATGATATTGTTTAATAACTCTGTTGGGTATTTCTCTGCCACAAGGGCAATATCAGTAGGCACTGTGGCATTTCAAATAGCAGTTCAATTAACAGCTTTATCGTCTAAGCCATTATTACTATGAGCTAATGCTTCTGGTTCATTGAAGGTTTCCATTAGCAAAACTTGAAATTAACAACAAAATTTAAATATTTAAATAAACTTTTTATGCTAGATTTGTAACAAAAAGAAGATGATTTTATGTTTCCGAAGTATTCAGACTGCAAGCTGTAATTGCCCGATCAGCAGGTTAATCAACTTTAATTGGCAAGACTGGACACTAATAGTAAGGAGAAATTTAATCAAACTTAAGTATTTAATCAGATACTTACAGGCATGCATCTGGATGCATTTTGGTTCTGAGATATTCCTGCAAAAGGAGATGGGGAAAACAAAAATATTACAACTGGTCCATCTAACAACATGGGATTTTTTAAAAGGAAATGTTCAAGTTATCTTACACAGCCTTCCCTGTCTTAAAAAGGACACAGATGATGATGTAATACATACTAATAATTAAAATCTGAGAATTCAGAGTCCTTCCTGTGAGGGAATGTGGAGTTCTCAAGATGTTTTGGAACTGCAGTTATTATTAGCCCTGAACAGTGTACTCACTGATGAGGGATGATGGAAGTTGCAGTACAGCCACAATTGGAGTGCCACACATTCTCATCTCTCATGCTTTAGTAATTGACTGAAACACTGAAAAGAGAAACTTTCTTATACAGTTACACTATTTAGACAACCTGTTGACGATGACGGACATCATGATGATGATGATGATGATGATGATGATGATGACATTTAATAATATACCTCCTTTCCCCTCAGAACCAAAATCAAGGCACCTTACAGTATTAAAACAAATCCAGTGTAGGTTAAAAGAACATACAAAAGATTGTCATTAACATGTAATTAAGCTATCTGTAACATTGCAAATGATTTCAAACATCAGTTAGAAAAATAATAAATGATAAAAACTGGTTAAAAGGCAGTAGAGCCCACTATTAAAAGCTTTTTAAACCCTCACAGCCCATTTAAAACAAATTTTCAAAAACCTTGCAGTTTTTTTTAAAAAGTCTTTGTCTACCAGCAAAGAAAAGATCCCGTCTGTCATTTCAGGAAGGGAGCGCCAGAGCCTAACACAACAAAGTACAGCTCTCCAGGTTAGGGATGAAATATCCCAAAGAGAAAAACAATGGCAGAGGGGGGGTTGGCACCCCTTCTCATTTTCTGTGTAGAAAACAGACTTCTTGTGCAGGAAACCCATTTTCTCTGCAGAAAACAGGTTTGAGGGGTGCTGCACTGAAAGAAAAAACATTAAATTTGCAACAGAATAATTCTCTTCAGGGTATTGGAATACTGGGGGGAAATTGCACAAAATTTCTACTATTAGGAAATCCACATTTGGACCAGGAAATGAATAATTATGAATATTTTTTCAATCCCTACTGCAGATGTTGTTGGACTGCAATTCCCAACATAATCAATGATGAGGAATGCTGGAAGCTGCAACTCAATGGCATCTGAATGCCTGAAGGATCCTTATCCCTGGCCTAGGAGCATCCATAGAGAAGACTCAATCTCGTGTCCTCACCAGATGTTCCTCTCTCACTTCAGTCACCATCTTATTGGTTTAATCATTGTGAACAACCCAGGAAAAAGCGGGATTGGTTTGGTTTTACTTCATAAGAGGGGATCCTTAGAGTGATGGGGTCCATTGCTGTGGCCATTTCCTTATTCCAGATACCAACCACACTGTGAGTGAATCACTTGCTGAGATGACAGAAAAGTTCTTTAGAAGTTCCAGAAAATCATCTGGATCTGTCAGCTTCTTGGGGCAGACTACTTTAATTAGCCTTCCACCCCTGCAGAGGGTCTGAGTTTAAGTGATCCCAACTCCGTCCCCAACACATATAGTGATCTGCCCATATCATTTCAGCCCATATCCTCCACCACAAGAATACCATCTTCTTATCTGGCACAGAAAATGAGGTCCAGAGTATATCCTGCAGCGTGAGTACGGCTATGAACCACTTTGGACAAAAACATAGTTGTCATGAAGGATACTCTTTACAGAGCAATCTTAGAATGGACACTCAGTCTGCTAGCACAACAAGCTAGAGAGCGTCTAATACCACCTCCAGCTAGCTTAGGAAGAGAGACTGTTGCACAGCAGGATAAGTACTATACCAAAAGAATCCATATTCTGTGCTGGTCACCCAAACATCAAACCCAGCAGATTGCGGGACAGAGAACTTGTTCAGAAGAATGGAATTACAATAGACCACTCTGTTCCTGCATCCCTCAACTATTGCTGTACATTAAACCCAGGCAAAGTTGAAAGAAACATCCAAAGTTCAGTCGGCCAGCTCTCTTTAATACATGAAAGGTCAGCTGGAATCAAGTGCTGTGTAGGTCACTGACCTGACCTTCAGCAGCGTCATTTGCAACCCAAAAGGCCTATTGTCAAGGCTAACCAGGGTATTTGAAAGGGGGGGGGCAGTTTGTAGGCAACCAATGCTATGTTGTGGGTCCCCTCTTCCATTATAATGCAACTGTGTCTCCACTTCATTTCTCCCTTTGCCCTTCACAACTCTGATGGCTACTCGCTGATTCTCTTAACACTCCCTCCCCACTTGAAAAGAACATTTCCTCAAAGGCAGGTAAATACACTTATTAAGAGCTGAAAATATAGCATAATATTTCAGCTGCAACATATTAAGGGCAGGCAGTCCTCCTTACCTGCTCAAACAGGCAAATAGGCACTCACTCTCATCCTCTTGAAGTGACTTGGTTATAGGGGCACAAAGACAGGCTCTCTGCAGATGCGCAGATATTATTCCTCAGCCTGGAAGAGTGATCCAGTTGAGCCATGAGGACCATGGCAACCTCTGTGGGAGATGTTGAAGTAGAGTACCCAGAGTTCATTGTTTACAATTCTATTGCTTGAAGCAGTCACCATGTGAGCAGCCAAATTCCCCTCCCATCACCTTCTAGATGCCTTTGTGGGTTTTCCTTTTCTGATGTACATTTTTTCCCACTACAATGTACTCCATTCCCTGTAGCAAAATCTATCTGGAGACACATAGACATATTAAAAGGGCCAGACTATGGGGCAGGGGGACTCAGAACTTAAATATGAGGGAGTATTCACACCCATGAACTGAATCCCAACTATGAAATACAGCCCAAAGTGATGATATTTTGGAAAAGTTTTACTACTTGATTCTGCTGATGGTGATAATGGATTCCATTTGGATTTGCATGTGTATGTGTGTATGTGCCCTCAAGTAGCCTCTCCAATTATGGCAATCCCATGCATTTCATAGGGTTTTCTTAAGCAGAGGATACTCAGAGAGTGATTTGCCAGTTCCTTCCTCTGAAATATAGCCTACAGCACCTGGTATTCCTTGGTGGTCTTCTGTCTAACTATGAAACAGGGATAACCCTGCTTAGCTTCCAAGATCAGATGGGAACTCATGCCTTTAGGCCACATTTGAACCTAGCTTTACTTTCTTTTCTTTTTTTTTTGGGGGGGGGAGCAGTTTGACAAACTAAAACAGCTTAGGAACTACTGTGAACTGTTTCTGGAGCTACATTTTGTTCCTTTTGCAAAAATATTTGGTAATTCTATGCTTAGCTATGCTAATGTGCATCAAAGAAATAAAATCTAATGAAATGAGAATGGACAAGACCTAAATATATCATGGGACTTCTAACCTAGAGGCTGCCTTTATTTGTCACAGAACTCATTGGATGTCTCATTCAATGGCTATGTGCCCTACTTAATTCCTCATACTTTGCAATGGATATCTCAGAGCTAGGAACTATCAGTTTGGTTATAATCGCTACTATGTATCACTAATGAAGATCATGGAAAAAATAAAATTAAAATGTTACTGCACCTCCCCACTGCACATCAGAAAGTGAGACATGCTTCCGTGGGCAACATTTTTCCATTTCCCCCCAGGCATAACAAAACTTCTACAGCTGTTATGCAGTACAAAAGAATATAATGAAAGGTGTAAAATCTGAAAAGTCTCTTTCAACACTCTTAGGAACAACCAGAATGGAGAACCATCAGTGTGGCAGTAGCAACTCTGTCTTTCTATCAGTTCAAAGGTTGTGGGATAGTTCACACAATTCATGTGTATCTCTTGATCATCAGTTTCTTAATGACTTATGTAGGAAAGTGTGAGCTGAACCACCTCATCTATGCATGTACAAAAATGAGTGACAGAATCCTGAACAGGTAGAAGTAGCGTTCAAGGACATCATTTTCAGGCACCTCACAGGATCTTTGGAGGTTTTTGCAGGATGTCCAACTACAGGAAAGAAAAAGTTGGGCATATTTCTGCTGCTCCTCCCACTCTGCAATGACATTGAAATGGCCATGTTGTCATCTAAAAGGTGAGTTCTGAGGGGTTAGCCTCAGGAGATGTAGTCACAGAGATGTAGCTATGTGCCAAATAAGTTTCTCCTGATGCAGCTTTCCAGCCTATTATTCTACTTTAACTGCCACAGTTAAATCCAATATAATGCTGTGATTTGTAGTTTGATGAGGCAATGAGGAAGCACCCAGGCTGAAAATTCCAAATTCAACCTCCTAAATTGAAAACCCCAGAATTCCATAGGATGGAAACATGGCAGATGAAGAGGGACCATAGCACCTTAACTAAGAAATGTGAAAGTACCTTGTTTTAGTAAAGGTAAGTTACTGTGAAAAGAATAGACACTGTGGGATAGCCAGGTCAGAATTCAAAGCCTAATAAATTTCACCTGTCCAGCTTAATCACTCTTGTTTAGAAGAAATTTCAGGTAGCAATTTGTCCTCTAGTCAAATTTCTTTTGCTAAGCCTTAGAGAACCATTGAATATAAACATATTCACATACTAATTGGTATATAGACAGGTAGAGAAACATTTAATTACATGTATGTCACATCTCGTTTGGTGTCTTTCCAGATAGCCAAGAGCAATTAATCCTGGAAATGGTAATAGCTAACATCCAGTACCCATTCAAGTCAAGGGTAAAACTCCCACTGATTTTAATGAAGCCAGATCAAACGATGCTCAAATGTAGCTAGAAAAGCCTATTATAATATAAATTCAGATTTAATTTTTCATTTTTGCCAAGGTTAATAATAGGAAAGAGTAGTTTTACTTAACCATCCATCCAAAACTTCAACCAAAACCTCTCTCCAAAACTTTAGCTGCTTTCTGCAAATTTGCAAAACTTGTACTTGGATGATGCCCCCACGTTGCAACATGCAGGTGCAAGCCTTTGGCACCAGAAGCTAAAATCTAGGATGGACCATTGCTTACTTCTATAGAACAGGTTGCATGTGCTCTTTGATATGGCTTTCTAGCCTTTTAAATATCCAGGTACTTGGTTCAAGGGAGATGGATTTCATTTTTCTACAGGGAAAGATGTTCGCTGCTCTTGGATTGCTTGCTGCCATACACCTGCTAGCTTACACACTGAAAAGACAGAGAGTAGCACTGGGTCTCACTGCTCCTATCAGTTGCCTCCCCTGTAAAAAGAGAATAAATTCTCCACCTATTGAACTTAACCACAGTCCTCCCTTCACATTCATGGGTTTTGACCTCCATAAATTAGGTTATTCATGAGGCACACGCTTGTTGCCTCCCTGCCCCCATTTTCCTCGGATCATTCTCTTGCTTTCCTCACCCCAAGCTTGCAAGGTTTGTATTTAAAATTGAGGTTTTATTTTTCTTTTGGTAGAGAAAAGCCCTCCCCACTGCTGGAGGCGTGCCCTTTCTGCCACGTGATTGAACATTCTGCTTTGTAATGGTTGCTGATTGGTCAGGTGCTCTCTTTGCTCCTACCCCTCCTTTTTCAAGATGGCTGCCAGAAGTAAATAGAATGCAGGAACTCTGTGCCTCTCCCTCTGAGGAGAAAGTATTGATAGTTGCTTTACCTTGTCTTTTTCTCCCCTCCCCAAACTCTGGGACCAGGGGCAAAGGAATGGGAGGGAGGAGCTCTGAAGAGGAATAGCACAGGGGGAGTTATTTGCAGTTTTTACACTTTCATGAGGGTTCTGTGCACTAAATCCTTGCAAGTGAACTTCCTTAGGAGTTCATTTTACTGGCTTAAGCATGTTTTAAGAAATAGCTGAAAAGACTCATAAAACAATTTAGCACAGGATCAGCTGAAGCATTAGTGTTTATTACAAGTATGTTTCTGCAGAAGCGGGTGCTCCCCAGAGAGAAGGAGACACCCCAGTATTGAATATCTCATGTTTTATTCCCTGTCCCTGTTGCAGGTTTTCCCTTCCCTGGGATCTGATAGGATAGCACCCCAAAGGTTAAAGCCTATCAGGATGGCCTAAGAAGTTACATTTCCCCTTCCCCATATTTACAATATGAGTGATCACGCACTGATCATGCATCCCCCTCATGTATCCTTAATTCTCATGTTACCTTCAAGGTGTCTCATTAGCAGTTTCAAATGCCCCTTGGTGTAATCACCCTAACAGTTTCTAATCACCCCTACTCCTAAACAATCCTAGCCTTCTTTCTTTTATTCCTTATCAACCAGTTTACTCCTTACAGACAGCCTTGTCCTGTCTGGTATGTTGTTATCTACAAGGTCTGAAACACACCAGCCACCCTAAAGATCCAAGGTCTTGGAGGCCGTCTTTTGTTCTGCTTCCAATTTTAGAAAGCTGTTTTCTTAGACTTAGGCCCTTTTTGCACCTTACTCTGTCACAGAGCTGGGATGTGAAGTTAGCATGAGAAGCCTGGGGAGGAAGGCTCTCCAGTTCCTGCTGCTTCAGCTCTGCAGCTGCTTCCCGGTCACACGAGCACCCCGCCTCTTCCTTTCGCAGTGCAACCTGGGACCTTTCCCAGGCTGCACTGCACAGGAAGCACGACCGGCCCGGCTCCCAAGGCTCCGCACACCAGGTAAGTGCACGCGGGGCCCCGGAGCAAAGCGCGACCGTGCAGCATTTTCGGCTTTAAGCCGAAAACGAAAAAATGCATGTGTGGTCCGCATTAGGCCCTTGAGTGTCGGGCAAATGTAAGTGCGTTGTGTGGACTGCTCCTCACATTTATGTAACGCTTAAGGGGCCCTTTCGCTTTGGAAATGCCATGTGAAAAGGGCCTTAATGTATTGCAGAAGCTCAAATATAAAATATACTGAAATATATGTGTAAATATATCTAAAATATGTGTTATACATATAAGCTAATATATATGTTTCTAATACATGTTATTAATACTGTATACCCAGTGCAGAAGCTAAAATATATTTCTCTCACATGTGAACACAGGAAATCCTCCCTGGCACAAAAAACACCCCAGATTTAAAAAGGTTTTTTTTAAAAAAATAAATAAATGCTGAAATCCTAGCTTGGCTACTTAGTTAAGGAGTTATAACTAAGGAACACCTCCTGGCCTGAACCCCCAGTCCACATTAATGGAGAGCTGCTGGCTCAGATGAAAGAGATCTGCACAGCTGACTACTGGGGCACAAAGAGTAGGATGTTTACATCCCCCTTTCACAAGTAAGCAAAGATGCAACCAGGAACTGCAACAGGGGCCCTACTTCTACTGCTTTTTGGCTCATTCACTGGTAGGAGTTAGAAATGTCATCCTCCTTGTACCCTAATCACCAGCTCAATAGACCACTTTCACTGGCTTGTTTCTTAAGGTGAACTAGGGGTTGCTGTCTATTAAGGTGGGCTTTGAGGTAGGATTAGTGAATATAGGGCAGTTATTGGTTTGTAACTCTAGGTTATGAATCCATAAATGCAATACTGAGCAGCAACTTATATATTTGGTACAAAAGAGGAAAATGCAGTTGGCCTGAGGTTATTAAGTGTTACAAGTGTGAGAACACAAAGACTTCTTTCTTTGGACACGGTTACAGAAAGTTAAGAATATGTCTGCTAGCCAAAGGAATTCCCAGAATGTAACCCAATTGTGTCTAGGCTAAACACCCACACCTCTATAGAATCCCTTTTTTCATTCTTCCTGAAATCAAGATGGGCTTGCATTCTTCAGGCCTGACAATGATCAGCCCAAAACTCTATCAACCACACATCTTTCTTCTCGGCAAATGAGTCAAGAAAAAGGAAGAAAAGAAGTTCTTCAGCCTGGTGGTTTTTTCTACAATCTTCCCAGGCAATGCCATTTCCTGAGTTTTCCCTAAGCTTACCGCTATGGGTCACTTTATCTCTCTTTCTCAAACACACACACACACACACACACACACACACACAGTTTTTGCAACCAGTGAATAGAAATTGCTGTGATATAATCAATGGTGCCAATTACCTCTTCATTTACTATAGGAGCTGAGAGAGAGAAAGAGATGAGCTAGCTGGTGATGGGAAGTTTACATTTATTCCAGTGGAAAAGATAAACTGAGGTAGGAGATGGTAGGAGACAGTCATGTTTTAAAGGTGTGGGGGGGACACACGATATTTTTCCACAGAAGGAGAGAAAAGCAGGAAGTGAGTTCATCTTGAGCTATTTTCATGAACTGTCTGTTCCTTTGGCATGAAGACCTGAAAGTAAAGAGGATTTCCATCTGAAAGTCCAGAAATCTGTTGTGGACATTACTACTAGCTTGCTAGTAGCTTTCTAATCTTAAAAAATCTTTCGTACTCTCTCCTTGTGCAGTTTGAGTTTTATGACAAATTGGAACCCCAGAACTGACAGAGTAAGGGAGACTAAGCAAAATCCATATTATTTGCATCAGCAGAATTCATTAATGAATTCTAACACTCACCTTCTGTTCACATTCAAAAATCCTATTTCCTTTCTTTCTCCAGCATCCTTAGTCTACTATGGGTGGGTAGGTGGGTGGGTGGGAGGATGGAAGAGGGAAAGAAAGAGAGAGAGAGACATAAACCACCCTTTTCTTTTATAACAATTTGGCACCTTTCAGTCATGGAACAGCTGGCATTCCAAATTGTAGCTATTGGGCTGGAAGGACCAACTTGGAATTGAAGACACATTAGCAACCAATAATGCTGATCAGATTTCTTCTATGCCATTTTCTTACAGTTGGAATAAATTCTGGGTGGGTGGAAAAAAGGCAATGCCCAATCCAGTCTCCTCCCCAGTCACTGCCATCCATTCCAGTCTTTTATTGAAGCATCATAAATCTTTCACAGAATTGCAAATTGAAAAAGAAAATCTATCAACTCCAGAGCAGCTAATTGGAGGAAAAAATGCTTTGGCACAGGCAATTGCTGTTTTCTGCCACCATTTGTTCATGGTCCAAAATTTGTTCAGTTAGGGCTTGTTGTGATTTTATAAACAATGTCTTGCCCAAGAATGACAAATAAACAGAGTCTCTTCTCTAGAGAATGCAGATCAGCACCCATTTAGTCAAGCAGTGAATATAGTGCAGCATTTTAAGATAAGTATAACCTGTTAGCAATAGCAAGTGATAGTCTATACACATACTCTTCTGGGAAATTATTATTATTATTAATTCCAAATTGAACATGGTGTTTTATACCATAAAAGGGACAGCTTCTTGTCCCAAGGAATTTACAATTTAATCTTCGGCAATGGCATTCTTTTGCTAACAACCTATCTTTGTCCATAAAGTACTCATCAGAATGGAGTGCTTGATAACTGCAGTATCCATTACAGCAGAGGGGCCAGACCTTATTTCTTGTGTGCAAAGAATTTCAGCAGGCATAGTTCAAACTAGAGAGCCAGAGTGGTGTTGTGGTTTGAGTGCTGAACAAGGGGAACAAGGTTTGAATCCCCTCTCAGCCGTGGAAGCCCACAGACTGACCCTGAGTGATTCATACTTTCTCAGCCTAAAAGGAAGCAATGCCAAACTTCTCTAAATAAATCTAAGAAAACCCTATGATAGGGTTGTCACAAAGCAGTGGCAACTTGAAGGCACATGACAACATCACAACAAATAATTCAAGCTGAGAAAAGTTTCAGCATCTAGTCTTCCCATAATGGTTAATGGAAAATATCCCTTCCCTTCTGTTTTTATAGCTACCCTATCTAGTATGGGAATTTTACTGCTGCCCACCTCAGTATGAAGCCTTCAACTGTATATAGGAAAGGTTTATGTGTTGGGGTAAGGTGACACTGCCCAGCAGCTACCAGGCAGAGACACTGCCTTTGATCATCCTGCTTAAGATGGGTGAGCAGCAGAAATCTGAGAAGGTTAGCAGGAGGCTAAAACAAGGCAAACATCACATGTTTTGAACACATTTAAGTGTGACACATGCAGATGGGGAGAAAAAAAAACACTGTGATGTAGCAATGACAGTTGAAATGATAAGGCATTTACACAAAGTCTTCTATATGTATAAGAAAGAATAGATTGTGATAGTGAGCTTGTGGTAGGTGAACAATTTCAAAACAAGACTGTCAGATCAAAATACATCTTTTCTACCTATTGGCCTGCTCATTGGCTACATTTTTATTTAACAGTTTCTGTTTTTCTGTTGATAGCGAAGGAAAGCTAATAGGAACAAGAAAGCAAGAATTTATACTGGAATATGGTTACTGTAAAGAGAAAGGAAACAGCACAGTTGACTGGAAATGGAAAGAATATTTGAATATATTCAAAAACTTGTTGAAAAACATTTTTTGATGGTTAAGAAACTGTGATGAGAAAAAAAAAATCCTGGATTAACAAGAAACTTCTCAGATTGGGACTTATTCTGTGCAAAATTCTCTTGTGCTTGTTTTGTGCTGAAAGCATATTCTTGCCAAGGAAAACTAATTTCTGTTCAGAAATATGATTTGCTATGCAGAAAAAGCAGTTTTAATGCACAGAAAATGTAATCTGGACTTAATCTGCACAAAATTCACATTTGGGCAATTTCGATAGAAAATTGCATAGAAAATAGAGAATGTTGTTTTCTGTGCAAAACAACCAAGTGCAAATTTTATGGAAAATAATCCTGCATTCTGAATAAACTTAGAAAATTCTGCAAGTTCCAAAGACTTTCTTTCAGCGTAAATAACATTTCTCAAATTATCTGTTGCTTCCTTTGAAAAGAAACTTAGTGAAAAATTATACTTTTACAGATGAATCTTATTTTTTATCCTTCCCTTTCTCAACCATATGTGATCTAGGGTCTTAATTTTACCCTTTTGGGCATTTTAAACAATGTGTGGATAACAAAGTGTATTATAAAACACTGCATATCCTTTGTACAATATGTTTTTTTCTAATTCTTAGTAGCAGTAGCAAAAACAGCAATAATAGTGCCACTTCTCAGGTTGAACAAACAAAATCTATTCTTAAAGATTTGGCAAAGCAAGAGAACATCTTTGGCACTTCTCATATTTATTTTGATCAGTGTGGGTGTGTGTGCACGCACACACATGTGCACGTGCACACATATGTATGTCTTTAACAATCTTTGGCAAGAAACATGCAACTATGTATGTCTTAAAACTCTTTCTTACCTTTTATCCTTTTTTAAAATACAAACAAAAACTTAACACAAGAGGAACTGTATGATATATTTGCTAGAGGTTAACAAAGAAAAAAACCAGAAAAAAATAATGTAAAACTCGAATATGAGGGAAAGAGAGAAAAGACACTAGTGTATAAACTTTTACATCTCTAATAGTCTGACTTCTCAGTACTTAACATTAGTGTTATAGCATCCATACAGCCAATAAATCATTTCCCAGTACAATATATTTTCTACAGACCACAACAGTTAGTCTTTGCTTGATATTACTGTGTAAATTATTAAGTCAGTTTCATACAATACATCACCTTTGTTCATTATTAAGAAGGCAGGCCACAGATCTACTGTATTTTCACTTGGGTATCATTAATAACAAGAAGAGAGTTAACTATGCCAAGACAAGAGGAAGGGCTGGATAGGAGAAAAACATATCAACAGAATGTTCTCAGCAGGTCTGAAGAAAAAAAGACAGTAGAATGAAAGGGATTGGTGTAAAATTAACCATGTTGTATCTGCATGGAAGTAATTATTTGCTAATTTTGTTCTAGGAGAAAGCAACAATTAATTTTAGCAATTTTCTTCCCATTGCAAGAAAATTTTTGAAAACTGCAGTTTTCAAACATGCGTCACCCTGATTTCTGGGGTCCCTTGGGGGACACCTCAATGCGCTCCACACAATGGGGAATGGAAACTAGCTAGAGCACAAGCTATAGCAATGCGAGAGGCAGGGCAACCTAGCGAGATCTTTTAACCCAATTTTTACGGGGTCAAGCCAGCCAAAAACCAAGCAGAATGGTCTAAAAAAAATGATTTTATTAAAAATAAAGACTTGCGCACGTTCGCATTTACGCACTCACTCACACAAGACCTTTTTAGAAATAAAAGAGAGGAAATTGGATAGGGGACTTTTGGAGGGTTACAGCTGGGGAATACTGCATCTGGTCCTGAAGTCCAGGGGTCCGAGACAGCAGCAAAGAAAGAGAAGAGACTCAGCACATGGAGAGCTGAGGGGATAGCTGGACGGAGTGATGGCAAGTCGAGAGTGATCCGGAGTGATCCGAAGAAACGCTAAAAAACTGGGGGTATTTATGGGGGAAAAGGTACCTGTAGGGCTAATCCTATCCTGGAGAGAACAATCGGTGGAGGAGCTAGGACAAAGCTCCAAACTGTCCATGGCCTTTGCATGATTGGGAAAACAAAACTCCAAAATGTCGAAGTTCCTTGCCTGATTAGCTTCGCCGGGGTTGTCAAAAGCCGTGGTGGTATGCAAATCGTCCTCGCTTGATGGGCTGTTTGTTAGAAGAACTAATCCCTTCAAGCAGGCTCTTCGGGGCTGAGGACTCTTTTTGTATTTTAAGTTTTACCTGGCTGGAGGTCTCCTGGGACAACGTGACTCAGAGTTTACTGGCCTGACCAGGTTTTTCCTGATTTTGGCCGTTCGACCATGCCTGCCTACGTGCTCGTTAGGGGGACCTCTCAAGCATGTGGAGATATAATTTAATATTAAATTGTGGACCCTGGGATAGGATTATCTTCTGCAGTAACACATGATTCAAAATTCAGGACATATTGTGTTAAACATGTATTTTTTGTGCACAAAACAGCATTTTGTGCACAGAAAAATAAGATTTTTAAAATTCTTATTTGGACTTATTCTGTGCAAATCCACAGATTTTTCTTCCCCCACAAGTAACAGCTTCTCCTGCGCAGAAACATGTGTAAATTTTGTGCTGAATAAATCCCAGACTGTGAGGATTCTCATCCGTCAAGAGTTTTCCATTTCCTAGTACTTAAGAAACAAGTTTTTTTCCCCAAAAATACATTTTCATCTCTATCTACCTGTAATTGGGATATTTCTGATCTTCTAAAGTAATTCACAGAAAAAGAATCATAACAGCTTCAGTACTTCCCTGCTATTCAGGAACATCACTTTAATCAAGAGTTAGTAGACTTCCTATGTGTGCCCATAATAATTAGGGTCCACTGTACCTCTGATTTTTATGAATTGTTTTAAAAAATAGCTACATAACAAATGCTTTTGAAATTCCTAGAAACCTTGTTCCATATACCAAATTCTAAACACATTCTCCCTCCCCCTCAAAATTCAGAAAAAATCTCATTATAATATTATATATTAAAAAAATATTCTCATTATGATATCATGGTAGAAAACGGAGAAATATTCTAGCTGCTAGAGTAAAAACAAATCCAGACTATAATATGTTGGCAGTGGTGATTCCTGAAGTACCAAAGGATAACAGTTATTACCTTAAAATATTTCCTGTTGCCTGTTTCATCTTCTAGCTCTCAGTTATAGCATATTAAAATATTATGGAAGCCAGTTTAAATATCTACTCCTTATATAATACTCTTTGTCACACCTTTATTCAAAATATCTTATTTTTCTGGAATCACTCTGTGTGTGCGTGCATGCACGCACATGTATTCATAAACACACATGTAGTTAATTTTTTTTACTTTAGTCATATAATGGCTACCCCAAAATAATTTCCACTGTGTTCAATGAGTATTACTTCCACATAAGTGTGCATAGTATTCCAACCACGAACTCACTGAATAAATCCCCAGGTAAACTGCCTTGGGAGCTTTTCTACCTTTGTAGCTTCAGGAACTGTGTAGCTAATGCTGAACTCAAAAAGCTACCAGTTTTCCAGTTGCATACCTGAGATTCTAACATTCCTCAATTAGAAAACCTGTAATGGAACATGAAAAACTATGACAAGTCAAACCATTGGTTCATCTAACCGGGCCTTGTTCACTTTGTGTTACTCTCCAAAGTTTCAGCCCTGCCTGCTGTTGGCAAGATCTGAGCATGGGAGAATTTCATCTACCCCTCAGCTATGGAAAGATGGGTTTTCCTGACAGACAGCTTGCTCAACATTACTTCACCCTCCTGTAATATTCTGATAGAAAGGAGTATTTGATGTGTTCTAGACAGTAATGAATCTCTACATGCCTGCCCAGTGTTCCAAAGATGTGTGTCCCTCAATCTTCTGCTTTGCATTGAGATTCCTTAGCAGGTATTCAGCTATCCCTTGGCTGTTTGGGATGTGAAAAGCTCTTAACCTAAATTGGTTCAAGTCCAATTGTTAACCCTATCTGGAGTAGATCCATTGAATCAGAGTGAACCTGTTAAATCAGCACTTCTACAATAGAGATGAAAAGAACATTTGAAAATATTTTTTAAAAAATGCTCAAACACATTTTTTTTTTTTTTTTTTTTGGACAGGGGATATTGAGATAGTCTGATAAGAAGAATCCTGGGCTGATGAGAATCTTTGCAGTTCAGGACTTATTCTGTGCAAAATTCAAATGTGGTCATTTTGCACAGAAAATAGTATTTTCTTCACAGAAACAAAATTCTACACAGAAAGCTCTGCTTTCTGTCCAAACCATCACATACAAATTTTGTACAGAGTATGTTCCAAATTCTTGCAGTGGGAAAAAAATTCCTAAAATTACTTGTTGTTTCCTTTAAGAGGAAAATTGAAGATTTTCATCTGTACTGTACAAATCTAATTGATTCAATGAGCTTACCGCAATTGGGACTAGGAATTGGACTTAGGCCTCAGTTTCAGCTTCTTGTATTTCTCTGGATGCTATGTTCATTTTCTTGCCATCCATCTTTCATATTTGATTGTAAGACTTGATTTGTCTTCAACATGGAAATCTTTACATCTTTTGGTATACTTTGTCTTGATTATGCACACAGTTAAAATTCATTGATTAGTGTGCTTTTTTACATTTGTGTACATTGGAATGTATTTATTTCTGTACATAAAAAACAACCTGGATAGTTACAGAAATAGAGAAGATGTGTGCCTGCTTTGATAGAATTACATACCTTTATGGGCAATCATCAACAATATTAGATAACTGTTTAAAAGAAGGAAGAACAGTTAATGAAAAATTCTTCCACATCTCTAATAGTTTGAAAACTATTGTTATATGTTACTGAAGAATTTGAAGAGTTTATTCTGTAATTTATTGATTTGATAGGGTCACCTTCAAAGGGGGGCACATGACAGCTCATACCATATATCCCCCAAAATGCAGCCCATTAGGACCAAGAGTATGAAATCTTAGATGCCCTTGACAGGCTTCGTAGATCTTTAGGTATGTTTCTGCACATAACATATGGTACCATTCCCTATTTTTCATCTTTGCTTATAAAAAAACCCATTAATCTTTATTAGAGAACAAACAGGATGCTGCAGGTGAAATGAGAGGAAGGCTAGTACAAGGACTGAGAAGAGATGAAAAAGCACATTTCCCTTTCATTGAACTGAACACATCTTAAAGCCCAACACTATTTGCTTTTCAAAAGTATTATCTGAAGCAATTCAGGTATTTCTTAAGTATGATGTTGGCTGGATTTTGCAACAGGCTTTGGTGTGTCTATAGTTTCAAAAGACTAGACTTTGTGAAAGAAAATTGGATGTGAAATAATATTTGAAAAAAGCTTCATGCCTTTTAAAACGAAAGGGAAAAAAAAGGAAGAGGAGTATTGTTTGAAAAACAAAACAAGACCAAACCTCTACGTAATTTGTTTGTTGTTTTACCTCCTGTACATTTTGGCTTGCATGCTTTTATGCATTTCTCTTTTGTGTTACATTTTCAATTATTTTTAATTATTTTTCTTGAAGTCACTGAAGTCACTGATCTTTCTGCATCAATGGATATGGATATGCACACTCACAGTGAAATTAGGAGATGCACCACTTTGCAGTTTGCCCTGGTAGCCGTGCCTTCACAGCAGCTTAGTGTCTTGATTTACAGACATTGGGACACTATCATGCTTCCTTCTATGCCAGAGATGGACAGCCCCCTCCAAAATTTGTTGCATTACAATTCCCATTTCTAACCCTTGCTTTATACAATAAGAGCCTTCCACATGCTGATTTGTGAAAATTGAAGTACCATTGTGTGTTTAATAGCCAGTAACACTGGGAAAATGGTGGCGGCGATGATGATCATGATGATGACGGTGACAATGGTGATGTGGAGGAGGAAGGGGAGAAGTTCTCAATTTTTCACCTCCATACTTCACTCTACATGTGGATGAAGAAGTAGCTTTTACACCATTGGCCCTAACTCTTATATCATCCTGCTCAAAGCCAACAGAAGCTGGCACTAGACCTGGGCAGGATATACAGACTGGTTCCGGGTATGATGTTAAGTCTTTCTACCTAAATTTAGCAAGAGGCATTATCACTTTTAAAAGTTTGCAATGTATGGTTTGTTTTTTTTCACTGCCCAGCCCCCAGAGCTCCAGGAACTACAGATTTTGCCACCCCTGCCATCCCTCTCCTCAGCCTCATGGTCACCTGCAACAGCCTCTGGATTACAACTGACGATCTGAAAAAGGTGCCCATGCATGTTCATCAGTCTGTGAGAAAGCAGGAGAATACTTGTGGATTACTCCCTTTTTCTATATTGAATGATTCATTTGTGATAAAGAAGTTCTAGGTAACACTTCAGCCCCTGATGAAGACCTAAGGTCAAAAGGCATTTGGCTGTAAAGAATGGTGGACTGTCATTGAACAGATACCAGTCAACTTTGTTCTTCCTTATCAAGTGGTTTACTATAGTTGTCTGTCTTTTGAAGGACTCATATGTCATTTGAAGATTTTATTCTTCTCCATTTTATTTATTCTTCCAAAAGGCTTTTGTATTTCAGGGGACTGGAGGTCTTCCCACAGGACTTTGGTTCTTTTTACTATATATTCTATGTATTGTTTTATTGATTTGATTATTTTCTATGGTACATTAGATAGCTTTTTAAAATATACATAAATATAAAGTAAGTTTTTCAAATTCTTTGAGATAGTTTGATATTCCTAACTTCAGTTGTTCTTTCTTTGGCATTGGTTAGGTTTTAATCCCCCCCCCCATTGTTTTCATTTCCACTGTGCACATGAGCACTTCATACAGCTGGGAAACCTTTATTAGATTAGATGTTTTTTAAAAGTAATCTGGATGACATCCTCCTCTGTCATGTACTGAGTTGTGTGTGTATGTGTGCAAACACATGTGCATATATGTGAGCATCGAGCCAAGATTTCCAACTGCAGGAACTGCTGTCTTTTCTCCATTATTATCATGGCACTCTGCACTGTGCAAAAACTTGGCAGCCTGAGCACTGAATTTTGTGAACAACACATAGGTTTCACTTGTGGTTGTATCATCCATGTCACACGACTCCAAAGATCATTACCATATCATTGAACCACATAAAGTAGGGATAGAAAGAATATTTAAAAATACTTAAAAAGTGGTTGAAAAACATGTTTCTCAGATGTTTGGCAACCTTGAGGAGAAGAAATATGGAATGATGAGAATCTGTTCAATTCATGAGTAATTCTGCACAAAATCTGCACATTTTTTAACATGGAACAAATAGCCTGTGTTGCACAGGAAATCATTCCGCGCAGAAATATTTTCTAACTTATATAATCGCAGAGAACCAAAGACAGTAGAAATAAGTTGATAAAAGTTAAAATTGCTCTTGATGAGGGAATAGAGGAAACTAATTTTATTTAATGCTTTGAATCAACCCCTCAAAAAAAAGTTGGAAGTACATTCTATATAGGCTAATTATAAATGGAGGGTACTTATAATAATGGTAGATTTTTCATCTCTTTTTTGTTCTTTCTCAGTATTCAAATCTGAATATTATAGGATATGTGTATGTTGGACTATCAGGAGAGAAAATATGGAGTCCATTTATAATGTTGTGTAATGTACAGTTTTGACAAATAATTAATTCCATCAATTTATTTTTTAAATTTATTTTATTTATTCAATGATATGTAAGATCACCGTTTTTGTTAAGTATGTAATAAAGAAAAAAATGTAAAAAAATAAAAAGTAAATATTTTCTCCAAAGAAAATGTTGTTTTCTGTGGAAAATACATAACACATGAACTTTGTACAGAAAAGTCAGCAAATACCTCCCATTTTTGTGCCGGAAACAGCTTTTTGTGCAGAAAATGATATTTCTGCATCAAAATAACACTTTCTGTTCAGAAAATGCTTTATGCACAAAGAATGCAAATTTTGCCCCCAATCACTCCCAAACTGTGAACAGTCTAGTGAAAACTGCAAATTTTGTAGACTTCCTCACAGAGAGAAGAAAATTGCTAAAATTACTCACTGCTTCCGTTGCAACATAGCTTGGCCAAGTACCTCTATTCCCTTTTCTAAAACTGCTATGTTTTCGAACCCTCTTGCGTGATTAGGATGGCCCTTCCAATCTTCAAATGATCAAGTCTGGAACATAATGTAGTACTGCTCCAGAATGTACTGTTTGCCTGTGGACAACCAAAACACGCTGCAGACTTCAAAAACTGCCTGCTTTGAAGTTCAGCTCCTGTTGAGCCCATTCCTGGCAACACTAAAAGATCTTAACATTACAGTCTTTCCACAGAATTTCTCTTCATCCTCCATGTCCAATTTACTAATCATCCAGATTCCTGCCATTGGAATCTGGCATTGGCATTGTGGTGTAATATTGACAGAGTCAACCAATTACAGTAGAGCTGCTTTGCCTTGAGAAACAGACTTATTGCACTATATTGCAATCTTGATTTCCGTTGTAGAAATCAGCTGTGTTTGTTAGGAAATGAAACTTCAGTAATCACTATGGCTTTTGTATCTGATAAAGGCAACACAAGGATAACCCAAAAAGCAGATAATATGGAGATCTCTGGATGTTGCAGTCTGCAGCTCCCAATCAGATCCCACATTCCCTTAACACTGAAAACATAACTGGAACTTATGGGATTTGTAATCCATAAGGGCAGCAGACAGTCTCTTTTTGTTCCTAGACAATCCTTTTTCCATCCTATTAAGTATTGTGGCCAAAGGGTCTACATATTTTAATAGCATGTTGAAGGAGATAATTTCCATACCTACAGTTTTACTGTGCACCATGCCATTGAGCAAAGAACATTTTCCTCAGAATGCTTTTTGGACAGCCAAAGCAGGTGGCTCCTTGGATACCTGTTTTACAGTTCAGACCAGAATCACCTTCCTGCTAACATCAGAGCCACCAGTCTACCCTGAGAATGGATATTTAGAAAGGCTAAGTAACATGAAAGGATGGAAGGACAACAGAGAAAGGAAAAACAGGTGGGTACCCTCTGCCCCCAAATCAGACTGGACTTGAAGCTGTGAAAAGTATCATCCGCAATGAAAAATGCTTCACAGACTGCAGAAAAAATAGCCTTTGTATCTTTGCCCCCCTTTCCCTCTATACATTTCCAAATCTCTCATGGTAAATTAATCTGTGAGAGCTATAAACAGCTAAGCTTCTAGGCATGCCAGATACATGAAAGTCTTTCAACCACATCTTTTGAAGATGTGAATGGCCATTTTTTGGGTGTCATGTGTGTAGTACCTTGGAGTGGTAGACCAAATTAAGGAGCACAAATATTTCTTGGTATGGCCACAAAAGCACCAGCTAACTAAGATTGAGGATGTGGAGCCATAAACAGACCACTACAAAGGGAAGCAATTTACAGCTTCAGAAGCCAAAGACAGAGAAGCTGAATCAACATGAATCTTAAGAAGCAAATCTTATAGTTTTTGTAATAAAAAATTAGGAAGGCCAGAGACAATAGATTTTGAATCCACTAAAAACATTTAAAAACAACATAGCCATGGGATGTCAAGACAAATCAGGGAAGTTAACTGGAAGATGTTTCTCTTAACAAAATTATTTATTGATTGAAGTAAAAATAGCAAATAGAAACTTCATGCAGTCACAGAATATCACCACTTAGGATAGATTTTCTGCATGTCATTAAAGCATGGAAAGATCTGGGATTGACCACAGCCAGAAAAGAATTCAGTATTACTGGGTGGATGGTTCATGAAACCCTACTTGTAGAAGTGTGTTTTCTTTCCCTCCCCACCAAAAAAAAATAAAATAAAAAATAAAAAATATTCTAAACATTAGAAGACCAACAGTGCAATATTGTACTGACGTGCCTTCTAAGTTGGAGACAAGATCTTTCTGAAATCTTAGAATCACAGAGTTGGAAGCCATCAAGTCCAACCTCCCGGCCATGCAGAAATACATAGTCAAAACACTCCCAACAGATAGCCATCCGGCCTCTGTTTAAAAACCTCCAAGGAAGGAGACTCCACCACACTCCAAGGCAGCACATTCCACTGTTGAACTGCTTTTACCATCAGGAAGTTCTTCCTAACATTTAGATGGAACCTCTTTTCTAGAAGTTTGAAGCCATTGCTCCATGACCTAGTCTCTGGAGAAGCAGAAAACAAGCTTGCTTCATCTTCCATATAACATCCCTTCAAATATTTAAACATAGCTATTATATCACCTCTTAACCTTTTCTTCTCCAGGCTAAACATATCCAGCTCCCTAAGCCGTGCCTCATCGGGCATGGTTTCCAGGCCATTTACCATTTTGGTCACCCTCCTCTGGACATGTTCCAGCTTCTCAAAATCCTTTCTGAACTGTGGTACCCAGAACAGGACATAGTATTCCAGGTAGGGTCTGACCAAAGCAGAATAGAATGGTACTATTATTTCCTTTGACCTAGACACAGTACTTTTATTGATGCAGCCTAGAATCATATTGGCTTTTTTAGTTGCTGCCTCAAACTACTGACTCATGTTCAGCTTGTGAACATGCCAGGTATCACCCATCCTATACCTGTACATTTCATTCTTTTTTCATCCCAAATGTTGTACATTACATTTATCTCTATTGAAATTCGTTTTGTTAGTTTTGGCCCAGTTTTCTAATCTCTTAAGGTCATTTTGAATACTGATTCTGTCCTCTGGGTGTCATCTGCAAATTTGATAAGAATGCCCTCTATTCCTTCCTCCAATTGAGAAAGATGTTGAATAGCACTGGGCCCAGGACAGAATTCCACGGCACCCCACTAGTCGCTAGGATGAAGAGGAGCCAATAGGGTTCAGTCAGTCAACCAGTTACAAATCCACCTAATAGTAGCATTGTCTAGCCCAGATTTTATTAGATTGCTTGCAAGAATATCACCAGAGACCTTGTCAAAGGCCTTACTGAACTCCAGATCAACTACATCCACCACATTCTCTTCATCTATCAAGTCTGTAATTCTGTCCAAAGAAGAGATAAGATTAATCTAGCATGACTCGTTCTTGAGAAACTCACGCTGACTTTTAGTGATCATGGCATTCCTAAGTGTTTACAGGCTGTCTGTTAAATGATCTTCTCTAGAATCTTTCCTGATATTGATCTCAGGCTAACTGGGTGGCAGTTGTTGGGGTCCTCTCCCTGCTTCTTTTGAAGATAGCACTATAACACTAATAGCACTATAACAGTCTAGTGCGGAAATGGCCTTAGTGGCCCTACCATTCCTCTGAAGCCAGTTGTTCAGCTCCACTATTTTTCTCTCCCTTCCTGGGCTGTGCCCTTCAACTGGGAGGAGAGATGAAATGACAACCACTGCATCAAGGTCTTTCAGCTTCCTACCCAGAGCCTATGATTTCCTGAAAACTGTGCCTTGCAGTGTCATGGACCAAAAGGAATGGGTAATAGCCAGTGGGCATGGCTAGTTTTGCCAGCTGCTGTGTCAAATCATAGACATTTTCCCCAGGGTGACAGCACACCTCTCAAGGCAACCTGTCAGGCCCACAAACTACTGCTTCTGTTCTCCTCAGCAGAGAGTCCCCTACCATCACCACATATCTCCTCTGGGGATTGTCAGGGGTCAATCCTTGTGTTGAATCTTCCAAGCCCACCAGTACATTCTCTGACACTGGACTGACGCTGTTGTTCTTGTTCCTATTCTTGGTCATCAGTGATATGGGAGACAGCTTTTAATTGATTCTGCAGCTCCAAACTCACAGAATGATCCTTGATCTGTCTACTTCTATGTGTCACATTCCTTCAAAGGTCTAGCTATAATGTTTGGGGACTGACCTCTTTCTCAGAGACTTCCCTTGTGTGTTCCTCATCCAGGACTGTCTGCTTTGGTCTCTCCAAGAAAACCTCATGCTCCCTAATATGCTGAAGAATAGATACATGGACTTCAAGTTGCTGGACCTTCTCTTCTAATAGGTAACCAACCTGTACTTGCTGCAGGTGTGGCTACCCACATCCTCAGCAAGAATATAAACGTAGCACTCCTGTTGCAGGTAAAAGCAGCAGCTCCCTCACCATACATATTCAGTACTCTAAGTTGTCACTGAAACAGAATTCCAGGTCTTCCCCATAAAACTCTGCACCTAAATGCCTATGCAAAACTCTAGTTGGCCTTGCTGCCTGTTAGTAGAGCTCCTGTTTGTCAAGTTGCAGGCACTTGGGCTGCAGTTATATGGAGAGATAATGCCTGCTAGCTTCTCCCCCAGCCAACTCACTGACTCACTTTCTCTGGCCTACACTCAATGGAACAACAGGTCCCTAATGATACACAAGAAAGCCTGCCTCTGGTCACACACACAGTCAGCCTTAATGAAATAGACACAAGGTCTATCAGACCACAATACAGCACTAACAAGCATACAAGCACGTTTCCTCCCAGTTCACACAAACATAAACAAGCAGCCTTATCCTAACAGACACAACAGCCTTAACCCAACAAACTCTCCCAAAAGACTCTCTGGGGCTAGGGAGGTTTAACCCAACAGACACAAGCTCACTTTATGCTGTCTTTTCACCACACCCATGTGAAATCCCTGTTGGCCTTGCTGCAGTATGAAATATAAATGGGCACAGTGACTCCATGTTGACACCTCTATGTCAGCAGCAGAAAGCTTTTGATGACTCCAGGATATCTGTGAAAGATGCGGATCTCGGTGATGCTAGGAGAGTGGCACCAAAGAACAGTTTTTAGCCTAGCCTATGGATCATTTTTTGTCATCTCCCCATAAATAATTAGACATTGGCCCTTTCCGCAGCTTACTTTCTCACGCTGCTGGAGTGTGGGCCTTGCATGAAAGGCCTGGGCAGGCAACTTGCGCAAGCCTCCTGCTTCCCTGCTGCTTGGGCTCTGCGGCTCCTTTCTGCTCGTGCGACAGCCCCACCCGCGCCCCACCCCTTCCTTCCGCAGTGCAGCCTGGGAGTTGTAGGCTGCACTGAGGAGAGGATGCGCGACAGGCCCGGCTCCAGAGGCTCCGCACCGCAGGTGAGTGCGGCCCAGGCCCGTGAGCCTTGCACAAATGCGGCTTATTTTCGGCTAAAATCTGAAAATAAGAAAATGCGCCTTTGCCGTGCTTGCGGGCCTTGAGTGTGGCGGAAATGGGAGTGTGTCATGCAGACCACTCCTGACATTTACGCGACACTCAAGAGGCCCTTTCGCTTGTACACTGCCATGTGAAAAGGGCCATTGTTATGCCTCTCAAGCATAATGTAAGTTCAGGTTCTCTCACTGAGGTTGATAGAGAGCCCAAGTTTCTGGAAATTGAAGACTAAAACTGCTGGAGAATCATAGATTGGGTGTGACTGGTCAAAAGTAAGACCCTGAAGGCACCAGATCCTATCTGATTTTGGAAGTTAAGCAGGAACAAGGCTGGTTAGCACATGGGAGGGAAGCCACCAAGAAATACTTGGTGCTTTAGGCTATAGTCAGATGAAAGAAATAAGAAATTACCCCTTGATATTCCTTGCCTAAGAACCCCCCCCCAAAAAAAAAATTCATGGGGACACCGTAAGTTAACAGGTGACAACTACCATGAGCTGTTAAAAAGCAAGGCAGGCCAGTCCAGCCAAGAGCCAGCGGCTCTATTTTTTGCCATTCAGATATACAGCCAATTCATCTGCAAGATGGACTGCTTTGAAGAGCCGCTTGACACAGTTCTGTAAATTCATTAACTCTGCTAGGTCAGAAGAAGAAAATGAGGAACAGGGGGAGCTGAAGAATTAATGCTTTTCCATCTATTGGTGCTTGTGGGTTTTTTTGTTTTTTGTTTTTTTGTTTTTTTTTGAAAAAAAGCTCCTGACTTAATTTATATTTGGAGTATGCTTAGATTGGCAGTTAGGAGAGCAGGTTAGAGCCTCCCGTTGCCTGGCTTCCTGTTGCAAGTCACACTGCTTTAGCACACGCTATTTCAAAGCGCTGCTCCTTGTCAGGCTAGAAGTGCCGATTTACTGCAGAGAGACAAGCAGCCTAAACAGCACTGATAAAAACATAAAAAGGATTTTTGTACAATTAGCTCAGTGTGCACGTCTCACCTCACAGTTCTCCATACTTCTATTCCTGCCACTTTGCAGCAGGAGAGACAGATTCCCTGGGTAAGACGATATGTACAGAACAGGCCTCATTCTTTCAAGCTAAGCTAAATTATAAAAAGGTCAAATTAAATTCAAGTTGTTTCAGTTAACAGTTCATAAAGAAAAGACAGGACCATATATTTGCATATATTTATATACAATATCCTTAGCACTCTCCTATACTCCTAGCCATCACACTCTGGGGTATCAGAGAAAGAGCAAGTAAACAGTGGTTGTACGGTCAGGGAGGTAAAAGCCTAAATCGGAGATCAGAATCATGTCACTCTTCAAATGTAATTGGTCTACAACTCCCAGCAGCTCTAGCCAGTATAACCGTGGGTGAAGAATACTGAAAACTGAAGTTCAAAACATATGGAGAATGACATGATTCTCAGTCCTGGCCAAATTGTTAGTCCCAAGAAGAGTAGATATGCTGGATGAGTAAGAAATTGATAAGCCAACACTTATATAAGGTCTCTCAATTCACTGGGTCTACTCCAGCTGGAACTAAAAATTTGATATAGGATAAGTGTATCAAAACACCTTGGCTCTCCAAAACTCAGGGCATAGCTTGGGAAAGGGAAAGTGTTTAAACTTTTTTTTTTTTGCACCATCTTTATTGCAGAGATGTTAAATAGCACAAATAACATCTCATTTCCACTTTCTTCACATGTGCTTCTTTCCTTCAAACAGTTAGTTTTCTAAAGAATCTGGTGTCACCAAGCATTTTGTAGCTCTTTATATATTTTCCATGACACTATGATACTTTCCTGGAACTTCCATAAACCTCTTGTCTTCATTTGCCTTGGGTGTCCTATAACTGACTTGAAAATGCAAAGTGCAACAAATGAATGAGAAATCACACATGCTTTATGACTTCCAGTAGTCAATGACATGTTCTGCTGAACAAAATAGTTATGGGGGGGGAGAGAGAGAGGGGGGGCAGAGTGTCTGTACACTTTGTTCCAAGAGTTTTTAGTGGCTCATTTTGATAGACATATTTAATGCATTTTGCAGTGTTCAAACAATGTGATTGCTGGTACATCTACAAAAACAAAAGACTGCATCTAGCCACAGAATCTAGGGCAATTTCCACACTCTGCTGTTATATTGCTATTATTCCACTTTCAATCTCCTGTGGAATTCTGGGGTTTGTAATTTACTGTGGCCAAAGAGCTCTCTGGCTGAGAATTCTAAAGGCTGGTCCCTAAACTGCAAACCCCAGGATTCCACAGCATGTTGAAAGTGGAATAATAACACTATAACAGTGTAGTGAGGAAATGGCCTAGGGAGGGATGAGGATTTGTTTGTTTCATTCCTCCGATATTATTCCTCAATAAACAATACCAACAGTACTCTAACTGGTGAAGAATGTAAGAAATAACAAACATAGTAAAATACAGATACATATAGGAAGAAATGACAAAATAATTAGCAGCAGTTATTTCAGTCCCATTCAGACAGTCCCCTATCCCCTGTGAACAGATTCTGTATACTTTAATGTTTATCTTTTATTGTATTTACTTGTTATAATGTGTCTACCCAGCTCATGTCAAAAGATATCAGGGTGGCATGATCCACATACCTGTCACTTGCTAGTGTTTATGGTAGCCAAAAGAATAAAGATGTGCTCAGTCTTACTGCTTAGAACTGAGTAACAACAGAATTAGCAGAAATGGAGTTTGCTGCCCTCTGAGTTCCTGTAGCCACTCCTGTTTTAAAATGAAGAACTGAATATGTAGGACTTTACTCAAACCAAACACTGATCACATGATTGTAGATGGGTGCTATGGACTCCAAGTTTCATGAGTTTCCAATCTCAGAATGAGGAAATCTTCCAGTAAGACCCAGCAGATCCTTCTTCTTTGTGCTACCATAATTGCTTGCAAGTGGCAAGATGCTGGTACTGCAGCTACCAGCAGAGGTACCAAATGCCACTTGGTCTTATGAAGCTACTCATTTCTGATGGTGACTCAGTTGTAAACTTTGACTAAGAATCAAGAGGAAGTTTCACATATCAGCAACAAGAGGGGGTTGCATCCCTTTTTCACTGTAACCGGAATCCTCAGGTAGTAATTTATGAGTCCTCAGTATAGTGTCTTGATATTATTTGTCTTTCACAATAAAAATACTCAGAGGGCACATTCAGTCCAAAACCTGAAGAAAATCAAGTGATTTGCACTTCCTGGGCTAAATTGGTGGATTGGAACAAAATTATTCATTAGTTTTTGCTCTTTTCTGAATCTTGTGATACAGTTCGGTTTGCCTGAGAAATGTATCAAAATGGATATAAAAAT
Source organism: Cyclura pinguis (assembly GCA_030412105.1). Taxonomy (NCBI): domain Eukaryota; kingdom Metazoa; phylum Chordata; class Lepidosauria; order Squamata; family Iguanidae; genus Cyclura; species Cyclura pinguis. Next base: position 118,469,044 of record CM059601.1, on the reverse strand, counting down.
TCATATAAAGTGCATGCAGATTTATGTAGGATAGAAAATACATTCAAAAGCGATGTGGATTTTCACACTATATTCTCCCCCGCCCCATACCCTGTTTTTTTTTTTTGCAAATTGATTCAGTAATGGTTTGGAATGGACATAGGAATGAACGCGTGTGATACTGGCACAGATGAAAAGTACAACAATCTATTCTATTATATAGTTATATAATAGATTGTTGTATTATAGTATTACAGTATTATAGTTATGTAATAGAATATATTATATCTATTCAATTAAATGCAATAATGTTATCACATATATATACATAAAAAAATGTTGCCAATTGTTAACATCAACAAACAACAACTAAACAATCCAAAACAACTCACAAAGATATATCTTAGGTTTCAAACTCCCAGGCCCTTTTCGCACCTTACCTGGTGCCGCTGGCGTTGCACGGGGATCGTGTGAAAAACCTTGTCTAGGACGCACTTGCATCACCTCTGCTTCCCCTCCGCACCATCTGCATGCTGCCCGGAAGGAAGCATGAGGGCTCCACCCTCTCCTTCTGGAGCTCAGCCGGGTAGTTTCCCAGGCTGCGCTGGGGGAGGAAGTGTGATGGCCATGGGTCCAGAGGCTCTGCACACAAAGTAAGTGTGGGTGGGGCCAAGGAGCAAAGCGCAATCATGCATCATTTTCAGCAACAATATATTGTATAATCTCTGCACCCTCAACAAATCAGAATTTGCAGATCTCAGTCTCAGGGCCTTTCCACACTACAATGTTATAGTGCTATTATTCCACTTTCAACATCCTGTCGTGTAGGGATGGGGGGTGGATGGGGGGGTGGATGGGGGGCAGTTTGCCCCCGGCGACAATGTTTTTTGGGCATCTCAGCCCACAGCCACACCCCCACATGCCATGGTCAAGCCCCCATGTGCTGTGGTCATGTCCCCCACCCCCCCTCCATGAGCTCCAAGCTCCACTGCTGTCAACATTCTATGGAATCCTGGGGTTTGCAGTTTAGAGAGGGGCCTTTATAATTCCCAGCCAGAGAGCTCTTTGGCCTCAGTAAACTACAAGCCCCAGAATTCCACAGGATGCTGAAAGTGGAATAATAGCACTACACCAGTGTAATACAGAAAGGCCCTCAGTTTTCTACACTAGCTCATGGCCTGTATGCCTTAGTGTTTAATTCAGAGAGGAAGAAAGAACTCATTTACATGTGCTTTCATTCAAAGAAAATTGTAGAGCAGGATCCTAGTAACAATGCTTAGATAACCCATCTTACATATTTACCCCAGGAGAAAAATAGGTCTTACGAACCTATAAGAAACATTCAAAATGCAAGCACCCACCTCTTCATGTGTTAGAACCTCAAAGTCATCTCCCTATCAGAAATGTGACTTCTGTGTTCTCGTAAACCCAACTAGTCATGGTGGCCAAATTTTAAGACTATTTTTCACTCTTATGAAATAGGATGAGAGATTTTATATTCCTCAGACTTATGTTTTGTGACAGTGACCACTATTTTACGTGTGTATTGAAAAGAGCTTCACTATATAACTAATTGTGCAAGATATAACATGCTAGTGAACAAATACGTGTTTTTATGCTTTCCAAGCTTTCTTTAGCCTTCAGCACTGTATTAAAAAAATAGCATTTTGTGAGCTCTAAAGTAGTATCTGACTGAAATAAGAGTTCCAATTATCGATCAGGGTTACAATAAAGGTTAAGGTTAAAGTTGGACAAAATGTATATGTTTTGAGTTTCTTGAACCCCAGTCAGAATCTCTGACAACCAGAGCATATGATTTCCTCTTTTATATATCACTCTTTGCTGGAAAATGGTGTACAGTTTTTTTCTTGAGGGGCAGGGACTGAAGGTCACATACTAACTGTAGAGAGGACCCAGGGTAAAAGTTAAACAGTGTATGTTATTTGGAATTAGCAAACACACCACGAATTGGACACTCTCAAGAACCATACAAGGCTATCAGTAAATGAAGCAAGAAAGGTTTGGATAGAGAGAAATTGGGTGGAGAGGTGATAGTTACCAATTCTGAAGCAGAAAATCAAAGCAGAGTGGCTCATACAGTGCGTCTGAGGGTAGCATGGAGGAACAGGAATCTGGGATATCACATGCAGTGTAACATGCCCAACATACTACCTCATAGTACAGTTTACTGGGGTTGGAGCTGGGGTTTTTATATCCTATGTCCTGCCCTGGGGGAGGGTGTGTGGAAAAAGTGGTAATGGCTTTCTCACAAGGTTGACAAAGGAATCCAGAATGGGCTGATAGTCTTAACTCAAAGTGACAAAACATTGATAGGAGTCTTGACAGTCTCTTAATGTTTTGATCAGGTACTATGAATAAGGAAGGTCTCTGTAGGGTATGCTCACAGTGGGGTCCCTGATTGCTTCGCCTGGGCAATTTTGCCATATATTGTTTTCTGGAGTGCTTGTAGCATGCAGTTTTTGAAAAGATCATCCCAAGCTCACTAGCATTGGGCTTTCCCACCTAATCCTCTCTGAACTTGTGACCTGATCATGTGTGAGGTCATCCTGCCCTGGCACATGCTTCCAACCAGCACACTTTCAAACATGTGTTTCAGCCATAAATATGTACAATTATGCAAATAGCACATCCTGCAGAGTGAGAGTAAATGGTATGGTAACACTTGTCTCCATCATTAAGTGTAGTTTATATTTCTCCGTATTTCTACCTATATACTCACTTCTTTCTCAAAGTACTGACTTCATTCTCAGAGTATTCCTCCTGTCCCTCCTTTCCTCTTGCTAATCTACCAGTATGCCAATTGTGTAAAAATTATTTATGTTTTAGATACTGTTCTTTTAAATATTGTTTATGCTAACTATTCCACATATTGTAGTGACAAGATTAGTGTGAATTTAGGGGAACTCTTATTGACCTGCTGAGGAAATTAAAAGGGAATTCTTATAGGAAGTGAATCTTCAGACCTTTGCTTATATGTTTGGCCCTTCACATTTGCTGGTTTCTATTTCACAGATTTGATTAATATATTCTCCTCAGGAATCTCTAGGTAGTCCAGTATGATTCTATGGTCAGCTTCTCCTGGATGTTGACCATTGAGTCATGCTGGAAGATGTACTCATTCCTAGAGAAAACACTTGTCTGGGAATCTCTAGTTCGTCCAGCACGATTCTGTGGTCAACCTCTGTTTGAATTTGTCCACAATTTTCATTTATGTTTGTGGTTTCTTCACTTTCACAGCAGTCTTGCTCCCCTAACCCCTGCAAAAGTGGGGGATCCATTGTACAAAGTTATCTAGAACCACTGATGTAGGTGTGATAAATTAAGATGCTAGATTTTTTAAAAAGTAAACATGCTAGTCTGTTTTAAGAAAAAGGTATAAACATATTTCTGTTGTCAATGTTAAAACTTGAGAGTTACAAGAAAAAATTGATACTAGGGGAAGTTAGGAAGTAATAGAAGGTAAATAATGAGGTATAAAATACATAGAAAGGGACAATGGTAATGGAAATGTATTGAAAATTGTTTGATTGGATCTTTGAAGAGATGTTATTTTATTTGTTATTTTAATAACAGATTGTGGAATAAATGTAATAAAATAATAATAATAATAACAGAATAGTCACCTACTGTACTTTCTGCATTTAATTTCTCACTAATCTCATTGTCTGCATCCTCCACTTCCACAACCAGGTGTACTGCATTCATATTTATCTGAAGTTTTGGATGCAATCAGTGAAGCGGACTGTCCTTTCATTGTTGCAGATAAAGAAGACATCTTCAAAAATTCCTTTTTAATAAGCTGCCACAAGACAATAGATTTTTTGTTTCTGTTTCTTATCCTGGAAAATATTTATACATTTTTTGAGGCTGGACTTTATAGGTACATTTTTGCAAAATTCATGTGATAGGAAAATATAACAACTATTGCTTTGTAATAAAAATAGTGGCATTGCATGTATTGGTTTTGTCCTTATGGTCAATCAACTTGGCCTGATGCGTCTTCTGACTGTATCTGTGTGCTTCACTTCACAAAGAGAAAAGGGACTTCAGTCTTATGCAGAGATAGGAGTTTGTTTGTTTTTATTCAAAGTATATTATATGCAAAGTTTCAAAACTACGACTGGGGTGGGCTTAGGGAAACCTTTAGCATTTCATTCTTATGCTAGAGGTGAGATCTTTTTGAGAAGATTGGTGAGGTACTGTTTCACCAAGGCTCAGGGAATTATAAAAGTCAGGCTTCTTGACTTTCCTGTACTGCAAGAATATCATTGGAAAAATAGACTGCTTTGGAGGCAGAGGCCTTGTTTTCCTAACAATAATCGTGAAGTATCTGCCTTTGTTCCTTCTATGATGCTGCACCTGCAGCTTTTATCCTTGCTGCCATCACACTGTCGCTGCAACATACACCACATAGATTTTTATCTAAGCCATTGCTAGTATTACCAGGCGTTCTGCTACACATATGAGCCTTCTATAGGATTTATCCCTTCATGCTCTAAGTGTTGATGAGTGAAGAGAGGCAGTGAGATGGGTGAGCCAGACTGCACATTTCTACTGTTCTCCAAGGGATTTATAACTCACAACTTCATAAAATATTTTACATTTGCCACACCTCTTTTTCCTTGTATAAAAAAGAATTCTCAAGAATGAGTGAATTCCATCTAGGAATTTTCCATATACAGCTAAAATGGTTTGAAATCTACCTTCCTTTTTGGGCAAGGAATGATAGAGATAAAATATAGGGTCAATCTATTTGTGAACACCAACACAGTACAGGTTTGGATTGTTGATCTGTACATCATGATATGGACAGATACTTATTTTAATAAAAGAAGGAACAGTGTGTATTCACAAAGTGATGTGCTTTATCACACACAAAACATATGCCTCTTTCTTGAAGAAAAAGAAAGGAACAAGAAATCTTTCAAGATGCTGAAGAACTACTTGATCAATGCAACAGATTAGCTTAATGGTGTTGACTGTAGCCTGTCCATCTCAAAACACAGATATCTTTCTCAATAGCTTTTTGCTGCATCAGATAAAATTATCTAAAGGCATAAGAGAAAAAATTAGGAGGCCAAATTGCTGCAGGAAGCTAATCAGTGATCTGATTTTCACACCTCTAGTACTTCAAGGTTGCCATTTCTGATTAACATTAATGACAATCATGAATAGCAGTGTCACATCATATGTTCTTTTGAAGGCAGTGATATTACTTGCATAAATGTTGCAGCTTAAATGCTATATCCTGCAGTGTGTATTTAAATTTATTTAAACAACAATAACAGTGGAATGTTTTGCCTGCCTAGAAATTTTTGACATACATGGCAATAATTAATGACATTGGCTTGGATTAGAGATGCTACAGAAATTTAACTTTGGGTCATTAATAAAGGGACGTTCTGTGAACGTCTTGATTTTGTCATTCAATAGACCCATGTGGCCACAAACATTATCTTTATTTTTCTGACCTTTTCTTTTGCAAAATCATGAAGCAGCCCTACCAGTCAACTTCTCTAGCAGGTTCAGACAAAATGGTTTGGTGTTTTTAAATGGTCTTGCCCCTTTGTTGCATACCCATAATTTCTTAGGAGAGATAAGATGTGCTGAAACTTCCTTCAGCTTCTAGCCACAGTTACTGATACTGCACAAAAATATGTAAGGTTCTCCACACATTGCTGAACAATAGTTTCCATTGTTGCTTATAAATTCCCTTTAATTAAATAAATGGTGTAATTGATATTCTTTTCCAAAAGGAGGTTAGAAGATTTTATTATTCACATGGAACATTCACAGAACGGTCGGTAGGATTGTTGTAAAGTAGACATTTTGTGACATCTTCTGGTTCCCCAGGCACAAGTAGAGTTCCAAGAGCTACAAGAGCTTCTCTTCTCTAGTCTTCAGGACAATTGGGAGTAGTCCCAAAGTGAAAGTACTCCTTCAATAGTTTTTTTTTTATTAGACTTAGTTGAGGGGGGGTAAATTTGAACTGCACATGCTATATGCAGCTATGACTGATAGTCAATGTAGCATGTATAATGACATCACCAGTATCTGTCCACTGTGACATAACAAAGGATGATTCTTAGATCTCAGGTTTGGCCCTGAAATCTCAGGGCCTAAGACAGTCTTTATCTGACAACCCTAGTTGCAAATATTATATATTTTCAGGTTGAAATCTAAAGTAAATGTTACTTGCTTCTTTGAATCTGTGTCCTAAAATTCTGTACAACTCTAGAGTTGCACTGGAACTGATTGTGAGTGACTTAGAAATGTACTTTGTTGTTGTTATATTCTTCAAGTCATTTCAGACTTATGATGATCCTAAGGTGAACCTATCATGGGGTTTTCTTGGCAAGATTTCTTCAGGGCGGATTTTGTTTTTGCCTTCCTCTGAGGCTAAGACAGTGTGACTTACCCAAAGTCACTCAGTGAGTTTCCATGGCCAAGCAGGGATTCAGACCATGGTCTCTGGATTCATAGTCCAGTTATACCATGCTGGCTCTCAGAAAATTAGTTAGGGGCCTGCAGATCCTATTAGAAGAAACATCAGGAGTTGTTTCCAATGTCTTATAGTGCTTTGTTTTGCCGTTTACCAGTTGTTCCTCCTTTCTGCCTGCCCATGCAAAAAAGACTTGTAGCTTTTGATACACTATTGTTGTGTGTCTTCAAGCTGTTTCTGACTTAAGGCAACCCTAAAACTGTCTTAACCTATCATGGGATTTTATTGGCAAGATATTTTTAGAGAGAGGTTGCCACTGCCTTACTCTGAGGCTGAGAAAGTATGACTTGTCCAAGATCACCCAGTTAATTTCTGTTGCTGAGCATGGATTTGAACATTGGTCTCCCAGAGTTGTAGTTCAGCACTGAAACCTCTGCATCACACTGAATCAATCATGTCAAATAGTGGAAAACAAATTTGTCTATCAATCTCACACAGCCCTAGTTTAACTGAACAAAGACTCTCACTGGTGAAAGATCCAGGCTAAGACCAAAGCAAGAAGTCCAACAATTGAGTTTGTTTACTAAGATTGCTCTAACATTGTCTTTGTTTTGCTCCAGCAAATCTCACAAGATCTGGACAACAGATTCATGAAGTGTCCGTAAATATCATCAGCAAGATCTACATATGTGCAGAATCCTTACTTTTCTTCATAGTAAAAGGGACTGCGGCTTGGGCGAGTCACTTCTGGACTTTTCAGCTCTAATACAAGGTACATTTTCCACCTCACTGTGAGTACCCTGCATAGTGCACCCCAAAAATAGCTGATTGGATCTCAGTCAAGAATTTTAAGACATGCTCATTATTTCTCTATTACTGTTATTGGATTATTCTTACTTTAGACCAAGAAACTGCACAACATATTTGCATGGCACATCTGATTTTTTTTTTAAATAATATCCATTGAATTCTGATTCTTAAGCTTATAGCCCAACCATGGCTGGTTAACAATGTAAGGCTCAGTGTGGCTGGCCAGTTGTGTTTTTCTTATTCTAAAACTGTAGCCTTCAAATTCATTATTATGCACGTGTACTTGGACAAAAGTCTTGCTGTGCTCAGTTGTTTTGCTCCATTAAAAATGTGCATAGGGCTGCTGCCACAAGACTACTCCTATGGAATATATGAATTAGAGGCTTTTTTCAAAACTATACTCACAAGTTTGGTGTAGAACAAATGTTAAAACATATAACAAACCCCAGCGTTCATGAGTAGCTGCATATTGGGAATCTGATTTTATTTAGACTTACTTTCCTCAAAAATGTGTAGATGATTTGTGAAAATAGGATAGCTAGACAGTCTTAAGATCCACCTTCAACAATAAGATCACACTGGCCTGAAGCCCTCTCTCTTCTGTATGGGCTGGCATTCTGCATCACAGCTATGGATTCATAACTTAAAGTCACAGTTTTGTAACTGCGCCATATTCAGTAAGACTACATCGGTCTACCAAAAGACTACATAAATGACACCAGCAAGCCACCTTCACAGCCAGTAGCCAGTTTGAGCAAAGGAGGTCTGCTCAGCTGCTGATCAGGGTGCAAGGAGTGTGATGTTTCCAGCTCTTTCCTACCAGTGAGTGGGGCTGTGACACACACAGGCAGGACCCGATTGTATTTCCTTGCTGCAGCCACTCTTGCTGGTGGGAGAGAGTTGGGAATGTCATCCTTCTTGCATCCCAATGAGCAGCGGAACAGACTTGCTTCACTTAATCTGTGCTAGTTCCTAAGGTGATATGGAGAGGTTGGGCCAGGATGCATTATTTAGTTTTACATCCATAACTAAGTAGCTGATGTAAAATATCAGCAGTAGTGTTCTATATGCAGAGGTGTGTATGTACATGAGAAAGAATGAAAGCAAGAGAGTTTTCATTTACATGAGCCTACAGATTCCTTCTGTATTGATATAAATCAGATGTACTGGTTATCATCTTGGGGAGAACTATGCCATTGTCCCAGAGGTCTTGGAAATATTGTCGGGACATGCAGTCTAAACATAAGAAATAAGTGTAAGATGGTTTATTAATACTAATGAGCTCTGTACCATTGGATATCATAACAAATACACAATGGTAGGTATGATATATTGGACCAAAGAAAATTGAATCTATTTGGCTACCTCATTTATCTCATTCATTCAGCTACTTTAGAAAAGGACTGCTTTCAACTTTTCTTTCAGAGCCATTAGCCATTGCAGTCTGAGTGAGCAATGAAGAACATTCTATGAAACGAAAAAACCTACAAAACCAAACTGAGCACGATCTAGAGGTGAAGGGATCAACTCTGTTGGGCATCTTTCCAATACCTGTTTCAGGCATCAGTTTTTGCTGGAGGCTTTAAAGACAGCTGCTATGTCCCCAGTGACAGAGGCATGTCTAGCTGCCATTACAGATGAAGAAAAACAGCCTCAAAACAAGATTAAATTCTGTCTCCTCCAACTTGTCCCTCTGTATTTCACCTTTCTATTTAATCTTTCACCAGAAAACCTTCCCAAACAAAATCACATAATAGATCTTATTTTTAATATCTAACTGCTGCTCCCGATTTAGTCTCCATTCTTTTTTATACTGGCAAAAATGGCATCCATTTTAAACAGTCATTATTCAGATATTTGAAATTTTAAATGGATTGCAAATACCCCTCCAAGTGTCTCCTTGTTTACAACATTTTTATTACTATTCTTTGCTTGTTTACCAATTCCCTCTCAGAAAAGGTCTGCCCTTCAAAAGAGGTTACTGTCTATCAGTGAGGGGAAGCAATGCTTTGGTTAATGTCGATTGAGCGATGTTGACAGAGCCAAAAGCAAGCTCTATAGTAAAAGGAATTTATAGTCATAGCAGGTTGGTCCAGTAATGGGTTCTACTTTGGTAATTAATTCTTGTGCCTTCAGAAAAAGACAGGTGATTGAATGGCTTTCTGAGGAAGATGGAAAAGGGATGCAATGCTATTTTGCTCTTCTGGAAAGTGAGATGGGATAGTAGGTGATGCAAGAAAACAGAGATGGTCATTTCTTCTGAGCAATCAAAATTGAAGAAGTTGGGAAGTTACATTTTAAAAAGTCATTAGTTACAGAAAGAATTCCACATCCCCATCATAGCCAATTGCTATTGAAGTTATACTCCAGGATCCTGCACCATTTTACACATAGCTACAATGATGGAGTTTTGTCATCATGGCTACATTTGACAGTGCCACCCTGCAGAAATCTATTCTTTCATTCTGCAGGATCTCAACCAATAGGTTTCTGAGGTGCTACAGATCTGAATGCTGGAAAATAGTGTCTGCAACACTCTTCTACCCATGGGACACATCTAGAACAAGCAGCTAGAGAGACCTGCTCAGAGTTCTGCTGCAGCTGCTTGTTTCATGACACCCAGTTTCTGGCAGAGTACTAAAAACATCATTTCCTGGTATCCCAAGCTGCAGTACCTCAGAAACCTTTTGACTGAGTTTCCGCCATACTGAAAGAATAGGGTTTTTTTTTTTTGAAGGGGGTAGGGTCACATTTGGTTGTTATTGGTCACAAGTATGAATCCCCAACAGTTATGAGATTCTAAATCTAGCTTATGATCTCCTAACTACTGAGCCGGATGCCAGCCACAGTTTTTAAAAGATACTTTTTACTTCCTTTAAATGCTACCTTTGTTCCTCAAAAGTAACTAGAATGGAGTTTCATTTTACTTATTAAAAAGCATCCGCATGCTATAAGCTGATAGCCTGTGGTACATATAATATAGCTTCCATGTCTATAAAAGTATTATAAAGATAACGTAACATTGAAAAAGGATGATTTTATCCATCATTGTGTTACTGGCTAAGAGTAATGAAGTAATAGCTTTGTTTCTTCAAAAATGAATGTGTTACAACTGCCTAGTTATTTATAATAAGTTACTTCCACATCCTGTTGAATCATATTGTACATATTGCTGTTTCCAATAAAGATCAATTATTCTTTTTATGGTCCTTTCCACACTATACTTCAATAGCACGTTCTTCTGTTGCAATCCCTACATCGCCATTTGTGTGCTGCTAGCAGGTTAGGCATGCTCTCTTCTGTACCTTTCCACTTTAAGAGGATGAGTATAGTATTGCCACCAGTGCTCCTTCCTCACTACAGCCTCCTTGTGCAGTCCTTTTCCCCACCTTCACCCTGCCCCACCACCCCTGATTGTTGTCTTTTTTTTAATACGCCATACTAGTGCAGCCATGTTGTAACCTCATGTCACAACAGTACGCACTCAAAGGAGAAATTTAAAACAAACATGGAGAGGTGGTAGATAACAAACTTGCCATGCCTCAGGAGTAGGTGAGAGAGGGACAAGCTGGGCACGCCCACACCCTGCCCACTCCTGGATCTGCAATGACAGGAAGAGCTATCAAGCCCTATTACAGTACTGTACTGAGCCAGCTGATGGACTGAAGCACTAAAGGAGGTTCTTAATGGATTTTTTCTGGAAATAGTATAAGGCGGTTTTGCAACGCTTAGGGACAGTATAGCAGCTGGATAGTGAAGATGTCGTACAGTAGCACGACTCCTGGATTGGAACAACCCATTGCTGTTGTGGGATAGTGACATCATATGGAAAAGGCCCAAGTGAAAATAGGCACTTCAAAACACCACACTTTCTTTTTAGTAGTTCCCTTCGCTCTTAGCAGTATACTCAACATTGATGATAATGTGATATATATTTAAGTTACTTTCCTACTTCCTGGGTGCTAACTTCTGTGCATACTCTTCTCAGTTTCACCTTTCAAAGGGCTACCGGTTTTTAAAATATCCTCTGGTCCTATGCTTATTGGGACGTTAAAGGTACTAACTTGCAGATGAACCAAGCTCAAAAATAAACAGGCAGTCAATAAAGATGATGCAGTCTTGAAGTAATAAACTCACTGGACATCACTTACTATTCTGGCAGCTGCATGTTGAAACAAATGAAGCTTATGAACACCTTTCAGAAACAGCCTCTCACAGAACACATTACAATAGGTGGGTCAGAATATGACTGAGGTGTGGATGGCCATGGCTAATTTGTGTTAGTTTTCTCTTTTCCAGGAAAGGATGCAGTTGGAGCACTGAGATCAATTTTTTTAAGACTAAAAAAAGTTCTTTCCCACCGCACTGTCTAAAAGCAGTGGTAGGTCCAGGAACACTCCCAAATGATGACTGCTATATGAAGGGAGGAATATGGCCCTATTAAGAACAGTTGGGATACCTAACACTAGGTTGACTGGCCAACAGGCATTCATCTCCATGTGTTTATAATAAGATGAAAGAAGATAGCAGGACCAAGACCAAAGGTCCTGACTCCTTTCCAGCCATGCATTTTTGGGAAGTCTAATGAGTGCAGCCTGTTATAAGAGAATCCACATTCAAAATTATATATAGATGGCATCACTCCTCAATAAGAATGAGTAAAATTTATTCTAATGTGGCACCATTCTGCTAGAGGGTCTGTACTGCATTAAATACTGTATATTATATGTGGATTTCATGTAGAAAAGCTAAGAAGTTTTGAATGGATGCAATTAATTTCAGTATGCAAATGATAGGACAGAAAGTGATTTTTTGTGAAAAACTGTTATTGTTTTCTATCTTCACAAAGGATAGTGAACATTTTAAAAAATAAAGAGCTTATAAACATGATGTTGATAGCAGTGAGTCAAGAAATTGCATGCTGTTGGAAAACTGCAAAAGATTTAAGCGTTAGTAAATAGTTGAGTTTTTGAGCAATGTGCAAATGCGACTGCAATGGGACGACATGAGGGAACATCATCGTGCAGAAATGGCCTGCATTTCAGTGGATAGGAAGAGCATTGTCTCACTTGAGAGATGGTGGTTGAGGAAAGTTCTGGAATGCCAGGAAAGGAGTGCCAGAAAGAGTGCCAGAAAGATTTCTGCTGCTCCAGAGACTAGGACAAGGAGCAACAGATTCAAGCTGCAGGAAAGGATATTACACTTGAACCTCAGGAAGAACTTCCTGGTGGTCAGAGCTGTCCAGCAGTGGAATATGCTGCTTCAGAGTGTGGTAGAGTCTCCTTCTTTGGAGGTTTTTAAGCAGAGGCTGGATGGCCATCTGTTGGGAATGCTTTGATGTGTGTTCCTGCATAGCAGGGGGTTGGACTCAATGGCCCCTGGGGTCTCTTCCAGCTCTATGATTCCATGATTCTATCAATTAATGGATCTAAGGGCAAATCAGGCCTAAATTCTTACTAGAAGCCAAGATGACTACATTGAGGTTGCTGTACTTTGGCTATATTATGAAACAGCATAACTCATGGAAAAGATGATAATGGGTAAAGTAGGAAAAGTGGGAGACCACACTACAGGTGGATTCAAGTTGACAGGCAGAGCCAAGGAAGTGATAGCCTGAATTTACGAGACCCAAGCAGGTCAGTTGAAGACTGTGGTTCCAGGTCACTCATATATAGGGTTGCCATAAGCAGAAGTCTTCTTGACCTCAAATAACCAAAACAATAATAAAAATAAAAACAACAAAAACAACACAATTCACTTTAAAAGATTCTGCTTTTTTTTAAAAAAATGCTGTCTGCTAGTGATGGAATAAATATTCAAAAAATATTCAGAAAATTGGCCAAAAAAAACAACACCACAAAAAACTCAAAATGAAACAAATAGGTTTGCTTAGCGTCAGGAAATCTTGATAAGAAAAATCCTAGATGAATGAAAATCTTCACAGTTTAGGACTTATTCTGTGTTTTTCAAAAAAGATTTTTGAGTGCAAAGTATACTTTTTCTCTTTACAGAAAGTAACATTTGTCCACAGAAAACAAGATTCCTGCACAGTAGCCAACACTTTCTTTACGGAAATACTGTTTTCTGTACAGAGATTATGATTTCTGTGCAAAATTTTTTTTGCACGCAATTAAGTCCTGAATTATAGATAGCCTTCAAAAATTATGCAGTTTCCAATAACTTTATTTCAGTGGAAAGAAGAAACATTAAAATTTACAGGTCTTGCATGTGAGAATGAAATTTATAAAGATTTATATCCCTCAGAGTTTCTACATATTGAATCAAAGTTGAAACTCACTAAATGTGGCCTTCCACCCCCACCCCACCCTGACACTAGTGCACTATCAAACTTTAGCAGCAGAAAGGAGAAAGCCAAATTTAACAGCAGTAATGTCAAGAAAGGTGGTGAGATGCAGAACTTCATTGCTGATTTACTTCCTTCTAATCCAATGCTGATGTTAGACATCAGTTCAGAACTTCCTTCTCAAGCATGCTATGGCTGGCATCCTGTTAGTGACATCTGCATGCACCAGTTTCCCTTATGGGTGCTGATGTCCTTTTACAGGTGCTCTGGGGATTTGTCTTTGCATCCTCCTTCTGCAGTGCCCAAAGACCCTCCCCTTTACTGAAAAGCTTTTGTAGCCACCCTTCATGGACATTCCTTGCTTCATGATGAGCAGGCAGGATCACAGAAGTATCTGGCTGTGTCCCCATAGCTAGACACAAATGATGTCATCAGAACTGAGATCCTCCAGGGTCCTCCAGAGAGCTCAGCACTGCTGCAATTATGTCACCTTAGGCTATGAGAACATAACCTGATGTCTTCCTGTCTGCTCCCCATCAAGCAAGTAATGACTGTGTGGAACAACTTTCAGTAAGTCACTGGGGGAGAAGTATACATCTCAGCCAAGCCTGGGTCCACTTGCATACCTATTATACTATGCTGAGCCATACAGAATTGCAACCTATGTGTCTGTTTGCCTGTGTAGTGATCACTCTCACTCTATGACTCTATTGAAATCTACTTCAACTATTTCCAATTAGATAAGAAAGATTAATCTTGGGGAAAAAAAACCTTACACAATATATATTTAATTAAATTTAGAATAGCAGATTGGAACTCTTCATTGGATAACTATTTGCAACTAAATTTCCAGTCATTAGTACACTGATTATCCCTGGATGCAGAGGCTACCTAATGGCCCCCTTATGAGTAGCCATGGGAAATACACAGCGCTGTATTTTACTATTAGAACAGTGTAAATGATTAGAAATCAACTAATATTCTAGCCTAGATCTCATCAAAGCAAATGGCATTCCATCAGGCTGCAATGACATTTCAGTTAGGACTCATTAAGTCTATTTGTTCCATAGAGCCGTTAACAATAAAGACTGAATGCCAATTCACCCCAAAGCATTCATTCCCCTGTGAGGTAATTTTTCTAAGTAACACATCATAAAATCTGTGTGGAGGAAGTGAAACTGTGAATGAGTTTATCAAGACTGAAGACTATCTGCCATTGGATGTCTTCACTTTATCTCAAGTCCTGTCACTTGAACTTTTGGTAACATTGCTGGTGAACACTGGAAAAAATTACATTATTTTAGCTGAATTTTGGAAAGTTTAGAGCACTTATACCAAAAATGTGCAAAATACAGCTCTGTAGGGCCACATGTGGTTCTCAGCCCTGTTTTTGTGTGCTTTGACATTCCCAGATGCCCTAAATTTCAAAACCAGAAGTGAATTTCCAACCACTTCCAATTTTTTGCTTTGTTTTGGAAAAATCTCCCAGTCCATGTGGCCCCTAAAGGTCCCACCCACCCTAGACTTCCATGCATCCAGATGAACTCACTATTTGGATCTAGAAATCACCAAGACAGTTTGCAGGGGCAAATAACCAATAGAGTTTTCTCCTTTCTGTAAAATTCTCCATATATTCAAAAGTTCTGAAACAGGGAGGATTCTATGGAGAAACAGCCACAGCATAGGGAAAGCTTGGAGATGAGAAGAGTGGCCACCATCCATGCTCACAATAGATTAACCCCTGAGCTTTCAATACATAAAAATACAGACTTAAATTACATGCCAAATTCTGGAGCTGGGGGAGGCAGTTACCTGCTGGCACTCATTTTTTCCTACTCTCCAAGTTCTTCTTGCTCTTATCTTTCAGTGCTTGTTGGCCTGCCAACGTGAGATTTTCCTGAATGTGGGGATTTTCATATGATTTGAAATCATGACAGAGCCTAGAGATCTCATGAGAAGCCCTTCTCTTTCAAGACTTGAGGGGGCCTTATATAGGCCTGACTCACATGTTCCTAGCCAGTCTTGTCCTGGCTGACAAACAATAGGTCTGGAGTTTGATTTTATCTAGAAGTGACCTTAACCCCACAGGTACTCAATAGATACTCAAGTACTGGCCCATATCCACAGAAGTCTCTTTAGTCCTTTATTCTTCCTCATGGGTTTCCTGCCTGGAAGAATATTGTTTTGTTTTGTTTTGGCTGTGGGAAAATAATTTTGAATGTTCTTCTTGTCTTTTGTCTGGCTATAAGCAGTGCTGAGGCCTCAGTGTCCACCAAATGGATCATATCAGACCTGAAGTTTTCTGATTTCCTTTGCAATATATAACCTACAACATAGTACAAAGGACTATGAGGCCTTGAGTAGGAAGTGGAAGGATCTTTGGAGATAGGTTGTTATTTTACCACTCCTTCCTGCTGGAGGACAAGGCCAGGATGAAGAAGAAGACTACTAGAAGGGAACAACTGGATCTGCAGATAGTATCATCAGGAAAGAGTTAGCTTTTCAGACCATGGTCTATGTTTTCATGAAAAACAAGATCTGGCAAATGGTGGGTTGCATTTCATAGTAGTTGGTAAGAATCTATTTGCCAGTAGTCTTGCAAAAGTGATAAGCAGAACTTCAAACTGAGTTATGCAGAGGAAAGAGACAGTGTTCTGGAGGAAGGAAGAACATTAAGTATTAGGGACAAGAGACTTAATGATACAAGGTTAACTGGAGTGATAGTACAAGAACCCAACAATGAGGAGAAAACAACAGCAGCAGCAGCAGCAACAACAACAACAACAACGAATTGGCTGAAGAGAATGACTCATGGTCTTAGATGCCTCTACATTAATGCACAGAACATGGGTATAAACAAAATGAGCTAAAACTCTTATCAAAGGACAGCAAATATGGTTTAATAGGTGTCATTGAAACCTGACAGACAGAGTCTCATGAGGAAAATGTAGTAATAGAGGTTTGTTGTTGTTGTTGTTATGATTATTACTATTACTATTTTATATCCCACTTTTTCCCAATAATGGGACTTAAGGTGGCTTACTACATGTAAAAAAACTACGGATTATAAACAATGAAAATTAAAAAGTAAAAATATAAATGTTATTTGAAGGCAATTTACAAAGTGAAAATAATTAAATTACATTAAAAAGACTATAAAAAACAACACAGCACATTATTAAAAGTCCATCCCAGTCAGTTTGTGATGGTATAAGAATGTTCTCTCTTACTGGTGGAAAGAGAGCAAGGAGTGGGGCTCCTAACTTTTCTAAGGAGGGAGTTCTAAAATCTGGGACTGAGTACCTGGGTGGGTACTCTGAGAAGGTCCTCTCCCTTGTTCCCACCAAATGAACCTGACAAGCTGGTGGGACAGAGGGGAGCACCTTTCTTAAAGATCTTAGAGCTCTAGAGAGTTCATAAAGGTAGATACAGTTCTTCAAATAGCTTGGATCTAAGCTATCATAAGCTATATCAAAACATACCAAACAGGAAAGGAGGACTAGCATTACATGTCAAGGATGTGTACACCTGAGATACATGACTTAAAGCATGGAAGCCAAATAGAAACCATCTGGGTAAAAATTAAGTGGGGTAGAAACATCAGTGACATCACTGGGGGGGGGTTCTGCTATAGACCCCCAAGGCAGACCAAAGACATGGATGATCCGTTTCTTGAACAGATTACCAAAAATTCAAATAGGAGAGATACAGTGTTGGATGTCAGCCACCCTGATATTTGTTGCAAATCAAACTCTGACAAGAATGTAAGGTTCAACAAATTCCTCATTTGCCTTCCTGACAAGAAAAGGTGAATGACTTTGTTGAACCTGATCCTAACCAATAGGGATGACCTGGTCAAAAGAGAAGTGGTGGTGGAATACTTAAAAGTTCTTTTGGAATTTGTTTTACAGTGGTAAGAGAAAAAACATTTAGTCATATATGTACTCTAGACCTTAATAAAGTTGATTTTAGTAAGCTTAGGTAAATACGCTTATAGAGAAGGGAATTCATGATGGATGGGAATATCTTAAAGGTAAGATACAGAAGCCATAATTGCAAACAGAAGGCATAATTGCAAACAATTCACGCATTGAAGAAAAGCCAGAAGTGTGTAAAGAAACAAGTGTGAATATATAATAAACTTTCAGATGAGCTGAGATGTAAAAAGGGAGATTTATAAGAAATGGGGAAAAAGGGACAATCACCAAAGAGGAATACTCTGAAAGCTCAAAATATGCTCAGGCTTACTCAAGAGGTTAAAAATAAATTATATTTTATGTGTTATACAGAAGGCCAATGAAGGTTTAGCTCTTTAACGGAAGTTACTATTAGCCTTCCATGAGATTAAGCTAAACAAATTATCCACTCTCATTTTAATTTAAAACAGTCTATCATATTACAAAATACCAAATGTTAAATCCTTCATCTTCATCAAAACAGTTTTTCTTGTTTTTTTTTTCAAATGTTTCTCCCTCCCTCTATTTTTTTCCCAGCTGTGACTAACCCCCAAAAAACCCTCAACCTCATTGTAACAATTTTTTTCTTTATTCCTTTTGAATTTTCCATAGCTATTTCCAAAAATCACTCCTTTCATGATAATGTTCCTTGTAATTGTCTAATCCTCTAGCCATACATAGAACAACCTTAATATCATTTCAATCATTTCTTAAATTTCATAAATCACACCAGAAAACCTTGTTTTATAGCCACTTCCTTTATTCTAAGACAACATTGAAAGTCAAGCAACAGAATACCATCCACAAGCCAATTGTTATTTTTTTTACCTGTTAAAGGTTAAATTTAACTTTTAGTTTTAATTCAAATAATTCCATGTGTTACCAAGAAGGAATTTAAAAGCTGATATTTTGCAGGTTTAATATTCTCATATGCAGTCACTGGGGCTTGATGGAATTTTCCTTCCCTCTCATTTAACTCGTGTTCTCCTTCTATGGTCCCTGCAACCTTAGCAAGGTTCTTGGACTCTCATGGGTGATCTCTACACTCTCCCCTTCTTTAGGGAGGATCACCAGTCAGCCATTTCCTCACTACACAGTTATAGTGCTATTATTCCACTTTGAACAACCTGTGGAATTCTGGGGTATGTAGTTTACTGAGGCCCAAGAGCTCTCTAGCTGAGAATTCTAAATGCCCCCCCCCCAAACTGAAAAAGCCAGGATTCAATAGGATATTGAAAGTAGAATAATAGCACTATAGCAGTGTAGGACAGAAATGGCCATCCTTTCTTGGACCAGCACTAAATGTGTGTATTTTTAAATGACAGGAATTTTAAAATAAAACTTTCTCCAGAACCGTTCCATTTTCCCATTCAGCAAATGTCCATTCAATGAATTAAGATTTCAAAGTCAAACTTGAAATACATCCATTATCTAACAAGTAGGGAAATTGTAGTGTGATTCCACAGTGAAATGTAAAGTATAGTATTAGGTGATATTAAATTTGCTCTTGTTCCTCATGGAAACAAATGCTTTCTTCCATTCTTGTCATGTTATTTCACTTCAATATTTTTTGGGGAAAAATATCAGGTCATACAGAAGGATAAGTAGACCAACTGTGCCAAATTCCCAAAGTAATTCTAAGTACATAAGGGAGGAGAGCAATTAGCAGGGAATTCACAACTGCATCAACAGCCTTGTGACCTGACAGCAGGGGAAGATTTTTTTCCAATGCTTTTCTTTTTTTGACTTAAAAAAATGATTTTTCTTTCTGCCAGAAACTAGTCAAAGGAACTAAATATGCCATCTACAAGCTGTTGTGGCCTTGGGGTCTATTTGGAGATGTGTTGAGAGAATGATATGGTTTAGGTTTGTATGGAAACTCAGCCATTTCCGCATTACACTGTTATAGCGCTATTATTCCACTTTCAAGGTCCTGTGGAATTCTGGGGTTTGTAGTTTACTTAAGCCAAAGAGCTCTCTGGCTGGGAATTCTAAAGGCCCCTCCCTCAACTGCAAACCCCAGGATTCCATAGGGTGTTGAAAGTGGAATAAGAGCACTATAACAGTGTAATGTGGAAATGGCTTCAGACTTTCCAGTCGTGACCTCAAGAGGCTCACAGAACACTTCATTTTGACCCCACCAGTGAGGTCCCCACTTGAGGAGCATTGCAACTCCTGAGATTTCAGAGCCTAAAAGGATGCCTGCTCCCTAGTCATATCATGGGGGAAGGGCTTGCTGATGTTACTAAGCCTGATACACAGTTGCTCAAAGCGAGTGTGCATGATGGAGTTTTTAAGAAGTTTTAGCAAATAGAACAGGAACCAAAGAAAAATAAAACCAGGAATTTTAACTTCTTTGTAAGCCCCTCATTTGACAGCATGTTGGAGTTTGATTGATTACAACAAAATTGGAATTTTCCAAACTGTCCTTTTAATAGAAAAGCTCAAACTTTTCCTAGCTCTCCTGCAACCAATGTTTTCTCAGCTCTTTTGCAAAAACCGCTTTTAACAACATGTAAATATTTGAACCAAAGAAACATTTCCAAACCAAAAGAAAATTTTCAAGACTTTGCTTTTAATGGGTCAGTTCCACTATCCAGTAACCACACTGGTCATATTTTCTTTCCTTTCTTATTTTAATTTTTCCTTTTCCTTTTTCCTTTTCTTTTACAATAAGATTATGGAATCCTCACTGATATTCCAGACAGTTGTAATCATTATTGTTATAATACTTCCAATAATTAGTCATATTTTTGCCGGGGGGGGGGGGAGAAGTAGAAGAAGAAAGACCAACACAGCAGAAAAACAGGGCAATCCTAACTTGCATTGCCATTCAAAAGGAAGTTGTCTTGACTTTAACTAGTCTTACATCTTAGAGGAGAGAAAGAAAGGAAAGGATAGGGAAGGAAGGACAAGACAAATGTAACCCAGATAATTTGCAGAAGGAGGGATCAGAAGGAGAAAGTGGATAGAGGTAAGGAAGTGAGACTAGGAGACAGGAATCTAATTCTTCATTAAGTTTCTTCTTGAAGGAAGCAAAGAACAATAATAACAATTTTCTTGCTGTGAGAAGAATTTGGGACTTATTCGGCACAAAATCTGCATGTTGTTGTTTTGCAAAAAACAGCATTGTCTATCTAGCAAACAGCATTTTCTGCACAGAAAATAATTTCTATGCAAAAATATTATTTCCTGCAAAGAAAATTCTACCTGCAAAGAAAATGTTATTCTCTATGCAAATTACTGACATTCAAATTTTGCACAGAATCAGTCCCCAATTATATCATTTTCGGTATAGAATACGGTATTTTCTGCAAAAATTTTTTAATATTTTTAGGCGTGCTGTGTTTCAGCATGCAACAACCACATGAAAAACTTGCACAGAATACATCACAAACTGTGAAGATTCTTGCTACTTCAGGATTCTTCCTCTTAGGGTTTCTCACATTCAAAAAACACATTTTTTTTTTACTATTTTTCAAGTATTCTTGAATAGTCTTTCCACCCCTACTAGGAAGGGAGGGGGACAATAATCATAAATCAGAGATGTGAAGAGGGATAACAGAAGAGAGAGGGAGAGAGAGAGAAGGAAGATTAGGGGAAGAATCTCAGGTTGAAAGCACTGCTTTGAAAAAGGGTTTATTTTTAACTGCGTGCAGCTGTCATACAGCTTACAGAGAGGATGTTCAAAAGCAGGGATGGGCATGATCCAGAGCAGAAAAGATCACACTGCACCATTTTTTGGGTCTTCTGAATCTCCAGAAAGTGATAAACATTTCATCCTGTTGCCATTGAGATGACTAGAAGTGATGATTTGTCACTTCTGGTTACCTTTTAGATTGCTTGAGAGGCAGCAGTTGGTTATTTTGTGGTGAGTAACCTCCACAAAAATTGCATTCTAAAGCCCTGCAGAGAGAGAAGAGCCTCCCCATGATATTCTAAGGCTCTGCAAAAGGGTTGTAAATTATTTATATAGTTTTTTTTCCTACTGTAAAGTGACTCTTTTGGGTCAAATTTTTCTTAGAAGAGGAGGCTTTGGGTGGGAGGTTGGTTAAGGTTCCAAGGTGTCTACTGGAACCCACAAACAGCTGCATGTGGCCTATAGCCATCATGATTCCACCTGTGTCCTCAAGCAAGCTACAGTTCTTTAGCTATCCTCCCAGGGTTCTTCCTCAATAACTTAGAAAAATCCCAGATTTGTTTATGTTTTCAGTCAATTTGATTCTACTTTTGGCAGTGCTTAAAGGAAAACAAGTTGTAGATAGTGAGTTGAGGATAATCAAAGTGTCAGTAATAGACAATCAAAGTGCTGTAATTAACTTTGAATGTAATAACTTTGAAACCTGGGAATGACATTACTTCTTAATTTTGCTTATTAGCAATGGAAATGAAATGTTTCCAAATGGTTCCTTTATTAATATTTTAAGTTGCCATGTGGGAGGCAGGTTCACTGTGACATCTGCACTTCTCTGTGTTTGAAAACCTCCAAAGCCATAATCTTTTCAGACTTTCCATAGATATTAATCACTAGCTTGGAAAAGAGCAATCAGGAAAAGTTCATTAACCATTTCTATATTTTTTAAAAGTCAGTCTTACTGCCTCACCTTTTTAACAGCAGCTTGCATACTTGTCTTCCCTTCAAAGAAAAAGCAATATATCTGAATATTTATTGTATTTTAGCTTAATAGACTAAGACTGTAATTTTGCTACTGCTACAGCAACTACTCCAGCAAATAAATTTGTTGAACGAAACCTCTTTCCCATTCATTCCCATAATTCTCTCATGTCTACTTTGTTTAACAATGTTACTTTAGGCAACATTCAATGGTGAATGGCTCATAATTTCAAAATAAAAGTCTCTGGAGCCAGAGAAAGAAATCCGATTGGCTGAGGAAGTAAGCCATCCCTAGCTGTCTCTCTTATATGAAGTTGTCCCAACAAAACATAAATAAGAATTGTGCAATAAATAAGAAAGAGGTGGTGTGGTGTGTAGTGCTGATATCTGTCAAGAACTCAGGACACGTAGATTCATATCTCTACTTAGCCATGAATCTAAGTAGATGACCTTGTGGTAGTCATAGGCCATTTCCACACTACACTGTTATAGTGCTATTATTCTACTTTCAACATCCGATGGAATGCTGGGGTTTGCAGTTTAGGGAGGGACCTGTAGAATTCTCAGCCAGTGAACTCTTTGGCCTCAGTAAACTACAAAGCTCAGAATTCCACAGGATGTGGAAAGTGAAATAATAGCACTATAATAGTGTAGTGCAGAAATGGCCATAATCTCTCAGCCTCACATACCATATACAGTTGTTGTGAAGACCTTATGAATAAGAGAGAATCATCTCAGCGGAAATTATGGAAACTTTGATTTGGTTGTATCATACCTTGGGTCTTCACTCATGTTTTAACATGGCCCATTTCACTACAAATGCAATTGCACACTGCAATTTGCACTGTGGAAATTCCCCCAGGGACGTGAACAATGGAACTGGGCCACTGAAAACTAAGCTTATCTATTGGCTTGAGGTGCACACTGAACCTTGTGGATATGTAAAAGTTTCAACAACTGCCAAAAACTATTTGTGAATTTCCTGAGTTCCCCACTTTTGCTTTTTCATAATCTAGCATCACATTCTCTTGTAAAACACAAACACATTTCGCTCTTGCCCCTTTTGGTGATCTTTATTTTAAAAAATGTGATCATCTATTATTATTTTTGTAGCTAGCTACATCATATAGTAAACCTACCCACTAAATGAAGCAGCACTATAAACACTTTTATGGTTGGCTGAGTATAGTTGCCAATGAAGCTGCTGTAAAAATGGCAGGGAAGGGGGGAAATGACACAACATCCCGAATGCAGTTTGATTGTATTTCTTTCCAGGAAGAAGAACAAGGACAAGTTTATCAGATGAAGGGGGGAAGGACGAAGAAAAAAAAACTTGTCAGTTGAAGTCAACTGCGGCATTTCCACTGACTTTTGAAGGAAAGGTTTAGCTAACAGATGGGGAGTGGGGAGTTAGTAGTCTGCCATTTTGACTGGGACATAAATAAACAGAAACAATCTCCTAGCCTGTGACTCAGGCACTGCAGAGGACTAAAAAGAGCCCTGGGACACAAACCTATGTATCAAAACTCTAAATCTGGGCTCAGAGTTTCCAATTAAATTCTAAAAATATATCATTTTTTCCTTTTTGCTTAGGATAAGAGGTAGATCACAATATTCTGTTCTTTGGTGTGGCACATGTAGCCACATGCAAATTCCATGGACCCGGTGTTCCAAAATGAGGCCAAAAAATCATCATTTTAGCACATAAAAATGTTGCCATTAGATTTTTTTTTTGACTGTATATTTTAGTTTTGTTGAAACAGACCTGTAAAAAGCAGTGATAAAAATGTAGTTTTCATTGTTTGTCTATATCTTTGGCTATAAACAGGAGGAAGAGTGTTTTCTTGTCATTAATCTGCCACTAGACTTTTGTGTTTGTGTATGTGTGTGTGTGTGTTTATAATCTATACCCAAAGGTTTCCATGAAAATAGAAATTCCACTGAATTTTTAAGACAAAAAGATAAATGTCTATATTTCAATTGTACACAATATCCTTTTGACCCAATTCAGCATGGGAATCTTTCACTTCTCTGTTAGATGGGGCCAATGATGCCTTTGTGGATGCACACCTGTGTTGTGATCATGATAGCCACATGAACCTTACTAAACAAGGATGGGAAAAGTATTGTTCATAAGCCTTTCCTCAACCACAAAAAGGTGTCTAACACTCTGAATTCTTATGCACAAAAATATTCATGCTTCTTTTGTACAGAAAACAGGACTGCATAGAAAAGCTAAGCATATTTCTGCTAGACAGAGTTCCCCAAAAGACATCCTGAAATATAAATAGTTCCAAAGATTTCCCAGAAACCCTTTCCTTCTCACAGAGCAGTGTGGGTGTGTGGTAGGAGAGTCTACACAAATTATACATAGATGCAAGAATGAAATATAGGAAGATCAGAGTGCCTGTTATTGGACAAGCTTGTATTCTTGGATGTATACATCAGGAGTGAGGAGCATGTGACTCTTAAGATGCAATTTGAACAGAAGTCCCAACACCCCAGCCAACACAGAAAATGGGGAGATATGGTGGAAACTGCAGTCCAAGAATGTCCCCTATCTTTGAAATATATAGATGCACATCTACATTGAAAGAGTCCACCAGATGTTGTGCAGGATGTGTTCTCCATGACTACAGCTGTGAAGTGAGAGCAAACACTTCCCATACCTGGATTAAAATGTACAGAGGCCTCAGGAACTACGCTTAAGTTGGCTATTCCTGATCCAAATCAAAATAAAAGAAAATGTCTTTTCTCAGTAAAAGAGCTGCCTGCCTTCATTAGGCTGTATCAGATTTAACTAGACACTGCTGAACAGTGAATAGTATAATTTACTTCTCCAGAGCCTTATGGCAGCATGTATCACAAGCCACTGGGTGAATGCTTTAAATGGCACAATTCTTTTAAAGATTCTGAAAAGTCTGAAGTACGCACCGAAGCTTCCTTCGATACAAGCCTCAAAATGACATGCAAATTACAGACCTGCTCTGGAGAGTGGTGCTGTGGAAATGGTGATATGAAGATCCATATTTATTATATCTCAATGACTTCTTTCATTTTACAGGTAGAGAGATATATTTCATAAGTACCTGGCCTGCCAGTCTCAACTGGGGCCTGAATGACAAGCTGCATTCTTTCTGGCTGGAGAATAGCCAGCAAATAACAATTCCTGTATAACTCGAGCTGCTACTCACCACTCTGTCATACTGGTACTATTCTGAATTTAGGCTGCTTGTGTACAAGTATTGTTATATTGTTTTGTAACCTGATTTGTCATCCTCGTATCGACAGATATGCTTAGGGACAACAGGAATGAGAAATAGCAATGCTTAATATCTTAAATGGAGCTTAGGCCTGCCTGGAAACAGAATCACAGTGACAGAAGACAGAGATGGTCCACTCAGAGATACTGTTAACCCCTTTCCTGAATATTCTGTCATGAGCCCGGCTGAGCATGCTGCCGACTCAGACGGGGACTCTGAGCTAGACGGGGAACCCCAGGGGGGGGGGATCCCTGGGAGGGAGAGGGGGCTCCTGCAGAGGCAAGGGAGGGGCCTGACAGCGACCCCACAGCGGTCCCCGAGCCAGTGCCTGCAGCAGAGGAGACCAGTGCTTCGGGCTCGACAGAAGCGGCTGTTCCTGACTCCAGCCCGGAGTTTGCTGCAGACCCTCCCCCCACGTTCCTCCAGAGGCGGCGAGAGAAGGAGGCAGTTCGCAGATCAAAACGCTTGCAGGAGAAGCGTCTGAAGTCTGAGGGCCTACAGCTGTGAGCTGGGCCAACCAACGGGCGCTTGATCAGCCCAGCTGGGTTAAGGACTATGTATTTAAGTCAGACGCTGGGGGGAGTTGGGCACGGGGCAGCAACTGTCTTCCCTCCAGAGAATCTGCATCCTGTATTTTTTGTTCCAGGCCAGCCCTAGCCGCTGAGTTTGCTGTCTCTTTTCGTTTAGGTGATGTAACCTCTTGTTTATTTTACTACTTATTACTAAAAGCCATACACTTCGGCTCCTGCCTCTGTTTTCTGTTCAAGCCACCACCTGACATTGACATATTCCTTTCTTGAGTTTTTGGTGTTCACTCACAAGCCACTCTCATGTTGTGCATGTGTCTTGGAAGACACTCCCAGTATACAGGACAAATCTCGAAAAGCCCCAGGGCAAGTGGGAGGAGAACATACTACAGTACAGTTAGCTCTCCATTTTTGTGGGGGTTAGGGCACAGGACCCTCATAAAAGTAGAAAAACTGTGAATATCATAAATCCCCGAACTGTATTTAAGACACACAGAAAAGTACTTCTACTGGTGGGGTGTCTGTCCATGTGTGTGTTTCCTTGCTCAATCTCTCACTTGTATGGGTGGAAGGGAGAAAGGGGATGAAATGGGGGAATGGGAGAAAGGGAACACCTGTCCCGTCCCCTTTCTGCCCCATGAGTGAGTGAATGTGCATGCCCTCCCACCTCATGTCCCCCTCTCTTCTTCCCTCCCACTAGTGTAAGTGAACATGTGAATATGCTCACCTCTTATCCCATCCCCTTCCCCTCAGTAATCAAATCCAGTAATCAAATTCATCAAATCCATGAATGTTTAACCTGCAAATGTGGAGGGCCAGTGATACCCCCCACACCACATCACTTGTCCCTTCCTCATGATTCCAGTTGTATGTGTTAACAACTAAGTGAATAACACTATTTCTTCATAAAATCTAGAGCTCAAAAAAAAAAATATTTTCTTGACAAAACTTCCAAACTTCCCTATGTAACCTGGCCATATATCGAGCTAATGGCGGATTTGGGGAGCCATTAGTATAGAAAAGTAACTTTTTAAAGATCTGATAACATTTGCCATACTGAACTTTTTAAGAAAGATATGTGTCCAACAGATCAAAAGAAAGCAACTCCAGTAATGGACATAAAGTTGTTCCCACAGTGTCAGAAGCTCCTTGTCTATAGTAAATTAATATATCAATGAAAGGGCCACGCCAAACTTTCTAACTGTGCTTTTAGTACATGCAAAGATCATCAGTGGAGACAGATTACATTCCTCCCAAAAGATGGGAGCCATCAAGGCAAAATTCAAGCCCTTAGAACTAAGAAATATTACCAAGTTCTCTGTAATGGAGAAACAAATTGATTTGTACCAGAGGTAAAGGTGTTTGTTTGTTTTTTTTCCTAAGGGAAAGACATTTTCATTCTAATTTTCTCCTCAACCACTCCCCTCCCTCTGTCAAGCAGTTCTGCTTCAACATATCCTCCAATATTTCACAGAAGTAAATCAGGACACATATGACCAAGCAACATGACAGGGTGCTCAAGATGGCAAAAGTTATTAATGAGGAAAATTAGACAGGATAGTAAATGCTGCAGCAATTTGCTTTTGGCTGTGCATACTGGGAAGGGAAAGATGTTTGCACCAACTAAAGTAAGTTGAGGATAAAGGGAGGAAAGTAGGAGGAAGAGAGAGAAACTGAGACATTTTCAAAGTAGCTGAAAAATAGGATGATGGAGGATTAACTAAGACTATCCCTACCACACTTAGGCCCTTTCTGCATGACAACGTTGTCCTGCTTCTGCCACAGGATGGCAGCAGTCGGCTGGTCATATTTCTGCATGACATTGTCTCCATCCTTCTGCCATCCTGTCATGGCGTGTCACACTCGTGTGGCATTTGCAAAACAGAAAAAAATCCATTTTGCACTGCCAATCGCACAGTGCTCCTGGACTTACTATTTTGTGGAAGCCACAGAAGCATGATTGTGATGCCCGGCAAATGCCCAGCTGCACTGCAGAAGGAAGAGGCAGAGCAATTGCACTGCCTTCCATAGGGAGCAAACAGGTGTGGAGGGGAGCATTGCTGACACGCCCCCTTCCAGACCTGAATTGCAGCGCAACGATGCAAAGAGCGATGTCAGGTGGAAATAGCCTGAGAGAATTGGAGGATATGTTTGAAGAGAACAAGGATCTGTGAAGAAACCTACAACCCAGACATCTAACCAATATGTACAAAAAGGGAGATTTTTATAGCATAATTCCTTTCAGAGAAATGTGAATCGCCAAATATATTCTTTAAAATATTTTTAAATCCATTATTCCTCCTCTCTTTTTTTTCTGGAGGGGAATATTGAGAAACAAGACTCCTCTTCTGCACCCCAATATGATATAGTCTAGAATTTATTTCTTTATTTTGACTTGAGATAGAATTATATTCTGTCAAAGGACTGCTTCATTCTGCATAATGGATAGAACATCACTCACAGTCATTTTAGATACTCAAGAGAAGAGAGCAGAAAGGAAGGGCATTTGACATTCTTTCCTTCTTTGGTTTCCTTATTAGCTTTGGACAAGCAAGGGAGTAGGGTGTTGTGTTATACCTGGGAGGACACACACTTTCCCAAAGATTGGCAAAGATATCAAAATGTGAGAACAGAATGCACACATCACTTGTTTCCTTACGCATTGCTTCTCTGCAGTGTTTGAATAGGTTTTAAATCCCTCCATAGACAGAAAATTTGATCTTTTTAAAACAAATACTCCTTAAAAAATGATAGAAAATAAGGCTCTGTTGTGTAGCTTGAATGTGTGCCCTTTGTTTTTGCTGACTGTATGAGGATGCTTCCAGTGTATACCTTCTCCAGATGGATTTTGGGTACATAAATAATTTGGAGGCATCTTGTATTAATATGAATAATCTGTCACAGTAATGGTTCCTTTTCTGGCTTCCCTAGACAAAAGTGGTAAGCGCTTCTGGGCACTTTTCTTACACTTTCAGTTGTAAGCAGAGCTGCCTTTGATTGCAGCATGTGAGAATTGCATCCCTAACTCCAGGCTCCAGAGATGTGCTCCATTTCCCTGTCAAACCAAATGACCTCTTCAACAGGCTCATCCAAATGCCTCAAGGGCTTCATTCTTCTCATGCCACCTTCTCACTGTAATGCAATTGCATTAACATAATAAGGTAATGTGCAATCTTACATCAAATAGCAAACTGACAGAGCTATAGTTGAAAAAGGGGAATAGGAGAAGGCCTCAAAAATGGCTACATGCAAACTTCTTCCAGCGTCCAAGGAATCATTCCCATCCTCTCTGTCTCTCTCTTCCACACTCTGCTGTTTCTTCCTACATGCTAATTTTAGAGTTGTTAGTTTCTCTGTGAATACTCCATTTCTTTCTTCATTACTGAAGGCAATGTTGATGATTATGGCCCTTTCTGCCTGGCATTTGCCATGCAAAAGGGCGCCTGGCGCGTCGCGTGATTGTGAGGAGCGATCTGCACGATGCACTCATAATTGCGTGATGCTCCAGGGGCCGGCAGGTGCCAATCACGCGCCTTTTCATTTTCGGCTGGAAGCCAAAAATGGTACACAATCACACATTGCTCCCAGGCCCCGCGTGCACTTACCTCGTGTGCGGAGCCTCCAGAGCTGCGCCAGTCGTGCTTCCTGCCCTAGTGCAGCCTGGGAAACTCCCAGGCTGCACTACAGAAGGAAGAGGCAGGGCTCTCGCACAAGCAGGCAGTTCGTGCAAAACTGAAGCAGCAGGGATGCAAGAGCCTCTTGCCGAAGGCTGCTTGCGCGATCCCCACACACCAGCGCTAGAAAAAGGTAAGGTGTAGAAAGGGCCTATGTTTTCTGGATACCTTTCCAAAGACCAACAGCATCAGCATGCTGCACAATCATCAGACCTTTTTGTTGTCCTTCATGAATTGTCAAGTTATATGACAAAAACAGTGCCATTCAACTATTTTTCTTTCACAGTTGTGGAACCCTGTTGTATGAAATACAGACTACAAGGTACTGGGTTCAACTTTCTCTGCCAAAATATAGTAGATGACTTTGAACAAGTTGTCCTATATTAGCCTGTTCCAACCCACAAAGATGCTGTGAAACAGGTGTATACCTTACCAAAAGCTTCCATACTGGCAAAGAGCTATTGTTACTAATGAAGATGTCTCTTTCCAGCACCTTAGATCTTATCTGTCTGGGCAATGTATTTATGAACAAGGTTATCTAGCATTAAAATCCCTTAACATTATTATTCTTTAATTTTATTTGTTATTTATTTGGAGTTTGTAATTATTTATTTATTGTTTTGTTGTTGCTGCTTTGAAGTTTTCATGGTGTGCTTTAATAACTGCTGCTTAATGTTTTAGTGTTGTAACATCCTATCAAATCAGTGTGGTGTAGTGGCTTGAGTGTTTGACTATGGCCCTTTCTGCACCAGGTAATTAGAACGGGGCAGTGCGTCCTCTCACGGAGATCGTCTGCACCTTGGAGCGGACTAGGAGCGGACTACTTACCTGAGATCTGCACCTCAGTCGACTCCAAAATGACCTCAAGTGGTCCTCCAGCATGTTTTCTAAAGACCGCAAAAAACAGGACTTTATTTTCCTGGAACGCGCCATTGCATTCCCGCTCCCTTGTGCAGATTCGCAAGCTCGCACCAATGCAAGCCTGCGATCTGCAGAGGGTGGGCTTTAGGTGTGGTGAGCTTCAGCAGTTGGTTGGGACCCATGACCAACCGGAAGCCGCCATTTTGGAAGCCGGAACCACCATTTTGGAAGCTGGAAGCCGCCATTTTGGAAGCCAGAGCAGTGCGGATCTACAGACCTCGCACTGCTCCGATTCACCCTGGACCAAGGAGGAGCCCTGCAGAAGGGCTTCAGGGACAGTCCGTGTTGCTTCGGACCCCAGAAGAAGCGGTAGGTAACGGCACGGAGCGATTCCCTCGCTTCGTGGGGAAAGGGCCTATGACTCTGGAAACCAGGATTTGAATTCCTGCTCCGTCATGAAAACCCACTGGTGATCTTAGGCAATTCACATTCCCTCAACCTCAAAGAAAACAAAGGCAACCCCCCTCTGAACAAATGTTGCTAAGAAAACCCTGTGATACATTTGCCTTAGGATCGCCTAACTTCAGAAACAACCTGAAGGCACACAACAACATCAACAATGGTCCTATCTCATCTTAGAACTGAAGCAGGGCCAGGCCCAGTTATTATCTATGTGGTGGATCAGTAAAGAATGTCAAGTGCAATAGGCTGTATTTCAGAGGAAGACAATGGTAAATCACCTGTGAGTATTCCTTGCCTTAGGAAACCCCATGAAATTCATAAAACCATCATAAATGAACAAGCAACTTGAAAGCATGTGTGCACATGCATGCACCCATGAGTATGCTCTCTTTCACACACAGAGGATGCTTTGAGTGACTAAAAAAAGAGAATATAAAAGCTATGTTAAAATATTCTTGAACATATTCATTTGCAGAGGAGATAGCTTACTTCTCATAAGTGGTGTTACCTGTACAAGGAAGAAGTGAAGTGTCCTCAGAATTGTCCATCAGGCAAAGTCTGTCAGGCAAAACCCAAACATGTTTGCTTTGGGCATGCATCTTCCAAACCTGCATGTCTCAAGAAAAATGAAAATGAACTTAAGAAAGACTGTTGGAGAAAAAGTATGCACAAATCTATAAATCTGTAAAAATAGTCGTCAATCCAGGATTCCCCTCACCAGATTTTCCTAATACTTGAGAATTAGAGCTAAAGTTCCCAGATCAAGATTATTTCAGACACTGAAACTTCAGAACCAAAACCTAAGACTTAGTGATGACCCCTTGTAATGTCTCAGGATGCAGGTTCTAGGTTTCAAGATCTGGGGTCATCAGCACATGGTTAGGTGACAGAAAGAAATGCTTAGATACTGTTTAGTTTTGAAGCATTCCTTTGAATTGTCAAATGCTGGAGGCAAACTAAAAGACAGTGCCATAACCAATAGTATGCCAAATTATCAGGAAGTTTGATTATAGCTGCAAATATGTCCATTTTTGGAATGTTATGAAACCACTACCCACCATCCATTCTTTTCAGATTTTTTTTCCCAAACAGATCAATAGACATTGCTCTACTGATCTGAAAATGGTGGGAGGAAGGAAGAAGGAAAGCATATCTATTGTCAAGGCAACCCCAATTCCAAATTCAAATGTGAGTTTGAAACAATGATTGTGTTGCCACGGTAATGGAGATATTTCTCCACTCTCCCTTCCGAAAGCTTGTACCTTGCACCCATGGGCTTAAGTGTACAAAAAGTGTACAAAAAATTATGTAAAAACAAATAGTTACTATTTGTGAAAGGCAATCCTGACTATATTAGATCAGCGCTAATGATCATTGTTATGCCATTTCAAAGTTCTGAGGGCCCTCACACCAGACAACAATAGTCTTGAAAGGCAGTCAAGAAATTTATTCAATTAGAAATAGCCACAAAATAGTGTTGAGAAAATAATATTCTATGATGGGCCTTTGAGGTTATCCATAAAAGTAATTCTCGAAATGTTGACAGTTCATTCCATGATTAAGTCTTTGCAATGAATATTGCATGTGTGTCCACATATATAATATTTGCTCCTGCCTGAACACATATAATGAGGCATCCTGAAAGGGAATCTGTAAGCATTCCTCGTGTCACTAAAATAAACATATAAATAAAAAAAAAATAGATGATTTAATAAAAGAATGTTCAAAAAGTGGTGATGGTGAATCAGAATGAACATTCTAAGCAAGTCATTTAAAGTAAAGTAAATAGGACCCATGGCTGCTTGATATGCACTTTTTAAAGGTTCTGGCTAAATTGCTATTTAAAGACTCTTTGCCAAGCTACATTGCAGTACTTTTTTATTTTATTTCTTTTAAAAAATACCATATTTCAATACACAATTCCCATGCAACTATCACAAACTTTCCTGGCCTTGCTTTCTCACCACTACTAATTATAGAGATATTTATGTACCAATAGAACACCTCGTCTGAGGCTGAGGTCAGTTCATTAATGGATAACGTCAGTGTTCCTGGGTTTCAATGATGGCATTTGCCTTTTGTAGCAAAGGTAACTGAAGACTCTTTAAGGCAAAATTACTCATTGGTCAAAATCCCTCTCTTATTTCCATTATGTGCAAAAGTTCAGCTCATCAGTGTTATGGCAATATCTATCAAAAATATAAAACACTGCAAAGACAAGTTTCACTGTTCCTAGATAATGTTCAGCTGGGATTTCCTGCCATAGCCAAGTGGACTGTAGCTCTACACTCATCTTATTTTTTACTCAGGGGATGAAAACACTAGCAAACTTGAGATTGGATTGGATCTAGGCCCACATTCAATGTCTATAGACACACAAAACTCACAAAAAGAAGAGTTGAAGACAAGGAACCTCAACATTCTTCTGTGGATAGAATTAAAATCACAACCATGAAATAATTCCTGGCTTATTCTTATGGGAATTCTAATGGGCTGCAGGAAATTGCCTGCAGTGTTCTCCACAGCCAAGGGAAGATCTCCATCTGCTCCGGAGACCCTTCCTCAGCTATGTACCTGCTACTGGCAAGGAGAGATCACAGAGGTTTACAAGCCAAACACGATCATCAGTTGCAAATGGCAACCAGCAGTTCCCAGCCAATGGGAACCCTCCTGGCTTCTGAAGAGCTTCTTTGCAGCCCAAGCCTGTGACTAGGGCAACTAGTACTATTGCTTCAGATCATGATATAAATGTATATGTCAGGAGATTCATTAATATGACTAAAAACAAGTCTTAATCTTACAGCTTCACACATTAGGCTTCTCCCATGAGCCATATGATTGTTTGAACCATTTGATAGTTTGGATATATCTGGAATTTTCAGAGAATGAAGGTATTTGATCACATAGTGTGAAGATCAGTAATGTGTGTCTTCTATGTCCTTCCCTCACACAGAGTTTCAGAAAGTTACTGGTTTGGCCTATAGCACCCAGAACACTCCAGGCAATTTGACCATTGGGATATTCTAGGAGTTGTATTCCCAGAAAGTTATTTTTTGAAGCTCTGGACTTACCTCTTTAAACAGTTCTTAAACTAGATCCCATCTGTTGCTCCTTTTACTACCCTGATACACAAAGAAAAAAAAAAAGGTCTCTGTCACACCACTTTCTTCTCTGCAGGTCTGTTTCTCTCTTGCATTAGTCTGCCTAAATCTTAAGACATGTTCCCATAATAAGATGCAGAAGGTTCAACCAGCTGCCATTGTCATAAAGCATTCACTGTAATTTTTTTTTCCTGCTGAAATTTGGCACTGAATGACACAATACAATTAATAAGAATGAATGTGCAG
This sequence comes from Cyclura pinguis, assembly GCA_030412105.1. Classification (NCBI taxonomy): domain Eukaryota; kingdom Metazoa; phylum Chordata; class Lepidosauria; order Squamata; family Iguanidae; genus Cyclura; species Cyclura pinguis. The sequence continues at coordinate 118,434,783 of CM059601.1, read as the reverse complement.
AATGGCATTTGTGGGTTTTTGTTTCTCTCCCTCTCTCTCTTTTATTAAACCAAGGTCAATTTTTACTGCCAATGTCACTTATTTTTGCTACATAGCCTGTTAGCATTCTGCTTTCATCAAAGTGCTAGCATTAAAAAGGCAGGTTTGTTTGTATCACTTTAGAAAATAGAAGACATTATCATCAGACTGTCACCATAATTCAGCTCAACAGAATAATAACTTGCAAGTTTCATCAGTAACGTTCTGAACAGTCTAAATAAATACTGAGGACAGCAATGTGCTCTTGTTGGGTGGCAGAATGGATACTGAATGATATCCTCATACTTTTGCTTCCATTAACATTGTGGTCATTGAAAAACTTTGTTCAGTCCCTCAAAAACTAGATGAAGGGGAAATATTTTGGTATGATACACATCAACATATAATTGTTCTATAAATGGAGATGGGTAGTTTCCAGAGATACAGTAGTCCTACTGTTGGAAAATGTGAATTAATACTGGATGACTCAAGACTAGTAATCAAATTGGCAAAGCAGAAGGGGAATAATACTGAGTTTTGCTCCCATCCCTACCTCACACAGCTTAGCAGAGAAAAGAAATAAGGCTTATTTTATTTTTTTTTGTAAAACATACAAAACTCATTCATTATGCAATATATGGTCTAATGGCAAGAGAAAGAAAAAGAGAGAGAGAACAAAGAAGAAAATGACTGCAGACTAGAGTGATGCAAGAAGAGAGTAGATGTGGAAAAAGAAACAGTGAATTATCACATAAATACAGGCATACTAAAATTGCTAAGTCTAACACTGAAATACCCCAATACCTAATGTATTCCTACACTTCCCTCGCCCCATCTCATATATTCTATTTCTTCTGAGGGAGTAAAGTTTGATAAATTTTGTCTTATCGTGAAACTATTTTAAGTTCAGGAAGACCTAACATTCCCATGTCTACAGCAACTCAGCCAGCTTCCAAACAAACATTGTAGAATTCCCCTCATAATCCCTAGAGGATTTAGGAGATGCTATTGGCTATTTGGGGACTTTTTTTTTTTTGCAAAAAATATGTAGTAAGAGACCAAAAACAGTACTTTGAGGCTGGATGTGGCCCATGGGCGAATCTCCCCACAGAGGACATCCTTGTTTCTTTGACTGAGCTGTTACTCTGACTTTTGGGGGTCCCTGGGGGACACCTGGATTTGCTTCAAAAAATACGAAGGTTTGGGAAATTAGCAGAGCACTGCTTAGTGAAACAGAGGGCAGGGCAACACAGCGAGATCTTTTATCCTATGTCTATGGGGTCAGACTGCATGACAGAGAGAGAAGTTAAGTGTCCATTTAAAAAGTATTTTATTTAGCAAAATTGGCAAAATTTCCTCACATTCATACAGAACAGTCACTCACACAAGCACACAAGGACTACTGAGTTTGAAAGTCGTAAAAGCGCAAAAAGTTAAGAGAAAGAAAGAGATTATATTGCACTTGATCTTGAAGACTGCAGTTAAGGAAGAAACAAAGATAGATCAGCAGACAAAGAAAAAGACTGACGGGAGCCTCAAAACTAGCAGACGCTAATCAAAGGTGCAAATTTTCCCGAGGAAGACAGTGAGCGAGCGACCGAGTAAGTGCCAGAAAGGGAACTCAGTTTTAGTACACAACATGCACAGGGAGGGGCAGACCCTTTCCTGGGAAGGGACAGAAACTGAGTTATGTAAATAGACCTCAGCTTTGTAGTTCCCGCAATTGTGATCGTTAACTTCATCCAGGAGACACTTAGTCTGTCAAGGGTTCAAAGTTGTGGCCAGCCCATTTAATATGTACTTGCATGCCTTTCTGAAGTTTTCCTTGAATACGTGACTGAGGTTTATTTGGGCAGACCTACACCAGGGTTTAGCCTATGTTCAGCCTTTAGACCTGGATATTTATGTTTCTGCCCAGTGAGCCTCTGGGTCAATAAATATAAATAATTCTCTTCCCTGAGATGGGGTCTGTCAACAGGTAACAAATATCTCACTCTTGCTGTCAGCAGATAGTGAATATCTTCTTTTCACTAATAGCATGGGTTACAGAGTCCTTTGAAAAGTTAGTGTGAGTGACTTTGTGTTGGCTTCATAATTATCAAGCCAGTGTAATGAAATAGTTAGTGTGGATACTCAAAGTCAGGAGGCATGGAGCTGAATATCTGATTAGTTAAGAGATTATAAGGGACTATGGAGCACCAGTCATTCTGTTAGTCTAATTTACCTTCCTAAGGTTGTGAAAGTCAAATGGAATAAAATCCTGTTTAGTATTCCTGAAAAGTGGTGAAGCAGCAAATGGAGCCTGAGATTAGGCACATTTTGGTGAATGCCTCAGCTCTGTCATTTCCTTACTCTGTGGTGTTGGGTTAGCAATAGTTCCTTAGCCTGTGTGTGTGTGAGTACATCAATAATCAATAATATGCAGATAGACATAGGCCATTTCTGCACGAGGCAAGGGAACCGCTCCGTGCCATTACTCACCAGATCTTCTGGCTCCTCGGTCTGGTTCAGGGTTAATCGGACCAGCGCGTGGTCCAGATACGCACTGCTCCGGCTTCCAAAATGGCGGCTTCCGGTTAGTCGTGGGTCCCGGCCAACCGCTGAAGCTCGCCATGCCTGAAGTCCGCCCCGCAGATCGCAGGCTCACATTGGTGCGAGCCTGCGAATCTGCAAAAGGGAACAGGCACACAGTGGCACACTCTGGCACTTTGAAAGACCTAATTTTTCCAGTCTTTCAAAAACATGCTGGAGGACCACGTGGGGTCGTTTCGGAGCGGACTGAGGTGCGGATCTCCTGTAAGTAGTCCAAACTCAGTCCACTCCAAGGTGCAGATGTCCTCCATGGAGGACGCACTGCACTGTTTTAATTACCCCATGCGGAAATGGCCATAGAATCATAGAAAAGAGTTGGAAGAGACCACAACAGCCGTTGAGTCCAACTGCCTGCCATGCATGAACAAACATTCAAAGCACCCACAGGATATGCCTCTGTTTAAATACCTCCAAAGAGGGTGACTCCAGCACACTCTGAGGCAGCACATTTCCTTGTCAAACGGCTCTTGCTGTTAGGAAGTTCTATCTGATATTTTGGTGAAATCTCATTTCATTTAATTTGCATCTATCATTCTGTGTCCTTGTCTTTGGTGCAGAAGAACACAATTTTGCTCCATTTTAAGATGCTGATTTTGTTATAAGAACTCCAAGATAATGTAAGTGAGGTGCTTCAGAGATTGAACAATGCAAAAAACATCATTTTGTTGTCATTGTTTGTCCAAAGAATACCCATCTTTTGGGGTCTCAAAGCTATGAATGAGTCAAGCCTAGAATCTGGATCAAGGGCCTATGAAAATCAATTTAGCCTTATATTAGGTATGAAGTTTAGGATTTTTTTTCTCCCTTAAACTTTATTTAGAAAGTACAATTCTTAAAAGAATATTTCTTCAAACTTAATGGGGAAAATACATTTTTTTTCCCTTAAGATTGAGGGAAGGAAAAGAAGAAAGAGTTCTTAGTGGTAGACTCTGTGGTAGCTGAATGACTCCCCTCTGGATTTCACAAAAGTCTCATTTATTATGTCCAAGCACAGTGCTTCCACAGTGCTCATCTGCCACAGAACTAATTTTGCATGTCAACCAGTATGTGGCAGGGATGCTTGGAAGTTTTGTCCAGATAAAATCTGCACCTCTTGTGCTAATGTGCAGATCAGAATGCAGTCATTGAGATTTCACACTGCTCTGAATTTTCTAATGCATATCATAGCTCAAAGAAACAACCCCAAAATACATATAGAGATGTGTGCTTGGGATAAAATATATTTTTAAAAAAATTCAGAACAATTTAAAAATAAATCAGAGCTTTGAAATGCTACTTTTATTCAAGGAATCACTTAGCCAGTTGCTACGTTGGCTGAAGGATTCTGCAAACTGTAGTCTAAAAGCCCCTTTCCTTAGCTCTCTTGCAATATCTAAAGAGATGCTCAGGATCTAGGCACCAAGGTGATGACCATCACCGGCCATTTGCTCCCAGCAGCTAGTAAACAGAGGTATATTGGCTTTGAGTGTAGATACTTTGTTTAGTCCTAATTTCTTCCACAAATTGCTTTGTTTTTGCAGTTATGAAAGCTAAGGGCCCATCACTTTTCTTCTCTTCCATATGAGTTGTATACATTGTATGAATTACTTTGCACTTTCTTTTAATAATGCACCTGTTGTCCATCTATTTTATTGTTGACCTATAGAATTTTCTGGGGTGTGTGTGGAGAATTACTGCTGCTCTTTTTTTGCACAACCTTCATAATTCTAGAGTTCTGTCATCCCTCTTCGTCAATTTCCCCTGTTTCAAAATTAAAAATGCCCCAAACTCAAACTGCTGAGAATGTCACTTAGCCATCCTCCTTGGAAAGTACCAAGAAATCTGACTATTAGCACTGGCACTTTCTGATCTGAGGCACAATGACACGTTCTGCCTCAGGCCCACTTCTAGCATTATCTCTGACATTGGTCTCTGATCATATGCATGCAGAAAAGGTGATCTTACTGTTCCCTTTGATTCCTCTGCCACTGAAACTGACTTTACCTGGTCATTTTGCTTATGACTGGATTACGTCTATGTCTACAGTTTGATTTTTCACCAGTCAAAGAAAAATGTAAAAAGAAAAAAAAAGCCTGCCTTCAAAAATAGTTACCCCTACCCCAACAGATGGATTCTGAGGTGTAAAGAGTACAATGCTGAACAATGACATGCCCAGCCCCTCCTGGCAGTGAGGAATGGTGCTACAAGCATCAGGATTACATTTTTCTCAAAAGTTTTATATTTGATGGGGTATATTTGTTCTGGTTTCTGTACAAATATTTTGCAAGTTTTGACTATCGTTCTTCAGTAGCAGTGAAAGCCTTTCAATTTCAGTCATAGCTGGAATCACTAACTATATGACATGCAAAATTTGGCAGAATTTGACAGTTAATAAAAAGTGAAGGCAACAAATAGCAGTCACTAGTATTTGACAGTTATTTGACACACAGTACTTGATAGTTGCATTTGTTGCGGTTGTGTTCCTTCAAGTCATTTCCAATTTATGGCAATGGGAAGGTGACTTTATTATGGGTTTTTCTGCGGCTGAGACTGTGTGTCATGCCCAGGGTCACTCAGTGGGTTTCTATGGCAGAGCAGGGAATCAAACCCCCATCTCCAGGGTTGCAATCCAATGCTCACACCACTACACTATGCTGGTAGTCTTAGCATTTAGTAAATCTTACATTATCTCACGGCATTAAGTTGGAAAAAAAAATCCCTGAGTTCATGAAAGTAAAAAAAAAATGACAGGATTTCAAATTCTAATGTCAGAGTTTGAAATAAAAACCCTATTTTCTGACAATTCTGATTGGGGAAACAGTCTAAATGATGAAGTCAAAGTATGTTAAAAACTGTTGCCATAATCTTAGTACTTAGACAATTATTCCCATCATCCCCAGATAGCAAGGAAAATTATGAAGGATAATGGGAGTGGTAGTCCTGTAAAATGCAGAGACCTAAGTTTTCAAACAAAAGGTCAATATTGTTGCAGAAATGAGAATGAAAAGAGAATAAAATGTTCAGTCTGGACAATGTTATGTGAAATAAGGTAATTATGACTTTTCTGATCAAGCTGAAGAATAATCCACATAATTGGCTCTTTTATGCCTACAAGTGAGACCTGTACCTTTCTCCTAATGCTCCCTCAACAAATCTTGACTTTTCTGATCTAACAGGCTTTGATATTCTTAAAAGTATGACTGAATATTTAATATCATCAGAGTTATTGTACTACAAGAACACGAAGCTTCTTCCTCTATATCATGTGGGGTTTGGAGTAAGGGCGGGGGGAGGGGGTTAACCATCCTTTAGATTGTTAGACCAGAAAAATCATGATTGACTTGTTTCCTTCATGAATGCTGCATTTCTATAAGAAGCATTAAAATTTCCGTCATGCCTTTGCTTTCACAAACCTCATTGAGATGCTCTCTTGGGAGTGGGGAGGTGTTACTTTCCCTTTGCATATCTTTAGAGAGGTACCTTTCTGGCAACCCACAAGTAGAATTCCAAGGCCTTGAAAGCAGCTGTTTCATTTGATGAGTGTTGTGCAAATGTCTACTTCAGGAAAGGCAATACAATACAAGATCAGTCCTCTACCCTTTGGAATAATGGAAGAGGTGGAACAAAGGTCCCAGTATCTAAGCTGCAAAGCTGGAGGAGGGTGGGGTATAATGAACTGAGCTCCGTTTTGAAAGCTTTTCACAGAAGCCAGATTAATACCAATGGAAAGGGAAACATGCCATACTTGCCACTATTGGGATGCAAACAGAATATGGAAGAATGGAAAGAAACAGTTGATGATACAATTCTTTACATGCAGAAATCTCTCTTATGAACTCAGGGGCATTGATGACTGAAATTATTTTGCTCCAGTTGAAGATTTACTGAAAAACATAGCATTGGAACCAAACATGGCAGCAACTCAAAGTATATATATATATCTCTCTCCTCCTCCTGTTGTGGTTGTTTTATTTTTCCCACTCATCCTCATATTCATATAGCAGACTAGGCTCAAATATGGTGACTAGCCTAAAATAAACAATGAGTTCTATGACAAAAGGGGGATTTGGATCCATGTTTCTCTGGTTGAAAGCCAGCCCTCTAACAGAGAGTGACTCCAATTCACTGCATCAGGCTGCCTCTATTTCCTGCAATAAGTAGGCCTTCTACTATACAGGACAATATCCTTGGTGTAGAAGTTTTCTGTTAAAGTGTTAAAGAAAGATGTAGATAATGCAGCATATATACAGTACCTGTCAATGAGATACTACCGGGGCAACATTTTCAAGCCATTTCCAAGTAAGCTTCGACCAGTTTCAAACCCCAGATTTTAAGCACATTTGAGTCTTTTCCCAGGACACAAAAATTCAAGATTTTTGACAGAAAAGGTAGACTTGTGACTTTTCTGAGGGCCTTTTTTGCTCTGCTTTATACCAGAGTTTCAGACAAGTATGTTTGGAATTAAGTTTGGATAGTGTCTTATGAGAAGTACTTCCTATGCTCGTCTTTTCAGATCTAAGTATAATTATTGCAGTGGGGCTTCTCCCCTGGCAAATTGATATAATATTCACCTGTAAGCTGTAAGAGCCTTGAAAAAGAACATTGTTATTTCATGGTGTACAAAATTACATGGTATACGTAACTATGCCTTATTTTCCCCAAATTCTACAACTGTACTTCATACCTACTGACAGTAATATAGTTACTGATCTTTCAACTTTCTAGGTCTTTTATGTCAGTGAGACAGTGTAGGTACTTGGGTTTTAATATATTAGTATTTAAAGAAACTGTGAAATGTGCTCAACCCTATCCACCCAGATAGTTCCAGCACCTTGGATAGCTCCCTTTGAGTCTGAACTAAAATGAATAGTAAAGCCCCATTTATCAGCCACCAGTTCTTTTGGGTAGGGTGCCATGTGCAAGATGGCAGACCAAGGAGCAGAACCTGCAAAATCTGGTAATTTGTGGACTCTTAAAGGAATTAGAGTTAATAGCTAACAGTAGCAAAGCACCCACCCACCCACAATGTTCAGTGTGAATGTAATAATGCAGTGTAGTTGGTAGGATGTTAGACTGGGACTTAGGACAACCAGATTCTAATCCCCAGTGACCTCTAGAACTCATGGGTGACCTTGGGCCAATCCCTTTCTTACTTAGACTAGTCTACTTTAAGGGGTTATTGCAGTATGGACCTGATCTGTGTATACTGTTTGAGCTCCTTTGAAGAATGGTAGAATGTTAACACAACAATATTGGGAATAGAGCAATGTGAACGACATCTATTCAAAATTTTCTGTCCTACTTTAGGGCAGAAAACTTATGGGTAATATTTCACTGAATTTCACCAGAAGAGAAGAAACTTTCAGCTTCACACAGGTAAGGCTCACTATTACATGAGGCAATGTGATACAACATGTAGCCCATTATGAATAATAGCACGTATATAATACACAGCTATTGGAAAAAGTCTTTCCCAGTTGCTGAGAATTTCATTTCAATTCCAATTGTGATATGAATTCACCAACATTTCTGTTTTTCCCCCAAACTGAAATTTAAATGATTGTGACCTGGGAGAAATTGAAAGTGACAGAACTGTCCATCAAGGTCCACATGTTAGTGAATCTATATCACAATTTGAACTGAAATGAAATTCTCACCCATCTTGAGCTCCTTTTCCAGCATTCTCAGAAAAGAAAATAATTATTCTACACTGATGTATTACTTTCTGTACAGCAAAAAAAATGTTGTTTCCTATGTAGAAAACACTGTAGCTGAGCACTTAACTTTTCACAAAATTTGCATTTTTTTTTTGTTCTTGTTTTTGCACAGAAATAAAAATATTAACAGGAATGTCCTTTACTGCATAAAAAAATAATGGTTCTGGCACAGAAAATCCTGGCTGGAATTCATTGGAGACTTAACATCTTCATAAGTAGACTCATGTCTATAGGAAATAGAACTGAGCACTTTTGCAATGCCCTTATTCAGCAAGGGATGAATAAGTGACTAATGTCAATTGAGACGAATGCACACCAAGCATTGGTCCCCATATAACCAATGGCTATGGACTGCCAATCCACATGGGTAGCACATGATGTCCATTGGAACAGTCTTACCAGTGCCCTGATATACATCTTCACAAATCAATAGGAAGGTTCCTATTAGAAGGTAACTCTCTTATATAGCAAAGTATGCAAAATGTTATGCAACATAGATGATAGAGAATTCTGGCCCTTGCTTTCTGTGCAAAAATACCATGTGCAAATTTGGCACAGAATAAGTCCCAAACTGTGACGATTCTTCTCAGTCCAGAATTCACCTCATCAGGGTTACCCTACACTTGAGAAACATATTTTTGACTACTTTCCAAATATTTCCAAATATTCTTTCAATCTGTGCCTGAGAGGCTACTCATCTTTAGCATTTACGGGGTGGAGAAATAAATCATGGTGCTCTCTGTGCTAGGAGTAACTGTATGTATTGAGTTTAGCCACTGTAAATGGAACAGGATTTAATTTCCCTTTGCTTTTTGAAGAATTGACCAAAATTAGCAAAACAGATCAGAATATAAATGAACCTGAGACAAGAAATTATTTTTTTTTAATTCAGTAGAAAGTGAAACTGACAGATTTCCTCATCCTTACGACACTCGTTTATTCCCTCTGGCATATGAGTGTCCCAGACATGCAGTGCTGATGCGCTGGAATGAAAAGATGTCCATGAGGTGGAGCGGAGGAGGACTTGCATTCTTCTCTAGCATTAAGGCCTAAAGTGGGAAGAGACTGACAATTCAAAGGAAAATCATTCAGCTCACTGCTAGATGAGGTTGTAAGAAAAGAAAATAGATGTGTGTGAATCATTTTATGGTATATGCCCCATGGGAGTGATTTGTATGCTAATTAAAAACCAAGTAGACGTTCATGCTCCAGTAAACATGTTTTAAACAACTGAGATGCATATAAGCAAAAGTATCTTAGTTTGCTAACTATGAACAATTTAAATCAATTCAGCTTAAAGTAGGTTCTTCACTAGTGTTTTGCTCACTCTCAAATAATGTTGCTGGTATGGATGCAGAACAAAAGGATCAGAAGTCAATAGAAGATTCTAGATACTGTTTACTAAATGTAGAGAAGATTATTTGCATTTTTACACAAGACCTTCATACCATGTTTTCTTGCTTTTTAAGTTGTTCATGGAAGTAATGCTCCCATAAGTATTTAGCATAGGAAAAATCAGACAGGTAGATGTTATTTGGAATAGTCTGAGCGCTCGACTACAACCCTGGACACCAGGGCAAGATTGTCTGCTCAGCCATGAAAACCCACTGGTGACTGTGGGTGTGTCACACACTCTCAACCCCAGAAAACCCCATGATAGGTCCACCTTAGGGTTGCCATACCTTGGAAACAACTTGAAGGCACACAACAATGAGCAAGATACTAGTTAGAATATTCAAAAAAGTTGAGTAATAATTAGGGTTGAACCTATCTCTGTTCATTTATATTGCTTTCCTCCTTGAGGAAAAGAGGAGGAAAGGAAAGGACTGGCTTCTCTCTCTGGGGTGATTTTAATGAACTTATTTATGTTGTTTTGGTCCCATTCCTCTTGAAACCATTTTACTCTTCCCCCCACCCTTCACCTTCGCAATCTTCAGTCTCATTTTTCACATGCTGACATTTAATCTTATTGGCTATTGCTTTTCCTTTCCTTTTCTTTTTTTCTTTATAGTAGAGAAAAGACCTTAAAAGGGGGCATCTGAACATGGAATTTGTGAGATTATAATAGAATGAGAGGAGGAAGCCCTTAGTGGCTAGGTCTGCCAATTTTCTCCTTGGCTTGAAATGGTCTACGTTTCATTGTTCTCATCCTTGCAGTTCACTACATCAATTTTATTTGGGGGTGGAGTATTTCTCCTATGCACTGGGCTCTCTTAGCCATATTGTTGCCATGCAAAGTGTGGACAAATGTTGGATAGGGCCAGGTCACAAAGTTGGCATCCTATGAAAATCCTACACAGCTCTCTCCCAAATTTTGATTGGGTTGTTTAGACGTTATCCCAGCTGTATGGTCACAGTTTGTGGAACAGTACTTCTCATATGGATATAGTAATTTTTAAGACATTCTAAGGTCTGAATAAAATTGTCTTTATTAGATGATCACATAAGCTTTTGAGAAAAAAGAAGCTAAGCTAGGGACAAAGAAATGTCTCCTTTGCTTATGAAAATTTCTCCTCCACTTCTATATCTTATTTATATAAGCCATATGTAGTTAGAGTGGTCTCTGCCACTAGGCATATGAGTATTATAGTCCTTCTTAGTGTTATGGCCAAATATTAACAACTGTTCAGTGACATAAAGAGGGTTTTGACAGATTGTTTCATTTTGGCTTGGCAGTTTAAACCTGAGAACTGAGGTGGAGAAGAGTAAACTTTCCTTTTAGCAACTGTCTCATACAGTTCTCCTTGCTGTTGGGATGGGAGATGGCTCATACCTAGAAATTTAAATTTTCCGTATTTGCTTCTTCACTATACAATCTTTAAGAATCCATCATCCAAGGACCGTATCCCTGTGGGGGGAGGGGTGGGCACTATCTCAGAGACTTCATTTACCCAGCCACAGGGAACTCCAGTATGAGCCATGGGTAGAATTAATAGTTTAGCACCAGGTGTACTACTGCTCCAAGGAACACTGGACCTCATTAGCTAAAGGACTGGAATGTTTTCTCTGCTGTAGATTTTCTGCTGCATCATTCATCACCAGTAAAGCTTATCTTATAATAGCGAGCACTGTGATACTACAGATGTTGGAGGGTAAAGCTAGCAGGCATAAAATCCCACTCCACTCTAGCACCATTTTCTTTTGTTCTTAGTTCTCAGCCCATCTTCTCACCCTAAGATGCAGTGCCGGCTGATGAAAATTGCCTTCGGATCAGGTAAGAATTTGGTCCTTTGTCACTTGTTTGGCAAAGTGGTGATAGTAGGGGTCTTTTTGATCACCCTGAACTTCAAGCTTTGGGATAAGTAGGACAATTGGGTAATAAGTCTGTGTCTTCAAATAAGTGACTGAGTCAAATTGGAGGGTTAGTGGGGAAATAAATGACTGATGTTGGAACCCTTTAGTGAAATGGCATTCCTGGACTTGTATCACAGGTTATGTGAAATGGAGTGGTGGAAAGGGAAAGGGACACATGATAAATCATGGAGATTGAGAAAAGGGAATTGCTTGGAGAAAGTCTCCAAAGTCTACAAGTCTGGCCAGCTGATGTCAGCCCACAGGCTTATGGAATGGCTTTGAGACCTGGGTTCTCTCCCTGTGCAGTTGGGAGGAGGTTGGTAGGGACCCCCTGGCCTTCCCTGAGTTTGGCATTAGCCAGGCCTCATTACAAGAGGTGAGTGAATTTAAATAAAGTTACCCTAGTAAACCCACCACTTGTGCCTTGCCTCTCTATTTCTGGGTGGGAGAACAATTTATATTACATCCTTAGCTAGAGCCCAACCTGAACCCCTGATATAAGATGGGCAATAAACTGAAACAAATAATACCTTCTTGGAATCCTTAGTATTTTTTTTTTTTTTTTGGTCTTGTTTATATTTCTGTGGGAAGATAGATAACCACTTGAATTTCAAAGACACTAAGAAGACATTACACTCTATGATGTGAGCAAGAAGAACAATGTGACCAAAATCCAGGGGCAGAGCAATAAAGAGCTGTAATTGTCATTTAAAAGCTAAAAGGTTAAGCTTTTTGCTATGAACAACAGTGAACAAGAACCAACAACACCTGACTTTACATGGCACATTGGGTTGCTTATAATTATTACTGGGAAGTCTGTATCTCCATTCATGAGCATACAGTTATACAAGATGCATTCTTATCCTGCATTTGTTTACTAATATGTACATCCCAAGCTGTACAATGGAAGTTACTTATAAATAAATATGCATAGGAATTTCATTTACAGTCTCAATCATATTCTGTTGGAAATGATGCCTGTTGAAATAATTGGGACTTGCTTCTGAATAAGCACAATTAGGATTCGGTTGCAAATCATACTAGTCTTGAATGGGACTAATACATCTTAGGAAAACAACCCTATGTACACATGCTTTGAAATAAATCCCACTTAAAAAGATACTTACTTTTGAGTAAACAGGGAATGGAATGTTCAGTAAAAACCCTTATCTACAAAAATTGTTGGCATTTTGCAGCATTCAGCATTATTTTAAAAAAAAACTTAGACAGAAGTAATGCATTGAGCATATAGAATCTAATGCTTCACTAGTTCAGTTCCATGTCTTCCCTATCCCACCATGGTATGGTATCCTGCAGCTGCTACTGCTGCAGCTTACTGGTGGGAAGGAAAATGAATGAGGGGAAACAATTCATTGAAGAAGCAGTGGTCTCTGTCTGAAGCTGGGGAGGAAAGGAGGGTTCACTCACAAATGGAGCACATCCCTCCTTTTCCTTCCCCTCCAGTCCCAGAGCAGCTACTTCTTAACTGTCTGGATTGTCTCTCCCATCCCTATTGGTAAGCAGCAGCAATAGCAGCCTGTCTCGTGGCTTGACACTGAAGTGGGAGAAAGATTCTGGACGGAGCACAAAGGGCTAGACAATAGCCCCTGTCCAAAAAGAGAAATGCACATACATAAATCACATTTATGTACGTGCATGTTACTAACAGAATGCCACACATAATTTCAATTACACTAACAACCCTTTAAGGTAAGCCAGCACTTATATTGCTCTGTTGCAAAGTTGAGGTTTAAAAAAATGTGTGCTAATTTAATGTAAAGGGGGGGGATCTGTCCCAATGATTACTGCTGTAACAACTGCATTCCCCTCCCTCTCCTTTCTGGAAACAGATCTGAATGACCATCTAGCTCTAGACTACAGTTCACATTTCTATGCATATGAGGGCTCATTCTGTCTGACAAAAATTGCCTGGATGACCAAGGTATGGCCAGTTTGATTTTTTTTTTCCTTACCTGGGAGCTGTTTGACATCTCTTCCTGGATTATATATATTTTTGGTTGGCAAAGAGTTTAAAGTAGGCTGTCCTTCTTCCTAAGTGAGTGAATGTTGCTTTTTGTATATCCAGGACATAACAGTTATGAAAAATTGTGAGAGATGGTACCTTTGAGGAACAAACAAAGGGTGTTTTGAGCTTATTCTTTTCTTTAGGTTTCGAAATACAGACACATAATTTCATTGATGGATGAACACCCAAGCTTGGAAATAATGAGCTACAAGTAATTTGTAACTAATTACTTTTATGAGCATTTAAAGAGGCATTCTGATAGGAAGTTTTTGAGGTTTATGTCATTCTACTATTAATCCTAAGGGATTTTTCCCCCTCTGAAGTTGACAGAAAATAATTGAAAAGTAATGAGCAGGTCAAAAAGTAATGTAACAACCTGTTGTTTTTCATCACTGTAATGAATAAAAATATTACTTTTTAAACATTCTCTTTTTAATTAGTAAGATGATGAATTTATTTTGAAAAGGACCTTGCCATTAGATATAACCCCCTAGTATTAGACGTAACCTCTGCTGGACCTTTTGTTCCAGAAGGCCTTCAACAATACAGGCTTGTATAATGTGCTGGTCTTTTATTGCTGTTGCTTTTTAATGTTTTGTATTTTTAACTAGTTTTATTTGTATATTTTTGTATAGTTCAACTGCTTTTTAACTTTTGTTTGGTATGGATTTTAAATTGTGTTTGTTTTAAGCACTGAAAGCCACCTTTAGTACCAAACTGGGAAAGAAAGAATGAGGCGCAAGCAAAATTCAAGCCAAAGACTTTCTGATTCATAGACCCATCTCTTTATCACTGTATAGCTTCTCTTTCTTTAGCGTGCAGTTAGACATTGCAAGGCCTGCAGGCTTCATGCAGCCTCATGATACTGTGTCTGCAACTCCCAGGCAACCTCCTCTTAAGGCCCCCAAATTTTCCCACTGACAAGAGATGGCAAGAGTAGCAAGTCATATCTCTGGGAGCCTCCATGGGTATAATTCCCCTTTAAAACAGGACACTCCTTTTCACACAACATTGCTGTGCTGCTTCTGTGACAGGATGTCAGCAGTTGGCAGGTCATGCTTCTACATGATGTCGTCGCCATCCCACTGCCATCCTGTCCTGAAGCATCACATTCACACAATATTTGCCAAACAGAAAAAATCCATTTTGCATCTCCAATCAAACAACACTCCTGTACTTACCTGATGGAGCCTGGTGGTGCAGTGGTTAAATGCCAGTACTGCAGCCACAAGGTTGTGAGTACAATCTTGCCAGGCTCCAGGTTGACTCAGCCTTCCATCCTTCCACAGGTCAGAAAAATGAGTACCCAGCTTGTTGTGGGCAATTAGCTAACACATTGTAAACCGCTTAGAGATCACTTAGCAGATGAGTGGTATAGAAATACATGTGCTATTGCTATTACCATCATGTGGAAGCATAATTGCAATGCTTCCTGCCCCAGTTCAGCAATGGCAAGTGCCCGGCTGCACTGTGGAAGGAAGAAGTAGGAGCATCGTGCTCCCTTCCACAGGGAGAGAGCAGGTGCGGAGGGGAGCGTTGCTGACATAATCAATTTTAGACTCAGAATTGCAGTGCGATGATGCAGAAGAGCATCATTGTATAGACATAGCTTACATCTTCTGATCTTATTTGGTTAGAAAAGTTAAGTGCTATATGTTGAGGTTTACAGGTAGTTGAAAATAACCCCTCGGCCTTCCACAGTTGCCTACTCCTGCTGTAACACATACAGTTCTAAGCCAAACAGCCCTTAAGGTGCTTCAAGACTCATTGTTTTACTGACTCTACACTAAGCCCACACATGCAGATGGAACTATTCAGCTATAAATAATATTGCTCAGAGGTGGCTGCCCTTGTCTGATCACTGTTCCAAAGTTTGCTCCAGCCTGCAAGCTCAGTTAAAAGGATGAGTAGGTTTGTTGGCCTCTTTGTTCTACTACTGGAAAAAGAATGCAAACCAAAAGAAATGATGATTGAACATGAAGTTTCAGAATTATAACACACTAGAGAAAGAGGAATAAAAGAGAATATTATGGCTACATGCTGGAGATGTGCCAGCCCTGAAAAGTAGCCAATTTTTAGCATATTTCTGCCTTCTAGTTACAATGCAAATGGCATGAGTTGACCTCAAATTGTTCATGTTTCAACAGCTCTGAAAATCTACTTTAAAATGTGATATCGTACTCTGTAGTGTTATGTAGCATAATGTGCTGTGATGTGACCAGCTCAGTCATATGGGACATATCACAGTAGGAGCAGCCAGCTAAAGAAACAGTTTTACATTAGAGGGAATGTTAGCTTCAAAGCATCTCCTTTTTAAAGTTGGTTTAAAACTGGAGTGTCTAGTTCAGAAAAATGTCACTGTCAATAGTCACTAAATTTCACATTTGGATTTGACCAAGACTTCAGCTAAACACTTGACTAGCTCTGCAGGAGGATGGAATTGACTTGGGAGTAGCTTGGGGAGAAATACTTCACTTTAGGTTTGGTCTTGATGGTAAGGACTTGCAGTGAATGGCCTCAGAATGACCACAGAGTTGTCAGGGTTGGCAGGATCTGGCTCCTCTGAGCATGGGCAGAGTGCAATCAGTGCAGCAAGGCTTCACCGCAGCAGAGGGTCTCAGTGAAGCAGAAAAAATTCCAGAGCCTCATTAAGTAGGACTTAGAGGCAGAATTTATTGTCCCACTCTAAGATAAAGGCTCTTGGTAAAACATTCCAACAGCAATCAAGCAGTAAGAATAACAAGAGATAACAGAGGATGAAATGGGCAGCATCTCTCCCTTACAGCAAAGAAAACTGTCAGCAGCATGACAGGTCCAGCTAAGCAATTCTAACTGGCAGCTGGTCAAGACAAACGCCAGCCTTTTATGCTTCTCTGTCACCCTGAAACAAGTGGGGTGACCCAATCAGTGCTCCAGTGTGTGGCCTTCTCTAGTACACAAGTCATAGCCTAAACAATCCTGCTGACCTTGCATCTGTTTGTCTGGCCACATCACCTCTTCCTCTGCCATCCACTCAGAGGAAACCTTGCCTGCCCGGCAATAACCTTGACAAAAGTATGGGTAGTGCTGTCAACTCAGTTTCTCCAGATTTTCCTCACTCTTTTCATTGCAGGCTGGTTTTGTGAAAATTATTGTTATTTTTTAACAGAGAAAATATTTTTTCAACTGGACAGATCCATACATACAGACCTGCATTGACTACAGCATATTTGTGCACATTTTAGAAATGTTCCCAGGTTGCTTATTTTTGAATCTGAGAAAAGTAAATGGGGGGTGCTATTTAAACATACACACAAATACACACCTTGATGGATCAATTTTCTTCACACATCCTTAATGACTGCTCACAGTACATGCCAGACAGGATTTAGTTTCCTATTTTCCTGTGATGCACTCCCCATACAGTGGGCAAAGTCAATCATATGTCTTTCCCATCTGAATGATACTTCAGAGAGAAAGTACAAATTGCCTGGAAAATATTTGTGACATTGGCCCAGCCCATATTGTTGGGCTGGAAAAGAAATTCATTGGGAAGTCTCAACAAAAGGAATCATTTTGCATCTCACAGAACTTCCAAAATGCAAACTTCCTTAAAAACTAGCTTATTTTTTAGCACTTGCAAGGCATTTTCGAGGTCAAAGGGAGCTCAAAACTTTGTGTACATTTTAAAAATGTGAATGGCTAAAATGTATACAGTTGAATTAAAATATATAGGAGCTTATTGTAGTCAGTGCAGAAACTGAGCACGTATTAAAGACACATACACAAAAGCACAGATTGGGAAAATTGTGTTTAGAAATATGGGACAGATTCCATGCACATTCCCCCATTCCTCAAAAAAGTCCTATAATCTGACATAAACTGATGACAAGAAGGAAACACTTTGTTGTTAACTGCCATCAAGTTGACTTCAACTTATGGCAATCCTGTCAATGAGAGTCACCCCGTCACCAACAGCCCTGCTCAGGCCTTGCAAACTCAGGGCCGTGGCTTCCTTGCTTGAGTCTATCCACCTGTAATAGTGTCTTCCTGTTTTCCTACTGCCTTCTACCTTGTAATCAGTTCTAGTGTATTATGCCTTTCCATGACATGTTCAAAGTATAACAGAATCAATTTAGTCATCTTAGAGTCTAGGGAGAGTTCAGGCTTGATTTGCTCTAGAAACCATTTATTTTTCTTTTTGGCAGTCCATAGTATCTGCAGAACTCTCCTCCGGCACCATATTTCAAAAGAGTTTATCATCTTCTCAGCTGTGTAGTTTAGAGTACGGGGGTGAGGGAGAGCGGAGGGTCAGAAGCGTGGCCACATGGTGTTGGGGCATGGCCACGTCACATGAGGGAACAGCCATGTTGCATGGGGCGCCCCCCAAAAATTGCCATCTGAGGCGCAACGCCCTCATCACCCCCCCCATCCATACGCCAGTGTCTCTTCCTATCAGTTTTCTTAACTGTACACTGTTCACAACCATATCTAGAAACTGGAAATACAACATCATGAACAATTTTGACTTTGGCCTTTTCTACACACTACCTTCTTGGCAGTGGTTCTTCCAGGAAGGAGCACGACAGGAGCACTCACCTCTGCATCGAACCAGCTCCCTGTGGAAGGGAGCATGATGGATACTCCTCTTCCTTCCTCAGCACAGCTGGGTACTTTCCCAGGCTGTGCTGGGGCAGGAAGTACCACCATTGCAATTCCTACCCTTCTACAGGGCAGGTAACTGCAGGATGGTGGTGCGATCGCAGGTCATTCATGGGGAAAACCCATCAATGATTTAATCCACGATCATGCCAGCTGGGGATGGGAGAGGAGGGGGACCACGACAACATTCCGCAGAGGTGTCATTGCAGTCCTACTCCTCTCTCATCACCATGCCGGGATGGGAGGCTACTGTGGAAAGGAGACTTTGGTATTCAGTGATATACATTTATACTTGAGAATCTTATCTAGTTCCTTCACAGCTCCCCTTAAAAGTCCAAGTCTTCTTCTGATTTCTTGACTGCAGACCTTATTTTGATTGACTGAGCTAAGGTATAGGGAATCTTTGATTCAATGTCTTCTCTTTCAATGTATTCATTTAAAGTTCATTTAAAACTTCAAAGTTTTGTAAATCTGTGGTCATCATTTTTTGTTTTCTTAGAAGGTCAAGTGTAAACTTGCCTTTGCACTTTCTTCCTTGATATTTTTCAGTAGTTGTTCCAAGTCTTTGCTATTTTCTGCTAGTAATATAGTGCATCTCTATATCTTAAATTGTTCCTTCCTCCAACTTTCACACCTCCTTCCTCAGAGTATACTTCAGTTTTGCATATGATACCTTCAGCATACAAGTTAAACAAAATACAGCCTTGCTGGATCCCCCTGCCAATTGGAAACTTCTCTTTTTCTCCATATACTGTCCTAATAGTTACCTGTTATCCTCAATGCAGATTACACATTAAGATGATCAAATGTTGTGGTGCAAACATTTCTTTAAGATTGATCCACAGTCTTCCATGATCTACATATATACTTTGCTATAATCTATAAACCACAGGCTAATTTTCATCTGAAATTATTTGGTGTACTCCATTATCCCATGTTATGTTTGCAAAATGAACCCTCGTTCCACATCCTATTCTGAACCCAGCTTGGACATCTGGCATTTCTTGCTCCATATATCGTAAAGGTCTTTGTTGTAGAAATTTGAGTATCACTTTGCCGACATGGGAGATTAATGCAATGGCCCTGTGGATACTGCAATCTCTCGTGTCCAGTTCCTTGGGAACTGAAATGTATACAAACATTTCCAATCTGTGTGCTATTCTTTTGTTTTCCATAATCGTTTTCCATATTTTAGTTAGACTTTGTGTGGATTCTGTCTTTGAAACAGCTCTTTTGGTATGTCATCTGTTCCTGATGATGTATCTGTCAAATGCTTTGTGTGCAGCTTCCACTTCACTTTCTAAAATTTTGGATTCATTTTCATCCTTCCTTGAATGCATCTGATATCCTTTCATCTTTTTTATATAGTTCCTCAATATACTGTTTCAATTGGCTTTTTCCTTTTTTTTAAATCATGTAGTATGTTCCTCTACTGGTCAAAGAGCAACTTCACTCTTCTTTTAATTTTGTCTTTGAATTCTTGGATCTTGTGGAAGATTCTCTTCTTCTGCCTTTTTTATTGTGATGTTCTATTTCTCTGCAGTCATTGTTGCAATAGTTCTCTTTGTCCCTGCGTCTATATCATTGAACAATTTTGTTCAGGATTCTGACCCAATTTTTGTTCCCTTTTGCTTCTCACCTGTCCTTAACTGCTTGATTAATTTCATCTGTCATTTAGTGTGGTTTTTCATTCTTTTTGTCTTTTTGTAGTCTTCCTTCACAGTGTCCCTGGCTTCAGTTCAGAGTTCCTCTGGTGCCTGATCAATTATGCTCATTAGTTCAAATCTATTTTTATATTATCTTTAAATCCCATAGGGGTGTTCTTCAGGTTGTACTTTGGCACAATGATTAATTTAGTGTTCTTTTTTAGCTTTACTCTAATTTTTTTATATGAGCAGCTCCTGTTCTGGGCCACAATCTGCTCCTAGTCTTGTTTTTGCAGAGCGGATAGAATTTCTCCATTGTCTGCTTCCAATTATGTAGTCTATTTGTTTTCTATATTGGTCATCAGGTCATGTCTATGTCAACAGTTACTTCTTGCGTTTCCTGAAGAATGTATTTCTGATGGCAAATTGCTGGCTTCACAAAATTCAGCCAGTCACTATCCTGCTTCATTTAATGATTCTAGGCCAAATTTTCTTACAATTGTCAATTCTGCTCTGTTTCCTACTTTGCATTCTAATCACCTATGATTGCCAACATGTCCTGTTTGGGTGTGTGATCAATTTTGTCCTGGAATCCGGCACAAAATCTTTCAATTTATTCCTCTTCTGTCTCTGTTGTTGGAGCATAAATCTGGATTATGGTGATATTAATGAGTTTTCCCTAGTGCTTTATTGATATAATTCAGTCACACTTTGTATTATACCTTTTGACTGCTTTTGCTACATTTGTCTTCACTATTAATGCCATCCCATTTCTCCTTAGATTTTCATATCCTGAGTAAAATATTGTGTAATTATCTGACTGCAAACGTCCCATTCTTGTTCATTTCAGCTCACTCACCCCAAGTATTGCAAAGTTTATACACTGTAACTCTTGTCTTACAATGTCTAGCTTCCCCTGATCTATGTTTTTCATATTCCAAGTTCCTATAATATGTGTTGTACAGTTTTGGCTATTTCTTTCACCTTTGAGCATGTCAATAGCTGAACATCCTTTTGGCCTGAATTCAGTTGCATCACTAGCCAAAGCGTTACTCATAGTTGTCCTCTGCTTTTGCACAGTAACTTGTTGAGTCTTACCTACTTGGGAGTTTTATCTTCTGGCAACCTATCTCTTGTTTCATCTTGGATTGCCTCACAATAAGGTTTTCAGGGTAGAAGGCTTCAGGTATGGTTTGCCATTGCCACCTTCAGTGCAGTACAAACATCAGCTAACATATCACTACTATTTTCTCTGACCCCCCCCCACAATTGCTGCTACCCATTAGCCATTTGGCACATTTAATCAGGCTCTTCAGCAAAGGCCTGTCTGACATGGGAGACCTTTCAGCAGCACCGTTACCATCTACATAGCTTCTTGTCTCACAGGAACATGCAGTCTCACCACCATAAAAATACAGTGCCATAGCGGGAAGAAATACTACTGGGTTTCAAAGAAATGCAACAAAATGGAGACTTGAAATTGAGACAGAAAGACTTTCACATTCCTAGCAATATTACTGAGATGTGATTCCCATTTCTTTACTATAACTATACCACCATAAAAATGTCAATCTGTCCTAATTTTGGAAGCTATGCAGGGGTAAGCCTCCTTAGCGCTTGGATTAGAGGCTACTAGGCAATATCAAGGATCTCTTAGTATGACTAGGAAAGAGCCTCGCCTGAAGCATTGTCTGTTCTGTCTGAAAATATTTGGCAAGATAGACCAATACAGCTTTCTATGTTCCTGTGTGACATCTCTGAAGCACTAGCTCTGAAGCCAGGTAAACAACTGTGGCTTACCATATGCAGCACCACAGCTGATTCTGATAACCCTTTTATCACACATTCCGTCATCAGTGAGAGAAAGAGAGTACATGGAAGAGAGTGCATAGAATAAGACTGAGACTATGGTGAAATCATTCTCTTTAGCTCCTCAGTATCTTTAAGGAGAAATAATTTGCCTCTGGGGTAGGCTGCAAAGAAAATAGCAGACCCACAAATCTATCACTGCGTAGAAATGAAAAGTATGGAGAAAGAATAGTGATAATCAAAAAGAGAACACACACTTGATAAAGCACAGTCACCTTTTTTTTTATGTGAAAGGAAAACAATTTCTCTAGGAAGGGGGATAAAGAAAGAACTGTGCACAACTGAGGGAAATGAGTTACCAAGTGGATTTTTTCATTAAAAAAAATCATGTCACATTGATTTCTTGCTAAAATGAGGAATTTCTCTCCTTTCACTTGTGAGTATATAGTACCTTGACTATATGTTACAGGAATTTCGGCAAGGAAATAGAAAAAGAAGTGCTAGAAGGAATTTTAAACTTGTAAGCTGTGTTAGTCTCTAGTTCTTTCCACCTTATTTAAATCCAATTTGCAAATCATCTTCAGCTGTTTAGCTTAGTACTATAAACTTGTCATTACCAGCTAGCTAGCTCAGTGTCGCTTCCTGAGATCCTTTCACTCTATATGACCATATGACTCTACTTTAATTACTGTTATCTCCTTAGAACCATGCAACCCTGCAGCTGAGAATTCTAAATATTCCTCCCTAAACCACTAAGCCAGGAATCCATAGGTGAAACCATGACAGTTTAGCTGGAATCATAGTCCAATACTTGTATGATGTGAAATGACCCCTGATAAACTGATAGAATTTTTTTTAATTAAGAATAACATTATGAACATATAGAGGCACAACCTGTGGCCCACGGCAGTATATATGGCTGTCTGCAGTGGGTTCCCCTACTCACTCTTCCCCTGAAGTTAAGCTGAGTTTTTCTTTTTGTTTGTTTGTTTTTTAAAAAACACAGTTAGCTTTCCTGCAATCCGGACTGGGGTATAGTTGTGTACCGGTCTCTCAAATTCTCTGTCTTTGCTTTGCTTGTGGGAAGAAAAATTGGAGAGGGAGGTGAGTTGCTTCACAGATTTTATCTAGGGGAGGAGCAATTATCCTGCAGAAAGTCTCAGAAGTGGGGCTCATCACTAGCTGTGGCTATAGCACACTAACACTCGTCCTCCTCCGCCCCCATAATCATTTGCCCTGCCATCTGTTGTGTTGTGACAACAACTGTGACTGTGTTAGCAGCCTGACCACCATTTTTAAACATGATATGTAACATTTATTTAGTATTTCCACCTTCCACAATTTCCTTTAGGGCAGCCATTCTCAATCTTTGGCCTTCTAGCCATTTGGGACTTCAGCTCCCAGAATCCATCATCACTGGCCAGGCTGGTGAGGCTTCTGGGATTTGAAGTCCAGAACACCTGGAGGACCAAAGGTTTAGAATGGCTACCCTACGGCACTGTGGTGATCACAGGGTGAGGCAACCACCACCATCACAAATGATGGTGGAGAAAATTCTGCAAAGTGGCCTTCTATTTCTGGAGAAGTAAGAAAAAGAAAAATCTTGATACGGTTGGAAGAAAAAAATTTTTCTCAAAAATATTGAGCTAGCACTTGTTGTCATTCACCAGAGTTCAGCACCTTCCCTGGATTTCCTCAAATGTGCTGTTTTGGCGGGGTCATTGTATATACATAATGTCTTTATTGTAGATGCTTTTAATCAAGCTTCTTTCTTGTAAACCCTGTAGTATGTCTGAGGGAAAGCAATGTTGCCTCCAGCTGCAGGAAAGAGATGGAACCAGTGCTATACCCAAATTTCCCTTAGGAATTCTCAGATATTTTATGCAATTATTTTTAAAAGTGCCCCCTTTTCTGTCTCATTCTCAGAAGTCTTTAGACTTAAAAAAAAGGCAGCATTGCAAGGTAGCTAAATTCTACATTTGTAAAGTAGGCAGAAGCATTCTAAACCTCATGCATGGGAATTTCTCTAAATTATTCTCCTTATTCAGTCTGGTAGGATTTTTTCTGTTATAAGAATGAGAATGTTAAAAAAATGGAAAAAATCAGCACAACACTAGGCTGGAATTGGAGAGGAGTCTCTCTTCAGCTGCTAAGCTGGGAAACCTGTCCTTATCTTCAGTCAGTAATCAGAGATAGGGAATTTTCTTAGGCAATTACATTTTAATTGTCCTGTTCTTTAAATACCTTGAGCTCCACTTTGCATGTATTTGAAACTCTATTGCACTGTGGCTGGTTCCTGAACAAACATGCAAAGAAGTGAGGTGTGCTTTCAAAGCATGTTGGTGAAATATTTCAAAATATAAAAATTACATTTGTGTGTGTGGGCTTGTATGCATGCATGCATGTATGAAATCCCTCCCTGTCCAACATACACCAAATGCAGCTCTGTGGGTCAAAATAGTTGGATACCTGTAAAGTAGAGAGACAATTATTGCAGAACCAGCATCAGTATGGGCATTATGAAATAAAAGGTCTTGTTCTTTAGCCTGTTACTGTTCTATAATAGAACCACTCATGGAACAACAGGCTAAAGAAAAGCAAGTAGATAGTAGGAAAATAGGGACAATGGAAAAATTGTCCTGTGATGGGATCAATGCTTTTAAAGTTTTTTAAACAAATAATCTGCAGTTAGAAGTAAGTGGTGAGGTGGCTAGGTTTGTGAATGACATTATTTGGTTGCATAACTTCAAAATGACAAAAGTGTTTCAGTGTAAAAGAAATACATAATATGTGGCTTAGGAACCAATGACCCTCCAGATGTTGTTGGATTCCTACCATCCCTAAACACTAGCCATGCTCTTTGGGGCTGTGGGTTGTTGGTGTTCAACAACATCAGGAAGGCATAAAGTGATAATAAAACTGTGGGTAAAAGTATAATATGGTAATGTTATCTCACTGGTAAACTCTGTCCCGGGGTCTACAATTTTGATATTAAAATTTGATTCAACATGCCTGAGAGGTCACCCAGATGAGCATGTAGGAAGCAATGGTCAAACAATCGAAAACCCAGTCGGGCCAGTACAATCCTCCATCATGTAACTCCAGGAGTCCTCAAGTTGTGCAAGCCCACAGTAGACAAAGGGTCCTCAGCCACTAAGGAGCCAACTTGAGGGGATTAATGTGTTCTCCCCCAAGTTGAGCACAGATAGCAATAAAATCCTATCAGGCAAGGACCACTTACATAAATTCACACCAAAACCCAAAGTAACTGAAGATCCTGAAACTACAGCAACACCTTGTAATCTCATCATGCAAAAGGAGTGGCTGTCAAGGTCAGAGACCCGGGCAGCGAGACAGCTCAAAGAAGGAAGTGGAGGAACTAGCAGAGTCCTGTCAGGAGTCAAGGAAGCATTTACTCAAGGGAAGTCCATTTACCTAAGCTGGAGCAACAAGCAAAAGCCATAGTCAGAGTTCCAAAAGCCAGGGGTCTGAAGCCAAGAGATCAATCCAAGGTATCAGGAGCCAGGTGCTGGAAGCAAGGAACAAGCAAGGAGAGGGCTTGTAGAAAGTTTGCCACAAGCAAAGGAAAGCTTCCAGGCAGGCAGTTATATAGCCCAAGACACAGGTGTGGCTAGTCACTGCTTCTTGAACTTAATCAAGGAAGCCTCCCTTTGCTCAGCTCTCTTGAGTGTCCGCCTTGTTTGTGGGCTGATTGGCACAGGCTCCAAAGCATCTTCAGAATCGGATCCCTGTTGCCCTAAAGGAGCAGGCAGAGGAATGTCCAAGCCTGCTTGGTCCATGGCAGCAGGGGGAGCTCTTGAGCTGCAGGACTCATCTCCAGCCAGAGCCACAGGGACCAACAGCTGCTGCTCATCATCTCCACCCTGAGCAACAGGGACCAACAGCTGCTGCTCATCAGCAGCAGCTGTGACAGGGGCTTCAGTTATCACAGTGGCCATTGTGGAGCTTCTTTTCCTTCGCAACACCCTTTGTTCTCCCAGGGAGAGGATTTGCCCTCATGGTACTTTTTCCCCTGCAAATAGTCCCAGTTTTTGAGCATTTCTTTGGATCACTCCTGGTCATCCCAGCAGACTGTTTCTCCGTCCGTCGAGTAATCCCCTCAGCCCTCTCTGTGTTGAGCTCCATTTCTTTGCTGTTTTTCCTGGACCAAGGACTTCAGGAAAAGGTGCAGTCTTACCCCAGCTACAACCCCTTCAATATTTCCCCTATCCAATTTCCTCTCTTTTGCTTCTTAATAGGTCTTGATTGAGTGTGTGAGTGACTGTGTTGGTACATGAGACTTTCATTCAATAAAATCATTTGTTAGACATTTTTGTTTGGTTTTTAGCTTGGCCTGATCCTGTAAAAACTGGGTAAAAAGACCCCACTAGGTTTCCCTGCCTCTCGCATCGCTATTGCTCATGCTCTGGCTAGCTTCCATTCCCTATCACTTGGATCACATTAAGGTATCCCCCACAGGACCTCAGGAATCAGGGTAACAGTAAAACAATAAAATGCGTAGTAGCATATCCTTCTCTGTTCTGCACAGTTGGCTCCACTGAGAATCATGTTTGACAACTTCTCTCCACAAGCATTGTTTACCTGGATCCACAGTTCAGAATCATGTTGCTTTATTTCAAGGTACTTTTCCATGGCTTTTGATAATGTGACCTTCACTTTGAGAGCTTAAAAACAAACAATAACATGGGTATTCATTGCATCCTCTATTCTAAGTCAGGTTCTCTTAGGATCACACAATCAGAACAAAGCAACATGTGCCAACATCTCATAGTGCCACATTTACTGCTAGACTCTGTGCCTTGAGAAAGCTGCGGGTGGTTTGCAGCTTTGAGTGCTTCTCTGATAGTTTCTTTTCACAAAGCAGTCTTCTATTTATCATGTAATTTTTCTTTATATGCAATGTTTTCTGTCTTCCAGGTAGAACTGGAGTAGATCCATGAAATCAACACAACTTACATAAATGTTGACCTAATGTTTTTACTGATCTAGTTTATTTGGCTGGGGGCCATCATCTGAATTTTGGCTGAAGAACTTTTTTCTTTTAATGGGATTCAAAATCTGTTTAACCAGTGGATTTGTATCCCACTTCTATAGTTCAATGCAGGAATACAGGGAAAGAAGCATACAGACAAAAGTAGCAATAAATAATGAGTGTGTGTGTGTGTGTTTTCCCTCTAGGAATAAATCAAAATATTACCACACCTTACAGCCCCATCCTGCGGGATATCAAGATTGGCACGAAATGCCATTTTTGTATAAAAAATGGATACTTATGACTATAAAAGCATGCAGCAGGGAGGGCACTGGCTGTAAGGATGGGCTAGGGTGGCCTCAGCAGGAAAAGGTCATAAGTTCAAGAACATTGGGCAGGAAAGCCTGATGTTAATAGGCTTCCTATAATCCTTTCAACAGCCCTGACAACCATAACAATAGTAAATGAGACTGCCCAAGTACAGCAGGCAAGCACCTCTGCTGTGTGAGACCTTACCCATCCAACACATTAAGAGGCTGTCAGGATTCCCATTGATGTTTTCTTAGCCAAAGTAAGACAATCAGCCCATGCTGGGCCCCTTTGTTTACTCTGCCAAAGAGCCATCACTCACTCCTTCAGGGTAGGAAAAAGGGTATTTAAACCCTAGCTCTGACTGTGGCAATTTGTAATACATTGGGCATAGTACACTGGTATTACTCATGTTTTGACCTCTAGATTCTTGTGCTTTGTGCTATCCTTGGACTGTGGTCTGAGCTGCTCCATTTTGACCTTCTTCTGGACCAGCAAATATCGGCCTCGCTGTATACCTGAAATCTCTCTCTGTCCAACCTTTCTCATTTCTCCCTTCACTAGCCTCATATAGTTCATGAGACTGCTTGATTTTTTGTGTCTATGCCTGTTGATTTCCAATAAAAAACCCTGTTTAAACCTTTCACTGGAGTCCTACAGTTAATACTGGTATGGACATGTGAAAAGATCCTGCTGTACCCTCTCCCCCCCCTCCACAAACCTCCTTTGAGCTATACTAATTTCTAATTTAATTTAGCTTTTAATTAATTCAAATTAATTAAATTCTAATTAACCCTAATTTCTAAGCAGACACTGGCATTGATGGTGGACCTCAAGGTCCCCCACCCTTTGGGGTAACAAACCTTTCTTAGTTTCATTCTATGGCACTATAATAACTCCAATAAGTGGCTGCAAAATGATCATTAAAGAAAAGTCTAGGTGGCAGCAAGCAAACAAAAACTAACAATGCGTGGGCATGGGAGCCCATGACTCTTGAATGGGCAGGTAGTATCTGCATGCTTTGACAGTGGTCATTCTCTGTTCCTGGAAAACAACATCAGTGTGTGGTCACAACATCCAATTGCATTGTTTCTTCCAGAAGAAAACTAGGGATATAAATCTTCATAAATGTAATTCGTGCAGCTAAATATGAATAATTTTACCATCTTTCTCCTTGATGTGAGAAAGTTGTCAAAAACTGCCCAGACTATTTGCAGTTTTGAGCTTATTATTGGGGTGGGAAGAACACATCAGTGCAAAGAGTGCTGTTTGACACATGTGAAATTTGTTATCTGCATGGAAATTATCTTTTCTGGATAGAAAATGCTTTGTTCTGTACAAGAAGCACTTTTTCTTCTGCATTTTTCATGTAGAAAAAAGTGTCTGGGATTTTGTTTCCACAATTAAGACTGCTGTGTGAACGGCATCCATTATTGGAGATGTCGAATCTGATCATAGTAGCACATGCCTTGATTATATCACAGTTGGATTACTTTAACATGCTATACTTGGGTCTGCTTTTTTGAAAATGTTTAGAAATTCCAGCAGGTGAAAAATGCTACATCTAGACTGCTGATTGGGTCTGGTTATAGACAGCATATAACTCCCTTGCTGAAACAGCTTCACTGGCTGCCAGTCCATTCCAGGGAACAATTCAAAGTGCTGGTTTTGACCTATAGAACCCTATACAGCTTAGGTTCAGACTAGCTGAAAACCTTTATTTCGCTATACAAGACCGTCCATTTTTTTATCGTTTTCAGGGGAGGTCTTTCTCTCCATCCCAATACCTCTCCAGGTTCATCTGGTGATGACATGGGAAACATTTCTTGGCGAGTGCTCCCCCCAAGGGAGGTTCCATTTGGCTTCTCTTTTCTCTCTTTTCACTAGCAGGCTGTTTAAACAGGCCTTCAACCATAATCAGTTAGATAAGAGGACATGCAATTAGGTGTGCTGTTGCTAATCTGTAATGTGTATTTCCTGTGTATTTTTTTAAAAAAATGTTTAAAAGTGGTGTTTTACTTGGATTAATCATTTAATGCTTTTCAAAAACTTTTGTACTAGGCACTGCTTTCACTATTTTTCTTTTAATTCCATTGTAAGCTACTTCAAGTCCCATTTGGTAGAAAGGTGGGACAAAAATCAAATAAACAAGCCCCAATCTGCAGAAATTTCTTGCCTGTTTAGGATACTTCTTGTCAGGGTTTCTTGACACTTGAGAAATCTCCTATTCAGTCATTTTGTAAAAATATTTTCACGTACTTTTCCATCCCTACAGGCAATGTCATCAAGATGCCTCAAGTACCACTTTCTCTTCAGACAAGCAATGTCAGCATGAAGTCACTATAGGCAGACCTCCTTCAGGCTGGCATGAACACATCAGCACATGGTCACAATGGCCAGTCTTCCTCCCTCAGGGAGACAGCATCAGGAAAAGTCACATGGCCCTTTCTTGCTCTTGGGGAAAGAGCATATGGCCACAATAGCCCGTCCTTCTCCATTAGTGTAGGATCACAGTGGCCAAAGGCTCATTTTCAGACAGGCAGCCTCAGGATAAAGTCACAAATGAAAATAGTTAGCAATATGTAGGGACTGCTCCTCTCCACCATACAAAAAACAGTAGAATGGGATTATATTGCCCAGTTTCTCTTTTTTAGGAGGGTAGCTTCAGTACAAGCTAAACATGATCTGCCTCTGTGCTTTAGTCAAGAAGATTGTGCAATGAGATCACATTGACCAATTTCCCATTTTCAGGCAGACCATGTCAGCAGGAGCTTTCCACAGCCACCCAATCTCCTTTGGGACCAGGGGAAACCAGTTGTCCCATTTTTGATCCATAAAGTGTCTTTACAAGTGTTTTAATTGTTTCAATTGTTGATGTCTTAAAAGTAGTATTTTAATTGGATGTATGGTTTAATGCTTTTTAAACCTTTTATACAGTACATCAGATTGTGTTAGGTGTTCTGTTTAAATTTATGTTGTAAGCCACTTTGTCTACTTCTAGAGAAAAGTGGGATATAAATCAAATAATAAATAAATAAATAACTTCACAATGGTCTCTCTCTCTGTCCTTCAAGAGATAGAATCAACAAAAGATACATTAGGAAAGCAGTATCAGCGTATGTCCACAAATGCCAGTACATTTCTTTACCACAACTACCCTATGCCTATTGTCTATATGTCCATTATGCATGCCTTGGGTTTTTCTTGATCTATGACTCCTCAAATATGACAGAATATCAAAAAGTCTCTTAGGGTGGTGTACAGATAAAATCAATAAGAGAGAGCCAGTGTTGTGTAGGGTTTGAGTGTTGGACTATGACCCTGGAGACCAAGGGTTGATTCCTCACTCAGCTGTGGAAGCCTACTGGGTAATCTTGGGTGTGTCACAAACTCTCATCTCCAGAAAACCTCATCATAGCTTTGCTGCAGGGTTGCTATAAGTCAGAAACAACTTGAAGGTGCACAACAACAACAAACAGGATAAAACAATTTAAATCAAGAAAAACATTTTAAATAGACTAAAATATGTTATATAGATTAAAAAGTTAAGACAGATTTTAAAATTTAAAACAGGTTTAAAAATCTGTGCATAGCCTTTGAAAGGAATCAGTGAAGCCCAAAGGCTTTAATAAATAGTCATGTTTTTATCTGGCTAAATGAAACCAATGTTACCATGCCCTACACTGCCATTCTATGATATTAGTGGCAATGAACATTATTTAATTGACACTAAATATAAATCATACACTGTTATCACTGAAAAGCCATGCTGGCAAAGAGGACAAGCTGAACAAGTGCAAAAGCAGGCCAGATGGGACCTCATGGCATTGCCAGATCATATCAGTGGGGAAGCTCCAGTGCTAATGATCTTGCAAAAAATCCCCTCAACAACTCAACCTTCCAACACAATAAGACATGAAGTTGTCTCAATAGAGCAACTCAGGGTCATCAACCTGTTTTCTCTTCCCACCAAAACTCTTCTTTGTTTCCTTACCCACCCAGTCATTAAGAAACTACCATGATTCCCATCAATGCTTTCTCACCTAATACTAAGGCCATTAGCCTGTTCCAGACCCAATTGTTTGCTCTGCTAGAGAGTAATTAACACCTTCCCTTTTAGGACAGAAAAAGGGTATTTAAACCCTGACCTTGAGGCAAACAACTCATAGTGCACTGGACTTAGGCTGTCACTTTACTCTTCGAATTCCTGTTCTTGTGCTACCCTCAGACGTTTAGTCCGAGTCACATCTCTTCATCTCTTCTCTTCAGGATAAGGCAAATATCACTCACTTCATCCCAACTTTTCACTATCCAATTTTCCCTCCTTTCCTACAGGTAACCTTGTGTGGTTGTGAGACTGCTTGAATCTTGCATGTCTTTGTGATTTTCCCCAATAAAACATTCCTTTAATCTCCAACTGGTGTCCCTGCATTACTACAGTATACATAGGTGGAAAGATCCTGTAAGTTTTCCTCTGTCTCACAGGCCTCCCCATTTGAGCTAATAATTCCCCACTGTTCCACAGAGGCACTGGCACTATGGGTGGACCTCTGAGTAACCCATCTTTTGAGGTAACACCAGTGTTAGCACCACTCAGGCCAGTAAAGGAGAACGTCCCACAATTGGGGTTCCATGGCTATCCCATGTCCTCAGACAGTGTTGTGTGATTTCACTGGTGGGACACAGAGGAACTCCTCCCAGCAGACACCTCCCTCTCCTCTCCTCTCCCTACACACACACACACACACACACACACACACACAGATCTTTATTGTGGTTCAAGACACTAATGACCACCATACATGATCCTCTCCACATTAAAGAGCTATACATATTGAATTTGCCTGGTGCAGTTGGTTGAGAATTTTTCTTAATTTAATTCATTATATTAAGATATAGAGATTCATTGAGTTGGAACCAAATTTAATCATCCAGATTTACTTATCCATACAGTCAATGCACTGAATTCACCGAGATTTTAATTGGCCATGGGTGATTTAATTCTGATTCTTATTTATTTCAAATGTTCTTCTCAAAGTGTGATTAAGTGTTAATCCAAATCATGATTCTTTCTCCCATCAGAAAAAAAAAAATAGGTCTTGCAAAATAGCAAAATGGAAGTTTAATAACATTTTATTGGTGAACCAGTTGTCAAAGATCCGAAACTTCATGTCATACACAAGAATGGATAGATATAGCTGTTTCCCTTCCCAACACATTCACATTTTTTTTTAAAAAAGTTGTTTCAAGTTCTTTCTACCACCTTTTAAAGATGTTTTTATAAAGAATAAATTAAGAAAAATTCTTAACCAACTGCACCAGGCAAATTCAATATGTATAGCTCTTTAATGAGGAGAGGATCATGTTGTAATTGTTCGCAATGTAAAAAAAAAATCACAAGACAGCCCAAATCCTGTACCATAAACACCTGACTACAGAGAGATTCATTGCTAATGATTGAAGAAGTAAGCACTCAAAGCCCTCTGCAGGGATGGATGTTGAGTCTCCCCTTTGTGTTCTCACACATACATTTTTTAAAAATGGTCTCAAGTTCTTTCTGTTAAAGTTATGAAGAAACTTGCAATTTTTCTGGAAAGTTCTCGTGAAAATAATGAATCAAGTGAAATTATCACCCATCCCTGGTCATCTAGAATAAAACAACAAAGAATAAGTTGCTTTCTCACAAACAAAGAATGTTCATTTGGTCACAATAGGATTTGTGTTAAACTATTAGCAAAGATTATCATATTTCAAGTTGAATTGAAATAAGGGGTTAGTTTTTTTAAAAAATGTTTTTCTTTAAGTCAAGAATGCACGATGAAAGAACAACAATATTGACAAGAAATGTGCATATGTGTGTGTGTACACATATATGTGTGTATGTACACACACATATATAATGGGAAGAAAAAAAAATAATAACAATAATAATGGGGGAAAAGGCTACATTAGAAGGGATATGTATAATAAACAAGTGGGAGGAGGAACCTGCTTCTGTGCCAGAGAACACGGCTGTCTCTTGTCCCCCTCCCCCAGAGGGCTTGTTAAAGCCATGAGAGAAGTTAGGGTATCGATATCTTGGGGAAGGAAAGGGGGAAAGTTGTTTATGTGTGCATGGGGAGGTGGGGGGATAAGGGAAGAGAGGAGGGGGAGGGAGGGGAAGGGAGGGGGGATTGGGAGCACTACACAAAAGAGCCAATTAAAATTTAGGGAAGGGTGGCTTTCGAAATATGTAATATGACTAATAAGTTGAAGATAACAACATTGAATGTTAAAGGTTTGGGGTCTGTGATAAAAAGGAAGTGGATAGAGTCATTGTTGAAAAAAGATAAAGCAGATTTTTTTTTTTTTACAAGAAACACATGAAACACAAGAATGAACAAATGAACTTAAACTGAATTGGGCTGCTACTTATGAAAAAGTGTGTGGTACCTCCAAGGCAAGAGAAGTAGCTACTATAATTTCTAGAAGATGTAGTTTTAATGTATCAAGAGTTTAAAAAGATGAAAAAGGTAGATTTATAATTATTCAAGAGGAAATGGAGAAAGAAATGTATGTATTGGTTAATGTATATACTCCAAAGGAGATGCAAAAAGAATTTTATGATAAAATATTTAAGGAGTTGGAGGATATACAGAGAGACCTCATAATTATGGCAGAAGATTTCAATATGGTTATGGATAAGTGGAAAGATAAATCTGACTCAACAATAAGAGATAGATTGAATAATATTACAGCCCTGAATAAAGTGATGAATAGACATGGGTTAAAAGATGTTTGGAGGTTGATAAAGGGAAATGAAAAGAAGTACACTTATTACTCATCCGTTCATAAAAACTATTCTAGGATAGATTTCATTTTTGTTTCAAAGAATATAGTCCCACGATAATTAAATACAGAGATAAGAGTAATAAAAGTCATGGACCATGCCTTGATAAATATGCATATTGCAATCAAGAAGGATTACAAAGAAGTGAAAAGAGGGAGGCTAGACACTAGAATACTTAGTTATAAGGATATAGTGAGTAAGATTGAGAAGGAATGGCAAGAGATTTGGGATATTAATAATAGGGAAGTTTCTTATGCGGTATTTTGGGACATGATGAAAGCAGTTGCAAGAGGGCTCTGTATTAAGGAATCATATAATATAAAAAAATAACAAGGAGAGAAGAAATTAAAGTTAGAAATGGAAATAAAAAAAATAGAGAATAAATATATAACAGAAGTAAAAAAAATTATATATAACTACAAGCAAAAAGGAATGAATTGGAGAAAATAGAAACTGACAAAGTTCAGAGGAATTTGATATATTTGAGGAGGGATTTTTTTGAATATAGCAATAAGAATTCAAAATTCTGGCCAGATCTACACAGTCTAAAAATGTAAGAAATATTATTGGTGTAACTAAAGATAAAACAGGTAAGTTATGTAGGATAATGAAAGATAATATAAAAATATTTGAAGAATTTTATCAAGAATTATATTCAGCAGGGAAAATATCAATGAATAATATTGAGGAGTATATTGAAAAAAAATTGGAAAATAAAAATTACTGAGGAGGATAAGGGATTGATGGAACAATGGGTTTCAGAAAATGAAATAGAACAAGTCATAGCTAATTTAAAAGGAGAGAAATCACCAGGAATGTATGGGTTGGGACCAGAATATTATAAAACATTCCAAAAGAGGTTAACACCTAAGTTGAAAGTATTACATAGTAAAATAATAAATGGAGATAGGATCCCACCACCATGGGAAAAGTCTTTAATAATACTGATTCCAAAACCAGATAAAGATTTGATGGATCATATAGATCTATATCATTAATAAATCAAGATGCTAAAATATTGATAGCAGTAATGGTAAAAAGGATGAATAAGTTTATTTATACATATTTGCAAAAAGATCAGTGTGGTTTTGTTCAAGGAAGACAGATGTCAAATTTAATTGGTAGAGTATTAAATAAAATAAATATAATTGAGAGGAATAAACAAAAAGCAGGGATAATGGCACTGGATATATAGAAGACCTTTGACTGTGTGGAATGGCCAGCATTAAAAATAACTTTAAAAATATTGGGATTCAGTGAAAAATTTAGAGGATTGATAAATCAGTTATATTCGCACAATACAGCTGTGGTAACAGTGAACGATGGACTAACAAAACAAATCCAAATAGCTAGAGGTACAAGACAAGGTGGTGCCTTATCTCCAATTTTATTTGCAGTTGTTATAGAAATTTTTGGCAAATGTTATTAGAAATGATGAAAATTTGGAAGGAATTGAGACCAAGGAAAAGAATAAAGTAAGTTTATTCACTGATAACACCTTGTTGACAATTCAAGATCCAATAAAGAAAATGTACAGAGTAAATTAACAGTTAAAAGAATTTGGGGCAATGACAGGGTTACAAATAAAGTGGGCAAAATCGGAGCTAATTTTGTTTAACTATACTAAGACAGAAGAGCAAGTCTTTTTAAAGGACAGAAAAATAGATATTAAAATAAAAGAAATAATTAAATATTTAGGAATAAACATTACAAAAAAATTTACAAAGATTACAGGAAAACAATTATAATAAATTAAGACAAAAAATGAAATGGAAATTAGAGGAATATAAAAATATTAAGTTATCATGGTTTGGAAGAATTGCATTAGTAAAAATGAAAAAATTACCTAAGATTAATTTTTTATTTGGATGTTATCAATAAAAGTATCAGAAATAGAATTGAAAAAGTGGCAGTTATTATTGAACAATTTTTGTAATGGGGATAAGAAAGCGAGGATTAATAAGAAATTTTGATACAGATCCCCAAAAGAAGGTAGATTGGGCCTCCCAAACTTAAAATGGTATTATAATGCAAATCAATTGAGATATACTATAGATGGAGTCTCAGGAAAAGGGGATTTAGCATGCTTAGAGATGGAAACAATAGAAATTGAGAGGAGACTAGAGTTTTTTTGTTTGTTTGTTTTTTTGGAATCTGGTTAAGAGAGAAACAGAAAAAATAGAAAACCCCTTTTTAAAGAATATATTAGAAATTTGGAAGAAAAAAAAAGGAAAAACTAATGCCGGCTACCTGAATGAATTACATCCAAGGATATTAAAAGAACTGGCAGAAGTCATTTCAGAACCACTCGCAATAATCTTTGAGAACTCTTGGAGAACAGGAGAAGTCCCAACAGACTGCAGGAGGGCAAATATCATCCCCATCTTCAAGAAGTGGAAAAAAAGAGGACCCAAATAATTATTGCCCAGTCAGCCTGACATCAATACCAAGAAAGATCCTAGAACAGATCATTAAACAGTCAGTTTGTAATTACTTAGAAAGCAATGCTGCAATCACTAAAAGTCAACATGGATTTCTCAGAAATAAGTCACACCAGACTAATCTTATCTCTTTTTATAATAGGGTTACAAGCTTGATAGATGAAGGGAATGCTGTAGACGTAGCATATCTTGACTTCTGTAAGGCCTTTGACAAAGTTCCCCATGACATTCTTCCAAAGAAGCTAGTAAAATGTGGGCTGGGCAGGGCTACTGTTAGGTGGATTTGTAATTGGTTGACCGACCGCACCCAAAGGGTGATCACCAATGGCTGCTTTTCATCCTGGAGAGAAGTGACTAGTGGGGTGCCACAGGGTTCTGTCCTGGGCCCAGTGCTATTCAACAACTTCATCAATGACTTGGATGAAGGAACGGAGGGCATGCTGATCAAATTTGCAGATGACACCAAATTGGGAGCAGTTGCTAATACCCCAGAGGACAGGATCAAATTTCAAAATGACCTTGACAGATTGGAGAGCTGGGTCAAAGTTAACTAAATGAATTTCAACAGAGAGAAACATGAAGTCCTACACTTGGGCGGGAAAAATGGAATGCACAGATATAGGATGGCGGACGCGTGGCTGGATAGCAATACATGTGAAAGGGATCTAGGAGTCTTGGTAGATCACAAGCTGAACATGAGTCAGTAGTGTGATGAGGCAGCCAAGAAAGCCAATGTGATTCTTGGTTGCATCAATAGGAGTATGGTGTCTAGATCGAGGGAGGCAATAGTACCACTCTATTCTGCATTGGTTAGACCTCATTTGAAATACTGTGTCCAGTTCTGGGCACCTCAATTCAAGAAGAATATTGACAAGCTGGAACGTGTCCAAAGGAGGGTGTCCAAAATGGTGAAGGGTCTGGAAGCCATGGCCTATGAGGAATGGCTTAGGGAGCTGGATAAGTTTAGTGTGAAGAAGAGAAGGTTAAGAGGGGACATGATAGCCATGTTTAAATATTTGAAGGGATGTCATGTCGAGGAGAGAGCGGGCTTGTTTTCTGCTTCTCTGGAGACTAGGACAAGGAGCAATGGATTCAAGCTGCAGGAAAGGAGATTTCACTTAAACCTTAGGAAGAACTTCCTGACAGTCAGAGCTGTCTGGCAGTGGAATATGCTGCCTCAGAGAGTGGTGGTGTCTCCATCTTTGGAGGTTTTTAAGCAGAGGCTGGATGGCCATCTGTTGGGAATGCTTTGATGTGTGTTCCTGCATAGCAGGGGGTTGGACTGGATGACCCCTGGGGTCTCTTCCAACTCTATGATTCTATGAGTCTAACTCATCCTTAACTTCAGTAGTGATGATGGAAAAATTTCCAATAAATTTGAGGGATGAATTAGAGAAGGAATTAAAAAAGAGGGGTATATATAAGTTAAAAGATTGGATGAACATGATGATGAATAAAGATAGAATAAAGGAGAGACTGCAGGGTACTAAGATGTCATGGCTCAATTATATTCAGCTGGAGCAGTGGACAAGGAATTGGAAAAGCAATAATAAAGATTTTAGAGAATACACTAGATTTGAACAAATGATTAAGCAAAGAGATGATACGAAAGAAAATGAAATATTGAAGGGCACCATAAAAGAAACATACAAAATATTGTCAAAAGATGAAGATGAATATCTTAGAAAAATACAGGAGGAAGAATAAGAACAAAAAAATACATATTCAAGACGGGGAAAATTTGGAATCAGCATCATTTAATTAATTTATCTGTAAGAATAAAGAAGAATTATTATAAATTGGTTTGGAGATGGTACCTAACACCAGTAAGGTTAAACCACATAGACAAGAATCATTCAAGGTTATGTTGGAGGGGTTGCCAAGAGATTGGCACATATATTCATATGTGGTGGAATTGTGAAGGTGTACAGAAATTTTGGCAAAAGATGTTTAAAGAGATAAAAGAGATAACAGGAATTGCTTTACAAATATGTCCGAGTATAGCACTATTATCTATATTTGATAAGGTTAATTGTACCAAGACAATGAAGGAGTCAATTACAAATTTATTAACTGCAGCAAGGCTAATTATATCAAGAAAATGGAAAACTCAAGAAGATTGTCAAATAAAGGATTGGTATAAAGAAGTGTGAAAAAGTGCGACCAATGATAAGTTAACATGTTGAATTAAGGTTAAAAAAGGAATAATGAAAAGGAATGACTTTGAAGCAATATGGAAAATACTTGTGGAAAAGGTTTTAACAAACAAGGGAAGTGTCACACCTCCAGAAGAAGAATTACAATTTTGGAAAGCAGAGTAAGCTGGAATATAATTGGCTCTGGGAATGGGTTCACATTGAGGGATAGGGTTTATGGTTAATAACAGGATCATATATAGTATTAGCAATAGGTAAAATATAGTTGAAAAGAATCAATTTAAGTATGAAATTACTATAGCAATAATGAGTACAAGGAGAATGAGATTTAGATATATGAAATAAAAATATATAATCAATATGATATATAATATGCTGAATAAGTATATGATGATAAAAGGTCTGGAGAGAAATAGTAATGTAAGCTATTTGTGTCGTAATTTTTCTGTTTTTCACTTTCATGTTATTCACATGGTGTTTTTGTTTTATTCTGTTGTGTATTGTTCCTTTTTCTTTCTAATAATAATAATAAAAAAAAAAAAATCAGGAGTGCACAAATTCCAAGGGCTCCAAGAGCTGTTTTTCCAGCCTTACTACCCTCCACGCCCATGCAGTCCCTCCAAATGAAACAGGAAATAACCAGGAAGTAACTGCCTTGAAAAAAAGCCCTCCAACTTCATTTATACATAAGATAAAGAGTATGGACATTCCTACCTTGTTTTAGAGAAGAACTGTACCCATTAGAGCAGCAACTGAAGATGGGGCAAGCCATTCTCCCTCGTTCCATAGGTGAGCCATCCCATTCCATTTCTGTGTGCTAGATGTGAAAGTTCCCTATCACATTACACTATTACAGCACTATTATTTCACTTTAACTGCTCTGGTTGCACCTTTTGGAATTCTGAGGTTTGTAGTTTGGTGAGGCATTGGAGCTCTCTGGCTGAGAATTCTAAATGCCTCTCCCTAAAGGGCAGATCCCACGATTCCATGCAATATTGCCATGGCAGTTAAAATTAAATTGGAATGCTAGCACTATAACAGTGTACACTTGGCCCTCCACATTCACTAGGGTTAGGGACACAGGACTCTCACAAAAGTGAAAAATTTGCAAATAAGAAAATTTGCATGTCTCGGGGAAGGGGGCTGAGTCACGATGGGGAAAGTGGGCATCCAGAGTCTAAACCAGGTCAAGGAAAGGAGATAGTTGGCATGGTGGTCCTGTACTTCCTCTCTCTTACTCATCTCCTTCGTTGGTTGTGGGGGGGGCATGGGTACAGGGCTTGTGGTCCTGCGAATTTGGGCAGAGAGCCATCCTTAGCTGGCCAGGCAGAGACTGGTAGAGGAAGAGGAGGACCAGAGGTGGGTTTTTAAAGGGCTATGCAGACTGATTGGAGCCACCAAGAGGGAAGGTTCCCCCCAAAAAGAAACACCTGGGGTGGGAGGGCAGGGGTTGGAGAAACTTGCAAATAATCAAATCCATGAGTGTCAAACACGCAAATGTGGAGGGCTGACTGTAGTGTGATAAGGGTCAAAGTTACTTGTCACTACCATTTTGGCTGACTTTCACATTGTGTTTGTTTTGGGAGGGGAGGGGAAGTTCAGGGCATCTGAGGTAAACTGGCTGGTTGGGGGTAACACAATTCCTCAAAAATCAGCACAAAAATTAAAAAAAGAGAGAGAGAGAGAGAGAGAGAGCCTGAAGCTTCTGGGAGCCTTCTGAGACCACACTTTGGGTCTGCATGAAGCCCAGGGGCCATACTTTCCCACATCTTCTCTAAAGGCATGATTATGGTGGGGTTTTTCCATAGGTTCAAAGGGCCACAAAATAGCCTTGGTGTCTAAGTAGCTGCCAAGCCATGTGATTTCCAACCTTCTTTTAAATCACAAAACATTTTAAACGGATTAATAAGAAAACTTATTTTTTTATCAGGATGCTTCAAACTGCAAGCTTATACTGGAACTAAGTTCCCCTGAACTCAGGGTAGCATCTTACCTACATTTCAGTAGACATGCACAGGGTCACACTTTTCAAGCATTTTTGAAAAATGGAAACCTAGGAGGGGAAAAACACTGAATCTGATTTAACAGCATAAGAGAAAATATGTGATTGAGGTCTAAACAACAGAATCTCATTTTTTAAAATACAGAAATGTTGCTGGTCAACGTATTTTTCTATTGTTCAGTCAAGTGTTTCTTGCCTTCCCACTGAGCGCATTTTGTTCAATCCCCAATGCAAATAAATTCAGTTCCAATTCATTTCATCCCCATGTTTTACTTATTTGTATCCTGCAGAGCCCTTCTTCTGAAGACAGATATTGGCTCCCTTTACTTCATCTCATTTTAGTTTTTCATTCCTTTATCTGCCCGCTATAGAGGTGAATGAGACAATCTATCTGTCAATAAAGGAGGTTTAAATATAAAATGCTATTTGTCTGAAATGATAGTGTTAAATGCTGTTAAAATAGTACTGCATGGGGAAAAAAAACTTGTTATGGATAACACTGATTAGTTCTGACCTTTAGAAATGGCCACACAGGTCATTACTGCTTTGATTATTTAAACAAGCTCTAAATTCATCCTTTCCATATTCATCTTCATTCTTCAGAGAGACCATCAATAATTGGCTTTGGCATACATTACATGCAAGTTCAAGTGGTTGCTGGTGCCTTCCACGCCATCGGGATAGTGAATCCATTCTAGGTTGTATTCTAGACATTAAAACAGCTATCCATTGAGCTGAACGCTGTCCCAAAATAAGTTCAGCATCTTCTATAAACAAATTCTCTAAGGTTCAGACTAAAACACAGAGTGGATTAACCATTCATTAACATGGAGGTCACTAGGGCCCTTTCTGCAGTTTACTGTATTCCAGAGACATCCAGTGCAGGTCCCAGCAATGTCTCTGCCAGGAGGGGAGCATGACAGGAGTGCTCCCCTCTGCACTGGCTGCCTCCGCAAATGGAGGAAGCACAATGGTTCTGCCTCTTCCTTCCACAGCACAGCCAGGTACTGTCCCAGGCTCTGCTGGGACAGGAAGCACAGCCATTGTGCTTCCAGGATGTCCACACACTAGGTAAGTGTGGGCGGACAGTGGGATGGTGGTGTGATTGCTGGTCATTGATGGGGAAAACTCGTCAATGATTTACTGCGGAATCACGCCACCTGGGGAGGGGAGAAGGATGGGACCTGGATGATGTCATGCAGAACCATCATCTAGGTCCCATCCTTCTCCTGTCCCCAGTGCAGGATGACAAGTTCCCACAGAAAGGGCCTAGATGACACTGATAGGATCTCCTCTTACACAGTTGGAGAAGGATGGAAGGTATATTCAAAAACATTCAAAGTACTATTGAAAATGGAATTCTAAAGTATTGCAAAACCCTAACAAGGATAATCCTCAGGTGTGTCAGAATGTTTTCAGTTTGGGATTTGTATATTTTTTATGGAATAGAGATGTCATTTTCAGCAGAGAAAATGCAGTTTTCTGTGTGGGAAACTCTTTTTTCTACACAGAAAATGCCATTTTCTGCACCAAAAAGTGATCTTTTTTTTTTTTACATAGAATAAGTCCTGATGTGTAAATATTCTTCAACAGTTGCAGTTTTTGACTACTTTTCTCACAGTCAAGAGAAAAATGGTAAAATAATTCACATAAGAAAGAAATTTGCAAAGATTTGGTTCCCTAACTGAATCAATAGGAGGAAAAAATAACCAGCAGTGGTCCAAAACAAGATCTTCTTTTCAGGACTTTGGGAAGAGGCAGACTCATACAATTTGAAAAGAAACAATGAGTGTTTTTCCAGTTCTTTTGGTTCATGTTATATTCAGAGGTTCCAAACTTTATACGTCAAACTGGACTTCTTGGAGCCTTTGGTTAGTAGAGCAAATGCATCAATCCACCCCCACTCTAGCAACACAATCACTTGTTATATCAACATTCATGCAGGCATCTTTTCATGCACTTGTTCCATATTTTTGAGCCATATCTTCTTTTTGGAGGGATAAAAATAGTCAACATTGTGCATCTCCATGATCTTGAGAGCCAGCATGTTGTAGTGGTTTGAACATTGAACTATGACTCTGGGGAAAAGAGTTCAAATCCCTCCTCAGCTATGAAAACCCACTGGCTGACCTTTGGGCAAGTCATATTTTCTCAACCTCAGAGGAAGAAGAAGGAAAAACCCCTCTGAAGAAATCTTTCCAAGAAAACCCCATGGTAAGTTTGCCTTAGGGGCACCATAAACATAAGCATTATGTTTAACATTGGAACATAAACAGTAGAAACAAATCAAAGGTGCACAACAACGTGGCCTTCTGTCCAAATGGAATGCCTACATCATATATGTTGCCTTTCTACCACATGTAGACTATTTGTACACATGTAATCAGTGTGGGGAACCTGTGCTTTGTTTAACAAGATTTGTAAGCTTGTGTTCAAAGAGATATGCGTTTGGTTTCTGTGGGAGGTAGCCGAAAAGTCTTGACCCTTCCACAGGACTCTGGGGCCATTCTCTCCAATGTCTCATTAAGAGATAAATGAACCCCTACCATCCAATAATGCCAGAACACTGGAATTACAGCAAAGTAGTTCACACTTCTGTGATTTTTTTTTTTATTCCTCTGCTTCATGTTGCTTTTCTTTTTTCTTTTTAAATACTGCAGAATTGTGTTTTGG
Source organism: Cyclura pinguis (assembly GCA_030412105.1). Taxonomy (NCBI): domain Eukaryota; kingdom Metazoa; phylum Chordata; class Lepidosauria; order Squamata; family Iguanidae; genus Cyclura; species Cyclura pinguis. The sequence continues at coordinate 118,391,658 of CM059601.1, read as the reverse complement.
CATTCTCTATTTTTAGCAGTACTTGATCGCTTCTTATGCTTAGGAAAGAAAATTAGAGGCCATCCCCCTCCCAATTATTATGGTGGCTGAATTATTTGTGTATGTGCCACCACTAAAATTCGGTGGTGTTTGGTACCACTGTTACCTCTAAAATTAGCCAGCACTTGTGATTCTCTCAATAGTTCTGGAGAGTGCTAGAACATCCTCCTGTACCCATAGAGCCCTTTGAGACTGTGAGACAGGGAAGGACGGGATGGGACAAAGCTGCTAAGATTTTGACAATTGTGGATGATAGTGGCAGCCCTTCTCCCAAATTGTTTGATAACAGGCATGTGTTTGTGTGTGTTGGGGGGGGGGAAGTATGGGCATGAAGCCCACAAGTGTCTCATACGATCAAAACTACTATTTCTAATTGGTTTTTACTGCATTTTATTGCATCTACAGTATAGTTATGATTAGTTTAATTTGTTTCTATTTACCTTATAGGCTACAAATGTCCCTTTCACACTAGACAATTAGAGCGGTATATTGTACATTAACAGCCATGGCAGCATCCTACGGAAACATGGGGTTTGTAGTTCAGGGAGGGACCTTTAGAATTCTTAGCTTGGAGACCTTTTACTGAACTACAAAAACCAGGATTACATAGGATATAGCCATGGCAGTTCAAATAGAATCATAGTGCTATAACTGTCTACCGTAAAAAAGGTCAGTGGAGAACACATGTGTCCCCTCATGGCCTAATAGTATGAATGCACAAACAAATAATGATATCAATCAGCATTCCCTAGAACATGGATTGGATTGTCTAGGCCAAGCCAAATTGTGGGGAGGGGAGAGAAAGAAAGAAGAAATTTCTCATCCTTATCACCTGAAGAGATGATTTTGAGAATTTTTAAAATGATTTCTGAATTATTTCAATAAGGAGAGATTTCAGATGAATGTAGGCACATAGCCTTTTTCCTCATGGGTGATGTGTACCATCAAGTACAGATGATTAGTCAAAGATTCATAAGGACAAGGGGGAGGCACTTTGATATCACCCAGTAACTCCAGTAGTGTGTTCACCCCTCATGAGATTTCAGCAAGTGAGGCCTGGGACCCTATAATTGTCCAGCAACAGATCCGATAGGCACATATGATACATAGGCACACATGACACATAGGCATATATGGGCACACTCTTCCCTACCGTGTTAAGGTACACCATACATCTATTTATATTATAGCTGTAATATCTAATTTGCACCAATAGATGTAATTCAGTACGTGCATGCTTTATGCAGGTATGTGTCTTCTTTTGACCCCTTTTTTTTTATTCCTTTCCTCTTTTTAAAATAATACTTCAGTGGCCATCCGAACCTCATGGGATCTAGCATGGGATGACTGTACTAAGCCCAATGAAGTGTGACCCCTGTACTTATTCCTCTTTACTAATTATCCCTGGTTGAACTGAGCCAAATTCTTTTTTTTTTTTTTTTTTGGTCTCAAAAGCTTTAATTTTGGATGGATTGAACTTGCCTGAGAAACTCCTTCATATTACCTTCCAGGTGGCTTGCAACAACCATTTGTGCTTCTGTGTTTATTGACATCACTATCATTATTTTAAATAATAAAGGAAAGAAAAGCCTGCCAGACACAACATTATTACCCCAGTGGGAATCCTTTCCAAAGAAGATGGAAGATAAAGCAATGATTTTTTTAAAAAGGCAAGAAATAAAACAAATAAAACAATAAAAGTCTGCAGGAGTTTCACTGGAAGGTGTTTTTAAAAGTATATTTAATACAATGTGAATAAAAAGGTTTCTTCCTAAGGATATATTCTAGATCTGAAAACTGAGAAATTAAATTGCTGTATGATATTTTGTTCATTATCAGACTGGATACAGTTGCTAAGGTTTTATACTGAAATATCCATTTCCCATATAATCCCCTCTGTCCTTTCATCTCTTCAGGCAGATCTCTCCTTAGCCTTGTGGCTTCTCCCTTCACAAAAAGAAAGAATGAATTTTGAAGCTTGCATGGAAAGTGTCGCATCTTTTTGTTTTCAGGAACTCCCCCTCCCCCTCTCCCTTACTTAAATATTAAGCATCTTATTGATAAACCTTGAAAAGAAACTGAAAGTAGCAGAGAAACAAACAAGCAAACCAAGAGTAATGAATTTTAGGGATATGAAAATTAGTCAATCTCATTTTGGTTGCATTTCTTAGAGTCTGCATCATTCTGAACCCATCCACATCTCATATGGGACTGAACAGCTTTTTTTTCCCTTCCTCAGTAATATTTCTGTGTCTGTTTTCAAAATGTTTGCTTTTTATACCCATTTCTTACTTGTATATGCATATTTCTATGCTAAAGTGTGTTAGTACATATTTTTCATGCACATTTTTCAAATGTATACATGGATTGTGTACTCATTTTTCTTCACCAGCAGACATTACACACATCAAAAATGAATGTATTGCTAAGGCCCAATATACGTGGTTTCATTGCCAGACTTGGGAAGTTCAAAAATAGACCTTTTCAAGTCTTTTTTTCCCACCATGCTTAATGAAGACTTACTATAAGGAGATTCATCTGATTTTGTGTATCTGTGTAGGGCTTAGGCAACTGCCATGACCTCTGGCACGCCCAACACCATCTACATGGTATCAATACTTGTATTTCTATTCAAAACATTATATACACATTACCTCTTTAATTTATATTAATTGATATAAACCTGACTGAACAATAGTGTGATTGCCATATTGTTGGGAGCTAAGGCTTGGAGCAGCAGCTTGCCCAAAGCCAACTGCTGAGTACTTCAAACAATATGATATAGAATGATCTTCTTCAACCTGGTGCTCTCCAGAGGTGTCAGACTTCTAGCCTCCCCAGCCAGTATGTGTTGTAGTCCTATGCATCTTATAAGCACCACATTGGGAAAGAATTAGAATGTTAGGTGAGGAATGAAGGGGCTTAGGTTCAAACCTCTCTCAGCCTTGCTGCTTAGTGGATGATCTTAGAACATTCATCATCATTGGTCATTTCTGGCCTATACTGTTATAGTGCTATTATTCCACTTTCAACATCCTGTGGAATTCTGGGGTTTGCAGTTTACTGAGGCCAAAGAGCTCTCTGGCTGAGAATTCTAAAGGTCCCTTCCTAAACTGCAAATCCCAGGATTCCATAGAATGTTGAAAAGTAGAATAATAGCTTTATAACAATGTAATGTGGAAATGTTCTGAGTGTAACCTACCTCACTGGGATCTTATGAACATCAAGCCATGTATGCTTCCTTTCCCTCTGGGAAAGGTAGTATATACATTTGATAAATAAAACTGGAGGCTATGGTGCAGACAGTTTGAACTAACGGCTCCCTCAGTCACAGTTCACTCTTGACAGGCCAATATATGTGATCTAAGACTGAGGCCCTTTTCACATGTCGGGGGGGAAACGGGCGAAAACGCCCGAAAATGCCCAAAAACGGAACTTACCTACAGCTGGGTAAGTCCGTCGCCGCGTGGAGCAGCGCGAGCTCGCTGCTCCACACTCCTCCGGCGTCGCAGATGGCAGCTTCCGGTTGGTGGAGGCTCTCCACCAACTGGAGAAGCTCGCCAGCCGGAAGCCCGCCCCCGGCAGATCTGCAGGTACGCACTTGCGCACGCCTGCAGATCCACTTTAGAGCCAGGCGACGGAGCGGCACGGGGCTGTGCGCTCTGTGCTTTTTAAAAACCTCTAAAAAGAGGTTTTTAAAAAACACGCAGCCCAGCTAGTTCCGACCGCTCCTGAGTGGATTCTGGTGTGAAACTACTAAAAGTAGTCCACACCAGTCCACTCTACGGTGTAGACGACCTCCGTGAGAGGTAGCTCTACACCGTTTCCCCCCCACATGTGAAAAGGGCCTGAATCTCCCAATACTTTTTTTTAAAAAATGTGTCTTAGATGGGGTGGAGTTATTCATTTGATTGGATCAACTGTACAAGAAGTGGATTCTTACCCCCCCCCCCACACACACACAAAGAGATATCATTCTACCCAATAATAATTTTACACAGAGCTCTGCACTATGTCCCCAGTTGGTAAAAAGATAACCATATTCATTGAGCAGATCCTGTGGAATCCTTTTCAAACACAGTGCTTTAACACATGCAGGCCTTTGATCTTTCTGGGAAAACTAATGGTTTGTTCATTCATACATAGAATAGCTTTCACATAATCATCTCCAGAAATATGAAAGATTTCTGTGAGCTTTGCCTGGACAGGTTTGCATACAAGTATTATCAATACCAGAGGTGGGCAACTGTGTTGCATCTGGGGGCCAATTGCCTATCAGATCCTCCCATGGCTGCACCCCTCACAGCAACCAAAAACTGCAATTCCTTTAAAAATTGTGTCAGAAAACGAGATCACATCATTTGCTGTCACTGTTTTGGAAGGGACTGCAGAGAAGAATGGTGATATTTTGGGGGTGCTTCTGAGGATGAGGTAGAGGTATTTTCCTGTGTTTTTACATTTTGAGGGGGCTTTCCATGGTGGGTTGGCTCACAAATTGCTGCAAAATAGCACCATCTCTTTTCTGGACAGATTGGGTTCTTCATCAGAAGAGGGAGTTGCTACAATGATAAGGCAGGTAGGTCAATTTAAGGAGGAGAGAACCACTGCAAGCATAAGTACATCTCTGGGGAAAATTAATATGCATTAAATTAATTAATTGTAATTAATCAAAACGTGTCTCTGTATTTATAGTTTACACTACCATTTGCAGTCACTACATGGTGCACTAAACAGTTCTGAAGTTCAAACAGTTCAAAGAAAATGTAATGTAGTCTGAACAAAAAAGACATAGGACTATGCTATCACTGTTGTTCTGGGAAGTCTCCTCATGCTATTGGAGTGAGTAGACCCTTCTCTCAGGGGGTGGCAAGAATGTCAAGGTGTGCTAAGAACATGGCCTCACTCAGATGGGGCAGCTGACAGCTTATTTTTCTTGATGTCTCAGATATACATAACAGGGGCTTATTTTCACCCATGCAAACCCAGGTATCTTTGCTAGTTCATAATAAAGTATGGCAGAAGATTCCAGTGTTTCTCTTCTTTGCCCCATTAATTGTTATTTGAATTTTCTAACTCAGTGTGAATAATTAAAAGGTTCAGTCACAGACATTTATAAGAAGGACTTCTGGATGTCTTGATGGCCAGACTCTATTCAATTACTTCTAGGCTGAGCTTCCTCACATTGCTACTTTATCATCATCCTTCAAGGAAGATAATGAGCATTTTTTAAAAAGTCTCCCGAAGTATTTAACTTGTCAGCCCAGCATCATTACAACAGTTTTTAGGAGATCAATGGGAGCAAATTAATCTTACTGGTACAGTATAATAAGGTTCAAAGCAATTCTTGCCTTCAGAGGTTTCTCCAAATTATTCTTTTGATGTAATCACTATTTAGGCCAGTGGCTTGAAGGAATTGATAAGGAAAAAATGCCGAGCTGCTCTCCCAGTGGTTTGTGCTAAATATTCCTAAACAGAAACAGCTCACCAGGTCAACAAGTATATTATATAGCTTGTATATGCTGTTAACTTGTGTAAAGCAAAAATGCGTTAAATTATACTGTGATTAATGAAAACAAAGCTGAAAGGAAGCGACAAAGAGTCAAGGGAGTTGAAGGTGGCAATGACTCCGATATATTTGTTCTCTTTTATGTGCAGTACAGTTTTAAAAAGAGTTGCATCATTGCTGCATTATTCAGTGCCCCAGGGCTGATACTTCTTCTATTTTGTCATTTATTTTAAAACTTACCTCTTTTAAGTTTTTCAAACCAGGATAAACTAAACACTCTCTTTTCATTTTACTAGCAATTGTGATTTCCTATGCTCTATTTAGTGTACAAGAGTTTTTCCCTCTTGCTATCAGGCCCAAATCAAAATCTGCCACACATCCCTATCAGTTTCTTTGCTTAATATAATCATCCACTATTTTGAGGCCTACACAAGCTCTGAAGTCAGAGGTAGCACACAAACATGCTTTGCATTGTAACACAGTATTCAAATTTATTAATCTTGAAGGCACACATGATTCTTCCATTGTAGTTTTACACAACTGAGATTTTCCAAAGAGGTAGCTTCATAGTTCTATTGTAGCAAAAACAATGAACAATTTATTATAGTTTAAGTGTTTCTGGGCCAAGATCCTACTTGGGTACCGGGACAGCTTAAAATTCTACCAGTGTCCTTATGCTGGAGGTCCAGGGAGTAGTGGCTTCTCCTTACATGACTATACAGGGCCAACAGGACACTACATGGACACACCTCTGTGGCCAATTAGGCTGTTACCCTGATTTCTGGGGGTCCCGGGAGGGACACCTAAATGTGCTCAAACAATGGGGAGGGAATTAGCACAGAGCACAAGTTTGCAACGTGAGAGGCAGGGTAACATAGCGAGATCTTGAACCCTATGTCTACAGGGTCAGGCCGAGTCAACGATAAGGTAGAAGTTGGAATAATAATAATTGTTTTATTGAAATACAATCAAACACGTGTATGCAACACGCTCACACAAGGAACTATAGAAATAAAGGTAGGAGTGGGATAGAGGGATTTTGAGAGGAGGTTTGGTATGGGAAATACTATACCTGTCCTGAAGCCAGGTGAAAAGCAAAGAAACTGGGGAGCGTGGATTCTCAGCACATGGGGCTGAGGGGAACGCTCGCTGGACAAAGCGACAGCAAGGTGGAATGGAAGCCAAGAGCAATCCGAGGAAGTGCTCAAAGTCAGGGGTTCTTATAGGGAAAATTGTGGCCACAGGCTAGTCCATACTTGGGGAAAACAATGAGTTTCGAGCTGGAGACAAAGCCTCCAAAACGTCAGTACTTTAGATGATTGAGTTATAGCCAGATTGTCAATAGAGTAGCCAGTATGCAAACACCGAGTGCTTGAGAGTTGTGTAGTCCACTCATCAAGCTGCCTGCCTGGGGCAGGTGATCTTTTTGTAAGTAGTGTCCATACATAATGTGGTACTTGCCTTGAGGTCCCCTGAAGCTGTATTCGGCAATGACTGGCCTGCCTAGATCGGGGTTTGAATGGTTCGGCTATTGTCAGCCGCGCCTGTGTGCGTGCTTGTTTGGGGGCCTCTCAAGCATGTGGAGAGGAATGGGTACAGAAGGCCGAATTATTGATATCAAATGATATCTTAATATCCCACAAGCTCAGGCTGGAAACAGTGGTAACAAGGCATTGAGAGGAAAAGCTGTTCCAGGAAGATATCCAACTGCCCTTGCACATTTGGGAGGAAAACAGAACACCAGGAGGTTCCAAATACCTATTTGTGCAATGCCTGAAAAAGTGCTTACACTAACATAACTGACCAGATGCCAGTCCTAGAACTGTAACACACTTCATCAGATCCATGAGGTGTTTTTCCAGATTTCCAGAGATAATTACAAGATATACTGTTGCTGGGGGTCATAGAGGATGAGATCATTGCAAACTTTAATACAGAAAGCATTGACAGTGATAATTAGGGATGCGAGACAAATTCGCTCCATCACCTTCTTTTAAAGTTATCCAGTTTGCAGTTCCCAAACTAAGCATGGAAACCCACAAGATTTTTGTTTGGAAATCCATACATTTCTGGATTTGCAATGTTGTCTGCAAAAACAAAGTAAACATACCAAAACCACAGGAACACCTTTGAAATATGTGCAACCCCACACTACAAACACTGCTAAATTGTTAACAAATATGCTTGAAATAAATGAGTGGGGACATGGCCACTAAAGTATCACTTTTGGAAGAAGCATACAAAAGCAAGTATGGAATTTTTGCATTTACAAAATCTACAAGGAACGATCATGGTATTGTTGCAGAGTCAGTGGGAACAGATATATACAGAAACTGTCTTGACACATTATTTTATTAACTGTGGCCATTCACATAACTATTGCTGTTAACACAAATATCCTGGATCAGGATACTGATTAACTCATGCAGTATAATAAGAAATCCACACCTCTATTTAAGACCCTGGAGACAGAATGGAAGTTTCAGGTGACTTTGTATCTCAGCAGTCTCTCTTCCTTCCTTTTGAAATTACATGTAAAATTTCTTTGCTCCAGAAGGCCACTTTAAAGTCAGTGGTAGGGTACTGTCAGAGGATGAACTGTTCTCCCACATTTTAAATTTTATCATTTCTGATGTCAGATTGGATTTTTCTGACCGAAAATTGCATATATTACATCAAAAGATAATAAATGGAGTTTTTTTTTACCTTTACATTACCAAGGGCCATGTTATTCGATGTTACAACTAATTAGGGTGATTCTGGGACACATGTCATTCTACTTACAAGTTAACATATGGAAATCATCTTCATCAAGATGTGATGACGCTGACCATCGTCTTAGATGTTAAACTAACAATGCCAACAATAGGATAAATTCATGGAGGATGGGTCTATCAATCACTATTTTCTGTACTAGTTGACTATAAAATAAATAGAACCCTCTGATTCAGAGGCTGTAGATTCAGCTCAGGGTTTCTTTCACCTCACTGGGATTATTTGACTGGATCAAGAAGCAGAACTGTGTATTATCTTCATACTGTAGAAATTTCAGCCCAAACCTTTAGATGTTAGTTGAGCAACAGTAGGCCCAGGACAGAACCCTGAGGCACTCCACCAGTCACTTCTCTGAAGGACAAAGAACAACCATTGGTGAGCACTCTCTGATCAGTTAACCAATTACAAAACCACATAATAGTATTGCCAGCTAACCCCCCTCCAGCATACCTCCAAGAATATCAAGGAGGACCTTCTCAAAAGCCTTACTGACATCAAGATATACTATATCCACAACATTCCTCTGATCTATCAAGCCTGTGATTCTCAAAAATAGAATTAGTTTGGCATGTTTTGTTTTTAGCCACTCACACTGGATCTCAGTAATCATAGCATTCCTTGTGTAATTTGATTAGTAAATGGTCTGTTACAGAACATTGTATGGTATTGACATCAAGCTGAATGTTTGGTAGCTGTTTGGGTCCTCTTCCTCCCATCCCCAAATCTTTTGAAGATAGGGATAAAATTTGCCCTTCCTCCTTCTATTGAGACTTCTGTTCTCCAAAAATTCTCAAAGATTATTGATAGTGGCTCTGAGATTGCATTTGCAAGTTCCTTTAGTACACTTCAACATAGTTTATCCAGCTCTGGAGACTTGAATTCATTTGGAATAACTAAATATTCTTCACTTGTTTACTTGTTTTGGGCTTCAGTCCCATTACTGTACCATTTATTCTATTATTATCAGTTAGAGCACTGTTTTGCCTTTGGGGGAAGACTGAGGCAAAGAAAGAGTTAACCAAATATGCCCTTTGTTTCTTACTAGTATTTCATTTTATCTTTTCTATGCTTTGGCTCTACCATTTCATCATTTTCTAGAATTAGGTTACTGTTGTTTCTCTTTTCTTTAATTTTTACCCAGATGTTTTCAACCTGTTTTCCATGTTCAGAAGCTTACACATTTTTGACGTGTAATGTTACTTCTGCTCTATTCAAGTTTTATCTATTTCTTTTGAATAGTTAATACACTTTCATTACTATGTTCCAATCACGGAACTCATCCCACAAGTTTCAGTGATATGTGTTGAATCATATTTACCTTGCTGTGCTGAGAGTTCATCTTGTTTATTTCCAATGTTCTGTGCATTAGTGCAAAGACAACTAAGACCTTGGATCATTCTCTGCAACAGATTCCTTGTAGTTTTTTCTGCTCATTCTATATCACTGTGGCTATTGTCTGCTTATTCTGCATCATTGAGGATATTGTCCTGAGTACTTGGTATGTCACCTGTCCCCTTGAATACTATCTTCCTCTTCCTTTTTATTCCATCTAAAGCCCTCTTTATCAGACTTGCAAGACTCCTAGCAAATACATTTTTACCAGCTTACCAACTTGAGCTGCAACTTATCTCTTGGAAGATGTCCTTCTTCATAGACCATGATCCAAGAAGCCAAATCATTCCTGATGGTATCATCTGTGGAGCCAGTTGTTCACTTCAAATATTCTCCTATTCCAATCCCTTCTCAGCCACATGATACTGTGCTTAGGTGTCTTGTTCTGAGTAAGCCACTGTCTGATTTGCAGTTTCTTTACCTCCTTTAATACTCAGGAAAGGGATGGGAATATTGATCTACAGATTTGCTGTTAAGTCTACTAAGATAATTTCTGCAGAACATTCAAAAGCACTGTCTAAACACTATGTCTTCTATCCCGTATCCTTTTCCTATATTTACTGGATTCAAGTCATATTATACTCATGGTGGTTCCTATTCAAAAGTGCATGTACAATTTATCATTTTGCTCCATATTCATTTATTGCATTATAATCCCATCCAGAAATTTCTTATCCTACCATCTTTCAATTTTATCCTGAAGGCAATATTATAAAGCAGAGGGGGCTGAGGTTATGCTGAGCAAGAGGAAGGAAAAGAGGGAAATATTATCCCTCTGTCATGCAATGAACTTTGGATGAATAGGAAACTGAGTTTGTGTCCCCATATCTTCCTGGTCACAGATTAAGCAAGGTGTGGACATTTTTTCCCCCTCTTAACTGGAGAGCATCTTTACTTCCAGTTAATCTATTGTAGGCCAAAGCCACCAGTCTCACCAAAGATCCAAACTGACTGCTTACAGAGCAGTATTTAAATGAATTTGAGGTTCATATGTGTCCTCAGGGCTGCAGGTTGGCCATCCCTGGTCTATCTAATCACTGCACAATACCCAATTCACTTTTTAACTTTTCCCCACTCAGAACGTTTGAGGCACGCCGCTAAATGGAAGCATAATAAAGCTGACTAAATCTACTAATTCTGCTGAAACAGACTAGTGTGTCTGTGCCTTTGAATACTAACTCTACTAATGTGTCTAATTAAAAAGTGTCCAGCTCTCTAATGATTATGGATTAGAGACGAAGAAACATTCGCAAGAAATGTGAAAAAAAAATACAGAGGTTCCTGAAAGCTATGTACAAATCATTGGCATCCCTCTAAACATTAGTTCAGTCACCCCACTGATTTGGCTCGCAGGACCAGGATCACACTTATTCTTAGTTCTTCAGCTAAAGAGAAGTAAGTCTTCTTATGCATTGGATCAGTAGTGGTCATATATTATAAATTTTAGCAGCAAGGACAGCTGTGATTTTCCCTTTATATGAAAGAAGGTCCCGTCCCCGACACACTCTCTGACTTGCAACCTGTCTCTCAAATAAATTGGTTGCTGTCTAGCTAGCTTGTCTATCCTCTACAGACCCAGCCTGGCAAAGAAGTGTACAGTATGTGCCTCTATCAATCATTTCTGCTGCATAGATTTGAGTTTCCCAAGCAATTTGACAAGAGAAGCATGAGGTAAGGGGAGAGAAGTAGGTGAAATAAGTCTCATGATGACAAAGAAGCCAAAGTAACAGTTGCCCTAGCTGAATACTACTTATCCTAGCACTGAATTGTAGATTGGAAGCACTCCTGAAAATATTATGCAACTCTTCTTCTTGCTGTGAAGTGTCAACCAGAAGGATATGGTTCAAATCTTACTGCTTCTAATTTCTTATTCCCTTATCTACAATATGGGGTTATGGACTTGAGCATCTGCAGATCTTTGTGACATGTACTTTTTGTGTAAAAATAAGGTCCACAGATGGTTTACATAGATTTAAAGTAGGAAATGGAGACATCAAAATAGTTTATTTTCTGTACCTTGGCTTAGTCATCAGTCAAAATGGAGACTATAGTCAAGGATTTTTTTTAAAAAAACCTAGGACTTGGGAGGGCAGCTGTGCAAGAACTAGATAAGATCCTCAAGTGTGAAGATATATCATGAAATGCAAGGTCAAGATTCTATGGTTGTGAAAGTGGGACAGTGAAGAAAACTGACGCACTGACACACACACACACACACACACACACACACTTCATATGAATGAGAAGATCCTGCTTAAAAAAGAAATAGATTGAATATTGAGACTTGGTATATTAGTTCCTCATAGTCTAAATAGCAAACTTTATTTTATGGTCCATAGACCCAACATAATGAATCATCCAAATTGTATAATATTAAGTATAGGAAAGGTACACCTACTAAGAATAGGATATAAATGCATAAAATAAATTAAAATGACAAACAATATGGATTATTGGATAAAATATAGATAGGCATTCATTAATTCCATCCCATTAACACAATACAATTGAACTGATCTTATGGTATGTTACCAGTATCTCAATGTAATTCTGATTCTTTTCTCTTTCTAATCTTAATAGCTATTGACAGAAATTTAGCAGCTAATAGGGTTATGTTCAGGCATATGTCCTCCAACAAGATTTTCACTGGTTTTAATTGTATTTTAACCTTTGTTGTGCCCCACCTCAAGCTTTGAGGAGAGGCGGTTAACAAATAATAATAATGATGATGATGATGATGATGATGATGATCAACAACAACAACTACTGCATAAAACCAGTATCTCAAGACACCCTAGCAGCACATTTGGTCAGTGACTTCAGGGCAAATCCACTTCTGTCATATGGCCATGGGACTGTGCTTCTGATGGAAGAAGAAATTCAGTTGGAACTGAATGGAGCTCATCATCCTTCTCCTGACAAATACATTTCTGATTATTCCAAGTTTTGTTCCTTGGACAGAGGAATCATTCTGTTGCTACTGCTATTACATAATTTGGGCCAAAGATCTTTGCCAATAGACTGCAAATCACACAGAGGTCTAACAATTGATCTGCTCCCTTCTGTATTAAACCGGGGGGGGGGGTATAAGTCAAGCCCTGTTTTGTTCTTGCACTGAAGACAACAACAACAACAACAACAACAACAGCAACAACAGCAACAACAACACTTAAACTCCTGAGGCACACACCTTTCTAAAACTTTGTTACCCAAGATCCTTTTAAAGTACAGATGTTGGGGGGTTGAACCCAGAACCTTCTCTATGCAAAACATGTGATCTACTGCTGACTTACCAGTGATCTATGGATAACATGGACTGGTTATTTCCTTCCATTGCCTACCTATTCTGGTAGCTTGTGGCCTCTTATCATCTTTTCCATAATGAGTCACTTATAAATAACTAGCAAATTATCATTTTAGCTCCCTTTTCCTTGGTTACATAAAGTACTTCCTATTCAGCACTTTTCATATTGCTGACAAATAATCATCCATCTTATTTTGGAGAGGTCAAATGTCTTTGGCCTGCTCTAACCTTTGTCAGTTGACATGTTTTCTAAATGTCTCATCAATCATTGCTCAGTTAATATAAAATATCTGCATTAATTCATCAAACAGATCAATGGTAGCAAGTTTTTGTCTACCACTCTCTCAATAAGACTGAGCAAAAGAGTTTATATTTTATTCTCTCCTTTTCAAATACCTTTTTTGATAATAGGCATGCCTCACTGATCCCAAAGAATCTATGAGTCCTGTCAAAAAAAAAAAAAAATGGTGGTGAGGGGAGACAAATCACAGGAAACAACAATTGCTTCCAGACAAAATTGTTGCTATGCAATTGCCTTGCCTTATTCTCTCTCTCACTCTTTGGCTATTGTCTAATAGCACTAGAATCATCTGCCCATTTGGATGCATGTGAATGGAGTGGGCTGTACTCATTACCTTCCCCAGTAGAAAATAAAGACTGTATACCAGTGATGGAAGTCTTCCCTAGCGCAGAATAAGGATGTAGTACTTCACTAAGTTTCTTCTCAAAGGTATCAATGAGCAATTTCAGCAGTTTTCTTCCCACTATCACAATGTCTTTGAAAACCAGGCAGTTTTCAAAGCCTATTCACAATTCAGGACCTAATCTGTACAAAATTTGCACATAATTATTTTGTGCATTAAAAGCATTTTCTCTTTTGGAAAATAATATTTCCGTGCAGAAACATGAATTTCAGCATAGAGAATGCAGTTTTCCATTCTAAATCAACCTTGTGTAAGTTTTATGTAAAATTAATGTCCATTTACAGCATTTTCTGTCAGGAAACAGCATTTTATGCATTTTATGCACAAAAAATAATATTCTGTGTTAAAATGTTATTGTACATGCAGAACAATGCTGTTTTCTACACACTAAATGTTGTTTTCTGCACAAAACAACCATATGTAAATTTTGTGCAGAATAAGTCCTGAACTGTGAAGATTCTTGGCAATCCGTGATTCTTTTCATTTGGGTTTCTCAACACTCAAAAACATTTTTTGACCATTTTTTTTAAAAAAATACTCTTTCCATCCATAGTGTGGAATATTAAGCAGAGTTCAAGTTTATTCTGAGATAGTCCCCTTTGCCTATAATCAGCAAAATACCCTACCTGATGTTTGTCCTTATTTCTATATCATACTCTGCTCAATCAATTCTCAAAAGAAAGGCCTACCACACCCACACCCCTCAATCCCTATGTCAAGTAGTGTTTGTTATGGAGGGCAACTTCTATGGTGTTCCTCCATTCTCCTGCTGGGTCAAACAGCTGCCCCAACATCCCTCACTAAACAGTGTCCAGTGGGTGTTCACCAATTTGAAGTTTTCCTGTTCTATACCTACCAGTGACTATCTATTTATTTCAACATACAGGTAAAAAATTCCCCAACTGCCTTTTGTTCAATATGCCAATCAGGTAAACTGAGGCCAAAATTCCTATCTTGTCCCACTGTTACCCTGATTTCTGGGGTCCCTTGGCGGACACCTCAATGTGCTTCATGTGACGGGGAATGTAAACTAACCAGAGCATGAGCAATAGCAATGAGAGAGGCAGGGTAACCTAGCGGGGTATTTTTACCCAATTTTTATGGGGTCAGGCCAAGCCAAAAACCAAACAAAAATGTCCAATAAATGATTTTATTGAATGCAAGTCTCAAGCACCAACGCAATCACTCACACACTCACTCAAGACCTATTCAGAAGCAAAAGAGAGGAAACTGGATAGGGGAATATTGAAGGGGTTGTAGCTGGGGTAATACTGCACCTTTTCCTGAGGTCCTTGGTCCGGGAAAAACAGCAGAGAAGTGGGGCTCAGCACAGAGAGGGCTGAGGGGATTACTCAACAGATGGAGAAATGGTCTGCTGGAGTGACTGGGAGTGATCCAAAGAACCACTCAAAAACTGGGACTATTTGTAGGGGAAAAAGTACCTGGAGGGCTAATCCTTTCCCAGGGAGAACAATGGGTGTTGCAACAAGAATGAAGCTCCACAATGGTAACTTCCTTTGCGTGATGAGATTACAAGGTGTTGCCAAAGCCTCAGGATCTTTGGTTGCATTGGGTTGTGGTGTGACTTCATGTAAATGGTCCTTGCCTGACGGCATATTTGCTCACCTTGGGGCAAACATGCTAATCCCCTCAAGTCAGCTTCTCAGGGGCTGAGGACCCTTTGTTTACTGTGGGTTTGCACAGTTTGAGGTCTTCTGGGGCTACGTGACTGGGAATTTTACTGGCCTGACCTGGTTTTCAATCATTCGACTATGGCTGACTATGTGCTCATCCAGGCGACCTCTCAGGCATACAAAATCATATTATAATATTAAAATTGTAGGCCCCAGGACAGGGTTTTCCAGTGGAGTAACACCACCCATGTTTGCACTAACACTCTGGGGAAGGCAAAGGTTCTGCCAATGGAGAAAGAGGCTGATGCCTGGGTGGAATGGGACTAAAGAGCATCCAGGCTCCATCCCTACCATCGTGTTTGGAGTGGTGATGCAACATTGCCATGCCAGATGTCCTGCCATGTCTACAGGATAGAGCAGAGATACACACCAGCAAATGTTAAGGCATTGCTATACCAGACACAAGTAATGCAGAGCAATGCTCAAGAGGAAAAGGCATGGCTTTGAGGAACACATAGCTATTTCTGAAAAGAAAGTCTGTTCCCACATGTCTGATTAATCAAGGATGGCTTAAAAACTGGTTAATGAGTTAAAAATGGCCAACCCCCCTCCTCCAATTGTGTTTTAAAATAAACCCAGATAACTGATCTCACATAGTCTCTCCTTTCTTTTCTGATGCTAATCCCAAAAGATGAAATATGAAAATTGATGGATTAAATATTAATATACAGTCATTATTTTATACTCTTGGGATTCCTAGTAAGAAAATACAAGTGGATTTCCAACTATAAATTTTTGTGTGTGCACACGTCTGCATGCAGACATGTAAATCTCAGGGTCTCATGCCTTCTCAGATTATTCCTGTAAGTGACGTAGGTACTTAAATCCAACCAGAGACAATTTTGCCATCTCAGTTGGAATGTCAAGTAGCCTACATGTCATATTTCCATTGTAAAGTTCCTTGCGTACTTATCTGGTTTTAAAAGAAAAAGTAGCAGCACTTATGTATCTAATTCCTGGCTGCGTTGTGACAACCTCTGTCGATTCACATGTCATAAGAACAATCCTCACTGAATCAGACCAAAGTCTAGTCTAGTCCTATATACAGTTTATGTGGTGGCTAATCAGAAGCCAATGAAAAATCCACAAACAGGACAAGCATACCACAACATCTTTCCACTCAGGCTTACCAGTAGTGATGGAAATAATAATCATAATTATTTGTTAATAAAAAAAGAAAAAAGAAAGAAAGGAAAGGAAACTCTGTCACTGAGACGTTTTTCTCCAATCTTGAATATCAGAGATGTGACATCCAAGTGTTGTGGAGGAATTATTCTGTGGAGAAAACAATATGACTTCTTTTTTCTCAAATCAAACAAATATGCAAACAAAAAACAGTGTGTCCTGCACAGGAAACTTGCTTTCTGTGCACAAGACAGAGGCTTTAAAAAAAACAAAAAAAAACAATTCTATGTGTATTTCTCCAAGGAATAATTCCTCTGTACCACTTCATGATGTTTGACTATGGGAGCATATTGTGAAGAAATATTCATTTTTTTTCCCTCCAAAGTGGGAAGAAAAGGTCTGCAATTATTTTTCCTTACATGTGAATATGAAATAGTTATGAATTTACATATGTACTCATCAGAAACTGAAATAGAGAGGCATACTGTCACTCATGCAAGAGTAAATTCAAAATTACTAGCAATCAGTGATAACACTTCCTTCACAAATCTGTCCAATCCACCTTTAAAGGTATCCAAACCAGCAGCCACCACTACATCTTGCAGTAGTGAAGTCAGACGTCTAACGGTGTGCTATGTGAAGAACATAATTTAGTTGTCCTGAATGTTCCCTCCCCCACTCAGGTTCAGTTGGTGCTCAAAGTTTTAGCATGATGAGAGGGAGAAAAGCTTCTGTTTATCCACTTTCTCCATGCATAAGATTATCATGGCAAGGTATCATTCCTTTCCCTTTTTCCTAACCTAAACAGCCCCAAATGATGAAACCTTCCCTTGCTCTATAATTACTTAAGTCCAAGTCCCTTGATCAATTTGGTCATTTTTTTTCCTGCAGTTTTTCAAGCTTTGCAATATCTTTTTCAAGTGCAGTGACTAGAACTGTATGCCCAAATGTGGTCACATCATAAATTTGTATAAGAGCAATATGTTGCTGGCAGTTTTGCTTGTGATTCCAATTGTAACTGTGCTCAACATTGAATTTACCTTTTTTTTTTTTATAGCAATAACATAACAGGTTGACATTTTCATTTTGCTATCCACCATATCTGCGATAATTCACATTTAAGGTCAACAAGCAGCAACTGATGAAACAAGCAGGGAACAGTAAAATGCTAATTCTGTCGACACAGTTTTCACATTGTTTGTTTGCTGCCACAGAAAAAATAGAAGGACTTGTGGTGTAGGATCAGCTATGTGTCTCCAATAACACAGTTGGTCTCTTACACTTCCTACAGATAACGTGACCCTTGTAGGTACCTATTGCACATTCACATCCCTTGCTTGATCATTACCACTTCAAGTGACAACATGTGTGTGCCAATGAGCCACTGCAAGTCAAATGTTGCAGGCAGAGCTTTCATATTACTTCAGATCATTTCAACAGTGTATTTATGGGGGATAAAATGAGGAGATTGCCCCTCCAAATAAGACCCTCCACGAAATTTTATCTCTGTCCTAGAAGTCTTACATTTGCTGTGTTCACATTCCTTTGGTCACTTTACTTGCCCCTTTTATTTAGATGCTAAAATTGTATTTCTAAATGCTCAAGTGATGGTTTAATTTATTGCAATGTTGCAGTTTGAGGGACTCATGAAAATTTCACTGGGGGGGAGTTAGGATTTTTGTGAGGATAACGGTCTCACCCACACCCAACCCACATTCTTCATATTTGGTCTGGAAAGAAACTAAGTTTTTAAAAACCAATATGAAAGAATGAAAAACAGATAGATTTTCTCATCCTTGCTTACAGTTAAGTTTTGCCACCCTAAACATCCCTGTTACCCATGTCTCCTTTTCTGATGATAGCCCTTCACAACAAATGTTATATGCTCCTCAACCCTACTTACCCCTTGCCCCCTAAAAAAGGCTGGAAATGTAGTCAATTGCAGATCTTCCATTGTGCTCTGTTTGGCACAAGAACATTTTCTGGTCCTTCTTTTTTGCTCCCCCACTTCTTAATGGAGTGTGTGTATGTGTGCCGTGGTTAGTAATATGGATTAATAAGCAAAACCACCAGGAGCTAGTGAAACAAACTAAGGCTTTATTGTAAGAATACCGTTAAGGATAGCAAAGCTGTCTTGGGGTGCTGAGCTAACAGTGATCTAAACTAGCTTCACTTTTAGTAGACATGAGGAAATAAGAGGAGCAGGAAGAGAAAAGGTGGAAAATTCCCTAACAGTATCAGTTCACATTAGGATAGGTGGCTACCAGATTATCCCATAGCATCTCCAAGCTGAAGAAACTTCTGCCAGTATTGAAGTCTGAAGGTCTCTAGGTTCTATCACTAAAAGAGTTCCAGTTCAGCTCAGAGAATCTGCAGAAGAAGTGCTAAAACCAGGAGTGGATTCACTAGCTGACCCTGGACCTACATGCATTGATGTGGAAAGGCCACTACTAGCAATTCAACTTTCCACATAAATACAACAGAAGATTTGGTTTCTGATTTCTGATTTACTTTTTATTCAGTTCCATGCATTAAGTGAGATGTGGGAATCCCAGACAATGGGATGATTGTTGATTGTTGTTGTTGTGTACTTTCAAGTTGTTCCTGACTTATGGCAACCCTAAGATTAAGTTTTCAGGGTTTTCTTGGTGAGATTCGCTCAGAGGAGTTTTGCCTTAGTCTTTTTCTGAAACTGAAATAATGTGACCTGCGCAAGGCCACCCAGTGGGTTTCCATGGCCAATCAGGGATTCAAACCCTGGTCTCCAGAGTCATAGTCCAATGATCAAACCACTTCATAACACTGGTTCTCATGGTTGTTGGCTACCAAGAGAAAATGTGTCTACCAAAAATAATTTTTCAACGGAATTTGGTTAAACTGATGGTGTAGATTGGAGTGGACAATGGCAGAGAAAATGGGGGATAGATTTTGCTCCAAATCTTTCGGTGGGTTGCGCTGGCACTCCAAGGCTGGCAGACCACCTAAATAATTTTTAAAAACATAAATTTTCAGGCAACCTGTTTTTCCCCTCAAATACCCCAAACACTTCAAAACCATTGCAACACCACTTCTGGTTAGAATTTTGCCCACTGTAGAGTTGATTTTGGGGGCTTCTGGAAGTTTCCCAAAGTGTATGGGATTAGGCAAAACCAGTCCTTAATCTGGGTTTGTGCCATTCTGTGAGGAAATTCACCCAGGATTTTTTTAACAGGGGGGTCTGGGCAATTTTGGTAATTTGGGGGACTTCAGGTGGACTTTAGGGGCTACACTTTAGGGACCCAAGGGCTACATGTGGCCCACAGCCCCATTTTTTTTCCAATCCTGCAGTAGACCCTTCTTAGAATGTGAAAAATATTAGGTTTTGGTGGCATAGGTATCACAGTTTTCGATCTAGGTTTTGAAAATTTGGAAAGCCATGTCTTCAAAGGGAAGTATGACTGTTTTCTGTGTTCTTAACAGCATAATACTTGCCAGGTTAATTGCCCAATCTGTGGGGATAAAGGATGCAACATTTCAAACAGATTGGTCACAGAGATTTATATGCAAGTGGAGATGTTTTGTTTTGTTACAGTTTGAGATTGTTTTTAAAAATATCTTGAATTCCTCCTTTTGCTTGTTAGTCAACAGTTATAAAAACATCAGTCACTATATAGCTGCCACTTGATAAGATGTATCAAATAACAATCATGATGCCATCTTATTGAAGAGTGATCCCTCTAGAAGGGCCTCTTCTGGCACTTGGCTTAATGAAGACCTTTGCATTTGTTCACATGGTAAAAGAAAGTATTCCATGTTTTGTTTTGTTTTCCTCCTGGTTTGGTGAGATGTGTGTGTGTGTTTAACTGCTTGATACTTTTGCTTATATTTTTAACTAGCGTATTTACCTGGCATTGCCCTTGATTTTATTTTCTCATTGGTAACTTTTGCCCATATTTTCCCCAATCCAGTCTATATTCAGAGTTGTTAACATACAGAGGTTGGGTTCATGAGGGGACTTGTTGCTAGGCCTTGTTTCCATAGCAACCAACCTATTCAGAGCTCTCTGGTTGAGAATTCTAAAGGCTCCTCTCTGAACTGCCAACCCCAGGATTCCATAGAATCTTCACAGTCAGCCATCATATGAGGTCTTCTCACCTCACACAGACAATCATATGAGGTCTTCACCTGCCTAACGCAGACAAACAGACAAGATCACTCACAGACTTTGACTTTTATATACTAGATTGCAAGATGTCTTCAGCGCAACTGCTCTAAAACTTTTTCTTTTTCTTATCCCAGCTTATCCCCCACCTGTTCAAAAAAGAAAGCTAGCATGTGTTTTCCACAGAATCTACATCTGTGGTGGTTCCAGTTTCCTTACAGTGCTCCAGAAAAGGCACTAGGCCTGAAGAAATATGGTAGATGCAAAATGGTGACCAAGGTGTTCACACACTTACTATTGTTGCCACATGTAGCAGGAGGAGCCAAAAAGAAACTCTTTACAGTATCTCTGATCACAAATAGGTCAGAGAATTTCTGGAGACCACTTCAACACAACTCAAGCCCTGAGAGACAGCAAGAGATGTTAAACAAACTGAAAAGTAAATAAAATAAATGCTATGGCTTTTTTTTTAAAAAAAGTAGGTGGTTGGAAGGGGGAATTTGTTAAATTAAGTGAAACAAAAGTAAAATAATCTAAACTGAGAATTGCTTGATCCTGGAGAAACTAAAACACTCACTAAGGCCATTTCCACACAGGCTTAAAGAAACGGTGCAGAGCGTCCTCCAGGGAGGATGTCTGCACCCGGGAGCGGACTGGGTCAGACCTACTTACTGTAGTTCCGCACTTCAGCCCACTCCCGAAGAAACCGAAGTGGTCATCCAGCATGCTTTTGAAAGACCGCTTGAAACAGGTCTTTCAAAAGCATGGACCACGCCACTCTGTTCCTGTGCGCCGGTGCAGATTTGCAGGCTCACACCAGTGCGAGCCTACAATCTGCTGGGGGCAGGCTTTAGGCTGGTGAGCTTCAGCAGTTGGTGGAGAGCCTCAACCAACCGGAAGCCGCCATTTTCGTCCCTGGAGCAGTGCGGAGCGGTGGCCATGCACTGCTCTGGACCAGCCTGGACCCAAGCGTGGAGCCAAGAAGTCCAGTAAGTAACAGCACAAGGTGATTCCCTCACCCCATGCAAAAATGGCCTAAGGTGCATAATCTCCAGCGGGGTCATCCCAGTTAATACTTTGCCATCTCACTTCCTCAGCTGCTTTAGAAATGTTTCTTTCCAAATGTTTGTTGAAATTTTTCTTTCTTTCTCCTCCCACTTTTCTCCTTCACTCTCATCTTATTTCAATTGCTGCAAACTGAATTCAAAGTGCAAAAGTAGTTTGCACTCGATTGAGCAGGAGGAAAAGTTAAAAAAAGAGACCCTTGTTCTTGCCAGTAGAGTCAGGCAAAAACAACTGTTGAAGCCTCTCCCAGCTTTGGAACAGGATATCCCGCTCTGTGCTGTGCTCCACTGGGCTTCTTGAGGTAAGCAAAAGGAATAAACACACCTTGTACAAAGCAGTGGAAGAGCCCTCAAGTTGTTACGGTCTTTTCTCGAGGAGATCTCATTTAAATTACACACCTAAAACTGTGCACCCGCTGCTCTCTCAAGTTGTCTTTCTCATAGACATGAATCTCCCCATATCTAATTTTCCTAAAAACATTCCTGAATTGATTTTTTTCCTCCTACTTTCCATTTTGATTTTGTTTGTTTTAAAAATTTTCATAAACACTATATAAAGGCTTAATTTCACTTGTTTTCTTCACTCCCTTCCTGTCCTTTTACTAATTTACTAATCTGGCTTGTGGCAGGGCTGCACAATGCTACAGGAAAGAAAAAGTAACTTGTTAAGAACAAACATTGGGAGAGATTTAATATCTATTTACTCTGAGACTTTTTTTTTAATCCTGCAGGGAAATATTACATTTATATTCACAATTAATTTATACTCATATAGTCTCAGAAGTGAATCCCAAACAGTTCATTGGGATTTACTGTTAGGTAACTGTGCATCAAGTGGTAGCCTCAAAGGCCCCTCTCTAAACTGCAAACCCCAGGATTCCATAGGATGTTGAAAGCCGAATAATAGAACTATAACTGTCTAGTGTGGAAATGGCCATTGTGAAGGCTATTGGAATGCATAGTTTTCTTCAAGATAATTATGTTGCTGCTGCTGCTGTTGTTTTCCGGTTGTGTCTTTCTCAACTAATAAGGTTCTTTTTATCTCCTGGACCTAACAGTATGATTCATTATTTGTCCCCACCTTCCATTTGAACTTCACCCTAAGCACAACCCTGTGAAGTAGGTTAGGGTGAGACACCATGATTGTCTCAGTATAGCCACATAAGTGTTATGTTATGAGAATGCTGGGATTTGATCTGATTTATAATGTACATTTGGCAGAGCAGGTGGGTATGAAAACGGTTCGTATGGTAGTTCTGATAGAAAGTTTGGTATTGAGGAGGCATGATAAAACATTTCTCTTTCATTTTAAAACTATGTTTTCTGTAATATATATATTGTTAATCACATATACACACAGAGTATTATATTCATTGTTTCTCACCCTTTTCTTCCTGGTCTTTTCCTCCTCCTCCTCCTCCTCCTCCTCCTCCTCTCGTCCCTGCTTTTACCTGTGGATCAAGGTGGGGAACAAAAGCAAATAAATTGGTTCAAAGAGCATATAAAACCAATATGTGTTAAAATCCATCAGTAAGTACAGGAAGCCCCACACTTTTTGATGCTCTGTTATTACTCTTTTGAGGCTGCCAAATTAAGGATTAGTTCTATTAATGCAACAGGGGTTCCACTTTTTAATCAATTCCTCTTGCTTCCAGAGACTATGACCCTTTTCGCACCTTACCTTTTCATGCTGCTGGGTTGGGGTTTTAGCGCAAGAAGGCTTGGGAGGAACGCTGCCGCCTCCCTGCTGCTTCGGCTCCGCAGCTCCTTCCTCTTCATGCAAGCACCCCGCCCCTTCCCTCCACAGTGCAGCCTGGGAGTTAGAGGCTGCGCTGGGGCAGGAAGCATGACTGGTGCAGCTCAGGAGGCTTCGTACAGCAGGTAAGTGCATGCGAGGCCCTGAAGCCATGCGCGACCTTTCGGGTTTGAGCCAAAAATGAAAAGATGTGTGTGCGGTCCATGTCAGGCCCTTGAGCGTTGCGTAAATGTGAGTGCATCATGCAGACCACTCCTCACATTTACGCGACACTCAAGGAGCCCTTTTGCTTGAAAAACGCCATGCAAAAAGGGCCTATCTTGCATGCGTGTGCTGCTTGCAAAGCAAATTGAGAGGGGGAAAATGTGCTAAACCAGCTTGAGAGGCTTTGCAAGCGGTATGTGCATGGTTGATCCCAAGTGAGCCTCCATAAGTCCTTCATGTTCCCTACCCTACAGTACATGGGTGCCTCTTTTCAACCAGTTCC
The DNA here is from genome assembly GCA_030412105.1 of Cyclura pinguis. Lineage (NCBI taxonomy): Eukaryota > Metazoa > Chordata > Lepidosauria > Squamata > Iguanidae > Cyclura > Cyclura pinguis. The sequence continues at coordinate 118,367,671 of CM059601.1, read as the reverse complement.
ATTTTCTGACAGTACTCCCATCCCTAACTTGTCAGATAAGTGGGGGAAGCCTGTACTTTAAAAACCATAATTTAATCTTAATCTGAATAGACATCCCAATACATATATACCAGATTTTCTCTACTTAAAAGTAGTTTTGTGTGTTCTTCCTCTTTAATAACTTTGGCCTTCTTGCTGCCTGGCTATACCTCTATTCACCAAACTCTGATGTTGCTGAGTTACATGTATCTCAGTTTTTACCTGTGAAACATTGGAGTGTATGTGAGATGAAACATTTAAGACCGTGCGGCATTTTACACACACACAAACACACACTTTTGTTGTGGTGGAAATTATGCGTATATTTAACCGTTTTCAGTGCTGCTGAGTGCTGTTTTTTTCTTCTGAATACTACTCATTTCATGTAGCTTTTTCCTTCCTTCATTCTGCTTCCTGTAATGAACATTTTCATGGTGGTATTAAGTAGGGATCATGCAGTAATTGTGATGAAATCACAATAATATGTATCCAGTTAGATTTATTTGTCCAGTGTTTTTATTGATGGAAAGCATCCTGTCTCTTAGACAGGAAGCGTACAATGAATGAGAAAATACTAGAGTGCCAAAGAGCTGATTTAAAAAGTGGCTCTGTGATGATGTCTCTGAGGATGGATGACAGTGGGGTAAAGAAAATGACTAAGCAAGTGTTTTGACAATAAATATTAAGAAAGTGAATAGTTTGGGTCAGCTGTTGTCTTGATACAGGTGAATTTTTTCAATTTTCATGTATTTCCATTTCTTGAGAAATAATGTTAAGTCTTTATATTATACCCTTCCAACAGAAAGAGTTACATTCTCCAATTTTAGCAACGTTTTAAAGGCATGTGTAAGTTCCTTTAGAGAGGAAATTATGGCTATTATTCTTTACCAAAAAAAAAAGGGGGGGGAAGCCATTTCATGCTTGCTTAAAGCTGACTCAATAATACCATGGTTCTATATTGCCATTGCAAAATTGCCTATAGGGCTGTCTCTCCACTGTGACCAATATTTCTGCAAACCTCACTCTGCATGTGAGAGAGAGAAAGAGAGAAGGAGAGTGGAAATGACTGTATTGTTTTCTCCATTGACATTTCTGTTCTTCTTATCTGGATCAGTGTTTTCATGTCACAATAAATCTTACAATTAAAGTACACAGCTGGAACACAGGACAATGGCAATGTCAACAATGTGGGTGATGATGTGTAATGTACAGCCAGGGTTTTACTGAAGGATACAATTTGACACTGGACTAATATTGAAATGTATAAATGAGTGTCATAATTCTTCAGTCAGATCTGACCATTCATCTTTCCTTGCTATTTTTTGGCTGCAGTTGAAAGAGTTCCTACCCCTCCTTTTTTATGCACTCACTGTGAACAGATTTTTCTTTTTAATGAGTGCATTCAGTATTCAAAGTTATTCATTGGAGAACTAATCTTAAATCCAATGAAGCTGGTGGACTTGTTTTGGGGAATAAATTGTAGTCTGTCATTTACTTTTGAATTATTCAGTTTACCTAAGATCTAGGCTGGCCTATCCTTTGAAAAATGGGGACATTGGTCTTCAGCAGCTGGCTTGTATAGGGACTGAGAGTCAAATAAGATATCATCTAAAGATGTAGCTAGGATTCATATCTATTCAATTCCCTACCCCACGCTTTAAAATCTGTGTCAGGAGCCTAGTAGGGAGACAGGATAAAAGGCTTTAGTCCTTTGCCCTTTGTTATCGTCCCAGCCCAAAACTGGGGGCACTAAGTCTGCAAGTTGTGTTGCCCCAAAGTATTCTTTTTTTAGGGGGGAGCAAAGGAAATCACGCCAGTCTAGATTAACATCAAGTGGGGAACAAAGAGGTAAATCTCCCCCACGTAGCCCTCCATAATAGTAACCTGGTACAGATTACCCCCCGCAATTACTTTGGTGTAAAGGGGTGAAAATAGATGTACCTGCTAGCTTTCAAAGTCATAGGCAAGTTGACTTTTAGCAGCTGGAACTTTGGCATTAAGGTTATAAGCACCAGCAGCAATGGCTAGTGAGGTTGCAGAGCAGTAATAAATACCCCTTTCCACAGAGTGACAGTTGGTGAGTGCCAGAAGTATGGATGCCAAAATCAGCAGTGGGACAATGTATTACTACAAAGAACACAGTGCTGTCATTGGAAGTGGCAAGTAGAGCATTCTTTCTCTGTAATATCTAGTCACCCAAGCACTCCCTTAAAGTTTAAACCCTTAAAGACAGGTGTAAAGTCTGGCTGAAGCATTGCTGAGGTAAGATGGGAAACGGAGTGACATAATGGGGCTTCTGGCAGGAAGGAGAGAGAGAGGAGGAAGACTGAAGATTGATGTTGATTGGAAGAGGTTTAAAGTCTTGCTGAAGCATCACTGAGGCAGGGTGGGAAAGGGAGTGACAGGATGAGATTTTGATTTTCTAGTTATTGAAACTTAACCCCCACACACACACACACACCACCACCTTCTTTTTTCTTGTTAAAATTGGCTTTAAAACCTGAGACTTGACTTGAGAATTGATTTGAATTACCTTGAAAGGACTTGAGACTCAATTTGTGACTTGAAGGTAGGGATTTGAGACCTGGAATAAAAGACTTTAAATACATCATTACTTTAAATGTCTCAGATATAACCCATCAAACTAATATTTGAAAGAATGATAAAAATATACACTGACTGAAAAGTAAGGAGAACTAAATTCATCATCACGCTTTCAACACTCAAGTTTTGCAAAAACATGAAAATTCATTTCAGAACTATCACCTCATTCATTCATTCATACATATGTATTGTTCAAGCAGGCTAAGCTGTGAGAACCCCATGGAGGTGTCTCAACATGTCTCTAGATTACCTTTTTTCCTTCTTATCCTTAAGCACTGCCTGAAATTTTGATGTGTTGAAATTAACAACCTGGTTTCTAAGAAGATGCAGGTGGGTGGAGGTGGTTATGAGTGTATGTCTTTTGATGCTTCCCATGGAGTTGTGGCCCTGAATCTATTTCCCAAAGCCCCAGGCCTATTACAACAGTTATAATGTAGATTAGCATATGTAAATATAAAGTGGTTTCTATGGTTTTCTGGATGAAAACCATGCTGATAAACTTATGTAAAAAGTGCAGTTCTGACTAGGGCTTTCTCTGAAAGAGAAATGAATTTAATGAAATTCACTGGCTCTAGTGAAAAACTCTCTGACCTTTTTTTTCAAGTTTTTTTTTAAAAATGGATTTGGCTTCAAAATGAGTCAATCCATTAGCCAACACAGAGTGAGACCAAGGCTGACTGCCAATTGGCTCTGTTTGGCCACAGTTATGTTACCTTCTATGATTGGCTATGTAGCATGATGACATCATCACTGTCAGGTCACTTCATGACCCTGATTGGCAGAAATCACAGTGGTGAAGAAAAAAGCGCTAAGGCAAAGAGGAAGATGGTACTAAAGTAGAAGCAGGTTGGAAGAAGTATGGTTCTAAACCTACATAAAAGTATAAATTGAACAACCTGAAAGGAAACAGTTTGTGGAACACACTGGAAGTAAGTATCATTAATTTTTACACTGACAAGCTAAACTGCTTCATAGATTTTTATTTAATAGATTTATAGTCCCTACAAAATAGATTACAAATAATTGAAAATACAAAGAACATAATCAAACCCTTAAAATAATATTCATCATAACAAATGTGATACAATATTTGAAATAATGGTAGCAAACAAAGCCTTAATTACAAACTGAGCCTCAGATGCTGATTTCAAAGTTCAGGCAATATTGCATGGAATTTTCAGATAATGTGCCCCTAAAAAGAATTAAGGCATTAAAGGTTAATATTAGGCATGATCACCTTAAATCAGGCCTAGAAATGAATGCGGTTCCTGGACTGATTTCAAAAGTAGCCCACATAAAGCAAATTACAACTGAGTCCTAATAGAACATAGTCAAACCCTTGTTCTGAGATGGTATTGCCAATCATCATCACCACCATCACAGATGGACTCCCTCTCCCTCCACAAGCTCAGTTTGAAAAGGGTTAGCTAATTCAGTTCATTTCCTCACAAACACATAGTGTGATTTTCACTGTTTCTGAGACCATTCAGACCCTGTTACATGTTTGACAGCTGATTGGACTTGATATCGCTACTGCTTGCTCAAACATCCTATAGTTCAGGATACATAAGGTTACTGATGCATGGAGCAGTTCCTGCTTCCAACCTTCCTGAAAAGGTTGTATTCTTTTAAAAAAAATCCTCTGCACAACTCTTATGTTTATACTTTTATTAATAACTTTTTTATAGTTTAAACCTGTATTCTTTTTAAATATGTTGTTAACTGCCTTGAGTCCCATCATTGGGGTAAAGGTGGGATATAAATGAATAAAATAAAATAAAATAATAAAGAAACAAAATTTGTAAATAAACTCCACATTCTAGGGGTGGCTGAGGCTTCTCAGACTTGACCATCACCCCACAGCTATCAGATAGGTTTGGGGCAGAAGGAAGAAAAGACACAGCAAAAAAGATGGGGAGTGAGGGCACTTGAGGTGATCTCCTCATGACTGATGATTTGTTGGACAGCTTGACATTGATTTATAACAAATTCAGGGTGTGCATGAAATTTTAAATCAGAGATGAGGAACATACATGTGGTCCTGTCCTGCTCTTAACCTCAAGCCAGTTTTGGAGTTCCAGAGTCAGTAAGCTGTGGAAGCAAGAGGCTCTTGTTGTGTGCCTTTGAGTCATTTCTGACTTAATGAAATGGAGACCTATCATGAGGTTTTCTGGGGACTAAGGCACTTTTCATATGGCATTTTTGATGCGAAAGGGCCCCTCGAGTGTTGCACACATGTGAGCAGCGGTCCACACGACGCACTCTCATTTGCGTGATGCTCCAGGGCCTGACAGGGACTGCACACACATGTTTTCATTTTTGGCTTTAAGCCGAAAATGGTGCGTGGTCACGCATCGCTCCGGGGCCCCGCATGCACTTACCTTGCATGCAGAGCCTCAGGAGCCGGGCCAGTCATGCTTCCTGTCCAATGCAGCCTGGGAAGGTCCCAGGCTGCACTGCGAAAGGAAGAGGTGGGGCCCTCATGCGAGCAGGAAGCTCGTGCTGAGTCGAAGGACCCTGGATGCGAGAGCCTCTCTCCGGAAGCTTGCTCGCGCGAGCACCGCACCCTAGGGCAGAAAATAGGTGAGTTGCAGAAAGGGCCTAAGAATATACGGTTTGCCAAAGGCCAGTGGATTTTCATGGCCAAGTAGGGAATCAAACCCTTGTCTCCAGGATCATAGTCCAATGCCCAAACCACTACACCATCTTGGCTCCATAGGCAAGAGGTATCTGCTGTCAAACGGTTGAGTGTGAAGAAAGCCATAAATCAGAGTCAGGATACCAGGGAGTCATGGTAGCTGATTCCTTAAACAGTCCAGGGATTGTAAATAAAGAAAATAAAATATAGAAGTAAAGAAAAGGTTGAGACGTAGTGCCAGTGTTCAATATCCTTTCATAAAGCTGGGGCCCTCAAACCAGACAGGCACAGAGCAGCTGATGCTTACCATTGGGCTGGACTTGGTGTGGCCTTCTGAAGATTTTTTTTTTTAAATCCTTTCCACACAATATTGAGGCACACAGTGGGTAGCTGCAGTGGTGGACTGAGACATCTCTTAGGTTGATTTATTGATTGGTGCAAATACACACACACTCATACTCACGCATTATATTCTAGATCAAAACCCAATTTCAAGATTTAAAATGTATGGATTTCTAAGGCAAGATAAATTTCAGTGTCAGTTTTAGGAGGTTTAAAATGGATATTTTCATTGGGAAATTCAAATCTTATTAAGTTTTTTCTGGTTCTTATTATAGCCCTGCTCGTGAGTCCTCCTGGCAGGTACCTTTGGAAGATTGGTTTCTCTTGACAACCTGAGTGTTTATACTAGAAGGAATAGCATGCTCCCCTGATATTGTCAAAGCTTGTCACTGGTGGTTGATGGTTTCCATGTTGGGTGGCAATGGTGGTGATGAATGCACTCTGGGTTTTAGTCTAAACTCTAAGGGCTCTAAGGTGCTGGACCTATTTTGGGGATAAGGCTCAGCACTTTGGATAGATCTTTTGATGTATAGACTAAACCCCAGACTGGATTCACCGTCCCCAAGAGAGTTTCACTGATACGGAAACCACCAGCCACCATTTCCTTTTATACAATGCATTACAGCACTGAACTGGGGGAATGAAGTTATGAGTGAGACTCTCGTCCACATCTGAAAGGAAGAGATAAATTATACTGTTCTCACAAAAGCATAATACCTCTACTTCCTAAACCAGTGTTCTGTCTTGAATATATAATTGAACAAAAGCAGATTTCCTTATTTCCATGTTTAAAACACTTCCATTGGGCCTGACAAGTTTAGATCAGAAGAAATACCGCTGTGTTGTTTTCTGGATAAAGAAAATGCAGCAAATGACAATGAGGGAGGGAGGGAGGGAGGGAGGGAGGAAGGTTCCTTTCCACAAATAGTTAAAAGGCTAATTATCAAGACTTAAATATTACCCAAAATCCACTTTTACCATGGTGCATTCCACCCTTTTTTAAATTAAAATTCTTAATGATGGGTATTAGACTTCTTTTGTTTTTACCAGTATGTAGAAAGACAATAGCGTTACAAAAGCTTAATTTTAGGTATAATACAGACACAAACCATCTCAAACTGGTATATCATCTGTCTTAAACTGATAAGAAGCAGGATGTGCAGAATAAAGGTGGGACTGGGCTTTAATCTCCCATGCTGTGTTCAAGAGAAGCAGGAAGCATGGTTTGAAATTAGCATCTGTTGAACCATTTCCTGCCAGAAAGGAACAACAGGTAATCATTTATCTTGAAAAGGACAGAACACCAAAGCTAAAAGGAAGAGAGGAAAGAAGAAATGAACATGGGTGAAACCGTGGGACTAATTAAGCTACTTTTATGGAATTCCTTACTTGGGAAGGGCCATCATTCCCCCTATTTCTGACGTTCAAGTTGCAACTACCAATCTTTACATAGCCAAAACAGTATCATACACAAGAAGGAGCTATCTACAGACTTTCAGGAAACCTGTTTTTCAGAGAGCACTGTTTGCAAGGTGGGAAAACATCTAAGGAAGAGATCTGCCAAAACAGGCCAATGGGGACTAGGGTCCTTCTTCACTACCCAGTTATGTCACTATGATTCCACTTTGATTGCCTTGGCTTGCACCCTGTAGAATCTTGGGATTGGAAGTCTAGGGATAGGCATTCAGAATTTTCAACCAGAGTGCTCCTTTTATTACCTCAGCAAACTACAAAGCCCAGGAATCCATAGGTCTTGATGATAGCAGTTAATGTGGAATCACAGTGATATAATTGGGTAGTATGGAAGGGCTCCTGAGCATGCTGAATGGCTAGGGAATGCTGGCTGAGTCTTTGGAGGAAAGGCACAGAAATAGGAACTGTGAATGGAATATGGTTCTTGAAATCATGAACAACAACACACCACACTAAAGCATCCTGATAATAGGTCCTTCTTTTTTTCTTTTGCTTTTCATGACTGACACTCTTTTTTGAAGAGAACTTTGAGGAAGACAGCTGGTGTCTAGTGCTAGCTAATGCTAGATGGGAAGAATTTCATGAGCTTTTCAGTAGAGAAGTGAAGAATATTCACAAAATGTCTTCTTTGCAATGAAAGATACTGTTTCAATGAGTTTAAGCAGCCTGTTGAAACACTGCTACCTCCTATCTGAGAAAGAAATGACATTTTTTTTCCTGATCAGGTTTCTATACTTTGTTGCAGGAAGTCACTGCACAAATACACTTCCCTTTTGGAAAGAAACCCTACGTCTCTTTTGTAGAGCAAGCACAGAAGGACTACATGATTCATGAAGAAGATGCACCCTACCATTTCTTTTTGAATTAAGGAGGACCTATGTACTTTCCAGGTTTGGGATGGTGGTTGTTGTTGTTTTTGGAGTGGAAATGGGAGTGTGAAGTGGGTGAGTTGTTTGCAAAACCCTTCCCTGCCGCAAATTGGAAGTGGGGAAAGCATAACTAACTAGCTAGCAATCATTGGCACACCTCCGAAATATGTAACTTGTTATTTGTTCCTGGCATTAGGTGTTTACATGAGGCCCCTGTATCTTTTAGTGGACTTTCTTGGTACATCTCAGGTGCAACGGTATCTTTGACACATCTTGACCTGTGGGTAGCTTTGTTGTTTCCTAGCCATGAATTCCCCCCACTCCAATCCTTTGGCTCTTGGATGTCTTCTGTTTTGAAAGTTCTCCTCTGTCTTGAGCAAAACAACCTGTACCACTGCATAACATAGCAAAGCAATTCCAAGTCATCCCACTTAAACTGTATTAACTGGAGATAGCTGCCATAGCAACACTATCCTAGCTGCAGCCTTCTCTGCAGATTGCCTTGCTGGGAGGCTGTGTCAAGGATTCCCAACCCTTTTCTGCTCAGCTAATAGTATGGACCCTGATGCTTTGCTTTTGTATGCCTGTTTTTACAGATATATCTGTTACATTTATAATCTACCTTTTCTTCAAGGTCCTCAAGACAGTATACACATGGCCATTTCTGCACTACACTGTTATAGTGCTATTATTCCACTTTCAACATTCTGTGGAATCCTGGGATTTGCAGTTTAGGGAGGGGCATTTAGAATTCTCATCCAGAGAGCTTTTTGGCTTCAGTGAACTATAATCCCCAGAATTCCACAGGATGTTGACAGTTGAATAATTGCACTATAACAGTGTAGGACCGAAATGGCCACAGTTGCCTCCATTTTTTTTTCTTTCACAAGAACCCCATGAGATGGATTAGGCTAGGAGAGAGTGACTAGCCTAAAGTCATACATTAAGACCCCAGGCTGAGTCGGAATTTGAATTTGGTCTTTCCAGACCTAGTTAAACATTCTAACCAGTACAAAACACTGACATTTAATAATTTGCAAGCTGGACCATCAAAAATATGTTGCAGTACGTTCTCAGCTTGTAAGAAACATTCTTCAGTTCAAGGTGGTTCCTCCTCTAGCTGCCATTTCATGGGACACTTCATTTCCTTCCCTACCTGCTTTCCGTCCTCTTGCTTATGTGCAATACTGCTTAGCTAATTAGTGTTCTCAGTCCTCCTTGGAATAAGGAGTGGCTTGTCCTCCCTCACATTATGTTTGATTTTTTTTCTTTTTCTTTCTTTTTTTAAAAAATACTTTTTCATGCTTCTGCAAATATTGAAGTTTTCCCAAGCCTGCTGATACCCCCATCGTGCTATTCAGTGGCCACATTCAATTTACATACTTCTCAGTTATCATCATATTAATATACTGTGAAAAGGAATTATTATTATCCATACATGCATATTCGGTATCCAGTGTTCTTTCATTCATATTGTTATCCCAAAGGGGGATTCCTAAAAAAGGAAAAAAAAACTTATATCAGTTTGTTGTTTGCTACATATCACCCTGGCAGTTTTTATGTGCTCTCTTTCTCTCTCTCTCCTTCTCTCTGGCCGTTTCCACACACCACCCCCAACCTGCAATGGCCATGGGATCATATCGGGATCATGACGACAGTTCTGCATGATGTCGTTGCAATCCTGGTATGATCCTATGGCCACTCGTAGCAATCGTGAATTAAATCATTGATGGGGTTCTCTCATCAATGACATGTGATTGTGCAGCCTTCCACCTCCCTCCTGCCCTTACCTGTCATGCAGAATGGTAGGAAGCACAATGGCTATGCTTCCTCCCTCAGTGCAGCCTGGGAAACTGCCAGGCTGAGCTGTGGAAGGGAGGGAGAGAGCCATCACACTTCCTCCCATCCAGCAGGCAGTCCATGTAGAGGGAGCATGACAGAAGTCCTCCCCTCCTGAGAGAGGCTTTTTCTGAAGTCCAACATGATGGCTTCAGAATCAGGTAAGGTGTGGAAAGGGCCCTTCTCTCTCTCTCCGTCCCTCCTTCCCTCTCTCCCTCCCTCCCTCTCTCCCTCCCTCCCTCTCTCCCTCTCTCTCCCTCTCTCTCTGTGTTGTCAAAGCATAGTGGTGTCTCAGGTTTGACCCAATATATTTTTCCACCTAAGGAGAAGGATGGAATGATGCTTCCTTTGTTCCACACACAAAGAACCAATTGGAATGGTTGTTGCATATTGTTTCAAGTTGGTCCTACATCACACCTGAGGACAACAAGATAGATCCGGCAGTCCAGTATGTATGGCTTAGATCCACACCTACATTTTTTGGCACCTCAAAACTACTCTTTCTTCCCATATCATCCATATCTTGCCTCACTCTGCTTAACAGTAAGCCCAAGTGTGTAGTGTGTGGTCCGAAAACATAGATTTTCTTTATAATTTCATAGCTTGATTGTTTCTTTATATTTCCCTCTGGGGTCTCAGCTAAACTTCAAGGTAAAGTTAACAGGATCCAGTCAGAGTTAATGTGTTCAGCGCATGCTTTGAAGAAAGCAAAAGCTGTAAGTCCAAAGCCTAAAATTAGCACTCACTGGGTAGACTATAATCATTTAAATTCAAATGTATGTTATAAGATAGTGAAAGGCAGAGAAGCAGAAAGATTTTTTAGAAAGAAAATATCCATGACAGTATTAATTTGCAGTTAATTTTTTTCTTCCGAATTTCAAATGTGGGTGGAGTGGGGAATCTGGGTTAGGGAGTTCCGTTCTTTTGCAAAGTCAGACTGACAGTTTTGTATAAAGCATAATAACACTGACAATTCTGATATCAAGGCACTGATGCCAAGATTATATATAGGTTTTGTCCCCATCCAAAAGAGCAAAATGAAATCTTTCAAGATGAATTTGTTTTGTGAAACTTCTAGTCTCATGTAAGCTTACATGAGGCTTTTGATCCTGTGAGCTTTGGTGGGCATATATATGGTTCCACAACCATGTTCTATGTCTTTTTGGGGGCTTGCAGACCCCCCCCCCCATACACACACATACCCATTTGCAGAAGCCTTGGATTAGCCAGTTGTCTTCTGTAGCTAAATAGGAGTTCTTTGGCTAACCTTTGACTAGACTTTGGGATCTTCCTTTTTTCACCTGCTGCATACTGTGAAATAGATAAAGGTCTTTTGAATTAGTTTTATTTGACTACCAATTTGTGCATCACATCTGCTGGGAAATGTGAGCTAGGAGGAAAGATCAGCATTTAGCATGCCCTGACACATGCCCAGAAGCACCTTCTCGTTGAGAAAAGACTGCCTTTGACATCTCTTTAGAGCTGGCTCATTCAGAGTGTGAAAAGTATTGGCCTACTTGGTGTCCTTAAAGTTTCTCCTGCCTTTCCAGGTATACTTATTATGGTGAACAGGCAGTGATAAGCCCAGTCTCAAAATCCTGCTGAGCCACTAAATGGAGGTAGGGTGGTGTTGTCCTCTTATTTTGGAGGCAGTTTATAGTTTTGTTTCTTGTCCAGTTGATTAAAAGCCTGAAATTCATTTCACATTTAACATAAGAAATGCTCATTTGAATTAACTCAGTTTGGTAAAAGAAAGGGGGCTGATTTCACGTATTTGCCAGTGTATAAGACACACCAGGGTGTAAGAGGCACCCCATTTTTGACAGTTATTTTTGAGAAAAACTAGTTTTACTACAGCAGTGAGGCTTCCCTATTCCCAGTTTCCTTCCATTTTGCCTCTGCGGGAGTTCTCCTGATGAAGGCAAAATGCATAGAGGGGGAGGTCTAGGGAAGCCTTGGCTGGCTTTTCTAGGCTTTAAAGAATGCCCAGAAAAGACCAGCTGAGGGTCTGCGGAGCTGAGTCCTCCTTTCACCTTCTCCCTTTTCACATGCATTTAGCCTCAGAAAGGGGGGGTGAAAGGAGGGCTTCCAATGAGCACCCAGCATATAAGACACACCACATTTTTAAGGGGTATTTTGGAGAGAAAAAAGTGTGTTTTATATGCTGGCAAATATGGTAATCCAGTTTACAGTCACATGTCTTCATTTCTGAATAGAAAGGCAAATTCATTGTTCATTTTATATGTCAAAGTTTTATAACGAGAAACATACATTTTATTCACCTCCAAGGTGTTGAAAACATAAAAACACACTGGGCCAAAACTGTATAATCCCTGGGTTGGCTTTTTGGAGATGGAGATCAGAGATAGACATCAAACAGGAAATGAAGGGTGGGGTGGAGGCTTTGGCAGGGGCATAGTTGTAAAGATAGTTCCCCGATAAAAATTGTACCCTCCCAAATAGCATTTCACATGGATTCTTTGCCCTGTGTATGTCTGTGTGTGTGTGTTTTATTAGCCTCTTTAGGCATCTTTTGGAGAGGAAAAATAGTATGTATGTGATTATAAACTTAAGAAAGAAAGAAAGAAACATAGGCTGTGTACATTTCAAGCAGTTCTGTCTTCATCAGGGGAAAATCTTATCAAGCCCCTTTGCTCAAAGGCTTGTTGGGGGCAAAATGTTATCTCAATTTAAAAGTGGAACATTATTTCTACCATCTTTCAAAAAGATGTAAGGGATACAGATTTTAATTAGGGATGAAATATTTAATTGATCAGTTGGTTAGATTAGAGAATTTCAAAAGTTTAATTAAGCAAAAAGGTGCCCTAATTAACCAGGCAAGGACTTTTGTTTTTTATAGAAAGAAATCTTTTTTTGAAAAAAATGCACGCGCACACGCACACACACACACACACACACACAGATTGCAAAGGGCAAGCACCATTTTAAAGAGGCATTTACTTTTCTTACATAAAAGAAGTCCCACTTCAAACATGAATAGTATGCTTCTTGCTCCAGAAAGATTATTTTAACTAATATGAAAATATATGCAAATTTAATTGATATGTGAATCAGTTATGACTGTCAGCCTATATTCACTCACCTTGGACCAAGGCCTATTGGGCTCAGAAGGATTTACTTCTGAGTAGACATAAAGGATTTCACTATTAAGCTTATGTGATTAGGGGAATAAAACCTCTTTAATTAGATAAAAGTCTTAATTTTACCAGAGAATAAATTTTTCATAAACTACTTTTCTTCATCTGCATAAAAAAATTGTTCTTTTTTCTCCTTCCTCCTCCTCCTACTTTTCCTCCTCCTCCATTTTTTTTAATCATTGCATAATTTAAAAACTGCAGATCTTTGGTCTTTTACTAAGTTGTCAAAGATGGGAACTGATACAGCCAGTCATAATTGTTCAAAATTTTCTATAATGACTTCAGTTTGCCTTTTGAATATGAAATGTTTCTTTTGATTGAAAATTTGGCATATTGCTTTGTCAGGCATCAAATATGACATTCCATCTTGAAGTTTTGTGAGATATTGAATAATATCACATGGTAGCTACCAAAGTGTGTAGCATACTGTAAGTGATGTCAGATATTTCAGGAGTAGACTTTCTATACATGCAATGAAATTTTCCTTTCTCATTCTTCCCCTTCCAGTCCTGTGACCCCATGAAATCTTTTTAAGAGGGTTCCCTCAACGATCCAGAGATGATATGGGGAGTACCTGGGAGATGTGGAAAGGAGAGTGTAGTGCTCTAAATCTTCTGTTGATGGAAACATTTTCATAGGTAGAAGAAATTGAAAAGTGGTCCTGGAAAGACTGAATACTAAGGATGGCCAAATTTTCTATGCATTCTCAGTTACTTTGATGTGTTATATCCCTAATGTTCTTTAGTTATATTTGAGACTTAATATATCATTTTAAAAATCTTAGCTACATAGTTTCTCTCAAAATAAATATGATAATTTCATTCAAAATAGTATTAAAACACTTAAATGTTCATTTTGATATGACTTCTAAGAACTGATTCACAAAGTGTAGAAAAGTATAGAATCCAGTGGACCGGTAATGTGCAGTCTCCACATTGATCCATGAAAGATGAAATAGGTCTTTTTGTATGGGCACTCAGAAGCATCAAGTCTTTGAACATTCTGTTTGAAAATTATCGTTTTGTTGATACATGGGTATTGCTATTTTAGTTATTAAGAGGAGCTTCAGTGTTCTTTCAAGAGCTGGGCCTGGTGATTTCTGGATTCCTGCACCAGCACCAGAATACAAAGTATAAAATGTAGGGGAGCTGATCTCTAACACATTTGTTTCTATTCCAAAGAGAGCTTAGAATATGTACTTTTGGACTACAATTTCTTGAATCCCCAGGCTAGTCTGGGAGATTCTGGGAGCTATAGTCTTAAAAACATTTTTTTTCCAACTTCTGTTGTCAGTTGTCAAGACTCAGCAGTGGCAGGTAAAAAGGATCAGCTGCCAGGGGTGAGAACTAGACCACTTCTTGATACTAATATCAAACTTGACAACCCTTGAGGCTGGTCTCTTATTGCCATAAGCCTATTACCACTGTAGGGCTAACATCTTCACTTCCTGTAGTCTTACAATAAATCAGATTACCCATATGGAATATCTAGGTGGTGAGAGATCCAGAGAGGTAACCATACTAACCTCAGGCCACTGGACAGCCCATTAAAAGCTCTGAATCTTTCAGAGGGTATGGAGCTCTGGGTGGATTGCCCAGCCTGGAAAAACATAAGGGCTATTTCCATATTGTCCTGAACACAGGTACTGGCTGCTTGTACTTGTGTACATGTGTAGAGACTTAATCATGTTCAGCTAGCTGTAAACAGGCAGAATGAAATGTACTTTTTCAAAGGACTGATCACCTTGCTCTGTTGCTGCCAGCATAAAGGGAATGGTTTCAATGACACTGATTAAATACCTATTGAAGTAAATCACTTTTTCTGGAAACAGGGCAGGGCATTTTTGGTCTGTTTCACTTACTGAAAGATTTTCCTACAGAGGTAAAGAATTAGAGTTTAGAAGAGAAACTAGCATGTAACTATGAAATGGCCACTTTTCCTGTTCAATGTCTTGCATCCTTACACTTCAGTAATTTAGAAATCAAACAAAAACCTCTGTAACTATCAGAATTATACATATTTTTGAAAGATATTTCTCATTGTATTTGTTATTCTTCTGAAATCAGAGGGGAGGAATAGTCTGTACCGTGTAGAAATCTGAACATAGATGTTACCACATAGAGAGAAGGTAGGGACACATTTATCTGTGAAAGAAAGAACCATTACAGCTGGAGACAGTTATATATGGTTGCTTCAAAACTAAATCCAGGGAGAATTTTTCTCAGGAACAATCGAACATAGGCCCAGTTTGTACATGTATTGCTTTGAGAAAAGCCTATGGAAGTGTTCATTTGAAATCACTTATCAAAACAAGCCCTCCACTCCCTAGGCTCTGTCCAGAGTGCTGAAAGTGTTCCCTAAAACCACCTATGCTTGGTGGACTCCTAATTGTCATTGAAATCTGGCTGTCCATTTCCTGTCTGTGTGGTTCCTCCACTGTATGTTTTCAGTCTGTCTGCAGGGTCAGCCTCACCAGACCAAGACACTACCTTAAAGTGTTCAGTTGTGGGAATAGCATGGGATGATCACTCATCTGTTTCCATTTAATACATCCAGTAGCATGGGAGGCAGTGGTTGATTAAATGTGTCTTTCCATAGGACAGGTACTTCCAATCCAGCACAGTGAGTAAAACACATATTTTCTGTGTAGTTTTTCTGTATGGGTAACTTTCCTAAAGGACATTGTGAAATGTCAATAAGGGTTGAAACTTTGTAGGTCACTTTGCGTTTTCAAGAAGTGGTAGTGGAAAAGTTGCTGACATTTCTTGTTCTAGCCTGTCATAATGAAATTAGTGAAGATTTTCATTGTCTGTTGCCATCTGACTATGAGGGAGAACTAAGTTGGGAGGAAGTGAACATTACTAGGATGCTAATTATTTAGATTCTCTATGGAATTTGGTTACTTCCCCTAATACTGAGGAGGTAGGGTAATAGGAGGAGGAAGAGAATGATAGTCCTATCAACTTAAGGCAAAAGTTCCTCACAAAGAGGAGGAAGCCAAAGCAGGCCAGGTTTCAGATGCAGCGGCTAATAGACCAGAGGAACAACATACTAATGAATGAAAGTCATAAGCTTTCATGCTGGAAGAATCTTATCCTTAGGAGACAGATAATTCCTGTGGAATGAAGTCTCATAGGTAGTACATTGGTTTCCAGGCTATCAAGAGGGATGACAAATCTGTTCAGTTTGGGAAGAATTAGCAAATTGCCATATCTATACATCCTAAGCCTATACTCATTTCACACCTCTGGATCCAAACTTCTTCTGGGGCTTGTTACCCAAGGTGGACAATCAAAAGTTGATACATTTTGAACAACATGTACCAAAAACTGGCACACTTCAAAAAGTGTGTTCAAAAAAGGAATATTTGGACAACTGAATACAAAAGTGTTTTATCCAATTTAAAATGGTTTGAAAAATGTGTATATTTGTAAAAAGAGGCACAAAAATTATTGTATTTCAAATGCACACAAAAATTAATCATTTTGAAAAATACACCTGAAAAAATGCACCTGAAAAAACATACCAGTTTTGATGTGGATTCAAAAAAACCCCAAAAACTGCAGCCTGATGTGTCAATGATAGGGAGGAAGAATTAACTGTGGAAAAAGAAGAACTGGGAAGATGTGTCCATTTCTACTGGGTTCTTAGACAGATGTTGGGGTCTTCTAATGGTGATGCCTAGGTGTCATGTCAATAATACAGTTCATCATCTTCATTGGCAGATTTCATTGGTGGACTAGTGTTGAAGTTGGTTTGCCAGGAATTTAGGGATGAAAAAGAAATTCTCATTAACAAATGTTAATGAATTTATCAAATTTCTGGTTTGTAAGTGTATTAATTAGCATGCACGAATGTATTTTAGTATCCCATCATTAGGTGAAACCATGTGTCTTTTTTTTTTTTTTTTGGCCACGCAAAAATTGTGTCATTGAAGCACTTGCACAAACATACTTTATGCAAAACAGATTAAGATGTATACCTTACAACAAATGTATAAAGAAGAGTGTTCATTAGGAAAATCAGATAGAAAAAACATGCATATTTTATTAGTGGTAGCATCCTCCTTGTGCCTGTATTTTGTAGTTGCTGGTTTGTATCTCTCTCTCAGAGATTAGACATAGCTTGTATTTCTATCATTTCCTGTTTGTTGCTCTTCCCTATTTTAAATCATTTTTCCAAAAGCCATTTATCCATGTAGTCTTTCAAACAGATTTGTTGGTGAATTAATATATAGAGTTCACACCTTTTAACATATGATGTATTCATATCCCTTTCCACATATCTCCCATTCAGTAAAACCCACCATTTCAACCATGTTAGTGCTCAACAAGGGTTGCCAAACTATTTTTTTTTTCAGAGAACTCTTCACGTTATAGACCAGCAATATTCATTTATCCATTTCTCAGCCTGCTAACATAACCTACAAATATGATGTATAAGCTGATAGTGAAACAGTTAAGTTTGGCATCAATAGCACATATAGACTGTAGAATATAGAGCATAAGATCTGTGACAGTGTTTGCTACCTTTTGTCTTGTAACAAAAGGAAAAGGCTTATTTAGGTTTCAGTCTGGGAAGACTGCTAGACATTCCACACAGAAATGTAAACAAAAAAAACAAGGCTGACCAGAGGTGACCCCTTGACTTTGTACAATAATGATACCTGATGCCAGGTAGTAGGGAGATATGTAAAAGCTCAGTGATTGCTAGGCAAAGGCCTCTAGTATACCAGATGTAAAGATAAAATCTAGGTATTCTGATTGGATAACTGATTCACTAAGTGGGCATCCAGCTAGCTTGGGACCCATAAATCAGGCTGCCATTCAGAATATCTCCACCATGGGATAAGATTGCCTTCCAGATATGCTGTTCCTATTAGCCCTAGCAGCTTGCACTATGATGCTGATTTATGTTGATATTCTTAAGGTGGATATCTAGGCTATACCAATCGTGGATATGTGCTTAAGTGGTTACAACTGATATATGATTAATATAGATACATATAAGATGCCTTACATGCAAAATGATGGAATGGAATGTTATGAAATGTAACAAAGCTGAAGTGCCTAGACATTGCTGTTTGTTTCTCCCTGAGAGGAATGCATATGTATATATGTATCTATGAATGCTTATAATAAATAGCCTGAAGAAATGAACCAAAAGAGCCTGCTCATTCCTATGAAAATATGCTGAAACTCCCAAACTTGAAAAAGTTTAAGTGAAGTGTTGGTGTTAATTTGGCCTATCTGGTTTAAACACTCTAATGAGTTGAGAACTCAGGAGACCAGAAGTTGATAAAGGTGACCCCAGACAGAACTCAGAATTAGCTGACAGGGCAAGGACTCTCAATTCATCAATCTAAGAGATGGAGTGGGAAACCATGCCTGTTTTATTCATCTTTAACACCACTCTGGCAGGTGGATACCTCATGGTCCTCTCCATGCTTAACATAGCTGTCACTACGGAATTTAGCTTCTGGAAATGGGAAGAACTTTCCTTTCCTTTCATTTTTGAAGAATTTATTACAATTTGTAGGCCGTGTGTCCTTGCCAGAAAGAATTTAAGGTTTAAAAATATTGGCTGGTATTCAGTATTGCAGTTATGGATCCATAACTGCTCCATATTTATAACTAATGCTACGTAGTCACAGCCCATCCTAACAATCAGCAGTTCCCGGTCTACCTTAACAGCCAGCAGCTGGATTGGAGGTCTGCTCAGGTGACAAGAGAGTGATGTTTCCAGTTCCCTCCCCCTAGCAAGCAAGGCTGAAACAATGAGAACCAGGATCCCATCACAAAGAGAGGGGTAGAAATTCCTCTCTCCTTCTGCTCCAGTTGCTAGCAGAACAAGTTTCCCTCTCTCAGAGCAGCTGCTGCCTGGTAAAGTAGGTTTTGGGGGGCTAGGCCAGGAGACATTACTTATATATGTATGTGTAACTGAGTAGGCAATGTAGAATATGGGTCACTGAAACCATTTCTGCACTACACTGTTATAATGCTATTCCACTTTCAACATCCTGTGGAATTCTTGGGTTTGCAGTTGAGGGAGGGGCATTTAGAATTCTCAGCCAGAGAGCTCTTTGGCCTCAATAAACTACAAGCCCCAGAATTCCACAGGATATTGAAAGTGGAAAAAGAGCACTACAACAGCGTAGCGTGGAAATGGCCTGAGCGGATGAAAAAATGAAACTGATAGACATACCCAGGTCCTCAAGAATTAACACAAAAGTTTCTACCCACTAGAGTCAGCATGGCATAGTGGTGTAAGTGTTGGACTACAACCCTGAAGTATAGGGTTCAGCTCCCTGTTCTGCCATGGAAACCCACTGGGTGACCTTGAGTATATCACACACTTTCAGCCCCCCAAAACCCCTGTGATTGGATCACCTTATGGTCATCGCAAGTTTTTTTTTTCACAGAATCTAAATCCTGTATTACTTATTCACTAAGGGTCTCCAACATATTACATTGCTTCCTGTGCATAAAGATGTGCCACGCTATTTACTGCATTTATTTCTACTGGCTACATAAATCCATGTTATGTATAAACCCCTGCTTATATTCACTAGCCCAATGCACCCGACATGAAAATGTCTATGGAAGGTACAAACTCTAATGTGTTCTGGGGAGGTGTAATACTTAATGATGTGCCAAAAATACTTGAGCGAAAATCCTTTTTAATAGGACCCTGTTTTGATTCAGCTCATGGTTCTGCTTATACGAAAGGGATCTCTCCTCTCCTCTCCCCTGTATAAATATTGAACCTGGTAAATATTTGGTAAAATGCTTGAAACTGATGCCAGCAAAGCTTCTTTGAGACTGACAAAGAGATTAGATATTCCTTATCAAGTAGACTGGATTTTGTAGCAAAAGGAAGAACAAGAAATGTGGTTCCTGAATGTCAGAATAATTATTCAGCTTAAAATAACAGGATGGCATAGTGTTCGTAAATTACTTAGCTCCCCTGTAATAGTGGCCTGCCAGAGTTCTAATTCTTACTACTTAAATGCTGCAGAATACTCTTTGCCTCTATCCTCTGGAGACAGTTTGAGATGGATTTCACCTTTGAGGAAGGTCATGAATGCCCATCTAAGAAAGAGCCCTCTTTATTGCCCAGAAAGGAGGAACTCTTAAAGGGGAAAAAAAAGTATGTGTTGCTGTTCTTTTGAGCCTTACACTTTGTCAAGTCAACCCTCACCCAAAATATGACACATGGAAACTTCCTTTCCCTTGAAACACTTTGCTGTGCATCCAGAAGGAACAGCAAAGCATTGTTGGTGGAAGAACTGACTATCCAAAGTGACAACTTGTCCTGGCCTGCAGGAACTCAATCATATTAGAAAGTTTTAATGGGGAAGTCAATGCATGTTGTTATTGGAGTGAATGTAATAAGGACAGATCAGAGAATGTAGGGACACCCTGAGGGCTGCAGCTAGATTGGTCTTTTTTCCAGAATGCCATGCAGAATCTACTTCTTTCTACAAAGGGTAACATTACTGCAACTGAGACAGCCAGCATCTTCCTAACAGCACCCTACCATGCACCTGGACATTGCAGTAATGGTTTCATATTCAGATAGGCATCATGGTAAAGATATATATTTGGCTGGATCTTTCCATCCAATCTGTGATCCAGCACAAATATTAATCTATTTGATTTATTCATTTTTTAAAAATGTCTGGACTGCCGAGCCAAATGCAGTGCCCAGGATGATTCCCACCCCCACTTATATTTCCTCACTGGAGTCCAAAGGACAACACACAATAATATCTTTGTGTACTAGGATTCCACCCTTCCTGTTGCAGTCCCTCATCTCCTTTGAAAAGATGGGCTGAAAATTCAGAAAGTCCCCAGAAAACACTACAGCATGGAAATGAGCAGCTCCTTCAGCATACGTATGCCTAGGATCTAGGTCTCCATTTTATAGCCCACCCAGTCCTAAGTGCTCAAGATGAGCATGCCAATTGTGCTTTCCTATCCATTACTATACTGTACTCTAGCAGGGGAGGGGGAATCTATCCTCATTTCTGGAAGAGGGACATGCTAAAGTTTTGATGATTCTACAAGGGGGAAAATTTCTCACTGACTTAAAGGATCTAGTTATTGCCTATTGCTGCTGGGGTGACATGTCAGGGACAGCAATATTCCACTGTTAATTTCTTATGTGGGGGAGGGGGTGGGGAAGAAGAAGCTCCAGAAAGTACTTAGAAGGGCATCATCCTTTTTTTTAAAAAAAAAAATCCATAAAAATGGCTGCGTCATTGCAAAGAAATGGCTTCCTCCATGTACCAGATAGAATTTTCTCACTGCGTTGAAATATCTAATTGTGAGGGCGTCCTTTTAGACTGGAAGCCAATTCTTTTCCCCAGTGCCATGTAGATAGTTGGAATGATTGGAGTATCCTTTTTTTTTAATCAAACAAAATGATAGGCCTCTACAGAAGAGCTCTTTCAAGCATTCATCATGAAGTTGCCTAAAAAAAATATATTAAATCATCACTTCTCTATAAGAGCTAAGTTTTAGGATTCTGATCGTATTTATTCCTACTGAAGTGTGCCAGATTATAATATCCCCAGAGAGGCAATAATATCTCTGGCATGTTATACTCATCTCATCACAGGCAATGCTGTCATCATTCAAACCTAAGAAGAAGAAGGGGAAAAAATAAAAGGCAAAGCAACATGCCAGAGAGGGGTGTAAAATAATATGGAAGGTTTGAAGTGCTAGATCTTCAAGAGACAGAAAGGAGGGGGGAAGCAGTTTAAAATCCTCAGTTGTAGTAGCATTGTCAGCATTAATACTGTTAAGTACAAATAAGAATGGGCTTAGATTTTCCTCTTAAGTTAACAGCAGGGATGGAAATGGTAATGATATGAATCTCTCACTTTCACTTTCAGCTTCATTTGGGTGTTTTAAATCTCATGTTCTTCCTATCTTTTTTATGAAGAAATTGGCAAATGTTATTCTGCTCTAAAAAAAAGAAGCAAGAGCAATTCTCACCATTCCCCACCAGCCACATTCAGTGGACGCATCTGTTTCTGGCAATAGTGGGGACAATATTATCCTTAATTACCGTGTTATTAAAAATGAGGAGCCTGTAGGGGGGGAAAAAAAAGTCTGCAACCCTAATTCTGTGCAACAAATAATGCTGATAACACTAAAATCAACAACCAGCTTTAAAGATCTACATGTCCAGACTCTTTTTTTCTTGACAGTGAAATTGATCAGACTTGCTTATTTTTTTTTCATTAAAAATATTTAAAAAATAACACCCTCAAGTTCATTCTATCCTGCATATGAAGAAATCTGAGCATTTTGGTAAGTACGTTATTTTAAAAAGCCCTTCCCCCTAAATCTTATCCATTCCAAAGAAGTGGTTTGATAAACAAAGGAAATGAATGCACTAGAGAGGTATAGCTACACCAGTGTAGGTGATGGCAGGTAAAAATCCCCATGGGCACAGCAGCCGTGAAAGAAGAAAGGAAATGGAGAAATAAGCTGTTTGGAGACAGCAGGTACTGTCTCCCTTCCCTCACCATTTCTGTGTGATCCTGAAAAAAGTGCAAGTGCCAGCATAGTGCACCAACAAGATTCCAGTCAGAATTTCACCCTTAAGCCCACAAAATTGGTTTTTCCTCGTTGGAAATCTGTTCAGACTCTGGAGTACCGTTTAGAGGCTTACTAGATAGTATGAAAAGAATATTTGAAAAGTCGTCAAAAAAAAAAAGTGAGTTTATTGAGAAACTCGAATGAGGACAATCACAAAAGGACAAGAATCTTTGCAGTTCAAGACATACAGTACATGAAAAACACACTTATTTTGTGCAAAACTGGTTTTTGTACAGAAAAATGGACAAGGATCATATTTTTGCACAGAATTAAGTCCATGACTATGAACAATTTTTGAAAACTACATTGTTTTCAATAGCTTTCTTAAAGTGAGAAAAATGTTTAAAACACTCATTCCAGCCTGCAAGAATGAAATATATAAAGTTTCCAATCTCCATTATCACATCAATTCGTCTCTCTCCCAGAGTTCAAGAAGAAAACGGGAAAGAGATATTGTATAAGGTGAACAATCTGCATGATCTTGCAGCTGTTTTCTTTTTAAAACAATGAGATCAGATGCCTGTACTGACCTCTATTGAAAGTGTTTATATTGCATGCTAATTTTCTCTGCAAAGGAGGCACAAACTCTTGACCATTACAGATGGCTACAAAGGCTGCTGCATCCATGGAATACATATATGCACAGACATATATATGCTCACAAGTTTTCACGCTAAAAAAGGGACCATCTCCAAAAAAATTTCTTAAAATTCTCTCCTGGAAATTTTTAATACAGATGAGTTTTCACATGGTTTGTCAGTCTGGAAATATTTGGAAAATATTTGATGTTCACTGTAAGTCCTTCATATTCCACCATACTACCCTGAATACACCTGATTTCATCTCATTTGGAAGAAAAGCAGGGCTACACCTTGTAACCGCTTGAGCATATGACCACTGAGAAACACCAGAGATCTACAGGTAGGACTACAGAATAATCCTGCTGGAAATCCTGAAGAGCATCTGCTAATCAGAGCCGACAATACTTTGCTAAATGGGCCAATGGTCTGACTCAGTATAAGGCAGCTTCTTACATTCCTATGACATTTGATGGGTTTGACGTACTACTCAATATTATAGAATTCCTGAAAATCAGCATACAGCCAACAGAGAGTGAGTGATGCTCAGCATTTAGCAGTCAACATTTGACAGTAACTGAGAGCTGACAGACAGTAACAGTCCCACTTTGACAGTATCTGTGATGTAGCAGTCAACCATTTGACACTATCTGGTAGCCAACATGCAGTAGCTGTCAAAATTTGACAGTATGTCATGTATCTTTAGAGGTTCATCATGTGCATCTTTAGTTGTGTATTTAAGACTTCAGTCCTATACCTGGTTCTTTAGGAGTAAGCACCACTGAACTAAATCAAGTCATTTTTGTGTTGAGAGAGACAGGTTTTCATTTGAATAGGATATCACCCTGTGCTTGGTGGTTGTTTCCATTATTTATATACCTTTATTTAGTTATTAAAATGGTTGTGGTGTTACCCCAAAATGCGGTTGCCACAGGTGCCAACGCACAATGCCAGTATCTCTGTTTGAAAGTGGGGAATGATTAGCTTAAAGGTGGGAGGCCTTCAAGAGGGAGGGTAACCTAATGAGATCTTTGCTATCAATGTTTACAGGTTCACGCAGAAAAGAACCAGCCAGCCAGTAAAAATATAAACTAAAAACATGTTTTATTAACAAGATTCACACAAGCACACAAAAGCTCACAGATGTACATACTCATGCAAGGAGAAACTGAAGGGAAGGGAGGAAAGTGGGATAGAGGATGTTGATGGATTCAGGCAATATTTACCAGTCCAGAGAGTAGCAAAGAGAAGCAGCAATATGGCTTAGTTCGGCACCAAAGGACAGTTCTTGTTCAGGAATTGGACAAACAGAGTGGCGTTCAGAGTGGCAAGAGACTGCACTGAACAGCCTAAAATCAGGGGTACTTATACCCAAAAAATATCCCCTGCGTATGATTGTGACTTTCACTCCCAAGCTAAGCAGACAATGGGAGTAGCAACACAAATAATGAAATCTGGACAGAAGTCAAAGGCAAACTTTATCTGACAGTTCATAGACCCAGCATAACAAAACCATCCAATGGTACGGTGTAGATAAAGTGCACCTACTTAAAATAGGATACAAATATATAAATAGGATAGACTATGGATAGGATATAAAAGCATAAAAATTGGACATAAATGCATAAAATAGTATAAAATAGTATAAAAAAGTACATGAAGTAAATGAAACTCATAGATAATATGGATTATTAGGTGAACTATAAATAGGCGTTCATCAAGTCCCTCTCATTAGTGCAATAGAATTGGGTTGATCTTAAAGTGCATTACCAGTATCCTGGCATATTTTTAATACTTCTCTCTCTCTCTGATCTTAATAGCTGATGACAGAAATTTAGCAACTGATAGGGTTACGTTCGGACATATGTCCTCCAACAGGACTTTTACATAGAATTTTTCTGAACGGCCTGGCATACAGCTCAATAAGGGAGAGATTAGATGATGGCGACTCTGACTACAAAAAATACAAGATAGCAAAATATGCGGCATTGATTCAACATCTTGTGACCCACAAGGACAAAGTCTTGAGGAAGTGGACAACCCAGCAAATCTGCCAAAAAGTAATTCTGAGGGGAAGGCATTGCATCTGGCCTTAGTGAATAATATTTGATAGTTTGGCACAGTCAAGTTATTCAAATAAGTAGCCTGATGGAAGAGTCCCACATACTGAATATTTAAAACACTATGCAAGCAAGATGAGATGGAATTTGCCCGAAGATTACAAAACACAATATCTCATTGCCTTTGCTTAATAGATTTTAGTGCTGTCTCATGACCCAAGTTAAAGAGCAAGGATGGAGTGAGGCCAATAGTGACCGCTTTTTGGGCTATGTACTTAGACCATCTGCTAATATAGTTATCCTATAGAAGGTGGCTTACCAGACCTTTGCCACACTTGAAGACAAATGCTTTGAGCCATTGTTTGAACGCTGGCATCCAGGCCCTTGTAGAGAGAGGGCTTTCCCCAGTTTCCAGCAATAGAACTGGTTTGGGGACACATCTAGGAGTATAAAGGAGTTCCCTGAGGAATTTTGATGGAAGTTATCTAGTTCAGAGTTCAATCCAGATGGCTGCTGCATAGAGCAGTTTGGGTGTAATCTTTGCATTAAATACTATTATAGTGAAAGAAACAAACTGATTCCCTTTCGTGTGGAAAAACCTTAGAATAGCTGTTTTACAGCTTAAAGAACCACTCAACGTTAATGACCTGTGTGGGCTCCAGGAAACGTGATGCAGTACAAGTCAAGATATTTGCAGCTTTTAACTTGTTCCAAGGGGCACTCATTTATATTCCAGCTGTGCTGGTGGTATTTGCGTTCAAAGACTAAAATTTTTGACTTTGTAGCATTGATTTCAAGTTCATTCCTGGAGCAGTAAGTTGAGTATTTCCCTAACAGACATTTGAGCCCTGGTCTAGATCTAGAAAGAATCACTGTGTCATCTGCTTAAAGCAGGACTGGGGTTTTCCTGTTGCCTAATCTGGGCAGATGACCATTTTCATCCATAAGCTCTGCCTCGAGATCAGTCAGGTATAGATTGAATAAGATCAGCATGAGGATACACCCCTGTGTCACCCCCTTCAACATAGGTATGGGTTCAGAGAGATGTCCCTGAGGACTGTATCTAACACGTAGTTGGCTGTTATTATAAAGTGCCTTAATTAGGACAAGGGGTCTGATGTCCATCCATAAGGACTCCAGTTTTTCTCATAACTTATGCCTTGGGACAGAGTCAAATGCAGCCTTTAGATCCATAAGTGCTACAAAGAGCTTGCCATACATGGGTCTTGAGTATTTCTCTGAAAGATGGGCTAATACTAAACAGTGGTCACTGGTAGAATGGTTTTCTCTGAAGGCTGCTTGAGCCTCAGAAAGAATATTATTCTTCTCTATAAAGAGAATTAATTTGGAAGAAAGAAAGCGGGTATAGAGTTTGCCCACTATGGACAGCAAACTTATTGGTCTGTAGTTAGCAGGATCTTTAACTTGGCCTTTTTTTTAAATGGGAACTACTATTGCTTGATTCCATCCACTTGAGATCATTCCAGAGTTGTTTATCTGTGTAAATAAGGCTGCTAACAAAGGTGCCCACCAGTGGCTGTTGGTTTTAATAAGTTCAGCTGGAACATTATCCATTCCGGGACCCTTACCATTTTTGCATTGGGAAATTAAGTCGATAACTTAATCAGTAGATACAGGCTCCGAGGGTGGGGCCATTTGTAGCTGTTTATCAATCTTTTTCTCAGAAGTGGTTGCAGAATCGGTGGCCTCAGCAAAGATGCCCCTGAAATGGTTTTCCCACACCACAACTGGAATGTCATATCTTGGGGCTTGAGCTCGGGAGCATAAAGCTCCAGATACAAGGTTGCAGAATGATTTTAATTGTTGTTAAGAGATGCATTTAGCAATAGAGACCAGGAGTCATGGTTAAATTGCCTCTTTTTAAGGGATATAAGGGACTTATACTCCTTTTTTAGTTGAAAGTATGCCAATAAGGCATTGTTTGAGTTTTCCTTCCTGTACTTAATAAGGACAGATCTAAGAGAGCTTTTCTTGTGCAAGTATTCCTTATCAAACAAAGATTTGCCCAAATAATCAAGGAATTTTATTTGGCCCTCCCTACAATTATGTTTATGTGTTAGGCCAGCTTGAATCAAATGGATCAGATCATTGTAGGTCTCTATCAATGTAGCTGAAGAGTCATTCATCAGTCTTTTAGATCTGAGGGAAACTGCTGTATCAGAGGACAACTTTACCTTCATTAAATAATCCAGATCCAAAGACCATTTGATTATTCTTGTTCTTCCTGACTCAACTGTATTTGCTTTTAAAGATGGTTGCTGAATCACTCTGCTTTCAGTCATTATTGTAAGAACTAGTGGAAGATAGTTACTTTCGGTTCTGTTGATGCCCCAAAGTGTAGGATCGTATGAAATGCATTCCTTGAAATTAGGCAACAATCTATTGTACTGGATCTGCATTGGTTGATGAATGTATATTCACCAGGAATATCACTCTGCACAGCACCATTCAATAGAAATAAATCTAGCTTATATGCAAGTTGTGCTAAGCAAAAACCTGAGAAATTTGAAATCTTATCTTTAGAAAACCTGGATGGGAAATACCTATCATCTTTGAACTCACAGTTGGGAATTTTGTTTCCAATTTGGTATCACTATGACCAGAGCTAGCATTTAAGTCCCCATGAATATAAAGGTAAACTGTGGGATGTTTAACAATTAGAGAAAAAAAAAATCAATTTTAACCTATTGAAACCTTAGAACTGAGTGGAGGGATATAAATTATCATTAAAATAAAATTTAAAGACGGTAAATGGAAAAATATCCCCAATGCTAAATTCTCACATCTCTCTATAGAGATTATCTTTGCTGCTATATCATTGGAGATCAGAATTGCTAGACCACCACTTGGCCATCCCTTCTTGTTTAATTGGGAAGCTTCTAAAGTGATGGGGTGAATCCTTCCAGTGTAATACTCCCAGTAAGCCAGGTTTCTTGCAATACAATAATATTGTATTATCTAATAAATGGAAAAAAGAAGTGTGGACAGAGCTAATGGTCTTAGTGTTTAGGTAATGAAAGGAAAATGGTTGTCATAATAGCCAAGTATTGTGGGGAGGTGGGGAAACAATAGAGAAATATCTAGGTATACCGGGACCAGGGTTAAAACAATCACAATTTGGTGGGAACTTCCCCATTTCAGCTTTGAGAGTCTGGCTTGAGGTTTTAAGCCTACTGTCCTCAGACTGGCTATGCTATTACCCTGAAAATGAGTGGGATCTTGCCTAGGAAGTGGGTGTGGCTGACCTGCTTTGCTATGTCATGTTTATAGTCAGTAAGTTGCTTCTTCCAGTGTGACCTTTCTGTCACCTCATGTATCATTTATATCAATGGCAATTAATGTAGTGCCAATTAAATAATATTTTACCAATTAAACCAAGTCAATCATGGGGGGGGTGCATGGTGCCGTAACAGTGGGGATGACCATAACAGGAAGTAGACTATAACCATGGCTGTTTATCTGTACTTTGCATTATGAATTCAAATATTTTTGTCAAGACAGACCAAATCCCACCCTCAAACATGATGAAGTCAAAGCTGGTTATGCAAATGGTGACAAGCTGCATGAGTCCCTTAAATGTGAACAATATAGTTTGAATTCATGTACCAATTTGCATAATTTATTCTGATGGGTATTGCCTAGGAAATATAGGGAAATTCCACTTCATGACCATGGGGAATTCATTCATCTCCCTTCTTAGATTCACTAGATCTTATATACACCTTCAGGCCTGTCTTCATAGCCATTGAGATCTTGATCTTTTAATAACAACACAAATTATCTGAGATTCATTGTGAACTGGATTCTGTGGCAACTACCACTATTGTGCAATTGTGTGTCATACAATCATAGAGCTGAAGATATCAGAAGTGTCATCTAGTCCAGCACCCTGCCATGCAGGAATACACAGCTAAAGCACTCTTGAGAGATAGCCATACAACCTCTGTTTAAAGACTCCCTCCCAACAAGAAAGAGTCTCTTTTCTTATAATGTAAGTCCATTTGTTTATTTTCAGATTTATGGAACAGGAGAAAACAAGTTCACTCCATCTTCCTCATTAGTGTACCTCAGGATATCAGATATGGGAGACTGCTGTCTTTTTTTTTTTAATCCCAGTGAGCCAGGGACCAGCACTATATTTGTGCCCATTTATTACAACTGTTTCTTTCCTTCCTGGAAACTCTCCAGGGAGTGGCAGCCAATGGCTCAGGGACGAGTGACTATCCAGGAGCCATCACTTTGAGTAACAATATTGTATGCGATATTCCTTTAGATATTTAAGAATGGCTGTCATATCACCTCTCAGGCTTCTTTCCTCCAAGGTCAGCATAGTCAAATCTCTAAGTAGCATGTGACTATGCATCGCCTCTATCCATTCCCTTTGCATATTACACATTGCAACAAGACAATGGATTGTGAGTCATGAGCAAAGAATGACCATGAATCTGCATGCATTCTGCTATGCTGGTATTCAGTATAGGTGTTGCATAATGTAACTCCACCACTGAATATTTATGCTGCTCTGAAGCCACGTGCAATCTTGGCTATTGTCAGTGAAAGTTCAGTCTACAGACCAAACACAAGAAACCAGCTTTTCAAGAGCCATGAACACTTTGTTTGGAAGACAGATCTTGCAAGTATTCCAAACAAGAGTTTTCAAAAGCTGAAAATATTGCAAAGATCTGATTGCAACCCAGATAAGAATACCTTGGTGAAGTGACATATTCTTGGATAGGATTCTCAATATGGGATGTACAGTTTGTTTAACAGACATGCTGTGCATTCATATTAGAAATATGAATACACCATTTAGTTAGGGCCAAGGGGAGAGCATCAAACCTATGTTTCATACCACATTTTATGAATACTTATAATCACTTATATCTAGGGACAACTCAGAATGAAAGAACATGCACAAGGATGTTCCCAGAAACAGCAGAGCCAGGTGTTCAGCAATTTAGTCCAAGTTCCTGTCTTCCAGTAATATTCATTGATAGCAAAATATGGGTCTCTTCAATGATAAGTTCTTTTACCTATGTCCTAATCACTTCTGGCAATTGGGGTTCAGAAAACCAAAGGAAATGAATTTAAACTGCAGTCCTGGTATTTTCTCTCTTTCTGTCTTGATCATGGATTTTTATACTGTAATAAATAGCATAAAATAAATAAATACAGGCAACCAAAAGGATGAATATGAAATAACAATACAACAAGATCACCTATGAGACAAAGGAGTGAAAAAACAATCTAACTGGTAACAGTCTTTAGTACATGTCTGTAGAAACTGTGGCCATTCAGGTGCTGATGAACTACTTTGACCCAGGTCCTACTGAGCAGGGTGGCTGGAAATGATGACAACTGGAGTCGAACAATAATAGTGGAGTCAGGTTCTACAGCCTTGTTTTAATGTATTCTAGGTTCCTGGCGATTCTCAAAATATTGTTTGGATTTTCCTTGGTGAGAAGGTTGGTAATGGAAGACCAGTTTTAGGTAATGTAAGCTTGCCTGCCACTACATTTTCCACTGCCATGTACAGTGGATACTCTTAATTCACATGGTGTCATGGTGAGGCCCAACAAGCCTAAACTCCCCCCATCCCTGAACCCTTTGAAGACCGCGTTTCGGTTAAAGTGCTGCTTCTTGAAGATGAGCAGGAACTTCCTGGAAGACAAATCAATGTGAAAAATATCCTGCGAACTTTGAATTTGAAAACTGGCTACCACAATACCAGATTCAAAGGACTGATTAACAGAAGCACCACAAGAACTACCTGTCTATCTATCTACAAGCTGTTTTTCATCTATCAGGAATTTTTAGTAGGTGGTTAGATTCAGGAATTTTTGATAGGTGGTTAGATTCAAAGGAAAAATTGTCATTTTGTATGTAGAAAGCCACCATGGTGATTGATAAAGAAAGAAGCGTAGAGAATATACAGCAACCAAGGCCCACCACATCAACATGCAGGTCAGGAAAATGTCTCCCATCTGCAAGATATATACAGGCAGTATTCCAAAGTGACTTCTCTGTGTAATAAAAACTAATGGCAGTCACAAACTATTGAACAGGTTGACTGATAAGAATTACCGCTAATTTTATTTGTATTGTTAGAAGCTAGGGTGTTTCTATAAAGCCATGTGTCTGCTTTAAGATAAACAATGATTCAGGTGCATTTCCAATTAAATTCTTGATGGCTGTGGTCCAGAGCTACAGCTATCAAAGAAAAGAAAAAAAAACCCTGTGCTGTCCAGTAAGCAGGTATAGCTTGGCTAGCAGCAGGACAATCACTTCAAAATGGTCAAAAAAAGAGGTAAAAGGGGGAACAACCTCACTACATAAAGGAGATAAAAAGAGACATCTTTGTGTATCATACGCTGATTTATCTGTATGAGGCAACATTTAGAAATAATAAGCATAATCTCAATAGGAATACAGTACCTCTCATAATGTAGAAGACTGTGTGCTTTCTCAGGTAATATTTTTTGATCTCAAGCATATGATGCATATGAATGTAGTTCCCTATGAAACACTTTTGTACTTTGTAAAGTTTTCCTCAAAAGGAGTGATCAATTTAGCAGAGACCACTGTACTAAATGATAATTTTATCAAGTGCGGCTTGCTTCCTTTGTTTATCTGGAAGCCACAAAGTATATTTCCAGAAGAATGGTAAGTGTATTACCCTAGTATCAGGGAAGCAGGGGGTGAGCTCAGTACAAAACATGTATATTATTTTAACATGTACAGAAATGTGAGAAGAAGAAAAAAAATCAAAATCTAATATGAAAATGAATTAAGATTACCAAGGGGGCTCTAAAGAAGATAAAAAAAATGAAGCTGACAAATGTTCACCTCCTTGAGGGAGAGTGGCAAAACTCAGACCATTTCCACCGTACACCGTTATAGTGCTATTATTCTACTTTTCAACTTCCTGTGGAATCCTGAGGTTTGCAGTTTAGGGAGGGGCTTTTAGAATTCTTAGCCAGAGAGCTCTTTGGCCTCAGTAAATACAGAGTAAGCAGAAGTCACCACACAAATATAACTGTTAGCTATCCAAGTTTCCAAATTTGTATGTGAAATCAGTGTGCAACGGTGCCAACAGAAAGAAAACAAAGAAGCAGATGGCTTTATTTGACAGAAATTTTAGGTTTTAACCCAACTTAAATTAAGAGTTGATTTTAAAGAAACCAAATCGAAACAAGAAAAGTCAAAATGCCAGTAGTGCAGACAAATCATGCAATGACTCTCAAAGAAAAAAATTGAATTAAAACATCAGAACTGTAACGTGTTGCATCTTGACTGTCAAGACCCAAATGGGAGGTTCACTGTTTCCCATTTCATGCTGAAACAATTGAGCTTAGAAATAGATTGATCTAGACCACCAGCCCTAGATTCATCTGTTGAGCATGAATGTGGCCAATAGAATCACACATTCAAAACAGTATCTATATCAATATTGTTACATCTTTATTGGGTTTCAATGAACAGTCATCCCTTCACATTTGCTAGGGTTAGGGGCACAAGACCCCCATGAAAGTGAAAAAATTGTGAATCACACTGGGCCCTCCCAAACCATATTTAACATGTAAAAAAAGTATGATCACCATATTCAACCCACCGTGGATTCCTTTGAGGCATCAGGGTTCCTTCACAACGCAGAAGTGGGTGGTTGGTGGGGCTCACTGCCACCTCCACTGCTGCCCAACACCATTTTTAATAGGGACTTACTAGCCTCGTTTGCAATTTCTCTGTCTCACGAGGCTTGCTGTCCCTATTAAAAATGGCATAGGGCAGCAGCAGAGGTGACAGCAAATAATCTGTGAATAATCAAATTTGCAAAAGTGAAACCCACAAATGTGGAGGGCTGACTGAATTATATGCCAAATTCTGAATTTATGTGTTCACAGTAACTGGCTTCCAGTCTTCTTCCATTATATTTGTTGAGCATCAAGGGAAAGGAAAAGAAGGCTTCCTTATTCATTAACTTACTGCTATCTCATAGTCATGTAATGAAATGATCTCACAATGTTCATCGGGACAAATAAATATGTTGTTTGCATCAAAAATTCTATAGAAAGCTATTTCTATAGCTTCCAGCAAAGCATTAGATTTATTTAGGTGTTATAAGTAGGACATCATCAGTAGAATTAAAAGAGAATTAATTTACCAAATGAACAGCGCAGATCTCTGTGCCTCAGTTTAAATTAATGGAAGTCAATGTACATACTTCAATACCAGCATTTTATATTATTAAAATGAACAATATGATATTCAGCATGCCAATATAAAAGTTTTCCAGGACTTGAAACATTTAGTAAAGAGGAATCATTTTATACTATTTTTTTTAAAAAAATAATAGGATATAGTTTTAAAAGGAAGATTTTAAAAAAGAATGAAGAAAAAGACAGTTTCTGTTTTACTTCTCCTTTGGGTCATTTCTATTCGTATGCAACATCTGCCTTTTCCCTTTTAAAGTGCCAAGAATCATAAAACCTGCATGGATGTATCCTTCACTTTCAGTATTTCATGCAAGCAGTGCAATAACAGTGCCATTAGTATGGTCCAACAGCTCTACATATTCCAGAAGAAAGTCTCTCTTTCTCTTGGTGTGTGTGTCCATCCGTCCTATGAATTGTGAATTAGTCATTAGGATTGAGTCAGACGATAGGAAACTGTGGGGTGGTCGTTTAATGTCCTGTCTTAAATCGCTCCATGCGTGAAGACAGCCTTGTAGTGACCTGGCGTGTATCCACGCTGAACAATTATAATAGGCCGCTACCACTTTAATTACCGTGACTGCATCATATGAAAACCTGGGATTTGTAATTTGATGAAGTACTTGAATTTCTCTGATAGATAAATCTTGTCTACCCCATGAATTAGAACTGTCTAGCAGAGAATTCACCAAAGTACAAATTCCAAGACTCCATATGATTGTGCCATGGCAATTAAAATATTATCAAAGTACTATAATTGAAAAGTCTGGATGTATCATTGGTAAGAAGAAACTCCAAACCACTCGAATCTCAATTGCAAACTCTTTACTTGTTCTTAATATGTCAAAATAATTGCAGAGCTTATTAGGCTAATTACTAATAAATATTTAGTTCATCCTAGATTTTGGGGATTGTATTGCAGGTGGTGCAAACTACAAGTTCTGCATTGGGAAATAAATCAATATCAGTGCAAATGTGGAAGTTTCTTTGCTGGAAGAGAATTTGAAGGGAAGTCAAGGAGAGTAGGAAATGACAAGCAATTTTGAGGGGTGGAAAGAGTCAAACAATCTCTTAATTTTCCAAGATTTTTTTGCTGCCCAACCCACGAAATGAAGAGACCACACACAGGGCTTGGGTTAAACTAGGATAATTTATCAATATATGCCTAATTAACATAAAACTGGAAATGAACTTGACCTTGAACTTACGAATTTAAACTTGACCATGAACTTGAACTTATGGCCTGAGAAGGGGGGGTCAACAGCATGGGTAGGCTAAGGCAAGGGTCAGCTCCAGACCTCTTCCCCAGCCCTCCTTGGGCAAGGTACCGGGCCCCAAAGCCAACCCATGAGGCTGGATTAAGAACTTTGGCCGGCCCTTTTCTGGAAGGCGAGCCCACAAACCGCAACCCCCCCGTCTCATGATGGTAGGGGCAAGTCCCGGGCCCACCTCAAGAACAGCATTTATCCTACACCAAAGGGTGCCATAGGTACTCACCAAAACCCTTAGACCGCCCCCTACCAGCCATGGATAAGGGGAAGTGTCTGCTTAGTCCTTATCCCCCCAACTCTCACTCAGGATAGCTTCAAGCCCCCGTTTCAAATCCCGTAGAAAGATTTCATTGCTTTCAGATGACAAGTGTACCCCGTCAGGCCTATACAGCTCAGCTTTATTAAGGACAATGTCACAGTGAGAAATATAGTGACCCAAGCCCTGTCTCAAAGCATTGCGAATTTCTCCATTCGCTCGCCTACGAGCGAACTCCAAGGGTCGAGGATCCCCTCCCCCACCCCACACTTTTCTTTGAATCATTGCAGACCAAGCAATGCAAGTGCCAGGCCAAGTATTGAGAATAAGCCACATATCATGAATGGCCTGGATGATCAAGGCCTTTCCTTTTAGAAGTCCAAGGTCATTACCACCCAGGTGAATGACCAACACATCAGGCGGAGGCCCACGGCACTCCCCAAACAGCGCAGGCAACAAGCCATGCCAGCGAAGGCCTCTCTTGCCAAGCCATTGGAGCGAGGCTCTGTCACCCAATCCCAAATGCGGGCCAAAATGGCCATCACGAGCCTGCTGCTCTGCCCAAAAGATGAAACTGTGACCACAGATCAGCACTCGCTTCCTCCCAGCCAGAACAGGATGATCTGAAACGAACCAGAAATGTTATAACAGGTGAATCGGCCTGACATAGCACCGGTACACCCTGGACTTCCATCTCCCGATCCTCTGGATGTCATCAGCATTCATGCCCATCAAAGCTGCAGTGGAAGCTGCGCCTATGCGAAATGAATGTGTACCGAATTTGGTGCCTTGTAGGCCTAGAAAGGTCAAAGACTTTTTCGTGATGGCCCAGAATTGATACCTAGTGAGTGGGGTTGTGTCAGCATGACAAAACAGAGGCCCCAAATGTGTTCCCCGGTTGGCTATATAAGCCCTCAGCGCCCTGACCGGGCATAAAGTGGCATCAGAACATTCTTGTAAAGTAACCACAGTGCCCCGCCTGGCCTGGTCAGTTTTCGATCCCCTTATGTGAAGGCATAAATGCCGCTCGCCCCAGGTCAGGTCCTTAAACTCTAGGGCCCTGCCAGACCTGTCCCCCTTACTCTGAACCACCAACTCACTTACCCTCAATGCGCCAAAAAGTACAGTGAGAGCCGCCGAGTGAAACAAGAGAGCCTCGTATGCAAAAGAGCACAAGACTTCCCATGTGCCACCCAAACCCTTCAGAATGCCAGGAGAAAGTGGTTGCCTGTCGTCTTGGGCCATCCCTTTTTGCCTGACCCACCCTTCAATAAATTTGCGTATCCTAAAATCGCTGGTGGGATCAGGGAAGCCTTGTGCTTTGGACCAAAAAGCCAAGGTGGACATGCAGGATCTAATGGATCGAGGGGAGAGACCTACTTCCTTAAGGGACAAGCAGAACTACAAAATATGGTCCACCGGGAGTGGCCGTGTGTCATGTAACCCTTTAGATTTCCGAAAGCTAGTGAATTCTATAGTGGCCTTATTGTAACTCTTTCTGGTGCTGGGCACAATTGACATACCGATGATTTGTGCTACCTCATCCTGCCAAGTTTCCACAGATCGAAGGGCATCGGTTCTGGGAGGACGGCAGCATCTGGTGCCAGCTCTCTGAAACGTTTCACCTGCATATGGGAGACAGAATCAGCCAAGGAATTATCCATACCAGGAACGTGTACAGCTGTAAAGACTATGTTAAAACGGAGACATTGAAGCGTGAAAGCCTGCACCAAGAGCATGACGCGCCGCGACCTAGAGGAGAGAGAGTTAATCACTCTGACTGTGGCCAAGTTGTCACACCAAAAGTGGACTGAAGCGTTTGCTAAGTCATGTGCCCAGATGTGAACTGCCACTACTATTGGAAAAAATTCCAAAAATGTAAGGTCAGCTGTGAGGCCTGCCTCTGCCCAACTCTCGGGCCATCTCTGTGCACACCACCTGCCCCTGAAAAAGACACCAAAACTGACGGATCCTGCTGCATCCGATGATATTTTCAGTGCATCCCTAACCTTGATTTCATCCCGCCAAAAAGAGACACCATTGAAGTCAGCCAGAAACTCCTGCCACACTCCTAAGTCCAGTTTAATCCCTCTGGTGATCCTTATTCTGTGATGTGGTTTGGTGATGCCCTTCATGGCATCGCACAAGCGCTGAAGGAACGCCCTGCCAGGTGCCACCACCCGGCAGGCAAAATTCAGGTGCCCTATGATCTCCTGAAATTCCTTAAGGGTAGCCTTGCGCCTACTCATGAAGGAAGCCACCCTTGACCTGAGATCCTGAACCTTCGCTAGCGGCAGTTTACAAGCTTGGTTGACTGTATCCAATTCAATGCCCAGAAATGTAAGCTGCTGTGTGAGGCCCTCGGTTTTCTCATGTGCCAAGGGCACGCCTAACTCCCCCATAAGAGATGTGAATTCTGCCAAGAGGAATGTGCACTGCCCAGAATCGCAGCATCCTACGAATAGGAAATCATCCAAATAATGTATAATGCCCTTAAGGTCTGATTTGCTTTTGATGGCCCATTCCAAAAAGGTGCTGAATGTCTCGAAAGCAGAGCAAGACACAGAACATCCCATGGGGAGGGACCGATCCACATAGAAGTTGCCCTCAAAGGCGAATCCCAAAAGTTCAAAGTCAGATGGATGAATGGGCAGCAGGCGGAAGGCTGACTTGATATCCGATTTGGCCAGCTCGGCCCCAACACCATGCCTGCACACCACCCGTACAGCTGCATCGAACGAAGTATACCTAACCGAACATAACTCAGCCGGAATGGCATCATTAACGGATTCGCCCCTGGGGTAAGACAAATGGTGGATTAACCTGAATTCAGCTGGAGCTTTCTTAGGGACAACTCCTAGTGGGGAAATTCTAACATTGGGAGTGGGAGGGTGGTCAAATGGACCTAATACCCTGCCTTCAGCAACCTCCTTCCTAATTTTCTCCCTCACTACATGCTCTTTGCCTATTACCGATTTAAGGTTATTGGCCATAAAAAACTGCCGAGATCCCCTACTTGGGATCCGGAACCCCTGAGTAAATCCCTCCCCCAGATATAGAGCTGCGGCCCGGTCCAGGTAAAAGCGGAGCCAAGCCAGCAGCCTTTCCACATTAATTGGACTGGGCCCCTTTGTGAAGTGGTGGTTGATTTCCTGGCACCCGCTTGCCACCTCCATCCCTGAGGCTTGTCCCTCCCCCCTCCCCTTGTTGCAGTTGCAAATGGAGTGAGGGCCCCAGCAGATCCCACATAGGTGCTTGTTTTTGCAAGGGCGACGGACACAAAACCCTTGCATCCCAAATTCCCAACAGAGCTGTATTTGCTGCTGCTCCTGCGAGCCCTGAGTGCGGGGAGGCCCTGCGGACTTATTGAACTGCACCAGATGACCGGAGTGGGACCTCTCACTGAAAATGGGGTGAGCCGGGGTCAACGTCTGCATCCACAATTCAGGGTATATACTATCCCATCGCAGGCTTGGCTGCTTCACTGCCCTCATCCTAAACTTCTCATCGTAGTGCAGCCACCCAGTCCCAGCAAAATCTGCATGAGCTCTGAAAATCGTGTTCAAATATACCACCAGCGAGTGAGCCCTGGAGGGCTGGGCCTTAACTATGATGTCCATGTAAATGAGATAACCTATAAACCAATTAGTCCAGTTCCTGTCAATCCTGCGTTTTTTCAATTTCTCCCTCTCGCCTGCGTCCAAATCCTCCTTCTCTTTCTTATCAAGCTCTTGATACAAAAGAGAGAATAGGTCCATGTATTCTCCCTTCAGTATCTTTTCAATAGTGGTTGAGGTCAGGTGCTCGTCCAATACCCCTGACTGCCCATCTGCATTGTCCTCAAGGCCTGCATCCTTGCTTGACTCCCGTGATACATCGTGGGAATGCAGCATCACCCTTGATGGCAGCTGAGAGGGTGACATTTGCTCCCCAGGGGAAGAAGGTGAAGAAGAAAATGATAACTCTGGGAAACCTGCTGGTGGAGCCCATACCATATTCCTCGGTGGTGTAATGAAACTCCAGGGCCATGCTACGGATGCAGTACCTGCCTTGTGGCCAATAGACTCACCCAGTGCTGCTCCTGCTGTTTCTGACTCTCCTGAGGGCCCGGCCTGCCAACTGACATGTTGTGATGAGGATGCTTGTTCCACCCTCCCTGCAGGCGATTCTGTCCGATTCTCACCCGCTCTGTCCTTCTCAATAGCATCTAGCCAAGCCAAAATCTGGTTAATAACACTCACTGGCATGGAGACCCTCTGCTCCTCCCTTCCCCTGTTCTGCCCCACAGGCCGCTGGCCACTCTCAATGGCCTGAAGCTTAGCAAAAATGGCAGCGGCCACATCTGTTCCCCATCCTCATCCAACGATGAGGACACTGACATTGGGGCAGCTGAGGCCTCGGCTGGTGTGGCCCTTTTGGTTGGCATGGCCACTTTGACCAGCATGGCCCCTTTGGTTGGTGTGGCCTTCTTGGTGGGCTGCTTGCCCTTGGATGCTGATGAAGCTCGTTTGGGAGCCATCACCACCACTGGCAGACCTAATAAACCCTAACTCCTGTAACTAAACAAAAGAAAACCCACAACAATATGATCACACTCTCTCAGCCCACCAAGGCCCACTGGACACTCTCTCACAGCCCAGATGTGGCAAACCTGCAAAAGAGCACCTTCCCCCCAATATAATAATATAATATATATAAATGAGAGTTGGGGGGCAGAGAGGGCTACAGAAACTGCTCTCCCCAGATAGGTCCCAGAAATGCCCCAGGGCCCCCAAATGAGCTGCTTCGAACTTCCGCCGCCGCCGCCGCTGCACCGCGGCCCTCTCCAGGGCCTAGGTGGCCCACAGCAACCCTGCGGCTGCCAAAGATCAGCCCAGGGAGGGGGGAAGAGGCACAGATGAGCAGGAAAAGGAGGAAGAAAGGAGAGAGGAGAAAAAAAGGGGGGGAAGAGAGGGAGCAAGGGGAAAGCCTGCTGCTGCCGATGCAGCGGAGGCTGCCGGCCCAGCTCGGGCGATCGGGATGGGGGCGCAGTGAGGGCCACTGCACCGGGGCCAGGAGCAACAACCTCCCCCCCACTGATGGGGCGATTCTGTCGCTGCTGCCAAAGCCGCCGCCACCGCAACAGCGACCGCCCCGCTGCCCTAACAAGGCCTCTCGGGCAACCATGTGGCCGGCCTTCAGGGACAGCAGAAACAACCCCAGCCGTCAACCTCCCAGGGAAACAAGGGGGGGGCAAGGGGAACAAAGAGGTGGAGGAAGGGGCAGCACGGCCCTAAATAGGGATCTGCAGACCCCGCCCCCTTCCCATCCCACTGTGCGACCCTTGTCGCACAGTGCATTCATGGTCTCCTCTTCATGGAAGGGCAGCAAAGGTGTCCCCCCCAGCCACTTGTGGTCACGCGGGCGGTGGGAGACGAATTGATGATGTTGGTTTTCTTTTACTAATGGAAACATAAAGCTAAATACAGTATTAGGCTTACCTAGAGTAGACCCTTCAAAATAAAAGGGATTTAGGCCATTTCCACATGATGTCACTGTCCTGCGATGGAGATGCATTGCTGCTGGGCCACAAGTTGTGCTTTCACACAAGGTTGTTGCAGTCCCACTGCCAAGGGGTTCCCACCCATCGCAAGCTACTCCATTATTAGAAAAAATCCAGTAATGTCCCCCGATTGCACAATGCTCCCATTGCTGATGGCCATGTGGAAACAGTGGAAGCTTGATCTAGTACTTCCTTCCCCAGTGCAGCATGAGAAGTAACCACTTGCAGTGCAGAAGGAAGGAGCATGTCCCTTGTGTTACCCTTCTCCAGGTGGCCAGCTCGGTGCAGAGGGGAGTATTCGGGTTGCGCTCCCATCCCAGCAGTGGCACTGCCGGGATCACAATGGGACAACGATGGAAAACAGTAAGGTGTGGAAAGGGCGTTAGGTTAGGCATTGTGACTAGCAAGTTCAAGCTGGTATACTAAAAGTAAAATTAATATGAGACATAGGCCATTTTCACACTACACTGTTATAGTGCTATAACTCCACTTTCAACATCTTGTGGAATTCTGGGGTTTGCAGTTTACTGAGGCCAAATTGTTCTCTGGCTGTGAATTCTAAATACCGCTTCCTAAACTTCAAACTCCAGGATTCCATAGAAGGTTGAAAGTGAAATGATAGCACTATAACAGTCAGGGCAGAAATGGCCATAG
Source organism: Cyclura pinguis (assembly GCA_030412105.1). Lineage (NCBI taxonomy): Eukaryota > Metazoa > Chordata > Lepidosauria > Squamata > Iguanidae > Cyclura > Cyclura pinguis. Next base: position 118,326,527 of record CM059601.1, on the reverse strand, counting down.
CCCACAATAACTAACATTAAATGCTCTTATTTTCCCCCTAAACTGTAGAATATTATGCTTGCTTTTTTGAGGATATGAAGAAAAAAATGTTCCATGGCAAGTTATGTAATTGTGTGATTCATTAATTCAGCAGAAATATACTCAAGGCTTAGTTATGCATCAAAGGAACACATGTATTGAAGAAAAAAAAGTCTGTAATATGCAATGTGCCAGATTTGGGATACTGACAATGCTAGTTAATTTTGAGAGTTGTGGATTATTAGAAATTTTGGAGAGCCTCTCTAACACTGACTGAAATTATATAGAAGCATAAGGATTTAAATTTCTGGGTTCTATAAGATAAAAGGATACAATTTAACATAATCTCACTAGTGTGTTTTGTGTCTTTTATTTTGAAAAGCAGAAAATTAAATAGCTCCACACAGGTACTTGTGTACCAGCGCCAAACCAATTATCAGCTTTCTTGCTGTCTTACATGGACTACACAGTATCATTCCAGAGCTGTTTTTATCATGACTAAGGTAACTAAATCACAAGTGTGTTAACAAACAAATCATGACCCAAGCGAATTAAGGTAATTGTAGGGGATTATAAGAATTTATTTATTGGTCAAAATATTTCTTAGTTACCTTTCAACATCCAAGGTGGCTTGCAGTAGGAAATGCTACAAGCCTGTCTCAAATAATCATATAACTTTAAATGTAAACAATTTTAAAATAGGCTTATTGAAATGCAAGAATAACTATGAAAATTCTTTTGGATAAAACCCAGAGAGAAGAAAGAACTCCTTTAAAGCCACCAGTGAATTAGGCTAGCTCTATATGTCTCAGAAGGGAAATTCATATGGTAGGGGCCACCACTGAGAAGGCCTTCTCACAAGCATCAACCATCCTGCTGATCACAATGTCCAGCCAATAAGTAAGACCTCTGAGACCTCTTAAAGTACAGGAAGGGTCATGTGGGTCTAGGGCAGGAATGGATAAAGTCTGACTCTCAAGGTGTTACTGAACTGCAAACTCCCACCAGACCTAGCTACCACAAGTAATGATGGGGAATGCTGAAAGCTGCACACCAGCAATATCTGGAGGGTTAGACTTTGCTCACCCTTGGTCAAGGCAATGTATTAGATAACATCTACCATCCCTCATCTTTCTGATCTTAGCAGCAGACAAAACAGTAGGGCCTCTAAGGAGACTTTAATAGACAGTTCACTTTACTATCATTTCACAGCCTGCTTGGAGGATTCCATGATGGTACCAAAAAAAAAAAAAAAGCACTGTACTTAGGCCTACAAGGTGTTTGCTTACTCTAGAGCTCCCAAAGGTACCATTACTTTTAGGACAATCTGGGTGGTGTCCTCTCACAAATGAATGGTTGTGACTGCTTCTTGGAAATGTTACTTTTTCCAGACTACTACTACTAGAACCTACTAGCCAGAACTGTGCCATCAAGTCAACCAGCTAGCATAGGCACTATATTGGCTGGGAAATTCTGGGTCCTGTAGCCCCCACCCTATCCCCTCAAAAAATCAGTCCCATTTTTGTTAAATGGCTTTGAGAACAGACTGTCTGTGCTGTCCCTTGGAATAAGGCCATGGTACTACTACACTGAGACATGAGGGTTCTGTATGGAGTATTGCAAAAGATTTCTCCCAGCCTTGCTTCACCCTCTTACTTTGTTGCTCAGCCTATCTTCCCTCTTTCTCACTGCAGGCTGTGGGTGATTATCATGTAGTGTCAGGTGGGAATTTTTGTCTATTTCTTTGCTTTATGGGAAAGGAGTCATTTTAGCCATTGTGAATCAGGCTTTAAATAATCTTTTGTTGGGTAACCCAACCTGTGGACAGCTCTTAAGTTAAACTGACATCTCAGTTAGCAAGCCCAAAGCATGATTGTCATTGGTGGTGTTCTGAGACAGGTTTCCCCTCTCTCACATACTTTGAATCAATGGACTCTGGAGAAGAGAGGTCCTCCGGGCAGGCCTTCATTAAACAACCAATAGCTGGCCAAGTCTAAGACATTCACTATGGTTTCTAACTAGGGCTTGGATAGCTTGCCTATGGCTAAAGTGAGCAGGAGGTCAGGATGGATATTTGCTTCATTTGAAGCTTACCCTGTGACAAATTCCTCTTTAATTTTCCATGCAAATAGTTTCATAAAGATGCCCTAGTTCAGCCCATGCTTTGTGTCTGATCTCATTATTTCCTTTTGGATAAGTTCTTTCCCAACCTTTTGGGATCCTGATTTTCCAGAAGTCAACAAAGCCAAATGGTTATGTTATGTAGCTGTATAATACCGCAAATAACCTAGTTTAAAAAGGGTGGGGGGGATGGGGTGGCCAATAGTTGTATCTGCCAAAAAATTCTGCAATCCAGTAAGCACTGTAATTCTTTGAGTATGAAGTATGATAGCTGGTTTCCCTTCATGAAAAGGACACACACACACACACACACACACACAGAATCTGTATTAGTCACAACTATGCTCAATGCTCCATTTAACTATACACATTTCTGAGGAAATCTGAAAAATCAGAACCCAACATGTGGCTGCCCATCGGCAGGCTGGCTGTTATTGCAGAGTAAGTACCAGCATGACAGAAGATCCTGAATCTCCATTGGAAGATTTATAAGAGTACACTCTTCTTCATGTTCTCCTTGATGTGCGATGATGTCCTCCTGAACAAGACTGCTGACTTTAATTCAGTCTTTGAGGGAGGTGAGAATGGATGCAATATCACATTTCCACCTGCAATCCAGGAATGTAATTGTAGTCTTCTCTGTGATAGAGTCTGTTCTATCAAGGAGGTAGAGGTCCCATCAAGTCTTTGCCACAGCTATCTGTCTCTGCTCTTTCCCGAGGTAAGGAGAAAAAATTTCTGGAAAAGATTTTGTACCATAACAGTGTTCCAAAAAGGACAATGGAATAGTAATTTTCTCTTAGGTCTAATTTGGAACAAGGAATTCTATGGTTGTAGACAATTATCACTGCATACCACAAAATGAATGCCTCTCTGTCCCAAAACTTTGCTTAGTAATGTATTTTGTTGAATATCAAGATGCACAAAAATCACTGTGAAATGCCTCTGCTGACAATACAGGCATTTATGAAGCACTGAAATTTTCATTATTGCGTAGCAGGATTTTTTATCATCCTTCCGTGCCTTTACACATTGTAGGCAGCAAATGAAACTAATAAAATGTGGCTTTGATCCTTCAAAGGAGTAATTAAGCTGAAACACAGAGGGGGAAAAATATTGTATTATGAAGAAATGAATGCAGGCTTTTCAAGAAGTCAGGAACATCATTACATTGAAAGGTGCCAAGATGTTAATTTCCGTACTCAGCGAGGAGTTCTGAGACCTGCCAATCTCTTTGTTTTTATCAAATTTTCTTCATTGCAGATTAGCAAAAAGATTTCAGATCAGATTTCCCCATTTAAAGTCGTTTGCTTAATTACCAGGCTGAGATTTGAATAATGGTGATTGAGTTAAAGCTACTAGGGTGGGATGGGGTGAAGGGGAATGGAGCTTGTAGATGCATAGAACATAACAATCTACAACTGGCTGACAATGAAAAAAAAGACCATGATATATCCTTTCTTTGACTAATTTGGTCAAGAAAATTGCATTTGCCCCTCCCTAGAAATATAATCAAACAGCCAAGTAAATAACTTCCTTCCTTCCTTCCTTCCTTCCTTCCTTCCTTCCTTCCTTCCTTCCTTCCTTCCTTCCTTCTCTTAAGGACATCTGAAGTGGCTTTGCTTCTGACTTTGCTTAAGGGTAGGACCAACCCTGTGTATAAAAACTTCAGGCCAAGTATTTGAAAGAGTTCTGAGAGGGCAATTCTTTCCGAAATTCCTCATGTTTGTACACTTTGTTCTTCAGACACAGGGGTGGAATGTTACAGTACCATACATGTATCTTGATATATAGATGGGGAGGAGTAGGCCCCTCTAACTCTTGTTAGACTGCGACTCCCATCTGATCTAGCCAACATAGCCAGTGACGGGGAATGATGGAAGTCCTAGTCCCAAAGCATGCAGGGCTGCACTTTATATATCCATTCCTCATACATAGGGTTTGTGTTCTGACCAAGCCTTATTTTGTTGCTACTGGTGCATCATGTCTGGTTCTAGAATTAGTGGGAACCAGAGGTGGAGCAGAGGTGAGATGCAGTTATAGGGAGCACTGTGTAGATTCCAACCAGAATGTTTACAGTTAGTCCATTCAATAGAGAGAAGTGTAAGGTCCTACACTTAGGTAGAAAAAATAGAATACAGAAATATAGGATGGGGGACACATGGCTGGATAGCAGTATGTGTGAAAGGGATCTAGGAATCTTAATAGATCACAAGCTGAACATGAGTCAGCAGTGTGATGCGGCAGCCAAGAAAGCCAATGCAATTCTCGGCTGCATCAATAGGAGTATGGTGTCTAGATCGAGGGAGGTACTGGTACCACTCTACTCTGCTTTGGTTAGACCTCATCTTGAATACTGTGTCCAGTTCTGGGCACCCCAATTCAAGAAGGACATGGTCAGGCTGGAGCAGGTCCAGAGGAGGGCGACCAAAATGGTGAGAGGCCTGGAAGCCATGCCCTATGAGGATAGACTTCGAGAGCTGTGTATGTTTAGTCTGCAGGAGAGAAGGTTAAGAGGGGACATGATAGCTATGTTTAAATATTTGAAGGGATGCCATATAGAGGAGGGAGAGGGCTTGTTTTCTGCTGCTCCAGAGACTAGGACAAGGAGCAATGGATTCAAGCTGCAGGAAAGGAGATTCCACCTGAACCTCAGGAAGAACTTCCTGACCGTCAGGGCTGTCCGGCAGTGGAATATGCTGCCTCGGAGTGTAGTGGAGTCTCCTTCCTTGGAGGTTTTTAAGCAGAGGCTGGATGGCCATCTGTCGGGAGTGCTTTGAGGGTATTCCTGCATGGCAGGGGGTTGGACTGGATGGCCCATGTGGTCTCTTCCAACTCTACATTTCTATGATTCTATGATTCATTTTCTTCCCTGAGTTTGGAAACCTTGATTTAGCCATGCTGGGTGATAGATCCCAACAGGTTTCTTAAAAAGTAAATTTTTGAAGGTGTGCATGACATGTTATTCTCCCACTGGATGCAGGAATGATTATCTCTAAATGAGTAAGTAATCCGGGTTTCAGCTGATCACTGAAGCTCTGTCCAGTTTTCTTCTTTGGACTGAGTTTTACTAGGGGTTAAGCTGCCATTTCCTCTTCAGATTGAAACTGTTTCTACAGGCATACAAAGAACTTATGGAGTCATCTTACACCAATTTAAGAGGTATAATGAAGTAAGGGATCTCTCCTATTAAACAGCAATATTTATCCAACTGGTATTGTAATAGAAGGGACAGGGGTGTCCTTTCCCTTGTATGTTAAATGTGTTCTATGTTGCTGATGTATTTTCTAAATCTAGTTTTAAGATGCCCTATTGCTTATACTTTTTTTTAAAAAAATCATTGATTGCTATATGCTAAGCAAAGAAATTGGTATTGTACATAACAAAGTTTCTGAGAACATTATTCCTTCCCATTAACTAGCTTAACTAACTGCCATATTTGCAACATGCTAAAATATTCAACTTCGTCTAGTCTATCTCTAATGGAATTGGAAGCAAGCTATATCTCTACTGACAAACTCTAATATCATCTTCATCACCACAAATGGATGAAAAAATGAAGTAAAGGTGCAGTGACTAGAGGCACAGTCAATCCAAATTATCCACAAATTAACCTTAATTTGTGCATATTATCAGGGATAGATGCTTATTTTCAGTAACGTAATGGCTAAGAGACAGAGCCATAAATCAAGAAACCTCTCATTAGACTCTGTGCACAATGAGCAGAACTTAGAAAGTTACTGTTAAAAACATCAGTACTCTTACTTGTTACTATTTTTAAAACTAACTCACTGCCATGTTTTAAATTGTTTTTAATTATGAATCACTTTACTGATTACTTTTTAGTTCCTTTTTTGGGGGAAAAAACAAAATTTGAAGCAGTGAAAAAAAGGGACAGAAACCGTAGCCATGTCCAGAACTTAGAAGTAATAAGTTAACAGGCAATGACATAGGCTGTCATTCTGTTAGGTATTTACATAATTGTAAAGTGACTTAAGATCATGTAAATTGTGTTGTTACTCAGCATCCATATGCTGAGGAGAGGAACACAGACATAACTATGTTTCTGTGATTGTTATGCAAATGGTGCTAGCATTTGTCCCAATGCACAATGAGACATGTGGATTGGGACACATTACAGATTGGGAGCCCCTATCGCACAATGGGACACCTTGCAAGGTGCCCCATTGTGCATTGTCACAATTCACTAGCATGGTTGCATATTGTGCCATTGTCAGAGCTCTGTCATCGTAAAGTTACACATTGTAGATTTTGGTGCAGGATCTCAGCCATCTGTATTGATGTAAGTGTCTGTGTGTGTGTGTGCGTGCCTATATATAGTGAAAATGAGGATATAACACTCTGTTTTGTGTTTTTTTAATTTAATGGCTTTTGGCATTTGTTTACTCATTGTTGTAAGGACCTTTTTTAAGGTCAAGGAGAACTTTATTTGATTTTGATTTTAATTTTTTAAAATAATTATAAAGCAATACAATTGTAAGGTTCCAATTGTAAGGTACACCTACACACACACTTCAACTAGCACAAACATCTCTCTCTCTCTCACTGTTTTTTTTTTAAGAAACAGCTCCTGCCTATGTGTTAACCATATTACCAGTCTCAACTCAGTCTCTCTCACCCCTTCTATCCCTTGAGGATGGATGGACTGATGCTTCCCAGACACAAACGCCAATGGGAATACATTTCAATTTTTTGAAGTATTAATTGTAGTTCCCAAAGAAAAATGTTCACTAAACATGTACACTTTAAAAAAAATAGCACAGAATATATGCTTTTCAAAAGATGCCTCTGAAATTGTACATATTCTGAAATAAGGTGCACAGTAAATTAAAAAATTAATTTTACATACATGAAGTTTTGAATACTTTGAGTACCCAGTGATTGCTACTTTAGGTGCCCAGTGGTTATACTGTTACTGCTGCTATATCGTACACGAGGGATATTTCTAAAACATAAAAAGAGACATCTTCGGTAAGCATTTGGAATGAATTTTGCAACATGAGTGTGCTAACGATTAGTGATGGGTTTAAGGTTTGACAAAATCTAGCTCCCAACACTGTTACCCTGTTTCCTGGGGGTCCCGGGAGGGGCACCTAAATGTGCTCAAAACAATGGGGAGGGAATTAGCAAAAAGCACTAGTTAGCAATGCGAGAGGCAGGGCAACGTAGCGAGATCTTGAACCCTATGTCTACGGGGTCAGGCCAAGTCAATGATAAGGCAGAAGTTAATAATAATAATAATTGTTTTATTGAGATACAGTCAAACACGTGTAGGCAACACACTCACACGAAGAACTATAGAAATAAAAGGTAGGAGCGGGATAGAGGGATTTTGAGAGGAGGTTTAGTATGGGAAATACTATACCTGTCCTGAAGCCCGGGTAGTCTGAAGATGAAGTCCGTGGAAGTGAGGCTTCTCAGCACGAGGAGCTGAGGGGAAGGCTCTCTGGACAAAACAACAGCAAGGCGGGATGGAAACCAAGAGCGATCCAACGAGACGCTCAAAGTCAGGGGTTCTTATAGGGAAAATTGTGGCCGCAGTCTAGTCCGTTCTTGGGGATAACAATGAGTTTCGGGCTGGAGACAAAGCCTCTGAAAGGTCAGTACTTTAGATGATTGAATTATGACAGAGTTGTCAGTAGAGTAGCCAGTATGCAAACGTGGAGTGCTTGAGAGTTGTACAGTCTGCTCATCAAGCTGCCTGCGCGGGGCAGGGGATCTTTTGTAAGTAGCGTGCATATATAATGTGGTACTTGCTTTGAGGTCTCCTGAAGCTGCATTCGGCAATGACTGGCCTGCCTGGATTGGGATTTGAATGGTTCGGCTATTTTTGGCCTTGCCTATATGCGTGCTTGTCCGGGGGCCTTGCAAGCACATGGAGAAGAATGGGTAAAGAAGGGCAAATTATTGATATCAAATGATATCTAATATCCCACAAGCTTGGGCTAGAAACAGCAGTAACAACACGAATTTACATACCTTACAATACATGAGTCTACTTAGAGGTGAGCTCCATTGCCCCTGAAAATGGTTTTCTGGTCACAGTTTAAACTTAAATTATGAGCTTTTTGTGCCTATTTTGTGCCTGTGTGCTCTGCATTCTTCAGTCAAGATGCAGAAAATGGTAGCTGCTGTGCTGGTGGTTAGCTAGCACATTTCACTGATGAAATTGATTTGAACTCCTTAAAAGGGGTTTGTAATTTACAGAGTAATACTGGGGCTCCTGACGTATGCCCCAAAGGCAGGCCATATATCATGTAAATATGACACTTGGAAAAGAAAATCAAGCTTTTATGTATTTGCCAGATTATCTACAGATGCTGCCAAAATCCTCCTCATTCAAATATTTTTTCCCAGATTTTGGGTTTTTCTAATTATAAGACATTGTTTCACACCAGAACCAATGTATTAGGCGATCTTCTGTGTGCCTGTCATTTCAAATGGCCAAGAGATCTTACACTGCATCTGATAGTTTTTAAGAATATTCTGTTCATTCGAATTGCCCCATTGCCATCATGCTTCTACTGGGGCAAGGAATTGAAAAAGGATTCAGGATGAAATCAGATTCCAACACAGTTTTTTTTTTTACTTGGGGCAATCTTTAACTTGCCATTTGCTGAGTATATATTTTGTGCCAAGGGATCTAGAATTTAGCTCCTTTTTTTCCCTTTTACTTATTCAATGAGCTTTTTTTCCTGTCTTTTCCTTTTTTCCCTATTATAGGACTTGATTCAAATGAATGACACTGAGTTGTAGCATCCCTATTCTCCAACAAGTAAAGACTTTCTGATGATCCACCATCTTATATCCTGTACACAAAAGATGACCAACTGCTAAGGATATGGGGAGGTAGTATTCCCCCTTGCTCTTTCCTGCATCCACTTTAAAATCAGCTGTGGCTGAAGATGAAAGCAGAAGTGATTTCTGGTTCTGGGTTTGGGGGAGGTTGGTTTAAGGTCCTCAAGCATGGTTATTTCCAATTTGTGGGAAGGTTTCACATACCCCCATGTATGAGGCTTTGGGAGGAATTTGAAGGAAATTTTGGGGGTCTGAGAGATTGCAGAATTGCTTCAGGTAGGAGTTACAGTTTTCCTACTTCTATTACACACACACTTGCATGGCAGTAAGCCCAATTAAACTCAATCAGGCTCACTTGGAAGAGGGCAATGGTGGTTGGTGCTTCCACGTCAGATGACTGCTGAACCTGTTCTAGATATCAGTCTGACCATTCAAGGAGCTATCCAAAATGCTGAATCTGTTTTGGGAATGAGGCTCAGTACCTTTGATAGCTCCTTAAAATTTGGAAAAAAATTTAGAATAGATTCACAATCCCATTAACACAGAAGCCACAGGCCACCACTGTGAGTAAACCTGTAGAGGATTTAAGTGCAGTGTCCCACTCATGATTGTTAATTAATTAGATAGATAGCCATGTTTAAATATTTGAAGGGATGTCACGTTGAGGAGGGAGCAGGCTTGTTTTCTCCTGCTCCAGAGATTGCGACAAGGAGCAATGGATTCAAGCTATAGGAAAGAGATTCCACCTGAACCTCAGGAAGAACTTCCTGATGGTCAGAGCTGTCCGGCAGTAGAATATGCTGCCTCGGAGTGTGGTGGAGTCTCCTTCTTTGGAGGTTTTTAAGCAGAGGTTCGATAGCCATCTGTTGGGAGTGCTTTCATGTGTGTTCCTGCATAGCAGGAGGTTGGACTGGATGGCCTCTGTGGTCTCTTCCAACTCTATGATTCTATTATTCTATGAAATTAGATTAGATTAATTAGATACTTTCAAAACCAGAAAGACTAAAAACTTTTAAAGCACAAACCATAGGATGTTTATTCTGGAGTGTAAGCACCGCTGACTTTAGTAGGGCTTACTCTCAACAAAGAGTACATAGCAAAGCAAGCCTTTTACCACCTTTCTAATCTTGTTTACTTCCATTCTCCCCCTCCCCTGAAAAGAATTACAGTCTTAGATTTATGCCTTCTTATGCCATGGAAGCCACATTCCTTGCTTAGTAATTAGATGAGATGTGCAAATTTTGAGTCCTCTGCTTATGTCTTGCTTTAAGATAAATATAGTCCCTTTGCCCTTTGACAAACCTGTTCAACCTTCACCGCTGCCATTTCTGTATTAAGAAACACAAAGCATTAAATCATTTAAGAGGGTTAATGACTGCAATATCAGATCATTTCTGTGAAAATGAATGAGAATCATTTGAGGAGTTTCCACAGCAACATCTATTACTACCAAAGAAGAAGCACAAATATTTGGGGAACAAATGATGGCAAATATACTACATGCTTTCTAAAGCAGAAGACAGAAAGGGGAGGGTTTGCTTTCTCCTTTTTTCAGTACTATGGTACAGGTTGGCTTGGCTTCGTACTGGATACATAGGGATCACATTGAGGGGGATCAATCTGCCTGTTTTGCTTCCTCAAATTCTTCTTGTACCACTTAGTATTAAATTCCCTAATGTTAGTAAGCTCTTATCAAAAATATTCCCAGTTTCTTCAGCAGTTTCTTCCCATATGCACCACACAAAATCAATGGGTACAGTTGTTGTCATCATAGATAGGTCCATATTCTATCCAATTGCCATGCAGCTCTCAGAAGAAAGGAGGTGCCAACTCTCATTCAGAGCAAAAAGAATGTTAGCATTTACAGGGCTTCATATACACATTTTTCAGAGGCAGGTCTGGATGGATGTGCCTGCCCAGTCTTACCCACTTGTGAACTCTTCATTTTTTTTAAAAAAAAAAATCTCATGTTTACTCCATAATATTCATAAAGAAACTCACATATTTTTGGAAAATTTCTTCTTAGGAAAAAAAAGGAAGGAAGACAAATTCTTACCCATTACAATTGACATTATAAGGCATTCTACTATAATTCTTGCCTTTCAAGAGGTGTTTTTGACAATTCTCATGAGAGAATGAAAATGACAACCTTGCTTTTAGGTACCAAAGTTCCCAAGGAACTGGGAATTGTATTGCTTCATGAGAACATGCAACATCTCCTAGATGTTTCCTTGTCTTCTCAAGACAGTACTACTAGAGAGATAAAAATGGCGTCTTTGCTGGTGAGGGGTAGAGAAAGGAAAAATACTCAGCAATATTTGCAATATGGTTGAAAATCATGCTTCTCAAGTGTCAGGAAACTCTTACCAAAAGAATCCTAGACTGATGAGATTCGTTGAAGTTTAGGACTCATTCTGCACAAAATCCACACTTTTTAGCACAGAAACTACATTTTCTGTACAGGAAAATATGACATGCAAATTTTGTGTACAGTAGGTCCCAAACCTATTTTGAAGGCTTTCTCATAACAGGAAGAAAATTGCTAAAATCACTATTTCTTCCTTGGACAATGAAATTTGGAAGGACTGGTTTTCATTTCTCTTGAGAAAATATTTGTATTTTGCCTTCTGCAACCGGAAGTTAGATAAAGTGCATCTTGCCAGTGAGGCTTGTTTCTGAAGCTTATGGTGGATTTCACTAAGGAAAAAAAATGCCGCCCGAACCATATGAAAAATATGCAAAATTTAAAATGCTATACTAAGTCAGTGTGCACAAAGTCACTTAAGCCAACAGACAAAATGTATTGACAGAAAATATTTCCAAAATTTATGGAAGAGGGAGGTGTGCAAACCTCTACCTGATTGGTTGTAAATATGTATATAAGAAAGCAATCCCCAGTATGTATTTGTCTGTTGACCAAGCCGGTGTCTGGCGCAAGCCTTTGTCCGTCTGTTCCATGTTGTGTACATATTGGAACGTTGCTACAAGATAAAGTGCCTCCTGTTTGGAAGAAACTCCTCCGTGTGTGAGTATCCTTACTGGGGAACAAGGCTGCTGCTGTTGGCTCGCTGCCTTCTGGTTTTTCCGCTGCATCTCTGTGGGGCTGAAACTCCTATCATCCCCCAACAGAAATTTACTAAAATATGTTTCTACACAGAAAGGTGTAGAAGTCTCGCAGTGCAGAATTGGAATGGGAGTCTGAGAAAACCAGTTAAAATGAAACTGATAGATGTTAATATCTGTGTTAAAAGTTTGGTTTGGGAGCTACATTTACCTACATGTGCATGGCTACCCCCCATTCCCATATGAAATATTATGATACCTTTAGTAACCTACTTTCTAGGCATGTTGTGTTAAGAAATTTAAGCAGTAACGTGTTGCATTCTCATGAAGAACAACAGTTTTATACTGCATGTCACTGAATGACCCAACTTATAACTGTCCGACCACCCTCCACACATTTTTTTAAAGAAGGTTAGTCTTTCTTGTGGGTAGTTGTTTTCTCCATCCACACTATTGTCTTGGAAAATAAGAAAGCCCAGAGCTAGACTAAATATTTTCTTGGACACTTAAAATAAAATTGTATAAAGTCAGTCTCTGAAAAGGCAACGAGTGTGTGCTCTGCAGCAATTCTTTTTAATATACAGGAAACCAGTAAGACTGTGCAACATAAAAATTGACCTTTATATTTCCTAATGATATGTAGCAAATGAAATGTGTCCTTTTCCAAAGTAAACCTTCTACCTAAAATGATAAGGTACTATAGATAGCAGAAAATTATCAGGCATGAATAGAATTGCTAATTCAGAATACCTTGACTAGCAGGGGTTTCCCAAGCAGAAGAAACAGCAGTTTATTATGATGTCACCATTTGCCCAACAGTGAAATTTGACACTAGTCTTGAAAGGTTTTTGCTTATGCCTGTGTTGTTGTTTTTGTTTTTTTTAACAATGACAATCGGGCTCATTTTTGTGTAGATCAGTTCCTGTATTGAAAGTCTTTATTCCAAACAAAAGAAGAACTACAGGGGGGAAAAAATAGCAAGAGCTATGGGGGAATTATTTGAGCATTGACAAAGATAGTCACTTCAATTCATCTTTGGAATTTATTTAAGAAAAATCATTGATATGATGCATTATACCTAATTGTCAAAGTATTATTTATCTGGATGAATATGCAAAACAGGAAAGGCTTTGGCAAGGGGAAGAGCTTGTGACTTACTGCAGAGAACAGATGGGGTAATAACATAAAATGTTGACACTGGTATCTGTAAAGTGCCTACTATTAACATTGTTTACTTCTCTGCATACAAGAATCTCATCTAGCCATTAGATTAGTCTTGCTTTATGATGGATGACAAGAAAGATAAGAATGTACTACTGAGAAGGGATGCTCAGAGGAGAAATGTCTCCCTATGTCTACAATGCATACATGGCATTGCCATAGTGTTACTGTGAGTGGAGTGTGGACCACACTCTGGCAGAGATCCAGAATCACTTTTTGCCTCTCTGCTGTATCATCTCAACATCTGTTGCTCCACTTTTTGACAGAGTACTGAATCACATCCATTCACATGAGAGAAAAACAAAAGGATACAATCATAATCATCAGTGTGTCAAGGCCGAAGCTGCTTCCTGATTCTGGTGACATCAGTTGGGTGGAGTGCCACCTCTTAAGGATCCCAAACCAAAATCCATTCACTAGAATGTTATAGGAGGCAGTGAGAAGCCCATCAACTTCTGTCCAAACAATTCTACCCCTTAATCTGCATACCAAATACTCCCACTCCAATATTCTATACCTCAGTTTAGGATTCTTTTTCTGGATCATGCTAGAGTTGATGGCTCTCAGATTTTATACATGCACATCCTAACTTGATTGCTGAAGTAGCATCCATGGTGTAAGAAGTTAGATCGTTTAGTCCCTAAATTCATCAACATGTCTGAAAAGGAGACTGATATACACAAAAGCTCATGCTAAAATGAACCAACTACTCTTAAAGATGCTACTATATCCATCCACCATCGTTTTCATACTGCAATGGATTAATACAACTATTTCTTTGTACACAAAATGAATGAATTATTTATAAATCAGGGGTGAGAATAACCATGGGCTATATATGGCTTCAGCTCCCCAAACCCCTGTTCCCTCTAATCCCAGCTTAAAAAACAAAACAAAGCAAAACAAAACAAAACAAACAAAAGATAACCTCAAGTTTTGCTATAAAATGTTTTCCCCAGAAAGAAAGAGAGAGAGAGAGAGAGAGAGAGAAACTTACTGTCATTTCTGGTTTTGGAAATGGACAGGATATGGCCTGCTCAGGATTGGAAGACTTGAAAATGATCCTCTGATCTTCTCTGAACATGACCAGACCTGTTCTAAGGCAACTGACCTTCTTCAATTTCTAATCATTTTAGCTGTCTTTTCTCAATTGGTTATATAAACTTCAGGCCCGTATTATCCATTAATCCTGTTTCTCATGTAGTCTAGAATCTCTTTTCTTCTGTCCCAGCTATCCAATCTTGTCTCGCCTGTATTAAGACTACACTGTTCAAAAGGAATACTTGTGGGTGGAGCAAAAGTGGATTTCTGTGATTTGAGAACTTGCTGCTCAGTTCCTGGGCAATTGGATTGTAGCAGTGACATTTTGGCAGATCAAAGTCAAAACAGGGAAAGACATGTTCACTAAACAGACAAACCAAAAAAGTGGAAAATAAAAGGTAACCCAGAAGTCAAAATGGAGGTCCAAGTAACAGTTTGCCAGCAAGAACCTAAAGTAGGAGTGGGTGATCATATTGACAAATAACCGAGACCAAGAACACTCAAGTTCAAACAGTAACCAGACAAGGGCAAGCAAAGACCCGTGTCAAATACAGTTGGAGAACTGCCGAGGGCTGGATTGTCTAATCTTCCAGACATTGTTGGACTACAACTCCTAATGTCCTAGCCATCATAGCCAGTGGTGAGCCATCTTTGGAACTGAAGTTGAACAGCATTTGGAGCTTGACAGAATTCCCACCTCTGCAGTAACAGATTAGTGAAAAGAAGATCCGAGTAACACAAAGACTGAAGAGAGACTTTTTTTCACAGCTTGATCTCCTAGGACTGAGGCTTGTATTGCTGAGCTACAAGCATTTCAGCAGTCAATCTCTTTTGGGGAAGATGCTTCCCTGGCCAAGACCCCTGTTCCTAAGGAACTTCCTATATCTGAAGACTCCTTCCTTGTAGGTGAGCACTTTCACTATCAAGCCATTTAAGTGTTATTCTTATAGTGTGGGTGAGAATGAAGCATTATGTTACCCTGTGTACTGAGGGTCCCAGGAGAGACACCAAAATGTGCTCAACTAAAGGTGGGCAAAATTAGCTCAGAGCCCTGCTTAGCGTTACGAGGGGCAGGGTAACGTAGCGAGATCTTGAACCCTATGTCTACAGGGTCAGGTCGAGTCAAGGAGCACACATAAATTGAAGCAATAAATGATGTTTTATTATGAACACAAGCAAAACAGTGTATGCAACACATTCACACAAGATAACTAAAGAAATAAAGGTTGGAGTGGTATAGAGGGATTTTTAGAGGAGTTGCTGGTTTGGGTGATACTTCACCTGTCCTGAAGCCCAGAAAAATAGAGAGTGAGGCTGGGGTGCGATGTAGCTCAGCACATGGAGCTGAGGGGAGGCTCGCCAAGCAAAGCGGCAGCAAGGTGGGATGAAACTTGGGAGCGATCCAAGGAAGGTCTTGGAATCAAGGGTTTTTATAAGGAGAATGTGACTGCAGGCTATGCTGTACTTGGGGGAAAACAATAGATTTGGAGTTGGAGACAAAGCCTCCGAAAGGTCGGAATCTGAATGATTGAGTTATCGCAGCAGTTCTCAGTAGAGTAGCCAGTATGCAAACGCAGAGTACTTGGGTATTGCATAGTTTACCCATCAAGCTGCCAGCGCGGGGCAGAGGCTCTTTTGTAGGTTGTATGCATACCTAATTAGAGTACTTGCCTGAAGGTCTCCTAAAGCGGCGAGTCAGCTGTTTTCTGGCCTGCCTATATTGTCTGTGAATATTATGGCAATAATCGGCCGAGCCTATATGCGTGCTTGTCTGGGGGCCTCACAAGCATGTGGAAGGGAATAGATAAGTGAAGCCGAATTATGATATCAAAAGGATATCTTTTAGCTCGGACTAGCCAGGACAGTAACAATTATTTTCTGATACTAGATCCATGCTGCCCTATGCACCCCCAAGATTCCTTGGTCTGCAAGTGGGGGGCAGTTAGTTGCTTAGTTTCATCTAGTTCAGGGTTTTTAAAGTCATGAGAAGACACCTCCAGTGTAAACAAATGGTGCTGGTATGGATCATCAAAATCCTGGGATAAGCATGTGATCAGAGGCATACTATACCTTAATGCGTGTGAGACCTCCTATAACATTATTTTTTATACTTGGCTTTATGAGGTGGGTCTTCAGGGTGTAGTAAGCCTGAAGTCTGCCTACTATGTGAGGCCCTATCTTTTGAATACACCTAAACATTTTGTTGTCTCTCTGCTTTTGTTTGCTTTTTACTGTCCTAGTATTAGAATTATATGGGTCCATGTACTACTATAAGAACCAACATGCTGTTTTGATTTGAATGGTGGACTAGGACTCTGAGAGACCAGGGTTGAATCTATGTTCATTTGTGGAAGTCTGCTGGGCAACTTTGGGCAAGTCACACATTCTCAGCAATTTGTTTAGCCTCTTTCAAACTAACAGGAAGGGAACGCCAGATCTCCTTGGAATAAATCTTGCCAACAAAGCTCTACATGAGGGTAGCTAGAAGTCACCCTTGACTTGAGGACAAATAAATAACAGTGTAGTTTAAGGATGGGAAACTTTAGCAATGCCTCCCCCCTACAACTGCAGGCTGCAGCCCTCCTCCTAGTGGCACAAACCACTGAAATTCAGGAGAGGGAAAAGCTAGTAACTCCACTTTTGGCTTTGGGAAAAAACACATTTGTTGCTTAAAAGAAGACACACAGACACACACTCTGATTCCTTAAAAAACACAGGCCCTTTCCGCACCTTACCTTTTTCTAGTGCTGGGGTGCGGGGATCGTGTGAGCAGCCTCTGGCAAGGGGTTCTTGCATCCCTGCTGCTTCAGCTCTGCATGAGCTGCCTGCTTGTGTGAGAGCCCCACCTCTTCCTTCTGCAGTGCAGCCTGGGAGTTTCCCAGGCTGCACTGGGGCAGGAAGCACGACCAGCATGGCTCTGGAGGCTCTGCACACCAGGTAAGTGCATATGGAGCCCAGGAGCAATGTGCAATTGCACATCATTTTTGGCTTCCAGCTGAAAATGAAAAAGTGCACAATCGGCACCTGCCGGTCCCTGGAACATCGCACGATTGTCAGTGCACTGTACAGATTGCTCCTCACAATTGCATGATGCTCCAGGTGCCCTTTCGCATGGCAAATACCGTGCAGAAAGGGCCACAGAGATTCATATTTCCAAAACCATTCTTTTTGGTGCAACAACATGGAGTTCGGAAAAAAATTGTGAGGAACACATCTGGCCTTCAAGTGGCGCACCTTAGATGTAGTGAATATGGAAGGACCCACATTTCTTTGTATAGTAATTATGGAAAAGCTTGCTCTTTCTTCATGGCTGTAGTTTTTATGAGGCATATAGAGCTAACCACAACGCACACACACAATCTTAATATATCCTACTTTTTTTGCAATTTAATAGTGTATATGCATCCAAAAGCAGACCCCCAACCTTGTCAAGAACCTCCACTCCTGTACTGAATGTTTTTTCTCCTCCTCCTAAAGGTTTTTAATATCACTCCTGCTCCTTTGTCTTTAACATCACCGTAGCCATTTCTGCACTACACTGTTACAGCGCTATTATTCCACTTTCAAACTCCTGTGGAATTCTGGGGTTCATAGTTTACCGAGGCCAAAAAGCTCTCTGGCTGAGAATTGTAAATGCTCCTCTTTAAACTGCAAACTCCAGGATTCCATTGGATATTAAAAGTGGAATAATACTACTATAGCAGTGTAGTGCAGCAATCATGATCTGCAAACATTAGGAAGTCATAATAATCTTCTCCATGCTAAGAAACAGTACACTTTTCTAGCTTTTCTAGCATTTTCTCTTTTTCTCAATTCCCTGCACAAATCTGAACTAGCTGCTTTGTTCAAGAGCTTCCAAAATATAATGGATATACTTATTCCCCTCTATGCCTCCCCCCAAAAAATAGGGTTTCTAGCACCAAAAACCATTAGACAATCAGTGCTTGGCTGGCTATTGAGGTGACCAACTAGAGAAAAGATTGCCTGAGATTTTTTTAAAAAATGTTTCCACTTAGAGTTAATGTACTTACAAAAGATAAGTCACAATGCTTCTTGCACCACACAAGTTACATTACTTTCTGGCTTTCAGATCAAGCAGCACTCTCCTGTACAATGATCACAATGTGGGCGTTTTCATTTTCTGGGGAAGAACTAACATGGACAATTTATTAAGAGTACACTCCACATTCTCTTGTTCAGTGACAGAACTTTCCACTGATATCATGTTCATTAGACTCTACCCATTCCAGTCCTGAATACAACTTTGTCATGTAATGAAGAATCCATCTCTTTCAGTGGAGAAGGGCAAGTAGCATTTGACCTCTCTCTTTATATAGTCTTTTCTTTTCAGAATTCTATCTTACATACATGTACGTGGAATAAACCCCATTGAATACAGTGCAACTTACTTCTGAGTAAATATACATGGAATAGCACTACAGACGCATTTATAACATTGGACCATAATTATTGAGGACATATGTGTGTTCCTACATGGAGCAGAAAACAAAAATTATGTTCACGAATGCAGAAATGCTAAAACCTGAGCATCTGTGTGTAGGTAAAATTGTATAATACAATTTAAAGCATGAAACAGTTACAGTATGCATTTCACTGATTGATTGATTGATTGATGTTATGCATGTGGTTTAAAGTTCTTTTTCAAACTCAAAGTGCAAGATGCTGGAGATGTTAGAACAGGGATAATGGCTATGCTGATCAGGGGTTGTAGCCCAAGAAAATAAAATGTCAAGATCTGTTGAAAAAGAAAAGCAGGAAGAATATTTGTTATTTTTTCTCTTTCACCAGTATAATTTCACTTACATTATGGAACTGTTGTATTCCGTGACCCACTGAGTGAATGGTGATAAAGTCAAATTAATTCAGTCACCGCCAAACTAAACAAGACACAACGTCACAGCTGCCTTGGTGGGCCAAGCTCTTTTTTGCACAAAGCCACTCTGGGCATCCTGATCACCCATTATTTATTCTGCTGAGTCATTTCTGCAATGACCCCTGTCATTCTAAAGGCAGAAATGGAAAGGAAGGCTTAAGCAACCAGCTTCTGACTTGAAGCCACCAATTAAGCTCATCTTGAAAACAAAACAAAGCAAAACAGTCCTTGACGCTTTAGCAAACATCCTCAAATGAAGGCAACATTTAAAGGTCAATGATAATGCAGCATAGTTAGCTAATCTGTTTTTTGTTTTTTTTAACATTGTGAACAGCTACAGAAGTATAATCTCTCTCCCTCCCCCTCCCATATAGGTTTGTGAAACAGGAGATGCCAAATATGCTATTTGTTTATTACAAGTAGTTTTACCTCACTTTTCTGCCAAGGTTGGTCCAAGATATTTTGCTGCCTAAAGCAGAGGAGCAAATGTCCCCCCGCCCCTTTCATCCTAAGACAAAGTCCATAAAAAAACATAGCCAGATAATTTATTTTGGGAGCAAATCTTACAGACCATTCCACTTATCACTGATACTCAGAATCTGCTGCTAAGCTGGATGCCTCACTGTGCCTAATAGGAGGGCTAGACCTATTTTCCACCCACAAGGGCTATAAAAACAAATTGTGAAAAAAGGCTAAATAGAAGAAAAAGAATATTCTTACAGATAGATGAAAATTTATTTTAAAAGTCAAATCCCAAGTGAAGCAATACAATTTTTACTCCTTTTCAAAAACTCAACAGGGATCAAACTGAGTTGAATTCCATTGAATTCTACAACTGAAGTGCTGCTACCACAAAAGCCCTGCTTTATATACTTGTTAATATAGGTCCTTTCCACAGGACAGAGAGGAGCAGGACTGCAATGACGCTTCCACATGATGTCATCACAGTCTCACTCTTCTCTCATTGCCAGCTTGCATCATCTTGGGATATATTATTGATGGAAAAACTGAGTCAATGACCCCTGATCACATGTACTGTCCTTTGCAGCCAGCCATGTAGAAGACCTGGAAGCACAATAACATGCTTCCTTCCCACTGCACCATGGGGAGAAGGCTGGCTGTAGTGCAGAAGGAAGGGGTGTGTCCCTTGTGCGCCCTTCCACAGGAGCCAGTCACGTGTGGAGAGGAGCGCTGGGGACACACTCCCATTCTGGCAGAGGCACTGCCAGGATTGTGACAGGGCAACACATGAGAGCATTGTCCTGAGGAAAGGGCCATACTCTCTTGGGATGGTAGAACATGCAGCAATTGCTTTAGTTGAAGATCTTGATTCATAGGAAACCTCACATAGTCCAGCTCACAGTGCAGGTCACACACCTATGTGACCAAAATGGTTTCTTCTAGCAAACCAGGCCTGAACCCACACTGAAATGGATTCAAGTAATCAGCTTCACCCAGGAAAACCTGGAATGGCATTCTCGGCACTCACTTCGATTCCTTAAAAATGAATTTTGAATCTGGCTGGTAAGATAGCAGGATCCAGTGAAAGTCCCTGTAACAGGGCTCTTATACCTAGGACTTAAATCTCTTTTAAAGAAGTATTGACAACCTCTGTCACCCAACTGGCTATTGTTCTCCTGGCAGCTCTTAGTCCAGATAGAAATAGATCTAAAGGGCAAGTTGTTGGCCTAACTCCTCCAAGCCAGGTGCTCACATTCTCAAACTGAATAAGGTGAAAATCATTCCTCATAATATTTGCCTCATTTCTCTTGCAAGGATCTACCTTCAACTAGAGCCAAAGCTGGAGCAATTTTATAAGCAAGGTGTCCTAAAAAGCCAACCTAGTAAGTTTTTGCTGACTCTTCCTCAATCTATACTATGAAGAAAATCTACTATGTAATAGATATTGACGGACTACAAGAAACCATTCTGCTAAAAAGAAATGGAGACATAGAATTTTGCTGCTTCCACACCCGTGGAGGTGGTCCTAAATTGATTTCAAACCTGTATTTGGTTAGTTTCATCCTGTCTTTCCCCATCATCAATCTAGTTTAGTGCTAAAAAAATTCATGGCCCCCAGCAACTCAGAAAACCAAGAAGCCTGTATCCTGAACCCAAGTAGAGGGTGCTTAAGTGACATGATATTAACCATCTGGGTCATATCCTTATCTCTAGTTCCAGTAAAATCACCCAGAGCAATCAGCAATACTTTCAGATTCATTAGTGTTTGCGGATGGAAGATTTTAATAGCACTTTTTATTAAAGAAGGTTACTCATACTCTGGCTTCTGCTACAGATAGATAGCTGGAGCATGTTTGCTGTACATCTTTGCATGAACCTATGGAGTGTGATGCACTTGAGAAAGTCAAACAGGATTTTTGCCCACATGGGACCAGATTAAACATTATGCTAAGCACACTGTGAAGTACAGCTTCAACAAAATAGGATGGAGAGCCCCTTTGTTTGGAGGGTAAAAGTGCTGTCATAAAAGTGTGTGTGTGTGAGAGAGAGAGAGAGAGAGAGAGAGATCGGGGGGAGAGGAAGAGAGAGAGAGAGAGAGACGTGGTGGGGGGAGAAAGTTGACCTTGGATGCACCAATTCAGAACACCAGAGAACTGTAAGTCATGAATGCACTTTCTCTAATCAAGTCCAGACTTCACTCTGATATTAATTTGACATCTTGGTCAGTATTTGTATTAAAGAAACATGCGCAGGTCATGTTACGTATGCTAAAGCTTGGAAAAGAACCTTTTCCACTACAACTCCAAGAATGTGTCAGTCAGCATCATGAGTCCAAAATGTTCTTTTGGGGATGGGCAAAAGCACAGAATACTGATATCAGGGCGCAGAATCACACAGGCTGCTACAGGGACAGGGAATTGTAAACTGGCCAATGGCCGCTGTTTCCAGCAGCAGACCTGAGCTCATCAGATAGTTTAATGTCACTTGGGAGCAACTGGTCAAACTGGTTGGGGCATTCTGGGAGCTTTCACCCACAAAAGTAATTTTTTCAAGCATTTGAAGCACTGCTAAATAAATACTATCCCATACTTAACCTGGTCCTGATACCAGATACTTCAGTAATTCCTTGGCGAAGGGGTACTTCTCTCATGACTTGACAACATTTTCTCAGCTGCGCAGAATTTTAACACATGGATAGTCTTAGAGCAGCTGATAGCATAAGTCTTTAAAAGTTCTATAAGGAAATTGTCTTCACACGGTAGATCATAAATAAAGATGGTTATATGTACTGTCCTATTTCCTACAGATCAGTTAGACAGTCAATGACTTTCCTAGTCATCTGAAATCCATCTCAGAATGTTAACTTAGTCTTCTCTCTTTCCATCACTTGTCTAGAATTCCTTCTTTCTCAGCTTTTTCTTCATGATCTTCTTTACTTTTCCTCATTTCTGTCTTCTAAATGTAACTTGCCAGGCCCCTAGGTTCTGTGGCCCTGAGGCCTTTTCTAAGCTTGGAAGCAACTAGTTACAAATAAATAATTACTTGAAATTAATTCCTTCTTCAATAACTAGGGTATAACCAAATTATGAGCTGATCATAATTCAACAAAGCAGGAAATCACTCCTTTTACAGGTACTTTTATATTTATGAAGGCATGTCGTCACTAAACGGCAGCAGAGGAATATCACATGGTTCAAGTGCTTGGATGTGCTGTGTCTCACTCTGCTGCGCATACTGATGGTAATGCTTGAGGTGATGATGAGGTAGATGGAAGGAGAGCGTATTTTGTACCTTGGGCCTAAAGCCTCTGGTATTCAGGTTTTAAACAAAATAAAATGAAAGAAGAACAATGTTACTTTTAGAGTTTTATTTTTAAAAATGTGACAATATCTGAAGGCAGGGTTGAAACAACAGCTGG
The DNA here is from genome assembly GCA_030412105.1 of Cyclura pinguis. Taxonomy (NCBI): domain Eukaryota; kingdom Metazoa; phylum Chordata; class Lepidosauria; order Squamata; family Iguanidae; genus Cyclura; species Cyclura pinguis. The sequence goes on along the minus strand of CM059601.1, from coordinate 118,303,470 downwards.
CATTTAGTATTGCACTTATAAATCAATAACCTAGAATCATGGATACTTAACTGCTCTGTATTCACTATACAGGCCATTTCTGCACTAGAGGGGCCATTAGCACGTTATACTGTTATAATGGTGGCATCACCATTTGTGCAGTGCCGTCAGATTAGGGATGTTCTTTTGCACACCTTTCACCCTTAAGAGGTGTTACCACCAGTGTTCCTTCTGTATTATAGTGTCCTTGGCCACGCCCATGCCCCATCTTTACCCTGCCCCACCGCCCTGATTGGGTGTCGATTTTTTTTTCTTTTTTTGGAAGCTATACTAACACAGCAATGTTGTAACAGCATGGCATGCCAGTACAGTATTTCACTTTTGCCCTATGCTGTTTAAAAATGTATTTAAAAAAATAAAAAGTTTTGACTCGAAGGAGACATTTAAAAGGAACAGGGAGAGATGGCAGAAAGTTACTATGCCATGGGAGTGACTGAGGGAGTGATGAACTGGGCACAATCACAGCCTGCCCACTGCTGGATCCACCATAACAGGAAGTGCTATCAAACACTATAATAGTATCGTAGTATGACAGCTGATGGGATTGAAGTGCTATAAGGCCTCTTAACAGATTTTTTTTTCCCAGGAAATGAAAAAGTGCACTTCAGGAACACTTAAGGATGAGACAACAACTGGATAGCAATAACGTCATGCAAAAACATGGCTCCTGGACTGTTAACAACCCGCTGCTATAGTGCTATAGTGACATCGTGTGGAAATGGCCACAGTCATGACTGTGGAACTATTGCCACAATCGTAAATGCCCTCCCAAACATACTTTATCCTCTTCACAGAGAGATGGAGGTCTGTTGAGGCTGTGACCATGGTGCAGGAGAATGACATTTCTACCTGCTCCTCCCAGCAAGTGAGGCTATGACTATCAGAAGCAGGAAACACTTGTCCTATTTTTTTTGTCACAGCCTCACTTACTGGGGGTGAGGAAGGGTGGAAACATCATCTTCCTCCATCCTGATCAGAAGTTAAACTGACTTCCGTCTCTCAGAGCACTTGCTGCCTGGTAAAGTAGGCTTGGAGAGGGAGTGTGTCAGGCCAAGGTATTTACCTTAGTTTCACATAAATAACTAAGTAGGTGATATAGAGTATAGGTCTATAATTAGTTAATTTTGCAAATATTTTCCTGTGCTTCATCTGAACTTAAATGTCCTTAGTTAGGACCCTCCTCCTTCCCCTTGCCTCTCATCCCCTCTACCTATCATACTCTTCTCAGGCATCCAAACAGCTCAGCCAGTGGGAGAGCAAACCCTTATGTGACAAAGCTTCATAATCACAGCTACAGAATCGCTCAGTGCATAAGAATATAAATTTTCTCAGTTTGCACATCTGCTATTTTCGAGAAGTCCTTTTATCTCATTGAGAGTACCAGGGGAAAAGAGGTTGTAGGACTGTAGCCAAGGGGTTGTACACGTTGCTTTCTTTTCAAGAGCATATTTCCAAAACTGTTTCCCTTCCCACTCTATGTTCAGCATTTCACCATGCCTAGAAGCACAATCACAGAGCAATTAATTACTGTTTGTACAGTGCCCTGACTTTGGCTATTTCTGCAGTAGACTGTTATAGTGCTATTATTCCACTTTTGACATCCTATGGCTTTGAGGCCCCTCCCTAAACTGCAAATCCCAGGACTCCATAGGAAGTTGAAAGTGGAATAATACCACTATAATAGTCTAGTGCAGAAATGGTCTTCTTCAGATAAAAAGCCTTGAGAAAATGCAGCATACTATAACTGTTACCAGCATTTATATCTGCTGATCGAAAATGATTCTTCTTGAAAAGTCTTTTATGGCTCCTTCAAAACATAGCCTTGATTTGACTTACTGCAACAAATGTAACTATCTAAAATGCAATCAGACGAAAAAAATAATGGGAGTTTAATTTTTCTAATGAGAATTTTATGAAACTTGCTACTCTAAAAAGTGACAATTGATCGTGAGTCTGATTGCAGGCCCTCAAAGGACAATAGAACTCAAGAAGGACTGTGTTAAATTAATTTAATCTTAGGGATGACTGAGTGCTTCAGATCAGGATGCTCTATTGTTTTACTTTCATTTGTTTGTCAAACGAGGGCACAGCTTGTTAAAGCTTTCCCCTTCCATCTCCTGATTCTACTTTCCATCTCTTCAAGGGCCAAGCTGAGTTCCAAAGGGCAAATTCACACATTACTTGGGATGTTCTAGAAGACTTCATCTCATAACATTGCTTTCATAGCAGGCTAGTGTATATACCCAGCCTTGCCTGGGATTTTATTTTCTCACACTTTCTTGTTAGAAAGTTTTGAGATCCTGTGTTTCTAATTCTCTAATCTGTCTTAGCCAGTACCTGTAACTTTTCCCCATAATCCCCAATCCAATCTGTATTCAGAGTTATTAACATACAGAGTTATTAACATCCTGAGGGAATACGCTGTCTCCTCCTTGCTGCTAGGCTTCATCTCCATAGCAACTGACCTATTCAAGACAGACACAGTTGGCTGAGGCCCAAGAGCTCTCTCACTGAGAATTCTAAAGGCCCCTCCCTAAACTGAAAACCCCAGGATTCCATAGAATCTTCATAGGCTGCCAATCATATGAGGTCTTTGCCTGACACAGACAAACAAACTTTGACTTTTATATATTAGATTAAGGGTTAGAACCCACTGCTGTGTGATTGAATCCCATGCAATTCAACTAATGTCAGTCAACAGGACTCATACGTATTGGGCAATTTGCATGGTTTCCTTCGTTCCCAAGTTCCAGTGTTTTCTGCATGCCAGAAAGTACATCAGTCTCTCAGCTGTGGAAGAAGCAAGCATCAGCGCAACTGATAAGTCCCAAAGGTAAGGGAGGGCACTCTGCTGGATCAGAACATTGTCTGAAACTGGCTGTTTTATTAATTTAAAAACAATTACTTAAACAGGTTGTTGTGGGTTTTCCAGGCATTGAGGCCATGTTCTATTAGTATTTTCTCCTGACTTTTCTCTTAATACTAATACTAATAGAACACAGCCTCAAAGCCCAGAAAACCCACAAAGACCTATGGATTCCAGCTGTGAAAGCCTTCAAAATTACTTAAATATCCGTACGCTGTTTTTCTACCTATACTTATATCTTGAGATTTTTAATATCTTCAGGATGCTTTTCTACCTTTGATAGCCAAGCATGGTTAAAAAGCCAAACATACAAAAACAAATTAGGGCTGCAGTTGAGTCCATACATTTTTAGCAATTAAGTTCAATTAAACACAATAGGTTTATTTCTGAGTGTGCATTCGTTGTTCACTTAAAAAAAATACACAATGAAGCACTTTTTAAAAAAAAAAAATAGCATGATACAGCAGAAAAAAAATCTGAAACTATAATACACAGATTGTCCCTGCTTGTTAATCTCTCATGGAGAGAGAGAGTATCAGAGTATAGAAAATATCTGAAATACAGCAAATTTGCATTCCTGGCTCCTTCTCCTTTTTAAAAAAGGGAGAATTACAGTGCATTTGTTATTCTTTTCATCCTTTCTTGGGCTGAGATCTGAGTCTGAAGTGAATTTTAAGGATATTGTGGATTTTGGGATTTTGGGATCTGAGAGATGCAGGTTCAAGTCCTCAATGAATCATGAAATTCACTCTCTGTCAGCTTGACTGTGAGGGAATTAACGTGTGATGAGGAAGCCCATATGCAGCTGGCCTTCCACATTTGTAGGTTTGACTTTCATGGATTTGATTATCTGCAAATTTTTCCAACCTCTGCCCTCTGACCTCAGGTGTACCTTTTCTGAGGGAACCCTTACTCTTGGTGGCTCTGATCAGGTGCCATAGCCCTTCAAAAAGCTGCTTCTGGTCTTTCTCCTCCTCCTTACAGCCTGATTTCTCAGCAACACAAAGCCCTCTCCTGATGCCCTCCACATGCAAGGAAGGAGATAGGTGAGAGAAAGGAAGTATAGGGCCACCATGCTGACCTTCCTGCTGTTCTTCTTCTTTCCCTGATCTGGTTTGGACCCTCAGTATCCATTCTCATCACAATGCCTCAGTCCCCTTCCCATACACACAGACAAACACATTTTGACATCTGTGGTTTTTCCACTTTTGCAGGGGTCCTGCAACTCTTAATCCTGGTGCATATGGAGGGCTGACTATACATCACTCTGAGCTCATTGGAGGAAAGATGGGAATATAACTGTAACCAAAGATAAACCAACAAAACACGTGCCTTCAGTTGCTTTCTTTTTTTTTGATTTGGTTTAAATTTAAAAGTGATTTTATTTCTTTCAGTTGCACTGTTATCATAAATTTCTTACATTTGCTTGAGAATCTCATATGGAAATGTGATATACAAAAACAGTAAATAAATGCAGCAATCGAAAGCAGCAGGAAAAAGGTAGGTGTGAGGAAATGCTGTGTTCACATCTTCTTCAGATCAAAGATCTCATTTCAGCTATGAAGGACAAAATTGGTTTCTTAAATGTCCTTGGCAAAAAGGACGTGGGGTTCACCCTATCCCTGCACTGTCTATTCAGATAATTTTAAAGCTCACATTATAGTCAGAGAATGTAGTAATATCACTTTTTTTTTTAAGAGCAGGAATGGCATCTGAGCTGACTGTCAAGCAAACTGGAAATTAGCCTCTCGGTTGACTCCACACAGGGATTAGAATTTAGAATAAAAGCTGGAATCTCATTGGCAAAAATACTAACATCTGTTGAGATCAACTATAAACTAAGATTCTAAGTACTTCAGTTGCAGCTTTTGTAGAAAACTGCAATAACTCAATACTATGGCCCTTTCCACAACTCACCTTTTTGCAGAGCTGGGGTGCAGGGATCGCGCAAGCAGCCTCTAGCGAGAGGCTCTTGAGTCCCGGTTCCTTCAGCTCCACAGCTGCTGCCTGCTCGTGCGAGAGCCCAGGCTGCACTAGGGCAGGAAGCATGAGCACTGTGGCTCTGGAGCTCCACATGCACAGCAAGTGTGCACGGGGCCCCAGAGCGATGCTTGATCACGCACCATTTTTGGCTCACAGCTAAAAATTGAATAGTGCATGATGGGTGCCTGCCAGGCCCTGGAGTGTTGTGCGATTGTGAGTGCATTGTGTGGACTGCTCCTCACAGTTGCGCAGTGTTCCAGAGGCTCTTTCGCATGGCAAATGCTGTGCAAAAAGGGCCTGTGTTAGGATAGCTTATGTGCAAAAAGGGCCTGTGTTAGGGTAGCTTGTACCTCCAGCGCAGACAAAACTGAAACTCAAAATTGAATGCAATAACATAGTATAGGTTTTCCTGGGCTGTAGCATTTCAGAGATCAAATGATACATTACAGGGAAATGTGTATTCCCTGCCATTGGTATCTTTTCATTCTTATACTGGGGTTTCCTAGAGAAACATGCCTCTGGAAGTACACTTTCAAATTAAGCATGTGTTTACCTTCTGGTGAAACAATCCTCCCCCAAAAAGATAAGGCAGGAGGTGAGACAAGATTGTTCAAGGACTGATGTCTTTTACTACTTGTGGGAACATCTCTTCTAAACATATGCTTAGTGTACCACCTAGTCAGCTATCAGATGAGGAACGGTTGAGAAATTCCCCAGATTTAATTTTAATGCAAATTTTCTAAGCTCATACCTTCAACACCTAAACAGGGATTCGAACATAACTTGTGATTGGAATCCATGTTTTAAAGCTTGAAATGCCATTTAGAAACTAAAAATTACCTGCTTGAAAAAAAATCATTAGTTTTTTTAAAAAACATGTATGGAAAATGTGAGCAAATATGCTTTATGCAATAATGTGTGCAAAATGGATATCTTCAAAAGTGTGCTCAGAACTATATACTAGTTTCCATCTGTAGGGAAAAAAAAATACTTGCTTGGACCTCAGTAGCAAATGTGGTGGAAAGTAACTATTTGATGGTCTCCATGACAGAGACCAGTGTGATTGGTGATTGGCACTTGGTGCCAGATCACAGCATGTGACATTGGCAGGACAAGAGGCTATTTAAGCCTGATTGCCCTTTCACGTGCCCTCTTTGATTTTCTGGAGTGTACTCTGAGGTTTAGGACAGGTTTAAATGAGGTAGTTCATTACCTCTGTGATTTCTTGTCTATCAGTAGGGCTGGTACCGGACAGTATCCTTGTCTGATGAGGGAGCTTTACTCCCTCACAGAAGAAATTGATGTACCTTTGACTCATGAGAAGACTCAGGGACCAGTCGCTTCTTTGGTTTTCTTGGGTATTGAAATAGATACCTTACAGCAGTACTTCAGGTTGCTTCAGGAGAAGTTAGATGACTTGAATAGATGTCTTTCTCTTTGGGGCTTCAAAGCCACATTTAGGGAGTTTCAGAAGCTTATTGGACATCTAAATTTTGCAAATAAGATAGTTGCTCCTGACAAGGCCTTTTTGAGGCATCTCTGTGATACTATTGTACATAAGCCAGATCAAAAGTTTGGGTTATTTAGGAGAAATCAGAGAAGATTTGCAGGTTTGGCAAGATTTTCTTGCATCTTTTAATGGTCTTTTGTTTTGGAAGAATCGGCTGCATCTTCATGATTCCTTAAAGGTGTCTTCGTATGGAGCAGGGTCTATAGAGGACATCGATATGATCAGCCTTGGCCAGAGGAATGAGCTCAGGCTGGTTTATTGACTGATTTAACCTTTTTTTGGAGATTTTTTTTTTTCCAGTTGTAGCCTGGGAGAGATTTTGAACAGTTTAGGAGAATTTTGGAGCTGGAAGCTTCTTGCCCTGTTCCTGTGGAACATGTCTTGCAATATTGTGTGCATTTGAAGGATAAGTGTTGGCACTGCAGTCCATTCGATGTAGATTGTATGCTTTGGCTTTTGCTGCCAGATGCAGGTTTTTGAGGACTTAACATCTGATTTCAGGGTCTGCAAAACTTTGGATAGATAGTTGGGAGTCTTTGTCTCCAGAGGCTCTTATGGGTTTGGGCAATGTTTGCCAGTGATATAAAGTTCTGATTATAACGTAGCTTTATTTCATGCAGCAACACTGACTGCGATTTTTGGGCTCTGTGCATTATTGAATTAGTTGTGTAGGTCAAAGGGAATGTTTCTGGCAGAGTTCTTGCCTTGGAAGATGTGCATTTTGTTGAGCATGTGGTAGCATTGTGAAATAGGCATTCCAAAACTGATCAGAAAGGTATGAGGATAAAGTTGCAGTTGGGATTCTGTTCTGACACAGCTCATTACCTGTAATTCTGTTTATGAGGTGGCACTGTTTTACGCTGCATCTCTCACTGCTTTTCGGGGCTTTGGGCATTAGCAAATTGGTTGTGGCAGCAAAATGGTTTTGCTTGGGTTCTGGCCTTTACAGACTTGGGCCATTTCTGCACTATACTTTTAGAGTGCTATTATTCCACTTTCAATATCCTACGGAATCCTGGGGTTTGCAGTTTAGGGAGGGGCATTTAGAATTCTCAGCCAGAGACCTCTTTAGCCTCAGTAAACTACAAACCCCAGAATACCACAGGATGTTGAAAGTGAAACAATAGCATTATAATAGGGTAGTGTGGAAAAGGCCTTGGAGTTTGTTAACCAGGCTATTGTATTTATGCAAGTAGGAGTGCATTTGGCACTCCAAAACTGATCAAAAGGGGTGGGAGTGAAAGTGCAGTTGGGATTGTGTCCTGACTTGGCTCTATGCCCTGTTCGTGGTCTTCAGTGTTGTGCACAACTCAGGGGGGCAAAATTAGGAATGTTGTTCTGTCACATTAACTTTCCATCCCTGACCAGGCATCAGATTTGGACAGTTACCTTGAAGGCCTTGACTTCTCAGGCCCGCATGTGGTTAAGTTTGACACTCATTCTTTTAGGATTGGGGCTGCCTCTACTGCATGTGCTATAGGCATGATCCCACAAGCCATCCAGCAGATTGGGCATTGGAAATCTTCATCTACTAAGGGATATGTAAGTCCTCTTAAGTTTTGAGAAGGAGTGATTCAACTTTGTTCCAGTTTTTTCTGTTTCTTTCTAAGATTCTAGGTATTGTGTACCAAGACTGTGGGTCCTGATTTGTGGCCACAGTATGGTACCCTGGGTGGTGTGCCAGGCCTGAAGTTTCCATCTGGAGACTCAACTAGGGTTGAGTGATGCTGACACTGTGGTGTGGCTTTGAAAAGAGTCTTCCAGTGGAGCAGTTTTTTTTAACTTATGTATTTATTTATTTTTGCCTCTCCTGTTTGAGGAGTGCACTGGGCCTGTTACTCATGTTTTAATGATTCACCTTTGTGGGAATTATGGGGTTCACATGGATTGAGTGATGCTGACACTGTGGAGTGGCATGGAAAAAGAGGCTTCCAGTGAAACAGTTTGTTGCCTCTTTTGTTTGAGGAGTGCACTGGGCCTCTTCCTGATGTGCTAGTCATTCACCTTGGTAGGAATGACTTGGGCTTGCTAAGGGCAAGACCCTGGTTTTAAAAGCACTGAAAGATTTTCACATTATAGAAAATAGTTGGCATGGAGTTTTTCTTGTGTTTTTTCCCCCCTGCCATTTTGCCCCAACAAATGTAGTGGAGGAGGGAGGCAGGTGATTTGAAGCACATTGATCATGCCTGCTGGAAGGTGAATACTGAAGTTTGCAATGCCCTGGACAGGGAGTTGTCCACTTTCTTCATCATGCTAGCATAGTTTTTTAACAGCCACAGCTCTACAGGGCTGATGGAGTTCATTTGTTGGTAGAAAAGAATATTTTGATATTTTGTTTGATGCAGTACTTCACTTGCTGGTCAACATACTCCGACTTCCAAACCAGTACTGTCCTTAGGTACTAGCCTAAGGCCCTTTCCACACCTTACCTTCTTCCAGCGCTGGGGTGTGGGGATGGCGCGAGCAGCCTCTGGCAAGAGGCTCTCGCATCCAGGGTCCTTCCGATCTGCATGAGCTGCCTGCTCGTGTGAGAGCCCTGCTTCTGCAGTGGAGCCTGGGACCTTCCCAGGCTGCACTGGGGCAGGAAGCATGACCAGCATGGCTCTGGAGGCTCCAAATGCCAGGTAAGTGCACGTGGGGCCCAGGAGCAATGTGTGATCGTGCACCATTTTTAGCTTCCAGCCAACAATGAAAAGGTGCGCAATCGGTGCCTGCTGGCCCCTGGAGCATTGTGCGATTGTGAGTGCATTGTGCAGATCACTCCTCGCAATCGTGTGACGCTCCAGGCACCCTTTTGCATGGAAAATGCTGTGCAGAAAGGGCCTAAGCCACATAGCTGCTTTCTTCTCTCCAGATCAGTAATTATTGTCCATTCCCTAAAATACCTCTGTCAACAGTTTTCCTCTCTTTATCCTTTGGTTAGCTTCTGTGCGAGTATGTGAGTGTTTGGTTCTTTTGTGTGCATGAATGATCTTTCAATAAAATGCAGTTTAGTTTACATTTTGGAATCTGTGGCCAGTTCTTTCCTGCAAAGTCCGGTAAACATTGGTGGAAGATCTCATTAAGTTACTCCCCCACACACAGACCTCCTAATTTGAGCTAATTAAGTCCCCACTGTCACATGGAGGTAGTGAAATTATGGGTGGACCCCTGAGTCACCCATCTTTTGTGGTAACATTTCAGTTTGAGGAACAGCACTGTTGACACACTTACTTGCTTTTACAAATCTGCTGCCAGCCACCATAAAACCTTGGTGTTACTGCCCAGGCTAGCCCGAGCTTTTGGGATATAAAAGATATCTTTTGATCTGACCTTTCGGAGGCTTTGTCTCCAGCTCCAAATCTATTGTTTTTCCCAAAGTCTGACCTAGCCTGCGGTTACAATTCTCCTTATAAAAATCCCTGATTTTGAGCGCTTCCTTGGATCGCTCCCGAGTTTCAGACCGCCTTGCTGCCGCATTGCTTGGCGAGCTTCCCCTCAGCTCCACGTGCTGAGATACATCAAACCCCAGCTTCGCTCTCCATTTTCTTCCGGGCTTCGGGAACAGGTTTCGTATCACCCGAACCAACTATCCCTCTGAAAATCCTGCTATCTTACTCACACCTTTATTTTCCGTAGTTATCTGTGTGCATGTGTTGCTTACATTGTGTGCCTGTTTTTAATAAAGATCATTCATTATTTTCCAACCGGTCTGCTTCTTGACTTGGCCTGACCCCGTAAACACTGGGTTACAAGATTCCGCTGCGTTATCCTGCCTCTCATTTGCCAACCAGTGCTCTAGACTAATTTCCCCAATTTGTGTAATTGCAAGGTTATTTAGGTGTCCCTCCCAGGACCCCCAGAATACAGGGTAACATTGGATATGTAGGTTCAAAACTGAATCCAAGTTTATACCCCAATAATGAACCTGACTCTTCAAATGTCACCTCATCCAACATGGGATAAATACCTATTTACTGATCTGCCTTCTGCTATCCATGATCTTCTCTTTCTCACTTGAATCAAGCTCAGGTTTGTTCACTCCCTTGCAGTCTGTTAACAACACCGTACACTGATTTAGAACAGCAATACTGGATTTTGGTGGGAAGGAAAGAGACAGTACAGTAGATAGGAGGTTAGATGATTCTTGAAATGACAAGACACCTGTCCTTTAGTCCTTCAGCTGATCTAATTTGTAATATTACAAAAAGATTTCCTGTTTGGTAGCTGTTGAGCTTCTAACAGTAAATTATACACTTTTCCTAATAATAGGTTGTTGGGTTTTTTTGTCAACTAAGTGAAGCATCCTCAATAAAGCTTTCACAGTTTGTTGTAGCCTACAATTTGTGCATGAGCAAATGTGGGCTTTTACCAAACTACTTAGCATTGAGCTGTTATAAACTCATTGAAAGAGGCCTGACAGTTTCAGTTCAGAAATTCAGATGAGTTAATCAGTTCCTTAATAATCTAACTCTGCCAATTCACACAGATTGAACAATACACTATTGTCAGTAATAGGAAATAACTAATTAAATGAACGAAATTATCAATCATCTATTAAGTTAGAAATTTCCTAATATAAAGGGGTAACATAATTAAAATTGTTGTTGTTGTTTGCTTTCAAGTCATTTCTGACTTATGGTGACTCTAAACTGAACCCATCATGAGGTTTTCTTGGAAGGATTTCTTCAGAGGGGGTTTGCCTTCCTCTGAGGCTGAGATAATGTGACTTGTGCAAGGTCACCTACTGGGTTTCCATGGCTGAGCAGGGATTTGTACACTGGTCTCCCAGAGTCTGAGTCCTGCATTGAAACTGCTACATATATGCTCTTACGTAAAATTAAGTTAAAATTATTTTAATTCAGTTGATTGACATAAGATGAACATTCATTCCTCAATTAAGTAATTAATTAAATGAAAGCAAACTTTAAAAAATATTTCCTTCCTGGTTCCTTGATAAATGCAAATGGCTTTAATTTTTTGTTTACTTTTTACATATTAGACCATGATAATTTAGTTAATTGCAAGATTAAAAAGTTCTAACCAATAAGTAGTATGGGTAGCTTGGAAGAGGTATAGTCTTCTTTGCTTCTGGATGGTATTTCTGTGTTCTGTACTGGACACGGCAGACAGATTCTTCATCTGTTCCACAAAACTGAATTTTGAAGCTCTTATGCCTCTTATCCTTGGAACTTCTGCTGGTATTCATGCCAGTAAGCTAAAGAAAGGGGAAGAGAAAGGAGATGAAATTATAAAAGAAAGGGAAAGGCTAAGCAAAAGAGGGATTTGTTGTTGTTGTTGTTGGGTGGATGAGAAATGGAGTTTTCAAAAATCCAAAAGAAAAACAGATGAATAGATTTTTGAAAACTCCATTTCTCATCCAGAAGAAGGATGCTGGGGGCTTGGGGGCGTGGCATCAGGGCTGGCATTTGCCAGGCTAATTCTGCTTAGGCCTTTGAAACAGGCTTTTAACTCAAACTGAAATGGTAATGAAATGTGATTCTCCATTTTTCCCACCACTAATGTAAACATAATGGATTTTTTTTTCCAGTATACTAGTGATTAATGAAGTTAACTAAGCCTTCCCTACTAAGTTCCCTATCTGTGAATGTTGGTTTGTGTTCCCCACTTTCCTAAATGATAGCCTGTTCCTGGTACCAACCCCATTTTCTTTTCCAGTGAGAAGACAGGAGCATTTTGTGACATGTGTTTTTATTTGCACATTTACAAATAGAGCACAGGGAGACAAGCAGAAAGTTCTAATCACTTGAATTAACATTAGTAGCTCCCAAAGTAAGCAATATGACCTAGAACTCCATCCTAAAACCCAAACTACTTACTGCCAGATAGTTGCAAAAACTGTGATCCATTTTTCTTTCTCATTGGCTGCATTTCAGAACTCCAAGCCCCATCAATGCGTACTAGATTTTCCTTTCTTCTATGCAGTACTGTTGTGAGGATAAACTAGGTGATGAAGAGGAGAATAATGCATGCTGCCTTAAAATTGGGATACAAAGGTGACAACATCTCTTTTTCTCCTTATTGTAGCAGTAAATAAGATGGACTTTGTGTTGTTTTATTATTGTGTGCCTTCAGATTGTTTCTGACTTACCGTGAACTTAAGGTGAACTCATCAGAGTGTTTACTTGGCAAGATTTGTTGAAAAAGTATTTGCCCTTGCCCTTGCCTCTTTGGCTGAGAGAGTGTAACTTCCCAAAACCACCAATTGGGTTTCCTTGGCCAAACAGGGGTTTGAACTGTGGTTTCCCAGACTCATAGTTCAATGCTGAAATGACTACACCACGCTGTCTCTAAAAGGTGCATCAGCAAAAGACAAAAACCTACAAATGACATAAAAATAATGAGAGGTACTACTCTCAACTAGGGAGCCAAAATAGGTGTGTTGTTGTTGTTGTTCCAACTTTTAACTCCCAAAATGCTCAGTCCACTTCAATACAATATTTATCTTCTTCAAATATCAACTCATATCCTTGTAGTGAAACCACTTCCTGAAGAAAACATTTTGAAGAGATTACAAGGAGGCAGAATCTTGAGAAATACTTTTTAGATATGTATAAAACACACACACAATATCTTGTGAATATATTCAGTAGCTAGTAGATGCCATCCATCAACAGTTATCATTACTCACTTAAGTATGAATCATCTAGCTACTTCTACTCATGAAGGAAACATCTCTACTTGTTCTGCACAAAACACTGGGAAAAGGTAATCTCTTTACTTGACAGCCATGACAGTGTGCTACAAATCTGGTATGTGGAAGTGCCCCCAAAGATATGTGAGTAAGAATAGTGAGAATCGGTCTGAATCTACATCATTACAGATATCTGCTCCTTGCCATTAGTTGAAAAGTATGATGTTTCCTATAGGACTGAGCTGAGATCTAATGACAAACAGAATTTGAGTCATTTCCTCCTCTTTATGTTGTATCTGACAGTCAGTTCTTTGTTTGTTTGTTTTTAAATTGGACACTAGAAGAATAGAAAAGGAAAGAGATTTAGGATCATTTTTTTTAAAAAAACAGAAAAACCTAAATGATTTCGATGAAGTGGAGCTCACCTCCTAACTGAAATGTCATGATCAAATACCCAAACTGATGTGTTAACACCTAAGATGTACCAAAATCTTCAACCATCCTAACTTCAGTGAACTAAAGGGAACATCTCCCTATTTTGGAGAAACCATTCTCGAATCTGTGAACTCCCCCTCTTTTATCACTGCTGCCATCATAGAGGTACAAAGAGAGAACAATAGGAAGAACAAAGGAAAGTATTTTATATATTTAAATCACAGTTGCTTCATCTATCTTAGTACCATCTACACAAGCGGCAAGCAATTTCCATGAGTCTGAATGTTTTCTTCCCCAGAAGCTACTTGGAGGCCCCTACCATGCTGTCATCACCATCTTTGATGGTCATTCTGGCAATATGGTGGCATAAACAAAATTTCTATTTTTTTTTTTAATTTAAGCAAGGCCTGTACTTCTAAAGCCTCTCAGACCCTTTCTGCACGAGGCGAGGGAATCGCTCCGTGCCATTACTCACCGCTTCTTCTGGGTCCGAAGCAGCGCAGACTGTCCCTGAAGCCCTTCCGCAGGGCTCCTCCTTGGTCTAGGGCGAATTGGAGCAGTGCAAGGTCTGTAGATCCACACTGCTCCAGCTTCCAAAATGGCTGCTTCCGGTTGGTCATGGGTCCTTACCACTATGCAAAGTATCGACCATCACTCAGTGTACATGGAATCACTAAGGCTGCCATAAATATTGGTGGTCTGGGGGAATAATGGCATGTAGTCTGAAACCAAAGGTTTTGTGGGACAGGATGACCCTCCATAAATTGTGGCCCTGTTCTTTATTTCATCTCACTGCTATACATTTTTCCCCTTCTAATTCATATCTCTGTGTGGCTGATGAGTTCTTGAGGCATCCTGGGAGCTGGGGGTTTGGTACCTAAAATGCTGCATCACTTCTCCATCCATTTGGGAATAGAATGGGTACATCAAAGGCAACTTAATATAACACTATCCTCTTTGTAGGCTAATAGAAATGGGCATATCTTAATTAAATCAGTTTAATGGGCTGCAATGGTGATCTTTGCTTATTCACTCGTTTCTTAGATATGCCTTATCAGAATGCAGATACTCAACTCCCCTTCTCAGAGTCAAGTTGGAACCTCTAATGATATCTCAGAGTACTTCTACTGCAAGAGATAACTCACCACTCGTTTTCAAGTTTCTTTATGAGCCCGTGTTTCTCCTATCTTGTTGACAATGAATTTTTTATGGCAGTGATATCAGTGACGTTATATCATTATTAGCATTAATGCCTTTCACTATATAAGCTACATTAATTACACTATAAATCCACATTTTAGCTGCCTGATATGATTCTTGAAGTATAGGCCAGCAACTCTGTGCACAAAAATTCAATCTGAGTTCAGCACAGCATGACAGTTTTCTCAGGAAAAGTTAAGGTCCAACATAGATGAAGCAATGAACAACCTCCTCATATTACTATGAACTTTGTTGTTCTTTTTCAAAAACTCCAAAGGTGAAGAATGTGATAGATACTGATTCATCACAAATGTAGTAGTATATTTTGAAAATCTCTCACATAGGCCATGGCTCCAGCTGTGTGATAGAAACAGATGACCCAAGGGTCACAGTTGCATCTGCTCTCCTGGAAGCCACACTCATGGGACTTTCATTCTCTCAAAACAGGTCATGAGGAGAGGTGTGTGCTGGACCTCCTGGATATTAGAAGTGCATTTCTACTACATAGTTGTACTAGTTTCATACCATTTTAATAGCCATGGCTGCATCCAAAATAGTTGCCATGGCTAAACCACCCCCCACCCCCAAGATTCTGGGATATGCAGTTAAGTGAGGTATTAGAATTTTCCATTCGAAGATTCTAGTCCACTCCCCTTAACTGCAAATGTTGGGGTTCTTTAGGGTATAACCATGACAATTAAAGTGGTATGAAGCTGACATAATAAGCTAATGTAGATGCACCTTAGGAAAAAGGTACAGGTTTAGGCATGCCCAACTGGTGAAAAAGGTCTTTCCTTTTCCCTCCTTCCCAAGGTGCCTTCCCAAGATTTCCTGAAATGTTACATAGTCTGGCAGAACGTCCACCTGGATGAGCTGAAGCAGGAAAGAAATACCCATAAATTGGGTAAAGGCACCTTTATTGAGCCCTTCTATTCATGGAAGGCAGGTACAATATCCTAATCTGTTACCTCACTGGTAAATCCTGTCCCAGGATCTACAATTTTGATATTAAAATATGATTCAGTGTGCCTGAGAGGTCACCCGGATGGGCACGTAGGCAGTAATGGTTGAACGATCAAAAACCAGGTCAAGCCAGTAAAATCGCCTGTCACGTAGCCCCAGGAGACCTCAAGCTGGGCAAACCCACAACAAACAAAGGGTCCTCAGCCACTGAGGAGCAAACTTGAGGAGATTAGCATCTTTTCCCCAAGTTGAGCACCAATAGCAAAAAAATCCTATCAGGCAAGGACCATTTACATGAAGTCACACCACAACCCAATGCAGCTGAAGATCCGGAGACTTTGACACCTTGTAATCTCATCATGCAAAGGAAGTTACCATTGTGGAGCTTCTTTCTCGTTGCAACACCCATTGTTCTCCCCGGGAAAGGATTAGCCCTCCAGGTACTTTTCCCCTACAAATAGTCCCAGTTTTTGAGCGGTTCTTTGGATCACTCCTGGTCATCCCAACAGGCTGTTTCTCCATCCATCGAGTAATCCCCTCAGCCCTCTCCGTGCTGAGCTCCACTTCTCCGCTGTTTTTCCCAGACCAAGGACTTCAGGAAAAGGTTCAGTATTACCCCAGCTACAACCCCTTCAATATTTCCCCTATCCAGTTTCCTTTCTTTGGCTTCTTAATAAGTCTTGAGTGGGTGTGTGAGTGATTGCGTTGGTGTGTGAGACTTTCATTCAATAAAATCATTTATTATATACCTTTGTTTGGTTTTTGGCTTGGCCTGACCCCGTAAAAACTGGGTAAAAAGACCCCGCTAGGTTACCCTGCCTCTCGCATTGCTATTGCTTGTGCTCTGGCTAGTTTCCATTCCCCATCAAGTGGAGCACATTGAGGTGTCCCCCAAGGGACCCCAGAAATCAGGGTAACAAACCCAAGTAATGAATTAGATACTCTGGTTCATGCCCTACTTCTCTGCTGTCTAGGAATAATGGAGTTATTCCCCATGAGAACTTTAAAGAGGCAAAATCCAACACTACAGAAACAGACTTCTGTTCAAACAAGAGTGTTCCTGTCCTTTTTCCCCCCCTCCCCAGTTCCCAAATTTCCTCCTACTAAAAAATTTGCTACAGAGAGTCCTCTCCTCTAGGAAGGACTTTGACAAGGGCTGGAGAGGAAAGACATAAGCTGTTCTGTTGCTGGGAGATGGTAACTGGCGAACCACCCTGAGTGTACTAACTGAGCCAATGACTTTCTATCTTGATTTTATTTGATTTTTTTCAACTTCTTGTTTTATTATTTTTTTAAAAAAGCTATTAGCCAGCTTTATCATTTCACAAGCAGAAAAGATGTCAATGGCATTGATGGATTCATTAACTGTCAGCTTGATTCAGCAATGTGATGATGACACCCTGGATTGATTGATTAATTAATTTGCAGATTCATTTAGGCTACATGATGATGATACCTTAGGTAATTTAAAGGAATATGCAAACAAGAGAAATTGCAGAAAAACATTGCCCCTCCTACCCCAAAAGCATTGTACTACCCCATTCATAAAGAAATAAGGAACTGTTTTGGTTTAGCCCTAGCTCCAAGCCAAGCTCAGAAAAGTTGCCAGGATATACAGAAGGTTGGGGGTGGGGATGATTTTGACAACAAGAGGGGGATTAGTTAAAAGGAAGCTGAAAGGCAGAGTCAGGAGGGTGAAATCTCTCCCACATGCTTAGAGCTTATTGCAAACCATTATAAGAGAAACTCAGATAAAATGTTTACTACAGATTAGGAAAGGTACCAACAACTCAAAGAGGATTCCAGCATGGTTACTGAACACAGTCAAGCAAGCTCCTTTTTATCAAATGGGGAAAATAATGAACATCAAAAACTTTGACATAAACAAATACAAGCTAACAATAAGCAAAGTGTGTATGGTGAAAATGGTGAGGGCATAGTGATAAAAGGATTAAGAGAAAGAATAAAACATTTCTTGAAATACATGAGAAGCAGGAACTGAGGAAGGAAGTGGCTGGACCATTCAACAACAAGGTCTGAAAGGATTATTGAACACCAATTGTAAAGAAATTCAATAACCCTTTGCATTTTCACTAAGCAAGATATTAGACAGTGATCCATATCTGAATCTATTTTCCAGGTAAGGTGCACTACAGTTTTATATGCTACTTGTCCTCTTTAGGAGTCAAGATGGGTAATTCTGTCAATTTCATTTTCATTATTGCTCTCATTTTCCCACTGTTAAGTCTGTTCTTTTCCAGTTCTTCATCCAATTGGAAATTTTGTCTATATTTCTGTGCACATTTTTTAAAGAGAATACATTTAAAATGTAGATATTTTTGTACACATTTGCACAAATGTATACACTTTGAAGCACGTTTCCAACGAATAAAATATCTTTGTGCCCACCTCCACCCAAGCATAGTATCAGCTAAATTGATAAAAGGTGTTAAACTTAGAATCACCTAAACACAACACTGTAACAAAGCTGTAAAGAAGAAACAACGGGACCTTTGAATGGAAAGTCCTGACCAAAGTTTTCAAATTCTTTGAGAGTGTCAGCAAAAGATAGAGATGATGTAAGATGTCAGCATAGCCAGACTTCCCAATTAACTGACACCTAACTATCCTACTTTAGTAGTGAGTAGATATGAATTTTCAGTATTGGTCTTTTTTAATCCATGGACATCAAAACATAAAATAATATGTACTGTTTCATGGTTTAGCTCAGAAAAAGTAAAAATATTTCATAGAATCATGAAATCAGAGATTGGAAAAGATCACAGGGGCCATCCAGTCCAACCCCCTTCTATACAGGAGCACACATCAAAGCATTCCCTCTCCTTAAAAACCTCAAAAGGAGAATCTACTACACTCCGAGGCAGCATATTCCACTGCCAGATAGCTCTGACCATCAGGAAGCTCTTCTTGAGGTTCAGGTAGAATCTCCTTTACTCCTTGTCCTAGTCTCTGGAGCAGTGGAAAACAAGCCCACTCCCTCCTCAACATGACATTACATCAAATATTTAAACTTGGCTATCATGTCCTCTCTCAACTTTCTCTTTGCAGACTAAACATACCCTGCTCCCTAAGCTGCTCCTCATAAGACATGACTTCCAGAGCCTTCACCATTTTGGCCGCTCCCCCTCTGAACACGCTCCAGCTTGTCAATATCCTTCTTGAATTGAGGTGCCCAGAACTGGACACAGTATTCCAAATGAGGTCTAACCAAAGCAGAATAGAGTGGTAGCATTACCTTCCTTGATCATACTCCATCACACTCCTATTGATGCAGCCAAGAATGGTGTTGGCTTTCTTGGCTGCCTTATCACACTGCTGACTCATGTTCAGCTTCTGATCTACCAAGACTCCTAGATCGCTTTCACACTTATTGCTATCCAGCCACGTGTCCCCCATCCTATATTTTTGCATTCCATTTTTTCTGCCTAAGTGCAAGACCTAGAATCATAGAATCATAGACTCATAGAGTTGGAAGAGACCCCAGGGGCCATCGAGACCAACCCCCTGCCATGCAGGAACATCCATCAAAGAATTCCCAACAGATGGCCATCCAGCCTCTGCTTAAAAACCTCCGAAGACAGAGACTCCACCACACTCTGAGGCAGCATATTCCACTGCTGGACAGCTCTGACCGTCAGGAAGTTCTTTCTGAGGTTCAAGTGGAATCTCCTTTCCTGCAGCTTGAATCCATTGCTCCTTGTCCTAGTCTCTGGAGCGGTAGAGAACAAGCCTGCTCCCTCCTCAACATGACATCCCTTCAAATATTTAAACATGGCTATCATGTCCCCTCTTAACCTTCTCATCTGCAGACTAAACATACCCAGCTCCCTAAGGTGTTCTTCATAGGGCATGGCTTCCAGACCCTTCACCATTTTGATTGCCCTCCTCTGGACACATTCCAGCTTGTCGACATCCTTCTTGCATTTACATTTGCATTTACCTTACATTTCTCTCTTCTGAAATTCATTTTGTTAGCTTTGGCCCAGGTCTCCAATCTGTCAAGGTCATTTTGAATGTTGATCATGTCCTCTGGCATATTAGCAACTCCTCCCAATTTGGTGTCATCTGCAAATTTGATCAGCATGCCCTCTACTTCTTCATCCAAGTCATTGATGAAGTTGTTGAATAGCACTGGGCCAAGGACAGAACCCTGTGGCACCCCGCTAGTCACTTCTCTCCAGGATGAAAAGTAGCCGTTGGTGAGCACCCTTTGGGTTCAGTCAGTCAACCAATTACAAATCCACCTAACAGTAGCCCTGTCCAGCCTGCATTTTACTAGCTTCTTTGCAAGAATGTCACAGGGAACTTTGTCAAAGGCCTTACTGAAATAAAGATATGCTACGTCCACAGCGTTCCCTTCATCTATCAAGCTTGTAACTCTATTGTAAAAAGAGATAAGATTAGTCTGGCATGACTTGGTTTTGAGAAACCCATGTTGACTTTTAGTGATTACGGCATTGCTTTCTAAGTAATTACAAACTGACTCTTTAATGATATGCTCTAGGATCTTTCCTGGTATTGATGTCAAGCTGACTGGGCAATAATTATTTGGGTCTTCTTTTTTTCCCTTCCTGAAGATAGGGACAATATTTGCCCTCTTCTAGTCTGCTGGGACTTCTCCTGTTCTTCAAGAGTTCTCAAAGATTATTGCGAGTGGTTCTGAAATGACTTCTGCCAGTTCTTTTAATATTCTTGGATGTAATTCCTCTGGCCCCGGAGACTTGCATTCATCTAGTTTAGCCAGGAATTCCTGTACTACTTCTCTACCTATTCTGTGCTGCATTCCCCGCCCCCTTCTTCACATGCTCCCCACCCCCCAGGTTGAGTACCTTTATCCTTTTGGGAGAAAACTGAGGCAAAAGAAGTGTTGAGTAGTTCTGCCATTTCTCTATCCCCTGTTAGTAATTGGCCATCTTCTCCTTGCAGCGACCATATCATTTCCTTGTTTTTCCTTTTACTGCGGACACATCTTAAAAAGCCCTTTTTATTGTTTTTAATGTTTCTGGCAAGCCTGAATTCATTTTGTGCTTCAGGTTTCTGACCTTCTCCCTACATCTCCTGGTTATTTGCTTGAACTGCTCTTTGATGGTTTCAGCATTCTTCCATTTCCTGTACATGTTTCTTTTAACACTTATTTCAGCTGAGAGTTCTTTAGTCAACCATTCTGGTTTCTTTAGACACCTCCCATTTTTCCGCCTTATTGGCACAGCTTTAAATTGTGCCTTCAGTATCTCACTTTTAAGAAACTCCCATCCATCATGAACTCCTTTCTCTTTCAGTATTCTTGACCATGGGATTTCAGCAAGTAACTTACTAAGTTTACAGAAATCAGCTTTTTTAAAGTCTAGAATGTATGTCTGGCCACATACATACTTGGCTTCTCCTTCCTGATGAATGACAAATTCCAATAGAGCATGGTCACTCCTCTCTAAGGATCCCACCACCTCCACCTCATCAACAAGGTCATCCCTGTTGGTCAGGATCAGATCTAAAATAGTTGATCCCCTTGTCACCTCTTCCACCTTCTGGACCATGAAATTGCCTGCAAGGCAAGTGAGGACCCTGTGGTCTTGGCAGAATTCGACTGCCAACATATATCATGATAGTTGAAATCTCCCATTACTACTGCAATTTGGTGGAGATCATGTATCAGGAGATTATATGAGTAAAGCATCACACAGGTAGAACTATGACACATCTGCCTTGCTGCAGGACTGACCTTTCTTTTAAGGAGCTGCTCCTCTATGACCATTTAGTGGGGATGTTTGAGAAGCATCTGTCAATGTCTCTAGAGCAGGATGCACAATGATGATCTCAGCCAGGTACCCTGAGGAAATGTTTTTGTTGTTCTGCATCTGGCTTATAAGGATATAGCCAGATGCTTCTTCAACATCTCTGCTCTCCACTTGCCATGAAGTGGCTGTGGGTGAGGAGGCAAGAGTGAGGTGAGTCTTGTCTGTGTTTTAGTCATTGTCACTGCATGGAGGAGGTAGTGAATTTCTCCTTTTTCACCAACCAAAAATGATAAAAATACAGGCTTATTGTGTTCAGGTATTCATTCCATGTCCTTATTCACATGCAATCAGATGCCTTTCTTCCTTTCTCTAGCTCTGCTGCTACCAGGAGGGTGACTGACATTTGTTATGTTTATCAGTGTTGTCTGTTTTGTTTTTAAGTATGTTGTTAGTTGCCTTGAGTCCCATTATTGAGTGAAAAGCTAAATAATAATAATAACAACAACAACTGCAAGTATTACTACTACTACTACTACTACTACTACTACTACTATTACTATTATTGTGGCCAAATCAATTTACTGAGAGTTTTCAAATCAACCACTGCAGACAGCCAATGCACAGTGACCAGAAACCTGATATTTTTCAGAGTGCATTTGTGGCTCTTTGACACAGTAGACCAACCGCTTTCTGCTACTGGGTTTTTGCTTTGCTAGATAATCCGGAACAACTCAAGCTGTTTCATGTGCACTTCTATGCTGATAACAAGAAAGGGATGGAGGAATGCTTGGCCATTTTTTGTCTCCTCAGTAAAAGCCAACATTTTTGAGGCCGCAAAGCTCCCCCTTCTCCCCCCCCCCAAAAAAAAGTGATTTAAAAGACAACTGAGTTGGAAAATCTCTCATATGCACAACCTTTTGGCAAAAGCTGATGAGATTTTACCCCAAAAGTATTGACACATATTCCATTCCTGTTTTCTTTGTCAGGGAAATAAGTGGTTGTGATGCCGTTTATCATTAAGTCCCTTATTTCAAATTCTTATGCTCCCAGCTACCACTGATGTTGAAAGATTATTTCTTCAATTTCCAGTGTCAAACTTGAGTGTTTAAAATGGCTTCCCAATTTGTAGAGAAGAACTTGCAAACATTTTTGCATTTTTTTTAAAGAGTTTTCCTTTGGGCCTCAGTTCTTGCACTCCTGCAGTTTCTTGCGGAGCTTTTTCCCTCTGGAGAAATCCTACATGGCAGAAACGTGTGTATATAAAGAGGAATCATGTGCAAAGGGCTGGCTGCATTTCTTTCCACCATGTCTTAAAGCATAATCTCTGCTTTAGAATAGAAACTGCTTTCCAGTAGTGCAGTGTAAAGGACAGCATGAGCAAAATTACTGAATGGGGGAATTACCATATGAGACTTTCAGTGTAATTCTAACTCAGATAGGCTGGCTGAAGGGATTTGGGTTCAGGCTAGCCGAACTTCCCCTATGGAGGATAACCCCTTATGCTGGCTGCTCTCAGAGATGATCCAGCTAAGAGATCAGCCAGCACAAAGGCTGAGATCAGTTGGTTGAAGAGACAAAAAGGGGGTAGAGGATGGATGGAGAAGGCAACAAAGGGGAAGTTATGCCACATCCAAATCTTATTTAAAGTCAGAGACAGTCCTTGTGCTAGCCCAAAGTTAGGCCAAGGTTAGGGTTGAATTTATAAATAATTCCCAACAAATAGAAATGAGTGGGACCCTCTGTGAAATAAAATTCGTGAGTCCCAATCTGTTAGCCAAAGGCACATCTACCTGGAAAAAACAAAGTCTGGTTACAGCACTGATTCAGTTGGTTCAGTCAGCTGTTCCCCAACTTGTTGAGTTAAGATTGCATGGTTTCTCATGCTATCAGCTGTAAACAAGAAAAGCAATAAACAGAAGAGTCAATCATACCTGCCTACCAGGTTCTGATAGTCATAAAAATCTAACATAGCTCCCCAGATTCCCTCAGAATATCCTGTTCAGTTCTAAACTTTTTTTTAAATAAAAGTTTTATTAAATTCTTAAAACATTGACATACTACAACAACAAACCCCAACAACAACAACCTACATATATTATACAATTGGATTATAAACTATATAGACAAACTGATATGTATCTAATATATGTTTTCTGTACATCTACATTCCCCTTCTTATCTATTATCTTTGTTACTTTAATCTTATATCTATTAATATCTATTAATACAAATCATTAACAATTCATTAAGTTATTTAATTACTATAGCTTATACCTTATACTTTGTACTATTTATATTACTGTTTATGCTATTCGTCAGTGTCTATAACCATTTTTCCTAACTTCTATATGTACGTGTCAAAACATTTAACAATTGACAATGAACAAACAATTTTACAAACAATAAATAGTAAACAACAGACATTACAACAATTATTATGTCATAACTACTTACATACTTACTTTCATACTAACTCTGCCTCTTCATACATCTACTTACACATTCACCTCACGTATACATTGACTTCTTTCATTTTCACCATTAGGTAAATCACATAACTATTTTTATCATCCTGCTATTTGAATATAATTTCCCCTGATCCTTATAGCAATTTCTATACTCTAATCTATGTATTTTACATTACAATATCATCTACCTATTTATTCTCTTATAATGAAATTAAATTATCTTATCTTGTTATCTTATACTCAAAAACCTCTTTTACTTCACTCCTTGTTATTTCCCTGTTATCTCCTCTCTTTCCTTTAAGTTATGAATTATAAGCAAGCATACCATGTTTCTCTGAAATCAATCATACAGTCCTAGTAATGCGTGGTTTCCCCAATATTCTTCCCATATAGGTTTAAAATTTCCCATTCTCTTTTAAATGTACTATTACTTTTATTTTCTAATCTTAGTGTCAATTTATACATTTCGGCCAATTCGTATAATTTAGTTATCCAACCTTCTAATGTAGGTATATTCATATCTTTCCATTTTTTAGCAAACACAATTCTCGCAGCGTATTTCACATGACATATGATTCTTGAATATTTCTTTCTTACCGTCATATCTATCTTTTCAAACATATTTAATAAATATATTTCTGGTTGCATTGGAAACTTGGCTTTTAAATATTTCATCATCTGCTTGTGTATTTGTGACCAGTAGGTTCTTGCCTTATTACATCTCCACTAGCAATGAAAAAATGAACCAGTTTTTTGACATTTCCAGCAGTTACCTGCTGACTTTGTCTTCTTCATCTTAGCAATTTGTACTGGGTGTTAAGTACCATCTATAAAATATTTTGAAAAAATTTTCCTTCAGGTTCTGGCTTCTTGTAAACTCCTGGTTTATTCTCCGTGCACTCTCCCATTGTTGTAGAGTTATTGAGTGCCCTAAATCTCGAGCCCATTTTATCATATTATCCTTTATTATCTCCTTTTCCAATTCTATATTTAATAATAATCTATAAATTTTACTTAGGGGGCGTGTTATACCTACTCTCATCAATTTATCCAATTCCGTTTCTTCCAGTGATATTCCCCACATTTTATTATCTACTTTATATTTTTCCACCAATTGTCTATAAAGAAGCCAATGCAATTTATATCCCTCTTCAATTAATTCTTCCCTATTTTTAAGTTTTGTATTACTCCCTTCTTTTTTTAATATATCCTTATATGTTATCTATTCCTTCATTTGGGTCTTTTCTAATCGGTAGAAGGCTTCATGTGGTGACACCCAACCAGGTAATTTTCTATACATTTTATTTCTAACTTTTAGCCAAATTTTTAGAATTGACTTCCGAATATAATGATCCATAGACTCTTTATTGATTTTATATTTATCATACCAGAGGTATACGTGCCATCCAAAATATAAATTAAACCCCTCTAAGTTCAATAATTTTGAGTTTTTCAAAGTGATCCATTCTTTTATCCAAACTAATGCAGAGGCTTCATAGTAAAGTTTTAAATCTGGTAACATTAATCCTCCTCTCTCTTTAGTATCTTTTAAATATTTTATTTTAATTCTCGGTTTCCTCCCATTCCAAATAAATCTACTCAATTCCTGATCCCAATTCTTAAATGGTTTCTCATTATATATTATGGGTAAATTCTGAAATAAAAATATCATTTTTGGTAAAACATTCATCTTAATTGCTGATATTCTACCTAATATAGAGAGATGTAACTTATTCCATTTTTTCATTTCTCTTGTTATCTCGCTCCATATTTTTTTATAGTTATTATCAAACAATTCTGAATTATTTTTAGTTATTATTATCCCTAAATATCTTACTTTCTTAGTTATTTTGAATCCTGAAATTTCTATTAATTCATTCTCTTGTTTTGGTGGGATATTTTTGGTCATCATCAATGATTTCTCCTTGTTAATTTTAAATCCGGCTACTTCTCCAAATTGTTTTAATACTTCTATTACTTTTTTTATACTATTTAGGGGTTCCTCTAATATTATTACCAAATCATCCTCATATGCTTGTATTTTAATTTCTTGTTCCCTTATTCTCTCTTATTATCTTCTCATTTCTTATGTTATTGTTTAAGGCCTCTAAACAAATTATAAAAAGCAAAGGTGAGAGTGGACAACCCTGTCGTGTGCCCCTGTGTATTTCAAATTGTTTCATTTTCTCCCCATTTACAATTAAACATGCCTTTTGATCATTATATATTGCCTTTATCCATTCCATAAATCTGTTTCCCATTCCCATCCTGTACATTGTTGCAAATGTGAAAGCCCAACTTACATTATCAAATGCTTTTTCAGCGTCTAGAAATATTAATGCCAATTGTTTTTGGTTATGTTTCTGATAATATTCTATTGTATCTAAAATTATTCTTATATTATTTTTCAAGTGTCTTCCAGGAAGAAACCCGTTCTGATCCTCGTGTACCCATGTTTCCAGTATCTTCTTTAATCGATCTGCTAAGATTTGTGCATATATTTTATAATCAATATTCAGTAGCGAAATTGGTCTATAATTTTTTTGTCCATTAAATCTTTCCCCTCTTTTGGAATCAAGGTAATGTTTGATTCTTTCCATGTATTTGGGAATGTTTTATGATTAATCAAATTTAATACTTGAACTAATACCAGCGTTAACTCTTCCTGAAAGGTTTTGTAATATAACACTGTAAAACCATCAGGGCCGGGGTCTTTCTCTACTTTCAGTTTCTTAATCGCACTCGTGACTTCCTGTAATGTTATTGACTTATCTAAGTCTTCTCTTTGACTGTCCAACAGTCTGGTGATCTCTGTCTGTTCTAAATATTTCATCATCTTATTTTTTTGTTTTTGTGTTTGTACTTTTTTTTTAAACAATTCTTCAAAGTAGTTAACAAAAGTGTTTTTAATCTTTACTTGTTGGTAGTGAATGTCTTGACCTTCTCTTATCCCTTTAATGTAACATTTTTCCTTTTCTTTTTTTAATCTAAATGACAACCATCTCCCTGTCTTATTCGCATATTCGAACTGTCTTTGTTTTGTGAACTTCATTTTATTTTCTATTTCCTTTGTCATTAATAATGACAATTGTTTCTTTAAGATTTGAAGTTCCTTTAGTATTTTGGGATCTTGTGGATTCTTTTTTAATTCTGATTCTTTATCCTGCAGCGTTTTATGTATTCTAGTTTCTTTTGCCTTTCTGCAGTTTGTTATCCAAGCTTGTTGATTGATAAAGAAGCCCCTCATTACTGCTTTGCTCGTTTCCCATACTATTTGTTCTGTTTGGCCCTTTTCTAAATTAATATCAAAAAAAATTTTCAATTCTTTTTTTACTTTTTCTATTACTGATTCATTTTTTAACAAATTGTCATTCATCTTCCATTTGTAACTTTCCTTTCCCTGTTGAATAGTTAGTAATATTGGACAGTGGTCTGAGATTGTTCTAGGGAGAACCTCTAATTTCCCAATATTTTTTACCAGATCTGTTGATAAGAAAAACATATCTATTCTAGACCATGATCTAAATCATTCAGAAAAATAAGTATATTCCTCTTTTTCCCCATTTACATATCTCCAAGCTTCCACTAAAGATAAATGTTCCAACAGGTCAAAAAAATTTTTTGGAAGTTTCCCTTGGTTCTTTCTACCGATATCTTTCTTATTCTTACTATTGGGTCTATCCAAAAGTGGGTTCAATACCCCATTCCAATCTGCCATAATAATCATCTTATGATTATCTACTTCTAAGTCTAGCGGTCTTTCTAATAAATTTGAATAGAATTTACTCTTATTTTCTAAGGGTCCATACACTGCTACTACTAATAATTTTAAATCCCTTATGATTACTTCTACTGCTATCCAGTGCCCTGTTTCATCACTGAGAATTAGTTTTGCTTCGTGTTTATTGTTTACAAATATGGTTACTCCTTTTTTTTTCTTATCTATTGATGATGAGAATGATTGTCCTAATTTGAGGTTTTTAATGTATTTTAAATCCTTGTTTTTAATGTGGGTTTCTTGTATTGCGACTATATCCAAGTTTGAGTTTTCTAATTGGTGGAAAACACATTTTCTTTTGTGTGGAGAATTTATATCTCGAACATTCCAAGACAATATTCTCAGTTTCATTTTGTATCTTATATATTTCAATATTTATTCTTCAATCTCCTCTGTCTCTTCCTCTAATTCCGGATCTATAGAGTTTGAATCTTCTCTTCTTTCTTCTTCCTCTTCTTCAATCTCCTCTTGTTCTCCTTCTGCTTCTTCCTCCCGTTTTTGATCTATGGACCTCTCTCTTTCCTTCTGTTTCCCTTGTAATTTTCCCATTTCCTGTAAAGGTTGCAAAGTATCTTTAATGATTTCTTCTTCTTGATCTTGTGTTTCTTCATCTGCTGTGTTCAGCTCTTCCTTATATTTTTTCCAAAAGTCCCTTGCTTTCACAATTGTATTTAATACAAATTTTTTCTGTTTCCACATGAAGGAGATACCTTTGGTCCTTTCCCATGTGTACCGTATTCCTTGATTTCTTAAAAGTTGTGTTACGAAGCTATATTCTCTTCTTCTCTTCAACAGGGTTGGGTGCACATCTTTAAAGATTTTTCATTCATTTCCATCCACCACCAGTTTTTTCGTATAACTTTGTTGCAGGACCAAATCTTTCACTCTCTCCCTCAAAAAATAGATCACAATGTCTCGTGGCATGTTCCTTCTTTTGGCTACAGCTGAATTAACCCTAAAGATTCTGTCCAGCTCTAAATCTAATTGTTCTGGAGCCCAGCCTATAAATTGTGCCAGTGGTTGGGTTAACCTCTCGTACAGATCTTCCTGTGGCGATTCCCGTAATCCTCTTATTTTAATTGACTTATTTCTATTCCTTATATCTATTAGTAGCGTCATTTTCTCTAGTTGCTCTGTCCTTTCTTCCATTTTCGTTGTCTGTGCTTCCGTTCTTATAGTTCTTTCTTCTATTTCTTTGACATTCTCATTCACATATCTTAATTCCTTTGTAATATTATCCAATTTATTGTTGAATGTCTCCAATTCTTTCTTTAAGTCTGTTTTTATTTCTGTTCTCATTTGTTTCATTTCTGTTCTTGTTTCTCTCATTTTATTTTTAAATGTCATAGTTAATTTTCTTATTTCTTCTGTGATATCTACTCCACCGCTTTGTGTCATGCTTTGACTTTCCATTAGTAATGTCCTTGTTTCTGTACTTGGCATCTTAATTTCTGTAGAGGCTCTTCTCTGCAACAATGTTTGTATTTGTGTTTTAGCTCCTGCTGCTGCCTTTCTTTTCCCTGCTGCCATCATCTTCCTTGATTTTGTGCTTTCTTATCCTTGTTCTTATTATCCTTTACTCTTTATCCTGTTTTGTACTATTTTACTTTTTGGGAAATTCCTTTTAACCTAAGTTATCTACTACGTTTATGTATTATATTACTTACTTTTACTTTTACTTTACTTTTTTCCTTTTAAGTACCTACACGTTACTCTTATCTATGATGTCCCTGGATTATTTCTCTGGGGACAACCTTGAATGTATTTAACTGTCGTTCCCTTCCCTTAACACAGCCCCCAGTCCTTTTTCTATTATTTCAGATTACACACTTCTATAGTACTCCTATGTATATTAATAAATATTAATGTTTGCAGGGATTTCAGATTACTACAATTCTTCAAATTTTCAAATTATCAAATGCCTCTTGAATAATATAGGTAATAACCAATGCTATCAAATCAAATTTCCAATGCTTCAGTGTTCTTTTTGAATAATGATTTCTCCACTTTCCTTCTATAGACGTTAACACACACTGTTAATAGTGTACCACTTTTCTACAATCTATTACCAACAATATATTAAACTTAATGAAATAACAGGCAATACTTTTGAAGTAACGGACAAAATTTTTAGCTTAGTCAGTAAATTACTCACACAGTTTCCCTTCATTGTATTCCCCCCACCCCCTCTTTTTTTTTTCAAGTCTTCTGAAGCTGTCCTGAGACTGTTTTCTATTCTCTCTCTCTAATTCTTTCCGTCTTGTTTTGTCACTTTAAGTTTATAAGTTCTTGCTTTATTTTAACTGAATTCCTCCTTGGTTACTTTGTTTCTATCCCTCTGCTCTTTACTCCTCCTTTGTTACTTTATTTCTATTCCACTGTTCTTTCAGTCGGTCAGTCAGTCTTTCAGTCAATGTTGTAAATGTTTTAAATGTCGTCGCCTCTCGTTTCAACACCAGCTGATCTCCTCTGTTTCCCCGTCACGTCTTTTCCTTTTTACTTTAGTTTCTTTAAACCTATTCTGTCCCAATTTAATATCTTCTTCTGTCCCAATTTACTGTCCTTCTCTATTTCCTCTCTATTTCTTTTTCTCTTTCCTTCTGTTCATTAGTAAAGTGACAAACTGTCATCTCTTTCAATCTTTCAATCTTCTGTGTTTCCGAATCTCCATATTTCGCTTCTCTGTTCGTGACTTATAATTTGTTTTATTTAAGTTCTATTATCCAAATCAAATCTAGTATCCAAACCAAAATCAAAGAGAGGGAAAACTCAGTCAAATATAATAGTTCATGAAACAAGGAGTGTTAAAGACATTAAAAGTCTGAGAGATGCCCAGGAGTTCCTGCTGTGCCTCCACGTGTTCTTCTCCCTGCTTGTCTGGGAATCTAACTCCCGAACACGCAGCTTCTTGTAGATTAAAGTTTTTATTTATCAGATCCTCTCAATAAAGATACATCGGATTCCACTTACCCCCAATGGTGATAATATTCTTCTCTAACTAGTCCAGACGGACAAAAACAATTCTAATGATGGTAACATGGCATTATCCCTAAAGGCTGCCCGGCAGGGTAATGGCGGCTCTGCGATCCCATCAGCTGTCCTCTCTCTCACGGCTTCTGCACACTTGTAGCTGACATCGGGTCCCCCCTCGAGTCGCCTCCGTGATCCCCCTTAGGAGGGGGTCTTTATCTCCCTCAATTTTAGTTTTTAATCGGAGATTCCGACCTCACCGGGAGTTCAGAACTCTGCAGCTCTGCGGGTTCTGACCAAGCGCCACGTCGCCTCCACCAGAAGTCCTGTTCAGTTCTAAACTCTAGCTTTGTCCAGTGATCATGCCAGGACAAGAAACATCAACTCAAGTGGGGGCAGAGATGGGTGGTTTGTACTGGTCCCACCTCCAACATTCTTGTCTATATTTGTCCTCCTCCTCACATGAACACATTTCCTGATAGAGGAAAAATGATTTTATACGTTTGCTTGTTTGTGTTTTGTTTTAGTTTTTCCTTGCAATACCAGATTATTTATGAATTAATATCTGGGAGGTTCTTGGTTTCAGAAAGAAGAAAGCAAAGTGCTGGTAAAGTAGTGGTGTATCAGAAAAGTGTAAGAGAAGCTTTCTAATCAACCATCAATCTAAATTACTGCATATTATTATTATTATTATATTTTCAGCTTGCTTTACTCCTCTCAGTTTCATTGTATTATTCAGTCTAATGTCATTTAACGTTGCCTTTGTTTTAACATTCTCTGCATATTGTATTAAAATCTGTTTTGAATTAAGGAATGTTTTATAAAGTTTTAAAATAAATTATGTACCTTCAGCCTGGCATCCTGTTTTCAGTGGTGGCCAGCTAGATCCTCTATTGTGAGCTGGTCCAACTCTTGGTGAAATGGTGCTCAGTGGAGAGGACTTCCTCAAGTTGAGGAGACAGATATGAAAGGGACTTCTGCTCAAGTGAGTAGAAGCCCCCTTCAGACCTGCCTGATCAATACAAGGGAGTCATAAATAATGAGGGTTTGTTCTGCATATGTTAGATTGTTAGGAGGGTGTGCCCAGCATTCAGGGTTCCATTCCTTCATTTCAGCGGTGATATTTCTTTAAAAAAGGGAACAATTAATAAGGAGACATCATAGTTGTGTTTGAGACACAAATATTCTACTGTAAGAATCCAACATGCATACACAAAACTTGTTTTGCTCTGTTATGTTTGTTTTGATACAAGTTAACCAGAAGTATATGTTGTTCTTTTTTCCCTTAATGGGATTCCAAAGTGCTTTGGAAAGTATGTTTCCAGTTAGCCCCAGTTAAGCAGTGCAGAGATTTACAAGATGAGGGGCAAACTAAAGTGCATGTATGCTAAATGGTACTTGAGTCTTAATGTGCTGCTGTTTTCCTTCCACCTGAAGCTACATTTGAAAAATTTAGAATCAAAACCTAAAACACAGCACTATACTGGGAAGGTGGCAGTGGTGGAGCAGGCATGGGGGGAGGTGTCACTCCACTACCAAACCATTTTCATGCTTTTGGAATGCATCAACCTCCACCGTCTTGTGAAATATGTGATATGACAAGATGTTCATTTTATGGTGTTCAAACGTGAACACCCATCAATAATAAATAAGGCAGTCACTTTAAAAACAAACAAAACCCAACACCAAAGTGGGACGCTGATGTGGAAGCGAAGGAGAAAACCCAGGCAATTTCCCACTTTAGTTTGTTGTTACACATGCCTTGCCTTCTTCATGAGTGAATAACCTTTGGGTCTCTAGGATGGAGCACAGTTGTTGATCAGTTTACATTGTTCATTCCTGACCTATTTCAGTGCATGACATTGACCTTAAGAAGAACTTCAGTCAGCCTCTTCACTGCATACTTTATTTTATACCCAGAACTGGGTCACAGCAAGATCCTACAAATCCAATGTATTTGTTACAGATTAAGGTACTTGAGACCTAACATATCACTATTTTTCACCACCTAAAGCTATATTTGAAAAATGCAGTACACAAAGTGAAAAAAAAAATAGCAGAAAACCAGTCATCGAACAACATCTCCTTCCACCAATTTTCTGTCTATAATTCACCTCTGCCCGTTTTACATTTCATAGGGAAGGATTAAAACTGAAGTAGGAACTCCCTTTAGAAAGAAGGCAGATATGGTTAAAAAAAACCCGAACTCATTCTTTTTCATATCTAGTCACAACAAGTCTCATCTAGTTCAAGGGAAAATACTACAAAATCCAAATTCTATAAGTTGCCGATACCTTTATTGAACAACCAAAATACACAAAATACATCATGCATGCTTTTGAAGCTCCTCTGGCTTCTTCATCAGGGAAAAAATGGTAAAATATCATACAGTAGAATAAAGGTGATGAGTCATAGGCCTACATTTTGTATCATATGTTGTTTCTGCTGTAGTTCAGTTGTTCGGGAAGGATCTCAATGCAGGCAAAGGCATTGACCATATGGGGACTAAGGACAAAGGGAAAAGAAAGGCAAAACAAAAAACAAACAAAAAAAAAAAATCCCACAAATGCAAATGGAGTTGAAAGCTTGCATGATGTATTGCATTCTTGATGTATATTTTTGTGTTTTGTGTGATGTATATTTGATGTTCATCCATAGAATAAAAAGACCAGACACAAAGTTGGGTTAACTAAGGGCCACTTTATTTTGACCTGTTTTAATTAAATTGTGTTAGCCTGAAAGATACAAGAGGGTGGGAGCAACATGATATGGGTCAAGCTGATGCCAGGGTCACAACGTGACAATCTGCTCAGCATATTCATGGGTAATAACAGCCAAGCCTCAGGAGTAGACCAAATTACTTTGGTTGCTGCTCAGTCCAGCATCTTGGAAGGTAAGCCAGGGACAAGCCACAAGGCTCTAAAAGTGAGACCCTAATTCCTGGGCTAACCTCAAGGGTAGCCTCCTTCACCAACCTCCTGGGACTCAGAGCCCTAAAGAAGTGGTTCCAGAGCCCTACTCTACACCAAAAGGGTGCCAATAGGTGATCACCAAAGATTTATTACCCCCCCCCATTATCTGTCCAAGGACCACCTATTTAATGACACCACTCAGAGCCAATTTTCCCAAGTCCATCAAATACAGTATGGGATAGGCCAAAAAAAAAAAAAAAAAAAAAAAACCCTGATAAAATGCGGGGGGGGGATTCCTGAAGCGACCAGATGTACTCACACTGCATTGAAGGCAGGAGGGTGGGTGTTTGACTGAATGACACGTATAGCGGGGCGAACTGATTCATTGTCTCCTTTTCCCCTATCATGTGTCTTGATTTGGTGCTTAGTGCCAATTGAACTTAACACTCTGGTCTCACTCCATGGAGACCATCAAAAGCTTACCTTCCCCTGCAGCAACGTTCGTTGTGCGAGTCAGGTAAGTATTAGTTGAATAATAAAGGTATCACTCTTTTGTGGATTTTGCTGGATGCTCAATTCAGCTACCCAAATATGTTTCCAGGTTCAAGGGATTTAATTCCAAGTAAATGGGTGGAATGGTGCAGCCGGAAATGACTGATTGGTTGGTGGCACATAGTTTGTTCAGTTTGACACTTTCTGTATAATTTCCATTTAGCTATAAAGCTTAGGGGGCATCTGTTGACTAATCACTCTAAATGCATTTCTCTGAGAATAAAATGTGATAATTCTGTATATACCTTCAGAAGCATTTAAGATGCCGTGTCGCTAGGGAAAAAACCCCCTCCTTAATCTACCCCCATGAGCCAGCGGTGGCAAATGCGTAACCCGGTAAGTAAGCAAAATGTGGGCTCCCCACACTCCCAAGTTTGTCCTATCAGCTCCCAGGTCCCTGCCTAATCCCCCTGAACCCCAGCAACTGCATCCTTGTGTACTATAGGGCAAACAGAGTGTAATTACATTGAACTTGTTGTATTCTTCATGCCATGACTTTCCATACTGGGAGCAAATATTTGGAGGGGAGGCTTAGAAGTCTACCTACAGACAGAACAAAAATGGCCCCTGGACCCTCATACACTGCCTGCCCCTCCATTAAGATATATTGTTTCTGACCCAGTGCTCAAACAGGACTTCCCATATTTTTTTGCAGAAAGTGCAAAACAGTTCAGGGCATCTTTTGACATTGTGGATTTGTCCAAGGAAGGGTGCCAAACCCAGAGCATTTTTCCTCCATAAAAATTCTGATTCCACAGGTGAACTTTTTCTTCAGTTCTCTCATTTTTAGCATTGCAATAATTTTTCTGTTCACTTTTTAGAAATGTAGTTGAGGCATCCAAAGAAAAGGAACATGCAAAGTTAGCAAGGAAATGAGAACACAGCAAATAGAAGAGTTCCAGGTGTTAAGAATTTTCAGTACCTCACTTTCTGCAATGTCAGAAATTTCAGGACTGAAGGAAAATTTCATTTGAGAGGCAAAAAGCTCAAGGTCTCCCAGGACAGTGCTGAGACTATTTTATCCATTTTTAAAACATTCTTTTTCAATTTGATAGAAAATGAATTGTTTTCAAAAATTAATCATAGGGGAAAAAATGTGAAATTCTCATGGGTGATGTGTATGTATGAGGTAGCCAAGTCAAATAATGTGCATCAGGGTTCTTTCTCTCACTGTTAAATAATCAGCATTTCCAGCTTCCTGCTTTTGTTTAAGAACCAGAGGGAGTTGCCATGAATTAGCTTTTCCCATGGTGATGTTTCAAACCAGGAAGACAGGGCAGCCAGGGAGATTGGAGAGTGGTGAAGAGATATATAATAGAAACAGTACCTCCATGACTCTAGTCCAAAACACTAACAAAAGATGCTCAAAAGTAATTTTCAAGTGTCCTGAGAATGATATAGCAATGTTGAAACTTCTTTTGTGGAGAAGACTCTTGGAAAATTGGAGCAGAGCAAGAGGCAAAATAGAGGCTAAAGAGGCAAAATAGAGGCTTTAAAAATCTCATTCAATTCTATTTACATTAGAAGGGGAAAATTAACCACTAAGTTTATACATATTTAAATTTAAGACAAATCCATGCAGTAGAAGCTTCACTAGAATGAATCTGGATAAAAAATTGTCATCCATAATTTTATTCTTCCGGCCATGGTCTCTATTTCGAATTTTTGAAATCCTCATATCTCATTAACTCTGCCAGAAACTTTTCTCTTGCTTTCCCTTCCTATCTCCCTTATAATCTCACCTTCTTACCTTCCCCCTTTCTTTAGCTTACTGATTCTCACATGGATCCTAGGGGGCGGGGGAGAAATCCCAGTGCTAAAAGTTTCATATTCAGTTTCCTGGTATGGATGAGTCCTGTGTCTGTTATGTCCAGTGTACAGCACAGAAACACAATGTGGATACAAGGAACCCCCCTCTGGGTGCCCTGCTATTTGTTAGTTTAAAAACTTCTAAATTCATAGTTAGCTAAACTCATGCACATAAATAAACAAAAATTCCTATAGCCATATAACCTATTAATACACCTGATGATGAAATGAATGGTTAGGCACACATGGTGAATTCATAACTAGATAGAATTTTTAATCCTCATTTAAATGGATTGGGCTGTATTTCAATTTATTGCTGCACTGAAATCCTCCTTTAATTGCTTTGTGGAAGCAAACTCCTTTCTTTGGATGAAAATACTTGTTTACTTGGTTATTATTTACATTTATATGCCATCTTTCTGCCAATGACTTAAGGTAGCATGCAAAACTCTCCTCCTCCCCACATTATCCTCATAATCACTTTATTAGATAGATCAAGCTGAGATACAGTGAATAGTCAAGTTACCCATTGAGCTTCATGGTTCTTTCAGGACTTAACCTGGATTTCCCACATCCCGAGTAAACAGTCTGTCCACTTTTTAATTTTAAATCAAATCAACATATTTCAAAATCAGATTCATAACCCTCTGTCTTCTGGATTAATAAATTGGGTTCATTGGTGATTCCTCCATTTTCACTGCAGTTTGAGTACAGTGGCCTCTCCACTTTTATGAGGGTTCAAGACACAGAACCCTCATGAAAGTGGAAAAACTGTGAATAATTCCTCTCCACTCATCCTCTCTTCAGGGGCTCCCCGTATTCCTTTGCCTTTTGGCTCAGTGTACTTACTCTACACTGGGGCCAAGGGCAAGCTAATGGGAGGGGGAGCTCTGGAGAGGAGAAGGAAGGTGCATGCATGCCTTCCCGCCCCATTCCCTTGCCTTCTGCCTTGGCACGCATTCTCCACGCTGGGGCCAAAGGTAAGGGAATGAGAGCAGGAGTTCCAGAGGAGAGAAGGAAGGTGTGCATGTGCCTTCCTCCCCATTCCTTGTCTTTTGCCTTGGTGTGCATCCTCTGCACTGCGGCCAAAGGCAAGGGAATGGAAGGTGGGAGCATCAAAGGCAGAGAAGGAAGGCCTGTGGGTGCCTCCCTCACATTCCCTTGCCCTTTGCCCAGGCACACTTGCCTTCCTTCTCCATGCCTGGCAAAATGAAAGGGAATGGGAGGAAGAGAATGATGGGGAAGACACGTATGAAGCTCACGAATACTCAAATTCGCAAAGGTGAAACCCACAAATGTGGATGGAGGACTGTAATTAAATCAAAGAGACATGAATAAATTCAGAGAAACACCTCTCAATGAATATTTGCCTCAACACTGGCAAAATTGAAAACATTATTTTATTTAGATCTATAACACTTATAGTTCTCCTAATGTTATAGCTATATAGAAATATATGGTTTCAGTAATATCAATCCTTTATTTTTTAAAAAAATAAATGGGGTGGAGG
The DNA here is from genome assembly GCA_030412105.1 of Cyclura pinguis. Taxonomy (NCBI): domain Eukaryota; kingdom Metazoa; phylum Chordata; class Lepidosauria; order Squamata; family Iguanidae; genus Cyclura; species Cyclura pinguis. The sequence goes on along the minus strand of CM059601.1, from coordinate 118,266,085 downwards.
TAGCAGAGAATAAGTTACTGAAACAACTACCTCAAAAGCCATTAATATAATTCACCCAACCGTAACTACTCTTGAGTATATAATATCACATCTGTGAACTACACATGGAAACTCCCTAACCCCAAGGGACTAATAAAGAGCAAGAAAATAGATAAGCATACTGGTGAATCCTAAAAACTGAAACAATGGGAAAGTCATGCCACAGGCTCTTCCAGACTGGTTTAAAGAAACATAAATGGTTTTGATAAGAGCTCCTTGGATATGCCCAGGTTTCACCAGCTGTTATTACCTGCTTCCACTTATCTCATTCTTTTGGATGAGGAGGAGAGAGAATATTGTTCTGACATGTCTCACAATTGACAAGAAACCTATTCCAGGTTGGTGGTTGGGAACAAAATGTTACAACTGGTTGGATAGCCAACAAATCTTCCAGGACTACAGAAATATCATTTGGAGATTCTGATAAAAATAAAAAATAAATTTATAAAAAGCAAGAACTACAGCAGCAAATGCTGCCTCTCCCCTGTCTGGAAGAGGGCTTGGTCTTGTTAGCATTACAAAGTGAGATGAGCTCTGCTCTTCATTATCCATTCCTACCTCCATGGATAGAAATAATTTGAACTTACTCATTTGTTTATCAGAGTGCTTTTCCTCTAATGTTAATTAACTGCTTAGGGAAAGTAGATTTTGCATGCCTGCTATACTGCACTGGCAATTTATCATAAATATCAGTTAGGCATGGGGAGGATATTTCAAAGCTTTGAAAAGCATATTAATTACCATAATTATTCACACAATATATTCCAGACGGAATAGTTACAGAGAGATATTTCTACATCAGATAGTTTTTCTCCTGTAAGGATTCCCCAAATGTTTGTTTTGCCAAAATCCATTTAAACATTCTTATTTTCTGTTTTCTGTGTTGCTATTGCTCACCTGGCATGTCTGTCTACCAAAAAGTTCTGAGAGACTCCCATCTACTCATTAACTGTAATAGTCTATGATGCTAACACTTCCTAATATGCTCACATATAAAACTTGTGTAGCTTTATAAAGTTCATTTCATTTGCAGGTTATTACAAATTCACCCATTTAACCAAAATAAGGGGGGGGAAGCGTGGAGCATGTATGTTAAAGTGTCTACCGTATTCTTTTGCATCGTAGAAGCAGTAAAATGGTGCTCTACAGTCTCATATATAGCACAGCATTTCAGTAGTGGAGAGTGCTTTTGCCTCATCACAATGTTGTCCTAAATATAATGCTTTTCAAAATCTTTGTTTCCTTGTTTGTTTTTGTTTTCCTTTCATTTTTGTTCATTTCATTCTTGTACATGAGATAAAATTTTTCAAACATTTTCTCCTCACTGGTCAAGATGAGATTTTTGTGCATTTTCACATTGGGGTCGTTTTTCTTTTTCTTTTTTTTAAAGTTTTTTTGTGAACATTTGTTTTGCACAGAACATAGTTTCCAAATCTAGGGAAATAATAAACCCATTATATTCTATACTGGTCAGGCCTCATCTGGAGTACAACATTCAGTTCTGGGCCCCTCATTATAAGAGAGATATAGAAAAGTTGGAACAGGTTCAGAGAAGGTTGCCAAGCATAGTAGGAGGTGTGGAAAACAAAACATATGAGGAATGGCTGAGGAAGGTGAGCATGTTCATCCCACTGAAGAGAAGACTGAAGGGTGACATGATTGAATTCTTTAAATACCTCAAGGGTTGTCAAGGTGGGGGAGCCTTGTTCTTTTCTGCCTCAGCAGGTAGATGTAATCCTAATGGTTTTAAGTTACAGGATAATACATTTTAATTGAACATTAAAAGGAATGTCTTGACAGTAAGAGCAGTTCAGCAATGGAACCAATTATCCAGAGAGCTGGTGGAGTCCCCTTCTCTGGATAGCTTCAGAAAGAGCTTGCACACGTACCTACTAGTGATGTTTTAGCTGTAGATCCAGCACTGAGCAGAGGGCTGGACTCAATGTCTCATGAGGCCTCTTCCAACTCTATGATTCTATGATTATAGGAACAATAGATCCCTCATTAAAATATAACATTGTGCACAAAATGTAATTTTTGTGCAAAATATTGTTTTACGTAAAAATCAACTTTTTTAAAAAAAACTATTACTGCTGTTGCCAATACAATTCTGATCTTTTTGCACAGAAATGGAACATCTTCAATGTATAATAATTTTCACATTGGGTTGAGATAGCCTTTGTCACTGAGAATAAGGAAAATGCCTAGTGTTCTTTTCATCCTTAATTCACTGATATAAGGAGGGGGAAATCTCAAAGGACACAATCTAGGACACCTTTACATGGGACTCAAAATGGCTTTTTCCTGTGTGACCCCAATCACAGTGTTAAGCCTAATACTACTAACTGTACAACATGCCTACTTCTTGGTTCTCATGTCAGGTGACACAACAAAATGGCCAAAATATTGAAAACCAAACAGTGACAAAATTTTGCAAGTATTCATCATGAGAGACCCCCAGGGGCCCCCCAGATATAGGCAACTACTTCGGTCCTAACCTTTGAACCAGTTTTAGCTGTTTTCATTTCTCCCATTAACAATCTTTTATAAAAATAAAGAAGTACACTGGTGTGGTGAAGTAATTTGAGTGTTTGATTGACTTAAGGAAGCTCCAGTTCAAATCCCTGCTCAGCCATGGAAACAGACTAGGAAACCTTGAGTCACTAGGAGACCTTGAATCACATTTTCTCAATCTCATGGGAAAAAAATAGTAAAAATCCTCTAATCTTACCAATAAAAACCTACAATTGATTCACCTTAATTTGGGGACAACTTGAAGACAAACAGCCACAAAATGTAAACAGCCACAACAGCCACAATGTAAAGACAAACAGCCTCAATGTAAAGTAGTGGGGTGTTTTACTGCCCTGGCTAGTCTGAGCTTTGGGGATATTAAAAGATATCTTCTTGATATCACAATTCGGCTGCACTTCTCTATTCCCCTCCATGTGCTTGTGAGGCCACGGGACAAGCACGTAAACAAGCTCGGCCATTAATTGCCGTAATATTCCTAGACAATATAGGCAGGCCAGAAAATAGCTGACTCACTGCTTTAGGAGACCAAAGGCAAGTACTCTAACTAAGTAGGCACACAGCTTACAAAAGAGCCTCTGCCCCGCACTGGCAGCTTGATGGGTTAACTATACAATACCCAAGTACTCTGCGTTTGCATACTGGCTACTCTATTGAGAACCGCTACGATAACTCAATCATTCAGATTCTGACCTTTCGGAGGCTTTGTCTCCAACTCCAAATCTATTGTTTTCCCCCAAGTACGGCATAGCCTGCAGTCACAATTCTCCTTATAAAAACCCTTGATTCTGAGAACTTCCTCAGACCGCTCCTGAGTTTCATCCCGCCTTGCTGCTGCTTTGCTTGGCGAGCCTCCCCTCAGCTCCACGTGCTGAGCTACATCGCACCCAAGCCTCGCTCTCCATTTTTCCAGGCATCAGGACAGGTGAAGTATCACCCAAACCAGCAATCCCTCTAAAAATCCCTCTGTACCACTCCAGCCTTTATTCTCTTTAGTTATCTTGCATGAGTGTGTCACATACACTGTTTTGCTTGTGTTTAATAAACATCATTCATTGTTTCAACTTCTGTGTGCTACTTGACTCGACCGGACCCCATAGACATAGGGTTCAAGATCTCGCTACGCTACCCTGCCTCTCGTAATGCAAAGCAGTGCTCTGAGCTAATTTTCCCCACCTTTAGTTGAGCACATTTTGGTGTCCCTCCTGGGACCCCCAGTACACAGGGTAACAGGTGTGTGTGGTTTGATCTCACCCGATCAAACCACACACAACCCACTACTTTACATCGCATACAAGGATAGATCGTGCAATGTTTTGGTGCTGGGGAAAAAAATCATTCTCTACTCTCTAGTCTTAGCTATTCAGAGAGATCCAGCTAGTATAAAAGGTACAAAAGAGCTTGACAGTGTGGTGACAAATTACATCATTATAGTGTGGCAACAAAAGACAATGCTATCCCTGGTAATCATAAAATCCCACCAGTTAAAACACTGCAAGTCCCAGTTAAAATAAAATGCTGTTGAGGTGATGCTTCTAAACATTTCATTTTCCACTACAACTGGAACAGTAATGGAAGAGAAATTAAAACATATCCAGTTCCTCAGCATTTATACTCCATTCACCATAATTTCTGTATACATCAAACTAACAAGGTTTCCCAGCTGAAAAACACAGGCATTCACCTGAAATTTCAAATTTTCATCTCAGACTTATAAATATCCACTATCCACAGTTAGTGACCCTTCTAGGAAAGAGCTTGCCTAGCACAAACTTGGACAGACACGCAGGTAGGGGAAATGCTTTGGCCCTTTTTGCATGACATTTTCCATGTGAAAGGCCACCTGGAGCATTGTGTGATTGTTAGGAGCAATCTGCACAATACACTCACAATTGTGTGGCGCTCCAGGGGCCGGCAGGTGCCGATTGTGCACCTTTTCGTTTTCGGCTTGAAGCTGAAAATGGTGTGCAATTGCACATTGTTCCCGGGCCCCACGCACACTTACCTGGTGTGTGGAGCCTCTGGAGCCATACCAGTCACGCTTCCTGCCCCAGTGCAGCCTGGGAAGGTCCCAGGCTGCACTGCGGAAGGAAGAAGCAGGGCTCTTGTGCGAGCAGGCGTGCGGAGCCAAAGGACCCCGGATGCAAGAGCCTCTTGCCAGAGGCTGCTCACGCGATCCCCGCACCCCAGCACCAGAAGAAGGTAAGGTGCGGAAAGGGCCATTGTTGTGTACCTTTAAATAATTTCTGACTTATGGCAACCCTACAGCAAACCTATCACAGGGTGTTCTTGGCAAGATTTATTCAGAGAAGGTTTGCAATTGCCTTTCTCTGACTTGACCAAGGTCACCCTGTGGATTTCCATGGCCAAGCATGGATGTAAACTGTGGTCTCCCAGAGTCCTAGTCCAACATTTAAACCACTAAACTGTGCTGGCTCTCAGGAAGTGTTTAGTGGCTAATACAATGTTTTGTCTAGTTGATTATATTTCTTTAATGCTGACATCATGCATAACATCATTTTAGAAGCAAATCCAACCACTATATAGTCATATTTAGCACACAATTGGCACAAAACCACCAAGCTGGAAAGTAGTATTTTTAAATAGCCATCTGCAAAGGAAGAATAGAGGGGTTTTTTTAAAAAAAAAAATGTTCATTGTATTTTACCAGTTTAATGTAGTCTTGTAGATTTTTTTTTCGAACGGAGAGAAAGAAAGAAAGATGATAGAATAATTTTGTAGTTTGCACAAAATGGTACTTATTCTAGATGCTAAAAAAGCCCTCCACAAATAAAGATGCTTCAGCAGAGAAATTGCCTTATTTTAAGCGGCTGCTTATGTTTTTGCTAACAATTCTTTAGTAGAGGTATTGATAAACTGGTTGCAGCCAGCATAACAAAATATCTGTCATAACAGAACTTGAAATAGTCAGACATTATAAACAGTTGGACATTTGAAAATGCCATTGCTATATCCTCCAACATCTCACAGATGGAAATTGAGGCTTTTTATATATTTGTTACATCTGTATTGTTAATTGTCATGCTGTGAATCACTTATTGAGTCCCTCAAGCATGATTACATAGCGCTGAAGGGTTTTTTTCCCCACTGCTCACTCAGTTCATCCCCTCCCTTCATAGTTTGTGTGGTTGCTCTGATGTACAAGGCCAACAAACATCCAACCACCATTACATTTTGGAGTGGGGATGAAAGTATTGCTTTGTGTGTGTGTGTGGGCGGGGACATTTCCTGGGAAACCTTTTAAGAATTCTGGGGTTTGTAGTTTATTGAAGCCAGAGAGCTCTCTGGCTGAGAATTCTAAATGCCTCTCCCTAAACTGCAAACCCTAGGATTCCATAGGATGTTGACAGTGGAATAATAGCACAATTACAGTGTAGTGCAGAAATGGCCTTAGTCTATGCCAAAATTACAAATGAACTTTTTCACAGAAAACAGTATTTTCTTCCAGACTAAGTCCTGAATTACAAATTTAATATTTCTATGCAGAAATATTGTTTTTGTACAGAAAGTGTTCTTTTCTGAGCAGAAAATGTTTCTTTCTGTAAAAAACAAACAAACAAACCACAAAACCCCTTGTGTGCATTTTGTTCAGAATAAGTCTTCAATTGCAATTAGTCATCAAAAACTATATAGTTTTTGAAAACTTTTTCACAGTGAGAAGAGAATTGCTAAGACTACTTGTTGCTTCTTTCAGGAAGAAAATTAGTAAAAATTTACAACCCTAGTCCTGCTCAGGAATGGGGAAGCAAGCAGTGAAAGTACAGTCCTCCCTCCACATTAATGGGCTAGACCTTTGCAAATTTGATTATTCACAAGGCATATGCCCCCCCCCCCGCATTTTTCTAATCCCATTCCCTTGTATTCTTCACCCCAGGCTTGTGTTTAAAATAGCTGCTTGTTTTTTCCTTTTGGATGAGCAAAGCCGCCCCTCCTACTTTGGGAGGTGTGTCCTCTCTGCCATGTGGCTGCACTTTCTACTGTGTAATGGCTGCTGATTGGTCAGAGGTTCTCTTTGTTCCTATTCTCCTTTTCAAGATGGCTACTGGAAGTAACTAGAAACCAAGAACTCTGTTCTTCTCTCTTTGAGGGGAAAGTACCAGTAAGCCCTTTTTTCTCCCCCTGCTCCAACACTGGGTCCAGAAGCAAAGGGATGGGAGTGGGGAGCTCTGGAGAGGTATTGCAGAAGTGGGAATTATTTGTGATTTTTCCACTTTTGTGAGGGTTCTGCTCCGCTAACACTCATGAATATGGAGGGGTTGCTGTAACTCCCTTCAGATACATCTAGTTTGTGGAGGCACTCTCCTGAATCAATTCTAAGCCTGTATTATGCTGGTGATGACTGTAGGCTGGTCCAGAATAAAGTTCTTTCCTTGCTGTCTGCCTGCATTGAACATTGCTCCTAAGAACATTACACACTTCTATACAATAAAATCCAAAATCCACAAAAGAGTGATTCCTTTATTAGCCAACAGAAATGCACAAAATACATCAGGCAAGCTTTTGAAACTGCATGTCTTTTTCATCAGACAAAAGATATTAAAAAATCAAGTTACTTTGTTACCCTGATTTCTGGGGGTCCCGGGAGGGACACCTCAATGTGCTCAAAGTAATGGGGATTTGATTTTGATAAGAGGTTTCTTTTATGTTAAGTTACGTATAGGGTCTTTGTTTGGTTTTTAATATGTTTAAAATGGAATAAGATGTGAAGATTAAAATATGGTTATATTGTTATATTGGTTAATAAAAAGATTTGAAAAACTGAAAATAATGGGGAATGGGGATTAGCTAGAGCACTAGTTAGCAATGCAAGAGGTAGGGCAATGTAGCGAGATCTTGAACCCAATGTCTACGGGGTCAGGCCGACTCAATAATCAAACAGAAGTTAATAATAATTGTTTTCCTTTATTTATAAAATCACAGCAAATGTACGCACTCACTCAGAAAATTAAGAAATACTGCACAATTGTGCACACACACACACACAGTCCTAAAGAAATAAAGAGAGGAAAATAGATAGGGGATTTTCAGGAGGATTTTCGGGAAAATACTACACCTGATCCTGTAGCCCATAGAAAGAAAGAAGCTTGGGAGCGTGGATTCTCAGCACATGGAGGTTGAGGGGAGGCTCATAAAACGGAGCTGCAGCAAGTCGGCAGATAAGTCACGAGTGATCCGATGAGAAGCTCAAAGTCAGGGGTTCTTATAGGGGAAAATGTTCCCCCAGGCTAGTCCGTTCTCAGGGAAAACAATGGATTTTGGGCTGGAGACAAAACCTCCGAAAGGTCAGTACTTTAGGTGATTGAGTTATTACAGCATTGTCAATAGCATAGACAGTATGCAAACGCGGAGTGCTTGAGAATTGGATAGTCCACTCATCAAGCTGCCTGCTCAGGGCAGGGGATCTTTTGTCAACAGCGTGCATACATAATGTGACTCTAACATCATCACTGTTCTTCACCTGTAGGATTTGTTGCGCCTTTTGCCAGTGATGTATTTAAGTCTTTTATTTCAAGTCTCAAGTCAAGTCTCAAGTCTCTACCTTCAAGTCTCAAGTCAAGTCTCAAGTCCCTGAAGATAACTTTCAAGTCAAGTCTCAAGTCAAATCTCAAATCTGGGAGCCAACTGTATACCCCAACCCATGTTCCAGAATTGTTGGATAAAGTCAAATAAATTCAGTTTTAACAATTTAAGCAGAGTTGGCTCTCCACATTTGCAATTTTGCCATTTGTAGCTTTGGAAGTGGAGAATAGGATTGTATCTTACTCCCCATTACTGAAGATTCAAAAGATTTAGAAGGAAGGATCCTTCTTCCTCAAGTCCGTTGCCTAACACATTTGCTGTTGCCCTCTGAGAAATGCATCCTGCACTCTGGGGGTGGGTCTTGTCATTTGCTCTTAGGAAACACTTTAGAAGGCTCCTCCAATATGCAGTAGGGACAAGCTGCTGAGCAGACCTCAAGTCTGCCTCAAGACCATTGCCTAACCTGTTTGTTGTTCCCCTCTGAGAAATGCACCCACACTTTGGGCTTGAGAGATATTCTCATGTGACTAATAGGCAAAAAGAGATGGAGGCATTGTTCAAAGTCATAAGATTTTTTGGATGAATGTGTTATGTTACTGAACCAAGGGCATCAAGTCAATCATTAAAAATATACAAGTCTCAAGTCAAGTCACCACATTATTTATGGCTGAGTCAAGTCCGAATAGAGTCACTGAAGTGACTTAAGTCTGACTTGAGTCTGAGTCTATTGTCTCAAGCCTACATCACTGCCTTTTGCTTAGAAATTGAGCAGCAGGTGAACTACATAGTCAGTTTAACACAGGAGACTGGAAAGGAATGGCTTGGTCTCTTTTCATAAGCTGGTAACAACATTGTTAAAATATTGCAGCGACATTGTTGCTTTTCTGCTTCCATGATCTTTGCAGCCGGTCCTTGTGAAGATGTTTCTTTCCCTTAATCAAATGAGCAGAGGAAGAAAGAATATTGTGTTCATAAATGTCATAAACTTCTTAGCACATCTAGTTTTCCTACTTATTCAATACCCTTTATAAGTGCTACTGCCTCTAACAAAAATAATCAGGAACCTAATCTGCTTAGCACTTGGTTAGACCCTGTAATCACAGACTTCACAGCCTATTTACATTTCTGTGTAACTGCAGGCATAAAGTCGCCCATTGTTCTTCTTTATTGACTGAGTTATGAATTTTCAACTGGAATCTAGTTCACAGAGTCCCAACAGAAATTAAAGAATGCATTAAAAATCAATACATATTTAAAATGAGCCACTAAACAAGGCTTTGATGAGTAACACAGATTGACATTAGTTGCTAACAGTTTGGGCCAGTGCTTTTGCTCGTCCTGATTTGATCTCTGTTTAACATTTATGTTTTAAAAAATTAACGAAGGAAGCCATTTCTCCCCCTATACTTTCCCTATTATTTCTATACATTGTACTGTAAAAATCTGAAATACCAAAGTACACCCAAAATGTGCTGTTTTCCTTTGACCACTTTAATGTAATATTTCTGATTTTTACAAAATTATCCAAATTTCCCCCAAAAAATGTGTACTCTGTCTCTTTCTTCTGGGAAACTGGGCAAGGTCTAATCTCAATCTGCCAAAATGTCACTCAGAGCTAATCAAAATTTCATAGAGCGCTTTCTTAAACATCACAACCTTCTTATATTTTATAAATGTCTGCTGCACATTTCACTCCTGTTTCCTTTTTATCAGATTAAGAAAAAACTCTTGTACAATTGTGAACATTATAACTTAGATTATAACTATGAGAGTGCATCTCTTGATGCAGTGTGATCGTTATATTATTTCACCCCAAAACACTTACATCAACAGATTGAAAGCAACAAAATGAACAACACAATGAAATTTTGAGAAAAATAATGCATTTCACCCCAACGATATATTTTGGAACTTGGCCGCATTGATCGGTTAAGAGAAGAGAAAACTAATTTAGCATCCAAGGCTATGACTGAAGTTCAGTTTGGCCACACACAAATCTACTTGCTAGGAGATCAAAGACATGTACCTGGCAAACAAATTACTCTTGTAGGTTTCATATATAATGAGGTGGAGAAGAGAGGACGTGTCTGGATTGATTCAAGGTTAGGGATGTAATTATTCGTTAATTTCATTCCTGAAGGAAGCAACAATTATTTTTTGCCATTTTCTTCTTGTTGTGAGAAAGTTTTTGAAAACTGTACAGTTTTTGATAACTATTTGCAGTTTGGGACATATTTTGAGCAAAATTCTCACATGAAGTTCTCTGAATAGAGCATAGAATTTTCCACACAGGGAAAGCACTTTCTTCACAGACATATTAACAATTATCTGGAAAAAAAATCATTTCGATCATCAGCATATTTGTAGTGATTCATTCATCACAATGAGAGATGCACAAATCCTGTGTAAGAAATTTAGTAATCACTTTTGGATTGTACGAAAATTCCATAGAGATTTCAGGTGAAGAAGAGCAACTATTGAATGTACATAACACCCAAAAGCTTTTACTTTTTGAAATAGAGGACATTGTGCCCTGATTAACTTTACATTAATTCTGACCTTCACTGCATTTGAAGAAGTAAACTTTATACCTGTAAAAGCCCATGCTATAATAAAACAGTCTTAAAGTTTTGCCAGATTCCCTTTCTTCTACCATTTCCCTTTCCTTTTTATGCTGGGGATGACTATAGATTAGATCTTGCAAAATTATAGTCTGGGGTTTTTTTGCAAACTACAATCCAAGCAGGTATGGAATCTAAAGTAAATGTGGGGGTTGCAACCTTCCCTCCCCATTGCAGCCACCCAAGTACTCCCTCCCCCAAAATACTACAAACCATGTTTTCAACACTGGGCTTCAAGGGTGCAGGAATAGGCCCTGAATTTGAAAACAATGGCCATTTCCACACGGGGCAAGGGAATCGCCCCGTGCTGCTACTTACTGAACTTCTTGGCTCCCCGGTCCTGTCCGTGGTGCTCCGGAGCAGTGCGTGCTCGTCGCTCCGCACTGCTCCAGGGACGAAAATGGCGGCTTCCGGTTGGTTGAGGGTCTCGACCAACCGCTGAAGCTTGCCAGACTAAAGGCCGCTCCCCGCAGGCTGCAGGCTCGCACTGGTGCGAGCCTGCAAATCTGCACCGGAGAGCGGGCACAGAACGGCACACTCCATGCTTTTGAAAGACCTGTTTTAAGCGGTCTTTCAAAAGCACGCTTGATGACCACTTGGGGTCGTTCCGGAGTGGGCTGAGGTGCGGATCTATGTTAAGTAGGTCTGACCCAGTCCGCTCCCAGGTGCAGACGTCCTCCCTGGAGGACGCTCTGCACCGTTTCTGTTAGCCCGTGCAGAAATGTCCAATATGTAATGTCACATCGAATAATGGAATGGAATTCATTTCCAATGAATGGAAATTAATAAAAAAGAGATGCAATAGAGGAAAAGAGGAATTTGGGCCTATAAACAGTGTGTGAAAAAAAGAAAGGTTTCTGAAGAAAACCAAGATAGCTGAAGTGTGTATAAGGAAGGGGCAAAATGAAGGCATTGCCCCTTCAAATAAGAATTCTGCCCCCATGAAATTTTCCTTCAGTAACGAAATTTCTAGCACTGCAAAGAGTGATGCATTCAGAATCATTCACATCAAGAACTCATATTTGCTGTGTTCATATTCCCTTGGTAGGTCTTTCCTTTCCTTTCCTTTCCTTTTTTAAAATGTCTGTACTTCTAAATGCTCAATCAAAATTTTAAATTAGTTGTTATTGTTGTGTACTGAAGTCATTTCCACCTTATGGTGACTCTAAGGCAAACCTATCATGGGGCTTTCTGGAACTGGCCCTCTTTTTGCATGGCGTTTTTGAAGCGAAAGGGCCCCTTGAGCATCGCATAAATGTGAGGAGCAGTCCACATGATGCATTCACATTTATGCAATGCTCAAGAGGCTGACGTGGACCGTGCACGCAGCTTTTCATTTTTGGCTGAAAGACGAAAATGCTGCGCGGTCGCACATCGCACCGGGGCCTCACGCCCACTCACCTGCTGTGCGAAGCCTCGGGAGCTGGGCCGGTCACGAGTCCTCTCCTCAGTGCAGCCTGTGAGGTCCCAGGCTGCACTGCAAATGGAAAAGGCAGGGCGTTCACTCGACGAGGAAGGAGCTGTGGAGCCGAAGCAGGAGGGATGCAACAGCATTCCTCCCAAGCCTTCGTGCGCGAGCCGAGCAGCCCAGCACCGTTAAAAGGTAAGGCGCGAAAAGGACCTGAGAGTGGGTGATGTGTTCAAGGTCACCCAGTGAGTCGCATTCCAAGTGGGGACTCAAACGCTGGTCCCCACATTCCTAGTCCAATTAAATTACTACAATGCTATTAATTTGGGGACTAAAGGAAATTTTCATGTAGGGGCCCGAATTCTTATTTTGGTCATGCATCCATTGCTTCCTCCAGTAGCTAGACCCTGTTTACTCATGTACTTCTTGTGACTGATGAAGGGGTAGAATTGGTGTTTCACCATCCCTAGGGAAGCCTGGTCATGGGTTTGACAAGGAGATTCAGACTCCCAGCTTCCTCATGAATATCTAAAGTCTCAGAATGTCAACAGTATCATGAGTAGAATAGGAACATGTCACTATTTGAATTTTGGCATATGTTTCTTCCTAACCTTAGCTGAAAGTAATTTAAGACTCTCTTTCTCCCTAACTACAGTCAAGTAATGCCTGTGGGAAGGTACATTTATGTACATGCTTTCCTTTGCTAATGTAACAATTTCCTTACTTAAAATTAAGTTTTTCTAAAAATATTTCTCCCTGTTCACTCTCTCTTCAAGGGCTTTTGCTCAGTGTGTGCATATATAGGATTCCCATCTCCCATGGGAGGAGAAGGGAAGGATTCTGCCAAGCCAGAGGTGGGAAAAGAGCAAAGTAAAATCTTCTGTGATTTCCTGCAAAGTCACTCATGGGTGGTGGCAGCTGGCAAAATTTGGGTGCTCTCTCTCTGGCTAGGCAGAAGCAAAACTCTTCACATGGTGATCCCTTTCTGCAACATAAAAGGGATTGCTGAATCTCTTATTGACTTTGGTGACTTATTCTTTCAGAATGGTCTCCAGATCAGAACTCAGTAGTCGTAGCAATCTGAAACTACTTTGGACTTACTTGCCTCCTCTGTCCTCCCTGAATATCCTCATAAAAATTGAGGGAAAATGTTGTGACTTTCTTCTTGCTTTCAGTGACAACACACTAAACCTGGGGAGAAGCTCACAACTTGACAGATTCCCTCATCTTTGCCCTTGTCTCTGCTGTGGCTGAATGCTGGAATTTCATAGTCTACTGGCTTTGTGTATGGGTACTGTTTACTAATCTCATAGGCAAGCTATTCAATTCTACTTTCTGCATTAATGTTTAAATCCCCAGAATTTACAGAAAGCTCTGCTTGGAATGAAGTATAGGCAAAAAAGATAACTGATTATTATGACTTTCTCTTTCTGCTCAATGGTTTCAAGTCCCCAAAGCCAAATATAGTTTAATGTATGTATTAAACATTAATGGACAATGTAAATGCTGAGTGTAGTAGTAAAGTGTAGTTTTCTTTTAAAATGTATAATTTAGAATGGGCTTTTGCATTGTGTGCAAATGAACAAGATTATCCCCCAAACAGCAAGATAGAGTCTAATATCCTCTTTAAACAGATGAGGCTAAGAGCTGTTGCCTTAATGTACCAAAAATAATTGTTGATTTCCTCATTCCACTATACAGATTAATGTGATATTTATTCTTGGTCACTTAATTCTTAGCTGCCCAAAATGAATATGATATTTGGCTCCTAGTTCTGTGATAAACTGCACAGTTTAAAAAGCAGAAAGCTGTTTTATTCTAGGCACGGCTAAACAAATTTTTCATATCCAATAAAATTACCAACAATAAATAGCCTCAACCCTCCCAGAGGATACTGGGAGACAGACCATAATTTTTCTGAGTTGCTCACTGCCTAAAATAATACAACAGAATTTAGAACCAATTTCTTTCTGTATGTAAATTGACAGTCCTGGTAACTTTCTTGAGTATGACCACCTGTATAACTCACATGGTGTCTACATACATTCCCTGACAGGATAAGCAGATAATTGAACTTTTACTTTAAAAAAAAAAAAAAAAAGCTCTCAAAGATTGACAGCTGATGGCTTGGCCCAGAGAGACAAAAGCTGGTGAAAAAGTACATTTTATTAGTGACTTGAAAGCTTTAAATACACACATACACAGCTTATGTTAATTGCATTTATATTTAAAAGGGTTGCTCATGACACATTAGTTTTAAAGTGGCATTAAAATTGCTCTACAAAATTTGCAGTGATTTGTGTGTTGGATTAGAACTCTGGGAGAGCAGAGCTGACTTCCTCCTCAGCCATGTCAACCTCCTGGGTGGGCAAGTCACATGTTCTCAACCTTAAGGAAGGCAATATAAATCTCCCAGAAACTGATCCTCAGGAGAAGGCTAAGGCCATTTCTGCACTACATTGTTGTAGTGCCATTATTCCACTTTCAACATCGTATGGAATTCTGAGGTTTGCAGTTTAGGGAGGGGCCTTTAAAATTCTCAGTCAGAGAGCTCTTTGGCCTCAGTAAACTACAAGCCCCAGAAGTCCACAGGATGTTGAAAGTGGAATAATAGCACTACAACAGTGTAGGGTGGAAATGATCTTTCTGTCAGCCTTACCACCATCACAGATCCATTTTGTGAGGACATAAAGAGTCTGTGAAATTCTCTCCCAGAAGAGGCCAGGCTGGCCCACTCCCTACTTTCCTTTCACCAACAGGCAACCCCCTCTTATTTAAGAAGTCTTTTAATGACTAAGTATTTGCAGCAAGCCCTCTTATGTATGTGGAAGGTACTCTAGTTTTCATTTTTGTAAGTTTTTAATGATTTCATATTGTTCAGTGAATGATTTTAAAACTAGTGATATTTTAAATATATTAATTTTATTACTGTGTTTTAAACCAAATGTGTTTTATCGTTTGTTAGCCACTATGTCCATCACCAGGAGAAGGGCAGCATAAAATAGCAATAACTAGATAGCTAGATAACTAAGTAAGTAAATTACAAATAACAGCAAACCTCCTCTGAATAATCTTGCCAAGAAAACGCTATGATAGAATCACCAAAAGTTGAAGTCACCTTCAAGGCTATAACATAACAACTAGCTATTCAATAAATAAATAAACAGACAAACAAACCGATAAATAAATCAACTTTGCTTGGGTGTTCACACTGACATCTTTCTTGTTTGCCTCTGTTTTTCAAATATGCATCTGAAAGGGTAGGAGTTAGGTTAAAAATAAATGTACACTCTGAGAAAGAATGCAGAAAAGAAAAACTTTTATCAACAATAGTCTCATGTCTTAACTGCACTATCTAAAACACTGAACATCAATTTTATGGCATGCAAAAGGAACCTTGGTTCTATAAATGCTGTTACTGTTTCACCAGAACACCTTTGGATAACTTCCCCTTTCTCCACAGCTATTCAATCTCTGGTTTTTATCCATTCACTTCTTCCAAATTATTCTCTGTTATTTCTTCTGTTGTCCACATGTGTCCTCATTACTGCTCTTCTCTGGTATCCTGTATCCTCCTTCTCTCTTCTTTCTCTTCTATTTGCCCCATGAGTTCATCCCTCATAGATTGAGTTCTCTGTCATCTATCCATCTGTCCATGCATTTATTTTTTTCTTATTTTTCTTCATACTCTCTTTCCACGTCTTCTTCTGCTCTTTCTTCTGGTCTCTCATCTCATTCACCGCATCCACTGTTTTCTTTCTCCCTGCCCGCTTCCTTTCTTTATGTCTGTCTGGACCATTAGACAGTTCACACTTCCTCTTTTTGGTTTCCCTTCCTTTGCTCTTCTATACTTTCTCTTGTTCTTCTTGCTTAATTTTGACTACTTCCTTCCACTCCATTTGCAGCTACCTTCCACAATACAGAAAACTCTCTGGAAAGTGGTAGGAGATGATAGCATAGAAGTAGAGCGATAAATGTCATAATGAAAATGTTGTCCCTCCATATTGTTCCCAGAATGCTGAAAAATACACTGAAAACAGGAAAGGAGCAATCCACCCCCTTGCTTCACTTTACATTTGGACTTAAAAAATGACAACAACAACAACAACCCATTAACAGAATTAATATCAATGCATTGGTTCCAGGCTCTGAAATTAAATCCTAAACAACCTCTAGGTACCAATGTACCTACCAAATTATACACAATGTGTAAAGTTGTTTTTTTTTTAATAACAACTTATTTCATCCGTAAGGGAAAGGATGAGTCTTTGTGCATAATGCATATAATTGTTAGTGTATTTTGAGATTATGCACTGAAAGAAAAGACAAAAGATCTGTCTCTTGAGAGGATATCTCAGAAAGCACATTAATTCTTCAGTCCCCATGGGGATGATCTCATACCATTTAACTGCATATTATGATACCAACTTCATTAAAGAGCCAGACCAGGTAGCAGTCAGAGTGTTCTAGCCTCTAGACTATTGTCTGGAAAATATAGTTGTTCCTCCAAAGTGCAGCTATCTTTAGAGCTTCATATATAGGATTTGCTTGTTGATGATTCACTTGTTCAAATTTCTTATCAGCAACATGTTTACCTGAGGGAGTTTAATAATCAAGGTGATACAAGCATCAGGGAAACATCACAGTTGTATTGTCTTTTAGCAATTCCAATAACCTTTACATTTTTGACAGAGGTTTCAAGGATTCATTTCTTAATTCTTAGATCTGTAGGTACTGGATAGAGCCAGAACTAGTCATGCTTATATTAGGCACACTGCAGTCAATTCAGCTTAAGTCAATCATTAATAACTGGCCCCCACTGATTTTAGTGGTTAGAATCATACTGGGGCTAGTCCCAACTATAGTAGACCATAGGATCAATTGTTGAATGGTGAGTCATCTTGTAGATAAACTCCATTGACTAATTTCATCAGAATTAACAAAAATTTCAGTCTAATGTATTATTATTACTATCATCATCATCATCATTATCATTATTATCTTTATTATTAACTTTATTTTTATCCCACTTTTCTCCCTGTGGGGGCTCAAAGCAGCTTATAGCCATTAAAAGAAACATAATTAAAAATTGTGATATACAAAAGTTAAAACAAAGATTAAACTACGATAATAATTAAAACATATTAAAATATGTATAGAAACAGCATTAAAATATCAATTAAATAACAATTAAAATGACCAGCACCAATACAAATTACATATAAAATGCCTGCTGGAAGAAGAATGTTTTTAGCTGTTTCCTGAAGGTAGGTAGGTAGGGTGCCAGTCTGACCTCTTTGGGCAGGGAGTTCCAGAGCCTGGGAGCAGCCACTGAGAAGGCCCTCTCCCGTGTTCCCACCAAATGTACCTGTGAGGGTGGTGAGGCTGAGAGAAAGGCCTCTCTCACAGATCTCAACACCCAGGTCGGTTCGTAGGGGAGGATATGATCCTTCAAATAACCTAGACCTGAGTCATGTAGGGCTTTAGAGGTCATAACCAGTGCTTTGAATTGTGCCCAGAAACAGATCGGCAGTCAGTGGAGCTATTGCAGCAGGGGTGTTGTATGCTCCCTGTAACCAGCTCCAGTTAGAAACCTGACTGAAGCTCTTTGGACCAGCTGAAGTTTCCAAACACTCTTCAAAGGCAGCCCCATGTAGAGTGCATTACAGTAATCCAACTGGGATGTAACCAAGGCATGTGTCACCATGGCCAGGTCTGACACGTGGTACTACTGCTCAATAAGGCCCAAATACTCTGAAGACACCAGATCCTATTTGTTCTGGCAAACTAAGTAGGGTCAGCCTTGTTTAGTACTTGGATGGGAGACTACCAAGGAACAACAGGTGCTATCAGCTATATTTCAGAGGAAGGCAAAAGGCTAAGCCCTTCTGAGTATTCTTTGCCTAAGAAATCCTTACAAAATTCATAGGCTGCCATAAGGAGACAGATGATTTGAAAGCACATTATCTACTGATAAAAGTATGACTTAAGTCTGAATGCAATCCTCCCCATTTCTTTGAAACATAAGATAACTTTAAAATGCATTAGTGAGGTACAGATCTGCACAGTTTGGAGAAATGTTGGGTAATTTTCTTCTAGTATACACATTTCATAAATGAAACAATATAATGTACAATTCCTGAACTGATATGTGGATTGGAATGCAGATATCTCTCAGGCAGCATATTTCTCTCATTTATATGATGTGGGTCCCCTCTCACAGAAAAGATATTTAGGCTTTGAAGAATTCATACTAAATGTCTAATTTGGGCATGAAATGCACGGTTTAAATGTGCATTTTTAATGAATTTTTAAACAAATACACAATTCACAGAGGCCAAGACCAAATGCTGGATTTCTGGCTGAAAGCAGAACTAAATGACGCAGAGGGAGTGAACTTGTCTTCCCACTGCATACCCCTCATGTACGCCAAAGATCTTATTCTTTCTGAGGCAGCTCTAAGGGTGAGGATAGCAAAGGAAGTTCTATCATACTGGTATTATAGTATCAGCATGTTACTGCATTTTTTGATGTGCATAATTGTTACCCTAATTTACTGGGGGTCCAGGGGATCCCGATCACCAACTCAGTTATTTTAAGTTCCAGGGATCCCGGTCACCAAACCAGGTATTTTGAGTTCTGGAGGTCCTGGTCACTGAATCAGTTATTTTGAATTCCAGGGGTCCCGGTCACCGAATCAGTTACTTTGAGTAGCAGGGGCCTCTCAGTGGATACCTAATCTGACCCTGATTTTAAGGGGATTTCCAAGTTGCATCAAGCACGCGTCGAGCACACACAAGAGGTAGGGTAACCCTGCGAGACCTTGTACTCAACTTTTACGGGGTCAGGCTGAGTCAAGACACAGACAAAATTAATTTCTAATTATTTTCTTTATTTAAAACCTACGTCACTGCACACTTGCGCACTCACTCATGCAGACCTAAGAAAAATAAAGAGAGGAAAATTGATAGGGGATTTAGAGAGGAGTATCGGGGGAATACTACACTTGGTCCTGAAGTCCAGGAAGCCAAAATGGAGCCAGAGAGTCGGGAAGCCATGAGAGCTCAGCACGTGGAGGCTGAGGGGAAGGCTCAGCAAACAGAGAGGCAGCAAGGCCAGAAGGAAGCCGGGAGCAATCCAAGGAAGCTCTCGAAAATGGGGGTAGTTATAGGGGAAAATGTGCCCGGAGAGTGGTCTGTTCCCGGGGAGAACAATGAGTTTCGGAGTCGAAACAAAGCCTCCAAAAGGTCAGTGCTTAAGATGCTTGGGTTTTGACAGGGATGTCAATAGCGCAGACAGTATGCCAATGGAAGGCGCTTGACAGTTGTGTAGTCAGGAGTGCTAATCCTGTCAAGCTGACGGCTCAGGGCTGAGAATCTTTTGTGTGCTTGGTGCATACTTAATGGTGCTTTGATGGTACTTGCCTGGAGGTCTCCGGAAGCAGCGCTATGGAAAGTTACTGGCCTGACCAAGATTTTTCTTGTATTTTTTCAGCCATTTGGCCATTCCCGTGTGCATGCTTATCTGGGGGCCTCTCAAGCATGTGGAGGGGTATATTTTTAATAGCCAAATTATATTAAATTGTAGACCCCGGGTTCAGGCTGATCCATCACAGTAACATAACTGACATGTACCAGAAATGGAAAGATCCAGCCAGGCTTACTACCAAATTCCATCAGTCTTTTTTCATCCATATGTGGCAGGAGTTCAGTAAACTCACAATTTTGTGGCCTCTGTGACTTAAATCCAGCTGTTAGTCTCAACCAGGATAGACTCAGTGGATTCATTAAATCTGCATACATGTTGACTGACCAAGTGTCATTGATTAATGATTCTGTTCTACTTGGGAGTAACAATTGGATTAAACTACAGCAAAAGCTTGGACATTACTTTGAAGAAGAACTATAATGATATATGAAAGCCACCTAAAACAGAGCAGAGATAAGATGATGGTCTGTCGACAAGCTGAACCCAAATGGAATCCATTATGAGATATTATCTATTTTGAGTTATATGATATATCCATTTTATGACAAAGTTTACATTAGTGATCACCAATACTTTTTAAATTTTTACACTGTTGGTCTGTTAATGATACTGAGTCACTTTCAATAAATATCTGTGTCCCTGAATTACTCATTGCAGTATTCAAAATGTCACTACTGTGGTAGCCAGTGTTTTTACTTATTTTGTGTGACTAAAATAGTCACAAAACAAATGAGAACTTCATTTTCTCTTCTCCCACATTTCCAGTGTTTGAATATTGGTTGATAAGGTAGGCAGTATGAGTTTTGTATCTGAAAGCTGTAAAGCCATATTGCCTCATCTGATCCCAGCTGTCACATAAAGAGATATAATAAATATCTCCTGAAATCAGCCATTTCATAGAAATTTTCCTCTCATTTTGACAGGCAATTTGATCAACATAGTGTCAAGGACCATTAAGTGATACAGTTTGCTTAACCTGCAATTAATATCACAATAATTCATCATTTTGGTTTTTTTTGATAATTATTCAAACAGAAATTATGTTGGCAAAGCAACAGGCTTCACAAATGAGTGCTACCGACCCGGAGAATCTGCCTATATGTGAACAAGATGTTACAGGCATTAATTTCTCCTTCTTCCACTCAGGTATCTTATTTTTGCTATCTTTATTACTGTTGAAATTTAGATTGAAGTCTCCTTGGGACGGCGAGCTGCCTTGTTTGCTTAAATTATATGCTCAAGTCTCATGTAAACTACTGACACTGTAGTAAGCATTTTTATCCCTAGAAGACCCTGGAAAGTCTTTGTCCTTAGAATTCACTGTGCCTTATGGGAGGCTCAACTTTGTGAACCAGGTTTTATTATACCAAACCAGATCTGAAGGCTGTTCACACATGCAGACCCCAAAAGACTCTCATCCCAACTTCTGGTACACCATCCAGAATGAGGAAGCCCTCTTATATAATATCAAACAACCCAACATACCAACCCACATCCATCCCATACTGTGTATGCAATTGGAGTTGCTGAAAACCTAGCCAGTTGTCAGTGAGAGACCAGGTATGATTTTTTACCTGGCTAGGTCACCTTAGCTTTCTCTCTCTTACTCTGTACCACCAGTACAGAGTGGGGTCAGTAGATGGACATTTAACCCAGTTAGGCCTTATTTACAACAGTTGACCTGCACAATGTGGGTTGGCTGAGGAAGCAGGACAGTAAGCTAGTCGATGTCTAGGTAGGAAGCTGTTTAGGAACCCCATATGTTTTTCTTTGAGTAGGGATAGAAAAATGTGTCTGTTCTCTCTTCCAAATAATAGTGTTTTCTTTTTGGAATTTCAAGTTCTTTCTATCCCAGATGAGAAGAAATTTATGAATTTTGGTGAGTTCTTCACTTTTGCCCCACTTTTGCATCAGTCAAACACAACATCTAGCACTCTGTTAGTGGCACGTGGATGTACAAGTCCAATATACATCTGTGTATGTCCTTTGTTTGTTTTGGTCATTGCTTAGGTCAGACTTCTCTGCCTTTGTCATTCTATTCCCTTGTCCCAACATGGCCATGTAGTGGCTGATGAAAAGCAGGGGGTGGTTAAGTACAATGAAGGCATTCTCTGAGATCTCCCAGGGTTCCTGCCAAGGTCCTGGAAGATAGCATTGTCCTTGGCTATACTTCCATGGCCACAGGCTTCCTTGCTCCACCAGCTGCTACATGGTTATGAAGTGAGGGTCTGTGGGAAAAAGGTAAATGTCCCTTGTGGGGGAGGAGGAGGAGACATATTACATTCCCTCTTGTCATGGAGGAACTTTACTATATGCCTCCTGATGCAGGGTATTAGCCAACAGCTATAGCTGTTTCCATCAGGAAGAGGACAAGATAGCTGTGTCTGGACATCTTAGAGAAGTTAAAAGATCCTCTTGGGGGAATAAGGGTTGGTAATCCTAATTTAGCACTACATAGTTGAATACAAAGGATCTCCAATGCAGATTGCTACGAGGTTAATATATTCACTGGAATATATTAACCGCCTGGATGAGTGAATATATCAGTTTTGGTTTTTTCCTACATTTGATTTTTAAAAATCTGCAGCTCCTTTCATCCCAAATATGAAGACATTTCTGACATTGTTGCAAAATCTTTTTAAAAACAAGAGAAAATTGCCAGACATCCTAATTTTTCAGCCATTTCTAAACTTGAGTTGCAGGTAAAAAGTGGGACAAAATGTGATATAAAGGTCCTTAAACATTGTCGTTGTTTTTTTAAAAAAATACTATAACACTGTGGCTCACAACCCACCTGCAACCTCTCTATGGATTATGATTTCTCATCTATTTTAAGACATACTTGTTCCTTTCATTCTTATCATAGTCACATTTTCTCTATATTGTTTTCTCATTCTCTTTCCTCTACTGACTGACATTTCTTGACTTTCCTTCCTTTGACTCCTGTGATCTGAATTAATGTTGTACAGCAAGATACAGCAACTTTGCCTCTGGGAAGGCAGCCCAATGCAGTGCTTCAAGCTACAAAATATATTTAATCAATACATCCTCATGTAGCAGAAATATATAGGGTAGTCGAAGAATTAAAATATATTCAGCTCTATCCATCATAATTTCTCCATGATCCTGCTTTTTATAACAATTCACTTTTAAGATGTAAATTCATTTGTTACAAGAGAAGTGTGAAACTTCACGTGAAATTTTCTAACAAAACTTTCTGTGAGGAGGAAGACTTTTTTTGGGGGGGGAGGGGCGTTGGCTGGTGAAGCTAAAAAAAAGTTTTCTTTCTGAATTCTCAAAACCAATTTGATCTTTTGCCTGAGAATGAACTCTCAAATTCATTTCTCAAGATATTTCATTTTTGGCCAAAATGAACAATGGTATAGCAATATGCAAGATGATCTTGTAAAAAATTCTCCTACTTTATTGCAGAATTCTTCAGGTATTTTATCAATGAAGAACCTTCTTAACCTATTTCAAAGGTGGGTTTCTGAAGAATGTTGTGGCAAATATACTTGAAAAGCAAACATGGAGGTTCTTTCAGTTACCTACGGTATGGTGATTACCCTTCACATGGTAACACGTCGCCTGCATCTGTGGCTGGCATCTTTTTTAAATTAAAGAATCCTGCAGGCATTGGCAGCCCATGATCCAAGTAAGGAGGGGCTCACCACATGGTGGTGGGTTAAGGCACCCCCATGTTCAGACCATGGGCTGCTAGTGCACAAAAGAATGAGGAAACAAACTCTTTTTGCACTAGGTAATTAACCCTTCTTTTAAATTAATACTAGAGCAGTTCAATTCAAAATGACATTTTATGAAGCATTCAGAAATGGAACCATTTCCAGGACATATATTAGAAATGTTTTTTTAAAAAACAAAAAAACAAAAAACAAAACTGTGGAAACTATATGGAAATTTAGTCTCTCTCAAATTAAACCTGAACAGCATTGACTGAATCTTCAGCTCTTTCTTCCTATTATATCCCTGAATGTGATTGTTGCTGTATAGGGAATGGTTTCCCTTTTGGAGGTCTGATTGGCACCACCGTTGCCTGCATTCCAGTGCCAGTTTAAAACATTCTTTAATTAAAAGCCTTTGGAGCTAATTTCCCCCTTCCTTCCCCCAAAAAATGTACATGTATGTGGTTTTAAACTTTTTACAGCTTTTAAACTGTTTTGACTTGTTAAATTGTTTAACATGCTTTTAGCCTTTGTAAATCATTGTTATTCTAAATTTTGAATTGCTTTAAACTACTGTAATTATATTTATTTGTACACCACCCCAAGAACCCATGATATTGGGCAGGTATTACACAAATTGTCAGTGCCTTCCTGTCTTTTGAGAAAGTACTTCAGAGGGTGGGTAGGTCACCAAGTATCGGACTCCCCTGGCTTTCAGCTAGGAGTGGTTTTGTCCTCTCTTCCTTGTTGGTGGGGTGAGGACACCAAAACACTGCTTGACAATGCACCCTTGTACCAGATATGATTGTGCTGAAGGGGTCAAAACCCAGACTTTGGACTTTTCCTCATTGACTCCAGTACAGCATGGGTTTTTGCAACTGTTTTGGGCAGCTGAGCAGGAATTTTAGGTTGTGGCCTGAATGTCTGTGGCTTCTTATTTTGTCTTTTTCATACCATATCCTAAATTTGTTTGCTCTGTCTATTTGAAATCTTCCTTGCCAAAACTGGCATTAAGTGGCCTCTCAGGTTGTGTATCTCTGGTGAACTTCCAGAAGTACTCAGTTATGAAGGAACCCAATTCACATATTTCTCATTGCCAAAAGTCTTGGGAAGAAAGGCAGGCAGTTCCTAACCAGTATCCTGGAGTACTCTCTTGAGATCCTCTGCTCCCTTTTTACAGGAAACAAGTAATGACAAACCATGATGCTTTGACATTCTTGGTTATGAGCCAGGGGAGGCAATCACTCAATGGTAGGTCTGGCTTGACCAGCACTCTCAAAAAGAAAGTGCCTACGTGTCACATGTTGCTGCCTCATTGCAGATGTTTGATTTCAGTAAAGCTGTGGCTTGTTGTTATACCATCTCTTTTATATGGTCTGCTTTTCTTCAAGTGGGAAGACAATAAGGGACAATAGCATCAACAATGTACACAACACAGTGATACAGGAACACAGAAGTAGGCAGCAAAAACATGGCTTACTGAACTAAAAGACCAATGGTTTTAAATGTCTCTGTACTGGAGCACAAAGCATTAAAAATAACCAAAATGAAATTCAACACTTAACACAGGAAGACAAATATGTTTTAAACAGGTACTACTGAAACCATGTCGGATAAGACTTGTGGCTAGGATGTAGCAACTGAAGTATATAAATTGTTCAAAAGGAATAAATTAAAGAGGAATGGAGAAGGACCTGCATTATGCATAAAGGTTGTGTATATCTGTAAGAAGATCTATCTCTTGATGTATGGAAGGTAGGTTGATATTTGGGTAACAGTTAAAACAGAATGAAAAACAAACAAACAAACAGCAACATCACTATGGGAGTTTGTTATAAACCTGTGAAACCTGGAGACTTGATGATGGTTCCCTAGATCAGAGTACCAAACACTCAAGAAGAAGAAATATGGGTGTAATGGAAGAACCACTCCTCACTTACCTTTCACTTTCTAGAAAATGGGAGAAGTGAGTATCTCAGGATTTGACTTTCTTGGATCTGATCCTCATCAACTAGAAAGAACTGGTCAATAATGTAGGAAGCAGTGGGAACCTTGGGCAGAACTTAAGTGAGCACATCCTCTTGGGGATTGTTATGCAGAGGAAAGAGAAAACATATGGATGCTTTTGGGTGAACCGAGATTTAAAAGCAGTCTGTATAAAAAAATGGAAGAAAGTTCAAGTCAAAAAGGAAGAGTACAAATTAGTAGCCAATATTTTTATACAGAAAAGGTCAAGGGGTTTAGAGCTCAGAATTCTCCCAGGTTGACAAGAAAAGAAAAATAATACATAATAAATAAGAATAAAGGATTTTCAGTTCTCTTTGAAGCAAGAGAAACTGCAAGGCAGTGGTAGATCTTCTGTGTGGAAAAGATCCAAGATGCTTCTATTCAATGTATATTGTATTTAAATTGCTAGGTGAAGCTGGAAGGAAGTGAACATCAAAAGATGGTGTTGTGCTTATCTACGTAAAAATTTAGTTTGGCAAATATTTAGCTCATCCCATAGAGAATGCCAGAACAGCTTCTGGTAACACGGAATAATCCTATAGAGCTGGCAGAGGGAGAATCCATATCAAAAGAAACATCACTTTGTAGTCCTGCCTGACTTTCTGAAAAATTTCATTCTTTTGCCTCCTATATGGATATAGGCATGTGGCCTGAGATCAGTGTGTGGGTTCTCACCCCTTTACAGTTGAGAAAGAGGACAAAGATGATTTCTATCTCAGCTGGAGCTTGGGAAGTTATATTTCAAATCGGAACAAAATAATTATTTCAATAAAAGTGACCCTAGTGTAGCCCATCACCTATGTTTTGTCTCTTTATGTCAAGTGGGTATCAATTTCCAGACAATCTTCATGAGGTGGCTCACACAGAGCACATTGTAGCAGTCTAATGTGGGTGTGGCCAAAGTGTGGGGGCCAATAACCAGATATAGCATAACATTTCAGGTGTCCTGGATGCTTCATGTACATTATTTCAGTAATTCTTATTGAATCCAAGTAGCTCAGTGTTGTTATCTCTACATTGCAAATTGAAAAAACAAACGAACAGAGACTAAGGAAATACTGCCTTCTCGGAACCACCCTCTGAATGTAACATTAAACCTGGATTTGAGCCAGGAACTTTCAGATTCAAGATGCTACTAAGGAACCAAAGACTTGTTCTTGTTTTCTGACAATTAATCCTGTAACTTCTGTTGATACCTACCAATAAATAGCAGAACAGTGCACAGAGATCAATACCACCATTTTGAGGAGGACTTGTTCATCCAAAGTAAATGCTGGTGGACTATGCTACTGTGCTGGCATTGTCTCACAAGCTGCTCCATTTATTCTCTGGCAGGGGGATTGAACTTTTTCACTACTTCCCATCCCACTGATAAGCTATCCACTTGAGGATATATCTAGCATATTGCCAACCTATCTCATTTTATAATTCTTTAACATCCTCCCCAGATTATTTTAAAAGTCATACACACATTCCCCTAGACTTTTCAAAAGATGCCTGTTTATCAGCATTGAAATAATTTTTAAATAGCCTATTTTATAGGTATGAAATTTCAGCCCTTTGAGAGGATGAAATTTATGCAGCCGACATGTTGGCAGTGAAATTTCTGCCACCTGTTTTCCCTACAAGCGGATCAAAACATCCACTTTGCCTTGCAATTATCCACTTCCATTTACTTCCCTGTATGTCATAATTCTTCAGTTTGTGTTACCAGTAATGCTGAGGAATCAGAGAGTTCCAACAACTCAAAAGCCCTGGGAAAAAAAATTGAACAAAAATAGACTGCCAGTCAATTAGACCAAAACAGAGTAGTAAAATTAGCATATTTTACTACACAGTGAAGTGTAAGTTCCTCAGTTTTAGCTGATTCTTATGGTATAATCTGATTTCACCAAAGTATTCAATACAAACAGAAGCTGCCCCCTTGTTTAAATCTACCAGTTGTGCTTTTTGTTTTGTTTTTTAAGCTCTGGGGTGGCTTAGTTTTAAAAATTATCCAGGTAATTGGAGGGGCAACTTTTTAATCAAACAATTCTTAAAGTTTAAATTATGATTTAAAACAAGCAATCTAATCAAATAAGCAACATAGCCCAAATGTCAATGTATTTCAGACTTGAGAGGCATGGCCAGACCAAGACATTTGGCTTCCTAAGGAAAAGAGGAAAATGAAATCCAGTCTGTTGGACAATAAATGAAAGCATAAAATTAAACATGGATTAAGAGATTAAGAGTATTCAAAAATATTTGAAAAATAGTAAAAAAAAAAGTGTGTTTCTCAACTAACTGTTTTCAACCTTGCTAAAAAGAATCTTGGAATTATATTTACTTTTCTACTTTTTTATTCATTTATGCGCCACCTTTCTCCCAATAATGGGGTGCAAGGCAACTAACAATGTATTGAAAAACAATAATGATTAATACTATACAAAGACATTAATAAAAGTATGACTGTAAGAGTTAGTAAAAAAAGCAATTAAACAATTTAAAATGTCAAAACATTATACATTAAAAACAATAACATTCATTAAAAGATATGTCATTATATACCTTTAAGTCATTTCTGACCTATGGTGACACTAAGGGGGGGTTTCCTGGTAAGATTTGTTCAGAGAGGGGTTGTCTTTGTTTTCCTTTGAGGCTTTGCTTAAGATCACCCAGTGGGTTTCCATGGCCGAGTGACCAACCCTGTTCTCCAGAGTAACTGTCCAGTGCTCAAACAACTACACCATGCTGGCTTGCCCAAAAGACTATACACAAACATTAAAAACATCACCACACGGCATTAAAATCCCATCTCAGATAGTTTTAAAAGCCTGATCAAAAAACAAAACAAAACAGAGCAAAACTTTGCCGTTCAGGAGATATTCTGTTCAAACATCACTTGTTTAAAAATCTCAAGTCTGCAAGAAGAAACCTGTTAAAATTACTTCTCTGAAGTAATTTAACAAAGAATGTGGATAATACTCACAAGATCCTTTGATGGGTTGCACCATTTGTGCATGAACACATTTTCACCAGGCACCTCATGAAAGACCATGGAAGCCTGCTTAGACTGGTTGCTTACACCCTTTTAGGCTGGACATTAGGCAGAGAGAGGTTTTCTCAGTTGTGGGAGCAAGTGCATTATTTTTTTTCCACAGAGAAACTTAGCTAGAGCCAAAGATGAGGGCCACAATTCTATATTGTGGTCTGTATTGCATAACTTTGCACATACTTAGTTCCATAGCAGAGGCACTGAGAAACCCTCCTAGGAAATTGCAAAGATGAATATCAGGGTACTGGCAAGAGTATCTCTCTGCTCTCTAGCTGGTGCACTGATGCACATCAGTCCCATTGTGCATGGGTCTTGTTGTGCATTGGTTTCATTGTGTGTGTATCATTTTGCTGGGTCTTCTACATAGCAATGTCACAGCAGCCCCTTGCTGAATATAGATGCTGCAGAACTGTTCAGTTTTATTTCTGTCAGACGTAAGTCCATTTACAGAGGCCATTCCTGCCCTACACTGTTGTGGTGCTATTATTCCACTTTCAACATCCTATGGAATCCTGAGGTTTGCAGTTTAGGGAGGGGCATTTAGAATTCTCAGCCAGAGAGCTCTTTGGTCTCAGTAAACTACAAATCCCAGAATTCCACAGGATGTTGGAAGTGGAATAATAGCATTATAGCAGTGTAGGATGGAACTGTCCAAAGGCTTAAGTCCCTTAATGAATTCCATCTTATGTCTTTGCAGCATTAGGCAAAAGATGATGATGATGATGATGATGATGATGATGATGATGATGATGATGATTGTGATGGAGGTGATGGTGATGATGATGATGATGAAGATTAGACCAATCTTTCTAAAGTGACATCAAAATTCATGATGGTCTTTCATGATTCATTTGTTTTCAACACTTGTCTGTGCTCCTGTTGATCTTACTGTGCTCAATATTATTTTTATGATTTTTGTGAGTTGTTCTGGGAGTGTTGTAAACCATAAGATGATGTATAAATATTTTAGACAAACAAAAGCATTTTTGCTTCTCGCTGTTCTTTGTGGAAGTCCTCAGGGGCATTTTGGCAAGTCAGGCAGGGGAGGAAGAGCCCTCTCCCAAAATCCCAGTAGGAATGGTAAAGAAACTTTTTAGGTTTCTTGTTCCCAGCCTAAAGATTTAAGCTAATGATGGCTATATACCTTTCTGTCATAGTGTCAGAGAGAAAGATGGAGAAGGTAGAACCCCATTAAACTGCTAGATGAGCTCTTGACGTTGCATGCTTAACGCAAGAAATTTATACTTTATTCTTTTCCTTTGGCTCTTTTATTGCCTACATGCTTTCTTTTTCTTTATAACCTGTTCTGTACTCTCTCTTACATGGTCAAATGTCACACTGGGACACAGAGGGAAAAAGTCATTTTTCAACTCCATATACAATTGTAGAAATCATAAAAACTGGGACTTTAAAGGGCTATTTTTTTTGGAACTGTTAGATTTCACTGCTTATGCTTTATGTTTTTTGTTTTTTTTTAAATACAGCTACAGGAAAATTTAAAAGGGGAAAAATACTTCTTGTGTGAGTATAAAGCAACCCAAGTGAATTCAAGTGTTTTCAAGTGATGCTTTGGCAAGAAGAAGTAGTGGAATTCTAATTTTTGAAAGTAAAGTAGGCTTTGGGCAGGCTAGGCTAGGCTGGATAAGTTGCTATGGATGATCTCAAACCACGAAGCAATCACATGCAAATTTTGCACAGAACAAATCCTGAACTGGAAGATTCTTGTCAGGGTTCCTCTTGTCAGAGTTTCTCAATACTCAAAAAAACTGTTTTTGACCATTTTTGGAATATTTTCAAATAATCTTTCCATCTCTATCCTTCATCGTTGGATTTATGTTGAAATAATATCTGGAGGTGGAGGTTTAAACCTCACCTGGCTATGTGTAGTTGGCCTGATCCACATCTGGTCCCTGAATGATTAGTTGCAAATAAAAATCAAGCTAACTTTTAGCTGCACTCTACTGTATAGTGTAAACCGTATTTTGGGTCCAAGCCACAGTGTATGTCTTGTGATCTGTGTTCCATGACATTTGGATGGTGTGGCTCATTCACAATTATGCATGCCTATAGATTATACTAATTAAAGGCCATTTCCACACTGCACTGTTATAGTGCTATTATTCCACTTTCAATATTCTCTGGAATCCTGGGATTCACAGTTTAGCAAGGGACATTTAAAATTCTCAGGCAGAGAGCTCTTTGGCTTCAGTAAACTACAAACCCCAGAATTCCACAGGATGTTGAAAGTGGAATAATAGCACTACAATAGTGTAGTATGGAAATGGCCTTACTGTTTTAGTTGGTTACCCTCTGGATGTAACATAAGCTTTGTATGAATATCATGCGTTACAAGCCACAGTATGTTCTATGTTTAACATTGGTTACAATATGAATGTTAGTTGTGAATGAGTATTCAGCCAGTCTGTCCAAGTCATGGCTCTGTTTATGTAAAAGTGATAGCAACCAACAAGTGATTTACTATGTATAAGCTTTAGAGTACCTAGGTTAAAACTGCAAGTAACAAAGTATTGCATATCAAAGGAAAGAGCCTGGGAATCTCAGTCTAGTGAAAAAGGATCAAAGAGAATAGGTTGGGAAAAGGCAACCTCAAGGCTTCAGGCTAGTGTTAGGTAAGATATCCAGAGATAACACTGGAGATGTGGAAATGCTTTAGATCAAAGTATGGAAAGAAAGTTCCTTGGGAAATGCTGGAAGTCTGGGAGAGGGGAGACCTGGAGTGGCCATTAATGGGCTTCATGCCCATGTAAAAGTGTGTACCACTATATAACCAGGTATGTTGTAAATCGTTAACTCCAGTAACAGTTGTAAATTATACCTCATGTACCTCATTAAACGCTATAGGAAAACCCTGTGTGTTTACTTGAGAGTAAAAGGGTAGCTAGACATGACAGTGTATTAAGTTTTCTGAATTCTCTAATGTGTTGTATAATTCATACTGGATTCTTCCTATTTCTTATTACTTTAAAGGAAGGCAATGTGGCATATAACAGTGCTTCTCAGGCTATTTGATGTGGAGAACCAGCAACTTTTTTTCCCCCCTAAAGCACCAGGGAACAGCACCATATTTGTCACTATTGGTTACAATTGCCTTTTTTTTTTCTTTCCTAGAAACTCTCTAGGGATGAACAGCCAAGAGTTCAAGGACCAGCATGACTCCAGGAAACAGCACTTTGAGTACCGCTGGTGTGGAAGAGTGAGCAAAATGTCTTGTATAATATCTGGGATTTACAAAAAAGAAAAATGAAGTATTTGGAATACAATATGTTCAGAAATAAGAGCTGAATTCGAACATTTGGAAAAGTACCTGGATAGGAAGAATATGGGGATAATTCTTTGTCCTAGCAAGTCAGCTAGATGCTTAATGCCATTTATAAACATTGGAAATGCAGTAAGATGATGATGATAGTAATAATGATGATGATTTTGTACACAAATAGTTGCTACAGGAGACCATTAAAAGTTTTCCTTCTAACCCCCATTACTAAAAAAAATAGTTACGGAAAGCAAGTTTCAGGGTTCAGCACTAAATGGCAGATGCTCTTTAGTTCTACCAAAAGTTGAAATGTTCACCCATTTGTATTAATCGTGACAGTATGTTCCATTGGTGGCTGGCTTGCGAAATAACTGCTTCCAGCTGTTGACAATGATTAAATAAATATTGTCAAAATATCAAGTACCCTAAAAGGACTTTTAGAGGAGGAGAATGAGGAGGTATTGTTATGACTTTCATAAAGAGAGAATCATTGTGACGCTTGTACATCTTTAGCAAAGGGGCACTTGGAAATAATAATAATAAAAAACCTATGGACATCTTTTAAAGTTTGTTGATGTTGTGTGCCTTCCAGTAATTTGTGACTTATAGTGACTCTCAGGCAGAGCTTTCTAAACTGTGTGTTGTGACATGTTAGTGTGTTGGCTGCAGTGCGTAGGTGTGTCACACAAATGTAACAAGTTGAGGGGCTGCCTCTCCCACTGCAGGGGCAGGCCAGGCCCATGTGAAGGGACTGCCTCTGCTGCTGCCACCACCCCTGAGTGAAGGACCTCAGTGAGGGTGGTGGCAGGCCAGGCTCGGGTGGAGGGGCTGCCCCTCTCCCCACCACCACGGCTGCCTCAGGCCAAGGAAGGCCCCAGTGAGGGTAGCAGTGGTCCAGGCCTGGGTGGAGGAGCTGCCTTTCCCACCACTGCCACTCCAGGCTGAGGAAGACCTAGTGAGGGGGGGGTGGAGGGCCAGGTTCAGGTGGAGGGGCTGCCTCCACTTACTGAATTACTGTGTTGCAAAATGATGCATGTCTAAAAAGTGTTCCACCAACATGAAAAGTTTGGAAAGCTCTGCTCTAAGGTAACCCTATCACAAGGCTTTCTGAAGCTAAGAGTACATGACATGCCCAATGTCACCCAGTAGGTTTCCATGGGTGAGTGGGAATCAAACTCTGGTCTCTAGGGTCACAATCCAATGCTCAAACCACTACACCACACTGGGTCTCCATTTTTTAAAGAACCAAGGATTAAAAACCAGTGTTCCAGGTTCTCAAAGAAGGTCTGAACCTATGCCTTCCCCATAATGATTTGGCTGCTTGAGTCAATGTGTAATGAATACACACCTCCTGCAAGGAGTATCACTTGTGTGAGACCATGGAGAGAATCATAAGAGACATGGATTTTGTCTGAAAGATTAATCAACTCATGTTTTTGTTGACTAATCAGTGAGGATCAATTGCAATTGATGGACATGAGAATTGAGAGCATTCTCATTTCTTTTCTTTTTTTTTTCCTTTTCAGGCTGTTTTGGCTCTGTAAAAGAGTACGAAACATGAAACTATTAAAAATGGCCTTTCCTTCTCACAATGAGGGGTGGCTTTTATTTGTTAAGTTTTAAATTCTCACACTCCCTTCAATATCTTGAAAGGGCACCTACACTGCGGGTTTGGTGATATGCACATACATTCCAACTTAATTGATAAATCAATTTAAAGCAAATGATTTATCCAGAGTGGAAACCTAGATGTGTGTACTCAGATCTAAGCCTCATTGAGATCAGTGGGACTTTCCTCAAATAAGTGCATAAAGGATTAGAACCTGAAGCATTTATAATGCTGGCAGCCCAATAGGAACACAACTTCAAATATAATTAATTATGTCATTACCTGGATTGAGTGGGGAAGTTGTAAAAGATGCCACTGCCTTTGATAGATGTAATCACACCAGCAGAAGTAACATTAATGTAATGACTCTTAAATTACTCTGTGTATATGTGTGTGTGTGAAAAGAGGGAGTGCAGAAGGAAGGAGGGAGGGAGAAAAAGGCAGTATAATTGGTTTACATTTTGTAGCTGGGTGGGAGAAGGATCTTTGTGGGGCCCTAAGTGGATGCTGCCTTTTTTTGCAAGGGGGGAGCGATTAAATCTTTTTTTACATATAGAACCTGCCCTGCCATTTCACCAGTCTCCCAAGCCCTGTGTGTGAGTATGAGTGTGTATGTGTCTGTGTGAGAGAGATATGGTATGTGAAGAGGGAGGAGGCTGGCATGATTTTCAGGTAATTTTGACTCCAAACCATGCACAAACCTCACCAAATGCTAAATGTGTGAAAACACGCACCCCACTCCTCCCAACCAACAAGCACACCAGAACGCCATACTATTACCAAATACCTCCCTTTTCTCTGAAGTCCCTCTACAAAGGAAATGACAAACATAGCAATTTGAGGTGGACAAGAATTGTTTTGATTTGTTTTGTCAGGAATTTGATAAAATTTCTTCCTTTTGAAGATGGAAAGAATCCGAGATTGAAACGAAGGCCATTTCCGTCCTACACTCTTATAGTGTTGTTATTCTACTTTCAACATCCTGTGGAATTCTGGGGTTTGTAGTTTCCTGAGACCAAAGACCTCTCTGGCTGAGAATTCCAAATGCCTTTCTCTAAACTGCAAACCCCAGGATTCCATGGGATGTTGAAAGCAGAATAATAGCACTGTAACAGTGTAGTGCAGAAATGGCCTAAATGTAGGGACAATTGAAATGGATGTATTTGCATATCCAGATTTGAAGTGTTTAACTATTATACATCTAGGTTTGAATACTTTTGTATTCAGCCATATTGGAGCTTTATCTGAGTTGCCATTTCTTCCCTGCACCCACCCGTCCCCAAAAAATCACACTTCTCATTTTTAACAGCTACATAGCAGACAGATACAGCATAGCTCCCTCCCCGCCTTTCCCTGGATTTGTTTTATCTATGGAGGAGATAGAGGAGGAAGTTGCTTCATTTTGGTTTTGAGGAATTTTCCAATATTCAGAAATGTCTTCATATTTAGGATGAAAAGAAACTAGGGTTTAAACAATTCAGATGCAACAGAAACAAAACTGACAGATCTCCCCATCCTTCATGACAACCAGTCCTTTGAGATACTTTCCCTCCATCCTCCACTGAAGTGGGGAGATTCAAGCTCCTTTTAAGGAACTGTGAGTGACCATGCGTAATTTTTGATGTGAATTGGAGAATTCCACACTCGACACCTATTTGAGCATATAATTACTCAGTTAGCTAGGAAAATATATGTATGCTGTGTCAAAGCACTACTATAGATGTTTTGTTGAGTACACATCAACAAATATTTAAGTGTAACCAAGAATTTAGGAGGGTATGTCCTGGTCAATCCAACAGCAAAGTGTTAAATGGAAACTTAAAGACCACAAGTTTTATTTGAAGTAAGCTTTTGGATCTGATAACCTGGGCTGCACTCTAAAAAAGAAACCTGTGGCTAATAAAATTTTCAAGTCTTTAAGGTCCAACTAGAATTGTGGGTGAAGCAAGGTTAGGATTGCTATTATTTTTCCCTGAGAAATGCAGACAAAACTCTTATGTCTTATTCCACAAAAGATGACATTCTTTTGAGCATACGCGATAGCTTAGGCACAGCAGAATAAGTGGTGTATCACACTACACTATTATTCCACTTTATCTGCTATGACAGCATCCTTTGGAATTCTGGGATGGCATTTAGAATTCTCAACCAGAGACCTCTTAGGCTTCAGTAAAATACAAACCCCAGAATTCCATAGGCTGTTTCCATTATAGTTATAATAGAATAATAGCACTATAACAGTGCAGTGTGACAGGGCCATAAGCGTTCAGTGGGCGGGCAGACAGGCAGGCAGGCAGAAGTGGCACCCTTATCCATGCTGAGCCCTTCAGCTGTTGCCCTCTGCTGAAGGCTGGGCATGTCCTCAGCCTTCTAAACCAGTCTTCTGTCAACCTATACAGATGGAATGGAAAGACAGTACATTTTGTTCTTTGCTTCAGACAGCAAAATGCCTTGTGCTGGCTCGGAGATTGCTGATTATCTAAACCGGGGGTGGGCATATTCTGGAGCAGGGGAATCCTCAAACTCCTGCAAATACATGAGGGCTACACCAGCAGCAAAACCCTGGGAGAGGAGGTCATATCAAATTGCTCTCATGCTAATGAAATTTGCATGATGTTGATAGTGGTGGCTGGAAAAAAAAAACTCACTACACTTTCCTTTAAAATCAAGGCAATGTGTGTGTGCACATGTGCGTACATACCTCTTTTAAACTGAGTGATCTTTTCAAGAAAGCAATTTCACTTTAAAATTAGATATGTGCTCCAGGACATTTTAGCAAAAATGTGGATGTTTTCCAGCTGCTGATGCACCACCCATTTTTGGTAGTACAGTAGCAATTTGGGTGGTAATATAGCAGGGGGGTGGTTGTGGCTTGGAGAGCCTCAAAAAAGAGCATAGGGTTGAAAGCAGTTCACGTCATGCCCATCCTTGATCTAAACTCAGACATCAAAGCTATCACAAAGCATGAACATGTTGAAATGATTTGACATTCATTTTGGCTCAAGGCTTGGATGCAAGGCTGGCAGCCAAAATGGGTGATCCCTTCTATGGCTCTAAAATAAAGCAGTGTGGCCAAGAATCGGAACAATGAAAATAATGTTGAAATTGAAAATAATGAGAAGCAAATTCTTAGAAACAATTAGCATGTTGTGTGCAATTCCGCACCTTTGATGTGAACTACAAAGCATGTATTAAATGATGTTTTAGCAGCCTGAGGACTCAAGGATTACCCTTTCCTTTCATCTTGCAGCTAGAATGAGGCTTGGCTATCTCATAAGGAAGCCTGTAAAGATAAAATTCCAAGGAAATTAGGGAAGAAGAAGAAGAAGAAGAAGAAGAAGAAAAGCAGATCGAGGAGGAAAGCAAGACTGCTTCTGGGAAGGTATCCTGCTATCAATATGTGAGTGATTTCCTTTTTAATTTGTATTAATTTGTAATCTGAAAGTGGAATCAATCCATCATTGTAAGCTTACACAAAGGACTTACTCCAGCTTTGTGCCAAAATAATTTCCCTGGTAAAAATGTACACTCACCTCCATGTGAGAAGGCTAAAGTTACACAGGAAAGAGAAGCATATATTCAGAGGATAGCCATGGAAAATACAAATAGCAAAATACAACAAATCCAAAATCCACAAAACAATGATACCTTTACTGGGCCAACTAAAGTGCATAAAATAGATCACACAAGCTTTTGAAGCTTCACAGGCTTCCCCATCAGGGAAAAAGGTTAAAAATCATACAGAAAGAGAACAGCAAGTATGTCAGAGTAACAGTCAGTTAAGACGGTCTTTAGGGATTTCAATGCAGGTAGAGGCCACTCCCTTTCTTGGCTATGTAGGGACTGAGACAAAGAGCAGTAAAACACAGGCAATAAAATTTCAAATCTATTGGTAGCAGTGAAGTAACAAAAGAAAGAGTTTTCCATAAAAGAAAACAGCTTGGTTATTCAAAAGCAGTATTGGATCTAATTCCTGACAAATCAGTATTAATGTTGCCAGCTTCCAATATAACTTGTCCTTGGACCAGGGGCAATAATCAGCAGTTTTTGATTAGCTCAGCAATGAATTCCAGAGAGAAAGAGGTTTATGCATGCAAAGAATACATCTGGTGCCCCTTTATACTGCACATTTATAACACTATAATTCCACTTTAATTGCCCGGGCTACATTCTATTGAATCCTGGGGTTTGCAGTTTACTGAGAGTACTTAGAATTCTCTGCCAGAGAGCTTTAGTGCCCCGCCAAATTGCAAATCCTGAGATTCTATAAGGTGGTCCTCTAGCAGTTAAAATGAAATCATAATGCTAAAATTGTACAGTATGAAGGGGCTCCTGTTTTAATACTGGGACAGTCACTGTGGTCATCTGATAACAATGGAGCAGAATGAGCGGCCTTCCAGATGTTATAGGACTGTAAGTCCCATTATTCCAGGTAGACTTGCTAATGCTCAGATTTGTGGACATGCAACATTTGGAGGACCTGCCATTCCCCCTCTTGGGAGTTTGTCTTCATGAGAAGAGGAACCAGGCTTACCATTGGAAGAGTCAAAGCAGAGGCCTGATAGGAAGAAGAAATGGAGGAGAGACCCCCCCCTCCAGTCCCATAGAAAAGAGGTAGCTCAGCTGACTGACCTAGACCATTCCTTGCAGATGAAATGAGAGAATGCAATCAAGGTTTTGGGAGGAGTACAATTGTGCAATGCTATCCCTTAATACTGCCTGGGATCTGGGTATTGGCTGATCATGCTGCCTATATAAGAAAGTTATAACCGCCAGATACCTTGCTCAGTACAACTTTGGTCTTCCTTTTGACAACTTAGCTTGCAAAAGTGTGTTTATCAGATTTACAAACCCTGGACTATTTAAGGACTCAGCTACGATGACTCCCTTGTATCCTGACTCTGATTTATGGTTTTCTTGATACTGGACTGTTTGACACCAGATATTTTTTGCTTACGAGCCAGTGTGGTGTAGTGGTTTGGACACTGGACTATAATCCTGGAGGCAAGGGTTTGATTCCCCATTCACCCATGGAAATCCACTTACTTTGGGCAAGCCATACACTCTCAGTTCTCAGAAAACCTCATGATAGGTCTCCATTTCTGTAAGTCAGAAATGATTTGAAGGTACACAACAAGAGCCTCTTGCTTTCACAGCTTACTGACTCTGGAACTCTGAAAGTTATTTGATCACATGTTTGTTCCCTATCTTTGATTTAAAATTTCATGCACACCTTGAATTTGCTATAAATCAGTCTCAAGTGTCCAGTCATGAGGAGATCACCTCAAGTGCCCTCACTCCCCATCTCTTTTGCTGTGTCCTTTCTTCCCTCTGCCCCAAACCTATCTGCTAGCTGTGGGGTGATGGTGAAGTCTGAGAGATCTCATCCATCCCTAGAATGTGGAGTTCGTTTATAAATTTTATTTATTTATTTATTATTTTGTTTAATACATTTATATCCCACCTTTACCCCAATGATGGGACTCAAGGCAGCTAACAACATATTTAAAAAGAATAAAAATTTCAGCTATAAGAAGAATACAATTTTCTCAGGGAAGTTGGAAGCAAGAACTGTCCCATGTATCAGTAACCCCATGTATCCAGAATTACAGGGTGTTTGAGCAAGCAGTAGCGACATCAGGTCCAATCAACTGTCAAACATGTAACAGGATCTGAATGGTCTTAGAAACAGTGAAAATCACACTATGGGTTTGTGGGGAAATGAACTGATCTAGCTAATCCTTTTCAGACTGAGGTTGTGGGAGAGGAAGTCCACCTGTGGTGATGTTGATGATGATGACGACGACAATTGCTGCCATTCACTACTACAATTATGGATTCATAACCTACACTTCAGGATCTGTAACTGCTTTGTATTCAGTAAGACTTTGTAGTTTTACTGTAAGAAGACATAAGTGCCAACCCAGCCCACCTTAAAAGCTAGCAGACAGATCGGGCAAAAGAGGTCCATTTAGATTCCTATCAAGATTCAAAGAGGATGACATTACCACTCCCTGTCACCAACAAGCAAGGCTGTGACAATCACAAGCAAAACCACTGTTCCAAGTCCTTGTCCTAGCCTCATTCACTCAATGAAGGGGGTTGGAAAAGATGTCATCCTTGTACCCTGATTACCAACTGAACAGATCTCTATTGCTTGGTGCATCTACTGGTTGTTTAGGTAGATCGAGGGCATTTACAATTGTGGTAATATTGCCTTGATCATAAATACATAGTATCACTGAATATGGATTAGTTACAGATCCATAAGTCTAGGTTCTGAATCTGTAACTGCAATGCAAGATGCCAGCCAAAGTTTTGAGCAAAATAATGCATTTTTTTCATGAAGAATGTTGGGCATATATTCACAAACACACACACGTATACACATACATATATACATATATATATGTACACACATATATACACAAACACACACACATATACATACATATACACACACACACACACATATATATACACACACACGTATACATACATACATCTTGCATAAATGGAGTTTTCACACAAATTCCTCAGATCTGAAAGATGCAATGGCTTGTAGCCATTTTTTCACTAGGGTGTTTTGATTTGTCGACACACCCTTTCTAATTAAGGACAAGAAATTTTGTGAGTATTCTTTAATGTGTTAGTAATGCATTGCATTAGGTCCCCATAACCATGTGACTGGAATCCACAGTTTCACTGGCTCACAATGTGCTACAGGCCCATGGTTGCCACTGCCAGCTGGGGTCCTTGCTGCGTGCAGCTGGCCAAAAGAGGCACACAGCAAGGCACAACAGGGCTTTGCATGCTTCACTCAGCTGAGGATACTATGAATGCTAATTCCTCAGCAGAGAAGGGCATGTGAAGCCCAGCATGGCTCTTCTCTGTCATCCACATTTTCCCCTACCCCAATTAAGTCTAGGAATGTATCCCTTGTGGATATGGGGAATATACTGTACTGTATTTTTTTTTTTAAAAAAAAAACAAATTTCCCCAAACTTCTCCCCCACAGCAGCAAAATTAAGTGCCATGAGGATTTAATTGTTACCTCAAACTATAAACATTGTTGATATTAAGATGATTAAAACAACAGCTTTTCCCAATTATCTAAAATTATAGTGAATGAATTTTAATTTCAGCCTCTGGAGGGAATTCTACTTTCTTGAAGACTAGCATTATATATGTGCTGTCCCATCACGTCTGAATATTATTTTTTTAAATTTTCCTCCATAAACAATATCAGTCTCCCTATCCTTTATGCAAATAGATACTCTAAACTGTCTGCCCACAGAGTCTTCCTGTGCTTGGGGGAACTGAGAAGAAAGCAAATCACCCATACTTTCCTAATTTTAACCATATGTGCACAGGTTCTGCGCTTACAATAGAGTCATGTGTGTGTGTGTGTGTGTGTGTGTGTGTGTGTGTGTGTGTATGGTGAAGAATTCCCAATATTGGCTGGAATCCTCTATCACAATCTACTTTACTAACTTGTCATGGTGGACATGAAGTCCTGAGCTGTGCCTGACAGAGCAGTCACTACATGGATGTTGGTCCCCCGGTACAACAAGGCAAGGGGGACAAAACACTGCTACTGAAACCGACTCAACCAGCTCAGGAAGGAAAACTGTTGAGTAGTGGTGTGGGCAGAACATCAACAGAACTCCTGTTCTGTCATAACTGAAAAACACACACTCAAATCAAGCGGACAGTGGGACAGGGCACCTGGTGAGGAGATGAAATCCCAATAGACCATTGCGACTGTGTCTCCCTGCCCCCTAGGTCTCACCCACTGCTGTACAGAGAACCCAAGTAGACAAAGCTAGGAGAGTTTAACCCACCCACTTCCCACCTTCATCCAGCCAGAATACAAGCCAGGTTGGCATGCTCATCAAGGATCAAGTCCTGGATGAAGGATGTTTTTACATTCACTGACCTGGCATTGAGCATCCAAGAAGAGGAGCAGCTTAGCACAGCCTGCAGTCACTGCCTTTAGGGAGGAGGAA
Source organism: Cyclura pinguis (assembly GCA_030412105.1). Classification (NCBI taxonomy): domain Eukaryota; kingdom Metazoa; phylum Chordata; class Lepidosauria; order Squamata; family Iguanidae; genus Cyclura; species Cyclura pinguis. The sequence continues at coordinate 118,224,840 of CM059601.1, read as the reverse complement.
TGAAGAGAGAGGAAGAGAAGGAGCAGTCATTTATGACCTAACAAACACACCAGAAAAGTTTTCTGGTCACATGATGTTGTTGCTTAGAGGCATCTCCACAGTGGGTAAATAAGCAAATGAGGAAAGTTCTAAAGACAGCATGTATAGGGTAGAGGCATGCAGGAGCTCCTTACTGTCTGAAGCCACATTGCTGTAATAGGAAATGGATGGAGGGGGTTAAAGAAAATGCTTGGTTGGAAAACTTTTTCCAACAAGAAGCTTGTTAATTTTAAAGGTCTTTGGAGTTCTTCTCAAATGTTGCACAACAGTTCCCAGATAAGCTGCCCACTGTTGCTGCTGGAACAACAGCTATGTAAAGAAGACCCCAAAGAATTAGAATTTGTCCTTGCTCGTTTAGCAGAAAATTTTCATTCTTTGTTTTTTCCCCCTCAGAGGTACATTATCTGCCACATAGAAAAATACTGCATCTCATCATATTCTGACTGTGTTTATGTGGCAATATCAGAAAACTAGCAATGACTCCACAAACATGATTATAACTAGAAATATCAGAGGCAAAGTGTGCTGCTCCCACAGCAAACCCAAGTAATTGGGATGGAATTTTTTTTCGAAAGCAGACAAATCAGCAGAGCTAATGCAGAGACTTGGCACAGGTAATAATCTGGTTCAGGGATGCCCAAAACTTCATGATGAAAACACAATGTGGTTAAAAGCTTATAAAGCTGATTACAACAACAATTTTATTAATAGGCAGAAACAAAACATGCATCAAATTCCAAACTTATATACAATAATATAATAACAGAGTCCAAAGAAACTGTTTCAAAAATAGCATGGATTGATAATGGAAAAATAAAAATAAATCAGTTCGTAAATTAAATTTAATCAGTCAGCCTGAAATAGATACATACATACATAAATCCTTGGTCTTTCAAACAGAATTTTAGTTCAACGCTAACATCAGGAGGGAAAAATCATGTTCATGAATACAACCAATGTGCCAACTGGCAGAAGTCATCCACAGTCAATATAATAGTGAAGCCGCTGCTCAGAGGGTCAAAGGGCCATGAGATTTGATTAGGAGGGACAATGTCATCATTTCCTATTCTTCTCAGACAACTCTATTCTCTTTGGATTTGGCTGCAGTTATAACTGCTTGTTGTTGGAGGAATAATGTGTGTGTATGTGTGTGTGTATGTATATATACACACACATACATACATACATACATGCATATATACATATATATGACCCTTTTAGTTATGCAAAATATTTTGGGCTGGCTTTGTCTTGAATAATCAATCTTCCAGACCCATTAGCTTTACAAAAGTCACATTCCTAGAGTTGGTTGGTTGATATGGAACAACAAAGCTGCCTGCATTTCCTTCAGTAATATGAAATGTTGTCAGGAGTCTCGGCTCCTGACATGTTTGGTATAAAGAAAAAAAATAGGCTTAGATTAGCCAGTAGATGAAAGGGGAATTGAGTTCACTACCACAACAATGTTAATTACAGCTTACAACAATATGTTGAATATTAATTGCTGTAGGTAGCCTATATTTGGGCGTGGGTTCAAAAGTTTCAAGGTGTCAAAGGAAAATGCCTTTGGACATCTGGTGAAGAGAGGGGGAATCAGAAGAATAGTGTGTGAAATCCTAGAAAGACATGTGATAACAACCAGAAGGGAAAATATAAGAACATGGGAAGTGTTTAGATTCCCAAGATGAAAGTATGCAAACACCAGAAGGGCCTGGGAAAATCCTACGTCTAAATTTGTATGTTCTGGTATAAAACCTTGTAACCAACCAAGTAAAACAAAAACGATGTTGTTTGTTTTACTTCAATAAATGCTGCTGCTAGATTCTGAGTGATTTCTTGGGAAATAAGTTATCCAGCACATGAGAATTGTCTCAGACAGTGAATTTCAAAATTTTGCTATTGCCTATAATAGCTAAAATCTAAATCCAGTGGCTAATCCCAACTAGTATATGTCTATTAAGGCAGTGGAATTTATATAGATGTTAATTTACCATTCAACAATTGATTCAATAGATCTTGTAGTTTTGCTATTAATTGAGGGAATCTTGATGAAGATGAAATACAACTGATGGCCTTTTTGCATTACAAAAGCATGAATAGACAAGTTGTATTGGGGAACTACAAATATACTAGTATATCTCCATAGTTGCTCTCATTTATTTGTTTTTCTTCAGCATAATGATGATGCAGCACTGCCACTGAAAGAGCTTCCAATGTATAGTATTAGGAGTTTAGTGAAGTAATATCAGTGGTGGCTGCTGGTTTCCAAGCAAGCAAGTTGAAAGGCCTATTCCAGATTTTATGTCAAATTTTATTGGAGCTATCCAGAGTTCTGAACCAAATGTTTTTCAGCATGAAGAGTCAGATTGAAAATATATAACGATCAGCAGGATTGTGCTGCTAATTTACTTTATGTGCTTCTTCATAATAAAAAATAGTATATAACTTTACAATTCCAAATTACAGCTAATGGACAGATTTTAGTAGTTTTATTTGCAATTACTATCTACCAATTCTTGAAACAAAGTCAATCACTTAAGGCCTTTGGCTTTGACGTAAAGGGAGTATTTTCTTTGTGACTTATATCCATTTTTTTATTTTTTCATCATTGTCCCATTTTCCCATATTTAAGAATTATAAAAGAGTTGGAACAGATAAAATATATGCCTAGTCCAGCATCCCATTTGCCACACTGGCCAAAACAAAGTCTTTGGGAAGGCCACAATCAGACTCCCATGTAAACCGATACCTAATTTGCTCACAATACCTAATTTCTAGGATGAACAATACTTATGTCTACCAGAATGCTTTCTCTCTTCTTTGAAGATTCTCTTCTCACACTTGGTGTATTTAGAAAAACAACTGTGAAGGAGATACTCATTGTTGTTTTTGTTTTGCATTTCCAGATCTGAATCCCCAAAATGAAAAGAGTCAATCATGCCAAGCCCTCTGTAGGATCATAACAAATAGCTGAAAAACTTTATCCCATGCTTCATATGGGAGGCTGCATAAATAGTAATGTTTTCTATGAAAGCTATCCACATTTAACACCAAGGAATGCTGGATTCTATTACCTATGCGCATTACTTGTTTTGTGCACATATCATTAAGTTATCAGTTCTTTAATCACAGTTTTGCAGATTTCCTTATTTTGCAATATTTACTTCTTTTAAAGTTTTTTAAAAGAGTTTTTCAAAGTACAACAAAAATGCATTTAGTCTGATAAAAGAAGGAAAAGCAAGAAAGAGTGAGTGAGGCTTCCAACTTTCTTTTTGGCAGTTATAATACATATAATAAAATCAAATCTCTCTCTAAAACTACATCATTCACTTCTTCTTTTAAAAAAAGCCTTGGTAATTATCAAAATGAAAAATTGACAAATCATTTTTTTTCCATAAAAAGTCTATAAGCGGTTTCCAGCTTTTCAGAAACGTCTCCAGTGATTATTCTCTAATCAAAGATAATTCATCAGTTTCTGCTAGCTCAGTCAATTTCAACTACCGTTCCTCCCTCACAGGTAATATTAAGTTCCATTAAGCTCTTCCATCTTTGTGGATTCTACAGTCTTGCTGCTGTGATCATATTTTTTCTAATTCCAATTAGTATGGTATCATTATTAATTTCCAAAAACACTAAACCTATAGAGGCATATAAAAGAAAAGAAAGGAACAACATAAAGGAAACATGAAACATATGAACAGGAAGTTTAAAAAGTACAGAAAAAGAAATTGAAAAAGAAAGAAAGAATCAACTTCTCTCCTTCCTTTAAACAGATTATAGCAATCTAATTGATTCAAGCCTCTCAAAGATAATATTCAACATCTTCCATCTTCTCCTTCACCAATCGTGTTTTCAAAAAAAAAAAATCTTCTGCTAAAGGTTAACATATCTAGCATAGTATCTCAATATTACTTTCTATTACTTTCCATTACATATTACAGTTACATGAGAAGTGACATTAATACTAAGTGCTACTAAATACTACACTCTAAAGGACTTTCCAACATTCTCAAGTCATCAGCAAATGCCCTCAACTTATTTCTTTTCTTAACCTTTATCTCCAAAATTCTTCTTTTCCAAAACTTTAAATGAAAAAGTCCAGTTCTGATTGTCATAGATTTTTTCTGCATGTTAAAAAAAAATCATTACAAAAACTTACTGTTCTAGGTATTCTAAGATGTATAATACTTTTCTGATGTTATATCTTAAAAGTCTTTTAAGTAAAAACCCACATTAGTCGCCATGAAGAAAATCCTGCAGCATATTGTTTGCAGGATTTTGATATCATGTTTTGTATTACCATAAAGCCTGTCAGCCCACCCAAACTTTTTCAGCATGTCAAATTAACGCTCTTTCCTCATCCCTTTATCTAATCTGTCATTTTAAATTTATTTTCCAAAACTTCCCCTTTACCATTATATTGCTTAACAGCCTAAACCAATTGTTTTTAGATCATTTAAGCTCATTAGGATGCTTTTTCCATGTTTCATGTTTCAGATTTAACACGTCCTTATTCCTCAAAGATTCAAATTCACTTTTCAGAGATCCAATCTCATCTAGCAATTTCTGTAGAATTTCTAGGGAAGGACATTGCTCCACCTTCAGTAGATCCAAAGTACAAATGCAGTACTTACAGTGTTAGATAGGAAGCCAGAATCTCAAGTTATTCTGTAGTTCTGTGATTCTTCTATTTGTCCACTAGATGAAATCATTACAGCATAAATGAAGTCTTTATGATTCCCAAGATGCCATCTGTTTACTTTTACTGTTATCTCCTTAGATGGTAGTCAATCCAGATTCTCACAAAACTCCAGCCTCTTTACTTAGGAGAATCCAAACTTCTCAAAATGCATTCATCAAAATCAAGATCAAGTGTAAGAAATATTTAATCTTTTGAAATCCATTTTAAAATGTTATTGAGCCAAATTCTTGTTGAACTTTGTTAAATTATTTTGTTTTTAAGTTGATTCTTTAAAAATAGTTTTTATGTTCGCAGTTCTTAATTACAAAACAAGGCAACTCACCAAAGCTTTTGGTCTCATGGCTGTTTGGAAGAACTCCCAGTGTCATTAAAGGCTCACTTAGTGGCTTGAGCCTGATATTAATCCCAAGGCCTCCTCATTGTTCAACCACCTTCTGACTTCTGAGAATTCTGTGGTCTCTTGATGAGAAGCAATATTTTGGAGCATGGAGTAATCTCTCATTCTCCCCTTGCCTGAAGAGAGTTTTTACTGTCTAGCTCCTAGCAGGCAGTTTTTGCTGCTTAAGCTTTCCCTTCTCTGGAGCGTCACACAGGGGGATGTCAACCCACCATTTTACCCCACCTGGAAGTAGAAACAATAGTTTCTTCTCTGTGATGAGTCAAAATAAAACATTGCCCAGAGCTCCTCAACAAAATGCTAAAAGGCTTTAGGAGGCTTCTCAGAAGTTTTGACATCCATTCCTCCAGGTACCATTCCTCCAACTTCCTATTGTTCTCATTCCTCTTTTCCTTCCGCTTTTGTACCTAAAACAATTAAGAAGTTGTGTCTATCATTTCCTTCTGTACCCTGTCCAACTCATATCTAATCACAGAAGCTCAATTTAAAAAAAAATAAGAAAAGTTACCAGTAAAAATGGCATTGTTCATTGATAGTTGGGCTGCATGATTCTGTCAAACCTAATCTTGCTCAGTCACCCCTTTTTTCCAGTGCTAAATCTATTCTATCCTTATTCGTCATCATTTTGATTTCTGTTCTCTTTTTTGCTTGAAAATTTGTATAAGTTCATTGAACTATATTTTTAGTGCACAGTTTTTAGATGTCCACATTGTATGTGTATATAATTCAAATGATTTTTTTCTACTTACACATGTATTATGGGGCTGGAATCCACTTAGTGATTTTGCAAGGAATGTTACAGATGGCGTTATCCTATACCCCCTTGCAGGGTGTTCTCAGCCTACTGCAAATGAATTTTTTTTCACAGATATTGAGTTGAGAAAGAGGATAAATGAGAGGTATAAAGAGTTACTTTGATTTACGAATGGCATATGACTTATGGACTCCTACAAAAAAGTGTCTACAATGATTTTCAAAAGAAAACCACTGCCATCTTCTGTGTGATCAGTAGCACCTCAGTCCAGCAGGATGATAGCATCATGGGCAGGGCTATTTCAAATATCGTTCTCCTTTAATGTTGTAACTGAAAATAGCTACTCGACTAATGGGAACATAAAAATGTTGGCTGGTATTTAGTACTGCAGTTATGTAGCCTAGAATTTTGGATCTGTGACTGCTCTGTATTCATCATTCCTACATAGTCACAGTCCACCATAAGAGCCTGCAGCCTTCAGTCCACCTTATGAACCAGTTGCCAGATCAGGCAAAAAAGATCCATTCAGCACGTCTCTGGGACTCCAGGAGGGGAATGTTTTGACCTCCCTCACAACAATAAGTGAAGCTGTGACAATCAGAAGCAGGAGCTCTTGCTCACAGCCTTCTCAAAGCCCGGCTTGCTGGTGGGACAAGGGGGAAAATGTCATCCTCCTTGCCCTGTTTACAAGTTGAATGGACCTCCTTCACCTGATCCAGTAGCTGGTTCTTAAGATGGACTGGTTGTGGGGACCTTAACTAAAAAGTTCTAGCATTCCAGCAGTTATTTCAAAACATTTTATTAGTGTAAATTTTCTTTCCCAAAGCATCCCCATTCACTTATGTATAATTGATTCCCCAGGTGGTTCTTCTACACAACCATTCTCTCTCTCTCTCTCTCTCTCTCTCTCTCTCTCTCTCTCGTTACTGCTTCTGTTTTCTTTGGGAACTAATTGTAGGAATGATCCCAAAGAGACAATGGAATGACACCATAGTACTAAATAGACACTCATATTTCAGTGTACAATGGTGTCACCAAGGAGGGAAGCATTTGAGAGAGTAGGTGCTACTCTCTGGACTGATTACACGAGTCTAGTAATGGGCCATGGCCAATAGTCTGAGATGACCCAGGAACCACAGGCTGTGTCAGGAACACCCTGATAGTTAAACAAAGCTGAAAAGGGCCAGGAAGCCCAGTTATATCCCTTTCTGTCCGGATGAACCAATGGAGAGCCAGGGTCCAAAACTACTAAACCACACATGCAGAGCTTCAGTATGCAGTTCAATTATTTATCATTGTATAGAGCAGCTGCACACAAATTCGAAGCTTTTTGGTTCAAGCCCCCACAACTTTTTAAAAATGTTCTTTAACATTGCTGTAAAAATTTATCCCCAAATATCAAGTATTTTCCATCACTTTTTCCTAAACGTGGGCTTGAAGAAGAAGAACTGGTGATTGAGTTTTCAAGGCACAACTCTTGCAAATGAAAATTTAATAATAAAATCCTGAAATGCATATGGAGTTAAATAGTTTTCCTCCTTGTCCTCCTTAAGTTTATCTTAACTTACTCTTAAACTCTGTGTGGTAAATTTTAGTATGTTCTATCATTACCTTTTTTCCTGCTAGAACAAGAGAAAGGGGTAAAGCAAACCTGTAAAAATAAATAAAATCACATTGTAAAAGTTCAGCCAGCTTTTCTTCTCTCTCCCAAACCAATCAGTTTCTCATTTTTAAACAAAATGCACAACAAGCTACTCAAGAAAAATCTGCCAAAGGATTAGAAGTCATTGCTCCTAATAAAGCTGTATAGCACACTAAGGCCCAAAGTGACCTCAGTTTTTTGAGTGCCGTGTTAATATTTAACAAGCTTTTTTGGAGTTATTTCATTAGGATCCACTTCAGTGAACTAAAATTCCACATTCCTTACAGACTCCTTCATTAATTATGAATTTATCCCAGGAAACATGAGAATACAGTCTTATTCTTTTCCTTCCCCAAATGAATTTGAACATGATTATCGGTCTCCTGAGTATAGCCCCCAGTTTTCTGGAATTATCAAAACAGCAGTCTGATCTCTTGATTTAGCACAGTTAAATCAAGTTGCAAGTAAGCATTTTCCTCTAGTGGAGAATAGTTTGCCCTCCATGCTTCAGGGAGACACAATACGTTTACTTGATTTGGGATTGCTGTAAAAATTTCAGTACGGGCAGGCTAGCAGTTGTAATTTTATATAAGCACATAAAGACAGTGGGTTACACAACATGTGCATAATACCATGCTGTTCTCATGCCCTGTGCAATTAATCTTCTTCTCCCTCTGTTTACTTTTGCATAAAAATTGACTCTATAAGTATCAGAAAGTCTCATTTTGAGAAAATTTTGAAAAAGTTCTGGTGTAAATGTAACAGTCCAAAAACCTAACTATGTCCTTTTCTTCTTTACTAGCTTGAGGACATTCTTCCTCTCTGTTTTGGAGCCAGCTAGAGCCATTGTCACCACTACGTAGGCATTTCTGCTAACAGCAGTTAGGATCAAGCTGGGGTTTACAGCTATAGTTGGAAGTGGGTTGTGAAATATAGTTTGTTCTCATTCATACAGTCAGTGGATGCAGGATACAGAGGTCCTGTTGGTTAGGAGAGAGGTCTGTGTTATTTCAGTGGGTTGAAGCCTTCCATCTTGTCCCTCCCCCACTACTGCTATTTTTCAAAAAGTATATCGTCTGACATCTTGATAAAGTATATATTTCATTGTAAACTGGCTTATGATCACAAGGAGCACTGACAGCACAGTGGTTAAATGCCGATACTGCAACCACAAGGTTGTGAGTTCGATTCTGCTAGGATCTAGGTTGACTCAGCCTTCCATCCTTCTGCAGGTCAGTAAAATGAATACCCAGTTGTTGGGGGCAATTAGCTAACACATCGTAAACCACTTAGAGAGCACTTAGCCGATAAGTGGTATAGAAATACGCATGCTATTGCTACTGCTAGAGTTGAACTGTGATGATATACATCACATGCACTTTCAGAAGAGGAGCAAAGACGTAACTATTTTTCCAGAACTGTTGTGCAAGCAGAGCCACCAGTATGTCTGTTGTACCATGGGTCCCAATGGGCATCAGAATATTATGGGAACCATTCTGCAGTGGACACCAGAATTCTATGGAACTTGTCATACAATGGTAACTCTCATTGTAAAAAGAGACACCACATAGGATACCCCCATATGCATCTTTGCAGTTCATTAGAAGTTGTGTACTTCCAGTGTTCTGTCAGATGCATGTCCTCTCAGGGGCAGCTTATGAGATTGTAAAATTACAAATTTTAGCCTCTGGTGCAGAATGTCAACTATCATTTTTAACTCAATGAAACATTGTTTCAGTGAAGGTTTTTATTTTGGCGGTGGGGGATATACATTTATTTATTTATTTACAGAAATGACAACAGGGTTGCATAAGTATGTGTCTTGTCTGTTCAGAAAAAAAGTAACAGTAATAAAACATCAATGTTACCTACTACTCTTAAAGGTTCTCTTCTGTTAGCATCTTATCAGTTAAAACTAGGAAATCTAATAAGAAATGCAAGATTACTCTAAGGCATGCTTATACTTGTTTTTAATAAGTCCTGGTATATTGGCAATGTAACAGTTTGCAGTGCCCTGTGACACTGTAGCTGTTTCTGCCTCAGTGTTTTCTACAGAATGAGACATTGCATTCCCAAAGGTGTTGTGTAGACAGACTTGTAAGGATTAAAGCTGCAAACAGAGTCCCTCTCAAAATTTTTGTCAGTGAGAAACAGACTTTATGTAGAATTTATGTAGAATTGCAGCTATTTTTGTTTCTTGATTTTGTGCTAACTCCATACATGAGAGCTAGAGATAATTCTTAAAAATGCTCCACAGCTTAATCTGTCCATTCAACACACATATAGACAGAATTTTTTCTGCATTAATACCTGATAGTAAAAGAAAACTACACTGAATAGTATACACCCATTTCTTTCTTTCTTTTCTTTTTTTAAATACTCTTCGGACAGAAGTTTAAACCTTTCGTTCTTACTGGTCTTTCACTGAAAAATAAGAATGCTTAAGTTCTTCCAACTATTCATCTAGAAAGTTTACACAACCTACACCCATTAAACTAGCTCCACTAAACCTAGACCAGCTAAACCAGATGGAGCTTGCCAACATCATGATCATGATCCCCTCTCATGGGAGCTTTGAAAAACGCTCTACCAGTCATGGCTGAACACGGTGCTAGCTACCTCTCTAGTAGTGTAAACCAAGACCTATGAGTAGTTCCTCTGTTAGAGCCCCAGGCTCTCACAACACATTGAGCATAGATTATTTGTTGGACCTCTTTGGTTTTCTTTTTCAGTCTAGAAATACAAACATGTACAATCTCAATACATGGCAAGTCTCACAAATATACAAAACCAAAGCAAGTAGCAATAGCAATAGCATGCGTATTTCTAAACTGCTAATCAGCAAAGTGCTCTCTAAGCAGTTTACAATGTAATTAGCTAATTGCCCCCACCAAGCTGGGTACTCATTTTACTGACCTGCAGAAGGATGGAAGGCTGAGTCAACCTGGAGTCCGGCAGGATCGAACTCACAACCTTGTGGCTGCAGTACCAGTATTTAACCACTGCATCACAACAACACCTTTTTCAGTATTCTGATTATTTTTCCTAAGTATTGTGAACTGGATTGCTCAGTTCTGTTCATTAATACAAATGAAGCTGATGTTTATGACATGGATCGTATATGAATCAGTAGTCTCTGAAGGGTCTACAAAAACAGGCCTTTAGAACCAACAGACACAGGGCTAGCACGGGACAGATCATCAGTGATATTTACACTCATACCTAATAATTTTTTTTTTCAATTGAACTCATGTTATTTTGGCACAGGAACCAGAAAATCCACAAAGTACCACTCCCACCTCCTCAGAACTAAAATGGAATAAAAATGGATTAAACAAATATCAATTTCCTGAAGATTTATAACATTGAAAATCTGGGGCCCAAAGTGCCCTATACTCTGCTCAGTGACAGGGCCAGTGCTGTACAACCAAAATACTATCTATTGTCCCCTTTCTTCTCCTCCCTCACCGTGAGTAGTGATCATGGCCTGTCAGATAAGCAACAAAATGGAGACTTAATCAAAACTAGTGGGTTGTGTACTATTGAATGACTCTCACATGATTCCATGGGTCTATTCTACTCCACTGTCTGAGATACTCATCTCAGAAAGCTTCAATGTGGGTAAAATGTGGCCTTTAAGTTGTTGTTGAACTGAACTTCTCAACAGCCATATAGTTGATGGTGTGGAAGATGTGTCCTCAACTTGCACTCCAGTATTTGGAGGATTAAGTTTTGCCCAGAGGCCCTTTCACACTACAGGGATTTCACTTTAACTGCCATAGAGACAGTTTATGGGACCCTGGGTTCATATTTTGTTGGAAATATCTGTAACTGTACAAAAAATAGGCAGATTCTAGAATGCACAATGGGTCCAATCTGTATCATGCTTGGGCAGAGCAGACTAAGGAAAGTCCACCAGAATGAATTCTTCGAACATTTCTCACACAATGACCTACAAGAACAAAAATCCAAGATGAACCTGGAGAAGTTTGTGGAATTATTATAGTACTGTTCAAGATGACAAACTGACCACTTGCTAAAAACATTAAAGTTTTGAATGCAAGTTTAGAACACAGGAAAACTCTGGAGGAAAAAGAAAGTTACTGATAAAATCTGAGTATGTGTCCATCTATAGCATTGCAACCCCATGTCTCATAAACAAGGCAAAGGAAACCTTCTGAGAAGTAATTATCAGCTGTCATATTATACCTGCAGTTACAGATTCATAAACTAGAGTTACAAATCTGTAATTCCTCCATATTTAGTAATATTGTATACTGACACTTGTGGCTCTGTTGACACAGTCGTAAATGCCCATCAAACCTACTTTAGCATCCAGGAGCCACACCAAGTGATGGAATTATCTTCAGCTGTTGATCAGGCACAGCAGGAGATTGTTTCCAGCCCCTTCCCACTAGCAAGAAAGGCTACAACAATCAGAAGCAGTATCCCTGGTGCAATTCCTCATTGCAGCCTCAATCACTGGTAGGAGGAGGATGCCCTGATTGATGCAGCTGTTGGCTATTAAGGTAGATTTGGGGTTGGACCAGGAGATTTTACTTTGATAGAATGCTAGGTGATGCAGTATATCAGTGATGTTTCTTTCAGCTACATTTGTTTTTACCAGAAACCAAGGTGTCTTTCCTTTAGATTTCTATATCAAAGAAGAAATGGAACCCACTTCTTCTCAACATGAAGCATGCTTACAAATTTTCAGATGACACAAAATGGGAGGAAGGGGAGTATCTGATGTCTTGGAGAAGAGGATTAGAATTCAAAATGACCTTGACAGATTGGGGAGTGGGGCCAAAATTAACATAAGGAACCTCAGTGGGGCAGGAAAAATCAAATGTACAAATATGAGATGAGTGACACCTTGCTTGAAAGCAGCACAAGTGAAAAGGAGCTAGGGGTCTTAGTAGACTACAAACTAAAAAATAACCAATTGTTACCATGCTGTAAACCCTCACTCTATGATATGATTCACAATTAACATTATTTAATTGGCACAGAAAATATAAATCAAACACTGTTATGGCTGAAAAGCCATGCTGGCAAAAAGGACTGGCTGCACATGGGCAAAATTAGGTCAGATGGGACCTCAGGGCATAGCCAGATCATACATTCAATGGATCAGTCAGGAAGCGCCAGTGCTGATGAGCTTATGGTAATCCCCTCAATGAGTCAACCTTCAAACACAATAGCACATAAAATTTTTTCAACAGAACAACCAATGGACATCAACCTGTTCCCTCTTCCTGCCAAATTTCTCCTTCATTTCCTCACCTGCCCAGATCATTAAGAAGCTATCATGATTCCCATCAATGATTTGTTACCTGATGTTAAGACCTTTAGCCCATTCGAGACCCCACTGTTTGCTCTGACAGAGAGCCATTAACATCTTCCCCTTCAGAGCAGAAAAAAGATATTTAAACTCTGGCTCTGAACCAGACAACTTACAGTACACTGAACATAGACTGTCACTCTGCTGCTCAGATTTCCATTCTTGTGCTACCTTCAGACCCTCAGACCCCATATCACTTTGTCTCTTCTCTACAGCATAGATAAATATCACCCACTTCATTCCAACTCCTTGCTCTCCAATTTTCCTTCCTTTCCTTCAGTTAGCCTTGTGAGACTGCTTGAATATTGCTTGTGTTTGTGATTTCCCCCCAATAAAACATTCTTTTAACTTCCAACTGATTTTCCTGCATTAGTACCAGTATACACAGGTAAAAAGATCCTGGAAGTTACCCCCCTCTTGCAGACCTCCTTTTTGAGCTAATAATTCCCCACCTTTCCATAAAGGCATTGGTATTGTGGGTGGACCCCTGAGTGACCCACCTTTAGGGTAAAAGAATAGTATAATGAGGTGGCCAAAAAAGCCAATGCAAGTCTAGGCTACATCAACAGGAGTATAGTGTCCAGAACAAGGAAAGTAGTAGTGGCAGTCTATTCTGCTTTGGACAGACTTCACCTGGAATATTGTGTCTATTTCTGGACAGGACTATTCAAGAAGGATATCAAAAAGCTGGAATGCATCAAACAAAGAGTGACCAAGATGATCAAAGTTCTAGAAACCAAGCCTTATAAGGAACAACTTAGAGAGTTCAATACATTTTGCTTGGAGAAGAGAAGACTGAGAAGTGACTGGATTGCAGTCTTTACATATCTGAAGAGGTGTCATGTAGAAGGTAAAGGAAGATTGTTTTCAACTGTTACAGAAACTAGAACACAGTCCAATGGATTTAAATTATCAGAAAATATATTAGGAAGAATTTCTTTATTGTAAGAACTGTCTGATAGTGGGGAAAAAAAACTGCCTCAGAGGGACTCTTCTTCTTTGGAAGTTGGAGAGGTATCTTTTGGGAGTGATTTAGTTGTATGTTCCTGTATGGCAAGGAGCTAGAATAGATGATCCTTGTGATCACTTCTAGTTCTAAGATTCTAGAATTCTATGATGCCATGAAGTCTTTAAGGATATGAGTTACAGAGTAGGGTAGAGGGTAAAGTGACCCAAACCTGATCTAATACCAAGACAAAGCCCATAAGTAAGTAAGTAAATAAATACCTCCAAAAACATTGTTTCATAATATTTTTGAATTCTGAGCCTAAACAGAAATGTCAAATCAGACTTGCTACAAATCACTTTCCTTCAGACAATGCTGAATTATGCAAATATCTATGAGACAGAAAATGGATTCCTAGGTACAATTCCTGTGATATATTCTCACATATAAGTCCTCTTGAATTAAAAGGGTCTTCTTCCCAGAAGAGTGTGGACAGAATTTCACCCTTACTTGAGAATATGTCTTTTGAAAGCAATGGAACTTCCTTGCAAATATCAGCCCATTACATCTGAAGAAAAACATTTTGAGCAACAGCCATTAGTGAAATACTGAGTGTACTCAGAATGAAATAACTGCTTGAGAAACCACCAGAAAATTAGTGCATGAAGAACCAGGGAGAAAAGAAGATGACAGTCTTTCTCTCATGCACTGTCCACTTTTTTCTGTAATGGTTCTGGTTCCATTTTTATTTCTCACTTCAGCTACAACAGAAAAATGTCTGACAACAGTAAGTAAAAGATCCTGTTTAATGCCTTCAGTTATTCTATTAAACATGGCCAGATAGACTTTCATCTGCAACCAATCTATGGGAAGAACCACAGAATCCATACTGTAATCTGAACAGTGGGCATATATAATAGATACCCATTTTCCCCATTTCTTACTATATTTTCCACATGTTTTCCTTTCAGTTTTTCATATTCATATCACAAATCCTTTGTAGGCAATATCAAGAGCTTGGTTTTTTGCACCCAGCTGTGTACTATCTCTAGGACTTGCTTGTGGCAATTTCCAGTTGATTTGCTGCAATAATACATTCCACTAACCATAATGTCCCCCCCCACACACACACACACTTGTCTTGCTTTCTTGTTGTTGCTCTTGGGCAATTTCTCTAATGAATGTTTGGCTGTCTGATGTGGCTGGTGCCAAGTCAACAAAAAGAGCAATCATTTGTTAGAGCTTCTTCTCTTTCTTTATTTTTTCCAAGAGAAAAGGCTAAAGAATGCCATGTCATTTAAGCTGGAAATGAATCACATTTATTTCCAAATGGATCTGGCTTGTATTTTTTAAACGGGTGAGTATTTCATCACATGATCTCAGTAAATCATAGAATCAAAGAATCATAGAATTGTAGAGCTGAAGGGGAATGAAAGGACCATCTACTGCTGTCTCCTGTTGCATAGAAATACAGAACTAAAGCACTCTTGAAGAATGGTCATCCATCTCTATTTAAAGAATTCTACTGCAGATCCTACTGCACTCAAAGGCAGTCTATTCCACTTTCATACAACTGTTACCCTGTGTACTGGGGGTCCCGGGAGGGACACCAAAATGTGCTCAACTAAAGGTGGGGAAAATTAGCTCAGAACACTGCTTAGCGTTACGAGAGGCAGGGTAACGTAGCGAGATCTTAAACCCTATGTTTACGGGGTCAGGTCGAGTCAACGAGTACACAAAAGTTGACACAATAAATGATGTTTATTAAACACAAGCAAAACAGTGTATGCAACACACTCATACAAGATAACTAAGGAAAATAAAGGTTGGAGTGGTATAGAGGGATTTTTAGAGGGATTGCTGGTTTGGGTGGTACTTCACCTGTCCTGAAGCCCAGAAAATTGGAGACCGAAGCTGGGGTGCGATGTAACTCAGCACGTGGAGCTGAGGGGAGGCTCGCCAAGCAAAGCGGCAGCAAGGTGGGATGAAACTCAGGAGTGATCCGAGGAAGGTCTCAGAATCAAGGGTTTTTATAAGGAGAATTGTGACTGCAGGCTGTGCCGTACTTGGGGGAAAATAATAGATTTGGAGTTGGAGACAAAGCCTCCGAAAGGTCAGAATCTGAATGATTGCATTATTGTAGCAGTTCTCAATAGAGTAGCCAGTATGCGAACGCAGAATACTTGGGTATTGTGTAGGTTACCCATCAAGCTGCCAGTGCGGGGCAGAGGCTCTTTTGTAGGTAGCTTGCATACTTAATTAGAGTACTTGCCTGGAGGTCTCCTAAAGCAGTGAGTCAACTATTTCTGGCCTGCCTGTATTGTAGTTTGAATATTATGGCTATTAACGGCTGAGCTTATTTACGTGCTTGTTCGGTGGCCTCGCAAGCACGTGGAGAGGAATGGAGAAGTGAAGCCGAATTATGATATCAAGAGGATATCTTTTAATATCCCCAAAGCTCGGACTAGCCAGGGCAGTAACACAACTCTTACCATCAGGAAGTTCTTTCTAATGTATAGGTGGAATCTCTTCCCTTGTAATTTGAATTGATTGGTTTGTGTCCTACAGTTTGGAGCAGCAGAAACAAGATGGCTCCACCTCCTACCATCTTCTAAGTGTGTAGCTGTTTTGTAGTGTAGCATTAATGATTACGTTTGTTCCATAACTTTCTAAGACTGAGAGATCTTGGATTCATTTTTGAGCTGGGAAACTAGTATCATGAAATGGGCATATATTTATTTTGCATGTGCATAAATAGTTTTTTTTTTTTTTTTACAAAAAGTATTATTATTAATATACTGAAAACCTAGAAAAAGCTACCATAACAATAATATCATTACTGGTTAAGTGCTGTGAAACTACATTAAAGTACAAAGTCCTGAATCTTATTAGTCTCATTGAATCAGTTATTTGTATATAAGAGTTGCCCCACCATTCAGCAGCTGATTCACTGGGTCTACTGTAGTTGGGGATAAAAACTGGATTCAGGTCAAAGAAACCTGTGGAATGTTCCAATATAAAACATGCTAATCAAAATGGATGAAACAACTGTCCAGACAGTGAGGGAAGGACAGACGACATCATCTCCCCGCCCAAATTCTTAAGTCAAATATGTCTTGCTTTTTACCCTGACAACTCCCCCATCCAAATTTCCCCACTGGTGGTCTCCTAGATGATTTTAGAACTATAGCCCTCATCAGCCCTTACCATTAATTATGCTAGCTCACTGTGATAGCAGTAACAGTCCAGCAACATCTGGAGGATCACATGTTTTGCTCCCCTACTTTTTATAGACATAGATGATGAATTTCTTGAGGTCCATTCTTCATTAAAATTCACTAACATTCCCACATTGCTTTATATTTTGGTAGGAAGGACTTTAATCTTTAAAGAAAAAGAATGTGGGAGAAAATAAACTTGATAAATTTCGATTCATCATCCAGGCCCCCTAGAATGTACTTAACTCAGTACTTAACTCATGAAAGCTTGGTCTCATTCCACATGTGTCACATCACAGCAGTCACACTACAGCCTCCTGTACGGAAGCTGAGGCATCTGTAATTCATACCCTCTGATATGAAAGCTGCATCCTAGAGTCTGGATGAGGTTTGGGCTAATTCCTGGATTTGTTAGCAGGACATGAGAGCAAGTCTCTGTGTTGCAATGTGGAGCCTCCTTCCCTGCCACCAGAAAGTTGAATCTGATCTTAGGTTGTGTAACATCCTGAACTCTCTGAAGGAGTGTTCTGTACTCTCTGATCCCCAAAATGCCTAGTGTACCCTACCAAGCATAAACCCAACAGAAAAGGGGAGAAGATACCTTAGTGTAGACAAGGGTGCACAAAATCCATCCTGTAGGTACTCAGGTTGCTATGAAATATATATTCAAACTCACATATTCCAACTTTGAGGTAGACTATGCATGACACTGCCTGTGCCTGAAATGAGAATGTATCTTTTCAACTCCAGTAATACAAGAGACACATACTGCACCACACTTAGGCCCCTTTTGCACAGCATTTGCCATGCAAAAGGGCCCCTTGAGCATCACGTGAATGTGAGGAGCAGTTCACACAATGCACTCACAATCACACAACGTTCCAGGGTCTGGCAGGCAGCACTCGCGCACTTTTTCATTTTGGGGTTTGAGCTGAAAATGGTGCACGATTGCTCATTGCTCTGGGGCCCCGCGCACACTTGCCATGTGTGCAGAGCTCCAGAGCCACAGCGCTCGTGCTTCCTGCCCCAGTGCAGCCTGGGAAACTCCCAGGCTGCACTGCGGAAGGAAGAGGCGGGGATCTTGCACAAGCAAGTGACAGCTGCGGAGCTGAAGGAACCAGGACGTGAGAGCCTCTCTTTGGAGGCTGCTTGTGCGATCCCCACACCCCAGGTCCAAGAAAAGGTGTCTTGTGGAAAGGGCCTCAGAGTGTACTGAGTACAGCATTGTGTTTCCACCAAGGTCCAGCCAGATAACCCTCAGAAGCAGACAAGCAGGGCATGAAAGAAAGAGCCATCACAGCATCTATCACTGAAATTCCATCAATGGTAAATCTGAAACAATAGACAGATGACATATTATGTCTGCATCTTTTTCTTAGCATGGAATAATATTAAAATAAAAATGCCTACACTGGACAATTTGTTTTATCCTGCAGGGAATCAGTTATCTTTCTCACAAGAGTTATTTTCTCCCTTCTTCATGGAAATGTTTTAGCATCCCTTTCTTAATTAAGGTCTCTGCACTTTAAATATGGTTATAAAGTACTCGCCAGAATGTATAAAATTATAACTTTGCTCTCTGCTAGAACTGACACTAATGAATTGCTTTCTTCATACAGGGTCACAATATTGAGCAAAACATCTTTCTGGCACATGACGAGACTGCAAACAGTTTCATGTCAGAAGCCTTGTGACAAACCATTAGCATTTGGTTTCATAGCATGCAGTGAGAATAATCTGCTAAGGTGGAATCTGTGGGAGTACAAGGAATAAACAAATGGTGATAAGGGTATGAAATAACTCATGAAAGATTTGGGAATTATTTGATCCAAAAAGGATAGCCATGCATTGAAATATATAGCAATGTCCTTGTATGTGGTGCTTACCAGTGATGAGTTCTAGCCACAAAATGTGTGGCAGCCACCATTTAGTGCTCAGGAACAAATGGCCTGATTTAGCATGGACCAATTCAGAGTACATTCTAATTCAAGTCAGATCCCAACTTTGAATCAAGCAGAATTATGATAAGGTGTGAACATGTTTGAAGCCTGTTTTGCATTTCAGGACATTATTGCTAAATATTTATTTGCAGAATAAGTATTGATTTTTGTGCAAAATCAAACATTTTTGCACAGAAAACAGCTTTTGTGAAAAGGACAATGTTTTCTGCAATGTTTTCAACACATTGTTTTTTGCATAAATAATATATGTTGCAGAAGGTCTAAACTATGAAAAATCTGTATTGGATGGATCTGCAGTATGGACTTCCAAAAAAGATGGAATCTAATTTGTGAGGAAAAGTGACTAACTAAGGGCTTGAGCTCCACTTTCATGAACTGTATCAGAACAAGTGAGCCAGCATGATGTAATAGCTTGAGCATTAGCCTAGGACTCTGGGACACCAGAATCTGAAATCCTGTTCAACAATGTAAACCCATTAGGTGACCTTGGGCAAGTTATACACTCTCAGTCTAAAAAGAAGGCAATGACAAATTCTCCCTGAATGAATCTTGTCAACAAAACCTTATTCATAAATCAGAGGTAACTTGAAGGCCTGTAGCTGCAACAGCTCTTGAGCTAGCCTTTCTCATTGAGCTTAAGAAAATCTGTGTGTACATCATGAGCTTTTAGTCATGCAGACAATATCCTTATTTTACTCAGAGTAATATGCATGAGGTATTCCATTATATCTTCATAAGAACACTGAGATCAGTGAGTCTGGTATCTAAAAGCTGGTACCCAGACCTAGCACTGAAATAATTAATATTCCGCTTGTGCTAACAAGGATCCCTCTTTACATCAGATTTGTGTTTACTGCTGCAAAGTCAACTTAGACATTGTTGGGAAATTCCAGCATTCTCTCTCCCTTCCCCTCTTGTTCTGGGGCATTAAATGGGGCTTAGCTAGCACAGAGTTTCTTTTTCCTTTGCATGTCAAAACTTCCTGCCTTCTCATCTAAAGACTCACTTTTGCTTTTTGTGATATTCAAATACATGAATATGGTATCCAAGTAAACAGACTATATGACCAGGATAAACTCTGATGTCATTGGTCTTACATAGAAGACCCCACTTCTCAGAGCCAGTTTCTGGTTCTCAATAGAACCAGGAACTGCCTGCTTTGTTTTGCTTTCTAAGTCACTCTCAGTTCAAGGAAGCCACACAGAGACTGGGACATGTTTTTTCTGCTACTCTGCTAAAACAAGGCTGATTCCTAACAGTTTTAGCTTTCATAGAATTTCCCCCAAAGGGCTAACAGCCTGGGAAACTCTAACTCCTAACAGACTTATAGTGACACCAGGAATGAGAGACCTCTATGGCTATTTCTGCACTAGACTGTTATAGAGCTATGATTCCACTTTCAACATCCTATGGAATCCTGGGGTTTGCAGTTTAGGAAGGGGCCAACTTTAACAGTCTCACGTGGAAATGGTCTATGTCACCCTATCATCAACATCTCTGCTAAGTTCTTGTGGACTCAGGGCTGTGGCTTCCTTGACTGAGTCTGTCTATTTGTAATGTGATCTTCCTCATTTCCTATTGCCTTCAACCTTGCCAATCAACAGTGTTTTTTCTAGTGAGTTGTGTCTTCTCAGGATATGTCCAAAGTACAACAGTCTCAGTTTAGTCATCTTCTAGGGAGTGTTTAGGTTTGATTTGCTCTAGGACCCATTCATTTGTCTTTTTAACAGTCCAGGGTATCCACAGAACTCTTCTCCAGCACCACATTTCAAAGTAGTTGATTTTCTTCCTCTCAGCTTTCTTCCCTACCCAGCTGTCACAAACGTACATAGAAACTCAAAATGCTATGGCATGGACAATCCTAACTTTAGTATTCAATGATATATCTTTACACTCCAGGATCTTGTCTAGTTCCTTTATAGCTGCCTCTGCAAGTCCTAGTCTTCTTCTGATTTCTTGGCTGCAGTTTCCATTCTGATGGAATGACTGATGGAATGACTAAGACAAAGTATAGAAAACCTCAAACTATTTTGTTGTTTTCATCATCTACTTTATAGTTATTTAAATCATTCCTGGTCATTATTTTTGTTTTCTTCATGTTCAGCTGTAAAGCTGCCTTTGCACTTTCTTCCTTGACTTAGTAATTGTAATTGACTTAGTAAGTTCTTCCTTGACTCAGTAATTGTTCCAAGTCTCTGCTGTTTTCTGCTTGTAGTACAGTGTCATCTATATATCTTAAACTGTTGGTGTTCCTTCCTCCAGCTTTCACATCTTCTTCCTCAGAATATATTCCAGCTTTGCATATGATACTTCAGCATACAGGTTAACCAGATAGGGTGATAAACTGCAGCCTTGCCCCTACAAACTCAAGCAATGCACCACCACCATTCACTCCTCACCTACCTGAAGCTGATGCATACACCAGAAACCGAGAAAAAATAACAACACACACATCCATCACACATCCAAGCACTATCCTTTTACAGCCAAAGACCCCCATACACTGATCTTTAGAGCAAATGTGCACACACACCCTCATACAGTTGAGCTACACAAAAGCCACATGGTGGGGAAAAATATCCTGCCCCATTGGAGCCACACCCCTCAACCACAGCAGGCTGAACTAGAAAATTAAAAGTACTACAACAAATCACCTGGAAGAAGAAGAGAAAGGGGTAAGAAATGAGCAAGGCAAAAAGTGAAGGAAAAGGAATAGGAAAATGGGCAAGCTAAAGGAGAAAGGAAATGATTGAGAAAATGTGCAAGGCAGTGACCAGCAGGTAATGAAGAAAAGCAAAAAGAGGAGAAGACAAAATGAGACCCAGGTGGGCAGACAAGACTAAATACAGACAAACACAAAGCTGGATGATCAAGCAGAGGCAAAACCCGCAAAAGCCTGTGCCCTGCAACCACCAGTTTCCAACCAAATCATGTGTAAAGTCAACTGCTGAAGCTTTTGGGCCCAATCCAGCAGTTAATCTGGTGCAAAGTCTCTGATGTGAGAAAAGCAGATCAAAGAAGCATGAGAAAGGGCAACAGGGCTTTAAAAACCCTGTGACTCCACCACCTTCATTTGCGGCATTCTGGTGTCAAGTGGCAGTTGCAAAGCACACTGATCTTGTTCCTGGAGGACATAAAAATGCTACCATTCCCAACACCATTCACTGTGCAGATCCAGGTAGGCATATTGATGATGGATTTTGCCTGATGTCCTACTGTTATGATTCAGTCAGACATTGCATTATATCCTTTGACTGCTTTCACTATGTGTCTCCTTACTATTAATTCTATCCTATTTCTTCTTAGATTTTTATTTTGTCAGTAAAGCACTGTGTAATTATCTGATTCAAAATGTCCAATTCCTGCCCACTTTAGCTCACTCACCCCAAGTATTGCAATGTTTATACACTTCATTTTTTTGTTTTACTATGCCTAGCTTCCACAGATTCATGCTTCTCGCATTCCATGTTCCTATAATACATGTTGCGCAACTTCAGATTTTCATTTCACCTCTGAGAACAACAGCTGAATGTTCTTTCTTTCTGAGTCCAGTCGTATCATTAGTCATATTAGCATTGCTCATAATTATCTTCTGCTCTTCCCCAGTAGCTGATTGAGTGCCATTCATCCTGGGAGTTTCATCTTCTGGCACTATCTCTTGTTTCATTTTGAATTTTTTCATCATAGAAAATCTTTCTTTTTCTTTTTCTTTTACTTTTCACGGTAAAAGGTATACAAGAAGGGTTGACTATGATTCCTTCTGTGGAATGCCAACAAGTGTTAACTATGATGTCATTCCTGTTTGCTCTGAGAGATGATCTGCCAGTGTCACCTTTCAGTATTGCTGTGGCCCAGTAACTGTTTGGCACATGTAGTCTGGCTTCTCCACAAAAACCTGTCTGACACAGGCTATGCTACTGTCAGCATAGCTTCTTCCCTTGTAAGAACATACAATCCCATCACCTAAGAAAGGTGGTGCCATTGGTCAGTGTGGAAAAATATCTCTTCACAAAAGTAGCAAAGTTAAGTCCACACACACAGCAATCCTAAGTATCTGACTTCTAACAAAAGTAGCAAGATAACTGCCTTTGTGGAACTACTTTTCACTAGTACTTGCAACTAGGCAGTAGTTACCACTTTTAAATATTTTTCCGTATACAGAAATATGCATATAGCAATCTTGAAAATGTGCACTATCCCTCTGAAACCTGCCCGAAAATCTCACCATATCACCATGGCAGTGAGAATTAAAAAATACTGTGTTCTCTCTTTTACTGTGTGAGCACAAATCCGGTCACGATGCACACACCTACTTTTTAAAAAATCCTCAACAGGATGCTGCTTCTAGAAGGTGAGATGCTTGACTTACAGCAATGAGGCTTCATTATTCTTCTATTCTCTCTTAAGTTTCTTGCAAGTAAGCATTTCAAGCACCAGGGCTAGCTAGGATTCAGAAAGCTTGGGACCACAAAGTCCCAATAAAATAATCTCTTGTTAGCAAGTGGGATAGTATTACTGTAACAACTTCCCTACTTAGATCCTTACTTTAGTTCTGGCTGGACAGCTTCTGTACTGATGTAGCATTCTCGTGTAACAATTTTGTAGCCCTATGAGCCACATCCCTAATCCTTGATGATCAAATCCTTGGTCTTTAAATTTCTGATACCGTATAGGAACTAAACAGTGAATCAGATAAAACAAATATTTGAAATATTGAAAAGGTATTAAATTTTTGCGTTCACATTTTGCATCTGAAATTTTAATTAAGAAATCAAAATCTGTGCAAAATATCATTGTAAAATTTGAAATCTTGAGTGATTTTTTTTTCAGGTGTCAAAGACAAAATCTAATTATTTGAAAAACTATTTTCGAATTAAAAGTACCAACAGATGTCTAATTAGCATGTATTGTCAATATTGATAACATTTGTATCCTAGTTGTGAAATAATTATCCAGTAAATATCATTTCATCTTTGGGTCACCATAACTCAGAAATGACTTGAAGGCGCAGAACAAGACAATGGCCATTTCTGTACTAGACTATTATAGTGCTATTATTCCACTTTCAACATCCAATGGAATCCCAGGGTTTGCAGTTTAAGGAGGGACCAATATCACTGCCTGTCAAGTGCAACACATGGTCTACTAAGTACCATTGCAGACAAACTCCAAATGCTGTCAAAGAAATATTAGACAGCTAAAATAATTAAATGTAACCACAGAATGTGCAGCAAACATTGAGTAGATTTTATTGTTTAAAATGTTGAGAATTTTGAGGAGATTTGGGGAAGTAATTGAAAGGAAAATTATCTCAACCCCAGGAAATAAAGTAACAATGGCAAAAAAATTATATTGCCATGAAAAGATTTAGAATAAATTTTGTGAGTTTTAAAGGCTAAGTCAGTTGAAGATTTTTTATTTTTATTTTTTAAGATTGGAAGCCATTTATGGACTCTTTGAGCAATAAGAAATCTAACAATGCAGTAATCTGTGGCCCTTTCTGCATGTGGGGGGGGGGGAACGGCCGAAAACAGAGCTCACCGGCTTTGTTTTCCGGCTGGCCGAGTCCGTCGCCATGAGGAGCAGCGCAAGTTCGCTGCTTCGCAGTCCTCCAGAGTCCCAGATGGCAGCTTCCGGTTGGTGGAGGCTCTCCACCAACCGGAGAAGCTCGCCAGCTGGAAGCCCGGCCCTGGCAGATCTGCAGGCACACACTTGTGCGTGCCTCCAAATCCACTTTAGAGCCGGGCGACGGAGCGGCACGGGGCTGCGCTCTCTGTGCTTTTTAAAAACCTCTAAAAAGAGGTTTTTAAAAAACACGCCGCGCGATCAGTTCCGGTCGCTCCGGAGTGGACTGAGGTATGGAACTACAGAAAGTAGTCCACCCCAGTCCACTCTACGGTGCAGAAGACCTCCGTTAGAGGTCGCTCTGCACCGTTTTACTAGCGTGGTGAGGAAATGGCCTGTGCTCACAGTTACTAGTAATCCTAGTAGGAATATTTAGTTCAATCTGTAATGGTAGAATTATATACATTTTTACTCTTTTTCTTTCTTTCTTTTATTACAGTTTGGGGGGGGGGTCAGAATCCTTTTGCATTTTGGTAAGTTAGTGTCCAGTTAGTTGGGTCTTACTTAGTGGTTAGTGTATTAACTTAGTGTAGTAGCATTGTGTTTTAGTTGTAGTTTTTCTCCTTTTTTTTTCTTTTTTGAATGTATATCTATTTTTTTGGGAATTAGATTATTTTAAAACAAATAAATAATCATAAATGGAAGAATTATTTAGAATAAATTCTGACTACTGAGAATTACAGTTTATATGTCCTGCACAAAGCTTGCCATGGCAGTATGAGGGATGGAATATGGTTGAGTGAAATTCACTCTTATTCTTGTGTTTCAAAGGTGACCATCTGTTTCTTTCCCTACACTGCCAAATAAAACTATAAAACACTGCATAATTATTGGAGGCTCCATGTTCAGCATCTGTAAAAAGAGCCAGTTTGCTGTTGTTTCAGTGATGGGTTTAAAAAAAAAAAAAGCCCTCTCCCAAACAAAAAAATCCGTAACTGAAATTCAATCCATTGTCTGAAGCTGCAATACTATCTATTTATAGCTGTTGTTTAATACAATGGCTCAAAAACTTTGCTGCTACATGCTGATGTAGATGTGCTATTTTTATCTCCAGTGCAGTTATTTAATTGTTACAGTATCTTCTTGTCACTGTCCTTCCATACCATGCCTCTCTTACACAGTGGGCCATTTTCACCTCATATTGTATGCATTGTAATTGTCTAGGAGAATCACTTTTAGAAGCTTTTTTTTTCCTTTTTAAAGCAACACAAAGAAAGAAGGAGTCAATACATGGCACGTAATCATAGTTTGCTTCAGTGTATTTACCTCAAGATTCGTTTATTTATCTGTTATTTGTTTTGAGTCTCCAGATTAGTTTGAGACTACATATGTATGTGCATGACAATATCAAAATACCATGGACATTTTCTGTTTTGTATAGTCCCTATTGTGTTACCTGGTCACACAGTGTTGTTTCTGGTAATAAATAGAAATAGTGGCGGGGGATTTTTTCTTTCAAAAAATATGCAGAGTAAAGCAGTAACATTATCACTTAAAAATGAGGAAGTTTAAATATGCATTTGAGGAAATATTGTTATTATTCAAACCCCAAATTGAGGACCTCCTTCTCTTCATTCTACTACAAACTGTTAATGATAAGTGGTCACAGCAGGTTTGTCAAATGAAAGTTGTCCTTGGCAGAAGAGTAGTAGTAAATTTTGAAGTACAGGTGTTCATCCTGACTTTACCTATGTCTGCACGACCAAGGACAATCCAAACGTGCAAGCGGCTGTGTCAATCCATACCTAGAAACAAGTTCTAGCCATTTTCATCTTCACCTCTAAAGAAGCCTGCTGGTATATATGCACCATTGTTGTTAATCCAAGCCAACTTCTTTCAGAAGAAATGTCACATATAATTTAAGACCATATTTCTGTTCCTAAAGCAGCGAGGAGCAATATGTCTGTTCAACTGATGAGCAACCTGAACCTCTCTGTTTCACTGTGGAGAAAATCTCACGAAGACATCAGATAAACATATACAGATCCTGCTCAGAGTCTTACATTGCCTCCATTTAAAGAGACTTTTTTTTCGTGTTCAACTTGTATCAATGCCTCCATTTAAAGGGACTGTGTGTGTGTGTGTGTGCGTGCTCAATTTGCATCAATACTTCTGGTAGCACATTGGCCAGAATACCACCAATCACCTTTCTTGGGAAACTGAATTTCTCATAGCTCCAAACACTTGTAGTTTCAATGGAAACATCTAATACCATTATATACCATAATATGGAAGGACAGTGACAAGAAGATACTGTAACAAATAAATAACTGAACTGGAGATAAAAATAGCACGTCCATTGTATACCTAAAGCCACCTCAAGTCATATACCTAAAGCCACCTCAAACCCCTCCTATATTTCCAGTTTAAAGACAGAGATAGAACTCCTCTTTTTTTTATTCCACATGCTTCACCACCCCTTACTCTGTTGTGATCTTCATGCAGGTGATGGGTAAATACAGGACCATCCCAAGTGGGAATGGTCACCCTTTTTATTTCTACCACCCTTGTCTCTCTCTTTCTGCTACCCTTTTTAGTTCTTTTCCTCTTTCTGACACCCCCTTTCCTTTCTTAATGGTCTGCTGTGGAGAGACAGATCATCTAATTTGTCAGGGGCTGCAGAGACACACAATTCCCATCCTTGTCTGACCAGAACTGTGAAGTCATTGCTTGAAAACAGCTTTTGAAAGAAGGAAGAGAACACATGAGTATAGACAGAGGGCACAGTCTCAGGTTATGTCTTAAAGGAATTTGAACTCTTCAGCTAAAGTTTTATAAGGCAATTTGTAGGTAAGATTTGTCACTCAGGATTCCAATTTTGGCAATATTTCCCCTTAATATAGTTTTAAGATGAATAAGGATTTTACAATAAGCAAATAAAAATTACAGCCTCTGAGTTAGTAAAATAACTGAACATCAGCCTGTCCTTAACCACCAGCACCCAGATAACCATGTCTTCCTTTTAGGCCCCTTTGTTTCTGTCACTGAAACTCTGTTGTCACTTTGGTAGCTGACTCTTAAAACTTCACAAAGGTTGTCAGTATATGTCTATATGTGTCCTTCCATCATTCTAGCACATTCTAGAATAAATTCTCTGGTGCTCTTTAAGGTTTCCTATGATTTCCAAGCAGTTTCAACAAAGCAGATTGCTAGGGCTGGCCACTTGTCACAAACCACCTGAATGTATTGAAGTGGAGAAGTGAGAAGATGAAATTTAATGAGCTAATATGCCCAAACTGTCCACATGCTGAAATCTTCTTTAAGAAGAGAAAATGTTTTCTATTTCTAGTGTTACTCAACTATGCAAATATTTATCAGAACACATTTAGCCATATGGTTATTTGTATATTTCTTTATCTTGATCACATCTTAAGAGCATTTTAATAACATATTCAAAAGGTTAAAAAAGGAGGTAATTACTCAAACCTTTCAATTTTGGACACCTTCCTCAAGATAATTGAATCACTCACCACAGAATACTGCATCTAACACAGCCACTACATAAATCTCCAAATATTCCAATCCCTTTAGGGTTCAGTGAAATTGGAAATTACTTATTGTACTCTCTCAGAATACTTAATTCAGCGGCAGACAATCGCAAGTTCCCTTTTCCTGAGATGAGGTTTTATGTAAATTTATTGGCATTTATAACTGAACTGGAAAGTAGTTTGCAACTGTTGATAAGTTCCATGTTATTAAACTGCAGGGAAACATACAACTGACCTTACACTTAAACTCCACAATCCAGGCAACAACAGTAATGGCACACAGCAGAATGGATTTATACTTAGGAGAAAATCCTATTGCTTTCAGTGAAGCTTACTCAGTCATAAGTGCATACATGAGCCTATAAGGGAATTCTCCCTATGGACACATACTATGATAGGGCCAAGGAACCATATTTGAACAGGGAATTGGATATCTCCTCCACCCACCCCAAAGAGTTCTTCATTAGATAGGAGATTAGATAGGAGATCTGTGGAGATAGGATGGGGTGTGTGGCCCAATGTCATTAGGTTCTTACTTCAAGCTCTACCTGTCATTTTGGCTAAGAATTCAACTTCATTCCTCCTTTATGGAAAGAAGGAAAGAACAGTGAAACACTTGCACCTGTAGCCTGCATACATTGGCTGAAAGTGGTATGTAGGGGAATTCCTGCTGCTATTGCCAATAACAGCTGGGATTACTCTCTCTTGTCCACCAGACTTCCTGTCTCCTTGTTAGGAAAACAATGAAAATAAATCTGTGGTGGCTAAGAAATGTTAAATGAGAAAAGAGAACACTGGTATGGCAGGTGGTGGACAAAATGTAAGGAAAGTTTAAAATCCAAACAAACCTATACAAGAAAGGAATGGAAGAATATGTAGAGGGATACAGAATATCACAAGAACCCCTACTGATAGTCAGGTTGGCAAATCCTCAAAGATGATGCCACAACAAGAACTATAAAAAGCCCTGTCTCTTACCTACCAACCAAACTTTGAAGTCATGAAGAATTAGAAAACTCTGAACTTAACCATAGTCTTAAAGGCTACATAAGAGCAGAGGCAGTACTTCAGATCACCTAGTACCAATCTATTCATTTAAGAGCTTAAAGGTGAGTAGCAGCACTTTGAACTGATCCTGGAAATAAATAAACAAGCAATATGTCTTGTCACAAGTGAGGTTTTGGACACTTTTGTGAAGCAGCCTCACCCAGTATTTCTTCTAATCTGGACGTTATGAAGAAATGTTAGAGTGCTCAATTCAGTGGAAGACAAACCACAAGTTCCTTTTTCCTGAGATGAGGTTTCACGTAAAATTTATTTATTTATTTATTAAGAAATTATTGACATCAGCTGAGTTTTTCTTCTGGAAAAGGTGCAGCCAAGAAAAAAACCCAAAAAATCTCTCCCACTGAGTGCAGCCACCTGGACATCTTGGAGTCCAGCCAGATCCAGGAACACTTCCAAACTGTCTACTTGGTTGTAAAGAAAGAGTGCAACTTTATCCAAATATATATTGTATATCTAATTCCTGACTCAGTGACTCACCAGATTACAGAATTGTTGCATCTCATCTAGCTACAGAGAACATCTGGGGGTTTTTTTTGTAGTTTTTATTAAAATATTCAATACTTATAAATACATAACAGCAATATTTTGTGTTTCACAATTTCCTAAAATACAGTTATATTAGTGTCCTTATTTTCTAATATAATACAATATAGATGAGGAGCTATCTATTTACATTTGAGAAAAGTTATGTATTACCTCAAGTCGATCCTTCTCTATATTCGAAGTATACAGTTTCAACTTCCTACATTCCCTTGCTTGGTTGATAATTGTCAGCCTTAATGTTTCCTCTATGTCTGTAATTGACAATGATGGCTTACCTACAATTCAAAAGAAACTTTAAAGTCTCAAACATTACATGATCCTCACTGATTTTTAAGTCCTCATTTCCGTTACTCTAAAATTTCGCTTATTGCTTCATCCCAATCTAGAAATATCAAAAGTACCCAGCTTTTGTTTCAGATAGTTTTTAACTGGAGTCTTTTCTCTTTCATTTATCCCTTGCATTTCTCCCCTTAATGCTGAAGTGAAATTGTCTAGTGTCAAAAATTCCGTGAGTTTGATTAGCCATTCATCTGTTTCTGGAATAACACTGTTCTTCTCAATGTCTGGCGTATACAATTGTTACTGCCCTGGCTAGTCCAAGCTTTCGGGATATTAAAAAATATCCTCTTAATATCACAATTTGGCTTCACTTCTCTATTCCCTTCCACGTGCTTGCGAGGCCACCGGACAAGCACGTAAACAAGCTCAGCCGTTAATTGCCGTAGTATTCAAACAACAATACAGGCAGGCCAGAAATAGCTGACTCACTGCTTTAGGAGACCTCCAGGCAAGTACTCTAATTAAGTATGCACACCACTTACAAAAGAGCCTCTGCCCCGCGCTGGCAGCTTGATGGGTTAACTATACAGTACCCAAGTACTCTGCATTTGCATACTGGCTACTCTATTGAGAACCGCTACGATAACTCAATCATTCAGATTCTGACCTTTTGGAGGCTTTGTCTCCAACTCCAAATCTATTGTTTTCCCCCAAGTACAGCATAGCCTGCAGTCACAATTCTCCTTATAAAAACCCTTGATTCCGAGACCTTCCTCGGATCGCTCCGGAGTTTCATCCCACCTTGCTGCCGCTTTGCTTGGCGAGCCTCCCCTCAGCTCGACGTCCTGAGCTACATCGCACCCCAGCTTCGCTCTCTATTTTTCCTGGGTTTCAGGACAGGTGAAGTATCACCCAAACCAGCAATCCCTCTAAAAATCCCTCTATACCACTCCAACCTTTATTTTCTTTAGTTATCTTGTATGAGTGTGTCACATACACTGTTTTGCTTGTGTGTTTAATAAAACATCATTTATTATTTCAACTTTTGTGTGCTACTTGACTCAACCCGACCCCATAGACATAGAGTTCAAGATCTCGCTACGTTACCCTGCCTCTCGTAACGCTAAGCAGTGCTCTGAGCTAATTTTCCCCACCTTTAGTTGAACACAATTTGGTGTCCCTCCCGGGACCCCCAGTACACAGGGTAACACAATTCTAGCCGCAGCAACCATATATAGTATTGTCCTCCAGTACCTTGTCATTAACGTCTTGTCTAATTCATGTAGCATGTTTAAAAGAAAGATTTCAGGGGACAATGGGGTATTTATCTGTAAGATTTCGATCATTGTTTTGTGTATATCTTTCCAATATTTTCTTGCTTTAGGATACAACCATCACATCTGGAAAAAAGTACCATTTTCCTCATTACACTTCCAGCAATTATTCTTCCTTGTTTTGTAAATTTTATTCCATTTCACAGGATCTACATACCATCTAAACATCAGTTTAAGATGATTTTCCTTCAGGTTTTGGGCTAATGTGAACTTTTGAGTACAGAGAACATCTGTGTTTTAATGATTTAATATCTCATGATATAAAGGTTCCAATGGTGATGATGGCCACCAGTCTTTCCAACAGCCTGCTATTCAAAAAGCGGCATGGTTTGCATAGAAAATGATTATAGGTTGAAGGCAGCATGACAATGGTTGTGGATATAATTTTTCACTGATTTCATTCTTGAAAGAAGCAATGAGTTATTTTGGCAGCCCCCCCCCCCCCCCGTTGTGGGAAGTCATCAAAACATTTCAGATTCCAAGACAATACAGATAGTCTGTCCAAAAGGATTTCTTTTGTGCAAAATTTGTGTGGTGTTTGCTTGATTGTTTTTGCACAGAAAACCACATTCTCTGTGAAAGAAACAGAATTTTCTTTAGAGAAAATGATATTAATTTGCAGAACATTCTGTTCTACACAGAAAATGCTATTTTCTGCACGAGCAAATCAAGTCTGAGTTTTGCACAGAATAAGTACCAAGCTGTGAAGATACTTGTCATGATAGGATTCCCTTGTCAGAACTTCCTAGCTCTCAAGCAACATATTTTTAACACCTCAAATATCCCTTTCAACCATATTTTGGACTGTTCCTCTTCAAGTCCCAAACCTGCTGCAGAGGTTGGACCCAGTCCAGGGGTGGAAAGAATATTAGGAAATATTCAGAAGTATTGATTCCTGGGCAGGAAATGCTTTACTTGGGGATTTATTCTGTGTAAAATTCATGCATGGTTAATTTGCTTAGAAAACAGCATTTTCTGCACAGAGCGCACAATTTCCTGTGCAGGAATTAACATTTCTTCCTTGAAATACTATTTTCCCAACTAGATTGTGCTTGCAATAATCTAGTCGGGAAGTCAGGTGAAGATGTGGAAGATTGGATTTTGAATCTTAGAGAGTATGTTTGTAGATTTTGTGTATGAATGTCTAATTTGTACTATTTATGTATTGTGTTTGTTGTGACTTCCCTTAATTGTAGTAAGTAGTCTCTTCAAACTTTTATTAAAATTAAAAAAATATATATTTTCCATACAGAAAATGCTGTGTTTTGCATAAAGCAACCACATATGGATTTGGTGCAGAATAAGTCTGGAATTCCAAACAGTCTTTAAAATGGTGTGGTTTCCAAAGACTTTCTCACAGCAGGAAGAACATTACTGAAATGACTCATTACTACCATTGAGAAGAAACTTACTGAAGAATTACACTCAGTCCAGGACTGAAACTTGTGCTCATCATATATGGCTACTTAGAAGTCCCAGAGTGGAAATCATTATCTGGATGTTTTCAGATTGCAAGTCCCATGTTGAGCATTGTTGGGAAATGCAGTCCAATAACATCTAAAAGGCTGCACATTTTTTCACCCCCTTTTACTTAATGATAAAATATATTTAGAAACAGTAGCATGCCCTTTTTCTGTTTCTTGCAAAGGCACAGCGTGCAATGATGTATATATATATTTGTTGTTCACTGGATTTACTGGCTTATAGCTAAAAACTATAAAGATTCATGATTAACTCATTTCTATTTGGAGGTCCTAGAATTAAAAGAATAGACAATAACCAGTTAGTTAGAGTACAATCAATAATCTTAATATTCCTGTAGATCGCAATTTTCATTTTAACTGTTCAACTTTACACTAAGGCTTGATTTCTCTGAGACAGAGGTGGGTAACATTTTTTCCCTCCAGGTAGTTTGAATGTTAGCTCCCAGAAACCTCAGCCATCATAGCTGATGGTAAGGGAATGTGGGAGTTGTAGTCTAAAATATCTGGAGTTTCAAAGGTTCCTTATCCCTGCTTCAAGGCATGATCTATGCAAACATAAACAATTTTATTGATTTCAACTTTAGCTGCAAGGAGATGATGTGGTGCTAAAGAACAGCAGCCACCATCTTCTAGTGATCACTTGAGAAGCATGAGTTTGCTAGTACCTATTATCTGGCCATGGTTAGAATATAAAACAGTGAAGCCATCAGTTATCTCATTGTCCTCTAACCTCAAAATTGCCACATTATAGATATACATAAGCTCATGCCCTTTTTTTAGTCACTGAACAGTTCGCAGTCCAAACCAGTGTGCTGCCTAGCATAACCTCGGATGGTGCTTCTCTCATTTCCGGCTATGGAAGCCAACTGCTGGATACTTTGGTACTGAGGATGGGACAGTATCATCCACCACGACTGAAGGCAGCAGGATAGTTTAGAAAATGCAGTGCGGGCTGCCTGGTATATACAACTCTGTCCTCCAACAAAGTGGAATGATCAAAAAACTACTACCACAGCCTTCTCTGCAGGGAGCTCAGTTGTTCTCCAATGTTGGTCTTCTAAGTGTTTTGGACTACAGCTCCCAGAGGCTCCAGCCAGCTTGGCCATTGGTCACGGACTCTGGACATTCAAAACATCTGGAGAACAAAAGATTGAGAACCACAGATCTAGGATATGTTGTCAAAGACTATCCTCTCACTTCATTTCGTGGTAGGGTTCGTCTTGCTCAGTGGTAGTGGACATTTATTGAATGACCATACTGGATATCCCTAAGAAAGTTTCAATATAACTTAAAAGCACTTGGCTTTGATTGCATTGTCATCGAAGGTAAAATTTGAGCTTATCCAGCTGCTTTTTGCTACTGAAAGATGGAAATGTATCTACTGTAAAGCCTGTCAATATAAACTGGGAATGATTATACCTGCTTCGATATATAATCACTATAATCACAAAGCAACTAGGGGGTGGGGCTAGCTGGCACATTTTTAGAAATGTCTTCATAAGTTCAGTGGGTGAGTGCCATTTCTGAACAATAAAAGAATGCTTCAAGTTTAAGAAAAACAGAATAGCTTTGCTAAACACTACAAGGCTCATGTTTAGTAACATACAAGCCAAGAGACAAAACTATCTTTATAAGCTAAGAATAGGGGAAACAAAAGAAGGTAAAGAAAAAAAACACAGGAGATATATTTTAACCCCAAACAAAACATACTTTTTGTGTGGTTTAACATTTCTCAGAGGGTAATGGTGGTAATGACACAAATGATGGACTGTTTGAATTGCTAAAATTAATCATTACTGTATCTCAATTGCAAATATAACATGTTCAAAAACACTTGACAAAGATGTACATCTTCAAAATATATGTAATAAATATTCAAAAAAGTTGTACATTAGATGATTTTAAGAAGCAAACTCAGTCTACTCAATTCCAATCTACTGAGAGTGTGTCTAAGACGATTTGTAGCATTAGTTTGTGTGAAATGCAGCTGTTTTTTTTTCCTTGTGTTCTATGTATTTGTATATCAACTTTTTTTAAAAAAAATCCCAGAGTGGCTTCAAGTATATTGATATAATATAATCTCTGTAGAAACCCAACACTAATACAAGAGAAGAAATAAAAGCAGTACAAAATCAATTTCAAAGTGAAGAGAGTTCTCAAACAGACCTAAGGAAATAAAAGTGTTTTCATTTGGCATGAGAAACATTTAAAGAGAAAGAGAAGGTGTCAGATGTTCTTTTCCCAAGAACAGAATTTCACAACTAGGGCCATTTCCACACTATACCCTTATGGCGTGATGATTCCACTTTCAACATCCTATGGCATCCTGGGGTTTGCAGTTTAGGGAGGGGCCGGCCGGCCCCTCCCTAAACTGCAAACCCCAGGGTGCCATAGGATGTTGAAAGTGGAATCATCGCGCTATAAGAGTGTAGTGCGGAAATGGCCTAGGTTGTCAGCATTGTAGAAACCCTCTAACAGCGTCAGCCGTTGTACCCACATTGTATGTTCACACATGCAGACAGTCACACACAAACAACTGTGTTTGTACAATATACTGTTTTCCATGAAAATCAACCATTTGTGAGTTTTATGAAGATCAAATCCTCAATTGAGCTTTTTTTTTTCCTGCATACAAAACATTTTCTTTACAGGAGTTAATTGTTCTGTGTTGAAATATTATTTTCCATATAGAACATGCTGTTTTCTGCACAGAAAATGTGGTTTTCTATGCAAGGAAAGAAATGCAAATTTTGCACAGAATAAACGCTGAACTGAAAAGATTCTTGTCTGCATACAATTCTTCTTGTCAGTTTTTTGACACTTGCAAAACCATTTTCTCAATATTTTGCATTTTTTTCTGAATATTCTTTCTATCCTTAATTTAAAGATGAGCGTCGACACGTTTGAGATATGCCTGGAAATGGCCCAGAAGCTTATTCTGCTCCTAGCCCTTAGTTCCAGTTACCTACTGGTATTCTGAACTGCACTTTTCAGAGAATCTTCAAAGGGAGCTCCAGGTCCAACATAACAAAAACCTGAAGTATGTACTGCAGGCAGCTCTGAATATGGTTTACACACTGCTGCATTGTCTAGAGATAATTCTTTCTAAACTGAAAATCTGAGGCAAACAGTAGAAGTTCATATATAGAACTAGAATGAAATCTCTGAGGAATTTTCAGGGGAAGCGAAAGAGTTCTCATAAAGACTAATGGCAATTTTTCAGAAGAGATTTACACAGCCTGAGAGTTAGAAATTCAGTGGTTGGCTTAACAGCTGAAAGCCTGATGAAGAGGTTGCAAAATCTTCCACATAACAGCAACAAACACCAGAATATCCATGGGGATTACCTCTGTTTTTTAATAGACTACCTGCTGGTAACAACAAACCATCACTATCACTCTTAGATGACCAAAACAAATCCTGGTACATAAGTCCCAAAATAATCTGATGTTCTTCTCCACTTCCCCTTAGGCTTATCATGTATCCTAAATAATCTTTTAGCTAGTGGTCTGAAATGATTTTCTTTCCTAAGGGGAAAAAAATGAATGAATTTCAACGTAAGTTTAGAAAATCATCAGCCACTGAGCTGGTTTAGGCAACATCAGTACAGTGATCTGACTGACAACATAAGATCATAAAGTGGGGATATTGTTGTTTTGCTCAGAAGGTAATTCATTTGTGGCAAAAGGGAATTAATAAAAGACCATCTTTGATCTGAACACTTTATTGAACAAAGTATCATGCACACTACCAGATAAAAAAGTCTTTGTATTCATGTTGATCTCCCAGAACAGGAACAGCAGAGGAAGATCAGCCACTAAGGATGGAAGAAGCAACCTCCTGGCTCTTTAAAGGAAAATGAGAGTGTTCTCCTTCCATCAAAAACAATAAAAAAGACTGCTATTTCAGAGAATGTTCTCTGGACCAAGAACTACAAAGTCTCTTGTGTTACCTTAAAGAGAAACAAGTTTATTGCAGAGTAAGCTTCTGCAAGGCAGAGCAGAAACCACTTTGTCAGATGGATATGAAAAAGATGGCCTCTGGCCGTTGAAACCATATGCCACAAGAGTTCTGTGGTATCTTAAAAGCTGATATTGCTACAGTGTATATAAGTGGTGGTGGATATATAAGTGATGGTGGTTGTGCAGTTTTGTTTTGTTTTTTTGTTCTTTTTGCACATGTATATGTACATGCCAGGCTGTAGTGCATATGATCCACCAAACCAAGGCTATCAAAAAAAAAAAAGTACTGAGACAAGAACTTGTAAAGAACTAAATAGTAACTCCCCCCGCCCAACCCAATCATTTCATTGCACTACAGCAGCTGACCAAATTGGCTGCTAAATCGTTACTTAATGTTGGCTGTCCTTATTTCATTTCAGAGTAGTTATCCATTAGAAAGTATTTCATAAATCCCTTTTCTGCCTATAAGCCCCCCTCCCAGTAGACAATATAACTACAATGTGCACATAAAACAGAGGCAGACATTCATTTAAAAAAAAAAGGACCAAAGAGATTTTTTTTAAAAAAAAACAAAGGCTGATATTGTGATTCAGTTTTGACTGTCTATTAGGAATGAAGTAAGCTTAGAGCTAGCATAATTTCCTGGGGAGAGATATTCACTACATCATAATGCTACTCCGGAAAAAGTTCTGCCTCATATATTAACTGGCCTGAGGTCTTAACGGAAGATAAGAGAGGGTCTCTAAGATCTCAAATTCTGGGCAGGGTCTTATGGGAAGAAGTATTCTTTTCAGATATCCTTGCCCCAGACAATTTAAGGATTTGTAGCACAAAACTAGCACTTTGAATTTAACTCAGGAACTAATTGAATGTTAGCGCATTTGGTTAAGGAGTTATGAAGTGCCGAACAACTAGGACACAATATTTTGCACTAACTGTAGCTTCTGAATATTCTTGGAACAGCTCCACATAGAGCACATTACAGAAATATAACTGAGAGGTGATTGGATAATTCTGGTCAAATCTATCTTCCCTAGGAAAGGATACAGCTGACACTGCAGTCAAAGCTGGGCAAAGACACTTCTGACCACAGTAGCCAGTTAGGCCTCCCAGAGCAGGATTAGATCCGAGACTGTGCCTGAGCTGCTAACCTAGTTTTTCAGAGGGTATGCAGGCCCCCCCAGAACAGCTTTTCTACCGGCCAACAGAATCTTATTATTATTTTTTAACCTCAGGCCAGTCCTTCACTTTGTCTTGGGCATCCTCAGCCTCCTTGACATCTCTTCAGAAGATAGAGTGGGTTATCATCAGCATAGTGGTGAGACCTAAACACCGAACATCAAATGGTCATTCATCCAGCATCTGGCATCTTCATGTAAATGCTAAAAGGCACAGAAAACAATACTGAATCCTAAGCAACTATTTTGCTTGTGAGAATTAGTATTCAACAACATCTAGAAAGCTAGAGTCTCCTACCCTTGCATTAGAAGATAGAGAGTAGTGATTATTTATATTTGTAGCCTGGCCATCCCTAAACAGCTTTGAGTGGTATGATGTTTCAGCCTCACAAAGCCCTGTAGTTAGGATGAAAGACAGTAACTTGCCCAACACCATATACAGTGGGTTTTGGAACCGAATGGAGAATGGAATATGATCCAGTCTAAACATTTTGTGTGATATCACACATACTCTCGTGTGATGTCAAAGACCAATTATGATATATATATATATATATATGTGTGTGTGTGTGTGTGTGTGTGTGTATTTAATTTCATCAAATCAACACCCACCCAAGGACTTCTGTTTTTACCTTGTCTACATTTTTACATTTCTACATTTTGAGGACTTCTCTTCTCAATACCTCATGTGATTTATATGTTCTCTTATTTCACTATGCAACAATTTTAAAATCTTTATCTGTTAAAGTGCCAAGAAAATCAAAGATATTTAGAGTGTATATCCAATGTCTCCTAAAGTGTTGAAAAAGGACAGTAGGAAAGTGTCTGGAAGTTATTTGTTTATTTAAAATCAGAAATTTAGCCAAATTCCTTAGTCTTTTTCTGCCTGTTGTGTTTGGGATTTTTTTCTCTTTTCATATAACAATAAATAATAGTATGCTAAACTGTTTTCATCCACTTCATACAGGAATGACCTTGTGGTGCTGATATGCTAATATATTCAAATGAGGCATTATGTTTCCAAAACCTAGTAGCAGAGATTTTTTTTCTTTTTCTTTTTAAATGGCAGTGTGCTAAAAATAGACAGACATTTGGACAGAGGATTCTAAATTGAACTATATTCATCAAACTGAAATACGATATCTAGGCTCTGAAAGTAACTGTCTTGTCAAAGGCCACTAAGGAAGTCAGTGACACAAATATTGTTTGATGATAACATCATTTCAGCAGGAAAGCTTTGCTTCTAAAGATGAAGCTGGGGGAACTCCATTAAGTCAGACACACAGCTGTTTAAATGGATTTAAATCTGATTTTCATTATAAATGAATGGTTTTTAGGATCTACGTTTTGTTTTGTTCCATGCAGAGTAGCAAGATACAGTTATTATCAAAGTAATGGAACACAGGCCCATCATTGGCAAACTGAAATATACCATGATAGACCTTCTGGATTGTGATATCAAATCAAATTCTTAATTCTGGAAAAAAAATGTACAGATGCAGATCCAAGCTAGAGGTGGATTATCCAGCATAGGGATGCAAGTAATTTGCACCATCCAGTTTTGCTTACAAATTTAAATCCCCATCCATTCTGTTTCATCTAAACACTGAGAAGGATACAATTTTCCACTGGAAATCTGTATATTCTCGGCATTGTGGTTTCTTCTGCAAAAGAAAAAGAAGTGTTGGGCAACATGCACATGCAAAAATGAAAACTAGGAAACCTAAATGAAAAAGTACAGTAGTGGGAAATGTGGTTCTCAAGATGTTGCTGAACTTCAGTTCCTAGCAACCCTCACCATGATTCTAGATAGGGCTAATGGGAGTCATAGTTATCTGGATGGCCACATGTTCCCTACTTAACTATTGGGGTGCATGTTCATTAATGCATCTTAGAAAAGCTACAGAGGAATATGTATGGAATCTGCTTATCCCTAGTTCAGAGCTTACTCAAAGAAACTATTTTGAGTGCCAGATTTCCTCAGTAGGATCAGTGATAACAGACTGTCTTCTCTGTAAGACAGCTGAACCATGTTTATTTACTTCCTTCCACAACGTCCAGAACTACAGGCATCAGATATGTTCTTGGACAGCACTATTCAAAGCTGTCGTCCCTGGACTAGTGCTTGTCCATGAGCCATTGGCTGCCAGTCTTTACAGAGTTGTCAGAAAATAAAGAAACAATTGAATCCAATAGGTAATAGTCTGCTACCTTAATGGGGAGGAACTGCTGGTCCCCCCACATTGCTTTAAAATCAGTGTTCTAGGACACTTAATCTCAGTTCCAGTTATGATCACAATTTCTCTTCATGGGTGTGTATCATGTAATTTTAAAGGACTATCAAAATGTAACATTCTTCGGTTCTTTGAAACTGGGATTGGGGAAAAAAAAACGATGCCCTGTATTGTTGCACATTTCAGCACAGAGGCCTGCAACTGTATCCTCATAATTCTGAAACTTACAGGAAGGTTTTAGACCAGTTAGCATCTTTCCACTAAATTTCCCTGACAGGGTTGGTGTGATGATAAAATGAGATAACCCCATTTTTTTCCTGCCAAAAGCAACCTGGAGGAAAGGCAAGATAGAACTGTACTAAACAAATGAAACAGATAAAACTACACATCAAAATTTATTCTAAATCACAGAGTTTGTTTTCACTTTGGGTGCCCCTGAGTCATGGGAAATAGCTCATTAAGCAGCTGTAGAAATAGCAAAGCCACAAATGACATTTAAATAAACGCTACTTAAAACATATGGGAAGCTGTTCAAAATAAATGACTGAGAGAATCCCACATAGAGAAAGTAGATTTTCAAAGAGCTTAAATGATATAGAAAGGAGGTGGTTTCATCATATATAATAAGCAGAATTAGTTCTAGAGCAGAAAGTACCAAAGCAGTATTCTGTGAATCTCATTAAAGTGGCCTGAGAAAAGCGTGTGAAATAGCCAGAAATGCCTGCCCATGGCCCTGCACTTGATTTCTTTTCTTTACTAGTGACAAAGATCAAGGTCATTTTGAGCAGGTCATGTTCTTGCTGTTGCAAGACAGGAAAGGGTTTTGTCAATCAATGTCCCGAGGTCCAAATCCAGGTGCAAGGTGAATGCTATACCTGGCCCATAGCTAAAGCTGGAAAATATTACACTGACCTGACCTCAAAGAACTTTGCTTGCAAAAACTTACATTACAGCTATTACATTAGAAAGACAAAAATGCAGTTATTAAATTATGCCATGTGCTTTTATTTGGAAAACAAAGGATGCTTTTTACATGGTTTGCCTCCACATTTTTTTCAAGAGGCCCATGGGATGGGGAAGAGTCACTATTTCAGAGGTTATTTCAACACTATGGCCCTTTTCACAAGTGGGGGGGGAACGGTGTAGCGTGACCTCTCACGGAGGTCTTCTACACCGTAGAGTGGACTGAAGTGGACTACTTTTCGTAGTTCCACACCAGAATCCACTCAGGAGTGGCCAGAACTAGCCAGGCTGCGTGTTTTTTAAAAACCTCTTTTTAGAGGTTTTTAAAAAGCATGGAGCGCACAGTTGCATGCCGCTCCATCGCCCGGCTCTAAAGTTTATCTGCAGGCGTGCGCAAGTGTGTGCCTGCAGATCTGCCGGGGGCGAGCTTCCGGCTGGTGAGCTTCTCCAATTGGTGGAGAGCCTCCACCAACCGGAAGCTGCCATCTGCAATGCCGGAGGAGTGTGGAGCAGCGAGCTCGTGCTGCTCCACGTGGCAACCGACTCACCCGGCTGGAGGTAAGCTCCGTTTTGGGGCGTTTTCGCCCGTCCCCCCCCCCACATGTGAAAAGGGCCTATATAGGGCCTACTTAGAATCACAGAATCATAGACTTGGAAAGAATCTCAAGGGCTTATTTAATCCAACCCATTTCACACAGAAATACACAGCCAAAGCATTCCTGAGACATGATCATCCAAGCTCTATTTAAATATCTCCAGCAAAAGCAGGTCTACCACCTTCCACTGTTAAGCAGTTAGTATCAGGACATTCATCCTAATGTTTAAGGTGAATCTCTTTCTTGCAATTTGAACCCACTAATATATGTCCTAGTATTCAGCGCAGCAGATAATAACCTTGTTCCATTCTCTACCTGATGTCACTTTAAATATTTACATGTAGCTGGCATGGTATAGTAGTCTGAGTGTTGAATTAGGGCCCTGAGAGACCAAGACTTGAATCGCTGCTCAGACATATAAACCTACTGGGTGGCCTTTGTCAAGTCACGCTTTCTCAGTCTAAGAAGAAGGCAATGGTAAACCTCCTCCAAATAAATCTTGCCAAGAAAACATTATGAGAGAGTTCTTATAAATCAAAACTGATTTCAAGGCATATAACCAAAAAAAAAAAAAAAAAAATCATGGCACCTTGGTATTCTCTTTTCCAAGCTAAACTTCCTTAGTTCCCTAAGTCACTCTTCATGGGACTTGGCTTCCTGATCTGTTACTATATTGGTCATCCTCCTTTGAACATATACCAGCTTTTCAATATCCTTCTTGAACTCTGATACCCAGAACTGCAGACAGTATTCCAGGTTAAGGTCTGACCAAAGCAGAATAGAGGGGCTATTCACTATTCACTCTGCTCAGACTTGCAGACTAGAAAATGAAACTAGCAAATTCCTCATCCCTAGTTTATACCAGCAATGTTCTCCCAGTTCTGATCAGTTGAGTAATGTGGCAGATCATGCTACAAGTCTGGGAAGTCCTGGGCAGGCTTTTTTTAATGTCTGCTCAATAATCACTGCTATTCAGGCCTCCTCACCATCAAATTCCAATTGCCCCCTCAAGCACATTGGTGGTTTACTGCATGGTGGTAGCACTGGTGCTGTCTGTAGCCGAGACTCCAAGCAGCCATTCAGCTCCCAACCTATTACAATTCTGCTGAAGCAACTGCTAATGAAGCCTACAAATGCTCAATGCTGATGCTGGATGTGCTGATGAACCTTCAGGTGTGACCATTTTCCTTTGTCCTGTTATCATGTTGTTCATATGAATAGGGTATGTGTAGCAGAGAAGTAATTTTTTACTAATTTTGATTAGTGGAAATTTGCCATTGTTTTCCTGTAA
Source organism: Cyclura pinguis (assembly GCA_030412105.1). Lineage (NCBI taxonomy): Eukaryota > Metazoa > Chordata > Lepidosauria > Squamata > Iguanidae > Cyclura > Cyclura pinguis. The sequence goes on along the minus strand of CM059601.1, from coordinate 118,181,792 downwards.
AGCTGAGAGTGTGACTTCTCCAAGATCACCCAGTGGGTTTCCATGGCTGAGAAGGGATTCAGATCTGGGTCTCCTGGAATCCTAGTACAATATTCAAATCACTGTACCATGTTGGCTCTCCATTACTGGTTACATACCATTTTTGCCTTTACCAGTAGAGATTCTGAAGAGAAGTGGGGCTGTTTTTCTTTTTTTGTAAGAAATTCTAGTCAATACACACAATAATGGAATCATAGAGTTGGAAGAGACCACAGGGGCCATCCAGTCCAACCTCTTGTTATGCAGGAACACACACCAAAGAATTCCCAATGAATGGTCATCCAGTCTCTGCTTAAAAACCTCCAAAGCAGGAGACTCCACCACACTCCAAGGCAGTATATTTCACTGCCAGACAGCTCTTACCGTCAGGAAGTTCTTCCTGAGGTTCAGGTGGAATCTCTTTTCCTGCAGCTTGAATCCATTGCTCCTTGTCCTAGTCTCTGGAGCAGCAGGAAACAATCCTGCTCTCTCCTCGACATGACATCCCCTCAAATATTTAAACGTCATGTCCCCTCTTAACCTTCTCTTCTGCAGAATAAACATACCCAGCTCCCTAAGCCATTCCTCATAGGGGATGGCTTCCAGACCCTTCACCATTTTGGTCACCCTCCTCCGGACACGTTCCAGCTTGTCGATATCCTTCTTGAATTAAAGTGCGCAGAACTGGACACAGTATTCCAGATGAGGTCTAACCAAAGCAGACTAGAGTGGTACCATTACCTTCCTTGATCTAGATACCATATTCCTATTGATGCAACCAAGAATTGCATTGGCTTTCTTGGCTGCTGCATCACACTGCTTACTCATGTTCAGCTTGTGATCTACCAAGACTCCTAGATCCTTTTCACACATACTGCTATCCAGCCATGTGTCCCCCATCCTATATTTGTGCATTCCATTTTTTCTGCATAAGTGTAGGACCTTACATTTCTCTCTGTTGAAATTCATTTTGTTAGCTTTGGCTCAGGTCTCCAATTTGTCAAGGTCATTTTGAAATTTGATCCTGTCCTCTGGGGTATTAGCAACCCCTCCCAATTTGGTATCATCTGCAAATTTGATCAGCATGCCCTCTACTCCTTCATCTAAGTCATTGAGGAAGATGTTGAATAGCACTGGGCCCAGGACAGAACCCTGTGGCACCCCACTAGTCACTTCTCTCCAGGATGAAAAAGTAGCCATTGGTGAGCACCCTTTGGGTGTGGTCGGTCAACCAATTACAAATCCACTTAACAGTAGCCCTGCCCAGCCCACATTTTACTAGCTTCTTTGCAAGAATGTCATGGGGAACTTTGTCAAAGGCCTTACTGAAGTCAAATTTGCTATGTCTACAGCATTCTCTTCAACTATCAAGTTTGTAACCCTATCATAAAAAGAGATGAGATTAGTCTGGCTTGACTTATTTCTGAGAAATCCATGTTAACTTTTAGTAATTACGGCATTGCTTTCTAAGTAATTACAAACTGACTGTTTAATGATCTGCTCTGGGATCTTTCCTGGAATTGATATCAGGCTGACTGGGCAATAATTATTTGGGTCCTCTTTTCTTCCCTTCTTGAAGATGAGAATGACATTTGCCCTCCTCTAGCCTTCTGGGACTTCTCCTGTTCTCCAAGAGTTCTCAAAGATTATTGTGAGTGGTTCTGAAATGTCTCCTGCCAGGTGTTTTAATATCCTTGGATGTAATTCATCTGGCCCTGGAGACTTGAATTCATCTAGTTTAGCCAGGTATTCCTGTATTACTTCTCTACCTATTCTGTGCTGCATTTTCCCCTCTTCCTCACCTGATCCCTACTCCCCCCCCCCCCAAGTTGAGTACTTCTATCCTTTTGGGAGAAAACTGAGGCAAAGAAATGCCTTTTCTCTTCCCCCATTATTAATTGGCCATCTTCTCTGTGCAGCGACTCTATCATTTCTTTGTTTTTCCTTTGGCTGTGGACATATCTTAAAAAGCCCTTTTTATTGTTTTTAATGTCTCTGGCAAGCCTGAGTTCATTCTGTACTTTAGCTTTTCTGACCTTCTCCCTACATATCCTGGCTATTCGCTTGAATTCCTCTTTGGTGCTTTCACCGTTCTTCCATTTCCTATACATATTTCTTTTAACACTTAGCTCAGCAGAGAGTTCTTTCATCAACCATTCCCGTTTCTTTAGACACCTCCCATTTTTCCTCCTTATTGGCACAGTTTTCAATTGTGCCCTCAGTATCTCACTTTTAAGAAACTCCCATCCGTCATGAACTCCTTTCTCTTTCAGTATTCTTGACCACGGAATTTCAGCAAGAAACTCCCTATGTTTACAGAAATCAGCTTTTTTAAAGTCTAGGATGCATGTCTGGCTACACTTGGCTTCTCCTTCCCACTGAATGACAAATTCCAAGAGCATGTTTGCTCCCCCCTAAGGATCCCACTACCTCGACCTCATCAACAAGATCATCCCTGTTGGTCAGGATCAGATCTAAAATAGTTGATCCCCTTGTCACCTCTTCCACCTTCTGGACCATGATATTGTCTTCAAGGCAAATGAGGAACCTGTTGGATCTTGCAGTCTTGGCAGAGTTTGACTGCCAACAAATATCAGCATATTTAAAAGGAATCCATCCAAAATCTGAACTGTTTCAGAGGCAAACAGAGAGCACTCACCCATCTTTAGCAGGCAGCCTGTTCACACACATTTGAAGAGAGAAGCTAGGCAAGCCTGGTTGAAGTTAGTCATTCACAACTCAGTAAATGATGGTACGGGGGGCTACAAAGGAGAATGGATACAAAGCTGAGTCTTGTCTCTGACAGAAGCTAGAGTTGGGAAAGATGGCCTAGAGATAGGAAGCATTTCTGCACTACACTGTTATAGTATTATTTTTCCACTTTCAACATCCTGGAGAATTCTGGGGTCTATAGTTTACTAAGGCGAAAGAGCTCTCTGGCCGAGAATTCTAAATGCCCCTCCCTAAACTACAAACCCCAGGATTCATAGGATGTTGAGACTGGAATAATAGCCCTATAACAGTGTAGTGCAGAAATGGCCAGGGAAAAGGTGTAATAGAGATAGGGCAGTCAGGTGGGGGAAAGAAATGAATAAGGTTTCAGGGATCTGTGACTGAATTAATGTGTAATCTAATTGTGTAACAATAAATTTCTAATTGTTTATTGTTTTTTACAACTGTGCTTGATTTTTTTCCTGTTAAATTTTGAGAAATAATCTGGTCACACTAACTACAGTGAACCCACAGAACTACGCCTCCACTGGTCTGTATATGTTTCAACTTGGGGCTCAAGTACCAGATTGAGGAAGGAATCTGGAGGGGAAATGAGTCACGGTGAGTGACAGGAGCAAGCCCAAGGATTTGGAACTGTGCGGCCAGCCTGGATAGAGAAATCTGCCACAATATGCCTCACATTTACTCAGGTGGGCTTTACCATAAAAACATATGAAAATTATTTGTGTCTGGGAAAAGTAATGAACAGAATTTAAGACATTAGTATTTCTGCCTGTTCTACTTTTCTATCAATATATGTCACATTTGTCTGGATCACAGTTCAGCTTAAGCTACACAGTCAACTTTGATTGTATAAAACGATAGCTTTATAGATTACTCCTAAGACTGTGCAAATAAAAAAGTAGAACAGGCAGCTATTCCCTATCTGTATATTGGCTTGGTTGGTGTTTCTGTGTGCTCTTTTTGTTTTTATTTCATTTCTTAAAGATATATTTAGGACTGAAGCATCTTATGAACTTTCTAAACACAATTCAGAATATCAGCTGATGTGCCTTCCACCTTCCTGTGTGCACAAGTTAGAGGAGAATCAGAATAGGACGATTTTTTTCTGACCATCTGCTTAGATACTGCTTGTAGAAGGTAATAGGGGGCATATTGTAACTAAAACTGGATGAATCCAGAGAATCTGGGTTGGGGATATCATTAAGGGCCCTCTAGATCCCTCCACCTAAAATAATCTAAGCACTGTCTTTTACCCTCAAAACTTTATTTTAACAGTTTTCTGTCCTCTCTCATCCACTTCCCATGCCCCTTTAGTATCTGAGAAAAGCTTCTAAGATGAAGGTCAGTGTTTGGGTGCCTATATGTGTGGCTGCATGTGCCTTCATGTCACCTGTTGACCTATGGCAACCCCATGACTCTCAGAAGGTTTTCTTAGGCAAGGAGTACTCAGTGAAAACTTGAATAGATTTCATTAGTTATGACAGACATGCACAAACAGTCAACTCAATCTTTTAATTTTTAACTTTGTCTTTTAATTTTTGAAAAGGATAGAAGGTTTTATATTGTGTTATTTTAATGTGTCTGCACAGATTTGAACAGCTGACAACAGTTAAAATCTTATCACACTTAAAATAACAGTTACAAAGGCATGCATAGACAATAAAAACAGGATTGTAAGATAAAAAGCATTATTTGGACTTGGCAGCCCTGTCTAGATGACTGAAAAACTCTTAGCTTTGTTGCATTTCCTCAAATCCTGCCTGTATTCTTCTTTCTATTTCCTTTTCCTTCTCTGTATTTCTCTCTCTTTTTCTGTCTTTGTATCAAGCAGAGGATGAAGACACACTGCTTTTTCTTAGTGAATGAAAGTTCATATGCATTTACTGTATCCTTACTCCCCAATGTTCACACTTTTGTGTGGATTTTTTTCTTTTGTGCATATATTTACACTATACCTGTTTAAAATTTTAAAAAATGTATGTACAGTTTTGTGTAAATTTTATTTTTCCATATTGGCTGGTAAGTTTTCAGATATGAAGATTTTGAAGTCTGAGTGTGTTTTCTTTTGTAGGGAATCTTGGGAAGTGTGAAATGGATGTTTTCATCAAGAATCTCAGTTTCAATGATGTTATTCCTCAGTCCTACAAAAGACTGTAATGGTCTTTCTTAAGGAAAATTTAGAACAAAGTTATTAAGTTTGATCTTCTTAGCTCTTTATCTTACTGTGGTGTTGTGCTGACTTTTGCATGCAGTGTTTTCAGTAGTGGGTAGCCATGTTAGTGCTTGCATAAAACTCATTAGTTTTTAAGGCATAAATAAATTTGTTGGATTATTATAAACATTTTATTCATTTACTCCATTGTTTTTCTATTGTTGACTACCAGTTCTCTTTCTCCTCCTTCATCTGAAAAAACAACGTTCACCAGCTGAGAGGAGAAATCAGGAAGGATTACACCGGAGCTACATGGGAAGCAGTATTCCACAGTTCCGATACTTCCACTAAGAACATCACTCTTATCCTGTTTTGCCTTCGTCACAGTTGGAAGGGGTACACAGAGAAATGCCTTTCTATTTGTGTAGTATCGTATATCCTGGTCACAACAGAGTTCCCTTTGATATCACCAAATAAATAAGCAACAATTATTCTTTCTGGAGAACACTTTGGCAACAAAGTAGCGAAGAAAGGTCAAAATCTCTAAAACCCCCAAATGGCCATTTTCCCTTGCTACAGATGGTGATCTTCAATTGATCTATTTTTCCCATCTGTCATTAGCAATTAAGAGGATTCATAGCAACACCCAGGACCGGAGTTGGCCCAAGGATTGTTAGTTGTTTACCTTTGAAGTGATTTGATTGTTTGTTAATGAATTATAAAAGAAAGAACTGTATTGCTGGACTCTGTGGTGACTGTCACTAATACTATATATATTTGTGTACAAACTGACCTCATGCATAAGTTGAGGGCAGGTTTTGGGCCAAAGTTATGGATTTTCATATGACATCTGGATAAGTTGAGGGTCATTCTACAGAGAGGAGAAAGTGCCAATGTCACCTGAGGTGTCAGCCACCTCTGGTCACTACCACCACTGCCATTTTCCTTCCCAGGCATTCAAAATGGTCTTTTGCCACTCTACTAAGAGAAAGGTGGTGGGGTGTTTGTTTGTTTTGATAAAAGTGAAGGTACAGTATAAACTCTTATAAAAATAAATCCCCTTATCTGGGTTAAAAGTGAGAGCTCAGTCCTTTGTGGGAGAACCTACAAGAAGAACTGACCCCCTGTATTTTCTCAATGCTTCCTTGAGAGGAAGTGCCAAAGAACCACTGCAGCCAGAGTGGTTGCAGAGAGTGGCAGAGAGGAGGTCGGTGTTTCTTTTAGGTTATCTAGGGACAGACTCAGTTCTTGCCTTTCACCACTCTACTTAGAGAAGGTGGTGGTTCATTTTTGGATAAGAGTGAAGGTATAGTACTTAACGTTTTCCATGGATAAGTTGACCCAGGTTTTTGGGGTTGATTTTTTTGACTAAAATTTCTAGACTTATACATGAGTATATACAGTATATTAATACGTTATCGTTGATATATTTTAGCAATATATTAATATTTTATTTTCACTCATTACAAATTTCCTCTCCAAAACTAGTTCCTCCCAGAGAATTTACAGATCCTCAGCTCACCACAAAGTAGTAATATGTAAAAGTCAAACACTATCGTGAGCAGTGTTGCTAGCAATAAAGACTACAGAAGGTTAAGTTGTCTAGAAATAGAAACACAATTGACAGAGATAACATCAAGAAAGGGAGCAGCAGTTCAACAGACAAGTGTGACAGTCCATCGCAAGATTACTGTGAATGGCATACAACTTGTAGTAGCTGGATTGGTGAGTGATGCAAACTGACCAAAGATGAGTGATAATCATGACCATGATAAATCACTTTTCAGCTTCGTTGAGCAGAGCATCCTTAATAACTTCAGCATGGCCGGTGCTATGTCAAGATTGTGCCACAGACTTCCTGAAGGACTGCTTGAGCCAAAAGCTTTATAGAAACACTCCCAATTGGGCTAAAACTCACTGCATGTAGTCTTATGCCTTGAGTTTCTCAGCACTAATAACTCATGTAACATTCCACATGTACAGAGATTGACACGTTTGGGTTGTATGTGAGCAAGACAACAATAGCTTGGAGTACAGTGTCCATAGAGTCTTTTTAAAGCTTCATCGAGGAGGTAATTTTAAAATACAGCTGTTGAGAAAACAGTTTAAACCATATTCAGGACCGGTGGTACCAATTTAGATAGCAATTCTGTACATCTATTTTAAGGGGGGTGGGTGGGATAAGGATTTTAAACTCCGTGGTACATATTTAACATAGTATGTACTTTTCAATTGAATCTAGCAGTGCTTGAGCCGTTGGACTGAACATCCATACTTGCATCGATACTTGTATCTTCAAATCTCTGAATTTTAAGGTGATTTCAGAAGAGGTCTGGTTAAACATAACCTGGCGATCACACATGCAGGGGGGCAGGGAGAGAGTGAAGAAGAGGAAGATCTCTCTCCCACGGTCTTCTCCCACTGCTGCTGGTGCCATTGTGCATGTGGGGACAGGTGGGGAGATGGTGAAGGGGAGAGAAGGCTGGCCATAGTTATTCATGTTTTTTGCCTTTCACAGGCATTCTGTGTCCCTAATCCCCACAAATGTGGAGGGCCTACTGTATAGTCCCTAGTCCACAGAAGGAACACACACATGAGAGAGTTCCTTATCCAGAGGAGGGCAACCAAAATGGTAAAGGGTCTGGAAGCCATGCCCTATAAGGAGTGGCTTAGGGAGCTGGGTATGTTTAGTCTTCAGAAGAGAAGGGTAAGAGGGGACATGATAGCCATGTTTAAATATTTGAAAGGATATCATATTGAGAAGGGAGCAGGCTTGTTTTCTGCTACTCCAGAAACTAGGACAAGGAGCAATGGATTTAAACTGCAGGAAAGGAGATTCCACTTGAACCTCAGGAAGAACCTCCTGACAGTAAGAGCTGTCTGGAAGTGGAATATGCTGCCTCGGAGTGTGGTAGAGTCTCCTTCTTTGGAGGTTTTTAAGCAGAGGCTGGATGGCCATCTGTTGGGAGTGCTTTGATGTGTGTTCCTGTATGGCAGGGGGTTGGACTGGATGGCCTCTGTGGTCTCTTCCAACTCTATGATTCTATCTGAATTGGATAGGATAACAACTGACATAAATTTGTCTTTGTCCTGCATTAGTAAGGGTGCCATCTTCCTATCTCTAATTTTGCTGGCCACATATCATTCGAAAGAAACAGGGAGCCTGAATTGGATTGGTTATCACAACTAGAGTAAACCCACTGAATCAAGTGCTGAATGTAGGCCAGCATGTAAGTAAATCCCATTGATTGAATGGGTGTACTAGAGTTAGGACATAACAATAGAAGTCAGACTGTGAAATGGGCAAAAGTACAGCATATTGTTTACTGACTTCATTCTGCAGTGAGGTGAAGTAAATTCTACAGGAGGAGGAGGAGGAGGAGGAGGAGGAGGAGGAACAACTGACTGTAATAGCAGTGTATTTAAAATGGTGTGAAATCATTTCCAAGGAATATTCTGTAATAATAAAAGAATGAAGTAACATCAGAATTTACCATCTCAAAATAAGAAAAGTAATAAAAAGATCTCTGAAACATTATGAGTGTGTAGGTTGCTACTTTTCTTTTTTCAAATCTAATTGAGACAGCCTCTTTACATTTTATATCCCCCTACTTATATCCAGAGTAAATAGTTCATATCCATCCTGTCATTATAACATTCAAAGGTATGGAGTTTTGTTTTTTCAGCTGCAACTGCACCAGTCTCTTATATAAAATCATTAATGCCCAAGGTGTTGCCTTCCTGAGCTGATCCGGTGTGTGACTTTGAATCCTGCCTGATATATTTACCCAATCCCTTGTCAGAACAAAACAGACAAATCTAAACATTTTCATAAATCACTGCACATGCCTAAGAGGAAGGAAAAACCTTCAGAGAAGCCATGGGAGGCTTCTAATTGCAGAATGAGATGTTGGAAAGGACTGAAATGGAAAAGAAATTGGTCTCTTGAGAAGATGATAATAAAAACTCAAGATATTAGTCCACTAAGAGGACAGATATATGACAGGCCTGTATACTCACAATCCACCAACTTAACGCAACTAATCTGTCCTTAACTGCATATTATAGCAAGCCAGATACTTACCTTTCCACTATATTTAGAACTGTATCAAAATAAGAGAAGTGAAAGCTGTATGAAGGCCTAGATGGACCATTGTTTATGCCCTCAGGACCACTGGCAGTTGGTGGTTCTCATGTCAGCAGGGCAGTGAATTTGCTCCACAATTTACTCTGTACTTTAAATGTGTTGTTCAAGATACTGAACTTTATCTAGAAGACTGGGATCATCTCCAAAACATGAAGATCTACTACCAATTTCCACTTTCTCATGGACTGATCCACTTGGTAAACATGAATACAGCATTTTGTGCAATAGGCAACCATCCTTGATAATTGACTACAGATGACCAGCTTACCATGGAGATGATGAGGAAATGTTTGCGCACTTTTAAAATGTGATGAAATGTAATGAACCAATCTGGCTTTGTCTTATTCTGTATTTTCCATTGCTTCACCAGTTGTTTTAACCAATCTGTTGCTATGGAATGATACATTATCCCTACATGCATTGCAGCAGTGTTTTGTCACTACTGCCTGGTTCCTTGTGTAACCGAGTAGTGCTGAACATTGCCTTTAGTACTCCACCACAAAATTAACCTAATTTCATGGAGGAGTTTTAGGTGGGGGTACGAAGTGGACAAAATGTAGTCCCTTAGTCTGTTTCCAGCCTAAATGCATTGTGACTTGAATGTCTTTTTTTCCTTTAATGTTACAATAACAGAACAATGACCACTCTCAAAAAATGAATTTTAAATTTAGATAGACCACTGTTTCCGTTTAATTTAATAATTTCTATCACTTCAGATAACAAATAAACACTGTATTTTAATTTTTTAAACTACAACCTAATCGCAGGAAGGGGAATGCCTTGTCTTCACAGGATACCGGACAAAATGTCCTGTTGCATATTGTAGTGAATTAAAAAAAAAAGATTAAAAAAACCCTCACTGCCATCCTTTCAATGGCTCTGTTTTGTTCTTTGGATTTAATTGTTATACCTGCAGACAGAAGTTAAATCTTTTGCATGGCATATAAATTTTGCAGAGTGTGGAATTCACTTTAAATTGCTTTTCTGCTGGATCTAATTTTCATTCTTACTGATGGGGAACATATTTTTTGTTCTTGGTGAATGGTGATGTATTTTAGTGGCTGCCCTTTTAAAGTATAAGAACAGTCAAATAAACCCATGTTTTTCACACACAAACCCCACACGGTGTCACATGGAGGTATTTTAAAAAAAAAATCCTTCCTTGTTCTATAAGTATTCTGTCTGCTGTGACAATATGCCAGGGGTTGACTTCTGAAAGATAAATGTGAATGCTGTGTTTGTGTGGGCAGTGTAATTTCAGAGCAACCAACTCAGAGAGTTTCAGCCTCTCTCCCCCATTAAATTAAAAACTGCCCAACTCTACTTTTCTTATCCCTGTGGAATAGTGGGATCTATGGAGCTTGAGTGGATACAGTAGCTGTATGGATAAGCTTACCTCACAAATAACAGTTTTTCCAGTCTGCTAGGACCTATCTTAGCTGAAAGTGGGTTGTACAGGAACAGGTGAGACCTATCAGGATAATTTAACAAAAGAACTAGAAGGAAACAAAAGTAATATTCAAATTAATAAGATTATATCTACATATCAGGGTGCCCAATATAGTGGTATGATTCTCTAGAGATACAGAATCATAGAATCTTTCAGTTGGAAGAGATCACAATAGCCATTAAGTCCAACCTCCTGCCATGCAGGAACACACGCTCAGAGAACCCCCAGAAAATGGCCATCCAGTCTTTGTTTAAAAATCTCTAAAGAAGGTGACTCCACCACACTCTGAGGCAGCATATTGCACTGTCAAATGGTTCTTACTTTAAAGAAGTTGTTCCTGATGTTTAGGTGAAATCTCTTTTCCTGTAGTTTGAATCCATTGCTCGGTGTCCTAATCTCTGGAGCAGCAGAAAACAAGCTTGTTCTATCTTCAACACGGCATTCCTTCAAATATTTAAACACGGCTATGGTCAGATATAATAAGAGCTTTGCCAGAAATTGAAGTTAATTGAGAAAGTAGCCAAAATGAAAATTCATAGTTGACTATGCAGGCTGTTTAAAAGGCAGATGAGAGAGAAAAAGGGCTGAGAAATGAGATTATCTGATGAATTGCTTTGACTTCTGGGTAACAGAGGGGGGATTTTGTGAGAATAAGAAAGCTAAAAAGAAAAGGGAAAGCTTTTTTGTTTGTTTGTTTTTTTCTGTCAAAAATAGGAACATGCCAGGGTACATTCAGCATCAAAGTTAAAATGGCCCAAAATATATTTTAAACAAGCTCAGACATTCTTCCGTGACAACAGGGCTTGATGGGAGGGGAAAGTCCAACAAAGGAGAAGAATCAGAAAAGAAGGATACTAAGTCATGAGTCCAAGTTTTATTTATTATTCATTTATTTAGTGAATTTATATCTTTCTTTTCCTTTTATATCTTTCCAAATGGGATCCAAGGCAGCTTTTCAGCTTGAAAAGTGTATAGTGCTGCTTTGGTTGGATTAGGATCCTGAGGAAGATTGGAGATTTAAAAATTTCAAGATGTCCAAGTTATTGTACAGGTTGTGCAAACACACTTGCACCCATTTTAATAGAAGGTTTTGGTTTAAAATGTTCAAGGGCACTATGGGCCTTTCTGCACTACACTGTTCTAGTGCTATTATCCCACTTTCGACATCCTGTGGAATTCTGGGCTTTGGAGTTTACTGAGGCCAAAGAGCTCTCTGGATGAGAGTTCTAAAGGCCCCTCCCTACACTGCAAAGCCCAGGATTCCATAGGATGTTGAAAGTAGAATAATAGTGTTGTAACAGTGTAGTGCAGAAAGGCTTTATGTCCCAGTTAGTAAGATCCTTACTAGTCAACTTCCAGGACAAACTTGATCCAAGGTGTTCACGAGGTAAGGTACAAAATGGTGAGCTAATGGTATATTAAGCCTGTCATCTTTGAAAAAGGCAAGTTTGAGATGAGGAAGGATTTTGAATGGGACAAAAAAATGTACCAATAGCAGAATGGTATATTACAGATTAATTAAGATAAGCTATACAGCACAACTCATTGCACCTCAACAGAGTGAGGAAAAAATGCAGGAAAGGACAACAATCTAATCAAGCAAGAACAACAACTTCCCTAAGACAAAAGGCTACAACATTTAGAGCTATTTAGTTTACATTTAGTTAGTTACATTTAGAGCTATTTAGTTTACATAACATTAATTGCCATGGGAGGATACAGAATCATGTAAGAAATGGAGAAAAACTAAGATTTAACACATTGCTACAAAAGAATATTGGTTAGAGGGCTGGGAATATAAAATTCAACACTAAAAACTCCTGTCCAAAGGATATTGGGAACATTTCCTGCATTTTCTCCAGAACTGGACTGAGTCTTTTTGGTCAATTTTTTTAAAAAAAATTGTTTGGCTTACAAGGATAAAGAAGAGGAAACAAAAGCTCACCTGAAGAACTGAGGAAGGAAAACTTCAGCAGCATTTAAAAGAGTTGATTCATGTCACTTAACCTTATTAAGTAGATGAGCAGGGTTTTCTCCTTTCTTTGAAACTACTGACGCTTCAAATCGGCTTATAGCAATGCAAGACTTTCCACAGCCTTGCAATTTGGCAACGCTTCATGAGATGCCCATCTGAACTACCTCTCACCCAGAGTATTTAAGTAGCCTTCTCCCATTGATCCCCAAAACTGAAAATTGACATTTCCTTCAGAGAATGAAAGTGTCTAAGGAGGGGATTCATTTTGGTGTCATCTATAATTTATTCTGCATGGTTTTTTCCAGATACATCTTTTATTGGGAAATTTGCCTATTATTTATCCACAGCTGCCTCTGCTGTTGTTGCCACGTGGATAGGAGGAATGCTGACATTCAACACACACTGTATGAAGTTGGCATATGACTGTGAGTCACATGATATAAGCCACATAGAGGCCTTTATATCTGTGCAGAGTGTGACGTTGGGGGCCCAAATCTAGTTTCTTGAATACCGAAAATAAACGAAATGTAAAAAACATATATATAGTCAGTTTGTACAATGTAAGTTCAGAACTTTGTCACTAGTGTATTATAGCATCTTTTGAGGAAGACATATTTAAAACAATCTCGAATGAGTGTAGAACTAGATAGTACTATGTGCCCCCCCCCCCGCCATTTGGGCTTCTCTCTTTCTCTAGTAACAGCGAATGGAGGGAGAGCAGGATTAGGGAATACTGAGGCCAAAGAGCTCTCTGGCAGAGAATTCTAAATGCCCAACCCTAAACTGAAAACCCCAGGATTCCATAGGATGTTGAAAGTGGAATAATAGCACTATAAGTGTGTAGTGCAGAAATGACCCTAGGCAACAAATTGCTTTCCTCTACTGGTGCCTTGGGTTGATTGAATGCAGTTGGATTAACATTATCTGGTTTTTCCTCATAACAAGAGAGATCAAATTATTAAGCATTATCACAATCTTTCCTAACTGATTATAAATATTTTCACTTTTTTTGGCCACCCAGAAACACTGACTTGCAAAAATTCTATATATGACACACTGGAGGAAACTGAGGTCATGAACTTTTCAAAAAGTGGATGGGAGAAATCATCCACCTCTCTTGAAGGAGATTCATTTTGACCAATTAGATGATACCACCTATTTGTGGATGAAATAGCAAAGACTACCTGGTCCTGCCTGTCTCCTTTGGAAGACACAAAATCATCTACTTTACATTGCTTAAAATGTGGTCCAGAGACTGGATCATTAAAAGAACTGTGCATCTCTCAACCTTTCATAATCATGAGAATAACTGAAATTAAAACTTAGAATCCATTCTTAACTAGAAACTAATTCCTTGTTAACTACAACTCCCCAAATAACCTGTAAACCTCAATTACACGCTTAGAAGAATTCAATGCAGCAGTGGTGGTGGGGTTGATTACAGCAAGTGAATTATTATAAAAATCACAGTATAATAAAAGCAGTTCCTCTACAGCTGCCTCCCAAGAGTCCTCTAAGTCCCCCTCTGATCTCACCAGGTCATATGAGAAGACACATATTTGTTCCATCATGAGTGTTTTCTCAGCAGAGTATTAGAGTACTGTATCAAAACAAAATTACTCTGTTATTTTATACTGGAGTTTATACATGAGTATTCACCACAATAGCTAAATGAAACTTTAAACGTCTGAGGCATTCTCAAAAGAGCTTATCAGAGATTAATGACTGTAGGGAGTATGACTATATACTTTTTAATTTCCTTGTAAACCTCCTGGAAGTATTTGCATAGTCAGTGATGGAGACTTGATAGACCCATTAGCCTTGATAGACCATTCAGGAGGGCTTCTCTTATGTGTCTTTATCACACAGCAAGAGAAGCCACAGCCTTGGTTTAAAGATAGAGGTGAGTAGACAATCTAGTACGAAGGAGCCCTGGTGGCACAGTGGCTAAATGCCAGTACTGCAGCCACAAGGTTGTGAGTTCAATCAGGCCGGGCTCCAGGTTGACTCAGCCTTCCATCCTTCTGCAGGTCGGTAAAATGAGTATACAGATTGTTGGGAGCAATTAGCTAACACATTGTAAAACGCTTAGAGAGCACTTAGCTGATAAGCGCTAAAGAAATACACATGCTATTGCTATGAAGAACAGAGTAAATGGCCATAATCTCTGCTCTGCATTGCCTTATAGATAACAAGGTGGATAAAAGTCCTTAGCTATCCTCCTGCGTAAAGAATATTTGCATGAAGTTCCATAACATGGTTCAGCATGGTATAACTGTGAGCCTTAAATTACTTTTGCGTTGCAGAGTAAAATTATGATGGGGAAAAACCTCAAATGCTGAGGAAACAAAAATGCAATTTGACATATAGCCCAAAATTTAAAATAAAACAACAGCTTAAAAAAATTACATGTGCTTCAGTTTTAGATTCACTGACCAAGATGTGTAAGTTTTCAATTATATATCAGTTTTCAATTTAAAAATCATTTTGTCAATTACTGAAACCACAACACACACTCTTAAAATACATTTTGCATTGTACAATGAAACAGATGTTGTAGTCCATGTGACTGAAAGTTAAAAGTGTGACCTGGATAGTTTGCAAGATCAGTGCTTGTCTTAGTGACAATGGACAGGTTTCCCTGGAGCGCAACACAGCCAAAAGTTACACACCAGCAGGAGATTCAAAAGGAAAAAAATCTTTTATTGAACCCAGCCTGAAACAAAGAGACGTCCGGAGAAAATCCGAAATCAGATGTGTGGAACAAAGAAAAGCAAACACATGTATACATTTCACAAGAAACAAAACTAGCATACTAAGCTAACCCCCCCCCTACATAATGGCTGGCTTCAGATATCAAAGCCTGTGCTTCAGCCCTGTTACATATTACCCCCCAATATATCAGCCACCTAACACCTATCTGTTTAGTCAAAGTCACTGCTTACATTCCTCTATTGGGATGGGGGTTGGCACTGCCGGCTCCTTTTTTTGCTACTGATAACATTCTATTTACAATGTCCATATGTTTTCCACATCCGTTTGTCCCTTGCTAGGTGCCAGCCTTCACCATTTGTCTATAACAAAACACACTAAGAACTCAAAGGTCATGAGAAAGGGGAAAGGTCTGTAGAGGCCTGCAGAGGCTTGGTTAACTGATTGCTATACTATTCTGTGCTACTCTAAATCCCATCATTCTCAGGCCACTTCTGCACCGGGCTAGTAAAAAGGTGCATAGCGACCTCTAACGGAGGTCTTCTGCACCATAGAGTGGACTGGGGTGGACTACTTTCTGTAGTTCCATACCTCAGTTCACTCCGGAGCGACCGGAACTGGTCACTTGGTGTGTTTTTTAAAAACCTCTTTTTCGAGGTTTTTAAAAATCATGGAGCGCGCAACCCCGTGCCGCTCCGTCGCCCGGCTCCAGAGCAGATTTGCAGGTGTGCGCAAGTGCATGCCTGCAGATCTGTCAGGGGCGGGCTTCCAGCTGGCGAGCCTCCACCAACTAGAAGCTGCCATTTGATACGCTGGAGGACTGCGGAGCAGCGAACTCGCGCTGCTCCTTGCGGCAATGGACTCGGCTGGCCAGAAAACAAAGCCGGTGAGCTCTGTTTTGGGCAATTCCCCCCCCCTCCATATGCGGAAAGGGCCTCAGACTTCCAGGCTTCGCTATCACTTGCAACTACCAGAATATGGGAAAATTACTATTTCAGTCTACAGCTGTCAAAATCCCTAGCCAGACACAACCTTTTCAGAGTTATAGCCTGCAAAAATGTAACCTTTCCAAGCTCTCACTGAAGCCTAGGCTTGCATTCAGATGACAAAATGTAGGGGCAATGAATGCATAGGGTTTTCATTGGTCCACCTGATCTGCTCTCAGACTTGCTGTTTCAATATTCTGTACAGAGTCTATGGTTCAGGCCATTTGGATAAGGACACACTTGCAAATCTAAACAGATCAGTGTTGATTTAAAGGTATTTTTTTTTATCAATAGCACGGTCATTCCATATAATGTCATTTGGAGAAGAAATGATCTCTAAATGAATTCTTTCCTACTCAAACAAACATTTTTTTTAAAAAAACATGCATCTAAAATCAAGGATAATGTAATAACAGACAGCATTAAGATAATGCAAAAGAAATGAGAAGAATTAAGAGGTATTTATTATATGCCCTAAGCAGTTACACTTTTTTCTATTATTTAACTTGGGCTTCTCAGAGTTACCCAAAATAAACAGGGTGCTCAGATTTTTGTTCAAAATTAATCCTTCTTTAATAACAACAAAAAGATATAATCCACTTGGCAGAAACACAAAGTTCTCATTTGTTTGCTTGAAGCCAACGGAATTTCTCAGGTTCTTTATCCTATGCCTTTGTCCCTCCCTGGCAAGTATAGGAAACAAACCTTGCTTGGCAATACTTTTAGACCCCCCTTTCAAAGGGGAGAATCAAACAAAAGAGAAACAGATCCATATGACTGCAAATATTGCATGTAAGAGGATTTCTTCTTTGCTTATGATCATGATATTTCTTGGCCCAAGGTTCTTGGAAAAGCCATAAGGACACTCTTATGTGGAGGTAGAAGCTGTTGATCCATTTAGCTTTGTGTTTCGCAACCTCAGTGGGTTCAGCATTCCTAAGTCTGGTCAGGCAGGCAAGCTGAGAGGCAGAGCACAGTAGCACACATCAAAGACAAAGACATTATTTCCAGCTAGGGATAGGATGAATCCAGAGTTTTCCAAATTTGAATATGGATCCGAATCCCTGGGAGGTTCTAGGAATCCATGAATCTCATGAATCTTGAATCTTTTGAATCCTTTTTTTAAAAAAAAGCATTTAAAAAGCAAGGAAAAGAAAGCACATCTATTTAAAAGTGTTTTTGAAGCAGAATTTGACATCTTTGTTTAATGAAAAAAAAATTAAAGAATAGTTTTCACTTTCAGGAAAACATTCAGGATCTTGGGCTCGCCCTGGCGCTGGTGGGAGAAGAGTGGGGAGTGCAGGATCGCACTCCCTGCAAGCTTCTGCCACCCACTGGAGCAGGATCTGTCCAGGGGCGGGCAGGAAAAGGGTGGAGAGCATGGGACTCTGCTCCACGCAAGCTTCTGCCATCTGACCAGGGCAGGATCTGTCCGGGGGCAGGCAGGAAAAGGGTGGGGAGCATGGGATCACACTCCTTGCAAGCTCCTGCTGCCTGCCCAGGGAAGGATCCAGTTGGTGGCAGACAGGAAACGAACAAGGAGGACAAGATCATACTCCCTGCTACCTTCTCCTGCCCACCACCAGCAGGATTTGAAAGATTTGGTTTGCCTATTATGGCAGGGAGATTTGGATCCTGAATCTCGAATCCTTGCCTAGGATTCAAGGATTTGAAGATTCAAGGATTCGGTTGGCCATCCCTATTTCCAGCTGAACACTGTCCTCTTCCCATGCTACAGCCCCAGAGAAAATTTCAAAAATTCTGAACTGAATTACTGCAGTACTGTGTTATATAAGAAAGACTAAATGAAATAGGCTAAGTTCACACATTTCACCAAAACCAGCTTAGTGGTTAATGGATGGGCACTGAGAAATGGTAAGTGGTTAGCAGAGTTAGGCAGACATGGTGGTTAAGAGGTTGAGCAGAGCAGGAGGCAGAACTAGTGCGGTAATTTTATAAAGAAATCAGACTTGAAAGAGAAAATCAGAGACTAGTAAGTGTTACTGGCAATTGAGGCAAGGGAAATAAATTCCTCTGCTTAAAATACAGAGCACACACTCAGATTAATAAGACAAAATGTTGACAAATGGAACGATAAAGATTCAGAGAAACCAAATGAACATTCACAGCTGCCCAAACCTTCACCACTGCAATTTAAGTGATCTGCCCCTAAGAGTTACATCAAGCAAATATAGACTTAGGATGTAATTGCTCACTAATTTTGTTTTTGAAGGAAGTAATAAGTAGTTTTAGCAATTTTCTTCCTACTGCAAGAAATTCTTCAAAAATTGCAAAGCATTTTTTTTAATTAACTTTAGGACCTAGGGCTAAAAATTCACACATGGACTCCCAGTGAACATTATAGAAAACAATGTTTTCTACACAATTTCATTTTCTGCACAAAAATCCACACGCAAATTTTCTTTAGGATAAGTCCCAACCTGTAAAGACCATTGTCAGACCAGGATTCTTCTCATTAGATTGTCTGACAATCAAGAAACACATATTTGATCATTTTTCAAGTACTTTGAAAAAATTCTTTCCATCCCTAATTAAGAGATTCTGGATGATTTACTATATAGCATCAATGATTTCACACAGTTCTTCCTCATAATCTCCGAGACTGGAGACTGCCAGGCCTAAATATTCTAAAGTTACCAGATAAGCTAAGCAGGGTCAGACACAGACACAGTGAGATTCTTACTCTAGACCACACACAACAGAGCTGTCCATGAACAAGGGCCAGATTCCCTCCTCTCCCATCACATACCTTGAAGTTTTCCTGATACGATAATGTTGGGGATATGTTATTTTGATTCACTTATTCTTAATATCCAGATTGCTTCTGATTGGACCATTCTATTATAGAAACAAGCTAAGCCAATGTGATGTACTTTGGACCCTGTATAACTTGACTAGAATTGATCTGAATCAGTCTGGGTTTAGAGACTGGCCAAATATGTTGCACAGCTCTAGTTTCTGCATTACTGGGGTGCTGTAAGAGAAAAGGCTCATTGTGCAGCCATTCTCAACCCACTAATGTAATGTAAGGAAGTTAAAGCAAATCGTCTGCTATATGTCAATGAGTGAAGAGTAACTTAGGCCATTTCTGCACTACACTGTTATAGTGTTGCTATTCCACTTTCAACATCCTATGGAATCCTGGGGTTTGCAGTTTATGGAGGGGCATTTAGAATTCTCAGCCGGAGAGCAGTTTGGCCTCTGTAAACTACAAACCCCAGAATTCCACAGGATGTTGAAAGTGGAATAATAGCACTATAACAGTATAGTGTGGAAATGGCCATAATTGTGAGAGATCATGTTGTGTAAGGGATAGACAGGCACAGCCCAATTTTTATTTTTATTTTTTTGAAAAAAATAGAACTCTAAATTCTTATTCAAAGTGGGGAAGGTACAATTAAAAGAGTCAGAATCCAGAATTTTTATTTTTATTTTATTTTTTGTTCGGGATAGTACAAGAATTGAGTGGAGCTTACAGTCCTCAACACAAATCCACATCTATAATATTCAAAGTATCTTAATTTTGGCAGTATAATTCAGTGGCGGTGAGGAGTCATTTATTGGCGTTATTAACAACAGTTCTGAGTAAGGAATCCTTAGTAATCTCCTGACAGTCACCCAGATGTCTATAGGCCAATGCTGATGTACACATGCATGATGATAATCTGACAAAAAATCTCCTGGTAGCATTAGCAAGAGTTTTATTTATAAGTGGGATGCCTTCCTTTAGATGGATCCCTTCCTCATTTTATCCAAACCAACAAGGAAGTCTTGGAAAGGTATACAGTTTTGATTCATTTGCTGTTGTGACTTCAGCATGGAAATTCAGAGAGCCATTACTTCAGTTTGATCTATAGCAGCAAGAGATCCCTAATGGAGCACAGAATGTCCTTTGCTGTTCAAACATCCCTCTTCTCTTTTCTTTCATCCTCATGTGGGGATTGGTTGTAAGTTGTATGCAGTTAGTTTTTCAAAATCAGTACTGTGTATGTACTGAAAGACATACTATTCTTAATTCTCTATGGCATCTAGATTTGTGAAATGTCACAGTTTTTGCACATTTCAGAAGTAAAAGGTAAAGATGGATGTAATCCAAAGGTAGAAATATAGTCATTTTCACTGTCATTTTGATAAGGAATTGCTGTCTTTCCTTTGTCTGGGGAACCTCCTCTGAAAACATGTTGCTTCGGATGCTTATGCTGTAGCTGTATGTCTGCGGAAAGAGCTGGTGCAAATTAGGAGGGAAGAATTAAAACTAATATATGAAATCCCAAAATAATACAGTTCAAATTTTTGTTAACTGCTGTCATTTCGACTCCTACTTATGGCAATGGTATGAATGAGAGACATCCAAGTTATTGTAATAATCAACAGCCCTGCTCAGGTCATGTAGTCTCATGGCTGTGGCTTCCTTGATTGAGTCCGTTTATCTTTAGTGCAGTTTTCCTGCCTTCTACCTTGCCAAGCATTATGGTATTTTTTTAGTGATTCATGTCTTCTTGGGATATGTCCGAAGTATGACAGTCTCAATTTAATCATCTTGACTTGTAGAGAAAGTTGAGGCTTGGTTTGCTCTAGGACCCATTGGTTTGTCTTTTTAGCAGTCCAAGGTATACATAGAACTATGTTCCAGTATCACATTTCAAAGGAGTTGATTTTTTTTTTCTAACAGCTTTCCTCCCTCCCTAGCTATCACAACCATACGCAGAAATTGGAACTACTATAGCATGAACAACTCTAACTTCAGTATTGAATGTATATCTTTACGAAGTTGTCTAGTTCCTTCATAACAGCCCTTGCAAGTTCTAGTATTTTTTTTATTTCTGGATTGCAGTTCCCATTCTGTTTAATGATGCCAGAAAGATGAATTGTCTGGTTATGGAGAATTTAGGCTGACTAGAAACTATTCTGTTCTGGTGTTAATTTTTCAAAATTTTTCAAAAGTAAAACAAACAAACAAAGAAGTGTGGAATAGTGTCATTTGGTCAAAACTGGGGGAAGCTGTACACTGTATTCTCCTTTCCCATGATCAAATTGCCCATACACAAGGTTATAATAGTCCATGGACCAAGAGGGATAGGTCCCATTAAGCTGTCTCAGCCTCAGAGACCATTTAGCCAGGCTGTCATACAAGAAAAACCAAATAAAATTGTCCAGTTTTTGAGCTAGCGGCTAGTTAGTCTAGGCTGAGAGAGAGAGAAAGCACTGGAAAAGAACTGTATCAGACAACATCAGTTCTTCAAAATGAATAGGATCTTTTCTTGCCAGTTAACCTTGGGCCTGTTCACACTACATTTATGACACTATGATGCCTTTCCCTGAATAGCCAGTCCCAGGAGTCCATAGGATGGAACCATGGCTCTTGAAGTGGAACCATAGTGCTACAATTGTGTCATGTGAAAGGACGTCTGATTTGACATTCTCACTGAGTTTTTTCTTTTTTTCCCCAGTTACTTTATATTGCACCTTAGCAGACATTGGGCAGAGTAGCATCACCTGATAGGTTGGTCAAATGAAAGGGTAGAATAGGAAGGGTGAATAGGTAAGGTCATGTGGAATGCATTGGGACACCATTATGGTATTTACATATTGCCTAGGCTGGCTATTTTTTTAAAGGCTCAAAATAAATGAAAAATGACATAATTATGTTTAAAGGGATTCCTGAAAGAAAGCTTAAGAGAGAGAGAGAGAGAGAGAGAGAGAGAGAGAGAATGGTGCACAGGTGGTGGTGCACAGGAAAAAACAAAGATATAATATTTCATTGGATAGTCTCAGAGGTTTTGATAACAACTCATGCAGGTATAAAATGTATGATAAAAGTTTTGGAGGGATTTATTCAAAATAGGGAAGAATGAGGCCCCAGATAATAATAATAATAATAATAATAATAATAATAATAATAATAATAATAATATTATTATTTCATGGAATGTAAATGGACTGAATTCATTCTAAAAGGGGTGGGGAGTATGACATTAAAAAAAATCCTAAATGGGAAATTGTTTGTCTTCAAAAAATTCATATAAGAAGTGGAGACTATAGACTTTTGCAGAAAAGACGCATGGCCTAGAGCCTGGGTCTTTACGCACTATACTGTTCTAGTGTTATCAGTCCATTTTCAACAACCTATGGAATCCTGGGGACTTTAGGGAGGGACATTTAGAATTCTCAGCCAGCTTGCTCTTCAGCCTCAAACTACAAACCCCAGAATATCAAAATTCCAGAATTATCCCTTTGGGGACAATTGCAGTAATGAAAGCAAACATTTTGCCAAGATTTTTATTTCTTTTTCAAAAGGTCCCCATTATAGCAAATGGAATACCCTTTGTACAATGGTAAAAAGAGATTTCCAGATTTGTCTGCAGGCCAAGAAAACTAGAATAAAATTTAAAACACTGTATGATCCTAAGGAACTCTAATGTCAGTTTGTATCATGAGGTCTGTTCTTTTGCACAGTTTAAAGGAATGGATATTGCTTAGAGATGTGAGACTCTTGGAACTTGAAGGCCATAATTTAAGATTTGGTTGACATGGTTTTCTTTGCTATGATAAAGTCAAGACACATGCTAAATTGCAAAACTGTTTTATTAGAAAGGCTCTGCAACAAATTCAGTATAAGCAGAAAGAGAAACTTTTCCTGAAGATAATAAGATAAAATTAGTCACCTCACCACAACAAGCCTTTTCCGGGAAAGAATGAGTTTAAAAAGTGTAGATAACTGCTTTGTGGTGATCTTTTGTATTTTGAACAAGGCAGAAGTTAAATCAGGATGATTCTTAAGAAAGGCAAAGAATACAGCTTAAGGATAGAGTTAATCAAGATAAGACAAATCCATTCAAAGAGGTTAGAGAAAATGCGTTTTATTTGGGATTGTGTAAAGAGGACGGCTATGTAATTTAAACAGTGTATGAATGGATTTTGCAACTAAAGACAGCAAATCAGCCTGTAAAAAGCCTATGATTGGGGGGAGGGGGATTCCAGGTATCGTGTCCCTATGGATGCATAGGAAAGAAATATGGTCTAAAGATACAAAATTTACTTTGTGCAGTAATTTAAAAGAAAACCTGTATAAGATGATGTATAGATAGTATCTGACCCGAAAAACACTGTTGAAAATGTCTTAGAATGTTTCACATCAGTGTTGGGGACATCAACATAAGGAGGGCTCACTTTTTCATATGTGGTGGTTTTGTAAGAAGGCAAAAAGTTACTGGTCTAAGATTTATATGTTAATCCCACACACACACACAAAAGTAAATTTTGTAAAATTACCAGAAATGTTTCTGTTGGGCTCTATGGATAAAGAACTGGAGAGTAAATCTGGATTACTTTGATATATGACAGCAGCAAGAATATTATTTGCTTAATTTTGGAACTGGACTGAAGCACGAATGATGGAAGACTCATGAACTTCCTACTTATTGAACTCATTGACAAAAGTTCAATGCAGAAATATAAATGCTGCTTTCTAATTATGCATTTATATCATTTGTACATTTGAACAAAAATGTACAATAGCCCTTTTGCAAATGGATTGCAAGGGTTGATGAGTTAGTTCAAATGGCCAAATTCATGTGGATTCTATACGATAATCCAGATGCAATCATACATCTTCTGCTGCCAGTTATATTTTTAATAGACATTATGGTGACAGAAAGCTAATTGGCTAACATAATGGACTACTATAGTAGCATTCTGCCACTATAGGTTTCCGGCCAGTCAAACTGTCACCTCCTCCACTGGTGCTTGCCTTAAGAGCTAGCTTCTCTCTTAGAGACCCAGAAGAGCAAAGCAATCCTTTGATTCTTCAGATAGTACCCAGAAATCTGTCAACCTTAGTGGCAACTGGCCAGTGATGTCAGAGCACAGTAATCCATTGATCTCCATTTGGGGGCAGTGTAGGTTTACACAGTCGGTTGGGGTGAAGAAGTTACCTGGTGGCACCTACCATGCCAGATTCTATACAGTTCAGGATGTTAGCGCAGATATCTTGTATAAAATTAATATAGATGTGGCCCTTAACACATATATCTTAGCATTTTAATTATGGGTACAATAACTCATTCTTAGATCATATGGAATCTCTGGACTTGAGACAAGGATTATGAGAACAGCCAAGGAGGGGGAAAAATGCTTCACCAGTGTTAGATTTTGCTATGTGACTATAAGTTAAATCCAGACCTATTTTGATAATTCAGAGGAAATCCTCCTGGATTAGACTCATGAACTTCCTAGTTATTGCAATCCTTGACAGAAGTCCAATGGCAGAAATGTAAAGCTGCTTTATAACTATGCATTTATATCATTTGTACATTTGAAAAGAAAATGTACAATAGTCCTTTTGGCAAAACTGCTTCCTCAATAACATAAATAAATTGTATTTATTTTCAGATAATGTGTGTGTGAGAGAAAGAGGACTGGAGAGAAATCGTTCATCTCTTGCTTTAGCATAATTCTTTGCCAAGAAAAGAAAAGAAGCAAACAAAGACAAGATATAAACAGAGAAGGAAAAATGAATCATGTGCCATGTTTAGGACTCACCAATTTATTTCGGCATAAGATTTATTCAGCTTACACAGTTTGAAAATTTGATGGTTCAATTGGAATTTCTCCTCCAGATCCATTTCATTGTGTTATAATATTCAGAGAACCCAAAAGCAAAATCCACCATCTGCAACTTGTCTCTAAAATATGTATCTCTCTGTTTCTTCTTCTCATGTCAAAAAAAAAATAGCTATAATTATAATTTATCTTTATCCTTGTAAGCAGTACTTAAGTGATTTCAGAGACGAAAATGGAGACCATTGCAATTCAGCTAGTGAAACAACTGGATTATAAATTCCTGGATAAATGTTTCAGAAATATTTAGATATACTCTAATGCCAGCAGGTCAAAGATTGCAATTTATCTGGAGTATGAGAAACTATATTTGGGGGTTGTTGTTTTTTTTGTTGTTGTTCTTTTTTTTAAAACGGTGAAATGCTACATTGAACACATTCTAACACACTTTCTCTTTCATCCTAATCCTTGAGATTGGTCCAATTTCACTGTAATATGTGTGAGGTCTAGAGAGTGGGAGAGAATAAAAGATGTGTTAATTCATAAATTTGACATGTTATAATCTATGAGGATTTCACGAGTCCTATTTAAAGAGTTTGAGATGATTTAAAAGGCATTTTATTATGATGATTTCAGATTGCTACAATTTTCCATCTCAAACATGGATTTATTAATGGCTCTTCCCTACTGTTTTTAGTATAATATAATATGAGGCAACAGGAGTCTTAAATAATAATAGCAATAAAAAAGTAAGATGTTCATGTTCATCGCATGCAGTATAATCTATGGCTGGATTTTTATGACTTTTTAAATTTTATTTGTTCGTGCATAATGAAGCAACACAATGTAAATTTAATTTATCCTATTTGGATTTCCTCCGTTCCTTCTATTCTGGTATAAACATGCATTATGTATATGGATTTCATTCTGCCTCTGGTTATTGTCTTTTTGGTGTGTGATAATGATAAAAGGATTAGTTACATTTTATTCCAGATTCTTTATTTTCTTCTCTTGTGTTGTAGTCTTGAGAACAATTGGAGAATGTTTGTGTTCACTCTGTGATTAGCATGTGAAAATTGCAAATACCTTGGGTAATATCAAAAGATAAGTGATGCTTGGCAAAGTTGTACTGTTAACTTCCAAAACTGGCATTGTTCCAGTCCTTGGAAAACAGACAGTATTGTCCATGCAAGAAATGGTTTATGCCTCAGATACTTTTATAACATTATTATGTTACCCATCAGCTGAAGGTCTCTTAGCAATTCACAAAGCTACATTTAAAACAATATAGGAAGACAGTAAAATATTTTTTCCTAATAGCAGTAGAATAAAATCAGGCTACCAAGAATTTTTTTGGCATTTCTGCCCCTCTATCTTAAGAAAGTTAGCAAAGGAAAACCATCCCGGATTGTTGGGTAACAACTCACCTGTTAATCCCAGCATTCTCAATCTCTCAGCCATTCTATATCATTTCCCTTGTCTTCTTTTTATATGTCTGTGTGTAGCTTGCCTGAGGATATGTGCCATGTCTTCACTTTGAAATAGTAGTAGTAAGAACTAACAAGATTCAGGAGCAGTCCTATATTATGGGTGG
The DNA here is from genome assembly GCA_030412105.1 of Cyclura pinguis. NCBI lineage: Eukaryota > Metazoa > Chordata > Lepidosauria > Squamata > Iguanidae > Cyclura > Cyclura pinguis. The sequence continues at coordinate 118,155,442 of CM059601.1, read as the reverse complement.
GTTCATTATAGCCAGAAACTGGGAGCAGTAAATTTTCTACCTTATACCAGAGATGGGAAAATGCTGTTACCACACCTTACACCCTATTCTGCTGGGTAGCAAAATTAGTGAGACAAAACTGGACACTTGTGACTGGAATGCATGCAGTGGCAGTACACTGACTCTTAAGTGTGTGTTAGGCCAGGATGACCTGAGTATGGCAAGGTCATAAATTCAAGAGAATTAGATGGAAAGCCCTGATATTAATGAGTTTGGGATAATCCTCTCAACGGCCTGACCTCCAAATGCAATAGAAGAAAAAACTGCCCAGGTGAAACAGTCAAGCACTCCTGCTGTGAGCATATCCTACAGAGACCTTTCCTGTTCACTTTGTCCAGCCAAGACATTAAGAGATTGCCAGGACTCCCATCAATGCTTTGTCAACTAAAGTTAATTCAATCGGCCTATTCCAGACCCCTTTTGTCCATGTGTGGGAAAGCAATTACCACTCTGTCCACACACCCTCCTTTAGAGCAGGAAATAGGGTATAAAAAGCCCGGCTCCAGCTCAGGTGATATCGAACATGGTAACACCATTAAACTTAACATGGTAACACACTAGCACATCGGGTGTCACAATGCACCCCAGACTCCTATTCCTCTGTGTTGCTCTCAAACTCTTGTTTGAGCCACTACTCCTCAATCTTCTGCTTCAGGACTGGTAAATATTATCCTTTCCACCCAAAATATCTCTCTATCTAACCTTTCTCACCTTTCCCTTCAATAGCCTTGTATGGTCTGTGAGATTGCTTGATTTCTTGTGTGTGTCCATTGATCTCCAATAAAATACTCTTTTAATTTTCAGATGGATTCGTCTCTATAGTTAGTACTAGTATACACAGGTAAGAAGATCCTGCCATTACCCCCCTCTTGCAGGCCTCCTTTGAGCTAATAATTCAACAAATCCTAACAAAATGCTGGCACTGCTGGTGAACCTCTAGGTCCCCTACCTTTTAGGGTTACAATGCAACAGATCTGGGGTCCACTTTTATAGATCAGCATGCTCTAGGGGGCTGCATAGACCAACAAAAATAAGCCACAATAGCAACATGGGTGGAAGTTCATTTCTGGTTGTCAAAAATTGATATTTTGGTGTTAATCAGTACAAGGAGGCCTTGCATCCTTTTTTAAAATATACGTGATTACACTGGAGGCTTTTCAGAGAAGGAATTCACTTCTTTTGCCAGATGAAGCTGGTTTTAGGGGAATCGTAGATCTGTTAAAGGCCATCAAAAACCCTTTGAGGGGCACATGCGTCCCCCAGGCTGAACTCTGTCCATCCTCAGCTTATATTCAGAAGTGACTCAGCAAATCAGTCTGAAATGGGTTGGTGCAGTAAAACCAGTTTTGAGGTAGCAAAGACCAGAAGTTACTTATTTACAGCAATTTGAATTTTGAGGAGTGATGAACGATTTGACAGATACTGTCTTTCTTTACCATAGATTTTGCAGGAATCACATTCGCCAGTTTGGATCATTCTTTCAGGGAATGGTTTGCTGTGCTGGGTCAGGATGGAAGTCTATTATATGTTTGGTTCTACTTGTATGTTTAACAGCTGGGTAGTTTTCATTGTTTCAGTCCAACATAGACTATGAAGCATATTCAACATGCTACAGTACATTTTGCCTTTGGAGTGAGCCTTACCTGAGAATACCAAGGTGAAAATGCTAGATCAGTAGTAAATGTGCCTGGTTATCAAGAAATGAGGGGGAAAAAAGTATAAAGAGGGAGGGAGCTATTATGCTGGTTACAGCTAGGAGTGAGGACCAAGGATGGGAGCAAGAACTGCACAATCAATTCTACTTTAAAAATAAATGTTGTGTATGTTTTTTCAGGAATGAGGATCTCCTTGTTTTGAGCCAAATGGTCCTGGAAAAGCACAATAAGGGCCACATGCACTGAGTAGGGCCATACTCCAAGACATCCACCACCGCACAATTGCCCTGATCTGATTAGCCAGACCCTATTCACACTCAAAATACAAAGAAACACACTGGAGACTTCCAGCTTGACATGGTGCCATGCCACTTCACTCTGTAGCTGTTCTGCTGAAGGGAAGGAGCTGGACATAGTGATTGCCAGTTATTAACTGGTGGAAGATTCTTCCCAGGTACAGGAAGATCAGAGGCACTGCATGAATGGTTCAGATTACTCTTTCTGGCTTTACCAAAGAGTGGGTAAAACAGAGGGGACTGTGAAGGAACCAACTTGCCCCACCACATCCAGCCACTGGCAGCAGCAAACATGTTGTAATCAATTTTCTTAACTTTACCAATTGAACTTATATGAAGATTCTTAAAGAAGTTTTCCAGACAATTGAGAGTTTTACCTCCTGTTAGCTTCCTTCTACAGTCAGAAACTGTGAGTAAATTATTTAAGTCATAAAAGTAGAAGAGCAGTATTAAATTGGATTTAAAACTTGGAAAAAAAAACTTGAAATAAAGAAAAAAATATCTTAGCACAGAAAGACTTTGAAACAATTACGACCCTGACTCAAAAGACAAAATAAGGATTAACAAAGAGTTAACAGTGGGAAGGAAGACTTATCTACAACTCATGTGGTAAGAGCAAGGACATCTGAGACAGATAGAGAAGAAAACTTCCACTTCCAGGTGAAAGAGGAAGGAGCATCAGAAAGTGGAAGTGGTATAAGAAAGACTGGTTGAAAACATTAGCAGTGTCCAGAGGAGAAAAGGACTAATTACAATTCAAAGATTGCTAATCTGTCCATAAAAAATGCAGAGCAGATCTAAGCAAAGTATTCTGGAAGAACTGAGGCTATTGACAGACAAATTTAGACAGATTTTCCCTCTAGGGAAAGAGATGAAACAGTTAAAAATAGCTCATCAATTCATCTATCTTAAAGAAGGATTGGAGATGAAATCTAAAAAGATAAATAAGAAGACCAAACAATCTTTGATCCAAGTTATTGAGGCTTCACTAGAGGAAGGAGGTAATGGAGTAAATAAAGAAGAAACCAAAATTTGTTTTGATTGAAAATATAGTTCTTTTAAAAAAAAAATGATGGAGGTCAGAGCTATTTAAAGACTGAGGAAATTACTAAGGAGGTATATTGAGAAAAATTCCGGATCAAGCCAAGTGGATCTAGAAATAAAGAGCAATGGAGGAAATTTGACAATTTGAACACTATCAAGGGGGAGAATACCATCTATTTGGAAGTCAAGAAGCTTAAGAATGAACCGTGCAACAATGGGGAGCAACCTAAACAGAAAGATAACAAAGGAAAACACTAATTGTTTGAGACAGCTGTGATGTTCAATTATTTTACGGAGTTAAAATATGGGACAATTTGTGTTTAGTACTTACAGAAGGGAGGAAGCTTCATCTGAGATTTAAGTATTTGTAATTGATTATTTGACAGATGGGTTTTTGATGGGCATTAAGAAAATAAGCAGAGTTAAGGTTGATAAATTTGTGGCATTATTTGATATGTTGACTGGAAGGGGGATAGATTATGAAATTAAATGTAAATTCAAATATGGTTAGAAAGAAGAAAGTACAGGGTGGTTTAAATTTTATATACCCTGAATGTTAAATATGTGAAAAAGAAATGATGGATGGGATCCTACAACTTTAGAAGTACAGAGAAATAAATGAATTTAATCTAAGATACGATTAATGGCAAGAATGTACAAGCAGGCATTACAAGGTTATTTGGGCAGGACTTATTAATAAGTTGGAATCACAATAGGTTTAAACAATGTGTAGCGGTTAAACTCATATATAAATTAGTGGAGGTTATTAATGTTTTTGCATACAAGCATTCAATAAAAAACTGGAAGTCAAGTGTTATTATCTTTTGCTGGTAATTGTTATTTTTTGTTGTCGTTATTGTTGTTTTGTTTTTCATGTTGTTTTATTTAGTTGATATATGCCATATGTTGTTTTATACAATTAAATTGTGTGTCAATAAAAATATTAAAAAAAAACAAGTAAACACAGTAATTCATCCATGAACACAGGTACATATTCATGAATATACCCACTCACCCTCACACACACATATTTATAGATTTATTTATTCCCCCCTCCCCCTTTTTTGGTTTTGTTTTTTGCTTCTTTGTTTTTGTTTTAACATGTGTTAAGGACTTTTCATATTTACTTGAGCTCTAAGATGCTGGAAAATTTTAGCTGTTATTCAGACCCAGTGTAATATAGAGGTTTGAAGTATTGGATGACAATCCTGGAGACCAGGGTTTGATCCCCCGCTTGGTCATGGAAACCTACTGGGTGCCCTTGAGGGTGTCACACACTATCAGTCCCAGATAGCTTGTGACAGGCTCACCTTAGGGTCACCATAAGGTAGAAATAATTGAAGGCACACAACAACAGCAACAAAGACATGTTATTCAACAGACATGTTATTTAGGCAATATGCATAAGACATGTTTTTATGTGTTGCGGATATTTTCAGCTTTACTGCTATCATAGACCTGGATGCCTACCAATAGCGGCATGGTACCCCTGAGCTCCAGAGTTGTCTGTTTCTGGAAAACATGAAGGCTATGTGACTGACGCTATCATACAAGGGAATATTTTGTTCCACTTTACCAGCATCCCACTCACAACCATTACCATCCACACAGAAGGAGAGACTCGGAAAAGAAATTGAATGAACATGGAAAGCCCTTAACACAACATGTTAAACCAAAAGAACTTCTTAAAAATAAAAACAGAAGAGGAAACTATATACTGAGAGCTGTCTGGCAGAACAGAAACTGAAAAGGAGAAAAAACAACAACTTGATGAATAAGAAACCACACACTGTGCACAAAAAGGCAAGAATTCAATCACAACTTACTTGAGTATGGGTTCTAAGACAATAATTTATTAAATGAAAAGCAGAGTCAAACAAATCTGGTGAAAATGTCAAATTTCCTTGAAATAGTTCCAAGCAAGTCAGAAAGGAAGAATTGGTTTATCAGCAATTCACTGGTATGCACACATACATATGCACTCATTTTTCTGGGTTTTTTTTTTATTTTTGTTCTCTTTCAGTGCCTTCTTAACTTTGCACCTACCCCATGGTTCCTATCTTTATACCTCTATGGAGCAAGGGGAAAAAACCTAGGGCCCTACACAATTATAAACCTACGATACTAGCCCAACAGGCATGTGTTTCATACTAAGGAAATTCTGGGACTTGCAGTTTAGGGAAGAACATTCAGAATTCTTTCCTCAAGTGCGTTGCCAAACTTCAGATCCCAAGGTTCCATAAGATGTTGCTATAGCAATTACAGTGGAGCTAGTGCTACATTTGAGCAGTGTGAAAGGGTTCCTGGACAATGGAGAATCACTTAGAATAGTGATTCAGATGGCATAAGCAATCCTCTCTAAAGCTGAAAAAAGAGGCTAATAGGGCAGAGAAAAGGAAAGGGAGATTTGGAAGAACAGTAATCTGCACGTGCTCTGATGAATTGCTTTCTTTTAATACATCCCAAGCTCACCTTTGCATTTGCTTCAGACAAATAATCTGTAAGTGTTTATCCATTTTATCCCTACTCACTCTTTTTGAGGTAAATAAGTGGAGGCTGGGTGGAAGGGAACAAAAATAAGACTACCATTGGCCTGTGTGAATATTAAACTCATAAAACTAACTCCCTTGATATTATTAAGTCCCAACTGAGCTGGGCCAAAGCTAACAAAATGAAATTCAACAGAGAGAAGTGTAAGGTCCTACACTTAGGTAGAAAAAATGGAATACAGAAATATAGGATGGGGGACACGTGGCTGGATAGCAGTATGTGTGAAAGGGATCTAGGAGTCTTAATAGACCACAAGCTGAACACGAGTCAGCAGTGTGATGATGCTGTGTGATGCTGAACAGGAGTCAGCAATTCTCGGCTGCATCAATAGGAGTATGGTGTCTAGATCGAGGGAGGTACTGGTACCACTCTACTCTGCTTTGGTTAGACCTCATCTTGAATACTGTGTCCAGTTCTGGGCACCCCAATTCAAGAAGGACATGGTCAGGCTGGAGCAGGTCCAGAGGAGGGCAACCAAAATGGTGAGAGGCCTGGAAACCATGCCCTATGAGGATAGACTTCGAGAGCTGTGTATGTTTAGTCTGCAGGAGAGAAGGTTAAGAGGGGACATGATAGCCATGTTTAAATATTTGAAGGGATGCCATGTAGAGGAGGGAGAGGGCTTGTTTTCCGCCGCTCCAGAAACCAGGACAAGGAGCAATGGATTCAAGCTGCAGGAAAGGAGATTCCACCTGAACCTCAGGAAGAACTTCCTGACAGTCAGGGCTGTCCGGCAATGGAATATGCTGCCTCGGAGTGTGGTGGAGTCTCCTTCCTTGGAGGTTTTTAAGCAGAGGCTGCATGGCCATCTGTGGGGAGTGCTTTGAGGATGTTCCTGCATGGCAGGGGGTTGGACTGGATGGCCCGTGTGGTCTCTTCCAACTCTGCATTTCTATGATGCTATGGTAATGTGTCATGCGGAAGCTTATAATCAATCCTAGCCTAAAACAAGCTGGAAAATCACACATTTGATAATCATAATACCCCCCCCCCCACACACACACAGTGCAAACATGTTAAGTTATTACTAGAACAAAACACATAGTAGACAATACTGTTGATCTGGAGCCAGGAGGGAGGGAGGGAGGGAGGGAGGGAGGGAGGGAGGGAAGGAAGGAAGGAAGGAAGGAAGGAAGGAAGGAAGGAAGGAAGGAAGGAAGGAAGGAAGGAAGGAAGGAAGGAAGGTGTGTGGGAGATAGTGACCACAAGTCTGACATTGCTGAAGTCACTCACCACAGACTTTAAATCCTAAAAAAAAGTTGCTTATCTATCTATCTATCTATCTATCTACCTACCTACCTACCTACCTACCTATCTACCTACCTACCTATCTATCTGTCACAAAATCAGCAAAGATTATCCCCAGTTGTGTTTTTCCCAAACATCTATTGAGCTTTTTCCTAAGTATAAGGAATAGTAACTATTTTTCACACCTCATTTTCCCGTTATAATGGCAGAAAGTAGTTCATCTCTCTCGCCTTTAACATATAGTCAAAACTATGGTCTGTAATTTTGAAAGATGCCTAAAGGAAAAATACAAGACATTGAAAATACAAAACATCATCATCATCATCATCATCATCATCATCATCATCATAGTAATCAATGTCATTACATTATTATTCCTTCTTTCATGGAACTCAAAGTGGCATATGTAGAGTTCCTGAACAGTCTTTATCCAACCCTGAACAAATCAAGACTAGAACCTAGATGGCTTCTCTTTTGACTACATCTCTCAGAATACCCTAGCTATTACAGGCACTGATAATGCTGTCTGTAATAATATGGAAGTAATAGTCCAATAGAGTAACTTTTCCAAGGTCTGATCCAGACCTGTTTAGCTTCAATAAAGTTGTTGCATTATGACCCTTCAGGCAATGGTCTAGGATCTGCAATACTCCTGTAGCAGAAGTTTGTGTCAATTACTTTTGAAATTTTAATGCAGAAGATAAATTCATTTGCAAAGAGTCACAAATGGCAGTTTATGTCATAAATGCACAAGATGGGATTTGAAGGAAAGCAGGAAAGACAGTCAATGATTTTTATCAACCATATGAAGACTTACCCAAAGAGTCTGTTATAAGTGATAATTAACAGGAAAAAAGAAAATGACATGTGCAAAAGGTAGTTTGTAAAAGGTATTATGAAATCAGGTGAAAAAAGAATGGGAAAAGAAGAAGAAGAACAAAAGACAAGGAAACCCCAAGAGTTTATTACGAATTATATATATGGCACATTTGGAGTAGCTGGTTAATTATGGAGTCCCCCAGGAAGTCCCTGAGGTCACTTATAACAGGTCACTTATTGACAAGAAAGGGTGCCTTATTAAAAAGTAGAAACATTATTTTCTAAGCCTTTCCAAAAGGAGAAGGGGAAGCCTGATGCAGAAACAAATTTCCCAGGAGTGAAAAAAGACAGAAGGAAATCAAGCACATGGTAGAATGGCTTCTTAAGAAATTGAAACAACTGCAGGCTGGCAAAAAGCCCAATAGATTACAGAGAGAATTAGTATGACTGACCAGGAAACAGTGTGTCTCTGTGTAGAGAGACAATGGTGAGCATAATGAAATCAACATGCTACAAGCTTTTGGCTGAATTTCTTTTGGGTAGCTCAACCAGGTGAATTGCCCTGAAGAACACTTTTTTTTTTCATTCCTTGGCTGCAGGGGCAGGACTGTTCTAGGAAGTGGGAAGATGCAGACTTGTATTGGCTGCTTTGTTCGTGTTTCTCAGCATTGTGACTGGAGGCCAAGCAGAGAGCAGAAGACTTGTTTGGGGTCTCACAAAGCCCAAAGCTATGGCAAAGCATCATCATTATATTTTGGGAATGATATATTTACATCACTGTGAGGTTTGAGTGGCAAATGAGCAACCCATTGAAACTGGCTTCTACTATCTCTTGTGCACCACCATGTAGCTGGAGCCTGTAGGCCTGGGACAAATTCACACAACCATACTTCTCAACATTTCACAGATGCAAAACTGGGACGCATGTGGTCAAGCAACATCAGGGTGTGGTCAAGATGAGAAAAGTTGTTAATGAGGAAGAACTAAGAAGTTATGATGTACTTCAGTGGTGTGCTTTTGCCTGAATCTACAGGGAAGGGCAAGTGGAGGTAGGGAGGCAGGAGAGTGGAGAAGGAAAGGTTGCATGCCCGTGAAGTTTTTCCGCTCCCATTCACTTGCCTTTTGCCAACATAATGCAACAGGGCAAACGGAGAGTGAATGAGGAGACGAGAAGGGAAGAAGCGGGGATGACAAGTGGACACCTAGAGTGTAATCAAATTTGTGAAAGTCAAACCCACAAATGTGGAGGGAGGACTGTACAGATCAACTATGGATCCATAATTCTTGGTTAATAATCCATAACTGCAATACTGAATGCCAGCCATTGTCTGAATTAGGCAGTCAGTTATCAGTAGTCTGCCTGAATAGAAAGACATTGCCTGCTAGTAGAAGGACAATATATAAGGGAGCTGTCTAGCAGGGGTGTAGTTCTCTACAAATTTTTATCTTTAAGGAAGCAATGACCAATTTTAGCAATTTTCTTCTTCCTGTGAGAAAGTCCAGAACCAGTTTTCAAAGCCTATTTGCAATTTCAAACATATTCTGTGGGAAATTTGCATGTGGATGATTTACAACATACACATAAATAGCATTTTCTGCACAGGACACAGCTTTTTCTGTGTAGAAAATATTAAAATGCTGTTACCTGCACAGAAAATGCTGCTTACTGCACAAAAGAACCATGTGTAAATTTTGCATAAAGAAATCTCACACTGCAAAATCCAGGATTCTTTTCACCAGGGTTTCTCAACTTTCATAGGTATATACACATACATACATACATACATACATACACAACACACACATACACACGCATCATCGTTTGAATATTTTCAAATATGCTTTCCGTCTCTATTGTCTACCATTCCTCAAAAGGCAATTCCATATTCTAGAAGCAAAACAGGAATGCCCCCTCTCATATTTTCACTATACATGCATCTAAAGGTGCAGAGAGAGAAAGAAGGCTCTCTCCTACAGATCTCAAAGATGATATGGAAGAATACTATCTTTCAGAAAGCTTGAACCCAAGTAATACAAGGCTTTGTGAGTCATGACCAGCCTTTGCAAGAGCTCATTTAATCAAGGAGTTATGTGCTCCCTGTAACCAGCTGCATCCACCAGCAGGAATGTAAATCTTCATGTTAAATTCTTGTCTGCAAAGATGAATAATTTCAACAGCTTTCTCCTTCCTGTACGAGAGGGGGTTTCTACCAAATTTTTGACCACTATTTACACTTCAGGACTCCTTTTCAGAAAAATTCATTTCTGCAAAATGATGCAACCCTTTTCTGTGAAAAAAACTTTTTTGGTTTATAAAAAGATTATGTATATGTAAGTGAAAGAGATAGAAAGGTACAGTGGTTTTAGAGCTGGATTTCAACCCTGGAGACCAGGGTTTAATTTTCTGCTCAGCCATGGAAATCTACCAGGTAATCTTGGGTTCATCACACACTCTCAGCCCCAGAAAACTCTGTGATAAGTCATTGTAAGTTGTAAACAACTGGAAGGCACACAACAACAATATGTTTGTGTAGATGCACGTCCACATATGAATGTTAGCTTATCTGTGTGTAGGAAATAGTTTACTATGCACAAAACACACTGTACCTTACACAAAACATCATTTTCTATATCCAAAAAAAGGAATCCATGTTATTTTATACAAACAAATTTTCCCAGAAGGGGTCCTGAAGAGAAAAGAATCTTGCAATTGTTTTTCGTTTTCTCAGTGGAGTGTCATGAATGCTGGGACACCTTTTTTGTATCAGAGATATCAATATCAAGAAGTATTTTTTTAATTTATTTATTTTTTTACATTATAGTCAACAGTATGCCTATAGCAACTTGGATCAGCTGAGCTTTTTGAACACTCTTCAAAGGCAGATCCACGTCGTGTACTACAGTAATCAGAAAAGGATATAAGCAAGTGTTGTGTCAGATATCTCCACAAATGTGTACAGCTGGAACACCAGTTTTAATTGTGCAACTGTGTTCTTGTCCACCACAGAAACCTGAGAATTCAGATTCAGTGATGAGTCCAGAAATACACCCAAACTATAAGCCAAATGTCACCAACCAAACTACCAAGAGTTTGTCCACACTAGTTCAGCACAGAAGACCAGGCTCAGAGTGTGTTCTGCAGCATGAGTGGCTCCAGATAGCACTTCAGATAGATCCTGGTTTATTTTAAAATGCACGTTCAATACAGAGCTTTTTTTAAAAAAATATATATATATATCATGGGAGTATGTTCCTGAGAAGCAAAATCATGGGGACAAGCCTCATTCATCTGTGAGTCTGACTATTAGTTTTGATGTAGGCTCTGTCTACACATAGGGGCTCCTGCTTTCTACTTATGCTTCATCAATTCACTTTTTTTCTGAAGCTGTTAACCTAGGATTCATAATTAAATTCCATTGTATGGATTTAGCCTGTGGCAGCTTAGGAATCAAGCAGAAAGGTTATTTCATCCAAAATGGTGTTGGAGGTATCCTTCTGTGTGGTTCACAAGTTGCCATCCATTTAGACTTGGTCTTATTTGAAGATGGTTTTCTATCTCATGAAAAGCAATTGCTCCTATTTAAGTGTGGATAATAGGCATATGACTTCATGAGTCCAATGAAGTAGGTCCTTGCCTACGCAAGCTTATATACAATAAGGCCATTAGTCTTTAAGATACCAGAAAACCTTTATTTGTTCCATATCCATCTATAATTTGATTTTGAAAATAAGTAAAAACAAGATGACATTAAAAAAACTCAAAACCAAAACAGCATCAATGAATACAGAAAGAAGGGCAACCAGCAAGCAGATAGATAATTGTCAAGGGACCCACCATTTAATTAAGAGTAGAATATGAATTCCCTAAATAGAGTCTATGTGAAACAGATATTTTTGAATTATCTTAACAGTTAAATCACTGGGCAAAAATAACATCATGTAAGGGCTTTTCCTATAAAGTAGCTATAGTTAGTTTAATTATGGTAATACATAGTGTACATAGTAATTACCTAATCATTGTGTGCAAATCTCAATGGTTTGCAGTCTCTAAATTACAGTGTAGATTATAAGGAAATTATTTCTGATCTAATGTGCAGCAGCCTGAAGAAGTAATTCTAATTGTGGTCCCAGTCAACATCCAATCCAACAAACACAGAAGGAAGAATGATCTGGGGTGAGGGTGCACCTGAAATCTTTTGACCTAGTTGGGCCACTGAGCAAACCAATTGGCTGAGTTGACATAGAAAATCTGGCAGAATCTGGATCCCTGAACGCAGAAACCATTGGAAGAGAAAGAGAGCGACTAAAGCAATGTCATTATGCTATTGCATCAACATGTGCAAGCTTGGGGTGAGGAGTAAGGAAAGCCAGTATAAAGGCCTGAACCACCTCTGATCTAGCCTCTTAACATTCTTCTCAGCCTACCGCCCCTCACTGATTTGGTTCACAGGATTTACTTTCTTGCCTTGGGGCTTTGTGGAAATGTTTGCCTCTCATTCTGATAATTTTTGGATGGGGTAGGGTTGCTCATCCTGTATAGTCAACTAAGGAAGTATGGGGTGATGTGGCTGGGGTGATTAATGCTGGCATGTTAATGCAGGGGAGGCTGTAGCACAGATAACAAAGATGTAGCCAGAGACAATTTAAAGTGAAAAGGACCTGCTTTTGGGACCTGGAGCCCAGAATTTGAGAGAAGAACAATTGCTGGGACTGATCCAGGACTGCCTTTTCAGCCACAGAGGAGGAACGGTCAGGTCCAGGGCAGCCTCCCTACAACAAGTGGCAAGGCAGACAAAATCAAAAAAAAAAAAGAAAAAAACACAAAACAAAACAAAAACCCATGGCCCTGGAGCCATGGATTGCCTGTCTGTGGCTTGGGCGAGGAGAGAGGTCTGAGAGACCCAGGCTTCGTTGTGACCACTTTAACTTTAAGCCCCTTCTGTGGGTCTTTGTAAAAATTAATAACATTTTGTCCTAATTTATTTCACTTTCTTCCAAATAGGTGTGGATCATGTCCTACATGCAAAGAAATCTGACTAAACTGCACAATCTCAATGAGCCTTCATTAATACCCAAGTTTTCTTGATTCTGGATTTAGTGCCCTACAATATGGATGAGAGGTTCAGTACTAAATGCCACTAGTTTTCTCAATCATAAGACCACCTTAGAAAATGGGTAACAGTATGCTAAACTTAAACTCTGTTAACATGCACTGGGAGAAGAAGGTCACAGAATGTCTGTCTGCAAACGTTGAGCACTGTTCATATTGAATTTTTGTTTTAGTGCAACACTGCAGCCAGAAAGGGCTGGGTTCATACTACTGTACTAAACCCACTTTACTTGCAGCTCAGTGGATTTCACCAATACTCAAGGGTCCATTCAGCATATCCTGATGGATCTTCAGCAGATTTGACACAGGCTGAACATTTCCTGTTAAATCATATGAAACAACAAACACTCAGAAATATTGAAGTTTTTCGTTTTAATGAAAAAGACTTATAACTGAGAGGGGTAAATGGAAGTTCTTTCTTGTGTACTAGCTTCAAGTTAGAGCCCATTCAATCTGCCCAGTTATAGCATACTTTAACTGTCATATAAACTTCCTCTGGAATCCTGGGGTTTGTAGTTTGGTGAGCTCTCCAGCTAGGAATTCTAAACAGCCAATCCTACACTTCAAAGTAGACAATGAAGATATTGAAATAGTACAAAACTTTCCATACCTTGGCTCAGTCATTAATGAGAATGGAGACTGGAGTCAAGAAAGCAGAAGAGTAGGATTTCAAAGAGCAGCTATGAAGGAGCTAGACAAAATTCTAACATATAAAGATATATCATTAACTAATAAATTTAGGATTGTCCATACCATTGTATTTTCAATTTCTGTGTATGTTTGTGAAAGCTGGACAGTGAAGAAGGTGATAGGAAGAAAATCATCTCCTTCAAAATTTGGTGCTGAAGAAGAGTTCTACGGATACCTTGGACTGACAAAAAGACAAACAAATGTGTCCTAGAGCAAATCAGGCCTGAACTTTCCCTAGAAACCAAGATCACTAAGCTGAGGCTGTTGTACTTTGGCCATATCATGAGAAAACATGACTCACTAGAAAAGACAATAAGGCAGTAGGAAAGGAAGAAGACTGCATTACAGGTGGATAGAAAAGATCAAGGAGGACATGTGCTTGAATTTACAAGACCTGAGCAGGGCAGTTGATGATAGGGTGGCTTGTCTTCTATAGGGTCACCATTTTTTGATGACAGTTAACAATACGATAATAATAATGATGCATGTTCTCAAGTAAAGTATTTGACCTGGAAATATGCAGCAATGGGAAACTTCAAGCTACTTCTGAAATTATGAGGATGATACAATTCAAGTGACTTCAAATTGCAAAACTGAGTATGCTCAGAGTATTTATTTATTTTTATCAACTGGAAAAAAATCATTGCCTTTGCTTTGCTGTTAACTATGAAAAATGCAGAAACAGTAAGGAATAGAGGAGGAGAAAAGGAGTGGAAGTTTATTTCCATATTTAACAACTGAAATAGTACACAAAGTCAACAACAACTGGTGACTTCTCAGGATTATTTGGTGGGAACAAGACAGAGAACATTCTTGGTGGCTGCTCTCAAACTTTGGAACTTTCTGTCTAGAAATGGTAGGATAACGTCATTCTTGCTCTCCTTCCATCAACAGGCCAAAACATTTTTGTGCCATCAAGCTTCAACAAACTGATTAGGGCTGGGCTTTTAATGGTGTGCAATGCTGTTCTTAAGAGTGTGTAACATGGTCATTTAATGAATTTTAACATTTTTGATGTTTAATTTTTTAATTTCATAAAATGTTTTTAAATCTTACATTTATACTTTTATTAATGCTTTTGTACTACTTTTGATTTGTACTGGTTAAAAATGTATGTTGTTAGCCACCTTAAATCTTATTATTGGGGGAAAGGCAGGATATTAATGGATCAAATAAATAAATAAATAAATTCAAAGTCAGTAGCATGGAGATTCCACTCCAGGTTTTAATCTGAACTATAAAGGAGCTGTCTAATGTGCTGAATCCTATCCCCAAACTTGGATAGCAGAATTAGGGGTTAAGGTAGGTTTCAGATTAAAGTAAATACAATACAGTTAATACAGTTAAAACATACAAATAACATTAAAATAGAATTGATCACTCATTCACATTAAAAACAATTTAAAACACACAATTAAAATTAAAAAAATAATTAAATTTAAAATAAAAAGAAAGTTTTTTAGAAATTTGTTAGAAGAAGAGAAAGAAGAAGAAAAGATTTTGCCTATTGATGAAAGAACAGCAAAGAGGGGGGCATTCTAGCTTCCCTAGGAAGGGAGCACAAGAGTCTGAGAAGACTATACCTCACATCCTCACCTATGCCTGTACATGTCTGAGAGAAGGGCATGGAGCTAAGCTGTATAGGGCTTTCTAGGTCATGAAATTATAAATTGTGCCAGCAGGCAGTGCAGTTGTTGTAGCAAAATGACAAAATCAAGAATGCTCAATCATAAAATCACCCAGCCAAGTCTATTCAAAGCTGTAGAGAAATAAAGGGGAGATAATAATCTTAGGTTCAATATTGTAACCAGCCAGCCAAAACCTTTGCACAGTGCTTGGAGGCAGTTAAGAACAGAAAGATGAGGCACTGAAGGGGAAAAAGAAAGTTGTCAGAATTGCAGGGGGAAGAAATAAGTAGTAAAAAACTAGAAGACTTCCTTTCTCATGGAGGCTTGTTTAAGGAAAGAGGCAGACAGAGACAGACAAAGTGTTAGGCCCAAAGTTCATCTGTTTGCCTCCAGGTCTCCCAAGGCTCTGATGATGGAAACCTGCAGAGATATGAGTAATTCAGGATACTAGTTAAGATACTATGAGGGTATTTCCTTTATTGTGGTGTTCGAGAACTCTTGGCTTAGGTAGATGTTTTCCCAATTTTGTTGCTACCCTAAACTAATTCCCAAAGGGGAGTAATTCTTTGTATTTTTGATGTTGTGGTTGCCTGAAAAAGTCAGCAACGGGCAAGATTTCACAAAAAGATTTCCAGGGGAAGGAGGGGACATACAGAATGGAGTCACTTCATAAAGAGGAAGCACAACTGCTTCCCTCTGAGATCTAGCCCCATGTTATCTTTTAGATTTGGGTTGATTTTAGAGATATGTTCCACCACCACCCGTTAGAAGGTCAGCAGTTGTACTTCTGAGTATTTTGAGAACTCTTAGGTCCATACCATCTGAACATGGTGATTTCTTTGTAGTTTTTTAATGAGCTCTCACTGACCTTCTCTTGTTAATACTGCCTCAGCTCTTACTCTCACCTTCTGGAAATATAGATTCAGGCATAGATATTACCTCATATCGTCAGCAGGAGGGATAATATGGAAAGAATTCATTCAACTTCCCTGCATTTTCTGTATTCCTTTGATTTCATTATTATCCAGTGGTTCAACTGTCTTCCTACCTGGTTTCCTGCCCCTGATGTACTTAAAGAATTCTTTATTGTTGCTCTTGATGCTGATAGCAATTTTCTCCTCAAAAATCCTTTTGTGCATTCCTAATTTGCTTGCTGAAGACTGTCTGTATGGGTTTTTCTATGCTGATTTGAAAGCCTTTCAAGCCAAAATGGATGAAGATAGATTCTTAGTTTTAAAGGACATTGGGGGGGGGGGGGATAACAGAAAGCTGATAAAGCAGAGAACCAGCAAGATACAGTCATATCTGATACAAACTGTACGGAAATGATAGTATAGGGCATATCAGAGGTGATATTGCTTTGAATATTATGGAGAGAATTATGTTGAGCAAATCAGAAACCTCAAAAGTGGGTGCCGCCCCTCTGTAGGACCACTGTGGGAGACAACATCAGACACAGAATGTACCTATTATGAGCAACATGCTCTTGTTCTTGTCTCCCAGCCAAAATTCTCAGGGATGTTGAGATGGAGAATGAAACCACGGAAGCTTTTAAATAAAACAATGATGGGTGACTTTTAAATACCCTGGCATTGACTGGATGTGTCACAAATATCCCATTCAAATATCTGCAAAAACACACAACGACCACTCTGGCAGCTGTCAATAAATAGCCAGGTAAGGGCTTATAAGGCATCTTTGTATCACCTTCCTAGGGGAAAAACAACATAAAACAAAACAGGAGGAATTCTGAGTATGATGCTGGTTGGTAATACCACTTGTTTTTCGGGAAAAAATACTTTACATGCCAGAATTTAGGAACTTAAGTACAGAACCACCGTAGCAAATGACAAGTGCTTGTAACTTTGCAACCATATCAGTGGAAGTCATCAACATGGCACACAAGCAGTGCAGAAGCTATTAGATCTAAAAAGGTTTCTTTCTGGGAGTCTTTTCCAAATGAGGAGAGCTAAAAAGAGAACAAATATGCACAAGGGAAATGAAATGTGATTACTTTCTAGAAACAGCTTTTCAAAGCTCTCAAATTTCTTCATAAATTTGATAAAAAGAACTTGAATCTAAAGCCATTCACATATAAGAGAAAAGAAATAGATTTACCCACTCAGGCAGAGGTCTTTGAGTCCTTAGCTCTTTAAAGCCTGGATTGAATTGCTGTACGTTCAAACCATGTTTGTGGTGCTTAATTAGTATTTCCACCTCCCCCTGGCTTTTTTTCTTTAAGAGAAAAGTGCTCTGGTTCCCTCTACGCTGGGAATAGCAATACTATTGAATGAATATATGTGGGACAGATAGGATGGGTTAGAATTTTGTTTTTTTAAGAAAATACTCACATTTGATTTTTTTTTTTTTTGAAAAAAGTACATAATAAAAAAAGAACTTGAGATTTTAAAAATGTACACATGGGAGAAAGAAAAACTTTAAAATATGCTCATTTTGCACACTCCCTCTACACTGGGAAATTATCATGTGATTTATCATGCAAATTATCATGTGATTAGAAATTAAATGATATATAAGCCTGTGTGAACTGACTCTTAATTGCTACCCACAGTATTCTTACACCTAAGTTTACTAAACTTGGGAAAAATTAATGCTCAATTGGGAGAGCATTCATACATCTAGAGGCCTTAGTCTAACCTCCATGTCTGTCTTTTGTTCTGGACTGCCTCCATGTACTTCTTATCTTTCTTTTCTAGAACCACAAAACTGTAGAGCTGGAGAGACTCCAAGACTCACCAACTGCAACCTCCTGCCAATGCAGGCAATCCACAGCTGAAGCATTTTTGACAGACGGCCACTCAAGCCTTTAAAAAAAATACCAGTGAGAGTTCAGCATCCTCTGAGACAGTCTATTCCATTGTCAAACAGGTTTACAGGAAGTTCTTCCCTTTGCTTAGTTTGAAATCTCTCTCTTGTATGTTGAATTTATTGGTTTCTGTGCCAAGTCTCTTTCACACTATACAATTATAGCACTCTAACTGCTCTGAGTTGGCTGTATGGAATCCTGGGATTAGTAGTTTCATGTGTTATTTAGACTTCTCTTTCAGAGACCTCTACTCACTTCACCAGACTACAAACTCCAGATTTTTATAGGACACAACTACCATGTTTAAAATGGTACCAAATGCTATAACTGTGTAGTGTTAAAGAGACCTAATCTCTAGAACAGCAGAAAATAAACTAGCTGTATCTTTCACCTGGAAGCTCTAAAGATATTTGAAGATGGCTGGTATCTCAGCTCTCAACCTTTTCTTGCTTAGGTTAATTATACCATTTTCCCTAGCTGTTCTCACAGGTTTTGGGATTTGTGTTCCATATCCTTTACCAACTTGTTCCCAGTCTTCTGGACAAATCCCAGCTTGCCAAGATCCAGGATGCTATAATTCCTTTCCAACACTCTGATTTTCTCTGGTCAAGAGTAACCCACAGATCTTTCTGTCAAAAATACATCACTCTGATTGTCCCACAGAGCTGACAAAGATCAATAATGACATAGTCCCTGGCCCCAGTCAACACAAATAGAAAAAGAGATTGAGAAGGAGGAGGGGAAAAGCAAACAGAGGTTGCCCCATTTTTTCTGGCCAGATCTGGAGGCAGATTGTTCTTCCCCTTGACAGAATGTTTTTCTTGGGGTACTGCTTGCCAAAGAGCAGAGGACCCATCTGTCAAAGGCAAATAGTTCATTCTATAGAATCCAGAGACAACAAAAAACACCAGTTGTAGTGGGAAAAGTCTTAAAATTTATTGAACAGTAAGCAATCTAAACAACATAAGCATAGAAGCAATATTAGCATACAGATGAAACCCACTTAAGCCTATGCTGTGTAAATAACATAAAGATGGATTTCGTTACCAAGCAAGATTCCTTCAATCAGCTGTCCAGGAGCCCAGGATGAAACAGTGAAGGAGACCCCTCTGAGTAGCCACCCACACAGCACTCCATCTGTAAACCTATGCTGAGCTTCCACTGAGAGTACATTATACCCCTTGGTCTGAGAGGACTTGACTAGCTTTCATAGAAGCTTCAGATTGTTTACACACCTGGGATGATCTAAACTCCTTTCAACTGCCACGGTTACCAGTTACGTGGTCATCTTTTGGGTTCCTACCAGCACTCATTATCTAGTATTAGTTGTTTGGAGCCAAAGGCAGGTGCCAAATAGCAGGTGTCATCTGCAACTTTGTTTTGTCTACATTTTAAGCTAAAAATCATACAGAGTACACCAAAGCAAAATCAAAGCCACATACAAGGATCAAAGCAGTGTGCTTAACAAGCCAGATGGCCTTGAACAGCAAGCAGTATGGAGAAATGTATGGAGGAACTTAGAGCATTGAGGATCAAACTAAGGTCAGGCCACATCCTACACCTCCTTGGAATTACAATGGTCTTCCAGACATTTCCTGTACAGATACAGTGCACAGCCTTTTGCTTTACAACTCTAATTTCTGTTGGGCAGAGAGAAAAGAAGAAAATGCCATACAGTCAACATCTTTCTTTTGGCCAGCTTATAGGACTGATATGGTCTTCCTTTTGCTATAATCTTCTCCCTGAAAAGCAAAGGGTTCAAATATCCAGTGGCCATTAGACCCCTTACTAATGGCAGACACCAGAGTGTGCCACCATTCAGCACAGCAATCCAATGGTACAGTACATCCATCTATCCATCATGGAAGTCTTTGAAACCACAGCTCCCATAAGGGTCCAGAAGTTCAGGCAGTGTTACAAATTGGAACCTGCTAGAACTAAGTCCATCTCTACCAGGAACAGGTCTTTTTATAAGTTAATGGATCTTCATTTCCTGTGCAGTATGAAGTCATCACAAAATACATGCATTACAATATAGACAGCTCACAACAATATCTTATTGCTGAGAATTTTCACACACATATAGAGCTCCAATAATGGCTGCAGCTAAATTCAGAAGGATACTGAAGGGCATAGTGGGAAATGACATGATCATGTTTGCTAATCCTGCATTTCAGCCAACAAACCCTGACTCCATTACAACATTACTGTACTCTCAGTGTACTGACTAACTGGAAACAGAGGATATTAAGCTGAGGCAATAATTGGGAAAGACTTCCGTCCTATTTTTCTGTTTGCCTTGCAGCTGTTAAAGGCACAGCGGATATGCCAGGAGGGAGGGGAAAAAGTTAGTCTTATTGACTGTTGATTAAAAGCTCTATTGGGCTATGGAGAATTTCCCTTAGCAGAGGAACAACATGGGGAAATTTTACAGTATTAGAAATGCTGCTTTCCCCTTGAAGAGAAGAAGCAGAAAACAAGCACAGGATTGGTTTGTCAGAGGTTCTGAGCACCCCTCACAAAAATTAAGATCAACAGGCACAGTCACAATGATGAGGCCCAAAGCTGTTATCCACCAAGGTAATCGCTGCAATTTGGCAAGGAAAAACTCCTGCAGGTGGCTTGATTCTGATTGTGCAGTACATGAAAAACTTGTTGACAGAATGAAATTACATGGGTTGTGAGATCTGTATCAAGCCTGCTATCACCTTGGCTTATCCAAGAATGAAAGGAGGGCTGCCTTTTGATGGCTCTCAGACTTCCACTTAACTACACACAAGAAGTAAAAGGTAATCATGCTAAAAAGGGGGTGGGGTGGGGAGAAGGGAATAGAGTTTGTTTCTTGTTTTGTTAATTAACAGGGATCATTCTTGAGAAGCTATGAGCCGAAGAGTGGTGGTTAAGGCAACAGATTGTAATCTCACTACAATTAACAGAACTGGAAGGAGGGGAGGGAAACAGGTGCCTGTTATTAGCACTGCCAATTAAAATATAGGCACTGTTCTGAAGAGTAAGAGGTTTTTATTGCCATGCTCCTTTAGATCCTGCTTTATCTAATACCAAATACGCAGCCTCTGTCATTGTACAGATAGAATACCAAGACACTCCTGTGTACTGGTAAGACTTTCAGGTTCTGGTGTTTACTCTGCAGTAGCTTACCCAGTGCTGGCTTTTGAAGCACCTTTCAGTGGTAAAGTGAACATAACTGGTTTTTAAAAATGAAATACTTTATTGCTTGATAGAATTTTTAACCTTCCAATGGGTTTGGTATTGCTGATTGTAGTATGGCTATGATTTCAGGGATAAACATCATCAGGATGATGATGTAGATAATGATTTTTCTGATTGATGCCCTGTCCTTCCTCTTAATAGTTCAAGATGGCTTTGATATGAACATAGCTCAAGCTGTCTGAGACATAAATAAAGCTTGAAGCTACAGTGAGCATTCAACAGATATCTCTTTGACAAAATTGGTCTCTCTAGATTTGTTTCTCAGATCTCAGGGCTCACAATGGGAATAGGGACAACCTTATGGATTGGCCTAGGCCAGCATTCCACTTTAAGGACTGGGAATTGAAGGGGAAGCCAGCCTGGAAGTGTCTCTTTAACACTAATGACAGGCTGTAGTTGCAAACTATGAAACAGAACTGAGGAATGAGTAACTCACGCAAGAAGTGGCTGAAAAGGAAGTCTGGATATCCTGCTTCAGATCTAAGCCTGCACATTAAAACTTGTCCTGCAGATTTTTGAAATAAGTATTAACAGTGGTTTTAGTTGAAACCATATTTGTGTCTGGTCTCATTATTTCCCCGGAGGTAAGCCAAGAATCAGAGATCTTTTAAAAAATGAATGTGGGGATATAAAATGGTTTATTCGTCTGTACAGACAGAGGACTTGAAGTGATAAGATCTTTGAAGTATGGATTAAGTACACCATCTCTCCTTC
The DNA here is from genome assembly GCA_030412105.1 of Cyclura pinguis. Taxonomy (NCBI): domain Eukaryota; kingdom Metazoa; phylum Chordata; class Lepidosauria; order Squamata; family Iguanidae; genus Cyclura; species Cyclura pinguis. The sequence continues at coordinate 118,133,591 of CM059601.1, read as the reverse complement.
TCTCTTTATTTTTAAAGCATCTCTAGTTACAGCAAATAGGGTCAACAAAGTTCTTCTATGCTGGAATTGAAGCAATTTCACCTATTTGGCTGATGCAGATGTAGGATAAATGTTTTTTTTTTTTTTTTTAAAGAAAACCTTACACATATTGGAAATATTCTAAATTTGATGGGAGAGGAATGAACACGAGAGAACCCAAAACCAGTAGACTTGTCCATCTGTTCAACTGATGCCACAACTGGGGCATTGGGGAGGGAAAATCTCTTGGCCGGTGAAAGTAGCAATCAGGGAGGGACACTAGCTTCCAGCAACCCTAACCGGAATAACCACTGGTGAGGGAGGCTGGAAACTGCAGTACATCTTTATCTGAATAGCCTACAATTCCTTCCCTTGGTTTAAACAGAGATGGATGCTTGAAAGAACAGGCTGAATATCCCTGAGCTCAGGATCAACTTGCTGATTAATGCCTTAAGTTATTAATTCACTAGATTTCTTTTAGAAATGTCACCTTTCTAGATTCCCCATGTAACACTGAAGTTAAAATATTCTTAAGTGAATTCAATCATTAGAATTAGTTAGAATTCATTAGGACATTTCCTTTGTCATATTCAAAAAAACTGGAAGGCCTGTTGCCTCAGAAGGAAAAATACTAGAGTTGGAGGAAACACATCTCATGACTGTTGTTTGGCAGGTTAATCTGAGTGATTTCTTCAGAAGAACAAAGGGAGAGGGAGAGGAAGATAGAGAACTTTCTGCAGCAGAAAAGCTGTGCTAGGGTCAGAAGGAAAAAGGACAGAAAAGCAGAAAAAAAGTAAATGGAACAAAGGGGTTGGGGATTGGTTGGTTTGCTTAGCAGGAGGTCAGGCCCCACAAAGAATCAGGGCTGTTTCAAAATTTCACACATTTAGGTCTAGAAGGCAGGTGTTTCCCTTCATTCTAAGGGTCTGTTTGGAAGGAAAGTGTGTTAAATCTTTCTGAGTGACGGGGATGCATTGTGAGACTCTTCAGTAATTTCTTGGCTTCTGTTGATTATATTCTGTATTGGTTTCTACTTTTTATTATCTTCTGATGTACAATTATGATGTAATATTATCTGAGGTGAACTACAATGAACTCCTTTGCAATTCTCAGGCCAATTCCGCATGGGCTTAAAGAAACGGTGCAGCGCATCCTCGAGGGAGGACGTCTACACCTGGGAGCGGACTGGGTTGGACCTACTTACTGTAGTTCTGCACCTCAGCCCGCTCCAGAACGACCCAAAGTGGTCATCCAGCGTGCTTTTGAAAAACTGCTTGAAACAGGTCTTTCAAAAGCATGGAGTGCGCCACTCTGTGCCTGCGCTCCGGTGCAGATTTGCAGGCTCGCACCAGTGTGAGCCTGCGATCTGCCAGGGGCGGGCTTTAGGCTGGCCAGCTTCAGTGGTTGGTAGAGAGCCTCGACCAACCGGAAGCCACCATTTTCGTCCCCAAAGCAGTGTGGAGTGGCGGCCACGCACTGCTCCAGACCAGCCTGGACCCAAGCATGGACCCAAGAAATCTGGTAGGTACCGGCATGGGGCGATTCCCTCACCCCGTGCAGAAATGGCCTTAGTCTGCTACTCTGTGCTGGGATCTTGAATAACAGAATAAAAGGCTTTCTTCAGACTTCTCCATTTTCTTCTCTCTTGGGCTCACCCTTCCACCTTCCTCCTTACCTTTCCATTTTGCTTTTCACTAATCTTCTTCAGTGGGTCTGATCGTGCATTCTGAGAGTTTTGGTGAAGTTGGAGCTTCTAGCAAAAAGATTAAGCTTTCAAAATTTGTGTTCTACTACCCCTTTTAATATCTTTCATTTTAAAAACACCTATTCAGAAGTAAGTCTTCTAAGTCTCAATTCCAGTCGTATCTAATGTGCCCATTTCCCCCCCTGAAGACCCAGAGCAAACATTCTTAGCTGTCTAAGATATATTCTGTCCCTTGCATGCTTCATCCAGTCCAGTTTCTAGATGTAGGACTGATTCATTCAAAATGAATGAGTGCAAATACCACTTTATTTCTTTAACCTCACAATACAAGGATAAAAGATTTAAACAAATAAGTATTAAGATAAGATGCATTCAGAGAATAATGGAGCTGCTAGATATGTGATCTCCGAAATTAAAGGTGCAACAAATTGAATTTGGGATCCCTTGCTCCTACATGCAAAGCACATGCTCTGCCACTAATATCTGAACCATGCACTTCTTGATTGGCAGGGAGGCAGAAGCCATTCAGTTGTGCAGAAAAACATTCTGCTAAACTCAGAGACTCCCAAATCTTCTCTGATTAAGAATTCCCCATCCTTGAATCACCCACTGATCTGTGTAGCTATCCTCTTATTGCTCTACATGTGGTCTATCAGTGGCCTTTAATAGAAATAAATCACTTCTTATTAACACACAAAGTATTGAAAACCGAGTGACGTGTTTGTGGGAGTGGAAAGAAAAGAGAGATACAAGTAAGTGACAAACTGAACTGAAGACCTTGCAAAACATATAGAGACAGCCTTCTTCAACCTGACAATTCTCTGGCATGTTGGTCTCCCTCTGTTTCCAGACAACATTAATACTATGGGCTTTGTTGTTCCTGTAGGGGAAAAAAAATCCAAGTTGGAGGCAGACAATTTTATAAAAGGACAAAACTAGCCCCTTTGAAGGAGCCATTAGGAAAATGTGCTCCCCTAAGGTTAACAGTGTGGACCTAAGGCACTGTTGATATCCAATCTCATGAGATCATGGAAGTTAAGCAGAGTTAGAACTGGTTAATATTTGAATAGGGAACCACCAAGAAATACAAGGTGCTGTAGGCTATGTTTCAGAGGAAGGCAATGGCACAGTGGCTCTGAGTATTCCTTGCTTAAGAAAAAAACTGTGCAATTCATGTAAACACCGTAAGCCACTAGATGACCTGAAGTCACATGCATAGACACAAGACCGCTAGTGACAGCCCTCATGCCATTCTCTGTAAATGCCATCAGCTGCCCCTACATGAACAGCTCAGTGAATTCGATGATTAATTATTATGGTAGTAAATTTTTTTCCAATCACTATTATTTAACATTATCAAAATAATTTTCAAACCTAATGTCCCATGATCTGGAATATTCAAAAGATAAGAAAAGCAAAGTTGGTAGCTTTTCATGTAAAAAATGGCCAGTAAGCACTCCGTGTCCATCCGCCTTTGCTTTCAAAGTTCCCTTCCACCCCCCTCTGCTGCCTGAACTTGTTGAAACTTACTTTCAAGGAGAATATGATTGAGAAAGAACTGACAGAAATACCCTAGAGAGGATTCTTGCTTTAATACATTTTTGAATTCAGTGCATTTTAAACAGGACTCCAACCTGGGTTTTGCTAGTTTAGTGATAGTTCTTATAAATGATACACTTCATAGAATGTTCTGAAATCACCAACTTCAAGCTGTGCCTAATACTAACAGCAAAAATAGGTTCTCCACCTTCACTTTGACGTTTGTGGAAAATTCTCTTTTATAACACTAACAAGTTCATTTGTTATTGCTTTAATGGAAATTGATGCTTTCACAAATTTAGCGCTTACCTACAGCATGTGAGCCAGGAAAGGATGTGGCAAATATTTGTGATTTTCCAGTCCCAACAACAGCAACCCTGTAATTTGCTGTTTCAGAAAGGTGTCCTGACCAGATAGCAGGTCTGACAGTATTACTGTCAAATCTACAGAAAGAAAATGGTAATCATTTACTATACTCTCAGAATATAGGCAGAAGCACTAGGGGCAGGTCAAGATACTGTGACACAGGTAGAGAAGTAAATGGTATCCATCCAAGTCCAAGTTCATAATGCCCCAATATAGAGATTTTAAATTAAATGAAATTAATGTCCTGCCTTTCTTCCAAAATGGAAACCAAGGCAGCTCAGATTAAACAAAATACTGCTAAACTTCAACTGCTATTTTGGCACACAAAGCCAAAAATCCTACCAGAAGCCATTCCACCACCTTATCCCACCCCACCCACTGCTGTGAGAGTACAAATATACAATAGCTAAAAAAAGTACCTAATAACTTGCTGCCCTTTCATGATACCCCAAATCAACTGTCTGAGGTAGCTGCCTAATGGTAGATTTATTCCTCCAGGAGAAAAATGGATGAATTCAAATTATAATAAAATAAGTTGTTTTTTCAATTTATTGGAAAATTTGTCAACCATGGATGTATGGAGTTATAAATATGGTTCTGCTTCAGAATTTACATTTTATTACAACTCTCATAAAACTTTCTCCAGAAATGATATGTTCTTGAATTGATATGTTCTCTAAATCTTTACACGTAGAAATTAAAGATATGGAAGTGCTACCAAAACTAACTTCTGATCATAATCCCATACAACTTGGTCTCTTAAATCGTAAAAGAAACCAATGTTGAAGACTTAATGATTTCTTGTTAAATAATGCTGAGTATGTTAATAATGCAAAGCAAACTTTGAAACATTACTTTAAGTAGAACATTAGAGATGGAATGACAATGAGATCAATATGGAATGCAAGCAAAGCTGTGATGAGGGGCCATTTTATTCAATAAGCTACTGAACAAGCTAAAGCTAGACAGTTAAGAACTCAATCTATTCTAGTGGAGATCAAGAACAAAGAAGAAGAAGATATGTCAAGCCGTAAACTTCAACAGCAGATCAAAATTTTACAAAAGCAATTAGAATCAGAGAATTTCATACAAATTGAGCAGAAACTAAATTTAATTAAACAAAAACATTTTGAAAATGCTAATAAACCAAGTAAATGGCTAGCATACAAACTGAGAAAAAATAAGGAATCCAAACTCATTATGAAAGTCCAGATGGGAGAAAAGATGACCTCAGAACAAAATTCAATTAAACAAATTTTTTGCAAGTATTATTCTAAGTTATTTGATGTTGCTAGTTTACCTGAAAATAAAATTAAGCAAATTCAAAATTATCTGGATAAACAACATATATCAAAACTGACTACAGCACATTGTACCATCTTGAATGCTCCTATAACTGTGATGGAAGTTTCAACCACAATTAAAAGAATGAAGACGAATAAAATTCCAGGACCAGATGGATTTGCAGCTGGGTATTACAAAGTCTGTGAAGATGAATTATTACTACCTCTTCAAGCTACATTTAATGAAATATTTAAGCACGGAAGACCACAGTCCTGGAATCAAGCTAACATTATGCATATTCTTAAAGAGAGGAAAGATCCTACTGATCCTGGAAGTTATAGGGTGATATTATTGCTTAATACCAATTATAAGATCTTCACTTCCATTCTGGCTGAGAGATTTTAAAAAATCCTACAGTCAATCAACCACAAAGATCCGAATGCATTCTTACCTAAGAGACTATTAAGAAATAATATTAGATCTGTTATAAACATGATTGAGCATTTTGAAAAAAATTATGAATGGAAACTAGCTCTTATCTTTGTTGATTTCAAAAAGGCTTTCAATAATGTTCACTGGGACTTTATGTCAGAAGTACTATTAAGAATGGAGTGTGGCCAAAATTTTCTAAACTGGGTTCAGCAGATTTACAAAGATCAGACCACCCAAATTATTATAAATGGAGAAACGACTAAACCCCTTAAAATAGGAAAGGGAACATGGCAAGGCTGCCATTTCACCTTTATTATTTATAATGATGCTTGAGGTGTTAGCTTCAGATATTAGAAATGATTTGTTAGTAACAGGAATAAAGATAAAAGGTCATGAATATAAACTTAAAGTGTCCACAGATGGCCTGGTGATCTCTCTAGAATATCCCAAACACAGCATTGAGAATTAGATTTTGTAGCTGAATTACTTCAGAGAGGTCACTAAGCTTAAAATCAACAACGATAAAACTAAAATTCGTACCAAAAATATGAGAGACTGTGAGACTCAGGAGTTACTTAAACTTTCTTGATTCCATCTTAATAAGAAAATTAAATATTTGGGTGTATGGATCACCAAGCAGAACAATGAACTCTTTGAAAATAACTATTAAAAAACACTTAGACTGAGATTAAAAAAGACTTACAAAACTGATCAAAATTAAGTTTGTCCCTATTGGGAAGAATTGCTGCTATAAAAATGAATATACTCCCCAATTTAAATTATCTTTTTCAGAATATCCCACTTATTCACAGTGATAAGGTAATTACAGAATGGCAAAAGTACTTATCAAATTTTATTTTGATGGGGAAGAAACTGAAGATAAAGTAGAAATTATTTATGGATAGAAACGACAAAGGAGGCTGTGGTCTGCATGACCTTAAAATATATTACTATGCAAATGGATGAACATGGATCATGGATTGGCTTACTTTGAAAAATGAAAGAAATTTAAAGCTTGAAAGAAATTTAAAGTTTGAGTGGCATGTCTACCTTTGGTATGAGAAGGCTAAAACTGATAAAGATTTCCTCAATCTTTCTGTAAGAAGATCCCTACTCAATATTTGGTTAAATTTCAAAAAAAGAATCCCAGAATGAGTCTCACCTGATGAAGTTTTCTTTGGTAGGTGGAAAACTCAGCAGGAAAAATGCTTCATTACAAAGATATTTTGATTGAAGAAGAAAATTTCAAATTAAAATCACAAGAGACATTAGAACAAGAGGAATTTTCTTGTCCATGGTTTTTATACATGCAGTTAAAAGAGTGATATAGAATAGGCTTTAAATTGGAAGGGTTCTAGAGTATGCGTGATAAGAATGAATTCGATATAGCAATATTTGAAAAACCCATTCACCTAACTTCACAGATTTATAAATTTATTTTGGATCATGAGTTAGAATCGGAAACCATCAAGGATGTGATGATAAAATGGGTTCAGAATATTGGAAGATAAATTCAACTGGAAGATTGGAATAAGAGTTGGCAAAGAACCCAAACATTTACACTATCTCAATGTCTGAAAGAAAATTATTCAAAAATGTTTTATAGATGGCATTTAACTCCCTCTAAATTACAGTAAATGTACAAATCATCAAATAATAAATGCTGGAAATGTCATACTGCTGATGGCCCATATTTTCATATGTGGTGGGCCTGCCTACATGTAAACAAATATTGGAAAAAAATATACAAGAAGCAATATCCAAAATCTTAAATATCAATCTCCCATTGTCACCTGAACTTTTCTTATTAAATATACTGCCAGAAACAGAACAAATTTTGATAAAGAAATATTAGCGTATCATCCTGTGTATGATAACCACAGCAAGGACAGTATACGCAAAACATTAGAAGACTGATAATGTACCTGAAATAGAGGAATGGATTACAAAATTACTTGAAATGAAAGTCTGTGACATTTTAACTCAGAGTTTGAAAGATCAACCTAAAGACAAATGTAAGGCTGAATGGGCTTCAGTACAGTTATATTTACAAAAGGGTACAAATAATATATGCCTCTAATTCTGCATGTGAATTTCTTTATTTAGAATACTATTTAGTTATGAATGTAAGACACATAGCACTGAAATTTAAGTAATCTATTTATACCTGCCGCACTATTTTGAAGATTACTAAAATGTTTTAGTTGAGCAATACTGAACACTTTGAATGTCGATATAACATGTATAACACTTATATATTGGCAGATTACAGTTGATTCAAAAAAAATGAGTGAGGTTAAAATTGTTGTTCAGGTGAAAATAGAGGTATCTTTTTATTCAAGCTTTGAATGCAATGCCATCAAAATGAAATTTTTTTGGAAGCATACTTTATAGGTTAATTGGACATAATTTAATCTCTTCCATTTTGAATAATTTCTCTCTATTTTATGTAAATTTCAATATACAAGGCTCTTGATGTATTCTGTTAATAGTCTGCATCAATAAATATATTTATTTAAAAAACCAAATTATAATAAAATAGGCAGTATCCATTAGGATGCTTCCACTCGTACAATGTGTTTTGACCAGTCGAAGCAGCCTTCCTGCAGCCCGTTCCCCACATGCCTGAGATCATGTTTCAGTTGGCTGAGAAACCGACTGGATCAGGTTTTTGATGGTATTGCTTTCTCTCCATGGGAAGAGAAAGTAAGTTTCAACACTAACGGTAGTGGATTAGGCCAATGGGTCGAACATTTACTCCCAACTTTGTTGTTATAGGCCCTTTCCACATGTGTGTGTGTGGGGGAACGGGTGAAAACGCCCAAAAACGGAGCTTACCGGTAGCCGGGTAAGTCTGTCGCGATGTGGAGCAGCGCGAGCTCGCTGCTCCACAGTCCTCCGGCATCCCAAATGGAGGCTTCTGGTTGGTGGAGGCTCTCCACCAACTGGAGAAGCTCACCAGCTGGAAGCCCGCCCCCGGCCGATCTGCAGGCACGCATTTGCACGTGCCTGCAAATCCGCGTCGGAGCCGGGCGACGGAGTGGCGCGGGGCTGCACGCTCTGTGCTTTTTAAAAACCTCGAAAAAGAGGTTTTTAACAAACATGCAGCACGGCTAGTTCCGGCCGCTCCTGAGTGGATTCTGGTGTGGAACTACAAAAAGTAGTCCATACCAGTCCACTCTACGGTGTAGAAGACCTCTGTGAGAGGTCGCTCTGCACCGTTACAGAAGCCTGGTGTGGAAATGGCCATAGCTTACCTGCAACTTCAACCAGTTAAAGGAACTGTCTCTCACCTCACGGTGAACATATTATTTACCAAATAATAGCTGGAGAAACAGTGCTCTTGCTGTGTGCATTTTGTTAATGACCCAAGTTCCAAGTGCTAGATCCATAATACAACTAACATTTTGTCCTTCTTTATTCACAGCTGTGGAAGTTTAATCAAACTGGGGGAACTGATGGCTCACATGTTAGTCGAGTGATGGACTTGCTCTGGGTTTTAGTCTGAAATTTAAAGGAACTGTCCAAAACACTGAATCTATACTACTGAACACCTTATGGATGGTGTTCAGGGGAACAAAGGAAACACTGTTCAGCACCTTGGATAACTTTTCAAAAGTCAGCTAAAACTGAGAATGGATTCATTGCTGTGTTGGTGTGGAAGCCAGTAGCCAACACTATGCAAATAAGGATCATTAAGCTCAGACCCAGTGGGCATCAGGGTCATAAGCCTGTAGTTTAAGAACACTGGGGGTGTCAAGAGCATCAGGATCCATGGGCTGGCTCCATATGACATATATCAAGCTGCAAGTTGTGAGTCTTCATTTCCTTCTCTGATTCTTTGAGGTGACATAAGATTCTTCCTATCACTCCAGCTCTCACTGAACCTTGTACCTGTGATCACTTGATTTAATAAAGGGCTTAAGAAGACATATAACCAGTTACTGTGAATGTAGAGAGAGATTAATCTGGCATTGCAGGTTTCTACCACTTCTTCATTTTCTCAGTCATAATATCAGTTCATCTCAAAGTCTGAGAATTTCTTAAACATTTACATACAAATTTGAATCCATCTGTGGTGTGTAGTTTTCCTAATACATGAATTTCTCATGCAGATTTCCTACTATACATGTGTTTTTTGGAAAAAAAAAACACATTTCCTAACTTCATGAATTTTTGGACCTTATTTTCACTAAGCTATGTATTTGTGTGTGCATACAGAAGTACATCTTTTTTAAATGGACAACTTCATTGCAACAGTGAAGGAGTACAAATGTTAAGAAATAATTAGCTGTCAATTCAAACATTTGTTGCAAAGTACAAAATCAAGCAAGTTTGCATTCACATGTGAACATGTGATACTGATTCCCATCCCTGCAGGAAAGAAAAAATGCTTTGACTCTTGAAAGATTGGACAACCCTGTGACTGGCATAATTGTTAATATATTCAGAACAATTTCACACAGAAGCAACAGAAGTGGTGGCAACTTTAGGCCGAGGCCTCTCTTTTTAAATAACAGAGCCTTTCTGGAGAAAAGGAAGTTTTGATTAAAGCATGAAAAGAAAGCAACTCACCAAGATTGATATGAGAAACACTGCAAGGCTTATTTCTTTGTATGTCAGAAATAAAATTGAACTTGAGTAAGTGAACAGAATCTTGACATTTGTGGATCACTGCAAGGATTGCAAAAGTTAACAGTGTGGTTGTGTTTATGTGCAGTTCAATTTCAATAACATTTTGAGTGTCTACTTCATTTAACAATTATAATTACTTTTATTTCATATTTTGCCCTGGTTTTTAGCCACAATGGGCTATAGAGTGGTTTACAATTAATAATGTATCATAGAAATACTGATTCCCTTCCTTTCAAAAAGGCAACTCTTGCCCTTCCTTCACACTCCATCTACTTCAATTCTAAAACTTTCAAGTATTAGACCAGGACTGAGGAAGTAGTGGTTGTCCAAATATTGTTGGAATGCAGTTCTTGTGATCCTGCTTCAGCACCAAAGGCTGTGCTTTTGGGACATGCAGTCCAAGAACATCTGAAGAGCCACACATTCACTATTGCTGATGTAAATATATGTAATATATATTGATGTAAATATATTTACAAATGTGGAGTTGAAGCAATCTGCAACTTGACCAGGAACTTGAGACCAAGTCTTCCTCCTTCTGCTACTTCAGGTGTAAGAATATGCTGCCTATATGCCATGACTGACTTTTTTTTAGGTGGGAGGGGTTCAGTGTAGACCTTCAGATCCCCCCCATTCCCTGCAAAAAAAAAAGCCCTGACCAATATCCCCCCCAGACACACATGTGAAGTGAGCTTTAGAAAGTGTTTAAATGCCCAAATAGAGTTTGGATGCTCAGTATCCCTCACCCTGACAGTGCGAGAACCTCCACACGGGTGACAGAATGTGACCCTATGACACTTCCAATAACCCAAAATGGCACTTGCATGAAAAAAATGGAAGCCTCTGGAATTCCAAAGGGTGCCAACGTGGCATCGTGCAACCTGCCAGGCTTTGAAATGTGTCTACCCTATTCCACTTCTGTCCCACAACAGTACTCTCATCACCAAACTGTATTGACTGTCTTGTGTGTAACAGCAATTTTTATTTTTCCTTCCATTTATCAATCATAAATTGCTATGCTTCATCATTTAAAACAGGGGTGAGCAAAATGTGGCCCACAGAGTGCATCCCAGCTACCACAGGGCTGGTTTTGTGGTCTCTATGGATAAAAAAGCTGTCAAAATGCCCTCTAGAGGGCATTGGGGACATTTTCAACACATTTTTGCCCTCCAGCCAATTTTAGGTCCTTTTCAAAAAACAGATAGTAAACTGGAAATGATTTCAAATTACTTTCTGTTTTGTTTTTGCTTTGTTTTGTTTTGTTTTAAAAAAAGCTTATCCTGGGCCTAAAATGGCCCATGGGGCCTAAAAGCATGGCAAAAATGCCCCTCAATCCTTAGAGGATATTTGAGGCAAAGATTTTTTAAAAATTGTTTAGGTGTGATGGAGTTGTTCCCCCAAATTCTCTTAGGGAGCTAAAGCAGCCCCCTGGCTTCTCACAGCCCCTGATGCAAAAGATGCTATCTTGTGGGGTGTGTTGGTTTGATGCTGGACTAGGAAACTGGAAGACCAGGGTTCCAATCCCTGCTCAGCCATGGAAACCCATTGGGTGACCTTAGGCAAGTCATGTTCTCTCAGCCTCAGAAAAAGACAAGGACAAACCTCTTCTGAACAAAATCCACCAAGAAAACCTTGTGATAGGTTCACTGGAGGGTCTTCATAAGTTAGAAGTGACTTGAAGGCACACAACAACAACATTTTGAAGACACTATCAGAGGTATTTTTAGTACTTGTACAGAAAACTGGTATTTATGTAGCATGGCAGCTACAATCTTAATCATAAGAGTTCTAAATATCTTATGCATACTGTGATAAACTGACAGATGTATGCGTGAAGAGCTAGATTCAGTTTGCAGTGTTTTGTTTTTTTAAAAATAAAAGTGAAACCTGGTGCCTGATATAGTAATAACATAAAAAAAAAGTGACATGTAGTTGCTATGAGTAAGGGAGATGGTTGTTTGTGACACATAGCAAGGCAAAGCTGAGAAAGTACTCTGAATTTCTGTGATTAAAGACACTGACTTCTCATATTGCTTTTGTTGTTGTTGGTTTGTTTTCCTCTCTGGTGTCTTATCTGGGGACCCTTATGTTGCTCTGACCGTGAAAGGTAGTTAGAGGGTAATTTGTAGGCCAATGAACAGAAACTATCTTATTCTTGTCCCTCTTCTCCCTCTTCTTGTTTTGAAGATGAAATGCTATACTCCTGTAACCAACCATGCTTGTGCTTTGTGTTTACCAGTGAATCTCTCATTCTTCTCTAATTTGGATAAGGAGAATAGAGTTAGAAGAAGGGGTGTGTAAAAACATTTGGGTTGTGATGGCAGTGAAGTCACTCGACAGTTTGAAAATGGAGAAGAAAGGGGCTGGAGAGGATTGGCAAGGTGGGAATAGCTTTAGGAGTTATTACTTTAACCTCACTCATTTGAAATTTCAGAGCTTCTCTAAAAGTGGCAAATGTTGCTGGATGTTGTAGTATTTTTATCTGTAATTCTCATTCTTTTAAAAAATCTTTTCCAATTGGCAAGGGAGTCAGGCAGGCCTGTATTTTATCACTCTATCTGTTTATGCTGAAAATATCACGCTTAAAGCAGGATTAGACTCAGAAGAAGAAGGCGTGAAAATTGGAGGAAGGAATATCAATACTTCAAGATATGTAGATGACACCATACACTAGTAGAAAATCACAAAGACTTGAAACGATTACTGGAGAAAGTCAAGGCAGAAAATGCAAAGGCAGATTTACCACTGAACATTAAGAAAACTAATAGTGACCACAGATGATTTATATATCATGAAAAGACATGACTCACTAGAAAAAGACAATAACGCTTGGTAAGGTGGAAGGCAGTAGGAAAAGAGGAAGCCCACATTACAGATGGATAGTCAAGGAAGACATGTGCCTGAATCTGCAAGACCTCAACAGGACAGGTGACAATAGGGTGATTCAGAGGTCTCTCATCCATAAGGTCACTATAAATCAAAGTTGACTTGATGGCAGTTAACAACAGCAAAGCAATAAATGGCTTTATGGATCATAGCCAACATCTTGAATTGTACCAGTAGAGAATCTATTCCCCCGCATAATAAAAAGTGTCCCATTTCCCTCTCCTGATAATAGAGGCTCTGTTTGCCCACCCCACTGCAGTAAAGGGGCTCAGTTATCCTCTACTGAGCTCCATTTACCCTCCAGCGGTGTTTTCCATACTTTTTTGAGGGGGCAAAAAGAGTCCCTGTTGCAGGGCTTAACAAGGACTGGGTTAACCAGGACTGTCCCTGTCAAATTAAAACCACTGGAGGGTATGCTTTAGATCCTGATATACAACAAATTGGGCCATATGGATCCTGCCTGTTTTTAGGATCCTTTAGCTCACCCACTTGCTGCCAAATTTGCAAAAAGCCATGCCCCATCCATTTTTTTCTTTAAAATAAGTTATAGGTAGTTTTCTTCTATCTTTCAAGTGAAATCACACTTAAAAAAAAAAACCTCTATAAAATATCTGCAGTTTGCAATGATTCAAGATCATTTCCATGGGTCTTTACAACTTAATAAGCTAAACACATTGTATGCATTAAGTCGTTTAGGCAGAAAGTGATTATTTTCCTTCTTGGAAAGTAATACCAACCCACAGCTCTTTGAAATTCAACATACTCATTGCTACATTTGCCTCCAGAAAATTGCAGTCTTTCCAATGCAAAGTGTCTACTTCATTCATACAGATAAAGTAGATAAATTATAATCTTCTATGTGGGTATGTATAATCTTTATCAATTAACAAACAAAATACTTTTGGCTCTTCTCACTGATCTGTGTATGACTGAGCTATTATGAAGGTTAAAAATGCTATATTATCATGTTTGTAATGTGGAGAGAGAAAAAAATAAAATGCACAACCTGGATTAGAACAAAAGTTTGTGTTTATGTTTATATTTTTTGACAATGTGTACTGTAAATATTACTTTTTAAGAAGCAATTAATTCCAAATGTGAGGATTCATGTTTTCTTTCATGCACAAAGTCTTTGCGTATCATTCACTCTCACAGTGTGAAGACTCTTGAAGGCTGGTTTACATACAAATCTATATTCATACTGAAGTGTCTTATCTTTGCAAGTTTAGTGTAACCACAGAGCTGGAGTTTATTTATTTCAACGGATAGCCTCATTTTTCCCAAAGACACGGAGGGTTAACAAGAGTGTATTCAATGAAATGTTGGAGATATAGATGGGAAACCTGGGATAAAAGCCCTGAAATTCACTGAATGACTTTGATCCAGTGATTTTCTCTTAGTCTACTTTATCTCATATTATGATTGTACAGTCAAAAACAGGGAAGGAAACCATATGTACCTCTCTGAGGGAATGGTATATGAATAAATAAAAGGAAAGTAGTTAAACTTCATTGAAAACCCCTCTATTTTGCCAACTTAACCCCAAGCCCTCCCCTAGCAAAAGGAAGATCTAGGTACGATGAGGAAACGTAATTTCCTGTGGTCATTGACTGTAACAGGGACGCTCATATATACCTGCGAAGTAGAAGTGGGAAGGCCCTTTGACAACACTGTCTCTTGCCAAAATCTCTAAAGAGAGCCAGCTTGGTATCATGGTATCAGTGATGGATGAGAACTCTGAGAGAATAAGGTTGAAGTTCCAACTTGGTCGTGTAAACCCACTAGATGACATTGGCCAATCACACTTTCTCAGCCTCAGAGAAAGCTAATAAGAAACCCTATCTGAATAAATCTTGTCCAAAAACACCCATAATACATTAGGGTTGCCATGAGTCAGAAATGACTTGAAGGAACACAACAACAATCTAAAATTGCTTGGGAGTGAGGCAGACTGAAAAGGAGGGCTGTGGACAAGACCTCCCCCATAGTCATACTTTCTGAGGATTTTTGTTTATTTGTTTTTTGCAGATTATTGGCGAGAGGGAGGCAGGATGTTTTAGACAGTTCTTGGAAGACAAACAGAAAATCTAAGCTAAATTATGAGGTGAGCTCAGTATAGAGGACCCATCACCAGCTTTTCATAGGATAGAATAGTATTGGGATTTCCATCACATAGCTGGTTAAAGGGGCCCTAACCTAAACTGATATTTTTAACTGATAACATCAAATCCAATTTTTACTGAGATCACCAAATCTAATATTATATTGCCAAGCAGTTGTCTTTACATTTTGCAGTTTAGAGCAGAGTGGGAAACAATATCGCCCTCTGGAGTGAGATGGACTGCCATTTCCATCAGCTTTAACTGGGATGGCCACTAACAAGGAATGCTGGGAGATGCTGTACAGTGACACCTGGAGGGCCATGTGATTCTCTCTCCACATATAGAGGAATTAAAATGTTACTTCAGAGATCTACAATTCCTTCAGATTTCTCACTGAAGTGGGTATTCCAAATTCACCTTAAATTTCACTTTGAGGAAAACAAAGGTGATAACTGGAGACATGTGGGTATGACTACTTTCCCACTAAGGAAATGCTTCTGCTCTATCAAAATCTGTTCTGTTTTCCCATGTGTTTTGTTTTAGCAATTCAAATTTAAATGTTCTCTCTCTGCCTAAAAGCACGACTTACCAATTCTCTCTCATCCTTTCAAAAGCAGCATATACAAGATTATATATGCTGCTAATGCATTATAATTATCAAAAGGAAATTTTTAAAAAGCAATGATGTTTCTACCTGCATGATGAATGAAACTGAGCATCAGCCTCCCTGTTGTGTGAATCATTTTTTTCTGTTATTTTAATGCAACCATGATCTACCGTGATCTTCATCAATGCTTTGTCAGCTGAAGTTAAGAAAAGTAGTCCATTCCAGACCCCTTTGTTTGGTCTGCCAGAAAGCAATTAACGCACACAGCTTCAGGATAGCAAACAGGGCATTTAAACACTAGCTCTAAGCCCAGCCACTTGCAGTACACTATAGCTGGCACCTTGGGAGTGATGCTGCACCACAGACTCTCATTCCTCTGTGCTGTTCTCAAACTCTCATGTTTGAGCCATTTCTCCTTGACCCTCTGTTTCAATACTGGAAATTATCGCCCACTCTACCTGAATTTCTCTGCTATCCAGCCTTTCTCCCCTTTCCCTCTGTTAACCCTCTATGGTTGTGAGACTACTTGACTTCTTGTGTGTGCTTGTGAATTCCCCCCAATAAAACATTATTTTGACCTCCAACTGGTGTCTCTCAGTTAGTCCTGGTATATACAGGTGAAAAGTAGTTACCCCACCTCTCGCAGGTCTCCCTTCTGAACTATAATTCCCCACCTTTCAATGAAGGCACTGAGGTCATGGGTGAACACCAGAGTCACCCACCTTTTTGGGTACCATCAAGGTATATGGGAAGTTATCGGGGTGGTAAAACTGCTGCATTTTGCAGTAGTTCTGAGACATATTAGTGACCTGTGGGGCAAAAAGTTACACAGAAAAATATTTCTTAATTAGGGTGGCCTAGGGGCTTTGGAGGGCTTCAGGAGCTGCACTTTGGGGCTCATGGGTTATACTATGCCCACCCATGGGGTAGGTAGAGGGAGATTTTTCTTCTTTTTCTGCATTCCAAGTGTGTCACTAAGAGGAGAAGAGAGTATTGATGTATAGGAGTTGGAAAGTAGTTCCCTTTAGAACCTTTGGGGTTATTCTCCCTGAAATCTTGCTAATCAGACTGTAAGAAAGATAGAGACAGAAGGAATCTGGGGAAGAAAGGGGGAAAAAACTCTTTCTGTCTATTTTCCTCTCAGACTACTGTAGCTTCTCTTGCCATCATTGTTTGTAAGGCAAGAGCAGGGAATGTATTTTTTAGGGTGCTGTCACGTTGGGCACAGCTGAAAAGAACATTATGGATTCTTTTATTACCTCACTTTGACCTGGAAAAAGAAGGATGTGTGTTATGACAACTAAAGGCAGCTCTACAGTCTTAAACAATTAATCACCTACAAGGGGACACATAGCCTGAATGAAAATAGAGAAATAAGACCTTTCTATATACTCTGATGTTACCCCAAAAGATGGGGAACCTTGAGGTCCACCTGCAGTTCCAGCATCTCCTTAGAAACTGGGAGAATTACAGCTCAAAGGAGGCCTACAAAATGGGGTTATTGGCAGGATCTTTCCACCTGTGTGTACCAGTACTAACTGTAGGACTTTAAGGTTTAAACAGAGTATTTTTACTGGAGATCAATGGACACACACACAAGATATCAAGCAGTTTCACAAACCGTACAAGGCAAGTGAAGTGAGAGGCTGGATAGAAAGAGAGTTCCGGTGCAGAGGGCTATATTTGCCAGTCCAGAAGAAAGCTGTAATACAGTGACTCATGCTGCAATCTGAGGGTGGCACAGAGCATGGGAATTTGGGGGCCAACACACAGAGTGACACCCAACATACGAGCAAATTACCTGTGCTGGAGCTGGTTTTTTAACTCTATTTTCCACCCTGAAGGGATGTGTGTTAATTGCTTTCTTGCAGAGCAAACACAGGGGTCTGGAACAGGTGGATTGTCTTAGCTTTAGGTGACAAAACATTGGTAGTTTTATCAAGTGGTCTCAGCTCTCTGACCCTGTGAATCCTGTTTCCACTACGATATCACTCACATGAGAAAAACATTTATCATAGATAAGAGATGAGCAGAACTCAGACTATGACTCAGCTTAGCTTCCCAATGTCCTATTAAAATCCATTCTGGATCTCTAATTTCCTACCATCTGCAATGCACTGTCTTCAGGGTTGGTAATGAGCAAATACAGCATGTAGATAAATTGTTTAAGGAATTCATACTGACATGCTTTCTGGCTGTGATGGACTTGCTTTTGCTCAGTGACCCTTCATAATGTGTACATCTGTTTTACTCAGAATCACTGGGGGCGGAAATACTCTTTACTCCAGCTGTGAACCTATAATTCTGCTATTTCTCCCTTTTGGAAAAAATCGGAATGACACCACATAAAATTTCTACCCAGAAGGGATAAGAAATGTCGCATGTTCCTTATTACTGTCTTTTCCTGTGTTAAACATATATGCTAATATAGATCTATTCTGATTCTTCTCAGCCTACTTTGTGGCTATTCATTTGTCTCTCCACAATCATTTGCTAAAGTTCATGATTTCTGAATACGAAGCACAAATTTGTAAGTAACTAATGAGGAGCTCAACTGATGCTCTCAATAGCAATTTGCACTATAGACTTGAACTGAAGGCCTTTCACACTACACAGTTATAGCACTATGGTTCTGATTCAACTATGGTGCTTCCATTCTATGAAATCCTGGTATTTGCAATTCTGGGGGAGGGGGCATTTAAAATCCTTAGCCAGAGAGCTTTAGTGTTTCATCAAACTACAAACCCCAGCATTCCATGGGATGTTACTGTGGCACTTTAAGAAGAATCATAGGGCTATAATTGTGTAGGGTGAAAGGGCTGTTGGATTAACAGTCAGTCAATTTCCCTAGAGAATTCTGGCAGCTACACTTAGTGAGCTGAGGCAGAAATCCCTTAAAGGGAAGGTTCAACAGCACCCACCCTAAATAACAAGTACTGGGAAATTCTGACTTAGCTGTGAGCCATCATAGCCACACTGTTACAAAACCAATATGTACATGGCATAGGTATGCCCTCAAAAGTAAAACAGAAAACTCTATGAGGTGATAAAGATTAGGGACAGTCTTATCACTAGGCAGAAGGAGGCCATCACTACAGAGAGCAGATGGTGGGCAGTATGGAAGAACCAGTAACATAAACCCCAGCCTTTTCCCCTCTCCTACAGAATATAGTGCTGTGTTTCATGTACTCTACAAAGCACCGCCCCCAACTTGCTGCTCTCAGGTGAGCTGGAGGATGGAACCAAGGTTGAAATATGATTGCTTCAACTGCCAGTTCAGTCTCCTTCCATAGACGACATGAAGTGGGGTATTATGTTGTCCTTTATTTCGGTGAACAAAATATCCTGGACTAAATCTGAACAAAACAGAGACTTTTCCCATCATTTATTATGGGGGGAGGTGATAAGGATGTGTTAATTGCCTTTGTATCTGTTTGGGAAGGGACTTGTGTCAGAATTCTGTAGAGTTCTCAATACCCTAATAAATGGCCTTTGTCTTTTGCCAATTCCAAGGGGGAAAAGGTAACAAAAATAGAGGAATCATACCTCTTAATATTCTGATTTTATATATCCCTACTACATATATGTCTAAAGTATACATTTACAAATAGGTGCAGTATATTTGAATATGGGTTAATACCAAAACCAATCAAATAGCAAAACCAATAAAAATGCCTCCTTTTAAGTCACACATTAGATAATGCAAACTTGGGGCTGTCTGGATCTATGTGCCTATTAGTCGTCTGTCTGCATATCTGCCTGTAAATGTCAGCTGGCTTGGCTTGCATTTTTGCTTACCCGACCAGACTTTGCTTTATTGATCTCTCTCTCCCTCTATATTCATCTGCCCACCTGGCTCGTTTCTTTATGCAGCTAGCCTTGTCATCACAATCTGTGCCAACACGACTATATAATGAAATGTGTCCTCTGCTATTTTGAATATGCCTTTTGAGCTACTTCTGATGAAGCTGGAAGCCAGTTGTCCTCAGAGAGTGATCTTGCACCAAATTCAATTGCATGAAACAAATGAGGAAACCCAAAATGCTGTTGCTTCAGCCAGCCTGCTCTAGGTGTCATTACCATATGGAACAACAACAACAACAAAAGAGCCTTCAGATTTCCTCAGGTGGCACTGGAGTGATGTAGCATTGCCAACTCCTTGTGGCAAACTCCAGAAAGGTAAATTGTAGCAGGGAAAAAGTCCAGCATACCTCTTTCTAAACCAGGTCTCCTTTACCTTATTGAGCAGACAAAGTCTTTGTCCTTGATGTCAGCCTCAAAGTCATTACCCAACAGCTGTTTTCATTTTAGTTCAGATGAGGGGAATCACAACATACAATGGATAGCCCTACACAGAAGAAGCAAGCAAAAGTCAGATAAGCCTTGGTGGCAGCTTTTCTTGTGTTTTCTTGAGGTAGCTAGTCAAAGTACAAATGGATGAGCCATTCAATTTTGCACTGTCACAATTTCTCATTTCTCAAGTTTCAGTTTAGTTTGTCTTGAACTTGAAACCTTCTCATGCCTCAAATCATGTTCTCCTGAATGCTGAGGGTTTTTAAAAGTACAAAGGATGCCCAAAAGTTTGCATGCATTGTTATGTAGATGGGCTTCTATATGCAGCTTTGCCTCAAAGTTGTATCTATGGCAAGCAATTTTCCTAAAGCAATTCTTTCTTAATCTTCACTGGTACGAGGTATGGCCTCAGAGCATGTGAATGAACTCTTGCATGTTCTGAGTACACACAACTATTGGAGACTTTGTGACTTTGGTCAATTGCATGTCTTAGGCAAATTGGACTCAATAAACCGTATTTACACAGAGCTCTTTAAAAGGAGAATGTTATTGAATACACAGAAATTAAGATGTACATAATAGCTTAATTTGCAGTCTTGACACACTGGCATTGATAGAACCACATTCTTTCAGAAATCAGTGCTGGCTACAAGATTTTGACTGAAAGAAGCCTTTCCAGCTAACTCTTCTATGTTGTTGGCCAGACAATCAAAAGTGGTTCCATTTTAAAGCATATATGTGTGCAGCTTGGCATGGATGTTGTACAAATCTTAACAGCACACTTTTTGTGTGCATTTCACCCAATGTACACATTTTGTATGTACTTTTCTACTAGTGGGCACCACTGCAAAATTTAAAAGAGTGCAAATTTCAGAGTTTGAAGTTACAATACTGGGTCAATTCAATTAAAATGTGAAGTGAATTGTTTCTCTGTCCCTAGCCGCAAAACACTCTTTTGACAGCCCTGCAATATAGTTTCATGCAAATACTGAAGATCAATAGCCTAGAAACTTAGTAGTGGTTCCCAGTGATAATTCAGTCATGTTGCAGATTGGAATACTATACTGATAGACAGTAATTTATGACAGCTCTGTTGTATATTCCACTGTACACCATAGGGCAAAGTTAGTGTTGTGGCTGGGTTTTTTTCCCAGCAAAAATCCTCTATGTAAAACAGCCATCCTGTTGCATCAAAGAGGCCACTTCAATTACAACCTTTAGATATTCCCCTAGGCCAAATCAGGCATTTAACTGCATATAGAAACCTCATGCTCTGTTGAACTGCACTCAGACAGATTGCACTTCTAGAAGTATTCTCTCTCTCTCTCTGTCTCTTTCTCTCTCTCTGTCTCTTTCATGCACACACACATGCTTGCAAAATAAGATAAATTTCAAACAGAAGGAATTGTTATCTTTTGTTTCCTTAGTGTATATCTACTGCCCAATTATAGATTTAATATAATCTTGATTTTCACCATTGATTCGGAAAGACAGCTCTCACTTCTATCCAGGAGAAAAGAGGAGAAATTAAAAAGTTCTATTGAAATCAGAAATTCAAGATATATGTTCCTTTGATCTTTTTTTATCTCTGTGGGGAGAGAGGTGTGGCAAGTATGAGAGCCAGAGCAGGTGGAAAATGAAAAAGAAGGCATGCCCAATTGCTACAGGGAGGAGAAAAGAACACCAAGAGAGAGAAAGAAGAATTATTTGTACCAGTCACACATTTGCACAAACTGAGGCTTAGAAAAATTCATCAAAGGAAAGAAAATCCCTAAAGGACAATTTTAATGCTGAGATGTCACTTAACAGAATCTTGTATCCTGAACTCTGTTAGTTGGAAGAGAGTTCTACTGAATGTGGTGAGCCTTAATTTTTGGTGATCGTGTATAAGATTATACCATCAACCTAGATAGCTTGGATGTAGTCTAATCTAGTGGTTCACAGACTTTGCTCCTTCAGGTGTTTTGGAGTCCTCTTCCCAGAAACTTTGATTCTGTCTGAAGCTTCTAATAGCTGAGGTCCAAAACATCTGCAGGACCAATGTCTGAGGATCACTTGCTTAATGAAAGCCATAATGCTGTTGTTGTTGTTGTTGTTGTTGTTGGTTATTGTTGTTGCTGCTGCTGCTGTGTGCCATCACATTGTTTCCATACATCTTTATGGATAAGCAACTAACATGAAAATGCAATCTGGCATTTTAGGGACATGGCCTCCAGGGAATCAAAATGTATAGTGAGGTGCAAATCCCCATCTTCACAAGGTATATTAAAGGAAGACAGGTAGAATAAATCATGAATTAAGGAAGGAATTGGAAGGGAAAATCATTTCTCCAGAGCTTAAACAGTTCCACAACTAGGCTCCAGTTTAGTAGCATGGGTGTTCAAAAATCACCCATGGTTCAAATAAGAAAGAATGAATGGCAAAATCATAGGCTTCATTTTACCATTCAAATCAGGGATAGGACTTGATGGTGAAAAAAGATAAGTTTTCAGTTGGATTCAGTTTACTAGATAGGCTAGTCAACTGAAGCCCACTCTTCTTCACAGTATTATCTATTACTCTTAAGACACACAAGGCTAATATTACCCTTAAGACACATAATGCAGGAGGCAAATTGGCAATTATTGCTTCCAAATGACCCTGATAAGTAGAGCAACAAGCATGCATGGAAATATTTCCTCATCTTGTCTGAGAAACAATATCTACAAGGGAATGAAGAGGCTTTGTGTACTGTGTATGGGAGTAATAATGAAATAGAAAGTCCTGAGGGCTACAGTCCTTTTGAGATGAGCATTACATGCTTGCCCTGTCTTCACAGTAAGGCAGAAAGATGAGACTGGTCAAGTGCTTTCAGTGAACTTCACAGTTGAGCAGAGATCTGATGCTGGATCTCAAAATGTTAATATATCAATATATATCAATCATCATTTGTTTTTGACACCACCTCATTCTTATTGGTTTCTTTGCTTGTTTTCTGGACAATACTTTTTAAAAAATATAACGGAGTTTGAAGTAAGCACAGTATAAAAAATTACAACATTGATTTGTAGTGGAAAAAAATCAAGAAAGGTTAGTATCATACCTGATCCCATCCTTGAAGCAGCCTTGCCCTAGAGAACTGGAACTTTTATAATGGAGAATTGTCTAGCTCTTCAGAGACAAACTCTGGAGTCCATGATAAGTGCTTTATTCTTCTTTCAGCAGATGCAGTCCATTCTGATATAGATTCATTGGGCAAGCTTGGTATCAGTCTAATGTGAATTTTAAAAAGCAGAAATCAACCGGGGGGGGGGGGGTCTACCATAAGACAAAGGAAGGCACTTGTCTCAGGGGTCATATGCTGGAGGCAGGGGCAGCAGTGTCCTCTTTCTGACTGTTGGGGGACAGAGGTGGCTATGCCATATGCCTTATCCCCAATTGCAAAACTAATTTGGGGCTTCAAGTGTGAGGTAAGCTGCTACTCCATCTGGTTTCAATAGATGTGATGGTGAAGGGGTGCCATTTTGTCATTTCCCACAGCCAGCAAAATGTCTTTGGTCAGCCCTGGACCCCAGTCAGGAAACTATAAAAATCTAAAGTAGAACAACCCTGGACTTAACAATATGAAGAGTGAAAATGGCTGCTCAGGACTAGAGATGGATAAAAACATGTTTTTCAAGTGTTGAGAAACCCTGACAAGAAGAATGCTGGACCAACAAGAATCTTTGCAGTTTAGGACTTATTCTGCACAAAATTCACAGCATTTTCTGTGCGGGAATGAATTCTACTTCAAAATATTATTTTGTCATGGAGGAAATAAGAACATATATGTTAGAGATAAAGCAAGACTTACCAGAGTTGAAGAGTCAAGTCTCAGAAATTCAAGACACCTTAGAACAGGTTAAAAGGGATGTTCACACCAATTGCAAAGATATATATGCGACTAAGAAGGAAATCCTTTCATTGAAGCAGAATATGATTACCTCCACTTCAGAAATGGATAAACAATTAGACAGATTGGCATTAGTTGAACAGAAACAAATGGACTCTTGGATTAGAATATGGGGTCTTGAGGAGAGAACAAATGAAGATACTCTGAGATAGACTCTGTTTACAGAGTCAACTCTGCAGCAGCAAAAAAGAAAAGAAAAGAAAAGAAAAAAAAGAGCTTGCTCAGAGATGTGGTGGTTCAGTTTATTAAAAAGCCAATTAAGGATAGAGTTATTGAAGAACATAATAGAAAACCTTTGAAGGATCGGAGTAAACAATTAATAATTATCTGAGAAATTCCAATGAGGATATTAAAGAAATGGAAAGATTATGATTTCCTGGTAGCCAAACTTAAGCAGAGCCAAATAAGGTTTAGGTGGTACCGTCTTGAAGGGGTGTTTTTTACTTATAATGACTAACAGTTTAGAATTAACTTTATTGAAAAGGCACAAGATTTCCTTTGGAGATTCAAACAAAAACTCAAAAGAACAGGACCCTCTTCTCAACTGTATGATTCTAAGCAATCCAGGAGTTCCAGTGTGCCCCATGGAGAAGGTACTCCATTGAAGAGCAGAAACTCCTCGCAAGGAGGCTCAGCAGATGGGGCATACAAGCAAGCCAAGATGCCGACTCATACGTTGAAGACTTATGTTGAAGCCCCCTTCTGATGATACCCAAACATTGAAGACTAGTCTTACTGATTTGGATGCAAAAGAATTGGACCTTCCCAAACCATCTCATTAATGACCTGCTGTATTATATCTTGGAACATTAACAGACTGAACTCACCAATCAAGAGGAAATTTTTTTTTCATTATTTACAGAAACACAATCCAGATATTTGTTGCCTACAGGAAACACACATAAAAAAGAAGGATGTTAAAGTGTTGGAAGCCCCTAAATTAGGAAAAGTTTTTACATCAGCAGCAACTGTCAAGAGAAGAGGAGTGGCTTTATATATCAAACCAGCCTTATTTCCTAAATTACAGTTTAAGGACGAGAAAGGGAGATTCTTGGGTGTTGAATGTACTATATAAGATAAAACTCTTTTGATAATTGGCATCTATGCCCCATGTAACAAAAATAAGACCTTCTACCAAGACCTAAAAAGATTTATGGAGTGTAATCGGTATGAAGACGTATGTATCATGGGTGATTTTAATGCTGTCATTGATCCCAAGATGGACAGGAGTATCTCGACTTTGTCAAAAAAAGAAAAAGGGAAACTACCATCAGATGTTTTCCAAATTGCAGAAGAGTTTTAATTGAGTGATGTGTGGCAGTTTAAACATCTCCATGTAAAGGTCTTCACTTTTTATTCAAATTGCCATCAGACATGAATTGATCATATTTGGATATCTCAAAATTGGTAAAGTAATATTCACAAAGCAGAAATTCTAACTAAAGTCTTTAGTGATCACAACTCAGTTACCTTGGTGTTCAGAGGGCAAAACATATGTAGAAGATGGAAACTGAATGAAGCTCTCCTTTTTAAAGAAGAGACTATAACATCATGTAAAATAGAATTAGCGGAATTCTTTAAGGTTAATGTTAACAAGGAGGTGAACATCTCAACAGTTTGGGATGCGGCAAAAGCGGTGATCTGAGGGTTCTTTATTCAAAAAAATATAGAATGCAAAAAGAGACAAAAGAAGAATATTGAGGAGACAATGAATATAATTAAGGACGTAGAAAAATGATTAAAAAAGAACCCCCGTGATAAAGAGGTGAATTCTAACTTAAGAATTATGCAAAAACAACTTTCAATGCTCACAATGGAAGAAATAGAAAAAAAGATCCACTTTGCCAAACAAAATTTTTTTGAGCATGCTAACAAACCTGGACATTGACTAGCATATAAAATACAAAAATAGAAAAAGAAATGTCTTATCTCAGAAATTAAAGGAGATCGTAGTATCACAGATTTTTTCTTTTTTTCTTTATTTTATTTATAAAATAAAATTATAATAATAATAAAAATGCTATAATATTCATATAACTTTTTCCATTGCTTTCTGTATACATTCCTTTTCACAAATGTATACTGGTATACCCAGTATCTAATATATATAAGATAGACGTTTCATATACATAGCAATTTTAACGTTTTTATCCTGTTCTAAACTTTTTGCTTCTTGCCTTTTCTCTGATATTTCTTTACACACTTTGTGTTTACACCTTTCTCTTCTTTGAAACTTCTTACTCTCTTTCCCATATTCTAGTTTGGTACACTTTCCCCGTAATATTTAATTGTCTATCAATTTGAATTTTTCTACTTAATTTTAATTTCTCCATTCTTCTATTCACATCATTAATATATTTACTACTTTTCTGGCTCTCTTTTAATTCTCCATCATTATAAGTATTTTAAATCTTATTTTCCATTTTTACTTTCCATCTGTCAGAGATATACTTAATTACCAATTCCCAAACCTTCTCTATTTCTGTGGTTGACTTACCCTTAACAAAGTGGGAAAACAAGTCAAATTCCTTAAGCTCTATAACTTTCAAATACCATTGATCTAACTCTGGTATTTCCAGACTCTTCCACATTTTTGCAAAAATTAGTCTTGCTGCTGTAACCAGATTCAGTAGTATTCTATTATATTTCTTGACAATTTTTTTTTTCAAATATAAATGTCATATTTAACAGGAAGAATTCCGGTTTCATTGGAAATGCTACACAAAACATTTCTTTTAAGCTTTCATATATTTTCTTCCAATATGATTTAGCACCTTCAAAGATGATAATAGGTTCCTACTTTCTCCTTACATTTCCAGCATTTGTTGTTACCTAAATGGTAAATTTTATCTATTCTTTCCGGAGTTAGATGGTATCTATACATCATCTTTATGCAATTTTCTTTCAAGTCTTGTGAGCTTGTAAATTCATTTGTTTCTTTCCAAGCAGCTTCCCAATATTCTAACAGAATCTCATACTGAAAATTTTTCGCCCACTTTATCATTGTTTCTTTTATTGTCTCATCCATCAATTGCCTCGCTAAGAAATATTTATTATATTGAGATATCTTTTGTTTGATTTTAGTAAATACTATAGTTTTAAACTCATTATATTTTCTTTGTATGGCGAATCCTTCCAATTTCAAGTCCATTTTAAATCTTTCTTTTAACTGCAAGTACGGAAACCAATTTAATACAATTCCTTGTTGGGCAAGTCCTTCTCTCGTTTTGAATTTTACTTCTTTGTTTTCCAAGAATATTAGATTTTCATATCTAATCCAGTTATCTTTATGATCTGCCCATCTTCCAAATAAGGCCTGCTGAGGTGAGACCCACATTGGTATTTTATTATATATATTTTTCTTGATAAACAGCCAAATTTTTAACAATGATTTTCTTACATAATGATTGCTAAATTCTTTATCTATTTTCGCTTTTCCATACCAAAGGTATGCATGAAAGCCAAATCTCATGTCTGCTCCTTCGATTTCCAATATTCTAACATCTTTTAATGTTATACAGTCTTGCAACCATACCATCGCATTGGCATGATAACAGCTTTTTAGATCCGGTAGATTACATCCCCCTTCGTTTTCTGATCTGTTAGTAATTTCCATCTGATCCTTGGCTTCTTACCTCTCCAAATAAATTTAGATAGGTCTTTTTTCCACTGTTGAAAGGGCTTGTCATTCGTTATTATAAGTAAATTCTGAAATAGGAAATTTAATTTAGGAAGAGTATTCATTTTAACTGCCGCTATTCGTCCCATCAATGATAAATTTAGATTTGTCCATCTCTTCAAGTCTCCAACTACTTCTTTCCATGTCTTGTTATAGTTATTGTCATAAAGTTCTTTATTACTGTCAGTAAACCAGATCCCAAGATATTTAACTTTTTTCTCAATTTTAACCCTCGTTATTTCCTTTAGCTCTTCTTTTTCAGAATGTCTCATATTTTTAGTTAACATAGTAGATTTATCGTAATTTATTTTTAAACCTGCTGCTTCTCCATATTTTTGAAGGTCTGTTATTAGGTGTTCCGCCCCTTCCAGTGGATCTTCTAAAAAGAACACTATATCGTCAGCAAAGGCTCGTAGTTTATACTCTTGTTGCTTAATTTTTACTCCTTTTCTCTTTGGATTTTCTCGAACTTTGTTATTTAAAACTTCCAATGTTGCTATAAATAAAAGAGGGGATAATGAGCAGCCTTGTCTAGTTCCTTTACTAATATTAATAAAATTTGTTAGTTCTCCATTTATTATTAATTTGGCCTTTTGGTCTTTGTATATTTCCTCTGTCCATTTTGAAAAGTTTTGGCCACAGTTCATTTTTTTCAAAATTTCCTTAATGAAGGACCATCTGACCTTATCAAAGGCTTTTTCCGCGTCTGTAAATATTATGGCCAATTTCTTGTCACTTCTTTTATCGAAGTGCTCTATCATGTTTAGTAGGATCTTTGTATTGTTCCTTAAATGTCGACTGGGTAAAAACCCATTTTGGTCTGAATGAATTATTTGTTGTAATATCTTCTTGAATCTTTCAGCTAGTATCGATGCAAAAATTTTATAATCTTTATTTAGCAATAAGATAGGCCTGTAGTTTTCTGGTAATGTATGGTCTTTTCCTTCTTTCGGTAGCAGTGCTATGTTGGCTTGTCTCCATGATTCTGGTAGCCCATCCTGTCCAATTTGATTTATTGTCTTTGTCAAAGGTTCTATCAATTCTGCTTCAAAAGTTTTGTAAAATTTAGCCGTATATCCATCTGGCCCCGGTGCTTTGGCAATCTTTAGTTTCTTAATTGCTTCTGACACTTCTGCCGACGTAATTTTTGCATTTAATATTTCTTCTTGTTCTTTCGATAGACTCGCAATCTTTTGCTCGCTCAAATATGCTCTGGTTTTCTTTCTCTCTATCTCTTCTGCTATATCTCTTCCATACAAATATGCATAGTATTTAGCGAAGATTTTTTTAATTTGTTGTTGATCCGTTATTTCTATTTCATCTTTTCTTATTTTTACTATTCTTCTTTTTTCTCTTTCTTTCCTGAGTTTATATGCCAACCATTTTCCTGGTTTGTTTGAGTGCTCAAAGTGCTTCAAACGACAATATCTCATTTTCTTTTCCACCTCTTCCATATTGATAGCTGCTATTTGATCTTGCAGTAGTCTTATTTCTGTCTTCAATTTTAGATTTGTTGTATTTTGTCTAAATTCTTTTTCTTTTTCTTTTAACATATCCAATAGATTATATAAATGTTGATCTTTTTTCTTCTTTTTTCTTGCTCCAAGCTTGATCAAGTGGCCTCTTATCACAGCCTTTCCTGCATCCCATACTGTCTTCATCTGGACTTCATGATTTATATTTTCTTCAGAATATCTCTGGATATTTTCTTTTATATCTTTAATGTATTGTTCATCTTTCAGAAGATTATCATTGAGCCTCCAATTATATTCTTTTTTCTTTCCATAACTATATTGTAAAAGAATTGGGTTATGATCTGATGCTATCTTAGGAAGTATCTCCATGTCCAGTATGTATTTATGAAGGTTCTTCGATATCAAAAACATATCTATCCTGGACATGGAGTTATGGCGATCTGAATAAAATGTATATCCCTTTTCCGCGCCATGTTTAAAGGTCCAAACATCAATCAGTACCAATTCATCCATCATTTTAAAAAAAGTCTGTGGGAGTTTCTCTTGGTTTTTCTTTATTTGTTTTGGTGATTGTCTATCTTGCAGTGGATTCAGAACACCATTCATATCCCCTAAGATTAATATATTTTCTTGATGTTTTTCACTGGTATATGCCGTCACTAATTTATTGATTTTAGAGTAGAATCTGTCTTTATTTTCTATAGGGGAGTATATCCCAACACATAGCATTGTTATTCCTTGAATAGTTACTTCTAATCCCAAATAGTGACCAGCTGGATCCACGAAAGCTTCACGTGCTTCTAAATTATTACTAACATACATCACGACCCCTGGTTTCTTTTTCTTCTATGATGCTGTAAAACACCGCCCTAACTTGGGATTTTTCAGATATTTTGTATCTTTGTCAGCTATGTGTGTTTCTTGTGAACAGATAATATCCAGCTTAGCTTTCTCCAGACAATGGAATATATTTCGTCGTTTATATTGTGAATTTAGTCCTTTCGTGTTCCATGATAAAATTTTTAATTTCATTTTATTGTAATTTTTCTACTTTTTCTTTTCGTTTCTTTAGTTATCTTCTTGGGTCTCTGTCTCACTCTCCTGACATTCATCTTCTTCTTTTTCTATGCTTTTTTCAGATTCATCCTCTTCTACCGACTTTTCTAGCTCTTCTAGTTGTTGTTCTCCTCCTACCACACCTACATATTCTTCTTGATTTTCCATTTCTGGATCTTTTTCACCCTTCATTTCTTGTTTTTTCTTTAATTTCCCAAAGACTTTTTTTAGATTCTCTGCAATTTCTTTTGCTTTTTCTATGTTGTTTATTCTATATCTTTTTTGCTGGAAAGTGAAGAATATCCCCTCATTTCTGTTCCATGTATAACTCACATTATTTTTTAACAGAAGTTGCATTAGAAATCTGTATTCCTGTCTTTTCTTCAAAATTTGTGTTGGTATATCTTTATAAATTTTTACTTCTTGTGAATCAACGATCAGTTTGTCCTGATAGCTTTTTTGTAATATCAATTCCTTCGTCCTCAAATTAGTAAAGCTAATCACGATGTCTCTTGGTTGGTTTCTTTCTCTTGCCATTCTTGAGTTCACTCTGAATATCCTCTCAATGCTGGCATGTATTCTCTCTTCTGGTAGTTGAACATAGTCTATTAATGCCGCTGTAATTCTTTCATATACGTTTTCCACTTCCTTTTCTATCACCCCTCTCACTTTCAAACATCGTTCTCTATACCTCATTTCTGTTCTGTTGAGTCTCATTTCATCTATTTTCTGTTTCTCTTTAACTTGTTGTAATGTTTCCTCTATTTGTTTGGTTTTTCCTTGAAGTGTTGCCATGTCTTCTTTTATTATAGATACTTCCTTAGAGATTTGGTCCATTTTCTTTCCCAATCCATCTATCTCTTTTCTGATTTCTGCTTTTTTTTCAGTTCTCGTTTCTTTCATGTCTTGTCGTATTTCTTGTCTTATTTCCACTCTTGATCTTCGTAATTCTTCCAAAATCAAATTGGTATCTAATGATGCTGAGGTTATGTCCATTGATGCTCTTCTTGTTTGTTGTGTTGCAGGTTGGTTGGCTGTCTGCTTAGTAGTTGCTTTTCTTGTTCCAGAAGCCATTTTAATATAGTGGCTTTTTTCCAGAAATTTTTAAATTAATAAGCTATATATTAATTGTCTTTAATTGTCTTTATCAATGAATCTGGTATTTAACTGTACTTTGTTAGATGGCCACTGGATGTCGCTGTTGGGTCTGCTAAACACAGTTCTTTATAGTTTATATTTTCTACTAACTGTGCAGCTGTAGCTTATTCCATTATCTAAATTCTATGTCTTCAAGGTCACTTGCTTAACAGAAACAGTTAACGCTTAGTCACAATAGCAAAAAAAATAAAAAAGCAATTCAAAAAGCCAAATTTACTATTAATTATAACCTCATCAATGTGTTAGAGAGTTATTCAAAATGACATTATTTAAAGTAATATTTTCTAAATTATCCCACAATTACGAGTTTCTAAATAGTTAGTTAGCTGCTTCTTCTAAGTTTTCCCCACAAGCATTCAAAATCCTCCCCTTAGATTAACTTATATATTTCTTCTAGTTATATTCACTTTATGTAACAGTTATTTTAGCCTTTATATAAATCAACATTTAAAGTTCTCTCATATACTTAAATGTCTTATTCTTAACTTCACTATAGTAGATCTTTTACAATGAATTTCTCACGCCGATATTCCTTCCTGTCTTAGTTGTCTGTCTCCTTCCTCTCCTCCCGTCTGCCCACTTCTCTGTCGTCTCCGTGCCGTGCCGATTGTCAGCCACCTTCGCTGCGTCTTCACTCCTTTCCTTCCACTTCTTATTTTTCCTCTTTATTCCTTCTTCCTTCTTCTACTTTTGTTTTGACAGTTATTAATGTCTTTAGGAATTTATTTTCCTCCCCAACACCCTGGGATTCAGTCTTTATTACTTTATTACTTCAGGAGCTCTACCAACCTTTTATATCTGTCTCCCTTTTTTTAACCAGTTCAATCATAATTCTTTCCTTCTATTCGTGTCTCATATAACTTTAGGTTCTTTCCACAATTTCAGTTGCAAAGCTTCCAATATATTCGAAGAGGAAAATAAAAGGTTATTGTCCTTGGCAGATCAATCCAGTCCAGTCCAGTCCCTGTCAAAAGCCAGCTATAATCCAACTCTTCAGATACAGCTTATATAAAGAGTCTGTTTTCCTTTGACTTTTGTCTCTTTGTTCCGAAGATGTCAAAACTTTTCTCTTAAAGAAGCTGTCCTGCACAGTGGAGAAAACTTCCTTCATTGCTTCTCTTCCTTGCAGCACACCCGCTCTTTTACGATGAAATTACTTTCTTAATTCAGAGTTTTGGCAATTTTAATCAAATTTAGTTCTGTTTTTTACTCACATAGTCTTTAAAAATAGGTCTTGGCATTGCTTGTTTGAAGTTTAACCTCTTCAAGCACAACGAGCGGTTGTGGACATTCTACGATCCTCCACCTTCGTCCGCCTGCCTTCGGTGTTTCCACCCCGGGCTTGCGGGCTAGCGATCCACTGGATCTCCTTCGAACTCCCTCTGGACTCCCTTTACTGGGGGAGTACTTGTCTAGGTCTTCTGAACCCACAAACTTGCGATCTTATTCCGATCGCAAGTCGCGAGCTAGGGGCTGCTGTCAGATTTTATGCCTAGATAAACCCCTCGCGGCGGCAACCTAGAGACCACGCTTGTCCTAGGTGGCCGTTCACTCCACCATTGACCGGAAAAAGAAGGTAGTATCACAGATTTTAAAGAAATAAGGAACATACTTGGTACTTGTTTCAAAAATCTATATCAAGCTAACCCACCCAGCAAGTCAGAAGAGGTGGATGATTATCTTCATTCACAATGGCCTCCAGAAATTTCTCAAGATCATCAAGAACTGTTAAATAAATCTATTACCATCAATGAGATTAGCAACACAATAGACAGAGCTAAAGCCAAAAAAGCCCCAGGGCCGGATGGATTAACTGCAAGCTTTTATGAACATTTTAAGGAACAACTTCTAAAGCCCATGCAGATGATGATGAACTCTATAATTGATTCAAGTACAATCCCGAACAGTTGGACAGAGGCTAATATAACATTAATACCAAAAAATGACTCTCCTCATTTAACATGCAAAGACTTTCAACCTATATCTCTCCTAAATGTGGATTATAACATCTTTGCTTCAATTCTAGCTAACTGCCTGAAGAAGATTCTCCCGGATTATGTCCACGAAGACCAGAGCGGATTTATTCCAGGTAGACAGATGAGATCTAATATAAGGACTGTGCTCAATATATTAGAATTTTATGAATTACATATTGAAAAAAGGGGTGCTCTCATTTTCCTTGATGCAGAAAAGGCCTTCAACAATATTAATTGTCCCTTTCCTATTGAAGTTATAGAAAATATGAAAATGGGGGGGGATCTTCATAAACTGGATAAAAGCAATTTATAGTGAACAAAAGGCCCGAATAATGATTAATGGTGATTCATCGGAGAGTATTAAAATTTCGAAAGGAACACTGCAAGGATGTCCATTATTGCCATTATCATTTATCTTGACATTGGAAGTCTTGCTCAAGCAGATAAGGAATGAAGATTTAATAAAAGGAATGAAGCTTGACCGAGATGAATTTAAATATAAGGCTTTTACAGACGACCTGGTGTTATTTTTAAAAGATCCAGTTTTACAAATTACCAAAGTTAATGAATTACTAAATACATTCAGGCAATTAGCAGGTTTCAAAATCAATAAATCTAAAACTAAGATTCTCTCAAAGAATTTAAGCCTTCTAGAAAAAGAACAAATTAAAAAGAAGGTGGGTATGTTACCGCCATTGCTAGCCTGAGCTTGTAGGATATTAAGATATCATTTTGATATCAATAATTCGGCCTTCTCTACCCATTCCTCTCCACGTGCTTGCGAGGCCCCCAGACAAGCACGCACACAGGCGCGGCCGACAACAGCCGAACCATTCATATCCCAATCTTGGGAGGCCAGTCATTGCCTAATGCAGCTTCAGGAGACCTCAAGGCAAGTACCACAATTATGTATGAACGTTACCTACAAAAGATCCCCTGCCCCACACAGGCAGCTTGATGAGCGGACCATACAACGCTCAAGCACTCCGCGTTTGCATACTGGCTACTCTAATGACAATTTGGCTATAACTCAATCATTCAAATACTGACTTTTTGGAGGCTTTATCTCCAGCCCCAAACTCATTGTTTTCCCCAAGTACGAACTAGCCTGCGGCCACAATTTTCTCTATAAGAACCCCTGACTTTGAGCACTTCCTCGGATCACTCTTGGCTTCCATCCCACCTTACTGTTGCTTTGTCCAGTGAGCCTTCCCCTCAGCTCCACCTGCTGAGATCCATGCTCCCCAGCTTCTCCGCTTCTAACCGGGCTTCAGGACAGGTATAGTATTTCCCATACCAAACCTCCTCAAAAATCCCTCTATCCACTACTACCTTTATTTCTATAGTTTCTTGCATGAGCGCGTTGCATACATTTGCTTGATTGTGTTTAAATAAAACAATTATTGTTATTTCAATATCTGCCTCATCCTTGACTCAGCCTGACCCCGTAGACATAGGGTTCAAGATCTCGCTACGTTACCCTGCCTCTCGCATTGCCAACTTGTGCTCTGTGCTAATTCCCTCCCCATTGTTGTGAGCACTTTTAGGTGTCCCTCCCAGGACCCCCAGAAATCAGGGTAACAGGTATACAATGTGTACAGAAAGAAAAATATTTAGGAATTGAGTTGTCTAATAATAATAATCGTTTAAGAATAATTATCAAAAAAGTTGGAGGTCGATACAGAAGAAACTTGAACTGTGGAAATTATTAGATCTATCTTTGCTGGGAAGAATTTCAGTTCTCAAAATGACCATTTTACCTAAAATTCTATTTCTGTTCCACATTATCCCAATTACAATTTCCAGAAGCTGGCCACACCAGTGCAAAAAAGATCTTTCTAAACTTATTTGGGATGGGAAGAAACCTAGGATGAAATTCAAGTTGCTGACAGACATGAGGCGATGAGGAGGTTTCACAGTACCAGATTTAAACTTGTATTATGATGCAGCCTGTCTTTCATGGATGAAACCATGGATTCTGCTGAATGACAAGAAGCTTTTGATGCTGGAAAGACATGACCTTCATTTTGGCTGACACACATACTTATGGTATGACAAGTCAAAAGTTCAGAAGTCCTTTTAAAATCATGTTATTCATAGAGCTCTTACTACCATTTGGAAAAGATACAAATCTCTGCTTTGCCTGAAATTACCATCATGGATATCACTCGCGGAAGTGCTTTCTATCCCTGGACTCAGAAGATATGACAACTGGATTACCTACAAGGAATTGTTAAAGCAAAATGGAGATTCTATTTTGTTGAAAGATCAACAACAGTTGGCAGAAGAGGGCTTCCCAATACAGTGGTTTCCATATCTGCAAATAAATGAAAGATTTAAAAAATATCTCCAAACTGGAGGGGTTGGATTGAGAGCTACTGAATTGGAAATCTGTATGTTAAAAGGAGAAAAAACATTTTCTTTCCAGACTGTATAAAATGTTACTAACTTTTAATTTAGAGGATGAGACTATAAAAGAATGTATGATAAAATGGGCAAGAGACCTAGGTAGTAATATCTCATTAGAAGAATGGGAAGTAATCTGGAAAGACAATATGACAAATTCCAGATCTTATGCATTGCAAGAAAACACTCTAAAGATGGTTCATAGGTGGTACTTGGTGACAAATAGACTGGAAAAGATGAACAACCAGATGAAAAATCATTGTTGGAAATGTGTGAACCAGGTTGGCACTTTTTTCCATATGTGGTGGGGATATGACAGAGCAAGGAAATTCTGGCTTGCCATCTGTTCTAATATGCAGAAGATTCTAAAATTGCAGATTGATTTGACACCAGAATTCTTTTTACTGGGTATATGGAGAGTCGAACCAAGGTTAGACTTCCAGATTAGAAGGTTAGTGTGGCATCTTACTGTAGCAACCAGAATAGTTTTCACCAGGCACTGGAAAATGACTTCCATTCCCACAACTGAAGAGTGGTAAGAAAAGGTTATGAGATTGCAGAGCTGGATAAGATGACCTACAGATTAGGAAATATGTCAGACAGCAAATTTCTACAAAGTAAAAAGATTTTGGCACCTGCTTTTTACGGTTGATCTATATTTCAAATCAGTTATCTATATAAAATTTCAACTGAAATGCAATTCTTTAATTGGTGTACAAGAGTAGATTTTTTTTCTTTTCTTTTATGCTGGATTAGATCAGAGTATCATTATTATTACTGCTAGTTACTTATTGTATCTATACTACCCGGTTGCTGAGGCAGTAGAGGGTAAAAGTAGCAGAAGACAAGTTGCATGTTGTTTCATTTGTGGAATGTTGAGGGAAGAATGTCCAACAGGGTTACTATTTGACTACATAGAAGGGAGATGATGAGCTACTAATGGCAACAGTTTTTAAACTAGCTAGTTGTATGTCAATAGAAGATACTGATTGACTGATTGGTATTGACTGATTATGATCTTTTGAAGTTGTTTACGATCTTTTGAGGTTCTTTCACTGTAGCTAAGTAGTATTTTCCCTTTTCTTAGGATAGAGAGGTTACTACTTTCTCTGTTTGTGGGATTTTACTAAGGCAGTTACTGCATTCCAAATGGAAGTTTCCAGGTGTTTGTAATTATTGTTGTTTTTTCCCTACCTACCTTCCCATTTCCCCTTTTTCCCTATACTGCTTCCCCCCATATCGTTGTAACTTTTGTGTTACAAGTTTTGTTTCAGTGATATATGTTGATTTGTATATATGTCTTTGTTAATAAAAATATATTTTTAAAAAAATATTATTTCATATGCATAAAATGTTGGTTTTGGTGCGAAAGAACCACATGTGAACTTTGTGTAGATGAGTCCTGAATTGCAAATAGCATTTGGAAACAGTGTTTTTCACAGGCTTTCTTGCAGCGGGAAGAAAATTGCTGAAATTTCTTGTCGCTACCTTCAAGAAAAAACTTAGTGAAGAATTAAATCCCTACTTAGAACATGCTGCATTAAAGGGTTTTCCAATCAAGCATAATTCTGGCCTCTGTATTTCTTTTAATCCCACATTATCTGTGTTTGTATTACAGAGATTGCTGACTTACGTTTGAATCTTCCACTGAACACATGTAATACTTTATCTTTCAATACCTTATCTGCCATAGTATCCTGCTTTCAGTAGATTCCCAGACAAGATGTGCCCTTTCAAAGTGATTCTGACAAAGCAGCAGTACTGGTGATAGCAGGTGAGATACAGGGATTCTGTAAGGTTTGACATATTATCACCAAATCCATAAAAAGGAAAGAGAAAAAAACAAAACAAAAAACAAACTATGACTGGATGTGGAAACTTATACACCATTAAGGAAATGATGTGTGTGTTTCCTAAAAACAACTCAGGCATTATACTGCTTGTAAATCTGTGTTTTTGAATGAGGGGTCTGCTTTTCACTTAAGTAAATTGCGAATGAAAATATGCATGCAATACACAATGATTATCTAAATCTGCCCCAGGAAAATTATAGCTCAACTTTTTTGGGGGGGGAGGGGAGGGTATAAATACCTATGTACTATGCTAAGTAGCATCTCTGTCCTCCAATTTTCT
Organism: Cyclura pinguis; assembly: GCA_030412105.1. Lineage (NCBI taxonomy): Eukaryota > Metazoa > Chordata > Lepidosauria > Squamata > Iguanidae > Cyclura > Cyclura pinguis. The sequence goes on along the minus strand of CM059601.1, from coordinate 118,095,910 downwards.
GAAAGTTTTCTGTCCTTTCAAAGTATAATTTCTTTTTTGCCTCATTTTCAGAGCATTTTGCAATTTCTTTTGTGTGCATTTTTGAGCAGACCTGTTTGCTGTTAAATGGTTCAGGGTAGGATATATTTTCTTTTCTTTATATTACAAACCTCTTTATGGCTTTGTAGCCTTCACAGAGGCTCATGTTCCCTGATAGGGAAAGCCCCATGGGAGGAGTTATCTCATGATATTATCTCCAGGCTTTAACTCCTACACATCACAGGTGGGCACACTTTAGAGTTCAGATGGTCACATTGCCCCACTTGGAGCACTTTAGGGCTGCAGTGTATCATCATATTTAATGGGACTAGAAGTGATGATGTGTCACTTCTGGACATCCTTTTGCAAGGTCTGGCCCCAGCAAACACCATTCTTCAGCACTGCAAAGGGGTTTTCAAGCATGCATGTGGGGTTGTGTTTTTTTGGGGGGGAATGGCTCCAAAATTTTGAGGTTGGCCTTTCTGGGAGTCAGTGGAACACACTTGACCGGCAACAGCAAAGTACCTCTAGTGGTCTGCAAACCATACAATTCCCCTCCGTCTACCCTTGTTATATATACTATGATCTCAGCCCTCTCACACTGTATGGTCAATTGCTGTTACCCTAAAACATGGGTGATTCAGGGATCCACCCATGATGCCACTGCCTCCGTGAAACAGTGGGGAATGTTAGCTCAAAAAGGAGACCTGTGAGAGGGGGATAACCTTGGGAGATCTTTTACATCTATGTCTACCGGTACTAATGTGGAGAAAAACCAGCTGGAGAACCAAAAGTAAATTTATTTGTTTTATTGAGGGAATTAATAATTGCACACACATGAAATCCATGCTGCCTCACAATCACACAAGGCTAACTGAAGCAAGAGGTGAAAAAGTTTGGATAGGAGGAGTTCAGGGTGTCATGGCTGATATTTACCAATCCAGAAGAGAAACAAAGAGCAATGTGGCTTAGACTAGGAGTCCAAGGACAGTACACAAGTGGGAATCAGAGTGGCAGAGTAACAACCAGGAACCAGTGTACTGTGAATTGGCTATACTCTTTTTCTGCCTGTAAGGTGAGGGTGTTAACTTTCCAGCAACACAAACAATGGGATCTGGAATGAACTAATGGTCTTAGTGTTAGGTGACTAAAGACTAATGGGAATCATGATATCTCCTTGACTGCTGGGCAGGTGTGAGGACAAAAGGGAAGTTTGGTGATCACAGGAAGAGGGCCTAACAATCAACTATCCTATGGGAACATTGCAGGCGCTATTATCTCAAAAGGTTGAGTCACTGAAGGCTAACTGTAAGTTCATTATCGCTGGAATTTCCCTAGTGATCTCCTGACTATGACCTGGCTATGCCATGAGGTCTTACTTAACCGAGTTTTGCAGTGCATGTGTTCAGTCAGCTTTTCCTCTTAGCCAGCATGGCCATGCAGCCATAGCAGACACACACACACACACACACACACACACACACAATTAATTTTGCCAATTAAACCATATCAAAATGTGGGGGTGTATAGCCTGGTAACAGTGCATGAGATCTGCTTACTGAATATCAGCTTCTTTTCCTCCACACTGAAAATCTCAAGAGAAGAGGGCCTTTCGGGAATTGGAGCCACAGGAATTACTCATTTGGTCTGTGGAAAGTCTGAGGAAGCCCCTTGTCAAAACACCACTTTATGTCAAGACCAGGACCAGGGAGATCTCTGGAACAAGCCAGGGCTATGGCACTCAAGGTCTGCTATATCTCCACATTCTCGGAGAATGCAGCAACCTTCCAACCTTTTGTCCCCCACTGGCTTTCTCTTCTATTCTATCTCCCTCTACTGCTTTCCATAAACCTGTACCCTTTCAGAGACAGGGCAAAGCATGGATTTATTTATCCAATGACTGGTAGTAACATGTATAACCCAATCTGGAGCAAAGATACTCTATTGAGACAGCTCTTACAAAAATATGAACAATTCTTGATTTAACATACTGTCAGGGTAAAGGTAGTTGGTAAATTAAGGAATAGCAACCCGCACAACAGTTGTATATTGAAAACCAACAAACACTTTATTTTCTCTCACACACACTCTCTCAGATGGATCTTTCACTCTCTCTCAACTCCAAGCTCTCTCTGACTTTCTCACACCTCCCATCTAGCCCTTTCCTCTGGCTAGCCTGGGTTCTATTTACATCAGCCAATCAATTTGAACCCTCTAGGTTGCTAGGGTGGCTCTGTTGCTAAGCCCCCCACTAGGATTCATCACACTCCTGCCTTAGGGCTTTGCCTGAATAGGAAGTAGAGATATGGGGAGTCAGAAACATACATAGAAATGAATGGGTTCACCCCTTTCTAGGGCAATGTGCTTGACTTTTTCTTTGCCTCTCTGTTTCCTCCTTCCCATTCCTACTGGTTTAAAACACTCAATACATGGAGGATTTACTATGTCAAAATCCACACTTCAGCTCCATATGCATCTATATTGCAAGATGCTTTACTGTGCACCAGCACACAGCTCAAAGACATTGTTTGCTATTACATCTAAAGCAGCAGATGTAGCTGTCATTTGATGCAGGAGCTGTTAAATTTGAATATGGCTTACTACTTGACTGGTTGACCAGGCAGCTGTGGAGGGGATGCTGAGAAATTTCCCCTGAACAGTCTTGTTACATTTGCTTTGATTGTAAAGAATTGCAGCATTTCTGCTTCTTAATGTACTGAAGTAAGTGAGCCATAACTGTTTTTTTAAGAATGATACAGAGAGGTTAAAGAAAAAATCATGTGTGATTTCCCATGCTCCCACAGATGATAAAAGTCTGAGCACCAGCTGTTTGCATTTTATAACCAATGGTGTTGCCACAGGCATTCCCTTATTAAAGTCTGTTTGTTCCTTAAATGAGCTGAATGGCTGAGACTTTCTTTCTGGTGTCATCTCTTCTGCAAAGTAAGAGTCTATGCTGTTTCATCTTCTGATATTTGTTCCCCCTGCTCAGGCCCCTGCTGTTGCTTGTTATTTTCCACTGAGCAAACTTCTGTGGAAACTTCTGCCTTGGATTCAGAATCCTCCTCCTCATTGTCAGGGTCTCCAGGGCAGGGCATGACACACATCATCATAATTAAGGTATCTCTATGGTATCTCAAGGCTGCAATTTCTACCTTATGGCAATTGTTGTTATGTTCCTTCAAGTCAGCTCTGACTTATGACAATCCCCGGGATTTCTTGGCAAGATTTATTAAAAGGAGATTTGCCATCGCTTTCCTCTAAGGGCCTTTCCGCACTACACTGTTATAGTGCTATTATTCCACTTTCAACATCTTATGGAATTCTGGGATTTGTAGTTTCCTGAGGCCAAAGAGCTCTCTGGCTGGGAATTCCAAATGCCTTTCTCTAAACTGCAAAGTCAAGGGTTCCATAGGATGTTGAAAGTAGAATAATAGCATTGTAATAGTGCAGCATGGAAACGCCCTAAGACTGAGAGAGTGTGATTTACCCAGGATCGTCTGGTGGATTTCCATGGCTGAGTGGTGATTCAAACTCTGGTCTTCCAGAGTCCTAGTTCAGCCTGCACCACACTGGATTTCCAGCTTTTTTCCAATAAAGCACATACAATAAAGCCTTAACTGTTAAAAGTAATCAATGACCTCTTCAGGATTATCTGTTGTGATGAGTCTTCTGTACTTGTCACAACTGTTTTGTTAGCAACTTCTGGCAGCTCAGGAGCTCAGTGTTGTAAAGGCTGTACCAGAAGCCAGAGAATATGCTTAATTTAGCTTATCTGTGATTTCATCCCTCACATCTTCTCATGTGATAACTCTCACTAACAGTGCAGTCCTGGGCAACCCTTTGTTTTCCTATACAAATATAATCTTTGATTTCCTAATCAAGCGTAAACAGAAAATTTGGATTGAAATTAAATAATCTGCAGATCACTTCACTATAGGAACTGGTCTGGGGTTTCCAATCTTGATGTACAAACTGTAGCCATAGGCCATATAAAGTCATGAGTGATTTTTGCGGTCCCTTAGGTTCCTCTGAGCCCTCTAAACCCCAACATACTGCATTCTTTTTTTTCAGATGAAGAATTACTCATAAAAAGTAATACTTGCCACCGGGAGCAACACCTTCCAATCCTTCTTACTTTTTTGAAAAATGGCCTTTATGACTTGCTGAAAATGGCTGCGATGGCTGTGTAATTTTCCTATCCCAGTTCCTGGAACAGGGGCAAGATCTCACCAATTTTTCCAAGAAGGCCGTAGACTCTTGGAGGCTAGAGTCAAAGAGTTTTTCAGTTTGCTGCTAATAAGGTTAGGAATGGTGAAGAAGTCTGAAGGTTATAGAAACAATTTTAAACAATTGAGAACAATTTTAAAACTGATTTTTCTGCCCTAACAAGCAGTTCCGCCAATCGGAGAAGGGAAAGGAGGTGTGTCCTAAGGCACTAATTAGCATTTTTTTTAAAAAAAAATCAACTTAACAGTGGCAGAACTTCGAGTGCGTGGAAGGGGGCGGGAGGAGAGGGTGGCGTAGGGGGGTATGTCTATGGTGCACAGGAGCATGGTTACATTGTGTAGAGGCATGGCTATGAGGGACAGGGTGGGACTATGATGGATGGGGACAGAGCTACAGCACATGGACGAGGGCAAGCAAAGAGTTGTGGCACCCAAAAAATTGCTGCTGGGGGTGCACCACCCCATCTCTCCCATTCCTACACGACTGCAACATAACTGGTAGTAGTAGAAAGAGAAAGAGTTCTGAGGCTAGACAATTCTATTGCTGTATTATTAGCAAAGACTGTTCAACACAAAAAATCTGAACCTCTAATTAAACCTGATTGAATTTACTTCTGAATAAAGAAGTATTGATATGATGATGATGATGACAACTACAACAGGAACAATAACACTGCTTCTAAAAAGATTTTTTTAAAAAAAGCAAAAATTGCAGCCTTAAAGTACTTGAACAATCTGGAAAGTGGCTCATGGCTTCACCTTGCTACATTTGCTCACATCAGGAGTATACATTGCAAGAAACCCACTGAGTTTTGCTCCAAATGAAATTTTGAGAAAAATTTTGAGGATTTTTTTTTTAAAAGGGAAACCATCCATGCTAATTTTGAGAGAAGCAAACCGAGCTTTGAAAGATCAAAGAAAATGTCATACACTGTTGTTTTAGCTGTTCCTAAGTATATGTGTTGTTGAAGCTATAGGCTGACAGCAATTGGAATGATAAAAATTATGAGTACAATTAATGGACCCTGGAGTGCTGACACACTCAGTAGCTGCACAATTACCATGAGAGTTGAGAAATTACTTATTAATGGGACAAAGCAATATTGTTGTGATTTCCTCTGTGCTGCGGAGTGAATCAGCAGCACAGTGATTTCCTCTGTGCTAATCTGAGTGAATGACTTCTTTCTGAACCAGGCCTAGGAATTGAAAAGATACCCATTGGAACATATTTCTGTGTAGAGATATTCATGTTACACTGTCCAAGGTAGACAATGGAACAGAATAAATTTTGCCTTGGTAATCAATATTTTGTTATATATTTTGGATAAAACCGTGGACATAAAACCATTTGTACCTTTGAAAAATGCACATGACAAAAATGTGTACAGCTGAAAAGTGCACACAAATTCATTTAAATAGATGGAGAAAGGGAATGCAAAAGAACGTATCTTAGAAAAATATATACAGTTTTAAATGCACAAAAATCTGTAGATATTCCCATGCAGGAAGGAAAAAAAATGTGCGGGGCAACAGTGTAGAACTGGAATAGAGTGAGAAGGAGAGTGAGATTCTGAGAAGAACACAAGACTGTTTGATATTATATCCCTCTCTATCATGCTTTCATTCACTGTGTATTATGATGTAAATCCAAAGGTAGCCTAAGATATTTTGGTCTCTGAAATAAATGCTGTCCTTCCTCTACCATGAGGAGCAGCATATAAAGAAAAAAAAAGTCTTGCATCTTTCAAACGCCAATTCCTGCATTGTCCTATTTGCTTCACTGCCATATGATTCCACTGAGAGCATGTTATCCTGGTACATTTAAGAATGAATCTCGTATACCTCAAAGACACAAAAGGACAGTAATGTGATGGATCTGAGAGCATCTGACTGATGGAAGCCTTAACAAATTGACAAATTTCCTATTCTATGATTGAATATAAATCTCTATCCATGTAATGAGGGTTTTAACAAATAATAGATCTTGGGGCATAGCCCTGTAGGCTAAATATATGTTTTCTTTATAAATGTATAAAACTTACCTATTTGTTTTGAAATTTTAAAAATAGGTGCCCTGTCAGGCAGCCAGTAGTGTCACAGCCCCTCCCTCACTGGCCAAGTAAATTAAAAATGTTCACAAAACATCTAAAAGAAAGAAATGTGGTGGCTTGACAGGTCTGACTGAGAGGACTACTGCATAACTTCAATATGGCTACAAATAATGTCTTTCGCATCATCATTCTTCTTGAGGTGGTAGCTATCCCAACAACTCATCAATTAAATGGTCATCAGACATGATCATGTGGGAGAAGTCCTCAGTAAACCTCAGAACTGATGTAAACTGATGCCAGTGTCTCCATCTCATTTCTGCCTTTGCTAGCTTTCAGTTGGAAGCTGGCAACTTCTATATTAGTAGAGTGGTGAATCCAACCCAGATTTTTACTCCTAGATCCTGGATCTCACTTTATATGGAGGTTGGAATGCCTACTATCTTGCTCTCGTTCTGTTAATAGGCAAAATATTTTTTTTTTCAACAGGTTTTCAGGAACTGACTGTTTCTTAAGAAAGAGTTTCCAATAGGCTGTTGTACTGTTTGTTTGAGAGCCAGCATGATATAGCCGTTTGAGTGTTGGACTAGGATTCTGAGAGAACAGGGTTTGAATCCCTGATCAGCCATGGAAATCCATTAGGTGGTCTTAGCCAAGTCATACCCTCTCAGCCTCAGAAGAGGGCAGTGGCAAACCTCTACTACATAAATCTTTCCAAGACGCCCCTATGATAATGTTGCCATAAGTTGAATTTGATTTGAAGGCCCATAAAAACAGAGCCAACATGGTGCGTAGGTTTAGTTGTTGGATGAAGGTTCAGGAAGACAAGGGTTTGAATCCACACTCATCCAAGAAAATGAACAGGGAGACCTTAGACAAGATACAGTATCTCAGACACAGAGGAAGGCAATGGTAAACTTTCTCTGAACAAATCTTACCAGTGGAGCCCCATAATAGGTTCATCATGTGTTGGAGTCTTCTCAATGGCAGACAACAACGAGACCAATTTGTTAACTGCTTTTTGTTTCTGCTTTTAATGTAAATTTTGCATGGTTTATAATGTTATTTCTAGCTTAATTATATATTTTAATGATAATTCTTTGTATGTTTTTTCTTAGATTGTACCTATTTTAATTGGTAAGCTGCTTTAAGTCTTCATTCCAGGTAGTAAAATAGGATATAAATAAATAGAATCCCCCATCCTCCTCATGTCAATTATCACAATGATCATTTTTACTTTTTTGCCAAAGCCATCATGCTAAGTAATTACTTGTTTGGTCCCAAGTCTTCTTAACCTGCTCTGCTTATTCCCCCAAGCTATGGGTATGCTACAAAGATCCTGCCATTCTAGAGTTGTATCTTCTCTTAATATAATGAAAACATGATTAGAAAAAAGTCCCAGGACTGCTGCATACCACTCTTCCTTTATAAATCTCAGAGGTGCTAACATGGGCTTCCAGAGTGTCTTGTCCAACAGCTATTGACTGACCCCATAATCTGAAGGCAGGATGTACCATGTGTCTTAAAATGCCAGCAGGCAATTTGTGCAAAGCAGTTTGTTGAACAGAAAGGGAATGATGCTTTAGTTAGGGCAAATTGCATCCCCCCCCCAAAAAAAAGATAAAGAAACGGAAAAAAATCTATACTTATAAGCATCAATATTCTATTACACATTGAATTAATAACTTCAAATGTAATATCCATGTTGTACAATCTACATAGATGTGGGCCATTTCTGCACTACACTGTTACAGTGCTATTATTCCACTTTCATCATCCTGTGGAATAGTGAGGTTTGTAGTTTACTGAGGCCTTGAGCAATTACCACAGGGGACTCCTCCTCCTAATTCTTCTTCTTTAAAAATGTTGTTGTTGTTATTGACAAATCATAACAAATTAAGGAGGAGGATGTTACCCTGATTCCTGGGGGTCCCGGGAGGGACACCTAAATGCCCTCTCAATTTTATAAGTTGGGCAAAATTGGTCAAGAGCACTGCCTAGCAATACGAGAGGCACGGTAATGTAGCAAGATCTTGAACCCTATGTTTACAGGGTCAGGCCGAGTCAAGGAGCCCACAGAAGTTGAAACAATAAATGTGGTTTTATTAAAAATACAGTCAAACAGTGTATGCAGCACACTCACACCGATAACTAAAGAAATAAACGTTGGAGTGGGATAGAGGGATTTTTAGGGGAGTTGTTGGTTTGGGTGATACTTCACCTGTCCTGAAGCCCGGTTGGAAGCGGAGAAGCTGGGGAGCGTGGATTTCAGCACATGGAGCTGAGGGAAAGGCTCGCTGGACAACGTGACAGCAAGGCAGGATGGAAGCCAAGAGCGATCCAAGGAAGCGCTCAAAGTCAGGGGTTTTTATAAGGAGAATTGTGACTGCAGGCCAGGTCATACTTGGGGGAAACAATGGATTTGGGGCTGGAGACAAAGCCTCCGAAAGGTCAGAATTTGAATGATTGAATTATGGCCAAATTGTCAATAGGATAGCCAGTATGCAAACGCGGAGTACTTGATCATTGTACAGTTCGATCGTCAAGCTGCCAGCACAGGGCAGAGGATCTTTTGAAAGTTGCATGCATACTTAATGAAGGTATTTGCCTTGAGGTCTCCTGAAGCTGCTAGTCGGCTATTTCTGGCCTGCCTGTATTGTGTTGTAATATTATGGCGATTACCGGCAGAGCCTGTATGCGTGCTTGTCCGGGGGCCTCGCAAGCACTTGGAGGGGAATGGGTATGTGAGGCCAAATTATTGATATCAAGAGATATCTTTTTATATCCCCCAAGCTCGGGCTAGCCAGGGCAGTAACAAGTAACAAGGAGGTAGGGAAAAGACAAAAACTGAGGAAAAATGTTGGCTGGCATCTAGTTGGGAAGTTAGATCATTCTAAACTAAAGCACAATCATGTAAGGCTGAATTGTACCACTGCACAGTGATTATATTCTCAAGACAGGAACAGAGATGTAGCTACACTATCAGGCCATCACACAAGCGGCACCTACAGCAAGGCCATTGTGCAATGATCCCAATGCACAATAGATACTGATGTGCAACATGTCCCCTTTGGGCAACTCATTATACCTGTATTATATATGCACTGTCACAGTTCATGAACATGAAAGCACGTTGTGTCATCCACGTAGCTGCATCAACATAAAGGTATGTGCCATAGCCTCTGATGCAGGATCTTGGCCCTTGATGACTAATATTTGTTAACTTTCACTATTATTTCCATTCAGTTTGCACAATTTTATAATACTCTTTTAATTGACAACTTTTTTTAAAAAAATGTATACAGTGGGAGAAACTTTTCTAGACAGCACAATCCTATATAAGTCCCCCTAGGAGCTATTTCTTCTTACATTAGCAGCAGAATGTGCACAAGCATTTGTTTTTAGAAGTCAACTATCTATACAAGGTCTATGAGCAATAATGAATAATTAGGGATGGGACGAATCCAGAATTTTCCAAATTCAGATCTGAATCCCTGGAAGGTTCTGGGAATCCACGAATCTCATGAATCTTGAATCTTTCTGATGTGTTTTTTTTTTTTTTTAAAGGATTTAAAAAGTGATCGGCCACTCAGCATGTCCCTGCAGGCCACCTCCAAAGTGTCCGCACCGGTGGCAGCAGTGGTGGGGGTGCAGAGAAGGGGTGATGGCCCTCTTTTCACAGCCCTGCCACAGTGAGCTCAGGCTCTGGGCTGTACAGGAACCTGCTCGCCCCTGCAGGCCTGATTTGGGCACCCACTCAAGAGCAGGGCTGGGGCTTGCAGGAGCACAGTCATGGCCAGCCCTACTCATCCCTGTGGGCCTGGTCCCAGGCGCTCGCACAAGTGCAGGTTCTGATGTGCCGTGCACACTTCTCCTGCACAGAGGGCTGGAATGTGAGGGGAGAATGGGGGGGGGGAGCAGGCACTTCCAGATTTGAAAGATTCCGTTTGCCTATTTTGCCCTGGAGATTCAGATCCTTGAATCTCGAATCCTCGCCAAGGATTCGAGGATTCGGTTGACCCATCTCTATGAATAATACTGAAGAATATCACAAACTGTGCTTGTTTGTCTTTCATGTACCTTCACCCTTTCTGGGTCCTCGAGATCTAAATCCAGAGAATGGAGAGTTGGGACCACAATGATACCCCTCAGGGCATATAGATTGAGGCATGATCCCCAGTTTCCATTTCCCTCACTTTGTGGAAGCAGAATGGGATAGTCTGAACTCTGGCTGTTTTAAAATCATTGAATATAATTTAGCACAATCATATTATAATTGACCTATGTTACATAAATTATCTATCTCTAATTTTTAGGCATCACTAGTCTTGTTGCAAAAATATCTTATACAAAGATCAAGCCTTTTGCCTAGATCCTCAGGCATACAAAGAGCCAGCCAACTATGTGAACACACTTGGATTTATTGTGATAAATGTTGTTTATGTACACACTGCCAGGAAATGATTTGAGACTCCAGCTTGCTCAAGTTGCATTTTTAACAGTGAAGAATTTGAAGAATCGCCAGGCTAAAAGGTATATGGAGATTAATAGGGTTCATTTTTCTTAAGAAAGATTGTATTTATTAAACCATTCCAGGAATTTAGGTGGAGATAACCTGTATGAGGATTCAGATTAGTGTCTTGGCAATGAATAATCAACTATGTGGGTTCCATACTCAAAAGAATGTAAGATCTTTGAGGGCTAATTGGGGTTTAGAATGATTATATAGAGAAGCCAAAGAACCACCTCTAAGAGCTGGCTGGAAAATTCTAGGAACCATGGTTAAAAAAAAAAGTGACTTTGAGAAAGTTCTACTTACATTCAGTAACCAAGGTTGGCCAGTGCCAGTTTGTTGCCCATAGCAGAACAGCAAATGTTGTTTCCAGCCATGCAATTCCAGGTGCACACTACTCAATGCCAGTTGATTTATGTTGATACAAGTGGCAGAATATCCCACCTCTCCTTATATTTGGTAGTTGAAAAAGAAAAAAAATAGAATTAATAACTAAGCTTATGCTTAACAATGCTCTTGTCCTTCATAATACACAACCTCACTTTGCATAATGTTAGGCTTATTGAGGTAGTATTAACTTTTTTTAAAAAATATTTTTATTTAATGATAATAAAAACATACAACAAAACATACCAAAACATATGTCATCACACATCAATATACAGATAGAGAAAAATAAAAGAAGAGAAAAAATAAAGAAAAAATTGAGGTAGTCTTGATGTAGGCAAGGGACAATAAGGCCACACAACTGGGTTTTTCCTAGTCAGACTTTAATCACAATTTTTTTTTTCCATTTGGGCCAAGTATTTCCCATGCCAATACTTTTTTTCTTGTTTTTTTTTCCCCGCAAAAGCAAGTGAAAAACTTTTCATTCTCCTAATGTTGTGATTTTTTTTCTAGGCCTTTCTTCAAGCAGATGTACTTAGATGCCCCTGTTGTCATTGATTTAAATCTTAACATATTTTGGATATTTTAATTGTCAAATTGTATTCTGTTAACTGCTTTGAGAGCTTTTTGGCAGGAAGGTGGCATCAAAACAGAGTTGGTGAGTAAATAAATTAATACGACTTCAGGGAGGCAGCAGATGTTGACATGGAAACTCTCTGCCATTGTCATTGGCCAGATATGATAGCATCTGCATTTTATTTTATTTTATTTTATTTTATTTTTATTTTATTTTATTTTTTGTAGTGTGCACCTCATTTCAGCCAGAGAAAACAGTGTACAAGCTTTCTGACGTGAATTTGTATAAGTAGCACTGACATTATACATTTGGGTCTTGAGTCATTGCATCTTCAAATAGACATTGATCCTTTTTTTTTTTTTTATTCTCTGTTCCACTAGGAGCAAGTTAAAAGGATCACCATAATCAATCACACAAGTGGAAAACTGTTCTAATTCATTTCATCATTTGTATATAGAAAATAATATGCTCTCATCACTAATTTTTCTTCTACTTTCCCATACATAAGGTTTGTTTTTTTTAACACATATTCACACATCTTCTCCCCTCCACACGTAAGTGCTAAAATGTATCATTTTTATACACTCAGCTTCAGAACTTTGGCTGTCTCTCTTTTGCAAGAGTTTATATTTAAATCATACCCTTGTCCCTGTGCAATCACCCGTCCCACTCCTGACAGGAAACAATCTGATAGACTCCTCCCATTAATTCCTGAATCTGGTGGATATGAGTCCACAAAGCTGGTGAAACCTCCTGAGGGAGAAATCTTGAAGAAACCTTTTGAGCTGTATCAATGGGAATAACCCTTGCCTTACTACAGGAAGCCCCCACCTTTTGACAACCTGTTATCTGGTGACTCACTCTTTTGGTGCTTCCAAATTAAGGACAGATCCATTTAATCTGATGGGCATTCTGATCTTTCATCAGTTCTTCTTGCCTATAAAGGCTTGCTTGGAACCACTTGCACATGTACACTGCTTGCAAAACAAACTGAAAGGGAAAAACTGCTAAGCCAGCTGAGAGACTTTGCTAGTAATGCACATATGGTTGGTCTCAAACGAGCCTCTAGAAGTCCTTCATGCTTCCTACAGTACAGTACATAAGCTCCACTTTTCAAATAATTCCATTTTCTAATAGTGCTTTGGTCCCTAGTCTGTCAGATAAGTGGGGGAAGTCTGTACAGGGATTGGGGTAGGCTGGATGTGATCCCTGTTTTTTCTCAAACCCCCTAGTGTCCCAGCCATCCAAAGACTTTGGATCCTATCTTTTGTTATTTAAAAAAGGTGACCTTCACAAATGGTAAACCACTAAAAGAGCAGTCTACCTCTAAGCATCCATGACCCCCTCACACATGCACTGAAAAAGCACACCCTTCCTATATTGGCTGGAAATTATCTAAAAAATACAGAGCATAGAAAGGAAGTAGACTTCCAGTTACTTCCACGAGTTATTTTTGGCTCATTTTTAGATGAAAATTGGGCAGTGTAGCTGCGCAGGGGTGAAAAGTGGGCCTCACATCCAGCACAATTGCCTCCCTCTGCCTTACTACCAGGGAGACCAGGTGCCTTTGAATGTTTCCAGTTAAGATAGTCCAATTTTGCTGAGAAAATATATCTGACACTCTGAAGGCTTAGTAAAATGGATATATTTAGTTCAAAATTTGGAAGAGTTACTTTATGGACAATCTCCCAGTCAACATCACCACTGGCCATGCTGTGCAGAACATTCTTGGAGGTTTAGTACCACAAATCAATTTTTCCAAGCTCTAAACTGAGTTGTCAGTAGTAATTGTAGCAGTAGTAGTGGTAGTGGTGGTAACGACAGTTAAATGGCTGTAAGATTTAACTAATAGGAAAAGGAAGGAAGTTCTATTCCCCTCCTCAACTCCATTCTCTGCCCCCCGCCATCTACTACCATGGCCATTTCCAGAGGGAGATCAAGTGGTAAAGCCTGGTTTGCTACAGCTGGTTGCAGGAGGAACCTATTACTTCCCTTTTGTGGTCTTCCATCCAGAGTGACTAGACATCTTGAAAAGGTCACGCTAGGTTTAATGTGGACCTTGACAAGTTACCTTACAGCACCTGTTCTTGCTCCTCCTCCTAAACTTACCAGGTGATGTAGTGGGGCAGGATAAGAACTAATGGAAACCAGAGGAGACAGTGCCAACAACATTGCAGCTCCAATCACCACCAGCAGCTTCTTTTTCCTCAATATCCCTGGGCCTCAGCTGGTCACTTGGCCCACCATTAACAAAAATCAAGACATACCCCTTCTGTATGGCCCTGGTCTGGCTTTATTTCCTGGTTACACAATAGCGCAGAGGAGGGGAATCTATAGCCCATGGGTATAACCTAATCTGTGGAGATGTCTCATCTTTCTTGCAGAGGTCTGTTGACAATCTTGGGCCCTGACTCCACCACATAAGCCCCACCCTGGTGGCTACACTTTGCCTACACACAAATTTTAAAAAAACACTTTGGGGTTCTAAGCCTATTCAGAGAATAGCTCCTCTAAAGCCTGGAATGAAACCTGCAGTGGATTCACTGCCCCGATAACATAGAAGCCATAAACTGTCACTGATGCTTTCTTTCAAATCTGCTGAGCCTATTCGCTTGAATACTGACATACACACACACACTGATTGGTCTGTGTTGCTACTGAGTGAATGTTTAATCTTAGCTATATTCAACAGAGTGTTCCTCATTCAGATCAATCTCCACTGCTGGTAGCATTACTATTTGACATCAATCAGAGTACATTTAGAATTTGATAAAAGCATCCAATAAACCTTTGTCTGTATCATAAAACAAGACCGAATTGACTCTATTTCTCACCAGCATTACCCTTTGTAATGAACATTAGTGAGTGGGCTATCCCAGGAATTATTACATAGAATTGAGATTAGTCTTTCTTTTTGCTATGCTCATCTCTATAACCTTTGCAGGCCATCAAAGGAGTATAATAGCACAGGAGGAAAAAAGCTGAATATTGATATTTTTGCTTAACCACATGTGACAGATCTTTTATTTGCTGTGACTGGGAGCATCAATAAAACAGACTCTGAAAGTTTACTGTACAAATCATTGTCTGCAAGGCATTTGCTATGACAGTGTTTGCATTTCTGTTTGGGAGGAATGCATTTATTATAAGATTAAATGACATCAAAGCTCTAGTTCAGATCTTTGAATCCAGCGATCTAGTTCTACACTATGAATCTGCTAGGTGAGTGCCTACAAGTTGCCACCACTCAGCCTCAGTTGCCTACCTGTGAAATGAAAAAAAAAAAATCTTCGTCACAGGTCTGAGTGACACAGATGATGAACTAGCTATAGATTGGAACACACACTGGCAGCAAGCTAGTGAAAAATTGACATCCCCATAAACATCACTGTGAATTACAAAACAGGATTTTTTGGTTAAGAAGGCTGCTCTCAGTCTGCTTTGCACAGTGGTTTCATACCAGTCACTTCTGCTCCCCCCCCCCATTTTATAGCTGTAATCTAAAAAGAGTGATGTGTGCTTGTCACTCTGCTTAAAAAGCAGATGAAGAAATACTTGCTTGGGCTCCTATGTCAGGTTTTTTTTTTCTTTTTTAAGTGTGAGCAGTGATGTTCCCTTGCACATTTTAAGATTACTGAAGGTAATGATGCTTATACCAAAGTACATTTAACTGTGCATGCAGTTCTTATGGTTCTTCAATGGCCTATCTGAATTTTAGTAAATCTAATTGTGAGAGTGAGAGTCAGGTCACCATTTGCTGGCAGTCTGTTTACCTCTTAATTATGGAGTCAATGAAGTAGTAGACAGCATCTCTTAAAAATATAACAATACTAATAAGAACAACAACAATGGCACCAACAAGAATAACAGCCAGGTTGTCCACAAAGTAGAGCCAGCTACTACTACTGGCTTCCCAGTCAACATAAGGCTCCAGACAACCACAGCTGTCTAATGAGCAGGTTCCTGACTTTTCCTTATCTCTGTTTGACTATTTCCACTTATACAGCAAACTCCAGCAGAACAGGAGGAGCACTGAAACATGCAAGGTGCTGGCCTCTCCAAGCACAATGATTCTTACTCTTTCATAGTCTAACAAAGGATATGTGATATAGCCATCCAGGATAACTTTCATACTACACTAACACAACATTTTGATACCATTTTTAATTGCCATGGTTGGATCATATACTATTCTGGGAATGTAATTTGGTGAGGTGCCAGCCTCCTTTGGTAGAAAAGTCTAAATACCTCACAAAACTACAAGTCCAAGGATTCTATAGGATAGACCCAAGGAAATTAAGTTGAATAAAAGTGCTATAATTGTGTATTGAAAAACAGACCCATGATGAGACAAAGCAACACTGAACCCAGTGAGCACCAGATAAGAAATCATCTGGGAACCCTGTGCGTAAGCACTCTGACTTGTGATGGAAAAAAGGATATAAATGTGCTGGAATAAATGAATAACACTTTCTGGAGTGTGTGTGTGTGTGTGTGTGCGTGCACAGAAGGGTTAAGAGTCAATATTCTTCCATCTTTAGCTGGGGGGGGGAAGAGCCATGAGAGGTTTGAGGAACATGCAAGTTCAAAAAATTCTATTCTGCCCAAAGCCCTATAGTCTTCCGCTAAATGAAATGAAACTACTGCAATAAGCACAAATATCGCACTACAGCACTGTATTGCAAAAGGTCAAGTTATGCAGAACACAGCTGAAAAGGAACTCTGAACCATGTACAGATTCTTTACTCAGGTCAAAAATGATTACAATTACCACTGGAAGAAAGCCCATTATTTTGAATTATAAGCACAGAATCTCAAAACTTTAGAAATGCTGTCTCAAGATGTTTTCCACCTCCCATTTCTTTTATGTCTTTTCAGCCACGTTGTTCTGGCATGGCTTCTCACCTGATCATTTTTCTAAGGTTTTAGATAACTTACCTATGTTACAAATACTACAAAAGAAAAATATGTTTCATTACACGTCTCCAGTGTGAACTTATAAATGAAATGTGGTAACAGGACTAATCTTTTTCCAATATGAAAAAGGCTAAATTAAGGGATGATTTAGTTGCTCTTTCCCTTGTTCCTTGAAGAAACAAGACAATCTTCCATGTCCAATTCATTTTAAACATAGCTCAAAGCCCAATCTATTAGAGAGAGAGAGAGAGAGAGAATCTTAAAGAATAAAACACATCAACACAACTAAGAATGCGACCACAGAAATTCATTTGATCTTAACTGTGTTAATGTTAATGAAGCTATTGTTATGTTTAGATTAGTATATCAGCTACACAGAAAGGGAAAAGTGTAGAGCTGGAGGTAAACAGTTCTTCATTTGCCCATGTCACACCACTTTACCTGTATCACTTAAACCTAAACAATATGATCAAAAATTTTGCAGGATTGTACCATTTTTGACTGCAAAGGGACGTCAAAGTACCACCATAAAATCTTTGTACACGGAAGACGAGCAAAAGAGAAGAAAAATATTATATATAAGTAGAGTTTAGTGAGTTTTCCCCATTTTGTCAGTTAATTGCTCTCTGTATTATCTCTACCCTCTCTATCATCTAGGGATGGAATGCTTTGCTAATTTCATTCTTGAGGGAAGCAATAGATAATCTGAGCAATTTTCTGCACATTGTGACAAATTTTTTGGAAATCGTTCAGTTTTTGGAGATTATTGGCAGTCCGGGGACTGATTCTGTGCAAAATTCATATATAATTTTTCTTTCCACATTAAACAGGTGTTTGCACACAGAAAATAGTATTTCTGTGTGGATTTGTTTACAGAAAAACTACTGAACTGTAAAGATTCTCATCAGTCCAAGTTCCCCTCATCAAGCTTTCCTGACACTCAAGACACATGTTTCAAACTATTTTTCATTTTTTAAAAATATATTTGTTCCACCCCTAGTATCAGTTCTCTTGGAATTCATTTTACTGCACTCTCCATATCTTTTTGTTCATGGTATAATTTAAAAAGAACATGAAGAAATGTCCCTGGGTCAGACGGTGTCTTCTACACATGTTAAAGCAAATGCATGTATAATATTGTTTGAAAACTTTGTCATTCAGCTTGGCAATATCAGAAGCTTAAGGGGTGGGACTGGCATTTATAGTCCTGTCCCCCTATGCACTTCAAGCATTCAAGATAAAGCCTGAACAGGTCTAGAGAAACCAATACATTTCATTCCAGAGACCTGGCATGACTATTCCAGCCTAATATAAAGAACTAGAACTACACTGAACTGAAGCAAGTGGCAGAAAAGAAAATTTTACCATACCTTTATGAATAAAAGACTTTCATTGCTCTCAAATTATTGCTATGCTATGCACTCAAAAACACCCATTTACCAAACCCAGCATCTACATAACATTACAAGACCAAATTTATAGTCAGTCTTGCTCAATAGTCAATATCAATCTAAAATTAAAGCAAGTAAAGGGAGATGACAGCAGCCAAGTGTGCTGGTAATAGAGTAAGAGTGCCAGAAACATTCATACCTAGATAGCTGCTATAGCGCAGGATCATGCGACAGTTGCCCACAGGTGGCTAGCTGAAAGAGAAGGAATCCATAAGATTAGTGTGATGGCAGTATTATGATTTGAACAAGGATACAGGAAGTAGGGAGTGGTGAACTGGGATCTTTCTGGAGTGTAATAAAAAGAATAACTGCCTTTGTTTATCACAGGGAAAGGAAACATGCAACACTCTACAGGTAGCTGGACTATGGCCCTTTCCACAACCTACCTTTTTGCAAGGATGTCCAGTGGAGATCCTGGCATCGGCTCTGCTGGTAGGGGAGCACGATGGGAGTGCTCGCCTCTGCACCAGCTGGCTCCATAGTGAAAGAAGCATGATGGCCAAGCCTCTTCCTTCTGCGGCTGTGCTTCCTGCCTCAGCACAGCCTGGGAAAGTACCTGGCTGTGCTGAGGCAGGAAGCATAGCCATTGCACTTCAGAGGCTTCTGCAGGACATGTAAATCTGCGATGGGGGTGTGATCATGGGCCATGGACAGGGAAAACCCATCAAAGATTTAATCTGTGATTGCACTGCCTGTAGATGAAAGAAGGACAGGATCATGACAACATCATGCAGAAGTGTTGTCACGGTCCTGTCCATCTCCCATCCCGATGGTGGGTTGGAATGGTGGGCCTATAATTCCATCATCTTCTGCCATTTCTTGTCTTGAACTGAGAAGCAGTGTAATCTAATGACATCTGGAGGGCCACATGATCCACATCTTTGATTTTTATAATGAATTCGTCAGACACCATTCTCATATCTTTGATTGAGATAAAACCATTTTCCTGACCACAGCTTTCCAATTGTGAAGGCTAATATTCATTAATGTTGTATTTCTAGTGGTTTCATTCTCAAAAGAAGTAATGAGTAATATTGCCAATTTTCTTCCCTCTGAGGAAAAAAAATGTCTTCAGAAACACTATTCACAATGTAGGACTTCTGCACAAAGCTTTCCCTCCCACACCGCCTGCTTTATGGCAAAGAAAACAGCATTTTCTGTACAGAAAATATTTTCTGCACAAAAACACTATTTTCTGTACAAAACTGTGAATTTTGCACAGAATAAGTCCAAAACTGTAAAGATTTGTGTCAGCACATCATACTCCTCATCATCCTTGAAAGTATTTTGGAGTATTTTAACATATTCTTTCCATCCCTACTGTTTATGACAATACTACAACTTATGCCAAAACTCTATTATCAAACTATCTTGATTGAATGAGGCCAGGAAGGCATGTGTCTTTTTTGTTTATAAATATCCATCCATAAGACCAGGCATTGTCATCACTCCTGAGATGACAACATTTGGAAACAGGGCTAATCCAAGAGATTTTGCTTCCTGATGCACAGTAGTTATTGCCACTACACATTCATCCAGGTTAAGGCACATGCAACCCACAGTTAGGTAAAAATTTTAAGAAAGAAAAGCCCTCATACACTCCTCCCACCTGTAGCAGTTTTTAAAAATGCAGTAGCAAATAACTAGTTATCTATTGCCTTTTTGTGACACCTCAGATCTCTTGGCCAATATGTGTGGCTGGTTGTGCCTAACAGTAGAGCCAGTTTGGAATTTTTGGCTTCCTCTATTCTTAGCTGTATAATTCTCAAACCTAGCTATAGGAAGGAAGGAAGGAAGGAAGGAAGGAAGGAAGGAAGGAAGGAAGGAAGGAAGGAAAGCTTCCATTTAAATGAATACATCACACCTCTATCAGACTGTCTTCTTATATAAGCGGGTTGAAGTAAAAGAACAAGGATAAATCCTGTAGGAAAATCCAGATGGTTCTTTTTGTGGCATTGATGATTCGCAAGGTGACATTTTTCCCCTTGAGTCAGTACTGAATGAACTCTCCAGCAGTATTTGGGCATGAAACTGCGCAGTCAAAAGGGCCTTTTAAGGTGAAATAATATATTGTTATAAAAGATTTCTTGGCAAGACAAGACTGTCTTTCAGACCTCAGGCCCTGGCTACATTCTTTCCACTTGCAGCACATTAAGAAACAAATGTTCCCTGTAGCTTCAACTTGAGAGGAAGTCTTCAGATTCAGTCTTTTTGAAAACAAAAACAGCAACCTCACATGGTGTTTTGTTATGCTGCCAACTACATTATGGCACATGCATCTTTTTTAAGCATCTGAAGGAGTTGCACAACCACAAAGTGGCTACCAGGAGAACTGGCTGGTCACAAACAGAAATCTGCAAGTGGCTGACTACAAAGCTGAAGCTGGTTTTGAACCCTAAAATTTCATAACACACATCTAACCTTTAAAATATTGCAAATAATAACTTAACCAAAGGAAAACTGGTGATGTTTGGGATAACATGCATAGGCAAAACTACAACTCATCTTCAAAGTAATCATCATCATCATCATCATCATCATCATCATCATCATCATCATCCTGCACATTGGCAAAACTGTTTCCTCAGAGGCAGACAAAAGTAACCAGCTGTTAACATAGGCAAAACTCCTCAGTCTCAAATAGACAGGCATGCATGCACATATGGACAAACCTATAACCAAAGAATGATGGGTGATTCATTTGGTTCCATTATGGGTGGTTTCAGCATACTATTGCATTCTTCTTGAAAGTAGATTTCCTGGAGCTTGTTGGGAGCAGGGAAGCGCAGCTATCATATATCCTTGACCGAAGAACAGTACACTCCTTCTATCTGGGATGGTCAGCCTTTTCCACTGAGCACACAGTTTCAGGATGGACGTGTGGAGCAGTGAGGGAGGAAGGGGACACCCACCTAGCCAGCCAGATCAGCCAAATCAACCTTGGTGATCAATGGGGTGACAGATGTCACAGCCAGATCACTCTTACATCTGCTATACTTACCTGGTGGTGGAGATAACCTTGATCATGAAAGAAGCCTTCCAAGCTCTGCTTTGACATTATCAGGTTCCTTTCTCCATGTGGAGATTAGGATAGAATGAGTATTCAACAATTTCCCTAATGTGATCAATTTTTTGTTTTGTTTTGTTTTGTTCTTGACCACTAAGGAGACACTGATGGAAAGAAAGACAGCACTTGAAAGATCCTGTAACTTAGAGAAACCTTTTTTTTCTCAACATTGGGGGGGGGAAGAAACTTTACCAATTCTGTGCAGTCTTAAAAGCTGCACAATTGC
The DNA here is from genome assembly GCA_030412105.1 of Cyclura pinguis. Taxonomy (NCBI): domain Eukaryota; kingdom Metazoa; phylum Chordata; class Lepidosauria; order Squamata; family Iguanidae; genus Cyclura; species Cyclura pinguis. The sequence continues at coordinate 118,074,477 of CM059601.1, read as the reverse complement.
AATACAGCACAACTCTCCGAGGCAAAACTGTGTGGCTAACTAAAACTGCACAATTTTATAAGTGCCTAAATGGTCCGACTTTGAAAAGGGGAGAACATTCCTTGAATGTTTTTGAGAGGTTGGAGACTGTTCATGGATTTCTTAAGCAATAAGAATCCAATGGATGCAATAATCTGTGGGTATGTCTATTAGTAGCTTTGCTTAATTGACTCTGTAATGGTGAAATAATATTGTCTTCCCTTCTTTTCAGTTTTCTTTTCTTATTACACTTGGTGTGGGGGGGAAGGTGTCAGAGCCTTTTTATGCATTAATGTATTAGTATGTTATTGTTTAGTTGTCAAGTTGTCTAGACTAGTTAATAAGTAAGACAATCTTTTAGGGGTTTTCTTAAGTTTGCTGTTTAATATTTTATTCTATATAGTGTATTCATATTAATCTATATCTATATTAGAAATTTGTTGGCATTTATCTCTATGCATGTTGTAATACATAATTTTGTGCAAAAATTGATAAACAAATACAGTTGGCCCTCCACTTTCATAAAGGTTGGGCCTCAGGACCCTTGCAAAAGTGGACAAACCACAAATAAGATTGTCAGAGTTCATTGGCCTCCTAGGACTATGCAGCTGCCAGCCCATGGCAGTGGCTGATCCAACTGTTCATCCTTCTTCTCCTCCCTCTCCTCCTCATCTCCCATCCACCTAGTAGCACCAGCCCTACTTTCTCTTACTGCACACCCCTCAATCCAGCTCCTTGTCCCACTAGGAATGGATGAGTAGTGGGATGAAGAGCTGAATTGGGAGGTGTGCAGTGAGAGAAGGTATGGGCTATTGCTATTGAAATAATGGGAAACAGAGGGGAGGAGGAAAAGGAGGGTGAGGAGCTGAATTGCAGCCAGCTGATTCTAAAACCAGGTTGAGTTTCTAGGCTCTGAAAATCTGGGTGAGATGTGGTGGTAAGGTGGGGGGTGGAGCTGCAAACCTGTGAATAATCAAATCCATGAAAGAGAAGCCCATGAAAATGGAGGGCCAACTGTATAGAAAAAAATAACATTCCTTCAATGCTAGGCTCTAAAGTTATGCACCTTAAATGTGAAAGCTATGGTTATTTTCTCCCCCAATTCTTTTCATCCCTCTCAGACTGCTCATGTCCTCCCACCCCTTCCTCTGCCACTGTTTTTTTGCTAGTTTATTGACCAACTTGTTTTCTGAGTTCCCTGGGCTCTGAGTCTGCTTGCCTACTCTGATTCCCCAATTCCACTGCCTCCCAGCTAACTTGCTTCCTCCTTACCAAGACTGTTCCACTCCTGCTAACTACTCTGATTCTCAGTAGGCAGCTGAGAAAGAACAGTGGAGGGGGGGGGGAAGAGGAACATCCTTGGCAGGGATAAAGCAATACAATGCCTATATCCTTAGCAGGAATAAGAAGGAATCAGGGAATCAGAGTAGGCAGGCATGTCAAGAAAGAAGGGGAGCACAAACTGAGATTCCAGGGAGTTCAGGAAGCAAGTTATAGAAAAATTCTAGTTGAGAAAAAGCTGTGGAGGAGGGGGCAACAGGAGAAGACCAACCATGGCAGGGGTATGAAGTACTTGGGTAATCAGAGTAGGCAGGTGATTCAAGAAAGAAGGAGAGCACAGACTCAGAGCCCGGAGAGTCCCTTGTATGGGGATTCCTCAGACTAGAGAGTGAAAAGGGATTGATGATTATTTTTGTTGCATGCCTTGGTCCTTCTGTCAAGCAAGACTAGAAAACAAGCTTGAAAACTCAGTATGAGCTCCAGCTGAGCAAAATGTTAAAAGAAACATGTACAAGCTGAGCTAAGTGTTAGAAAAAACATGTACAGGAACTGGAAAAATGGTGAAACCACCAAAGTGGAATTCAAGCAAATAACCAGGAGATATAGGGAGAAGGTCAGAAAAGCTAAAGCACAGAATGAACTCAGGCTTGCCAGAGACGTTAAAAACAATAAAAGGGCTTTTTTAGATCTGTCCCAAGCAAAATGAAAAACAAGGAAATGATATGGTCACTGCATAGAGAAGACGGCCAATTACTGATGGGGGAAAGAGAGAAGGAAGAACTACTCAACACCTTCTTTGCCTCAGTTTTTTCCAAAAAGGAGAGAAGTACTCAACATGGGGGTGGGGAACAAGTGGGAAAGCAGGGCAAATGCAGCACAGAATAGGTAGAGAAGTAGTACAGAAATATCTGGCTTAAACTAGATGAATTCAAGTCTCCAGGGCCAGATGAACTACATCCAAGGATATTAAAAGAACTGGCAGGAATCTTTTCAGAACCACTCCCAATAATCTTTGAGAACTCTTGGAGAATAGGAGATGTCACAGCAGACTGGAGGAGGGCAAATGTTGTCCCCATCTTCAAAACAGGGAAAAAAAGAGGACCCCAATAATTATCGCCCAGTCAGCCTGACATCAATTTCAGGAAAGATCCTAGAACAGATCATTAAACAGTCAGTTTGTAATTACTTAGAAAGCAATACTGTAATCACTAAAAGTCAACATGAATGTCTCAAAAATAAGTTATGACAGAGTAATCTTATCTCTTTTTATGATAGAGTTACAAGCTTGATAGATGAAGGGAATGCTGTGGATGTAGCATATCTTGACTTCAGTAAGGCCTTTGACAAAGTTCCCCATGACATACTTGTAATGAAGCTAGTAAAATGCAGGCTGGGCAGGGCTACTGTTAGGTGGATTTGTAATTAGTTTACTGACCGAACCCAAAGGGTGCTAACCAGTGACTGCTTTTCATCCTGGAGAGAAGTGACTAGTGGGGTGCCACAGGGTTCTGTCCTTTGGCCCAGTGCTATTCAACATTTTCATCAATGACTTGGATGAAGGATTAGAGAGCATGCTGATCAAATTTGTAGATGATACCAAATTGGGAGGGGTTTCTAATATCCCAGAGGGCAGGATCAAATTTCAATACGACCTTGACAGATTGGAGAGCTGGGCCAAAGCTAACAAAATGAATTTCAACAGAGAGAAATGTAAAGTCCTGCACTTATGCAGAAAAAATGAAATGCGCAAATATAGGAGGGGGACATATGGCTGGATAACAGTACATGTGAAAGGGATCTAAGAGTCTTGGTAGATCACAAGCTGAACATGAGTCAGGAGTGTGATGCGGCAGCCAAGAAAGTCAATGTGATTCTTGGTTGCATCAATGAGAGTATTGTGTCTAGATCAAGGGAGGTAATGGTACCACTCTATCCTGCATTGGTTAGGCCTCATTTGGAATACTGTGTCCAGTTCTGGGCACCTCAATTCAAGAAGGATATCAACAAGCTGGAACATGTCCAGAGGAGGGCAACCAAAATGGTGAAGGGTCTGGAAGCCATGCCCTATGAGGAACAGATTAGGGATCTGGGTATGTTTAATCTGCAGAAGAGAAGGTTAAGAGGGGACATGATAGCCATGTTGAAATATTTTAAGGGATGTCATGTCGAGGAGTGAGCAGGATTGTCTTCCACTGCTCCAGAGACTAGGACAAGGAGCAATGGGTTCAAGCTGCAGGAAAGGAGATTCCAACTGAACCTCAGGAAGAATTTCCTGATGGCCAGAGCTTTTTGGTAGTGGAATATGCTGCCTTGGTGTGGTGAAATCTCCTTCTTTGGAGGTTTTTAAGTAGAGGCTGGATGGCCTTCTTTTAGGAATGCTTTGATGTGTGTTTCTGGAAGGTTGGACTGGAAGGCCCCTGTGGTCTCTTCCAACTGTATGATTCTATGATTCTATGTATGCAATTCACTTTTATTTATTAATTCCTGGTAACTAATCCATGCATTCCTATGCTATTTTGTCTTTCTTTTTTCAAAAAGTTATGCAAACTTATACTGTCATGGTCAGAAGTAGACCTATAACTGAACAGTTGTTCTTCAGAAAGTTGTGACGTTCCAAGTAAAACTGTGGATTTCTTGAAAATGTGCCATTTTCAAACATTGTGGTGAGTTTTCCATCTTTTGCAAGAAAATAAACCTGAACATTTTGACACTGTGGGAACAAATGCCACTGCCTTTTCCTCACCATCTATCAGAAAGTGGGGAACCTGAGAATTTCCATCCCTAATGGATAGACATCCTTAGTGAACCATCACTTTGGAAACTGCCTTTGTTCAGTGCCAGAGAAAATCAGCCTTATTGACAGGAGATAAGAGCAGTGTTCTTGTTCAGTGCTAGAGAAAGATAGCCTCATTGACTGAAGATAAGAATAGGCCTTCCTTGCTCAACACTAGAGAAAAACTCTTAGCGTTTGGAGATGAGAACAGGGTTTCCCTGTTCAGCTTTCAAGAAAGACTGCATCAATGATTGGACATATGAGCAGGGTTTTCTTCTTCACTGAAAGAGAAAGACTGCTTTTCCCTAGCCTTGAGCAATGGGTGCAGTCTGGGAGATAAACTGGTTTATGCAGATATAAAGAAAAAGCACTTGAAAGCTTTCTTGTTCTCTAACCACAGAGTTATCTTCATCATTTCTGCTTCAGCTTTCCTGTGCTGACTGTCCCTGCCACGCCAGCAACACAATTTAGAAGGATGAAGCAGGCAGAATGACTTGCAGATGTGATTACAGAAGGTTAGGTATGCAAAATAGGAAACAGCAAAAGGGAAAAATGTCTGCTTTCCAATGGAAAATAAATATCTCCACACCAGTACAGGGAGCGCTGATTACCCAAGTATTAAGAAGATGTTTTTATAAGATAAGCCAACAGTGGCTGCTCAAACATTTCATTATTCCACTGTAGGCTGGAAATGCCAAATGCAGACCTGAGGCATCAAAAGAGATACAAAGCCTGAGTCTAATGTCAGAATTACCTGGTTAAAATTCAGCTGCTCTGTGAAGCAGCAACACCATCTGGCAGCTGCAAAGTGTGTCTGTGGGTGGGTGAAAGGGTATTCATTTTCTGCACAAGTACAATTACTGATATTTCACTACCAGAATGTGATACAAGACATGAAACTCACATCCCATTTAAAGTATTGACATGCTGGAACATAACTGCATATCACTTTCAATGTTTCAGGTTTAATATTTCTGTAGGCTTTGATTTCATTAATGCAGTCTAGGGAAAGCAAAGAATTTCTGGGGTTTAGTGATTCTCAGGAAAATTACCTTGGGAAAACTGCACCTTCTCAGATTTGTTGCAAGAGCGACCACACCTCACTCATATTTGTGAGGCTTCTGGTACATTTTCTTATGCACCAAATCATATGCACATTTTTTTAATAATCATTTTATTCAAATTCAGATATAAAACAAACAACTATAACTGTCAACTTATTTGAAATATTTCTGATCTTCCACACTGATCTAGATTTCATTATCAATATTTCTTAACATGCTTAAAATATTGTACTACATTTTAGTGCTATTATTACTTGTTGATTCTTGCACTTCCATCTCCATATTCCTGCTTCGTGATATATATCCTGTAGCCCCCTCATAATTTATCTTAAATCGTGAACCACAGATTTCCATCTGATGGTACCCAGCAATTACCCATTACAATTTGCCATTCTTTTTGTATCTCTTTGTCTGATTTCCCTTTTAATCTCTGAAAGACCATATCAGCATTTTTGTTTTCAATCAGTGTACCCCACCATTGTTCTAATGTGGGTATTTCCTGAGTTTTCCACATCTTTGCATATTCAATACGAGTTGTTGTTATCATGTACAGTAATATTCTCCAGTACTTCTTTATACCAGTACCTTCTAATACATCAGTCATATTTAACGAATACAATTCTGGTAACTTAGCAAACTGTACTTTCATTAATGCATACATTTTGTTATGTATTTCAGTCCAATATTTCTTAGCTTTAGGACATGTCCACCACATATGATATATCGTACCCACCTCATTCTGACATTTCCAACATTGTCCAGTATCTGCATTATAAATCTTTTTTAATTTATCTGGTGTCATGTGCCATCTATGAAATAGCTTGTAATAGTTCTCTTCCAAATTCTGTACTACTGTAAATTTCTGTGTTTTTTTCCAGCTCTGCTCCCAAGACTCTAATTGTATTGAATGTCCGATATTTTGTGCCCATGAAATCATTGTTGCCTTTACTTCTTGGACGTTGATCTCTCACTTATGTCGTCATATCGCAACCATTTATCTGTATCCGTCCATCTGCCAAAAAAAGCCTCTTGCGGTGAGACCCAGGTGGGGAGCTGCCATATTTTTTAGTTTTATAATCCTCCCAAATTTTCAGAAGCGATTTTCTGATAAAGTAATGTGTGAAGTCTTTATCTATTTTTGCTTTATCATAAAACATATAGGCATGCCACCCCATTCTCAGGTCTGCTCCCTCCAGTGCCAACATTCTCGTGTCTTGTAGGTCTACCCAGTCTTTTATCCACGTAAAAGCCGCGGCCTTATATTATATTTGAAAGTCTGGTAGTCCCATTCCTCCTCTACTTTTTAAGTCTGTCATAGTATTCCATTTTATCCTAGGTTTTTTCCCTTGCCATATAAACTTAGTTAGTTCTCTCTTCCATTGTATGAAAGGTTTCATGTTTGTTATTATAGGAAGATTTTGGAACAAAAAGTTCATTTTTGGCAAAACATTCATCTTTATTGCAGCTATCCTCCCCATCATTGACAAACGCATGGAGGTCCAACTTTCCAAGTCTTTTGTTATTTCTTTCCGTTTTTTTTTCATACTTATTTTGAAATAACTCATTGTTTCTTTTGGCTATCCAAATACCTAGATATTTTACCTTTTGTCCTCTATTGAATCCTGTTTTTTGTACTAATTCCATCTCTTCTCTTTCAGTCATATTTTTGGTTAAGAAGACTGTTTTTTCCTTATTAACTTTAAAACTAGAGAATTCTCCATATTCTTGAACTGTAGCAATCAATTTTTCAATACATTTCCCTGGGTCATCCAGTAAGAAGACCAGATCGTCAGCGAAAGCTTTTAACTGGTAATGATATTTCTTAATTTGCACTCCTCTTATTTCTTTCTCTTCTCTTATAGCATTGTTAAGTATTTCCATTGTCATGATAAACAGCAGAGGAGACAGGGGACACCCTTGTCTCGTACCTCTGTGCAGTTCTATCATTTGTGTTTTTTCACCGTTTATGACCAGTCGAGCTTGTTGTTGGCTGTAAATTGCTTCAATCCATGCAACAAATTTTTCTCCTGCCTGCATCTGTTTAACTGCCATCTTCATGAATGGCCAGCTGATCATGTCAAAAGCTTTCTCCGCATCTACAAATATCATGGCCATTTTCCGTTCATTATGCTTTTCATAGTATTGGATTACATTTAAGACTGTTCTAATATTATTTCTCAAAGATCTTTTTGGTAGAAAGCCATTCTGGTCCTCATCAATTACCTCTAACAGCACTTTTTTGAGCCTCACTGCTAGAATTGAAGCAAAGATCATATGCACATTTTTGAAATGTGGGGAAAAATTGGGGGGATAGTTCACAAAGGTGTTTTACACATTAGGGAAATAAAATGCATACATTTTGAGAAGAAGATGCAAAATGCCTATAGATTTTCATTCCAGTCTCTAAGATGACCCAAAGAAGGGGTGGGATGGGAATGTAGATGTGTTTGAGAAAAATGCATCCAAATTGAAGTGTATAAAGGAGTCAGATTATGTTTTTGAGCATAACTATTCCATTTTAGGTGATGGCTGCAGTGCAGTGCAATGGTTGCAACAAGAGTAGAGTGAAATGACTATGAGTGTTGTGGGAGATTCCCATGAACAATGAGATTGCTCATGGAATGGTGTGGAGGCATCAGACAGGACAACAGACTGCTGTTACTCACAGAGGCTGATGTTTTGTACATCAGGATTGGAGTGGGGCTCATGCCAGGATAGGCAGCTCAGTTAAATATATTTGAATATATATTTAATATATTTAACTAAGTAGCTGATTTAGAATTGAGGCCCTAATGTTTTCCCCTACTTAATTTTAATTGTCCAGTAAATGCAAGTTTGATAACTGTGGACTGAAGTTCTGAATTCAATCTGCAAAATCTAAGGCCTCACCTCATCTTACCAGTTCCTGCTAATGTCATGTTGTGATCCCAGCAGCTCCTTTGCTGGGATGAGAGTGCGACGGGAACTCTCCCCTCTGCACCTGGCTGGCTCCCTGTGGAAAGGAGCATGAGTGACACATGCCCACCTTCCACAGTGCAACAGGCCTCTTTCTTGTGCTGTACTGTAGAAGGAAGTGTGTGATTGTGCTTCCTCCCCTTCCGCATGGCTAGGGGTGATTGGAATGTCGCACAATTGCAGATGCTTAATGGATTTTTTCCATTAAGCAAGTATCCCATGATCATGACGAGTTGGGACAGGTTGGCAGCAGGACATTGTGTGAAACCACAACCCACGGACTGCTGCCATCACATCGCCATCACAGGACTGCAACGCCATGCAGAAATGGCCTAAGACTGAGAAAGGAAGATCTAGGTAAGAGAGAGAGAAGAGAGAGAGAGAGCACTTAGAACTGGGTAACTTGAATGTTTTAATCAAATGCCCACACATTCTTCAGTGTGCTTATTATAATGCACTAGACACTGGAATGCAATATTTATAACAAATATTTAATCTGGATTCAGTTATTAAATTGGCAAATTTAATTTTGATGGTTTTATTTTTTTTTTCCTCCAGGTAATCAATGTAGAAGTGATTATAAAACAAAACTGGAGTATTCATTTTGTGAAAAGGCAAATCAAACAGAGAAACTTCACCTTTCAGCTGAGCAATACTGATGAATGCACAGACCGTTTTCTGGGGATTAATGGCCAACTGAGACAGCTGATGGCTTAAGGCTTTTTTGCTTTGGGCCATTAACCCCAGGTGGTCATTAATTCAACTAATATTGCCATGTGCCTTGATCATTATTGCACCTCTATAATGATGGAGTAGCAAAATTTCAATCAAAGAATATTATTATAAGTATTAGAATCCCCTATCACCTGTTTCTACAACCATGACACAGAACAAGAGAAGCCAAACTCAAAATGTAACACATTTTTTTTCCAAAAAATATTTTATTAAAATGCTAGCCAATGTCAGCACTTTCGGTGTGCAATCTGCCAGCTAGAAAACTTCTTCATGGAAAGAAAGCTTAGTCCTAATGCCTGCTTGACACATTCCTGTTCTTCATCTTATGAGGGCAACAACCTGTGGCAACCTGCAGGTCTGAATGGAATACCTGAGATCTGCTGCAATAATGGTATGTGGAGACGTCTGATTATATATTTTAAATATAGAATGTATGAACATGTTTTAAAATCAGTGACATCACTGAATGAGTGGCAGGTCAGAACAAAATGACCTTAGCATTGATATTGTTACAATCCCCTTGAGTTGTACAAGGATGGTCAGCTGATCCTGTGTAACTCCTCTGAGTGTTGGTTCAGCCCAGTGTCTGGGGAAACCTGGAGGAAAGGGTTGTACCTACTGGCTGAGTTCAGAAAGAGAGGGAGAGGATGTTGCCATGGAAGTTAAAGTGGAATAATAGTGCTATAACAGTGTAGTGTGACAAGGACCTAGGAGGGAACAAAAGGGGAGAATTTATCTAGTGCAATTTCTTTATTGCATTTAGTTCTATTTTGTATATTTTTTTTTTTAAAAAAAGGTAGTTTAGGATTTTAAGATTTGTTTCCAAATATTGCAGTACAACTGAGCAGTTCAGGCAGAATGGTCTTGCAATCAAGTCCTGCAGAGGCACCTCTCTGGAAGCTTGGAACTCTGCTGACAGTGCATATGTGTCAAATTTAATATATAATTTTTGCATGGTTGTTAAAATATTTAGTGGGATTTAAATTGTGATTATGTTTGCAATATTCAATTATAGTTGGCCAGATAGAACCCAGAAAGAGGTGTAACAGCGCAGGCCAAGATAAGTAGATTCTGACTGACACAGAGTGCTACATCACCTTGCTTGGGCTGATCCAAGATGTTTTGCTGCTTGAGACAAAGACCATGCTCACACCCTTTTCTGCTCCAATTATAAGGTTGCCTGAACTGGCACTGAAATTGTTCTGCTACACGGTTGTTCAGAAAGCATCCCCACTGCACTTGAAAGCAACAGACTAACTCAGGGGATTCAGGGCAGGATGCGTGGTGTTACCAGCCTGCACACACCCCCAAATTCAATGTAGTTTCATTGGCAAAATATGGTCTAATTCCTGAAATATATTAATTGGCATTGATATAAAAGGGACCTTGATATGACTGTAAGGTTGAGCTGGGCAAAGGAAAAGGCTGGCTAAACATGCACACAGCAAAGGTAGGTCAGAGATCCCCACTAGGCATAGCCAGGTCATTGTCAAGAAGTCATCAAGAAAATCCAGGGGTAGTAGGCTTAAGCAAAGCCGTAATGACTCCTGCTGTCAGACAATGGTGACAGGAAGTTCTCACCAAACCACTGATTGTTCCAACCTTTCTCTCCATGGACCTGGGCAATTCCCTCATTGTCCCCACACCTGTCCACTATTACAGAGCTATCATGGCAGCCATTAACTCTTTGTCACCGAATACTAAGATAATTAATGCAGTCTGATCTGATTGTCTGCTCTGCAACCTCCACTGTTTACTCAGCCAGACAGCCATTCGCACCCTTGCCCTCCTGGCAAATTTTTGGTATAAAACCCCCATTTTGAGCATTCAGATGCAGTATCTCATTTGCTGAATGGTGCACTGTTGTTCTGATTTCTGAACAAGTAATGTCCTTTGGCACAAGTCTAAGCTGCATCAGTGTTTTCTCTGCTGCTCTCTCAACCAGTAATTATCACCCCAAACCCTGAAACTCCACCACCATCCTTTCCTCTTTTCACCGTTGGTTAGCCTTGTGCAAGTACATAAGCTTTTGGCTTGCGTATGCATGCGTGATTGAATTTTCTTTAAAAAAACACATTTTACTTTATTCTTTGAATTTCTGAGTGGTTCTTTCCTGCACAAACCCTACAGACATTGGTGGAAGATCTCACAGACCTCCTAACTGAGCTAATTAATTGTCCACTGTCATGTGGAGGTACTGGCATCACAAGTGGACCCCTGAATCACCCATATTTTGGGTAACAATGGTGTATAGCTCTCTTCTCTATGACTTGCCTATTTTGTCTAAAGACAGAGTTGTGTCTGTTTCATAAAGAGAAATTTTCAGCAAAGTCTTTATTTTATCATGGCATCTCAGATCTTTTTAAAGACAGAGGCCATACCCAGAACCTGGAAACATCTGCAAGTAGAGCATGTGTCTGGTTAGCTAACAGTGAGCTGTGGCAAGTAGGGCTGCAAGAAAGATGTGCCAGTCATAGTCAGCAGCCTTGGCTAATGCTATCTCAGCATCTTCAGTCTGTAGGGAATGCTTGGAAGACAAAGCTAAGGTTAAGACAAGGAAATGGAACCACAGGTAGCTGTAAGAGGCATCTTGGCAGTATTCAGTAAGAACAGAAAATAATAGTTTAGGATTCTGTTTCTATGAAGAGGTGGAGCCAACTGAAGGTTTCATAAAGAATCAGGCCATGATTTCTAGTTCATTCATTTCTGGAGGAATCATCAATATTTAAGGGGAAGGTTGAACATTCTGGGTCCAAGCTGAGGGCCTGTTTCCTAGGATTCTCCCTGCAGAGAGGTTTCTTGCAGAGGATTGTCCTCTGGATTAATTCCAGGAGTTATCTGTGTATAAAATCTCCTTCTTCCACATGCTCTTCAAACCTTCTACTGAGTGCAAGTGATATAGCTTCCTTGTAGGAATAGAAGTAGTAGTATTAGGAAAGAGTAGCAGCTTGCTTTTCCTTTTTCTCTTTTGGAATAAAAAATTTTAAACACATGGTAGAACTGACATGCTGCAAAAGGTTTTTCTGATCATGAACAAGATAAACTCTAATATACCCTGTTGAATAAAAATGTTAAATAATATTGTTTCCAATTTTTTAAAAAAACTCAACAAATGGTTGAAAAACAAGTTTCTTGAGTTTTGAGAAACCTGACAAAGAGAATCTTAGACAGGTGACAATCTTTTCAGCTTAGGACTTATTCTGTCTATAATCACATATAGGTAGGTTTGTTTTTTAAAAAAACAACATAGAAAATGTTTTCTGTGCATAATATTTTCCGTGAAGAAGAAGAAGAAGAGGAAGAAGAATGCATCTTTTTTGTGCAAAATAGGTCCTGACTTGCAAATATTATTTAAAAACTGTGCAGGTTTCAATTACTTTCTTACTGGAAAGAGAAAAGTAATAATTATTCATTTTTGCCTGCAAGAATGAAATTTACATGATTTACATCCCTACCACATGGTTCACGGATTAGAAATGAGGAAATCTGTCAGTTTTGCTTTTTCCCCACATTGGGATGTTTTAAACCTCAAGTTCTTTATATATCCATTATGCAAGTTGGAAATACTGGAAAATTATTCTAAAATAAAAATTCTCACTCCCCATCTGCTTCAGCTTGAGTCACTACAGTTGTTCTCTGCATGGAGTGGACCACACTGTATTTGTCTTCCTTATTGTTGTTAAAGTTGAAGAACCTCTCAGGGAGGGGGAAAAAAATGCTGGCAAACTAAATTCAGGAACACACATGTGGCTGTATTTTTCAGGGGTTAAATACAAGTTTTTGGAAGCTCAGCACTCAAAGCCTGGACTTGGATGGTTGCATTTGTCTGTTTCAGTTTCTCCAGAATGCAAGATTTTCCCCCCTTTTTTTTAATAAATAGGAAGCTTTTTGCTTACTCAATATGAAGAAATTTGTGGATGTTGGTAAATTCTTATCAAAAAGCATCTGAAATAAAATTCTCTCTCACTCTTAATCATTATATAATATGTTATAATGTTTAATAATGCCCAGCAGAATCAAAATTATTTCATATATTCAGGAAAAATGACAAGCCTAACTAAAGTTATGTAAGAATATTTTAAAACAAATACAAATCTTCTCATCTTTGATTAAATAAATACCAGTAATTGGAGGAAATATTTCCGTGCAGTGTATGCTCTATTTTTAACTTTGTTATGCTTTGTTATATAGGGTGTGTGATTGGCCAGAATCCTGTATGGTTTTTACAATATATAGATGCCATAGTTATGGTGCCACCCAGTGAATTTTGGCTTGAGACTTCTGCCCCCATCCTCATTTATTGGGTAGCACCTGCTGCAATCTATGAAGGTCTGTTACCCTGTCACTTGGAAAGCAGCTAGATGTTGTTTCCACCCCTTCCCATGAGCAATCTCCAGAGTGATAGGAAGAAACAGGGTGCCTATTTTAATTCTCCATCATGCCAGAGATCACTCATGTAAAAGGGATGGGACCATCAGCCAGCTGGTTCCTGAAAGACAGGGGAACAGACATGTTGATCACAGTGGCTAGTTCCTAAGTAGAAATTAGAGGACTTTCACAGATCTCAGCAACAACAACACAGCCCCTAAATTAGGCACTACAGAGGGATCATGAGTACGTAAACAGTCACAAGTGTGAAATTGCAAGTTGAAAATTATAACATTCTCTCCCCCTCTCAAATGGAGCTTAGCTAGCATAGGGTTAACTTGCTCTGTAGCTATGGTATCCAGACCATGTGACCCAGGATACATTCTGATGTCAGTTACTGGTAATACTGAGAAAGCAAAGACTCTCCCTATAGCAGTATTGCTTCTAGCACTTTCTCTTTCTATGCTAGCCTATTCACCATAAAATTTGTGAGTTTAAAATGAAAATTATATTTTCCTAAATCTTTTTATTAGTTAGTTAGAATATTGTTTCTCTAATGGGTAGGTAATTATAAAGTTTATTAGTAAATCTTTTAAATTTGGAACTGAAGCTGCCTGTCTTGTTTTTGCTTTCAAGTCAGCCTTCAGTTTAGGGAAGACACACAGAAATTGGGACATGCTTTCTCTGCAACTTTGTTAAAAGAAGGCTAATTCCTCACAGCTTTAGCTTTTGTAGAGTTCCCCAAGGGCTAACACTCTGGGAAACTCTAACCCTCAGTCATTTTCATCTGTTCCCATGAGCAATCTTCATCGTGATAGGAAGAAACAGGGTACCTGCTTTAATTCTCCATCATGCCAGAGATCTTGCAGTTTATTGCAGGTTATGCATTTGTAACTACCATGCATGATACTGGCTCTCATTTCTAATCGTGTTTTGATTGTTTAACTGTTTGATTGTTTGACTGCTTTCAGCTAGACTTATTTATCTTTATGAGCTTCCTTGAGGCCAGGAGAAAGGTGACATGAGATTTGAATGAATGAGTGAGTGAAGTAAGAAAAAGAGTGTTTTCTCACACTGACATCCCATCAAGTACAAGGCAAGATTTTTCACACTTTTCGGTGAAAAAAAAATCTTTTGCAGAAACAAGAGGATTTTGGAGAAAAACCTTCACCCATTCAACATGTACGAAAACATGAATTCCCTGCAAGTATTTTCTGTGTATAAAAATGCTGGGTTTGTACACACAAGCTTTTTGTTTTAACACCCAAATGTCCCAAAGTACAAAAAAGGTGGGGAGGGAGAGAGGGATGCACAAAAACTTTCATAATCTCACCAGATAGAGAAAGCCTTTTGAATTGATTCATTTTTGCACTGGACAATAAAAAAAAAAAGTGTTACATCTCTGATGTCTTGATACATAGCTCAGAAGGTTTATTACCTCCTTTAGCAGTGTTCCCATAACTGACAAGGTTTCCATGAGTCACCTCTTATATCTCACCTGGGTCCCTCACTACAGCTGGATCAGGATCTCTCTCAGGTGACTTCTTTAAAACATGAAATTTATATTGTATCAGCTTATCTGCATGAATACAAGCCATATTAGGATAAATTATTTCCAAATTAATGTAAAAAGCTCAACATTTTTTGACACTTGGATGATTAAAGTTGATTATCATAGCTAAATGTTGACAATGTAATATATTTAACAATTATGCCTCTGAATATTAAATCTTATGTTGCAAATTCTTTGGTTGTCATTAAGTTCGAAAATGCTTAAAAAGCAATTTCTGTTTAAATATAATTTAGGTACATTAAACTCACATACAACAAAATGGATGGGAGTTTATTCTCTGTATCTCAGTTCATCATGAACTCAGTTCAGTTCTGTATCTCAGTTCATAACCTAGTCTAGGCAAGTAGAACCTAAGCCATTAAGTGTACTATGTGGCAAAATTGCCTGATTCATTGATTGTATTTATATGCCACCTTTCTCCCAGTGTGGGGCCTAAGGTGTGTTCCAGAAGAATTAAAAACATTTACACTAAAATTAAAAAAACAATTAAAATCAATCATACAAAACAGCATAAAATCATTATAAAAACATACAAAAATTTTTAAAAAACAGAACATCTTTACAAAAATAAGAAAGTCTCTTCCTCACACATTAGAGGTCTGCTTGAATAGGAATGTTTTTGCCTGCTGGTGAAAGGTAAGCAGAAAGAGGGCCAACCTAGCCTCCTGTGGAAGGGAGTTCCAGAGGGTGGGTGCAGTCGCTGAGAAGGGTCCCTCCCGTGCCCTCACCAAATGAGTATGGGATGATAGTGAGATCAAGAGAAAGCCTTCCCCTGTAGATCTTAAAACTGTCAGGTTTGTATAGGCATATACAGTCTTTCAAATAACCTGGACCTAAACCATCTAGGGTTTATTCATCATGACCAGCAACTTGAACTGTGCCCAGAAATGAACCAGTAGCCAGAGAAGCTGTTTTAACAAAGGTCTCTATAACTGGCCCCGGTCAGCATTCTGGCTGCCATGTTTTGAACCCACCGAAGTTTCAAAAGGCAAAACTCACATAGTGTACATTAGAGTAGTTCAGTTGAGATGTAATCAAGGCATATGTCATTGTAGCTAGAACTGATATCACAAGGAATGGGCACAGCTGTCACACAGATTTTAATTGTACAAATGCACTCCTGGCCACTGCTGAGATCTGGGCACCCAGGCTCAGAGCCGAGCTCAGGAGAACATCCAGGCTGTGACCCTGAGATTTCAGGGGAAGTGTCACCCTACCCAGCACAGACAGAGTGCCTATTTCAACATCCTGTGGAATGCTAGGGTTTGTAGTTTACTGAGGCCAAAGAGCTCTCTGGCTGAGAATTCTAAATGCCCCTCCCTAAACTGCAAACCCCAGGATTCCCTAGGACGTTGAAAGTGGAATAGTAACACTATAACAGTGTAGTGCAGAAAGGCCCCTTGTCTTATATCTATAACCAGTTCATAACCTATTTTCAACCAACCACCTTCTTTTCTTGTTTCATTTTAAATTTAGCACTCTTCTTCCTTTCATCCATCCTATCCACAAACTCCCCCCAACCTTCTCAGATTCCCTTCCTTAACCTTTGTTAATATTTCCAAATCTTTCCTACCTTCTGTTTTGAAGTATTTGTTCTGACACAGAGAACTTTTCTTTTTCTTATCCCCCCCACCTCAGTCTTTCAGGCTAACTTTCCATTAAATGAATTTGGTGTCATTCAACCACTGATGTGTCCCTCACCTTTGACTATAGTACCCATTTAAGAAACCAGAACTTGGCTGCTCCTCTCCTCCATTTCAGTTGCAAATCCCTCCAATAGTTCAACTTGAATTTGTTTCTCTATGTGATTTTCAGCCTCTCTCACTTCTGTATAAGGCCCACATTCCTCCTCCTCCTCCACCTTACAGTTATCTATAGTTCTGCCTTGATCTCATTCCTCAGGTTCTCTATCAAAGCTTCTTGCAGCCTCTTCTTCACATTTGGGAGTCTCCCTTCTCCCATAAAACATAACTCTTCCAGCATCTGTTGTACAAAGTCCTGAAAAAGTTCCTGGGAAGATTGCATTTTTCTTTCAATTCAGCATTTAAAGAGTTAACAGTTCAGCATTTTCACAACATATAGCCAGCAATTCAGTCTTATCAGCATCAAAGAGAAAAAGCCTGCACTTTCTCATGCTGTAGTTTTTCCTTGCTGAAGTCAAATTATGGCCATTTCCGCACAAGGCGAGGGAATCTCTCCGTGCTGTTACTCACCGGATCTTCTGGGTCCTCGGTCCGGTCCAGGGTTAATTGGAGCAGCGCGTGGTCTAGATCCCCACTGCTCCAGCTTCCAAAATGGCAGCTTCTGGTTGGTCGTGGGCCCTGACCAACTGGTGAAGCTCACCACGCCTAAAGCCCACCCCCGCAGATCGCAGGCTCGCATTGGTGCGAGCCTGCGAATCTGCAAAAGGGAGCAGGCACACAGTGGCATGCTCTGGCACTTTGAAAGACCTGATTTTTCCGGTCTTTCAAAAACACACTAGAGGACCACGTGGGGTTGTTTTAGAGCAGACTGAGGTGCGGGTATCCGGTAAATAGTCCAAACTCAGTCCACTCCAAGGTGCAGACGTCCTCCGTGGAGGACACACTGCACCATTTTAATTACCCTGTGCGGAAATGGCCTCAGTTTTGCAAATAAAATGAAATTCAGTTTATCCACAAAGAATATGTGCACTTAAATCCTTAACTGTTCTCTTTTAAACACATCATCCCCCCAATCTCTATTTGACTGCTAGTTTTATAAGGTAAACACACTTAGTGAATTCTTGGTTTCAGAAAGAAAGTGACTGAGGAGGTTCTGTTCATCCATTTAAATCAAAAGAATTCTTCACTTTTGCAATTCCAAAGTTTTATTCAAGATTTTTTTTTAAAGCAGGTTGCCAGCTTGGGGCTCTCAGATCCTCAAATCAAAACAGTTGCATTTCACTACAAGGGTCAAAGATGTAACTCCTTCAGTTCTTTCCAGTTATGGTGTGTTTACTCATGAGTAAACACAAGTTATAGGAATTCCGGACCTTTGTGGGTGATCCCCTTTAGCCTAGGGTGAATTTCTTCAGCCAGAGATCCCCATAGTAGGCATTTTTACATTGCAGCAGAGCTGCCATGGGAAGAATATCCCTCTGTTCTGCGCAGAAGTCAAGTCCAGTACCCTTCTCAGCTTTGGAAGGTGAAATGTGTTAACTGAACAACTAAGGTAATACACATTAGGAATAAAGCTATACTTTATCTTTTTTCCCCATTTCTGATTCAATAACATGGCAGAACTCATATAAAAGTATTTTTAATTAAAAAATGTTGTCCTTACATCTCAACCTTATCAATTAATCAACCAAACCTTTGGTTAATCTACTGATTAAGCAAATTAAAGTGTGCAGTCCTAAGGTAAGTGAATCATTAGCTCAGGTTAATGATGAAAAATAGGCTTGACTCTCATCTCATTAGCCTTTAGTAAGTGTCATCAAAAGCATCAGTTTGGGTGGGCCTTATAATGGCCTCATTTTCAAATGGATATGCTTTTTTCATTATTCACTTCAGACTGTTTGTCAAAGGAGCCGATAAGTCCCACTGTAATTCAGACAATGTTCACAGAATGACACCCTCAGGGTCATCTTGCATGGGAGAACTCTCTCTCTCTCTCTCTCTCTCTCTCTCTAAAAGGGAGGGGGAATGTTACCTGAATTGATTCTCTGGATGGTTCTCTGGATGATCATGTTCATATTGGAAGACATAGAATCATAGAATCATAGAATCATAGAAATGTAGAGTTGGAAGAGACCACACGGGCCATCCAGTCCAACCCCCTACCATGCAGGAACACCCTCAAAGCACTCCCGACAGATGGCCATCCAGTCTCTGCTTAAAAACCTCCAAAGAAGGAGACTCCACCACACTCCGAGGCAGCATATTCCACTGCCGGACAGCCCTGACTGTCAGGAAGTTCTTCCTGAGGTTCAGGTGGAATCTCCTTTCCTGCAGCTTGAATCCATTGCTCCTTGTCCTGGTCTCTGGAGCAGCAGAAAACAAGCCCTCTCCCTCCTCTACATGGCATCCCTTCAAATATTTAAACATGGCTATCATGTCCCCTCTTAACCTTCTCTTCTGCAGACTGAACATACCCAGCTCTCGAAGTCTATCCTCATAAGGCATGGCTTCCAGGCCCTTCACCATTTTGGTCGCCCTCCTCTGGACCTGCTCCAGCTTGACCATGTCCTTCTTGAATTGGGGTGCCCAGAACTGGACACAGGATTCAAGATGAGGTCTAACCAAAGCAGAGTAGAGTGGTACCAGTACCTCCCTCGATCTAGACACCATACTCCTATTGATGCAGCCAAGAATTGCATTGGCTTTCTTGGCTGCCGCATCACACTGCTGACTCATGTTCAGCTTGTGGTCTATTAAGACTCCTAGATCCCTTTCACACGTACTACCATCCAGCCACGTGTCCCCCATCCTATATTTCTGCATTCCATTTTTTCTACCTAAGTGTAGGACCTTACACTTCTCTCTGTTGAATTTCATTTTGTTAGCTTTGGCCCAGCTCTCCAATCTGTCCAGGTCATTTTGAATTTTGATCATGTCCTCTGGCGTATTAGCAACCCCTCCCAATTTGGTGTCATCTGCAAATTTGATGAGCATGCCCTCTATTCCTTCATCCAAGTCATTGATGAAAATATTGAACAGCACTGGGCCCAGGACAGAACCCTGTGGCACCCTGCTAGTCACTTCTCTCCAGGATGAAAAGCAGCCATTGGTGAGCACCCTTTGGGAATGGTCAGTCAACCAGCTACAGATCCACCTGACAGTAGCCCTGTCCAGCCCACATTTTACTAGCTTCTTTGCAAGAATGTCATGGGGAACTTTGTCAAAGGCCTTACTGAAATCGAGATATGCTACATCCACAGCATTTCCTTCATCTATCAAGCTAGTAACTCTATCATAGAAAGAGATAAGATTAATCTGGCATGACTTATTTTTGAGAAATCCATGTTGACTTCTCGTGATTACCGCATTGCTTTCTAAGTGATTAGAAACTGTCTGCTTAAAGATCTGCTCCAGGATCTTTCCGGGTACTGACGTCAGGCTGACTGGGCGATAATTATTTGGTTCCTCTTTTTTTCCCTTCTTGAAGATGGGGACAACATTTGCCCTCTTCCAGTCTGCTGGAACTTCTCCTGTCCTCCAAGATTTCTCAAAGATTATAGCAAGCGGTTCTGAAATGACCTCTGCCAGTTCTTTTAATATCCTAGGATGCAATTCATCTGGCCCTGGAGACTTGAATTCATCCAGTGTGGCCAGGTATTCTTGTACCACCTCTCTACCTATTATGTGTCGCATTTCCCCTGCTTCCTCACCTGCTCCCCCACCGCCAGGTTGAGTGCTTGTATCCTTCTGGGAAAAAACTGAGGCAAAGAAGGTGTTAAGTAGTTCTGCCTTTTCTCTTCCCCCTGTTAGTAATTCGCCATCTTCTCTGCACAGTGACCCTATCGTCTCCTTCTTTTTCCTTTTGCTGCAGACATCTCCATGGAGAAGGAAAGAAATCTACATGACTGTCCAATTCACTTTTCAGTATTGCTCCAGGTGATCTATCTATATTATCTGTGAGTAATAAGACTAGTTCTGAAGCATATTGGAATCCTCTGAGCTTAAAAATAAGGGTGACACAAGTAGGAGGTTTACTATGAGCTGTCTGCTCTAGGATTTTGATAAGGTGGAGTTTGCAAGTGTTAGACGATAATGTTCGCTGACACTTGGACTCTATTAAATTCTAACTCAGCAAACAGCCTTGAAAAAAGTGACTAAGATTTTATTTGTGTTTTACACTGAAGTGACATCACTGGGAACATGTTTTGTTTTGTTTTGAAGATCAGAAAAATGCATCCAAAGTTTTTTGTTGTTCAAAGGACCAATATGCTTAGTCATGGGCTATCTAATATGAAGTTATGGATTATTCCTTAGAGGAAAACCAGAGATAAGAAAGTTTGTGAAAAGGTACTATTAATTACATTTATACCAAAGTTTGTGAAAAGGTGCTATTACATTACATCTATACTAAAAAAACCTTACAAAATATACTAATTACATCTATGTTAAAAAGAAGATAGTTAATAAAGAAATTTATACAAGTGCTTTCTCCATATCATTACCAGGAAAATGCCTTAAGAATGTATGGAATTTTGTTAATATATATTTCAATGTAATTAAATTAAACATTTTCATTCAGACACCAAGGAAGTTAGCCATTCAGGGACAAAAAATTTAAAAAAAAACGTAATTTGTCCACTAAATTTGTAGTAGCTACTTAGAAAAGATATGTTGCGATGGCAGATCCTTTCATGTGTGTGTATATGCCTTCAACTTGCTTGTTGAATTATGGGAATCCTACGTATTTCATAGGGTTTTCATGGGCAAGGGATACTCAGAGGTGGTTTGCCAGTTCCTTCCTCTGAAATATGCCCTACTACACTTGATATTCGTTGGCAGCCTGTCATCCAAGTGCTAACCAGGACTGATTCTGATTACCTTCCACAATCAGACAGAATCTGGTGCTTTTAGGGTTTAAGAACTAACAATATAGTTCCTTGTCAATTCCGTTCTCCAAAGAAGCAACAAGTAATTTCAGCAATTTTCTTTGCAATG
The DNA here is from genome assembly GCA_030412105.1 of Cyclura pinguis. Taxonomy (NCBI): domain Eukaryota; kingdom Metazoa; phylum Chordata; class Lepidosauria; order Squamata; family Iguanidae; genus Cyclura; species Cyclura pinguis. Next base: position 118,053,075 of record CM059601.1, on the reverse strand, counting down.
AGAATTTGAGGCTTATTGTGAGCAAAATTCGCTTGCGGGGTTTTGTGCAGAAAGTGATGATGATTTTCTGCCCTGAAAACATTGCGTCATCTGCAGAAAATGCTGCTTTCTGCACATAAAATGGTGTTTTTGAACATGGAAAAAAACCCAAACAAGTTCAAACACAGCACAGAATAAGACTCAAACTACAAAGATTGTCATCAGTCCAGGATTCTTCTCATTAGGGTTTCTCAATGCTTGGGAAACATTATTTTCACACACACACACACACACACACACTCTTGCTGTCCCTAATAGGGACAGAATCAACTGTCTTTCTACAGCACAGATTTCTGTCTGTGTTGAGGTGAGATGATATCCAATGGGTAAGTGATAAACAAAAGGAGATGAGTGACCTTTCCATAATCCACAGCTTTCCCCTTATGAAGCCTGCACCATAACTTTTTACCTAAGCAAAGCTAGGGATGGACAAAAAATCTATTTTATTTTCTCTCATTTTTGGTTTTCATTTCATTTCAGCTGTTTTTGGAAAAAAAGTGTAAAAAAATGGTACGTATTTATACATTCATCTTTCCTACATTTTGGGATACATTTTTGTTCAATACACTTTTCTTTCTTTCTTTCTTTCTTTCTTTCTTTCTTTCTTTCTTTCTTTTTTGCAAACTATTTCCTCTCATTTTTAAAACTTCAACAGATATATGCATTCTGATGTGCAATTTCCCCTAACACATACATTGTAATCCATATTTTGTCCAGACATATATTCCTGAAATGTAGATATGAAAAGATAACTGTCCTCAAATTAGTATATTGATCTGGGAAATACAGCTCTAGTAATTTTCTTACCCAAGTATGAACTGGATTAAATACTCCTTGGTCCATAGCCAGATTTCCAAAAGAAACTTTTCTTTCCATTTCTAATGATGTTTTCCACTAAAGAAGCAGCAGTGCCTTATTCTTTTCTCTTTTAAAAAATGTCCATCACACACCTCCTAAAACAGGCAATAGGATGAATCACATCTTTCTATTGCTTCTGATGGATCTGGCAAAAAAAAAAAAGCTTGTTAAATTTAACTTATTTTGAAACACACACATTCACACACTTCCATCAATTTTTAAAAAATGCAAAAATGTGTAAATTTTACTATGGATTTGCGAAATTTCTGTGCAGAGAGGGACAAAATGGCTCATGATTCCATATGGCATTAGAAGTGGCCATCAATGTTTTTGGGATTCTGAGAACCTCAACAGAAATTGAAAGTAGATCTTTCAGTTTTTAGTGTTACTTCAGGACCACCTTCTGTTAGAAATAAATTCACTTTGCTGTGGGGGGGATCAGACTAGTATATTGTGGCAGTGTGAAAGTCTATGTTAGGAATTTTTGACAAGACACTTAAAATAAATCAATTGCTATAAGTATCTGCTAATACTCTGTGTGACAATTCTCCTCTCTTTTTTGCACATATTTTACAGCAGGAAAGAAATAGAGATTGCATTTAGTCTGCAGATAATACAATAACTGAAACAACATTATTAAATTTGGTCTTATTGCTTAGCATTAACTCAGGAAAACAAAGACAAAAAAAATCAGTTTCAGTTCAACATTGCTACACAGATGTCCAACAAGAAACTGGAGTGTAACACTGTATAGCAGCCAAAAGGGAAAAGAATGAAGACATGATGTGTCGAGCAAGAGTGATAATGATTGGCATCCCTGTTGCCCAACTGGCATACAGAACAAATTAGGCAACACTGCAGTACACACAGAGGAAGTCTACCATTTACTTTGTGAAATGGTGACACATCATGGCAAAGCCCAACCAACAGCTCTGTGTGGATGTTATTAGCACAAGGAACTGTTGCTTTGATCACCTGTCTGCTGTTTCTTCTACATGAACACTGCCTGGAAGATTTTTCCCAATAATGCATCCCAGATTAAGCCAGGTTTTACTCTGCTTGGTGAAGCCCACCAAGCTAAGTCCAAAAAACTTTCAGGGCTACTACAGAAAGCTGCACTTTAGATACAGATGAGATAGCCCTGGTATTAGAAGAGGAATCTGGGCTCCTTCCCAGTCCCCAAGAATAACACAAGTTGAAGGCATAGTCTCAGCTTGAGGCAAACAGGTAACATGAAAAGGACTTCTGTAGTATAGTGGTTCCTTAGAAGTAGAGTTGGGATATAAAAAATAACTAAAACTTTTCTTGCTCACAATTAGAAAGAGCACATTCACATATCTCAACATGTTCCAAGATTATGATTTTTTTAAAAAAAAAAAGTTTAAAAAAAGAACTTTCCCTGAAAATTTTATTGGTACAACATAAACAGGGCTGACTCTGCTTAGCTTCCGAGATTGGACAAGATTGGTTGCCTTCAGGGTATTATGTTTTTGTCTTTGGCTATGGCTACCATAGAACAGGCTTACCATGAAAAAGGATACCTTTATTCCAAATCACTCAATGGCCCTTTCCACATGTGTGTGTGTGGGGGGGGAACAGGCGAAAACACCCAAAAACGGAGCTTACTGGCAGCCGGGTAAGTCTGTTGCGACGCAGAGTAGCGCGAGCTCACTGCTCCACAGTCCTCCGGCATCCCAAATGGCGGCTTCCGGTTGGTGGAGGCTCTCCGCCAACCGGAGAAGCTCGCCAGCTGGAAGCCCGCCCCCAGCAGATCTGCAGGCACACACTTGCGCGTGCCTGCAAATCCACTTCGGAGCCGGGCGACGGAGCGGCACGGGGCTGCGCGCTCTGTGCTTTTAAAAAACCTTGAAAAGGAGGTTTTTAAAAAACACACGGCGCGGCTAGTTCCGGTCACTCCTGAGTGGATTCTGGTGTGGAACTACAAAAAGTAGTCCACGCCAGTCCACTCTACGGTGTAGAAGACCTCCGTGGGAGGTCGCTCTGCACCGTTTTAATACCCCGGTGTGGAAATGGCCAATATTTCATTTTTTTTCCTTGGAGCTTCTTTTTGTTTTTCCTAGATGTTTAGGTTTATTGTATTTTAAAATTAATTATTTTTAAAAAATTGTATTTTAAAAAAATACAAATTATTGTATTTAAAAATTAATCTCAAAGGCTTCCTGTATCTTCGTTGCTTCTGTTTATTCTTTGAGTTGACATTATTCATAGACTTGCTACTAATGAGTATTATCAGGCTTTAAAGCCACTTCACACATACAAAACAAACTTTCTGTTCCAAAAGCAGGGATCACCTTAAGATTCTTCTCCTTACCTGGAGACCCTGAGAAATTTCCCAAGAATTCAGCAGGAGTCCAGAGACTTGACAAGCTGTAATAAAGAAACAGAGCTGGATACCATTTGCACACTGATGATACTTTATCCTTTATCTGTGATGACTCATAACTGCTTCGTTAGATTAGCAGTGGGGCCACTGGTGGACATGAGGGGACCACACTGGCTCCCCAGGAAATCTGGAAAGACTGCAATCTTGCTGCCCTCCAAAAAATCTTTGCCCCAAATGTTCCTAAATGCTCTCTAGTGGGCATGAGGAGCATTTTCACCATGCATTGATCATCTCTGGGCCATTTTAGGAGAGCCTTTTAAGAAAAGGAAGTGACCCATAAATTATTTATAAGCTGTTCTCGCTCTTTTTTTTAAAAAAAAGCCCTCTTCTGAACCAATCCATGAGGGCATAAAAAGCTTCAGAAAATTGCTCAAAACACTAGAGAGTTTGGGGAAAGTATTTTTAAAAGAAGTTTGACTCCCAGGGGAAGGGAAACTGTGACCTGCATGTGGCATACAGGCTGTACTTTGCCAGCTCCCTATGTTGGTATTAGAAGTCACTGAGGGCACTGTTCCCTGTCGCATCCCAAAATATAATGGCCAAGGGGTAGAAGCACAGTCTTCAAGTGTCAGTCTCTTTAACTATCCCTGCAAATAGGTGTGGACGTGCTGTAGAGATGATCCAGTAGGATACCAAAGTCAGTTGTATCAAAAGCCACTGAAAGACCAAGTAGCTGGATGACAACACCCTTCCCTTTCCTGATTCTAATGGTGGTCCTGATGGATGACCAAGAGCCATTTCTTCTTGAAACCAGACTTGAACCAACAGTAAAATCCATCTAGGTAACCCACATTGTCCATCACCTTCTATAGCTGTTCCCCAGCCACCCTCTCAAGGGCAGGTATTCAGATCCAAGTGGTAATTGCTATATATCCTTTCATCCAGCAAGGTGTCACACAGGTAGTTATGCTATCACCATCTTCTGATGTAGGAACTGCCTGGTCTACCCAGCTAAGGATTCCACACAGCACAAACAACTGTAATGAGCCAAGACAGCCATGGGTCTAACTGGAACTGATTGACAATAACAGATAAGATGGCTCACTATACACTTCATCAAGGCCCCTATCAATGTTTTATTGAAACCATTGAGAAGACAAGTGATTTTCTCCCCAAATACCTAGCAAATTTTTCAGAGTAGATTTTTGAAGTATGGATGGATGCACCAGTTTTAGTTTCTGTCCTTTTAGCATTTCCTCTGTTTTACATTTCTTTCACTCTATTTCTGCATCAGCTTTTGATTTTTGTTAATAAAGTCCATATGAATGTAGGTACCTGCGTTCATCTTGCTTATATGTGCATTTGTATTTCACTTTTTCCTAAAAGACACATTTTATACAAGCAGTTTCCTCATTAATAATAATGAAATAGATGTTTTGATGCACAGTTCTGTTAATGTAAACATTTTTGCATACTGTTTCAAATGTAAAGAATAGCACTGCAGGATGGCAGAAAGAAAAGAAGAGCCCATGCAAATGTTACCTGGCTGATCAATGCAGCCTGATGCTGGTGCTACCTGCTTGAAGAAGAAAAACTAGTTGTGGTACACCTCATACTTCTTGCTTGAAAATGAGAGGCTGGTCATTGTGGTTCCATGCTGATGCTGTAGAAGAGAATCTAACCGTTATGACCTCAAATCAACACCAGTTATCTGAAGGAAAGGGATCATGGTCACATGATTCTGATCTTGGCCTGAGGAAAAAGGGACTAATTGTTATAGCCACATGGTTGATGCTGCCTATCTGAAGGAATGAGGCTGGACATTAAGACATCATGATGTCTATGCTTTCCTTTGTTAGTGAAGGGGAAAGACAGGTCATTATGACTTCATTATGATGCTTTCTGCCTGAGACTGGCCATGATGAACTCATGCTGAAGATACCTAACAGCTGAAGGAACAAAAATGATTCTGATCTAATGCTGATTGTGTTTGATCAGGAGAAATGGTTAGGGTTAGCTCTATTTTGGGGCAGCAAAAGGTGGCTATCTCCAGCATCAATTCTGGACTGGAGTGTTGTGAAGGCAGCAAAATAATAATTGTCTAACATTTTTTTTAACTCCCAGGAAACAAATTGCTTGCACAATCTTCCCCTTCCTGTAATACATAAATGAATTGTACAATTAACATAAAGTGTTCAGTTTCCAATGGTTTTCAAACAAAAAAATTGTGACACAAAATAAGAAAGATTTTTTTAAAAATATGATTGATTCGAAAGAGAATGAGTTTGAGAAACAACTTTGTATAGATGAGCAACATCTATTCAGGAAAATGTATAAACTCCCATTAAAGTTAGAGATGGAAACAGAAGTGGTGAAAGAGTATGTAGTAAAATGGGCTCAAAAAATGTGGGACATAATATTATGTTGGAGTAATGGGAAAAATATGTCAGAAAGACAAAACTTTACTTTGTATTTTGGTATCTGACACCAGAAAGACTGGCCAAAATGCATAAAGGTACACTAAATAAGTGTGGAAAATGTGAAGTGGGGACTTTTTACTATATGTGGTGGACATGTGATAAGGCCAAAAAATTCTGGTATCAAATAGAACTTATGATGAAAAAAAGATTTTGAAAACAAACTTTCAGAAAGAATCTGAGTTATTTTTATTGGATCTGATGGAAGATTCATTGGAATAGAAACACAGCAGAATCCTAGGCTATATTATGACAGCAGCAAGATTATTATACACCCAGAAATGGAAGAGTAATGGGATTCAAAACAAGGAAGATTGGTGGGTTAAGTTGATGGACTTAGCAGAAGTGGATAAACTGATGGTTCTTTTATGAAATAAAACCACAATTCTTTTGTGGAAGACTTGGATCCGTTTAATGCAATTTTTGCAATATAAAGATATTAATGTATCAACTAGTGGTTTTGATAATAATTGTTGTTGTTTTGTGACTTCAACTAGCTTCTGACATATGGTGACCCTAAGGAAAACTTAGAGAGCCAGAGTAGTGTAGTGGTTTGGTCATTGGACTATGATCCTGGAGACCAGGGGTCAATTCCCCATTTGGCCATGGAAACTCACTGGGTGACCTTGGGCAGGTTATACCCTTTCAGCCCCAGAAAACCACATGAAAGTTTTACCTTATGATTGCCATAACTTAGAAATGACTTGAAGGCACACAACAAGACAAACCTATTACCAAGTTTTCTGGGGCTGAAGTGTGTGGTGTGCCCAAGATCACCCATTTATTTCCATGGTTGAGCAGGAAATCAAACACTGGTCTTCAACGTCATAGTCCAATGTTCAAACTGCTACACATGCTGGATCTCATTTTTATAATTAGTGTATGGTAATTTAAGCACTTGGTAACAGAAGCTGTTTTGTTAAATTTGACTTATAGTCTAAGCTGGAGGGGTTGAAAGCCAATTTCTTTACTGTTAGGTGTGGGGGGCTTTGTGTAGGTGCATTGGATTAGTGTTGAGGGAGGGTGGTGGGGTAGCTGTGTTATGTAGTTGTATAATAGTATTTGTGTTGTAGTTGAGATCTATCTATCTATCTATCGCATTGTTTGGATATTCTTTTCTATTGCATCTTCTTCTTAATATTTCAACAGGCTTTACCAAGTACTAGCTACAACTCATAGAGATGTGTTGAGCTCTGAGAAAATTTATCATCATAAAAGAGATTATAATTAGAGAAAATAATTCTGGCAAACAACCCCTATCTGTTTCTCAGATACCTCCCAGGTAAAGATACCTAGGTGGAAGGAGAGATTATAGAAGTGTAGAGTGTTCAATTGTTAGAGATATTACACAATTCAAAGCAATAAATTTGAAGTTAGTGTTTTGGGTCCCCCCCCCCAAACAATGTTTAAGTATACTACTCAAGACTGGTTCATATGAAATCAATTAATGATTTTTCTCAGTTAGTGTTCTGCTACCTGCTGTATTTATTTTTGACTGTTAAGAAGTTCCTGCAGTGAGATGTGATTCTGTGCATTTGAGCTTTGGATTTTAAATAAAAGGTATCTAAAAAGTCATCTTTATTCTTTTTTTAAAAAACAACAACAACAACAGAATAACAGCATATTTAAAGAGATAGTATGAGACAAATCTAACAGGGAATGTGAGTGAGTCCTTAATTTTATTCACATTCCTCTCTCAAAATGCCTACTTTTCCTTTATTCACCAGAGAATGAACCTCAATACCATGGAAAGGGAGAAGAAAGACCCTGTACATTTGGAGTGTAGTGTTAGTAGATGCTAGCAGAATTACACAGACTCCAGCTCTTGAACAACCAATCACATAATGTGTTGCCGCAGTCTTTCATTTGCCAGATGTACAACCATCATCTTTCTCTCCATCCACCCAGCCAACTACAAGAATTTCTCTGGCATGATTTCTCATACTTTTGTGGCTTCTGAGAACATGAAACTGCTTGACCTAAACTGGAGTAGGATCCTAGTCTCATTTGAAAGAAATAAAAGACTACAGGGCTCATACTAGGCTTCTTATTTAAAGAAGAGGAGTTGTGCCGCTACAAGGACACTACTACAGGGTTATGATCTCTTTGGTAAGTCATTTTGGTGATTAAAGAAAAAATTAAGGGTCAAGCATGATGGCCAGAGTGTATCAGGCATTGCTTGCTATGTGAAACACAACTATATTTAATATAATAACCACAATGGAGCAAGACACTTTGCACGTGATCCCATCTGAAGTCATAACTCCTATGTCTCTAGCCCATTGGGTGAAAACTAGTAAAAATTATGGTGGATCATAAGTCTTCAGCAGAATACTTTATACTATTATTGGGGGAGAGAGGAAGCTGTTTCTTCACTCCCACTTCCTCCCTAGTTGTGCAGCAGAAGCTGGGAGGATGTTGGGTACCATTCCATATCCCAGCTAGTGGCTAGCATAAAGATGAAACTCAGCATATTCTGTCCACCTTCCCATAACTGCGGAAGATGGAGAACCCTCCATTCCTCATGTAATGCTGCTCCTTTTTCCCTCAGTGCACAGGAGCAGCTGGAACTTTCCTGAGCACAGCATGTCTAGGTGATGAATAGCTGGGGCAGAGAACAAAGCTACATTTGGGTGTCCCTTGGCTGCTGTTTCACATATAAGGCAAGCGGTGTTGCACAAGGAAGTACTGAATACCTCCTTGTGCAATGCCCCCAAAAGTATATACTTTGATATAATCCAGGGAATAACCCAGTCCAGTGAATAAACCTTCACTCAGAATGCCTATAGGTGCTCACCTGTTCCATAGTCTCTATCACTTTCCCCAATGTGACCTATTTAATAGACCTTAATAGACCCAACCACTAATTATTCTTCCCATAAAGCCCTTTAAGCAACCAGTTCAGGGTTTGGGACAAAAATCCCTACCCAATGGACCTTGAGGGAAACTGGTTGAAGCCTGCACTGACCCACAGAGCAGGAGAGTGGGCCAATCTTCAGCAAGAGAGGCTGACTTCAGGACAGGGTGAGGTTAAAAATCTAGCAATATGCATGTGGCAACTGGGAATTGGTTGACTTGCATTGTGATAACCACTGAAGGTGGCTTGGCTAATAGAGGTAGAACAATGCAGCATGCGGGTCCTCTTACTGAGCAAGTCAAACATGTTTTTATTGTGGTGCTGAGTCAAAAGGGGTATCTCCCCCTTTAAAGTATCCACTGGGGGGAAGAGATACATCTCGAAGCGCTCGTTGGATGGCTGTTTTATTTTGGAAAATAAAATAAATAAAACAGCCATCCACTGAGTGCTTCGAAACATATCTCTTTTTTCCCCCCTGTGGATTCTATTGAGTGCTTTCCATTTTTGTTGCATCTCCCTCTTCAAAATAACCTAATGGTTAGGTTGTTGCGGGTTTTCCTGGTTTTGAGGCCATGTTCTATTAGTATTTTCTTCTGATGTTCTGCCTGTATCTGTGGCTGGCATTTTCAGAGGATATGAAAATGAAATGGACAGATATAAGATGAGCAACACCTGGCTTGACCACAGTACATATGAAAAAGATCTAGAAGTCTTAGTAGACTGCAAGCTCAACACAAGTCATCATTTGATGAGACAGCTAAAAGAGCCAATGTGATTCTAGGCTGCATCAAATGGAATATAGTTTGTAGGTCAAGGGAAGTGATAGTGCCACTCTATTCTGCTTTGGTCAGACTCTACTTGGAAGACTGTGTCCAGTTCTGGGCACCACAGTTCAGGAAGGATATTGACAAATTGAAATGTGTCTAGAGGGATGCAATCAAAATGCTAGAATACCTGGAAACCATGCTCTATGAGGAGTGGCTTAGGGAGCTGGGTATGTTTAGCCTGGAGAAGAGAAGATTACGAGGTGACGTAATAGCTATATTGAAATATTTGAAGGAATGTCATATGCAGGATGGAACAAGTCTGTTTTCTGCTGCTCCAGAGACTAGGACATGGAACAATGGCATCAAAATTCAGGAAAAGAGATTCCATCTAAGCAGTAGGAAGAATTTCCTGATGGCAAGAGCCATTCAACAATGGAATGAGCTGCCTTGGAGTGTGGTGAAGTCTCCTTCTTTGAAGATTTTTAAACAGAGGTGGATGGCCATCTATTGGGGATGCTTTGACGGTGTATTCCAGAATAGCAGGGCATTGGACTTTGGACTTTGTGATCTCTTCCAACTCTTTGATTTTATTATTCTAGTTATTTTCTTTACCCAAAAGCTGTAAACATTACCACTACAAATGGAAGGAATGTAGAGAAAGGTGGATATTAAAAAGATTCCCCTGACCACCTTGCTTCACTTCTATGATTCTGGAGGACTGAAGGAACACAAGGACGAAATTCATAAAATGGATATGGCAAGAGTAATCTTGCATGTAATCACTAGTATGTAAGCTGATTTGCCCGAAACAGATTTAGCCTCAGATTCGGTAGAATACAGATTTTCTTTTTGATCAATCAGACATATCTTTGGCCATTTCCGTACTATACTGTTATAGTGGTATTATTCTACTTTCAGCATCCTGTGGAATCCTGGAGTTTGCAGTTTAGAAAGGGGCATTTAGAATTCTCAGCCAGAGAGCTCTTTGGCCTCAGCAAACTAGAAACCCCAGAATTACACAGGGTATTGAAAGTGGAATAATAGCACTAACAGTATAGTGCAAAAATGGCTTTAGAGACAAATACAAAACCTGATTAGACAATGAAATCTTTGTTCAGTATTGGGTTAGCATCCAGCATGACATATAAAGACGGCGAGATCATTTAGGCTACTCACAGAGCAAAAGGGCAAAGCACAAAGATGCTGTCTCTCTCTCTTCTCTATCCTTGCTGGCATCATCAGTTGTCTGACCGCTTCCCTCTACCTAATGATAGGGTTGGCCTTTCAATATGTTGCTGTATGTTGCTGCAGAGGGAAAGCCGCTTGCAAGCAGGCTGCAGGAAATGAAGATTCCCTCTCAGCAGGCATATGCCCTGATTATGAGACAAAGGTATAATAGCGACATGGCTGAGTAGGCTTCATTTGTCTAGCTCTCCAAAGCAAAATAAATAGGCCCCAGCTGGTCATCTAATTTTGTGTGAGTAAACATATTAGCAACGTAACAGTGACACAGCTGAGTAAATCAGTGATATCTGCATGCTGGCACAGGTGAGATCTGTGCTGCCTGTTCTATAGCTTCTGGATTTCATTTCAGCGGCAGGGTCAACCCAAGACATTGTGCTGCCTGAGACAGAGCAGCAAATAACATCCCTCATCCCCAACTCAGTCATATCACGGTGGCCATGAAGCAGAATCTCACAAGCACCATCCTGGGCAGTAATGTTATGATAACAACAATCAAATATCTTTCTAAAAATGTTCCTTTCTTGAGTGAAGCAGCTGCTTTACTCTTCTATGTGGTATGGACTAGAGTTTAAGAATGTGTGTGCGTGCGTGCGTGCGTGCGTGCGTGCGTGTGTGTTTATAACCAACCCGGATTTTGCAATGCAGTTGCTGCAGGGGAGGGTAAAAATTTGACGGTCTCCATGTCAGAGACCAGGGTGTGGCTGTGATTGGTGCTTAATGCTGAATGACAACAAGTGCTGGGTGGAGCTTAGGCTACGTTGTGCCAGTCCACCCTGGCATTTGTCATTCTGGATTGTTCACTAGACCCACCCTACTGTCCTCGGTGAAGTGTGAGTTTATCTCATCACTTCAGGCCCGGATAGGATATTTTTCCCTCTTTTTTATAAGAGCTTTTGCATATCCCATACTGCAGCTGATGGCATAGGGACAACTAGCTTGGGGTGGTGTCTTAAATAGGTGTTTGTTTGGCAGGTAGAGGGGGAGTATAAGAATTGGATGTTCACCTATTGGTACCCTTCTGATGTAGGGTAGGCCTCTAGAACTCCCTCTTTAGGGCCCTCTGTCCCAGGGCATCAGGGAAGGAGGCTACTTTGAGGTTCACCTGGGACTCAGGCTTTCACTTGTAGGGCCCTGCAGCTTGGGTGGGAGTCCCCTGGGTGGTGTTCCAGGATCAACCAAAGCAATTTGGATTGCCCTTGGGACTGTGGTGTTTTGCCCATGGGCAAAACCATATTGTCATATGGTGACATCTGCCTCAGCCGGACCCAAATCAGGTTGCTCCCCCTTCTTGCCCCCTTCCAGGCCAACACAACTTTAAATAGGTCAATTTAAATAAAGTGGACCTTATTATCCAAGTTCATGTCTAGTCTCTTTATTTCATGGTTGATCATCAAATATATATTGCTGCAATCCCAGAATTCCCCAGCAGACAACCAGTGGTCACAGTAAGCCCAGGTTGTCGGAATGTAATGTCCAAAATGATAAAATTTTTAAACTCTGGTTCTGATTGTTTATTTCTTCAGCTTCCATTTAATAAGCAGCCCCTACTTGGCAGTCAGCCATGAATATTGCTGGATTCAAAAAGTAAAAAGGGGCAAAATGCAGATGATGCAGATACTGTCTCTCAACAAAAGACTAGTGGCATACCTTTTTTTCTAAGTCTTACCAGGACATTGATTATTCTGTGATGGGAAGCACTGGTCATTTTACCTATTATTTTTCTATCATGGCTGGGGAAAAATGAGCAAGAAGAATCTTTGCATGGCTTTTTTTTTTTAAGCTATACAAGATACTTGTCTCTTTAATAGCGTTTAACTGTGAAAGGGGATGCTAACCTCTGTTCTCTGCCCTGCTTGTTTCCAAAGTCCCCTAGTCCCACCTTTCCCTTCCATATGTTTTGAGGCAAAACAAGGGACCTTTCCACACTACGCTGTTATAGTGCTTCATTCCACTTTCAATCTCCTGTGGAATTCTGGGCTTTGTAGTTACCTGAGGCCAATGAGTTCTCTGGCTAAGAATTCTAAATGCCCCTCCCTAAACTGCAAAGCCTAGGATTCCATAGGAGTTTGAAAGTGGAGTAATAGCACTATAACAGTATAGTGCGGAAAGTCCCAAGAATTCTGCTTGATGAGTAGTGGGTACTGATAGGTAGAATTGCCAGAAGTGGCAATTCTGGGCGTATCCTTGATGCATGTTTATAATAGTTTAATAGCACTTTAACTACTGAGGCTTCATCCTATGGACTGATGTGATTTACAGACTGGTGAGGTCTCCAGATTTCTGTGCTTGAATACTCCCTAAATTCCCTGAATTACAGCACTGGGGTTCTCTAATACAGAATTCTCAGTGTCTCACCACAGGACAAATCCTAAGACCATAGGATGGAGTCATGGCAGTTAAAATGCTGTCAAACTGCTATAATCATATAGGGTGGATATGCCCTCTGATAAACACTTGAAATTGGCTTAAGCAGAAGGCAAGCTTATCTATTCATAGAAGAATGTGAATTTAAGGTAATGATGGCCCTTTTCTATGGCCCTTTTCGCATCTTACCTTGATAGCGCGACGAACTAGAGCGCTCACGATATTGTCAATATCGCAAGAGGCCCAGTAGAGAGCCCCTTGCAGTCTGCACACTGAAGGGCATTCGCGAGAGAGCAACAGTCCCCGCCCAGTGCCTTGTCCACATGTTGGCGTCCTGGGCCATGCCCAGGTCCCGCCCTGTCCCCGCCCCACCGCCCCTGATTGGTCAGTGGTTTTTTTTTTTATTATTGTTTGTCAACTATCGTGCTAACGTTAGCATGATAGATCCTACCAACAGGCTGTTTCTTACCACATTGGTAATGTGCTAACGTGCTAACGATAGTGCCGGGTTTAAAAAAAAACAAACAAACCACAGTTAGCCAGACCCCAGGGGCTGCTGTCGTCTCAAGTGTGAGTGGCGACGCAGCCCCAGGGTGGCCTTTCACGGTGACGTGTCATGCAGTGTTCCCTGCTGCAATGGGGCAGCGGCCGGCCTGCTGCTGGGCAGAGCGTCCCCTGGGAGTTGCTGCGTGAGGGACAGGCAGCAGGGACTGCCCACACCCCGCCCACTCCCGGGTCCTTTCTGGAAGCACACCGGACAAAGGCTCCACAGGCCCTCTGGTCGTGCAACCAATGCGTGAAAAGGAGGTTATTTTTGCCTTTCAGGTGAAAATAAGAAAACATGCTATCAGCACTATCCGTGGCTGTGATAGCACCTGGTTCACCAGAACATCATGCAGTACGGTGGCTCGTGAAGGGGGGAGGGAGCATGCCTAATACGCTTTAAAAACGCCATGCGAAAAGGACCTATGCCAGAGAGCCATTTTGAAGGTAGTAAAGAGGAAGGAATAACTGACTTTTGCTTCCTGTTCCTCATAAGTCTCTGTTTTAACAGAAATCAGGTTCATTGTGCGCTTCTGAAACCTCTGCACCAATTAGACTGATAGGTAATAGAAAACAAAGTGAACTGTGTATTCCACCTCCTCTTCCTTAGGCATGTACCCCTGCACATAGACCACTTTGAGTCAATATAAAATCTCTAGTACCACAGAAATTGCAGCAAATGTGATATATATATATGTACATGTGTATGTATAAACCACTAACAAAGTCAACATATTTCATCATGTTTTTATGTATCCTTTTTTTTTCTTTTATCAAGAATCTGCTCAAGGACTAAATTTATCCCAACATGTTTGCTTAGAGGCATTTTTTTCTGCAGTACACCTGCTCCCTGCTTATGAGCACTAGGAGGGGCTGACATGAGTAGCTTTTTCTTTTATCCAAAGTACACAACAGGAATTTCAAATCTGATTTAAGCCCTACCCAGTCTTATATCTGCCAAATGTTTTAGAGTTTGACCCCCATGTTACTTCAATATTGGTCTGGTGAACTGGAGCTAGTGCACCCCAAAATATTTGGTGGGCAGACACCTGGTTGGGGGTAGCTGTATGAAACTCAAAAATCTGAGGCCCTTTCTGCATGTTACCAGATTCTGGCAGCATCCTGCAGGGATCCCAGTAGAGCCTCTCTTGGTAAGGGAGTGCAACAGAAGTACTTCCCTCCACAGTGGCTGCCTGCGGGAATGAAGGAGGTGCAATGACTATGCCTCTTCCTTCCGCAGCGCAGATGGACACTGTCCCAGGCTGTGTTGGGGCAGGAAGTGTGGCCATTGTGCTTCATGATCCTCTGCAGCTCAGGTAAGTGCAGAAGGACAGGGAGTGGGCTACACAACTGCTAGTCATTGACGGGTGAAACCTGTCAATGATTTGCAGTGCAATCGCACCATCTGGGGACAGGAGAATGATGGGACATGGATGACATCATGTATAAGTGTTGTCCCCCTCCTGTCCTCCTCCTGTCTCCACCACAGGACAATGACATCCTGTGAAAAGAGCCTAAGACTTGGTGAGATGCTGATAATCTATTATTTCAAGAAGAATCATATATGTAGCTCCCACAACACGGTGTATGCAATTTTGAGACTGTATTTTTAGATGCAAGTGTATAGCAATTGAGAATGACTGGGCTTCCAATACATTATGAGTACAGTGGTCTCTTTTATCCTAAAAAATAAAATAATAATCTGCCAACATTATAATAGCTGTAACCAAAATGCACTTAGGTAGATTTATTCTGTAAAAAAGCAATTTTTCCCTCTTGGGAAGCAGGATTAGCATGACTATTGTGCAGAGCCAGTAAGATGTTTCTCAGATGACAGATGCTGAGAGGTAAAGAGTGGCAAAGAAGTGTGTCACATGGCCTGCTATGAAATGCCTAATTTAGCCTGCTTGCCTCATCCTATCAACAGGACTGACCTGTGATTTACTTCTTAGTCCAGGCAGCTTCATGCCTGAAATTGGACTGCCATCTTGTCTTTTGCCATCTTTAGGGAAGAAAAAAAAAACTCTATTGTGGAGCTCTGGGCTGAGTTTGGAGGTGAGTGGGAAATAAAATAAAGCTAATAAAACATCTTTTTTTTTCTGATTTCAAGCCAAGGTTAAGCATGGATTGCTTTAGCTTTTATGTACCTCTAAGGTCTGCATGGTTGGAACAATTGTGTGGGTGAATTCCATCATCTATTCATTGACAGCATGAGTAACATTTCAAGGCTTGTTGTTGTTGTTGTTGCTATTACCACTTTTCCAATTGCTGCCCCCACCCATGTCTCTCTGTTGATCTGTCTTTGTCAACAAACTGTACATGATAAAAGCCAAGCTGAGAACAAGTGTGGCTTGATACAGGGACCATTTCTGCACTACACTGTTATACTGCTATTATTCCACTTTCAGCATCCTGTGGAATTCTGGGGTTTGTAGTTTACTGAGGCCAAAGAGCTCTCTGTCTGAGAATACTAAGTGCCCCTCTCTAAACTGCAAACCCCAGGATTCCGTAGAATGTTGAAACTGGAATAATAGCACTATAACAGTGTTGTGCAGAAATGGCCATGTTGCCATGACACACAAGGCCAAAAGGAACACTACAACCATGATCCTGCATCAGGAGACATAACTACAAGGCATAGCTGTCATAGCCTTTTATCCAAACCCAAAACTATCTTTTCTCAGTATCAGTCCCTTGATTCTTTTTGTGGGGAGCAGCAGACAAGTATCCAGCTATTTTTGTATAGCTGGATACACACTGCCAGGCGTCCAGAAGGACCTCTAGTGGTCCTTTGGATTTTCCTGCAGATGATGCCTTTGCTCTGCATCCAGCTATAGGAAAACAGCTGACTGCTTCTCTGTTAATCCATCTGCTCTCCATTGACCAGGGGATGGCCTGGTCCATGGAGGGTGCATCTGAGAAGAGGGGGACTGAGGGAATTTTAATTGTTGTGTGGGAGTAGTGACTTCTAACCTCTGCAATTAATAAAAAGATCAGTTGTACTTGTATAAGTTTGACACTATTGTAATTCATCAATATGATGTCAATATTTCCTGTTGCTTTCCCCAAATATTCTTTGGTGGTGCTGATGAGCAAAAGTTCCAAGACATTTGGAAATCTTATGACAACACAGAACTTTCACCTGAGTTCGTAATATTTGACTCACAACTCAGCCACCAAATCACAAATTTAGCTGAGGTCAGTTTGCACATCAAAAGTTTTTTTCTGCTTTTCCTGTAATGTCTGAGGAAACTTACTAGTGCCCTAACTTTATGGTTTTCCCATATCCTTGCCTCCTGACAGCAACAGTGACCAATTATGTAAAGCAAAAGTCAAGAAGTACAGCACATTATGTTGTCAGGAGCAAGCAGGACAGAGAAGACCATAGCCCAAGCACATATTTTTCATGCAACAAGTTCATTCTCTTGCAACTCTAGGTTGGGTAAGGATACACGTTCCTCTGAAATACAGAGGAAACATTGCCAGTCACTGTAGACAGCACTGATCACTGCTTGATTTAGAATATAATTTTGTATTAAACAGCTGTAATATTCCTATGTACTAGATGCATTGGAGGATACGAATGGAGCTAGGCATGTGGTTGATATTTTTGTGTGCAAAAACAAACAAAAAAAGCTTTGAAAATCCCTCAGTCATTATGGCCAGTGTTCAACTAGAGGATTCCGGGACCTGTATTGAAAAGGCAAACTTTTTCCAAGCTCCAAGGAAAACCACACATTTAGCATAGTTTAATTTGGTCCTTCTATGTACAATATTTCACTTTCATCTCATTACAATTGCTGAAAAATAAACAATTGCTGCTGCTGCTGCATGCTGCTTGGTTCATCATTTAAAACCTGCCTATGGATCTAATCATAGCTGACTTCAGAGGGTTAAACATGGATACAGAGGTTTCCTTCTAGTGCTATATCACACCACATACTCCGTGACTTTGCTTCATAAAGCGAGGCAATTTTTCTTTGTGGTTTCAGAATCCTCCTGGGTTACAGAAGGTGGCTAAAGGGAAGAGAATCTTTCACTGGTAACTCCTTCACCAATGGAAATTCACCTGGTGTCTACAATTATGTCACTAGACAAAAGACAAATATATTTTTGTTCTCCCAGGCATTCGATTATATTACTTCAATGGTTTTATCATCAATCTTTTACCGTTAATGCAGGATGTCGGATGGGCCCTACAGCTACTGGGGAGATTTTGTTTATTCTCTTTGTCACTGCTGTCTTTCATTATTGTGTTTTCCATTGTACACAGTTATGCTTTACTCTCATTCTCTGTTTTGTGTTGAGTGCTGCCATGAAACTCCATGTCACAGAAAATCTTTTGGGGAGATTTATACAGCCATTATAAACGATCATGCAGATGGCTAAAGCATACTTTGTCATGAAAAATAGAGCTCATAAACCTTGCAAAAATAAGGGCAAAATCCCCAGACCACATTGAACAAGGGCAGTGCAGTGTCAAGTTCTTTCTGCACTTACTGAGGCAACTTGGGAGTGTTTTGAACGTTCTGGAGCATGGCCATCACATTTTAGGCTCAGGTTGTTGTGACTGATATAACTTTGCCATTTTTTTCAAAAATAATCCTTAGGAAAGGATTGGCCTTTACTGAGAAATGTGTGAGATGGTACTGGACCTCACAAGCAGAGTAATCAAATTCAGACAACAACCACTTGCGTGCCCACCCAACTACCCACTATATGGGGTTTGGTAGAGAAAAGAAGCAAATTTAGTTTCTTTATAAAACATATACAAGTAGCTTTACTTAGTTACTTGTGCATAATGAAATACATAATCTAATGGAGGAGAGTAAAGAAGTGGATCTTGCATTTTGCAACAGCTGATAGGCCCAGAGTCCTGAACCTGTAGAGATTAAAAAAAAAAAAACCCTCCTCACAATCAAGCCATATGTTAAATTGGGTAGGAACTGATGGATCTACAGGTATTTTTAAACTGCAGCTCCCATGTCCCCTTGCCACTGGCTCTGTTGGTTATGGCTGTTGGGAACAGTGGTCCAGTAACATCCAGAAACCCATAGATACTTATCCCTTTGTGAAAGCCATCACCATGGCTATTGGCTGGTCAGCTTGATTCTCCCCTACACCCCACCCCTAGGGAACGGACAAGCCCCAGAAGTACAGGTATTCCAGGGTTGAGTACAATGATGGGATGAAGAGGCTCTTCCACATACTTAGGTCACCAGCTGCCAGTGCCAAATGAAACATCTGTGAGATTTCTGTTGGTTTTGCTTGTATAACAAGGAGGTAAGAAAAGCCTCACAGTTTGTTTGAGAGGCCAAGGAATGTCCACCCCCTGAAAACTGCTTTTGTGAATGATTGTTAATGAGTTGTTCACTCTATTTTACAAGCAGCTATTTCCAATTTTCCCTTTCTACTTGTTTGTTTAATAAATATATCAAACTGGAGTCTCAGGGCTGCCTTCACACATATGCTACCAATGCAAACATGCTTTTGCAGGAGTTAAAGGGCAATCCTACTGCATAAGTATGGATTCCAAGCAGGGGCAGAGGTTGGAGTAAATGGAGCGGGGTGGGAGGGGGCAGGGCTATGGCATGGGGGCATGGCCGTGGTACGCACTGTCATGGCTACCAGGCAGGACACCTCAAAAACATTGCTGCTGGGGAGAACCACCCCATTGCCCCCTCCATCCCTACGCGACTGATTCCAAGTGTTCTATATATCCAGGATATAAGTGGTATTAAAATATGTGGGTTGGCAGAACATGACATGGTGATATGTCTCCTGTGATGGCAGAGACATGCAGAATGGACACAGCTAATGTCATGATGAACACCTAGCCATCAAAATCCTATTTAGATAAAAATGCCACATAAGTTCCTTTAATTTCTATAAGGATCTGAGTCTCCTTCACATTCTTTTTTAAAGCTGCATTTTATCCATGAGATGCTTTTCAAAATCAAGGGCACAAAATGAGTATAGCTTCATGTACCTGGCTGTTTGTGGGGGAGGTGGACTGTGTATTTTTCAGAACTGCTTCTATTATAGTAAGCAAATGTTCTGCACCACTGCTAGACTTTCATGAAATAGTTCTAAAGTGCTGCACAGTGACTCTAAAGTATCCTCGACTTACTATGTCTATACATGGACATATTGTTGACTGCATTGGATAAAGAGAACAGAAAGAAATCCCAATCTAATGCAGCCCAGCTTCCAATTATTGTCACAGACAAAAGCATTTGTCCTACCTATCTAGAAGACACATTGTACCTGAAACAGATTCTAGGACAGGTGGGTGACTTCTTGGGGTGAAGGGACACCTAGGGATCACATGTCTTCTTTTTCAAGGAGAAAGTTAAAGCACAACAAAATCAGTTAGAAGAGAATGTTTTGTACTACAGGCAAAGAGCTTGTAGCAAGTAGATTTTCTTTTAAAAAAGTAACCAAAAGTAACAATTTAGCTACATTTGAGAAATGAACAAAGTATTTTAAAAAAAGTATAATGGTGACTAACTACTGTGGTGAGAGCCAGTGTGGTATAATGGTTTGAATGCCGGATTATGACTGTGGAGATCAAGGTTTGAATCACCAGTCAGTCATGGAAACCCCCTTGGACAAGTCACACTCTCTCAGCCTCAGAGGAAGGCAAAGGCAAACCTCATCTAAACAAAACTTGCCAAGAAAAACCCTTAATAGTTTCACCTTAGAATCTTCATAAGTTGGAAACTACTTCAGGGCACAAAACAGCAACTATTGCTATGGTAGCTGGGTTACTACAAAGACAATTAATTACCTTTGGAAAGGAATTTCCCCCACCTCTGGTGTTTGCTTATGACAGTCTTTTGTTTTGTTGACTCTGTGCCTCACAGGGCACAGAGGGAGCCTAAAGGTTTTATAGTGTTTCCACTTTCCTACTTGCATACTTGTTAGGCAATTTAGAATTAGTAGTATGTGTACATATACATGGATATATAGAGTGTACACGGAAGCAGACATATAATGGTGGGCAGTGTATGACATTGCCATTTACTTTTCAGTTAAATTGACAACAACAATATACACCAGAGCGCCAGAGAGAGAGAATCCAAAACTAGGGACGGGGAGACACCAGAACGAATGAGAGAAAGAATGAATGAGAGAAAGAAAAAAAAAAGAAACAATCTGGTTTCTCTGTTGATTATGCCAGTACTCTGGGCCAGAAGGAATTAATTAATCAATTATTTTTGTAAAATCTAAAAAATACTTTGAATTAATTCCTTGTGGCCCAGAGTACTGGCATAATCAACAGAGAAACCAGATTGTTTCTTTTTTTTTCTTTCTCTCATTCATTTTTTTAGAAGTGTTACTGAGACAGCTTATCAGAAAAATGGCTGCCTTCCAGTAATTCTTTGCAGAATGGAGGAAGTTTTCTTTCTTCCAGTTACCAGGAAATTGATAGAGAGTTTAATTTCATTCTCTTTTCAAAAACTGGATAATGTAAAAAAAATTGAGAACAAATGAAAAAGAAATAATTATTTAATTTTCAAACCAACCAACCCCCAAACCTGGGGGGGCAGGAACACTGCACACACTAAGATATATGTAGATATACAGATATAAAAAACAAAGACTCCTGTGTTATTTTAAAGAATAATTTATTTTCATCATTTTTGAGAACAGCTGAATCTCTAGTTCTGAACTGTGCATCTTGGGTATTTTGACCCACTTTTTTTTTTCCTATTTCTGGTTTAAATTGTAATGTTTAAAATTGTCTCAAAATGTACTTAAAATACTATTAATGCATATAACCCTCTTAAAAATAGGCATTTCAATTCACATTTTTTCTCAGAATACCTATTTAAATGTGTATTTTTAAATATGCTTTACCTACTGAAAACTGTGGCATTAAGCACTTAACAAGTGCAAACTCTGTTGGATAGCTATGTTCATTTATTTAGTCTGTCTCCAGCTTTTCTATCAAAAATGGCATTAAAGTGGTTAACAGTTGCAAAATAGTAAAACTGAAAATGTAATTAAGACATTAATACTTATTAAATACAAAATTGTGAACATATGAATATACATATATATATATTTATCTAATATCTTGCCTTTCTCCCAATATGACGAGAATTAGCTATCCAATATGGCAAGAATTAGGCTATGGTTTACATGGCAACAGCCTGTCTGATGTTTACGTATGGAACTTTTTTTTTTTTTTAATTTGCGTCCCACTTCTTTTCTGACATGAGACCCAAAGTGGTAGAGGAGGAGCATTATAATGCAGCTTGGCATGGAGTTCCACTAGGAAAACCTTTTCTTGTGTGTCTACCAAATATGCCTTTCTGATGAAGTTCTAGGGGGATGTGGCTATCTCGAGTGCCAAGTCAGCCTAGAAGAAGGTTGCTAGGCAAACAGAATAGCACCTCAAGAGAGAAACCCAGCCCAGTAGTGTGTGGGAGGGGCTTGTGGCTGAGAGAAAAAGTTATATAAAGCCAAGTAGCTCTAGGTATTGCCATTCATTCAGTGATAGCCTACCAGGGAGCTAGGGAGTAGAGTCTGTCTGTCACCCAAACAGTGTGGCTGTTTTGGGAGGTTTAGTTCTCAGTGGAAGCCTGGTGTGAGGCAGAAGAGTAATTAAGCCCTAGTAGGATCTGGTCAGAGAGTGTGGCCAACACTGGAGATTAAGCCATTAGTGAGAGTTTAGCCAAAGTGCTGCTATATGATACTTCTGCTTTATATAAAAGTCTAAAGCTGTAATTGAACTGTTTCTGATCAAAGAGTTACCTGTTATATAGTCAAAAAAGTACACCAAGGAAATGCATCAACCTTGACCTGCATTTGAAGTCTACATTATTCTTATTGTTATCTTAATAAATTTTACCCCTTATTTTTGTAAACACTGACTCAGCTTGAGTTGTATACAGTATATAAAGCAACACAGAAAACATACCCAAATAAAATTATTAAGTAGATCTTAACAGACATTGAAAACTCTCACCCTTTTACACAAAAGTGGTGTTATATATAAGGGGGGAGGCAATGCTGTGTGACAAAAACAAGTTGCCTTATTAGATTGGGAGCTGCCACACTAATCTGAATTAAAGGCCCATCCTAGCCTTCAACGTAGGGATGCCAATGTGAAAAAGAGGCCCAGACTTCTGTATGAAGAGAAAAGTGCAGGAAGTACAGCTTGCATAGCAGGGAATATGCTAAAATTCCTTCTTCCATATACAACAATTGGCCCATTTGCTCACTTCCAAATGTGTTCAACCAACACTGCAAGGGAGGAGAGTGATAGCCCTTTTTCCTCCATCTCTAGTTCAATCACTGTCTACCAGCAGGGGCTGGTGGCTTTTACGTGAGTCAGGTGGTGAATCCAGTCTGGGTTTTTCCCTGAAATTTGAAATGCTGAACCCTGGCCAAGTTCATGCCTCGAGAAACATAGGCCATTTTCACAATAGACTGTTATAATGCTATTATCCACTTTCAACATCCTATGGAATCCTGGGGTTTGCAGTTTAGGAAAGGGCCTTTGAGGCCCCTTCCTAAACTGCAAACCCCAGGATTCTATAGGATGTTGAAAGTGGAATAATAGCACTATAACAGTCTAGTGCAGAAATGACATACAAGTCATAGCTACATGACCTATTGCAAGAATTTTCATGCATCTTAAGATGTAGCCTCTCATCTATGAACTCCCACAAAACAATCAATGGATTATCACCAAACCTAGTCTGATGCAGTGAACATATGAAGTGTCTTATGTCAGTTTTATGGGATGTTTTAAACTTTACAGAAGCTGTAAAGATTTTCAGATTTAATCAGAGCAACAATGGGGGGTACTTAATGTTGTCTTAAATTGCTCAGCTGAACCATTTTTTTCCCTGTCAAACTTACTGTTGCCATTGTGACTTCCTTCCCACCAGTTGCTTTCTCACCTTCCGGATATGGATACTGTGCTCATGCATGTTCTGTTTTGTTTTGTGTCCTGCAGACAGAAAAGCATCTTATGGAGGCATTTTATATCAGACAAACAATCAGTGGGTGAAGGCTTAATCACAGCTTCCCGCTGGGCCAATACTCTGATAAAATTCTGAGCCCCAGAAGCTGCAGCAATCTAAAACCAAAACAATGTCCAAAAATATAGAAAGAAAGAAAGAAAGAAAGAGAGAGAGAGAGAGAGAGAGAGAGAGAGAGAGAGAGAGAGAAAGAAAGAAAGAAAGAAAGAAAGAAAGAAAGAAAGAAAGAAAGAAAGAAAGAAAGAAAGAAAGGAAGGCCCTTTCCGCATGAGGAGAGGGAATCGCTCCGTGCCATTACCTACCACTTCTTATGAGGTCCAAAGCAACGCGGACTGTCCCTGAAGCCCTTCCACAGGGTTCCTCCTTGGTCCAGGGCAAATCGGAGCAGTGCGAGGTCTGTAGATCCGCACTGCTCCGGCTTCCAAAATGGCGGCTTCCAGTTGGTCATGGGTCCCGACCAACCGCTGAAGCTCGCAACACCTAAAGCCCGCCCTCCGCAGATCGCAGGCTTGCATTGGTGCAAGCCTGCGAATCTGCACAAGGGAGCAGGAACGCAATGGCGAGTTCCAGGAAAATAAAGACCTGTTTTTTGCGGTCTTTAGAAAACACGCTGGAGGACCACTTGGGGTCGTTTTGGAGCAGACTGAGGTGTGGATCTCCGGTAAGTAGTCTGCTCCTAGTCTGCTCCAAGGTACAGACAACCTCCGTGAGAGGACG
Source organism: Cyclura pinguis (assembly GCA_030412105.1). Lineage (NCBI taxonomy): Eukaryota > Metazoa > Chordata > Lepidosauria > Squamata > Iguanidae > Cyclura > Cyclura pinguis. The sequence continues at coordinate 118,028,866 of CM059601.1, read as the reverse complement.
CACTGCCCCATTCTAATTGCCTGGTGTGGAAAGGGCCAAAGAAAGAAAGAAAGAGACAAGACAAGACAAGACAAGACCTTAAAAACCTGGCTCCTCTGCTATATACAGTTTTGACCCATTGTTGTTTAAGTACTGTGAGGAAGAAATAGGCATTGTGCAATCTGTGTGAGTCTATCTAAGAAACCATTTCCCACCTTCCTATATTTTTCTAGCATCTCTCTCCCTCTGACACTCTCCAGCTTTCTCTGTCTGCTATTTTGTATAGGGTGAGTAAATTGTTGTTCTTTTTTTTATTATTATTAGACATCTGAGTTGCATGACCTAGAACTAGATTCAAACCAGCCACACAGAAGAACTGACATGCATCCAGAGAAGTTCTGAACACATGCTAAGTTAAGAGATTTGTTTTCACTACTAGTTCATAGCTCTCACTAGAGATGAGGAAAAACAGTCATTGGATATTTCCGTATTGAGATATCCATTTCAGACCACTAAAGACTGCTAACAGAGTGCCTCTTTTTTATTTATTTATTTTTTGGATTCAACTTCCAGTGGACCAGTATTGCAGACATTCCTGCTGCAGTTTCATGAAAGGAAAGCTTTCACAATAAAAGTATTGCCCTTAACCCAGATAAAGGGGGAGCAAAGGAGTATCCATTTGGTTCAGGATTTTCCATTATATATGTTTACTTGTTAGTAAAAGCACTGTGAATGTGAAAGACTGAGAGAGTAATATTGTCCCCTTGCTATGAAACACAACAGATCAGATTTAAAAAAAAGAAATATGATGGCCCTATGCTGGCAACCTGCTTTTTTGGGGGGGGGGGGTGCGGGTGTAGAGAAAATTTTTAATTAACCTTAGAAGTCGTAATAGTGAAGAACCTTTCTGATTAAGATGTAAGAGAAAGCCTTTTGCAGCTATCTTTTTTCTGCAATTAAGAGCTAAGTCTGAGTTTTTCCCCATAAGGCTGGGACAGCTGAATTAAAAAAATGGGGGATGATGTTTTAAAAGAGAAGAATTAAGAATTTAAATGTGAATAGAATGAATTGTGTTTTAATCATAAGAAGGACTTGGACTTTGATAAGGAGAAATCACAGCATGAGAAAGTTACCATTACCAGTTGGTTGGTCTGTCTGTTGGCAGCTTCTGGCTAGACTCTGGAGGAGTGATTGTTACTTCTCTGAAAGTGAGATGGTCTATGAATTAAGTGATTTCTTAATGACGTGGAAAATATGAAGGAGAATAGCTAGAGAGGTTTCGCAATTGACTATGGGGAAAATATGTGGAGAATTTTTAAGTTGGAGGAAACATATGATGGATATTATGAGGAAAGAGATCAAGGAACTGTTGTGAGAGCTAAGACAAGAGGCAGACACTGAATTTACAGAGGGAGACACAGAATCTGACATGGAATCAAAAGATGAAAATCAGATGGAGAAAGAAGTACAAACCAAATTAATGGAGGAGATTTATGACCAAGGGGTTTCAATTTGTGAATGAGGGATTATGCCCAAAGGGTGGGGGAGGTGAAGATGAATTTAAATTTGACTTACAAGCAAAATGTTTTGATGGTTGGTCAAAAGCAAGTTAATTCAGTTTGCATGATTGAAGGGGTGTGTGAGAAAGATGTCAAAATTAAGAATGTTGTCTCAGAGTTGTGATTTTCCAATGCTATGTGCCATGGGGATTTTGACACATCTTTGGGTGTCCCTGGGCCATTTTACATCCTTTGTTTCCCAATAGGCCTCTCCTGGGTGTAAAATAGCTCAGATGGGAACAGAGGAGTAATGAGATTGACCCATGGCCCTTTGGGATCAATCTGAGGGAACAATATTTCATTTGGGGTGGGGAGATACACTGTTCTGCTTTAAGCTCTGGTAGTTGCCAACCCCTGCTTTACAGAATAAGAGCTGGCCACTACCAGTGTGCCCCCTCCACATCCCTTCCAATTGATAACTCAGTATTCTGTAAGCCCTGGACACTCATCACTCTTTTCTAGGTTTTGAGGGAAGACATATTTATTTCTAAATTGCTGTCTTAAATACTTCAGCATATCTAGGAAAATCATGGACCGTGGAAAAACCACTACTCTATTTTTGACAGCCCAGTGTGACAAATTGATAAGCACTTAAACACCCGGTTCTGTTATTAAAAGGAATTATTTCCACATCCCAATTCTTTACCATTTTATGAAATCTTATAGCACTGTCTCTGGAGATTTCCTTTGCAGAATGGTGCTCCATCATGTAGTGATGCAACTCTCACCTCATAAATATTTTACATGGGCAGAATATTGTGCTACAACCAGCAAACCTAGGCTCTTTTCACACACCAACTCCAACCTGCAATGGCCACAGGATTGCCATGGGATCACGACGACAGTTCTGCATGACGTCATCGTGATCCCGTGGGAATCCCATGGCAACCTACCACAATTGTGGATTAAATCATTGTCAGGTTTCTTCCGACAATGACATGCAATTTCAGAGTCCTCTTGCCTCCCTCTCACACTTACCTGTTATGCAGAATGGCAGGAAGCACAATGGTTGTGCTTCCTCCCCCAGCACAGCCTGAGAAACTGCCGGGCTGTGCTGCAGAAGGGAGGAGCGGAGCCATTGTGCTTCCTCCCATTCAGCAGGCAGCCCATGCAGAGAGGAGTGCAGCAGAAGTGATTCCCTCCTGGAAGAGGCTTTCCCTGGATCCCTGCATGATGGCTTCTGAACCAGGTAAGTTGTGGAAAGGGCCCCAGGTGAATTCATTGCCCCCACTTGATTTATCACTTAGAAAGTTGTAAACACAAACTCAAATGATGATGTCTACATTAAATCAATTTAGGAAAACAGATTGTAAAAACTGAGAGGGACAGCTCAGTTATCTGAACTATCCCCCTCCTATGCCTCCCCCCAAAATAAACAAATAAATAAATAAAATCCAGCAGATGCAAGACAAAAAATATATATATTTAGGTGTAGAAAGTAAATGTAAAGAGATGCAAGGAAATAACTAAGTGGACCATAGTGCCATTGGAAGTCTAAAATTGTGCTAAGTAGAATTGTGCTAGAGACCAGAATATCGCATTTGTTCTTCCTTCACCTTGCGTATTTATGCAGTACATTTGGAGCTGTAGAAATGCTGCTGTTGCTGGCAACTCCATAGGGAGTACAACCCACTGCTGATAAAGAGCTGCTAAGCCTGCTACAACTTTATGAAGAACAAGCTAAAATATGTAACACATCATCTGAACTGTTATGTTGACCAAGTACAAGTAGTAGACAACTTAGACTGTGTAGTGTGTTGCATATTCTCCCCTCTGCCCTCCCTGTGGTCAACTATAACTCTATTGAAAGAAAAAAAGAATATTCCACAATTTCACAATGGCTTCAGTTTTTATAGGTAGGATAGGTAATCTAATCTCAACATTAAGAATGCTGCTAGTATTTTAGAATTTGAGTAACATATGTAACAAGGGGATCCAAGAGGTATTAAATTGTCTTTTTTGTTTGCTTGCTTTCTTCTATAAAATAAAATGATCAATTCTGTATTAAAAATCAACTTGCTTGATTTTCAGGAAAAAAAAGATGAATTCAGACTATAGAACAAGCGTGTCGATAAAACAGAAAGCAATGGCACACACAGGAACCTATTGTCAGACATCCCACAAGCTCTTCTTCATTCTCTGTCTCCTCTTCATCTTTGAAATTTGCAGAGTCTGACAGTTCAGCCAATGAGAGTTGCTGATGCTTGACTTCAGCCTCCTGTAGGGTGAATTTGTGTTAATTGGACTGTGTGGCCTGAACCTAACAAAACTTGACAATGCCATTTTGAATATTTCTACAAATCTATTCTGTCATGTATGGTTGAGTAAGGAAGAATGTCTTGTTAATACTTTGTTAATGCATGTTCTTTGTTACTTCTTCCTCCAGGGATTCTCTTTTAGTCTGAACACGTAACAAACTGTCTTCCAGGAACCTATGGTAGTAGAACCCAAATCACAGGACAACATTCTTTGCATCAGCTGCTTACGCTGGGGGCAGCAAATGCCTACCTGAATTTGTGCAGTAAATGGACCTGTGGAGAAGTGCAAGACTTTGGAAACCTGCAGTGGAGAGACCAGGAGGCTTTGTGTCTGGCAGGGTTCCAAAATGCTGCATGTGATGGGGCAGAGTCAGAGGCTATATAAGGTCTGACCATCCCCTCACATGCCTCTTTGGATCTTCCATGCTGTGACCAGGACTTCATGGCTTTAGAGAGTCACTAAGCTAGGTTATGCTCATCAACAGGGGAAGGGTGGTGGTTTTGGTCCCACACTGCTGCTGTCAATTATCTGTGTCAATCCTTTGATTGATTTTCCATTGGGAAATGAGTTTTTAGTTAATTCCATCTTAGTTAGATAGGTGGTGGCTTGTTGCAGCACCTTATGGCCCCATGGGCAAGCCTACCCAATCTTGACCCATCAGGCTTTAGTAATTATGATCTGCATTCTTTTTTCCTCACTCCCTTTTGTCTAAGTGCATGCACCTTGCCTTGTTATTGCATTTTGGATTTTGTGGTGTAGTGTGTGTTTGTGTGTGCGTGTGAAAGAGAATGATTTCTGTACATATGGGTTCTTCATTACATGTCCTCTGACAAGTGTGTGTTGTGTGAGTATGTTGGAGCATGTGCGCAATAAGCATTGTGTGAGCAAGTATTTTAGGATTGGCTGATGGCATGACTGCTTGCTTTTGGTTATTTTTTATTTTGGGAACATCTGAGGTGAATTGCTTTTATTTTTTTTCCTTTTACCTAGGTGAGAGTAGATTTTTAGGTATGCAGTGATTTGTGGTATGCCTTTGGGGAGTGAGTAGTGGAGTTGCTTGATTGTTAATTCATGTTCTTTCTATCTGTGAGTGGGCTGAATTCCCACACATTCCCCTTTTGAAGTGTGTCAGCCATTTTGGAGTGTGTTGTGTGAGAGCAGCCATTTTGGTTCTCTGTTCAAGGGCTATTTTAGAATGGACATTGATTCCTATATTAATTAGGGGTGGCCATTTTAGTTTCTGGATTTGGTGTGAGCAGCCCTTTTGGATTCTGACATTGATGGAAGTGGTCACTTTTGTTTCTGGTAGTGGCATGGCCATATTATGTTTCTGGGGTTCAGTGTTTTGTTTTTAGTAACTGCAGGCCACTGTTTTGGTTTTGCTCTGTTTGGGTGTCATTTTGAGTGTGGGCAAGCTTGGAAATGCCATGTTTTTTCCTTCTCCAATCACATTTTAGAGCTAATCAGCCCCACAGTGGGCTTCTCTTTTCTACTTTGTATGAGCAGAGGTGGCTGGTGTTACTGATTAGGGGTGTTCATCTTTGACACCATTAGGCCTAGCATACCCTAGTTAAGGCCTCTTTAGGGGATAAGGCTTAGCAAGGATTATTTCTTAAAAGCCTTGTTTGCAATCCTGTTGTAGGGATGGGTTTTCATTAACTTTTGCAAGTAATCCTGTGTGCCCGGGGCCAGTTGGGGTGTTGCTTGCTTAGAATTTTGAGTTTGTAGTCTTATTAATTTTTGGTGTGCCCATTTTATTGTATGTTAAGGGTAGCTATTTTGTTGGGCAGTAGCAGCAGCTATCTTGGTCTTTGTCAGAATAGAGAGGCCTGGATGACCTCCTGTTTTTCTCTTTGGGGTTTTAGTATTTACTGAGATTCTCATATTTTCTGGTTACCATTCAGTAGGACAGCCTAGCTGTTCCTGCTGCTTGTAATGTAGGGTTCAGCCTTGTGCTCTGAAGTTAGTCTTGTTCTTGTGTATTCAATGGTAGCTTCTTGACTTTTCCTTAGCATACATATTGGTTTATGTATGGGATTAAGGAGCTTTTTATAGGCTTGGTCATTGTTTTGTGTGTGTATTGTGCTGGTTTGATTGTTGGACTCGCACACCTTGGGGCCACTCTGTTTAACTTCAATGGTTTGATTGTTGGACTGGTGGCAGCTGGCCACTTGATAGAATGGCTTCTAAAAAGGGAGAAGGCAAGTCTAAAGGCAAGGCTCCTGTCAGGAAGCCTGCCATTAAATAGCCACTCCTAGTACTACATGTGTTGGAGGAGGAGGCGGCGGCGGCGGCGGCGGCGGCGGCGGCGGCGGCGGCAGCGGCAGCAGAAGATAGACAGATCAGTAGTGATTTTGGAGGAGACTGAGATGAAGAGGGTACAATCCAAACAGTCAGGGGTGACATCTAGACAAAGTAAAGATAGCTTTAATCAGATGGTTTTTTCTTGCATCCAGGAGCTATATAAGAAGTTTCAAGGAAATAATCTGGTGGTGACTGCAGGTGGTGAGGATGTTGCTTCAAACCAGGCTTCAAACCAGACTTCAAACCCCTTCCCAGCCCACTGATGTCCTCTTCCCACTCCTTTTCCTGCCAATTCTCCTCCTCCTCTCAATCTCCTGTTCTTCTACCAGCACTGTGAAACAGTTTAAAATCTGTCTGAAGTCTTGCAGAGTTTCCTGGTCTGATAATCTGGGAGGTGATGAAGTTTCTAATGTGTGAGGAAGAGCAGAGAGAGGTTGCTATTGCTGGGATTAGAGAGAGCTGTTGTAGGGAGGGAAGAATTGAAGACTGCAGGTTGACCTCAATGGGAAGCATTTTAAAGTCTGGCTGAAGCATTGTTGAGGCAAGGTGGGAAAGGGAGTGACAGGATGGGGCTTTGATTTTCTAGTTTTTGAAACTTAACCCCCACCCCACTCCATCCCACCAGCACCTCCTTTTTTTCCCATTAAAGTTGGCTCTCAGACTTGAGACTCAACTTGAATTGTCTTGCAAGGGCTTGAGACTCAACTTAAGATTTGAATAAGGTAGAGACTTGCAACTTGACTTGAGACTTGGAATAAAAGATTTAAATTCATTGCTGATATACGCAGGGATTATTGGAAGAGCTCAGTCCTAAAGAACATATGAGCTCTTCCATTATATGGACTTAATTCATAGGGCGTATTGTGATTTCATAGGGTCTGCATAGTTGACTTATAAAGAGTGTTTTCATATGAGGGCTGCCATGAATCCTGTGCTTAGGTGAGACCAAATTTATTCCCAGCTGTGGGTTAATTTGATGACTCCTTCCTAGGCCTATACAGGGTCTCATTATTCTGTGATTGTTTATCAGACACTCCCCCTTTTTCTAACTGATATATGAATTTGAACTTGGACTTTTTCTCAGAAAGAATGCTGCCAAATTGTCCTTAGTTGTTCTGCCATAGTTGCATAGCACTCCAAAGGCTCTGTACAACCTGAAAACATCAGGACACAAGTAGGGCCCTGCTTCTTTCAATAAGTCTATCTTGTCATCTGTCTGTCAAGAAAGATTGAAAATTTCCGGTTTATAGAATAATGATTGCTTTTAACCAGTTTTGGGGCCCTGGCTATGACACTGAGTAGAATATTAGTTGACTTTATCTCTTAATGAAACCCGAAGGTTGGAAAAGTTACTGTAAAGGTACTATTATATATTTTTGGACTATGGATCGCAGAATCTCCAAGTCATCAAGGCCAGCAGGCAAAGTAGCTAGTGAATTCTGGAAGCTATAGGGCAAAAAAAGTAACAATTCTAAGCTTTGATAAAAGTTAGTAATGATTTAACTTATGCCTTATTGGATTCAATGGCAATTAAGTAAACATAATAGAAGACATGCAGGATCAGACCAAAGGTCTATCTAGCTCTGCATTCTGTTCTCTCTGTGGCCAATTGGATTTCTATAGGACACTCGTAAACAGGCCATGAGTTGATTAACACCCCTATATTCCAGTTCCCTAACAGATGATGTTCAGAGACAAATTACCTGAGAGTGGAGGTAAAATAAATTGTCATAATTAGTAGCCATTGATAACCTTATTTTCTACAATTTTCTGTAATGATTTTCTACAATTTTCTTTCCCTTAAAGCTGTGTGATTTGGTGGCTGTCAATACAACTCATGTTAGCAAAATCCTCAGTTTAATGTAGACATTAAAGAAAAAAGCATCCAACACATGTTATTGAAATCAATACAAGCAACAAAATAAAACAGACAAAGTTAGCCATACAATTAAAATGTCTCAACAAACAAAAACCTTTCAGTCAGGGACCAAAAGTGAAGCAGTATGGGAGCCATCAACCTCCCAAGGGACAGTATTCTATAACTAAGGCCATTTCTGCACTAGACTGTTATAGTGCTATTATTCCACTTTCAACATCCTATTGAATCAGTTTAGGAAGGGGCCAAATAATTGCACTATAGCAGTCTAGTGTGGAAATGGCCTAAGACTCTACCATTGAAAAGGCTGTCTTTCTTATTAATACCTAGTATTCATTGAAAAAATTGGAGAAGAAGCTCCTCTGTGACCTTAAGCCACAGGCAGGTTGACCATGGAAGAGACACTTCTGCATATATTCGGGTATATGGTGAAAGAAAACTTTCAGGCTATTATATATTCTGGTTTGCTCCAGATAGTCTTATGGTGTGGTCTAGAGGTCCTTTCCCAATGTGTGGTGGGAGGGAAGCTTCTCTAAAAATTAAAAGGATATGCAAAGTCATTCACAGATAATACTGTGAGTAATTACGATGAGTTAATACTCTGAGAACTGGAAAATGTGTGAGTTGCAAGAAAAACAGTTTCCAGGTATTCTTTGTAAAGATAAAAAAAAAGTGTGAATACTGGAAGAATAAACATGGATAATGGAGCTAAGGACTGAATTTATGAGGAAGGATTAAGAGCCTCAGGTATTATAGCTTGGTTTAGAGCTCACTGAGGGAGATCATAAAAGCCTATAGATATTTTAACAAGGAGAAAGGGGATTTATTCAATATAGCCATATTATACATGATACTACAATAACAAGGAGGAAATGGATGGACTTGGGGAAAGCGAGGAAAAAAGTTTCTCTAAACAGCTGTGTTAGGGTGTGGTGAAGTACCCCTGGGGGAGAAAAAGGAAAAGAATTGCTTTGGGCTTAACTGGTTTGCTGTATGAGAAGCTTTAAGAAGTAATGATTGACACATGGATGAAAATGAGTAGAAAGATACTTAGCGAAGTTAAATGCAGTGGAAAATGTGCTACAATTCAGTTTGTCTGGAGGAGGAAGAAGAGGGGGGAAGTAGCAGCAGCTGCTGCAGCTAATAATACAATCCTGAATTATGTCTATTCAGAAGTAAACCCACTGAATTAGCTATGTGTGTATGGGATGGCTACCTATACTGTAACAATTAACCAGATGTTTTATCCAAAACATTCCTACAGATAACAAGAAGACTTTGACAGCAGTCAAAATAGAATTTACAAATGATATAGAATATGAATAGACAAATGAGTAGAATATTGGTTCACAAAGTACTGAGGCCTCAGTAAACTACCTGTTTGTCAGGGATATAAATTTTTTGCTTATTTTGACATGCTTGCAATATATGGGCAAAGGTGGAACAAAGACGCTTGACCAGATGGCCGACAAAGTGAAAAAAGAGATCTTTATAAGCTGCATAGTAGGGAAGACAAACAAAAATGTGTGTGACAGAGTATTAAGGCAGGTTTGCTTTCCTGTGAATTAAAAAAAAAAAACTCTCAAGATCTTTCAATCAAATTAGTTAAAAAAATTGTATAATTTTTAAAATTCAAAAATATCAATATCAGATCATGAAGAAAATTATCCACAATTTATGCTGGCAAAATTCAAAAGTTAGAGCTATTCATACAGCTGTTAAAAAAGAGAAGTCTGTCAGGAAAAAGGGGGAAAGAAAAAGAATTAGAAGCCCTAACGAGAGACCAACCTAAATATAAAGGGATCGAAAGCTAGACCTTGAAGAGGATGAGCAATTTCAGTTTTGTCTTTTCTGATATTGTTTTTTTCTAAATAATTTGCTTCCTGTCAAATTCATGAGGAAGCCTGCAAATCCTGTAAAGTTCTTATCAAAAAATGAAACTGGAAAAATTATTACCCTTCCCCAGGAATAATGTCTTCTTGCTTGTGACAGATTGATTCGTATGTGCTCAACTCCAAAAGTACTATAGGTAAAAGGGAGTAAGTGGTTTGACTGAAGGCACTCACTGTGCATTACACAGAACAAAAATGTGCAACTAGACTATGGGCAGATTCTAGTGGAAGGCATTTGCCAACAGAACTCTTCTGTCAGTGGAACTGAAAGAAGCAATTTTCCCTCTCCACTGCTGTATCCCATGTACCCTCCCAAAACCAATTCCAGAGAGCTGGATCACCCTCTGTAGGTAGTTATTGAGTGGCACTGAGGGCTGAAAGGAGAAACGGAAGAAAGCTCTATTGTGTTAGTTGTCTGTTGTTGGATTTAGGCCTACATATGTACAAGCTCAGGTATGTATACGACAAATATTTGTGATTCACATCCAAATGGGACATCAGTTATCTTGCATTCAGATAACTGTATACACAAAAACAGTACACATGCAATATAAAAGGTCCAAATAACATTAAGTCTGCACTGGCCCACTTTTCGGATAGCATTCCCAGGAGTACATATATTTGCATTGTTAAAAATTACCGATGCAAGTTAAATGCTTTCTACCTTCCCCATGGAAACTTTGCAGTTCTTTAATATGCAATGCAGTGATGAAATTTCATCCCTAACATTCTGGTGAAATTGTGTTAACAACAAAGTATGATCATGCTAATCTTTTGGTTGTGCATGTTGAGATGTCATGGTCATATGTTTTTAAACAGGATGACTATGTAAACTTGTTAAAAGACTTGAGATGATCAATAATGTGCCTCTTTAACAAATAAACAGGTCTGTATAATGTGATCACTTAATCAACTTAGGGTTTTTTCCTCCTGGATTCTCTTGAACTAAATAAAAATAATAATTTAAAAACTATACCAAATCCTGGGCTTTTCTGAGTTAGTCTAAAGAAGTGTGACTTCTCACAATATAGTTCCTTGGGTTTTCCAAAGTTTTGCTTGTGGTTATTGTTTCTATATCCACTCTTTCCATTCTTTTGAGGAGCTCTACATAATGATTTCTTGGATCTCCATTAGGATGCTTTGAAAGGGTCATTCCTCCCCCATTACACAAAGAAGCCTAAACACATGTTGTTGTTATGCATCTTCAAGTCAACTCCAACTTATGACAATGATGCCATAGATTTTTATTGACAAGCTGCTATTCAAAGGAGATTTGACATTGCCTACCTCTGAATGTGGTCCAAGGTCACTCAGTGAGGACTGAAACCCTGGTCTTACTCCAGTACTCAAATCACTAAACTATGTTGTACATAGTTCATTGACAATCACCTATATTTGCTGCTAGATTTATATTTCATGTCTCAAATACTAAAGGATTAAAAAAAATCAATATCAGACTCATGTGCAATATAGAGCACATGTGTTTGACTCAGGGATGGGAAGGGAAAACTGAATGTTTGGTTAAAATATGGTGAATGTGCTTCTCTAGTAGTTCACTATTACATAGAGGAAATTGGTGGTTCTTTTGTGTCTGGGTTGCGATCCATGCTGGGTTTTACAGGAACAGTTTACAGTAGCTATCCAAGATGTTGAACACTGTCCTTGAAATAGGTTCAGTACTTTGGATAGTTTGCATAAAACATTCCCATTAAACCCAAACTATGTTGTGTGAAACCCATCATGGTTTCATCACTGAAAAGCAATAGAGCCATCCCTGCCTCTGTTGCTGAAAGTGTGTGTTTGTGTGTTATGTTCAGTTTTATCCATACTTTAAATTTCTTAATAGGAATACTTTATAAAATGTAGATTTGCACCTAAAAATTGTAAGATAGGAAGAGGTTTGGTTTGGTTTGGTTTTTTACGTAAGACACACATCAGACAGAAACTATGATGTTGTTCCTGGTCTTCAAAAGTGCTACAGTCATTAGTAATTGCCCTTGTTTGTCTTTTCCCAGAAAAAGAAAAAAAAATCTCAACTGTGGCCAAAGAGCACAGAATTCTTAAGACCAGTTTAAGCAGTTTTTCCCCTCAAAACAACTTTTAAGTATGCATGATTAGAGCATTTAAATAATCAACTGTTTTCTCTAAACCTGCCATCGTGGCTGATTGACAAAACACTGTTCAATCGGAAGTAGCAATTAATTACTTGATTGGCCCATTAAGCATCTGTTAAGCCTTTATAACTCAGTAAATGCAACCAGTTTCATTAAAAATCAGTGGAACATGACTGGAGGAGAAAAAAAAACTTATACCAGGTTTGCTTTTTTTTTTCCAAACAGGATTTGTTTGTGCGTATCACTCGAGCATAGCATATTTGCTTCTTTTACCAGCAGACATAATTCGTTTCTAAAAATGTGTGCTCTTTTATTTCCACAATAAATCAGACAATTCCCTTATATTGTGGCTGGCAGGTGGTTAATGAGCTATCTTATTAGGCCATCCTATTGCCCCATTTGTCTGAGGGTGGAACTAGATGTTAATAAGAAAGAGAGAGCTTCTGCCACCTCTTCATTTTTGCTTTCTTCCTTCCCAATAAGATGCAGCATAACACATGTTAATTTCAGATCTTTTTAGCCTGTGTTTTCTTCCACTGCAGTAGGCACAGGAAGATGGCATCATGTGATGTGTAGTATAACACGCTTTACTGAGACCATGGGGAGGGGGATTTAGCAGTGCTTAGAAATAATTTGTTAGAAATAATGAGAAATAATAATGTGATTAGTTTCTTCTGCCAATGACAAAGCTACACCTATACCCCTATACTTTATGACTGTAACTCAAAAAGAGATCATTTCAACCCTTTTGTGGTATAATTGAACCTTTCAGGTTATTTTTATATTCATGAGATCATGAGATCATTAAGCAGTGAAAAAGGAATATCACATAGTTTAAGTGCTAGTTCGGACTGTGCCTCATGCTGCTATCCTAGAGTGTGTTTCATCTATTCAGAAAATGGCAGGGTAGGTGTGATGATAGTATGCTTCATATAAGAGCCAATGGATTGAAGAATCTGGATTTGTTTTTGAAAGTATCTGAAAGTACATTGTTATTACTTTTCAAGAACAGGAAAATGAATAGTTACTTTCTTAAACTTGTGATTACAACTGTAACTAATCACTTTTGGGAGTGTTGGAACTATAACTGCAACTAATTACAAGCAGGGTCATAGCCACACTAGAGTGTTATAGTGCTATTATTCCACTTTCAGCATCCTATGGAATCCTTGGGTTTGCAGTTTAGGGAGGGGCCTAGGCCCCTTCCTAAACTGCAAACCCCAAAATTACATAGAATGCTGAAAGTGGAATAATAGCACTGTAGCAGTCTAGTGCAGAAATGTGGTAATTTTTATGTTTTTAATGGCGTTGTTCTTTTAAACTGTAAGCTGCCTTGAGTTCCAATTCTAGGAGGACGTATAGAAATAATTTGTTATTATTAACAACAACAACAATGCTGATGCGTGGAAGAAAAAAATTTGTGAGACACTTTGAGTCCCAAGGCTTGAAGGTAGGTAGATATAAAGGGAAGGAAAGAAGGAAAGAAGGCAGGCAAGCAGACAGGCAGGCAGAAATAGTCTCTGGATTCCATTGTTTCTTAGGGTAGAGGCTGAACAGGTAGGAACTGACTCATTGTTTAATGATTCCAGTTGAGTACCATGTGAGGGAGTAAGGGGACTGCAATCTGGGATATAGTTGATAAGTGACATAATACTGTGTTCTTCGGGAACATAAAGGTACTTAGATCCCAGTCCAAAGCTGCTCTCATGTTATACAGCTGAAAACCAACAGTCGCAAGGTGGTGGGCAAGTATTTGAGACACTTATGGGGAAGATGAAAATATTACACATGTTCCAGGCTAAATGGAGCAGGCTTACCTAGAAACAGAACTTGCATTGGACATAGAAAACTACAAAGCCTTGCTTCCCTAAGGGAAATGGGGTAATGGATTATTAGATTTCCATTAGCCTAGCTGCAGAATTCACTGTTGGAGGTGTGAATTCATTTGGAGTTTAAGTCCAAACTTTAAATAAAGTGCTGAATCTATTTGAGAGAGAGGATAGCCTTGATAGCAGCTTTAAAGTTCAGATTAATACCTGAAGTGGATTCCGCACCCTTCTGACATTGACACCACCACCCATCACTGAACCCAGGCCTGTAGGAATAGACATTCAGGACTAGAAGACTTTAAAAAATGGATGGGGGATAGAATGGGTGAATACAACCTAATTAAAAGTGGACACATTTGTGAGCATAATATGTTGTATTAAAATTTCACAAACATGCGCACAGACACACTAAAAAAACTCCAAAGCTTCTGGACTAGGCAGACATAACTAAATTCAGAGCTGAGGGGTAAAATGATGCATCCATTATATTTTTGTAAGGAAGCAGCTCTTCGTAGAAGATGCAACATTGTTGTTGTCTGACTACAAAGGTCATTCTATCCTCATCAATATCTGTGGACTCTGAAATTCATATTATAATGTGAATCAGATTGCAAATTTACATGTATGTTGTGTGCACAATTTACTTGGAGGCCAATTTCCATTTACAGACTTCCCTCAAAAGAGGGGGCATCTTTGTTTTGCAATAAATATTATTGCTGCTTTGTGCCTTCAGTTTGACGCTGGATTATGGAAACCCTCTAAATAGAGTTTCTTGGCAATACGTGTTTATTCAGATGAGATTTGCCATTGCCATAATCGTAGGCTGACAATGTGTGACTTACCCAAGGTGAACCAATGTTCAAAGAACTCTGGACTTCTGGAAGCCTAGTACAACACTCAGAACAACACACCACACTGGTTCTCTAATAAATGTCCTGCTGATACCCAAATCTAATCAGCCATTATTGTTCCCACTTTGTAGATGGGAGGCTGATGCTACATGAGATCTGTGAATAAGGTGATACCTAACAAAGATGAAAAGAAGACTTACTTTACGCTATTTGTACTCTTTGTGTCTCATGCCTCATTAAAACTTAGAAGAAGCCAAGAAGGTGAAATGTCAGCCTATATTTGAATGTGCACTGCAGTAGGCAGTAGATTACATGATACAGTAGATTACAGTAGGCAGTAGATTACATGATACAGTCCATATAATTTTGTTTGTATTATCTAAGTGCAGGGAAAATATAAATTCCTAATGAACAAAATGAGCTTCATTCTGCTCACTGAGACTCACCATATAGTGTCTATGTCTAGAAGGAAACAGAATTCTCTTCATGTCAAAGTTGTTCAAAATAGAGTCGAGTTTGCCTGGCTGCCTCTATCTTTCCTGGTTTGTATCTGTTTTACAAGCCCTGTTGGGTAAGATTATTGAAAATCAAACAAGCCTGTAGCATGATGAATATTTAGTGGGCCAAGGATTTTCAATATAGGAATTCAGTTATTCCTGTTTTCATGGCATCCCTGCCATGAAATCAAGCAGCCAAGCAGCCAAGTAGCATTTGATTAAATACACCAGGACAGAGTTGAAACTACAGCAATCACAAAACAAACTTGTGATGTTTTCCATTTTCTTAATAGAGCCTGCTGCTGCTTGAGGCTGAAGTCCTGTCAACATTTCTTGGGAAATAAACATATTGAGCACAGTGAAGCATACTTCTGAGTAAGGCTGGAAATAGTATTAATTTTAAACTATTAAAAAATGTTTAAAAAATGGCCAAAAACCCTGTTTCTGAGTGCTGGCAAACAATGACAAGGAGGATCCTGGGCTGATAACAGTCTTTGCAGTTTGGAATATATTCTGTGCAAAATTTGCACATGATGTGTTTGTCTGCATGTGTGTGTGCATGCAGGAAACAGCATTTTCTGCACAGAAATGCTGTTTTCTGTGCAGAAAATTCTACATACAGACAGAAGAGCACATGCAAATTTTGCACTGATTTTGCACAGTGAATTTAATTCACTGATTATGAATTGTCTTTGACAACTCACCGTTTCTGAAGACTTTCTAGGAATGAGAAGAAAATTGCTAAAATTACTCTTTGCTTCTTCTGAGAATGAAACTTAGGCCATTTCCACACCACACTGTTATAGTGCTATTATTCCACTTCCAACACCTTGTGGAAGTCTGGGGTTTGTAGTTTACTGAGGCCAAAGAGCTTGCTGGCTGACAGTTCTAAATGCCCCTCTCTAAACTGCAAATCTCAGGATTCCATAGGATGTTGAAAGTGGAATAATAGGACGACAAGAGCGTAGTGAAGATATGGCCTTAATGAAGAATTACATCCTTACTTCTGAGAAAATATGCACATGCTTATGCTACATTTTAGCATAGGGCAAGAATTGACTGTCTTTCCAGATGCTGGACTGCAAATCCTGGCATTCACTGCTTTGGCTAAGGTGTCTCGGGTTACCGGAGGACCACATAATCCCCATCCTCAGTTCACAAAAACTAGATTTGATTTATTTTTCTAAAAAAATATAACTATAAGCCTTTTTCCCTAACTTCATAACAAACCAGACCATGATCCATAGAAGTTTATTTTTGAGTAAATTAAGCGAGGTTAATTGATGGCAGGGGGCTGTACTGCCTTTCCATAAATTTCAGCTTACAAAAAAACAGCCAAAAATTATCCATACTGCTCTGTTGAAACCTTTTGTGGGAAGAAAACAGTCTTGACCTTTAGCTGATTGGACCTATCATTTTGGGTGAACCTTGGGGATGGGATGGGGGTACAAGGACTTTAGAGAACTACAAAAGCATCTTGGTGGGAATTGGATTGCTTTGGCAGGAATTGGATGTGGGATTTTAGTTTATAAAACTGAATAATGATGGACACTCATTATTAGCATTGGCTGCTTTGCTGTATTTTGGATACAATTCAGGGAAGCTGACGTGGTATGAAAAACAGACAATTGTTGGCCTCTAGATCCACATTCTTCTTGACACTTGTCGACATAGAGGAGGGGGCCTGAATCAGACACAAGAAGCTAAAGCAGTCTTTCCCAAACTGGTGCAATCCACCATATATGTTGAGCTGCAAGTCCTAACATCCACAGGGAGGACAATTTTTGGTCATGCTGTTTAGACAGTGGTTATAGACCAATTGGAGATCACCATGTTGAGAAATGAAATGATCTGATTTCCTATCACAAGCACAGGAAGGTTACATAATAATAAACTACATCAAAGCTGGGACCTGTATGGCACTCCAGATATTGAGCTGCAATTTCCATCATCCCTTACTATTTGCTATGCTGGTTGAGGCTGATGAGAATTGTAACCAGCAATATATACACAGCTCTAAACCAGAAGGGATTTTTTTTTCCAGAGAAATTACTTTCCTTGAAACAGGACATCTGCATATATGCATCTTGATGGCCCTGTAGGAACCAGAGAGATATAAACAGAGAAATGATGAAAAGATGAATGAAATTACTATCCACAATGATTTCTGCTGATTATTTTGACTATAAAAATGTACACAGAAATATTTTTCTTATCAGAGAATAGTTGGGAGGTAACAATAACCATCTCTAACTTGTATGGGTTTGTGTGAACATGCTATCTTTCTCATATTTTGTGATGCTTCCATGGTTTACTAAAAAAATGTACCTCATTCTAAAATTTTGTTTAATGGCACACCAACGCTAAGACAGAGGCTCCCTCCTTAATTTTTTTAAAAATAATTTTTATTAAAGTATAATTCCAAGCATAAATCTCATGTGTCTCATTACTACATTGTTTACACAATTAAGTCCTGTATCAATAATGTACGGATTTCTACATACATTCCTGCATATAGTTACTGCAATTATTGACATTTAAATCTTTTTTATTTATTTATTTTTATAAAAAAAATTCATATTATTAAAAAACATAATATAAGATCGCTTTCATAACATCAGTGTTCCATATCATAAACAAAATATATTTGGTATCTTTAACTTTACAATGACTTTCACTGGCATTTTCCCCAGAATCATTTCCCACGCTATTGCTTTAAACATTTGAAACTCCCTTATTTCCTATACAACTTCTATTACTTCTATGTTGATTGTACACTTCCTTGTCATTTTCACTGTCTACAAATACACTTTTATCCCTTATTCCATACTTTCTGCAATAAATCCATCTTTTTTTTAATACCACAGTTATATATAATTTATATTTTAATCCATTCATCCTGCTTTAAATTCCTAATTTAAATTCATAATTCCATTCTTCAAATACCAAATGTCAAAATCCCCCTCAATATCAATTTTCATACAAATACCCATATTTTTTCATGTATTCCATTACTTGATGCCAATCTTTTTCTACCAGATGTTTTTTTTTTTCCTTTTAATTGATTTGAAAAAAAAAATCAAATTGCTTCAATTCCAGTACTTTTAGGATCCATTGTTCTATATCGGGAATTATTGGCATTTTCCAAAGTCTTGCAAAAATCATTCTGGTGGCTGTTATTAGATAAAGTAATACTCTTTTGTTTTTCTGTTGGAAGTTTTTATCGAACATGAATGTCATATTTAATAGAAAAAATTCTGGCATCATAGGGAAAGACACTTTCAATATTTCTCTTATTACTTGATATACTTTTAACCAATACTTCTTTGTAATTGGACATGTCCACCATATATGGAAGAATGTACCCACATTGTCCTTACATTTCCAACATTTATTATTTCCTGTGTGGTACGTTTTTTCTATTCTTTCTGGAGTAAGATGACATCTATACATCATTTTGATGAAATTTTCTTTCAGATCTTGAGAACTAGTAAATTCTACTGTGTCTTTCCAGGCCATTTCCCAATGTTCAAGGGCTATTTCATGCTGAACATTCCTAGCCCATTTTGTCATTACATCCTTTGTGGATTCATCTTCCAACTTTCGATTTAAGAAATATTTGTAGAAATAGGAGACCTTTTGTTTTGTTTTGAGGAATATTATTGTTTCCAATTCACTATATGACTTTTGTGTTGAAATTCCCTCCAATTTTAGGTCCATTTTAAACCTCTCTTTCAATTGTAGGTAAGGAAACCAATTGATTTTTATACCTTCTTTTTCAAATTCTTCACGTGTTCGTATTCTGCTCCCAACTCGATTATCATGAATTATCAAATCTTTGTATCTTATCCAATCTTGATTTAAGTCTTTCCATTTTCCATGAAAAGCCTCCTAAGGGGAAAGCCAAAATGGTATCTTATTATAAGTTTTTTTTCTTGACATTTTTCCATATTCTAATTAGTGATTTCCTTACGTAATGATTCCCAAAGTCTCTATCAATCTTATCTTTATCATACCACAGATATGCGTGGAAGCCGAACCTCATATTTGTACCCTCTATTGTTAATAATCTCTCATCTTTCAAAGTAATCAGTCTTGGATCCATGTCATTGCATTAGCGTAATAATATAATTTAAAATCTGGTAGACCACAGCCTCCTTTAGTTATGTGTTCTGTTAACAACTTCCATCTAATTCTAGGTTTTTTACCTTCCCATATGAATTTTGAAAGTTCTTTTTCCCAAACTTTGAAGGGTTTATCGTTTACTATAATTGGTAGATTCTGGAACAAGAAGTTTAATTTGGGTAGAACATTCATTTTGATCGCGGCAACTCTTCCTAAGAATGACAAATTCAAATTAGACTATCTTTTGAGATCTTCCACTATGTCTTTCCAAATTTTATTATAATTATTATCAAATAAGTCTTTATTACTTTCTGTAAACCAAATTCCTAAATATTTAATTTTCTTCTCAATATTAATTGCTGTCATCTTCATTAGCTCCTCTTTTTCATTTCGTCTCAGATTCTTTACCATGATGTATGATTTATTTTTATTTATTTTTAATCCTGCAGCATCTCCAAATTTTGTTATTTCAGTGATCAGTTCTTTAATTCCCGTCATAGGTTCTTCAATGAAGAAGACAAGGTCATCCGCAAAGGCTCTTAACTTGTACTCTTGATCTTTTATTTTGACTCCTTTTATTACTGAATTGGCTCGTATCTTGTTATTTAATATTTCCAATATTGCTATGAATAGCAACGGAGACAGCGGACAGCCTTGCCTCGTTCCTTTAGTTATTTTTATTTTGTCAGTAAGTTCACCGTTCACAATTAACTATGCTTTTTGTTCGTTGTAAATTGCCCCTATCCATCCGACAAAGTTTGAACTCATTGAATTCATTCTTTTTAAAGCTTCTAACATGAATATCCATCTTACTTTGTTGAACACTTTTTCAGCATCGAGAAACAATACTGCTAGTGGTTTTTCAATTCTTTTGTCGAAATGCTCTATCATATTCAATAGAATTCTAGTGTTATTTTTTAAATGACAATTAGGTAAAAAACTGTTTTGATCTGAATGTATCATATTTTGTAATATCTTCTTGAATCTTACTGCCAGTATCATAGTAAAAATTTTATAATCTGTGTTTAATAGGGATATAGGTCTGTAATTTTCTGGTAGCATGTGGTCTTTTCCTTCTTTTGGTATCAATGCAATGTTCGCATACTTCCAGGATTCTGGGATACCTCTAAGATGTATTTCCTTATTTCTGCGCTTTCTTCAAGTGTAACCTGCTTTCCAATGTTTCCACCGAACCTACAATTTATGTATTATCTTTTTATTGTTGTGTGTCTAGATTATATTGTTGTACATTTAAATTCTTAAAACCAAAAAAAAAATCTTACCTACTTATATATTTACTGTTGTTAATTATCTAGTACACTTTCTCTAATGCCCTCTAATAAATCTTCTGTTTCTCCCTTTGTTAATCCACAGCTACTAAATCACATTTATCTTATTATCTATCCTATTACTATAATTATCTTCCTTTTACCCATTCTGTAACCAGCTTCCAATTCCTTTTGAACTGTTGGTTTGATGTTCCTTTCATCAAGTTTGACAACTTCTCCATTTCCAATAGATCTGACATTTTTAGTTTCCATTCTTCTATTGAGGGTGCTTCTTTTCTTTTCTAACCTTGTGCAAAACATAACCTTGCTGCTGTGACCAAGTATAGTATAACTTTCTTTTTTGTTCTCAAACTTTCTTGTCCAATTATATTCAACAAGTATATTTCTGGAGACATTTCATATTTTATATTCAGAATCCTTGTAACTGAATCATGTATCCCCTTCCAATATTTCCTTGCTATTTGACATGTCCATCACATATGGTAATATGTTCCAATCACTTCCCCACATTTCCAGCATTGTCCATTTCCTTTATGAGTTTTCTTCTTCAATTTTTGTGGTGTCATGTACCAACAATACATCATTTTGTAAAAATTTTCTCTCAGATTCAAGCAGAATGTAAATTTTATGTCTTTAGTCCATATTTTCTCCCACTTAGCCAATTCTATAAAATATCCAATATTTTGTGCCCACTTTATCATAGGTTCTTTGATCTGTTCTGGTTCTAATTCTCTCGATAATAACTCTTTGTATAATTTAGAAATTCTTTTAGTTTGGTCTCCCAGCAGAATTCCGTCTAACTTATTCTCTTTTTCTTCAAATCCCACAAATTTATTATCAATTGAGAATCTTTCTTTTAGTTGTCTGTATGGGAACCAGTTTAGTTCGTAATTTTGAGCACTTAATTCTTCTGTAGTTCTCATCACTGGTTTCTTTCCTTCCCATTCAATCAAATCTTTATATCTTAGCAATTCTCCTGTTTTTGTTTCAGTTATTTTAAAAGCTTCGAGTGGTGATGCCCAAGTTGGTAACTTGTTATAGAATTTCTTATTAATAGTTTGCCATACACTTATGAGGGATCTTCTAAGATAATGATCTTTAAAATCTCTGTTTACTTCTCTTTTTCGATAGCAGAGATAGCCATGCCAACCAAATCTTCTCTTATAACCTTCTAATTCCAATAGTTTATTATTTTTGAAGTCTATTCATTCTCTAACCCAAACCAAACAGCAAGCTTGATAGTAGAGCTAAAAAAAGTACCTTTTTCTAAAATTTTGTTTAATGGCACACCAACTCTAAGACAGAGGGTCCCTCCTTGATTTTTTTCTCCCCCTTCAGCAGGTAAGCATGTCCTTTTTATTTGGACAGGCCTTTGAGCTGTAAATTATATAACAGTAGCATAGGTGAAGTGGTATGCTGTCTTTTATTTTACCTTATTTTATTTTTCACCTTTTATTTGTAGCTATGTTTTAAAGGTGTTTTTAACTATTTTAATCATGGTTTTAATATATTGCTATTTATTGTTATTTAAATCTTATTTTTAAATTTTGTAAAATGAGATTTTAATGTGAAATTGGTTTAAACTTCTGAAAGCCACCTTGGCTCTCCTTCCACAAGAAAGAGGGGAGTAAAACCAACAGACAAATAAGTAAGTAAGCAAGTAAATAACTCTACAAGATAACTCAGATATTATAAACAAAACTGGCTGAAACATTTCAGATGCAAATGAATGAGACCAGAGCTTGGAATGTCCCCTGTACAAAAATTAAATTAAATTAAATTAAATTAAATTAAATTAAATTAAAGACTAATATTGTATGTTAGGGAATTCAACACTTTTGAAACTTACATTTTTGGAATACAGTTCTCACAATGTCCCAACCAACACAATTATTGCCCATGGAGCCCAGGAGTCTCTGGGAGTTTTAATCCAAAAATGAAACTTTTTGAGGCAGCAGGAAGGATGCGGGGGGGGGGGGGGCAATGTCTGTGGGAATCTTATGCACATAACAATGTTTGTCTGAAATGACACAGTCTTGCAACATATGTGTCACATAGGCTTCTGTTTTTATAGTTTAGCTTAGACAGAGTTAAGTCTTGCTCTAAAGTGCTAAAGTGGCACCCCAGAACTTAAAATAACTCATTATAAATTAGTTATTTGTAAGTAAATCCTTTTCCAGATAACAAAGATGCATTATGACCGTATCTTGAGGGACAGCCACACAATTTTATGCTGTAATTACATGTTTTAATTACAGTCCTTCCTCCACATTCATACCTTTGACCTTTGAGAATGTGATCATTTGTGAAGCAAGTGCTTGCCTCTCCTCCCATCCCTTACATTCCTCACCCCAGGCTTGTGAGGCTCATGTTTAAAATGTTTTTTTTTTCCCTTTTGGGTGAGCAAAGTCTCCTCCCACTGCTGAAGAATGGCTTCTCTGCCATGTGGTTGCACATTCTGCTGTGTATTGGCTGCTGATCAGTCAGGTGCTCCTTTCTCAAGATGGTTAATGGAAGAAATTAGAACTCCAGAACTCCCCTCTTCTCTGTCTGAGGGGAAAGTATAGGTAAGCCTTTCAGATTGTCTTTTTTCTCACCTCATTAACCCTGGGGCCAGAGGCAAAGGAATGGGAAGGGGGAAGCTCCAGAAGAGAATGGAAGGGAAATCACAGGGGGGAGTTATTCACAAGTTTTCCACCTTTGTGAAGGTTCTGTGCCCCAAACCCTCAAGAACGTAGAGGGACTACTGTAATTTTATTGATTTGAGGAACATTCATTATCTTAGCAATTGGAGTTACTTTATTTCCATATGCATTGTTTTTGTTATTATTGTTAAAATTCCAGTTCTAGCCTCAAGGTAGCTCACAACTGTAAAGTTCTGAATTTTATGTATTATGGAACTTTTTATATAAATATCCATTCTGTCATAGAACTCCTGCTGATCAATCTAGTTTACTAGCCATCAAGACTGCTTGATCTACATGTACCAGTACCATGAAGATCTTCAAAAACTGGAGATTCTCTTCAGAACTGGGAATGCCTTGAAGAAATGAGTCAATTCAAGGAAGATAAGAATGATGGGAACTGATCTATGATAAGGACTTTTTCATGCATGATTTCACAGGACTTTCTCTAAAGGAAGACCCCAATTGTGGACTCTCTGTCAAATGGCATTAGACTTGCTTTGTCTCTCATGAGCTTCCAGCAGGTAGCTAAGTCATTGCTGCTTCTCATGGCTTTTGGTCATTGACATTTTCTGGATGTTCTAACTCTTTGGTTTTAAATTATTTTCAAGAACTGTTTTTGTTTTAAAGGTTTTCATTTATAGTGCATACTGCCTCTGGGGTGCGTTGGCTGAAAGGTGACATATAATTGCTTAAAATGATAAACAAAAACTCCTCTTATGAAATGACAACTGCTGTGTATAGTCCTGCAAAACAGTTGTGCTGCCTTAAGACAGTAGTCGCATTGGCTGGGGTTTAAAACAGCTGCCAGAGATGAGATACTGGGGGAGGATGTACACACTTGCATGTGTTCCCCTGCCCATTGCAACCTTTACACTCACCTTCTTCAGCTGAGCTATAACCCTCTTTAAGTGTTCATGTGTACTTCTAAAGAGGGTGATAAAGGCAAGATGAAGTCAAGCTTTCAGGAATTTGCCCAACATCTACTTGAAGATTAGACATAGAAAAAATATCTGAAAAATGGGCCTCTTAAATTTCTACTCTCCTTTCTGTGTTATTCTATCTATGTTAAGAGGCAACAGCAGGAACAAAAAGTGAAACAAGTCTTTCACTTCACTAGCTCATATGGAACACAGAGAGAATGTCAATTATATTGATGTTATATAAGAGGGCATATTGACTTCATGAAGCACAAATGTTTTTCATAAATTAGATTACTAATGGCAAAAAGAGTATACTTACCTCCTGTAAGAAGTATCTTTCTTAAGAAGAAAGGCATATATTATGTTTTTCAAACTGATATGGTCCACTTTTTTCCTATCATTATCTTAATACCTGTAATTAAACTGATGGCTGGAACAAGTTTTTATAGCTTCTCAGCTCCATTTCTGAAATACTAGAAAAAAGTATGAAGAAATTAAAGAATAAGGTACTTTATATCTCATCTCTTTTTCTCCTCCCTGTCTTTTTTCTCCACTCCATCTTTCTTTGTTTCCTAACTAGATCAGGGCTTCAAAAGTTAATTTTTATAATTAATTCATTTAGTTATTCAATAAAAAATGAACTGTTGTGATTATTTACTGCCAAGATGAAAACATGTAACAAGTTGTGTTAGTTGTTACACACTCATTGCCTTTCCTTTACTGTCTTATATATTTTTGAGGGGTAAAAATCCTTAGGACTGATAAGAGAATAATGTAAAACTTGCAAAATTCCCTGTTAAAATACCTATGAAAAATATCCTTCAAAAGTAACTTTTGAAAGTGACTTGAAATATTACTTGTTACATCTAACACACACAAAAACATTAGTTTCATTCATTATGCTGCTTTTTGTTAGGAGTTAAGAGTTACCCAAGCTGAGGAAACTCACTGTCAGCAGAATTGACCTTAGGCCTAAAGCTATGGAAGAATCCTTGTCAAATTGGAGTGGGATGCTGGGAGACAAAGATAGGAAGTAAATATTTTTTACATTTGTTCTTGCTTTGATTCAGGACTGGCCCTATCATTACCCAGAGTGAAGCAGCCATCTCAGGTAAGAAATGTTAGGGAGAAGCAGCATGGTTTCTGAGGCCAGAACTACATGCAATAAGTGATCTAGCTTGCACAGTGTCCCCTCAAGTGCAGTGGAGGATGGTAAGACCAGTCCCCTTATTCACATAGAAAGTGCTTGAATATTATCTTAGACTTTTCCTCAGGTTGGGGGGAAAGTCTTGGGCTGGTCGCACCATCTTCAATTGGACTGCTGTTCCTCTAGGTCTTCTCACTTGTGCTGCATGATATCACTAAGTGGCGATGCCAGGGATTCAATTTAAGGAGCATATAAAGCATTTAATTTGCTCTGTTACTGAGCTACAAACCCTTCCCATACAAATATGATTTATGAAAGACACAAAATTCAGTGGTTTGTATTACAATACACTTGTTATCACTAAATCAATAAGCAGGTTTTTTTTAAAAAAAATCAAATTGGGTATAAAGAACAGTTATAAATCATACACACACACAAAAAAAAAAAACTAAAAAGGATGCTGAGCTGCACAACATTTCTATATTCTACTCCGTATGTGTGCATATCTGTGTATCTATCACTGCAAATGTAGAAACAAGAACTATGATATCATTGCTGCTCAACCATGGAATAAAGAGACCAGACACAAAATTTTGTCACTTTATTTTGACCTGTTTTATTTAAATTGTGCTAACCTGAAAGATACAAGAGCAGGTGAGCAACATAATATGGATCCATCTGATGCCAGAGTCACAACATGGACCTCCACTGTGGTGACAGTTGTCACACAAGTCCAGGTAACAGCTGATCTTTCTGTTTCCACAGTTGCCAAGTGAGAGGTAGGAAGTGCACAATAGGACATGAATGCAACAGCTTATTTTATTTAATGTTCCCCAAGCATGTAGCATTCAGAAAGACACAATATGTTGATGGGAACTCCCTGAGCTCCCTTCTTATGCTATTTAATCCTTAAACTGGTTTTGGACTGTGAACAGCCCTTCAAATACACAACACATTCTAATATTCCTGCTGAGACATAGTGTGTCATATTTCAGACTTGTTGCTCAGTTTTATAGTTGTGCTTCATTGAATGTTGGTGTTGCAATTATTAGAGATCCGGCATGGCGTAGTGGTTTGAGCATTAGACTATCATTGGGAGACCAGGTTTTGAATCCCTGCTCTGCTATGGAAACCCACTGGGTGACCTCAGGCAAGTCACATTCTCTTAGCTTCAGAGGAAGGTAAGGGAAAACCCTCTTTGATCAAATCTTGCCAAGAAAACCCCATGATAAGTTTCCTCTTTGGGTGGTTATAAGTTGGAAATGACTTCCAGGCATATAACAATTGCATTTTTACAATTACATGATTATTTTGATGCCATATACCACCTGGAGAACATTTTTAAAAATAATGGAAAGGGGAAAGGAAAAAGAGGCAGGAAGATTGCACTGCCTTCTTCCTTCTCAAGATTTTAATGCTGAGAAAATGGCATTAACAGGCATTCTTCTTTCCCTTTTGTGAAGCCATTGACTCAGAATGCAAATATTTGTAAATTTCATCGTTGCAGGCAAGAACAAATGATTTTTCCATTTTCTTTTTGTGCTGCAAGATAGTCTTTGAAAACTGCATAGTTGGACACTTGTTCACAGTTAGACACAGTTATTCACACTTAGACACTCATTCTGTGGGGGAAAAAAGCTTTTTTCATAAAAATGATATTTTATACATAGGAATAATATTTTCTGCACAGAAAATGGTATTTTCTGCATTTAAAAAAGCATGCTTTTTCCCCCCACACAAACAAGTTCTGAACGGTGAAGATTTTCACCCATCTAGCCTTTCCCACATCAAGGTTTACCAACAAAGGAGAAGGCCATTTTGAACTTTAAAAAAAAAATCCAAATATTCTTTTTTTTTTTTTCCTTCTATAGACATCAAATGCCTTAAGGCTTATCCACATATATCTTCTTCTTGATTAAGTGGTTTTTAGATGTTCTGGGCAAGCTGCAACTAAAAATCCCTCTGCTTTGAGACTCAAGTCCAAGCTTACAACACTGTTCACAAGCTACATCTTGGGTGTGCTTCAACATAGACCAAATAACAGCTTAGCAACAGGCTATTGCTTTGATGCTGAAGGATGAGCTGCCAACTCACCCACTGAGTGAGATCTTTGTTTCCTGAGTTTGATTGGTGGACAAGTTTATTCTTGTTTGTACGCACATGCATGTAAGTGTGAATACAATATTCAGCACTGGGCTGATGTGGTTTTAAAGAGAGCAAGTTAACTCTATTGTTGCTGGAAAGTCAGCTGGTAAAATCAACCCTGTGTTTCCTGGACAAAAAGCGTGTAGAGAGTTTGTAGAGTGGTGAAGAATGACAGAAAGACAAACCAAACTGTCTGATTTGAGAAATGAAAGCATTGCTGTGAGCAGAAACCTGGGAAAAGACATATTTGCAGGGAATTGGTAGAGTAATGAAAAACTGTAGAGAATTTGTGAAATGGTGAAGAATTGACAGAAAGATGCATAAGGTTGTCTGTTTTGGGAAATGAAAGGAAAACTGTGAGCAGAAACCTGAAAGGGACATCTTTGGAGAGAATTTATAGATTGGTGAAGAACTGGCAGAAAGATGCACACAACTGTGTGTTTGGGGGGGAATGAAAGGATAGCTCTGGGTAGAAAGTTGAGAGGAGATATCTTTTCAGGTTCATCTTAACATGTATAGAATGGCCTTGTACCTTCCCTTTGGATCTCTTTTCCAAGGGAAATGGGCCTGGCCAGTTGAATTCTGATTCTCGAAGAATAATGATCAAGAACAGCACAACTCAAACTGATAGTCCATGGACCAGTGTTGGCTACTGGTTCGTGGTGAAGTTCCAGGAAAAGAGTTTCCAGAAAAAGAAAGAATTCTGACTAAGGGGCACAAATATGGTACTGGTCCCTGAAATATTGGGAAACCCTCCTGGTACCCCACAACAGAAAGCATGAGAAGCAATGATCTAGAATATCATTCCTGGAAAACTTATGCCAGAACTAGTTATAAGAGTATTCACCTTGCTTTTCTTTTAAATAGACTTTAGACAAATTGATTACACTGGATCTACATTATTAATCATTTTGAAAGCAACTTATGATGGGGAGGGGTAAAAAAGAATAAAGATTGAGGACTCAATCCAAACAAAATTTTTAAGCACATGCTTAGTTCTGATGCCATCAAATCTCTTGGGATATAAATATTCATAACTTTAGTAGAACCATGACTATAGAAATGAAAACATTTTGAAGATGCACATTATCACCTAAATCAATTTAGCAGTGCCATATAGATTCACTAAAGTAACTGCCAAATGGTAAGTGAACATTCATGTATGTTGTATTGATACAATCTTTCTACTCCAGTAGAGATGAGCAGTTGATAGGGCTGGATATCTGCTGGGGGTTTCTCTGCCTTATTATAATAATGTATCTTATCATTTCAAAATCCAATGTAATTCTGCCATCATTGATAGGTTTGGGATAAGGAGAGGTTATGTGTCAACATGCTTCTTGGCCACATTTAAAAGTTAGCTTGAACCGGCAGCACATGCCTTGAAGCTAGCCTTCAAGCAGTTTCATCAAAGAACCTATGAAATTTATTACCAAACTTCATTGAAACTCAGGTCTAGAATCTATTTTTCCATACCCCTTAAGCAGAACTATTGTAGTCCTTTTCCCAGTTTGGACCCAGAATTCTTCTTCCACTGCCAATCCAGTAGTGCTGGTGCAGAAACTAGCATGTTTTATTAATATGTACTGTAGTTGAGCTTGAGTAGCTTTCAGAGCTTTGATTTTAGGCAAAAAGAAGGTTGCCCTCATAAAGGAGGTTAAAACAAAGACACAACAGATAGAGCATCTGAAGAAAATGAAGGCTTTATTGAGGAAAGAAAATACAAGACAAATTGCAAAGGAAATTACTGAACCTTCTCCCAGAAGGGACAGGGAATGAGGGAGGGAAGAATGAGAACTGAGACAACAGTGGGAAGAGCAGCTGTGTGGTGTTTCTTATACAGAAGGAGTGGAATGGTGGATAATAGAAAGTTTTTAAAAAAGATATATTGAAAGAAAAGAAATCAGATGAATAGAAGAGCAAGCTATTGTGCTGTCATACTTGTCCTTACAATCTGTCTGAGAATCAATCAAAGGAAATAGAAGCAAGGCTCATCATCAGAGTAATTATATAATGGGGGGGAAAAACTTGGTGTTCATGGGTGATGGCTTTATAAGGCTGGCCTGTATAAGATAAGAGTAAAAATATACAACCTTGACTTCCAAGAATGAATTGAGTCAATACTGCCACAAGACATTGTGAAAAAATGTACTGCTAGCTTACAAATTAAACTATTGCACAAAGAGATCCATGTTTCAAATCTTACCTACCATGAAAGTCATTGAATGGCTGTCAGAAAAATTAATGTCCTCATGACAGAATTCCCTCCTCCCATAATATAATCTACAAAGTACCACCCCTAGGATCCCCACAACTTTTTGGAAAGAAAAATTGAGTTTGCTCAAAGTGTCCCCTAGGACTTTGTAGGTAACGTTATCACGTTTTTGTTCCTCTGCCCCATTTTACACTCCCCCCCCCCGAAGAGATACCTTTTCCTTTCAAAAGGAAGTGATTTGAAAGTTGATTTCTGAGTCACTCGCTTTGGGGAAAATCGACAGAGAGGGATGAATATGTGGTAAAATTTTCCTTCACAACTTCTAGAGGCACTTGGTGGGACTTTTTTCAATGTTTTTTTTTATGATGTTAAGAGGCAGTGGTGGGTGCAGTCCTGAGGATCATCTGAGGGAATAATGTGGTTCCCTAACCCTCAACAGTTGCCTGTTCCAATCTCCGATATGGAGAGAATAATACTGATCAACCTCACAGGACTGTTGCAATTCCTTCTTTCTTTTCAAATTTTTTTAGGAGCTGAATATTTTGCAGAAAGCTCTACATTTTGATAATAAATAATATAATTAAATAATAAAGTTTTTAAAAAATCAAATTAATTAAAGAATTAATCACACAGGTTTTTTTTTTTTTTTTTTTAGCAGCTTCACAACTGATAAAAATGTATCCAAAATATCTGGTCAGCAGAAGTGCATTTTTCACACTCTCTTGATTGCTAAAAGATTGATGCTTTGCTATTTGAAAGATAACTTTGCTCTGCCTGTGAATCAATGAATAGAAGATCTAACAATGCTTGCAACATTTGAAAGAATGTACACGTATATGTCAGCTTTCACAGAAACTTATTAACATTATTCTTATTATTAGTATTCTTATCCTTTTTATTATTACCAGCACATCAATAAAAAGACTAGTGTTCTTGGTGTGGTAAATATTGTCTTCTCAATTGCAATTTGGCTCATATCCTCACACCAAATTGACTTTACGGGGGAAATTCAGATTTGAAAATTGTAAGAAAACATTTTTATGGAAGGTGTGGGCTGATAATGGGATTGTTGCCTTAAATCAGACATTTGTTTTGATGATGATTTTTTTTCCCTTTTTCATTTTTTCAAGAGCAGTTTAAATTACTTCTGTCAGTTAAATGAAAATACCTACAGCTGAAACATTCGTTACATTCCAGATTTTACCCTGCAGCCCCAAAATGTATTTGAAGTTCCCTTAATGTTAGAGACATTAATTGAAGCCAACTAAATATCCAAAACAACAATTTATAGAAATCTCTGTTATCTATACATAAATATGACAGAAGAGGTTTACAGCATGAATGGAATAGGGAATTGGAATACGCAATTCTGACTAAACAATGATCATCATTTTTAACACCTATAACTAGTATGGCTATAGATCTCTAATTACATCCTCTACAGCAGAAATTGCTCTTTTTGGTATACTGTGGCCACAATATCTATTCAAGAAAGAGCTTTCTAAATCAGCAAACTGTTAGTGGTGTGATGCTGCTAATGCTTCCTTAGCACATATATTTTGGAGTTGCCCTATAGCAGCTGCATTTTGGGAGGAAGTAATCACATGAGGAAATTTGGTTTTGTAAAGTTCCTTGATATTCAGGGATGAGTATATTCTTTTAGATCATTTACTTGTTTCTTGGAAATTAACAAATGGCCAACAGAAGCAGATGCTTTGCACCCTTTTGACTACTAAAAGATTGATACTTAGTCTCTGAAAAGATCATTTTTCTCCACCTGTGATCCAATGAATAGAAGATCTAACAATGCTTGCAACATTTAAAAGAATGTTATACACACAAAATTTACAAACGGATTTATATTTCGACATTTGGTCAATTTTCTAGAAACTTACAGCTAATGTTACTATTTTTCCTCTTTTCATGTGTTTTTTCCCTTATTCTGTTACACTGGAACATTATTCTGTGTAATTGAAATCACTTTTGAATGTAAACTACTTTATTTAAAAGAGGTTGGTTTTTCTTTTCTTTTCTTTTGTTTCCATTTTTCTGCCTTGTTGTATTGCAATATAATAGTATGTAATCAAAAACCTTCCTTATGTGCTTCTATTATGCATTTTAAAAACCAATAAAAATATGAAATAGTTAGGGTTGTACACATATTTAACGGCTATACATCATCACTAAAAACATAGACCATACACAGCAAGGTGAACAGAAAGATCAGACGGATCCACATTCCTCTTTGTTACACATCCATGAGTTTGTAACACTGAAATGAAGCAAAATGGTGGAATTTATAAAGTGGAGGAGGTACAGGTCATTTTTAAAGGCAATTAGCTGGTTTTCTTCTGGAAAACTTTGCTTTTTACCTTCAGATTACATGACATATACATTCAAGGCATGTTCAACAAATTTTGCTGCCTGATGCAAGAAGAAGCTGGTGGTTCCTGGACTGAAGGTTTTGTCAGGAAAAGTGATGGAAACATGATTTTCACAACACCTGAACACAGCAGGCTAGTTCAAGGAACACAGAGAATATGTGGCATGTGGCTCGCTCTCCTCCAACATCTTGCTGCCACCTGTCAGCAACTGCTGCCTGAAGCAAACCCTCAGGCTGGTGGAAGAGCCCGCCCTGAGCCAGTCAAAGCAGCTTGGCAGCTTGGTCTTGACAGAAGACAACCATGTAAAAAAGGGTGATGGGGAGGAGCATGGCTGTAATTTTGTATGAGAAGGTAAGAAATATGAACAATGAAGAGTAGGAATTATACATCACCAGGTTGAAAAATGGGTTTCTCAGCAGCTGGAAAACCCTGTTGGTAAGACTAATAGACCAGACAGAATACTGTGCAAATTTTTTCCTGGTATTCAAATGTTAGGAAGTCCAGAATTTCCAGGTGAGGGAACTGAGAGATTGTGTTTTGAAATCTGATAGTAAGTACTTGGTGTTTCTCAGCGCAAACTATATCTCATGGTTGTTGTAAAGGAAAAAAAAAGTTAAAAATATAATAAAGATAACTCTGACATCTCATAGACTAAGGTAGCCATCTCGGTTAGGAGTTGCAAAAGGGCAGGAACTGGTTATTTAGTTTGCTTTTATTTCATTATTATTGACGGGTAGGGATGTAATTCCTTCTCTATTTTGTCCTTGCAAGTGATAATAAATAATTATGATAGTTTTCTCCCCAGTGTGAAAGAAAATGAATATTGCAGAGAAATTATTCTATGGAGAAAAACACATTTTTGTGCCTCCCCTCCGTATTTTTCTCTACAGAATAAAACCTGTTGTAGTACACCCGGACTTCTGAATATTGAGACAATACTGTGGAGGAATATTAACCTTCTTCTGCAACACGGAGAAAACTAGCATGTGTCCCCACATATAAGGGTAAGATGGTCAAGGAATTATTTCCCTAAGGAGGGGTGCAGGAGGGACTCTTCCATAGAAGGAGCCACAAATTGGACCAAGCAAGGACCAGGCTGGAAGCTGCGAAAGCCAGCCAAAGCAAATCTTTGTCAGCGGGACCGTGCTTGAAATCACACAGTGTTCAGGGGTCCAAGACTGCTTGCCATCAAGGAAAAAAACAAAAAAGGAGGGTGGTAAATGAAGGAAGATTTTCAGGTGAACAAAGAGGAGAGTGATTGTGTTTTTCTGAACAGAGGGGTGCTTGACTTTAGATGGGAGTGATCAGTACTGATTGGAAGTTCACACAAGAGCTCAGGGCTCTCAGTAACCAGTAGAGAAGTGGGAAGCCATTGTCATGATTGCATTAAGATGCAGACAGCTCTAGTGTTTACACATTTGAGAGCTCTTTTGCCTGAGTCCAAAAGAATCCTGAGAGGTTTATGGATACTTAAACAGCCCTGCTTGTTTTAGAAAGGTAGGGTATTCAAAAAGAAATGGTGTGCCTTGATTAATATAAACAATAAATGGCTTCAAAATAATCTCAAATGTATCTTCTTTCATGTCTTCTCTTGCTGCTCTTACTTTGTTTGTTATTTTTTCTGAAAGACCTATGGACCAAATCCTATGTAACCATTTCGTATCAAAAGATTTTCTGTTTCCCATGCTTTAACTATTCTGCAAGGTCATGTTTTCATTGTCACTTTCAGATATAGCAATCACTTATAGTGCCTTTCTGAAGTGGACTTTTAGATCCAAGGTTTGTCTTATCTATCCTAATACACCTAATACAGAATCTACATATTTTTACACATGTCAGCCACATATGATTCCAATTACTGTATTTTCCAGCATATTAGATGCACCGGCATATAAGATGCACCCCACTTTTCATGGGGCACTTTTCAGGAAAAAAAGATTTTAGTTCTCTGGTGAGCAAAATGCACAGGAAAGAAGGGGAAGGAAAGTAATGTTGCATCAAGAGAAGAGGGGAACGAAAAGAGTGCTGCACCACCACCCTTCACTTCATGTTTGCTTGGGCAGAAACTCCCAGCAGAGTCAAAATGCACAGGAGAGGCGGGGAAGATAAGGAGAAACTGCAGAGATATCTATTTATGTTCCTATAGATCAAGGCTTCCACGACCCCCTCCTTACCTGTTTTGCCTGGGCAGCGAGAACTCCTTTCACTCCCCTTCTTTTCTCTATGTTTCTAGTGTTACCATATTTGCTGGTGTATAAGATGCACCCCATTTTCAGAGGGTATTTTTTAGGAAAAAAAGTGTGTCTTGTATGCCAGCAAATATCTATTTTGCCATAACATCTCCAATATAGTGCCAATGCTTCATTATTAATCTTATGGAGTCTGAGTGGACACTAATACCATTTATCAATAATTTTAAGAGAATTTCTCTAATCTGAACAGTTATTGATTTATAGGGTAACATTTTACAAACTGAGTCCCATTGCTTTTCTCATATTTTTATCCCCAATTCTGACTCCCAAACAAGTCTCCTCTAGTCAGAGCTGCCAAGTTTTGCTTCTGGTATTGTTTGATATAGTTTTGAAGCTTGTCCTGTTGTTTTATTTTGTGCTGTCGTTACAATATGTTTAAATAGAGTTAAAGCGCTCAGTGGAGGGGTGGTTGTTCTTAAGTTTTTCCTGAAAGGAATTTAATCTTTCCTGAAAGGACTTAAAGCTTCTTGGGATCAAGAAAAATTTTGAAAAAAATATTTTTGAAGGTTGTAGTTAATGTGTAAACAACAGGCAATTATTTGGAAAACAATCTATGTTTATAGTGATTGACATGGATAAGGTTTATGACTCCAGGATTTAGGGAGGGGAGGGTAAAAGGGAAGGATGGGGGATAATTTAAAAAAATCTGTACAGGAAAAAGAAATTATTGTATCAGGATTATAATTGTTGTTAAATGAATATTTTTTTAAAAAAAAGAAAGAAAGAATTGTGTGTTACTTTAAATACTGCTTCCAGTTGATTTTGCATCATCAGAACGTGCTTTGGCAAGAAACTAGTTTGATTAATGCAGCCAGAAGTTTGTGTTTTCATGAATGGGTTGAGGTTTTTTTTTTTTTTTAAAGAGAATAACACCTATGTGGAAATTTTTTTATTTGAGAATTTTCTTGTGTTGAAATTTCTGAATGTGTGCAGTTAGTTTGTCTGTGTGTGTGTATGGGCCCAACACATAGCCTTCTAAGTTGCCTTGCCACAAACTATAATTGTCTGCACAGACAACAATGTTTCTTACATAGAAAAAATACTGTTTTATTTACAAATAAAGACCAGGTACGAATTTTTCGCAGAAAAAGCCTCAAATTGTGACTGATTCCAGGACACTCTTCACTGCTATTTTCTGACACCCAAAAACCATGTTTTTCAGCCATTAAATACAGATAGATGATAGATAGATACATTTTTATGTGCAGAGAATCATAATTCTAAATATTATGCATAGATAATGCTCTTTTACACACAAAAGTATGTGCAAATTTAGTCCAGAATAAGGCCCAACCTGCAAATATTTTTTGAAAACTGCTGTTTTCTTACAGTGGGAAGAAAAGATAAAAGGTGTCACTAGACATTTTAACATACCTTCATTTAAAAAAGCAACTGGTTTCTTGTTACCAGAAACCACCTGATAACATTCATTTGTCCCTACTCTTTCACCACGTCACAGAACCTCCATCTTGCCTATAACAAGATGGAAGTTGTGCCAATAGCTGGCAATACAGAATGGAAAATGTCTGTAAGTCTCCACCTTCTGTTGATGAATGTAAGATATACCAGGCTTTTTTGTTAGGGGCTTTAAAAAAATTCTCCTAGACACAAAAGCACAGTAAGGTCCCTTGTATCCTAATGAAATCAAAGCAACTGCTTGATGCTTAATGGTTTCCCAAGAGCCCTGTTGAGATAGCATCTGAGTGTATGAATGACCATGTGAAATGAACAGTCATACCAGGGAACAAGAATTCAGCCTGTGCTGGAATGGGTTACACTCTCCCTGAAAATTTGAGTTCACACTTGGGTGTATCTCTTGATTCATATCTGATCCTGGGTGTCCAGGTTTTACCTGTGGCCAGGAGTCCATTTGCACAGTTAAAAGTAAGGCACTAGCCAAGCTCTTTTCTTGAGAAGTCAGATCTGGTTTTCAAATGTCTTGATTACATCCTGTTTGGGCTATTATAACATGCTGTACATGGGCTGCCTTTGGAAACTTCATTGGGCCCAAAATGCTGTGACCGGAATGTTGATTCGAGCTGGTTACAGGTATCATGCAACTCACCTGTTGAAACAGCTCCACTGGCATCCAGTCCATTTCTGAGAAGAATTCAAAGTGCTGGTTTTGAACTTTAAATTCTTATGTGGCTTAGGTCCAGACTGTCTGAAAGACTGGATTTCTTTATTCAAGCCAACATGAGCTTTAAGATCTGTTGGGGAAGGCTTTCTCCTTGGTAGGCATGATTGGTGAGGACCTGGGAAAGAGTCTTCTCTGTGGCTGTTCCCAGCCTGTGGAACTCCCTTTCATAGGAGGTTCAATTGGGCCCCTCTCTGCTCTCTTTCCACCTGCAGGTGAAGATATTGTTATTCAGACAGGCCTTTGACTTTCAGTTACGGAGCAGTAGTGTTCTGTATTTTTATTCTTTTACTGGAAATTGTGTTTTAAATATGTTTAAATGTTTATAACTGTTTCTAATCATGTTTTTTTTAAAAAAAAAATAATATTATTTAATTCTTTTAAAACTTTTTTAACATAATGTTTTAGATTAATCTTTTGGAAATTATTGTAAGATGCCTCGAATCCCTTCTTGAGGTAAAGGCAGGATATAAATTCAATACATAGACAACTAAATAAAAAAAGTAACCTTGGGCAGCCTGCTAGGGGGATTACTGTACTCCAACTCTTGTTAGCCCTCATGGACTATGGCAAAAAAGGCAATTCTGGGAAACAAAGGCCCTTTCTGCACAACATTGTCATTCTACCATAGCAATGTGTTGTTCCCTGTCCAGGAACCGTGCCAGCTGCTATCCAATTCACAAGTGTTGCAAATCAACCCTACTTCATTTCCAGAAAAAAATCCATTAAGAGTCTCTTTTAGTGCTACAATCCCATCAGCTGGGTCAGTGCAGTTCCACAATAGCGCTTGATAGCACTTCCTGCCATCGCAGATCCAGGGGTGTGTCCAGCTTGTCCCTCCATCAGTGACTCCCATGGCATGGCAAGTTTGAAATCCACCACCTCTCTGTGATTACTTTAAATTTCTCCTTTGAATTAATTTTTCTAAAGTACATTTTTTAGTGTTATAGCACAAAAATGCAATAGTGTACCAGTGTGTCATGAAGTTACAATGTGCCTTTGCTAGTAAAACTTACAAAAAAAACAAACCCTGACCAATCAGGGGCTATAGGGCAGGGAAAAGGTGGGAAAGGGACTGGCCAATGACACTTCTAGTGTGAAGGAAACACTAGTGGCAATAATGCTACTCATCTGCTTAAGGTGAAAGGGTGTGGTAGAGAGCATTCGTAGCCAGACACCATCATGGAAATGGAAGTGCTGGGATTGTAACGGAACAACCCACTATTAAGGTATTGTGCAGAAATGGACAAAGAGATTCTGAGGAGACTGAGCAATAAGAAGGAAGCAAAACAGAGGGCAATATTTGGAAGAGGGGGGGGAGACAGAGAAGCTCCAAGGACCCTCAGAAATGACTGGAACAAAATTAGAGGCAGCATTCTGCCCTCCCACAATTACCAAGCAGCAATTTCTCTATCACTATCAATGTCTACTAGATTTAGTTACTTCTGAATCTTGGATTACACAACCCAAGATGGGCCCTAAAATATAATCCTAATATTTATGTTCCAAAATCTTACTGGACTCTGTCCCCTTTATTTTATTGTTTAGATACTTCAAATTGTTTTCTTCCCCTCCCTGTGAAATAATACATTTTGATTATAATAATAAAATGGGTGTATCTGTGGGTCTACCTTCACTGTAGTTCCAAGACTGTGAAACATAAGCACCTAAATTTTTGCAAAGATACCACAGGGAATCTACAGATGTGTACTTTGGGATTTTTTTAACAGAGTAATTAATTATAGTTAATTAAAAACTTACTGTTACTTGCAGTACTATTTTTAGCCTTTGGGTGGCAAGCATCCATAATGTTTTCGAAAGACAAAGCTAGAAATAGGCTTGGGATATGTATTTTTCATGTGGAGAGAGATCCATGTGCTGTTGCCCTCTCTGGGGACTCAAAAACTCTTCAGATAGGAAGCTGGGGGGTGAGTTCTCCTACCTGCTAATGGCATAGGGGATAAAGGAGAGTGGGAAGAAAAGAAAAAGTCTAAACAAATACTGAGTAAGAGTGAGAAATCAGCAAGAGGGAAAACAGAATAGGGATAGGAGAGGTATATGAACCTTCTCTAAAGGTGAAACTATAGGCAGATCTATGACAGTCATTTATCCAGAGGACTCAAAGCAGATGCATGTGGTGGTCTCTTCTTTGGGGTTCTCAAACTGTTTAAACAGGAGAGAGAAGGGGGAGACTGCTGCTTGGAATAGTGGTGTGAGTAGAATAAAGAGAGGGAAAGGGTACTGGGATATGCAAAGAAAATATCAGTGAGAATGAATATATATGTATATGGAAGAAGAGGAAGAGAAGCAGAAAAACAGATAGGAAGTGGAAAAGCACCACTTGTGGCACCACCCACAACTAGGGGCTCTGTGTTCACTTCTTCCATGTTTCTACTGTAGGAAATCTGATGCCTGGTTTCCTATTATCCAACAGGGTTGCTGGTAAGGAAACTGAACTGAAGACAGCTGTGTGTTTATCTGTTGCTCACTTTTCCCATTCTTCTCAAGGAACATGTGTACAAGAGGAAAGGTTTATATCCCACTTCAGATATTGTGTTCTGGTACTGTGTTCTGGTATTAAGCTATCTTTGAATAGAGATTCCATATAATGATTTCAGTGGTTACTGTCTGTAATAGTTTCTGGGGCATCATTTATTTTTCTCACTTAAAAGCAAACTTCACCCTTATGATATATATAATATATATAATTCTTTTTTATAGTGTGAGAGAAAAAGAACTGCTCACCTTTCCCACTGTGCTCCTGTATGAGTCACTATTCTGGGTGTGCCTTCTCTGAGGACAGCTGACTCTGCTGTGCATCTGAATTAGAGAAACCACTGAATGATTCAATTGCAGATGACACAGAAATGCAATAGAACTGCCCACCCTGTATGGAGGCTGAAGTGAAATAGGTCAGGCTGGGGAAGATGCAGGCAGGTTTCTTTTTGTGAGGATCAGGTTCACAAGACTCTTATACCATTTAATTGGTTACTTCTCACAGCCTACTCTTCGGGGAGCCAAAGATGTTCTGTTTGGATGTAACCTGTTGTTTTATAAAAATGAAACTGATGGGCTGGGGATGAAGAAACAGAACAGGTAAAAAAGAGGAGAGCCAGAGAGCTTTTTGAGCTAAATGATTAGCAATGTTTAAATAGTATCCTATATTGTCTGTCTGTAGGGACATGATTATTACTTTTGTTTGTGTTTTCATATCCAAAAGCAATAGGAAAGGACATTAATTTTATGACAAATACTGCAATTAGAATGATAATTGCAAAAGGAGGCATGCTGTGGAGGCAACTACAGAGTTTCATTGTGCATGATGCTCTCAGGCCAAACACTGTGGATAACTGACTCCACATTACTGATTTTTATGAAATAAATAAATAAACAAATAAATGCTGCTGGAAGAGTGTTCCAGAAATAAAGCTATCTCCCTAAGTGGCAATATCTTCACTAATCTCCCCACCACAATCTTCATACTAGAATGACGTGATTCGTACCATACACCGTGATGCTCAAAGACTTACAGGGAAAATCTCTATTCACCTATTAAATTTCAATCCCAAATTAAATTCTTTGTAACAGACCACAAGCTGTGCTCCTTGGTATAAGTTGTTCTTATATTTATTCATTGTTAGAAAATATCTTAAAGCATCTGTGAGAATAACATGAAATGATAAAGTGCCTGTGAAGGGAAGGGACTGACTGTGGAGGTGAAAAAAGTTAGTGGAGATGACTTAACATCTTCCACTGTTGCTCAACTGGATTAGCAACTGTATCCTCCAAATTAGCAGAGTTTGATTTAGTGGCACACTTGTTCATGCATCAGTCTATCATGTTTTGTGTCTAGTTCCTCCTCCAAGCCAAACATCTCTTATCTCAGCTTAGTAATTCAAACAAGTACCTTTGATATCTGTTGAAACTAACTTAAATGACTGTCCTCTCAGACCTCAAATACCATGTCTTCAGGGGGTGTCAATGGTTACCCTACAAATGGCAGAAGCTTCCCCAAAAGATGCTGAACTCATTGGTACATTTAGGTTATTTAAGACACTGAAGGTAATTCTTTGGTCCCTCACTCCCTTAGATCATATGCCAGAAAGCCAGCCCTGCTTCATCTGAGGACCCTCTTACTTGTTCTACTAAATGAGTCTTTAGATGTCCACTTTAAAGTTCTCCTGTGAATGCTCTACTAGTGAGGAAAGGACTACCTCTACCACTCAGTGAAGTGAGATGGTTTATGCAGCAGATCTCGAGTGCAATGAAAAGAAAGCAAATTGTTATGTACTTTGTTGTCAATGAATATTTTCTTGCCTTGTTATAAGGGGTATCTTTTAATTTCTAATTTAATTGTAATTTAAATGAAATCAATAATTTCATTTGATACAGATTTGATACAGGTAGGACGCAGATTTCCTAATGCCTACTTCCTGGTTGTCAGCCATGCATTTCATGAATTTTGATTGTTCCTTAGTGCTTTTTTGAAAACTTGGCAACACTGCTTGGGCTGACCTAAGTTTGGACCTAGGCTCCAAAGCTGCTTTGGTCAACAACTGTATATAAGAAATGCCTGAGAAAGGCAAAGAAAACCATATTTGAATGCTGGGCAACTCAAGACAAGGAAATTCCGCTGACAGAAATTTCCCTGCCTTTGCTTCTACTCAAGCTGCATAAGCCAAAGGTAATATGTTTCTGCAGAGATATTAGTTTTCTGTGAGTTCATGACAAACATTTATATTTTACCAGCACGCAGGCATGTGATTTCTTTATGCAGTGCTACAGTTCTAACAAAACAAGCCAGAATAATGAACTGCAAGTAGAGTGATGTTTCAATCAGTTTAGGCCTCTTCAGAGTCCTTGCAGCTGTCACAGGCTCAACCATGCACTCAGACATACCTGGATGTGAAAGGAATGTGAAATGCTCTTGATGCAGGGAGGGCCTTGTCATTATGCCTGAGTGCAGCAAACATGTGATTTGACAGTGATCAAAAAGATTCTCCTACTTCTTGTTCACCTGGTTCCTCACCAAAGGAAGGTATGCCCTTTTTCATGTGGATGACATGAAATGCTTTTGCAAAAGCATTGTGGCTGTTTTATTTTGGATGTTGAGAATGGGATTTTGTACAACTGTGCCCCAATGAGGACAGTAAATCATTTTGTGTATATGAAATATTTCCACATGTTGCTTTCAGGAGTCTCTGTTCAGAAGTGCTCAGCCTTTGATTTCAAAAATTGTGGCATCTCAGTAGTGCCTGGGATAAAGCTTTAAGCACAACAGGAAGATCTGGGTAAAATCTGACAAGGATAGAACCAACTGCTAAAAGTGTTCTGGTTGCAAATGCAACACAGAGGGTTGGGAATGAGTTGCAGTGTCCCTCCAAACTGAGCAGACTCATCTTTTTGTGAGTGAACTCCTTTTATGACCAGAAGGCACATTCTGGTTCTAACCATATCTGTTACTGTACTTATGGGGTAAATAATGGTGTGTGTGTGTAAAACCTATATATGAATTATGTCCTTGGAATCAGTGGTAAATCAGCTGAAGCTAATCACATCTAATTGTATTATTCTCTTTTGATAAGGAACATTTGAACTAGAAAACAATGGCCTAAAGAAAAAAACAGCTAATATGCACCTAAAAAACCCCAGCTAATATTAGCTAACAGCTAATAAAACAAAAAAAAAACAGCTAATAAAATAGCTTTTGGTGGTGGGGAAATGCCAATGCACTAGGTGTGCTACCTAACTTTAGCTCACCATATAACTAGCATTTACATAAACTGCTCTGCTGGTCTTTGCATTGTGATTAATCATGTGTAAACACTGAGATTTTTATGCATTTGCTCCAGGGTGAAACATTTGCCATTTCTTGTGTTATTCTTTGCAGTGTTGATGAAGCATCACCTCCTGAATTTCCATGCATTTGTAGCTGTTACAGGGAATTTTCACTGTCTTCCTGGTTTTTTGGCATTCCAAATATTTCTTTTTCTTTCACTAAAGCACACATGCTGTCAAAAGTTTAAAATGTCTCATTTTAGTACTTGAGATATAATGTTTTAAAAATGCTGGAAATAAAGAGCTTTAAAAACATTGACAGGTTTTTGTATTATGCACGCCACCAATATCATTCATACCTTATAAAAAATAATTTCCTCTTCATTATGTCTTTTTCTCTCTCTCTCTTTCTCTCTTTCTTCATAGCCATTTCCCAGCATTCTCTCTTTGTCACAGTTTCTATTCAACATTCTAAAAGCACTCTAACATCATCATCTGCCATGACTAAGGTACGTTTCCACTGACACTTTACTGTTTGATGTACTCCTGCTGCTGCACAGTTCACACTTGACCAGTGTTAAATAAATTACTCCCAAAGGCTCAGGAATATTTTACGGCTGTTTCCTTGCAGTGTCCAAAACAAGACAGCGACAATGCTCATGGAGAAAACTGTAACTATTTCTGTCCTTTTGTGCAGAAACAGTTGGACAGATTGCTCTTTGGAAAAGCTGAATCTTGCTCCTGCCTTTGCTTATTGCATGAGATTATAGTACAGTTATTATTGTGGGGATGACATTTGCCTCATTTTTTAAAAAAATACCATCTTAGAAAATTCATATTTTTCATGAATGGGGTGGAAAGAATCTAAGATTTAAAAAAACTGAATATGCGAGGAAGTGAATTGAGAAATTTGTTCATCCATAAAGCGCAATGAAGATTTCCCATTTAACAGTCT
Organism: Cyclura pinguis; assembly: GCA_030412105.1. Taxonomy (NCBI): domain Eukaryota; kingdom Metazoa; phylum Chordata; class Lepidosauria; order Squamata; family Iguanidae; genus Cyclura; species Cyclura pinguis. The sequence goes on along the minus strand of CM059601.1, from coordinate 117,985,672 downwards.
TGGTCTTTCTCATTCTTTCTCTCTCTCTCTCTGTCTCATTTTTTCCGCTGACAGAGGCTACATCTTTAGAACATACAATGGGATTATCTCCATGCTAGGAATAGCTGTACCTACTGAATTTGAATAATGGAGATGGGGGAGAATTTTGGTTGTCAGAGAACATCTGTATCTTTCATTTCAAGAGTATACACTTGGTCCCCCATATTTGCTAGGGTTAGGGACACTGGACCCACGCAAAAGTGAAAAATTTGCAAATAACAAAATTTGTGTATCTGTGGGAAGGGGGCTGAGACACTGGTGGGGAAAGTGGGCATCCAAGGTCTAAACCAGGTCAAGGAAAGGAGACGGTTGGCATGGTGGTCCTGTACTTCCTCTCTCTTGCCCATCTCCTACTTTGGGTGTGTGTGGGGCATGAGTACAGGGTTTGTGGTGCTATGAATTTGGGCAGACAGCCATCCTTAGCTGGCCAGGCAGAGACTGGTAGAGGAAGAGGTGTGTTTTTAAAGGGCTATGTGGCCTGATTGGAGCCACCAAAAGGGAAGGTTCCCCCCAGAAAGACGCATCTGAGGTGGGAGGGCAGGGGTTGGAGAAACTCGCAAATAATCAAATCCATGAATGTCAAACCCACAAATGTGGAGGCTGACTGTACTTGTGAATTCACCCTCCCTTCCAAGGAGTACCCAATATTAACATCTGAAAAAGAAGAGAACAATATTTGAGGACACTGTTGTGGTGTGGTCAGAACCAATTTTGACTGAGGATGGCCTGCCTCCACTGACAGGAATCACATGAGAAAAAGCCTAGTTCACATGGGTTTCACCTCTCACTTTTTGTGGCAAATTGTACTAACTGAATGGTTTGTACCTGGGGCTTCTGCATGGAGGACATACATCCTGCAGTGTGACATGTCTTTTTTGCAAGCTTCCTGAAGATTTTTAGCTACCTATAATGGAAATTAGGATGCCAGATTGGAGTGATCCAACATGGTTTTCTTACAGTTCTAAGTGTTTGGTGAAGGGAAGAAGCATAGACACTCCTCCAATCATACATGTTAGAATGGAAGTCCTGCCTTCTCTTCATGATTTCAAACTTAAAACATGAATGACATGAACAAATTGGTGCCAGCCTACTTCTTTGCTCATGTCAAAACAGCAAAACATAATTTTTCAGTCTGTTTCTGATACTTCTTTGAGAAATTATTAATATATCTGGTAATCTTATATGAAAGATTGTACCTTCAAAAGATGTTCATAAGATCAGGTTGTTGTTGTACAACTAAAATCCTTCAGTCAGCATGGACAGTGACTTGTTACTCTGGCTGCTGTCTTTTCAGATAAGTAAATGTTCTAAGCTCTTAGGGGGTGGGGTTGGATTCCTATTCAGTAAATAAAGCCTCTTTTTGGTTCAAAGCAGGCCCTGTGCACTAATGCATGAGCAACCAGTTGTTTGAACTTACCATAAAAGCTGCCTATTGATTCCCTCATGTAAAAACAGGAAATATGACTAGATGTTGACTTTCTGCTTAAGTGAGGTGGGCAGCATGGATGAAAACACTTTGATTCCAACACCAGTTTTTTGCCAGTCTGTCATCTTTGCAAATGATTCTGCATCTCTGAAAACCCTTCCCAAGATTTGCTTTACATTCTAGAAGAACAGGTGCATCCATCTTCCCTTTCAAATACAAATAATGACACACGTGATGCAGATCCATCATGCAGCTAACTGATGCTTATGTAGCCTGCCCAAATTTTCTCATATGGTAGAATGTTACTAAGAATGTATAGAATATTATCAGATTTTCTTACCTTTTGTGAAAATGGATGTCTCAACATGTAGAGAGATCCTATACTGGAAGGGGGACATTAAACCCCTTACAGATTTTTCACATTTCAGAACTTTTTCTGAAAAGATTGTTCATGCAAAAAGCATCAGTTTTTCACAAGAAACTTTTTTTGTGTACAGAACACATTGTAACATACATCTTTTATGGTCAAGCCCACTGACCATAAGCCCCTCCTTGTGGTTCATGTCGGAACCAATGACACTGCGAGGCGCAGCTTTTACCACATCGCAAAGGACTACGAGCTTATGGGGACAAAGCTTAAGGACCTTGGTGCGCAGGTGGTCACTTCATCTCTCTTCCCTGTTCAAGGATATGGTGCACAAAGAGAAAGGGCAATAGCAGAGGTCAACAACTGGCTCCGCACATGGTGCCGCCGGCAACGGTTTAGGTTTTTGGAACACGGCCTGAATTTCCATAAACGTGGGCTTCTTGCAAGGGATGGGCTGCACCTCACGAAACTTGGCAGGAATGTTTTTGCAAACAGTCTCGCAAGGAGGATTAAGAGGTCTTTAAACTAAGTTCTGCTGGGGAGGGAGACAATATTATTCAGGGCAAAGACTCGGCGAGTGCAGGGGGAAAAGGCCCAAATGATATTGACCAAGTAGTACAAGCGTCCAATGGTGGGAGGAGCAGAAACTATAGTACAGGACTTGCAGGAAGCGCCCGGGGATTTAAGTGTCTCTAAACTAACGCGCAGAGTATGGGAAACAAGCAAGATGAACTTGAACTCCTAGTACAACAAAATAAATACGATTTGATAGGCATCACTGAGACCTGGTGGGATGAGTCTCAGGATTGGAATGTAGGAATAGAGGGGTATAGCCTATTTTGTAGAAATAGACCAAACAAGAAAGGAGGAGGAGTAGCCTTGTATGTCAAGGATGTTTTCACCTGTGAAGAGATCCCTGACTTAAACCCAGAAAACCAGGTCGAGAGCATCTGGGTAAGAATTAAGGGAGCGAGAAACAATAGGGATATTCTGGTGGGAGTTTACTACAGACCTCCAACCCAGACTGAGTACCTTGATGATACCTTCCTCAAACAAATGACTGCACATTCAAAAAGGAGAGATACAGTAATTATGGGAGATTTCAATTACCCGGATATATGCTGGCAGTCAAACTCTGCCAAGACAGCAAGGTCCAGCAAGTTTCTTGCTTGTCTTGCAGACAATTTCATGGTCCAGAAGGTAGAAGAGGCCACAAGGGGATCAAATATTCTACATCGGATCCTGACCAATAGGGATGACCTTGTTAATGAGTTAGAAGTGGTTGGATCTTTAGGGGGGAGTGACCATGCCCTATTGGAATTTGGCATTCAGTGGGAAAGAGAAGATAAGTGTAGCCAGACACTCATCTTAGATTTTAAAAAAGCAGACTTCTGTAAACTGAGGGAGCTGCTGGCTGAAATTCCGTGGTCAAGAATAGTGAAAGAGAAAGGAGTTCAGGAGGCATGGGAGTTCCTTAAAAGGGAGATACTGAAGGCACAGTCTAAAACTGTGCCAATAAGGAGGAAAAATGGAAGGCATCTGAAGAAACCAGAATGGTTGACTAAAGAACTCTCAGCTGAGCTAAGCGTTAAGAGAAACGTGTACAGGAAATGGAAGAGGGGGGAACCACCAAAGAAGAATTTAACCAAGTAGGCAGGAGATGTAGGGAGAAGGTCAGAAAGGCTAAAGCACAGAATGAACTTAGGCTGGCCAGAGACATTAAAAACAATAAAAAGGGCTTTTTAAAATATGTCCGCAGCAAAAGGAAAAAGAAAGAGACGATAGAGTCGCTGCGCAGAGAAGATGGCGAATTACTAACAGGGGGAAGAGAAAAGGCAGAACTACTTAACACCTTCTTTGCCTCAGTTTTTTCCCAGAAGGATACAAGCACTCAACCTGGCGGTTGGGGAGCAGGTGAGGAAGCAGGGGAAATGCGGTACATAATAGGTAGAGAGGTGGTACAGGAATACCTGGCCACACTGGATGAATTCAAGTCTCCAGGACCAGATGAATTGCATCCTAGGATATTAAAAGAACTGGCAGAGGTCATTTCAGAACCACTTGCTATAATCTTTGAGAAATCTTGGAGGACAGGAGAAGTTCCAGCAGACTGGAAGAGGTCAAATGTTGTCCCCATCTTCAAGAAGGGAAAAAAAGAGGACCCAAATAATTATCGCCCAGTCAGCCTGACATCAGTACCCGGAAAGATCCTGGAGCAGATCATTAAGCAGTCAGTTTCTAATCACTTAGAAAGCAATGCGGTAATCATGAGAACTCAACATGGATTTCTCAAAAATAAGTCATGCCAGACTAATCTTACCTCCTTTTATGATAGAGTTACTAACTTGATAGATGAAGGGAATACTGTGGATGTAGCATTTCTCAATTTCAGTAAGGCGTTTGACAAAGTTCCCCATGACATTCTTGCAAAGAAGTTAGTAAAATGTGGGCTGGACAGGGCTACTGTTAGTTGGATTTGTAATTGGTTGACCGACCGAACCCAAAGGGTGATCACGAATGGCTGCTTTTCATCCTGGAGAGAAGTGACTAGTGGGGAGCCACAGGGTTCTGTCCTGGGCCCAGTGCTGTTCAATATCTTCATCAACGACTTGGATGAAGGAATAGAGGGCATGCTCATCAAATTTGCAGATGACACCAAATTGGGAGGGGTTGCTAATACGCCAGAGGACAGGATCAAAATTCAAGATGACCTGGACAGATTGGAGAGCTGGGCCAAGGCTAACAAAATGAAATTCAACAGAGAGAAGTGTAAGGTCCTACACTTAGGTAGAAAAAATGGAATACAGAAATATAGGATGGGGGACACGTGGCTGGATGGCAGTATGTGTGAAAGGGATCTAGGAATCTTAATAGACCGCAAGCTGAACATGAATCAGCAGTGTGATGCGGCAGCCAAGAAAGCCAACGCAATTCTCGGCTGCATCAATAGGAGTATGGTGTCTAGATCGAGGGAGGTACTGGTACCACTCTACTCTGCTTTACTTAGACCTCATCTTGAATACTGTGTCCGGTTCTGGGCACCCCAATTCAAGAAGGACATGGTCAAGCTGGAGCAGGTCCAGAGGAGGGCGACCAAAATGGTGAAGGGCCTGGAAGCCATGCCCTATGAGGATAGACTTAGAGAGCTGGGTATGTTCAGTCTGCAGAAGAGAAGGTTAAGAGGGGACATGATAGCCATGTTTAAATATTTGAAGGGATGCCATGTAGAGGAGGGAGAGGGCTTGTTTTCCGCCACTCCAGAAACCAGGACAAGGAGCAATGGATTCAAGCTGCAGGAAAGGAGATTCCACCTGAACCTCAGGAAGAAGTTTCTGACAGTCCGGGCTGTCCGGCAGTGGAATATGCTGCCTCGGAGTGTGGTGGAGTCTCCTTCCTTGGAGGTTTTTAAACAGAGGCCGCATGGCCATCTGTCAGGAGTGTTTTGAGGGTATTCCTGCATGGCAGGGGGTTGGACTGGATGGCCCGTGTGGTCTCTTCCAACTCTACATTTCTATGATTCTATGATTTTGCAAAAGAAAAAAAAAAGGTTCTGTGCAAATTTTTCACAAGAAAGTATTAAATGCTAAAAAGGATTTTAAAATTCTATAATAACTCTTGTAATTTCACCCTATAGATGATTAAAAATAATTTTTTTTTCTTGTGTACAAGAATGTAATAAGTAAAGATTCTTATCCTTAAGTTTGGCATGCTCATCTCTACCATATGCAGACATCGGGCTTTCACAGAAGGGAAAAAAACAAAAGTTTGGTGGCACATATTTTGCCCACAAATAAAAATGAACTGTTGTAATATACAGTAATGTGAAGGCATTGTGAAAGCAGCAAAATGATTCAAGTCTTAAATGGATGACAGAAAGAGAGGAAGGAAGGAAGAACAACAGTAGTGCCATTATGAGTTCCAAGCAATGCTATCTCACTTACTGGAACATTATTCACATGAATGGTCAAATCATTAAGATAAAGATACAGCCCATGAAAATGTGAACACTTTGTGTAGGCTCAAAAATTGAATTATCACTTGTCATGGGAATGTAAAACAGGAATTGCATGTTAGCATAACATTTCTGTCACAGCTTCTTCAGTTTGAAAATTCAGTAGAAGCAACGAAAGAGGCAATGGCCTTGAGGAAATGGATGTTAATGCCCAGCTAGCAAAGAAAGGCTTTTAAAAAGAGAGTCAAAAGTTGAGGGAAAAAATGTTGAATTGTGTATTAACAACTGCAAGTTAATTAATGTTTTGTAGAGAAGGCTTGTCTGTCGACTGACAGTAACAGATAACAGAGATAATAATTTTTTTAAAAGCCTGCAAATGGTGGTGACAAATTTATATATGTTATTAGCTTACAGAATTCACTCCTACAATATGTGGTGGTGGTTACTAGTTTAAATGGCAGCTTAAAAAAAAATAGAGAAATTAATGAGTGATAGATGTTGCTAGAGCTCTTGCCTTGTGGAATGAATAGAAGGGTCAAATCTCCTAGGCAACTAGCTTTTAAAAACCAAGGTCACACTGAATGAAAAATAGTTGAAATATATTTGAAATATTCCACTTTATTTAAGGAACTGCAAGGTCAAAATGAATGTGTAGGATGCTGATAAATTCTACCAGATTATTTTGTTATGGGCCTTGCACCAAAGACTGGGGATAGAGTGACTTCTCTGAGATACATGCCCCAGAAAAATGACAGGTTGAATCCTTTTATTTGTACCACAGTGCCCCATTATACTCTAACATAAAATCAATGCAGAGAGGTTATGTGTGGTGAGGTAGGACCTAAAGCCCAAATATGTGTGTCAAGGTAGGGGAGCTATATGGAAAGAGATGCCTGAGAGAAAAGTTATGGCCTGGTTGTGTGTGACCTAAACCTGAAAAGTAACACATGGTGTCTTCCTAAGTCACTTAGAAAATAAGCTCACCATCTACAATGCTGAAGTGGGCCACAATATTATGTAATATTGTGAATATTCTGAAATTGGTTAGAATAATACCTTTGTATGGTTGCATGATGAAGAGGCAGGACTAGCAGCAAAAATATGGGGGACAAATTATTCTCAGCCTATCCAAGGAAAAGTGTACAAGCAGATTTTTTTTCTGTGTAAACCTTCTATCTTAGCTATTTATATCAATATCCAATTGACATTGATATTCTCCCTTGAGGCCCCTTCACATAACACAGTCAAAGAACTATGAACGTATTTTAGCTGTCATGCTTCCATTCTATAGAAACCTAGGATTTGCAGTTTAGAATTCTCAGCCAAAGATCTATAGTGCCTCATGAGACTTCAAACCCCAGGATTCTATAGGGTGGTAATATAGCAGATAAAGCGGAATCATAGAGCCATAATTGCGCAATGTGAAAGGTTCCTTGTTTGCTTTCAAATGTTGATACCTGTCACTTCACATTTTTCTTGTTTCCCTTTCTTATCCCTGAACTTTTTGTTACTGCAGACTATGGGGAGACAAAATAAAATAAATACAATAAAACTAAAAAGTGTCTGTCCCTGATGGTTTGGCCTTCTTTAATTGCCCAAAACAGGCAATGCAGGTGGCTACTTGGAAGCCTCAGGAACAGGTATTTTGCTGAACAGCAGACTCACTTAATTATGTGTTGCTAAAAAGAAAAAGAAAAGGTCAGTTTGCTTTGGCACCTGCTATGAGATAGGCAAGAAGAAGTGCTAATTTTGGTTAAAATTTGGTACACTTAAGGCCCTCAAATATAAATAATGGGTTCAAGAAGCAGATAAAACAGAAAGTTTAAACAGAAAGCAGGATGCCTTGTGTATTACAGAATGTATGTGTTATTGAGAGCTGGTTACTCCCTAACTTTGGGCAGAATGCTAGCTCAAGTGTAAACAAGATAAAAGAATGTCCACCAGACATGACTGAGAACAAACCCAGAGAGGGTACCAGAATGGAGGACACAGTTGACTGGCTGATGCAATCAGGTTGGATGACAGCCAATAGTCTAAACTTAACTAAGCACAGTTTGATTATATTAGCCCCAACATTCTAATTGGAGAAAAGGATTGTTGACACAAACAAGGTCCATTAGAGAGTTCTTATCTCACTGGACCTGATAGAACAGCTGATAAGCTAGGGAGAGGATAAAAGAAACCAAGAGGCTGAAATCAGTGTGCTTTGACACTTTGCAATGAATCAAAAGGAGGCTATGATACAGCCTCAAAGCTGCTGTTCCTACTTCATAATAAAACTAGATATACTGATTCTGGTAGGGGGGAAAAACAGCTAGGCTATGCTAAAATAGATATAAGGATATTTATAGCTATTCAATATTCAAGGATATTAACCCTTGGACACCTGTAATGTAATGAATATGGCCTTCTACTTTACCAAGCGTTATTGTCTTTTCTAGCGAGTCATGTTTCGTTATGATATTGCCCAAGTAGGACAGCCTCGTTTAGTCATCTTGGCTTCTAGGTTTTATTTACTCTAGGACCCATATGTTTATCTTTTTAGCAGCCCAGAATATCTGTAGAACTCTTCTCTAGTACCGCATTTCAAATGAGTTGATTTTCTTCCTTTGAAGTTTCTTTACTGTCCGGGTTTCATAACCATACGTAGAAATTGGAAATATGCTGGCATGGACAATCCTAACTTTGGTACTCAGTGGTGTATATTTACACTTCAGAATCTTGCCTAGTTCCTTCATAGTTGCCCTTCTAAGTCTTAGTCTTTTTCTGGTTTCTTGAATACAGTCTCCATTCTGATTAATGACTGAGACAAGGTATGGAAAATCTTAAACTATTTCAATGTCTTCATCATCTACTGTAGAGTTATGTCCATCATCTGTGGTCATTATTTTTGTTTTCTTAATGTTCAGTTGTAAGCTTGCCTTTGCACTTTCTGCTTTGACTTTCTTAGTAATTGTTCCAAGTTGTTGCTATTTTCTGCTAGTAATATGGTATCACCTGCATATCTTACATTGTTGATGTTTCCTCTTACAATTTCCATGCCTCTTTCCTCCAGATCTAATCCTGCTTTACATATGATATGTTCGGCATACAAGTTAAACAACTAGGATGATAAATTGTAGCCTTGCTTGACCTCCTTGCCAATTGGAAACCATTCTGTTTTTCCATATTCTAACCTTGCAGTAACCTCTAGTCCTGCATACATGTTACATATCAGAACAATCAAATATTGTGACAGAAGTGCATGATAAAGATGATAAATCTGAAAGATGAGAACTGAGGGCAAAATTGCACACACAAATATGTTGGGAGGGGATATACATGCTCTCTACAGTTTTTTACATGCATACACATGCGTGCACACACACACACACACACATTTAAAATGTGGAGATCAAATGATTATGCATAAAAATGCATATATTTGAAAATGTATATTAAATCCATGCAAATTTAAGTGAAAGTGAAAAGCAAATCAGATTTGATGCAGAAATGGCTTGGAACAAATATTAATGAGGGGATAAACATGAGATCTCAAGCAAAATCAAGCTTGACAAAAAGGCCAGTCCCTGGTGCAAGCTCATTATTTGAATGCTCCTTTACATAAAGCAGGAATCAAAACTAAAATCTGGATTTCAGAACTGGTATATCAGTGAGACCACTATATTTTCCAGATGTATACATATGTAATATACACAGCTAGATGGACAAAATCATTCTATATCTAAGTCAATTCAAGGTTACAGATACGAAAGTTACAAATAATATGGTGGGAGAAATTCTATCAGTTATTTAACTATCATCCTGTGGAGAACATTTCTCATATATTCTAGTTTTTTAGTACTATATATATATTTTAGTACTATAACTTAGAGATGGAATGAATATTCAAAGTCTTCGGGGAAACAAGAAGGAGAATTTTGAGAGTTTTCAGTACAAGGCAAATCTAAACCACTGCCCTGACTCCCCAAAGAAGCCTTACACTTCAAATAGTCCTAGAGGATTGTTACCACCCTTCAAGACTCCCAATTTCTTTATCCTCTGCTCAATATCACCATGTAGTGGTCAGGGAGGGTAGGAGCACCCAAAGATCAGCTGGCTATATTCTGATAGCCAGCACACAATGATACAGGCACCCTCTACAACCTCCCAAGGGTCCTTTGGAGGCCCAGAAGGATGACATCATCATCATCATCATCATCATCATCATCATCATATGGTAATCTGATTATACCTGGGGGATCTGGCCAAACCCCATCACTACAGGACCAGGTAAGAAAGTCAAGAAAATGGTGAGTCTCTGGGAAATGGAAGATTTTCTTTCTTCAGCAGGGAGGAAATTGAATAAATTATTTATTCCCCCCTGCAAGAATGAATTTTAAGAATCACTTCTCTACTGTAAACTGAATTAGACATAATTTAATTGAGCAGTTAATTAATTAATTAAAATGACTTATGCTCTGATCTCATTTCCTTATTATTAAGATGTCTAATGATAAACACAAAAATGCAGAGTGTACCATAAAAGTAATGATTAAATAAAGCTGATTTAAAAAGAAAGAAAGAAAAAAAATGGCACCAAATGACAATCAATTTTATCTAAGGTTTAAGAAAACCTGAAAATAAGAAGTTTTTACTGAAGTCCAACTAGACATAAGAGGCAACTCTGGGTGAATCACTCTTCGGAGAGCATTCCATAAGTCAAAGAACTCAGCATAAAATACATTATTTACCTTTGCCATCTTTCTAACCTTTGATGATCAAAGCATCTGGAAAATGCCTTCCAATAATGATCTTCACATATAACAGGTACATGGGAGGAGGGAGGCAGTCTTGAGGTTCCAAAGTGCCAAGCCTCTTAGGTCTTTAAAAATCAGCCGGTGAAGATGTTTCAAAACTAGCAGGAAGTGTTCCCCATTTAATAACTGTGAAAGTTTAACTAAGAATTTTTAAAGAACTTTAGAAAGGATGTGATTTCATTTGTGCATTGATTCTTCCAGTGTTCTGAATTTTTAACTCTTAATACCAGTAATAACTGCTCAAGTTAAATGCATTTGCAAGTAAATCAATTTTAACAGAAATATTGTACAAAATATATCAATATTGCAGATTGTTCAATATCAGCTTGATTGCTGTGATTTTCCTCTAAGAACTCTGAGATTTTAGATTCATAGATCCACTGTTTGTGTAGATCCAACATTCTTGGCAAGTTCTGCACAACGTCTTAAGTTCCTTGCTTGGCAGCCCTGCTGGCTACATATGTCTGAATTGTTTGTAGCAGAATATCTTAACATACCACATCATATATACATCTTAACATACTAACTTCTTCTCTCCCTTCCCCCCCAAAAAAAATCATGGAAAAGTCACCTGGAAATTCTCAACAAAAACATTATTTATAAGGCTGATTTTTCTGCTGCTGCCTGCCAGGATTATTATAGGTGTCACACCTCTTCTTGTGCTTTGCTTGCTCAGAGTTAATCAAGAAGGAAGTGGTACTGTGAAACTAACAATTGTAGGATTTGTTGCAATACTTATACAACATAAAAGATGAAACTGTGTTTTGTGAGCATGCCGATGCATATATTTCTGATTCATCAGACCTATGTCTCAACGTCTGTTTGGACACAACACACACACACACATATGTATATAAACATATTAGGGTCACAATTATGGGGTCAAAATTGTGGTTTCCAATCTCTCCCTTCCCTATCTTAGGGTAGAACTAGCTTTTGGTACAACACTTTCTGATCCTGGAAGGTATTTCCAGGGGAAAACGTTGAGTAGCACAGGAACATTCTGAGGAAAGCTTAATTATATAGAACAAGTCTTAATGTGCAGGAGCTATCTCTTCAAATCTAGTTTTTGGCAGCCATGGCAACTTAGTCTCCTCCTTTCTGTACTCCACGCAAATAGAGGGCATCCACCGTAGTAAGGGGAGAGTTTTCTCCCCTTGACCGTTGTCTGTTATTCCTATCTATTTTTAGTTGTTACTATTTAATTGTATTTGGAAATACAAAACATTGTCTTCAGAAGGGAAAGGAGAGGAGATAACTTACTATTGTTCTATGCAAGCCTTTAATAAATATGGGGCAGTTTTCTACATCAGCTACTTAGTTAAGTATGCTAAGTAATCTCTTCTGGACTGACCACCCCCCCACACACACTAAAGTAATTCACCCATGCTCTGATCACAGGCAGAATGGACCTCTTGCTCCTCATGGAGCTGATGCCCAATAAAGTAGGTTGGGAGTTATGTTCATGCCAATAGTTCCATGTTCATGTCTAAGTAGTGGGTACAGAACAGTTTGGTATGAGTAAACCCATTTAACTGCTCAGTATTCATGATAGCTACTTAGTCATGATGGGTGAACAAAGTTTCCATCAGGTTTGGGGGGATTAGGCAATGAGAGGTTTAGTTAAGTATATTTCACAAAATCATAGAATTATAGAGTTGAAAGAGACCACAGGGGCTATCCAGTCCAACCCCCTGCTATGCAGGAACACACATCAAAGCATTCCCAACAGGTGGCCATCCAGCCTCTGCTTAAAAACCTCCAAAGAAGGAGACTCCACCACACTCTGAGGCAGCATATTCCACTGCCAGATAGCTCTGACCATCAGGAAGTTCTTCCTGAGGTTCAGGTGGAATCTCCTTTCCTGCAGCTTAAATCCATTGCCCCTTGTCCTAGTCTCTGGAGCACAGGAAAACAAGTCTGTTCCCTCTTTGACATGACATCCTTTCAAATATTTAAACATGGCTATCATGTCCCCTCTTAACCTTCTCTTCTGCAGACTAAACATACCCAGCTCTGTAAGCCGTTCCTCATAGGGCATGGCTTCTAGACCCTTTACCCTTTTGGTCACCCTCTTCTGGACATGCTCCAGCTTGTCAATATCCTTCTTGAATTGAGGTGCCCAGAACTGAACACAGTATTCCAAATGAGGTCTAACCAAAGCAGATAGAGTGGTACCATTAGCTCTCTTGATCTAGACACCATATTCCTATTGATACAACCAAGAATCGTGTTGGCTTTCTTGGCTGCCGCATCACACTGCTGACTCATGTTCAGCATGTGATCTACAAAGACTCCTCAATCCCTTTCACACATACCGTTATCTAGACAGTTTATATTTAACTAAGCAACTGACATAGAATGCTGGCCATGATTTTTGGATGGATGTTTACTTAGTACAAGAAAGGTACACCCTGCACCCATGTTTTGATTTAACTGTGGTTCAGATTTTCTTGCTTTGGGTAGAAGGATAGCTCTTTTTCTTTGAGAATTTGTATAGGAAAAAATATATAATACATTTCACTATGGGGAGTTGAAGAATGTGACCAGATGACTGTATGTCTGCTCAGTCTGCTCTCCAGGTGACAATTGTGGGTAAATTCAAGATCCCTGCAATTCTTTCTTATGGTTCTTAAGCTTTAAACCATACTTGAAATGGATAGCTATTTAAGAGAATGATGTCTTCAAATGCCTGCCTATCTCTGGCATTTCTTCAAATAGATGATTGTACTCTGTAAAGCAGGACACATGGATACACTCCCACTCCCATTCCTCTTTGCTGCCAAAAGAACATTTTCAGTATACACCGGGCTGATTTTTGGTCACAAAGGGAGAGAAGCGTTTTACTTCCTTCTCAAATATCTTTTCCATTTCTGAAGATCTTGAGGTTTTCCCAAGCATTGTAATACCTCTTGTCCGTTTCTAAGTGGCTCCATGTTGCTGTTCTTGCACAGAAGTGTGAATTGTACAGCCCTCCAAATGTACTTGGATGGCATCTCCCAGCATCCTGCAGCATTGTCTGTATTGGCTATAGCTGCTGGGAGCTGAACAACTTCTGGAGAGCAATACAATTCCCACTCTGTATTAACAGATGATTATGATAGGACCACTTGAGTTTGGCTAGACAGCACAAAATGAGGGCAGCAGGTAGTAATCTGTTCAGGCTATTGCCAGAGCGGAAGATGGCCCAGCAGTGGCAACTCCTACTATCTAGTCTGGTTCACAATCCTATTCTGGTTCCTAAACTTTGAAGCTATCAATTTATTAAACCATTCTGGTAGATTCATCACCTATCTTTGAACAGGGTGATCATGTATATTTAAAATAGACGCTGGTGGGAGATATTTAAAAAAATATGGCAGCTTGCATTTAAAAACGATCATATTAGGGCATTTTAATATTTTCCTTCTTTTAATGCCATGTTAGAGTTCATGTAAGAATCACAATAGCTATAATTTTGGGGAAATAATATCCTTATCTCTTTGTACGCCTCTACCCCATTAAGATTGTCCACTCTGGCCATTATCATTAGTGAATGTTGCAGCCTTGGATAGAATATTGTTTCAGTTTGTCTACTTCACTAAAAAAAAAAAAATAGATTGTATAATGCATAGTTAGAGAGTTTGTGTTTGACATGTACCAAAAGAAGGGTGCATCCGCATGCTCAGGATCCTGCATTTAATATCATAATACCCATATCACAATAATTAGTACAAGCAGCGTTTAAAAAGGAAAAAAAAATAGAAAGCAGTCAATAAATAATTCTTAACAACTTCAAACAGCCTTGGAGTTAAAATAACCATCTAGGAGAAAACCCTGATACTTTCCCGTGATAGTTCTTTTATACACTCTCCCTCGTCTCCACCATTATCTATCTTGTACAGGTCCCAGTGGAGTTCCATGACAGAACTCAGTGACAATAAAAGAAAAAAAACCCTTGCAAATAATACATTTTATGCACCCAGCTTGTGGCAGCTAAAAATGACCAATTAATGGGTTAAATCCCACCCATCACTTCTGTGCTCAAAGCTGCCACCTCTCTCCCTGCAAGTGTTCATTAAAAAAAACAAAACAGGAAAAGGAAAAGCTTTATTACATACATATTACATTTATTACATACATCCTAGTACAACAAAATAAATACGATTTGATAGGCATCACTGAGACCTGGTGGGATGAGTCTCAGGATTGGAATGTAGGAATGGAGGGGTATAGCCTGTTTTGTAGAAATAGACCAAACAAGAAAGGAGGAGGAGTAGCCTTGTATGTCAAGGATGTTTTCACCTGTGAAGAGATCCATGACTTAAACCCAGAAAGCCAGGTCGAGAGCATCTGGGTAAGATTTAAGGGAGTGAGAAACAATAGGGATATTCTGGTGGGGGTTTACTACAGACCTCCAACCCAGACTGAGGACCTTGATGACGCCTTCCTCAACAAAATGACCACGCATTCAAAAAGGAGAGATACAGTAATAATAGGAGATTTCAATTACCCGGATATATGCTGGCAGTCAAACTCTGCCAAGACAGCAAGGTCCAGCAAGTTTCTTGCTTGTCTTGCAGACAATTTCATGGTCCAGAAGGTGGAAGAGGCCACAAGGGGATCAAATATTCTAGATCTGGTCCTGACCAATAGGGATGACCTTGTTAATGAGTTAGAAGTGGTTGGATCTTTAGGGGGGAGTGACCATGCCCTATTGGAATTTGGCATTCAGTGGGAAGGAGAAAATAAGTGTAGCCAGACACTTGTCTTAGATTTTAAAAAAGCGGACTTCTGTAAACTTAAGGAGCTGCTGGCTGGAATTCCATGGTCAAGAATAGTGAAAGAGAAAGGAGTTCAGGAGGCATGGGAGTTCCTTAAAAGGGAGATACTGAAGGTACAGTCTAAAACTGTGCCAATAAGGAGGAAAAATGGAAGGCATCTGAAGAAACCAGAATGGTTGACTAAAGAACTCTCAGCTGAGCTAAGCATTAAGAGAAACGTGTACAGGAAATGGAAGAGGGGGGAAACCACCAAAGAAGAATTTAAGCAAGTAGCCAGGAGATGTAGGGAGGAGGTCAGAAAGGCTAGAGCACAGAACGAACTTAGGCTGGCCAGAGACATTAAACACAATAAAAAGGGCTTTTTTAAATATGTCCGCAGCAAAAGGAAAAAGAAGAAGACGATAGGGTCGCTGTGCAGAGAAGATGGTGAATTACTAACAGGGGGAAGAGAAAAGGCAGAACTACTTAACACCTTCTTTGCCTCAGTTTTTTCCCAGAAGGATACAAGCACTCAACCTGGCGGTTGGGGAGCAGGGGAGGAAGCAGGGGAAATGCGGCACATAATAGGTAGAGAGGTGGTACAGGAATACCTGGCCACACTGGATGAATTCAAGTCTCCAGGGCCAGATGAATTGCATCCTAGGATATTAAAAGAACTGGCAGAGGTCATTTCGGAACCGCTTGCTATAATCTTTGAGAAATCTTGGAGGACAGGAGAAGTTCCAGCAGACTGGAAGAGGCCAAATGTTGTCCCCATCTTCAAGAAGGGAAAAAAAGAGGACCCAAATAATTATCGCCCAGTCAGCCTGACATCGGTACCCGGAAAGATTCTGGAGCAGATCATTAAGCAGTCAGTTTCTGATCACTTAGAAAGCAACGCGGTAATCACGAGAAGTCAACATGGATTTCTCAAAAATAAGTCATGCCAGACTAATCTGATCTCTTTTTATGATAGAGTTACTAGCTTGATAGATGAAGGGAATGCTATGGATGTAGCATATCTTGATTTCAGTAAAGCCTTTGACAAAGTTCCCCATGACATTCTTGCAAAGAAGCTAGTAAAATGCGGGCTGGACAGGGCTACTGTCAGGTGGATCTGTAACTGGTTAACTGACCGTTCCCAAAGGGTACTCACCAATGGCTGCTTTTCATCCTGGAGAGAAGTGACTAGCGGGGTGCCACAGGGTTCTGTCCTGGGCCCAGTGCTGTTCAATATTTTCATCAATGACTTGGATGAAGGAATAGAGGGCATGCTCATCAAATTTGCAGATGACACCAAATTGGGAGGGGTTGCTAATACGCCAGAGGACAGGATCAAAATTCAAGATGACCTGGATAGATTGGAGAGCTGGGCCAAGGCTAACAAAATGAAATTCAACAGAGAGAAGTGTAAGGTCCTACACTTAGGTAGAAAAAATGGAATGCAGAAATATAGGATGGGGGACACATGGCTGGATGGCAGTACGTGTGAAAGGGATCTAGGAGTCCTAATAGACCACAAGCTGAACATGAGTCAGCAGTGTGATGCGGCAGCCAAGAAAGCCAACGCAATTCTCGGCTGCATCAATAGGAGTATGGTGTCTAGATCGAGGGAGGTACTGGTACCACTCTACTCTGCTTTGGTTAGACCTCATCTTGAATACTGTGTCCAGTTCTGGGCACCCCAATTCAAGAAGGACATGGTCAAGCTGGAGCAGGTCCAGAGGAGGGCAACCAAAATGGTGAAGGGCCTGGAAGCCATGCCCTATGAGGATAGACTTCGAGAGCTGGGTATGTTCAGTCTGCAGAAGAGAAGGTTAAGAGGGGACATGATAACCATGTTTAAATATTTGAAGGGATGCCATGTAGAGGAGGGAGAGGGCCTGTTTTCTGCCGCTCCAGAGACCAGGACAAGGAGGAATGGATTCGAGTTGCAAGAAAGGAGATTCCACCTGAACCTCAGGAAGAACTTCCTGATGGTCAGGGCTGTCCGGCAGTGGAATCTGCTGCCTCGGGGTGTGGTGGAGTCTCCTTCTTTGGAGGTTTTTAAGCAGAGGCTGGATGGCCATCTGTGGGGAGTGCTTTGAGGGTGTTCCTGCATGGCAGGGGTTGGACTGGATGGCCCGTGTGGTCTCTTCCAACTCTACATTTCTATGATTCTATGATTACATACATTTGCATGTAACATCTAGTTTGTTCCTAAAAGGAGGAAAGGGGTGGGTAAGAGAACATGGGAAAAGAATGTGCCCTGAAACTTCAAATAAAACCTGAAAGCTAGAAAAAGGGAATAAAATCATGCAGAGTGCTGAAAATGGCAACAAACATCCCAAAGCTGGTGTTAGCTGGCAGAAAATGTTCTATTCTGTCACGTTTGCAAATGATAAGCTGACAGGAAAGAAGCCTTCAAAATAAACTTACTCTCACTGAACTACAGCTTGTGCTTTTAAAACATGATTCACGTGTATCAAATAGATTTTAAGGTGAGGGAATCAACGACCATTCAGAAAGAGTCAACTATGATTTATTTCTCTCTCGCTCACTCTCCTTCTGTCTCTCTGTGTAAACAAAGACACACATCTTAATTTTTCTCCTTAAATCAGCTATGAGTGCTCTCTCTCTCTCTCTCTCTGTGAGTGTGTAAACAAACACACACATCATAATTGAATGGAATAGAACTGAATTTTAAACGCCACATTTAATGCCACAGATTCTGAATGTTGTATTGGAATTTACTTTCTAGAGTTATAAGTTTCTAAAGAGTGGGTAGTGTATGGCCAGTACATTACAGGCATGCCTGAGTTTACAAAGCCTCTGACAAAGAAGCTCCTTTTTGTTTTTTGTCCACCCAGCCCTTCCTCTTTTCTTCTTTTCCCCTCATCTGTCTCTCTCTCTCTCTCTCTCTCTCTCTCTCTCTCTCTTTCTTTCTTTCCTTCCTTCCTTCCTTCCTTCCTTCCTTCCTTCCTTCTTTCTTTTTACAGCATTGACACTGGGAGAGTAGAGTGGTGAGAGACCAGAGAAACACAGATTTTCAGTTTCCAGGTCACATTAGTGTTCAGTAAAGAATACAATAAAGCTTGAGCTGTAAAAGAATGGTGATGTCCCTGATCTTTCTCAAGTTGTGTGTACCTGCCTCTGTATGTGTGCATATTTATCTTCAGGACACCTGTCAACTTATGGTAATCCCATGAATTTCAGAGGGTTTTCTTAGGGTTACTCAGCAGTGTTTTTGCCACTTCCTTCCTCTGCTATTTGTTGGCAGCCTCCCATCCAAGTACTAACTAGAGCTGACCTTGCTTAGCTTCCACGATCAGACGGGATCTTGTGCCTTGAAATGACTTGAAGATACATAGCAACAGCAATGTAATTATGCCTCATTGGGGAAAGAAATTAATTACAAGTAGCTAATTACTTCCCGTTCTGCATCAATCTATGGTTACTAATTATGGTTTGATCTGCTCTATTTCATGTTGTCTAGGTTTAATTATTTGCTGCGCTAGTCTAAGATGGAAAGTCACACATCTCTTCCAGATAGAAGAATGGGAAAGAGACATGCCGAAAAATTGTTTCTGCTTGTTCATATAGAGTTAAACCATGCTGAATGCCGAAAAACTGGCCGTTTGTTTTGTTACCTGTTTTAAAAGAAGAGAATCATATTTGCATATATGAAATTAGTCTGTATGATTACTTGAACTGCGGCTATGATAATTGCAACTGAACATCCCCATTACTTGGCTAGTGTTTTTGTATTACATCCAATACCTACCTCATTAAAGCTTCATAATCAAACACATTTTGAGCCACAGGTTTTCAAAATGGCATTTAAGATATGAAAGGAACAAGCTTTGCCTGATCACCATTCCTTTGAAGTGCACTAAATTATGCAAAGGAGGAAATATATATTTTTAAACTGTCTGTCCTGCTGTAGAGAGTTTCTTTTTAATGGATTAGCTATATTCCATGGCAATCCTGTTTGCTTACACAGTAAGACCTACTCTGTGCAGTTTTATGCATGCAATCCCCAAGAACGAGCTTGTGTAATTGGTTTAAAGCAAATCCAGGGCTATATTTCTGACAGATGCTTTGTTAAACAGAAACATTGAGGCAAAGCAACCAATGAGTGAAGAGTCTGAGACAGTGCAAAACTGCTTTGGCAGATTATAATTGATATATTTTATTACAATTCATAACCTATCCAGGGCAGATTGTATAGTTTACATGTGTGCAAAGTTTAACAAGTCGGTAATACAGAGCTGTCAGATTAAAGTAGTTTGTCCTGGAAAAAGGAAAAAGACAGCTTTAACTCATCAGAAACAGGAATGGATATTTTAATACCACCATTGTGAAATGAGAGAGTGTCATTGTGTTTCTTCATAATTCTTCTCTGAACTATACCGCTCTATACTGCATGCATGGGAATGCTATGATTGAATGCTCTTCCACAGTGAAAACATACAAAAGGAGATGCTAAGGAGAAAAATTCTAGCCTACTCTAATATGTTCATTTTCTATGTACGTGGATCTTCCCATCAGCATCCATGTGTGTGCACACAGACACAAAATTATGTGATGCCCCCATCTTCAGGCTGAACCTGTACAGTCCAGATACAAAGTTGACCAGTTCATCCTCCTCCATGAAGAATGAAGTCTTTACTGAGTGAATTATTGGTATTTAATATCCCACTTTTTCCCCCCAAGACCAGGAAAATGATATTCCACCTTTCATTGAGCATGGAACCCAGTTCCAACACCACCATTCAGAGTGATTCATGTATTTGTGTTCCTTATGTAATGACTGCAAACAGTAATAGTCAGTGGCCCATGCATGCATATTCATGATCTAGAAGCAGCAAACACAATTCTCCGTCAGTGTACTTATACTATCATTGGAAGGCCAAATTAGCTGTTTTGTTTCCACTTCCTTTCTGGTGTGTAAGAGCAGTCAAGGTCTTCTAAATACATCTCCATTCTCCTGATCAGTTATCTGCAGTGGCAGAGCTTGGAGTGTGTGGAGGGGGCAGGGCTATGGCGTGAGGGGTGTGACCACTGTGGGGGGCATGGCTAGTGTATGTGTGGGCATGGCCAGGGTATGTGCGGGCATGGCCAGGGTGCTGGGGGCATGGCTACAGGCCAGGATGCCCCAAAAACATTGCCACCCGGGGTGGCAATCCCCACGTCCCTATGCAACTGGTTATCTGGCATGGGAGTGCAGCCAGGTACATTCCAGCCTCTATTCTGCATCTGCCTGAAAAGGAGCAGCCCACACTCCACAAGAAGGGTACTCTTTCCCTAGGTGCTTGAGAGTGGTCAGAATGTGTCACAGTTCCACATATGATCAATATATAGAAGAACAGAGTCATGTCCAGATGCAACCTGGATGTGCATGGAGGGTGATAATTCTGCATGAGAAGACACAGGATAATGCTTTGCACAACAACATTCAAAGTACGTACACCAGGACAAGCAAGAAATGTGTTAGCGTATGTCGCTAGCAGGATCCTGGCTCACATCATTCATTTACTGGATTTATATTCTGCCTTTCTCCCAACAGCAGGATTCCAGGTGGCTTGCAAGAAGACACAAATACACTGACCTGCCTTTATATTAACACTCAGCAAAGATATCCACATACATTCAATAAAGAATTGAACATAGAAGTGTGTATATATGTGTGCACCTGGGGGGGAGGGAGGGAGGGAGAGGAATAAATGGTTAAAAAACCAAAATGTTTACCACCAAAACATCCAAATAATATCATCTATATATCGTGATCATCTGGTCATTTTTAAAAATGTATTGTCATGCAGGATTTCTCCTTTGCTTCCAGCTGTGCTAATTCCTCCAAAAGTGTTAGGGGCACAGCTGATGTAAAATTAATTTATCTGTTCTGCGATATGATGCTTTTGGCTCATTCATATGTCATAATTTCCTCTGGGCCTTGCCATTTGTCTAGAGAGATCAGACTCAGCCATGTTTTGCTATGCTTCTTCTTTGTTCAATCACCGGTCTTGTGTTATCTGCAGAGAATTCTCCCACTTCTTGCAGAAGGACCTGGACTTCATTTCTTTCCTCCCCACACTCCTTTTGTCTTCTTGAGTCCTTGAACACTTTCTGACGAGCAGCGGGTTGATGTTTAAAATTCCCTGGAGGCACCTACACACTTGAATTTGAGCTGCACTTTGTCTGACCTGGAACAGACATGGGTCAGGAGAACTCATAGTAAACAGCAGGCAGTTTCATTCCCTGGGAGACATGGAAACAAATGCTCTTTGCACTTGGCTTGTAGCTCAAGATACTTTTCACACATTACATGGTTTTTAGGTACACATCTAAGATTTTTTAAAAATGTACATCTGCAAATGTAAAGCGCAAATGTGAGAAACCACTGTTTGGAAACACGAGCTTCACACAACTATACTGGTTAGAAATCAGGCATTTTGCTGCACCTTTTTTTTTTTTTAATGTTTTATTCTTTTTCTACCTTGCCTGTCTACTAAAGGGAAAACTGTATTCAAGGCAGTTACCAATATCATTAAAAGCAAACCAAGCAATGAAACCATTAAAATATCACTGCAAAACAATACAAACAATAGAATTGGTTATCAATAATTATTAAAACAAATTTAAAAGGAAGTTTGAGGATATCTGGACTGTCTTCACACTCATCTTGAAAGCAGTGAGAATGATTTCCACAGTTTTAGAGCAACACATGAGGAAACCTTCTCCTACATGCTGGTGAAGCTGGCCTCTGCATTGGAAGGCATTCCTGGCTTGCACCCTGCATTTCATTTTTTCTGTTCAAGAGTTATGTACTAGATTTCAAATAACTTTTGAAGATGGAAGTGTATAGTCTCTTCTGAGGGGCAACCAGTGAATCTCTTATTGCAGGAGTGGTGAATTTATTATCTTTTTTTATGGCTTCTCTCCCTTCAGTTGCTTCAGGTTGTCCAGGAACTCTCCCTGTGTTTAACCTCCATCAGGGATAGGGTCCAGCACCTAGATGACTCCTGTAAAACCTGGATCAGCTGCAGGAGCTATAAAACTGGGAAGGAATTCATCATCCCAGCAGTAATATAATCACCAGTAGGACTGAATATCGGATGAGACTCCTATAGATCCAGTCATTAACAGATCATGGATCAGAAAGAGTTGCTGAAAAGTTCCATCAGGGAGAACTATAGTATGTCCCCTCCCTTACCCTCCACACCTAATGTTTGGTTGCTGCAGGTCTCCAACACACCTATTTACTTGGCAGTGATGGAGGGGGCATGGAGAAACTTCCACCTCTGTTCCTATAACAAGCTGCATAGCCCTCAAGATAACATTTTTGCTGTGTGTCCAGCTACAGGATCAGAGCTGGATACTTCTTCGTGCCTCTTTACTCTCTTTTGGTCACTAACCAGCTATGTTGTTGGGGAACTGGGATGTATAAGAATCCTAGTGTGATTCTGGAAATACCAATGAAAATAAGAGTAGCAGGTTGTCAGATCTCTCAAGTGACTGGCAAGCACTGGACACTTATTGTCATGCTTTTAAAATTAAAGTTTTGTTGAATTCTTCATGTTCAATAACTAATAAAACAAGCAAACCAGGGGAGGAATTTTATTTGCTTGCTTCTGGTATGGACTCTATACACCTAGGGTTGTAGTCCCCTGACTGAGTTTTTATTGTTGAGTGAGACCCTTCATAGAAAAATATTTCCTCGTTCCTGTCACATGGAGAGTTAAGTAGAAACAGAAGTCAGAAGCAGAGGTTGTGATATCTCTCCATAACCTAACCAGGGACTTTATGAGTCTTTAGATGTGACCTTCAGTGTTTCATAATGTAACAGAAATTCAAGTCTGACTGGTCATGCATTCAGAAGAGCTAAATTAATCTATCAAGCTTCAAGGTGAAAATTGAAGTGGCAAGTATGAGTGGAATGACTTTTCCAATAATATGATCTTCAGCACCTCCTGGATTTTAGATCTACCTGTTTAAATGAAATTAGAAAAGTCTTAATCCCACAATGGAGTAAAAAATATGTAACTGGCAATTAAAATATATGTGTACCCCCTGTTCTGATGCCCACTCACTTCCAGATGAGAATAACTTCCTTTTGCTTCAAAAAACCTGCACTGGTGTAAGGGGAGAATGTTGACCTTACCAGAGCCATGGTTGTGCCCTGAAGAGAATGCTTTTTAAAGGACATTTCAAATATAGTTGCAAATAATTTATGCAATATCAGTGTCAGAGATGAAGGGTTGTACCATGGTATCAGAGAAGGTAACATCTGACTTTTTAAAGATGTGGTTCTAATTCCAAGTTGGAAGCAAACCATTGTGATATTGAGTGCCTTGAAGGACAAATGGGACACCGTGGTTGCATTTTGCTTTCTGAAAGAGTGTAACTACAACAGGACAAAAACTGTTTGCTAGAGCCTGCTCAGTTAGCCCTTAAATTATTTGCTGAGAACTGGTCACATAGCCTCAGGGATGTGTAAACTAGATCTTTCTTAAACTAAGCAATGGTTCAACATTATGAATGCTAGTCTCAGATCAGTGCTATCAATGTGAATGGTGGATGGGGGTACAGCAGTTTCTTTTCCTCTTCCTTCTCCACAAGTTGTTCCTTAGGGACATTTTCCAGCTTACACTCAACGATCCCCGTTTCCACCAGTGGTTCATCTGACAGTTAATTGGCACCAACAGGTGAAATCATATCACCACAGTGGGCACTGTAACTAAATCTGAAGCAGCCAATAGTGGGACAATGGGCAAAATGGATAGGCACGTGGATAAAGCATAACTTCATTATACAGGTACATGGCCCTGAATTTAGTTAATAGAGCCAGGAATTTCTGTTCTGTTTTCACTTAAGAGAGAGAAGAAAAAGTCCTTGACTAGCTTCCTTAACGACTGGCATATTCTCTATGCTTTCCACAACAATGAGGTTAATTGACAGTCCTTGTTAACTGTCCTCTTATTTCCTACATTATGAAGTTGTTCCAGTTACTTGAATGTGTCAGCTACTTTCCAAAGGAGTTTTTATTTAGAAAGGCACACTGCTATTCTGTGAGAAATAGGGAAAAGACAGAAACAGAACGAAGTGCGCGTGCACACAAACACACACACACAGACAGACACCCAAACCTGTCACTGATACAAGTTTCTCCTTTTCCTCTTTAAAGATATATTTTGGCACTTCAGCATTTCAGCTGAAAATATGGGGAAGTTGTTCATAGCAATTTCCATTATTCCCCTGAAAGATACTTCACTACATCATTGCTGCATTATCAGAACACAAGATCAAGGATAAGAATACTCATAAAGCCATGCTAGCAATCAATAAAGATCCAATAATGAAAACAAAAAGCTGGTAAATGCTAGGTATTAATTATTGGAAAACCCATCAATGTACAGATGTTGAGCTTTGATATGAATGGGTTCCAGTTTGAGAAAAACATTAGCAGGTTTTTCGAGGGCAACCATTCATGCAAAGGAAAGGAAAGCTAATTACAAGACACCGCTGGAAGATGTGAATAATACTGAATCGGGGAAATCTTGCCCTATTGAAAAAAGGATAAGTTGGTGCATCAAGAGGTTTATTTATTAATTACATTTCTGCACTACCCAGTAGCTGAAGTTCCCTGGACTGTTCACAAAGCTGAGGTAAAACTGTAAATATATATATGTATATATATGTATATATGTATGTATGTATATATACACACACACATATACACACACACACACACACACACAGTTTAAAATCCAGCAATAATAGCAGCAGCAGCAGTAATCATAATCACATTTTTTTTAAAAAAAAACTGTTCAATAAAATCAAAGTAAAACCAAAATTGGAGAGATTTTGTAAACACATTCCTTTTAAACTGAAGTTTGTTGTTATTTCACTGTTTTTAAGATACTATTTTAATATACTCTATATGGGTAGTACGTATTTTAACTTACCACAAATGCTTTGTAGCATGCATTACTATATTGTAATATTTTTGTTATTTGGTGTGGCTTTGTGATAAAGCAATAAAAATGTTGCTGTTGCTGTTGTTGTTTTATAGTGAAGGGCTAAAACAATTTTGGAGAATGAAGACTTCTTCATCTGCTGTGAAAAAAAATACAGTTGGTGTCAGATTAACCTTAATGGAAGCATTATTCTGCAACTGCCTCAACAATAAAAAGGCCTTCTCATTAATAACCAGCTGACTCATCTCATTTGGAGGGAATATCTCAGATGGGGATCTTTGAAGATAATATTAGGGTTTGGAGTGTATGTATGTATGTAAATGTATATTGGAAGATATTCTTTAGGCAATCTGGCACCAAGATATAGGGTTTTAAAGATCAATACCAGCATTTTGATTTGAGTCTTAGAACAAACTGAAAGTCCATGTAGATTAAAAAAAAAACTGGTATAAAGCAAGAGTGTTCAAAGCATTGTTGCTGGATTGCAACTCCCATGAGATTTAACTAGCAACTGAACACCCCAGTATCATCTAGTCCCTCTCCTTGTGTTTCATTGAACAGGCTGAAATTTCCATATTGCCCCTCTCCAACTAATTCTCAAACCCATAGAAATATTTTGTGCTGTAACACAAAAATGAAGAAGGAGGAACAGAGACCAATGCTTCTGATGGCTGCTCCAGCAGAGTTTTTTCCCTCAACAATTGAAATCAAAGTTTCATAATTCAAATAGTGTACTTTATTCTTACACCCCACTCCCCAAATAGGTTTAATTTTAGACTGAGATTTTTAAAAAATCTGTTTTAGGATGGATTACTTAAATGTGAGTCTTCACCTCTTTAATTGATTATTTGTTTTTTGTAAATAGCAACTACACGGGGTAAGGAATACGTATGACATTCTGGTTGGAGACCATGATGTGGTTGAGAGGGGTTTAACAACCTCCCCTATATACTTTTCTAATGAAAATTCCGCCATCACCCTGCATAGTATAATGAGAGGTTGTTTGAAAAGAACAGAGCCTAGAGACACAACAAAGAATAAACAGGGTCCTTCAATTATTTTAACTATATAGTAAGTATTAAATACATTACTTTGAAACATTTAAACATTATATTCATTTAATTTAATAATGTAACACCAAATCTTAATAACATAAGCTAAATTATTTAATTAGTTATTTTGCTAATTATTTACGGTATTTATTTAGCAGTATTATTCATTATTAATTTAATTATATAATTATTCTGCTTAATATCTAATTTCTACAGCCATTATTCCACAATATACTACATTTCAAAATGATTGTATAGAGATTTATAAAATGATAAGTAATGTAGAAAATAGATTTTCTGTAGAATGAGGGCTAGAGCAGTTGAAGCATCAGCACTTTCTCTTTAGCAAACACAATGACCATATGAAACACACACTGTGCTTCCCCTTTTTTCCTGAATTTATCTGCAGTCCTAACAGCAGCTGGATGGCATATGGCATATGGATTGTTGTGAACTATCCCGGGGGTGTGTGTGTGTCTTGAATGGACAATGAAGACCCAATAACTTTACAGAGAGAGAGTCAGAATGTTGTAGTGGTTTGAATGCTGGACTAAGGTTTGAATCCCTGTCCAGCTGTAGAAACCCACCATGTCACCCTGGGCAAACCACACTCTTTCAGCCTCAGTGGAAGACAATGGCAAAACCCCTTTGAATAAACCTTTCTGAGAAAACCCTGTGGTAAGTTCACCTTAGGATCACCTTAAATCAGAAATTACTTAAAGGTACACAACAGCAGCAGCAGCAACAACAACAACTTTATAAGACAACTGCTTTTGGTGGAGAGGACAACTCCACCAAAACTCCACCAAACTCCACCAAACTCCACCAAACTAGAAGGATTTTATTTGGATTTATTTGTTGATAAGGATGAATACTGGAGCCTGATGCCCTTCATTGGAGCTATTGGAAGATCACCATGCACGCTGACACTTCAAAACTAACCAGTACATCACTGGTGGAAAGAGTTGCTAAAGACTATTCCATCCCAAAGTTTCTAAATACTGGAGCTGAATCCATTTATTATTTATTTTTCTGAGAGTGTTTTTTAGATTTCTACTCCCACCCTTCTAGAAAAAGATCACACTGCTGATTTTTACCCCAAATATCATTCATTATTCTTCCCTTCACTGCCAATAAGCACCACACCCTGGACCAACACTATGTTACCCTGATTTCTGGGGGTCCCGTGAGGGACACCTAAATGTGCTCACAACAATGGGGAGGGAATTAGCACAGAGCACAAGTTTGCAATGTGAGAGGTAGGGTAACATAGCGAGATCTTGAGCCCTATGTCTACGGGGTCAGGCCAAGTCAATGATAAGGCAGAAGTTGAAAATAATAATAATTGTTTTATTGAAATACAATCAAACATGTGTATGCAATACACTCACAGAAGTAACTATAGAAATAAAAGGTAGGAGTGGGATAGAGAGATTTTGAGAGGAGGTTTGGTACGGGAAATACTATACCTGTCCTGAAGCCCGGATAAAAGCAAAGAAGCTGAGGAGAGTGGATTCTCAGCACGTGGGGTTGAGGGGAGGTTCGTCAAACGGAGAGACAGCAATTCGGGAGGCAAGTCATGAGCGATTCGAGGAGCGCTCAAAGTCAGGAGTTCTTACAGGGAAAATTGTGGCCGCAGACTAGTCCGTACTTGGGGATAACAATGAGTTTCGGGCTGGAGACAAAGCCTCCAAAAGGTCAGTGCCTTAGATGATTGAATTATGACCAGATTGTCAATAGGGTAGCCAGTATGCAAACACGGAGTGCTTGAGAGTTGTATAGTCCGCTCATCAAGCTGCCTGTGCGGGGCAGGGGATCTTTTGTAAGTAGTGTGAATACATAATGTGGTACTTGCCTTGAGGTCTCCTGAAGCTGCATTTGGCAATGACTGGCCTGCCTGGATTGGGATTTAAATGGTTCGGCTATTGTCGGTCGAGCCTGTGTGCGTGCTTGTCCAGGGGCCTTGCAAGCACATGGAGAGGAATGGGTAAAGAAGGCTGAACTATTGATATCAAAAGATATCTTAATATCCCACAAGCTCAGGCTAGAAACAGCGGTAACAACTAGGTCTGACCCTTTGACAAGATATGAGCAGGTTGCCAAAACAAAGCAAAAACAAAAATTGACTTGGAAGGTGAAGGAGAAAGAAGCTGAGCTGTTGGTAACTGTGGGCACTGTGACCAAGGAATTGTTTAAGAATTCTTGCTGACATTCTTAAACTAGAGAAATTCAGTAAAACTCCACCCCACTTAGCCACTCACAGACAGAAAAGATAATTGAAAGAATTAATTTGCATGCAGTTCTGCACAAATATCAGATATGCCAAGAACACATACATACATATATTACTTTATTGCAGTCAATGGTCCAATAAAACAGCATATTAAATACATTTTAAAACAGCACATTAAAACATTCACGTCAAAATTATAAACACAGTTGAAAGAAATCAGTAACTGTTAACACACAATATGTTAAATCTAATAATATTACATAGACAGGAACACTCTAGTTTAAAAAGCAAGGTTTAAAAATTTAGCCATTTGCTGAGTGAGTGATTTGTTAGAACCCTGGAGCAGGATAATTGCAAGAGATTCAGAGGAATGTCCAGGGAAATGTTGCATGATGAAATAAAGTAGATTTCCCCTGCCCCTTTGGTAAAGGCTACAGTGTGAAAATATACGTAACATGGTTTCAATTTTATGATTATTGCCAGGGCAGCATCTCTTATTCAATGGAGTTTTATTAAATCTGCCAATAGGATGAAGGGAAGGACATTAAACCTTGCCAAGGGGAGGGGAATTTTTGCATTTTGGGATACTTAACCAGCCTAGGTAAGGCATTTGATACTTCTAAGGAGGGCTTGATGAACCCAGTGACTGAAAAGAGCAAGATCCCCTCACAGCTCTTTGCAGGCCTTGATAATCTATATCTATTAACTTCTATTTGACAGTTGATTGGGCCCCATCTAGATTCATGGATAGGAAACGAGAGGGGGATAAGCCTATTGAAGAGATTTTACATGCCCATTCTTTGTCCAGGATGATCTGAAGGAGTCTTACATTATTTTGAATGCCAAAGAGTTGGGATTAAACCTAAGGCAACAGCAAAGCTAAAAATGAATAGCGTAAATTCATCCCTGATACGTATCAAAAATTAAGCCAAACTCCAAGTGAAGATCAGATCAGCAACATACCTGGAACACCAAATATGAGCCTAAGAAATAAAGACTGGATTCTCTCAAGAGAGGTCTTAGCAAGAGGAAACCAAATTTGGGCCCAAAAAGTATTGCAAGAAAAACTTTAACTTTAAAAACTCAGCTGACGGAAGAAATTTTTTGCCCATAGTGAAAAAGAAATGAGTTAATGCTTCCACCTTTTGTGTCACTTTGGATTTAATATATTTTTCCTGGGCCCTCCAATATGAAACTTTCATGAAACCCTATATCCAAATATTGATATGAATCAACCTGTTCAATTCTAATTTTCCCTATAATGTGTGAGAACCTGGTCTTCCTCTTGGCAAAAATCAGTACTTTTGTTTTTGAATAGTTAGTTGTTAAGAGATATCATTGAGGCCCCTCAATAGTATCTTAGGATCCAAACAAGTCTCAGAAATCAGTATTGCATCATTAGCATAAAGAAGGATGAAAACTTTTGTTGAGCCAATCTTGGATGGATGAAAAGGTAAAAGCACTAGGGTCTGGGAAAGGTCTACCAAATACGAATTGAATGAAATAGAGGTAAGAACACTTCTTTGCCTTACACTTGGGAAGAGGTAATATCATTTGTAAAATGTCCTTGGCTGGCAGAACAAACGTGGATAGATGCACTACAGTACAGATACTGAATTAAAAATAAAAGCTACCTATCAACAGAAATCTGTTCCAGTTTACTGCTGAGATGGTTGCATGAAATCAAATAAAATGCATAGTTTAAATCAATAAATGTGGTAAAATGCTTGCCTTCTTTCTGTGCAGTGTATTTAAATGTGGGATGGGCCAGAACCAGACAATGATAAACAGTGAAGTGGCCCACTTGGTTCCAATCTTCTCCCAGAGATCCACATTTTTAATTTAAGTCCTAAACAACTGGCATATACCTTCCCAATGATCGGTCCATAATTATGTGGATAATCTTGAGGACCCTTCCTTTAAATAGGAATAATGAAAAACTTTATACCAGCTTTGTTAAATAGGAAAAAAAGAGAGACCAGCATAGGTTCCCATCAAGTGACATCATATTTCAGGAGTTCTGGTCCCAAGGACTTGCCAGATCTAAGCTGATCTAATAGTTCCTCAACTGTATCCACAACCATAATAGGCCTTTCTGGGAAATCCAGAGGTAAAGAAGGAGGCATTTTAGACTTAGATATCTAAGAGTCATTAAAAAAAAAAACACATGAAAATAATTTTCCCATACACTAGCTGGCATATTAACAATCTTGAGTTCCATTATGGTTACTAAGAGTACTTGACATTACCTGCCCAAAAGTTCTATTACTATGTGTAATAAATGACAGCTTTATTATACATAGAAGGAAATATACATCCATTTGCCACATTTCTATGATAGTCTCACTTTTTCCTACGATAAAA
This sequence comes from Cyclura pinguis, assembly GCA_030412105.1. Classification (NCBI taxonomy): domain Eukaryota; kingdom Metazoa; phylum Chordata; class Lepidosauria; order Squamata; family Iguanidae; genus Cyclura; species Cyclura pinguis. The sequence continues at coordinate 117,954,739 of CM059601.1, read as the reverse complement.
GTTTCTTTATTGATTTCTTAGGTAATAATAAGAGTAAGGTAGCTGGCACTCATTAGTTGCACAGTAAGTATAGTAAATTGCTTCACTGGCACACACTCTGTCAGACCGCCGATTGGTATGGGCTTTGGGACAATTCATACTGTTAGTACCATCCTGTGGAGAGAGGTACAAATCTTGTATAACTAACCAGATCTAAGCTGATCGAATAGTTCCTCAACTGTATCCACATTCATAATAGGCCTTTCTGGGAAATCCAGAAGTAAAGACGGAGGTGTTTTAGACTTAGATATGTAAGAGTCATTTACCACTAAATGAATTTTGAATAAAGAGGACATCCTCTCTATGATAAAAATGTTTTGTTTACATTGCAAGATAATAATGCTGGTATATTGAGAATAACCAAATGGTAATATGAGAGCTATTGAGCTACTGAATTGGATTACTCTCTGGTTTTTATCCCCATCACTGCTGAATCCAGGAAGGTGGAGTCTCTCTCAGAAACTTTGCAGAAACTATGGGAAGAGATCAGAGGTTTGAGAGGTGGCTTTATGGAATCAAAACCAGGGCTTTTAGAAGATTTGAGAAATGAGTGTAAGGAATTTAAACAAGCTGTGAAGCAAGCAGTGTTATCCCAAAACATGGGTGACCCTGGGGTCCACCCATGATGCCAGTACCTCTGTGAAAAGGTGGGGAACATTTCCTCAATAGGAGGCCTGCGAGAGGGGGGTAAGTTTATGTGATCTTTTACACCTATGTTTATGAGCACTAGTGCAGAGAAGAACCAACCAAAGATCCAAAAGTAAGCTCAGTGTGTTTTATTGGGGAAATTGCAATCACACACACAAGATCCAAGCAGTTACACAATCACACAAGGCTAACTGAAGGAAAAGGGAGGAAAGTTTTGGATAGCAAGATTTCAGGGTGAAGTGGATAAGATTTACAATCCAAAAGAGCAGCAAAGAAGGCAATGTGGCTTAGATGCAAATCTAAGGACAGTACACAATGGGAAATCAGAGCAGCAGAGTTTTGACCAGCAGTCAGTACACTGTTAGTTGACTGGCCAAAAACAAGGTGTAAATATCCTTTTTCTTCCTTGACAGCTAAGGTGCTAATGGCTCTCTGGCAGAGTAAACAATGGAGTCCTGAGAGTAGACAATGAGGTCTAGAATGAGTTAATGGCCTTATTGTTAGGTTACAAAGAGCTAATGGTAGTCCTGATAGCACAGTGATGGCTGGACAGGTGTGGGGACAAAAGAGAAGCTTGCTTGGCTAGAGGGAGAAGAGTTTTAAGGCAATCAGCCATCCTGTGGGAATCTCCCAGTTGTTATTGTCTCATAAAGGTTGAGTCATTGGAGGCTAACTGCAAGTCCATTGTTGCTGATATTTCCTGGTGATTTCTTAACTATGACCTGGCTATGCCTTGAGGTCTTTCCTGACCTTATTTTGCAATGCATGTGTATGGACAGGTTTTCCTCTTAGCCAGCATGGCCATGCAGCCATAGCAGGGTATATTTTATATTTTAGCCAATTAAATCATATTATGCTAATTAAACCACATCAAAGGGCAGGTGTGCACAGCCTGAGAACAGCAGTCGGGATTACAACACAAAGCAAAGAGAAAGTGAAAATGGAAAATCAAATTGAAAAGGAGGGAAAAGATCCAATTAAAAAATGTATATGAATATTGAAATCTAACCTGAATTTATGAATGAATTAAATTTTAAAGTTGAGGGAAAAAAATCAAATACTGTGATCATGTTATGATGGTAGATATCCTGTTGTTTCAAGAGAATTGTGTAGGAATTTGGAAAGGATTTGGGAAAGTATTTTGAGGAGGGAGAGGTGTGGAATTTGTTGTTGAAGGGCAAAACATCAAGGTGGAGAGAACATTTTGCTCAAAGTGAATTTTTTTTACCATAAATGGTGTCTGTCATGGTATTTGATGTACTACCTGAACAATCACAAAAGGAATGTTCAGTTTGTAAGTCAGATGAAGAAGCTAGAAGTTAAATATAAAATGGAGGATATTTGAGAAGATGGGGAAAATGGGTTATGAACTCAGGTGATAATGTACTGATGGATTAATGAAAAGATGTATGGCTAAAGAGATAAAAAAATGGATAATGTCATGTTTCTGAAGATAATGTTTATGAAATAAATTTTAGAAAATGAACTTTTATAAAATGATAATTAGCATAGAATTTTTCAATTATGTTATAGTTTAGAAATATAGGTGGATTTGGAGTATTTTCGCTTATATATTTTATAATATGGTATGGCTGGATGAGCCTATTAAAGATCTTCCCTATTTCAATGGATCATTTGATATTTATTGTATTTGTGGTGAGAGTTAAGCTAGAAAGTGAACAGTGCTGCATATCCAGCTTTAGTTAGCCTGACATATCCAAAGAACATTCCAAAGGTGGATGGTCACTGTCAGAACACTTTGCTACTCTAAAGTTTTGGATTAAAATACAATCAATGGCGCTTTACCCTCTGGAGGAAATTTTTTTTGTAAATTCTCCTCATATGTCATCAGGACTAGAGCCATTCAGAATATACAAGTCATTTTTTGAATCAAACTGGAGCAGACCTATCCCTGCAGTATTGATCGAACTATTTTTTGAATTGGCTTTAAGTTGTTCCTACTCTGTTTTCTGATGTCCACAGTGGGAAGAGAGGTCCATTAGATATGTTAAAATCACCCACAGTAATAGGGAGGGTATAAGGAAGTTTAGCCATCTGTTCTGAGCAAAAGCAGGTTGACCAAGTATCATCCCTATGGTCGATTGGAACAAAATAAACGTTGCATAAAAGTAAGGCCAAGTTAGATGCCAATAATTCTAAGACCAGGGCCAATACAAAAGAGTCATAGTTTGGTAACTGAGTTATCCTAGTGTCAAGACAGGAAGAGACCAGAAGACATAAGCCCTGGGTAGCCCTACCTTTATGACTTTAGGGAAGTACAGGGAGACAGTAAGGTGCAAGTCCATTAACATAAATATGATCACAGTGCCAAATTTCCTGAAGGAAAACAATGTCAAACTCACTCATAAGAAATCATAATTGGTCATTCATCTTTACATTTATAGATCCAACTAGCTAGATTCTGGGAAATAATTTTTAGGGAGAAGGCATCATTCCCTGAACACAGCACCAAAGGTTCCCAAAAACAGAGCAACTGGGTAACTGAACTTGATGGTTCAGTGAGCCCATGGCTGGCCCACCTGAATCAAGCTGGTTTTAATAACCCCATCTTATACAAGTCCAAATGATGCAGAGCTGCTTGATCATGACTTTTAAAACTTGATATTTTGTGCTTTTCTGAACAGATACTTAATAGTCTGAAATCATATTTGGGCAGACTGGAAGGGTATAAGATTTGACCATGGTTTCCATAATTTAAAAGCTGGCATTTTGGCACCGTTTATGTGGTTATACCATCGCAGACTTGTAGTTTAGTACCAAGCTTCCCTTGGGGTTGGAAGGAAGCTGATTATGTGCAGGAAATTATCCCCCTATATTTCAATGTCTTCTTCAGTCAACAATGCTTCATCTTCATTTTGGGGGTACTTGTTTTGGCTAATGGAATCATGAAGTCCTGGTGATGCTTATGCTTTAAGAACTCAACTAAGGAAAATGGGCTTTGGGAAAGGCTAGTCCTGCTTTGAGAAAGTATCAAAATTGTCTATTAGCATTAGTTCTTCTGGTAGAAAGTCCCTGAAGGTATCATTATTACTATCAGTTGGGGAAAGGATGGCACAATTAGTATTATGGGAAATTACTGAGGATGAGAATTTATTAGGTTTTCTTTTTAAGATAGAAAATGAGGAACAGTGGTAACATAATCACCAGAGCTACTTAAATCTATCAAGTCACCAACTGATGGATCCTTCAAGGGAATTCTCTTACCTTGAATTCTAGAGGTCTCTGGGGGACACGCAGATTTGCTACAAAAATGGAAAAATTGGGGAAATCAGTGGAGCACTGCTTAGCAAAGTGGAGGGCAGGGCAATGCAGCGAGATCTTGAACCCTATGTCTATGGAGTCAGACCACAAGAGAGCCAGGCCAAATGTCCAATTACCAGTAGTTTATTTAGCAGAGTTGGCAAAATATCCAACACATACACACAATGAAGCAGTCACTCACACAAGCACATGAATGAGCATGAATGAGCTAATGAGTCAGAAAGATATGAAGACCGGGAAAAGTGGAGGGAAAGAGAGTGGTTTATACTGCACCTGATCCTATAGTCTGTGGCTCCGGAAGAAGCAAGGCGAAGATGGCTCAGTGGAGGAAGAATGCTGAGAGGCGCTCTCAACTAGCAGAATACCGAGGCACTAGTCAAGTGTGGAAGTTCTCTGAAAAGAGTCCAAAAAGGCGACTCAATTATAGGGCAAAACATGCCTCGGGAGCAGTGTTGGGGGATGATAGGAGTTTCAATCCCACGGAGACGCAGCGAAAAAACTAGGTTTCACAGCCAGCTAACAGCAGCAACCTTGTTCCCCAATAAGGATACTCACATGGAAGGTTTTCTTCCAAACAGGAGGCACTTTATCTTGCATCAAAGTTCTGTTTTATACAAACCATAGAATAGATGGACAAAAGCTTGCACCAGACACCGGGTTTGGTCAACAGACAATTACAGACTGGGGGTTGCTTCCTTATGTACATATCTACAACCAATCAGGTAGAGGGTCTGCACACCACCCTGTACCTTTTGCACTCCACTCCAGTTTCTGATGCAATGTCCAGCAATCACATACACCTGGAGCATGATGCAACGTCTTGCTGTGGGCTGAACATTTTCCAGGGCTCCCTGCTCTGAATCCCTGACAAGCAGACCCTTTTCTTGAAAGGATAATGGTCAAATCATGCAAATGGGCCTCATCTTTGTATTTCTCACTGATGCAAGTGTTAATCTCATTAGGAGGACACGGAATCACCTTAAGGTGTCATTGTTGTTGGTGGTCCATTGTGGGTGTGTGCGTGCCTTTTGAGGTTTCCCTCTTGGAGACATAACTGGGGGAGCGTTAGTCTGACCTTGCTGGTTATGCATTGGTTTCAGACCTGGATGTCTACGTTCCTGTCCGGTGAACCTCAGGCATAATAACTTTGGATATTAAATATTATGCTTCCCCGGGACTGGGTCTGTCAGCAGGGGTTACAGTTCCAGAGTAATATCCCTTCCGTCTCACATGAAGCCCAAGGAGAAAGCTGGTGAGAGATCCTTAAAGTGCCTATTTCTACTTATGTCCAGCCTGTAAAAATTCTCTTTAGCTCTATAGAGTCTAGTGGCAATATCAGATGACACAAAAGGGATAACAGCTCTTTCACTGATGTAATTTTTTTAAAAAGGCACTCTATGTCTTTTGTATAGATTCCAATTCTACTGGAACTTTACTAAAAGATATTAAAAACTGCAAGAAACATGCTTTAACACTCCAGCTGCAATAGCATGCCCTTTGGCTTTGGGTAGTTAATAAACACTAAATTATTTTTCATTATCTGTAGGTGCTGGGATTTAATTATCTGGGAATGGTTCAATTCAGTTTCTTGCATTGAGAATTCCCAGGGAGAAGAATTTGCCCTGCTAGTAAGCTGTAAATGTGGTGCAAGTTCTGGAGTTACTGCTACAGTTACTTCTTCAAAAATGGATTGATGATGTGGGGATCTCACTCTAGTACTGTACTTGCTATTCCATGTTCCTAAAAAAAATTCAAATTTGGTTTGTTATTGGAACTTGGATGACACCCTCTCTCATTCTTTCCCTTTTCTTCCAGTATTTTAAATAAACTACAAAATTTCATTTTGGAAACAAGTTTCCTACTAGCTGTAATTTTTAACTTTTTGGATTTCTTTTTATTACAAATACAGCCCTTGGCATTGCTATATTTTAGAACTCCTAGTAGTAGGACCTGTAATGGTTTTACCTTTTTGTATCCTGGTGAAAGTTTTGCAGGTTTCACTGATCAAATTTACTTGAAAAGGAGAACTTTGCTAATTTAATGAAATGATCAGGCTTAGGTTTGTTTTAATATCATTGTTACAAATGTTCCTTAGAGTCGTTTTACCACCTGCTTGCGACTTAACCAGCACAAGATTAATTAGAATGTTTAGAAGTTTCTTGCCGGGATGCCCTCCATATTACAGTAATGGGATATGTAATAGGCTTTAAGATAGCTGCTTGCTTGAAACAAAAGTATGGGAACCAGAGACTGTTAGATAAACAAAAGCTAGGAATGCACTGATAAGCCCTGCCAGGTTCTCACCACTTCAAGGTCTCTTGCAAGAGGGAAGGAAAACGTCTTGGGATTTTATGTACTTGCCTTTGCTAATTGCTCTTTAGTCCTCCCACTAAAGTCTTGTACGATATATCGCACTCCAAATAAATAGTGTTTATGCACTGTACTATCTGCATGTGTGAATTTAGTTCCTGACATTTCTTGCATTAAGATAGAAAGACCAACCAATGAACAGGCCTCTAATCAACTCATGTTGACTACTTAATTTTTTTTTACCAAGTACAGGTAAGGTCTGTGTCTTTGTTCTGAACAGCAGATAGGAAGGTTGTTGCTTTCAGGAGGAGAGACTCACAGTTCACACCTTCAAAACCACTTGAAAAATTCAGGATATTTAAATTATCTGGGCTTCCTTGGGGAATTTTGGAGTAGCTGATCTGATCTTTAAATACTGAAAGACCATCTACAGAGGCCAGTTCTGCAGCCAGACTTCAAATTCTCCCCTCCAAAGCCTTCCTTAAACAGTGAGGATCCAGTGACCAGACCATAAGCTCATCATCATGTCCCCTGGTCTTAATATCTGGATCTTTTCATTTCTCAGAACTGGAACAGAAGAAGTAAGTGATGTTGTGTTGTGTTGCTTATGTGACTTGCTAAAGGATACAACATCCTCAGTCACGGAAGCCAAATCCAATTGTTTATATCTTCCTTTGGTGAGAACCAGTATGCCCTAGAGATAATCAAGTTTTAAATATTAAATTTGAATTTGAATTTAGAATCTAAGGATTTGAAATCAGTTCAAAGCTATTCAGTCACCTCATCTAGAACCTGCCACTGCTATGAACAAAACATGAGAAAGAAAACTAAAATTGATTAGAAAGGGGGTGGGGGGAGAAAACAGAGTAGAAATTGTAAGATATCTAACAGTTAGGAGAAAGTCTTAAAGCTCTTTGTATTCATACAAAAATAATGACAGTTGGAAACTTTTACTTTTAAAAAACACTTTGAAACACTTTAAGAGTTAGGCTAAGTTCTAGAAACATCAAAACTTCTGCATTTTTGGAAAATTTCCTTCAGAGTAGACCTGTAACTTTGAAACAAATTCCCTAAACAATTGTCCTTTTATTATTGTGCAATGCATGGCACTGCTTAGAATTCATTGTGGTTTTACTATTAAGTAGTATGTTACTGCCCTGGCTAGCCCGAGCTTGGGGGATATAAAAAGATATCTCTTGATATCAATAATTCGGCCTCACATACCCATTCCCTTCCACATGCTTGCGAGGCCCCCGGACAAGCACGCATACAGGCTCAGCCGATAATCGCCGTAATATTACAACACAATACAGGCAGGCCAGAAATAGCCGACTTGCAGCTTTAGGAGACCTCAAGGCAAGTACTTCATTAAGTATGCACGCAACTTTCAGAAGATCCTCTGCCCTGCGCTGGCAGCTTGATGATCTGACTATACAACACTCAAGTACTCTGCGTTTGCATACTGGCTACCCTATTGACAATTTGGCTATAACTCAATCATTCAAATTCTGACCTTTCGGAGGCTTTGTCTCCAGTCCCAAATCTATTGTTTCCCCCAAGTCCGACCTAGCCTGCGGTCACAATTCTCCTTATAAAAACCCCTGACTTTGAGTGCTTCCTTGGATCTCTCTTGGCTTCCATCCTGCCTTGCTGTCATTTTTTCCAGCAAGCCTTCCCCTCAGCTCCACGTGCTGAGATCCACGCTCCCCAGCTTCTCCGCTTCCAACTGGGCTTCAGGACAGTTGAAGTATCACCCAAACCAACTCCTCCTCTAAAACCCCCTCTATCCCACTCCAACCTTTATTTCTTTAGTTATCTTGTGTGAGCGTGCCACATACACTGTTTGATTGTGTTTTTAATAAAACCACATTTATTATTTCAACTTCTGTGTGCTTCTTGACTCGGCCTGACCCCGTAGACATAGGGTTCAAGATCCTGCTAAGTTACCCTGCCTCCCGTAACTCTAAAGCAGTGCTCAGAGCTAATCTTCCCCACCTATTGTTGAGCACATTTTGGTGTCCCTCACGGGGCCCCCAGTAACCAGGGTAACAAGTATAACTTAAAAAAAAAAAATCTGGACTTATGTTCCTGTGAAGCATAGTTTCCAGACTGCTTCGGAAGTGGTCTTGAATTTCAGTGAAGGTGAAGACTAACAACTGGGCAATGCTTAACTCTCCTCATGGAAAAATGTGGATAATAGTCCTAGCATATCCTCATGAGTAGCTGTAAATTCTAAATAGATATCCAGTTGGGGAGTGCAGTTTTGTTAAATTCAAAGCTCAGCATTCTTGACACTGAAACCCTAGGGTGGAGCTTCCCCTCCACAGCACTTACAGTAATAGTAGTATCTCAGTTGCTCCTTCCACAAGTTCCTACTTCTATTGCACCCCATTTCTTTTTGAACAAACACAGTCATTTAAGGGCCTTCTTGTAACTATTCCCGGTTGTATTAACTGAGTGGTATTAGGAGCAGAATCCTGCATGCAGGATTAGATAGACCTTTGCCTAATCTTAGAAGAATCTCATGTATTTTTGCTAAATTATTACTGTACATGGCCTGTGATCCCATTTCTCTTCCCTGTGCCCCCATGAACTGGCATTAAAATGCTTTTGGAGTTTTTGAGATGATTGCCAAAACTCAAACGAAGTCCTCCCACGTAAAAACATGTGTGCAAACTATTGCATCTGTCACTAGCATCAGTGCCTTTGAGCACAGCTCCCCCAACCAAACCACGTTGAAAAGCTTTGCCCTCTGCTGTAGCTTAAGCAAACGGCTGTGACCAAGTGAACTGTGAGGGAGGAAGTTCAGCATCTGTTGCCAGTGAAGGAGAGAGGAGCCTCATGGAGGTGATCCTGCAAGGGCCTATGATTCCATTTTAACTGCAATGGTTCCATCCTATGGAATCTTAGGATTTGCGGTTTAGGGAGGGGTATTTAGAATTCTCAGACAGAGTGTTCATCCAGTGCCTTCTTAAACTACAAGCCCCAGGATTCCATAGAATGTCACTAAGGAAGTTGAAGTAGAATCATAGTGCTATAAATGTGCACTGAGGCAGGGCCCTCAGATATTAGTCCTAGACTGAGATGAATTGTACAAATCCTTTTGAGACTTTACAGTTATGTATATCAGTCTGTTGTGTACACAGATAATTTTGTAGTATATTTCATAAAGTGACTTCTGAGAGCTTCTTATGGAAGCATTCCCCCCCCCAAAAAAATAAATCCTTAGGCATAGTTCTTCCTAAACTCCCATGACAAAATTCAGATCCCTTGATTCCTTTGCAGTTCTGAACAATTTTACTACTCCAGGGGAGTTTTCACACTACGCCGTTTATAGCACAATAATCCCACTTTAACTATTCTGATTGTATCCTATGGAAATGTGGGATTTGCAGCTTCATGAAGCATTTAGAATTCTGAGCCAGAGAGCTCTAGTGCCTCCCCAAAATATAAGCTTCATAATTCCATAGGATGAAACTATGGTTCCTACAGTGGTATTGGAATGTTACATTGTGATGCAAAAGAGTACCAGCTTTCAACAGGATCTTGCCCAGTGTTTGTACAGTGTAGCTGAGATTTTAAGGTGAAAAGCTTTTATATTTTGGCCTATAGTTTGGACCCATCAAACAGCAGTGTTACCCTGTGTACTGGGGCCCTGGGAGGGACACCAAAATATGCTCAACTGGGGAAAATTAACTTAGAGCACTGCTTAGCATCACGAGAGGCAGGGTAACGTAGTGAGATCTTGAACCCTATGTCTACGGGGTCGGGTTGAGTCAAGGAGAACACCGAAGTTGAAACAATAAATGATGTTTTATTATGAACACAAGCAAAACAGTGTATGTGACACACTCACACAAGATAACTAAGGAAAATAAAGGTTGGGGTGGTATAGAGGGATTTTTAGAGGAGTTGCTGGTTTGGATGATACTTCACCTGTCTTGAAGCCCGGAAAAATAGACAGCGAGGCTGGGATGCGATGTAACTCAGCACGTGGAGCTGAGGGGAGGCTCGCCAAGCAAAGCGGCAGCAAGGCGGGATGAAACTCGGGAGCGTTCCGAGGAAGGTCTCGGAATCAAGGGTTTTTATAAGGAGAATTGTGACTGCAGGCTATGCCGTACTTGGGGGAAAACAATAGATTTGGAGTTGGAGACAAAGCCTCCAAAAGGTCAAAATCTGAATGATTGAGTTATCGCAGAGGTTCTCAATAGAGTAGCCAGTATGCAAACGCAGAGTACTTGGGTATTGTATAGGTTACCCAGCAAGCTGCCAGCGTGGGGCAGAGGCTCTTTTTGTAAGTTGAGTGCATACCTAATTAGAGTATTTGCATGGAGGTCTCCTAAAGCAGCAAGTCAGCTATTTTCTGGCCTGCCTGTATTGTTGTTTGAATATTACGGCAATTAACGGCCGAGCTTATATGCGTGCTTGTCTGGTGGCCTTGCAAGCACGTGGAGGGGAATAGAGAAGTGAAGCCGAATTGTGATATCAAAAGGATATCTTTTAATATCCCCAAAGCTCGGACTAACCAGGGCAGTAACAGTAGGATTTAGTGCTGAGTAAACAAGCATGGGATTAAGCTGTGAACCACACATTGATCTGGAACTGGTAAATAATTTGAGAGTAGAATGGGAGGGAGGAATTATCTATTTTGATTCATGCTCAGTGGGGACCTTTGAATAATGGTTTCACTCCTTACATAACTTGACAGTGAAAAACACACAATGCTTTAAAACAAAACTGTGCAAATTCACTCCGATTTCATTATCCAATGAACTCAACAGAAAATAACCAAAAATAGTAAATCAAATAAACTGTTGGAGGTAAAGCCACAGCATTTCCCTGCCTCTGTGTGCTACTGCAAATATCTAACAGGTAAGAAGGAAAAAGATGCTACTAAAGTATTTTGTTTGACAGTCAGTTTGTCATTCAGCACTTAAGGACAGAGAAGATGACTCAGAGCAAGGGGCAGGAAGAAGAACCTGAAAATGTATTGATAGGCCATAAGAAACCTGAGATTCATAAGATTCTCTTACAGTTCTTCAAGGAAAACTACTGATAACCTTGAAATAAACTGCTACCCTCCTCCCAGAGGTTGGAAAACTTCCTTGCTTGGATGCAGCTCCCAAAATCACATAACTAGTATGTCGAATCAACCTCTTAAAGCTTATCTTTTCCTTTGCATACTACAGTCAACATGGTCACCACAGAGAACATGCTAGTTTCCTGATATGGATAAGATTGTTCAATACAGTGAATGGACATAATATCAGAAAGACTGGTCTTTTTAGAAATCTACATATTTGCTACTATAGATCAGTCTAACAAATATTCAAGATACTAGGAAAGGTATTTTTAAGCAAGGAAGGCAACAATTGTGGATTTTTGGTGTAGTGTAAAATAGTTACTCCCTCACATTTAAATGAAGAAGGGATTGGCTGCCTCTCTGCATGACCCATGATACCAAGTCAGGGTTCTCTGTGCTAATGATGAGATCTGAAGAGCAATAGACTACTCCCATAGGATAGATGGGTATAATAGTAATTCCCAATGCAGAGCTGGGCTGTTACTTGAAATTGAAAAGTGATGAGGAAAAAAGAACATAAGCAGTAACCACGTATGTCTGCATACTGTAAGTGGAGAACAAGACGGTGATAACCCAAGATCCAATGAAATAGCCAATTGTTATTTTAAGGAGAGGGACTGAACAATAATGAAAACTGATATTATCTGCTAACTGTTCTGAACATCGGATGTTTATGTTGAGAAGACAAAAATATCCATGCTTTCTTTGTTTAGAAGAAGGAAGGAAGAAGGAAGTCAATCTCACTTACCAATTGGAAATCTAGTACGTAGAACTCACTGAAAAAATGGAAGGGAAGCTCACTTGCTGGCTGATACTTAGTTCAGTACAAACCTTACTATCCATGCTTTCTTTGGTATCTATTCAGAAGGCCATGCCAAAAGGTCAAACTTTTACTATGATTGTCTTATGCAGATAGAACTTCCTCCATGCACTGGTAAGGAGAGCTATCTCTTTGAGACTATGGCCTGAATCCTATTGTTGATCACAACTGCAGTAGAACCATTGAGTCTTTTGGATTTACCATCCACTCATATTTCAAAAATGTATTCAATAGATCTACTCTATTTGGGACTAGCTAACAGGATCCCAGCCTATAGCAAACAGAGGCAGCAGCTGCTCTGATGGGGGAAAGAATATTTCCTTGGAGTCCATTCCATTGATTTGGAGAGAGGCTGGTTTGCTTCAGGCTGCTTTGGATCCAAGGCAGAGCCTGCTAGGCTTTTCATAAGTTCCTTATATCCCCATAGTGGGAACAAATGCTATACTTAAAAAGTTTTAGAAGAGCTGGATAACATTTGCAGCTACAATAAGACCTTGTCAAGGGTGAGAGCTCACCACATTGCAAACAGTAGGATTGTGCCAGACACCTTTAAAGTTCTTTTGATAAGGGATGAACTAATCTTTATCTTACTTTGCTTTGTATTCTGTCTTTCTCCTAACATAAGACCCACAGCAACTTAAAACATGGTTAAATGAAGACACAACTAAAACCTAATGATTAAAAAAAAATGAAAAACAAGTATATTAGCTTTCATAGTAAAGCACTAATAATTTAAAACAGTGTAAAACTATTTTAAGAACATAATGACAATGAGGTTAAAAGTTCATTGACACACACTCCATTAAAGGCCTTATCTATGCAACCAGACAAATAATCAAATGCCTGTTTAAATGAAAAATAGTTTATCTCCCAGCAGAAGAACAGAGGAAGTATCAGCCTATCCTTAGTTGGGAGGGAATTCCACAATTGGGGAAGCAGTCACTGAGAAGACCCTCTTCCATCTCCTTTCCCTGAGGAACTTAAGACTTAAGAAGGGTCATATGGGGAAATACAGTATCTTCAATAGTTTGGAACTGCACCTGTTGCTTATCCCAGAAATTGCCATGGAGGCAAGAAAGCTAGACCATTCTCCTGCTCCATTCTTGAAGGAGTAGGTGATACTTTGTCTGAAATCAGAAAGTGTACATTGGTATAATGTTTGTGCACTGCTTCTAGAATCCCCCCCCTCCTTTGTTCTACATAGCATTGCAGGAGGAAGGCATCTTTGCTGGTCTCCCATGAGAAGAGGCCAGTAAGTTTTTAGCAGATGTTAATTTAATCTCTTTTCCTTAATTCAAGTTTCTTTGTCGGCTGCTGGATTGCTGGCCTTTAGGACAAGGGACTCTGCCATTACTGTGACCCTTCTTTGAGGCCTCATTTGTGATTTGGGTGGTCTGAATAAGGGGTAGTCTCACCTAGTATTAGCCACCACATGTTTGGCCTGGCTAGTTAGCCTGTGCCTGCTGCCAGGAGTGGTCCTCCCAAAAGTATCGTCTTCATCTGATGAAGATGAAGGGATTCACGTTATTGTCATTCTCTCAAGATTGCAAGCCCTGGAGAAGGATAGAGAGGCCAGATTCCGTAAGAAGGCACTTAAGAGTACAGATAAGTGCTCACCGAGGCTAATCTAGCTAATGACATTCTCACCCATCTTATCACTTTAAGGCAGGAGAAGAAGACCAATGTCCACTCCTGGGCTTGGCAGGCAGCCCAAGAGCCGGTCAACAAGTCTCTCGCAACTAAGGCAATAAATCAAAGAGCTTTCCATTCAAACGCAAATGAGGAGATAAGGCAGCAATAAATAAAAGAGCTTCTAGCAGCAAGGAGACCCTCTGGCTGTTACTTCACAGCCGAGTTCTCAGTGAACAGTTCAAGTAAGAGAAGTTACCAGAGCCGGTCCGAGGTCCAAAAGGGGGTGAGGTTCCAGCGGGTCGGGCAGCGTTCCAGGAGGCAAGGCAGGGATTTAGGAGACCCAACACATAACTCTCCCCAAACGGGACGGTTGTGAGCCAACAACGACCCAAGGCTGAGTGCGTGCTTTTATAGCCAGATCACTCCTCCAGGTGTTTTCTCAGCTGGACCCTGATTGCCTGGCGTTTCCTATTTAAATGCTCTGACCTCCTGAGAGCACTCTTTTGCTCCCGATGCTGCTGGTAAGTAGGTACCTGCTCTTGCACCTCACTATCTGACTCTTCTGGCTTGGCTGGGTCTGAGGCAACCCCTGGCTCTGTTGCTGGGGCTACTGGGGCCAAGGGCTCTGTGTCTGGGGCAGCAGTATCCAGGGTCTCGGGCTCCGACTCAGAGCTTGAGTCCTGGAGCTCCAGGGTCCTGACAACCAAGATGGCAGTGAGATCAGCTCTCCAGCAGGAGAATGTGGATGTTGTGCCTGCCATGTCAATGACTGATCTTTCTGAGACTGAGTATACTCAAACATCCATCCCTACCTCAGGTGAGACTGGTGACCAGTGGGACCATGGAGCATGCCTGTTAATCATGTGCCCAGGCAACCTAATATGTCCAATACACTATGACCTAGTACATGTGAAGGGTTCTCACATCACCAAATGTGAGTGTGGGCACGTTAATTATGGGCTTAATGGTGTAGCACTTCGCAGGTTAATACCCAGGCTGGACAGGCAGTTGAAGGAAATGTAACTGCAGCTGGGTTCTTTGGGCCACATTACGTATGGAGACATTCTGTATGATAAGCAGATGATCAGTTTTGAATACATGCCATCAACCACTATGGAAAAGTTCTTTACAGGAGATTACATTGATCCCCCCCCCCCCCAGCAATTGGAAAAGAAGTAGAAATATGAATTAGATGATAGGGAGAAGAAGTTGAAAAGACATAGGGTTGACAGAAACTGGGCCAATTTGCTATCTAATTTCTTCATTTACACTGGTATTGCAGCAAGGGAACATCCTCACAGGGCATATTTCATGATTCAGTGCATGGATATTATATATAGGGCTTATGCTGATGTCCCAGGATTTATGTGGCTGCTATACAACAAATCTTTCAAAATGAACATGACAGATTAACCATCCATCTGCTGGGACCTTATCCATTCTCAGCTTTGGATGCAGGTTATGACTCATGCAAGGCCCACCCCTGAAGAAAGATCAGATGTTGGTCATTTGGTGCAGAATAATAAGAGCAGCATGGTTGTGAATATACAATGTACACCAAAAGCAGAAGCAGAATTTGCTGTGCTGGAAATTTGGGATTCAGAGTGCACGTTCATACCACCCCTGTAATTATAGATACAAATATTTTGTCTATGGAAGTTCTCACTCCTTTCAGAACTTCCCTAAAGGTAGGGGCCTAGCAGGAGGTAATCAACAAGGACCCTTTCAGCATGTTACCTTATCGCGGAGGTGGGGGGTGCCGTTCGCGGAAGCAGGTTCTTGCGCAAGGCGCTCTCTTTGCTGCTCCTTCATCCCACAGCTGGCTTCCTGGTCGCGCGGCCGTCGAGCGAGCGCCCCTTCCTTCCTTCCGCAGTGCAGCCTGGGAGCTGTAGGCTGCGCTGGGGGAGGAAGCGCGACCGGCGCACCTGGGACGATGTACCACAGGGCAGGTAAGTGCACATGGGCCCCAGGAGCCTTGCACGACTGCGCAGCATTTTTGGCTTGAAGCCAAAAATAAAAAAATGAGTGTGCGGTTCGCATTAGGCTCGTGAGCATCGCGTAAATGGGAGTGCGTCATACAGACCACCGCTCCCATTTACGCGACACTCAAGGGGCCCTCTTGCAAAAGAAACTGCTTGCAAAAAGGGCCAAGGAGATAAGCAGGAATCAGGTTAACTTTCCCACAACCAAAAGGTCCCAGACCAGTTAGTATCCAGAAACTCTTAGTGTGGTTGTTTTTATATCCTGATCAGGTAGCAGCCTACTATTTGATTTTAGGATTTCATTTCAGAGGAATCATTGCTCCTTCATGTCTAGGAAGTCTCTAGCGTTATAGAACATTTCATTAGGGAAAAGATACAGAAGGAGGTGGGGGAGTGATTGGATCCTACCTTTCACCTCCCGTCACTTCACCCCTTGGAGGAGACCCTACAGGAGGGTGTCACCATTAGATGTGTTACCTAAGAGGGCCCCAGTTGAATATAGATTGATTCACTGTTTGTTGTTCCCCAAAGGTGATTCAGTCAATGATGATATTCCATCAGAATTGTGCACTGTTCAATACACTTCCTTTAATGCAGCAGTTAAGGTGGTAAGGAAGCATGGGGTTAGAATCCTAGAATCATAGAAATGTAGAGTTCGAAGAGACCACAGGGGCCATCCAGTCCAACCCCCTGCCATGCAGGAACACCCTCAAAGCACTCCCCACAGATGGCCATCTGGCCTCTGCTTAAAAACTTCCAAAGAGACTCCACTACACTCCCAGGTAGCATATTCCACTGCCGGACAGCCCTGACCATCAGGAAATTCTTCCTAAGGTTCAGGTGGAATCTCCTTTCCTGCAGCTTGAATCCATTGCTCCTTGTCCTGGTTTCTGGAGCGGCAGAAAACAAGCCCACTCTCTCCTCTACATGGCATCCCTTCATATATTTAAACATAGCCATCATGTCCCCTCTTAACCTTCTCTTCTGGATACTAAACATACCCAGCTCTCTAAGTCTATCCTCATAGGGCATGTCGTCCAGGCCCTTCACCATTTTGGTCGCCCTTCTCTGCACCTGCTCCAGCTTGACCATGTCCTTCTTGAATTGGGGTGCCCAGAACCAGACACAGTATTCAAGATGAGGTCTAACCAAAGCAGAGTAGAGTGGTACCAGTACCTCCCTCGATCTAGACACCATACTCCTATTGATGCAACCAAGAATTGCATTGGCTTTCTTGGCTGCCGCATCACACTGCTGACTCATTTTCAGCTTGTGGTCTATTAAGACTCCTAGATCCCTTTCACACGTACTGCCATCCAGCCACGTGTCCCCCATCCTATATTTCTGTATTCCATTTTTTCTACCTAAGTGTAGGACCTTACATTTCTCTCTGTTGAATTTCATTTTGTTAGCTTTGGCCCAGCTCTCCAATCTGTCCAGGTCATTTTGAATTTTGATCCTGTCCTCTGGAGTATTAGCAACCCCTCCCAATTTGGTGTCATCTGCAAATTTGATGAGCATGTCCTCTATTCCTTCATCCAAGTCGTTGATGAAGATATTGAACAGCACTGGGCCCAGGACAGAACCCTGTGGCACCCCGCTAGTCACTTCTCTCCAGGATGAAAAGCAGCTATTGGTGAAAACCCTTTGGGAACGGTCAGTCAACCAGTTACAGATCCAGCTGACAGTAGCCCTGTCCAGCCAGCATTTTACTAGCTTCTTTGCAAGAATGTCATGGGGAACTTTGTCAAAGGCCTTACTGAAATTGAGATATGCTACATCCACAGTATTCCCTTCATCTATCAAGCTAGTAACTCTATCATAAAAAGAGATCAGATTAGTCTGGCATGACTTATTTTTGAGAAATCCATGTTGACTTCTCATGATTACCACATTGCTTTCTAAGTGATTAGAAACTGACTGCTTAATGATCTGCTCCAGGATCTTTCCAGTTACTGATGTCAGGCTGACTGGGCGATAATTATTTGGTTCCTCTTTTTTTCCCTTCTTGAAGAAGGGGACAACATTTGGCCTCTTCCAGTCTGCTGGAACTTCTCCTGTCCTCCAAGATTTCTCAAAGATTATAGCAAGCGGTTCCGAAATGACCTCTGCCAGTTCTTTTAATATCCTAGGATGCAATTCATCTGGCCCTGGAGACTTGAATTCATCCAGTGTGGCCAGGTACTCCTGTACCACCTCTCTACTTATTATGTGCCTCATTTCCCCTGCTTCCTCACCTGCTCCCCAACTGCCAGGTTGAGTGCTTGTATCCTTCTGGGAAAAAACTGAGGCAAAGAAGGTGTTAAGTAGTTCTGCCTTTTCTCTTCCCCCTGTTAGTAATTTGCCATCTTCTCTGCGCAGTGACCCTATCGTCTCCTTCTTTTTCCTTTTGCTACGGACATATTTTAAAAAGCCCTTTTTATTGTTTTTAATGTCTCTGGCCAGCCTAAGTTCATTCTGTGCTTTAGCCTTTCTGACCTCCTCCCTACATCTCCTGCCTACTTGCTTAATTTTTTCTTTGGTGGTTTCCCCCCTCTTCCATTTCCTGTACACGTTTCTCTTAACGCTTAGCTCAGCTGAGAGTTCTTTAGTCAACCATTCTGGTTTCTTCAGATGCCTTCCATTTTTCCTCCTTATTGGCACAGTTTTAGACTGTACCTTCAGTATCTCCCTTTTATGGAACTCCCATGCCTCCTGAACGCCTTTCCTTTTCACTATTCTTGACCACGGAATTTCAGCCAGCAGCTCCTTAAGTTTACAGAAGTCCTCTTTTTTAAAATCTAAGATGAGTGTCTGGCTACACTTATCTTTTCCTTCCCACTGAATGCCAAATTTCAACAGGGCATGGTCACTCCCCCCTAAAGATCCAACCACTTCTACCTCATTAACAAGGTCATCCCTGTTGGTCAGGATCCGATCTAGAACATTTGATCCCCTTGTGGCCTCTTCCACCTTCTGGACCATGAAATTGTCTGCAAGACAAGCAAGAAACATGCTGGACCTTGATGTCTTGGCAGAGTTTGACTGCCAACATATATCTGGGTAATTGAAATCTCCCATTATTACTGTATCTCTCCTTTTTATTTATTTTTATATATATATATATATATATATATATATATATATATATATGTATGTATATATAATTTTATTAAATTTCACAAATATAAAAAAGGATTATTTGACTTGTACTTGTTACATGAATTTTCTTCTGTCCTTTCACGCTGTTCTGGTCAACATTTCCCGCAGCTTAGTCCACTTGTTACATTAGTGCATCACAATAAATTGATTATCTCGTCTGTTTGAACACACATTTCCTTCTCCTAACAATCATATTATAGTCGTTCTGGCTAGACAGTTCCCAACCATCACTCTCTT
Organism: Cyclura pinguis; assembly: GCA_030412105.1. Lineage (NCBI taxonomy): Eukaryota > Metazoa > Chordata > Lepidosauria > Squamata > Iguanidae > Cyclura > Cyclura pinguis. Next base: position 117,935,565 of record CM059601.1, on the reverse strand, counting down.
CTGCTTAACTCAAATCATCCTGTTCCAAAATATTTCCACATCACTCTCTTGAAGCTTCTCTTTTCTCCTTATATATATATGTATATATATATTTTCATTTAACTCTCCATTACCTACAGCCCAAAATCTTAAAATTTTTAATTATTTCTGTCACTGTATATCTGGCAGTCTGAGCAATTATTACTGCAACAATCCCCCATCTTCTTACCCTGAATTCCATTATACTAAAACGTCTTGTTTCTCCTTAAGTACTTTTTAAACCCCTTCTCCCATTCAGCAATATCACAATGTTCACATTCATGAAATATATCGATATATCATCAATTGCAAGCTTAATTAACAATGTCAAAATAAAAATCCATCAATCATCATCTTCCCGTTCCCCTCTCTCATCTGGTGCCCTGCTGCCCGGATATTCATTTGCAAATTCTCTGTACTCTTAAAGTTGCTTATATTCCAAGCTGCACTGCACCCAAGAGAGAGGGTATAGAATCCTGTGACTTTATCCGCTCCTTCCCCCCCTCCCTTCCTGGACTTTGCGGTCCGGACTCTATTTCTGAATTTTTACTGTATTCTCCTAGTTGCTTAAGTTCCGAGCCACTCCGTCCAGGAGAGTGAGGTTCTTTACTTGACTAACTTCCATCACAATCTCCCCGTTCCTCCCTCCCATCTTGGACTTCACCACCCAAAGTTCATTTCTACAGATTATCTGTAATTTCTTTGTCACTTAAATTCCAAGCAGCTCAGTCCATGGGAGGAAGGATCTTCCAATCAAGTCTCTTCCACCACAGGTTTCACAGTCTCAACCCTTGACATCACATTGTTTATATTACTGACAATATATCACTTATAGTAAACTTGTTTGACATTGCTGAAATACATTGCCCCTTCTCAAATCCAGAACCCTGTGCCTTTATCCGTTTTATATTCCCTCCTCCCCTCTTGAAGCTGCCCGGAATTCATTTCAGAAGATTCATTGCATTTTCAATGTCGCTTAAGTTCCAGGCTGCTCCATCCGTGGGAATGAGGATGTTTTGGGTTAGATGACCTTCAGCACAGTCTCATAGTCTCAACAATCCAAGAGAATCAAGAAACAAGAGTCACTCCACAGGAATAAAAAAAAAAAAGGAGACGTGCAGCTCAATAGCTTTCAATCCCAAAATATTCCTCCAAAATCCAAAATCCAAACCCCTAATCCATGAATCAAATTCCAGATCTTCTCAGTCCAGCCAAAATATCGAAGTATTATACTGTAGAAAATTTAGTGTCCAAATGGAGATTATAACTCATTTGTAATCCATCAGTCATGATCAATTATATGCCATCTTATACTGTAAGTCCCAATTGTGATTCATAAGTCTTTCTTTATTCTTTAAAAAATATTAACTTCAATCCTCGTGAGTAAGCAGCACTCCCAGCTAGCCTTTTCTTAAAATTCGAGCCACCCCTTTAAGAAAAACTCCCAGCCATAACGAACTCACTCAGGCTCAGGGTCCCCTCCATTCTTTCAGTTCTACCCGCTGTTGCATGCCAGAACTGCTGCGATATTAACAGAATAGTGACCAGAACAGGTTAAATGACTCTTATTAAATTCTTACATGTTATTTGATGTCTTCTTTTAAAAGTTGATGGCGGCACTTGTGCCGCTCAGGCGGCGATCCCGCTGGCTCCGTCTTGGTCCTTCGACCCCCCTGGCGCTTTCCGCTCTCCCAGCCGGGCAGAGCAAACACCGGTTTTGGGGTCCCCGTCAGACCCATTCTGCACCCCTCGTACTGGAGGGGTGTTCTGCCACCTCTGTGGTGGCAAAAGAGGCTGCTGGAGTCCAGCGGGTGGCTGCTCAGAACCGTGCCATTGCGCAGCTTCAATCCGAGCTGCCACTCGCGCCTGCCATGCAACCGGAAGGGGGCTGTATCTCTCCTTTTTGAATGTGCAGTCATTTGGTTGAGGAAGGCGTCATCAAAGTCCTCAGTCTGGGTTGGAGGTCTGTAGTAGACCCCCACCAGAATATCCCTATTGTTTCTCGCTCCCTTAATTCTTACCCAGATGCTCTCGACCTGGCTTTCTGGGTTTAAGTCCTGGATCTCTTCACAGGTGAAAACATCCTTGACATACAAGGCTACTCCCCCTCCTTTCTTGTTTGGTCTATTTCTACAAAATAGGCTATACCCCTCTATTCCTACATTCCAATCATGAGACTCATCCCACCAGGTCTCAGTGAAACCTATCAAATCTTATTTATTTTGTTGTACTAGGAGTTCAAGTTCATCTTGCTTGTTTCCCATACTCTGCGCGTTAGTGTAGAGACACTTAAATTCCCGGGCCCTTCCTGCAAGTCCTGTACTATAGTTTCTACTCCTCCCACCATTGGACACTTGTACTACTTGGCCAATATCATTTGGGCCTTTTCCCCCTAGTTGGAGCTGAAATAGCAAAATGTGACATTAAGTTGGCACCTTGATTGTTACTGGGCCACCCACATGATTTTGAACTGTTGGACTGCTCATTTCATGACATGTTTTACATGGATCAGGCGCTTCCTGTGGGGTAGTTAAAATTCATGTGCAGCATTTGAGTGGTTTAATATGTTCCTGGAATGGGCTATTATATTTAGCACTGGAGCCAGACGGGTCATCTATTATTTGGATGACTTACTGTTTATTGGTAATTTTGAAACTGGTCACTGTGCCTGCTTAATGGAAGAGTTTGCCTTATTAATGAAGGAACTGAGAATTCTTTTGGAACAAGAAAAGACAGAGAGCTCCTCCCAACCATTTTTTTTTTTTTTTTTGAGGGGGGACACTGAAACTGACACACTAAATCAGTTGTGCAGGTTGCCCTTGCAGAACGTTCAGGATATGAGGGAAAGAGTGACTGGATTCTTTGTGCAAGGGAAGGATATGCTTAAGGAGTTTCAAGACCTAATTGGCCATATGAATTCTGCTGCAGGGTAGTGGCACAAGCAGAGCTTTCCTTCCTTTCCTTTGTTGTTACATGAGGTATCAGTAAGCTACACCACAGTTTCAGGATCAGTCAAGGGGTCTGTCAGGATCTTAGAGACTGGTAGAGTTTTGTGGCTGAGTTCAATGGGATCTCCTCCTATATGGAGAAGGTGAAGCCTAGGTCTCTTTGGATGCTGTGGGGTCCTTGGGTTTCAGCATCTATTTTAGGGGATGATGGTGTTCCCAGAGGTGGCCCAGTGATTGGTCACAGACAAAGGTCACATCTGATTTGACCTTTCTAGATTTTTTTGCAGCTTTGGTTGAAATGAAAATATGGGCCAGGGAGTTATCTAAGCCCTTGGTTCATTTCCGGTGTGACTCCATGGCTACAGTGCAGGTCATTAACTCTCTGACACCTAGATCTAGCAGGATACTGAGGCTGGTCAGGGAATTCATCCTGCAGTGTCTGCACTATAATATTCTTGTCATGGTTCTCCATTTGGTGAGGGAGGACAATGGCTTGGCAGTACTCTGTCCCACATGCAGCTAGTGCAAGATCCAGTAGCTACACAAGACCCAATCCACCAGATCTGTGAAAGCTTGGAAGGGTGAGGTAGTTAGGGCTATTAGCCTGCCCTTGGCTTCTAGCACCACAAAAGACCACTTCAGGGTAATATAGAAATGGTGAAATTTAGGAAGCAAGCCAGTGAAGCACTGAGTCCTGATCTACAGCCATAGCTTTGTCTATTGGACAGAGTGCCAGGCTTGTAATGGCCATTTTGTATCTCACTTGGGACTGGAAAATCTGGCCGATGTTGAGTAGTTGGGCAGGAGGGGCATCAGGTGGCATGCTCTGCTGCTGCTGCTGCTGCTTGGGAAGCACCATGAGCCTCCAACACACATTCTGGCACTTTATCTGGTGGGTTTCTTAAAGAGCAAAGCCTTGATCATTCAAGCCATACATGACATGAAGGTTATCCAGTCTTCCTGGCTCAGGGTGTCCAATGGTCAGCTATTTTGCCTAGATAAAAATGGTCTGGGGATGGCAACCTAAGGTGCATTGATATAGCCTGACATAAGGTTAATAGAGAAATCCATAATGCCCTGGACAGAGAGTTGGGTCATTTTATGCCACATCAACAAATAATTTTCCAATGGCCCGAGGACTATAGAGCAGATGGAGTCCATTTATTCAAAGTGGACAACCTGCTTTTCCTTGGAGATCTGCAACAGGTTATGAGGGCCTTGTCGGACAGCCTGGTGGGAGATAACCACTAAGCCAATGCTTGCCCTATCAGTGGCAGGTAGTGAGGGGAGAAGTAGGAGTTTGAGAAACAGCTATGGCACCTATTTGGTGAAGGAGAGACCTCTGGAGCTGCCTCCACATGTCATGAGACTCAGGGGTGTAAGAGGAAGATGACTGTCCTTGGGACTGCCCTGAGGTTTTAGCCCTCACTTTAAGTCATGTGAATTGGGGTGTTGGATTCTTGGGTTGGCCTTCCAGTAGCTGGCCAGCCAGGAAACCCAGGTTATGGATTCTCCTTGAGGTTCAGTTGTTTTGCTCAGAGGAAGCTGGGAAGGAAGTTTGGAAGGGATCATCTGCCTCATCTGCTCCCACTGTAGGTCTGGCTCCTTTTGCACATTTCATAGGATAAAACCTAAACAGGTGATAATTTAAAACAAAGTGGCACATATTTCAATCATATCTTTGTTCTCTGGTCTTGTTATTTCATGGGTTGGTCAGCAATCCAATAGAGTTGTTCTGCTGAAGGAACTGTTTCCAGTCCTACTTAAACTTCTGACTGTGTTGAACAAGACCTGCCTTGACTTGGAGAAAGTTTTAATACTTCTATAGTGGACCACTTTCAGTTTTGTCCAAAGAGGATGCTCATTCTTACCCTTTGGACCTTGACTGAAACAAGTGGAGACTCCTATTGTTTGTTAGCTTCTCAGAAGGGATGTACTTGTTCTGCCAGAATAGTGTTTGAAGCAGGGGTGCTGTTGACTAACGTATGAAGCTACTTTTGAAAAATGTATTGAAATAGCAAAATTGCTCAGAAAAGTAGTAATTATAATCATTGTTAATTGTAGTGATGTTCCTATCATACATCCAGGTAACTGATCTGTCATAAGTTTTTGCTCAAAGGCCTCAACCCAACATCTCTTGCCTCACAACAAAGGCTCACACAAGCTGCGTAACTGATGGTGAAAACTATTTCTAGGTTTGTACATAGAATTGGGGTATCATACAAACATGGAACATTTTCCCACAGGAGTGTGCATGGATATTGGATTGGATTGAGGTTTGGGCTCTCCTGGCAGTCATATGGCCAATTGTTCATCTGACCAATTTTTAAATATGGATGGGAGGAGCCCATTTAACTTCAACAAAAGCAAAAAGAAAATTCCTTTCTATCAAATACCTATGTGAATTGGCTCCAAAGGCATTTGAAAGAGAGAATTCTTGGTATTAGAAAAGCAAACGAACTTGACCTGACAACCATCTGTTCTGTACAAAATCATTCAGTGACATAGTGAGAAATCAGCATTTCATACACACTCTCCCCTTTCTACAGGTGTGAACAGCACCTGGTGAATTTATTTCCATCCTTTGCCATGGGAGATACAGTAGAGGAAAAGAGAAAATAGTCCATCCTTGAAGATGACCTTTAAATATAATCCGGAGTGTAGTTCAATCCAGAAATGTAGTGCCTGAGCAAAGCACGATTGTTGTAACATTAGGAGAGGATTGTCAGATATCCAGGACATACCTGGAAAAAAGGAATTGTCTGTATTGCTCTGGTGTCTAAGACCATGATCATCTTTAAGACATATCATTCCAGAAGTACAGGAGGAATGATACTAAAACCAAAAAGAGTTGAAGATAGTAATTTGGTAACACTGTCTCTTATGAGTTGTTGTTGTCCTGTTTCTTCTTCCTGAAAGGGCTCTCCCCTTCCCGCTCCCCCTCCCCCTCCTCCTCCTTTTTCTAGAAGAAGAGATCAGGGATATGAATTGATCATCTTGTTCCCTATCAGCCTCACTCTGTGACCTTAAAAGATGCAGGAGTTATATTTTTGAAAGGCTGCTTTGCACATTATTTGGAAAGGATGACAGTGGATTATTATTCTTTGTAAAGTGACTACAGAAACCAGGCACTGCAAATAAAAGAAAAGAAATGACATAGGTCTCACTAAGAGACCAGATGCTTAAACAGCAAGAAGAGGAAAATCAAAAAGTAGCAGAGAGTCCATTTTGAGAATAAGCTTTTGACTAGGAATGGACAAATCAATCTAGTTACTGTCTGTGTCACTTTTACACTTTTTTACAAACCTGTGCATCAATATTATTTCTATCCAACTGCAGACCGGCACACATCATTTAAATGGATGTTTAGATAAGTATTTCCAAATAATTTTTCCTCACGAAATATGCATTTTCAAATGTATTTTAAGTTGACGTCTCTGCTGGAATATTTGGTGTGAAAATTTGAAAGTTGAGAGATAGCTACATTCTTCTGCAATGTGGATTGCTCAGTTTATATTAGAATTAACAAAGACTGAATTCTTCAAACATCCGTATTTCTGACAGACATTTAAAATCAGATCTAAGGTCATAAATCCTTTACTACATTATACTTGCTTGTGAGGATGAATAATTACATCCTTGCTGTGGATGTAATTTTATCCGTGCTGTGGGAGATGATGAATATTCCTCCATAATATTCTTCCAGTATTCAAACATTTTCTGATATTCAAGCAAGTGTTGCAGAAGAATTATTCTGCATAGTAAACAATACGTCATTTTGTACACAGACCTGTTTTCTGTGCAGGAAAAAAAGATTTCCTGCTCCAGAAACAATGTTTGCTGCAAAGCAAACAGACAGGGTGTGTGTGTGTGTCTGCTTGTGCGTGTCTGTGTGTGCGCATGCAGAAAAAAAAAGAGTTTTACACAAAATCCTCCAATTTTCTTATATGCATAATAATTTCTTCACAACACTTTGGGGCATTTGAACAGTGGGAGAAAATTGCACAAGGTTCCAGTTAATCTATTATTTTTTCCAATAGCGTTTTTGGTTGGGAAAACCATTTTTGACCTAATAATAAATAATAATGGATATTCTTTCCAGACAGATCTATACTTTCACTGTTGCTAGTGCTGAGACAAACAGGTAGGGTCATGGGTGTGGGTGTTACAGGCCATGGTGTGGTCGTGTGGGTGGGTGAATGGTATCTCTCAGCAGTCCTTGAAGTCTCTAATAAGTGTGTCCCTATGAAAATATCCATTTTGCATCTCTTGAGACTATCCACAAAATGGGCCATATCTTTCTTCAGAAATCTATGTATCTCTAAGGCTAGAAATGTGCTTTAGCAGTACAGAAGAAACAGAATGCTGACATAACATGGGTACATTTGGGATGGAAATGTGTACGTTCAAAACTGTGTAGACAATGGGGGAATGCATTCAAAAATTCATATGCAGCAAAATGAGTACAAAGTGCTAACATATTGAAAAATATAAGTATAAAATGTACACCATCAAAAATATATTATATCAAAACATACGCTGGAAAGGGAAAAAAAGTATTGTAATCCAATATGGAGCTGGGATAGGTCCTTAATGCTGGTGGAATTTAAGATATACATTGAAGGCAATGCTAATAGATTTTCAGATTGATCCGATGTGCCCATCTTCTACTTTGCAGCCTTTAAGACTACTCCAAAACCTACCACTTGAACTATCTCATATTAGTCTTGTAACAAGGTCATCTTCATCTGAGGCCGGTGGCTTAAAATCAGCTGTAGTGGACAACTTTGAAGAGACACCAGGTCTTATAAACTGGATTGTGGTGGATATGTTTCAAATATCTTATATTTTCCTGATGTTCTGTGATGTGAAACTGATGTGCTCCAGGACAATAGCAAAGCAACAGATGTTAATCCCCTTGAGGATTTCTCTGATGTCAGTGAGCATCAGGAAGCCATGCCTTCTGAATAAAACCAGGTGTTTCAGTTAGTAGAATGGTTTCCCCCCGGTGGAGTCTGTGTCTTCAGATATGCATGCCTTTTTGGTCTGTTCAGTCACAAGAGCTGTTTGTCTCTGTCAAGGGACTTGCCTTTGAATGTCATGCTTCTTGGCTGACTTAGGAGCAACATAACACATTGCCTTACCTGCAGTCTAGAAATTACAAGCCAAGATGTGTCTAGCTAGATGTGATGCAAATCAGTATCATCCAATGTTACTTAAAATCATGACATTTCTTCTCATTTTGACATTAGAGTGTGTGCAGTAAACTTGCAGAGAGAAAGAGAGCAGAGATAGTGAATCTTGGATGGCAATTGGTTATTTTGTGCAACACCTGCATCTGGCTGTTTTGCAAAGGAAATAGGGCACAAAATATTATTTCTGCATAGTTTATAATGCAGAAAGTGGTATTTTCTCTGCAAAACAACTAATGCAAATTTTGTGCACAATAAATCCCAAATTGTGAATCAGCTTTGAAAACATCATGGTTTTCAAAGACTTTTTTTTGCAGCAGGAAGAAAACTGCAAAATTATTCATTGCTTCCATAGAGAAGAAACTTAGTGAAGAATTACATCTCTAGTCAAGATTTTGAGGTGGTGTTGCCAATGTTACTCTACTTCTGTCATTCAGGGTAGATCTATGTGACCATTAAAGATTCATGGTGCATAGTATATATCTGAGTGCTGTCGGGGGTGTCCATTGTATTTTTTTTTTAAAAAAAAAACAGTTGTAGAGGATTTTGGAGCCATGACACTCTGTATGTCCAAAATTTTGCATGTAGAAAAAAGTAGGTCCAAGATTTGGTGCTGTAAAGTGAAGATTTATTATCACAACAAATAGCAGATGCATTGGGAGGAGGGAACAGACTCTACTTCTTCACAAATATTTATAGGCACTACCACTAGAGACTCTTCTTGCTAGTCTCCAGAGATAGAGATATTGATTCTGAAGTCCTTTTCCTAAAGAGCATCACTATTAATTGCAATAATACATCTTCCCTTGACAGCACTGGACTTGGTCTTCCTTTTCTCTATGTGTTGCAGTCTCTGTTTTTACCTCCTGAATCTAACCTTTGTACAGTGGTGGAATTTCTGCGAATCCCGGTGCAGGAATTTTAAAAGTGCCAACTTTAACATAGCCAAGATGAGTAAACTGAGGCTGTTGTACTTTGGGTATATCACAAGACAACATGACTCAGTGGAAAAGACAATAATATTTGGTAAAGTGGAAGGCGATAGGAAAAGAGGATGACTGCGATGGGGGTGGGTTGATTCAAGTCAAGGAAGACATGACCCTGAGTTTTCAATCCCTCCCTCCAGTGTTAGTTTGTAAGCTTCTTAAAGCATGAACATCTCTTTTGTTTCTGTTCCCTATACTGAGGGGTGTCATGTGGTCCTCCAGATGTTGTTGGACTGTAACTCTCAGCACTGCTCACTACTGGATACAACTAAGTTTCCTGTGAACTACAACATCTGGAGGACCACAGGACTCCCACACCTACCCTATATAGTGATGCATATTTAGAGGATGAGAGATAACAGGAGGAAAAAATGAACCCACCCCTCCTCCAAAGTCTTCTGAAACACAAATGTTATGCTAAGCTTTGAGTTGGACACTGAAGGGACTGAAAGAATTTTTGATATTTGTAACATTACGTATAACATTCAGACTGCTCCAAATATTTTAAAATTTCAGTTTTAGGTTGCAAAGTGATAAGAGTGTTGTTCAAATATTTCTCTAAAAGCATTTGACTGTGCAGTAATATACTCATTTCCGCCCATGTTTGACACTAGTCCTTTCTCTGATTATTGTTTTGGTACAACTCCCACTGGCATTTAATACCTCTTTTTTTATCTCATATTATGTAAGCTGGGACTCCATGTGGCACAGAGGCAAACATCACCTAGTTGGGAATAACACCTACTTGTTATTCCCAACTAGAATAGACCTCACTGACTTAGTGGGATTTATAGATGTATTGTATGTAATGTCAATACATCTATAAATTTGTATTGTAATGTCAATACATCTATAAAGTTTTATTCAGTTGAGATTTATTCCTGTGAGACCACACAGCAATTCACATTTGGCTATAAAATGATACCACTGAAGGCCAATGAAGTCAAAGGATAGGAGGAAAATGCTTGGGTTGGTCACATTGGTGATCCAAGTGAGACAGTTGATACATGTACATTGGAACATGAGGCTATTTGGCCATATACTAGAGGGTGACGTTCTCTGCATCCACCAAAGTTACCAAATCTGTTTCTGCCCTAGGCCTGAAGCCAGAGTGAAATAGTTCTAGATAAACTGTTTCATCCAGAGCCCCCTGGAGCTGGGAGGCAACCACACACACCAGAACCTTTCTCTAGAAAGGAATATTGGAGAGTGACTGGTAGTTATCCAGTGTAGTTGTGTTCGGGGAGGGTTTTGTTTTGTTTGGTTTTTTGTAGGGGCTTCACTACAGCTTCTTTTAGACAAGATGGAACTTTGTTTTGCTGTAATGAAGCATTCACCACCTTTGTTATCCTCTGAGCCAGTCCACCTCTGGCTGCTTTTATGAGCCAGTAAAGTCAGGGGCCCAATGCACATGTGTGGCCTTCACCTCTCATAGGATCTCATTTCTGGACAGTTGCTTTAATTCCTGAAATTATTGAATAGATTCAGCTCAGTTCCTCTTTAAAAAGTTCCATTTTTCTTAAATTTCTGATGGTGATGGTGGTGGTGCTGGAGATGAAGAAGATGACTATGGTTTCTTCTGTGACTACTACTATCTTGTTTTAGCCTGAGTTCATTTGGTAAAATTCACTGTGATATTGGGCATCTTCAGTATGCATTGTGACCTCACTGACAGGCTAAGCATAGAAGACTCCCAGGATTCATTGGATCAATAACCCATAAAACTAAAACTATATTCACTGCATATAAGTGCTCTTTGGGAACAATCAGAGGCCATTGTAAAAATATTCCAAGTGCCCAAATGTGTGCTTAATTGAGTATGCCTCAAAATCCCTAACTACACATTTAGTCCATTCAGACTGTACGTTTATAAAACACTTAAATACAGTACATTTACTTCAATCAACAAACATAGTTACATTTATTTATTTATTTTTAAAGTGTAAGCCTAAATACTCTAAAAGCACCAGAATCTGTCTGATCTTGGAAGCTAAGCAGGATCAGCCCCGGTTAGTACTTGGATGGGAGACTGCCAACAAATTCCAGGGGACGGAACTGGTAAAAACACTTCTGAGTATGCCTTGCCTAAGAAAACCCTATGAAATTCATGGGGCTGTTTTAAGCCTACAGATGACACAAGGGCACATGTAAACACACACAGGAAGAAAGCCTCTAATAATATGAGGAAGCTAGCCCTAGTGACCAGAAAAGAAAGCAACAACAGAATTATGTGAAAAGGATGAGTGTTTTCCATTCTTGAAATTCTACAATTCTCTACAGGACTGGAGAACCCAGTCAATCAGACGATAGTTGGTCTCTAGTTATACTGTCTTTCCTTTAGCTTGTTGAACTCCTAACGTGAGCACTGTTTAATAATTATTTTCATGTTTCTGTATATACACTGGGGTAGACAGTATCAAGAAGGTGCCTGCCTATAGTTCACAGGTCGCTTTACAGACTGATAAATGTTTAATCATATTGATTGGCCTGCTTCCTTTATAGGTGTTTGCTGAACAAAAGAAGAACAAATCAAGTGAAAATGCTGACTCCTGTATAGAATAGTGTTGATTCTAAGCTATTTTCCTGTAAGGGAAGGTTATACTATTAGGAGAATCAAGCAATGGGAAGGAGGAGACTTGATTGTTGGCTGGATGCTTCCATTTTAATATGGTGGGAAGTGACTCTGGAGATTAGGTCAGGCTTTAAATGAACTTTCCAAGGTGCTGACCTTTTCTATCAAACAAGCTCAACACCTACAACAGCTCTTTTAAAGTTCAGATTAAAATTTGGAATGGATGCATTTTCTCACTAACATGTGAGACACCAAATACCATTGATTCATGCGCAAAAATGGGATCACATTCCATCAGGCTAAAATGAACATTCCAAGTCTAGACAAATGCAATGGTCTGGAAAGCCACAACATTGGCTCCATCCATTCATGGAGGGCGGCTGCAGGTTGGAAAGGACATTGGGCAAAGTGTCCTTTGCTGTGCCTCCTCCCTTTCCTAGAGATCCCAATGGGCTGATCTGACTATGATGTCATTCCTCCAAGCAGCACTATGTGGCCGGGTCTAGCCAGCCTTTGAATTTCTAAAAATGCCCTACAGTGATAGTAGATCAAAGATGTTACGGAAAGTTAAAAGGAAGGTTAGATCTAGCCATTGCATATTCCATAGTACATGGGAGATTACCAAGCATTATCAGTGAGCCCAACCAGTGTTCACCCCATTGCTCAAGGTTGCCAGGCACTGATACTGAATGGTGCTGCTGGGTTATTTATACCCTGGATTTAAAGATTTTATGCTTCTTCCCCAGTGGGCAATCTATCATATCATTCAGTTGTGAAGCCCACAATTCACACTTTTCTTTTTTGTGACAATTTGTTTTGCCAAGCCTGTTTTATTTTTATTTTTTTCCCAAAAAGAAACACACTGAACCTTGGCTTCTATGCTACTGTTTAACCTTTGCAACACTTAACAACAGTCAACAAATCTCTCTATTTTCAACCATATTTGTGGTTCTGAATTAGAGTTGCCTTTTCTTCTTTTAGAGTGCTGTAATTCAAGTCTTATTCTATGCAAAATTCATATGTGGTTGTTTTGTGCAGAGAACAGTATTTTCTGTTCAAGACACAAATTTTTTTTTTGTTCACAAATAATATCTGTGCAATATTATTTGCACAAGCAATATTATTTTCTACAAAGAAGCAATATTATTTTCTACAAAGAAAATGATGTTTCCTGCACAGAAAACGCTATTTGCTATGCAAAACAACCATGTACAAGTTTTGCACACAGTATGTCCCAAATTGTGAATAGGCTTCAAAAACTGAATGGTTTCCAAATACTTTCTCATAATGGGAAGAAAATTGGCAATACGAATAATACCAGTAATACTAATAACAAAAATTGGTTAATTGTTTCCTCTGGAAAGTATCTTAGTGAAGAATTACATCCCCACTAGACATACATCTAGCAAATATTGCAGGACCACATTAGATGTCAGGCTGTCCCTGTGGGAGCTGTGAAGATATATGTAAATTTTTTATAAATTGTTTTTTAAAAATATCAACTAAAGTTTCTCTACTAGCCAAATTCAATAAATGCATTTGTTCCGAGTGTGGTGGGCAAGTGTCTTTGTTTTATTTCCACGTTCAGTTTTTCAAAATCTGAAGTTCTTTCCAAATTTATATAGAAGCTTGCAAATTCTAGAAAGTTCTTATTAAAAAAATGAACCAACTGAAATCATCACCCATCCTTGAAATTACACAGTTCCTTTCTAAGCCATCATCAAAAATAATGTATAACAAGACGATATGAAGCAGCTCCCATGATGTGTCAGTAATTGGTGAACTGGGCTTCAATCCATTCAATTTTTGGAATATAAATATTGGTTAAAGCATCGTTTTTAGATTAAATAAGGAAACAGATTCTCCACTGTGTGATTTTGACAGACTTACTCCTGAAGCCAGGGTATCCACATGAGGATGTTACAGAAAGCTTTCGCCTGGCATATTCTATGTACATATATAATTCTGCAATATTTTATATTCATTTCCATCCCTATGGCATGGATTATTCCCACAAAACATTTTTCCCATTTGTGTTTTAATTATGATCCAGTACTGGGATAGTTTCATTTAAATGGCTTACACATATTACTCAAATACAAAGTCATTTTCATCTCAGGTGGTACTATTACTCTCTTTAGATGTCTCACGAGGAGTGAAAGAAAAAAATGTTGAAAGATTCCAACCCACCATCTCTTTCTCTGTATAAAGATTTTCATTTAAGAAATCCATCATATTAATTCTCTCTTATATTTATCTATTCTTTACTCTGGCAATTACCAATGTGGTGACATTAAGAAGGCTAAATATAACCTACTTGTGATTGAATTTAGTCTGGGTGTCTAAAAAGAACTCTGACCCTTTAATAAAAACATTAGAAGATTCTCTTCTTTTGTGATGTGCAAAATTACGTTCTCAAATGCTGTGAGGTAAAGACCAGTGAGAAGTCATTAGAAATATATTGGGGGAAAGGGATAAAAAGTTATAATTTCTGAGCTGAAGTTTTGTGGGAATCAAGATTTGCTCTTTCAGTGAAATGGACCTTTTAATCAAAGCAAGACTACTTTTTTTTTCTCCCACCAAGGTGCTTCTGTACGTAACCATTCCAAACCCCTACTGGATGATTATGTCCAGTTATTTTAATAAATAACATGTTGATTTACACATGTGTGTTGTAAAAAATCAATGTATTATGCACTTGATTTGAAATTGAGTATGTACTGTTACCCTGATTTCTGGGGTCCCTTGGGGGACACCTCAATGTGCTCCACGTGATGGGGAATGGAAACTAGCCAGAGCACAAGCAATAGCAATGCAAGAGGCAGGGTAACCTAGCGGGGTCTTTTTACCAAGTTTTTACGGGGTCAGGCCAAGCCAAAAACCAAACAAAAATGTCCAATAAATGATTTTATTGAAGGAAAGTCTCACACAGCAATGCAAACACTCACACACTCACTCAAGACCTATTAAGAAGCAAAAGTGAGGAAACTGCATAGAGGAATATTGAAGGGGTGTAGCTGGGGTGATACTGCACCTTTGTCCTGAAGTCGTTGGTCCGGGAAAAACAGCAGAGAAGTGGGACTCTGCACAGAGAGGGCTGAGGGGATCACTCAATGGATGGAGCAATGGTCTACTGGAATGACCAGGGGTGATCCAAAGAACCACTCAAAAGCTGGGACTGTTTGTAGGGGAAAAAGTACCTGGAGGACTAATCCTTTCCCCAGGAGAACAATGGATGTTGGAGCGATAATGAAGCTCCACCATGGTAATTTCCTTTGTGTGATGAGATTGCAAGGTGTTGCCAAAGTCTCAGGATCTTCGGCTGTGTTAGTTTGTGGTGTGACGTCATGTAAATGATCCTTGCCTGATGGAATATTTGCTCAACTTGAGGCAGACACGCTAATCTCATCACGTCGGCTTCTTGGGGCTGTGGACCCTTTGTTTATTGTGGGTTTACACATCTTGAGGTTTCCTGGGGCTACATGACTGGGGATTTTACTGGCCTACATGCCCCTTCGGGGGCCTCTCTGGCACACAGAATCATATTTTAATATTAAAATTGTAGACCCCGGGATAGGGTTTCTCCAGTGGAGTAACAGTACTGTATATCCACGCATAATACATACCATGAAAAGCAAGCAATCCTTACTCACTGTTGGTGGACACACTCAAGTCTTTATGTGTTTAAGCACCACTTTCTGAATTCCACCCATGATAATGCCCATTCTGTATTAATTACAGTACAATATCTCAAAATGAAACAGCCATAAGGTGAAAGCCCAGCACTGCTTACTGACCTTTTATTTTGATACTTACATACGTAGATAGATATTTAATATTAATTATACTTAATTATATAAACTTAATTATGCCTATCAGCACCGTCCCAAGGCCTTTGTTGTGGTAACCATGACCAAGCCCAGGACTGGCTTTGGAAAAGCATTTTATTTCAGGCACAGTAAATAGAATCCCAGGAGCCAGAGTGGCACACTGATTGGACTGGAACTCTGAAGACCAGAGTTCAAATCCCCACTTGGACAAGGAAACCCACTGGGTGACCTTGGGCAAGTTATGCCTTCTTAGCCTCTGAAGAAGGTAATGACAAAACTCCTCTGAATAACTAAACCCACAATAGATTCACTTCAGGATCACTGTAATTTGGAAGTGAAGGCACACAACAACAACAACAACAACAACAGCAAGAAAAACAGCAAAACCCCATTGCTGCTTTTCCTCTCACACAAATATATGGCTTCCTGAACCCCAAAGAACAAGATCTACCCTTATAGTTTTGCTATAAGCTACAGATATCCTCTGGGCTTATGCTGTTTCCTATATGTATAAATGAATAATGGGTTGTTGTTCTTGTTCTTTCCCCAGTTTGATTCTATCCTTGCTGCATGGCTGATAGACTCAAGAGTAACACTTGGCAATAAAGGTAGTTGCTACTACTATCCTTGACATCTGTCACTTTGCATGCCTAATAATAGGGCTGGTCCTGAGGTCTACACAACTATACAAGCCAGTAGCCAAACCACATTCTAATATGAACAAGAAACAGACACCAGAATCTCTTTCACACTACGCAGTTACCTATTTTTAGGTAACTGTGTAGCGTGCCTTTTTAAACTACCATAGCTACCTATTTTTAACTTTCATGGTTCAACCCTGTGGAATCCTTGTATTTCTGATTTGGTGAGGCACTACTGTTCTCAGGCAAAGGATTTGAAATATTTCGTGAAATGACATACCCCAGGAGTCCATAGGATGCAGCCATGGCAGTGAAAGGGCTGCCAAACAGCTATGATTGTACAATATGAAAGAGACAGAGGATAGGATTTTGTAGATAAAGAAGCAGCCTTATTTAGAGAGGATCACACTAGATTCACAGTGTCAAGAATACTGGAACGGAACATGAGGATGTTTAGCTTTGAACTCTGCGATGTCTGTGAGTGAATTGTTCAAATAATTAGAGGTGCAAAACTGCATGGAGGAGAAACCAATTTTTGTCTAATCAATTTCCATCCTCAATGGAATAAACTGGCATGTTGGTGGCACATGTCACCACAGTACTTCTGGTCCATTCTGTGACCAATTTATGGTGAAAATGTATGCCTTTTCTTTAGATTGCAGGAAGAGGTGGACAGGGAGAAGGCAAACTGCTATGCTTTTGAGTGTGCTGTGTGTATGTTTGGTGATATTCAACCCCCAAAATTTCATCCTAAGAGTTTTGTGGGGAGGTACCATAGGGGTTTGGGGTGTGCAGTAGCAGGTCTCAAGGGGACATAAGTATCCCACAGGCTGAATTTTCCTCTCCTTGATATAAATGAATGGTCTTCTTTGGAGATAAAATGCAGAGCCACTACATGTGTGCATCCATGTACACATACACACATCCAAGAATGTTTGCATTCCTTCACAGAATCTCTATTTTTAATTAAAGGTATTTTTGTAGTTGTATGAGTTCAGGTATGCTTTTTTTAAAAAAAATAGTAAACAAGCTTTTCCTAAAGGCAATTATTTGGAATAAAGAATGTATTTGCATTCTTATAGTATTATGAGATCTTCAGATGAAGTATCATATATTCTTATTTCTGAGAAATTTGAGCATTATAATTCAGAGGGGGAAAAACACACATGGAAGAATCTCCCTATCAGTCTATGTCCTGCTTTATTGGGATTCAATAATAAACAAATTAAGACCAAGATTAAAATGTCATTTGTAGAAGGTAGGGATTTACTGCCCTGAATTATATGACAATTAATGTGGAAGAGAAATATTTTGTCATACATTAGAATTCCATTATAGTAAGAAAGAATGCAGAGACTTTCAGATCAATGTGTGAAGTATAAAACAAAAGAAAGGAAGTCATAAATGATAAAACTTGGAGAAGAAATCATGATTTTAACCTTCCATATCCAAACATATAAGTCATGTTCTGATGTCACAATATCAGATTAAAAAAAGAAGAAGAACCAGAGTTCTTGCTCGTGGAGATGAACGATTAATCAATGTGCTGGTCCATGCTGGATGATAGATCAGGTTTCTAATGGTAGTGCCCAAACAACTGTGGGTTGTTTATTGTGAGGTAAGCCTGGCAGAAGCTGGCTTTCTGGATTTTCTTTCTTTTTCTTTGACACTGTTCTGAGTTTCAAGTTACTACATGACTCCTCTGTTATTCTGCTAGCATCTCATTTTTTAAAAATCAGAAATGAAAGATAAACTCTTTTTCAATTGCACACACATGTGCATTGTATTACCCAGCTTAGCAAATATATAGCAAATGGACCCCTGAAGTTATCATTGAAATTTCGGCTTAAGACAGCATTGAGTAAGTGCTGGATTTTACAGTCCTCCCTCCAAATTCAAGTATTTGACCTTTGCGAATCTGATGATTCACAAGACATGTGTGTGCCTTCCCCCATTCTCCTCCTTCCATTCCTTTGCCTTCTGCTGGGCGCAGAGAAGGCAAGTGTGCAGGGGCAAAAGGAAAGGGAATGGGGGAGGGAAGGCACAAGAGTGCCTTCCTTCTCGCCTCCAGAGTTCCCGCTCCTATTACCTTGCATTTTGCCCTGGCCCAGAGAATGTATACTGAGCAAAAGGCAAGGGAATGGGGTGGGAGGCACATACACACAGACACACCTTCCTTCTCCCTTCTGGAGCTCTGGTCTCCCATTCCCTTGCCTTTTGTCTGGCATGTAGAAGGAAGGTTTGTGCACCAGGGAAAAGGCAAGGGAATGGGAGGGGGAACATGGGGAAGTTATTTGGTTTTTTTTCCCTCATTTTTGCAAGGGTTCGGTACCCCAAACCCTTGTGAAAGTAGAAGGACTACCGTATATTTTCAAAATGGTAGAACAAACATCATATCTGTCCCCCAGAGTTCTTGGTGAAGCCTATCAACACGTACCATATAACAGCAAGTAACCCACATATGGCTGTATAATTTGTCCTCCACTGCATCTAAAGAAATGTACAATGCAACCTTACCCACGGCTGTTGTTGTTGTTGTTGTTTTGTTCCTTCAAGTCATTTCTGATTTATGGTGACCCTAAGGTGAACCTATCATGGGGTTTTCTGGTGCTGAGAGTTTGTGATGTACTCAAGGACATCCAGGGGTTTCCATGGCCAAACATGGAATTGAACCCTGGTCGCCAGGTTGTAGTTCAACACTCAAACCAATACACCACTCTGCAGCCATTTCCACACTACACTGTTATAGTGCTATTTTTCCACTTTCCACATCCTATGGAATCCTGGGGTTTGCCGTGTAGGGAGGGGCATGTAGAATGCTCAGCCAGAGAGCTCTTTCGCCTATGTAAACTGTTACCCTGATTTCTGGGGTCGCTTGGGGAACACCTTAATGTGTTCCACGCGATGAGGAATGGAAACTAGCCAGAACACAAGCAATAGCAATGCGAGAGGCAGGGTAACCTAGCGGGGTCTTTTACCCAGTTTTTATGGGGTCAGGCCAAGCCAAAAACCAAACAAAAATGTCCAATAAATGATATTATTGAAAGAAAGTCTCACACAGCAATGCAATCACTCACACACTCACTCAAGACCTATTAAGAAGCAAAAGTGAGGAAACTGCATAGGGGAATATTGAAGGGGTGTAGCTGGGGTGATACTGCACCTTTGTCCTGAAGTCGTTGGCCCGGGAAAAACAGCAGAGAAGTGGGACTCAGCATGGAGAGGGCTGAGGGGATCACTCAACAGATAGAGCAATGGTCTGCTGGGATGACCGGGGTGATCCAAAGAACCACTCAATAACTGGGACTATTTGTAGGGGAAAAAGTAACTGGAGGACTAATCCTTTCCCTGGGAGAACAATGGGTGTTGGAGCAATAACGAAGCTCCACCATGGCAATTTCCTTTGTGTGATGAGATTGCAAGGTGTTGCCAAAATCTCAGGATCTTCAGCTGTGTTTTGTGGTGTGACTTCTGGTCCTCGCTTGATTGAATATTTGCTCAACTTGGGGCAGACACACTAATCCCCTCAAGTTGGCATCTCGGGGCTGTGGACCCTTTGTTTATTGTGGGGTTACACATCTTGAGGTCTCCTGGGGCTACGTGACTGGGGATTTTACTGGCCTGACCTGGTTTTCGATCTTTGACCATTGCTGCCTATGTGCCCATCCGGGTGACTTCTCAGGCACATTGAATCATATTTTCATATCATAATTGTAGACCCCGGGATAGGGTTTCTCCATCAAAGTAACCAAGCTACAAACCCCAGAATTCCACAGGATATTGAAAGTAGAATAATGAGAATATAGCAGTGTAGAGCGGAAATGGCCTGGCTTTTACCCTTGTCTATTCAGAAGTAATTCCCAGCATGTTTGACATCTACTAGTTTCCATCATATACCTTATTCACCTCCCTTTAAGGAAAGAGGACTACTGAGGTATCAGTTTCCATGTGCTTTCTTTGTAAGAGGTGAGAGGGCTTGCTTCAAGACATTTTTCAATCTGTTATCCTCAGGTCTGTTGGTGGAGTTTTCTGGGACAGAGAGTGATTCAGAAGCTCTTTTGTTCTTCCTTCAAGGGTGTGGGTTTCCACAGAAAAATGGAGCAGTCCCAATGACTTTCTGACATTTGGAGGTATGACTCACTGACTGTGTTCCTCCAGATATATTAGAAGCACTAGGGAGTTAGAGGTTTTTTGTTTTGTTTTTTCTTTTACCACCCTTTCTTCAAAATATCTTTATCATGTAAAAATAATTCACCTTTGAATTCAATGTTCTTAAGCTGAGAGGAAAGTGTTTGCGGGGGAAAAGAAACATAAACTGTGCTGAAGCAGGTAAAATATGCCACCACTAATTTTAGCTTTCTTACAGTGAAATAAGGTTCCACTAATTAATTTCAAAAAAATTAAATCCTATCAACAGCAAGCTGAAATATCAAGTAATCAGCTTAATTCCCTTCTTCAAAACGAAGGCTGTTTCTGTTGGCATGAGTATCTTCTGATCAGAGTTCTACTCATGAGATACTCTTACTGGTGGAAGAAGTGATTCCTTTCATAATATTCCCCTTCTCTTCTAACTTTTTTTAATCAGGAGCAAAGATCAGCCTGGCTAAATACCTACTAATGGCTCACACTCCAGCAAGGGGTCTAGTGACAAAATCCCTTTTCAGCACTGTTCTGCCTTGTCAAAACTGCAAGTGGCCTGTTTGCTCTGTTTTCTGTTATATCTCATAAGAAAGAACAGTTTATGTCACTGTCTAGTTGCTCACTGGTACTCTGTATGGCAAAGAAACAAGTGGTAACAATTATAAGAAAGAGGACCGGCGCAGCTGGTAATCATGGGGATGAGATGGTAAACTTATAGAGCATGGGGGTGATATTTTTCCCCAAGAGCCCTCCACAATCTATACTGTTTTGTGCCCTCCCATCTGGTTTGCAGGCCTAGGAGATCCTAGGGAGGGGAGTATTGGGGGTAGGGTTGAATGGGTCCTTCTGCCAGCAGGACCACCATCTAAACTGCAAGCCCCTCCATTTCTGGAAGAAAACTGAGGATCCTAGTTCATTCCTCCAAACTAGGGATGAAAGAATCTCCCAAGTCCTATTCCATTCCATGTGACTCTACTCCATTCTTTCACTCCATTAGAATCCAAACAGGTAATAAACAAAAGAACTATGTAACCAAGCTACCATTATAAAGTTTACTTCACTTTGTTGAGTCACTATGCAGTTCTTTCTGGAAGACCTATATTTGTGACATTTTTAGCTTTAATTTTGGTTTACTCATAATTTTATTTTGGGTGGTAGAGTGAGGAGACATTGCAGTCGCCAACCAAACAATATAGGAGACACTAAATAGTATGGGGCAATAACTGTGAATTCTGGAACTTTAGTTTAATGGGGTTCATGTCTGAGGGTTAAGTAAGAATAGGATTCAGTTGAGGAGGAGGTTGAAAATGGGAATTGATAAGGGGAAAGTGAGAAGAACCTACAGCAAGATTTTTCCCCCTGAAATAATAAGCTTTTTTAAAAAAAACAAAAACAAAAACATTTCTATTTAGTGTACATGAAACCCAGCAACAAAGTGCCAGAATCATTACTTTAAAAACAACTTGCTGCTCGCCCCTCTTACACAGAGAAAGAACAGATGTTGCTAACAAATGGTCGTAAAGATGAGCCCACCTTGTTTTTACAATGGTGGAATATAGTGAATGCTAGACCAGATTCTTCAGAGACAACTTTGTTTCTTATCAAGAATACCATTTTTAAAATGCTTAGTGCTAATGGTTATGAAGTTTTGAAGAAGACACTGATCTTGTTTGGAGATGAGAAGGTAGGTTACTAGATGGCAGAATGAAAACAGAATACCAAATGAGTGGGGACTGAGGGAGGTGAAACTAGGAGATACTGAATAGCTATGTAACTAAAATGATTATGTATTTCTAACTGCCTTAGTGAATTCTGGCCAAGATGTTTATATTTTGTGTTTTACTGAGTTCACAATTTTGAAATCCTGTTTGCAACTTCATCTACTCTTCTTCCTCCCCCAATTACCCCAGTGCTTTCCCTGAAGTTGATTTCCGCTGTATTAAATTGCAAGGTTTTAATGAGATTACTACTTTTTGAGGAATGTCATGAGCCATTTTGGGAAATACTGTCAAAAAGCAAGAAAAAAAGAAAGAAATCTAAAAAAAAACCAGGTAAAAATAAATTTATCTTGAGAGGGAAAGGATGGATCTTCTTTTGGACCATAAAACAAAAGGCTGATTTACACTTAATTGGAACAAGTTCCAGCTGCTCAGAACAACGAGGTATCAAAAGCAATGTACAGTTACTTTAAAGACAAAAGTGATGTAAAAGCATACTGCAAGCACCTGGAAGATTGAAGTTTGTATAAATAAAGAATAAATCAAGTTCTGAAGGTTAATGCACCCTTTCAATAAGCTGAGAGAGTCTGGGTGATCTCTTCTCTTCAGATTTGCAGGGATGGTGACATCTCACCATTATGATGATGGATAAGCAGATGAAGGGAGTAATCATCCATGTAAATTTGTCTGACATCAACATGAAGTGGGAAAGGAGAGGCAAAAAAAAGCTTCTGCATACAATCAAAAACAAATAAGATGCCAATGTAAGTCCATTTGTCAATACCAAAGCACTGAGAATTTAAACTGTAAGTGTTCCACAGGTAACAAAACATTCCTCAGGCAAAGTGTATCATAATGAGAGGGGAAGGTTTTGGTTATGCTTTTGCTGCATGTGTGGGTGAGGTAAGAAGTTTAAAAAAGTTTAGCATACCAAAAAAAAAAAAATCTCACTCTCCCTCCTAACCATTCTAATTTAACATAGTGGGAAAGGAATTACTGATGCAGGGGGAAGGGTGTCAAATGAGAAGAATATTTTGACAATTCTTGAATTACGGGTGGAGGGTTTGTCATTTTATCATAGTTACACAGTGACTAAGTTATGCGTTTGATTGTCTTGTCTTTCATTGTATAATAGTCTCAGTCTCCCCAGTGGTCTACAGCCTCTTAGAAAGTTACTTTTAGGCAGAATAAGTATAAAGCTGAAGTTATCCATAAGTGAGCGTGGTTAGGTGATATCCCTGAGCCAGATACAGATGGCTTTAGCATATCATTATATCTATTCTTCTGAAACTAATTTGCTCAGTTCTGAGTTTCTCTGTCTACCTGCACTTTATTTAAATCTCAGAGGAAGAAATCTTGAGTTAATTTTATTTCTTGTATTTTATTTATTTATTCAATTTATATCCCACTTTTCTCCTACCAAGGAGAAAAGTGTATTACTACAAAATAAAATACAATTAAACATCAACACTATACAAAATATATAGTTAAATACAGTTTTAAAATATATTTAAACATGATTAAAAAATATACAAAACAGGAACAAAAGTACAGCAGTTTAACACTGCTCTAACATATGACTAAGATCAATGAACGGCCTGCCTAAACAGGGTCTTAACCTGCTCTGGAAAGAGAGCAAGGAGGGAACTTATTGAACCTCTCATGCAAGGTTCAGTCCCATGACTCTCCACAGTGTAGGAGCATCCACAGAGAAGGTTCTCTTCCATGTCTTCATCACTCATGCCTATGGAAGTGGTGGGATGGAAAGACCTCCCCTGAAGATCTTAGAGCACAGGCTGGCTTACGTGAGGAGGTATGGTATTTTATATAGTTTGGGCCCAAGCTGTGTAAGGCTATAAAAGTCATAACCAGCACTTTGAATTCTGTCCGGAAATAGACAGATAACCAGGTTACTCTTCTCATGTGGCATCTTCAGATCATAGACAACCATGGAGGCCTCAAGGTCATGAAGAATATGTAATAAACTTTTTTAAAAAACTACAACACCCTGAGTTATCTTATATGGTGAGCTCAAAACCACCACCAAAAGAAATTCAGCACTAAGGCTTTCCTGTGGCAGAAAAACTGAAGCCTCTTTTTTCAGTTATGAATTTTGCTGGTGGGGGATTAGAGGGCAGATTTTGATGAAGCACTAGTTTTATGTTAATATTTTAGAGAAGACAGATAATTGTTTTTACACAATTTGAGCAGGCTTAACTTTCTCCATTTATTGCCTGAAGTTTTGAGAATTTTATGCAACGAATATTGAAAGAAGAAAAAAAAAACCTAGTACAATGGATACAATTTCTTAATGGGGTTCCATTACACATAGCCATGCCTGGGATCCACAGCTCATAGCTACAGTGTCGTGTGAGAATTTTCTAGGTGTCATCTGTCTTGTAGCCAGAACTGGATGTTCAGTTTGGAGTTCAGAGCTGGCAGAAAATGCTCCAGTCAGTAGGTAGAATTCATTTAACATAAAATGTGGGGGGAGCTAGGCTGAGATGCTTTCCCCAAACATGATAATGTGCTAAGGGAAGAGAAGGAGGAGTTTTGGAATTTTTTTTTTAACCATATTGAGTTACATTCAAATACATAGACCTTTGCCATTTTCATTATGAATGAAAAGGTCTGCAGATAATGTAGGACAGCTTATGTGTTACTGATTACATAACACAAACACAGAGGTGTGTGTGTGTGTCAGTCACATCCCCTTAGTACCTTGGCTGCTTCAGACATGTAAAAAATCTTTCCAGAAAAACCTCAACAATATCTAACAGCAAGTGCTAACTTCAGTCCTGTGATTCTCCTATATACAATATACAACAAAGATGGAGGTCAGGAAGGGCTGAGTATTTTCCAGTGACTGGTATGCAGTGAAGACACCACGTAACTCTGTTGCTTTCTCATATGCCTGAGTGATAATCCCTTTAAACATCCATTGCCTGTAGTTAAGGCAAGATACAGGTTTGGATTCTATCTCCACCCAAACAGAATGTGTCACCACAGCATCCTTAGCAATTTAGTGAGTGTTGTGAACAACCCTACAGAAATGTCATGTTTAAGGTTTGAGAGTATGGCTAGTGATTTCCAGATATAGATAGACAGACAGACAGACAGACAGATAATCAACATCCATGTGGTTTCCTTCTTTTCCCACCTCCATTCTATCCCTCTTTCTACTGGCCCACCCCAGACAAAATCCTTTTGGGGTGTGTTCTTATTCAGATCTGCATATTAAGAATGTACACTTTGGTTGCATGCATCCTATCTCCCAATGTCTAAAGCTATCATGCCCAACATGTGGCAGTCTGGATGGTTTTGAACAACAATTTGGCACTAACATTTCACGACTCTGGCCTAAAGCATATTTATATAGCAGTTCCCCCTTTCTCATATGAATTGTTCAAATAGGTACATCTTTTTTCCAGATGCATCAGTCTGAAAATGTGCAGGTTCAGGATTAAAAGCATCTGCCTCTACAGCCAGTCAGGGAAATGTGGAGCTATTAGGTGGAATATGGAAAAGGCAGTGATGTAGACTCAAGTCGATAGCCTCAGACTCAAGTCGGACTTAAGTTGCTTCAGTGACTCGACTTGGACTTGACTTGGCCATAAATGATGCACTGACTTGGCTCAACACTTATATATTTTTAATGACTGACTTGCTGCCCTTGGTTCAGTAACAACACATTAATAAGAAACCTTATGACTTTGATCAACACCTCATCTCTTTTTGCCTACCGGTTGCATGGCAATCTGTCTCACGCCCAAACTGTGGGTGCATTTCTCAGAGGAGAACAGCAAATGGGTTAGACAATGGGCTTGAGGCAGGTTCGAGGTCTGCTCAGCAGTCTGTCCCTGCTGCATATTGGAGGAGCCTTCTAAAACCTCTCCTAAGAGCAGAAGACAAGATTTGCCCCCAGAGTGCAAGGTGCACTTCTCAGAGGGGAACAGCAAATGTGTTAGGCAGCAGGCTTGAGGAGGAAGGATCCTTCCTTCTAAAGCTTTTGAAACTTCAGTAATGGGGAGTAAGAAAGATCCTATTCCCCACTTTCGAAGCTGCAGATGGCAATATCACAAATGTAGAAGCCATATTCTGTTTAAATTCTTAAAAGTGACTTCATTCCAATAATTCTGGAATTTTGGTTGGGGTATAAAGTTGACTTCCAGACTTGAGACTTGACTTGGGACTTGACTTCAAAGACTTGAGACTTGACTTGAGACTTGAAGGTAGAGACTTGAGATCTGACTTGAGACTTGGACTGAAAGACTGAAATACATTACTGGGAACAGGCTTCCTGTAGCTTTAATAGTTAATGGATCAGGAAGAAATAACTGCAAAGTTCTGTTGAGGGAACCATGGCTTGTCTCTACCCCCATCTCCCAAGACTCATGTTTTAGCTGCTGTAGGCTTCCATTCCTCCAATATCACTTTTTACTGGTCAGTGGAGTAGAGCAGAAGTGCAGAGACATCCAGCTCTATTTCTGTAGCTCTACTCAAGTACTATGAGACTGAAAGTGCTGTGAAAATAGATTCAGCCATTGCAGCCTCACCCTTGCCTTTCACCTGTCAATAAATACCCTTCTTAGGCTTGTGGTGGGGAGATGTGATTGTCAAAAGGTGGGTTGTGGGATAAGGGAAGAGATGAAACATAATTCCACCTGACAGAACTTTATAATACCTCCTTCTGATTCAGGATCTGCTAGCTATTACAGCTACAGGAGCCCTATCCTATATGCCATCTGGCAACCCTAGGAACTATGGAATCCAGGAAAGTCTATCCCCCCCCCGAAAAAAAAAAAAAAAGTCTACCAGTAAAAATGCATCACACATCCCAATGTATGGCACGCCAAGGAATACCAGTAGTAACCTCACATGACACAATAGACCAATGATCAAAATTGTCTCTCATAAGATAATTCTTGGAACACAAGTACTGTTTAATTTATTTGCCATAGTGCAAGCTGTTTTAAATAGTTTTTTTTTTATTATTTTTGCCTCTCATTACTGTATGTAAAATTAGATTGCAGTGGAAAGCTGTATCAGTAACATGTTGAGATTTATATATAGAATTTGAATTGACTCATGAGATATTTTACAAGGAAAACAACTATGCATGAAAATCCATTCAGTGAAAGACAATGCACCCATTCCTGTAATGCCTTCTTATCAACACTAGCATTCTGCACATTTCACATATAAATCACACCCACTTGGATACCACTGGTGTATTGTGATTTAAGTATTTTGACCTCAGAACAATTAGGATTTTGCTTCACTTGGAAGCTCGTGTCATCTCATATTTGAAATGGGACTTGACTGAAAATGCCTGTTGATGTCAACCTACTACATGTTAAGTGTTGAAATAAAATCTGTTGAGTGGAGGAATTGCCACAGCTGAATTTTTAGTTGGCATCACAACCTTTCCCCATATATCTTTGTTGCTATATACACGAGATCCTCTTCTACCATATGTTCTAAGAAAGTCCCATTTTTGTGGTTTCCTTGATCTCCCCAGTTTATGGTGTCAGTCTGTTTGGTTTCTACAACATGGTTATGTGACACCTTAATTAGGAATAGAAAAAAATCACATAAGATATAGCATTTTCCCACAAAATGTATCCAATTCATCACCTTGGACACTATTGACAAAAGCATGCATGCAAGTTTTGGGTGGAAACTGTTAACTGTGGGATTTTTACAAAGGAAAATGTTCATGTTTCAAAATATAAACATATTTTAGTCAATGGAAAAAATCCGTAAAATCCATACATTAAGCAAAGCATGTACTAAAACATGCTGGAAGAGGGTCACCCTATTGGATAGGAAATGGTATATTTTTCTCCGAGCCTGGAAGTCCAGAATCTGCTTTCAGCTGTAATCCCTCTTACTGTATGAAAAAACAGAGGATTATTGTAAATAATCTGTGAAAGTATTTATAGGAATTTACTTCTTTATATGTATGCATCTATTGTTCAGATCTTCCAAGATGTTATGGAGCCAATGATAAGCAGTGTTAAAACAATCACAAGAACATCAGAGCCATCTTGGATCAGAACAAAGGTCTAACTAGTCCAACATTTTGTTCACACTATGATCAACCAGCTGCCAACAGGAAATCCTGCCAGCAGGATGTAAGCACAATCACACTCGCCATATCACGTTCCCCAGTAACTGATAAATAGAGACATACTGTTTCTGATATTGGAAGTGATAAGTTGCCATCTAAACTAGAACTCACTGATGGCTCCATCCTCCATGAATTTATTCAGTCCTCTTTTAAAGACATCCAAGTTGGCAGTGATAGTGAATTTCACAGCTATCTGAAAAAGTACGTACTTTTATTTGTCCTGAATCTCGTACCATTTAGCATCAGTAGATGTCCCTGAGTATTATGAAAGAGAGACAGAAAAGTTTCTTCCTGTTCAGTCAATCCACATCACACATAATTGTATACACCTCTATTATTTCTCCCCTTACTCCACCTTGAATATTGTAAAGGTCTATAATAGCTAGTTTCTTTATCATTGCAGTTGTGGGAATCCCTGACAAGGGGAATACTGGACTGATGAGAATCTTCACAGGTCAGGACACATTTTGCACAAAACTTGTACATAGTTTAAATACTGTTCCCTATATTGAACGTGTTTTCTCTTTTTAAAAAAGTGCAAATTTTATACAGAATAAGTCTGCAACTGTAGTATTTCCCAAACAGGAAACAGCATTTTCTGGGCAGAAAACACTATTGCTGTTGTTACCCTGACTTCTGGGGGTCCCCTGGGGGACGCCTTGATTCACTCCAAAAATGAAAAGATTGAGGAAATTAGCGAAGTGCTAGCATGGCAAAATGAGGGGCAGGGTAACCCAGCGAGACCTCCAACCCAATTTTTACAGGGTTAAACCAAGTAAAAAGCCAAACAATCATACTAATGAATGGATTTTATTAGCAAATATGTTCTCACGCACCGACGCAGTCACTCACTCTCACACACAAGGCCTATCAAGAATGGAAAGAAGTGAAAACTTATAGGGGATATAGTAGAGAGGGTGTAAAGGTGATGATACTGCACCTGTCCAGAAGTCTTCAGTCCAGGAAGCAGTGAGAAGGAGCTTAGTGAAGAGAGGCTGCTAGGGGAACACTCGACTAACAGAGTGCTGGTCTGCTAGCATGGCGAGGAGTTCTCTGAAGAAAGTCTCAAAAATGGGGACTACTTACAGGGCAGAACATATCTCGAGGGCAGGCCTTCTCCCAGGAAGAACAAGGGCCACAATAGAAGGAAAAATACCGCACAATAGTAACTTGATGGTTTGCATGATTAGTTCATGTAAATGGACCTTGCCCTTATAGGATTTGTTGAAGCCAGGGTTGCTCAACCTGGGGAAAACCCGGTAATCCCCTCAAGTTGGCTATTTGTGGCCGAGGACCCTTTGTTTGTGTGGACATGTCTAGCCCGAGGTATCCTTGGGAAATATGACTGGGGATTTTCCTGTTCTTGACCTATGTTCAGTCATTTGCCCTATTTGTCTAGGTACCCACCTGGGCAACCTCTCTGGCATAGAAGATATTATATTAATTTTATATCCCTCCGGGATGGGGTATGCCAATGGGGCAACACTGTGCAGCAATATATTTCCTCTGCAGAAAATGTTTTTTTTTTCTGCTCAAGCACTCTGCAAACACATCTGTGTATGAATTTTGTATGTGTTGAGGGTTAGAGTTTCCCAGAGTGTTAGCCCTTGGGGAACTCTATGAAAGCTAAAGCTGTGAGGACTGAGCCTTCTTTTAACAGAGTTGCAGAGAAAGCATGTCCCAATTCCTGTGTGTCTTCCCTGAACTGAAGGCTAACTTGAAATCAAAAAGAAGACATGAAGCTTCAAGTTCCAAACTCAAAAGATTTACTAATAAACTTTATAAGTACATATCTACTAGCGAAACTAGATCCTAACAAAAGGATTTAGAAGATAGTATTTTCATTTTAAACTTACCAACTTATTGGTGAAGTGGCTAGCATAGAGAGAAAGTGCTAGAAGCAAGCTTGCTATATGGAGAGTCGTTGCATTTTAAGTATGACCAGTAACTGACACCAGAATGAATCCTTGGTCACATGGTCTGGATACCATAGCTGCAGAGCAACAGTTAACTCTATACTAGCTAAGTTCCATTTGTCCTAGAATTGGGGGGAGGGGAGGGAGAATGCTAAAATTTTCCAACACTATAGAATAAGTCACAAAATGCTAATAGTCTTCAAAAACGACAGTTGTCGCTTTTGAAGTAGAATGTCTCATAGCAGGAAGAAACTGATAAAATTATTCACTGCCAAGAATTGCACCTTCACCCTCGACTGACTCTTTTCTAGTCCTGCAATGTCTTTTGTAAAGTGCAGTGACCAGAACTATACGCAATATTTACAATTTTTTGTTCAGTTCCCTTTCTTATTATCGCCAATGTAGAATTCTCCTTCTTTTTCCCCCAACGGCAGCTATCCACTTGGGAAACTTTCTCATTAACAATCTATTGCAACCCTAAGATCCCTTTCTTGGTCATTCTTTGCCAATTCAGATTCCATCGCTGTATATTTGAAGTTGCTTTCATCCATCATATTCTACTTGCATTCAGTGAATCTGTAAGGACTTACATCCATACGGGGCTCCTACTTCCCTTGCTGACACCAAATGTGCTCCTAGGGGTGGAAAATATTGACTGTCTCAAGTCCAGAGAATCACTTAATCCCTGTAATCTCTCTCCATAGAGTTTGTCCGTGTCAGTGGTAGACATGCTGGACGCTAGTGGTCTGCATTTTTACAAACATTATGGCACAGTTTCAAGATGAAAAAGGACTACACAGAGAACTTCCATCACTGGTATCACTTTTAATCTTCAAAGGACTGTGCAAATATTAAAATGCAAAGCATCATTATATTTTTTTTCACTTCCAGTTCCATGCATATTGCTCTTTCAAAGAACATTGAAAGTTAGTGTAACTGGGAGAGTCCTATGAAATGAGAACTCAAAGAACAGCAAAGAGGGCCTTTTCAAAATACGCACTGCAGCTTGACTCTTGGGTTGGAATCTCATTGATGTACTATGCTGCTGCTTGTATGTTTTCAAGAGTCACACAATGACAGCAAAGAGAAGAGAGACAAAATCTGCCAAGTCCAAATAGCCTATATCTCCAAGCCAGCCTTCCTTAACAGCCCCTGTATCTGTGACCTTTTTCTTCCTAATAACACAACTACAGCCTCACAATTAGATCAGGATAAAACACTGGCTTTGTGTCTATATTAAGATCCAGTGTACAGACTAGGCATGGAAAGAATATTTAAAAATATTCACAAAATGATCAGACAAGTATTTCTTGCAGGTCAGAAAACTCTGACCAGGGGAATCCTTGACTGACAATTATTTTTTGCAGTTTTTATACTTATCCTGTATAAAATTCATACATACGTATGGAGGTTTGCACAGAAAAAAAGCATTTTCTGTGTAGGCAAAAGCATGTTCTGTGGGGAAAATAATATTTCTGTTATTTCTTAAAAAATACTATTTATTTATTTCAATTTTTTTGCACAGCAAATGCTGTTCCTATGCAGAAAATGCTCTTTTCTGCACAAAAGTTTGATCCAAATAGCAAACAGTCTCAGAAATGTTATAGCCTTCAAAGCCTTTTTTTTCCCAGGGGGAAGAACATTACTAAAATTTACTCTTTACTTCCTTTGTGACAAAATTAGTGAAGAATTATATTCCTAATTACATTCCTAATATGGACAAGTTGCTATCAAGTATGTCCACAGTTGACAAATAGTGGAATGGCTCCCTATGGCAGCTAAATGCAAAATAAGCAGTGGGAACTAGTACATTGGTGCTTGTGTTCCAACAGCAAGTATACCACATCAGTGACTCACATCTCAATACCATCATGTGATTATCTCAATACTTTATGAAGACTGTGTACACTTTAAGCCTCTGTCTGAGCTGTACTATTTCAGATTATCATTGGGAAGTTGCATAATGAAATTCTCAGAGCTTGAAAAGTTACTTTTCAAAAGTAATTCATTCTATAACATATTGTAATATTTTGAAAGTAATCAATTTCAGTTACATGTTATGAAGATGAACAAATTTTACCTGTTTCATTACTTCTTGCACTACTTGTTCCTTTTCCATAATGTTCTTCTGACTTTTTGAATGAAAAAAAAATATGCTTGGGATAACATGAAACTTGGAACCATCCTGTTAGAATACCTCTTAACATTCCTTTAAAAGTAAATTTTGGAAATAATTGGAAGCTCTTACTCATCACATGCCAATGAACTTGTTTTGCTCTTGCTACATTGCTTTTAAAATATATCTTTATTATATCCTTGTTACTGCCCAAAGTAACCAGTTACCAGGTGGCAACTTTAGTTGTAACTCACTACATTCAACCTCCACTGACATGAGGATTAGGAGTTTTTCTCCCACCTTACAAAGGAAAATTGAACCATGTGAGCCTCAGGCTGCAGTACGAAGTAATGCAGGCTAGACACTAATTTATCACCTTTGGGGATTGGGGAATATCAATCACTATAAAGGTTACAGAGTATATAAGATATACAGACCTTTTTGTTGGATGTAGAGAATATAGACCTCTAGACAGAATATAGAGTGTATAGGCCTCTAGATAGAATATGGTATTTATAGAGTATATAAGGTATACATTTTAGACTAAAACCACATCAGGATATTTCACTGAACATGTGGAATGTTAATCCAGGGAATGGGGACATGACTAAACACACCAGGCTCCCCCCAGATGTCTGGAAAAGGCATCCTCATAGAAAAAGCAAGATTAGAGAGACTATAGATATTTGGCCCTTCTATATGTTCATCTGAGGAGAAATAAAGCATAAGATAACTCATCTACTAGGGAATAACCAGGAGTCTGACATTCACACCCCTTGGATCCTCTCTGTCCAGAGGTATTATCTACCATCTGAACCCAGAATACATCTTATAATCCTCAATATCAGAAGTGGAAAGCATGTAGCCCTCCAAATGTTGTCCAGCTGCAACTTCTAATATAAAAATCAAAGAATCATAGGATTCAAAGGGACCACAAGGGCAAGCTAGTCCAACCCCCTGCCACAAAGGAAACAAGTGGTTAAACATCCCTGTGATGTGAAGAGGGGAAAAAAATCAAATAAATGGAGAAATAAGATGGAACAGACCAACAAGTGAAGCAGAGACAGAAAGAATATTTGAAAATAGTTGGGGAAATGTGTGTGTGTGTGTGTGTGTGTGTGTGTGTGTGTGTTGTTGCTGATGAAAATCCTAGAAAGATAAGAATCTTTGCAGTTCAGGATTTATTATGTACAACATTCACATTTGGTCTTTCTTGCACAGAAAACAGAATGTACTGTTTTCTGCACAAAAATCCCATGTGAAATTTTGTGTAGAAGGCATATCAAAATATCATATGTCTTCAAAAACTGTGCTTTCTCACAGTGGAAGAAAATTGTTAAAATGAACCATTACTTCCAACAAAATTAGGAAATAATTACTTCCCTCAAGAGAACACCTGAGAAAGCGATATACAACAGAAACAGACTGATTCACTTGTTCCCTCATGAAATCTGAGTCAATAAAATATATTGAACATTGTGTCATTGAATCTCAGTACTTTGACTGCACATTTAGGTTAGAACTTGAGGTTAAGACTTGATGCAAAGTTGCCACTGAAAACAGTGTACCTGTGTCATGTTTTGCTCTGCTGTCCCTGAAACATCTAATTGCATTACTTGCATTGGGACATTATGTTGTCTGTCTCTATGGTGACAGCCACCAATCATATGGAGTTGGAGCAGGTCTATATATGCATAGATAGACAGATGATAGATAGATAGATAGATAGATAGATAGATAGATAGATAGATAGATGATGGCAGTATACAGATAGTCATATTCAACTTTTGAACATAACAGGTAAAAACTTTACCATGGCGCTGCAAATCTTGTGAAATCTAATTTTGCCACTGTACATGGATCAGTAAGGTAAGAGACATGGACTCACCAAAAAACCCAAAAAACATCTTGACTCCATGACTGAGAATCCAACAAAGATGCAAATTGCACCTCAATTAGTTGAAGATTAAGTGTAAAATAAAAAAAATGTCCCAAGTAGATCAGTGTCTATATAAGGTCAACCTTTTAATAATACTATTCATTTTCAATACTTTTGTGTATTACTTTTAATTCTTCTTACAATATAAGGGTGAAAAGGACAACAAGAAGTCCTTGAAAAAAATGAAAAATGAAAACACATTAAATGTGTTTCATGATAAGAAATATAAATAATAAACATAATAAATATGTTTTCCTTTTGCATTTATATTGGCTGCTCTAAGTTTCCTTTTCTCTTGCTTGTTTTGCAGAAGTGTTTTAATCCCCCTAGCCCAAATTGTTCTCTCATATGCATCCTCTGTTGACCATAAACCCACTCAACAGTTTATTCTTAGATCTGTTTCCTTCACCTGGCCATTTGATGTGCACACACATACTGTATAAGAAGGCTTGCTGACTCATTCCTTTCTCTTTGCTTATACCTTTACTCAGCTACTTCTAAATCCCTGTATCTCACACTAAGGGGTTTTAATTTTTATTATCTGCTCTGTTCCTCTCTTGATTAGTTACATTTACTTTGGTCTGAACATTCTCATTTGTTTCTTTTTTTTCTCCAAGGGTTATGAATCCTGCTGTCTAAAGGACATGTAAGGTTTGAACTCAAAATGACCCTTGACAGCAGTGTATTCTCACTTTCTTTGCTACTGATCTTGTCCGAAGCTCATTATGGAGGGGAAAAAATGGCCAAATGAGGGTGAATATGGCAGATAAATTCCACTATTTTTTGTTTTTTTCAAAAAAATAATGAAGGCCCTTTCATTTTCTTCTGAGTTGGGAATTAGGTATCGCTAATGCTGATAGTGTGCTATTGAATTCTGGATTTTTTAAAATAAATTATTTAAGTATGTATATCCCACCCTATTGCTAAAAGTCTCAGGACAGTGTCCAATAAAATCAACTTGACAAGCTTAAGATAATGTAAACAATAACATGATTAGAATGAGTTAAAACATATTAAGCAAATTTAACAAATTAAAAGAAAAGAAAACCAGTTAAAATAGTCTAAAATAATTTGAAACCCTGCACAAGTGCAGTTTTGTATAAAATTAATGAGGCCCCAAGGGCTTTAGTA
Organism: Cyclura pinguis; assembly: GCA_030412105.1. Taxonomy (NCBI): domain Eukaryota; kingdom Metazoa; phylum Chordata; class Lepidosauria; order Squamata; family Iguanidae; genus Cyclura; species Cyclura pinguis. Next base: position 117,900,285 of record CM059601.1, on the reverse strand, counting down.
AAATAATAATAATAATAATAATAATAATAATAATAATAATAATAATATTTACAGTGCACTAAAATGACAGCACTGCTGGCTCCAGTTGGGCCTTTAAGGGCAGGTTATACAAGAAGTAGGGTATGAAAGCAAAGGAGACCCTCTTCCAAGCCCTTCCACAGCTGACTGATTGGATACAGAGACAGTCCTTCCATCAGACCTCAAACCTCAGTCGGGCTTATAGAGAGAGAGATGTTCCTTCAAGTATGAAAATCTCAAGCTGTTTAGCACTTAATGTCATTACCAGTATCTTGAATTCAGACAGGAAGCACATTGGCAGCCAGTCTAATTCCTTTAAAGCCAGTGTTATATGGCTTCTGTATAATGTTCCAGTCAGCTGTTTAGTAGCTGCATTTTGTACTAGATGCAGTTGCTGAGTCTTCCTCAGGGTAGCCCCACATGAGAGTGCACTGTTGTAATCAAACAAGGAAGTTACTAATTTGTGGACTACTGTGGCTGAGATGTCCCTGTCCAGGAAAGGCCCTAGCAGGTGGACCAGCTGAAGCTGGCCTTATGCACTATAAACCACATTCATCTCTGCCTGCATCGGCAAAGATGGATCAAAGACTACTCCTGAGATACTCACCTAATCCCTCAAGAGGAGCATCACACCATCTAGGATAGGTTGCTTACTTAAATTCATGGACCTGAGGGCCAACAGTCCCCAGAGCCTCTATCCTACTGGAAATCAGCTTCAATTTATTGGTCCTCCACCAGCCCATCACAACATTCAGGCAGTGTACAATGGCATTCTTGTGCATTGCCACAGCCTGTCATGTGAGAACCAAGGAACATCTAATCCACTTTAGAAGTGCTTTCATAAAGTGGTGAACATGTGCGTGCATAAGTAAACAAGATAATTGTCTTGAATTTATGCTAGAGTCTTATGGGCTCCAAGTTCTGAGAGGATGGTGAGAATGCTTTGCTACAAATCCTTAGCTCTTGAAAGAACTAAATTTCCCAGGATCCCTTGGCTGGACCCCATGATAGAGAGATGGACAGCCTTGGGAACACATTGTACAGTATATAGTATGTATGCTATAGTTATTAATTGCTTGAAACAGTCAGTATAAAAATAAGGAAGAAATTCTCAATATGATTTGTAGATAAAGAATTAGTGGATAAGGAAAAAAACTTCTGTGAGGTTTTGTATTTAAGACGAAACCTTCTGTGTCATTCTATGCAAAAATATGTTGCTAAGACAGATACTCCTTTGACAACACAGACTTTATTCTTTTCCCCACAAAAGGATTTTTACAAAGATTCCAACTCCTCCTCCTCCTCCTCCTCCCCCCCTCCTTCTTTTTGTATGAGTCATTTGAGCAGCCTTCCGTATAGGCCAAAATTGGAGTCTACAGTCTGTTCTTTCCTAACTCCCATTCATGGTGACACAGTTGTCAAAACAGTGCTTTTATGTGTTGGCAGCAATCCTAATATTTGCTATGTCAATCATAAGTTTATTGCATGACACCGTTGCAGAGCCTTCTTTATGCACACAAAAGAATTTCCCGGAAAATCATATCTTGCATAGTGAGGGTAATGATAGTCAGCAAAATTTTGCTCCATAGTGCATACACGCCTCTTCAGTTTTATATGTGTTTTTTTTTAATGTAGTGAGTGGGTGACTAGCTTGGCTATATTATTCAACAGAAAAGACAGAGCAGGCATCCTTACAGTAGCACCTCAGAATAATTGGCTTCATCCTATAGCTGTAATTTCAAACCCTGTCCTCCACCTCCAACAAATGTAAAAAAAAATCCGGAAGTTTAACATGCTGTTTCTAGAGGCTTTATTCAACAGAATGATAGTGACTGAATTGCATTAGGTGACTGATGCCTTATCTCACTTTTATGGAATCTGTTAACTGATTTAAAATGTTGCTGTGGTACAGTAATCCTTTACCAAACTTGTGCTCAAAGAATACTAAATATAGCTTCAGCACATAGGCAAATAACTACCCTTTTCTCTCCAGCCAATATTAACATAGAATCATCATCGTCGTCATCGTCGTCATCTTCATCATCTGCCATTATCTTCAAACTATTATCCTCTTTGGCTTTCTTTTTTTTTCTTTTCTGTATTAATCCTACCTTCTAGGGTTGTGGGCCTCCCTTTTATCACATCTACCATGTTTTACTATGATCTTTAGAAACAAATAAGAATTTTATGACAATGTCATTTGTGCAGAAGTTTGTCCAAGCAGGACATGAAATAGGCAAAGATCTCATTTTAGCTTCTCTCATTTTTAAATGTTGTAGAGTTTTAGTAATTTATGATATAAACAACCGAGAAACTGAAATGAAATTCTCACCTGTCCTTAGATGAGGACAAATCTGTCATTTCCGTTTCCTCTCAATTTTTATATTTTGCAAATCTGGATAAATTTAGATCAAAATGAAATGAAGAGATATCTCACCCCATTCCTGGTGAGAAGAAAAAAAAAAGATGACTGAACAATTCCTGTACCCAGATCTTTTCAAGAAACAGCTGTAAGCCACTTCCTTTAGATTGCAAAGGACCGAAGTCTTACACCAGCTCTGAACCCATTGAGTGATCATGGCTCAAAAAGCCATCTCTCCATCCCTAATATGGAGGAAGTAATACTCATTTACTTTGTAAGATTGTTGCAAGGATTACTGACATGACGTATGTGAAGTGCTGTGCACACATGGGGAAGAAGACTGTGAAAATGAATGTTGAATATTTAAGTTCAAATTTACTCCAATATGTTTACCTAGTGATTTGGGCACTTTAAAAAAGTGAACCTTTCAAGTTATCTCAACATCATATACAATTAATTTACAATGTCTTTCCTGACAACACTATAGGGTGTGAGTGAACATGTTTATCCCTCCTTCAGGGAATTATAGGGTCTTGCTATTATGTCTTTGGGGATTTTTCAGGTCTTTTAGCTTGGCTCTCTCTTTCCTTTTGAACAGTGCCATAATATTTTACAGTTGACTCACCTTTCTTAACACCCCTTTACTACAAATCCTGCATTTCTCATTAGCTCTGTGAATACAGTTGGGGATCCAACCTGATGAGTCAAACACTTTGATAATTCAGAGGAAATGCTATCTTAGGTGGAGAGCTTTCTGTACATTTTCATTTTGTTTTCTCCACTCATCTAGCCCAATGCTTGCCTTTTTAACTTGTTGTGAAAGTTGAATGCTAGAACATAAAACTACTAGTGTAACAATGTTCCAATGTATGCACAAAGACATATGTGTTTTAAAAGTCTGGTGTTTTTATTTCATTTCCGTTCAACTCCTGAGGAATAACTAAGGATACTTCAGCATTTGGAGAAGTCAAGTGCTTATAAAATATTGTTGCAAAGAGAAATGGAACCAGAGATTGTTAAAGACAACATGGTCAGATGGGCTCAAAATACTGGACATCCAGTTGAGCTAGATACATGGGTGAGGGCATGGAAAACAGATGTAAAATTTACACCAAGTTAAATTTCAGAGAAAATTTTTATAAAATGTTACATAGATGGTACATGACACCTGTAAGGTTGAAAAAAATAACAAAAAATGGGAATGGAAAATGTTGGAAATGTGATGAAAAGGAGGGGTCCGTTTTTCATATGTGGTGGACCTGTAAGGTAGTAAGAAAATATTGGAAAGAAATACATGATGACATTCAAAGAATGTATAGCTTAAATTTTGAAATGAAGGCAGAATCCTATCTGTTAAATATGTTAGGGCAACAAAGAGAAATAAGATCTCATCAGAAGACATTGTTATATGTAATAACTGCAGCAAGATTGACATATGCACAATATTGGAAAGAAAGAAGTTATATTGATATAAAAGAATGGAAATTTAAAGTTATAGACATAGTAGAGATAGAAAAGTTAACCTTTTCAATTAAAAATAAGTCAATCCAGAACTTTGAAAGAGAATGGCAAGAAGTTTTGAATTGGATAAAAGAATAAGAAAAAGAAGGGGTAAAGGAAGATTGGAGATAATGGATAATGTAAACTAAAGATGATATAGAAAAAGCATTAGTAGTAATGTGACAATGTTTAAAAGTAATAGCGTAACATTTGTTAAACAGAAAAAATGTATGTATGGAATGTAAACACAGACTCAACTGGAAAAAAGATGCTTGGAAGTGGGGAGGGGGATTCTCTTTAAAATTTCAATAAAAATATAAATAAATAAAAAAAGCCATCCATATTGATGGATCTGTTGGTGAGATAGGGTTCAGGACCTTCAGGACATCCTTTAAAAATCAGACCAAATCCTAGAGTGGATTTACCAACTCACACACCTCACAGACATGACGGACATTAGATGACAATTGTTAAATCTAAAGTATAAGTTAATTACTAGGACCCAGCATGGTGTAGTTGTTTGAATGTTGGACTGGGATTCCAGGAAATCAGGACCCAAATCCCTATGGAAGCCCACTGGATGACCTTGAGCAAGTCATACTCTTTCAGCTTCAGAGGAAGGTGATGACAAAATCTCTCTCAATAAAATTTGGCAAGAAAGCCCTAGCCTAACCATAATTTGGAGCCACATAACAACAAGTTCAGTATAAGTTAAAGTTATGTATCAACATATTACCTATAAAGTATTCAATGCAATATAATTAAATACACTTAAACTGTCCTATGCTTGTTTAACTCTCAATAGTATGAGCCAACCACAGCAAGAATACCTATTAAAGGCTGGCCACAAAAAAATCATCCATTGTCAAATGTATTGTATTGCCCTTATGTAGCTGAGGTCTTAACATAGCTTAAGTGGAGGGCTAAACTATACACTGCACTAAATGCAAAACATGCCATTTAGGATCAATTTCTTTTTCTGCTTCCCGGTTAAATAAGTAAATTTGAACATCTGTATGTGTACAAAGTTTTAAAACTTCATCCCAGCCTATTTCAATCTCCCTCCTCAGGTGGTGCTTTAAAAAGGGAAGAACTCCATTAGTACTAATGAAAACTTCCCCCTTTTTTAACTCAACAAAGGGGGTGGGCAATTTGAAATAAGTAGTCAAGTGGAAGCTTTAATGCTACTGTACCCATGTGTGGTTGATTGCATACTGCATGTTTAATATACTTCTCAGTTTAACTCCTATAAATAGGTGGTGTTAAAAAGACAGGAGGTAGATGAGGAGTATCTGATTAGAGAGACAGAGGGAGATGGATGATGGATTGTTGGTATGTGCTCAAGGGAAGAGAAAAAGGGAGAGGGACAAGGAAAGAAGAAAAAGTGGTTGAAATTAAGAGCATATATTATGAACCAAGCATATATTAGGAACCTAACAGCCAATATGATGGCTATAGAGTTTTTTGGTCTTTTCTGAGTACCTATGAACTCTTGCTTGGAACATATTATACTATGAATGAGAGAAGATATATAGGATCAGTCTATCTATTTATGTTGGGCTTATAGAGATTAAAAACAGCAAAAAAAGATATGTCTGGGAGACTATGGAGGGGGAGGGCTTGACAGTCCTTATGACATCATAGCCATAGAACTGGAGGATCAAGAAGTTGCCGGATTGTCAAGGAAATACTGAGATGCTTGTCTGTAGATTGCAGAAATTCAGAAGCATCCCTGAATCAGCTAGGAAACTGGGCAACTGTTTCCTGGATTGTTGTCTGCCAAGAGTGTGTGGGAAGACAGAGAAGTGTTCCACATTGCCTTGGCAACCAGACAGCTTCCTGATTTTTCTGGTTCTAGTGTGATGTTCTGGGAAGGAAGTGGCTGCTATAATCATGGGTTTGGACAAGCAGCCATTTAAGAATAGGATGAGGAGTTGGGGTGCGGGAATTTCACCATACAACGAGTGGGAGAACACAGCTCCCAAAAACACAGTTCTCAAGTTCTCACACTGCAAACAAACCTATGAAATTAATTAATTAGTATTTCATTCAGATCTAACTTTAATCCTTAGCTTTAGCCACACTGTCAGCCAGAATCCCAGAATGGAATGCAGAGCAGGATAGCTTGTGCAAGGGAGGACTGTACGTTGGATGTACCCGCGTATCTTCCAATCCTTGTTTCTAAATTTGGGAAGGTTGGAACCGAAGGAAGTAGTTTGACAGACCTTCCGAGGATATTTTTGCAGTACATCATTCCTGAAGCTTTTTAATGGTAAAATAAAAGAATATTTTAGTGTTTCTCTTGCTGTTTGGCTGGTGAGTTTGATGTTGATAGGTTGTTTTGGTTCTTTTCCTTTTGTTGCTCTCTACTGCAAGGTGGGATAGAAATGCTTGAAATAAATTCATAAAATTATTTTTAGAAGTTCCTTGCACAATAGTTTTACTTTCTGAACAGGAAAAGGTAATTCCAGCATTTCAAAGCCTCAGGGGTATTCTAGCAAAGGAGACATTTGAAAGTTTTCACCATGAGAACATTCCCAATTTGTCTAGGACTGAGTAAAGTACAATACAGTGTACAATTCCAGTTTGGTTCTGACACCAGAATCTTTTTGACAGTGCTGTTTGTATTAAAACAGAATATGACTTTGGGCACTCACCTCACGTCTATACTCAATAAATTAAATAACCTTCACAATAAATCCACATTTATATTAACAAAGAAATTTATACCCTCCAAATTGAAAAAAGATTTAACATTAAGAAGTTCCTCAAGGAAAACAGCTCAGGCTTCTTCTTACTTTAGCCTTTTCAATCACCACTAATTGTTCAAGAAGAATCTCAAAAGGCAGAAAAGCCAATTTTTCTGTGTTGCTGGGGCAATCTTTTAAAATGGATGATGTTCAGAATGATTGCATTCTTTCTTCCCCTCTCATTTACCCACTTGTCTGTTTCACAAGAGACTTCTGTTCTAGTACACCTGTTGTTCCCATGGAAACATGAAAACACTCATCTGATATGACAGCTGCTCCTGACTCTAGATAGTTATACCTTGTTAGTGGTGACTTCTCTTGGATTTTTGGAAATGCGAGAGGTCTTCCATTCCAACAAAACATGAGGAGCTGAATATAAACAGGTAACACTTAGGAGAACTCATGAACATGGAAACTGTTTAGAAGGAATGGGTCACCAGATATTTGTTTTATTTATAATGTGTTTCTATACCTTGGTGGCTCAGATTCAGAGGTAACATCAATCCAGTAATCTTTTGTACGTAACACCATATCTACACCAAAACCCACAGCTACAGAAGACCTCAGAACGTACACTAGATAGTAGTGGGCAATGTGTGGCGTTATTTTATTTATTTAACTTTATATGTTGTTTAAACATTCCTCCAAGAGAGCTCACAATATTATCATAATGAAATAATGGGAAAAATCTTACCACTTGCAAATATTGCCCTCATGTCCTTTCCAGGAAAAAAGGTGAGGTATAAATAAAGTTAAATAAATAAAAATATAGAGCCATCCATGTATGTTCATTTATTTCAAAAGTATCTACACGATACAGTTATAGCAGTTTGATACCACTTTAACTGCTGTGGGGCAGTCCTATGCTATCCTAGGACTTGCATTTTAGCAAGACACTGCTAAGGAGATTTGGTTCTATATTTCAGAGAAGTGGATCAGAGTTCCCTCTCAAGCAGCTTCTCATCTTTCCACAGTTAAGTATGTATCATTCCAACTCCACATTAGATTGTGATATTTGAAAAATCTTCATAAAAATATATATATATATATTTAAATGCACACCTTTCACAAATGTGTGGCTGGCATCTTGCTTAATATTTACGAGATTGTAAGCCAGAGTTATGCTCTCCTAACTTTTTGCATTCACATTTATGGCCATTAATGACCAAATCCGACCCCAAAGAGAGCCAGCATGGTATAGTTGTCTGAGCATTGGACTACAATTTTTAAGGCCAGGGCTTGAATTGCTACTCAACCATGGAAACTCACACTTTAATTGTTTGTTTGTTGTTGTTGTTGTTGTTTTTGTAAATAGCAACTATGGAGTAGGGAGTAAGGAATACATATGACATTCTGGTTGGAGATCATGATGTGAATGAGAGGCATTTAACACTCCCCCTATACACTTTCCTAATGAAAATTCCACCATCACTCCCCACAGTACAAAGAGAGGTTGATTGAAAAGCAAAGAGCCTACAGATACAATGGAGAGCAAACAGGGTCTTTCAACTATTTTAATTATACTGTAAGTATTAAATACATCAAATGCTTTAAAATAAACATTTTATCCATTAAGTTCAATAATGAAATACCAAATATTAACAACATAAACCAGATTATTTAGTTATTTTGCTAATTATTTTAAATTATTTATTAATATTTATTATTCATTACTAATTTATTTAAATATTCTATTTCATATTTAATTGTTGTAGCCATTCTTTCACTGCACACACACACACTCTAGCATATTTACTTGGTGTTGCCCGGGATTTTATTTTCTCATAGGTAATTCTTATTAAAAATACCTTAGGAACTACATGTGGTTGAAATACACAGATTTGTGTCTTTCATTCCCCAAATTGTCCTGTCCAGTACCTGTAACTTATCTCCATATTCCTAAATCCAATCTGTATTCACATGTATTAACATGCAGAGGTTGGGTTCCTGAGGGGAATGTACTGCCCTCCTTCACGCTGGTAGGCCTCATCTCCATAGCAACCAGCCTGAGCTCTCTGGCCGAGAATTCCAAAGGTCCCTCCTTGAACTGCCAACCCCAAGATTCCATAGAATCTTCACAGCCAGCCAATCATATGAGGTCTTCTAGCCTCACACAGCTAATCCATAAGAAGACTTCATAAGACCATAAGACCATGAAGACTTCATAATCCCTGCTGTAATTTATAGTATTGGGGGGGAGGAGTCTTGAATGGACATTGAAGACGCAATAACTACACAGAGTGTCAGAATGATGTTGCGGTTTGAGTGCTAGTCTAGGATTCTGGGAGAACAGGGTTTGAATCCCGTTCAGCTGTGGAAACCCACTGTGTCACCCTGGGCAAGCCACAGTCTTCCAGCCTCAGAGGAAGACAATAACAAACCCCATCTAAACCCATCTTGCCAAGAAAACCCTGTGACCTTAGGGTTCCCATAAGACAGAAACAACTTGAAGGTACATAATATCAACAATGACCCCAAAAACCTATCCCCTAAACCAGGCAGAACCTCATGTAAGGCCCCGCTTTGGGGGTCCCCAATATCAGTATGGTTTGGATGGGCACCATACCTAATTGGTATCACATGTAACTGGCAACACATTTTATTGGCTCTGATATCAAATTCAAACCTGAGAGGTGACAGAGAGATCAAACTGAGTGAGGGAAAGAATTTGACTGTAAATGTGAGAAGCATAAGTCAACTCCAAAATTCCTCCAGGTAAGACTGAGTCATTTGTCAGGCAAATACACACCATTCCTGTGGATAATAGGCTTAAATAGAAGCTGGAATTTTCCAAGGAATCCAACTGTGAGGAGCCCACCAGGACACCGATTGACAGATATCCATCCCTTGTACACCTGGATTCTTTCATCTGTCCTCACAGCACCCACAATAGACAGCTATTACAACATTCATCATGTCTTTTTCAATCAAAGCAATAAGCCCATCAGCAGGTGAAAGACTAATTGTCCACAACAGGTTCCCTTTGTCTTGCATCTGGAACCTTCACAGCCACAAGCCATTTTCAGGGTACAAATACCCCTGATTTGAGGAGGCCCAGTGCAGTCTCTTGAAGATCTACCCATCACTCTGTCCATCTGGCTCCTGAATGAGAACTGCCCTTAGGTCCTACCTAAGCCAAAATACATTTCTACTCTTCAGTACTCTTCTGGACTGGTAATTATAAATCCCCCCAAATCCCTCAGCCTCTCTATAATTTTTCCTCCCTTTCTCTTTCAGATAGCTCTTGTGTGTGATTGTGTGTATCTTGTGTGCATGAATGAGTGAATTCCCCTCAATAAAATCATTTTATTAGACAATTTTGCTTGGTTTTTGGCTTGGCCTGACCCCGTAAAAATTGGATTTAGAGATCTCGCTAGGTTACTCTGCCTCTTGTAGTGCTACAGCTTGTGCTCTGGCTAATTCCCATTCCCCATTATGTGGAGTACATTGAGGTGTCCCCCATGGGACCCCAGAAATCAGGGTAACACTCAAGTGAAGTGTTTTCAAGGTTTTGCAAATTGTAGTGCTGGGAAATGACAACTGCAGCACTCACCTAGACATGAGGTCCATTGAGACAAGCAGTTATGTCAGGACACAAAGCGGTCCCTCCAATTCCCTTTTGGTTGGGGTACCACCTGGTTTAAGAGGTAGGTTGTGATGTAGCATCAGCAGAAGCTATGTCTGGCAATGCAGCATCTCAGTTACACGTAATTTGTACATAGTTTTCAAATGTACACATTTCTGCAAGCATTTCCTAACTAAAAAAATTGTTCATATATGCGTTTCTCAAATATACAGGTTTCTGGGCAACATATTTAAAATATGAAATTTCTGTGTGCAATTTGTCAAATATGCACATTGTTTTGTATGCTTTCCTATTTGAACTGCTTTATATACCTTTAAAAAGTATGGATTTCTACTTGTTTAAGTGGTCCATTTTGGATTCTGTTTCAAGAAGTGCAAACTTGGTAAGTTCATACTGAAATTCAAAGTTTTACCCAGCCGTAGAAGGGGAAGACTTTTAAGAAACAAACAGGGAGAACTAAAATCCAGAAGAAGATTCTAGTAAACATGGTATTTGTACTCCATACAATACTCAAAGGGAGGACCCGGTGTCCACTAAGCTCTTATGTTCTTCCAGACTCTATCTCACTCAGACTCTATGCAACTGCTGAAGAATCTAGGGCCTCTAAACTTGATGCCCTAGGACCCTCCTGAGCCTTCACAGACTGTCAAAAAAAGGGGGGGGGCAGAACAAACGAAATCTGGTATTGAGTATTGATTATTTGGTATTGACTTGCTTGGAAAATTTGGTATTTTTTAATGCCGCCTATTTAAGAGGTTAATGATTACATTTGAGACCTGTTTCCCATGACATATTAATAGTGTTATGTTTCCACACTGTCCTGGCAATATCCTATGTATGCCAGGACTTCCCAGTAGAATTCTCTGCCAGAGAGCTCCTGTGGTGCGTCTCACCAAACTACAGACCTCACAGTTCCATATGATGTTGCCATAGCAGTTAATGTGAATTTATAGTGCTGTAATTAAATTGTGTAAAAGAGGCCTTAAAGGCTTCTGAGTTGTAAGGGGAACTTGGGGGGAAAAAACAACAGTTGATTGCATTTTGCCCACCTCTGTTTTAAGTGGCACTTCTGAGTTGGGCCCCAACATTGCATTACCTACTCTCTATAATTTGTCACAAGACAGTTTGTTTGCATAAAGGAGAAAGCTCAGTGGATCGTGAGGTCCTTGCATTGGGGTTTGGGCTTCTTGATATCAACCACAGTAGTTTCCAACTCAGGGAGTTCCTACTTGTTTTCTTAGGGCCTTTCCACACTGTACTGTTATAGTGCTATTATTCCACTTTCAACATTCTATGGAATCCTGGGGTTTACAGTTTAGGGAGACGTCTAAGTCATCCTGTTATCAACAGCCCTGCGCAGGTCTTGCAAATTCAGTGATGTGACCTGGTTAGGTCACTCAGTTCTCTTTCTGGCTGGGGGATTCAGCAAACTATAGTTAAAAATGTAACTTTTCCAAGCTTTGGCAAAGAGTGTCACAAAAAAGTTTCTTTTAAAAATTACTTTTGACCATGTCTTTCACTTTCAGAAGTGAGAAACCCATTTAACAAAAGCTCTATAGGACGTCAAAAAATGTGTCACCCATTACTCATCTAATTAAATATCATGCTCTGTAGTTTGTATTACATTAACACCCATCTCAATTTGCACATGGCCAAATACATTTAAACCTCTGTTTGATATGCCATTTTGAGTTGTTGTTTTTTTCATGATTTACAGTCCTTTTTTCTTTTTTCTTCCACTTTTATTTCTGCCAAAAAGATATCATGACTCTGTACTCACCAATTTTTAGGAATCTGTTTGAATGTCAGGTTCCATCTTAAACATTAAAACTTTCTGCAACACAGAGCAGTACCTGACTTTACAGAAACACAGAACTCAGAAGAACTTACCTAGCCTCTGAGGAGGCACTCTTTGGCTCAGCTGTTCTTCCCAATTTCTCCTCTAAAGTGAGAAAATCCCTTCTTCTTTAAGAGGCAGGAAACAATAGCCAGTGATCACCATCTGTTCAAATGGTTACATTCCACTGACTTTTGTTTATGCACAACATTTTCATAATATAGTTCCACCAGTGGCTGACAGTCTGAGTAGGGAGGGAGAAAGGACACCTCACCTATAATTTTGCAGTACGCATTTCCCTCATATACTTGGACACAGTATATGGTAGGTTCTGAGAAGATATGTCTGCTCTGCATGAGACTAAAATGTGCATCAAACGTGGGTTGGACTTCCTCTGAGATTCACTGAGCCTCTGCTCCTTTCTATATATGACCTTTGCTTGACCCAACATTTGCATTTTCATTTGCTATGTGAATTACAAAGCTAGGGTGGAGAGTTGAATATGCTCCAGCTCATTTCTCCAAAATAAGATGTTTGAAAAGCACAGCCTTCAGTTGTTTGTTTGTTTGTTTTTATGTTGTTGTTGTTGTTGTTTTTGGAAAGACAGACGGTGAACGCAGAGAAGTGAAGGCCCAGGAAAAAGTTGTGGGGAGGGGGAGAGATTTTTCTTCCAAATTTTTCCAAAGCCTCCTTCCCCCGCGCCCCCCCCACTGCACTGTTTTTAAAGGATTATGGAATACTTTTTTTTTTTTAGAATGATGAATAAATATGAATAAATATGTAAAATCTCAGTCATGTATTGTATTTCCATCATCATCATCATGATCATCATGATCATCATCATCATCATCACAGGATCCATAGCATAAAGGTATTTTTTTTTCTACCCCAAATGTCTGGTAGTGGCACCAAAGCTCTGATAGGATACTACTGAAATTTTGCTGCATAATTAGGAGCTTTCAGTCTCACTGCTGTTAGTGACTTGCTGCTCTGGCCACTCCCTCCCCCTTTTTTTTTTTTTTTTTTTTTGAGAAATAGACATGAATAGGGCAAAAGAAAGACTCCATAGGTAGTAATGGGGCAAAATGTTCCAATGGAGGAAAAGTGGCACCAGCACTTTTGGGTACTATTGGCTATTTGTGAGCAACTCCCCAATTTAAGAGATGGTTTTAAACATGCAAAAGTATTCCTGGTCACTGCAGAGACCTGGTCTCCAGGTTCAAAGCTGAGTCCAGGAGTACACCCAAACTGCTAACGTGTGTCTTCAGAGGGTGAGTAATTCCATCTAACTCAGGCTGAATCCCTATTCCCTGATTTGCCTTTCAACTGACCAGGAGCACCTCTATTTTGTCTGGATCAAGTTTCGTCATCTAGTTCACTACTTGATGGCAGAGACTGATTTAGGACCAAGACAACTTCCTTGGATTTGGATGGAAATATAGAGTTGAAAGTCATCCACATATTTATGGCACTGTACCCCGAAACTCTGGATGGCCTCTCCAAGTGGTTTCATGTACATGTTAAACAGAGAAAAAACAGAATCCTGAGAGACCTCACAGGTCAATGGCCACGGAACTGAACAGGAGCCCCCCAGCACTACCTTCTTGGTTCACTCTTCCAAGAAGGAATGGAGTCATCGTAAAACAGTACCTCCAAGTCCCATCCCAGCAAAGAAGTTAAGAAGCATACCATGGTTGATGCTATTGAAAGCCATTGAGAGGTACAGCAGAATCAACAAGGACACGTTTCCCCTGTCCAGTTCCCAGTGACCAAAACTGTCTCTATATCTTAACTTGGCCTTAAACCAGATTGAAATGGATCTAGATAATCTGTTTCATCCAGATAGAGCTAGGAGGACACCACATGCTCCAATACCTTGCCCAGGAATGTTATGTTACATAGTGGTTGAAAATTATCCATTTTAGAGATCCCAAGGGTGGCTTTTTCAGCAAAGGCCTAACAACTGCCTCCTTTCAACAATCTGGAACTCTGTCTTGTTGTAAGGAGGTATTAACTACCCCTTCACGCATTCGGCTATTTCCTCCTCTGGCCTATTTAATAAGCCAGGAAGAACAAGGATCTATACATATGTGGTGACTTTCGCCTCTCCAAGAATCCTATCCACATCCTCAGGCTGCACAAATTGAAAAATATCCAGTAACAAGGAGAACCAAGGTTACATTCACTAGAACAGTATCAACTACAGTATCCACATTAGATTGGATCTGATTTTATCTGCAAATGGCTGTGCAAATTCCTCATGAATTCTGATGAATTTCACTATATTATTTTAAGATCAGAGATGTAGATGCCATGGTTTATTTAAAACAAACAAATTTCAACTGGCTTTCAGGAATCAGAACTTCCTAGTCCCTGTACACAACATCTGATTTCTTATTTGGAAAAGACATCTATGATATGTGTCAATTTTATTTTATTTTATTTTATTTTATTTTAAAAAATACTCCTAAACTCAAGGGAACAGGCAAGAGGAAGAAAATCATTGCATATCTGCAAATTTTATGCATTTCTGACTACGGAAACCACTGCCTCTATGCAGCTCAAACTTTTTTGGTTTGTCCATAGGTCCATCTCTATGCAATCTATCATTTTCAGAACAACAGTCCCAGGGAACCTAGGGGGACAAAAACCCCTCAAAACATAAAGGCTGCTCTGCACAGAACTTGCTAGATATATTATTTGGAAACTTGTGGGGATTTACGCCCTCCAGACAAGGGCAAATTAATCAAGTTATTCAGTGAAGTAAAAAAGTGATTAGTAGCGCCCTTAAAAAAAAAAGAAAACATATAAAGATATTAAGGTACGTAGTACAATTTAGTACAACTTTATTTGTCTGCAATTTGGCAGGAACAATCCAGTCTGAAGGGTATATTACACCTTTCCAATTCACCTGATTATGCCAAAAATGACAAAATATATAACCAGTTTTGGATTTCTAATGGCTTGCAAGTGGGAGGATTGAATCTTTAGATTTTTAGTTAAAACAGAAACAGAAGTTAGCCTTCAAACTACTCCAAGCAAAAGTGGTCAGGTATTTTTACTTACTGAATCAAGGTCCAAATAAATCCCATTGGTGTTGCCCATCCCTAGTACAAGAAATGATCATGACTCAAGGCAGATTTATTACAAGCAATAATGTACAGAGGCTCAGATCATGAACAGCATACCACTTTTCAGCAGAGATAATAATACAGATGCTTTCATAAAGTTTCCAAGAGATCCAGAGCAATGCCAATTCATGACATTCTTGTTCTAGATTTGCCAGTCTTGGGAATGGAATTATCAGGGCAGTAGATGGATGAAGTTGTTACTGCCCTGGCTAGTCCGAGCTTTGGGGATATTAAAAGATATCTTCTTGATATCATAATTCGCCTTCACTTCTTTATTCCTCTCCACGTGCTTGCGAGGCCACTGGACAAGCACGTAAACAAGCTCGGCCGTTAATAGCCGTAATATTCAAACAACAATACAGGCAGGCCAGAAATAGCTGACTCACTGCTCTAGGAGACCTCCAGGCAAGTACTCTAATTAGATATGCGCGCAACCCACAACAGAGCCTGTGCCCCGCAATGGCAGCTTGATGGGTAACCTATACAATACCCAAGTACTCTGTGTTCGCATACTGGTTACTCTATTGAGAACCACTATGATAACTCAATCATTCAGATTCTGACCTTTCGGAGGCTTTGTCTCCAACTCCAAATCTATTGTTTTCCCCAAGTACGGCATAGCCTGCAGTCACAATTCTCCTTATAAAAACCCTTGATTCCGACACCTTCCTCGGAACGCTCCCGAGTTTCATCCCGCCTTGCTGCCGCTTTGCTTGGCGAGCCTCCCCTCAGCTCCACGTGCTGAGTTACATCGCACCCCAGCTTCGCTCTCTATTTTTCTGGGCTTCAGGACAGGTGAAGTATCACCCAAACCAGCAATCCCTCTAAAAATCCCTCTATACCACTCCAACCTTTATTTCTTTAGTTATCTTGCATGAGTGTGTCGCATACACTGTTTTGCTTGTATTTAATAAAACATCATTTATTATTTCAACTTCTGTGTGCTACTTGACTCAACCCGATCCCGTAGACATAGGGTTCAAGATCTCGCTACGTTACCCTGCCTCTCGTGATGCTAAGCAGTGCTCTGAGCTAATTTTCCCCATCTTTAGTTGAGCACATTTTGGTGTCCCTCCCAGGACCCCCAGTAGACAGGGTAACAAAGTTCTATTTCTCTTCATATTGGGTGGATACTGAGATGCAACATCAATTTCTGTTAGCGTCTCTGATAGATCTAAATGAAGTTCAAAGTCCACAGGTTTTCCAGAAAGTACTTCTTGTAATATATCTACCTGAGCACTCGGCTACTGACTACATTCTTGTATTCTATTTTGTTTGACTGCGGCCTTTTTGACAGATCCTTATGCTTAATTGCACTGAGTCCTCTGCTGCCTTTGCCATTCTGTTCTGTGTCTTGATTTTGCCCAGGGTGCCACGCCTGACACTCCTTGCCCTGCAATAATTCAAATGACTTGACATCTAGATCCTGACTCCTGTACAAAACCTAATTTCAGCTCCACAGCATGACATTCAGGCCTGTTTGACCAGCCTCAAGTGGCCAATCTGAATGTTCTTATTCCCTGATCTTTCAGATAGCCACACTTTCTAATGTCACAAGTAATAGCAATAAATAATACATCATGTAGAGTTTGAATGTTAAAAGTGCTTCATCCATAGAATCTTTATTATTACTAAGATATGCAATGGTGCAGTAGATCCACTGTGGTATAGTGGTTTGAGTGAAGGCCTGGGACTCTGAAACACGAAGATCCAAATATCTACTTAGCCACAGAAAACCATTTGATGACCTTGAGAAAATCACACTCTCTCAGCCTTAAAAAGCAAGCAATGGCATCTGAAGTAGCAGATTCATGAAAGCTCATGCTGAAATGAGTCATTTAGTCTTTAAGGTGCCACCAGATTCTTTCTTCCCCTACCCACCTCAATTTTTCTTTTCTGATGAACTTTATGAATCAGATAGGATTTGAAATGGGACTTATCATTGTCAGTATACTGTTCACTTTCTCAGGCAGTCTACTATACCATCTCTCCAAGGTTGAGTGCTGAAAAACAAAGCAATAACTTGCATGTGTGAATTGAGACCATAATTAGATCTTTAGTATCATGCAAATTACAATATAGTTCAAACTTTAAATTCCACTTCTCAAGTGTAGCGCACACATACATGGTGTGCTCTGCAGTTCCTACACTTGCAGGTGTTAATAGTATCTGCTGATCATGATCTTGCAATTGTACCTTCTAGTCTTGATCTCAGATCTGTGTTTTTTTTTTCTTTCTTTGTTTGTTTTGGGATCTGTGACTGTTACCTATCCCTGATCAAATAGTGTAACACCCATTTACATGAGAGCTATTAGTAGCAGCCAGAAAGCCTGCCAAAGTAGTTAATGACATACTGTATTTCCATAAACATTGCTATAATGTTATAGCAGCGAGTTGTTACCAGTCCAGGAGCCATGCTTCTGCATGACAACATTGCTATCCAGCTGCTATCCCATCCCCAAGCATTGCCAAATCACCATATTGTATTTCCAGAAAAAATCTGTCATATTCTATTTCTAGAAAAAATCCATCTCCTATAGCACTTCAATCCCGTCAGCCATCATAGTGTGGTACTGTTATAGCACCTGATAGTGCTTCCTGTTATGGTGGATCCAGCAGTGGGTGGGCTGTGGGTGTGCCCAGTGGCAATACCGCTACCCATCCACTTAAGGGGGAAAGATGCAGAAAAGAGTGCCCCTAACCTGATGGCATTGCGCAAATGGTAATGCCACTATTATAACAGTGTAACGTGCTAATGGCCTCCAGTACAGAAATAGCCATAGTTGCAATTTTAACTCTTTAATTTCTCTTTATTCAAAGGTAACCAAAATTGTGACTTCTTTTAGGGTTTAGAAAGAAAGAAAGAAAAATGAGAATCTACTGGTTTGTAATATAAACCACCCTGACAGTGAAACAACACTCACCCTGTGACTACACAAATAATTAAAACAATTAGAATACAATGGCTATGGAGTGGTCCCTCATTACATAACAGTCATAATGCATAACTTTCCAATATAAACTAACTTAACCTGCACCTTCTAGATTAATGGGTTCATCAGAATTTAGTTATCCAACTCTCTGGGCATTTTCCAATTCTTCCTCTGCTGTTCCTCCCCTTAAAAAAAATATGAAGTGTTAAAAGAGGTGTTTTACATTTTTAGAAAAAAATACATTTAGAAAGGCATGCTTTGAGAAAGAACACATTCAAAAATGCATACTAAAATGCTATGTAAATTTTTGTTTTAGTGCAGATTTTTAAAATGTAGATTAATGTGACAAAAGGGATTTATGAATGAACATATGTGACAAAGATACACAGTGGAAATAGATTTGCCTATTGGCAGAATTATACAGTCTGATTTTGTAAGGCCAAATGAAGGCAAATTACCTTGAAACATTTGGCATGCTTCTTGACTTAGGCCATTTCCGCACTAGACTGTTAATAGTGCTATGATTCCACTTTCAACATCCTATGGAATCCTGGGGTTTGCAGTTTCGGGAGGGCCTGACCGGCCCCTCCCAGAACTGCAAACCCCAGGATTCCATAGGAGGTTGAAAGTGGAATCATAGTGCTATTAACAGTCTAGTGCGGAAATGGCCTTAGTAAAACTAACATATTAACCAAAAGGAAAGGAAAAAAAAGTTAAAACCCTTTCAATGAAGCAATTTCAATCCCCATATTTTAAGTTGTGAGTTGACGATTTCAAAAGAGATCTTTGAATAATAATGTAAGACCCAAAGGAAGCAAATGTGAAGAAATTAAAATGCTTTTGGGGTGTTCTGGGAGCGAAGTCATAGCTGTTCCCAATATTGGAGGAAAAGAAGATAAAGTCTACATATCACCATGGGGGAACACACACACACACACACACACACACACAAAACCTCTCTATGGCCCTTTCTGCACCTTACTTTGATAGCGTGACAAACCAGAGCCCTCATGATATTGCTAATATCGCAAGAGGCTCAGTAGAGACCCCCTTGCAGTCCGCATACAGCAGGGCATTGGCGAGAGAGCACCAGTCCCCGCCCGGTGGCTTCTCTGCATGTCAGCATCCTGGACCACGCCTAGGTCCAGCCCTGTCCCCGTCTCACCGCCGCTGATTGGGCGGTGGTGTTTCTTTTCTTTCTTTCTTTCTTTTTTTTTTTGCCGGCTATTGTGCTAACGTTAGCACGATAGATCGTGCCAACAGGCTGTTTCGTACTACATTGTTAACGTGCTAACGTGCTAACTATAGCGCTGGTTTTTTTAAAAAAAACACAGTCGGTCAGACCCCGGGGGCTGCTGTTGTCTCGAGTGTGAGTGGCGACGCAGCCCTGGGGTGGCCTCTCACGGTGACGTGTGGTGCAGTGTTCCCTGCTGCAATGGGGGCAGCGGCCGGCCTGCTGCTGGGCAGAGTGTCCCCTGGGAGTTGCTGCGTGAGGGACAGGCAGCAGGGACTGCCCACACCCCACCCACTCCCGGGTCCTTCCCGGAAGCACACCGGACAAAGGTTCCGCAGGCCCTCTGGTTGCGCGACTGATGCGTGAAAGTGAGGTTATTTTCGCCTTTCAGGCGAAAATGAAAAAACGCGACTTCAGCACTACCCATGGTCATGATAGCACCTGGTCAGCTGGAACGTCATGCAGTACGGCGGGAGCTGAAGGGGGGAGGGAATGTGCCTAATACGCTTTAAAAACGCCATGCGAAAAGGGCCTATGTCGTTCTACTAGCTTCAAGAGAAAATATGAAGTACACATATGTGCAGAAACGGGTAAAAATTCTTGAAGGTATTAGAGAATCTAACATCCTGCATTACACACATCAGTTAAGCATGTTGATATGCAGATCCAAACATTGATATTTGCTAGGCTTTGTGAAAGAGGAAAAATAGAGCTCCAGCCACAGTAGTAGCCTCATACTTCTGAATGTTTTGGAGTTAAAAGAGTTAAAATCAGTGTCGTATATGACCTAGTTGTTGACCAGGTTTGTTGCAGGTTTCATGAGTCAGATTAGGTGGATAAGTTTAAAATAAAGGCTTAATGAAATGAAGAACATAAAGAAAAAGAATTAAAGATATATAGCTTGAAATGAAATAAATTTGCACCTGCTTCCCATATCATACAGTTATCCTAGGTGAATTTTGAATACTTTGAGTGTAGGTGAATATTGATAAAGGATTATACGTCTATCTAGTGATGTCTATTATTGGAGAAAGACATTCTACTCCTCATTAAGTCCTCCCTCCCCAAATGTCCTCCGATTTTCTAAAATTGTTTTGAGCTGGTAGAGTTGGAGTGGAGAGAAGAGGACAGGAATGGGAGGTCATTTCATTTGCCACTGCATAAAGCTTAAAGTGTGATATGCTGTCTCAAGCTATTTACAGTAGGACCACTGTATCTGCAGAGGATTGGTTCTGCCCCCCCCCCACGGATAGTACCAAACACCCTGTCCCACCACCCGCCCCAGCCCTGATCACAGTGGCAGCCAGCAGGAAAATAGCAGGGAGCACTGGATCCTGCGATCCCCTCTGTTTTCTCACCAACAGCTGCTGCGATCAGCCCAGGACCAGAAACAGGAGGTGGGAAAACAGCAAGGAGCTGCAATTGGGCTGACGGAGATGGGCAGGAGGTGGTGATGTGCATAATCGCACGCTCATTGCTTCTCTCCCACCCACCCACCCACCCGTGATCGGGCTGAGGGTGAGGGGCAGGAGGTGGCAATGAGTGTGATCCCATGCTCATCACTTCTCTCCCACCCCCTGCTACCATGATCGGAGTGAGGGGCAGGAGGTGGTGATGAGCTTGTTCTGTGCTCATCGCTTCTCTCCCACCCCCGCTGCTGCTACCTTGACAGCAGCAGGGAGCCAACCGTGGATAACTGAATCAACAGATAAGGAATCCATGGATATGGGGGTCCTATTGTAATTGTTGACATATCCTATTGGACAGCATGGTGGGATCTACATGTTTTAAACACACAAACAAAATGTCTCAGAGTCTACCCTTTCACATGTCAACCTGCCAGATCTTTACAGTTATTTGGTCAGGTCCTACCCTGGGGTGTTCCTACTAACTGAAGGGCCAAGGGGCATAGAGTGGGAAGGAAGCACAAGGGCCATCTAGTCCAACCAACTGCTATGTAGGAATACACAACTAAAGTAACCCTGAGAGACTGCCATCCAATCACTGTTCAAAGACCTCCACCCTCTGAGACAATCTATTCCATGCTTGAACAACTCTTTCAGTCAAAAAGTTCTTTCTAAGGTTTAGGCGGAATCTTTTTTCTTGTAATTTGAATCTACTGGCTTATGTTTTAGTCTCCAGAGCTGCAGAAATCAAGCTCACTTAAGATTCTAAATGACATCCCTTCAAATATGTCGAGATGGCTGCCACATCACCTTTCAGCCTTCTCTAAACAAGTTAAACATACCGAGGTCCCTTAGCTGTTCTTTATGGGGCTTACCTTCTAGACCTTTGATCATTGTGGCCATCCTTCTCTGAACACTTTCCAGCTTGTCAGCTATATAAAAGCTTATGTTGTTGTGTGCCTTCAAGTCATTTCTGACTTGTGGCAACTCTAAGGTG
This sequence comes from Cyclura pinguis, assembly GCA_030412105.1. NCBI lineage: Eukaryota > Metazoa > Chordata > Lepidosauria > Squamata > Iguanidae > Cyclura > Cyclura pinguis. Next base: position 117,878,531 of record CM059601.1, on the reverse strand, counting down.
AACCTATCATGAGGTTTTCTGGGGCTGAGAGCATGTGACACAACCAAGGTCACACAGTGGTTTTCTATGGGTGAGAGGTGAATTGAACCTGAGTCTCCAGGGTTGTTATAGACCAACTCTCAAACCACTACGCCGTGCTGGCTCTTATGTAAGTACATACTCTGTACATATATACTCATCTGATTTTACTCACACAAACACACACACTGATCCAATGATCCAGAGCTTGAAAAAACATGTTGTCTAGGGCCTTCTGTAAAGCACATAGCTGAGCAAAATGAGGGGTTTACTCCTCATTAAGAATTCTTCCCTCACAAAATTTTTCTTCAGCTCCCAGATTTTTAGTATTATAGCAAGTGAAACAATGAATATCATTCACACCTAGAACTCATGATACTAGCTGTGTTCATGTTTTCCTGGTCTCTGTGCCTACCCCTTTGGCTGCCTAAACTTCTTTTCTAAATACTTAGCTGAAGTTTTAATTCACTGTATTGCTAGAAATTTGGAAAGTGATGGAAAATTTCATTGAAGAGGGTACATAATTCTTCTTTGGGGTGGCAATAACCTCATTTCACATTACTGCCCCCCCCAATAGCCACACCCCTAGGATTCTGAGCTGCAAACCAGAAAAGTAAGTTTTCCAATTTCTTTGATCTGCCACAAAGAGCATCTTTTAAAATGATAAAAGGATTGTCCAAGTGCCATTTTTGTTCACAGTTCTGAGTTAAGCACATTGATAAAGATGGCTTCTCTTTAAAATTATTTTTGAATATCTATTCCTTTTTCTCCATCTCTCTCTCTCTGTGTTTTTTTTTTAAAAAATGTTACAAATAAAATAAGGAGATATGAGCCCAGAGGCAGAGACAAACATCTGTTGCACAGCTTGCTTTGAAATAGGGCTTCAAGGCCCACATTTTATAAGCTAAGAAGTTAATATGACAGCACAAGATGGAAATATTTAATTGTACTGAGAGAATGGCCTTAATTTAATAATTTTAATGAAGAACAGTACCTGTCTGATTAGACTGATATTAATAGACATTGTAGGTAAGAAAATTTACTATGAATTTCTCATGTAGTGGTTAGAATTGAGATCGTCTTTCTGTATAGGATGATCTGGATCATTGCAGCATGGGCTATGTCTGGGTCATTTGAAGGTACAGCATTGACCTTGGCCAGAGGAGAGATTGCAGACGTTCAAGGTACAGTGCTGTGGGAACCAGCTGACCAGTTGGTGTAGGAGTGGATAAGAAATTTGTTTCAGTTTTTTTAAAAAAATTCTAATTTGCACCACTTGGTACTGAACAGGGAACAAAGACAAACTGTGGTAGGTCTGTTGGAAAATCTGTTATTTCCCAAGTGTGGGATGCAATTCACGCAAGAACAGAAATGATTATTTTTTTTTTTTAAAAAAGTGTACATTCTCTACATGTGCATGAAAAAATATACATACATTTGAAAAATGCACACAAACACTCTTTAATCAAAAGAAATGTGTACAGATGCAATATGTGCACAGAAACATGTATAGATTTATGTATAGATTAAAAAAAAACCTCACTGTCTGCTAAGTATCAAAGATAGAAAGAGTTTTGAGATGGAAATCATTTTTGCTGGTTTTCTCATCCTGAAAACTGTGGTTTTATTGGGCCTAGCACACTCGTACATATGCCAATCATCTACCAGGTTACAATGTGGTCAACCTGATTATGACTACTATATTCAGCTGTGTCTCTGACGCTAAGATGGGAAATCTCTGGCCATTTTGGCACTATGCTGTTAAACTGCTATTATTCCACTTTTAACATCCTGTGGAATTCTGGGGTTTGTAGTTTACTGAAGCCAAAGAGCTGTCTGGCTGAGAATTCTAAATGCCCGTCTCTAAACTGCAAACCCCAGGATTCCATAGGATGCTGACAGTGGAATAATAGCACTATAACAGTGTAGTGTGGAAATGGTCTCAGTCTTGTAGGTGAAATTTGACATGCTAGGCAATGATCTTAAGAATTAATATTTTTCATTGAAGCATTATTTCTATGCTGTTTCATGTGTAAAAAGTGCTGTTTTCTCAGCCACATAAAAATTTTGTGCAGAATATGTTCTGAATTGTGAATATTCTTGTCAGCCCAGGATTTTTGTCATCAAGGTTTCTGGACACTTGAAAAATATGTTTTTCAATCCATTTTTTAAAAAATATCTTGGAACATTTTTCCATCTGTAGATGAATGAGGGTGCAATGGTTTTGTAGAAGCTGAGAATAGCTACAAAGTCAAAACAGGGGATGGGACTGGATCAGAGAAAATGGCCTTGCATTCCAGTACTGTGGCAGCTTAAAAAATAGAAAGGCCTGGGAGTATTCTGTCAGGAATTTGGGCTCTCCAGGGGCTATTTTCTTTGATCTAGTCTTTTGCTGAAAGAAAAATAGCATTTCATTGTTATAGGAAATGTCTTTTTATGGGCCAAGATAACAATATCTTTATCAGGCTTACTTTAGCATTATCTTCACAAGTTAAACTCTTTAAGGCAGGGTAAAAGCTCTCTCTCCATACCCTTCAGCTTATACACTGATAGATGGATTATTAATATCCGCTTGTGCATTTAGGACCTGACGGAACTCTATTCTGTTTAAAAGACAGTCTCTTGTTTTCTTCAATGGAATTTTGGATCGGCTCCCCCCACCACATACATCACACATTTTTCTTCCCTTTTGGCATGGATGTTTTCTTCTATTACTAGCTAACCTCCAATATTGAAGAATCCTTGTGACTTCTCTAACTCCCATGTTGAATAAGGAAAAAACACAGTATAGATAGAAAAAATATATTCTATCATTCATTTCTCAGTTGAAAAAAAATACGGAAGAATAACACAGTAGTGAAATTTTTATTCAATATTATCCACATATTCTCAAGTCCTATAATGTTCTAGAAGATTCTTCTGTGTACTAAAATACCTTTTCATTTCTTTGACAGAATACAGTTTTCTGCACTGCAAACTTGTTTCTATTCAGATAATGTGTTTTTTCCCCTCCAAAAACAACCAAACAAACCAAAACTGTTTTCCTGTCCAGAACACTTCAGGCTGTCTGCACAAAGAGAAAATAATGTGAAGAAATATTCTTGTTCCACAGTGGGGAGAAAAATACAATAATTATTTTGTTTTGCATGCAAAGATCAAATAATAAAGGATTTACTCCCCCTCTCTCTCATGCGTACTTTTAAAGCAGCATTATTGCCTTGAGATTCTTCTTTCTTGCCCTAAGGACGAGAGAAGAGGAGTGCAACTCTGAGACTTGGGGTCAGATCCTGAAATCTGGAGACCCTAAGAGGAATCAAAGGGAGTGCTTCCACTTTTAGATTCAGACCATTTCCGCACTACACTGTTAGAGTGCTATTATTGCATTTTCAACATCCTATGGATTTCTGGGGTTTGCAGTTTAGGGAGCGGTATTTAGAATTCTCAGCCAGAGAGCTCTTTGATCTCAGTAAACTCCAAACCCCAGAATTCCACAGGCTGTTGAAAGTGGAATAATAGCACTATAACAGCATAAGGCAAAAAGGCCCAGAAACTTGTGCCTCAGAATCCAGGACAATTCTGGCTCTATTCAGTTCAGCTGTTCATTAAATGCAGATTTTGTTATGTGTTCCAGGAGATTTTAAATAAGTAATGTAACTTCCAGAAATCTTCATGTAGTGCTCTTTTCCATATTCAAAACTTCCTGCCACTGCAATCCTTGTACAGCCTTCAAAAAGGAGAGAATGTATGTTTTAACCTTTGTGGGGGTCCCTATTCGAAGTAGGTTAAGTATGTTCACAAGGCATTGGTCTCACTGCAGTGTGTACACACACACACACACACACACACACACATATACACACTGCATGTGTGTGTGTGCATGTGTGTGTGTGTGTGTGTGTGTATGGTTGTGTATGTATGTGTGTCTGTATATATGTATGTATGTATGTGTGTCTGTGTGTGTATATATGTATGTATATATGTATGTATGTATATGTGTGTGTGTATACACACACACACACACACACACACACATATGTACATATAGATATATTTTACACTTGAATGATGTCAACCATTATGTTATTGAGAAATTCAAGGACCTGAGGACATCAGGGTGAGTGGGCCTAAATCTGCTCTCTAATCATATTGATCTCAACAATGAAAAATTAAGCCTCCTCCTCTCTATGTAGCCCCACTCTTGCATCTTCTTCATCTTCACTCTGGATCCTGTTCCTTGTTTGTTGTGCACTGCAACATAACCTGGGGGACAGAGTTGTCTCATAGACTGTCTTATAGACATCCCATAGCTGCCCAAGACATTTTGTTTCTTAAGATCAATAAGCGAGCCCCCACCCTCCAACACACACACAAAAGTCAAAATGCATAATACCCAAAGTCAGCCAAGTTATTTTGGAATAAAGAGCCTCTGATAGGGCACATTGAGACAACAACAAATTACGTGATACACAGAATCCATAATCTGAGGCAGCTGCCTCTCTCTACCGAAAGCTAGAACCATCTCTATTGGCTCTTACACTAAAATATTTGCCTTTGCCTGCAGTCAGCATACAGACAGAAAATTAAATTCCTTATAAAATAAAGATAATCTGTCTGGTAAGCATGAAATTCAGTGTAGAAAAACTACCTGAAGAGGGAAGTATCATCTTGGCTAAGCTGTAATAGTTTTCCAGACATTTGGTTTTAAATTAACAAAATTTGTGATTATTTTTAATTTCCAGTGTTAACATAACTTCAGCTTTTGCCCTTGCTCATTTAGATTTTTTTTTAAGTCAAAATTAAAGGATGTGTTATTCTACAATGGGAGAACACCTGTTCTGTATTTCAAAGGTTTTGAGGTTTCAGAGTTTCAGTTCTAAATTAGAATTGATATAAGTGAGAATAATGCAACACAATTTACCTGGTCATTCAAGAGGGACAGCAAGAAATCTATCTTCCTAGATGGAATCATCCAGATGGGGCCCTGCCTTGCAGGGCTGGCATGTCACCTTTATCAGCAGATTTGGGGTGTTCTGAAAAGCTAACAAATTGTCAATAATTTCATTTTTTATAACTGAAGTGTTATGGTCAAGTAAGGGAAGAGCTGTTTGTGGGATTTCTCCCCACCCCAGGTATCAAAAAAATTAATTGGCTACTATACATTCTGACTACTATGCATTTTGCAGCACTGTTTCCAACAGCTAAGGTGACTTGGGTTTGCTCTAGTCTCACATATTGTGCTCATTTACAACTTTGCTTCTGTACATTTTTCTAAAAAGTGAGTCTTGGAAAGCAAAGTGGAGGCAAGCAGGGGCATCATATTATTCAGAAGTTCTTAACTCGTGTGAGATCAGTGTATGAGATTCAAGGGGGATGTCCGTGAACCAGATGCAATTTTCCCCCCTTCAGTTACCTTCCTGTTATTTTGACAACTGTCTTTAAGTGCATTCTTCTGGGTCTGTAGATTTCATCAAAATAAGCCTATGGCCCCCAGAAGTTAAGAACTGCTGCTATTGCTCCTATGCACTGCCTTTCTCTGTCCCACCTCAGAAGCAGGAATTCCTGAGAGTCGTAGATGAGATGTGAATTGGCTTGTCCCATCATTCTCCAACCTACAATATGGAGATAATAATACTAACATAGCTAAAGGGTTTCTTTAAACATTTTGGAAGGATTTGGATTTTCCAGGAAAATTTGATTTTTTTTTTCTCGACAAGCATCCACCACTGCTTGGGAAGGGAGTCACTTTTTTTCCTTTCTTCCTTTCAATATTTTATTATTCATATATGCTAATAATTACTAACATGATATTTAATGCTTTCTATGATTGCTTTATTCAAACATTAGATGTTTATAATGCCTCTTCTTTTTTGTTAGTTTCTTTCTTGAAGATATAGTTCTTACCCTTTCTTTTTTGTAAAATAATTTATGTATATATGTAATTTGTATATTGTTTCTGAGGAACGTTTTTACTACTATTATTATATACAGAAATAAATGTAAAAAATTCTCGAATGGATTTGTAGTAACGCTGTAGGAATACAGTGTGACTTTTCTTCCTCTGATATTTATGGATTTAGCAAGTATTTACACCCTTGGTGTCAGTGCAAAAAATTTGGCCCACTTCCTATCCCCTGTAGAGTTTTCAGTGAGATTTCTACAAGGTCAGCAATATATAATATTTCCACAGAGAGCGACAGGGAGAGCTGGTAGCTCTTATTTATAGAGTAGAACTGCAGGATGCAGGGGGAGGCTGGAATGACCCATGGAGGGATATAATGCTGGAAGACAGGGATGTGTGAATCTTCCCTTTCTCCACAGTATGAAATATACTATTGAAATGACATCTTCATCCAACATGCCTGGTGATCACAGCCATATGTACTTGTTTACTGCACAACTCTCCTTTTTTCCTTTCCACTTTTGGTAAATAAAAATGTTGCTCGAGCTTCCAGAAGTGCTTCAAAAATAGTGTTGTCAACATCTTTGCCTCTGTGCCTTTTCTCAGCAGCCTAAGATGCAGATATCTATATGTAGATGAAACTTTCCCCCTTTTTTTCTCCATGGCACACAAATCTTCCCTTGCTAGATTTCTGCTCCACAGACTAAGAGGCAGACTTCTCAGACTTATGCTGTAAAAGATGGGCCAAAAGTAATTAAACAAAAGTTGGCATCCCCATTAAAAAAAAAATGATTTGGTGACTAGCCAAGCCTACCTGCTTAATTTAGCATTCTTTTTGTCTTCTACCATCATTCTTCCATTTTACTTTTTCCTTTGCTCTGAAACTTCTGTATTAAAAGTCTTAACTTCAGAATGGTCTTACAGAAGACACTGAACTGTAGCCCACAGGGATGTAGGCAAATTCTTTAGCCACAACAGAGACTAAAGGAAATCAGCAAATCAAATGCTTCTGAAAACTGGGCAGAAGTCCCGGGCCTGAGAAGCTTTTGGCCAAGACCCAGCAAGTTAGCCTGGAGTGTTCCTAGAAATGAGAAGGGGAAAATATAATAGTCTTCAGTGACCCAGGAGGATGCAGAGACTTGTCTGGGTATATTAAAATGGCTTTCTTTATTTATTTCTTTTTTACAATATTTTTCCTACCTTTTTAGCCTGAGATCTTAGGGCAGCAAACAAATAAAACAATCTACACAATGTAAACAATTCCAAATTACAATCAATAAATAATTTAAACAAGATAATAACATGGAGTTTAAACAACCTAAAACAGCTAAAAGAGTTATGAGGGGGTTTTTTGGTTTTGTTTTAATACACATAATTACTTTTTATTACAGCCACAAAGGCTGTAATAAAAAGCCATGTATTAACCTGGCACCAGAAAAAAATCAAAGTTGACACCAGTCTGGCCTCCAAGGGGAAGGCATTCCACAATTGGGGTGGCATAGCTCAGAGGTTCCACTCCTGTGTCCTCTCCTATCACAGTACCCCTGCTGGTGAGACTCAGAGGCAGACTTCTATACCACCTTTTAATTCTCTGGCACATCGATAAAGGGAGAAACACTCCTTCAAGTAATCATCTGTAACCTGAATTCCAACTGGAATTAAAATCAGATGTCATTGTAGCCAAGTCCATTGAGTAACACTTACTAGAATCTTTCATACTCCTCCTAGGGCCCAGGACTAGTGTAGCACTTGGGACTATAACATATTTCAGGGTTCTTTTCATGGTGGAATCATGGCTATGGGACATCCTTCCATTAGCAATCTTATTGTCCCCAACATTCTTACCGTTCAGTTACAAATTAAAAGTGTATTTATTTGCATGAGATTTCAGGGAATAAGCAAGTATCTAAGCCACGCTGAAACAGCTTCACTGGCTCTCACAGCTGTGGACCTCAAAGTCCTATACAGCCCTACACAGCTGTGGACCTCAAAGTCTGTCTGTCATGCCTATATGTCCAGAATTCACAGAATGGCTAGACAGTTACTGGAGAGAAAAAAAGCAAGTTACAAAGCAGTACATGTGTAAACTGGCACATATTTGAGGAACTCCATTCTCTTGAGGCTAGGAACAAGATACTAAAGTAATTAAATCTTTGCCCTGATTGTTCCTGTAATTGTAAAAGATGGAGATTTAAGATGAGTAGTAAAACGGTAGACTTTCAGTTATTTTCAGAGGATGAGTTATGCTACGCTGGCTCTAACACTGGCCATTTCTGCACTACACTGTCATAGTGCTATTATTCCACTTGCAACATCCTGCAGAATTCTGGGGTTTGTAGTTTACTGAGGTCAAAAAGCTTTCTGGCTAAGAATTCTAAATGCCCCTCCCTAAACTACAAACACCAGAATTCCACAAGATGTTGAAAGTGGATTAATAGCACTGTAACAGTGCAGTGTGGAAATGGCCAGTGGCTCTAGCACTAGGCAGGGTGACAACGAAACCTCAGGTAGCAGATTCAGTGTGTATAAAAGGGTAGCAATTTGTTAGCTCTGTAATTTATTCTTTTGGGGTTTTGCTACTAATGAGTGAGAGAAGTGCTTCTGAAGTTTTCTCCTTCATGCACCAAAATACCTGTGTACCTTCAACTGTTTTAGAGGAGGCAACATTTGCTTTTTAGTCTCAGGCAGCAAAATATCTTGGGCTCGTCCTGGATTGATCATCACAGCCTCTTAAGAAAACTGCTTCTCTTCAACTTCCTTTACACAAGCTTTTGTCTCTTTTGCTGGCTAGATTGCAGATCCCCAATTTGTTTTCTCCACTACCATTCAAGTAGGTGTAATGTTTCAAATAGGTGGAGTCATCAACAGCTAAAGGCAATGAATCAAACACCTTCATGTTATTTGTGGATACGATAAATTATTCATTATTAAATTATTTTTAAATTATTAAGGTAAATCTATGACAATTAAAAGTAACTGATCTCTATCTATTAGCTCAACAAAATTCTAAAGTAGAAGAGGGAAGCGTGCAACACTCCATATTTTGTTGAACTACAGCTGTTAGCATTCCTTACTAGCGGCTGTTGGGCTGCTGGGAAATATAGCAGTTTGTCCAAATGATGGAGCTTTTCCCTGGGAAGACTGAATTTCCATACACCTTGTCAGGAGAGATCATTCTCAGCCAAACTGAACTGTCAACTCAGATCATATTTTGATGTCTACAGACAGAGAAGGCCTAGAATATGGCAGCTGTCAATGGAATTGCCTTATACTGCCTCAGACATATTGTTTTGCTCCGAGGTGCAATGTCATGTTTTTGAAGTATTGGGTTCTATATATACCTCAGTTTTAACAACCTCTTGAGTCAACCTAACAGTTAATTAACCCTGACCAGTCAAATAATGCATGGGCACTTTGAAGCACAGCTATGATCTAGAACAGGTATTGAGAACTTTTGGACTTTTAGATGCTTTGAACTATAACAACTACAAGCCCTCACTGTTGTCCAAGCTTGTAGGCTAAAACATCTGGGAGGCAAAACATTTTCCACCCCAAAGAGGAATGACACACACATAAAACTTAACAGCTGTAAACTTTTGTTTCTGCACAGTCACTTCAACAAGCAAACAGGTTGCCTCAGCAGTGATGCGATCTTTCAGGTGTCTTTCAGTATTTTCCTGACATACAATTCTTCCTCATTCCAGCAACTGTGCTCACATTTTTCAAAGTAAAGTATGACTACCCTTCAGCAAACTAGAAATATCTGGACTTGAGTTAAAAAACAACAACAATTGGAATTGTAGCTAAAATTAAGTTTGCAAATATATGCCTATCCTAAAACAAAAGCATCAACATACATACTTCTCAAGCATCCCCCAGTCTGAGAAGCAATTTCATGTAGACAGCACCATTTCAATAACACCATGTTTTTCATGACTACCTTCAGAAAGGTTCAGGTCAGTTGAACTTGGGAGCAAGTCAAGATTGGGTTCTGCATATGCAGTTAACAGGATGAATTGGTGAGATTTCACTATTGAATGTAATAACAGAGGTTAATTTTGTTTTGTCCATTAGCTAGATCAGGAGTTCCTGAATCACTATATGAACTAAAACAGTTATCTCTTGGTATTTTCATGTCTCATAATGTTTCAATGTGTGAACAATAACAAGAAAAAATCACAGTCAAGGACGGTACACACAAAACACTGCATTTGTGGAGGAATACATGGGAAAAAAGGACTACATAGGAGGAAGCTGATTTCAAGAGTGGCTGAACCGGGCAAAATATAATAGAAAATACATATGTTAAGGGAAATAAGCCCAAAACTCATGCAGGTTTTTACTCATATTTTTAAATCAGTGAAAATTTACACAAAGGCTGCTAAATGTGTGAAAGAAAAGTAAGGTTAGAAAAATAAAAAGTTGGTAGAAACTGAAACTGACATATGCACTTCTTATATCTTGTACAGATTTATGATCCAGATTGCAAGTGTCACTTATTTTGAATCCCTCAGAGATAAACTATTTCATTCATAAAAACAACATGTAAGATAGAAAGCCCAGCTGAACTTGTCTACACTTTCTATTTACAGAGATTTTTATCCCACTGAAGCCTATTCAAATGGGAGAATTAATCAAGTGTTTAAATTAGAAGTGTTGAAATGTGTTGATCTAATTCTTCTTGTGTCTCAAAATCCTAGAATTTCATCAGTATATTTTTTTTGTGTTCCAGTTCCACAACAGGTTTGTGGGGTGCTTTCCTGAACAGAACTGTGAGCCTATTTCTCTATCCATGGCCATTTCCGCACAGGGCGAGGGAATCGCCCCGTGATGCTACTTACCGGACTTTAAGACTCCCCGGTCCGGTCCACGCCACTCCGGAGCAGAGTGTGCTCGTCGCCCCACACTGCTCTGATGTTGAAAATGGCGGCTTCCGGTTGGTGGAGGGTCTCAAAAGTACGGAGCTCGCCAGCCTAAAGCCCGCCCCCAGCAGATCGCAGGCTCACACCAATGCGACCCTGCGAATCTGCATAAGGGAACAGGCTCACACTGGCGCGCTCCGTACTTTTGAAAGACCAGTTTTTAGTGGTCTTTCAAAAGCACGCTGGACGACAACTTGGAGTCATTCCGGAACGGGCTGGGGTGTGGATCTACATTAAGTAGGCCCGACCCAGTCCGCTCCCAGGTGCAGACGTCCTCCCTGGAGGACGCTCTGCCCCATTTTAAAAACCCCGTGTGGAAATGGCCCATTTTCCCCTAGTGCATTAATTTTGTGTGTTCCTCCCAATTAACTAAATTATTTTGTCTATTTTTTAAAAATGTATGTTTATCCATGCACACTTTTTCAAATATACATGGCTTTGTGCACATTTCCTTCTCCAAAACATATTAAAAGCATAAGAAATGTATAGATGTTTAAGACAAAGTGAGCTCTGTACTGTCAGACATCTCAGGAGGTGCAAAACTCTTTTTTCATGGCAAAATTTGAATCCAGCAAATCTGTTTTCAGTCTTTAATTCAGATCAGTTGCAGTCTTCAGTAATGGCCTCCAGAAAACATTTTGCCACTTCTTTCTGCTGCTAATATTTACCCCTAGGAAAGCTCAGCCAAGCAATCCTGAATCTGAATTTTGATTGTTCTTTCTTTATTTTTGTATTGGTAAACTCCCTTTTTCCAGCTAGGCAGAGTAGACACTTGAGTAACAGAAAAGTGTTGTTGCCATTGCTTCAGCAATAATTTGAAATATTCTCTGGTAATGTTGGATCTGCAACTGTAGATCTTTCCTAATTGGGGGGAAGGGGGACAGAAAGGTATCACAACGTTTTGCTATAGTAAATGGGCATTTGAATACACCTCTACCCCATTAGCTTGGTTATGAAATTGATATTCTGCCTTTCTTTTTACAAACTTAGATAGCAGGCATTCCTCCCATGTCTGAAATGAACTGTCACTCACTTTGCCACCTGTACTAGCCTGACATAATGCTAACTGGCAGCTTGCTGACATTCCAAATTGCCACAGTGGTCTTTAACTCAACACTCGAATTCTCACTCAGAGTCTGTAGCTTAGCTGTATCCAACCCCAGCTGCCAGACCACCTGACAATACAAAGTACAGCAGCCTACTAAACAAGGGAGAATGTATTACTGTGTCAGTGACAGGTAGGACAAGCAAAGTTAAGGAAGGTCAATCCATTCTTTGTAGACAAGGGACATTGTCTACAGGTCAGGAGAGCTGAGAGGGGATTGACCAACGAGAATGCTAAAGAATAGAAAAGGCTACTAACAGAATTATGATCAAGTATTGTAGAACACTATCTTTCTTGATGAGTCAGAATCTCTAAATGGGATGTTCTTTACATTTAAGCTGGATTTGAACCAATTACACTATCACACACACACACACACACACACACCCCTTTTCTGTAAGAATAATTAAAAAGAGAAAGAAAATAATAAAGATGGAGTAGGGGACAGAAAAGGCAGACAACACAAAGAGAGAAGAACAGAAATGGAAGCAGAAATACAGACATAATAAAAGTTTGTCACCAATGACCATGCTGGGCTAGGAGATTATGGGAATTGTATTTTTTTAAAAAAGTTATGTTTTGAAGCTCTGATGTGCTCATAAGGTCAACAATGATATCATATCTCTCTCCTTCTTCCCTCCCTACCCAAAAATAAAAGTGAATGTAATTCTGGCTATTAAGAGTTAAAGGTGGGTGTTTTCTAAAGTCCCAATTGTCATAGAAGCATTGAGTTGGAGGGAACCTTGGAGTTCATCTAGGCTTGCCCTGCTCAATATATACAGCTGTATCTAGTACCTCCTTAAATACCTTCAGCAGTAGAGAACCCACCATCTCAGAGAAAGATTATTCTATTGTCAAACAATTCTTGCCATCAGCAAGTTTCTCCTATTGTTTCCTGAAATCTACTTCCCAGCAATTTCCATGCATTAATTCTAGACCTGGGCCCTTTCCGCACCTTACCTTGTTCTGGCGCTGGGGTGTGGGGATCACACAAGCAGCCTCTGCCGAAAGGCTCTCCCTTCCCTGTTGCTTCAACTCTGCATGAGCTGCCTGCTCGCACAAGAGCCTCGCCTCTTCCTTCCTCAGTGCAGCCTGGGACCTTCGCAGGCTGCACTGGGGCAGGAAGCACGACCGGCCCAGTTCCAGAAGCTCTGCATGCCAGGTAAGTGCGTGCAGGGCCTGGGAGCAATGTGTGATCATGCACCATTTTTGGTTTCAAGCTGAAAATGAAAAGGTGTGCGATCGGCCCCTGCTGGCCCCTGGAGCATCGCATGATTGTGAGTGCATTGTGCAGATCACTCCTCGCAATCGCGCGATGCTCCAGGCCCTCTTTCGCATGGCAAATGCCATGCGAAAAGGGCCCTAGAGGTATAAATCTGAAGAGATTCATCCTGGTATGGTTGAATCTGAAATACCAAAGAAATGTTGTCCTCACTGCTGGATGGCATGATTTGCCAAGTTTTAATTCCTTTGAGAATTTCTTCTCCTTTCTATGTGTGTTTGTATGTGTGTGTGTGTGTGTGGGGGGGTTATATTTACTAAAGTGGGCACTATTGGAAAATGTGGTTAACTATTGACTTCTTGGCTGCATAAACTAGGTATCACCTGTTGTTCTAACTATCCTTCCCAGCTTCGTAGATTGGATAAGTGTACCTCTATATCTTCATCCAAATCACATGGAAAAATGTTGAAAAGCAAAGCCTGTAATACTGCATTGAAGACCTCCCTCTAAATTGATTCAGTGCCACCATGGACCACAATTTGTCCCAAAAGGACACAATAGAAATCTTGTTGAAATCAAGGTACAGTTTATCCACGACATTCCTGTAAACTGTCAAGCTCTATCAAAAAAGGAGATAAAGGTCTGCCATGGCTTATTCTTTTAAATAATACTGTAGCAATTCATTGCCCAGAGAAACATTTCATGGGATATAAAGGATTCCAAAATTGTCTCAAGATTACTTTTTTAAAAGTTTCTGTTATGCCCATGATCAAAGACTTAACTTCATCATCATCAATGATTTCTCTTTTAGGTGACATTTAGAAAAGCTTTTACAGAATTTACGAAAATGTTTCTGCATTTGCGTTTGTGGGTATGGGTGTGTCTTAATTCTGTACAATATTGATCGCATTACAGTTCATGGGAAAGATCTGAGGTCCTTAATTCTCTTTGGTCAGTCTTTCTGTGCATTTTTGGCCATATGCACAGAGGCCTATGGATATAAGCTTCGACTGCATGACCCCTGAATCAGAAAAAAAAAACAGAGACTACAGGTTAGGAGTTTGAACTGTACGTGCAGAAGGCCACTGTGTGCACATTTAACTAATGAATAAAGACTAAGGACACAGAGGGGATGCAAAGCCATCCCAAAGCAATAATCCCACCTCCATGAGTTGCACAGTACAAAAGCCAGAGTATGGGAGGCAGATAGTCCTTCAAATACCTCTTTCTGTCTCTAGCTGTGTGTGTGTGTTGCTAATACATTAAATAGCTAAAAACTTGCTGTCCTTTCATGATACCCCAAAGCTGCTGTCTGAGGCTATGGCCTGACCTTACCTAGTAGGACTAACACTGAAGTGAAGGACTGTTGCAATGATATGTATGTAAAAGAATCCTTTGTGTATGTAAAAGAATCTCTTGAGTGATCAAAAGTGTGTTTGTCTGTCTGTCTGTACAGAGCTCTTAAAAAAGAAATGCTCAAATTTCAGAAATTATCCCTCAGTTTAAAATAATTTGCTCCGTTTAATCCAACTGAGAAAAATCAGTAATAGTTGCAATAAGTAGGCAGACATTGTATTGTATAGTTTTGTCTGTGTGTTGTGTGTGTGTGTGTGTGTGTGTGTGTGTGAATTCTAAGAAGATAGTGTTTTCATCTCCATTGTGTTTATTGGCATAATAGCAAGTATGCATTTTTACCACACCTAATTTAATGAACAGTGCAGGTAATTGTTTTGTCAGTCATATGCCAGCAGGAATACTGTTGAATCAGTCTCCTCTCCCCGCCTCTCTCTCCCTCTGTTCCTTCAAAAGAAAGATATAACCACCCAGAAAATGTATCCTTGTGAAATAAAACTATTATTTAATTATTGTCAAGTCTCACTAGCTTTATTACTTACTGTAATGTGAATATTTTCAATATAGGTAGAAATAAATAACACCGTTTCTTCAAACCAAGTTGAAGAAAAAACTCTCTTAAGAAGGAGTCATTCCAAAAGGATAAAGAATTTCACAAGACATTTGGTAAAGGGCATCTTCATTATCAGCCTCATATTATGGTATATCTATCAGAAATAATAAATTGGCTGATACTCTTGTGTCCAGACTGTGCCACTTTAGACTGGAGGTGGGGAAATGAGTTAGAATGCTCTCTTATATATATTTTGGGATCCTATGCTGGAAAAATTCTTACATGAATGAGTATGCTATTCTAATGCTCTTTGATTTGAAATCTAGTTTTCAGTGGTGAGGGATAAATTGATTGATTATGTGAGTGGTAAAGGGTCATTCGGTCATGTGAGTCATGCTTATTAAAGTTGAAAAATTCAACTTTCCATAGCGTAGACTTTGGGCTAAAATAAGTGTCTGGACAATTACTTTTTAAAAGTAGTCCACTATGTAACTCAGGCACACACTACCAATAACTTGTTAACATTGCAAAAGGACATTTTAGTAATTTCCTGAAGAACATTACTGTTGTATCATCTTTTATTTAAAAAGGACATTATTAAGAATATGGCCCAGAAATGGAACAAAGGGAGATCCTATCAAAATGCCACATGACAGCAATATTAGCCCCAGCATGTAATGAGGAAAGTAAGGAGTATGTATTATTGATTCCATGAAGAAAAGGAACAATGTTGCCAGTTATTTTATGCAAAAAGGACATTGTTGTGTATGTGTGTATGCAGTAACACATTAAAGATGATGCTATATAATGTTATTCCCAAGTTAGTCTACTTCAGTGGAGAATTTTGTTGTGTTGTGAGAACACAACATGACTATTCTGACATGCAGCAGTTCTCCAGGGCCTGTTGCTCAACCAGATATGGATGAACTACACAGTAGCAACAGTATTAGCTTATCCCTTATGATGTCACAACATCATTCTTAAAGTGTACTTCTATATGTAACAGAATCAAATGCTACATTTTTCCTGGACTAGACCTTTCTAGGTTGTATATCAGAATGCTTCTCCACCAAACAGAACATCTTTCACTTCCCTTCGCAAAGAAATGTAGCATATTAGGAGTAGGAAAATGCTAGGCCATTCCTTGTCAAACTTTTTGGAGTGCCTCAGTGGCAGAACATATGCTTTACAGGAAGATGATGATCTCAAGTTCAATCAGTAGCTTCCCTAGGTATAAGACATGTCCAGGCCAAGACATTTGGATGTCTGAAGAGGACAACATGACGCACTGTCTAGAGCATTTAGAGAAAATAAATACACTGAAAGTTAAATCTTACTTCATTGTTGACAACGGAATAGGATCCTCTACGATATATAAAGGCATCAGTTCACTTTAATAGGTGCTGTATCCTCACTGTGGCACAGAGCTCTGAATGAAGAGAAGGGCTTGGGGGTTCAGTAGTGTTACCCTGAAAATTGGGGGTATCTCGAGGACACCCAAACAGACTTCAAATTAAGGGAATTAACAGAGACACTCAAAGCTTGCGAGAGGTCAGGGCAAGGGATCTTTAACCCTATGTCTACGGGGTCAGAACCACGCAGGAGTCAGAGGAACAGTCTAAAGTAAATTTATTAAAACTAACAAAGAAGATCACAACACAAGTCAACAAATAATCCTACAATCACACAAGGGCTACAGAAATGAAGTTGGAAATAAGAGGCAGTTGGGGAGAGAGGACATACGGACCTTAGTCTAGGCGTCCTGGAAAGGAGAAGATTAGCGAAGGCTTGGTGTAAAGCACCAAGGGGAGGCTGGATCCTGGGGCTGGAAGGCAGGTTACAGCGGAGTTCGAGGAAGATCTGAGACGCAAGTCGCGTTTAGCTCTCAGCAGCATCTGAGAGACTTGAGTGGGACACCTCGATAGCAGTGAAACGGGCCCTTGTCCGCTCTGGGAGGCACTCCGAAGAGGCACAAAAAGTGAGGATTTTTATAGCCAATTTCTGTCCTCAGGCGGTGTATAGGCTAGCAAAGTGCCGTTAATGTGCGATGATTGAGGAATATAATGTTAGGCAAATATCACGACCTCTCCTCTGTATTGTTTCTCCCGGGAAAGTCCAGGTACATAATACGATTATCATTCCAAATTGATAGACTTTGATTGTCTATCCTCGCAGAGTTCATCAGTGTGGCTTGGGGTTGAGGCAACCTTTTTGTTAATCAAGGAGAGAGTCTATTGTGGCTGCCTAGAGATATGTGACTGGGAACAATAGGTCATTGTCCTTTAGCCTAAGGGACGCTGTCTATGTTCCCATACAGCAGAAAAGGCGTTGTTGGTCTTGAGAATTTAATTCAAAACCAATTTTTACTTGCAACCAACCTTTGCTAGCCAATATCCAATACGGGGGAAGTCATGCCAATTTAGGGGCCCTCTCTTAGGGTTACTCTGGGGTGTAACAGTAGTCACAGCTGTTTGCTGCCATTACCGCTCCCTAGCATACGGCACAGGAAGCAGTTATCTCATTCTCACTAATGGAAGGGCCAGGCTTTATAAGGGGTCTTGTGCAACAGAGTTAAGAATGACTTTTGTCTGAGGCTGTGGAGAACTGCTGCCTGTAAGAATAGACAGCAGTGGACAGAAAAGGAATGACCTTAACATCTCTGCCTCTCTATTTCTCTGTCTGTTTATAGCTGAAGTATACCTGGTACATCCTGGGCCCAGCCCAGGCTGGAAAGGAACTTATGGGGCCACTTGCTTGCTCGCTTTTTCCTTTCTTTCTTTACCATAGGAATCATACAGGTTATAACCCTCTTCCATTTCCTGCTTTTTTTTTTTTTTAAAAAAAAGCAAACTTGTGAATCATAACAACAGTGCTTTACCCCTCTACTGTTTTTTTTTATTTTCTTTTTCCCCTGCTTCATAAATCTTAGGAATCAGAGGGATTTCCTAGTCCTTTAAAAATCATTTCCTATGTTATGACAATCTTCTGTTGCTAGTAGCAAGCACCCTGTTTGGAATTTTAGCATGAAACTGCCCACTGAATCGTGGATAGCAGTGAAAATCATGGTCAAATGTTGAGGCATCTGTCATGATTTCCTGATGAATTATGGATGCTCCATCTTTGTTTCTACCCCCACCCCCGCTTGTTTGGAATTTTGACTTTTTTGACCCATAACTGGGGGACAACTGAAAACCATTCTGTTAAATTTTGATTGTGCCCTGTTGAGCTCTGACTCCCACTGACACAAAGATAGACATGCAGACATTCTCTTTTTTATAGATTTAGATTATTACAGATTTTTATTCTTTTTTAAATTTCAGGTGATTGAATAGTAAGCAGTTACTGAACAAAGTATCATAGAAAATGTATATTCATTCATAGCAAAGCTCTTGGACTAGTTTGGACTAGAATTGAGTCTAAGCTTTTGTATGTTCCTGGGATTTTAATTTTCAACCTGTGATGAAATAGTTTTAATTGCTGCTTTTACTTATTTATTTTTAAGTTGGGCATACACATACACATATGCATATACAGATATATAGATATATACACATATGTATATGTGTGTGTGTGTGTGTGTGTGTGTGCCTGTATACATGGGCATACATGTGTGTGCTTATATTGCTATTTTCAGTTTGATTTGACACTGCAAATGTTTTAATGTTAAAGATTGGGGTATACATTTGTCAAACAAACAAACAAGAATCTTAATTTCATTTAAAATACCCTGATAGACCAGTCCCATACATTCAGAATTAAATTCCATTGTGTTCAGTGAGGCTTACTTCCTATTAGGTGTATTTGCAATTGCAGTTGGACACGACATATAAACAAATATTTTATATCTGTCCAATTCTAATATGCTGAAAATATTCTGCAGGGTTTAGGGCTTGAGCGCTGGTTGCTTAGGAAATAACAAGTGGCTGTGGAACCTCTGACAATCTCTACATTACAAGCCTATATCACTGCTATGAGGGTTAAATTCTCATGGTTTCCACCAAGCATCCAGAGATTTGTAGTTTGATATGAGTGACAGTTCCTATTCTGTTAACAGTTCCTATTATTCCTTGCAGAACTATAGTTTCCACCAGGGAAATCATTATTCATCCATGTCAGGATTCAAGTCCCATTCCACAGACATAGGAACTTGCCCAGCTGAACTTTATAGCTTTGAGTAGCCATGTCAAGGAAAGTGTTGTGCATATATGCTTTCTGGTAAGACTGTTAAAATCTTCCTTCAGGTGAGGTATTTAGGCTAGAAAACAAATAGCTAATTCTAGAAGAACTGATTTTAGGAGAACTGGTTTTGTCCTCTCTCCCTCATAGGACTAGAATATGCAAAATGCATCTCATGCCTTGTGACCCTGACACTTGTGGCCCCACAACACGTTCTTTCCAGTGACCAGTTGGTATGTGTGGGATTGGCCAAAGCATTGCTTCTAGTTTTGAAAAAACAAACAAACATGGGGCTAAAACTAATGGGGGAATGAGGGGAGAAAAGCCTTGAATGGAGGGTGGAGATGTGGTTTTGGCCTTCTGAAGCCTTCAAATGGATGCAGTCCAGGACTTCTGGATAGTGTCCACCCTGACACAAAGAGGGTGAGAGACTTGGATATATCCAAGAGAAGGAAAAATCAGCCAACTGATATCAACAATAGATCTGGATGTCATCATACTGGTGCAATGTGTCATTAACAAGCAAACTTTCTAAATGCTGCATTTGAGGGCTACTTTGAATTTAGAGGAGCTCCCACACAGAAGTGCCTTGTGTACTTCATGCTGCATGACTGGCTGAGTGGTTGTCACATTTTGACTAGTTGCTTACCATTGGTACACAGACCAGACTGAGTGCAGGCTGACAGGAGTTGAGTGTACATTAATTTAGTAGCTACCTGAGGATATTTTCAAGAAAGGATGCTTATCCACTTTATTCCTCATAGACATGCATGAGGGATTACAGAAGGGCAGATTCTCTTTGACTAAATTAGTTTGTTTTTAAAAGCTGTTGTGGTGACATAAAACTGTTATTGACTCCACAAAATATCTGTTTAGTGTGGTGGCTATGACAAGCAAAGAGTAAGCAGTAGCCTCTTGATGGTGAGTGCTGCTGCTCTTGCCAGTGGGACAGTAGGAATGATTTCTGGATCTTTCTCAAAGAACTAAGGGCCCAAAGAGTTAGTCCATGGTCAAGGTCTAACAAGGTCTAGCTCTTTTCCTCTAATACATGTCAAAGATAGAAGGCAATGTTCTCTCCAACTCCAAGAAAGAAATGGAGATAGTGCTGTGGTCCACCAGTTTCCCAAAAGATTGTTTCCTCATGAAAGACTTCTAAACATCTGTTTTCTTCTGAAGGTCATATTTTTCAGTCTACCTTAACATTGCAAGCTGGCCAAGAGTGTCACAGTTTTGACTCTTTCTGTTCATGCCTCATCACTATCCTATAGCTTCCCTGGCTACCCTCATTTCCTGAGCTGATGCAGCCCTGTAGGAGCAGTTATTTATGACATCTTTACTTGGGCTTTAACTGAAATGTGGGAAGTTCAGATGGCTGCTGGAGATCACAGAGATGATTGTACAGAGAATACCAGGACATTCATACACACTTCTTTTTCACCTCAGAATTAAGAAAAGCACAAGGATTTGAGTCTCATCCATAAAAATTCCTCTGGATTTTTTTTTCTCTTTTTAAAAAACAAGCAAACAAATAGGACTTCTTTTTTTATCAAACTAAATGAGAATGGCTGAAAAAAAATTTCCATCACCGCATGACTCAGAATGCTTATTATGAGCATAACAAAGAACAGGCAATTCAAAGGTTGCAATTAAAACATCTCAACTAAAAATTAATTACCAAAACACTTTAGGTAGGATTAGCTTCTTCTAACTGGGGCTTGTAAGAAAGTCATCAAAAAAAGGTAGCTGCCCTCAGTTACAGTAGGGAACATGCTTCCATTTAACAAGTGAAGCTTAACACATGCACAAAAAAGAAAGAAAGAAAGAAAGAAAGAAAGAAAGAAAGAAAGAAAGAAAGAAAGAAAGAAAGAAAGTCCCCTTCATGTCCTCTTCTGTTGACAGTGCAGTTCTATGAAGCCCTAACAAATAAATGACTTGATGTGTTTAACTAGGTGTAATTTTAAGACCAGGTACAGTTTAATGTAATGGTTTCCTTTTTTCCATATGCAGTTAAGCATATGAAATTCTAATATAAACTAAGACCATCAAATAAAGCAGGGGTTTAAACCTGCTTCTAGTCAATTTTTAATTTCACCATGGCCGAAACTGAGAGATAAAATTAGGGGACTTAACTGGCATCCATAGAACTTGTTTGGGATCTTTTTGTCCCCCTAGTGGAGGTAAATTCTGGAATGAAGCAGCTGGGGAAAAGTTTTAAGCCTCCTTCAACCATTCATAGTAATTCCAAGAGAGGGTCAGACATGTTTACTTGAGCACAAAAAAAAAAAAAAAAAGAGTGATCTTAAACTGCTCAATACATATTCAAGGTAGCATGTAGTCTAACCTCTGAAGCTCCAGGCTGTTGTATTTAGGACTCCAGGCACAGTCAGAAGCTCTGGTCTGCAATGCATTTCTATACTTCAGTGGTTGGACACAAAGAAGAAAAATATAATAGCAATTGCAGACAACCACTATTTTCTGATTTGCCAACAAAAGTATTACTGGTATAAAGGAGAATTGCTTTCTCTTGCTTTGTTTTTTGTTAAGTGATTGATTTTTTTCCATTGTCAATTTTCAATTACTTATTTAAAGATAGTGGTTAAGAGGGAAAAGCCGTATGTTGTTGCTGTAGCTGTTATTGTTGCTAATTGAAATGCACAAGCTACTAATGTCAACATAGAATCTAAGGCTTGATAAGCCAGAAGGTTTTTTTTGTTTTTTTGTTTTTGAATCCACGTCAAGTCATGTTCTCATTTGCATTTTCTGCTACCAAACACAGTAATATATGCCCTAAATACTGATGACCAGTTTACCATGTGGTAGGGCAAAGGTGGAGAATCATCCAGCCTTCCAGATGTTTTTGAACTACAACACTTATAATTCCTACAAGAATAAGCAATAGTGAATGAAGCAGGGATTTGTAGTCGAACAACATCTGGAAATCCATATGCTCCCCACCCCTTTGGTAGTATTTTCTACTACATGCCTGCTCATCTTTATTACTGCACCCATGGCGTGGAAATTCTTCCCTCCTCTCCTGTCACTTGTTCTTTTCTGGGTGAATATTAAGATACTGGCCAAGATTCTTCACACTTCCCTGAGATAGCTATATTGATTGGCAAGGAGGAAGGGTTGCTGGGAAAAAGAGAGAAATGTTGTGATAATGGGCATCTTCTATTACGCTCACGTTGATTGTATAAATGTCCATTCTGATCATGAGCAAGAAACCCTTTTAAAAACAGAACAAATGATTGTGCCTAAGAACAGTTAGTCACATGTCTGACAAGAGGGAGAAAGAAGCTCTCGATTTAATACTAAGCAGTTCCCTGAATCTGGCTGGGAAAGTAAACATTGCTGAATTACTTGGAAACAAATTCAACATCAATATGATTGGATCAGTCTCTTGTAGAAATCCCGAAACAAACCAATTTTTTTATTCAAGAAGAGCAAGTTTCTCAAAAATGCTTCCTTTAGTACACTTTTATACTGCTCATTAAGCAAAATGTGTTTAAAGGATAGTTATTTAAACCAAAAGCTGAAAATGGAGACCTGAGAATATCCTATCCCTTCATGAAGCATATAAGTTATTGGAAGTCACCAATACAAGAGATGGGTGATCCAAATGAGACAGATGATGCTTAAAGTTGTGGTATGTGTGTGTGCAGTTCTCAGTTTTATTTTGAAGAACCAGACATTATTTCCCACTTCTTAAGGACACTGGCAGAAGCTGCAGGAAGAGACTGCACCTTTTGTTGCTGCCACTTATACCTTTTTTATTTGTCCTAGAAGAGGTCAGGTAAAACTGTTGAAAAGGAGCAGGAAACAAAGTTCCCTGTCTGGATGCAGAGGTGGCCCAATCAGTGGTCATCAGTTGCCCAGGTCAATTTGTCTCAGCATGTTCCACACCTTTTGCCAGACTGAACCTACCCAAAGATAAAAGAAACTGTGCATCACAGACTGAAAGGCCAACAAGCAAGTTCAAGAAGATGTCAACTATTCTCCTCAAGAAGGCATGGCCAGTAGGCTGGGAACTTCAGCAGTTCCACTCTATCATTTTGTTTTGGAACCTCTTTTATGGTTAAATAACATTGTTGGTGAAGCCATGATAAACTAGAAGCCTTCCCTTCAACACTGAAAGAAATTGGGAAAAGAGCACCAAATGCAAACTGAAGGTAACGGAAGCAAACAAGGGGTTTGAGGATCAAACTGTTAAAAGAAAAAAAAGGATATGCATTTAATTAAAATGCATGAGGAGCAAATACCTCCTAGGGAGGTGGTAGGACAGTTACATATCAAAGAACTGGAAGAACTAATAAAAAGGACTATAGGAGCACAGAAGGAAGAAAGAAGCATTCCAAACAAGCTATATCGGTGTTCCCTATGGAAGAAAATAGGGACATTTTCACATATGAAATACTGTTTTAAGGAGACCATGTGAAGAATGATGTCAGAAGTAACAAAGTTTTAATGCTAATTGTCAAATTTCAGAACTAAAAGTCACTGAGGACAGATGGCACATATCCAAGAGTTCTGAAAGTGGCAAAATGTGAAATGCCTGCACATCTTAAATAATATGGACATCATTAAAAACAGCCTCCCCACTCAAGAACTGGATGGTTGCCAATATCATACCATTAAAAAAGCATAGATCCAGGGGGAATTTGAAAATTACAGAACTGTCTATCTAACTGGTTGTATATAAATTGGTTGAAAGTGTTATTAGAGAACTGTTCAATATATAAAATGAAATAAAATTTGCTGAGGAGTAATCAGCCTGGCTCCTTCAACCTCATAGAATTCTTTGACAGTACCAATAAGCAAACAGATGTGGCAATTTGAACTTTTTTTAAAAAAATGGATCAAGGGTTAAACCAGGTGTTATGGAGAATGCATATATCCAAGAACAAAACTATTAATTCATTTCACCTTCTACAATGGAATTTTCTCATATATTTCAGAGACAATATGCCTCAGGAATCAGACTTGAAAAACTAAACCTGTATTTACCTTCCAATGACCAATCACAAAACCAAACACACTAAATGCAACATACGTAGGTGAGGAAAATCATGTGCTATGACAAACAGGTCTCTTTTACCACTTGAGGGAGCACCAATAAAATAAAATAAAAGCATTGTCTAGTTTGATCCAATGTTCCCCACCAAATGGACAAAATCAATAGGTCAAATAATGCCAGAAAAGTGATGTTATAGATTCATCTGTGTTTTCCGCAAGACCACAGACTGGAGGCATGCACAAAACATTGGCCAGGAAAACAGACCATAAGGTACTCCTGAGCAAATGCTCAGGCACAGAATGTGTCCTTTATACCACTGCAGGAGCTCCTGTATAGATCCTTTCACACACAAATCTGCTTCTGTTTTCCACAAGGCTTTCTTCATGTTCATACCTTAGTTTAGGATAGGGAGAATGTGTTTTGTTTTCACCTTTGTTAAACCATTGAATGTTGAAATGATTTGCTGGATTCTTAAAAATTACTGAGCTGTCTAGGAAATCCTGCTCTCCCTTCTGCCCAGACTCCATATAAAGGCACAGAACAGGAATCAGAAAGAAATTATCAGTTTTTACAACAGAGTGAATAAAGCAGTAGGAAAGATATTTTGTTAGACTCAATAGTCTCAATAGGGAAAAGTTGTATAAATTAGGTTAGAAATGCAAATAAATGCACAAAGGGGGGAAATATTTTAAAATTTTTTAAAAATAAGCAGGATGAGAAGAAAATACAACCACATATAAGAAAAAGAAATAAAAAAAAGAAATAAAATAAAAATACAATACGGTACATAAAATACAGGTGAGAGCTCAACAAGATTGAAAGTAATTTTCACATCCTCTGTGAAGAGTACCCCTCCCCATGTTATTTGTTTTAAAACCACATTGTTTAAATTACTCATAAATGATTTGGATTGCAGCTCCAATAAAACCTCCTCATTGGCTACTCTGGCTACAACTGATCAGAGATGCAGTCTAGTAACATTCACAGGTTGCCCAGCTCAGTTTACTAATTCAGTGAAATCGTCTGAGAGCCCCTCCAGATGAAAAAAAAAAATCTCTGAAAGTTCCAGGTTTTTTTTCCCTGTACAAACAAATTTTATTGTGAAGATCCATATGATGTTCTCTTCATCCCAAATTATTTTCTAGGAACTCTTGATGTTACCAAGGAGATTTCATTCCTACTTCCTAGGTCAGTTGAAATTAACCCAGTATTTTCTGAAATGAAATGTATCTCCACTTGGCTGCCTATTCATATTATCTTAGAAGAAGCTAAGATGGCTACCACCAATAAACACATCTATAGTTTGCAGAACAGATTCCACAAAGGTCAAGGGGAGGGAAAGAGTACTGTTTGCACCAAAACAAAATGACCCTAATGTTTAACAAGTGTAACAATAATAAGAATAAAGGCTCTGTGGAAAACTGGTGAAAATTAATTTGTGAAACAATGAAGAGGGTGAGAAGGAAGAAGATAAGGGTGAGGGGAATGGGGCAAATTCAGGATACTTCAGGAAAGAGTTTGAATGCAAACCTGGAAATACGCAGGTAAAATCTAAACAAAAAAGAACTGGAAACTCTTGATACTTCCAGAGATTTTTTCCCACTTCTGGATTAACCGTGAATTAGCTGGAATTGTACAGGAAAGGGATCTGGAGGTTGTAATAGACAGCTTTTCTGGAAAAAGTAACTCAACATGAAAGAGCAAGGGGAAAATGTAAACGCAGGAAAGGGATTAAAATTAAGATTGCTGTTGTACCAGTGACTCTACTGTTGGAATATTGTGTACCAGATTTAAATTTCATGAAAGATATGGAAGAAGTGGAAAAGGCATCAAGACAAGAGACAAAAAATTATTTGAGTGGATTGGGATTCCTTTTCTATATCCAAAGAATAAAGAACTGGAGGGGTTAGTTTGTGGTTTGTGGGGTGGGAGTGAGGGAAATACGTTTTGGGGGGTTAGAGGTTATGAAATGCTAAATGGTAGACAGAAATTTTTCTGCTGTGTCACTGCCACTATGTTTTGAAGCACTTGAAATGACTTTAAAGGAAGGGAGATAGATTCGTGCAGTGCAATTCAGTGGCTCTTAGAAACAATCATTAAATGGAACTCCCATGTTCAGATGTACAGTAAAATGCCTCTGAGTGCCAGATGCTGAAACATACAGTGAGGGAATACAGCTCCTGGCAATTCATATGCTTCCCAACAATATCCGGTTAGCCACTGCTAGAAATAAAATGCTGGGCTAAAACGGACTGTCTGTATGATCCACAGACACTCTTGTTAGGTAAGTATTAAAATTCAAGGCCTCTCTGACACTTGAAAGGGGCTGTCCATGGTGCTGAACCTATTAGGAGTTGAGACTGAGCACCTTGGACAGCCCCATAAAGTTCACCTAAAACCCACAGGAGATTCACAGACCCTCTGGCATGGAAACCATCAGCTGCCAAGGGTCCTGCTGGATTGGCCCAAAGTCCACCCATTCTGTACCTACAGTGATCAACCAGTTGTCTCTGGGTAATCTGCAAGAGGGCATCACCGCAACGAGAGCATCTTCTCTGTCTCTCCAACACACAGGGACACTCAGATTTCCCATGGGTGTGTCTGGTATACAAGATGTATAGGAGCATGCAAGACGAATACTGCCTCTAGTACTGGGAGGCTGTAAGTGGTGCATGAATACCCATGGTGCTTTTTGCTAGTGCTAAATTTACACATGCACTAAGCAAGCTATAATTTAAGGTCTCAGATTGTAAGGGGCCTCTAAAGGTGTGTGTGTTAAGTGTTAATTTTAGTGTTTCTGTCTTATTTTTCCTTTCGGTTAGGATAATACATTCTAACTTCGGCAATGCTATGGGGTCATTTAAAATTGACCCAGTATAGGGTCTCAGCACGTCTTAATCCACCCTCATCGTTACAACGCCCTCACGATGCAGGTCAACCCGTGACACCATCTTGATGTTGCCGCCAGGAGGGTAAGGCTGCTGAGGTTTCCCCGAAGGTCATCCAGAGTGAATTCGCGGCAAAGCTGAGGGAATGTTGTCCTTTTCCGTTGGCTCTCGAGCTTGGTCCAGCAGACCCCAGTGCCTGCGACCGCGCCGGGCTTCTTCAGCAACGGGTGAATGGATTAAGCCGGCTCCAAGGCAATCACCCCTCTGAAAGCCGCTTGGGTGGGAATTCCACACCAAACGCCCGCCGCCGCCGCCGCCGCCGCCGCCGCCTCCCCAGCCGGCTCCTCCCTCCCGGCGGCTCCTGCCGACAATGCAGCCGCAGAAGAAACGGCAGCCTCCCCAAACCGAAGCTCCGGCTGGCTGACGACCGGGAGCCGATCAGGGAGAAAGCCAACCACCGCAGCCCAGTAACCGCCCCACTGGAGCTCCTCTCCTCCCACCGGGATTCTTTCTTCGGCTTTGTGCGAAAAAAAAAGAAAAAGAAAAAGAAAGAAGCCCCCCTTCGGGGTGGGGAAAGAGGGAGGCGTCTTCCTTGCCAAGCCCGCGGCCGCCCCCTCCCCTCCGCGCTTCCAACTCCCCCCTCCCCATGTACTGCAATAGGAATACACAATTATGTTGGGGGAAAAAAGAACGCAACAAGAGGGTTCGGGAGGAGAACTGCCCCGAGGATTGGTCCCCTCTTCTCTCCCCACCACCACTCCCATCATCATCACCATCACCATCATCCTCGTGATCACGTTCTCCTCCTCTCCCCCAGACTATATGTGCGATTTTTTCCCTTTTTCCTCCCTCCGCGCCCCCTCCCCCGTTTAACGCAACATTTGGCACTTCCGCCGTCTTCTTCATTTTTAATTTGCCACTATTCCCAATCCGGCTTTCTCCACCGCTTTGATGATGGAGGCTCGGACCTGGCCATCGTAAGGCCGGGGTTGCTGCTGCTGCTGCTGCTGCTGCTGCTGCTGCTGCTGCTGCTGGTGGCTCCTGGTGCCTTCCAACCTCCTCTCTCCCTCTCGCTTTCTCTCTCTCTCTCCGTCGCTCTCTTTTCCCTCCACTCTGCCTTCGGATTGGTCTCTCCTTTTTAAAGTGCTGGCCAAGGGTTGGCTGCAGGGCTGCTGAATAACAGGTGCAGTTTGCTGCTCCCTCGCTTCGGGAGGAAAAAAAAAATATATATAGCAGGCGTGCGCGCGCGGGGAAGAGGGGGGCGAAGCAGCCGAGGAATGTTGCTGCTGCTGCTGCTGGTCCGTCCGCCGCCGTTGCTGCTGCTGCTGCTGCTGCTGCTGCTTGTGGGGGGGAAAAGGAGGGCATCACCCAAATCCAACAGCCGGAGGAGATTATATGTCATTTTTTTTTACCTCCGCCCTCTCTCTCTTCTTCTCTTCCCTTCCCTGTCTGGAGAAATGGGCTTCGTGATGCTGGCTGCTGAATGCGGATCTTTGGGCTAAAAAGAAAAAAAAGGGAAAGAGAGAGAGGCGGGGGGGAGCGCGCAAGAGAGGGAAGGAGAAGAGGAGGCATCGTCGTCCGAAGGAGGTGGATTTCGCGGGGGACCGGGGCTTTCTCTTCGGCGGAGGGTTGGCGGGGAAGGAACGTCTGGGAGCTTCGAGCGGCTTCTTTCTCCCCGCTCCCTCGTTTTCTTTTCTTTTTTTTTTTTGGTGGGGAGAAGAGAATTATCTGTCAAAGAAAGGGGGAAATCGGAGGTTAAAAAAAGAAGGAAAAAAGAAAAAAAAGGAAAGGAAGAGGATTCGGTGGCTTCTCGACGATGGGGAGCGCTTGGCCGTTTCAGCTGATTCAGCACCGGTTGTGTGAATGCGTGTGCGTGTCTCGATGATGCCGCGGGGAGCGGGGGTTATCTAGAGATTGGATGTGGAGGGAAATGTCCTTTTGGTAATTGACGGGGCGCTTACCCCCCCCCTTCTCCGTTCCGTCGGATCTTCCTATTCCTTTCCCCCACCCTCCCCTCTCCCTCTCTCTCTCTTTCTCGCCTTTGCACCCCCTCCTCCCCAGCCTCCCAAGCTCTTGGCTCCGCATGCTGCCCCCTCCCCCCCGATGCCTTTTCTTTCCCCCGGGGGAGGGTGTGAAAGGCACCTAGGAGGATGAGCGAAGGGGTCGCCTCGCCGCCGGGTGCCGCAGCTGCTGCCGAGGAGGGGGCGGCGGCCGGCGCCGCCGGGGCTGGGGGTCCTGCGGCCGGCGATGGCGGCCCCGATCCCGCGGCCCGCGAGCTGCGCTGTAGCGACTGTATCGTGTGGAACCGTCAGCAGACGTGGCTGTGCGTGGTGCCCCTCTTCATCGGCTTCGTGGGCTTGGGGCTCAGCCTGATGCTGCTCAAGTGGATCGTGGTGGGTTCCGTCAAGGAATACGTGCCCACCGAGCTGATGGATTCCAAAGGGATCGAGCAGGACCCCTTCTTCCTCTCCAAGCAGCCCACCACGCCGCCCAAGAGCATGGACACCACCACCACGACCACGGCCGGCGGCGGCGGCGGGGGCCCCACCGCCACGTCGAGGACGCCCAATCGGATAAGTACCCGCCTTACCACCATGACCAAGGCGCCTACTCGCTTCCCGGGCACCCGGGGACCCATCCGGGCCAGCCCGCCGCGGTCCACCACGGCGCGCCACACCGTCGCGCCCCCGACCCTCCTGGTCACCACCGCCGCCGCTGCCCCTTTCAGCACCACCATCCTGATCTCCCGTCCAGCGCCTGGCACCCCTGGGACCCAGCCCTTGCCCGTCTGGCCCACTGCGGCATACACTACCTCCTCCTACAAGACCTATCTCCAGGACTCGGCTCCATCGTGGACCTTATCGCCTTTCCAAGAGGGCAGCACCACGACCACCACCACCATCCCGCCAGAGGCCAACACCAGCCCCAAATACCGTGAGTGAAGGGGGAAAAAAAAACTTCTTTCTTCGGGGCAGGAGGTGGGGGAGAGAAGTCTTCTCGTGTGCTTGCTTTTCGGGTGGGTGTGTGGGAAGCGAGGGAGGTGTATCTGCACCCCTTTACTGTTGGCGTCCAGTCTGTCAGGAAAAGACTTGTCCCCCTGACTTGGTGCGCACTTGAGTGCGGTGTTTGGGCCATGAGGGCGCTTGAACACAGCGACGATTAGAGCGGCTTCGTGGAAGTTCGCTTCGGTTGCTGTCCACTCCCTATGCCTACAGGCAACCCCCCCTTCTGTTCTTTCTCCCCACCTTTCCCTTCCCTTTTGGGTGCGTGGTGATGATGGAGGTGCAAACCTTCGAGCAGCCACTGGAGGTGGAGTTCATTCACGGGAGAAGAAAGAGAGAGGCACCAACCCACTCCCCGAATCCCCCCCCCCGATTTCCTTTCTGCCCTCAGTCCAATAATAATGATGATGATGA
Source organism: Cyclura pinguis (assembly GCA_030412105.1). Lineage (NCBI taxonomy): Eukaryota > Metazoa > Chordata > Lepidosauria > Squamata > Iguanidae > Cyclura > Cyclura pinguis. Next base: position 117,847,965 of record CM059601.1, on the reverse strand, counting down.
TGATGAAAAGAAAAAAGAAAAAAAGGACCCTGAAAACATAACCGGTCGAGGTAGAAAGGATTTATCTGGTGGGAAGAAGGGGGAGTGGTCTCCTTAAGAGGTGCTGCTTGGGGTGCCTGAACTCGGTGGGTGTCTGGGTGGGGGCGAGCATGCTGACCTTGATGAGTCTGTGGCTTTCGGGAAAGTTGCGACTGAAGAGAAGCCGTGTGGACTGGAGCCTTGGCTGGGCCGTAGGGAGCTGGGGGTCGAGTTTGAAAGAAGGGCGTGTATCGGTGGCGCGGTTGTTCCCGTCGCTTGCGATAGAGGCTGCCTCTTTTGGGAACCACTTCCCAGCCCACCTCTGACCCACATAAAGGCCCCTTCCCGGGGGTCGCCGAATAATAAGGTCCCCTTCCCTTTCTGAAAAGCAGAGCAGCGCACCCCATGAATGTCTCTATGCCTAGGCGTTGGGAAATCGCCGTTTATTCCTTCCTCCTCTCTTCCTGCTAGGAGAGCTCCAGCCTCATCAAACAGAGTGCATCAATAGAGTGATAATACTCCCAGGAATGTGGGTGGATGGGTGGGGATCCTTTGGGGGGTGGGAAGGAATCCAGGAATCTCTACCCAAAACTGATGCTCCCCCCAGCCCCTTAACAGAGTCAGTTCTCACCCCCCACTTTCCATTTGAAAATGAGTTGGATTGAATACAATCTCAGCTGAAGGTTATCTAGGACAAACATCATCTCTCTGCTAGTGCTAAGCCAACTTCTGGGATGCTATTTAAGGGAACACGTGTGTGTGTGTGTGTGTGTGTGTGTGTGTGTGTGTGTGGCAGGGAGGGGGAAAGAGATCCTATGTGGTTGCAGCTTGGTTGCCTCCCCCACTTCTTGGGTACAGTATAGGGAGCTACTTTCCTCACTTTAGGAAATGCAAATCCAATTGAATGGTGCCATCTGAAGCAACTGCTTTGCCCTGCGCCTCCTCCCTTTTGCGTGCTGATCTGTTGGCTTTGCGGATTGAAGTCATTTGTTCTTTCTTTTTCTGCCTTAAATATTCACGGAAAGCTGTTTGCTGCTCCTAACCTAAAGCTGCTCCTAAAGGAAAAATGCCTAGAAGCTGAAAGATGTCGTGATTTGGGGAAAGGAGCCAAAATGGTTGTTGGGGGTGGGGGAGGAAGCATGCACCAACCTGGGGAGTCAAACAGAAGAGGAGGGCGCAGGTCAATAGAGCATCAGCGGTGGTGATCAGGAAGAGGAGATATTTTCAGTAATCAGTGGGCAAGTCAGTAAGCTGCATTTGATGTCTGTCCTTTTTATGTGATCAGGGGAATGTGGGAGACACTCCCTATGTCAGGATTTTTTTTTTCCAGGGAATGAAAGCTGTGGCTGCAGTATGCTAGCACTTTCCCCATCCCTTCCTAAGCCTGCTGGATTCTCCCGCTACTTCCCATGCAACCCCCCCCCCCGCCTCCTGTTTTAAAGCTCCTCCAGAGCAGAAACCTACTTGGAATTTCCAAGTTCCACTGGTTGTTTTGTGTGGCTCTGACATGCTGTGCCCAAGGAAGGTGGGCAGACACGATGTTGTGAAATGTGGAGATTCTACATTACCTGAAACAGCAGCCCATTTCCCTGTTCTCATCTCATTTCTTTCCCCACACACATACACACACTTCAGTAAAAACACTGAGCAATCTGCTATGATTTTCTCACCCTCCAGTACTGAGTTCTTAGATAATGGAAACTGCTTAATCCATAACTGTCATCTGGCAGGTCCTGATTCACACCCTTCTCAATTCATTCTTTCTCACCAACTCTTTTTCTCCCTCTCCCCCTTCCATCTCTCTGTCCTTCTCTCTCTCCCTCACATGCACACACCATGATACTTGTGTGATCAAGGACCCTTTGTATTTGCAGGCAATCCTTGGTTCAGATCTTGCTAATAGAACTATTTAAATCAGAGGCTTCCTCACTCTTCTTTGTCACTTCCAACTCCCCTCCCTGCCTTTGCTGAAACACAAAATACATGAAGTGCAAATCCACCAGAAATTGACCCTGTTTGAGCACATTGATAGCCTGTGATTATCATTAACGGGAGATTAAATAGATTACATTTTAAAAAAGGATTGGAATTTATAGGGCATGTGGAATTCCTCTCACTCACTCCCCACCCCCCAACTGCCAAGCTGCACAATTTTCTGATACAGATAATCTTTCTACCAGGTTACAAAAGAGCAGAGCAAAGGAGAGATTGTCATCTTTTCTTTGTGGATGAATGACACAGGGGTGTTCAGCCTCCTGACCTGATACCTGGATATTCCACTCACTTTGATTCTTGAAACCTTCTTTTTTTAAGAAAGGGTGGGGAGACAAAAAGAATAAACATTTTAAAATCCTTTTTGGCTACCAGCTGCAGCTGCCTGTTTCTGCTCATCCAGTAACTCTTCCTATTATTAAAAAAAAAAAAAAAGACAAGAAAAACCAAGTGGTTTCAGCATTAATTAATTAATATGAATATGACAAGGCTTGATGCATTGTCTAAGCAGGTTCCTGTGCAATCAGCCAGACTGGAAAGACACATCTATAAAAGAGAAAGAAATATGTCTATTTAGTGACAGTTATGCAGACTGGCAGAGCTCATGATGTCTAACAGAATCCTCAGTACTTCATTAGACTACAATTCTCAGGATACTCTGGGGAAACCATGATAGTTCAAAGTTGTATAAAATTAACAGAAGCTTTGAAGTGTGGACAAGATAGTTCTCCTGATTCTATTCTAGATGGAGGAATGCAGCATGGAGCCATGTAAGGTGATATTTGAGACTTTGGCTGGCAATTTTAGAGAAAGATTGTTCTTAGGTGACTTTGCGTATTGGCAAAGTATTTCATTTCAACATAGAAATGGGGAATTTTAAACTTTCCAATATTTTGGACATCAGTTTTCAGATGTCACAGCCAGCATGGTCAGTGCTAAGAAATCATGGAAATAGTAGGCCAAAATACCTGGAAGGCTGAAGGTTGCTCACCAATTGTTCAGTTAGCAGAATATCATGAGGTCAGAGGCATCTGCTTTATATCATTGGAAAATACAACCAAGGTGTAACAGGCCTCCTTAGAGATCATTCAGGGCTCATAGACTATACAATGATAGCAGTATGATTCCTATACAATGATAGCAGTATGATTCCACTTTAACTTATATGGCTGCACTCTGTGGAATTCTGGGATTGCGCTTTAAAAGGGACATTTGGAATTCTTAGCCAGAGAGCTGTAATGCCTCACAACCTAGAAACCTCAAGATTCCATAGGATGCCAGCATGGCAGTGAAAGTGGAATCATAATGCCATAATTGCATTCTGTGAAATGCCCTCAGAATTCTGTTCTGATATTATTCTATAGCTCATAGATTGCAGCAGAGTTGTCCAAACTAGGATCCCTGTCACCATAAGGAAGATAGGGAGGTCTCCTCCTTAGGTGTGAGTGGTGAGAATAGAGGAGAAGGAGACTCTAGCTTGATTTCCCTGCAGGGCTACAACCTTGTCCATGTGTATAAGAACAGGCATTAACAACAGAACTATGGGAGGAAAGTGGTCAATAAACATGACCAAGAGGGTATTGGTAGCAGCTGTGGTGTTAGCAGTGACTTGGACAGGGCCATGATATTTCATCCAAGCTCTTCTATGGTTAATTTTCTGATCATACTGTTATCATGTTATCCATTTCTGAGGCCTAGAAGGTTAGCAGGCTAAGCAAAGGAGAATCTCAGTAGACTTCTGCTTATAGACTCACTCCTTAATTTACATTCATCAATTGGACTCTACTGTTGGGATGAGTGAATACTGAAGACATTTGACACAAACTGCAACATGTACAGCTTCTGAACTAGTAGGAACTGCATAGGTTAGGATTTACTGATAATGATAAGTTTCTACTGTTTCTACTATCTATTGGTGTATTGAAAGCTTGACAATTATGATGTCAGTATAAAATATACAGGGAAGGCCGGTCCTGAATATTGGGCTGCCTGAGGTAAACAATGAAGTGGCACCTTCCCCTTCTTATCCTAATATTTCTACATCCAAAAACTGAACAGTTTAAAATTATGTCAATACAGACCATGCGGCCGTGTTCTCCACTACATCTGGGAAGTAGAAGGTAGTTCAGTGAAGACAGAGAAGTCCATGTGGCATATGCACCTCTGTTTATTCCATGCCCTTCAGCATCTTCCACCTGAGTTAGCTGTCTTGTGGTGCTTCTTAGGAGGGCCAAACCATTATGTGAGAGGAAGGGTATGATTTTAAAAACCTGTCCCAGCTGTAGAACTAGCAATTTATGGCACTAGAAAGGAGACTGGAGTCTACCAGAATAGAGTCTGGTGTGTTTTAATCATCTGTATGGCAGAAGGAAGAGAAACTCACATTATGGGATTTGTACCTCTGAAAAGAATTTTAGCAAAGCAGCGCAGAAGATGGGTGACTCCTCATTATAGGAATCTACTGATTAAAGGAGATGGCACATACCATCCCCTTCAAACCTTACTCTATAATTGTGAATGTGAAATTAAGGGCCTCTCAAGAAATATGCTCTTCAGGGAATGAAAGCATCGGTAACATCAAGAGATTCATCAACATGCCTTGTTGCACATTCAAACCTGATCATTGGCTTTAAAAAAGTTACCCTTCTGACCAGTACTCTTGTCACCATGTTCAATAAATTTCTCTGTATTTCATGAGACAATGTGATCTGCTATAGTCAATTTTCCAAATTCCTGCCTACGTTATTTAGTTGAAAGAAATGGTTATCTATTCTCACTCATCTGCAATATTACATGCAGTTGATGTAATGTAGTATTTAATCAGCTAATGACATAGTTTGATCAGACGCAAACAAAACATTCAATGGGCCTAGGAAAGGAAATGGTTGATTGCCTTATTTTTCCACCTTTCACTGTATTTGGTTCTACAGAGACTTTGTTGCTATGTTTATTGTAAAAATTCATCAGCATAGCAAAACGGCCTCTTCTTGCACAAATGTGTGGCCTAGCAGAGAAACAAAAAGCAGCCAATACTGGATCACGTAAGGCAGAAGAACCAACACAGAGTTATGTTCCAGAAACTGTAATCAATACCCTTTTGCAAAATATAACAGCAAGCTCTTTCTGTGAGTATGAGCTGCTACCCAGGGTTGCTTTAATTTTCCTTTAGTTCTCATTCAGAAATATAAAGCTTACTTACAGTGATCAATAATGTGCAACTAGTAAATACCCATCATTGTGATGAGAAGAGTATGTGCAGAAATAAGACTGACAGTCTACAGAGTCTCTGTGAGTGGTTTGCAGATGGTTCTCACACTTACAGAAAGCTCTGCCTCACATAGGATTCCTGTCACCACAAGCTGAGCCATGGCTGATGTAGAGGGACCATGTGTAGTGATTTACCACTAGTGTCAGCATGGTTTGAGCATTGGAATACAAGCCTGGAGACCAGAGTTCAGTCCTCTAATCAGCCACGGAAGCCCACTGGGTGACCTTGGGCATGTCACACACTCTCAGCCCTCAGAGAACCCTGTGATAGGTTTGCCTTAGGGTCACTATAACACAGAAATGATTTCAAGGTACACAACAAAAACAACAAGAAAAAGCAACCACAACATCAATCACTAGGAGTAAACAGTAAATGACTCTTCCTTTTATTTAATGGGAGAAGTGTGAGGATACCTTTGACAAGGGTAAACATTACACTTCAATTCTGGCTACTAGTTCAGTTTCTGGGACAGGAGCCTAGGTTTGCCTCATTGCAGCTACATCCTTGTTTGAAAGTCGCTTTTCCTTTTAGAACTCAAAGAGAAATAGCAGGACCTGAGATAGCCACTGTTTCTGTGAAGTCCTCCCTTTTTCATCGCATTCTTGGTGGCTGTTCATGTTTATTGGGTGATGACAGAGTGTGTGATGGAATCTTCAAAGCTTTTATGTGTGATGCCACATTGGACTTGTCACATTGTGACAAGAAAGAGTGTTGGAACCTGGAAATGGTGTTTATAAACAGCAGCAACAATGATGTCTTTTGAAAGGAGGGGGGGTAACCAACTGGGTAAAGAGAGTGGTTAATGCCTCCTTACAGCTAGCTAGAGTTACAACATGCCTAAAAGAATCCCTGTTAAAAAAAGCATCTCTGAGTCCCACACTATTGGATGATTCTCAATCAGTTCCCAACATTCAATTTCTGAACAAGTTACTGGAGTCTGGGGTGGCTTTTGAGCTCCGGGGAGGTTCCAGGATGAGACCTATTTCAGTTTGGCTTCAGGCCTGGTTATGGGGGATGGAAATGTATGTCCCTGTTGGTTCTATGAAATGTAGCTTTTAATACCATTGATCATAGTGCCTTTCTGAACTGCCTGAGTGGGACAGAAGTTGGAGGCACAGTTTTATCCCTCACTAGGATTTGGGGGATTCCCTTTTGATGTCTTGTCCTCTGGCCTGTAGAGTTCCTCAGGGTTTTGTTCTGTCTCCCATGCTATTTTTACATACACTTGAAACCACTGGGAGAGCTTTTCCAGTGTACTGTGCCATCGTTATGCTGGTGATTCCCAACTCTGTTTCTTGTTTCTACCAAACAGAAACTGCTTCAGTTCTGAACAAGTGTTTGTTATCAATAACGTATTAGATGAGGCCAAATAAACTAAAGCTTTACCAAACAAGACAGAGATGCACTTGGTCAATTGAAAGGAAAATTGAGGAACAAGGACTCAACCTGTGCTCATTGAGGCTACATTCTATCTAAAGACATGGTTTCACAGTTGGGTGTACACATGAATTCAGCCTTGAACCTAGAAGCCCAAGTTTCAGCAGTGGCTAAGAGTGCGTTAATTCAGTTGAAGCTAGTGTCCCAGCTGTGCCTATTCCTAATATGCTTACAATGATACATGTGTTTTGGATTACTCCAATATGTTCCACATAGGGCTGCCTTTGAAGAATGTTGGAAACTTTGGCTGGTCCAAAGACTTGCAGCCAGAATGTTGCCTTGGGCTGGTTATAGGAAGCACGCAGCTCCCTCCTCCCACCACTATAGAGCTGTTTTAGAGCACAGTTCAAAGAGCTGGTTGTGACCTGTAAAAGCTCTGTATGCCTTGAGTCCAGGCTAACCAAAAGACTGCATCCTCCCACATGAACCTGCCTGAGTTTTAAGATCTTTGGAGGAGACCATCCTTTCATTCCTGCCACCCTCAGAGGCATGTCTAGTGGGAAGATGGAAGAGGGCCTCATGGGTGATTGCTTGCAGATGTCGTAACTCTCTTGCTAGAGATGCTACACTGGATCCCTCGTTGTTGTCTTCACATCAGCTGGTATAGACCTTTCATACCAACAGACTTTTGTGAACTGACTGCTTTATAAGGAAAGGGCTTTTATTAGGATGTTGTACTATTTTTCCTGCCTTTCAGTGGAGATGCCTTTGAATTCTATAGGTAGTTCACATCCATTCTAAAAGTGATTTTTGTGTTTTATCTATGCATTTTTTATTATGATGATGATGATCATGATGATACTGTTGTTTCTCTTTTTATGTTAAGAATACCATTGTTTCTCTTTTTATGTAATCAGTATTTTTTTTGTGTGGGAATAAATATTGTTGTCCAGTGTTGTTTTATTTAGATAATATTTATTTTAATGAGACAGGCATTCTAAATTTGGATGAAAGGGCTTAGAGGGAGCGTTCACCAGCAGTTTCTGAGGGAAAATAACCCTTCTGGAGCCTGGGCACATACAAGTGAAGCCCTCCTCTCTTCACAGTCCGTAAAAAACCAACCAGTACAGTTGACACATCATTTAGCAATGTGTAGAGACCTTGATCCTATACAGACTCAATCCAGGAAATTTTTTTTCCTTAGATAGTACATTACAGCATAAAAAGGAATTATTAAAACCTTCTGAAAGTCTTGGCAGAAATCTTACATTTTTTGGTGGGGATTTATAGTTTTTCCCAATTATTCTGCAACTTTACAAATACACACACACATACACACAACAGCTAACAAATAAAACTATGAAATCTACAAAATGTTGGACACACAGAGACACTGTGATTAGTCAATGTCCACAAAAAATGTACAGTGAAACTCCTTAGTAAAATAATGATGATAAAGGAAATGAATAATAAAGAAATAAAATAATGATGATATTGAAGAAATGAAAATCCTTTATAAAATAACAACCACAACAACAACAACAACTACAACAACCACCCATATGCCAGCATAAGACAACAAATCATCAGACTACAGTATATATGTCTGTATCATTTAGTTTGATTGGTAGTATCTCTCCAAGGTCTCATGCAGAGTTTTTTTACTCGTAGAAAAAGACAGTACTTGCCAGTCAAGTTCTGCGCAAATAAAATCCACAAAGTACCCATATTGTATAGTGTAACCAGTGTATTATAGTGGTTAGAATACTGTATGGGGACCTCGGAGATCCAGGTTATAGCCTCCACTAAACCATGAAACTTACTGGGTAATTTTGGGACAGTTGCTATCTCTCAGCCTACTCTACCTCATAGATTTATAGACCATGAAGTTGGGTTAGAAGTAGGAGAACCCTGTGTGCTACTTTTAGTTTAGAAAGTGAGATAAATGTTACAATAGAAAATGAATAAATAAACAAATCTGGAGATGCTAGGATTAAATGTGGAACATTTACACTCCTGTACCAATGAGTTGAATTTCTCTCTTATTACGTCGTTGCTGCTGTTCTTGCAGTTGTCGTTGTTATTATTATTGCATTGTGAGTACATCTGAACCCTTATAAGTCATTTAGGGGATTGGGGAGAGAGCAAAGCCCTGTCCATGGTGCTAACAATGTAAAGTGCAGCAGGGAAAGGAAAGCAAATGGAGAAATAGTATCAGACAATGCTAGAAACATTCTGATATTTCATAAAGCAACCGAAATGTCAAGACTGGTTCAATGACTGACACTTGCTGAAATTTACTTGTGGTAGTTTATTGAAGTAAATCTTGATATTACACTGCAACAAATGTGGTTTGGTATATTATGTTCTGGGCCAGGAACTGGAAGATCTATTTTTCAATCTCAGTGTAATTATGGACTCGCCAGATGGCCTTTGTAAGCTGAGCTAGTGGTAAATGAAGAAATGGCACAACCACAACTTGATGGAGGGAACCACACCCTCAGTTACCCTTCTGTTAGAACAGTAATCAGGATGAGTCTCTAGACTGCTGGCAATTGCCCCCCCCCAAAAAAAACCCAAAAAACAAAACAACAGCAACAACAACAAAATGAAGAAGGCACACCACTTTGCTTAGTGAATTCTTCTTTGTCCGTACAGCTCAAGGGAGCGGGGGTAGTTGTAATGTACATGATTATCTGTCTCTGCATGAATATGTCAACTCCCTGTTCTGTTTAATGTTCTTGCTATTTTTCACTAATAACATGTCTCTAATTTGACTGAGTGGGACATTTGTTAGCCACTCTTTTGCCCTGTTCTACAGTCTATCCTTGCAGCACAGAGTAACTATACCTCCTATTGTCCCTAGCCAGAACAGCTAACGGAGAAGAATCAGGGGCCTTACAGTCCAACAGCATTTGGAGGGCTGTTCATTCTCCAAACCACATATAGCTTCACCCCTTTTGCCATGGATTCTGTTTTTTTTTTAGTACCACTAAATTCTACTCTGAATGTTGACTATTTTGCCCTTAGCAATTCAATCTCATTCATACTATGTTGTTTTTGAGATTTGGCTCAAAGTTTGAACCGTGAGGGAAGTATAGTTGTAGCCTTCCGGATGCTCTTCAACTATAACTCCAACCAGCCCTACCTTCCCTAAGCAATGATGAGGGATTGTAGGAGTTGCCAGTATACTCCAACCACATCTGGAGGACCATAATTTAAGATCGTCCATGAAGTTTGGGCATGCTGAGTGGTATAGCCCAAGAAAGTTGGCATATTTTAGAGGATGGTAAAGGCACAAATATTAGAGGACATCCTACCATCCTCTGGAACATTACAACTTACCCAGAGGAATATCTCTCGGATTCTATGGTGTAGCCATTAGGGGCAGCAAAATGCCTTGAACCTACCATGCCTATTTAAGATTTAAGGGTATCCAGCACCTGTAGCAGCCTGGCTTGAATGGAAGACTTTCCTCTTTTGCTGCCAGGGTCAGGCCACTTGACTTGGCAGTTACAGGAACAACTCCCAAAGAGCCTTTCTCCCTTTCCTGCCTGGTGGCAGTTTTGAGGTCCAGGAAAATCAGCTCAAAATCATTATATAGGACTTCAAATTTTGTACACCCTTATTATTTTCTTTGAAATCCACCCATTGTACAATGGATGTCAAAAATGTGACAAATAGTGATACTACCAAGAAAGCAAAAACCAACCAACCAACCAACCAAAACATATACAACATAGTTGGGCCTCAAGTGCCTTCAAGACCACCAAGCCCCAGTAATATGTACCAGCTTCTCTCCCCCACCAGCTGTGCTTCCATCATAATGCTTTGTTCCAAGAACTCTTCAAAGCAAGTGACTTGGGGTCTGGCCAGCTTCAGGGAGCCACACACTGTTTATTTAATTTCTGGGATATTACTAGAGTAGGGAAGCAGCTGGTACAGTTCTCCACAGCCTGTCAATGCTTACTCTGAAGACCCTTCAGAGAGAGTTGATGGCAGCACAGATGAAGGGGGTACAGTTCTGCTCAAGTGTGCTCTGTACCCCATGACTTGAGACAAGTGTCTCAGGTTGCTTTATGCAAAGCCTTTACAACCATTGACACACTATCCAGTGAAAATTTAGTTGACCTCTCACAAAGTTTTCAGCACATAAAAGAATTTGCAGTGGTCAGTCTGCCTCCTTGACTGTTATCAAAATAGAAATGTTTGCCTCTTTTCATGGTGATATTGGAAATTTTACTCAATTTAGCAGGAGGGAGAAAAGGTTACAGAAACTGATCATTTGAGTGCAGCATCATGAAGCAGAAGTGCTACATGCTTGCTTAGTGCCTTGGAGTTCTTACAGATTAAGAACATAATCTCTGGGCCCTGAGACTATTTAGAAATGAGATCCAGTGAGTCAGTTTCAATCTCATCTTTGCCATAACCTCACTAGACTGGGTAATCTAATAAACTGGGAGTAAGTCCCTATGTAAATTGCTTCTGAGTAAACCTATATAAGATTAGGCTTCATGTAACCAAGCCCTCATCCCTTAGGATCTATCCTTCATCTGTGTAAGCACACTTATCCCCAAAGGGAGAAGAATGTTGGACTGGACTGATATATTTGCAAATATTTCATTTATTCTAAAAATCACCATATAAATAAAAGAGTGATAGCCCCAGATTTAAAGCATGGTTATTGTTTTTATTGATAAGCCATTACATTTTTTATCTTTCCTAGAAATTAAGCAATGGTAGCTTAAAATGCACAAAGATTTAAAATAATTTACTTAAATAGTCACTATTTTTCAGTCTGTTTTGTACATTTAGATAACAATGGGTCTATCTCTAAGTTGGAATCAGCATGTCATATAGAGTGTATCTATGCTACATAGTTACATCACTTTGACACCACTCTAACGTGGATTCATTCTCTGGAATCCAGGGATTTGTAGTTTGGTGAGGAAGTGCTTAGAATTCTCCGCACCATGCACTAGAGCTCTTTAGCAGAAATTTCAAAATATCTTACCAGACTACAGATCCAAGGATTTCATAGAACAGAACAACAAATTAAAAGTTATTGAAGTAACACAATTGTATAAGGCAGATACACAGAGTCAAGATATATAACAGAAGGAGATGAGTAAGGAAACGGGTCAAGTTGCACATGTAGCAGAGAATAATTCCTCAATACCTATAGGGCAATCAGCATTTGCACATTCAAGAGTGTGAATGCTGGTTGTTTCTTCAGTTTTGAATAGGGGGATGTTCTCCAAAATTCATTTTAAAAAAAGCAACAACGCAGGTCTTCATCATGTTGTGTAAAGCAGCGATGGGAAACGTGGGTCTCATCAACTCTCATCTTTAGCTTTGACTGCTGGAACTGACAAGAAGTAAGAGTCTAACAGTATCTGAAGCCCAAATGGTCCTCACTTCAAGTTCAGAACTCCATTTTCAAGAATACACTTCTTTCGTTGTCCTCATTATCTTTCTTTTACTTTTTTTTTTACTCTGAGCAAGACAATGTTCGTTCTCTACCAACACCCTTTGAAAGAAGAGCAACTAGTGGGTTTCAGTTCCTCAAAGATCATGGCAAACAGCTGTTCACAGCTTATATAAATGCCTAGGGTAATATAGGGTTATGCATGTTTGCTGTTGAGATAACTGGACAATGTAAGTAATTTTATTAGACTGATTTAGAGGGTTTGTATAATTATTGCTCTGCTTTATTAAGCAGCTATTAATATTCATGCCCCACCCCAAGTTAACAAAAAGCTAACATGTGATAAAAAGGCAATTTATTTCTTTTAAAGAAATTTCTTCTACTTTTCATTTAATGAGAGAATTAAACTTGTAGATTTTCTCAGTAAATATCCTGTCACATGTGGCTGGTGGCTCCAGTGACTGTGGGAGATGACCTAGTGCAGAGTCTGGTGTGGCTTTCGTTCAGACTTTACAGCAGTTGTTATGGTTCCCTATTCTCCAAACAGATTCAGCACCATGGGTAACTCCTTAAAGTTCAGATTAGAACCTTTAGGCCTAAATTCAACTGGTAGGTCCAACTATCAGAGACTCATTGAATCAATGGAAACGTGATAAATCAGCACTTAATTTACAACACTTCCATTCATCCAATTGGTCTAATCTAGTGGAAGCTAACAGTTGGATCAAAGTTTTTGCGTTCCTTTGTGGATTTTTTGCTTGTGCTGCAGCTATTAATGCAAGAACTCCCATGGGGGTAAATGACAACTAGAGATGGAAAAGAATATTCAGAAATATTTGAAAAAATGGTCCAAATATATTTATTTAGTTAGTGTTAAGAAATCCTGATGAGAAGAATCCTGGACTAAGGAGAATTTTTGTTTCTTGGGACATGTTCAACACAAAATTTGCACATGATTGTTTTAGCAGGCTGTTTTCTGCACAAATGAACCATGTGGAAAAAGTCCCAAATTACAAATTGTGAATCTTTTTGTAGCAGGACAAAAAAAGTGCTAAAGTGGTATTCATTGATTCCTTAGAGAGGAAAAATTGTGAGGCAATCTGATTGGCAACCCAGCTGGAAGGTACTTAGTATATTATGGGGGCAGTGAGATGTCTCTCTGACAATGTAGGCACCACCTGTCACTACTTCCAATCATACACTAATAGTGAACTTTCTTCAACCTGTGCCAATCCTCATGTTGCCAAAGCGGCACAATCCACACACAAGAGAGGGATCACACATACAAGGAAAGGAAAATGAGGGGATAATTAAAAAGAATATCTTAGAATGGGGCATGAGCAAAACTAGAGCTTTTTTTCCTGTCTGGAATTTCCTCCTACAATACGAGCATTCCACGTTGCAGCATTTCATTTTATGTCCCACTTGCATTCTACAAAAGGCAAGACAGCATATGCAGGAGGAAGAGCAAGGGACTGGGCAGAGAATACACACACAAAGACATTCTTCCATTCATTTCTTAGAAAAGCAGGAAGCCCAGAGTTGACAGCCCTCCCTGCTCTGCTCCTGGCAGGGCTTTTGTGTGCAGCAAGCTTTCCTCTGTGCTTGTTGTACAGCTATTAATGCAAGAATTCCCACCAGGCTAAAGAAAAAGAAGCTGGCAAGCCAGCTGGAAGGTGATTTCTATAGGCATGGGGCAGGATATTGAATGTAATATGGCTCCTGTCCCAAGCAAGTGTTGGTGAGAAGCCCTTAAGCGTTCCAGCTGGGAATTGCCTTGGCAAACCAGCAAAATGATTTTTTTTTTTAGTGTTGCCTTGAGACACCTAAAATCACACCTAGAGGCCTAACTGTATGTGAAGTGCTGTTTATCTCTTTGAAAAACTCCACCTCAGTTGATGATCTTCTCTCCACCTGGGATAGAATGAGGTGGTAGAATGGGCTGCACCAAGCCCACTAGTAAAGAAAGGATAGCTTTCTTTTAAAAAAATAATAAACTTTTAAGATTGTTCAGTCAGAAATTCAGCACAACAGAAAATGCACTGCTCTTGAATCTTTCCTCATCATATGTTAGGGAAAAAAATAGAGTTGTATAGAGGATTGCTCAAAAGAAATATTCCTCCATCTTGCCATATGAAGTGGTACACTCCATTTTGCTTCCTTATTTTACTCCTATTTTTAACACATGGTCTGGCCTAGAGAGCTTGTAAATAGGCTCAGCTGATGATGCAGCTGAGTATAATTTACAATGCTGGTGTGTTCATGAGAGACATGAGAGTTGCATGTCTCTGAATAAACTGTTCCATGGACCCCTTGCTCATTACCTGCCTAGTGTATCTAACTGGACTTTGCTGAATTCATCAGATGGATTAGAGCATCTGTTGGATACAACAGTGTGTTCGCCGTGATGGCTCCAAGATTGTGAAAATGTTGGTGCATGCAGTAGGTAGGTCTGATTTATCATGCACTCTCTTGTTTTTGAAGAAGCCACTGACTACTATGAGGTAGTGGTTAAAGTGTTTGTCTGGGATTTGGGAGATCTTGATTCAAGTCCTGGCACAGCTATGAACCTCACTTGATGATCCTGGGCCAGTTATACTTTCTTAGTCTAGACTACCTTGCAGTTCCGTTGGGTAGGAGGAGATAGCTTTGCATACCACTGTGAACTCACTGAAGGAAAGGCGAGACATAAATGTAACCAATAAATAACATGGAAATAATGCATTTTGGCGCTGTCCTTTAAAAACTAATCACCTTGTTTCTGGTGGTTCTTTTTTAAAAAAAATTATTTCCATTATTGCTAATCATCTCAAGTGTTTAAAGAGGTAATTCATTTTTCAGTGATGATAATGATAATGTGTTTCAGTGGATAGGGACAGAGAGGTTCCAAAACATTTTAGTGCCTGAGACAGATAATCTGCATTATGGTGCTTCCCACCTATTGAATGGTGATCAAAAAGTAGTAATAGTCTAAAGTTGCATTCCTTTTCACATTTAGGAGCAAGTGTGTGGATGCTGATAATCTTTTCATTTGAATAAATGTTCACAGTCCTCAATTTGCTGAACTGACAGACAGAAACACTTGTTTTCAAAAACACCAGAGACCCTGGAATATCACATTGAGTTTTCAAAGTACACTTTTAGCCTGTGTGTTTTCCCCATACTCTATCATTTCAACGATGTGAATACATTTGGGTTGCTGGTCCCCGATACACAATAGTTCCCACCCAGTTTCGAAACTCTAGAATTTTAGCTCATTATGAGCTGAGGCTTGATTGCTGGTTGTTACCAGCTAGAGGGGCTGTAGCACTGTGTAATAGCACACCATTAAATTAGCATTAATAGCAGTGAGCTTCTTTCACAGATCGGATCATTCTCAGGACTCATAAAAGCAAAGCAGCTGACCTAAGACAGAATTGTTCTCTTGCAGAGACTTCTGTGGTCTCTTTATGGGAACAAGAAAGGTTATTTCTCACTACTATATTTGGAGGTGATTTAGACACAGGCAGGGTAGCTGGGGGCTGCTGTTTTCTAAGATACAATCAGGATCTTAATGAAATCAATTTAGAATGATTTATATCCTGTAGCACTGTGATGTCTCAAAATGACCTTGGATTCTGCTGCACCAATATTTTGTTCCTTTTTGCATGCAAAACCTATGTAATTTATGATCTGTGTGTCTTTATAAAGGCACCTCTCAACATTTCATCAAATGGTATGAGACCCAGGATTTGGTTACGCGGCTACGTGTAATCATTGGCATTGTGTCCCAAGGACAGGGGACAGCTTTAGACTCCACCCCAATGCTGTGTCCTACTTTGCTGTTCATCTTTTTCCATTTGAGCAAAGTGCTGCACTTGAAGTTTCTCCTTTCTTCCAACTTGTCACTGAATAGACTCCTTCTTAATGACCAAGAACCCACAGGAGATGCAGGGATTATCTTAATGTGCAGCTCCACCTTCCATTTCTGCACTCAGACCTGCCCCATTCAATGACTTCTAGACATAGAATTTTGCAAATCTGTGCTTTGGGAGTAGGCAGTGTGTGGTCCTCCAGATGTTGAGGTGCAACTGCCATTGTCCCTCTCTGTTGGTGATCCTGGCTATGTCTGATGGGAGTTGCAGGCCAGCAACATTTGGGAAGCCACACCATCCCTTGCAGTATCAGAAAAAAAAATCTAGGAAGGAGAGCAATGTGGAGTGAAAATGCATCAGGTGAGGAAAGCAGTAAGTACTGGCATGTATGTGCTGCTTTTCCATCCTTGGCATGCACACACTGCTTCTCCATACTAAAGCCTGTTGTCATGACTAGTGGTGCAATGGTAAATTGTGAAGTCCTGTAATCCAAACTGTGGCCAGCTGTTCATCTATGTGTATATGCATATTTGTGTATATAGCCATGGACACACATATTTTGCATTAAAATAGAGATAGATTACAACAGCATACTGTTGCTGGCAACCCTCCCTCACCAAAATACATACACAAAATGCTATGGTTATTGCAGTTCAGCTCAGAGGAAACATGAAAACTTGGCAGATGGTGACTGATGTTCTGTTGATTATTCCCAAGTAGAGTGGACCCATTGAGCCAGTTGCTGAATGGTGAATCAACAGGAAAATAAGGCTAATGGATTCAATAGGTCTACTCCAATCAGGACTAAAATAGATTTTAGGCCAATGTTATTATTCTTACTAATCAAAATATACCAAAATGTTGATCCATGGCTCTACTGCTCTTCCTTCCTTCCTTCCTTCCTTCCTTCCTTCCTTCCTTCCTTCCTTCCTTCCCATCTTCCATCTTAGGAGGCTGTTTTTCCCATGCAAAAATACAATTGTCTCCTTTTATTACCTACAACCCAATTGTCTAGGTGTTTAAACAAGAAAACCTTGCTAAATTCAACAGAAGTAGGGCTTCTAGATAAGTGTGCAGAAAACAAAAAACAAAAATTTGGCTATCTTTCAATGCATTTTCAGAAAGCTGTTATGTTCTAGCTGCACAACCACTGAAATAGAAACGGCGATACAGTATATTGATTAATGTTGATGGTGTTACTTTTGCAAGGATGTCTTCCCCCACCTTTCCCCATATGTACTTCTTTCTTTCTTTTTTGAAAAATAAGCTCTTGTTTGATGTATTTCTAAATTGAGATATGATTTTAAGTTGTTTAATTGTATGCTATTTTCTGGAATCAGAAGTAGCTTCAAAACAATAACAAGGGACTCTGTAATACTGAAAGATACATCAACGCCTCTCTCCTGTCAAATAGGCTTATATATAAATAAGTTGAGAATTACAACTAAAATAGCTGTAAATTATTGCAGCTTCTGGACACTGAAGTCTTCCAGTAATAGCTGCTAAACAAATAGAAGTAACTAATGGATTTCCTAGATGCCAGTGTTATGTATGTGTGGTTATTCTTAGTTCTGTTCTTCTCCACCTCCTTCGTATATTGGGAAACCAGGGAGGGGGAGAATTAATGCCCTTTCTAAATACATGTGGCTTTGTTACACAGAAATAGGATTTTTGTTTGAATCTTGCTGAGATAAACTGCCCTGAATTGTTATGGTAATTTTCCCTTAATTTAATACTATAAAAGATAAAGGCTTTGTGGTAGCAAGGTTCAGTGGGGCAAGCAACTTAAATGAATGGATTATCCTTCTGAAATTTCAGTGCTGCTGGTTTAGGTTGGAGGTGGCTTCGTAATTACTGCATTTAGAAGTTATTTTCTTGGGCCTCTCCTGTGAATGGCTGTTCTTCCCAACCTTTTTTTTTCCAGCATCACCTTGTGGCTTTGATTGGTTGTATATTTATTTACCTCATCTTATCCCCTAGCAACACTTCTGTAGCATAGTGGTGAAGAAAACAAGATGTGAACCTTGCTGTGAACTCAACCCTCTATCCTTTGGTAAGGCTGGCTGAGAAGTTGGCTTAAACTGATATTTTTTGTTGTGATCTTTTATTTAATTTATGTCCTGTCTTTTACCCAATAGGGGACACAAGGCAGCTTACCTAATGAGTTAAAAACGCTCAGTCAGAACAATGGAAAATACAAGCATTAACAAAAATTAAACAAATTATATTAAAAATATTAAGACCGCTTTAAATGAGCATTAAAATATAGCAGCAATTATTAAAAATACAACCCACTCCAGTTAAAAAGACCTTCTGCAACAGACAGTCAACACTCAAACATCTAAGTAAACAGAAAAGTCCTTGCCTACCAGTGGAAAGACAGCAGAGATGGAGCAAAATTAGCTTGCCGTGGAAGGGAATTCAACAGTATGGGA
Organism: Cyclura pinguis; assembly: GCA_030412105.1. Classification (NCBI taxonomy): domain Eukaryota; kingdom Metazoa; phylum Chordata; class Lepidosauria; order Squamata; family Iguanidae; genus Cyclura; species Cyclura pinguis. Next base: position 117,829,593 of record CM059601.1, on the reverse strand, counting down.
GCAGCCACCAAGAAGGCTTTCTCCCATGTCGTCACCAAGCATGGCTGTAATGGTGGAGGATCTTAAAACTTGGGCAAGCTCACATAGGGAGATATGGCATTTCAGATAGTCTGAAGCCAAGCTGTGGTGTGAATTTAAAAACTTTGTACATAGCTTCATCTGTGGGATAAAAATAATTTATGCTTTTTTTTTTTTGCTAAACAATGAAAATGTGGGAGACACTAGAAATGAAGTGTTCTTCCATTCTTGCTCAAAGCTTTGATTTTCAAATAATCCACGTGATAGCTCTGTGTATTCTTGTGGCAACGAAGAAGCAACTTTTGACTTGATCCAATTGTGTTCATCGGTTTTGTTTCTTATCCAGGTGTATGATGGATGCTTGGAAAACATGTAGCATAGCACCCTTCAATAATCAAAACAGAGATGAGAAAGGGCACAAATCTTGATAGAGAGCAAGCCCAATAGAAGAAACATGTGAGAAAGATGGTTTGAGAAGCTTTCTAAAAAGAAAAAAAGAAAGAGGAACACTGCAAATGTAGGAATGGAACTTGTCAATTGACTTATGTAGGGATGGTGTAACTTTAACGATGTTCTACCCACTTCCCTGAAAAATAATCGCTGGTCTTATCATTATTTCCATCTGTACATCATACATTCACTCTTACCCTCAACAAAAAGTATTCTGAAACTGGTTTGCCTTTCCCCAGATATTTTAGCCAAGAGAGATTAGGGTTACTTCTACAAGACTCTCCCTGAAACTTTGTTTAAGTGAAATCCTGTGGTCCATCCATGTTCAGTCATGTCTTTTAGATGGTTTTCAGCATGAGAGTGGTTAAGGGAAAGGTTTCAGGAATTTGTATTTGGAATTTCCAAATTTGTAAGAGATACCAAGTTTTATTAGATTACCTCTTGCATATCTTCCATCTTCCCAGTTCTCTGAATGGAAGCAGTGTCCTCCTCACAGGTAGCAACTGGAAATGGCAGAAATTATGGTCAGCTCTGAATGTGTTTCTGCTAGATAGCTGGTTTTCCAGGGTTTAAATAGGGAAGCTCAGAGGATAAAACTAGGATTCAATTTAATAAGCTGCCTGGGATTTCACTTGTATTTAGTGCCTACATTCTAGACTCAGACTGGCTGCTTCTAGCTGTGGTGTCCTTCACACTGACAAGTGTAAAGGTTTTACAGCAGCCTGTTACATATCCTCCAACTTTCCCAGTTCACTAGGGACAATCCCAATTAATCATTTGTCATCTCCATTTTTCAGCTGCTTTTAAAATGTCCCAGTTTATTTTCCCCATTTGTTCTCAGCTTACTTCAGGTGCTGCAAACTGAGTTCAAACACAAAAGTAATTTACACGCAATTAACTCAGCAGGTCAGAAAAGAGAGGAGGCGGCAGCCGCGGTGGCATCTTGCCCTTCCCAGATGACTCAGGCAAAAGTAACCTCCTGAAACCTCTTCTGGGTGGTGTGTTCTTATTAATTAACAACTTTTGCCATCTCAACCATGACCTGATGTTGCTTAGCAACACATCACACTTTTCATCTGAGAAATGTTGGAGAGTTTGCAGTTACAACTCCCTTCTTGATGAGTAACCCATTTCCAAGAGCCGTGCCTTTTAAAGGTTGCTTGCTCTCTTTTTTGGTTTGCAGCTGCTAGAATGAGAAATATTGAGTATACAGATACACCATTATGAGCATTCAAATGCATTTACTCTAATGCAGTATTCTTGGCAGCTGTGTGTTTTTGTGTTTTCTGATGTACAGATTCAACTGTAGGTAAAGGCAACAGTATAAATGTTTTAGATAAGCATGTTTATTATATAAGTGACCCTTTAAATAAAGGAAGACATTTATAACATTAAAGAAAAAAGTTTGTAGAATATTTAAGAGGCATGCTGTGAATATTCGGTTAGTGTGAAAGCAGCTTTGGATTTATCACAAAGCTTTCTTTGTTTTTGTTTTCCTCTTAATGACAATCCTACAGAAAGATACTGTTCAGATTATATCTAGCTAATTAAAAGTATATTACACTGGGATTATTTCACTGGAGATTGTTTTCCAGCAATCCTTTTAAAATCTTGTTTTCTATTGTGTTTCAACATGCTGAAATAACATGTAGATTTAAAAAGTATTTAGATTTTTAGGTATGATATCTGCTGAGTCATTACAGTCAAGGGTATTCAAAGTTATATGGGGTCATCCTTGATCAAGAAAGTGTGGTTGCACAGACCGAGAATCTTAAGATGTTTTAGCCTTACCTTTGTGGTTGGCTGCCTCTTTAACAGGCAAGCTAGAAGGTCTCAGTGCGAGGAAGTCTTGTGGACTGAACATAGAGGAATGCTTTTACTTTGGGGCAGAAGACAGTGAAAGGAATTACGGGCTTTCCTTGCTTCCTCTGAAGCCAGAACAGTCATAGGCCTATTTCAGACAGATTTTATGTTCCTTTAAAATCAGACCTTGCTCTCCTCCTCCTCCTCCTCCTCCTCCTCCGAGCAGCGGAGACCACAGTGGGCTGATCACGTCCACTCTCCATTTTCAAACACCATCACTGGGTGTCTTGCATTTTAACCTGGGACTGCTTCCAAGTTCACACCCCACCCACTTGCCCATCCTCCCTTTCCTCCCACTCACTGATGGTACTGTGTCCCTTTGTTCACCTGTGGCTTCCTTCTGCTCGCTTGGCCTCCAGTCCTATTCTCTCTTGCAGCAAAGGCAGACTGGATAAAAGTATTTGGTTTTCTTTTTCTTTTATGAAAAATTTTGTACAGCATTATTGTTTGCTTTGAAATTCCCCAGTGTGACAATGAATTCATAAACAATAAATAATTATATTCCATGAAAGACAAAACTCCATGCAACAATACTTCGGTCCTGGGCCCCCTTCCAGACCGTGAGGCCCCAGTAACAGCTCCCCACCCCCATGTTGGTCCTCTGCATATGCAGTATAGGCTTTGTTTTAAATTTGAGGGGGGTTCCCCTTCTTACTTTCAGTGATGTAGTGTTTTGTTCTGGCATTCTGTTTTATCATGTCTGTACCTGCAGCCCACAGAAGTTTCTGAGAAGAGGAGAGGAGGGGAGGGAATTGTACCCAGACCTATGGAAGTTGACCGTTCCTGGGCTTAACAAAAATGTTTTGTTTGAAAATACTGGATGTCTCCTTGTACTAAGCTGAGATAATTCAGTTTGCATTGATCTGGTTATTGCATGATGCCCCAAACTTGGCTATCTCACTTTGCCTTGACGCTACCTTTTCTTCTGTGATCAGGGAACAAATTATAGAAGAGCCTGGTGAACCTCCAGACCGAAACACAATAAGAAATTATTTAGAAGTATGGGAAGTGTTGAGGAAGATGGACTATACCTGCTTTAAGTCATTCCACAAGCTTGAAAAATAACAGTACTGTAAAACATACTGAACTATTTCTTAATAGTAGCATAATTTTAACAAAGTACTTCTTGTCACAACTCCTGTGTGTAGTTTGGGATCATAGTAGCAACTAGAAAGTGCTCAGAGAAAGGCTGCCCTGTGTGTTCATGTAAACAGCTTCACACATTAACAGTTTTAACTGTGCCATTGAAAATTACTGTTTTATGACCCAGTTTGCATTGGTGTGATGGAAAGCACCATAACTTTTTAAGATTTTGCAGATTTTAAGCTGGCAATATCTGCTTTATTTTTTATTTATTTTATTAGAATACTGAGTCCCACCAACTACACACTCATGTAAAAGATATGCACATTAGCAATTTCAAAACTCTCCTTCTAGAAATCTGCTTTGTGCAACAGAACTTGCAGATGTTTGTATTGTATAACATCCAAAGACAAATGCTGGCCATCCCAAGCAATATAATTTAAATTGCGAAGGGATTTCTTTTATTGCTGCTCTCATTTTTTTTTAAAAAAAAAATAATACTCAGAAATCCTAGCCTGTCTACTTTTGCAAGTCACTCAGAGGTCTAATAGTAGATCCAGATCAATTTTCTGCCCACACTCGGTGTAGAGAATTGCTTTGCACAAGAGCTTGCAGCGTGAAGCAAACCTTATTTAGTTTCATTATCAAGTTGGTTATCTGGTTATCTGACAAATTAGGAACTGGAACACTGTGTGAAAACAGAAATGGTCGAAAAGGGGAACACATCTACTGTAGCGAACATGAAAGACTTACAGAGGTTCACTTGGGACCTACCATGTGTGCTTGTAAAGTCTCTCAGCTGGCTTGGCCCCCCCTCCCCTTTACAAACAGCATATGTGCAGTCCCAAGTGAATCTCCATAGGCAAGAAGAACCTAGGGAAGCCTACTGTTTTGATACTTGCAATACAGACAAGTTCCATCAATTCAGCCAGCGCATCCACTCTTTCTGTAGGGAAGAGTTGGGCCTACACGCATGTGCAAATGGTTCCAAGCTTCCATAGGCAAGAAGAACCGACAAAGGAGGAGACCCCAAGTCAAATTAATGGAAGTTGTTCTTCATTTGGAAGCATCAAAAGAACAAGTCATCAAATAATGCGGTGTTGAATGGTGGGAGCTTTCTGTACTGTGTGGCACATTGCAAGTAGAAATTATGATGTGACTTGAGGAGATGGTGACGCTGCTTGTTCAGCCATTAATTGCCCCCTTGCATTGTGTCTTCTCAGACACTGAAGGGGAATAAAGTCAAATTCCACACATTCTTGTTGCAAGTTTCTGACACATTTTGAGTTACAAAACTGTATTTTACATACTTTCTAGTCATATCATAATTTCAGTTGGATAGAGTATGCATTCAGTCTCTGAGCACATTACTGGATGATTTAATTAAGAAGCACCTTCCTTATTATTACAAAAGGTTGTTGGAGAGAATTCAATCAAAATTCTCTGGAAACCTGCATCTCAGGTGAATTGTATTTCCTTCCTTCCTTCCTTCCTTCTTTCTTTCTTTTTCTCTCTCTCCCTCTCTCTCTCTCTCTCTCTCCTTTTTTTTTTTTTTAAGGGAAGCATCCAAGAGGGCATAATAGGAGAATTTAATTTTGTTCCCTGTTCAGATATATGTGACCCACGGTATGAAATATCATTGAGAATATGGAATGAACAAGATGAAATATCAAAAACCTATTTGAGTCCTAAGATAGTCTATTGGTTTCATCCAGAAGTTATTATTTAGTTACGGTGATAAATTGTTGTGCACATGAGGATAAGATTCACTTTAGAGCCTGATTTGGAAAAGAACCCAATCCACATCATTTCAGAGGCCATGCAATTCACTTTGGGTCTGAATTTTGATTCAGAAATTCAAAACGCTATGCTTCTCACTGATACTGTTATTAGAAGTAAACAGCAATACCTTTTTTTTTTCCTTTGTCAGAAATAGCTAGCGTTTGCAGCAATCATATGAGGGAATTATTCTTACTAAATATCAGACAAATAGGGGTGTGTGTGTGTGTGTGTGTTGAGGATGATGGATAGGATGCCTTTAAATCTTTCTATCAAAGGGACTACTAATACCTATTTTTAAAAAAAACAAAATTGACACAAAATTGGAATTTGTAGAGAGAATTCCCCTCTCTGAGGGGATTGAGCCTGCTAAGTTTCAGATAAACAAGGGAGCATGGGAGGTGTTTGAACATAATGAAATCACCCTTTTCTTTCTTTCTTTCTTTCTTTCTTTCTTTCTTTCTTTCTTTCTTTCTTTCCTTCCTTCCTTCCTTCTTTCTTTCTTTCTTTCTTTCGTTTTTTTGGGAGGGGGTTGTTTGCATGGGAAATTATAAGGGAAATGACTTACTATATAGATATGGCCCTCAGTAAGATACTTGAGAAACCCTGAGGGATAGATGTAGCCTTTTGGGTTGAAAAGAATGTCTCCTATTTTTTTCTCCCCATGGGTAGTGGGGATGTCTTCCTAGCTGTGAAATCTGAGGTATTTCAGAAGAGAGTTGTAAGGGCAAGGGGTAAGCAGCAAATATATATATATCCTCCTCCATGATGATGTGTCTCTTTTTGGACAAAGATGGCAAATGCTGTAGGGATGTCCTCAGCAAGAACCTGTGAATTTAGAAGGTGCAGAGGCCATGTTATGATGAATGAAAAATAGTTTAAGGCTTTCTGTGCTTGGAAAAATATAACGTGATTTCAGTGACTTTGTTCCCAGTATTTATATATTCATTCATTCATTCATTCATTCATTCATTCAAAGTATTTCTGTATTCTGTGAGGGCTACTAAGGTGATGAACAAATAAAAACAAAACAACGAGAAGATAAAAACATTTTAAAAACATATTAAAATTTTTTAAAAAACTCATAAAAATAGTCTGAAAACAATCCTAGAATCTAGTTTTGAAACTGTGAAAACTGCAGTTTCAAACACTAAATGCCATGTACCACAGCACTGTTTTGGATGCCTGCTGGAAGCTTAAAAGATCACCTATGATGTATTCAGGTAGTCAACAGAAAAAGCAACTGGGAAGGGAGTGAAGAAATGGCACAGAAAGCAATGATGGGTCAGCAATTGCATTGAGTAGGACTAGAAAAATATTTTTACTCTCATCAAATGACTCTTACCTGAGCATTGTTGAAGCTGCTATTTTGGGCCAGAAAATAATGAGGATATATTCAGCACAACTCTTGTAATGTATCATTTTGACCTCAGAGTGTGGACCATTCTGGAAGCTACATTCACAGTTTTGAAACATTTATCTCTGTTTGGATGGTTGCTTAAAGAATTTAAAGTATTAGATGTAATCTTAAATGTTTACAGTTCACAGTAATGAGTTAAAGGAGGCATGCTTTTAGAAGCTACATGCAGTAATAAAATTGAAAGCACTACTTGTGTGTTAAACTTTACTGTTGATGGAGCTTTTAGCTGCACTAATAAGAAAAGTGATTTTATTCAGAGCAAACAGAAGCTGTAAAAGGTTAACTCTCTTTTGTTTTTCATGTTTTACTCTTCAAACTTTAACACAGGTGCCTGCCAAGGTAGGCAGACAAATCCTGGTATATGCAAGAATTTAATGCTTTATAAGTTCTCTTATATACCCTTCTGACATATAAAGGGATATAAGGCTAAGTCAGGCCCAATAATGATGTCTCCTACTTTTTCATATCTACATTTCTCTCTTTGTGGGAGGTTAATGTCACTTCTGATATTCTGTAGTCAATGGAGATATGTAACATGGGGTCACCTTTCATAGAATCATAGAGTTTGAAGAGACCACGGGGGCCATCCAGTCCAACCCCCTGCTATGCAGGAACACACATCAAAGCATTTCCAACAGATAGCCAATCAGCCTCTGCTTAAAAAACCTCCAAAGAAGGAGACTCCACCACACTCCGAGGCAGCATATTCCACTGCTGGACAGCTCTGACCCTCAGGAAGTTCTTCCTGACGTTCAAGTGGAATCTCCTTTCCTGCAGCGTAAATCCGTTGCTCCTTGTCCTAGTCTCTGGAACAGCAGAAAACAAGCCCACTCCGTCCTTGACATGACATCCCTTCAAATGTTTAAACATGGTTATCATGTCCCCTCTTAAAACCTTCTCTTCTGCAGACTAAACATACCCAGATCCCTAAGCCGTCTTTCATAGGGTATGGCTTCCAGACCTTTCACCATTTTGGTCACCCTCCTCTGGACACGTTCTAGCTTGTCGAATTCCTTCTTGAATTGAGGTGCCCAGAACTGGGCACAGTATTCCAAATGAGGCCTAACCAAAGCAGAATAGAGTGGTACCATTACCTCTTTTGATCTAGACACCATACTCCTAATGATGCAACCAAGAATCGCATTGGCTTTCTTGGCTGCTACATCACACTGCTGACTCATATTCAACTTGTGATCTACCAAGACTCCTAGATCCCTTTCACATGTACTGCTGTCCAAACGCATGTCCTCCATCCTTTATTTGTGCATTCCATTTTTTCTGCCTAAGTGTAGGACCTTACATTTCTCTCTTTTGAAATTCATTTTGTTAGCTTTGGCTCAGGTCTCCAATCTGTCAAGGTCATTTTGAAATTTGATTCTGTCCTCTGGGGTATTAGCAACCCCTCCCAACTTCGTGTCATCTGCAAATTTGATCAGCGTGCCCTGTATTCCTTCATCCAAGTCACTGATGAAGATGTTGAATAGCACTGGGCCCAGGACAGAACCCTGTGGCACCCCACTAGTCACTTCTCTCCAGGATGAAAAGCAGCCATTGGTGAGCACCCTTGGTCGGTCAATCAATTACAAATCCACCTAACAGTAGCCCTTTCCAGCCCGCATTTTACTAGCTTCTTTGCAAGAATGTCATGGGGAACTTTGTCAAAGGCCTTACTGAAGTCATACTGATACTGATACTGAACAGCATACTGAAGATATGCTACGTCTACAGCATTCCCTTCATCTATCAAGTTTATAACTCTATCATAAAAAGAGATAAGATTAGTCTGGTATGACCTATTTCTGAGAAATCCATGTTGACTTTTTGTGATTATGGCATTGCTTTTTAAATAATTGCAAACTGACTGACTGATCTTTCCTGGTATTGATGTCAGACTGACTGGGCGATAATTATTTGGGTCCTCTTTTTTCCCCTTCTTGAAGATGGGGATGACATTTGCCCTCCTCCAGTCTGCTGGGACTTCTCCTGTCCCCCAAGAGTTCTGAACGATTATTGCAGGTGGTTCAGAAATGACTTCTGCCAGTTCTTTTAATATCTTTGGATGTAATTCATCTGGCCCTGGAGACTTGAATTCATCTCGTTTAGCCAGATATTCCTGTACTACTTCTCTACTTATTCTGTGCTGCATTTTCCCCGCTTCTTCACCTGCTCTCCACCCCCTAGGTTGGGTACTTCTATCCTTTTGGGAGAAAACTGAGGCAAAGAAGGTGTTCAGTAGTTCTGCCTTCTCTCTTCCCACAGTTAGTAATTGGCCAACTTCTCCACGCAGTGACCCTATCATTTCCTTGTTTTTCCTCTTGCTGTTGACATATCTAAAAAAGCCCCTTTTATTGTTTTTGATGTCTCTGGCCAGCCTGAGTTCATTCTGAGCTTTAGCTTTTCTGACCTTCTCCCTACATATCCTGGCTATTTGCTTGAATTCCTCTTTGGTGGTTTCACCATTCTTTCATTTCCTGTACATGTTTCTTTTAACACTTAGCTCAGCTGAGAGTTCTTTCATCAACCATCCAAGTTTCTTTAGACACCTGCCATTTTTCCTGCTTATTGGCTCAGGTTTTAATTGTGCCTTCAGTATCTCACTTTTAAGAAACTCCCATCCGCCATGAACTCCTTTCTCTTTCAGTATTCTTGATCATGGGATTTCAGCAAGTAACTCCCTAAGTTTACAGAAATCAGCTTTCTTAAAGTTTAGGATGCATGTCTGGCTACACTTGGCTTCTCTTTCCCACTGAATGACAAACTCCAATAGAGCATGGTCACTCTCCCCTAAGGATCCTACCACCTCATCAACAAGGGCATTCCTGTTGGTCAGGATTAGATCTAAAATAGCTGATTCCCTTGTTGCCTCTTCTACCTTCCGGACCATGAAATTGCCTGCAAGGCAAGCGAGGAACCTGTTGGACCTTGAGATCTTGGCAGAATTTGAGTGCCAACAAATATCAGGATAATTGAAATCTCCTGTTAACACTGCATCTCTCCTTTCTGAATGTGTGGTCATCTGCTCCAGGAAGGCCTCATCCAAAGCCTCAGGCTGGCCCGGAGGCCCCCACAATCACATCCCTATTGTTTCTCGCTCCCTTAATTCTTACCCAGATGCTCTCGACTTGTCTTCCCAGATTTAAGTCATGGATCTCTTCACTGGTGAAAACATCCTTGACATATAAGGCTACTCCTCCTCCTTTCTTGTTTGGTCTATTTCTGCAAAATAGGTTATACCCCCCTATTCCTACATTCCAATCATGAAACTCATCCCACTAGATTTCAGTGATGCCTACTAAATCAATGAATGGCCGTTTCACATAAAACACTAAAAGAGAGATGGAGAACCTCTACCTGTGGACTAATTTCATCCTAGAACAGTCCACCTTCTGGTCCCTGAGAGTTTCTTAGCAAGCATCTATCCCTTCCCCACCCAACCTTATCTTCTAGCACTTGAGAAAGATGGCTTTGCTAAAGAAACATTCTAGTCCCCAATCACTGATTGGAGACAAGAGTGGGGATTTCCAGTATCCCTAATCAGAGCTACTGTTCTGAATTAATGAAAAGAAATACACTATTATAAAAAGTAGAAAGGCAAGGAGAACTGCATGCAGGAAAAGGCTTCAGCAGACTATTAAGGAATGAGAACTTGGAATGCTCATCCACATGTCCCTAAAGAGAATGGCTTATTCTGTCTACAAAGGGGCTTGTAGCCTCACACAGGACAGATATGGGCTAATTCTCAAGGGAATTGCTTTTTCTTCAAACAGTGGAGGAAAAAAAAGTTGACTCTCTTGACTTGCTTTTGTGTCCCAAATACCCCATGGTCATTAAGGGGTGTGGCGTTCATTAGCATCATACCTCTTTCCAACACCATCTTAAACTTAGCTTTAAAATCTCAAGAAAAATGCAGCTCTGTGGCCCTGAAGAAGCCTGGAAACTTCAGAAGCTTGTGTAATGTGTTTTGCATCTTTTGGTTGGAAGCCGTAATGTGTATTCAAACAAAATTCCATCTGAAAAGTTCACCATTATAATGCAGGTTGTGCTAGATGCAAATTCTTAGCTCTGAACATGTGCAAACACTATGCAAATTTGATTATTTATAGTAGCGTTGTCAGTGGATTTAAATAATGTTTAGTTGATAAACTGCTTTATAACTCTTTGTATTTAAATATTTAAGGAACTGTTAGAACCAACAATAAAATAAAAAAAGGGATCATGCATTGCTAAAAAAATTGTAAAGATTATATTTGAGGGAGGGTCCATATCAAGAAAATAGCTTGAAAAATGAACAATCTAGTAATCTTTAGTTGGTTAGTCTATTACAAAAAAAGCTTAACACTCTTAATTATTTTTGTCTGCATCTTGATTTATATTCTACCTTTGAAACTCAAGAATAAGGCAGCTGATACCACCAGAAAAAAAATACACAATAATAAAACAACAGCAGGTGGTGTTTGATCAGTATAAACAAACTAAAAGCCATTAAAATGGGGAACAAATATTTCAAAAGCTGGATCCAATATTAGACAAGAGGATGTGTTCTTTTCTCCCCTCTGATGTCTCAGTGGCAATAAAGGGCATCAGGAGCACATGTCTGGAAAGGCAGTTCAATTAGTTGGGCACCTCTGAGATAGCAGGTTCATATGGAGAAAAATACTCCTTGTAGACTGCACTGTTATTCAGTTAGGAGACCACCACCATTTTAATCAGACTCAATAGAAAAAAAATGATTAAAAAGAAGAATGTTTCAAACACTATTCCTCAGGACATATGTTTATATGACCCAAGGATGAAATAGAGATGGTGGAAGTGATGAGAGAATGGGCTGGTTTACTAGGGCTCTGAAGAAAGAAATGTGGAAAACACTGTAAGGCATGTCAGGTGTAACTCAATAAGGAGAATGTTAATTGCCTTGTTTGGAAGATTTTCCTGGCCCTTCAGTTTTTTTTTAAATAGGTTTTATGTCTTTCTAAAAATGTAGGGGTTCCTGCAAGGGTGACACCACCATCATCACACCTAGATGTGGTGATTTGCCTATATTAGCATCAGTACTGGGAGAATAAGCTTCCTGTTAATATATAGGATTTATCGTCAGCCCATTATTTCTGCACTGAGTACCTTTTTTCAAACAGCCTTTTTCTTGCTCCACTGGCTTGTTCCACAGCAGTAATTATAATGAAATAGTTACATATCTACCTTGCCTTCTCTTCAAAGTGCTTGTAGTAGTGTTAACAAATATACTTCTTTCTACTTTTCTGTTATCACAGCAAAGAATATTTTTTTAAAAAAAATGTTAACAAACGTATGTAAGGCATTTAAAAAAATATGTGTCATTTCGGTGAAGATTATTTCTGAATGCTCAAATATTTGAGAGGTCTCCTGATTTTTGATGTCATCTCTTGTAGAACAGGGAAAGGAAAGGCTTTACTGTAAGGTTCTTACAGCTCCAAATCTGAAAACTCTTCATGATTTTTGGAAGGAAATCTCTAGTCCTTATTGTTGCACAAAGGGAAAAAGTGGCAAGAAAGTGGGAGTTTTAAAAATGCAAAAGCAAGGGATAGGAAGAACTCCTCTTCTGTTTTTTTTTTTTTTTAAATCTATATAGTAGAATGCAGCCTCATATACAGCCTCTCCAGAAGTGGAACTTTCTAGATGTGTTAGTTTACAAATCCCATCATCCCAACCAATGTGGACATTGATTGTGATATAAGATGAAGGTGGGAGATGGTTTGTGAGCGCTTGTAATCAACATATTGAATATATATTTCTCCCACTCATGTCTTATTTTATATAAACTAAATATGTTGATGTAGCTGGATTTCTTCTCCTGGAGCAGGGATGGGAATATGCAGTCCTCCAGATGTGTTGGACTATGACTTCCAGCACTCCTCTCCATTGACTAGAGCTGCTGGGAGTTGACATCCCTTCCCCTCCCCCCCCCCAAAAAAAATTAGAATGGCTGAGCAATTCCCATCTTTTTCCTATGGAATTATATGTTTTGGCAGTTTATGAAGAAGTTATGTTATTCTGAGTAAGATGACAAAATAAGATAGTATCTGGAGGCTTGGCAGCCAGCTTCATGTTACTAAAATAATTGAACAAAGTTTATTATCTTGCAATCCCATTTTTGCCTACTGCCAACTTTTTGTCAATGGACCGGCTATTTATTAATTATTATTTTGTCATTATGTTAATTGGACTTCATGATCACATTGTGGTTTATTATAGATGTATTTATATATTATAATAGGCTTAGCATTATTTTTAGTAAGAGCTAACATGGTGTACTAGTTTGAGTGTTATACTAGGACGCTAGGTGACCAGAGTTTGAATCCCCATTCAGCCACGGAAACCTACTGGCCAGTATTGGGCAATTCACACTCTCTCATTGTAAGAGGAAAGCAATGGAAAGCTTGTTCTGAATAAAACTTGCCAAGAAATCCTAGGATAGTGTCACCATAAGTCAGATTCAACCTGAAGGTACATCACAGGAATGACAGCAAGTTATTTCTATTTCATTCTTTGTATTTTGTTCAATCACACACACACTTGTGTGTGTGTGTGTGTGTGAGAGAGAGAGAGAGAGAGAGAGAGAGACTGAACTGAATATAGATACTGCACACAACCACAGTTGCGTGTGCTTTACAACAGTGATGATCCATGGACAAGTGCCCATCTCTCAGCTGTTTGCTTCAGGTCCTTCGTGAGCTTCCACAAAATAAAGAAATTATAGTAGCCAATGAATACAAACATAGTACTGTTCTGTGGCACACTGTGGGGGAAAAAAGTCTGTGGGGCCTCACATTAGATAGTTTGAGATGCAGAAGTTTATCACATACTTTTTTCATTGCCAATCATGACCTTTTGATTCTGAGAATTGCAGTCCAACTTATCTGAACAGACAGTTTGAGGAAGCCTGGTAATCTGTATATAACATTTCCTTTTAAATATTAAAACATTTTTTTAAAAAAATGAGGAAGGTAGTTTTGAAGAACAGGGATACTGCATAAATCAAATTTGCCCATATGTTAACACTTATGAACTACTATAGAATAATAATATGAAACTGATGTTAACTTAAGTGTAACTGCACATGTGGCCATCCAGTTTGTTTTACATGCATATGATGTAGGTCTGGGAGCTGATTAAGTGATAGTCATTATCAAGAGTGAAATATGAGAAAAATTGCATTTGATTATATGCATTTATTTCATGCGTAGTTCTCACTGTTAATGAGAGTTCGTCATCACAGTATCCTACTAGCAGATGGAGATAACTAGAATTAATAATTATATACATAGATTCCAAGCTGAGAAGAGAAATTTTGTTGTTATTGTTGTGTGCCTTCAGGTTACTTCCAACTTATGGCAACCCGAAGGCAAACCTATCACAGTGTTTTCTGGGGCTGAGAGTATGTGATGTGCTCAAGGTCACCCAGTGGGTTTCCATGGCTAGAGAACTGAACTCTGGTTTCCAAGGTCATAACCCAGCACTCAAAGCACTATACCACACTTGTTCTTGAGGGGAGTAATATGTTACTCCAAAATGTAGGTGCCACAAGGGCCACCTCATGATGCCAAATACCTCCTTGCAAAAGTGGGGAATGAATTAGCTCAAAGAGGAGGCTCTCAAGAGGGGGGTAACTTAACAACGCCTTTTCTACCAATGTTTACAGGGTCACGCAGGAAAAGAACCAGCCAGAGATTCAAAAGTAAGCTAAAAATGTGTTTTTATTGGGGGGAATTCACTCATGCATGCACATAAAATAGGAACAGTCAAATGTTCACACAAGAGCTAACTGCAGGAGAAAGGGAGGAAAAAAATATGCATAGAGAGGCTGAGAGGTTTTTTGGAGGTTTATAATTACCAGTCCAGAAGAGTAGTGAAGAACTGAAATGTGGATTGGCTTAGGTAGGACCTAAGGACAGTTCTCTTTCAGGAGCCAGACAGACAGAGTGACAGGTAGACCTTCGAGAGACTGCACTGGGCATCCTGAAATCTAGGGTATTTGTACCCAAAAAATAGCCTGTGGCAGTGAAAGATATGTGCAGTTCCAGGTGTGGAACAATGGGGATTGTAGCACAGACAATGGACCATCAACCCACTAATGTTTGTGGTGTTTGGATGACAAAGACATAATGTTCCAGAGACCAGAACAAGGAGCAATGGATTCAAGCTGCAGGAAAGGAGATTCCACTTGAACCTCAGGAAGAACTTCCTGACAGTCAGGGCTGTCCAGCAGTGGAATATGCTGCCTCGGAGTGTGGTGGAGTCTCCTTCTTTGGAGGTTTTTAAGCAGAGGCTGGATGGCCATCTGTCAGGAGTGCTTTGAGGGTGTTCCTGCATGGCAGGGGGTTGGACTGGATGGCCCGTGTGGTCTCTTCCAACTCTACATTTCTATGATTCTATGATTCTATGTGTGTTGTAATAGCTGTCCATTGTGGGTGTTACGAGGCAAGAGGAAGGAGTCCAGGTGGACTGGGGATGGATATCTGTCAATCAGTGTCCTGGTGGGCATCTCACAATTGCATTCCCTGGGAAACTCCAGCTTCTGCTTAAGCCCATTTTCCACAGGAACAGCATTTATTTGCCTGACAAATGACTTAGTCTTATCTGGAGGCTGTTTAGGTTGACCTGCCTCTCTTGTTTACAGTCAAGTTTCTCCCCTCTCTTGGTTTGACCTCTTGGTCACCTCTCAGGCTTGATTTTGATATCAGAGCCAATTAATACAATTGCCAATCCAATGTGGTGCCAATCGAGTATGGTGCCCATCCAAACCATACTGATATAAGGGACTCCAAAGCAGGGCCTTACAAATACTCCTACTATATTCTGTGCTGTTCAGGCCTCCTCTGGAGTACTGAATTCAGTACTGGGTGCGTACTTTTAAAAAGGATATTAACAAATTGGAGCAAATTCACAGAAGGGCAAGAAGGATAATAAGAAGTACAGTGAACGAAACATACAAGAAAAAGTTGAAGGAGATGGATATGTTCAGCAATGAAGGAAAAACTGAGAGGTGACATGATTGCACTCTTTAAATACCTCAAGGGCTACAGAGAGGAGAGCACAGACCTGTTCTCTGCTGCCCCAGGGTTAGGACCAGGTCTAGTGGTTTGAACTTACAGGAGAGTTGATTTCATTTGAACATTAGAAGGAACTTTTTCACAGTAAGAGAGGTTCAGAAATGGAGTCAATGCCCTAAGGAAGTGGCTGGGTCTTCTTCTTTGGATGTCTCAAAAAGAGCCTAGATAGCTAGCTGCTGGGAAAATTTTAGCTGGAGATCCTGCACTGAGCAGGGGGTTGGACTCACTGGCCCATAAGGCTCCTTCCAGCTCTACGATTCTAGGTAAAATGGGCTTGATTTCACTTCACCGTGCTGACAGGAATGTGTGTATGTGTGTGTGGAGAAAGAGAGTGTTAGGTAGTTTGTGGAGCAGAAAAAACAAAATATGAAAAGGCTGATGCTTATTGCAGCCACAATTTGCAGATGGGATCTAGGAGGGAGGTATCATTGGAAAATTAGCAGTTTGCTTTTTGAGCTATTCACTGCTGACAGCTAATGGATGATCATCTTTGATTGCTCTTTCTAGAGTTGAGTGCAGCTGGAGAGAAATCGATAAGAAAGTGAACTTAATTTTGCATATCCATTAATTTTGACTTTAACAGACGTGTTTGGGATGCCGTAGTCACCTCCTTAATTTGTTGTCCCTGTATACCATGATCTAGGTAACCTCAATTAGCAAAACTGATTAGTACTTTAATTCTTTGCCAGGAATTTTTCCCCCTTGACTGCCCAGTGCGCCTGCCACTGTTCAACAGATGTGGCTTAGACAGCAGGGCTGCCAGAGAAATGGAATTATTGGCAATATTTTAGGTTAAAATAGCCCCTAAAGTTTTGGGGAAAAGTGTAACTCTTCTTTACATTAGTAAGAATTAGTGCTGCTTCTTTTAAGCAATAAGAACCTTTGAAGGGACAGGGACTGACCACACACATACTTGCACAAATACATCAATTCCAGTGGCAACCTTTCACATACTGATGCATTGCTATGGAGTAGCTCAGTGTAGTAATAGTTACTATTGGCTTTAGATTTGTTCAGTGATCTATAATTTCAGCATGTTTTTTAAATCTTATTTTTTTCTTGGAAAACGTATTACCCATATAGTGAAGAGTGAGGGGAAGATTGCCAAGCTGCATTTCTATTAGTTGAAATGAGAGGACTATAGCCAAAGATGTAGTCAGTCATTTCATATCAATGCTTGATGCAGCTCCTCTCTACCTATACCCTCCCATATCCCCCACTCACTCTTCCCCTGTTTCTTTGTCTTCATCCCATCATTCATCTGGACTCTTCAGTCTTTCCTGCCCCAGGACTTTATTTCTTGGGTAACCTTTTTTAGGCCCCAGCTTGTCTTTTCCTAGACACTCCTTAATTCTTCTACATCAGGGGGAGGCTGAGATTTCTAGATACTGTTTTACTGTAATTCTACTCAGTGATGTAGGCTTGTGGGAATTGCAGTTCAATAACTGAAGGGTTACATGTTCTCCAGATTATACTTCATCTTCCTCAGGCCTTTCTATCTTCTGGTGTGTGACATCAGATAGGCTCAGTACTCACTGCCAAAGGCAGTACAGATACAAGTTGCCTGAGATAGGGATGGAAAGAAGATTTCAGTGTATTTAAAAAAACAGTTGAAAATCATATTACTTGAGCATCAGGAAACCTTGAGAAGAAGAATCCTAGGGAGGAGAGAATCTTCACATTTTGGAACTCATTTGAAATGGAAAATGCATGTGGGATTTGCTGTTGTTGTTGGCCTTTTTTTTGTACAGAAAACAAGTTTTTTACACAGGAAAAGAGAAATTCTGTTTTCTGTGTAGAAAAAAAAGCCTCCTTTGTGTGTATATGTGGCATGAAATAAATCTTTAACTACAAATAATCTTCAAAAACTGTGCAATTTTCAATGACTTTCTTGCACTGCAGGAAAAAAAATGTAAAATTATTCATTCTCTGGAAGAAAGAAATTTGCTAATATTTCCATCCCTTGTCTAAGAAGCACCACAAGGAATGTTTTTCATGCTGCTGCTGCTGCTGATGTAAAAGAACAACACATTGTTTTACTTTTTTAAAATCTTGCCTGCTTTACTTAGTCCTTCCAGGCTGCAAAATTATCCTTTTGTACTTCCTGTCCCTCAAGTTCCTCTTGGGTTGCATTTTATTGTGTTCAAAGTGCTTTACCCCTCCCATCTCCTCCACAGATAAATAGCTGATGATATTTATTTATGGAAAGTTATTAGCATTTATTATTTATATAGCATAGGGATTGATCTTCTCCATTCATATATTCAAGGTCAAAGCATGAACAGCCTTGCATCTCTCTGCTTTCTGGCTCTCATCATCAGCGAGAGCTTGGTTTGAGAATCATTCATTTCTTTTGTCCTTTGCTCCACCTTCTCCTCTTGCCATTCCAGGAGAGGATTTCTGTGACCCATCTTGTTCCTTTCTATGGCTCACAGCCAGGATAGTGCAGGAAATGAATGGAGAGTAGAAAGGAGAGAGAAAGGAGGTTGGCAAGACTTCTAAGCAGAAATCCTTTAAAACAGCAGTAATAGAACAGTGCATGTGAGAAAGCAATCATTTGGTATGTTGGCTGAATACCATTGCGAGAGATAAAGCTTTGGAGAAAATGATACAGACTACAATTTTGTAAAGTAGACAAATTATTGCACATGAAAAGTATTGTGAGGATACTGTAAAGTAATCCATTTTACACTATGGAAAAATAATTCATGTTATACCCTCTTTAATTTTTTTTCGCCCTTGAGTAACCGTCCTGGAAGAAAAAAGCTTCTAGCTTGGTTGTCTGTCACAAGGGATATTGCATATGTTGCTGTGTCTGTGAATGCATAGCATTGCTTTACCTTGTTTCCAATGCCTAAAAACAATGGTGGTTCTGCCTAGAGTAGGATCACTGAAATCAATGAGACATAGCTTATTTATGATTAACACATCCCTTTCACTCCAGTAAGGCTGTTTTGGGCAGGACTAATATGAGAATTAGCCCAAAAGAAGGCTTTCAGTTATGGCAAATGTAGCATTAATGGCCAGCAAAATTTGTGAGTGTTGCTGGTGAAGTTCAGCATGGTTCTGCAGATTGATCTCTTTTGCAGAAAGCTTTAAGTTCCTAAAGCTTGAGGCTATCCAAACCTACTCTGAAGGAAACCTTATTCTTCATACCTTGTTGAATCCGCAAGGGATTGCAGCCTTACTCTTCAAAATCACAGACAACAGCATTACAACTGCCAAATGATATTGGAACTCTGCTGGTTCTTTGCAATAGGGATGGAGCAATCTCCCCCCCCCCCTTTCTCTCTCTTTTTGGAGCCTTGATATTTTTTCATATCTTAAGTTCAGAACCTGTAGATTCCCCCCAATTTATTCTTTATGTTATTCAAAAATTACATGCAAACTAAAAACAAACTTTTAAAAAACACCTTAAAATATACATTAAGGATACAAATACAACTAGATTCTATTTTAATAAAAAGGTCACACATATGTATGTATGTACCCATTTTGGGCACCTTCTGTCCAATGCATGCACTGTTGTACTGAAATATGTCTGTTGTATAGGTTTTTCCAAGCAGGTTTAATAACAGAATACATTTCTAAAAGTTACGTTCCCAAATATATGCATTTCTTTGACCACTTTCCCTTAATTATACATCTTTGTACACATGGTTTGCCCAGCAAATTCCATTTCACCATTCAGAGAAATATGAATTTTGAAGTATGGCTTAGTTTGTGTAGTTTGTATATGCCGAAGTAGATCAGTTTGCATTAAAATGTGAACAGAACACATCTCTTCCTTCAGTTCTTCTGACTGCTCCCTCCACAGGACAATGCTGCCCCAGACCTGCGCAATGCAAGGCGCTGTGGACGAGGGACCCCATTTGCTGGCCTCCAATGGAGAGAGGCCAAGTTTTTTTACATTAGGTGTAATCACACCATGATGGTGAATGGTGGGGGCACAGCAGAAGGATATTTAAGGTTGTGCTGCCCTCTTCATGTCATCTTTTGTGGCTAAAATAAACGATCCTCCCATCTCCAGCACAGTGTGAACATTGCTTCAGGGCCAGGTAGGATTTTTTTTTCCCCCTTTACCTTTTTTCCCCCCGCATTATATCTGGGAAACTTTGGCAATTGGCTAAGGGTGGACTCTTTAAATAGGAGGTCATTTGGCAGGTAGTAAGGGGGAAAAAAGTCCTACCTGATGAAGGGAATTGCTCTGGAACTGTCTCTTTAAGTCCTGTAACCTGGAGGTAGAGAAAGAGACTATCCTTGGGGCTGGCCTGGAGAGCATGGCCATCACTTTAAGTCCTGTAACTTGGGAGGGGGTTGCTGTGGTCTGCCTTCCAGTTGATGGCCTGACAGAAAGCAAATCAGCTATTGGATTTCACTCAAGGCTCAAGAGTTTCACCCAGGGGAAGACTGAGGAAAAAGTCATGTAGTGATGACTGGCCTTAGCTGATCCCACCCTAGGTTGTTCTCCCTTCTTGCTACTTTCCAGGTTCAACGCAATTAAAAAAGTTCTAAGTTAAACAAAATGGCCTTTATTCAACCCAATTATCTGCGTCTAGTCCCATGTTTCCATGATCGGTCAGCAAAGGAGGGACCTTTTCAATTTCTTCTTGTACCTGGTAAATGGAGGAAAAAGGAGGGAACACTTTTTTGCTTTGTTTGTTTCAATGAAAGAGAGAAAGGACTAATTTGTTTCCCCCATCAGGTGACAAGAAGGAATCAAAGGGGTGCTACTTTCTCCTTTTAAAAACTCTTTATATGGGAGTCACTTCATTTATTAAACTGGATTAATTGTTTTTCAAAGAAGAAAGAGGAACTTGTTAACTCTTATCTTCACTCCACCCTTATCTTCACAGGATTGTGATGGTAAAGGCATCAGCAGTCCCTGAAATGTCTCTTTTTTCTGTTTTTTTTTTAAACTTTGCAGCACAGATACACAAGTGTGAAGTGAAACTCGATAGTCACACCCACTATATTTATTTCCCAGAGTGCCTCTGTGAGCCCCACAGAGTTTCCAAGGTATTTTGGGAGTAGAATGTGAAGATGCTTTGCTTTACATCAGTATGCCTGCCGAGCTAACAGCTATTTAAATTTATATGGAAAGAAAGAAGACATTGACTGTAATTTGGGAACCCTCTGAGCTGTCAAGGCTCTGAGCTTGTACCTGGAAATCTGGCCACTGAGGAGAAAGTGCCTCTTACCTCAAGATGAGTGAGACAGCAAATCGTAACACACTTAATGGTATATATTCCTTTTAGCAAATTCTTAAAGCTCCTGGATATGCTACAGTACTTCTTTCAAGCAATTAGAAGCCTGCAGTAGCGGATATACCCACTAAATTCTTGCAGCAAGATGAACTAGAGGGACGTTTTTGTGGTGCTTTCCAGAAGTAAAGTGTGGGGAGAGAGAAGGAGAGAGGGAAGGAGGCACGGAGAGAGAGTATTATGTATTCTAATAATATAAGCAGGCCTTATGGAATATCTATGCAGCTCCTTTTATCTTGTTTTGAAAAAATATGATTTCCAAACAGCAATCTGCAATGGACATCCATGCTGTAGTAAAAATATATTGCTTGATCATGCCAAGAGGCTTATTGCTGCACTTAAGTGTTCACAATTGTGCAATGTAAATTATTTGCCAAGTTGTATTTTACTGAAGTCAATTATATTGGTGCCTAGAAATACAATCAATTTAGCGTTCAACACACAAGAAAGGATATGGGCATTGGCCGCACTTCTGATCACGCAGATGTATATTATGCTAACATAGAGTGGGAACTGTGCAGCCTTCCAGAGGTCATGGAACTAAAACTCCCAGCAGTCCTAGCCAGCATAGGCAGTGCTGAGGAATTCTTTAATTTAATTTGAACTTTTAGTTCAACATCTGGGGGACCTACACTTTTCCCATCCATGGACCAGCATTAAGCTTATACAAAAATACCCCAGCTGATAAAGAACTTAGATCTTAGAAAAGCTTGCCTTTTTTTTTTTTTTTTGGATTTCAGTGGGTGTTCTACTTTAATAAAAATTTCCAGATTCACCATCAAATTTCTCCGTAGGTGAAATTAACCAGCAAAAAGAATATCAGATTGATTTTTCTTTTGCAATCTGTGTAAAGGCAGGAGTAAGTAACCTAGCAATTTTTGTACTACAGTTCCTATAATCCCTACATATGCCAATTGGAGCTCATGAAATTTGCAACTGAAAACACTGAAGACTCTAGTTTAACAGCTTCTGCTGTAGGCAAGAACACTCCATTCTTCTTTTTAAGGGAGAAGGGGGATGCAGAGCCTTTATAGCAGCACGTGCTCCTTGCTGATATAGCCACAGTCAGACTTACTGACAAGTAAATGCAGAGCATTGTCTCAGCCCACATCAAACTGGGTAAGTCCAACTCAAGCAGCCCATTCAGATCAATGGGACTTAAGTTATTTTTTAGAATTTCCACTTGTTTTGGTGGGTCTACTCTAGGTAGGACTAGCCTTTGCTAATGGTTTCTTAGAGAGTAAAATGCCAATAATAGAGGATAGATGTTAGCTACGTTCTGACCTAATAACTTACAGCCCTCTTTTAAGATATATACTTCTTCTGTTATAAATTTCTTTTTTTTAACAAACAAAAAACCCTAGTTAATATGTATGATATGTTGATTTAATAGCTGCAAATACAAGTTTTGGAAGGCGCTCTTATCGATAATTCCCAAAGCCTGAGTGCCAGCACTTCGTGAGCAGTAAAATGAAACTCTTTCTGTGTCATTTTGCTGTGTTCCTCATTAGGTCACAGGCTTAGGAGGCTTATATCAAATGCACCATTATGTACAGAAACAACATTGGGCAGTAAAGCACTTATCCCTGCTGGCCTATTTGGTACAATCTTGTCATCCTATAAACTATTCCATCAGGCTCTCTTGATCCTCTGCTCCGGTTATCACTCTTCCATTCCATTCCCAGAAATAATAAATGAATGATTATGACTATGATCTGTGTTCCTGTCAACATTATTTATGAAAATTGACTCACAAATGAACAGAAAATACTTGTCTGGCAGCTGATGACAAACTGCCTTGCCCTTAGCTCTGCTGTTCCCCATCTAGATTCTATTTTCTGTAAATCTGTTAAGAGTAGATGGTAGTAGTGATGAGAGTGATAATGATGACACTATGTTAGCCTGATATCTTGAATGGCATTTTCTACTTGCTCACTCAACTGAGGTTCCATTAAGGCCGATATTATTATCAGTACTCTGGATATAACTCATTTCATAAAGTTTATTGAACTCTTCTACTGTTTGCTGGTCCTCTCCCCCTCAGCCACTTGAGGGATAGAGTTTGCCATCTGCTATCAGTCAATGTTGACCTTCTTTTGTAAAAGTTATTTGTTCAAAATGATGCTAAGCAGAGTCTCTTTGTCGCAATTCTTTTAAAAGTGATGACATGATAAAGGAAGAAAGAAGTCATTGGTATTGGACAGCTTGAAGTGTTGTCTGTTTCTGTTAGATGTGCTGTCTCCTTTGTAGAGCCACCATAGTGATACTGTACTGAACAGGGCCGCAAGCAAATTTCTTCCATAACTAAATGATTAGTTCTCCTCAAGGCAGTATGGAGTTGCATCTCATGGTGATATTTCTCATTGCTTTTCATCCCAACTCAACCAGTGTTGGGTATTGTTGCTTTTTGTATTTGTGACAGTGACTATGAAGATGAACAAACCATGCTTGCATGACTCTTACTTAAGTGTGAAAAGTCACATTTATTCTTCAGTTGAGATTTTCAAATTGTAATGCTGTTGAATGATCCATGTTGTCTTTTTGTTGATTAATATGAAGAATGGAAGCAAAGAAAGAAAGAGGTGTAAATGAGTGATTCTTGTGGGATAACCTCCAAAGTGACATATGAATTTCTTGATTATGGGTGGGTTGGTTGGTTCTGATGGGACCTTAGGTCATAGAGCTTACTGAGGAACCCAACTGCATGTTTTAGTGAAAACAAGGAAAGCAGAATTAAGAGATATATGTTGGTATAATATTGAGTCCAACTCATCTGGTGGGAACCTGCATAGGATGGCTCTTCTAAATGTATCCATTCCATTCCCTTTGTGCCATTTTTGTTCTTGAATTACCTGGAAAGTCCTCCATTATACGTATTACATGCTGGCTTGGAATTCTGGGAGTTGTAGTCCAAAATGTAATTATGTAGTTATATGACTGTTCAAATACTTTTCTGACCGAAGAGGGACAAATTAGCAATGGGTGAGCCTAACTAATCTGTGGCACAATAGGGTCTATCTGTCACATACCATCATTGTTAGTATGTCTCTCAGGCTCCTTCTTCAGCAGCGTGTGGAATCATTCAGCAAGATCAATGGATTTTTCTGCAGGAATATTTTGAGGAAAAATTCATCCAAGGGAGAGCTTTCTTCTAGCTCATGCTACTGCTGTTTTTCAGATTTTGACACATGTACCATCATGCTTTTACATACATATAACCTTTACTGTTTTGCCAGCTTCACCCATCATGGAGAGCCACTTGGAATTTCCCATGACCCTGGTTTCATGAAGAGCAGTGACCAGAAATGATCTCTTGCAAAAGAAAAAGAAAGTGAACAGTGACCATTCCTCCTTCAGTAGTATAAGTTCTTTAGAAATACTTGCCTAGTCATCAAACAGCTGTTTGTTTGCATGTAGGTCTTTGTATTTGCAAGATTTAGGTTCTGATAGCAGGCCAGCCAGCTTTAGAAATAGATGACCTCATTACTGCTGAGCAGTGATTAAAGATCAGCAGGGGTATGTTTACTCCTTTGAGCAGCTGTTTCCAGGAAGAATGGAAATGAAATTTCAGTGAGTGTTATTTTTGGGTGTAGAGTATTATTGGTGCAAAACCACTTTGGATATAATAAGAAAGGAGAAGACAGCTAGTGTTCGACATATTGATAGCCCAGAAAATCCCTGCTGATCTCCGTGTTCTCAAATATCCCTGTCTTGTGCATCACTCTGGAAGGAGTGAGGGCTGCAGATGCTGCTGTATCCCCAGAAAGAAGGGTTATAATATCAGCCTGCCTAACTTGTGATTCACCAGCCTGAGTACAGTTTACTAGCTGTACACTAGGTCTACCCAGGTGCTTGGCAGGTGCCCTGTGTTCTGCAAACATATGCAGACAAGGAAAAACAAACAAACAGGATGATCTCCTGAATTGAAGGTGGGCAACATGTAGACCATATGCAACATCTGGGCCATTTTTTTTCCAGAGTGGGTTTCTGATGTTCCTTAGTTGCTGATGGAACTGCCAATATGAATGACAAAACAAAACAATCTCATCTTCCTTTCACTTCAAGAAGAGGAGGCAACTCTCTGCTCTGTACATTGGCAGAGTTCAGTGCTATAGGAGGGCATTCTGGCATTTCCCTGCAGCACAGAGAACTACTGTAGCTGCTGCTGACCATGCTATTTGGCTGGTCAGCTACCTCTGACTTGGTGGAAGGGAGTACAGCTACAGGAAAGTCTATCTGCCATTGCAGTTCCATAACCACGGGACACTACCTGGTTTAAATTTGGTTGAATATGTTAAAGAGGAGCAGGTACATGGGAAAGAAGGAGAAGATGGGGTATAGGATGTGGAAGTCTCCAGCCTACCACCTATAATATTCCAGATGATTTGGCCAGATGCCCATCCCACAAATCAATGCTGTGAAACTAGAGCATACTTCTAGAAAGCAATGTAGAGGCAGCCACTTTCTCTCAAGGTGGGAGGGTAAATCAATAGGAGGCCTCCTAAAGCAAGGATGTGGGCAAATAAGGCTTTCCTCTGGTGTATATGTGTGTGCGCGCATGTGTGCGTACATGTGTGTGTATGGGTGTGTGTGTGTATGTATGTATGTGTTGGTAACTTCAAGTCACTGTTTGACTTACAGCAACTTCATGAATTCCATAGAGTTTGAAGATTTCAAAGTGATTTAATACCAGTTCCTTCTGACTAGGAATCATGGAGAATGATACTAAAGCCCTTTGAGCTCTTCCCACTCCATCTCAGTACCTTCAAAATAGAATTGCTAGGGTTTTTTTTTTTTTTTTTGAGGAAGCCATCATAGTCACACTGGTATAAAAAAGACAGGTGGATGACCTAGCAATATCGTAAGTGTTTGAATGTGAAGTATCTCCACCTCTATCCAAACCATCCTAAGAATCAGAAGTGGTTCTGTTACTGGCCATTGCTGTACACATTGTTCATGAAATCATATTTCTTTGTCTTCCAGACTTCTTGCCTTTCTTCTTTTCACCCTTTTCTTAGTGCTGGCCCTTCTGCGATTTAACACAAGACAACTCTAGAAATATAAAATGATAGCAAGATTGCTGTTTAAAAGTGATACCAACATCACTGCCAAAAAAATCTCTTCTGAATTGTTATTAGGATGCTACAAGCGATCGGGCTGTCAGATAGAAAAAGATGAGAAATGTATGAAAAGCACTGAGTATGAATAATGTCCATAAGTTGAATTGTGGTTATATTATTCTAAGATGTGCAGGTCTTGTTTTGCACCTGTAACAAACATATTCTGTTATTATCTCTGCGCATAAATTACTTAACACACCCATATCTCCATGGAAAGGGAAATGCAATAAAATGTATTTTCCTCATAGTCTAATTATTTGTTCAGATACATTAACATACATGATAGATTGCATACTATTACAGTTACTTAAAAAAAATAAATCATATGAGGTGTGCATTTGTTTGTAGATATGCAAATAAATGAAGACAGTCCCTTTTTAATAAAATCAAGATTTAAATGTTTGGAGCCTATAAGTGAAGAAAATATTAAGTTCCTTTGGAAAAGGCCACTGTAGCTTTGCTGTGAGGAGAAGATCTCTATTACTATTAATTGCTCATCACAAGCTTCTGGTGGTGACAGTTGCACATATTGTTGCTAACATATCTAGTTAGCACTTAGATGGAAATAGCTAGATGGAATCACTTGAATATACATGCACAAATTCTGTAGACAGGGTGAACCAAACCAAGCACAGAGTAGTACCTTTGATTGTGGATTGAGAGACATTGAGCATAACTGGCCCAGTGAAGGCTGAATGAAAAAAAAAGTGCCTCCAGTGCAGATTTTGGATGTGAGAGAAAGATGGGAAAGTATTACTCTTTAAACTGGTTGCTTTTTTTGTTTTGTTTTTTTTAGAAAGCTGCCAAGGCAAAGACAAGGTTATTACAGGGCATGCTATCTCCTCTGTCAAAATGATGTATCTAGCTTTGAGTACAGTGAACCTTGACTTTGCTGGTTGTGGGGTGTTATTGGCTTCTCAGCCTATGGCAACAAAATCTTGGGTCATCTATGACAGGAACAGGGTGAAGGTGTAGGGCACACACACCCATAGTGAAAAATGAAGTCCACCCATGTTGTCAGTGCAGAAGTAGCTAGCAGACTAGGCCTGGAGTCACTGGTGATCTATACTTAAAGGCAAGCCTGGTAAAGAAGCAAATCAGGGCCTCTGAGGTCAGTGGCTAGAGGGAGTGCCTGAAATGCAGTGGAAAGAAAACACTGTTCTGTCAAGTAAACAAAGGCTGAAAACCAGGCTTCTAGGGTTTGTAGAAGGTGTAACCAACCGAATAGCTTTCTACTGCCTGATAATTGCAGGGGCTAATACTTCTTCTGCACCAGTATAGGGTTCTGAAACCTGAGCTTATGAAGACCATACAGCATGGCTCACAAGGATAAGTACTACATTTAGGCTATGAGGAACTTTCAGACAACAGGTCATCAAATCATATAGTTGAAGGTTCGGGTGCGCAGCTCTTTTTTTGTTTCTGGATACACAGTGCTTCCCTGAACCTGAATAATGTGGTCTTACAGATGTTGTTGCATTCTGAAGTCTCAACAGCCCTAATCAGGATACTTAATGGGAATTCCAGCAAAAACTAGAGGGCCTCAAACGTATCTTTGCCACTTGTAACAGAGCTTTACTGTCCTACCAAAATTCAACATGGAATTATACTGCTGAGTTTTAACAGGAAACCAGAAAAAAGCTTTTAAACCCCACCCCCACTCCCAAAAAACTTTAAAGATAGCATTGAATGGTATTCCAATTGTTTCACACTAGGGATAGACAGATATTAGAAAATATTCAATAAATGGCAGAAAAAATATTTATCGAGTGCTGGGACACACCGGACAGGAGGAACTTAGACTAAACTAAAAGGAATCTTTGCAGTTTGGGAGCTACTGTGCCCACCCATCCACCCTCAAAAATGTGTGGTATTTTTACATAGAGAAAAATAATTTAGTGAACAGAAAACAGCATATTCTGCACAGAAAATAATATTTCTGTGCATAAATATTATTTTCTGTGCATAAAATCTATCTTTCTGCATACAGAGGAATATCACATGTGAATTTTGTGGTGAGTAAGTTCTGGTTTCTACTAGCCTTTGAAAACTATATAGTTTTCAAAGATTTTTTTCATAACAAGAAGAAAATTCCTAAAATTACTTTTTGCTTCCTTTGAAATGAAATTAGGAAAGAATTATATCCTTGTTTGAAATTGAAATTAAGTTAATGCAGTTCACCATCAAATTTTGATAGTACTTTTAGGGTTGGTGTTTAAAAATGTCTTTGAGGCAACACAGGTAATCTGTGCCTTGACTTATATCATTTTTATACTACCTGATCAATATTCTTTAAATGCAGTGAGTTTTCATTTAAATAGATTGATTGAAAAAACAATCAAAAATAAACAGGAACCTGGAGAAACAAAAGTATCAAACTAAAATGTAATAAGTTGGATCCAGGCACAGTCATACATAAAACAGACTCATTTTAACTGAGGAATTAAATTCATCATTGTAAACTTTAAACTTGCAAGGGAAAGACCAACAAAATAAAGTTATGGCTAACTTAAATCCCATGTATTTAATTGGGTTAGTATAGCTAACTCTGGATCCAGTCCTCTGAAAGTAATTGATGATGAAATTAATGAACTGGGTCTTGTGCACGTATAAATTGCAGACTGTGTGTGAATGTGAACTTGCACAGCCTAAAAAGGGAATGATGGTGACTCTCCTCAGGGAATGACGGTGAAACTCAGACAGTGTCTCCAGAGCCATAGGGGGAAAGAGAAGACAATTAAATCTCTGCACCCTGATCTTGAAGGAATACATGTGACCTTTATGTCGTAGATGGAGAAGTTGTTCAGTAGTGATTGGGTTGGGGCCAAAGATGTCACAGGACCCCTCTGGGCCTCATTGAGCTCACAAGATGCATGATTCCCACCTCTGGCCTAGAAAGTTTGTGGGAAGAAGTTTGGGAACTATATGATTCAAAGCCTTCCTGGTCCCGCATTGAGAAAGTTTATATACGCGCTGCTTGTAATGCGAGAGGAATAATAAAGCTAAGTGATAGTAAATCAAGTAGTAAAACAAAAGGAGAAAAGGACAGATTAAATGCTAGGGTAGGGCAATAAGAGTTTAGCAGGGTTCAGGATGTGTCCAGTTGCTGAATATGTGAACAGCATGTATAGAATTGTCATGCCTAAATTGATAGTAACAGTGATCCCAAATTGCATCGGTATGTATGTGTGAGAAGGAGTCAGAACTACCTTTACGGCAGTTCTGCTTGAGAAATAAGCTTTTGGTTCTTCCCTCTTTAGTGAATGATAAAATGTGGTGTGATCAAGCTAGTCTGAAAAATGTCTAGTGATAACCAAAGACAAACACCAGCAGTGTCGTTTTGTTTGATCGTTGCCCTCATTTTAATGAACGATGGAACTGAGAGGGATGTATTATATCATTAGCAGCCGCGTTGCTTTGTGCTATTATTGCCACTCTTTTTCCTGCCGGCAAAGACTTGGACACTTCCTCAGTAGCTTCAAATGATCATTTCATTTTTTTAAAGGTAATGATTTCCAATGCTCCTGTTTTGAATCTTCATCAATTCCCCTCAGCTTTTAATGGTTCCTTTGCTAGACTGAAGACTCTTCTACATCTCAGAAGGCTGCAGTACTAAACAAAAAGAAGCTGCTTTTGTGATGTGATATCACACAGTCTGTTATGAGCAGTGGTGTCAAAAAAGGTGGTATGGATTTGGTATCTTCCAACGTATGGATAGGCTAATCTCCATTTTGATTTGAGGAAAAAGGGAGACTGAGAAATTGCAGCAGGCCTTGATGCAAATTGGTATCCCACATACTGGAAAGGAAGTGTGTGTGTGTGTGTGTGTGTGTGTGTGTGTGTAGGCAGGCATGTGCACTTCTTTTGTTTATTTACTTGAGCAATAGATCCGTATAAGCTTTCTAAATGTTTGCAAATGAAAAATAATAGAATTTGCTGGCGTATAAGTCTCACTTTTTTTTTTCTGAAAAAAACTGTTTGAAAATGGGGTGCATCTTATACACTGGTGTGTTTTATACTTTGGCAAATAGTATTTGCCAGTGTATAAATGGGGTGCATCTTATACACGGGTGTGTCTTATATAATGGCAAATACGGTATACAGTTTGTTAAAACAATGTGTTGGGGGTTAAGTGATTCAGCATTCATACTAAAGATTGAGCATTTAATTTTTCATGGTTTCTTTGCTACATAAGGATCATTTTTTATTTTTTTTTTCTCTTCCCTTTTTCCCTCTGCAGTATCACTGACTGTCAAAAATGAGAAGGGGAATAAAAGTGGCCAGATACTCATTTCCGGTTGTGAAAAATTGGTGTCCCAGTTAAGCCATAAAAAGAGGTCCTGCAATCTAGTTAATGATGATGAATTTCCAGATGAAGTGGGAAACCCACTTGCATGCCTCTTTAGAGGGTCTGTTCTTGGAGGCCAAAGATTAGACATGGCTTACCTTCACAGGAGAGGCATTTCACACATACCCATTACCTCTGGGAATAGATGTCTGAGAGAATTTGGTGAGATGTCACAGGTTGCATGTGACTCCAGGGCCACAGTTGCTATAAAAACTCCTGAGCTTTTAACGTTGTACAGTTTACTATGTTTCAGAATTGGCAAAATCACCTATGAGTATTCCTTTCCTAATAAGACTTTTCTGAAAATCTGAAACTCATCAGATTGCCTTAAGTCGACAGGCAAGTTGAAGGTTCATGCATGCACGCAAGAACACACACATATACAGACAGAGGCTAAGAACCAACACTTAACAATATATTTAGTGTCTATGTGAGCATTCCTGACTTGTCCGTAAGTACATGCTCCCATGGACAAATGCACTGTGTCACCAACAGAGCATCAATTCCCATGATGGCTGGAAAAGTGATGATTTTAAATTAAACTAAACCAAGCTGATCTAAACTATCTGCCTAGCAGTGTTCTGCCAGTGAAACTATAGACTGAACTAAGTGGTTCTTAGTTTTTTGTTGGCTGCAGTTCTTTTTCCTTGTTCCTAAGAGCAAGCCCCATTGAACTTAGTTGCATTTACTTCTAAGTAGACATGTGGATGTTGCACGGATTTGTGTACTGTGATTTTGGCCCATTTATATGTTTATTTAGTTTAAAAAAATGATAACTTTTTTTCCCACTGAGACTGTACCAAACTGCAAATGTGTGACTGAAAGTTTGGGAGCTCACAATGGGGGAGAAACACAGAGAAGGTCGTTGTAGTATTTTCTTTAATCTGCTGTTTTTATATGTGCATTGATGTTTTTTTTGCCCAATGGATAAGTGCTCAGACACTCAGTTCTACATTGACCTGACTGGTGAGTACAGCCCAGGAAAAGATTTATCATCTGATTTTTTTTTTCTGATCATCTAAATGGCTTCAGTAAGGACAATTAGAGTATATATAGTTGCTGAACTCATTAGAGGAGCATAACATTTATGGATCTTATTAAACATATGCTGAAACTCTTTCCCTTGAGCAATCCACATTTATAACATTTTTCCTTGGGAGGCGGTGGTAGTGGAATAAAATACATGTTCCAAAACTGATAGTAATATAAAGAATACTCTCTCAAACTTTAACAAGATAAACGCAAATAACAAAAAATAATCTTTCAGCCATACAGTCTTTAGTTTGAGTGAATAGTGCTCCCCCCCCCCTCCTAAGTGTTCATGGAGATAATAGTACTTTCTGGGAAAGCACATAAAACAGTATAAGTGTTAGATTTATAGTGTTCATTATCCTCATTTGCAGGATGTCTGAGCTCTTAAAAATCTGCTGTAGCTTTAGTTTGACAATATTTGTAACAAGAAAGAGAAGTTCCATAGAACTACATCCTTTTCTCTCTCTTTGTCTCTCTTTTCTTTCTTTTTGGCTGCATTCTATTGATGTTACTACATAAGGCTGCGATGATGGTCAACTGACTATTACAATATTGAAAACTGAACAGTTATTATTTGGCTAGAAGAAAGTATTCTGTGTACTTAAGAATTTCTAAACACAAGAAGAACCCTTTTGATTAATACTGGGAATCTATCTAGATAAGAATTCTACTTCTGGCCATAGTCAGTAAGAGGCCTCTAGAATAGGACCTTCCCAACATTTGTTGAACTCCTCTTCCTTTTAGTGCTCATGACCTGGTCAATGTTGAAGCATGATGTGTGGAGCAGTTCATCGACCTGTGGAGAGCTAATGGATTCTCACCCTTTTCTAGGAAACCTACAAACTCAGTATAAGGGCAATAGCCTACTCCTATCATCTTGTATTGAATGACCAAATCTGGATGTTCCAATTAGCTATCATATTACTCATCCTGACCTTACATAAGCCTTAAAAAAAATCCTTCTAAAGTAATGGCCCTCGTCCCTTCCCATGACAGTAACTTCTAAATGTTAACTGTATTGTGTGGAGGCATTTTTTCTTTTATCTGATTTGAACCTATAACTTAATTTGGTGACACTATGTCTTATGAAAGAGGGAGGAAGAAATTTTGATCCACGTCTTCCTTACTATTCAAAATGGAAAACTCTACTTGCAAACTCTGTTTATAGTAAGTTGTTTGTAATTAGAGATGAAAAGAATACTCACACATTTTCTTGTCCTCAACAAAGTAAAATGTCCTGACAAAATGCTCAAATTCTATGACTTTGGTACTTTAGAATGCTTTTTGTGGGAAAAAATTGTTCTTATAATTTTTTGTACAGAAACCTGGGAGTGGCACAAAAAATTCATTTTGTGTATTGACAATCAGTGCAAAAAAAGAAAAAAGAAAGTCTTGAGAAGGGGAAAGATAATAGTTGTTCTCTCAAGCAAAGAAAGCATATTTCCAAAGCAGAAGCTGAACAGCCAGTCCCATGACCAACCACACAGACAGGACCAAGCAAAGAAAAGAAATGAGCTTAGTCTTCTTTGTAAAATATCTAAAAGGAGCTTTACTTACATATTACTAGCACCCAATCAAATGCATAGTCTAATAGAGGAGAGGGGAGGAGAGAAGGACGAAGAAAATGGTGCAGATTAGTGTGATGAAGGAAGAGAGTCGGTGTGAACAAACAAACAGGAAGTTACCATGAATCTATTATTTATTTCTTAAACTATTTATATCCTGACATTTATCCAGAGATCTCAGAGTGGTGTTCAGTAACACATATGAAACAATTAGCAAATTAGATGCAGATTAAACAGGTTAAAACTGTTAACAGGTTCAAACAGCTTAAAATGAATTAAAACCATGTGCATTAGAGGGTTTTTGTAAGGCCAGTCAAGCCCCAAAAGCTTTCATAAAGAACCATGTTTTTCCTTGTTTCCTAAATACTAGTAATGTTGGCATCAATGGGCATTCCAAGGAGAGGATGCTCCACAGTTGGAGTGCCACAACAGAGAATGCTCCCTGCCTATAGAAAGGATAATACACAGATTATCAATTAGGCATGGAAATTGAATTAATTGATTTGTTTCCTCAATAGTGAATTCCTTTCCTAAATAATTAAGATATAACTACATTACGTTAAATCTGTAACTTAAAGAGGAATCATTTCTCAGATTTCTGTTACATTCATAGTTATAAAAATGTGTTTTTGCTAAGTGGTAAAGGGCATCTGTCATGGTCTGAGTGTTGGCTTGTACTGTGATATAGAATCGTAGAGTTGGAAGAGACCACTGGGCCATTGAGCCCAACTCCTTGCTATGCAGGAACACCCATCAAAGCACTCCCAAAAGAAGGTCATCCAGCCTCTGTTTAAAAACCTCTAAAGAAGGAGACTCCACGACACTCCAAGGCAACATATTCCACTGTTGGACAGCTCTGACCATCAGGAAGTTCTTCCTGAGGTTCAGGTGGAATCTCTTCTTGTAGCTTGAATCTGTTGCTCCTTGTGGGTGCAGAGGTGGTAAGGTGGATGGGAGGAAAGTGTCTGTTATATCCCAGGTGCTAGGCTGTATCTCATTTTACTGCCTGATGATCTGTGATGTGCCCTAAAATAACAAAGAAGGTTCATGGGAGAAGGGTGTATTTTGTACCATGGATCTGCTGCTTAATGCATTCAAATTTATTTTCTGAAAGGAACTAAATGTGTATTTTCTACTTCTTTTTGAGAAATAGGAATGCAAAGCATTACATTTAAACTATTGCAACTATAACAGTAACTAACCTTTAGGGAATGTCTTGGAAGCTAACTATAGATGAATCTAGGTGACAATGATGACTATTACTACTACTACTACTACTACTACTACTACTTCTTCTTCAAAACTTCCCATTCTCTGATCCTACAAGCTTTTAAGAGTATTCCCTTGCAGAGATGGTAAGAATGTTTAATTTTTTTAAAAAAACAACAACAATGACTGAAATATCAGTTTCATGAGTGTTGGAAAACTTTGATAAGGAAAATCCTGGAGGGATGAAGATCTTCATAGTTGAAGACTTATTCTAAGTGAAAAATCGGTATGAATTCTTGTGCAGAAAAGGATATTTTATGTGCAGAAATCAAGTTTCCTATGCTTGAAAGCAGTATTTTCTGTGGAGAAAGCAGCCAAACAAATTTTCTACACACATAAAGCAGCATTTTTCTAGGCAGGAATGTTGTTTTCTCTGCAAAAAAAATGGTGTTTCCTATGCAGGAAACTTGTTTTTCAAACATAAAATGCTGTTTACTGCCCAGGAAATGCCATGCAAAAAACTCATGCACATTTTTTTTAATACAGGAAAAAGTTCCCAACTGCAAATAGTTTTTGAAAACTTAACAGTTTTCAGTGACTTTATATCTGTGAATAGGAACATCCTTCATTCTTGGCTGTGAGATTGAAACGTATGAAGATTTCCATCCCTATTCCTTTAATTTCTGCAGACAGGAAGGTGAGGCTGAGCAATAATAGCTTCCTTAAGGAAACCTAAATTGTTAATAATAGTGGTAGGTAAGATTTCAGCATTCATTTACAGCTCAGTCTTCTTTTTATCTACTCAGTATACAACAGATGAAGAATTGCTTCCAGATAACATGGGAACAACCTTTGAAAAATGAAACCTGAAAGAATAATGATAATGCTTCCATCAGTAGATGATCTTTTTTAGAGCTGCTTTCTCACACAGTTAATGTGTGTCCTCCCAATACTGCTTTTGATTATATCTCATGATGATGAGAATCCACAGAGATATGATTTCTCCTTATCATTTTTGTGTGTTGCGTCTATGTGCAGCCCTTTTTTTAGTTTGATGCTTATATTTTGTTTTTATTTAAATTACCTTTTAAGATAGTATCTTGAAACCTGTATTCATAAAATTCATAGAACTGTGTTCTTTATTTGCAAACATTAAAAGGCCACTATTTTCCCTTATGATCATTGCATCTATTGTGAGCAATTACTGTTTAGTGGAAAAGTCAGATAAGGGCTCTTCTTCTTTACTTCTCCATGTGAGCAATTACCTCTCTAGATATAATCAGTGCTAAAGGTAGTGAAGTGCATAATAATTTCAGCAGCAGCAGTGCAGTCTGTATTTCATTTGCAACTAAACATGTAAAGTTACAGCTCAATTGGCTTTGCACAATCTACTACAGGAGAAGCCTGGGGATTTTGAGTGTTGTTCTATAACACATGTGTCAAACACAAGGCCCACAGGCTGAGTCCAGCCCACCAGGCCATTTCACGGAGCCCTCATACCTCTCTTGCAGCTGTGGCACTCTCCATTTCTGGTGAGCTGGGAGGCAGAAAGAGGCACAGAGAGGGTCTGGGGAGCAGCAAGTGGCACACTTTGGATATATTGACCAATTCTATGTCACTTTACAGAGGTATAGGGACCATAAACTATGATCAAATAGCCCCAAAATGTCCAAGAAAAGAAAAGTTGATGCAGAGGGAAGGCAATTTAAAAATCAGTAATAATTGAATGCAGAGGCAATTATTTAATATGATATAAGAGTAGATACCTTTATATAGTCTTACAGATACAGCTGGCCCTTTGAGGGCAACCAAAATGTTGATGTGGCCCATGATGAAACTGAGTTTGACAACCCTGTTCTATAACCATAAAAAGATATAATCTTTTTGTTTTTAAATACTTTGTTTTTTGGTCAAGGAAGTACTCAGATACCACTTTTCCAAACCATTAGTTCTGGGGAGTAGCAACTTCCATAGGTCAAGGGGTCACACTTACTCCCTACTTAACTTCGAAGGATCATACCTAGAGATGTGAAGTATGAGGAAGAGTGGACAAATTCCTGAAAAATGTTTTATTCTTTTTTTTTCTCTTTCTGTTTTTTCCCCCCCAAGGGCAAATTTTCAGGTTTTTTTCCAGTGAAAAACTGTGCCGAACATGGGGAGGGAACCTCCAGCACAATATTTTGTTTTATTTTATTGAAATTAGTGAAATATTTTTAAGGCAAGGTTTTGTTCGCTCCGAATGCCAGGAACTACATTGTATTAAAGCTACGTAATTAAAAAATTCTAATTCTGGGGAAACTGTGGTCACTGAGCTTTTTGTGGACTCTGAGTAGCATTTCTATAGTCTCTGACACCATCCACCAGATGTCCATCAACCTGCACCTGAACTGGACGGAGAATTCTTAGGAAATCGGAGAAGGGAATATCCCTGAAAATCCATCATCCCTGGATATTTCTAGGAATGGGCAAGCATAAGTTCCACAAATCCCCTCAACCTCCTGGGAAACGTGTATGAAAATAGTGGAGGCAGAAGCTGCTCACGCACGTGCGCGTGCACACACACACACACACACAGAGCATCTGGCAGAGAAAAATATCAGATTTATAAGATATAGAAAAGTAACTTTCCTTACAATATTTCTTACAAGTTTTCCATTATCAATCACATGTTCTAACGAAGAGAGAGAAGAGAAGGCTGAGAGTTAGAGTGATGCTAGAAGATAATTAACAAGGTAAAGCAAACAAATGGGAAGTCTGTTTGCATACTAGCAGACCATGTATAGATATGTAATGGTTGCTAACTCTAATAACGTCACCCTGCTCAAATAAAAAAAAAAAAGTGGAATCCAAAACTGAACTTAAGTTCTTTTTTTCGTTTCGTTTTGTTTTTGATGTGCTATGTCTGGCATTCTGTTAGTGGCATATGTAGGCATAGGTCCAATACCTGTGGATGCTGGTTATTGTTGTTGCAGAGGTAGGAATCCCTTTCCTTCTTGTGCCATGACCAAATCCCTTTCAACTTGCTGCTGAGGCTTTTCAGCCCCACTCCACCCACAGCCATACCACAGCTGATGGAGGGAAGCAATCAGAGAAGCAGCTGTCTGTGTCTCCGTAGCAGGAAGCAAAATGATTATGTCATCCACTAAGACCTCTGGATGGATCTCAGCAGATGCTGTAATCATTCTGATGTGACTTCCAGGGTATAGCCATTCCTCTCATTGGCCCCCTACTCTCCACCAGTCACAGAATGGCTGTTGGAAGTTGAAGTGGCTCAACATTAAGTCCAGGGCCAATTGTAGAGACAAAGGAACATCAACCAGAGACAGAGGTGGGGAAAGCTGGGCCCAGCCTCCTGGGTTCCTCTCCCCCCGCACCATCCCAGCATAATGCGAGTAGATCAGGAATGTCTTAGCTAGTTTTTATTCTTTTAAAAGCTCTGGCTGGAATGATCTAGGCTTCTCTATAACTTTGTAACTGCTAAGTAATGCCTGAAGGAAATAACCTTTGTGAAGAAGACATCTTTTGTCATCATATTGCCTGCTTAGAATAAAAGCTTTCCTTAAAGAATTTTCTGTCCACACTCTCTTCTCCACGTGCCTAATGGTTGTGCTTGTAGACAGATTCAGTCATTGAGCTCAGAGAGTCTTCCCTAGTGGCTTCCTACTCAGTCACAAGAAAGGGGAGTTAAAATCAGTAGGTTGTGGCAGCAAGATTTCAAAGGGCAAGAGGGAGTTCCCATTTCCTACTTGAGGACAGGAGTCAAACCCCCTTTCCCTCATGTGTTTCCATGTGCAAAAATACTACACTAAATTGGGCCATTTAGGATTTCAGCCGTAGCGTGACAGAGAAGCCAGCCTTCACATTTGGCCTCTATGTCCTCTGGAATTACCCACTTCTACATGAGACGTATGCAGGACTCAAAACACAAGAGAGAACACTGAAATCCAAAATGCATTTCTGCACATGGTAGATGCTGACCTCTTAATGAGAAGAGAACACTGGAAGGCCTCCATGGCTACTGACAATTTGCAACTGAAGATTCAATGATTTCCAGAATTGAAATATTTTCAGATTTATATCCAAGTATGTTGCTAGCCTAAACCTTAACATTGTTCCTCTCAAAATAGTGCACCTTATTTTGTTTATTACAATTTGTGGTATATATGTTCATTCCTCCCTACTTCTTAGATAGCAGAAATTCAGATACATGTGCCAAGGTAGTTTTAACAGTATAGACATTTGCAATTCTCTCTTTAGTACAGGGTACTTCACAGTTTTGCTCATATGGAACTTCTACATTTTAAATTTAATACATATGTCAGATAATACAGTGCTGTGTGCTAAGTTCCCAATGAAGGTTTTTATGTTTCTAAGGCAGCAAAGGAAGCTTAAGTGTCTCATGCATATCTTTCCATTTTCTCAGATTTTTTTTTTTTTTTTTTGGAAAAAGGAGAAAAGGAAAACATTTTCCCATGGTTTCAGAATTTCCCAAATTTTATATCTTTAGTAGCTCTCTCCATATTTATTTTACTCAGAAAAGGGCCCTCACATTTCTCAGGAGAATCAGCTGAGATGCAACATTTCATACACACTGTCCCAGCTGTGCTCCATAATGGTGAGCCCCTGATTTCTAATGGTGACAATGTTGCCATTCAGCTAAGCTATCCTTTAGGTCAGTTGTTCAGCCAAATGTGTTTCTGGTCCCTGCACCACTCTGTAGAGAATAGATGTCTCTGGAGAATAGACAAGTTAACCTATCAGAAGTTGCTAAGGGAGTAAATTCTGGTAACCATAGAAATGGGAGAAAAACTTTATTTCCTTGTAAATATCTTTTGGTATCCAAATATAATAGAACTCTCTCTTTCTCTCTCTCTCTTGCGTGCACACAAACTCACACACACACACACACACACACATATCTCCCCAGCCTTGGGCTATGACCCTGAAGATTCGGCCATGGAAACCCACTGGGTGACCTTGGGCATGTCACACAGCCTCAGAAAACCCCATGAGAGGGTCACCTTGGGATTGCCATAAGTTGGAAGTGACTTGAAGACACACAACAAGTATGACTACAACTACAACTACTATTCATATACTTCTATTCATACTTCCCAGGACAGCTATCTGCTGTTGATGCTTTAGCTGGAGATCCTGCAGTGAACAGGGGATTGGACTTGATGGCCCATGAGGCCACTGCCAGTTCTATGATTCTGTGATCCTATATATACAGACACACACATGCACACATACATATATGCATACGTTTATAATTAAACAGATCTCCCTTTGTTTAGTGTATCATAGTGATAATTAAAATATCAGTGTTGTTGTGGGTTTTCTGGGCTTTGAGGCCATGTTCTATTAGTATTTTCTCCTGACGTTTCGCCTGCATCTGTGGCTGGCATCTTCAGAGGACCTGGTGGCATGGAAGTGAGACAGAGTATATATACTTGTGTAGTCCCCAGGTGGGAGGAAGCAATTTGCATATGTTAAGTTGGCCTGTGTGATTCGCAGGTGAAACGTCAGGAAAAAATACTAATAGAACACGGCCTCAAAGCTCAGAAAACCCACAACAACCTATGGATTCCAGCCATGAAAGCCTTCGATCTTACATAAAATATCAGTCTATTTTGGGCATTAAAGGCCTGATTTTACATTGCCTCTGTATATATATAGCAGTGATCTCTAATCTTCACTCTGCCGTTTCTTGAAATTATTTTAAAACACACACATACACACACACACATCTTTATATAGCCCTGTTTTTACTCTCGCTGTCTCAGAATCAACTGAGATGCAACTATAGGCTTTTTCTGGTCTTTGCTGGAATAGACATTTATTTACTGTATTCATATGCCATGCATTTTATTTCCAGGTCCAAAGTGCTACACAAAATTGGAAGCTATCACCCGGGTTGATGTCAGTATGAACACAAAAACTAAATCTGTAA
Organism: Cyclura pinguis; assembly: GCA_030412105.1. NCBI lineage: Eukaryota > Metazoa > Chordata > Lepidosauria > Squamata > Iguanidae > Cyclura > Cyclura pinguis. Next base: position 117,789,403 of record CM059601.1, on the reverse strand, counting down.
AGTCAGTTCTGCAGAACAGTGAAATCGTTCAGTTGGCAGAGCTTGGAAAGTTATTTTAAAATATGCTTAGCTACGGTTACAGTTCCAAGGCCCCAAAGCAGTTATCATCACAGTTTCAATGTTTTAGAAAGTAACAGTTTACTTTTCTCATTCTTCAAAGGTAACTGAACATTTTAGTTAGCGAAAATGGGAATGCTGCAAGAACTACTAAGAATTGAAGTCTCTCATCCCCACATAAGTTATACCTTAACAGTTAAGTTATGTCTCAAAAATGAATGATGTTACTGCCCATTATGGAAAGGGATCTAGTAGCACCTTTGAGATTCCGAGAAAAAAAAATGTACCATAAGTTTTTGTAGACTAGGCCTGCTTCATCACATACATGGATTGCAGTGCCTATGAATAGATATTTATACCAATGAAGAGGTGGTCTCTCTCTGTCTCTCTCTCTCCCTCTCCCTCTCTCTCCCTCTCTCTCTCTCTCTCTCTGTGTATAAAGAGAAATGCAAAACTGGATATGGTGACAAGATGGCAAGTTCAGTTTTAAGGATGGACAGTGGTCATAAAGGGTAATTAAGGGACAAAGATTGGAAGAAGTGTTTTATCTAAAATCAAGATGACTAGATAAACATAGGAATAGTGGGGAGAGTTCTTGGAATCTTGTATGATATACTGGCTCTAGACCAGAAAACAGACATGGTAAGTGATATGATTGTTGAACTAAGACTCCAGGAGAAAAGGATTTAAATCTCCACTTAGCCACAGAAGCCCACTGGGAAACCTTGGGCAAGACACATTCTCCCAGGCTGAGAAGAAGCCAATTACCAACTTCCTCTGTATAAGTCTTTCCAAGGAAACCCTATGATAGGGTCACCATAAGTTGAAGTTGATTTGAAGGCACATAACATCAAAGCAAGATACATAAGCCAGTATACAACACACTTAAATGCTGATTTTGCTGAAGAAATAAGTAGGCAATAACCATAAAAATGCAGGAATGACAAAACTGGTCTCTTTCACGTCTATTTAGTATTCTGCCAGAATTCTTGTTCTGTCCTATGGGTTACCTGACTCTTCCCACCTTCTCCCACAGAAATTTGTACATTTTTGTACACATTTTTTGAACATATGCTTTATTTTCATTTTTTTTTCTAATGTACACATTGTCCCCATATTTATAAATATTCTTTGGATTACCAATTTTTAATTTTGCATATTGGTCAACTACTTTTGAGCACATTTTTCTTTCTGAAATGTATCCTATAAATGTCCAAAAGAAGGCATGCTCTACTTCATTGTGAAACTCAGCAGAAGCAAAAGTGATACTTCTGTATTTGGAGGGGAAGAATAGTGTGGCCCTCCAAGTGTTGTTGGATTTCAGCTCCCAATGAAGGAAACTTTTCCTCTCCCTGTAGCTCTAGGAGCAATTAGAAGACCTGACCTGGAGAATCAAGGATCCAACTTTAAATGCATTTCTGTCTCCCATCCTGACAGACCAAATTCTGATGAGAATGGAAGCCTTGAGCCACAAGCTTGTATATTCCAAAATAGTTTGTCAAATTTGCCAAGCCATTACTGAAAAGCACATGTGCTGGGAAAATTCTATGAAGCTAACAAATGTGGTAGAAATGTTGACTTCTAGGCATCAGCTGGTCATCCACAGCCTCCTCTAAAGTCAACTTTCATCTTCCAAGTCCTTGCTCCACCAGCCATTCTCCAGTCTTTTGGTGTTGTAGGAAACAAAGTATATCATATAATCTTCACCAGTGTCAGTGTGTTCTTTTGGAAGAATTTCCTTAGGACCAGGATACACAAATAGAAGAGATGCAAGCATTTTAGGAGCTAGCACATGCAAACCATGTTAGCTTCCCCTTCACCAGCATCCCTCACTGTTATGCTGGATACGGCTGCTGGGAATTACAGTCAAACATCTCTTTCAAATGGAAAGGTAAACACAACAAATTTCTTTTTATTTTTTATTAAGCTGACATTGAGTAACTAACAATAATTCATTCAAAGCAACTTTCCTACACCTGTTTTATTTACACCTCTAGGAATGCCCTGTGCTTGAGGTTGCCTTGTTAATTTTAAATGTGAAGCAAATAATTCACATTCTTTGTGTTCGGCAGGTGCTTTGAAGAGCAAAGACTTCCACCCCCTCTAGGATTCAGCGTCAGTATGTGGTTTGAAACCTAAACCTCCCAATAGGGATCAGTCTGCTAGATCAATTGAGATGTTAATGACTTCTAAAATTTAAGAATGTTAGTAACTATATTTGAATGAACAATAATGATTTTTTATAAGGAGTAGATTACCATGTGCTAAGCTTGATTCAAATGAACAAAGAAAGAGAAGTAATAATGAGGGAGAACATAAATTCAATAAGCAGAAATAAGAGATGCTTTAATTAAAGTGGTCCAACTTCTCTCAGCATTTAGCAAATAACACTTTAAACTTGCATTTAAATAGGGAGATGGTGCCTAATCTAAATAAAAGATTAACAACACAATCCTATGCTTGTTTGCTTCAAAATAAATCCACCTAATTTCAGTGAGATTTAAGATGCAATTCCACACATTTAGAGTATACAAAATATGACTTACCCTTTGGGGAACATTCATAGAATTGTGCAGTGCTTCCTTAGCTAATGCTTCCTCATAGATCACATGGGGACATACAGAGTTTTAATTCCTTCAGTACCCACATTTAGTCACACATAGCCTTTCCCAATTACCATGCATCCAGTACTATCTCAACAGGCAGCTCAGACTGTTCTCAACTGAAGAACTGTGGAAACATGCCCATAGCTAGATCAAATGATGAAGACAAATTATTCACCCACATTGGCTATAATCATCATGCTACCTTGCCTCCAAATCCCACCTATCGTGAATTGTGGGGACAAATATTGAGGAGCTTGGGGGAATGCCACCTGAGAAATGGGGGAGAGGATCTTTTAACCAATGACTAACAGTATGGTATCCTGGACCAAAAATGAGTAGTGATACACATAATTATTCTTGGTGTGTTACATATAGAATTCTGGATTGCATTTGGCTGTCCTGAGGAAGAAAGCATTTCAACAGATGTGACACAATGCTTTTGAATACTAATAAAAATATGTAACTTTAATAACAAAATTACAACCAAATTCTAGAAAGGAGAGGGTTAAGCTAAAAACTATTCTCTTGTATGTTTTGATTTCCTGTACATAAGGGATTTTATTTTTTTTTAAAAAAAGATATTAGAATGGTTTATTCAGGCATGAAAACATCCACGAGATAGTTTGGCATGGTGCAATCATGTCGATGCAGCTATCACAAAGTCCCTGCTGAGTGAGAATCAAACTATACAGGCAAGTGTTTAACACAGTCAGGTAGCTAGCATTATTAAATAAGCTTTTGAAGGAAACAGAAAAAAGTTGTATATAAGCAAAGTCAACAGTGGTCCAAAATGATTGGAAAAGAGTCATTTTGCAATATTACAACAAAGGATAACAATGGATATATTAAGAAAACTAGCAATGCAGAGTTATTTTTGTCATTGTAAGGCTTGGGGAATCAGAAATTACTTTGTCAAAATGTTCAATACAAAGGAAAAACTATAAATAAAACTGTGTCTATGCCTGGTGGTTGCTCTCCTCCTATAAATACTTTCTCCCTGTGCCTTCAAAATACAATTTGCAAGAACATAATTTTGTTCTCCATCTTAATTCCAAGTCTGAAGCAAAATTGAAACAATAGCTTACATGCTTTAACACGGTTATGCTATGAAGCAGAGATGAAATCTTTTGATATATCTAATATTATGGAACTCTAACCGCTGCAAATGCAGAGAGATGAATTTTATCTTGGCAGTCTGCTGTAACAATGGCTCTTTTGGCATTCAATAGGTTGTGCATGGTATTACAAACAGCTGACATGCTCTGTTTCCTCTGAGACATTCTACCATCATTTTGTGACTGTGGATTGTATCTTCTTGGTAAGGACATACCTTAGCCTCCAAGAATCGAGGGCCAAAAAGTAAAGTGGTTTCCCTGAGCAAAGTTGTTCCTGCGACCTTGTCCATCAGAGGAAGTATTGGGGACAGGCAGATGGCAGCAGGTAGCCTCCATTGGCTGAATGCCTGGGGCATCTGAACTGTCACACCTTCCTAGCTCTTACCTGAGCAACCTGTTGCTGTGCTAATTGCATTGCAACATGTTGTATCCTTTCCTAGTAGCCTTAACACACATAGCAAATAGTTCCTTTCCTTATAGCCATGACGTGCTGAATATTTGGGCTCTTTAAAGGGAGATTGGAGGAGTGTACTATATAGCTAATTGAGGGGCTTGGGAAGGGTCTACATCATTGGCAATCATGCCTGGCAAAGCTGGGAGGTGAAATTTCTGTGGAATTCATATGGGGATCATCTCTTTGTGCGTAGTTGTATCAGTAGCGGTCCTAAAGTATTCTGAGTTTCATCTTTGGTTTCGTTTCCAATTCAACTGATATACCAGCTTTGTCAACTTACCAAAATGCACTCAGCAAAGTGGGCTGCAGCTTATGGAAGCCTACAGGGCTGCACTGTCTTTACTAATGGGGCTCTTGGGCTGTGTAAAGCTTCTTAGTTGTCCACGGCTGGTGTAAATAGTGGTGGCTGGTTTCTTTCTTTGCCTGGTTAACATAGCAACAGCCTCTGCTACTGACGTGTTTTTAGTACTATCTGATGTGGAGGACTGGCATTTTTTTCCCCTAACATGCTAGGGACTGATATTGTTTGAGTTCAACTCGTATCATACCTGTTATTGTTAGAATGAGTGATGGGAACTGGAGACAAAGATCAACCCAGAGAACCTCAGATTACTGTCTTCTGCCCTAGGAAGCTCACAAATGTAGTTTGATGTTGTTCTGGTTGTTGTTGTGCACCTCCAAGTCAACTCTGACTTATGGCAACCCTACCCTAAGGTGTTTTTGGCGAGATTCATTCAGAGGAGGTTTACCACTGATTTCCTCTAAGACTGAGATAGTTTGACTTTCCAAGGGTCTCCCAGTGTGTTTCCATGGTTGAGTGGGGAATCAAACTCTGCTCACTCAGTACCCTGCTTACTTCTAGTACAATATTCATACCACTATTCCATGCTGCCTCCTAAGTCCATGCTGGTTCTTAAGAATCTGGTGACCGTCCCCTATTCTACTGTGTTATTGTTGCTACTAGAGAGCAGTTGACTTCCACCGTAGATATTTCATTTACTGAGAATGGTTATACTCCTCCTCCTTTTGAAAACAAAGAAGGGATTAATCTTTTTTGCTGTTGTTGTTGCTGCTTCAAATATCTTTAGACTATTTGAAGCACAGGTTTATTCTGTCCTGTTTCTGCATCACTGTCAAAAAAGTAATAAATCTGTATAAGATTTTGCCCACATTATCCCAAACATATTTATGTGAGTTTTTTACCCATTTTTATATGTGCTTTCTCTAATGCATTCAAAAATGTATATTTTGGGGAAAATGCATGTAAAATAAAAATTATATAAAAATACACTTTTATATATTTTTTCCCAAAGTATGTTTTTTTTTCTGTACAGTGTTCTGTAATGAGTGCAGAAAATCACTGCAGAATGGGGGGGGGGGGGGAAGCAGAAATGTGAAAATCGAAAAATAATTGCTTTCCAGTTTATATTATAGTGTTGGAACTGTAAATTAGTTTGTTTGATATTGAAATGGAAAGCAAATAAATTCATCCATTATCCTGCTTGTAAACGTGCCTATTAATAGCAAACAATAAGGCTAAGATTGTCACCGTAGTCCAGTGGTTCTTAACCTGAGGTCCTTGGAGCCCTCTTAAGAGGTCGGCAAAGCTCTGCTGCTGGATACCAACAGCAACAGCAGCAATAGGAATGTGGCAGCAGAGGGGTGCAGGGGCCAAAACTGCTCCCTCGCTTACAAATGAGGGAACAGTTTAAGCATGTGCACATGTCTTCTTTGTGTCCTTTTCATCAGGGATGTGGCAGCAGGGGCTGTGGGGCACTGAGAGGCATAGCAGCAGGCATGTGTATGTCTAAACTACTCCCTCATTTGGAAATGAAAGGGACACAGCAACAGGTGTGTGCACATATCCAAACTATGCCTCTGGAGACCAGGGTTTGGATCCCCACTTGGGCATGGAAACCCACTGAGTGCCCTTGGGCAAGTCACATTCTCTCAGCATCAGAGAAAGGCATGGGCAACAAATCTTGCGAAGAAAACTCCTGTGACAGGTTTGCCTTAGAGTTGCCGTAAGTCAGTTTTCAAAGGGGAGAAGCATGGTTGCTATGAAGAGCTTCCCCCTGTCAGGGCCACTTTGGTATTGTATGCCTTCAAGACACTTCTGATTTATGTCAATCCTAAGGTGAACCTATCACAGGGATTTTTGTGGCAAGATTTGTTCAGAGGGGGGTGGCCTCTACCTTCCTCTGAGGATGAATGTGACTTGCCCAAGGTTATTCAGTGTCTGAGTAGGGATTTGAATCCTAGTCTCTACAAGCCTTTAATAAACAAACAAACAAACATTTGAATATTTAAATCTAAATTTAAATATTTAAATCTTGAGTTAAGTCTTGGGGGTCCCCAGCAACAAATTATGTTTACAGGGCATCCCCAATAAAGAAAAGGTGAAGAACAATTGTCCTAGTTTATCATTTTGATCCAGAACTTGCAAAATTTCCTTTGGGGGGCTATAACTCTCATAATCTTCCATAATGCCTGGTGGCCATGCTGGCTGGGAGGTTCTGGGAACAACAGGCCAAAAAAGTAACTTCTCCAAGCTCTGTTCTTGGTGTGTTGGCTGAAGTTGTCTGATGTGTGGATAACTTACTTGATTGATTCATTAATTGATTGAGAGTTGGATTTCTGCGGTTATACGCGAAGATAATCTTTGCTTGTTTTATATTATTTCTATGATTATCATTCTTATTTGTTAATATTTATTTACCAGTTTTCTTAAACAAAAATGTTGAGTGCCTGATATATTTTTCTTTCAGAAGTCTGTGTCAAGGAAATGCTATGCCATAGTGTAATGTTGCCCCTTGGGCTTTGATATATACATAAAAATGGTTGTCCCTGGTTACCAGAAAAGGAAGTTGGTCAGGCAGACTCTAAGGAACCTGACTTCTTTCTCCTAAGGCTCAGAATTTTCACTGCTCTTTAATTATGTTTTAAAATTGTGCTCCCTGGGAGCCACCAATTGGTCTCCAGTTCTTGAACTAAAAATATATGATATTTTGAACAAGACTTGAGCCGCGCTTCTCTTGGCCTGTAATAACTGGCCAACAAAACAGGAACCCTTCCCCCCCACACCTCGATATATGAAATTTGGCAGGTTTAGTCCCTGATGGAGCAAGTGTAGAGGTTTGCTTTAGATTTCATGCCAGCTGAAAAGGAAATGCAAAAACTAAAATGCAGAAGAAGAGCACCCAAATCTTCTGCTCAATGCACATAGAAAATAAAATAAATGAGGATAAGCAAAACAAACCACTCAATAGGTAATCAATTGTCCAGTGAATGAATTTCCTAATACTAAAAGAATAAGAAATGAATGAGCTTTTTCCTATAACAAAACAGATGCAATTAAAAAATCCTCCAATTTTGTTATTGCAAATCCTTTCAAATAGACTATAGTTGGCAAACTGACCAAACACAATATTATTATTTCAAAAATCTCACAAGTCATAATTCTCTTATATCCAGCATAACACAAAGTGAGCCCTGGCTCATAAACATGTGTCACTATACTCATCTATGGCCTGTGGCCTTGATGACCCATTGTAGATAATTTTTGTTACTTCTTTTGGGCGACTTCTATTATCTGCAGCATTTTTCATTCCAGTACACTGAAAAATTTGCAAATAGTTCTTCTCCTCCCACTCTGTTTACACAGACACCTGTAACATCTTTTCAGCTTTTCCCCACAAAAGATCATACCACAATAAATGTTGGTAACTGAGGTGCCATTTAAAGTCTATTGTTTCTGCTCGTAAAGAACAATACAGTGATTATTCTAGATAATTATCCTCAGATTCTATGGCCTGAATCTTCTTGTTAGTCTTTACGAAGATGAATCCGTTGAATCAGTGGCTCTGTTTTTGTTGAGAGTTACCAGTAGAATTCTTTTATCTTTATCTGCCATTTCTCCTCCCCTGTCTTTCTAAAATATTAGTATTTATATCTAACTCATGGATGGGCATTTGCACTGAGTAAAAACTCTAGACTTAGCAAGGCAAGCCTCTATACTCTAGGACAAGACTGGAACATGTAAGGTTCTGCAGGTGTTCTTGGACTGGCTTTCCATATCACTCACCATCGAATGTGTACCATTGGTTATGCAGGTTTCTCATCATCAAATCAGCTGGTAACAATTAAGGATATAAATCTTAATAAATTAATTCTCACAGACAAGACCAAAAAAAAAACATTTTACATTTTTTCTCCTGATTGTGAAAAAAGAATAAAAGTATTACACACTGTTCAAAACTATTTGCAGTTAACCTGTCCTCCCCCCCCCAAAAAAAAAAGTTCTTTTGCACATAGAACAAAATTTTTGCATGGAGAGCAGATTTTCTACCCTGAAAACAGCCCCCCTGCCCCCCCCCAAAAAAAAATGTGCAGAAAATGCTGCTTTCTCTACAGGAAATTTGTTTTCAATGCAGAAAAACAGTATACTATTTTCTGTGCAAAAAATCCCCAAACATGTTTGTGTGTGTGTGTGTGTGTGTGTGGTTTTTGTTTTTGTTTTGTTTATAGTAAGATCTGAATTATGGAGACTCTTGCCTATACAGGAGGGAGATGAGAGGGAGAGAAAGACAGATCACCTTTGTCTCCTACTTTTTGCCAAGACTGGGACTCAAGGCAACTTACAAATTAAAATGCTTACAGTATAGTTAGAAACATTCAAAGTGTTAAAAGAAAATTAAACCAGGAGTGGTCAAAGTGTGTCCCCCATTTCCACCGCAGTGGGCAAATTTAGGACTAGAATAATCCATCTTTTTTTTTCTTTTTCTTTTTGGAAACAGGGAGTGAATAAAAAAAAGATTTCTCCAGGGCCTAAACTTGCTGAGGACAGCCCCAAAATATGGTGAAAATGCCCTCATTCCCCCTAGAGGACATTTGGGGGGAATATATATATTTCTCCCCCTCTGGTGGGAACAGGTAAGGTGGATAATTATTTTCCTAGGGGACTAATGTTGCCCCCATCCTTCCACACTTGCTGACCCCTGAATTAAACTGTTAATAATGTTAAGTCAATTTAAAACATTTGCTTTGTTAGGGTTTCTTGACACTCATGAAAGCAGGGTTTTTTTACCAGTCTTTTGAAGATTTTCAAATATCTTTCCATCTCTAGTGGTGGTTCAATAAGATCTCCAGCCAGAGGACTTCCCCAGATCTATTACTACCTCAGATCTCCTTCTAACTAGAAATGCTATTTAATAACAACAACATTTTTTTATTTGTTACCCAACTCTCCCTAAGGCTTGATGCAGGGTACAATATAGATGAAATTAAAAACAAATTATAGCTAAAATACATTAAAAAACATTAAAAATACAAATATCTCACAATTAAAACATATCATAAGTAAATGTATAATTAAAATACAAATACAGTTAAAAGTACAAGTAAAATCATTAAATGTTTCTCTCCACAAAAGACCCTTAATTAAAGGCGAACAAATTTTATGGGCTGGAGAGAAACCAGACTATACAAGTACAAAGTACAAGTAAAAGTACAGTTAAATGCATGATTAAAAATAGACTGGGTAGGCCTATCAGAAGAGATAGGTCTTTAGCACATTTTTGAATTTAGACAGCATATTTTGCTGCTGAATCCCTTCTGGCCGGTTATTCCTCAGTCCAGGGGAGGCCGATGAGAAGGTCCTCTGGGTGACCGTTGCCAGTTTAGTCCTGGCCAGTTTAAGTAAATGGCCCCCAGAGGACCTGAGTGTACAGGGTGGATTGTATGAAAGGAAATGATCCTGCAGGTAACTTGGATCCAAACCATGTAGGACTTTAAAGGTAATAACCAACACTTTACACTTTGCCCGGAAACCAATTGGCAGCCAGTGGAGTGATTTTAATACTATTGTGATATGTTCACTCCTCGCTGTACCTGTATTCAATCTGGCTGCCATATTTTGGGCCAGTTGGAGTTTCTGAACTTGATACAAAGGTAGGCCAATATACAGCGCATTGCAGAAGTCCAACTTTGAGGTTACTAGTGCATGCACTACCATCTTTATTTTGTCCACTTCTAGGAAGCTGTGCAGTAGGCATATCAGCTGAAGCTGATAGTAAACACTCCTGAGTTGACATTTGGAGGGATGGTTTCAGGAGCGCTCCCAAGCTGTGAACATAGTCTTTCAGGGGAAGTTTGACCTCATCCAGAACTGATCAACACATCTCCAAGCTCAGATTAGGACCTTTAATAGTAAGCACCTCTGGCTTGTCTGGATTCAGTTTCAATTTTGTTTTCCTTCATTTACTGGACATTAAGCATGCTTAAAGCACTTTTTCTGTTCACCTCCCTGATCTTTCCAGTTATCTGCAGTGTTATGCTGAGGATATTTTCTCTATAAAAGGATGAATCAGACATGTTTCTAACAATCCACTAGAATGCTCACATAAGAAGGATGGTGGCAGTTATGTTCCAGTTCTTTGAAGGAATGAAAACTGTTTGTTCAGCCTTGAAAGACATCTGTGAGATTTCTTTCTGTCTATGCAAGCTGAGTTTCTTTTTTGGCTTAAGCCATGCAGACGTTGTGTGATGAGTGTACCAAATCTTATCTGGTATTTACAGACCATGTTTATTTTTAGGACACTGCAACCTATGTTTTTCCCACCTATGTTGTTCTTTCTCAACCATCATACACAGATGTGAGAAGCTTGCACTGAGTCTGAACACTGGAAACCCTTCTTTTATGCTGAATGTCAAGTCATGACCTAAAAGCCAGTATTTAGCCTCCAGGGAAAAATTTATCTGGCTCCTGGCTTGCCTCTGAAATGCAGATGCTAAGCACCCGATCAGTTTTAATAAAGTGCTGGCCATCATTTCACTTGTAAAGAAGGTGGGGATATACTTTGTTTCAATGTTTACATTCTGTTAATCTCTCTCTGATTTTGTATACACGATAATACAAATTGTGTATGCTCAAACATAATGCTAAGTCTGTGTACACACACTCTATAGTCCTTTCTGCAGAGGCAGGGAATTCATGGCTCTCCAGAAACTGTTGGATGACAGTCACCATCTTCTCTGCCAACTGAACATGTGAAATTGAGATCAGATGATCTGGAATGCAAGAACATTTGGAGAGCCACATGTTCTCTGCTCTTCCTTTACAGGTAGGTGGTGCCAGTTTTACTCTGGGACTTAAGCAGAGTTTGATGTGGGGGAAAAACACATATTCATGCTGAAATAGATATCAGAGTGATACCTTATCATATAAAATGAAAAGACTGACCATTTGTTTTGTTAAAAAAAAAAAGAGGAAAATGTCAAAGGATATTCATTATGATTTGAAAACTTTTTTTTTCACTGCCTCATCCAGAAATGTTCCATGTAGACAGTAAGGTCCATGCAGATTATAAGAAATGCAAGTGAAGAATAGAGATGTTTAGCTGTCTGAGCACAACCTGTACTCCTTCCATGAGAAGGCTGGCAAATCATTATTCTCTGATTTTTCATAAACTTTTCAAATGATTTATCCTTGCTGGAATTGCAACAAGTTCACTTTAGGACAATTGTAGTCACCCTCGTGATGATTTTCTATTGGACTAATACTGTGCTGATCCTATGGAGAACAGAGTTCAGCACTAGGGATAGTGCCTTTAGAACCCAGAGCAATGCCATTGCTCTACAGACATGAAAGTCATCAGATATTTCTGGTCTGAACAAATGAACACCGGCATGTGCAAAATACGGAGATAGTTCTTTAGTCCCTCTAACCAAGTAACATCCACCCTGGCAGGCAACAGCTTTAAATAGGTAAATATCATTCCTAGCTGTACCATCCACATTTTTTGTGAGAGATGGTAAAATGAAGCAAAAGGAAGGAAGGAAGGAAGGAAGGAAGGAAGGAAGGAAGGAAGGAAGGAAGGAAGGAAGGAAGGAACGAAGGAAGGAACGAAGGAAGGAAGGGGACAAGAAGAGGTTAGAGCATAAGAATTAGAAATTAAAGAATAAAGAAAAAGGTGATTCTTCCTTTAAATGCTGCATGGCACTCCAATTGGTTCAAACCTCTCAGAGATAATATCCAGCAATTCTCTTCTTCCCTCCCCAATTATTTTGGTTTTTTTTCCAACAACCAAAAAATAAAAATAAACTTTCTTCTTTCAAAGATCAACATATCTAGCACTGAAATATCAATATTACATCCTATTACATATTGCATTCATGTAATAAATGGTAGTGCATTTTCTAATCTTGATACAAAAAGCTACTTACTGGCTTAATTACATAGTATTAAGTTCAGTACTTAAACTATAAATCTTTTGCATATTATATAACAGTACTAAGTCCACATGTTTTGTGGCATTTCCTATTATAAAATCCTTCTCACTGTTAACAAATCCAGTTTTCATTGTCTTGTGTTGGTAACCATTTCATAACCTAATTTCAATCAAATCACCCTCCTTTTTTCTTTATTTCATTTTAAACTTGGCTTTCTTCTTCTTTTTCATCCATTTTATCTGTGAACATCCCCCCTCTCACGTCTCAGATTCTCTTCCTTAACCTTTGTTAACATTTCAAAGTCCTTCCCATTTGCTCTTTCAAAGTATTTGTCCTTTATCTCTCCTTTTTCACCATTCTTCCCCCCCCCCACTCCAGTCTTGCAAGCTAATCCTTTCTTTACATCAACTTGGTTTTGCTCAGCCCCCAATGTATCCCTCCTTGGTCTGTAGTCCCCATTTCATAAACTACCACTTCTTGGTCCCTCATTTTCCCCATTTCATGGCTAATTGCTCTATTAGCTCAACTTGAATTTGTTTCTCTAGCTGATTTTCAGCCTCCCTTGCTTCTATATTAGCTGTGCATTTCTCTCCTCCTCTCTTGCCTTACATTTCCCCACAGTTCTGTCTTGACCTCATCCCTCAGGTTATCTGTCAAATCTTCCCACAGGCTCTCTTAAAATTCAGGAGTCTCTTCTCTGAGAAAATACAATTCCTCCAGCATCTGTTGTAGGAAGTCCTCAGAAAGTTCACGTTCAATCCAGAGTTAACAGTTCAACTCTTCTCTTGCCACTTACAACTAGAAAGTCAGTCTTATCAGCATCAAAGAGATAACTCTTGCATTTTCACACAGTATAGTTTCTCCTTGCTAAAGTCGAATCCTATCTTCTAAATAAGAAGGATTCAGTCTATCCACAAAAATGTATGCACTTAAATCCTTAATTGTTCTCTTATAAACACATGAACTCCCAGTCTTCTAATTTGACTCCTGATCTTAAGGGGTAAAGACACTTACCCAACTCTTGGTTGCAGAAAGAAGATGGCTGATGAGGTTTCTATTCATCTATTTTAATTGGAAGAATTTTTCATTTTTATTAACTCCAAAGTTTTGATTAGAATTTTTTTTTAAAGCAAGTTGCTGGCTTGGGGCTATCTGATCCTCAAAGGTGAAAGGTGTAGCTCCCTTAGTCTTTCCCATTCTTTATGGATTTGTTCTTGAGTAAACACAAATAATAGGAATTCTGGACCCTTTATGAGTAATCCCCAACTCCTCCTTTATCTAGGGCGAGTTTCTGCAGCCAGAGTTCCCTCTGGCTGGCATTTTTACCATGAAAACTCTTGGTAAAAGACTTTCACCATGAGGTACCATGAGGAGTGTCTGCCTGCTGTACTGCCCCGAAAAGAAGTCCCAGCTGGGATGCTTTGTTGACATCTTGAAGGCCTCTTGTTACACAACTCTGCCTGTGTGATATGCAACAACAAAATCATTGCTACCATTGTGCATTTCATAAATAGTAATAACAGCATTTAACAACTGATTTTGTAAATTTCTCTGAAATGTCAGTTAACACAAGTTTAATAGGGATGTAGGGATGGATAATCTGTTCAGATTAATTTTCTTGTACTCCTTCTTTAAAAAAAAACACCTCAGCTTCTTTCCATGATAGAAGGTTTGATAGGTGAAGTGTAGGCTTTATGTAGCATAGAATTTGCTGTATAAGCTGAAGTGTTCTTCCACATTTCACACGAGTGGCAGGAATTATGTACAAATGAACACATTTCATATAGTGAGCTTTTCTTAATTATATAAGATGTAGCTGAATTCTCTGTGCTTTGGCCTAAATCCAATTACTAGTCCCAACTAGAGTAGAACCATAGGGGGGAAAAAAAGCTGAGTATTAAGTACATGAGAATGAATGCTGTTGACCAAATGGAGTACGTTAGTTGACACTAGCAATAGGATTAAAGGTCTTTTTATTGTGTCCAATATTGCCTTTGGGACCCATAGTACAGGCACAAAATGGAGAAGACTGGGACTTCTCCATTCTTTTCAGCCTGAAAACACATTTTTCAGATAAAAACAAAAAAACAAACCCACATTGTCAAGAGTAAAACACCCTTTGTGGACCTATTGCATTTGATTTTGAAATGTTCCCTACCATGAAAAAGCCAACTCTTCCTCAAAACAGCCAGGGAGGTGATAGCCTTGAGAGAACATTTTTACATCCCTTAAGCTCTGGAGGGGCAAAAGATCTAATGCTGCAATCCTGTAGGCTCCACAGCATGAGCACTCTAAATTTAGAACATTGAATTGAAATAAATGATTCTATTTTAGGATTTTGGTATTTTGTTAGGATTTCTAGAAATCACTTTTACAAAACAGTTTGTGTGCACAAAACTTATAAAGACAAAGGTTGTGTGTGTAGATTTAATGTGGGAGGATGGAATCTTGAAGTTCCATCAACCAATCTCTCTGCAATATAATTGAAATCTTATCTTCCTCTTGGTTTCTACTGCTAATTTCTGAATGAGAGCTATAGATGTGTGGGTGGAAGCGCAGTATATTCTCATGCATTATATATAGAAATCCAGCACGTACGCCCATAAAACACAAAGTGCTTCAAATCAAGCAGTCCTGCATAATATCCTTTTGAAAACATCACTGCATTTTTTTTAAAATGGATCATTTCAAAAGCTGTTGGGGAATAAAACATCAAATGTGTGCAGATTTTACAAGTGATAATTGTGTTCAAAATGTAGCAGGATTATCTCAGACAATTTTGTATTTTCTTTTGAAAGAGCATTTTAACTTTTGTTGTTGTTTACGATGACCCACAATGTTTGACTTTATCTGCTGATCCAAAATCTGGCTGCTTGACAATATCTGAAAATATCTGCTTACTTTTCAGTTGTTAAAGAGAGTTTCTGGTCCCCCTGGTTTTAGAGGGGTGATGAAAGACACAGATTGTGGTCGCAAAAGGATCCACGCTAGATATCGCATATCAGGGATAAAAAAATCAGTATGGAAGATATAAAAATCAAACCTGAGTTTTGTCACTCCATCTCAACGCTAACATTGCTGTAGTAGCACATTTTTCTATTTTTTAAAAAAAGAATCCTTGTAAAGATTGAGCATGATTCAAGTTCTACATACTTCTTTATGAAATTCAAATTTGTTCTTTCTGGTAGTACAACATAAAATGCATTCAGAAATTCAGGAGCTACATGATTGGTTACATTTTTTTGAAAAAAAGGGAACAAAAAACTCTATCATCAATGAATATGAAGACTTCAATGAGACTCATTCTTGAAAATTCTGTCTCAAAGGATGTAAAGGGTTAAGCCCAGTGTTAGCCCTGCCAAGAGTAGATCAATTTAAATCATTGAGGCTTTTTTTATTAAAATCAGGGGTGGGAACCATGCAGACCTCAAGATGTAATTGGACTGCAACTCCTATTCCTCACCACTTACTACCTTGGCTAGAATTGCTGGGAGCTGCATTTTAACAATATCTAGAAACCTGCATGACTCTTGTTCCTGATCAAAACCAACTTAAATTTCATTGATTTCAGTAGGTTGCTCCAGATAGCTTTAAAATTGGATTTAGCCATATGTGATTATCAAATTTGAAAATGAAGAGGAAGCAAGGAGCAGGAATTAGTATCTCTATGAATGGGGAAGAAGACCAGCAAACAAAAAGAAGATCTCTAAGTTATGTGAGCAGTCAGTAGGTGTCAAAATAGAGGTGAGATTTCTGGGACTAAAACATTTGATGCTTTTTTTATTTTATAAAGAGTGGCTGGTAGGGAAGAGATTTGGATCAAGGTAAATCTATGCAGATTTACAGTCTTAGAGTTGAGAGATCAAGACATGTTAACAATGTCTAAACCAGGCCTTGCTTTTGTAGTATGTTATTCCCTTATATGGAAGAAGAGAAAATCTGTGATCTTAGGAAACTACTTGAGTGAATCTAAAGCTCTCACTGTCAGGTAGCCCTCCATATTTTAATAATGGGATATGTAGTAGGAATTAAGTAGCAGCTTACTTGTAACAAGGTATGAGAACCAGAGACAGTTAGATAAACAAAGACTAGGAATGCACTGATAAGCATAGCCAGGCTGCACCAAGACTTCAAGGTCTCTTGCGGGTGGGAAGATGTACTCTTTGTATTTTATGTTTGAATCTTGCTAATTGCCTCCAGTTCACTCACTGAAGTCCTGCACGATGTATCACGCTCCTAATAAGTAGTGTTTATGCAGTATTCTATTTGTGTGTGAATTCAGTTCCTAACAGTCCCACTGACCAGAGTGTTCTCAGAGTTCCTGTTCTCTACTGCCAAACATAAATGGAGCCACTTTGAAATTTCTACAGAACCCTATTTTTTGTTCCACTATTTAGCCAATTAAGTGCAGGACCAGATAAGGCAGCATTGGCCTGTTGCCATTTCTGCATGACTGGGCTGTCCTGCTATGGGGACAGGATGGCAGCAGTCGACTGGTTGTGCTTCCACACCACGTTGTCGCCGGCCCACTGCCATCCCATTCCCATACATCATGCTTGTGGGGGTGGGATGGCAGTGGGCATTGCTGCTGTACCTGGCTGTTCTGTGGAGGGGCAGGAAGTGTGACGGCAATACTTCATTCCCCAACACAACCTGGGAAAGTGCCTGGCTGCACTGCAGAAGGAAGAGGCATGGCCATTGCACTTCATTCTGTAGGAAGGCAGTCCTGTGTGGAGGGGAGCATTCCTGCTGCGCTCCCTTCTCCTCTGGGACAGTGATGGGACGAGTCGTAAGAGTCCCATTGTGTGGAAATGGGCTGTGACTCTGGAAACCAAAGTTCAAATTGCCAGTCAGCCATGGAAACCCGCTGGATGACCTTGGACAAGTCACACTCTGCCTCAGAGGAAGGCAAGGGCAAATCCCCTCTGAACAAATCTTGCCAAGATAACCTGATGACAGGTTCACCTTAAGGTTACCATAAGTCAGAAACAACTTGAAGGCACACAACAACAACAAATACATTCATTACATAAGTGCCATATTTTTTTAACTAGTATAATTGATTTAAGAAAAACTGATAACTTAAGGAAAAAAGACATTGAAAATTGTTTCTTCTCCCTCCTTTGAAATAGAGCAAAGCATTTTGTTCCCTGCCTGAATAGATTTTTTTTGGGGGGGCTAACTCCTCCCCACAGTGGGGGAGGACATTGGCTTATCCCTGTTATTGGCTATGAAGTTGTAAGTTTTGATGGCTTATTCATACGGATCCAAGTGGACTTGAGACTAAATTGCTCTCAGGAAAATCTGTCAGTGGTTCCCAGTATAGGCCAAGAAATCTTACTATTATGCATAATATAGCAATCTTAGCACATTTGGCCATGAACAAAACAGTGAATGTTGTGTGTTGTAGAAATGATATTCTATTGCAGTGTGAAGAATGGAATATTGTTACTATGGTGAATGTCTTTTGATTGGGGTAGCATCCTTCTGTTGAAACATCTGAATGAGCGAACAACTGTGAATGCAGTGGCTGATTTTTCCACCTGCAGTTAAAGAACATATATGTGTGTGAACTGGTATGTAAGTCTTTTTTAACTGAATCCTTGACTCCTACAGTACAGATGTCAAAGATGCGCACATGCAGCAGGAGTTGTGTTTGAAATGCATTGGGGGCTTTAGTCTGTTGACTTGCTAATTTATTTAGTTAGAGTGCTACTCCTTCCCACAGAGGAAATGCAAAAGAGGAACAGGATTAGCTTGTGTTTTAGCTTGTGGCATGGAGTTTTCATCCTGGATTGTTTTTTCTAGTTTTTTTTTTTTTCGCCCCTAGAACGGACTTCCATAATACTGTCTCGCTCTCTCTTCTCCCCTCCTCACAATTCTATTTTAAACTTCTTTGATTAACTTTCAGATGTCCTCATTCTTTCCTTCTCCTTCTCAGCTTGCTCTTTCTCTTTATGCTAGTTCACTTCTACTCTTTAATACTGTTGGACCATATAAACTATAACTTATACCTCTAAGCACTGGTACTGTACTTCTTTCTTTTTCACTCTTAGGAATCCTTAAGAGATTTATTTTCAGTTTGTATTCTGATAAGAACTGGACTGATAGTGCTTTCCAGAGTGATGTACTAATTGAAACATTCCCCCCCTAGATTCTGCACCTCTCTGAAATATGCAAGGGTATCTTTTAAAAATTACCATTAGGAAGTGGCTGGGGAGGCTGGTGGATTTAATGTCAGGAAGGTGGTGAATCCACTCAATGTTTTAACCAGTAATGTATTTAAGTCTTTTACTCCAAGTCTCAAGTCAAGTCTCAAGTCTCTACCTTCAAATCTCAAGTCGACTGTCAAAGTCCTTGCAAGATACTTTCAAGTCAAGTCTCAAGTGTGGGAGCCCACTTTATCAGAAAAAAGAAAAAGATGTGGTGGTGGGTGTATGGGGAGGTCAATGTGCTTACAAGATTCTGCAGCTTTGGAAGAGGGAACAAGATCCTTCTTACTTCCCATTCCCCAAGCTGAAGGCTTTTGTGTCAGTGGTCATACAAGAATCGTTAGGTTCAGAAGTGGGGAATAGGATCCTTCTTATTCCTTATTATTGAAGCTTCAAAAGCTTTAGAAGGAAGGATCTTTCCTCCTTAAGCTTGTTGCCTAACACATTTGCTGTTCCCCTCTGCAAAAGGCACCCTGCACTCTGGGGGCGAGTCTTGCCTTCAGCTATTAGGAAAAGTTCTAGAAGGCTCCTCCAATATACAATGGGGACAGGCTGCCAAGCAGACTTCAGTGCTGCCTCAAGTCCATTGCATAATGCATTTGCTGTTCCTTTCTGAGAAATACACCCACACTTTGGGCTCAGGACAGATTGTCACATGACCAAAGGGCAAAAGAGATGGCTGCATTGTTTGAAGTCATAAAGTTTCTGGATCAATGGGCTTGGTTACTGAACCAGAGGCAGCAAGTCAGTCACTAAAAATACACAAGTCACAAGTCAGGTCAAGTCAGTGTGTCATTTATTGCCAAATTAAGTCCAAATCGAGTCACTGAAGCTGCTTGAATCCGACTTGAATCCAAGTCAGTTGACTCAAGTCTACATCACTGGTTTTAACTCTAAGAGGCCTGTCCAAGGTGCTACACACTATCCCCAAATTAGATTCAGGCTGATATAGAGAGCCATGGAACCAGCAGAGCGGTAGCAAAAATGGACAGCATAAGGGTAGCTTCAAGGAAACACCTTGTTTCAATGATAGGTATAGCTAAACTTCATATTCTGATGCCTCAGAACTATTCCACCCAGGCTTTGCAAAGCAAGAATCCTTATAGTGACAACTTGAGGAATGGAGATTTTTACATTTTTTCATTCTCTCTCGTAAAAAATAAATAGTCTGTCCAGGAGACAAGAAAGGTTTCTATGTAATTCATGAAAAGGGAAATTATATTACACAGAAATGTATGTGGTTTGCTATGTAGAAAACATGTTTGCTGGCTCACTTATGAAATAATGAGACCACACAACAAAGCTTGGGTTGAAATATGGGCCACTTTATTTAAACTATCATGTATTTAAGTTTATTTCTAGGGATGTGCAAAAGGGAGGGAAGACCTAGTGTGGGACCAGCTGAGTCAAGTGGTCACCCCAGACCTCCTCTCCAACTTCCCATGGGCAAGACACTTGAGCCCTGTGGATACCCACAAGGTGGGGTTGCTCACCTGTCAGCCATTTACTGGAAAACCAACCTAAGAATCCATCCCTTCAGTCACATGACTGAAAGTGAAGGCTAAACTTTCAGGCCAGCCCCAAGGACAGTCTTCTCTGCCATCCCTGGTCTCATGACATGTAGGGACAGCATCAGAGGACTCTCCTTCACCAAATGGGTGCCACAGGTGTTCACCAAACTCCTACTGTCTCCCTCTACTACCTGCCATGGATAATGACAAGCACTGACTTAGTCATAATCCTCAACCAGACTGGCAAGAAGGGCCCTCACACCCTGTTGCATATCCCTCATGAATAGCTGATTCCGCTCTATAGATAGATGGACCCCATCATTTCTGTAGACCTCAGAGCGACTGGAGGACGACTTGCGGATGTGGCATAAAATGGCATAACTCAAGAACATTCTGCACGACCATCTCATGGGCATCAAACATGATTAACCTCCAAATCTGTGTCCAGACCACTTCTAGATTTCTGGGACATGGCAGAATCCATGTATGCTTCCTTGAAATACAGAATGCAGAGGAATGACTTTTGCCAGAAAGAGAAAGAATGTTAAACTCCGTCTGCCTGTGATCTCAAAGTTCTCTGGGCTTCTCTGGATCTGCTGGTTTTTATATTTAACATAACACAATTTTGAATTGCATTCTCCCATTATATGTATCAGTTCCTTTTGACTCAGTGCCTGGAGGCATGGACAGTGCCCATGTTGTTTTATATATAGAGTATTTAACTACTGTCAGACAGGACTTGAAAACTTGGGTGCATTTTTCACAACATAAAACATATATTTCCATTCTTTTGACATTTACTTGGAGTCCTACATGAACTCTCAGCCTGATCTGGGACTAATTAGTGGATCACTAGTGGCTGGTGAGTTCCATTTCGCCTGAATTTTCCCAAATTGTTAGTCCCTCTCATATTTGGTCAAGCGTCGGTGGTTGCACTGATCCTCCAACTCACTGAGGACCACCTGCATTGGGCAAAACAAAATTTTAACAGTTGTAGAAGACGAGGGGTGGGGGTAATATCAGCTTTGGTTTCTTTTACATTCATATTTTTTTTCCAGTGTCCAATTCTTTGTATCCCTTGGTGGAAAAATGTTTGCAGATGTTCAGTTCCTCAAAAATGAACAGAAATGAATTTCTTCCATTTGTGTCTCGCACATGCAATAATAATAATAATAATTATAATAATAATAATAATAGTAATAATAGTAAGAGGAGGAGGAGGAGGAGGAAACTATTCAAAGCATTGAGAGGGCCATTCTCTATTTGACATGTGGATGTTAAAGATGAAGAGAAAAAAAAAGTCAGTCTTAATTCATCGCCAGCATGACTGATTCAAACACAGATTTTTAAGACTTATTAACTCAAATACTTGGGCTTGGATATAAAAGCAATCTGTCAGTTTCAATTCCCTCCCAAATGAAACACACATAAAAACCCTCAAGTTATACTCATTCCAAATATGAAGAAATTGGTGAATTTTGATAAATTCTTCCCAAATAAAAACTCAAACGGAATTCTCAGGCAGACCTACCTGCCTCACCGAGGAACACCAGTCTCAGGGTAGGCAAAGCATTAGCGGTCTGAGGCAGGGCTAGGCACGCACAGAAGATTCAGAGTTGTGCTTCCTTATTTGCCACCACTTCAAGACCTCCTTAGCTGCATTTTTACAAAGCTGGAAACAATCCCAAGGCCACTTTTGATTTTTCCAACTGTAATTTGAGGCCTAACAAGATGCGTGTGTATGGCAGGGAGAAAGGGTTTAAGAGAATTCTTCCCTCCTGGAGAGCTCTGGAAACATGATTCTCCATTTTAAGTCAAGGGGATTGGAAACATGTGTTCTAGGGGGTGTACACAAGGCTTCTGCAGGTCACATGAAAAAGCCCCACAGGATTGGATGAAGCTTGCAGGATATACAATTCTGTTCCTAGGTTATGTTAGCCTCTGTGCTTCCATCGTGCAAGCCCAATGGTGGTAAGAGCGATCATATAGCCCAGTGGTGGTGAAAGGGTGGACTATTGGCCACATATGGCCCTTGAAGGCTGCTGGGAAATCCCCAAAGTGTCTAGACTCTGCGACTTCTTTTGCCTCCAAATTGCCCCAGATATGCCCCAACCATATGCAAACACAGGATTTTTGTTCCTCCCTTCCAAACTTCTTGAAACCTTTAAAACTGACTGCTAACCAGTTGAAACAGGAACTGGACATGCTGTTTATGTGGTCTAAGGGGGATGTGTGGGGGCAAAATTGGCCCCCATCCCCACATCATTTCCCATTCCTCTTATATTACCTCAAACCACAAACAGCCAAGCTGCAGAGAATCGATATTCTATGTAAGGATAAACGCAGTAATCCTAGTAGAATCAAGCCTTAAAAAATCAGGTCCCTGAAATGATAAGTTTTAGCTTTAATTTTCCATTCTTTTCTTTCCTCTACTATCTTCTTCTGTTTGAAAGAATTCTTCTGGACAAAGCCTTTACAGAAGTTTTTCAAACTTCCGAGTACTGACCGTGGGATTGAATAACATTTCTAAGTCTTCATTTATCTTTGTATGTTGCTTTTCAGTGTCCACAGTGACTTACCTTTTCTTGCTGGAGACACCTGTCAAGGATTTTGTCTCTGGACTGTCTTGTGTGTTCATACTGCAAAGGTGGTCCATCCATTTTTGGAATGAGCAAAGCATACAGATGGCAGACTGGTATTCTAAGTCCGGAGAAGTGGCTCTTTGAAACAAAATAAGTAGTGTTTGCACTTCCTCATACTTACAAGTATGCTTTTATTTTTTCAACAAATGATATTAAGTTCAAAAGGTTCCATTCTGTGGCATACCAATGGTCTGCATTATCCATTAATATTTCCCTTATTAAAAAACTGGCCTTTAGGCTATGCCTGCAAAAACTCATATTGTACATACTGAGGAGTTTAGTTTCTTTCCCTGCTTTTTCTTCACTTCCATTTTTTTCTTGGGACTTTTTCTTTGGGGGGGTATGATATTTATGTTTATTATATTTTAATGAGGCCCACCACTGTTCAATACCATATATTTTTTAAACTTCTAAATTAAGAAAATGAACAAAAGAAATATAATACTTTATAAATAATTTTTCACCAGATTGTCATATATTTATATCTATATCTGTATCATTTATTTCTATCTACCTAAATACAAAACAACTAATATTTTTCCTACATGTCTTCTCTGATATGTATTTTATTCTTTTTTACCTAATTACTGATTACATTTCCATTTATTATTCTTACCCTTCTTCTATACTTAGTACTGATATGTTTCTCCATTTTACTTTCAAATAGTTTTTCCGGCAATCCCAGTCTTCTTTGAAGTTTTCTTCAGACTTTGTGTGACCATTAAAAGGAACAAAATTTGAATACTACAACAGAAATATTTTCAATTGTAATTAATGACATAACAATCAACAGTGGAGATGAGTAAGAAATTCATTTCATTTGGGATTTTTTAAAAAATGACTTGGCAAAACTCAAACTTTTTTCTCATAAATAGGATAGAAAGAACTTGTGATGTAAAAAAGAAAGAAAGAATATGAGAAGTGATATCAACATATCTATCCATCCCTAAAAGCAGGGGTGGGTAGCTATGGCAGATCTGGGGGCCAGTTTTATGCCCTGGGACCCTCAGAGGGGCTTCATGCACTAACAAAAAATAAAATAAAGCAAACATCAAATAACCCAAAGCCAGAAGCCCACTTCTGGTTCTCAAAAATGGTTATTTTTGATGTTAAACATAACTCAGCAGCCTTTCAACCTGCTGAAGAAGCAAATTGTTGCATCAGCAGGCTTCTATGAATTGTCATTCTTCTTCTTCCCCTGGTAAAACAAAGGTTAGTCTAGGGGCCCTTCTGCGCTACACTATTATAGTGCTATTATTCCACTTCTGACGTCCTGTGGAATCCTGGGGCATTTTATAGAGTTTACGGAGGGGTATTTAAAATTCTCAGCCAGAGAGCTCTTTGGTCTCAGTAAATTACAAACCCCAGAATTCCACAGGAAGTTGAAAGTGGAATGATAGCGCTATGACAGTGTAAGATGGAAAGGCCTTAAAAATTCTGGAGGTGTCAAGGGCCACAAAACATCCTTGGGGGAGGATCTCCCAGGTCTCCAGGGTCATAGTCCAGTGTTCAAACCACTACAGCATGCAGGCTCCCTGAGCCCCAGTGGCCATGCCACTGATAAATTGCCCAAGCATTGTGGACATGATGAGAATTGGAAAGAATGGGGACAAGCTATTAAATGGAGACTGTAGATAAGACCAAACTAGGATGGGAAGCAGCCTGGAGAAAAATGTAATGCAAGCATGACATCAGCTGGACTTGAATTAAAATTCATTCTACTTTTTGTGAAATAAGAATAACAGCTTTTATTTGGGTTACATAGTTTCTTTTGTAGCAATTATTTCTGCATCTGTAATTTCTCCCTGATGTTCCATAATTTCACAGTCTTCTAATTAGTACATAAAACAAAACAAAGCATTAAACAGGAGACTGAGTCTGTTTTGGATATGATAATTTAGATGGCCTTTTATACATAGCGATTTAAAGTACGATGAGGGGCACTGACTGAGTTTGATGTCATGTATTCCCAAAAGTCTCAGCCAACACCTATCTTAAGAAGAACGGTGGTCTCATGGGTACCTTGAAATCTGAAGGCAGTCAAGCATCTAAAGACACATCCTAGCTTAGTGTGTGCATCCATTCAATTTGGGATATATCTAATGTTTGTTTTAGGATTGTAAAAAACTTGCTTGCCCTGTTCTCATGTGTAAGAAAAAAAACTGTATGGGGCTTTCTGGTGAGATGGTAAGACATTTCCTGTTTGATTTGAAAGGATTTTCACACTTGTGAGAATGGTGTTTGAATAATTTTTTTAGATTAGCTTTGTTACCTGCTGCCTTGTTGCACAGCCTTTTTAAGAATGGAAAGCATCAAACCTTGGACTCTTTCTTGTTACACAAATATAGTACTATGATTCCGATTTAACTGCCGTGGGAACATACTATGGAATCCTGGGACTGGCAGTTAGGTGAGGGCACTGAGGATTTTCAGCCATGTTTTCTAAATAAAAAAAGGGGGGGGCAGGAACCCCTATATATTCTACACAATACACTGGTACCAGCACAAAAATATTTTCCTTCACACAGAAAAGTCACCTTTCTGCCCAAAGAAAGTGTATCAGAAATTTTCTGCTCAGTAGCAATATTAACATGCAGGTTATGAGTGTAATATGTGCAAAATACAAAGGTTCTGCACACAAAAATACTGCTTTTTATTGATTTTTTCCCCTAAATTAACTTTCTCTAGCAAAGGGCCAAAGTGCAAAGAATCTGAAAGCTCTTCTCCATTTTATTGGTGGTGTGTTTTGAGTGTTGGGAAACTTGGGGGGGGGGTTGATTTGAAAATCAATAAATATTTATCACATCCCTAGTATTGTCTTTGCTTCACAAAGTTAAAAGTTTCTTGTTTTGGGCAGGCATTTTGTGCAGATTGCAGAGGTATGCTGATAATAGAAAATACTTGTCTTGTTTCTGTGTTGGAAACCAGAAATCTTCAGAAAGTTAATAAACTCTTGTTGCGATAGGTTGAGGCAGTCTGTCTTGTTCAGAAAGTGTCATTTAGCAAGAATTTTTCTCGTTTGATTACTGGGCAGAATTTCTCACAATGCCATTCTTTACTAATTGTGTCCCAGTGCTTAAGAGGCCTCTTTTACCATGAATAGTAGCTTTCAAAAATATTTTTGTTTCCTCTAGAGACTTCATGGAGTGATGGAGATGCAGAACATATACTGTGTAGTATTGATTTCTGGATCAATTAAATTTACTTTGGAACACACTCATGGCTGCATCACCATTTAAATGTAAACTTGACCTCACTTGTTCCTCTCCCTCCTCAAACTGGACAATGTAAAAGATGTATGGAGATGTCACAAAGAAATACCAGAGATACAATTGGAACTAGCCTCTTTCAGAGGTTCATAAAAAGAAAAAATCACAACCAATGTCAAAGGTGCAATTGGAAACATACTTACCAGAATGTATTCTCCATTGGACACTGTAGGAGTTGCGTCTGAATAGGTTTGCTTAAGACTGAATTGTACAGCTACTACACATTTAAAAATTATCTGCATAATGGCGAAAGATTTATGAATGGGGATCATTGACAGAGTTTTTCCATCAATGATATACCCCACAATCACACCAGCTGGCGATGCAAGAAAGACGGGACCATGATGACATTATGCAAAAGTGTTGTTGTGGTCCCAGTCCTCTCTCATCTCCATCATCACGCAGAAAGGGCCTAACACTGTAGGTTTAGCCACACATAAAAGCTTAGTTCCTGTGATACAATTGCTGAAATATGCATTTGAACAAAAACTATTCTTGAGTAGCATACCACAGTCAGATAGTAAGCAAAGGGATTAATTTAGCTGGTTTAATTAGGTACAGAGAATCTCAGTCCTGCAAACAAGCAATCAACAATAGTACTCAGTGTGTTTTAAGCACATGAGAAAATAATTTTGGAAATTAAAACAGCTTTTCATCAGGGATTGAAATAATGTTTAGGAATGCTCTACTACATTTAGATGTTGCGTTTGTGAAATGGCTCAGCTGCATAAAATTCTCCCTCTTAAGCCTTTGAGCATTTTGTACTTTGTGGGATTTGTTTACATGATCAATTAACATTTTATAACACACTCCTGCTTCGTTTACACATTTTAAATGGTGATTCCAAAGTACCAGTCAGGGAGAATTTGGAATTGTTGGTCCCTTTCTTCCACTTTCATATTTTTAAACTCCATACTTCTAAAGCCCCCACCCTGGAAAATTGAGTAGGTTGCAGCTGTTCTTAGGATGGAGAGAACCTGGAGCAGCTCGTCATATAACTATTAAAGATCAGGTGCCTATCAGGGCAAAATGAAAGTAACAGTCCTAATTGAATACTAACATGGTTGAAAAACCCAGTTCTATGCAAATAATCCTACCAAATCCTAAGTAACCAAATCAATCCAGTTGATTTGGACTGATTTGTAAAAGCCCTAGATCAGAATGGATCAGACAAACTCATTTCTGAGTGGAACAGAACGGTGTTTTGGACTGAATGAGACATTAAATATACATGGGAAAAAGTCAGAGATTGCATCCCAACACAGCCATATAAAGAAAATAGAATGGTGATTAAATAGATAGCAGGAGGAAGAGACCTCAACTTTGCTCATTGACAACTCAGTCATACAAGCTGGGACAAGAATCCCACCAGCACTCTTCAACCCTAATCCTTATGGTGTCTTATTCCATGGTAGACAACTGTGGAAGAGCTGTGTAAGGAAAAGGCAATTGGTGATTGTCATCTGACTTAGTTTCACAGAATCACTTGATCTCCTTTTGTTTTCCTTGAGCAGCCTCTCATAATTGTCATTTAGCCTGTTTTGTTCATTTATGTGTTTAATAAGTCTGTGTCCTGGACACCAACATTTATGTTTCTGTGCCCCATACCAACTGCCTTAGGTTGTTGTTAATTGTTTGATGGAGGTCAAGCTAGTCTGAGCCACCACAGAAAAATCAGGGTATTGTCTGGGAGAATTTTGAGGTAGAAACCAATCCTGGGATTGGTACCTGCCTTCACTGTAAGCAGCAAATGAGCAGAGTAAAGAACACCTTACAGCATCAGCACACTTCAGCTGCGTCTTAAAAGGTAGCTCCAAGTGGTTCTACTCAGGGAGGACCCAGAAGAAAAGTCTGAGCAGCCAGGCTGCATGGTGATAGGATACAGGGCAGAAACAAAAAAAGAGTGATGATAGCAGCAGTTTTTCAGTCATCCCACCCTAACTCCCAAGTTTAAGTCATTGTGTACATTTAGAAGAGATAGGGTAGAAGGAGTATAGAGTACAAGACAGGGAAGTTTCCAAGAGTGGCCCATATCATCAAATGCTTTAATAGCAAGGAGACTCAAGAAGATCATAGCCATATAATTGTCACCATTTCCTTATGTTACATTATTGAATCACATCAGTTAGTTTACTGGTAGATCATAGGGAATGAAAGTGTCTCCTCTTCAGTGCGTGTGCCTGGCACGTGCGCACGCACACACGCACACACACACACACAGATATGCAAACACACAATTTACAAAAAAATTGAAGTTACATGTTTGGAATTGGGCTGAGTTAATCCTCTCTTTAGAAATTTCTAATATGATCTTTTAATGTGATGGTTTTAATTGTTTTTAAAATGTTACTTTTGGGTTTTAATTAATTTCTTTTGTGAGCTACCTTGGGTCCTACTCCAGGAGGAAGGGAGCATATAAATCAAATTAATTAAACTTCTGACCCTCCAAATTTTACCCAGAAAAAGGGTGATCTAAGGAGTCTGGAGGGGTTGGCTGCCATGAAAATAGGCTCAGAACCACTCCTGATCACATTCTATTAAACTCAGTGGGAGGCACTGTGTGGATTAATTTCTCTGTACTCTGCATATTGACTGTGGAGTCCCCTAAAGAAAAATAGTGACCTGGAAATCACTCAACACAAAAGAAGACATGACTGACTTGGATTTCCTCAGATCGTGTGAATAGGAGTTAGCTACCTTAGTCACTACTGATCTTTTCTCTTTCTGCCCCCCCGTCCCCTGCTATTTCTCTGTGTGTAAAAAGGGTTTAGGGATACTGTTGCTAGCAGATTCAAAAGGTCCCAATTTGTGAATGCTGTAGTAAAGAATGAGCTGTATTTGGCAGATGGTGCTTCAGTTAAGGGAAAGGTGCTCTGTCTGTCACTGGACACAGTTTCACATTTTGCTTGCACAATATGCATACCAGCAAACAGCTTCTCCTCTGGCTAAAACCATTTTGGGAATTGTAATCCAGGATGGAAGGAAGAAGCCTTCCATGGCCATGTGTGTCTCCTATATTATAATTTTTCTACAAGACTGTTCTTGTGGTGGTATATGTAAAGCCTGTGGATTATGTGAGCAGCTATACTTTATGCTGCTTATGCTATTTTTGCATGTATCTAGAGGGTACATATTTATTTTGTAGAAACTACCTGCTGTCCTGGAGTGCTCCTTTACTGCCTGCATTATCAGTGGTTTAAATCCTACCTTCTCACAGACTTTCTCCCCCTGCCTGGCTTTTGCACAAAAACGACCTCCTTCATCCCGTTTTTCATATTGCAACCACACAGGCAGAATAGCCATTCTCAGGCCCTTTCCGCACGAGGAAGTTAAAACGGGCCAAGGCGTCCTGTCACGGAGGTTGTCCGCACCTTGGATCGGACTAGGTTCGGACTATTTACCTTAGTTCCACACCTTAGTCTGATCCAAAACGCCCCCAAATGGTCCTCCAGCATGCTAAGTGAAGACCAGAAAAATCCGGTCTTTCAATCTTCTGGAGCGCGCCATTGCATTCCTGCTCACTTGTACAGATGTGCAGGCTCGCACCAATGTGAGCCTGCAATCAGCGGAGGGCGGGCTGTGGGTGTGGTCAGCGTCGGCAGTTGGTCTGGACCCACGAAGAACAGGAAGCCACCATTTTCAGCCTGAGCAGTGCGGATCTACAGACCTCACACTGCGGCGATTCGCCCTGCAACTACAGAGGAGCCTTGCAGAAGGGCTTGAGGGAAAGTCCACGTTGCTTCGAAGAGAGAAGAACCAGTAAGTAACGACACAGAGTGATTCACTCGCCTTGTGTGGAAAAGGCCTCAGAAGCACAAACTTTGTGTAGCCTTATTGGAATGCTTTTAGTTCTTCTGAAGGCCTACCAATAAATTAAACAATACAATTTGATTTATGTCTACCTTTTTTTTTCTTTTCTAAACATGTGTGGTTTTGAGGGCTATGCATGAAAGAAAAGCTTTTAAAATGTCAAACATCATGTTAAAGCCATCCCCAAAAGTTTGCTTTTAAAAGCAAGGCCATGTTCAAGTCTCTTATAACCCTCTTGAAAAATGCTCAAGACAGAACTAGAAGTACTTCAGATAGGGATGTGAATCTTTGCTTACTTCCTCTTTGCATGCAAGAAAGAATAATTGCAAATGTTTCCTTCCCACTGGTAGAGACTATAAGACTTTTCATGCTTTTTGGTTATTTTTGTACTCAGGATATTTTTTCTTTGTTTTCAATAAATAAACATTCAAACCTAGGCTCCATAAGTTCTTAAATAACAACAACAACAATAGAGGTTTATTTGAAAGCTAATATTTTGCTCAAAATACAATGTTCTCTGCTAGTGGTTTTGTTCGTGTGCATGTGTGTGTTTGTGTGTGTGCACGCACAAAACCCAAGATTTTTATGCACCCCCCTCCCACGAAAGCCCCCAAAGTCCAGAAATCTAATATGGATGGGATCTGACCACTTTCTTAAGGGAGTTTCTTTGTGCTTGGGCAGTCCCCTTTTCTGCTGAGGATGAGAAAAATTGCGCATGTCCTTCCATCTCTCATGGTTAACCACAATGTTCTGGGAAGCATGTTATAATAGTGCTACCATATTGTTGCAAACCTGAGGTGGGCAGACACTGCTTATAGTGAACTTCTCAATGGCAGTTAGATGTTTAACACTATTGTCCTACCGCTCCTCCTTCCCACTTCATAATTTCACTTCCACTTTGGGATGGGAATATAGAATTTGCTTAATTTGTGTTTTAAAGAGAACTTCTCTAATTTTTACACCTTTTAACCACTAGGTGAATCAAAACACAATTATCTTCACAATTCATGGGGTTTTTTTACATGTTGCATTGGAATATTCCAGACTGAAATATATACAGAAATGCTTATGTTAAAGGGAAGTACACATAAAATACATATATTGGTCTAAATATGTTTTTTAAAAAATTAAGTACCGAATATTGTTGTCAAAAATATATATATCTGGTAAAATTATATTAAAATGCACATACTAGGAGATATGCATGCCTTCAGACGTCAAACGCACGTTTTAAAATGTCAAATTCATAATCAATCAGAAGATTGGGATAACTGTCAAACTTTCTGGACAAACACAACTTAAGAGTAGACAAACAAAAAACTGGACAAAACTGAAATTTGACACACTTGTTCACACCGACTTACTCTGTACCTAGAACAGTGAAAACATGTATCTGAGAATCCAAAATGTGGGGGAATAGGTGAGAGCAGGAGGCTGCAAGGACAAATGTGTTGGATCTGTGACTCTTCTCCTTCCTCTTAAGTCATCCTGAGAACTGTTTTCTATCCCTGAGAATTTCACACAACTATGTGAGGTTCAGTTCTGAGCAGGAATTAAGACTTGCATCATTACCACACTTTTCTCTTCCACATTTCCCACTTCTAACCTACTATGCTACCTATCATGATTGTACTATTTACCTCTCAAGATGGTCTGTTAAGTCTACCTATATCAGACATGTATTCTAAAACAATAGAAATTGGACATTCTCCTTACTGTCTGTCAGTGTAGTCAGAGAGTCCTGTCCTGTTTTTTCCTTTCCTTTCCTTTCTTTTTTGTTTTTGTTTTTACTTGTACAAGGTGAGTTTGTCTAGAGTTTGTAGGAATAAGTTCAAGTGGTTATTTTTGACGTTTAAGGCCATCTTTTCAAAGCCGCAGGGACATTGAGGCTTAACTTATACTTGAATTTTGAGGTTAAGCCAAATAATACTCAACTGGGCAAAGCCATTGTACACTGAGCAAGTGAGAAAAACATTTTGAGTATTTGCCAGGTGAAATCCCTGGTGGATTATTGGAAGGATTCTTTATTTTCTTATATATTTCAGCTGACACTACAAATACTGAGGTGAGTGCGTTGGGTCGGGTGTTACTTGGAACATTCTTGCTTTGTTAAAAAAAGAAAAGGAAAAGGAAAAGAAAAGAACTGTTCGTGTTTTCTCTCTTGCTTTCTCCTTCCTTTTGCATATGAAAGGCTATATGCTTCATAGTGCATTTGGGGCACAACATTAAGGTGCATCATTGCTTGCCCCCTCCCATTTGGAAGAAAGATCCTGTCAGCCAGTTCATTCAATAATTTCCTTTGAACTTGCAGAGTGTTTTGACTTTTATGCTGGTATTGCACAAGATCGAAGATAGCGGACCAAGCGTGCACGTCTAGGTTACAGCCTCAGCATTCTGTGAATGAGCTGCAGCAGTGAACTAACATATCAAATGTTTGATTGAGAATTCAAGTGATCTGCCACTTGGTTATCTGTGAGTAGGAAAATTTAGCACTACATCCCATTAGAACAAGCCATGGAAAACACCACTTAACATGTGGCATCAAACTGGCATTTTACTTCACAACTGGCAGCCCAAGAAGTCAGTGTTTCTTCCTTTCTGGAATACAGCACACTGATGGGAGTAAGTATGACTTCATGGAGTCATCGGAAAGTGAGTTTACGTATATATACATTTGACCATTACAGTTTTTGGCCTTCCATACATCTGCTGTGGAACTATATTACACAAGAAGACACCTTGTTTATTGAGATGGATTATTCAGTCAGCAGATCTGTTGAGTGCTGGTCTATCTAGATTGATAGGATATGATACACACAGCTCTCCAATTCCCCAGAGGGGCAGGGACAACTGGGTTAGGTGTCTTGTGATAAGAGAGAACACTAAGGGCTTATGGTAGTTTTTACAATCACAGTTCATTGACCAGCATAAAAGCTGTGCCTAGGAGAGTTATGAAGCACCCATTTAGCACAAGTCTGACAGAGCAAGTACATTATTTTTCCCAAAGCAAACCAGCCTGCTCTTGGAAAAAGAATGGTGCTTCTGAACTTTTAGAAATTCTCCATTTTGGAATACAAATTCGGCATAAAGCATGCCCATATTCCAGACTAGGCAATTTCCCCCACCCTCATGAATAGTTGTTGTCTGATTTGTATTGTATTCTGGACATGAGAAGAAAGCACTTCTATTTGGCAGCAGGAGCAAAAAGGAAGGGAGTTCCCCCCTCCCTCTCTCATACTTCCAATACAGGTGGCAGGTAAGGTGGTGGGTCCTATAGAGAAGTAGGTTCTGATATCATTATGATGTCACTACTAGTTAGAACAAATGTGCTGTTTGCTAGCTCATAGACATTCCTCCCCCCCCCCATTCTAAATGGCATTGATGCCTTCTAACAAACATTGGTCATCTTTTTACTTGACGCAACACTATGCCATTCCCACGACCATATTTCTGAATGCATTTGGGCCAGAAAAATTGATTTTCAGGCAATTTGCAACACCTGGATGCTAAAGAAATGCAGAGTGAGAGATTGCTCTAGGACCAGAATTGATCCCCCATCTGTGTGCTGCTTGAATTGAGATAGGCTTTATTTCCTCAGTGCCCACATAATAGGAGACAGATCTTGCTTGTGGAGTCTCCCCAGGTAGAGAGATGTGTGAGAAAGGAAGGAGAGGGGTACAGAGAAGCATCATCCTGCTCCCTGTTTGTTCTTTGATTGGACATTTTGCTTACCTGTCTCCTCACTTTTTCTAATGCACAAGTATTTAGATTTACCATAAGATAAGCAATGACAGGGATGAAGAAAAGAAAATACCAGAGGAAAAAGAAGAGAAGTACATCAATTTCATTTTCTCTTGGTAATTTGGAGCTTAAGAATTGCTCTGCTGCATCAGGTCAAATTTCCATCAAATGCAGCATTTTATTTTCGACTCTGGGCAGTCAAATGCTTCCAGGGAGCTTATGAACACAATATGAAGACAAACATTTCTTGTCTCATATTTACTCTTGACATCTGATATTTAACAAAGCACTACATGCAGACATGGAAGTTCAGTTTAGCTATGATGGGCAAACATCTGGTAATCTTTCATCCATGAACTTGTCTAATCCAAAAAAACCCCAAACAAACACCTTTCCAAGCTAGCAGAGATTACTGCAGAGCTTGGAAAAGTTGCTTAGAGGCTACAACTCTCATTTCTAGCCATCATGACCACAACCTAAAGGAATTAAGCAATTTGCAAACCTAGAGTAACTTAGCTAAGTTCTGTGGTGGTGTTTATTAGCTGACACAAGTATTAGCACTGGCTCTGTGTGCTGAGGTGGCTGTCAGGGTTGTAGTCCAAAAAGTAACTTTTCTAAGCTTTGTGTTACAACATACATAGGTTATGTGTTGTGTGGAGAACTGAGAGCTCATCTAATGGCCAGCTGATTTCAGTGGATGACCTAATAGATCTTGGATCTCTCTCTCTGTCCTGTCTACAAATGTTTCTACCCCTCCCCTTCTTTGTCCTGCAAAAGCATCTCTAGGACCATGCCCCTAAATGACATTTTGAATGACAGCCAGCTGTGCCCCCAATTATAATGGTCAGTTTTCTGGTTAAGATGACTGTTACTGTTTGTCATGTCCTGCTTTCCAGAGATCTATTAAGACCCACATATTACTACGACATATTTGTCATAATGCTTATGGAATGAAAACGCATTACAAAATGTACAAAACTGCTAGTGTGATGCCTGTGTTTTCTACAAAGGACTATTTAGACTTTTAATAATTGAATGGCAGATCAACATTATTATTCAGCAAATGTAATTTCCATCCCACGCCATTCCCATCACTGTTAAGGCTGTACCTGCTTACATGCTTTGTGGAATATGGGGGCAGAGTGTGGCAAATTGCCTTTACTCCTTACTAAAGCAAACTTAGAGCAATCATATCTTTTTCTTTGACATGTCTGCACAACCGTAACATTTAATTGCTATTTTGGACTGTAGCTCCCAGAACCTCCTAGTGGCCATGCTGGCTCAGGGATCGAGAGTTGTAATCCAAAAAAATAACATTATGAAGCTCTGTGTACAAATGAGGTTAACATGAAAATGGAGTCCATTTTGTCTGCACCCATGTGCAACAGCATAATCTCATTTAATTATTTTCTGCATGTCCTCTCTGCTGAAGAGCAAATGAACTTTCAGCCATTTTCAGGTCTGATGACTCACTCTTAATGTAAAGAATAATTCCTATTAACCTGACTGTACACTTACGAGGCATAGATCATAAATGAGGGAGAAGGGAGTGATTAGGAAAATCCTCATATGGTGATGATTAGAGACAGTACACACTGTACTGCATGGAAGGTTAGTCCTCTGTGTTTCAAATATGGGATCTTATATAAGCAGCTACTATTAGCTCTGAGTTCTAAAGGACTAACTGTAAATCCTCACACATGTTCAAGTTATTATGTCACAGTTTGGGTAATCAAGATTGCAAGGTTTTGAGTCAAATAAATCTGCTTTTTTATAGAAAAAAAACACCACTGACACTGACAACGTGTCAGCTCTTATGTTCCTTCTCATTAGTGATCTACGCAAATTACTGGTATGTGTTTAAGTACTCTCCCTCCTTGCTCGCAGCAAATGTGGGTAGGGAAAAAAATACTTCTCTGAATGTGAATAAGAGTAAAAGGAAGCATCAGTGTTGAAGCGTCATGCCTGAACACACAGGGTATCTCAAGGGAATCCGGTAGCCTCAAAAGCATTTCAGGTTAGTTGCAGATTTAGTTGTGTAGATTTAGGGGACAACTTCCCTGTCTTCTCACAGCAGCCCATCAAGATGACTAGAAATCAGATGTGCAGACTTTTTGTGAGAAGACCCTTTCTGCTTGTACATGGGTGCATTTTTTTCTACTACTATTGTTGAACTTCAGCTCCCATAAACCCTAGCCAACATAGCCAATGGAAAGAGACTGTGGCAGCTATAGTACAGCAACATATAGAGGGCTACATCTTCCCCATCTTCGGTGGAAGGCAGATTCAAGATTCAACCTGAATGAGAAGGTTAAGTGTGGAACTTCATTAACAGTGGTACAAACTCTTGATTCATTCCAGCTGGAAATCATATGCTGGAATCAAGACATTAAAAGAAATGTATCACCTGGTTATCAGAACATATGGACGGAAAAAATATTTGAAAATATTTTTTAAAAAATGATCAAAATGTGTTTCTCAAGTTTCTCAACTCTGATACCTTGTGATAAGAGGAGGATCCTGGAAGGGCCAACATCTTTGCATTTTGGGATGTCTTCTGCACTAAATGTGCATGTTTAATGCGAAAGAAAGCAGGATTTTCTCTGCAGGAACCACTGGTTCCAGAAATTTAGCAGTGAATCTATTTGAATGCTGTGGCTGGTAAAACAGAGTGGCAAGAAGATACTACTTTCCCTCCTCATCAGGCTGCCTTCTTCACAAAATCTCTGCAGTGTTTTTGCAGGCCTGGGAAGAGATAACCAATCAGTGACTGGGGGAGGTGGACACTGCCCAGGCAGGCAGTGCTGAAATCAAAGACTTCAGTCTGGTCCATTTGGCATGCATTTATCAGAGAACTTTGTGCTTTTCTAGGCATTCAGGCTTGATCTGCCTTCTGTCCCAACCATCCACCCTTTCTTTTGTTGGTTGTTCAATCTCTTTATCTTTGTCACAACTTCAGAGCAGTATGACATGGAGCAAGATCCAGAGATGGAGGGAAACAAACCTTTCTATCCCCATGTGAATTCTCTTATGGGAATTTGGGGGCTTCAGCTGTCAGAACTACACCCAGCTTGAGGGGCATGGGCTTGCCTCACTCCCAGGAGGCAGGGAGCCACACAGGGGTAATGTGTGAAAGTAATTCCTCAGCTGTGGTTGCCTCTTGGGGCTTCAGTCTGGAGGCTGGGTTTGATCAAATAAAATTTGGATTATTCAATCAAGTGGTCTGTTCTGTGGATATCTGCCTCATGCCAGGACACCCTATCCAGTTGTAACATTAATAAAGTTGTAGGTTTTTCACTTCTAAATTATGGCTGCTTGTCTGTTTGTTGTGCTTCCTATACTTGGTGTTAGCTTCTCACAACATTTTCTGCACAGGAGATGCTACTTTTTCTGCAGAAAATATTGTTTTCTGTGCAAAAAGAAGGAAGGAAGGAAGGTGCAAATTTTGCGCATCAGTTCCCAACTACAGCATTTTCTGTACAAGAAACAACACTTTTTGCACAAAAATATTTCTATGCAAAGATGTCATTTCTTGCACAGAAAATGCTGTTTGCTATGTAAAAATGCTGTTTCGTATGGAAAAACACCATGTATCATGTGTGAGTTTTTTCATAGAGTAAGTCCCAAACTGCTATTAGTCTTCCCAAACAGTGCAATTTTCAACAGCTTTTTTGCAGCAGGAGGAACATGGCTAAAATTATTTGTTGTTTCCCTTCATGAATGAAATTAGTGAAGAATTGCATCTCAAGTAGAATGTGATTTTCTAGAGAAGAGATTGGAAAGGAAGAAGAAATAGAGGCTCAAGAGAAGAAGACTTGTACCTTTGTCATTGCAACTGCAGAACTGTACATCAGTCTTGGAGCAGAGCTCTCTACACAATGACTGAATAGACTGAGTATTTTGGTTTCACTAGCAAGCCCCTGGTCCTCACTACCCACGCTAACTTGAGTGATAAATAATAGTCATTATCATAACTTTCTTATTTATAAAATACCTGCAAATGTAGCTGCTTGTAGAAAATGAATACAAAAAACACAAAGTAGTCCCTGTTCCTGAGCATTTTTTTTTTAAAAAAATACAGATTCCATCAGCTGGGAGTTGGGATAATAATTAACTGGTGGCAGTGGGGGAATTCCCACTAAAGCAAATACCCACTTCAAAAGAGGGATTTACCTTAGACTGCAAAAGGGGAAGGTGAACTCTGCTACCTTTTTAATCCTATTAATTGTTGGTCCCCTGCTGTTCTAATTTGCATTTGAAAAACCAACACTGGAACATTAAATGCATTGAACCATTTAATGGCCCACGTTGTTTGGCTGTATATTCAGTTTCCAGCGCGACCTCATATAGGTTTTCTGACTGCCTTACTCACCAATATTTTACTGATGAAAATAGGGAGATTTCCATTAAACGCCCATAACTTGAGACAGAAGTTCACTACAAAGGACCTTATCCCCCTCACCATCCCATTAGACATTGTTAAAAGTTTTATGAGGTATGCATTTATTTTCCTGTTATCTAGTCTTCATTTATTTAAAAGCTGAGGAAGATTGTTATTGAGTCAGATCAGAAGTACAAAAGCTCCCACTTATTGTCACACATACTTTGCTCTGAGTGATTCAAAATTTACCTTGGTTAGACAGCCACAGTTTAGAGAATGGTAGAATTTGCATTATATGGTGTGTTCATACACATGACATCAGATGCATTTGCATTAGACCAAATGCATGTTCTACCCTTTTACAGACAACTAAGAGCATAAAAGGACTAGAATAATATGTTTCCACACAGTGCATTCTTAAACTGTGGAAGTTTATTGCATCTTTCTGGATCCTTTTATATTTTATCTCACTGTCACAACTGTATAAATATGCTTTATACCTTTAAACTTAATACCACTTGGTACTCCATCCAAAGAAATGGGTTTATATCCCGAAAGCTCATGCAATTTTTTTTTCTTAAAAAAAGTCTTAAATGTGTTGCCACATTTCTTTTTTTCTCCTCCTCTCACCTTTTTTAAAATGTGGAAGAAAGAGTGGCGACTTGTCAAGGAGGGGTTTCAAAGTAGATTAGAAAAATTCACATAAGATGGGGCTATCAATAGCTGCCAGTATATCTCATGCTTGATATCAAAGGCAGGAAGTGTCTGCATGTTAATTGTCAGAAAGGAGAGAGTGAGGGTTCTGCTGTTCTCACAGTCTGCTTGTGGGCTTCCTATAGATACGAAAGTGAGTAAAAAAAGGGCTGGGATATTTATTCAGTCACAATTAAGCTAAAAATCTCAGTCGAATTGTTATTTAGACTGAAGGTAGAAGTTTAACCATTGAGTTTGTGTTAAATTACCATTTAAATTTATATTGAAAGTCAGTACTTATAAGCCTTACCACTATTCAGCTGTTCACTATTTTGCTCCTCCCATCTCTTTTGTGATCTTAAGGGACACAGAATTTTTGAATACCCTATTTTTCATCAACTCTACCTAAATCCTTCTCTTTTCCTTTCAGCTTCCCTCATAAGCATATTTCCTCATTGTCCTCCTTTCTCTAGCTTCACATATGGTTTTCAGCAAAAGCACCAGGGTTAAGAACTTCAAAATTCAGTTTCCAAGGACAAAGACCTTGTTTTTCTGATGTTGCAAACAGGAGGAAAATATGATTGCAAAGAGGATCACCCCCTTCTAACCTCCTTCCCCTGTCCTTACTAATTGTTTACCTTGGAATTAGTTAAACTACAATCATAAACCAATGCAAACAATTAATGAGGTAGATAAGCTTGAAAACAGTGAGTAGTACAACATGACCCAGTGAGTTATGAGGGATTTACTAAATCGAGTGGGTGGTGATTTCTCATTCTTCATTTCAGTTTATCTGGCAAACTAAATAGGTTTGTGAAACATACCTCAATAATTATTTACCTCAACTTCTAAGTTGAGATAAACTAAGTTTTGAGTAAACAACCAGATGGGAAGTGTGCAATTTGTTGACTCCTTATCACCCTCTGTTGTTTAATTAATCAATTACTTAATTGATAATTAGAGACTTTAATTCATGTTAATTTCAACTTAACTCATTCACTTTAGTTAACAAATAGATATAGTTGCTGTCCCTATTTGTTAGAAAATCCCTAGTTTGTTTGATTTTACTTTGATCTTACCATTGGTAAGCATTTGTTCACTGTGTGAACAGTATGCTGGATACAATACATTTTTAGCTTTAGCAAGCAACACAATGTTCTTATATAAAGCTTAACTATAAGAAATCAGTGAGGGGGCTGAATCCTGAGGAATGAAAACTCTAGAGACTTATACTAACTGAAGTTTCAAAAAGCTATAATCTAAAGGCAAAAATCAGAACAAAATAGGCACAGTGATTTGCTAAGAACAGAAGTTAGTGTTCTTGATAATTAAGGGTAACTGGAATATATGTTGCTTGTATGTTTCATTTGAACGGCCTGAATATGACATTTCAATTTCTATTTTTCTGTGTCTGAGCATGCTACATGATGTATATAAAACAGTCTAGTCTTGAAAATGTGTTCATTACTGCATTTCTTTTGCTATTATATAATATCTCTCAATTTAAAGTACAGAAATCAACTTACTCCTAATTTCCATCTCTCACCTTTTGGAATATTCCATAACTTCAGTCACTGCATTCCACTGATGGTGTTGATATTCAATTAGAATACGTAATGTGTTTAATTCATAGATCAATCAAGCAAAGATTTAGCTGATTAAACAATCAGGGCAAATTTTCACAGATAGGCCTGTAAACTGGAGAATGCCTCATCTTGTGCTTTGGTACAACTTGGAAAAAAATACTTTCTGAACAACAGCTCCAAGAATCCCTTAGAGATCTGGGAGCTGCAGTCCAAAAATGATGTTTCCAAGCTTTGTTTCTTGCTGTGTTACTGATATAAAGTTTGAAACATAAAATATCAAAGATGGCCTTTCC
The DNA here is from genome assembly GCA_030412105.1 of Cyclura pinguis. Lineage (NCBI taxonomy): Eukaryota > Metazoa > Chordata > Lepidosauria > Squamata > Iguanidae > Cyclura > Cyclura pinguis. Next base: position 117,748,804 of record CM059601.1, on the reverse strand, counting down.
ATCTATCTGACAAAGACAGGGACAGTTTATATTAAGTGTAAACTAGCACATTTTCCCCTTATTATCATGAAAACACACCTGTACTCACGTATGGTGATATCCCAATATATTTAAGTTAATTAGATTAAAAGGCAAATTACATGTTGAATATCTCTTATGCTTGGGACCAGAAATGTTCTGTATTTAAGTTTTTTGTTCTTTGTTTTTGTTTGTTTGTTTGTTTGTTTTAGAATACAGTACCTTTTTGGAATAATTGAGTGTCTCATTCATTCATAACTTGTGTCGTATATGAAACTCGAGGGACAGGAAAGAGACTGAGGATCTGTGATATGGCAGGAATCCAAGTGTACTGCTCAGTATGAATCCGCACCTCCCAACATTTCACAGTTCCTCAATCTCTCTCTTTTTGCCACCAGCCACCAGATTCCACCTTAGAGGTGGAAGCTTCCATCTTGAAGGCAGAAGCGGGCAGATTGCAGGATCAGGATTGCCACAGTTTCTTTCTCCAAGGTAGAAGCAGAAGGCTGGTGGCAAAAAGTTTTGATTTTTTGATTTTAGATTTCTGAATAAAGGAGGGTCAACCTGTGTTAATTTTTTTAAATGATTTATTCATATTGTTGCATACATAGGAATCAACAACTTTTATTGATTTCAGTAACATTTTTTTGCTGTGTAAGTCTGTGTAAATGATGATCTTCCAGTTATTTGTGGTGGTGCTTTTTCTTTTAATCTGCTGGGCAAAAAGAATGGAACCCTTCCAGTCCTTTAAATAATGAAAGGCAATTTGTCATTATATCTGTGTCAGATGTGGAAAGGCGGTTATGTGTTTATTTCCAAGGGGAAAAAATGTAATAATTCTTTATGCCTCAGTCATGCCTGTCTGAAATGCCAAAAAGTGGGCATCTAGAGAAGATGCAAACACTTTAAAACAGCCTAGAGAAGAAGCCAAGAGAAATTTAAGATTTCATCTGAGAGAGGTGGAACAGTAATGAGAAAACTGACTATATTGAGAGAGATGTGTTCATGAGCAGAGGCTGTGGTAGTCCTCAGCCTGTTATAAAGAACACATTTAAACAAGTAAATAAAATATTCATACACGTGGAACCCAAGATACTGATGATCAACCAAGAAATAAAGAGACCAGACACATAAATTGAGTAATAAGGGCCATTTTATTTAATCTGACCTATTTAAAATTGTGTTGACCTATAAAGGAACAATTGTGGGGGAGCAACCTGATACAGGTTCATCTGAGGCTAGACATCACCACGTGACAATCCTCTCAGCCTTCCCTTGGACAAAACACCTCAGCTCCGAGGACAATCCAAATTGTTTTGGTTGCTCCCCAGTCTGGCATAACTGGAAAGTAACCTGGGGGACTCTCACCCAAGCCACAGGGGCCTACAAGTGAGATCCCTAATCCCAGGTGAACCTCAAGAGTAGCCTCTTTTCCACACCCACTGGGATGCAAGGCTCTAAGGAGGGAGTTCTAGAGTCCTACCTTACATCAAAGGTCTACCAAGAGGTGAACACCAAAGTCTTATTCTCCTCTGCTACCTGCCACAGGAAAACCTATTTAATGCACCACCTAAAACCAATTGTCCCAGTGCCATCAACTACAGTATGTGAGGAAAAAAGACCTGCAAAAGGGGGAAAAATTCCTATCCATCCCCAAAGCAACCAGATAAATTCATACTGCAATGAGGGCAGGAGGCTGAGTTGATCATCTGAGCCAAGTAGACAAGAACAGGGTTAGACTAGCTTCAGATAGCACAAGCCCTACCTCTGGCTCATGTTATGACACCACATGCCTGCATGGTCATCGTGCTAGTCCAGCACATCGGGAGGGCCCCATCTTGAGGGGAGAAGGTATACAGCTTCATCCAGATAAGATTTGATATGGAATTTGCCTAAGGAAGATGATTTTTTCAGGTAAGAGGAAAAATGGAGAAGAAATTTTGAGGCAAACCATAGGAATTTTGGCACTGACCTCATATATTTTGAGTCCTTCCAGAGTAGTCTCCAAACATTAGCTCAGTGGTAGAGGGTGGTTGTCATATCTGTGGGGCAGTGAACCCTTTCTGGGTTTTGGCAACCTTTAAAGAAGCTATCTAAAGTTGTGTTTAACTGCCATCCAGTCAACTTTAACTTATGGTAACTCTATCAATGAGACACCTCCAAGTCACACTAACACCAACCGCTTTGCTCAGGTCTTGCAGACTCAGTGACTTGTCTTCCTTGACTGTGTCTATCCATCTGTAATCAGCTTTCTTCAGTTCCAAGCTTTCACTACTGTACATAGAAATTGGAAGTAAGATGACATGGACAGTTCTTGAATTGAGGTGCCCAGAACTGGACACAGTATTCCAAATGAGGTCTAACCAATGCAGAATAGAGTGGTACCATTACCTCTCTTGAGCTAGACACCATACTCCTATTGATGCAACTAAGAATTGCTTTGGTTTTCTTGGCTGCCACACTGACTCATGCTCAGCTTGTGATCTACTGAGACTCCTAGATCTCTTTCACATGTACTGTTATCCAGCCATGTGTCCCCGATCCTATATTAGTGCATTCCATTTTTTCTGCCTAAGTGCAGGACCTTACATTTCTCTCTGTTGAAATTCATTTTGTTAGCTTTGGCTCAGTTCTCCAATCTATCAAGGTCATTTTGAATTTTGATCCTGTCCACTGGTATATTAGCAACTCTTCCCAATTTGGTGTCATATGCAAATTTGATCAGCCTGCCCTCTACTCCTTCATCCAGGTCATTGGTGAAGATGTTGAATAGCACTGGGCCTAGGACAGAACCCTGTGGTTCATATATCTTTACACTTTAGGATTTTGTCTAGTTCCTTCATAGCTGCCCTTCCAAGTCCAAGTCTTTTTCTGATTTCTTGACTGCAGTCTCCATTCTGATTAATGACTGAGCCAAGATATGGAAAATCTTGAACTGTTTTAATGTCTGCATCATTTACCTTAAGGTTATGTAAATCATATGTGGTAATTATTTTTGTTTTCTTAATGTTTAACTGTGAACTTGCCTTGGCACTTTCTGCCTTGACTTTATTCAGTAATCATTCAAAGTCTTTGCTTTTTTTCTGCTATTAGTATATCTTAAACTGCTGATGTTCCTTCTTCCAGTTTTCATGCCTCCTTCCTCTGAGTCTAATCCTACTTCATGTATATGTTCAGCATACAAATTAAACAGATATGCAGCCTTGCCTGACCCCTTTCCCAGAATATTCCATTTCTCCGTATTCTGTCCTAACAGTAACTTCTTGTCCTAATTACAAGTTATACATCAGGACAATCAAATGTTGTGGCACACCTGTTTCTTTAAAAGTGATCCATAGTTTCTCATAATTTACACAATCAAATGCTAATCTATGAAGAAGAGGCTGATTTTCTTTTTAAATTCTTTGGTGTGTGCCACTATCTAGCACATGTTTGCAGTATGATCCCTAGTGCCTCCTCCTTTCCTGAACCCAGATTGGACATCTGACATTTCTCACTCCATATACAGTAGAAGTCTTTGCTGTAGAAATTTGAGCATGACTTTGGTTGCATGGGAAATTAATGTGCGGGTCTTGTGGTTCCTACAATCCCTGGTATCCCCTTTCTTGGGGACTGGAATGTAAATTTTGTGTTCCCAAGCTATAGGTCATTCATTTCTTTTCTATATTTTTTTTGACAGATTTTAGCTAGAACCGTAGATTCTGTCTCTGTAGAGACAGTTTTATTGGTATACTATCTGTTCCTGGTGATCTGTTTCTCCCAAGTGCTCTGCATGCAGCTTTCATTTTGCTTTCTAAAATTGATGGTTCAACTTCATACAGTTCTTCCTTGAATGAACCTGTCAGTCTATTTAGGAAGGGGGTTCAGCATCTCGGAGAGCTACTTTAAAGAGTTGATTAAAGCCTATGTCTATGCAAAAGGATCAATGGACCCAAATCTGACATTAGAAATAGGAATATTCAGAAGTCAGTTGCAGAACATTTCAGCCTTCCTGGACACACAGTAAGGGATTTACAGGTTGCAGTCCTTGAACAAGGAAATTACAAAGGAAGACTACAAAAAGTAACTGGTGAATTGAGTTATATAGCCACAAATTTCAATTCATTAGCAGAGGTATGAACAAAGACAGTGCCTTCTTTATAAACTACATATTTTAATACAAAAGTCTTTGCTATTGCATATATAACAAAAGGAATCTTTGAAACCTAGGAAACTGACTTTAGGTAAGCAGATGTATTGTTTTCACACATCTACACTAACTAAACACTGTAAAGATCTGAAAGACCTGAAAATTTAGGACAAGGGTCATGATTTGTATCTTACATTCCACTGCACTTCCACAATTGTGTAAATAAGTTTTATATCTGAGTTTTTATTATCACTGTACTCCATATGAAGAAGTGGGCTTATATCCACAAAAGCTCATGCAAAAATGAAAACAAGTTAATCTTAAAGGTGATGTTCTTCATCTCCCTTCCTTCTTCCTTTTTATATTAAGACCTTTTATTTTAAAACCTGTCCCACTATCATGGGAGCTGCCAGCTACTACTGGATTAACTTCAATTAATTAATTAATTAATTTTGCTCATCTGCAATCTGAGAGACTTTCTGCTGTTGTGGGAGATTTTTCAGTGTTACAATGAGGATTTTGGAGCTATCAGCTTCTTCTAAGCTGAAAACAAGTGGTGCTGAAATGAAGGGAATGGGTTTGCTCTTGAACTTTAGGCAGGCTATTTCTATAAAGGTTTTAGGAATCTTATCAAAGTGTTCACTGCTAGCTCATAGAGCCTAGAGAATCCCATGGAGTTTTATTTCCGAGAGATTCTGTATGTCTAGATGAAAATAGCAGAGCTTGGCATGTCGTTGTGTCCAGATATTTGGCAGAACCTGAGGTATTTTCCAGTGCTACTTTCTTCACCATACTGTTGGTTTTTTTTCAAATCGATAGCGCTAAGGCAAACAATGAATATTGTTTCATTTAACTGAGCAGCTGTTGCTGGATCAGACTGTAAATTAAAGACAAAAAAAATCTGTGCTACAGACAGTTCCAGTACTTTAGCTGACAAAGGTTTCATTTTGGCAGAAATGATCAGTGCCTGAATGCAAGCCAAGAAACTAAAGTGTGCTGGCATCTTTGTCAAAACTGTGCCTGAAAATGGTATGCCAGCATCCTTCTGTATCTGTCCCACTATTTCTTCACATCTCACTCCAGAGTTCCAGGGTCTGGGAGCTTCTCTGCACCTGTCTGGCCAAACTGAATAGGATTTCTCACAACTAGTGCCATAACTAGAAACTTATATGCCCAGTTCAAGCTCTCAGTTGAATTTGTGCCACTGTGGCCAGCCTGCTGCCATCTCTGATACAGTTCTTTTTAGCTCCTATGCAGAAAACATGTGCAATTATTCCGTACTCAGTGGGGATACATTATTTCACAGTGTTAATTGCCAGTATGCTCCCTGATCTTTGCTCATTTTCAGGTTCACCCACATTAGAAACTCTTATTATTCTACTTAATTTCTGTATAGGCTATATACGTTTCTTCTTTCTACAGTGGATTAGCAAGCCTGCAGCAATTTTGTCACTGCTGTTTTATTTTATATAAGTTTTTTCAAAAAATTAGTAAATTCTGGGTCTTAAATTTACTGTATCTCTAGTTAGTGAAAAATACTGCTATATAACATTTACAATATTTTTATGAAAAACTCACCTTAATTATGTTTTTGTTTGGAATGAGACATTTATTTAGCTTATATTGATTATCATTTCCCATTTAAATTTATGTCCAATTACTGCACTCAAAACCATACCAGAATAAATATGAAAAAAATCACATCTTTGATTTTACTCCTCTCTCCCTTTGTCTCTGTTTTGAGTTTGGGATAAAAGGAAACAGCTGCATGAATTTTGGAAAAAAAAAATCTCCCCCCACCCACCCACTCACTGAAAGGGAATGAGTGAGATTCAAAAGAAATGAGTATGCACATTCACACACAAAAAGACACAGAAGAAGCTTTCAGGAAACAAACAGACAAATAAACAAAATCCCTTCATCTATAAAGTAAGATCAGGAATCCCTCTCCCATTAACAAGATATTAACATAAAAATCATAATCTTACATATACAAGTGTTGGTATTATTTTTAATCAACGAGAAGAAATATTTTATTCAGTCAGAAATATTTTAGGAAACGGAAGCGTCAGCAGTCTCTCCCACCTTCCCAGTGCTCTTTCATTACCCACAAAACTGCCTTTCAGTGAAATATTTAAACTCAGGCTATTATATTTCATTTTGGTACACTATTCAATTCAACAGAACTTCAGTTTTAAACCTTTGACATGCTCTTTGGTGCTCTAGCATGGTGCTCCATGTAAAGAAACATCTGCACCAAGCTGAGGCTTACAGGAATGAATGTTCTTCCCTTCCCCTTCTACCAGCACACAGTTGTAGCTAAAAACTAAAGGTACCCCTTTAAAAAGAAAATGTCTGGCTTGGCAGCCTTGTAGAAATACTGGCCTGATACCATAGTATCCAAATCTGTTGTTGCTAAATCTCCAGGATCAGCATGGAACCACTCACCCGCCTCACCCAGGAGTATCCAGAGCTTATGAAAGTCATTTCTTGAACTACTACTGCTAGAACCCTCCCACCATCATGGCTAGTAACAAGCTTTTCTTCTGTAGAGTTTGTATATGTGTAAAAACTGTTGCAAAGCTTGTTAAAAATTGTGCCATCTGAGGATGGACTTCACAAAATTCCATTGTGGGAGAACTGACAGCTATTCACATGGTTGTGACAGATGTGGTTATGAAGACCACCGGGCAATTCTCCATAAGGACAGCATGAGTTTGAAGATCATCTCAATTTCATGTTTGAAGTTCTGTCAGCAGCGTATGGTGGGATGCCTCCCTCCCTTGCTTCTACTATGTCCCTGGTTAGATTTACTGCAAATACTGTGAGGTTGAAACTGTCCACCAGCACCCCAGCCAGGGGCAGGGACAGACTGTTACCTGTGTGCCTTGCTGTCATTCATATAAGCCTCATTAGGTTTCAAAATCCTCACAAACAGCTGCTCTCTGGCTCATTTTTTTTTCATGGTTGCCAAATTAGAGCTTAAAGGATTGTTCAGAGTCTGGAGCCTTTAAAAAAAAATAAAGGATCGTAAATGAATTCTGGGATTATTGGTCTCTCTTTGAGATCTGTGAGGCATCTCTTTCTCAGTAATCTGAGGTAATTCCTTCTGTAAATTTCATCAAATCCCACATGGCTACTTTAAGAAAAATCTCAAAGCTATCCTAGGGATGTCTTCTGATTGTTTGGTAAGAATGTATGATTTGCAATTTTGAAAATGTCTAGATCTGACCAATAGGAATTCAAAACCTAAGGCAAGCATAGCCTTAGTCTGACTCACAAGCTGCAACACAGAAGGAAACAAATGTGTATGAGAGGGACAGAGTCAATTCTGAAAGACGGTAGGATAAGGACTTAAGAAAAGTGCAGCTTCTGACATATCAGTCTCTGAATTCCTTTGCAAGAATTGATGCATCTCTGCTGGGATGCTATTAAATGGCTACCCCACGGTCCTCCTTCCACTTTCATTGTACATTGGGAACATATCTGCAGGCTGGCATGCCCCAGCATTAGCATCATGTCTGTCTATCTCCTGTTTACTTCAGGATGAGCAATTTGTTCTGAAGAATTCATGGTTAGCCTGGAGCATTTCAGCCTTTCTTCTAGCTAGTCATTATTTTTATGGCAGCTGCTGATCAAAAATAATAATAAAAAAAAGGGTAGCTTCATTTGGCTTGAAAGAAACCAGGGATATGTGTTAAATAAGGGCTACTGTGGTATAGTGGTTTGAATGTTGGAATAGGACTTTAAGAGAACAGGATCTGAATCTCTGTTCAGCCATGGAAACCCACTGGGTGATGTTGGACAAATCATACTCTCTCAGCCTCAAAGGAAGGCAAAGGAAGACACACGCACCGCAACAAATCCTACCATAGAGTGTTCTTGATGAGATTTGATCTCCATAAGTGGGGCTTGACTTGGAGACATATAACAAAAACAATAACATTAACATAAATAGAGCTACATGTACTTGTCTGTCACATGGTGATTTGTACAGAGTGCTGACTTTAATGGTATGGGTATTTTGTGTGAAGAACATAAGAAGAGCACTGCAGGATCAGTCCTAAGGCTGAATTAAGCCAGAATGCTGTCTTTCACAATGGCAAAACAGATGCCACTGGGAAGCTCTTAAGCTCTTCTTCAGAACTGTTATTCAGATTCATGCTGCTTCTGACCCTGAAGCCAAGGTACTGCCATCTTCCTCTCTCTCTGTATGCGTGCGGGTGTGTGTGTGTGTGTGTGTGTGTATACACATACATACATACATACACATACACATAGCTTGTAAAAGCCATTCAGGTTGGTGTCCAATCACCATTTGTTATGGCAATGACAAATTAGGCAGTGAGAAAAAGAGAGAGAAAAGAGGAGAGAAAGAGAGATCCTTTTGTCTGTCCTGAATCTTTTCCCAATCAACTTGATTGGATCAATCTGCTTTAGAGATTTACAAAAAAGGAGGAAAAATATTCTCTTTCTGTAAAACAAAATGAGCCATACAGATTTGCAAGTTGTAAGAAAAAATCTAAAATGGATAACCTGATGATAACTGGATTAGCACAGAGATACCACTTAAGTTAACATGAATATCACATGAAATGATATTTGCCATATATTTTATTATTTTAAGTAGAATGGTAAGAACAGACTCTTAAAAAAAAAAAAAAAGAACAGGAAGGACAAAGCTTTCGTGTTCAATAAACAGGATATTGCCCAGCGAGATAGTTTGCAAGTTACTGCCAATGTAAGAAGAGACTTAGATGTATACAAATCGTTTCAAATTGTTGGATACATACCTCTGATTGCACACTGCTGTTTAGACTGCCCAGTAGTTCTGTGACCTTAGAACAATTACATCAATGGATACCAGAGGGATCCATTGGTTATTGATACAGGAATAAGCTACTGGAAACTAGAGTTAATTTTTCAAGTTAAGTAGAAATGTAATTGTCTACTACTTTCATTATTAAGAGAAGCAATGAGTAATTTTAACGTGTTTTTTTTTTCCTGTTGGAAAGCCATTTTTGAAGGCTATTCACAGTCTGGGACTTAATTGGTGATATCTTTTTTTCCCCCAGAAAAGATTTTCTGCCCAGGAAAAAAGTATTTTCTGTAGAGCTATTTCTGCACATAAAATGTTGTTTCCTGCATAGGCAATGCTGTAGTTGGGGACCTACTCTGCACAAAATTTTTAGAGGGGTTTTTCCCCACAGAAAACAACATTTTTCTGCTCAGAAAATAATCTTCCTGCACAATACTGTTGTTTTCTGCACAGAAATACATGTATTTTTTTTCCCCGGGGTAAGTCCCAAATTCTGAAGATTCTTGTCAGTCCAGGATTCTCCTTAATAGAGTTTCTTGGTGCTCAAAAATTATGACCATTTTAGACTGTTTTGAATATTTCTGAATGTTCTTTGCAATTCTGTATCAGAGTGCATTGTCCATTGGCTTGAGATACTGGACCACCATTTCAGAAGCTGAGATGGTGAAAGTTTTCTAAGGACAGAGACAAAAGAGTGGAAGAACAAAATGTACCATTATCTGCTATTCTGAGCATAGAAACTTGAAACATATCTCACTTTTTCTCTTAAAACATTTCCCTTTTCTACACACAAGGGTCAACTGCTCAAGGTATTTTCTGTGACAAGCTATGCTTCTTATCACTAATGGGTAATTGTAAAGCTTGAGCTTCTGTAACAGACTGAAACTGTTGAAGCTGACATTAACAAATAAATTGGATAAACACCTTGATGTTTAACTAGGAAATTCAAGGATCTTTTCCTAGACTGTTCTTGAAGGTCAAAAAAAAAAAAAAGTATGATAGCATGTAGGTTATCTGCAATCATTTATTGAAAGACCCACAAATTGGCATTTTCTAAATGGCCATATTAGTTTGCATTGTGAGGGCTGTAAAAGCATTAATGAAATAGCCTGTGTATCTATAAAGTCTACTCTGTACTTTTGGTCACATAGTTTTCTTGTCAACTTTGGTGTGTGGTCTATGGAACAAAAAAACAAAATCTGAATATGTTTTATAGCAAGAGAAGCAGAAAAGAAAACACAATATAAATTGATTTTTTTTCATTTTCTTTCTTTTTAAGACCACAGATAGATTCAGAAATGTACTAAATTTTAAAGCCACAAAAGAAGGCCTCCAAAGTATAATTAAGTTTTCATTTTTTTTAAAAAAAAAAAGCAAAAATAATGAAATGTTACATCTCCGATTGCCTTGTAAGTTTCTCCCTATGCATACAGAGACAGACAGACAGATAGCTATTAACATGGGCAGTATCTTTAAAATAAGGGCATAAATGTTTAAAAAGTGTAGTTTCTTTAAGTTTAAAATTAGATCTGGAATTCAGATTACAAACTTCATATTTTTGAGAATTCTGAACATCTAAGAAAATTAATTTGTTTCTCCAGTTCAGACATTTTGAAAACAGAATGGTTATTAATATTATTATTTCTTAAGAGTATCAGATAATTTTTCTTCTGACAAGTGCATGGAAGTGTTAATATTCAGTCCATTGGTGTAGTATGGTGGAACAGGTCTGCTTTTCTAAAACAGTTGCAAAATTTTAAAGAGTGCAATAACCTTTGTATTTCTTAGCTGCAATGGGAAACCATGTCTTTTGTGGTCTTTCATGATTTTATGTGGTATACTAAATTCATGAGGTTGTCATAAGTCAACAGGTGACTTGAAAGTGCACAGACGCCCTAAATATACAAATTTCAACCATGAAGGGCAGAATTGACATCTTCGGTTATTCTGGAGCTCTCTGGATGGATTTGAGATTGTATTACATTTTACAAAGTTGTTGTGAGGTGAAATTAAGCTAATGCTGTGTATACCTGATAATGGTAGTAAGCAAAATGAAACCCTCCAGATATTGTTTGGCAGAATCCCAGCAGTCCCCATCATTGGTTGTGTTGGCTAGGGCTGATGGAAGCTGTGGTCCATTAATATATCAAGGACTACATTTTGCTTGCTTTAGAAGAAATACAAGAATATCTTAGGGAATACCTTTTGCACCTACTTTGCCAACAGATTTCCTCATTGTTCTTTGTCTAGTTGGAAGGTTTTTGTTTTGTTTCATTTTGTTTTAGCAAGATTGGCATTGGGGTGTGGTGTAGTGGTTTAAGTGTTAAAGTATGACCTTAGAGACCATGGTTCAATTCCCTTCTGAGTCACGGAATCTCACTTGGTGAGCTTGGGCTTGTCAAAAATTTTCAGCCTCTAGAAAAACCTCTGATTGGTTTGCCACCAGGTCACCATAAGTCTGAAACAACCTGAAGGCACACAACAACAACAACAACAGCAACAATTGACATTATCAGAATGGTAAAGGAAGTTTGAGGAATTGCAGTAAACAATGCAGTAAAGTTTCAGCTGGGCAATAACAGAAATCTGCTGTAATTGATCTTACAGTAGCCATGGCAAGGTAAACAAATGCTGCCTCCAGAATCCCTTGCTGAGAATTTGTAAACAGCAGAAGAAGGACAAAAAGGAAGATCAGATAAGCCTGCCTCCATAGCTATCCCCACCATGTGAAAAATCATAGATCAATAAATTTGGCCACCGAAATGGAAATCACAAGAAAAGTGGAGGCTAGGGAAAGAAGTCATCGCTCGATGCATTCTGGAAGAAGTCTGCTTGATTTCTAGAAGGCTCAAAATGGTTTTGTTTATTTGACCTGGTTCTTTCATTTCACTGGTGCATATTGTTAGTTTTGAATGAAAGAGTTTGCTGAAACATGCTGAACTGTTCTTCATTTTTAAGTGGTGTTGGAACCTTTCCCTATTCTTTCCATCCTACTTCTGCTTCTGGTACCAAATTTTCTGTTAAGCAATATTCAGCAGCATATCTATTTCATTAACTGGGGTATAGCTATTAAAGGTACATGCATGGTAAGTAAATGCCTGGCTGAGATTTGTATTCCACTGAAAGTATAGATCGTTACTTCAGGTAGTGGACTTAGTGCCTGTAGTTTCCATCCAAACAACAACTTAAGGTGAACCTAAAGGTTTGCATATCCTCAGGTGGTTTAACTCGTAAGTTTCTGGTGCAGTGCAGGTCTGCAACTGCTTCTTGGCAAGTAAAAAATCACCAAGAAGAATTTTCCCACCTTTATATATCTTTCTTTGATGGAATTAATGTTTTAATAAAATGAAACAAACAAAAATATGCAGACTGCAAGTTACCATGAATTAATTAACCGTCATTTGTGTGGGTTAACCATCATTTGCATGCATAAATTGCAGTGAAATTAGTGGAAATTGGGTGTATGCTAACATCTGATAGATTCGATAAAATTTGTTTAGCCTAACCATTCTGTATTGTCAGTCAAACAGCAAACAGCAGTCTAAGTTTCTGAAAGTCATCACGACAGCCTTATGGTTATTCCATTATAAGGTACCCAATGGCTGATCGTTTTCCTTCATTTGTTCCATTAAAACCATATCTGTTTCTGGCAGTAATTGTTCTGTTGACTGCTGTTTAATGTGCAGTGCATGCTGATCTAATTGCAGAGGAGGAATGAAGGTCTTGGAATGAATTTAAAGTGGCACCTTCTTTTAACTATACTACTGTTTAACTAGTATGCCAGATCTCTGAGATACTGCTGGGAAGATAGCTGGAATATCTCTTTTTCTTCCTGAAAGATTTTGTGTGTGCGTGTGTGTGTGTGTATACAGAGAAAGAGAAAGAAAGAGAGAAGAGTATAAAAATACTATAAAAACCCAGGGTGATTGAAATAGCCAGAAAATTAAAGTATCATGAAATTACATTAACTTCAGATTGGGCATCTCTGAATTTAATTAATATAATTCTTAGAAGTGTTTTCTTGAGTGGCGTTACAAATGACCTGGCATTCTAATTTGCTAGAAGGATAAATCTACTATCAGTTTTCTCAGGTATCTGCTAGCCTAATTATACCAGGCTTTATCCTGATAAGTTAAACCATCTTTAGTTATATAGAATAACCTGCAGAGGGAAAGGGATAAAGAACTTATTACAAATATATTGATGATAGAGATGGAATGAATATAAAATATTTACATTTGAAAGGGAAAGATTACATGGGTAAGACCTAAATCCTGTTCTTAGTCCTAAACAGAATAGGGCCGTTGAATCCAGGATTCATTATTTAACAACTGATTCAGCTTAAACTATATGTTCTTCCCATAGTGTATGTGTATGTATATGTGTCTTCAAGTCACCTGGCAACCTCATGAATTTCATAGGTTTTTCTTAGGTGAAGAATACTCAGAGCTGATTTTGCCAGTTCCTTCCTCTGAAATACAGCCTAGGCCACCTGGTATTTGTTGGCAATCTATCATCCAAGTACTAATCAAAGCTGACCCTGTTTAGGTTCCAAGATCAGATGGGATGTGGTGCCTGTAGGGTATTTAGGCCATTTCCCATAAGTATCTCACCACTATTTGAAGTAGCATGCCAGACTACCTTTGGTGCAGAAGCCAGAAATTGCAACTATAGCCACCACCATTACTATTAATTTGTATCCTGGCCTTTCCCAGCCCAGGATTCAAGGCACTTTGCGAAAGTTAAAAGAAATAATACCTTAAATACCTTAAAAATTGTATATTGTACAAAAGTTAGAAATACAACGAGACTATCAAGAAATAGCAACTGATTGTTTAACACTGCTACAAATAGAAAAATAGTCAATCTGTTTAGGCTTTTCTTCTACATGCTAGAATGAAGCTCAGTGTAAGTTTTCAGAGACTTTCACTTTCTGTAATAGAGATGCTTGTTAATGTATTAATAAGACATTAATTAATTAACAATGTATTAATAGGACTTCTATATCCTACCTTCCTAAGATGGATGTAAATTCATGGCAGCCTAAAGTTAACAAAAAAAAGTATAATACTAGCTGTGAAGCAAAGCGAGAAGAACCACCGCCCTTCAGTGCCGAGTGCGAAAGGCGCACCCAAGCTTCACACTCAAGGCCTGCCCAGCCTGACACCTCTTTGTGATCAGACCTGAACAGCCAGGGAGATCTCTGAATCAAGCCATGGCCAGGACACACGGGTCTGCCTCAGTTCTCCCTCTCTGAGAATGCAGTCCCTTCCTCACTCTTGTCCCCTCCTTGGCTTCTTCCTTTCAGGACTCTCCCCTTTTACTGCCTTCCGTAAATCTGCCCTTCTCCCAGATGGAAGGATCAGCAGTGATTTATATTTTCCAAGACTGTGGTACTGTTGGCACTAAGATCAAGATGATATTATTGGTAGCGTGTATATTCCAGGATTCAGAAAAGACTGTTTTAAGGAACACAGAACTTCAAATATTTATTGTAACACTGTTGCTTTAAATGTGTTTTGTATCTAAATGTTTATAAATAGCACACCATTCTTCTCTCTCTTTCAATTCATTCACTATCTCTCATACACCCAGTTTCTCAGTTCTCTTTCCCACAGAGCTCTTCAAATCTCCAACCTCTCCCCAAACACATCACAAATCACACTCTTCTTCAAACACCTACCAGACAGTTAAAATTCGTTATTTTTCCTCTTTCCCCCAGGCCCTCCCCTGGGCTATCCCAGGTTCCATTTCACCCGCCAGTCAGCTTAAACACTCTTCAATTGCCAAGGAGGCTCTGTTGTCAAGACCCCCTCCCATCAGGTTTTTCACACTAGCAATTTAAAAAGCAACCAAAGCATAGTAATAATGATGATGACAACAAAGAAGGCCAGAGCAGAGAAATCAAGTCTGTAATTAAATGGAACTGCTAGAATAATAACATTTTCAAACTCTGCTAAAAGCTTCTTCTGTGGGAAGCTCTTTCCACAATCAGGGTGCCATCACAGAAAAGGGGCTTTTCCTTATCCTTTATGAAGGGGACAATAAGAAGAGCTTCAGAGGCAGATGAGCAAAATTCTCAAGGAGCATACAATCTGTGAGATACCCTGGCCCAGGTTAGGGCTTTAAAAGCTAAAGCTCCCATCTTGAATTGAACTTGGAGGCAAAAATAGTAGGCGTTGAGGCTGACACAAAACTGGAATACCATGCTCCCTTTTGTCTTTTGCTTGTAATAGTCTGACAACAGCATTCTGAACCTAATTAAATTTCTGGACTCTCTTCAACAGCATCTCTATGTATACAGTAATTGTCCAATCTGGAGATGACAGGGGGAATAATGATGTTGACCTGGCTTGGGTTCTGTAGTGAAAGATACATGCTGTAAATGTATCAGTAAGAGGGACTAATGGTGCCCACATTCACCTGCTTGTCTGAATGTAACAGCAGATTCAGGACACACTCCCAAATTGATTAGGGTTGACCTCAACCATTCCAAAACAGACCCCAAACAACAGTTCAGAACCTCTACTGCCTCCTTAGGCTTCTTTTTCTTTTGGTTTGAATATAGGAGAGAGCAATACTGGGGACCTTTCACACTAAACAATTATAGCAATGTAATTCCATTTCCACTGCCATGCCAATATCTTCTGGAATTATGGGAATCACAATTCAGGGAGTGGTAATTAGAGTTCTGAGACAGTGAATGCTACTTCTTCACCAAACTATAAAGGAAAACATCTACTTTTTGTTAGAATTTGGTCCTTTGCTTAGATTACTATGAAGTTTGTATGATTAAATTTGTTCCATTATTCAATTCATGCAAATGTGATTATATGTAATCCTGTTCAGGCAAGCATTTTCAAATCAAGAGCTTATCTGTTTCAGAGTTGGTGGCTTCATAAGAGAGGAGTTGTATTTTAATATTAACACCCAACTAACAATACATATGTACCACAGTCCCTCATGAATGGTCCAGACTCATAGATATCATTGGGTTTACTAAGCATTTTTTTAAAGTGTCAGTCTGGAAAGATCAGGAGACTATTTCAACATGATTATCCATACATAAACATGGTCTCCATAAACATCAGGGATGGAAAATGCTGCCCACCCCCCAGTTGCTATAGGATTACAATTATGAGAAAATCTAGCAACGGTTGCCAGTGGTGAGGAATGCTGGCAGCTGCAGTCCAACAGCATACAATGAGTCATACTTTGCCTGATCTTGTTGCATCTGACAAATCCCATTAATTTCAATGGGTCTGCTCTAGGTAGGACCAAAGATGGATGTAGCCCGTAGTCTGCTTTCATATTTGAAAAAGAGACCAAAATGCCTTGCAGTAATCAGCCTTAAGGTGTAACATAAAAGGGTTCCTGCTTCTTGAATGTTCATCCTTTTTGTCAAATGCTTCTCTTTGATGGCTTATTTGGCTCAACTAAAAAAATGAGCCCCTCCCAAACATTTTCTCTAATTGAAAAGGGTCAGCCATCTCATTAGCTGAAGACAAAAACTCAAGTTCACCTGGTATTGTTGAGGCCCTTAATAACAGGAGGGAAACACTGTAGAGGAGAGAAGAGCATGAGAAACAATGGTGTCTCACTGTCGTTTCTAACACTTACTGAAATCCAATCAGTTGGGTCAATAATCAAGGGACCTTGAAAAGACAAACTGGATCATTGTTAGAGTGTAATTAATCCAAAAGAGTAGATGCATTTGGATGTTACTGAAAAGAAGGAAACCAGATTTCCAACAATGCCTTTTAGACCTACTTATCAGGCACAAGAAAAAGCAATTAATTTTTGGCTTTTTGTAAGATTTAATTATGCCTTACTTGAAAAAAAGAATATAACAATAGAGAATTTCAGTGTGGTTCATTAAAACAAAGGAGGAAAGCACACCATTTTAAAAACATCTTAAATGGCAACACTGCAATTTTAACATTATTCATTCATTGCCACTGAATTTACTAACTACTGATATCTTTGTCAGAAAGATCATTTTTATGAAATGATCATCATGCTTTCTATGAGGCAGATTTCTAAAGCTGATAAAAACAATCAAATTTTGGGGATGACTAGTCTGGCCTAAATCCAATTATTAATCCCAACTATAATAGACCCACAGAATCAATAGAATGTACATAAATGTTAACATTTCAAGTTCCCATTCATTTAGTGGGAACATTCTAGTTGGAACGAGTAGTTTCAGTCAACCTGTTTACTTTAAAAGAGATGCAAAACATATTTTGCTTGTTAAATTAATGCTTTGCTTTTTATATCATTATACTTTTAAAAAGAAAGTATCAAGTACAGGATCCAGTCTTCGTCATACCTAAGGGACATCTATTGAAATCAGTGAGACTTATGAATTTAAGTCCCCCTGATTTCATATGGCTGTTCTAATTATGTTTAAGCCTAGGTCCAACCCATGAAAGGTAACCCATGAAATGTAAGCAGAAATAATTATTGAAAAGACCCATTCACACTATCTAATTCTGTCACTATGGTTCCAATTCATGGCTTTAACATAAAGTATCCTAAAGTTCACAGTTTTGTGAGCACTAGAGCTCTCTGGGTGAAAATTTTAAATATCACTCCCTAAAATGGAAATCCCAGAATTCAGTAGGATGCTAATATGAGAGTACCATTATATACAAATGAATGTCCCTTCATTTCCATAGCCAAATGCCCTCCTCACAATTGGAGACATACTTGAATAGAGGAGGTTCATATCTTAAAGTGCCGGAAAGAGTAAGAATTATCTGCCCACCCTGTATTTCTTCATGAATGGCTGTTCTCTTGATTTAGAGGTGGTCGTCCCAGAGCAGTGATTCTTGCCTTGATGCAGTGATGAACCTCCGTGGAGATAATTCTCCTGCACAAGTAGTTTATTCAATCATCCAATCATATCTAATGCAGAAATTCAACACAAGTATTAGTCTTCAGTAGAAGCTGACTGGAAAAGGAGAAGGCCAGAATGATAAAACATGCAAGTCATAGCTGGTACAAAAACAAATCAGCAGTATAATGCTTACATATTCTGCCCCACAGCTTATCTTTTGTAGAGATTTAAAAAAAACTGGAAATCTGAGACAGCTATTAGTATAAACAGGAAACTGGTAGAATGGTTAGAATACAAATAAAACAGATGGACACTATGACAACTCTACTTTCTTAATCCTTTTCTATTTCACTATTTTTTCTTTCCACTCCTCTGTGGTCACCGACATACACAAAGAGTCAGGAGTTGGATGACTGATCAAACAGCTGGGTTACCTAGTGCATTACAACTCTAATTCCAGCTGTGGGATAGGCCAGAAGTGAAGGTTTAAGTGGAAGCCTAAATTGAAACCAGTTGAAAGTTTTTGTACCAAACCTCAAGGCTCCTTAGTCTTGAGGAGATACCTACCTTTGATTACCCCTCTTACCTTTAAATAACTGCTTAACGCCTGAAGAGTAAGGTGGACATGTTTTCTACTCAATAACACTCAATATGTTATTGCAGGATATAGCTAGATTTGTATTACTTAAAATGAATTAACCCATTTTAAAAACAAAATTACCATGAAAAGAGTAATCTTATTATCTACTGCATGCTTCAGATGTCTAAGTTTCATGATCTTGAAGCTTTAATGGAAAACCACACATAGACAAAGATTGTTGTAATAGAAGGTGACCTGTACCAACCATCCAATGAAACTTGTCTTTCATGTATATAGATAATTTGCATGCCAGTGGTATGGTAACAAGTGAGTGAGTGTGGCACAGTGTTCCAACTTTCATTAGTGAAATAATGACCTTCTTGGCTGAGCAATTTCAACAAAAAATAGATACCAACAATTCCTACTAATAAGTGAACCTATTAGCCATGAAATTTGAATCCTTTATCATGGGCTATTCACGTATCAAATGAAGGCAAGGAATGCATAAGCATATCGTTTGCATGTGAAAGTTTTATAGAGCTTCCCAAAAACAGTGGATATGGCAATATTCACATCTGAGTGTGTGCCATAGGTGTGACAACACTCAGATGTCTATGCCATAGGTATGATAGCATTTGCATCTGAGTGTGACCAGTGTGGTCTGTCGCTTTCTGTTGCTTTGTTCCCTGAAGGATTTGCCAAGAAATTTAACAAGAAATGACAGCATTTCTCTTCTTTTCATGTGAACAGTCTGGTGCACTGAAGGGAAGTAGTTATTTGTCCTATATATGATGGGCTTTGCCTGCTGATTTGGATCTGCATATGTTGCCTCTGCTTTACCAGGTCCACTTTTCACAACACAAAAACATGGCGGGGCAAAATCCCTCCAGTGAGAGTAATGGCATGCGTTGCAGCACAGTCTTGTTACCACTGTTTCAGAAGTCAATAATAATTAGTTCTTGCAGTCTATTAGAAAGGTAAAATTACAGTAATTTACTATTGCAGTGAACAAGGGAGAAAATATGAACTTTGGTCTTTGGTCACTTGTGAAAGCCATTTCAAACATATGTTCTGCCATTTTATCTCCATGGGCATACATGTTTCTTTACATCCATTTACCAGAAATATAACTCACTGAGCAGTCTAAATGAGACTTGAGTTGGAAGAAATTGCATGTTCTTTTGGTAAGTGTTGCCTTTTGTGAACACTTCCTTTCCTTTTATCCTTTTAAAAATGTTTTGCTTTTCTTGGGAGAGAGTAGATTTGTATTGTTTTGTCACTATTATATTGATAGGGTTATAAATAAAAATGGAAGAAATCATACTGATAATATCACCCTCCCACACACAAACACACACACACACACAAAAATGATGATTTGGAACCATGTTTTGGGTCAGGTTTCCTTTGATTATTTATTTTTATTTCTAGATTGCTGCTATGTGAGTTTAGATGGTCCTTCAATGTTTAGGATGCAGAACTGCAAAATTTGGTATGCTAATACTGCGTACAGTAGAATTCTAATATTTGACAGTGGACACATAGAGCCTCAGGCCCGCATCTATCTATATGCATTGAATTCTTCATTTATTAGATGACTTGTGGTAGTCAAATTAATTTGAGAATAACACAGATCCAAACCTGAGAAAAGGACACAAGCTGAAAACATTATCTTGTTCCTCCCTAAACTAAAAATCCCAGGATTACATACCATGAGTTGAAGTGGAATAATAGCATCATAATAATGTAGTATGATAGGGCCCTTACTCTGTGCACAATAGGTTTGAACTGTTGCATTTTCTAAAGCACAGTGAAGGAACTCAATCTCTGTCTTCTGTCTGTCTGTCTGTCAGTTTGGCTATTAGCAGGAGAAGTGTCTTTTTATGACTCCTAGTAAAGAATTTAAAAACATGGAGTTTGGAAATTTATTTGAACAAAATAGTTACTGTTATAGTTGGAAGCCCCAAGCAAGTTAGTTACTGAAATAATTACATGTAAAATGAAAGCTTTTCTTTCTTCTCAAAAGTAACTAAATAGAGGCCGCTGCCCCATGGTAGGGGGAAAAGAAAACAAAACAAAAAGAAATACTATTTCTTTTCCTACTTTTAATACCCCAAAACACAGTACAAGCAGAAGCATGAATTAATGCGTGAACCATGTGCTCTTCCTCCTCCACCATTTAGTGGGGCCGTGCCCTGTAGCATAAGGTCATTTCCGTGCTATCCTGTTATAGTGCTACTATTCCACTTTCAACATCCTATGGAATACTGGGGTTTGCAGTTTAGGGAGGGGCCTTTGCAAACCCCAGGATTCCATAGGATGTTGAAAGTGGAATAATAGCACTATCACAGGATGGTGCAGAAATGGCCTAACTTTAACTTAAAAGTTACATTTGCATCACAAAGGTAGTGGATACCTTAAGCTTTGGAGGAAGCAGCTAATCCCAATCAACTCATCATTTGCAGTTAGTGTCTTTCAAGTTTTGCAAGTGTGTGATGTCTATATATAACAAAACATGAATCAGAAAATTAAAAAGAAATTGAATGAAAACTGAAGGAAAATTAGAATGAAACTGAGGCCATTTCTGCATGAGACTGTTATAGCACTATGACTCCACTTCCAACATCTAATGGAATTCTGGGGTTTGCAGTTTGGGGAGGGGCCAGCCAGCCCTTCCCTAAACTGCAAACCCCAGGAATCCATAGGATGTTGAAAGTGGAATCATAGTGCTATAACAGTCTCTTGCGGAAATGGTCTGAAAGAGGTAGAATGAAAGTAATAGGCAAGTGGCTTATGATCTAGGAGGTCACTCCAAAATAGTGGGCGAGGCATCCTCATCATGCACAGATCATGATCTTCTGGTGCATATGGAAAGGAAATTGCAGTTGTAAATGTTTGAAAGGCAGAAGGGGAAGATGGAAAAGGAAATTCATTTGGTATCTAGGTAATTGTCCCATTTCTTATGATATCTTCTTGAAATTTAAACTCATAGCTTTGGGGGAGGGGGAATGGAAATCAACCCACAACATATATAGTTATAAACAGTTTTCCATACAATCCCAACTGGATGAGAAGATTCAGATACACAGCTGTATTGGCAAGAGAAAAGCCACCTGTGTACATTTTCAGAGAAAGAGGTGCATAAAAGGTACATCTTAAAACTTTATCTTCATGGGTAACAGACTCAACAAACTCATCTAGTTTTATATATCTATTTATGCTGTTTATCCTTACAAAACAATTGTGGCATACAATAAAATTGACTCCTTTCTTTAGTACTGTAAACATGTACTGTTACCCATGTAATGGATATAATATTATATGCTATGTAATATGCTATAATATTTCCCCTAGAAACTACTTTATTCTAGCATATGATGTCACCCAGGTTCAAAGCTTACCTTTTTCAACTTGTAGCTACAGATGTAATTCTTAACTGAATTTCATCTTGATGAAAGCATTGAATAATTTTAGCAGTTTTCTTACTGTTGTGAGAGAGTTTTTGAAAACTACAGTTTCTGAAGTCTTTTCATCGTTCGTGAGTATTATGCATGAAATTTGTATGTGATTGTATTGTGCAGGAATCAGCATAAGAAACATGTGTGTAGACATATCATTTTGTGTGCAGAAAATGCCATTTTGTATATGCAGAAAATGCTGTTTTCTGAAAAAAAAGGTAAAAGTACAAAACTTGGCTACTATGGTCCTATTAGCATTTTCCTTGTTTGCTGCTTGCTCATGTTCAACTTATGATCAATAATAATCCAAAGATCCTTTTCATATGTAGTACTACTGAGCCGTTTATACCCCATCCTATACCTGTTCATTTTGGTGTTTGTGGCCGAAATGTAGAGTTTTGCATTTGTCTCTATTGAATTTCATTTTATTAATTTCAACTCAATTTTTTAGTTTATCAAGATCCTTTTAATTCTATCTCTATCTTCCAATGTGATAACTATCCCTCTCAGTTTTGTATCATCAACAAATTTGATAAGGATTGCTTTACCTCATCATCTCAATCATTGATAAAAATATTGAAGAGTGTCGGCCGCAAGACAGAATCCTCCACTTGAGATCTGCTTTCAACACAAAGCACAGACAACTCTTTGAACACTGCTTTCCAACCAATTATGGATCCATCTGATGGTATTTCCATCTATTCTATAATTAGTCAGTTTGCTAATCAAAATGTCTTGGGATATCTTAACAAATGCTGTGCCAAAATCCAGATAAATGACATCCACAGCATTCCCATCATCTACTAATGTAGTGACCAATTTTTTAAAAAAAGGATGAAAGGTTAGTTTGACAGGATTTGTTCTTGACAAACACATTCTGGCTCCTATTAATCACTGCATTGTCATCAGGATGCTTGCAAACAGACTCTTGTATATATTTTTTTCCCTCTGGTATTAGGTCAGACTGACTGGTCTATAGTTTCCTGGATCTTTCCTCCCCCTTTTTCTTTTCTTTTTCTTTTTCTTTTTTTTTTTTTTTGTAAGAGAGGGACAATGTTTGCTCATCTCCAGTTTTCTGGCACCTTACTTGTTCTCCAAGGTTTCTCAAAGTGGTTCTCTGAGTAAATAAATAAACTTCCTTCAGTTCTTAAATACTGTCAAATTAAAAGTGTTAATACAATATAATGGAATCACACTGATTTTGGCTGTATTTTATTCATCCACAGTTTATTAATGGTGCTTGGTGGGCTTTTCTATTAGTAAATATTTCACTTATATAATCAAAGTTTAGTTTTCTTGTCAGATTTTGATTTGATGATTATGTCTGTGAGATGCTCTTGACACATATATCTTTTTTTAACACAAACCAGACAACTGAATTACTTTTTTACTTCAGCTACAGTCACTTAAAGAATGCCAAAGTTATGTAGACTTACACAAACTTAGTGCCATAAGTTTGAAATTTTAAGTTCAGTGATGTTATCTAATAGATCTAATAATGTCTCCAAAGTTAGTTAGGTAAATTGCTTTTAGATATTTCCCCATTTCGGAAAGCCAGCATCATGTAGTAATTTCAGCAGTGGACTGCAGCTCTAGAGATCAAGTTCTGAAGCCCTGCTCAGCCATGGAAACCCACTGGGTGACCTTGGGCAAGTTACGTTCGCTTTGCCTCAAAGGAAGGCAAAGGGGAACCCCCTCTGAACAAATGTTGCCAAGAAATAAGTTAGTTGGAAATGACTTGAAGGCACACAACAACATTTCCCCAATTTAACAGAAGTCTGTTGTGAAATAAGTATGATTCTTTTCAGGGAATGATTTACATATGTCTTGAATCTGGTTTTCAATCACCTTGATACATTTCCACAGAAACCCATTTTCTTATCTAGAAACTTCATAGCTTCATAATCATGCATAATCATTCTCAAGGCTGGAAATTAGATTGTCAAAAACTATGTAAAAATCTATCTTGAATAAATCTTTTGGATTTCTGTCACTTTATTCAAGGTTTAATCATGAAAAAAGTTACTTCCTCTTAGTGCATAACTCTCAAAATGCTGGTTCAATATTTAGTAGATTGACAGCAGCTTTAGTATCTAGGAGTACACCATTCCAATTTTCTCAAACAAATCCTAAGACAACTAACAAGTGTTCCATGTACTTTATCTAAGCACAGGGATAATTTTTCAAACTTTTAGTAGCTTATAACTGTTGTCAATTGATGTTCCCAACATAAACCAGATTGATGTCATGATTATAAACTCTGAAAAATTTTTGCAAGAGAATTACATTGAAATAAGTGCTTACCATAGATGACATATGGGAAGGCGAGTAGGGATATCAGTTGTTTCTTTTTTGGTTTTCTGCCAGAAAAGAATGGCTAGATTACTAAGTGTCAACCCCTTGGTTCTAGTTTCCCTAAGGAACAGTACTAGTTTCAACAAATGGCAGTCAGTCTGTATTAACAGGTGCTGCCATCTTTTGATACTTTTTTCATTTTGGTTATGTCAAAACTTACTCTGCACTTTTTTCCTGCAAGTTCCAGTTCCTCAGGCCCTCCAAATGTTAAGTTCCTGGAGATTTTTCCTTGCTCTCCCCCACCACCACCTCCAGGCCTGCAAAGAGAAATGCAACAGAACAGGAAAAACAGGATATATACAAGTGGGAGAAACATTCTGAGATAGACTAGACTACAGTTAATTCTGGATGCTTCATACAGAAGTCTATGATCAGGAAATAGATTTAGCCTAAACACTTAACTAAAAGTGTCAAATGACTATGACTAAGAATTGGTTTGGTGGACTTTATTCCGCTGTACACTTACAGATTCAAGATCCTGGCCTCTTTTCAAGTAATAGAATACAGTCTAACAATATGCAGCTGTTCTGGACAACATGGATGAGCACTACTCTGGAATACCCTTGAAAAGGTCTTAGCTTGCGCTAATATAAATCATATATTTGTAGGGAATTCATCACTGTATACAAAATGCAGAGATTTGAGAAGGAGAGAGAAACACACATGCACCTTCTGCATTAAACGATGGATCTCTTAGAGTATAATAAATAAATATTCTGAATTTGGGTACAATGAATATTCTGAACTTGGAGCCCATATTGTCTTATAATCTTTTAAATCTGATTTTGCTTTCAGGTTTTGTTTTGGTTTTTTTTTGCTGAAATATGCATACTTTTCCTTTTCCTTGGCTCATATTCAGTTGCACAGCTATTATTTTTTTCCATCTCACAGGGGAGCTTGTACATATTTCCCTCATTTTTTAAAAGTATGTATTTCAACACATTTTAATATACTCAGTTTGACTTTTATTTTTCTATTCCATTTCTGTGTTGATATTTCAAAATTATTATTATTATTATTATTATTATTATTATTATTATTCATATTATATTATCATTGGCAGCATTATCAGCATTATCGTCATCATCATCATCATTACCACCACCACCACCACTAAAGGGCAGAACATCAACATATACAGTTAGGGACAAAGACAATAAGCATAGCACTATAGCAACACATGGAATGAAATCCCCAACACCTCATCAGTTGCTACTCATCTCACCACTTTAAACAAAACTTAGTGATTTCAGACAGTGAATGAAGGAGTCTTCCGCTCTTTATGAAAATGGGTGAGATCCTCCTCCAGTCAGAGGTCCAAAGGAAGAGCATTCCACAAATGTGGAGCCAGATCTTGAAAGGCTCACAGCCTTGACATTGCTGTTTGTGTTGGAGGAACAAATAGTCATTCTTTGCCTGTAGACATTACATTCCTGAATGGAACATACCATACTAGCTGAGCTGTAAGGGACTGGGGGAGGTTAGACTACAAAGCCTTGGAATACTAGAACCAAAAGTTTGAAACAGACCCTGGCCTGAACTGGTAGCCAGTCAAGGGCTCTATGGGGAGAAGAAACAGGTGAATATTTAGGAAGATTTAAAACAATTCAGATGGCATTGGTCTGAGAAAGAAGCAAGCAGGAAGGCAAGCCTGTCAGTAAACTGTTACAGTAATCCAGGCAGATGGACAGTCTCAACAGTCAGGAACCTCCAGATCCTGTAAATGTTCAAAAGATGGAAATTACATGCCTTTGCTATTGCCCCAGTAAAAGTGAACAGAGATAGGTGATCATCCAGCAGGATTTCAAGGATCCTGACAACCAAGACAGGGGCCACTGTAGAACCTGGTTAATCTAGTGGAGGACATGAGAGAGGGGCTACTGGATGGTCAACAGACAGTTCATCACTGACTTCCACACAGTGACATCAATTGATTTAGAACTGTGAAAAATCTGAGTGTCATCTACATAAATATGATGCTGAAAATCCAATTCAGAAATAAGAAATCCACTGGGGAGCATATACAATGAAAAAAGAAGAGGATCCAAGACTGATCCTAGTGGCACTCCTACCATTACAGGGAAAACTTTACATTTTTACGTTACATTTATGTTGTTCTCATGTTAAAAATACACACAGGGTTTTATACATATTTTATGTCCCTGAAACACACAACAAGCCCTGCAACTGTGCATGTTGTAGAGTCAAGTTGTGCTTTATCTTGCAAGTCTCAGAAGATATAAAATTGACACTTTTACTATGAATGTTGAGCCCAGTGATATATTTCTCCACCTTTATCTCTTCATAGAATGAGGAGCTTTCATTCCAGCTGCAGTGCATTTTATTTATCAATTTAGGCATATCGTCCACCTTTCCCAAGATAAATTTAAGTTCAACAGCAAATAACGTCTCAAAAACACACATTACCTACCTGTATTGTGTTTGGTGGAAATGTTGTAAGTCAATCTTGTCATGTAATACCAATATATAATGTATATGTAGGCCACTGTGTTAGGAAGAATGTACAGTTCTTTTCATTCCATCTCAGAATAAAGGGCCTTGAAGATACAGGGAAAGGGATGGAATATTTTCCTTATGAAGAAAGGCAAAACAGTTTGGTAGCAAAAAGTATGTCACAGGGTAGAAATCAGGGAGAGGAAAAAGAGTAAATTATTATGTTCTAATTATTTATTTCATGGTCATTAACTCAGTCATTAATCCTATCTAGAGTAGACCCATTGCCAACTTGGAATTTTGTCAAAGGTGGGTGTTAAAAATTAGGAAGCATCTGTTTTAGGGTGGAGGAGACAAGATACAATTTGTGTTCACCGTTCCTTCCTACATCTCCGCCCCCCCCCAAAATTACCATGATGCAAAAAACTAAATATAGTATACATGCAACATGGGGGAGGAATAAATTGAAGACAAGAGTTTTGAAAAGCTAAGACTGTGTTATCTCTCAGTGAGTTAGGGAAACTTACAGATACATGGCAGAGCCATAAGTTTCAATGGGGAAGACCCAGACCTTTAGCAACAATGGTGGAAAATAGAACTTTTGGATAGATATTAGTGAGATTTTTTTCAATTTTTTTTTATTTTTTAAAAAATTACCAAAATTCACACATTTTGTTGCATTCAGGATGAAAGTAACTTGAAATTAACAATATTGGAATGTGCAAGAGACCATCATTCATAGATTAATCCATTCAGCTAGGGATGCAATTCTTCGCTAAGTTTCTTTTTAAAGATAGCAATAACTAATTTCACCAATTTTCTTCCCACTATGAGAAAGTCTTCAAACCCCATGCAGATTTCAAAGGCTATTTGCAATTCAGGACTTATTCTATGAAAAAAAATCCACATGGTTGTTTTGCACAGAAGTCAGCATTTTCTGCACAGGAAAGAGCTTTTTTTTTTTTTTTTTTGGCATGGAAAATAGTATGTCAATACAAAAATGTTAATTCCTCCACAGAAAATGCTGTTTTCTATGCAGAACTTGCTATAATTGGGTATTTATTCTGCATGGAATTCAAATGTGGTTGATTTACATAGAAAACAGCATTTTCTGGAAAGAAAGCAGCGTATTTTTTTTAGTGTAGGAATAAACACTTCTGCTTTGAAATATTATTTTCCATGCAAAAAAGGATGTTTCCTGTGCAGAAAATCCTAGTTTTGCAAAAACAGCCACATTGGATTTTTTTTCCTTTGAATAATTCTCTAACTGTAGAGATTATTTTTCAGTCCAGAATTCTTCCATTGTGGTTTCTCAACACTTGAAAAGCATATTTAGCAATTTTTTTAAAAAAAAATTCGAATATTCTTTTGATCCTCACATTCAGTTTCAGTACCTTGTTTCATTCTGAAATTTCTCAGATTGAATCCTTAGGTATTTATCACTGTAACTATTGCGGGATTGTTATTGTTTTTGTCTGAAAGCCTCTTCATTGTTAATAGCTGTAATGGCAACCAAGTACAGCATGGTTCTCTCCATGTTCAGAATAGCTGAATTGTATTTAGTTTGTTTAAACAGGGGAGAGAGAAACGGTGTTGTGTGGTATAATTTGACTGCTGGACTAAGATCCTGGGAGGGCAGGGCCTCTGTTTGTCCATGGAAACCCACTGGGTGACTTTGAGCAAGTCACTCTCTCAGTCCTAGAGGAGGAAAATGGGAAATTTCTGCTGAACAAATCTTACCAAGAACTCCCCTTCCCCATGATAGGTTCACCATAAGTTGGAAGCATGATAACAGGAAAACCAACAGTATAAGGACAGATTTTGTTGCAATTAGATTTTTAAGAATTTACTCAAATTTGTAAATTTCTTTTCATTTGGGAAAAAAAGAGGTTTAGATGTTGAAATGCCAGAGAAAATGAAAATGGCAGCGTTTTTTCCTCCCAGTTTTGGAAAGAACCATAGACCATTCATGCTTGTTTTTCAAGATTATTTGAAGGACTGTGTTCTCTCTGATGAATCTACAGTAATTTGAGATCTGCTGAGGAAGCCCCTGTCTCTGTCCTACCACCATCATAGATAACATCTGGTGGGAACATGGGAGAGGGCCTTCTCAGCGTCTGCCTGCCCCCGGGCTCTGGAACTCCCTTCCCCTAGAGGTTAGATTGGTACCCTCTCTATTTTCTTCTAACAGACAGCTGGAGACCATTTTGTTTTGACAGGCCTTCAAGAGCTGATTCTACAGGACCGATCCTAACTAAACTAGACTGATCCTAACTAAACAATGCAAGGGATTTTCTCTTTGTTATTTTCATTGTGCTTTTATAATGGTTTATATTTTTGAACTGTTCTACATTGTTTATAGTTCAGTTATCTCTTTAATATTCATAGTGTATTTTGTGATTTTTTAACAATTTTTTAATCATGTGTAGTCTGCCTTGAATCCCAGATTGGGCAAAGGGTCGAAATAATAATAACAACATTTTTTTTCTGTCTCCTTGCTTCTTGTTAGTTGACCCTTGTTTTCCCTCCTGAGAACTCAGCTCTTTACAGAGATGATTCGGAAGGGACTTATTTAAGCTTTTGTTTAGTATGAGAGCCAGCATGGTGTGGTTTGAGCACTGAAATACAACCCTGGAGATCAGGGTTCGATTTTCCACTCAGCCATGGAAACCCACCTTGGCTGCATCGCACACTTTCAGCCCCCCCCCAAAAAAAACCATCCTTTGATGGGTTTGCTTTAGGGTTGCCATAATTTCAAAATGAATTGAAGACACACAGCAATAGGTATGTTAGTACATTCCTATGTAGCAAAACTATCCTTCTGTTGCTCTGTTGAAATCATTGTCTACCAGAGGTGGTGGCAGTAGGGGCTGGAGGCTTTTATTCTTTGAATCTGCTTCAGGTTTTAGCCCTAACATTAAAAGGTGCAATCCATGATTCAAAACCTCCACCCCAATAGGTTCAGTACTGTGGTTACCTCCTTTACAGGTCTGACAGAATGGATTAATCATTCAACTGTAATATGGAAGCCACCAGTCACCTGTCACCATGGGCTGATGGTGCATGGGAATAAAACCTAATACTGGAATGGAATGGAATGGAAGACAGAATCAACAAAGTCTTCTGCTTTTAAATTGCTGATGGGTACAATGTCTTCGAAATACAACTCTGTTTAAATCTAATGAATAATTTTGTTCTCCTCATGAATAGTGATCTCTCATGGCCAAGTACAGTCTAGAAATGAGGCACAGAAAATTAAGTGCTGCTGTAAATAACTTTTGTATGAAATGGAATTTATTTCCTGCCAAGTGGACTTTGATTAGTGTTGTCAAACTAACCTTGACCTATTTGTTTAGGGAAGCAACATGGGTGCTGTAATGGAAACCCTTTTTTTTTTCCTTTTGAAAAATAATCTCTTTTTTTGTGTGTGTTTTCTGTCCCCTAAAAAAGGTGCCACAAATAAAGTTTGGTAAAGTAACAATGCCTCAGTGCAAGCAAGCACATTATTTTCCTTTGCAGGACATGACTTGTCATCTGAAGGTGCTTGTTTTGCAAGCAGTGTTCCATTGCACACCTGTTTTCTGCTCTGACGCATGGTGGTTTGGATGTTCAATATGCAATGATAAGCTGCAGGGCAATCTGTTAATTTTGTTTTTTCCACTATTCATTTTTTTAAAAAAAGAATAGCTAAATTATTTCTGTAAACTACTTTAAGTTATTAAAAAATGATCTGAATCTAAATTTTCTTTATCTCCACTGACTAAAATTAATAGATACTTCTATCTCCAGCATGGGCAGGTTCATGTTGTACCTGAATACCACAGAGGTGTTAAAAATGAGGAGCCTTTCAGGAAAAAAAAAAAAAAAAAGAGTGGCAGTTGTGTTTCAGCGCAAACTTAGCTGAATGCACATGAATTCAAAATCAGAGACCCTAGAGATAAGCACTTAGAATTGGACCTGGATAGATATGTCCCCAGGTTTTCGTTTCTTCTAGATGTTGAAAAGTGTGTGGGCAATATTTGCTTCCAGACTGAAAAAAAATGATTTCCCAACACTCAGGAAAACTAATCAGAAACAATACAGAGGTTATTTTGCAATTTTCAACCATATTTACACATCCTATAAATTTTTGAGAAATTATTCTGCACAGAAAACGTGTGTGTGTGTGTGTGTGTGTGTGTGTGTGTAAATAATGTTTTAGTGTAACCCCTCCATTCATTTCTATGAAGGAATATCTTTTCCAGAAACACACTTTTTGCACAAAAATCATGGATTTTTTCCCCACAAAATTGTATTTTAACTTTGTAGAATTAATTCTGGAAAATTAGGTATGGTAACTTTATCATATCCAGAGAATCATATATAGAACCTAGTGCAGTAATTGTTCGATTATATTGATCAGAAAGAACAAAACTATTTTTAAACAAATCCCTTTGTCTTATAAGCCATGGTCACTATAGCCTCCAGTGAGGAATGTTGGAAGTCGCAGTCCTACAACTTCTGAAGGACCATAGATCCCAGCCCTACTAGAGAAACAGAGCTTTCCTGATGGAAGTAGCAGCTGTGGTAGGGCAACTTCAGCCAGGAATGCAGCAGAGGAAAGGGAATTAGACCACAAGCAGGAATCTACAGTCTTCTAGAGATTGTTGGATGTCCCAGAAGCTGTAGCCAGCAATATTGAGAGATGCAGTTCAATAAGTTAGAGGTCCACACAATTCCCATCACTGACTTAAATTATCCCTCTATACCTTCTGCAGTTCTAGTGCCCAGTGACCCAGTATCTCCTAGTTCCTTCTATAGCTGTGGTACAGGGTTTTTAAAAGTACAACATATCCGTTTAGTCCTTAGACTTATCAGTGCAGGTTTTGGAACAATGAATAGAAACAGGACAAGAAGAACCTTTCGCAGAGGTAGTTAAGAATTAGATTGAAAGCAGGGTTAAGTTGACAAATCCTACCTATCTTTGGTTCAGTGTTGGTCCCGCACCAAGAACCAACCAGTCTTCTACTGTGTCTTTACTGTAAGGAGAAGTTCTTTTTGTACAGCTTTACAATGATCTTTAGAGGAGTTTGGGAGAATAACTTGTGGCTCCATGGGGCAATTCCCGCTTCGTGACAGACACACCAAGAAATATTTGGTAGACAAATAAAGGACACAACTGTATTGATATACTGCATGTGAAGGTGTCGTTGTCATGGGACTGGAGCTCGGGGTCAGCCAACTCACTAGTTGGATGATGAGCCATGCCCAAAAGCCACTGGGCAACCATAGGGATGATAGCTATGGGATTCCATGAGGGCGAGCACCACTACATGGTACCCCTTTTACCAGGGGGTATGGAAAGGCAAACACTTCACCAGTTGGGTATTACACCTGCGTCCCATACCCCACAGTCCCATTTGGGACTCCTTTTCCTGTTTGTTGGTCCTACCAACAACTGCAATACCATCTTCCTGGATTTGAAATCCCTGTCAAATTGCCTAACTAAGTTGTGACAATTGAATATAAGCAGCACAATTAGAAAGAAATAGGGAGAGTGGGTGGGGCAAAGCTCCTCAACAAACTGAGGCCTTAGCACTAGGTAGCTTAATTAAGTACTTTAGCACTGGACCTGAGTGAAAACTTACAGGAGGTTCCCTTAGATCTTGCTACCACCCAATGGCTTCAATCCTATTGGTTGGCATTTTCCTTCCCTTCCCTGAGTCTGTGCAAATGTGTGGGCTTCTGGGAAAGAGAAGCCTGACTCAGTGCCATGGCCAGCATGCTACCACTCCTCTGCATGCTCTGGAGCAAACCCACCTCCTGGTAAGTCAGGAGGTATGCCAGGGTGGGAGGCTAAGGTCCCAGGATCTTCCAACTAGTATGGCCAGAATATAAAGAAAGCTGTAATGCATTTTGTTGGTAGTTCACTTATCTGTATCTGTGGATGAGGGCGTATTTGTCCTTGACTATTGTTAACTCCTGTTGAATTGGCTCACATGATGTGCATTAAGCCAAAGTGTGAAAAACAAATGTGGGGGCTTGAGAACCTCTCTGAGGCAAGAAAACCAGCAGGGCATTTTTTCTGAAAATAACAGGGAGTTGAAAAAGGTGTAAACACACTGCTAACAGAAATTTCTTTGGCATTACTAATGCATAAGATGGTGCTATTTTAGGACTGACTGTCCTTTATTCTTGAAGGCTGTTAAATGCTAAGGACAAAATGGCATTTTGGGTATCTCACTTGAATTCCAATGAGTCATTCCAATCTCTTTGACCAAAGATAAAACACAGATACATGCCAGAACTGGGGGCCCTAAATGAAAGATTCATAATATACAGAGATGTAGGAAAATCCTCTCTTTGTTTGTTCATACATCTCTGCCTTGCCATACACTGCCGTGACATAGCTGGGACATGTAATTGCAACCGTAGCATGCTTGAGAGATTTGCACAATAATGAGCCAAATTACACATGTACAGCACTTGCATACCTGCCATTTGCTTCATTGAATCTTTTGTTCCCCATTCAGAAGCACAGATATTTCTCTAAACAGAGTAAAGACTAAATCCCTTCCAAATTATCTGTCCTCTATTACACACACAATCGGCTTCAATGGGGAACGGCTGGTACATTCCCTTGCCTCCCTACAACCACATGGGTTCAGTCTCAGTTATTTTGGACTTCTCAACATGGTTAGTTAGTTGCACTGCTTAATTTTTAGGTTTGTTTGTTTTTTTCCCTAAAAAAGATGTGCACGTTTCTGGGATTTAATTTTATTAATTGCTTCTTGTTGCTTTTTGTGCCTCTGGTATATGTAATCTATTAACGGAATGTCATAAATCAAAAGACTGACCACCTGCTGAAATAATCTTATAGCCAGCGGTAGTCAGATGCAAGAGAGGAAGGAAAGGACCACTTTTTGAAACCATTGCAGACTTTGAGGATGAGTCTAGGTATTTAACCCTTAAACAAAGAGACAAGTAGACAAAACCATTTTTCTATCCCAAGTGTCTGCACAGTCTGACCACAGGGGTACAACACCAGGATATTTACAGATAGTGACCCATTTCCTATCACACATTTAATCCTTGTCAAAATTCAAAATCTTATAAGACTTAAGAAAATTCTGGAGATATGAGACTGCAGCCCAGTTAGGAAATGGATGAAGCTATCAGACCAGATTTCACTCCGGTTCTCATATATGAATTATTAAATTTATTTCATCCAGTTTCTGCATGATATTATATTTAGTTTGCACAAAAAAGTATGTGCATATTTTTGTGCTTCTTTTTAAAATTATGCCAATTTTTATGCTCATTTTTAAAAAAGCAAACAGGTCTGTGTTTGTGTGTGATTTTTTTTTCAAATGTGTGCATATTCAGTGATATTTCCATTAAAAAGTGATTTTTGTACGCATTTTTCAAAATATATGCATTTTTGTAGTCAATATTTCAGATGTGCAGATCCGGGACAAACTATGTCAAATGTAGCCATTTTTTTGGTGACTTTTTTACAATGTTAAATTGCATCACAAAATTTGCAAGTGTAAATGTGTTCTGGTTTGAATTTGGATTTGGGAAATGTGAATTTTGTAAGCGTATGGAAATGTGAATCAAACAAATTCCTCACTTATCTCTACTATATTCCCCATTACAGATGGATAATCCCTTATCCTTAATGGGTCTTCTGTTCTGTAGGTGACTCATCTGTCACCTTGAGATAATGGAGTCAGTCTCCCCAGTCAGCTGAGTCTAAGATGTTGATGGTTAAATAGAGTAGTGTGTGTGCCAATGTCACTGTCATAGTATAAACTAGTGCTGGGCCAAATCATTTGGCCTAGAACTTCACCCCACAAACATTTCAGTTGGCGGGAATGTGGAGAAGAGTGGGGTTATCCATCTACTCCCACCCAGAATCCACCTGGGAATAATGGCAACTATGTGGTAGCACCATTTTCATGGGGCATTTTGCCCCAAATTACAAAGGACAACTACACTGGACCACTGAGAACACCCTAATTTCTGCTTTACATAATCAAGGTTTTGCAGGTCTTGCTATGACGTTATTGGAAGCTGCATATATGGATAAGAAACATGGTCAAGAAACAACCCCATTTATTTTTAATTGGAACAGGGAGGGAAGCACAAAGTGAAGAATTTGATTGCTGGCTATTTTTCCTTGCTTTAATCATTTAACACCATACAAGGAGGCACTTGGCAGTGGCTGTCTTCCTGCTGTTAGAATAAACACAGAGAATAAGCCATCCTTTCTAAACAGGGAAGTAAATTTGACAAGAAATTTGGAGTTAACTAGGATCACCTTTTATTAATTGACAATAATTAGAATCTGAAAACAGGGGAACCTGTGCAGGAATTCCATTCTAGACATTCAACAATATGAAAATAACAACTGGATAAGTCCACCTAAACCCAGAGAAATGATGTACCAGACATATATACTCACTGCCTAAGCCAACGTGGGGGGACCTCTCATGTCTTTCCACACTTGATGCCTCAGAACTCAACACTGGTAAGGGAAATTAGTCTCAAACATGATTGCTTATCTTGCCATGCATTTTGGAGCCCAGAACTGTAGGATTTTGGAACAACCAATCACCTAAAATTGCATCAAAATGTGTCAGAATTCCTGCACACCTCTGCCAAACAAACATGGCTGGATCAGCTTAACCAATACCAATACTTAACAACATAAACTGGATATGACTGAATCAGCCCAAACACTGTTAATATTTAAGCATAGAACAAATCAGACTAGATAAGATCAACCTCATGGAGAAGCAATCATGTGACCGAAAGCTGCTGCTTTCTACTGGGTTTGGTACAGAGTAAGTAAAAAAGACCTCTACCAGAAAACAGAAAAAGGCCAAAAATTCCATCTCAGCCCTGACATGACACAGAAAAGCTTATGTTGAACAAAGAGAGGGAGGATGGCTGTGTCTTGATGATCAAAAGGAGCAAGGATAGGGTGAGGTGTGAGTGTTGGCCTGCCCACTGCTACCTTGAGTGAGCATGTGTGTATGTGCACATACAGCCACACCATCCCTCTTTCCACCCTGCCTGCAAATTGCATCAATAGTTGGAAGTTCCAGGTGGGCCAGCATCCTTCTGACTTGTGCTGGCCTTTCAGTGCAAGTCTTATAGTGGAATTTGTTTTAATTGCTGAAAGCAAACTCACAGAGACCTGTACATGAACATCTGTGTAGTGAATAAACTACCCACAGGCAGTTT
Organism: Cyclura pinguis; assembly: GCA_030412105.1. Lineage (NCBI taxonomy): Eukaryota > Metazoa > Chordata > Lepidosauria > Squamata > Iguanidae > Cyclura > Cyclura pinguis. The sequence goes on along the minus strand of CM059601.1, from coordinate 117,712,918 downwards.
CACTTTTCTGCCATGTGCTTCCCTAGCAAAAAACAATAATGTAAGGAGAGAAATGTTAAAAGTGTAAACTCATTTAATGGAGTGTGCTTGTTCCACAAATGCAAGCTTGATAACACTAAGACAGAGATAATTTGAAATCACACCCAGCTGCTTGCTAGGGTTTTTGCTGCTAAGATAAAACAATAACAGAAAAGACTCAGAAATGCTTTTGCAGTGCAGTAAAGCATAAAAATCAGTGCGACTCAGTGATGAATCACAAAGTAGCAGAGTAATAGTCTGTTTTGATGCAGTTGTAGTGCTAGTTAAAATAACGTATAGAGGTTGATGCGTCATGGATGCTAGGTGTGATGACAAAGATAGATAACAGATCAAACATGGAGACATCACAGTTATACTGGAAAGGAGTGTCACCTGGTAATGTAGGGATCAGTGCCTGGCAATTGAAATGAAATCCCCTGTACTTCTCCTTTGTCATAATTTCTTAGATTAGGAGCAAGAAGTGTGTGTGTGTGAGAAGCAGTAGCTGTGGTTGTATGATTTGCCTAATGATTGGCTTTCAGTGAGGATAACGGACTTTCTTCTCATATCTTTCTGACACCTCTTTGAAGGTGCACTCTTTGAAATAGGACTTCTGACTACATGAGGGAATGGGGATGTTGACCAGGGTAAAACATTGGGAGCATGTATCCTACTTTGACAGCGTAGGTGGGTGCTGGCATTTTGCAGAATAGTTCAAATTATGATTGTTAAAACCCTAAATGGCTTTGAAGGAGGATATTTGGAGTATCACCCTCACCTACATAGGTTTTAAGCGGTGACAGCTAGTGCTTGCAGTGGTAGTGGGATGATGAATCTACATCAGGTTTTAATGTGGATTTTAAACATGATGTTCAAGCTGCTGTGTTATGGATTGCCAAATCTCCATGGAATACCAAAAACAACTACTGTTGTTCTGGTGCTGAAGACATCTCCCTTAAGTAAGAGTATGTTTGTTTGTGTCTGTCTGTCTGTCTGTCTGTCTCCCTTACTGCTATGTTTCTGGAACAAACATAGCATGAATCAATATTAGCATACTTCTCTCATTGGTAGCAACCAGTGGGGGAGATATGTAGGTTAAGAACTTTTATTTTGTTCTTAACCTACATATCTCCCCCACTGGATGATTTCACTGAGGTCTTTTTTAAATTGTTGCACACTGCTGTAGGTGCTTTTGAACAACAAGGCAGCTTATAAATTCAATTAAAAAAAAAGCTGACAATGTGATAAGCAGATTGCTATTTACTACTTTTGGAACTATGCTTCTATTAATTTACCTGATCTGTTTATTCATTCAGCTGCATTGTGCTATTTATGTACACAGTGTTTTACAAACAAAAAGTCTGACCAGTAAATTTTGGCAAGCCCAAAGGGGCATACAGTTTAAAAACAGACACAGGGAAATAATAAAGGAAAGTGAAGAAAATGGAGCTGAGCTAAGCATACGAAGAATATGTAATACTTAAATTGAATATATTTTTGCTATATTCTTTGCAGGCTAATTTGTTTATTAAGCATTAAGCATATAAATATGGATGAGAAATGACTGTACAAATCAAATATTGGCTTGGGAAAGTTATACAGGCTTTTTTTAAGTAGTGGGGAATATAAGATACACTATCATTTTCAAACTTTTTTATTATCATTAACAGCTGGTGTCTTCAAATTAAAGGTACTCTTGCACTATAGGATCAAAGATAGTTTCAGCAATAGGAATGTAAGGAACAATTGCGAGTTTTGTCATCCTTGATGAGAACAGGTATCTGAACACATCAGAACATACCATTAAGAAAAAAGATCAATTTTTCACAACTTGTGTTTTTTTTTTCAGAAAAAAAATATCTACAGTAATGTATTCTTTTGGACAAAATATGCTTTTGCATTTTAAAAAAAATGTACAGAAGACTCTATTTTGTATAAAGAAAAGTTGTTTTATGCAATTTCCCCCCAATAACTCCAAACAAACTAAAGTCACCAAAAATGTGCAAAACTCTTGTTATCTTTCCTAGCAGGGGTCAAAATGTTTGAAATTATTTGTTTTCCCCATCTACAAGAATGAAATAAACAAAGATGTGAATTCCTATCCCACAGCACCAAAACCAAACAAAAAAAAAGTACAGACATCTTATACGGAATATAACCAATTCCAAAGTTCTCATACAGGCACAAAATTGATGTGAATAATATAGATATAACAGTTATACCAGTTGCACAAGTATAAGTGCAATAATCATGGACTGTGAATAACAAAGCTACAACAAAGCTTACACTACGTAAGTCACTTATGCAGAATTGCTACATTTCACAACTACATGAGTGGCTAGACAAAGTACACACTGGGTGAGTTTTTCTCTATTCTGCTGACTGTTGTGATGTCACATGTATCTTCTCTTGGTGTCAGCAGGCAGGGCCTACCAGTTCTCAGGCTGCTACTCTTGGTATCTGAAGCAAGCAAGATTATATGCTTGGACTGAAATCTGAATTTGATCACTCCAGAACTGGATCTACTAGGAAAACTATGAGGATGTTCAGATTCCAGAGAATATATATCCAAACAATATATACCTTATGCAGTCAATATCCATCATTGGCTGCCATATGATCATGCACTGAGAAATGTGTTGAAGCAATCAGTTCTTAAGTATCTTTGACTCACTGTCCACTACCTCCTCCTCCTTCTCCCCCTCTTCCTCCTCCTTCTTTTTAGCATATAACTTAGAATTTGAATATTGTCTTGAAAAGTAAAAATATTCCTGTTGATATATCTGGATGAATTTCTAGCTGTTAATTTTCCCCTCTATTTGTCAACCAGATTCAGTTGAAATGGAAAGAATGTTCAAAACGTGAGAAAAGTTAGCAAAAATTGCCCAGAAGTGTGTTAGGAAATGAATGCTGCCAAGGAGAATCTTGGAAAGACAAGAATCTTCACAGTTCAGAACTTATTCTGGGAAAATTTAATTCATACACAGAGAATGGTTTGTACAAATTTGGTTCAGGATGAGTCCCCAACTAAGGCATTTACTGAGGAAAGCTACAGTCTTTGAATTTTGCGCAGAACAAGTCCCAAATTGCAAAATAGTCTTTAAAAAATTTCAGTTTTCAAAGTTTACAATGGAAACAAAATTGCTGTAAAAACTTCTTGTTTCCTTCAAGAAAGACAGTAGCCAATGATTAGAGACAATTTTTAGCTATCCCCTGGCCAATAGTATGCTGGTGAGTAGTTATCCGCTGTTATATACTTATCCTGAATTGAATAATTCTGTCTAACTTAGGTTAAGCTGCTGAGGCAAATTTTCTTCACAAATATGCTTGCCATAAACATAAGGTGACTTAAAGTTGCAGTATACCCAGGATGGTATGGCATTCTTTCTGGATTTGCCTAATTGGACATGGTCCTCTATATGGAGCTAATTGTTCATCATTCGTAATGTTCTCATAAGGCAAGAAGTGTTGTGAGGAGCTTGTTGGTAAACATATTGTACAGATTGGGCATATTGGCAAATCTGCTGAAGTTGACACTCAAATTCGATTATTTTATTTATTGGTTTCAAAGGAAGGCAGTGACATTGTGCTCCAGAAGTGCTGTAGGCAACTGTCAACAACACATTTTGCTAAGATGTTTTTATGTACAGAGAAAAGTGATTGTCTAACAGAGTTTGAATAGTGATTTTCATTACATCTAGATATCTGTTCAAGTGAAATTCACTGCCTGAAGGTCTTTTGATATGAATTTAGGATTGTATTAATAGTTGTGGTTTAATTAAAGAGGTTTCCAAGGTCACAAGGATGGCTGTAATTTTATGTAAATCTACACATCTGGTTTAAAATTGGTTTTACAAAATTTTGAGATTATTGATTGTTGATGGTGATGTTAAAGAGGGTGATTTATCTTTATGAAAAGAGACAAAAATTGTGCTACATGATCCTTTCTCACAAGAAATGTACAAACTATATTCTAGATAAGTAACTAATAACCTTAGACAGAGTTTTGTAAGCCTATGTTGACCAGAGCACATTATGTGCATGGTTTTTCCCTCAGTTTTCTCAGTAATTCCAACATGATAGTCTTGATCCTGATGTTGTTAAGACTAAAAATGTTTATTTACACTAATGTAGTTGCTTCTCTTGTAGCCCTCAAAATACAGCATCCTAATTCCTATCTTATCATAGCTGATGACTGGCTAGAAGATGGTGTTGTAGAAGAGTTACACTCCATTAATTGTGTGAAAACATAGTCAATACATGAATAAAGAAGACAACCCTGAAGCCCTTTCCCACGATACAGTTATATTATTATGATCACCCTATAACTGTCATAGTTCCATCTTGTGGAATCCTGGGATTTGCAGTTTAGGGCAGGACATTTGGAATTCACAGCCAGAGAATCCTACTGCTGCCTCAAACTACAGACTCCAGGATTCCATAGGTTGCAGCCATGGAGGCCAAAGTGCTATATAGTGCTAGAATTGTATAATGAGATAGGAATCCAGATAGTTGTTATCAAGGCTATATGTTACAAAACAAAACATATAATACAAAATACGCTAATTCTGGATCCCATTGCTTCTATCAGAACTGGTGGTTCTGTCCCCTCCTCCACTAGCCCAGCATGCAGTCTGAAAACCTGCTATGGAGGGCTTGCACCTTGGAGAACTTGGTTGGAAGGGGGAGGAGGAAAGTCCTGGTTCTGCTGCCATTGCATACTGAAGTATATACTATTGGAGAAGGAGAAGAGAAAAAGAAGGAAGAGATAATCCTTGCGTTAGTGATTTCGATATACTAGTAGAGATTCATACTGCTGTGGGTATATCTTGAGCATATCCTTGCTCTGGTTTCTCGTGTTAAAATGTCAAATGTAACTGAAGAGTGAAGTATGAAAACCTGTTAGTGCAAACAGTTTTGGGAAGAAATACAAGATCAAAGGAGCAGTTACTTGCATGTTTAGCTTCTTGAAATGCTCGGCTGCCTGTACTGTTTCATGAAAATGACTAAAAAACCCAAAATCCTTAAGAAAACACAGAAATAAAATATGGATGATTTCTATTTGTGTTTGTAAGGCTGTTTATTTCTAACTCCTGCTTGCTGAATTAAAGGATCTGTTAAGTGTACATTTTGGAGAAAAAAAGGCTTAAGGATGTGTAAAGAAATATCATTCTGTCTGAATGCCTGGAACAGAGAATTACAAGTGAATGAAGTCTTCCAAAATGGATTTCTGGAATTGTAATTGCCTGTCAACATTTCTGCTTCTTCTTTTAATCTACCTGACATCATCCCAGACAACAGCATATCATTAGGGAGTTGCTTTTGATTTTTTCCAACACACACAGACACAGACACACACATCTAAAGTCCATTCTATCATACTGAGACTATCCCAGAAGGGAACTGGTGACTAGCCACCTCAATTGCTTTATTGAGGTCACTGTGCTGAATCCAAGGACATATTGTTCAAGCAACAGATTGGAGCTACAGGCTTCCATTGGATAGAGTGTGAGGCAAACAAGTTTATTTGGAAGCTTCTTTTCCTCTTCCTTCCTGCAGATATTTACTGCTTGTGGTTTTCTTTTGTCTAGCATGGTGACTTTATTTTATTTTCTATTTGACATATGGCATGGGGTTTAGAGAGTTTGATTTGCTGGAAACAGACAGTGCTGACATAACACAATAAGAGGGAGAAATCAAATTTCCTTTCCAGATTACCAGTGTGAATTTGGTTAATGCTAATGAGGTAGCAGAAAGCACCTACCTAAATTCCCCTTGAATGTCTTTCATCTGGTGAATTTGCAGTTATTCATATAGAAAGATTAAACACATGTGCATGGTAAAAATTTTTAAAAGCTTGAATATTTACTTTGTGCATCATATCTCTTTTCAACCGTTTTAACCTTTTCAACACATTTATGGTGATATTCAGTGTGGTTTTCTTTTCTTTTATTCTTTCATCTTTACCAGAAATATGACAGAATAAACTATACATTAACAGTAGCAGTAACACTGTGCCTGCCAATGTCACTTTTTTCCTGACTGTTTGCCCTTTTTACATCTTCAGAATTAAGGTGTATTGGTGCCACCCAGGTATGTAGCTATAGGGAAAGGGCAAAAATGAGGGCATTGCTCCCCAAAATAAGATTTCAGTACCCCAGTGTAATTTTGCTTTAGTTCCCAAATTTCTAGCACTGCAAAGCAAGAGACCCAGAAAACTGTTCATACCTAAAACTTACATTACCTTTCTTTACATTCCTTTGCTAAATTTGCCTTCCCTTTTCCTTTGGATACCTAAACTATATTTCTATACGTTCAACTAAATTTTTAAGTTCCTGCAATGCTGTAAATTTGGCAACTGAAGGAACATTTCCTTATGAGGAGGAGAATTCTTATGGGGGGCGGGAATACCTCATTCCTCCCTCCCTATAACTATGCCCCTAGCGATACCCAGGGATGAGTGCCTTCCCTAAAATTATCCAGTGAATTAGTGGCTGATGGGAACTTTCAGTGAAAGGTCATGCTCATGATAAATCTTTTTCAGTGGTGTAGGGACAGGGGGCTAGTGAGGCGGCGCACCCAGGGTGGCACTTTTGGGGGGCACTGCCACTTTTTGCCTGCTTCCTGTTTGCCGTCACCCATCTCCTGCCCTTCCGCCCCCACCCACCCCTCGTCGCTAGCAGCAAACTATGCCACTGATCTTTTTATTGATGTATTGCACTAGAACAGTTACTACATTTAAACGGTAGTGTATGGGTTCACAGAAATCTTCCCAAATGGATAACCTAGCATGCAGAAGATAGATGATTCCTGGTAGGCCGGGGAGGGAGGTCAACATGGGAAGGGCAGAGACTGTCACATAGCAGTTCAAAGGAAAAGTCTAGCTCTTTCTCTTACCTGAAAGATTTAGTTTGTTGGACATGGTGTGTGTGTGTGTGTGTGTGTGTGTGTGTTTATGTATGAGTATGTATACTCTGTCATGTATAATAAGAACAAATTCCAAATACTCAGAAAATGGCCTTTTCCCTCAATTTTAGCTCATCTCTTGCAATTTTAGTCCTTTGAAAATCCCTATTTCATGCTTTTGTTTTTTTCTTTAAGCAGGGACCCTGTTAAAATGGCTTAACCAGCCCTGAAATTTCATCTGAAGTCCTTGATTTTGCATATGCAGACATTTTTTTGGACATTATTATGTTTTTAGTACCCCCAAACACACTGGAATTTGTTTGAGGACTCACAAAATATTCCATAATTCACACAATGAAATGTGTTTATTCTAATGCATGAAGGTTAACAACAATATTTTTATATGTAATTTAGAAGGTTTTTTTTTCCTTAAAAAAAAAAGCTTGCTATTACATAGTGCATATACTTGCAACTGTCATTTAGCTGACAAAAGAATCCTAACAAAACCTAAGGAACAGTGGGTTTATTCTGCCCTAAGCTTTTAAATGAGAAACTCTTTTAATCAGTTAAAGCTGAACAATCCAGAATTGCTTCCAGAGTACAGGTCAAGCTAGGGATTTTAGTTTCAGTTTCCTTCCTTTGGCCATTTCTGATCCATATGGCTTGAGCCCAGACTATTTAAAAGGCCATATCTCCCTATATGACCCTGTCTAGACCTGAGGATCTCCAAGGGAGGTCTCTCTCTTTCTCTTTCTCTCTCTCTCTCTCCTCTCTCTCTCTCTCTCTCTCACTCTCTCTCTCATTCTCACCATCATCAAAGATGAGGTTGGTGAGGACACTGGATAGAGACTTCTTTCTGGCTGCTCCCATGCTGTGGAACTCCCTTGGGAGGCCAGATTGGCCCCTTTTTTGATCTTGTTTCACCTGCAGGCAAAGATCTTGGGTGTCTGACTGTGTCAGGAGGTTCTTCTAATGATGTGTACATGTGTGTGTACGTACCTTCAAGTATCCTGTCTACTTATGGTACTCAGTGGTGGTTTGCCAGTTCCCTCCTTAGAAATATAGCCTATAGCACCTAGTATTCATTGGCAGTCTCACATCCAAGTACTAACCAGAACTGATCCTGCTTAGCTTCCAAGGTCAGACAGGATCTGATGCCTTTAGGGTCTTTATGTAAGCTATATTTGCATTACAGACTGCTTTATCCATATTTTGTTTAAATTTTACACTATAAGTTACCTGGTGGGATAGAAATGAAAATTTAAAAAAAATGAAATAAAAAAAATCCATTCCATCAACCAAGTGAACTTGTTTAACTGGTATTTTAAAATGGTGCTTCATCCTGAAGCTTTGTGGGCTTCCAAATGCATAGTCAAGGGCTCATGGGTTGGTTTCTGTTGAAAGCAATATTTGAAGAGGAGGAGCAGAACTGTTAACTGGAAATCTGCATTTTATTCATGTTATTAAAGTCGCTGTCTTAAAACTAAGAAATTCCCCTGAGGGTTTATTTTAAAAACCTTTGGAGTTCAGAGTGTTCAAATCCAGCTGTTGTGCTAACCTACTTTGCTTCTGCATATGCATGTTTTAGTGTTGAATTTTGTTGATGTAAGTACATTTTACCTTTAAAAAGCTCTTCGCCATTATTTCACATTCTTTTACACTTTGTCACTCTGTAACTTGTGCATAATGTGTCCACCTCCCATGCTGCGCTATATATGTGGCTTATGTTTTGTGACATGAATTGGAATCTGTGGCGTGACTCATTAATATCAAATCCCTGGCTGTTTTGTGTTATTGTAACTCATCTTCAAACTGAGTACAGAAGGGGAACACTTATTGTCATATTCAACAGAGATACATTTTGGGCATCAAACTCAATGGGGATTCTTTTTTAACGTACACACACACACATTGTATTAGATTCTCTAGGAAAGCAACTATATATTTCTAATATGGGTTGGATGAATGAAGTTGAAATGATTGCCTACCTGTGCAATTATCTTTCAGAAAACATATACACTGCATCTGAAAAGACCCGTTTGCAAGCCAAAATAGTCTATCACTGGAAAGTTCTGTTTTATAAATAATCTCTTTTCAGTATTCATTTCTTACTTTGAAGAAAAAGCTATGTGAACACATAGGGAGCTGGTGGTGATGGCTTCACTTAAAATTTATATGGAGACATAATTATCTGCGTGGCTGAGATTCTACTACCTTTCAAAAAAGGTTCATAGCTGCTTTCTTACAGGGTTCTTAATAAACTGTTCTTGTAAACCCTCAGTTTCTATCTCTCACATGAGACTGGAAGTTAAGATCTTTGCTTTTTGGCCATCTGTTTTGTTCTGGTTATTCTGACAAGGCATACAAATTAGTATAAATCTATTCAATCTCTATGTCTGCTTCTCTTCTATGCAAAATTAATTCTTCCTCAGTGTTGCCAGTGTAAATTTGTGACTGAATCATCCCATCAGAGCGGAGAAAATGCTAAGCATACTTCTTAACCATTTCCTTGAACACTGCTTCAGTATTTGTCAAGCCTTTCAGACCTGACCCACCTTTAACCCCAATCTGTAACATGACCTACTTTCTGTGGAACTATGCAAGCCAGTTCTTCTCCTCCATTGTCATCCTCCCTCCTCTGAAGCAAAAAGAAAACACTAAATTGGAGTAGAAATTGTGTGGCCCTCTAGATGTTCCTGAACTACAACTCCCTCCAGCTGTCATGAAGAGGGCTGGACAGCTCCTAACCGGGACATAACAAGAATGTAATGCTAGTGTTGGTTGTCCACCACTTATATTAAGGACAAGAGAGTGAGCCTCTTTTGCACCATTGCTTCCAGTGGTATGGAATTAGGCTTGCAGAAAAGATTTCCCTTCTCTGCTCTTCTGCGGAAAGTTGTAGATGAATTGCATTTCTACCATAATTTGACTTCCATTCCCCTGTCAAACCCCTGGAAGAAGTTAAAGACTAGCCAAATTGCTCAACCTAAAACTTATTCCTGAGAACCTAGGATAGGCAATGGCAGCAATTGTCTTTGGCTCACACGCTGACATTTCCACCCTAACCATGCTTATGAAAGGACTCTGTACAACTATATTAAAGGAAACAAAAACAAACAAAACCCTAAAACAGCCTTCCTCTGGCTGGTGTCCTCTGCATACTTGGAACTCTAACTTCCATCACATCTAGCTAACATAGACAATGTTAATGAAAAATGGGAGTTGTCATCCAAAACATCTGAAGAGCAACATGTCTGAGGCAGGTTGCTGCCAACCCTAAATTAACAGAGGAGGAAAGAAGGCCTCAAAATAAACATTTAGCACTCAGGACTCTCAGAATCTAAAAAATATTTCCAGTCAATCCCCCATCCCCAATTTACTAGAGATAGTGAATCCTGGATTGGGAATATTCAAATACATGAACTTCTTTCATGAATCTTAAGCACAGCTTTCTTGAAAGTAGTCTGTCCTTAATGCCATCCCCTCTCCCCCCTGCGACATATATTGGCTTTCCATATCTGTCCAGGTTCTGAAAGCTTTCAAGTTGATGGGTTGGAGGCTACCTACCTCTTGCCTAGTCATTCCCTGAGGAGAACTCACAGCCTGAATCCAAGAACGTATTGTTCACAGCCTCTGTGAAATCCATGGAGCAAGACAGAGAGTGAATGGCTGCTCCAGGGAATATGTGCACCTGCTGCCTTCCTCATCTGAAGGGATGCTTAAAGGGCAGGCAGGTGATCACTCTGGTGATAGCATTTGTTTCTGCTATGGGAGGGTGGGCTAGCAGGGCCCTCTGGAACATATCCTGTGTTGGTACCTTTCTAGAGGAAAGATGGGGAGAGCTTCCAGTGTCTTGGGGGAGGGAGAAAATTTCTCACCCCACCACTCTGATCCCTGAGCCAGGAGATTCACCTCATCTTATGAGAGGGTAGATTCTGCTGATTATTTGCTTAGAGCTTCAAATCATGGTAAGAACAGAGGCGTATCTAGGATGGGGCAACTGGGGTATGTGCCCTGGGTGCCAATGTCAAGGGATGCAAAAAGGCTGAACCCTCCCATCCTCTTGCCCGGGCCTGGCCCACCCCTGACAGGGTCCTTCCTGGCCCAGTGTGGGGATGGTGGTGGCGGCAGCAGCCCTCCTCCTTGCTGCCGCCCCCACCCACCCCCTGCCTGCTGCCACCCCTCTGCTGGGGTCCTTTCTTGCCTGGTGTGTGTGGTGGGGTGGCACCAGCAGTCCTCCTGCCTGCCCCCACCCCCTGCCCCCATCGGGGCCCTTCTGGGCTTGGTGCGGGGGGCAGCGGCAGCAGCACTAGGGGCACAACTTCCATGTTTGCCCAAGGTGCTGTTTAGCCTAGATACACCATTGGATAAGAACTGGAATAAACAAAGCTTCAAACTTTAATAGCTTCATGCAAATGAATACATAGAATGTTGTTGCTGGAAGAAACATCCAGTCTAACCCCGTGCTGCAGGGATACACAACTAAAGCCCTTCAACCTCTGTTTGAAGATCCCCAAAGGGGGAGAGTCCTTCTCCAGCAAGGCTGTCCATTCCACTGTTGAACAGCTTGTACACAAAATGAGTTCTTCTGATGTTTAGGTAGCATCTCTTTCCTTTTAATTTGAATACATTATGGTGTAAGAGCAAAGGTTGATGAGACATTGGTAAGAAATTATATTACTGCAAAATGGTTCTCTGTGTGTGCATGTATGTGCTTTACTCAGAGCTGAGAGCATTAGTCCATACAGTTAATTTTTAAAAAAATTAATCATGGATTACATATAATAATAATTGGAAGGCTCCAGTGGAAAAGCAATTAAAATAAACTATGTATATCTCTTGTTTCTGTTGGGAGGATTTGTTACCTGTATTAAATGTTCCCAATCTCACCCGAGAATTGTAATTAATTTAGTCACTGAATTGACTGATAGGTTAAAAGAAGAGCAGTTGAGCAATTTAAAAAGTCCAATTAAATTGTGGCCTTTTTTTCTGGTAGCAGTACTCACTTTCCTGTATCATCCCCTTAAAACTGCTATATTCCACAGTGTCTGTGTGGATAACACAGCAAAGGTCCCAGTTTAATTCTGTATAGTTTATTATGTTAAGGATCAAGTGAATAGTGTGAAATTATCTCATGCCATAACAAAGCAGATGAGCACAGATGGACATATCAGTCTCTTTCTGGTCCATGTCATTTCATACGTGTTCACTCATAACTCTGTTATATTTTTTGTTTGTTTGTTTGCTTGTTTGCTTTTAACTGCATGGGATTCCATAGAATTTCATGGAATATTGCCATGGGGGTTAAACAGTGTTGTGTAGTATGAAGGGATCCCAGACTAGAGAAAGATTCATTCTTAAAGTGAATGCAGATCTAATCACCACCTGAGTGAAAGACTAATGGGATCAACCCCATATAAGCCATATTGAGTATTAATTTCAGTAAGCAAGCAATAAGCATTGTTGTTGTTGTTGTTGTGTGTCTTCAGGCCATTTCTCAATTATGGTGATCCTATTTGTACAATTCTTGGCAAGATTTGTTCAGAGACAATTTGCTATTGCCTTTATCTGATCTGAGGCTGAGAAAGTGTGACTTGCCCAAAGTCAAGCAATAGGTTTCTGTGGCCAAGTTGGGCTTCAAATCCTGGTCTCTCAGAGTTATAGTCCAACACTCAAACCGCTATGCCACACTGGGTCTCATTTAATTAGCACACATATATCAAGAGTTTCCAATTCTCAATGCAACTTTGTTCATTTGTACTGTAAATCTGCAGAAGGAAACAATTTACTTGGTAGATAGATGCCAACCCTTTCACTCCTGACCCATTTCCCTAATCTTAATGGGCTCCCCCTCCCATCTTTTAATTTGTCACAAAACCAAACATTTCCCCTCAGCTGGACTTCTCAGAATGGCTTCATATTTCTGAGTGAAATTCGGTAGTAAATCTCTCACTGACTATCTCTTCAGATAGTTGCAACCTTGTAACTTGGTGGATCTGAAAGTCTCAGATAAGGTAGCAGCAATCACAAACATTAAAAGACTACACTTGCAAGTAACATAGGAAACAGATGTATTTGATCCTGTGAATACAGTGCAAAATATCTCTGATACCAAGAACTGATAGAAGTCAATTTCTTCAGTTATTTCCAATAAATCAAGATTTCTCCCGGCTTACTACCCTCCCTCATACTACTGCATATGTTAAGGCTAGACAAGGACTATAATGCTATTTGGACAACCTAGTTATAAAGTAATGCTGATCATGCTGATTTGTAGAGTTAAACAGAGGCTAAGTATCATCCACAATTGACTTGCAATAAAACAAGTTGGTAATTAATGCCTAACAGCAGTCAAAACATCAAGCTGATAAAGGATGAGGAGAATTTAATCTTCTAATGTTTATTTCCATAAATATTCCTAAGCCTGTCTTTAGGCATCTGCAATAGGGCAACTCCTTCATCTCTCGCAGGACAATGGAAGCAAACCAGTCCTTCTCTTTTCATTGAAGTGAATATCAGGCATCTTGATAAAACAGATATATAGTGGCAGATTTCTCACTGGGAAAACATGCAAAGGAAGGAATAAGAAATCAATGTCTATGTTTTTTTGTGGCTGCTATAACCGAGAATTCTCTGTTAGGCATGGGAAGAAGGCCTATTGATCTGGCCCTGAACTATTTCTTAATCCCTCAGTGAAAACAAACGGAATAGCCACCATGACTGAGGTTTTAAAGATAGAGAAGAAACTACTTGCTGCTGGTTGTCCTGAATGCCTTTTGGTTTCCTGCTATTGTGAATTATAGACTGCAGGAGCCATACTTCCTACTTCAAGCAAGGCTTTCATGCATGGCATGCCATCAGATAGTTACTTCTCAGACAGAGGCCAAATCACTGTAAAGCCATCCTGGGAAGAATATCATAATTTAATTGCAGGGCTAGTCTCACAACACCCCTTTTGTGCCTGTAGTGAATGTGAAAGTAGCTTTTATCTGCCCAAAGACAGAAAGAGAGTTAGCTATAGACTCTCTGGAGGGGGGGGGGCATCTTGGGTGAAGTACAGCAGATTGATCACTTATACAGTTGGAATGTACAAATTTCCACTACTACTTTGTAGCCAGTGCTTTTCATGTTTACTTTTCATAGTGTATTTAAATGAGCTTGAGGAGTGGGTGTGTGCAATGTTAGCCAGCACTTTTCATCTTTAATTTTAATAGTATATTTAAATGAGTAGAAAAACTCTCTGTGTGATTTGCAAAATTTGGAACCTTCTTTTACATTCTTAATAGATAATTAAACAAGTATAATGAAACCAGCATTGCTTTTTAAATAGAACTGGATAGGTTTAGGGAAGGTTTTGTCTAAGCTTGGAACTCAGAGCCTTCTCTCTCATTTTATCTCAGAAATGAGACCTTGATAGAAGTGGAAACATAAAACAAATAGAAGCATACTTTTTTTCCTTTTTTTGATGGTTGATACTACAGTTGGCCCTCCATATCCACAGATTCTGTATCCACAGACTCAACCAATCACAACTTGAAAAGGTTCAAAAAAATCCAAAAAGCAAACTTTGATTTTGCAGTTCTATCTAAGGAATGCCATTTTACTGTTCCATTGTACGTAATGGGACGGGAGCATCCACAAATTTTGGTATCTACAGGGGGTCCTGGAACCAAACCCTAGCAGGCCCACTGTACGCACTAGAAATGGAAAATAATCCTCCCTTTGGCTGGAGTCATTTTAGAAGTGTTATGATGAAAGTGATGCATGGAATGACTCCTTCAAAGGTATTTCAGTAGTTTTAGTGACACTTTTTTCTTTCTTTCCTTGAAATGTTTCTTGAGACCGTTTTGCTTTAACAAGAAAAATCCATGTTACCATGAAATATCTTTTTAGGTGAAATTTGGTGGCAACTCTAGTATTAACAACCCATACACAGTAAGTGGCATGAAATGAGTGGAACAATGGGTATCAGTATGCACTTGCCTTATCCTGAAGCACTGACAGCACACATTATCAGTACTAATTCCTATGGACATAAACACATTCCAGATCAACAAAAACATATTTTATCTCTCTTAACTTGTGTCAGTTATTCTGGTGCTTATATTAAATTAGCTAGAGGACTGCATGCAAGCGATGTGAAAATAGCAGTCTTTTGGGAAAACTCACTTTGGAGAAGTAATTATTTCGACAATTCCACTTAGCGCCACTGTCTTGTTAGCAATAGCTTCTAGACAGACATTTCAAGAAATGTTTGAGGCCTATTAATGGAAGGAAGTGTCTTTCAACAGCACTGGAAAAAAAATTAAGATGCTGAGTCATTTTCCACATTCTTCCAGTAATAGGACAGTTCTCCCACAATCTGGATCCACTGGCAGATAAGTTGGACCCATTATTTCAGCTACAATTTTAACAGGATTTACATTCAGTCTTGGTTTGAAGCAAATCAAAATTACACTGTCAGCACGGTTTCACTGTTTTTTTTTTTAAAAAAATGTAGCTTTGCTGCATCCACCAAAAGCAGAGATAACATTAAGCTGCTCTCAATTAAAAAATAAACTTGCTAAAGAGTCAATAAAGTACGTATATAAAGCTATCAACTGATAGAGGTTGAATGACACAGAAGGTTAGCATTTTTATCACCTTGAGTCCTGAGTCAAAATCAAGCACACAGTGGATGTGAAAAAAGATGTCTCTGCTTTACTTCAAAGGGAAGAGTGATGGGTATTCATTTTTTATTGCTTCTATAAAATATCAACTTGGGGAAACTATTAAACATTGTATTTGCTTTCAGTAAAACAAATCAGAGCAGAAAAGAACTGCTTGTTCAATGCACCAATAACATATTTCCTGGTAATCATTATTCTTTTTTTTTTTCAATGTTCTTTTATCTAATCATCCAGTTGTACCCCTCCACATACCATATATTACCTGGCAGCAGTTATTTTATGTAGGGTGTTTGCTTTTCTTATTTAATAACTCAGTTATTAACCTGGAAGTACGAATAGCAGTAAGTCTGCTATTCCTCTAGAAGCTGAGTCGTTAAGAGAAGCATGCACATTTTTTTTCTTTTCCCCTCTACCTTCCCCAATGTCAATATGGGGGGAAAAAAAGCTTCATCTGGGGAATTTCTATTTACTTATTTAGAATACAGGTATTTAGATTTTAAAATTTTATTTCAAAACTGTGTCCCATTGAGGGAACTCAAGGGAGGTAGCAGATAAAATAAGCACTACTTTTTAAAAAAGTTTAAAAAAATGAATTAATGAACAGCTATAATAAGAACACATCATAAAGACAGCTGTTGAAACCCTGCTTCTTCTTTTTTTCACTTTTATGAATTTTATTGAATAATAAAAAAGAAAACGAAAAATACAATAAAACAAACATTAAAAAATCATACAAAACCATAAGTACAAAAAACAAATTACTACAAACAATCAAACTAAATTACATACAGACTTCTAAACTAACTACATATAACTAAAAATTGCCTCTTGATCAAATGATCACCAAGGTGGCTTGTGATACTTTCCATTGATCAATGCTTGCACAGAGTCCCATACAATACTTGTGATTGAGACTGGAATCTTGTTCACGTTTGCTTTCCAGTTCCTGGAAATCTAGCTGGTAGATGGCAGTATGCTTTTTCTGTCGGGGAAGGAAGGAAATACATTTACCACTACTTCCAGCTGAAAGATAGGGTCAAGTTAATCTCTCCTATGTCATTATGATGTTCCTGGAAACCACTAGGTACTTCCTGGTTTCTTGGCTACTAACTGAGGGTAAAACATATTTGCATTGCCCATTCCATTCCTAAAAATGTATATGAAAATTGGCTCCCATTAGCAATAGAAAAGGCGGTAAAAATATTCCTGCACTTTAAGACTTGGAGCAGTCGTTGCTAACTTGGGGTCCATGGCCTTTGGGGATGCATGGATCCCTCACAAGGAGTCCACAAAGCCCTGTTATGGGACATCAACAGCAGTAGCAGCAATAGAGATGAGGCAGCAGGAGGAGTGAGGATGCTAAAACTGTTCACTCATCTGCAAATGAGGGAGTAGTTTTGGCACCCACACACACCCTGCTGCTGTGTCCCTCACAAAAGGGATGTGGCAGCAGCCATGTGCACACACCCAAACTATGACTTTGGAGACCAGGGTCTGAATGCCACTCAGCTATGGAAAACCATTGGGTGACCTCAGGGAACTCAGCATTCTCTCGGCCTCAAAGAATGGCAAAGGCAACTAATCTTGCCAAAAAATAACACCATGACAGAGTCATCTTTGGGTCTCCATAAGTCAGTTTTCAAAGGGGAAAAGCATTATAGCTAGAAGGAACCCTCCTTCCTGGCAGTGGCATTTTGTTGTTGTGTTACTTCAGGTCACTTCTCACTTATGGCAACCCTAAGGTGAAGCTATCATACTTTGTCTGTCTGTCTGTCTGTTTTGGCAAAATTCATTCTGAGGGTGTTTGCCTTTGCCTTCTCCTGAGGCTGAGAAAATATGACTTGTCCAAGGTCACCCAGTGTCTGAGCTAGGATATCAATCCTAGTCTCTAGATGTCATTCATAATTAATTAATTAATTAATTTTTACAATATATTTAAATATAAATTTAAATATTTAAATCTTCAAGTAATTCTTGCCAGGGGACCCTGGCAACAAATTGTGTTTATAGGAGGCCCCTGGTAAAGGTTAAGAACCACTGGCTTAGACTACAGGCTGAGGCAGCACAATTAAGACAATTCTTTGCATGCACAGAATTAGCATATGAGGAAGCAGACAAAGCTAGCTTTTATTTTCAGAATATCCTTTAATACAAAGAACATTTAATCATCCAGTTCTTTATTGGAGCAAAGTTTGGTCACCTTATCTGATGTATATGTTTGATTGCTCAAGAATGAGATTAGAAAAATGTTGATTCAAGAGGAATATATAAGTTGCTAGGATATCAAAGCTGTACTCTTAGATGCACTAAATTCTCTTTTCTGGCTTGGGAACTGTGAGCTGTAGAATAAGTAGTGAGGTGGCTCTTAAAAAAAATTATTTAGATAATACCAATGTAATATACAAACATTACATTAAAAAAAATTAGAACAACAACAAAGACCTTGGGAAATACATCTAGATTCAAAAGGAAAATTAAAAGAAAGCACTTATATAAACTATCCATTGTACCTCAGTTAAGAGGACAATGGATCATTCCAAAGGTTTACATGTAATTTTGGAGGACAAATAGTATCGAAACTGTGATTGACATATTCAATAAATGGAGACCAAACGCTATAAAAACTTTCAATCATTTGTATTTTATTCAAAACTTTAGACTGAATTTTCTTGATTGGAGCTGAATCCCACAGCTTGCTGCTCCAACTGTCCAAAGGTCAGTTAGAAATCTCTGCAATTTGGGGCAATTTCTAAGTGTGCTGAGGCACACATAAAACTTTTTTTTTTTTAAATGTACTTATGAATCGTCATCAATGAACAATAAGAAAAATGGAAATTAGGTGGTTCTGAGTTTTCTTGGAGAATCTGCAGAATATGAGGGCAAGAGTTCTTGACTCTTGCCCTCAAATTCTGCAGAGGAAGAGTTTTCCTCTATAGCGTGGCTTTGGTGGATTATCAGATTTGAAATACTTGTTTTCCTTATTAGTTTCTCTGCTAAGAAAATGCTTTCATGAGTTTGAAAAGAATATAGACAGTCACAAGGCTACTGAGAGATTTTTTACACTTGAGGAAGTATTCTTCTGTGTAGGCTACACATGGTTTTTGTGCATATCTGCAATTATGGATGATGGGAGTTGTAGTCTAAATGTTCACCATTCCTAATGTAAATACAGATTGTTGTGTTACTATCAGATTTCTACTGCCACAGTGGGATTTTCTGAGGAGGAGATCTTCCATAAATCTAAGAGTCATATTCAAGGTTATTTTTTTTCTTCCTATCTCCCACTAAGCCTACTTTTAACATTTAGCTGTGTGCATGAGTTGCTTGTTAACATCACAAATGAAATGAACAAAGTCTTCTAAGGCTCCCCTTGCTGGAAATGCAGTGACAGTGTTGGAAGTCTGCGACTGATTTTCATGTATTAAGGAAAGAGATCAAGCAACACCTTTCTCCTTCAGTCATTTCCCGGGCTGGTTACTATGGCAACTCTCAGTGAGGAGTGACCTCCTTTACTGCTTAAATAAACTAAGAGTGTTTGTGTGTTTGGGGGCTCCCCCCCCCCTTATTTTTGGAGGGGGAGAGACAATCAGGATATAAATCAGTGCAGCATTTTACCAAACATTTCTTGGAAGAAAGAGAGAGAGAGAGAGTATAGATTCAGTCCTCCTGCAAAAGGTTAAATATCACAGTTTAACCCAGACAGTGGGAGTAGGGATGAGGTTTTGGTATCCCACATCTATGCAGCGATCATTTTAATGAAACAGTTTATAAAAGAAAGCTCAGGGTATCGTCTTCAATTGCAGACTTTGGAAGAGAAAATAACAAATCAAGCACCTTCAAAAGGGCTATTATTTGTGGCCGTGATCCCTGGTGTGTGAATGCCAGGTCTGATCCACCATTACAGAGAGGGTGGCAGCCACTTCAGACCATAGCTGAGGAGAGCGGCACTGACAGCTTGTGGTTATTCCTCCCGGACCTCCTAGCTGTTCTCCTGCCCAAGGACTACCAAGTGGTCTGTCTGGCACCCTATAAACTATCCCGCTGCTCATCACTGAAGTCAAACTCAGCTTTCACTGCTAATTATTACAAGGCATTCATTGTTGTTTCTCTCACATCAATTAGTATAATGTGGGCCAGCCCTGAAGGATGCTGAAGGTATTCAACATGAGACAGTGCATGAATCTTGTGAAGTGCAGCCCAGCAACTGGCACAATTAACATTCTGGGCAGATGCCTTTAGCTGTTACCATTGGTTAAGTAAGTTACAATTTTCTAAATCAGCTACAGAGGCCCTTGGAATGGGACAGTTATCTACAATGAACATTGTGGATTGCATGAGTCTCTTCTTGCTGGCGTGTAGAATGCTGTCAAAAATTCTGACAGCTAGCATTCTTTCCAAATCCAGTTCAGGAGAGATCCACTATTCCTAGTCAATGATACTCTTGTAGTTTTAGAAAATAGCAGAATGAAGGCAAGAATGGCTGGGGACTGTTTCTTAGTGCCAAAGTAAAGTGTATGTCTGGCATGTGCCAATTCACACTATAGCCAAGGTGACATGGGTGTGTGCAATTCTAAATGAGCTGCGCCTAAAAAAAATCCCTCAGAAAGAGGCCAAGAATTTAATTTCCATTCATTTTTTAAAAAGACTTCACCCAACTTCTGACATTTCAACACATTGGAATTAGAAATAATTTGAAATGTAGACAATTCTGAAGTAAAAGACATAGAATTGTCTGTCAAGGCCCAGGTTTCGGTGTGCAGCCTTAAAAATGTGGCTCTGAAATCCTGTACGTTCACCATCTCGGTGCTAAAAATAGCATTTTCTTCCCCTTGGGATGTTCCTCCTCTTTTAACATAGAAGTCAAATTTGGCATGATTATAGCCATGCTGGCCATAACTGTACCTGCCGCCAATGCAGAATTCTTCATTTTTTGAAGAATTAACCAAAATTTGCAAATGTCTTCATATTCAGGATGGAAAGATCTGAAAGATGTGAAGGCAGGAGAGAGCAAAACTGTCATATTTCTCCATTCTTCCAAAGGAAATATAGAACTCTTTCGTGTATAACAAGATATGTGAGTAGGATTGGCATAGTTATCACTTCAAGAAGTGGAGTAACTTGGGCTTGTTCCTGCATATACATATTAGGTATATGCAAAACAAAAAAAAGTTATTATTTAATCATTGAATTTATTACTACAAATTACAATGAATATCATTCAGCATTTCTAGCACAATTATAACCCAGTGTATCAAATTACATGTCTAAGGAAGAAAAGAAACTCTTAAATTGCAGTTGATGTGACAGTTTTAATTGAAATATGAGAAGGAAATGAAATGTAATTGTCAGAGTTTTCTAAAAAGAAAAGGAGTTTATGTTCATAAACGGGCTTCTTATGATTAGTGATGTACTTTTATAGGATTTGTGAGATTTCTGCCTTTCTTAATTTATACTCACTTTTTTCTGTACCTGAGTAATGAGCAGTGAAAATAGTTGGTTCTATCAGCACATATGAGGACAACTCAATGTCAAAAGTGTAATGAGAATAGCCACAGCATTACCACCAACAATGACAAACATTAAACAAAAATAATCATGGGTGTTAAATAGGAGTATAACTGGCTGAGTAAATAAGAGCCAGGAAGTAGACAGAACCAACAGGATACGAATTCATTAAAACTGACATTTTCCTGAAAAAAATACTTAGTGGCCCTGAAGCCCAAACATTAAGTACATAAGTTTTTATAAAGAAAAAGCCAAATTTGTATTTAAGAAATTTTAAGAAATATATTACTATGTAGTTCTGAGTGTGCAGCTACCTAAAACAAAGAAGGAGGGGGGAGTCTGTTTGAGAAATTAAAAAACAAAAGACCAGAGTATGGAGAAGAAACCAAAAAGCCATACTACATTTGTAAGATAGTGTTGATCAGACTGATACAATCATCTATTGGCAGATAGGCAGCATAATGATGGTCAATGACTGGCCATCTAATGGCCTCTTGTAGAAGGCCCATGAAATCTCATTTCCCATTGGATGGGAAAAAACTTTGTTGACATTAATGGAGATTAGTTGAATTCATCTCTAATAGGACAAGTAGATGCTAGAGATAGTATAAAAATTCCTTTCTGAGAGACAAAAGGTAGGCTATTTATACAGCCTCCATCAAGGTGAGACCTAGCTGTCTCTGGCTACTTCTATGCTACTGATGCCATTCTGGACTGGTAAAGATCCTTAAAATGCAGATAACAGAGAGGAAGAGAGAACCTCTGATCTCAGTATTAAATAGTATAGTAAATAGATACTAGCTTTGTGGATAGAAAAAGGCCTACTAGAGGAATATATTATAAATGCTGCAATGCACTACAATGTCTGTGAAAGAATATTATCTCTCTATGGATCCCTGATTAAGGTGAAGCAGGTGATTAGGTTATGGTGACATGTAATATTTGTAATTCCTTATAAATGTAAGACTATGGCTGCCTCATAATCATGTTTGTTAGAATGCTAATATGATGTAAGATGTACGATGCCTTGTATGAAATGTAAAGTATATAAGTTATGTGCTTAGGCAATGAGATGTCTGTGTCCCTCCCAGTGTTTCTCAGTGTGTATTAGCCTAAAAGTTTCTTAAGCATCCTGCTCATTCTCCCATATTAAGAATCCTCAAATTGCCACACTTAAGAGTACTTAACTGGAGTGCTGATGTTAAGTCTGCGTATTTGGACTATGCCATTGATCACGAGTTGGGAGCCCAGGTAACCAAAACATGACCAGAGGGGCCTCCAACAGATCAGCTGGAAAATAGCAAAGAACCCTTAATCCTTCAATATAAAGAGATAGGGTTGGGAAATCACACATTTCACCTCAGTTCTCAAAATCCCTGGAACAGGAGAAGGCCAGAGCAGGTCACTTGCTAAAGACACTCATATAAAATGTACAGTTCAGTCTCACTCATTGATATTCATCTCTGCTCTCTGGAAACAGTGTCCAATTGCCCATTCCATTCAGGAGCAGGTCCTATAAGGAGCTCAACCTTAGAAATACCTGTCCCTGCCTTAGGCTGCTGCTCTCAAGGTTCCACCTGGCTAGAATTTCATTGAACTGTCACCCTCCTGGACAGCTGGCAGAACAGGAGCATTCAAAGAAAGAAAGAAAGAAAGAAAGAAAGAAAGAAAGAAAGAAAGACAGAAAGAAAGACAGAAAGAAAGAGTATGTTTTCTTTTATCTGCTTTCTGAGAAATGTGGTGTTTGTTGTTTAAAAGAAAATATAGTGGTGTTCAAAGAGAGAAGCACTCTGCACATGCTTAAAAGCATTTTTATTGATTTTTGAAAAAGTTACTTTCTAGGAAAGGCATTGTGTATGTGCTTAGAAAACATTAGGACCTTAGATTTTATTGTTGCTTTTTTTCAAAGGTATTCAGATAACTTAAACTAATGTACAAGGTTTTTTAAGAAACAGAAAAGATGCCAAGATTGAGTATAAGTTGTTTAACTCTTAGGGCTAATTCATCATTTTTCCTTACTATTTTGGGCTAAATTAGCCCAAATGGGTGTGTTGACCAGAATAGTTTATATGACTCATTATAGCAAGTAGCCTGACTCTGCTGGGAAGTCCAGTGATTTAACAAAGTTTTGCAATATCACTTTATCAAACAAATAGGATTGAACAATAAACTAAAAGTCATTGGAACACTGTGAAGCCTGAGTAAGGCATCACCAAGAGAGGCCACATAAGGATAGCAAAATGAAGAGAGGGTAGAACTTGCAATTGAAAAAGTGAAAACACGCTTATGTTCATTGCAAGTGAATGCCCCGTATTTGCTTTGCAGTTGAAAAATGAAACTCAGCTAGAATTTTTGTTTTGTTTTGTTTTTGGTGTATGAATAGGGTTAAGAAGTGATTATCTCAAATGATGTCTTGATTTCCATAGTGGGTGAGTGGGTGGTGGGTGTATTGGTTGGTTGGTTATTTATTTATTTAATTGTTTTCCCAATAAACATTAAGAGAAGTAGCATCCCTCTACATTCAATTCAGTTTATTATGTAGCAACCAAACTCAGATTTTGGCCAAAAGAAAAATCAGTTATAAACAATCACAGAATTGTTTCTATACAGTGGCTGGTCTCCTCCCACCCCCCTGAAGATAGCGTCGATACAAAGTTGCAATGGCCAGTCTCTCTATCAGGCAGGCAACTTAGTCAAAACATCTATTCCTCTCCTCTTTTCTTCTTTTGGAAGCAGCATCAGCACAAGCTTCTGATGACCGGTCTCTTACCTTTAAGCAAATAACATCAGTTCAAGATCATAATGGTCAATCTCTCTCTCTCTCAGATAGGTAGCATCAGTCCAGCATCATAATGCTCAGTCCTTCAGGCAGCATCAGCTGAGGGACACAATGGCTAATCTCTCCCTCAGGAGGTAGTATCACAATGGCCAGATGCTCCCTCAGGCAGGGAGCATCCACCTAAGGCCACAACAGCCAGTCCAAGTAGAAAACATCAGCCCAAGGCTACACTGAGCATATTCTAGTTATTTTGTAGTTATTGCTTTTGTTGAGAAAGACATGATGTTGACTATTGTGCATTGAATACGCTCCTGCTGCTCACTTCAACAGGAGGAGAGGTTGCTCTCACATAGAATCTGCTCAGTGTAGCCTTGAGTTCATTCTGTTTTCAACTTTGTATTCACCAAAACTACCTTATAGCTGACCCTATGGCTTTAACATATTCAAAACATCTCTCTCTCTCTCTCTCTCTCTCTCTCTCTCTCTCCCTCTGTATTGTAAGGGTTAGCAAACCATGCAACTGGGATTGTAGCTGGGGAGGGGCAAAATGAAATTTCTAGCATTGCAGAAACTTAAAACCTAAATTTTTCCATTGAACATTTAGAAAAAGAGCTTAGGCATTCCAAGAGAAGATGTAGGGAAACTTACCAAATGAATGTAAATGCAATGACTATAAAAGTTCTGGGTGTGAATGATTTTCAGCGTCTCAGTCTGTGCAATGATTCATTTCTTTTTCCCACTGTGGTCGATTGCTGCTTATTGAAATACACAGGTGCAACCTCCTTTCAATCCAAAAAGAGATAAGGAGTCTGAACTGTGAATATGTAAATCCTTGTCATCAAAAAAGTGCTTGACCAGGCTATTATAACAAACAACTTGCCAAGCTGATTGATGCGGAAGATGCTTGGGGCTTATTCCAGAAATGATTTAAAGATGTACATTGGTCAGTAGCTTTGATTTCATAAAATTGCCAGAGGTAAAGGACAGGGTTCTTCTACCTTTTTTGTGTATATACAGTTGGCCTTCCACATTTTCTAGGGTTAGGGGTGCAGGACCCTCACAAAGGTGGAAAAATTAAAAATATCAAAATGTGTGTGTGTGTGTCTGTGGGAATGAGTCAAGGCATGGTGGGTAGAACAGGCATACAGGGTCCAAACCAGGTCAGGGAAGGGAGAAGGAAGAGGGGTGGGTAAGCATAGTGGCTGTATACTTCCTTTCTCACCTTTCTCCTTTCTTGGGTATGTGGAGAGGGGAAATTGGAAGAGGATTTGTGGTGCTGAGAAATTGTGGTGCTGGCCAGGCAGTGGCTGGTGGTAGAGGAGGAAGAGAACCAGAGGTAGATTTCTAAAGGGCTGCATAGCCTGGTCAGAGCTGCCAAGAGGAAAGGTTCCCCTACAATTGCCAAGAGGAAAGGTTCCCCCGGAAAAGAAGCACCTGAGGTGGAGAAGGGCAGCATTTGAAGAAACTTGCAAATAATAAAATCTGTGAAAGTCAAGCCTATAAATATGGAGGGCCAACTATAAAAGGAGATCTAGGGAAGTCCAGTTAGCATACTGCATCTCTCAAATTATCCTCTTTTATACAGTGTTCAGAGCCGGCCTGCGAAAAGTCTGGCCCTCCAGTTGTTGTTGTACTGCAACTCCCATCAGCCCTCATCATTGCTGGCTAGAGCAGATAAAGACAGAAGCCCAACAATATCAGTAGGCCCATATATTATCTCGTCATAGTTGAGGGTTCCAGAAGTTCTGTTCTCATGGGCATCTGGTCACAGTTGACAGGCAGTTCAGCCATTCACTCTCTGTGTCCTCGACCTTACCATAAGTTAACAGCACAGAAAAGGCCATGGCTGAAAAAAACTCTTTCTTTAAATCATAGTAACATTGTTTCTGCCTTATACAGAATTGCTTTTGATCCCAGGAAGACATCGTGCAGAGAGGGCTACCTGAAAGCAAACTGATTTAAAACATCTTGAGGGATGTCATCTTCAGCAGAGACAACCAATACATATTTGGCCTTTGAAGTCCCCAGAAGGAATGGCTCCTGTAATTTGTGACCCTTTTGTAGCATTCCTATGGTCAAATTTTGTGATTGTTTGCATCATTTCCAGCCTTGTGTTTGCTATTGTCACACAGTCTGCATTAACAATGACTTTGAATCAAAGAAACAACACAAAACCCAGTAAGAATGTGAGGAAAAATAATTACAGTAGCTTTCTTCCTATCACAAATTAAAAGGGCTGTTCCCCTACAGCATTCTCCCTATATTTGAATATCCTGAAGTGTCAGAAGTAAAAATGTTCTGCAGAGAAAACACGTAAGTTTTTTTCCCTCCACAATAATCTGTCTGTGGTGACAGAAAACAGACTTTGTGCACAGCAAACAATATTTTCTGTACAGTAAACCCATTTGCTACACTAAAAACAGTTTTTGTAACAAAACTATCCATGTTTTTCTCCACTAAATTATGTATATGATGAAGCAATGGGTCGGAGGTGGGAAGTGTGTAGCCCTACAGTTGATGTTGGATTCCAACTCTCTTAACTCCTCACCAGTCAAAATTCTGACTAGTTACATGGTGGGAGTTATAGTCAGGGGTGTCGCTGGGTGGGGCAAAATGAGGGCATTGCCCCAAAATAAAAATTCTGCCCCCAATTTTCCTGAATTATAGTAATGTAAAACTTCACCCAAGCATTTAGAAACAGAATTTAAGTAGCCAAGAAAAGGGAAAGGCAAAATGACCAATGGTGTGAAAACACAGAAGATGTAAGAGTTCTGGGCAAGAATGATTTTCAGTGTCTCACTCTGTCCAATGCTAGAAAGCTGAGGGCTGAAGGAAAATTCTATTATGGGGTGGCAAAGGTCCTATTAAGTGAGGGGGAATGCGGTTATTTTATACACCTGAGCTACACTCCTGGTTATAGTTCAATAACATCTAGAAAATCACATATTCCTACTCCACATTTCAGTAGGTGCCACGGGAACCTATGTGACTCTTATGACTTAGAGTCTTCCTGCTTATTTCCTTTCTACATTGACCAGGCCACTTTTGTTCTGCCCCTCCCTTCTTGACACCTCTAGTTGCCCCTGTCAGTCTTTGTGCTGCCCTTACTTCCCTCTGTTTGTAAGTTTCTGTCTTTGCTGGTTAAGTAATAGAGTTTGTTGCACTTACCTTTAGATGCTTTGAATGGGGAAAATCATCTCCAGTTAGTTCTATGGCCTCCAAATTGCCAGTTCAATACAAGGCAAGAAAAATAGGCATGCAAAGCCACTGAAAACTTATTTTGTTTGTCTGTGTATGTGTGTGTGTGTGTGTGCCTTCAAGTCATCTGTTGATTTATGGCAATCCCATGAATTTCATAGGGTTTTCTTAGGCAAGAAATACTCAGAGGTGGTTTTGTCACCTTTGAAATATAACCTACACAGCATCTGGTATTTTGCTTCTAGGAAAAGTGCAGAAGTTATCCATAGTATCCACTCTCTAACTTGCATGTACCAAATGAAAACGGGGTAAGTTTGAGCAATGAAATAGCCCTTTTATCTATTTTACTTGTTTGTTTTTATTTGGAATGGGTCTTGTATCCCATCTTTTTATTTTTTTGCAATTAAAGGGGTCAAGAAATAGGCCCTTTCCGCAGCTTACCTTTTAACACTGCTGGAGTGTGGGCCTCGCATGAGAAGCCTGGGCAGGAAGGCTCTCGCAAGCCTCCTGCTTCCCTGCTGCTCGGGCTCCGCAGCTCCTTCCTGCTCTCACGAGAGCCCCGCCCGTGCCCTGCCCGCACCCCACCCCTTCCTTCTGCAGTGCAGCCTGGGAGTTGGAGGCTGCACTGAGGAGAGGACGTGCGGCCGGCCAGGCTCCAGAGGCTCCGCACCACAGGTAAGTGCTGCCCAGGCCCGTGAGCCTTGTGCAAGTGCGGGTTATTTTAGGCTAAAAGCGTATTCGCTGCTGCTGTGGCTGCATTCTATGGAATCTTGGGGTTTGTAGTTTGGTTGACCACTAGAGCTTACTGGTAGAGAATTATAAATACTCCTACCTAAATTGCAAATCCTTCTATTTGTTCTCTAACCTGTAGTATGGATATTTTACTTAATTCAGATTTGTTGGGTGTGAGTTCAGTAATCTGGCTAGACACATACCAGGCCATGGATGTTGATGCCAAAATAACAGAAGACACCAAGGGAGTCCAATATGAATGGAACTATCTGAGCTAAGACGGGGCTACATATGGAATAAAAACAATATAACTGTTGCTATCAACTCTTGGAAAAAATGTATTTCCCAACATCATAGTTTGAATTTAGAAATAAGCTGATTGGGTTCCAACATGGGCATAAAACAGTTCAATAATGAATCTATATGGGGATGTTGAAAGTAATTGTAAACGGAGGTTGACTAGCCAGTTGGAACAGTGGCAAGTTTCATGATCAATAACTTATTAGTGTGTGTTGTTTTTTGTAAAGTCTAAGATATTTTTATATCCGACTTCTGTGTGACATAAAGAGTTCTTTCAGGAAACTTTTTTTTGTGGGGGTGGGCAGGAAGGGATAGAGACTAGGATGATGATGGTGGTTCAGAGAGACACACTCTACTTTTAAGGCTTCTGCTTTACTGGGTGCCAAAATATATTTATTTGGAATGTTTCCTACACATTCTTAAAGTCTCAGGAGATGCTCAAACTTCAGAAGGCTCCCATATAACAGATTTTTACTTGCTGTCCAGTCACATCTGAAGAAATTCTTTTCTTGAGCATAAAAGCTACTGAAGCAAGGTTCCTAGTTTAAATTTACTCCTTTCTTTTATGAGGGATGGCAATAAGGAAGATATGTAATAAACCCAGAAAAAAAAATCTTACTCGTAAATCAATTTCATTTTCACCAACTTGCTTTGCTTTGAACTGAATTACCCTTTTGTGGAATGACAGCTTCAGCTACACAGTAGGCCCTCCATCCATCCCAACTGTCAACTGCTGTGGCCTCTAAGGGTGAGAAAAAGAGGTAGTAGGGCTCCATCATGCCTAAACCCAGAAACAGATGAAAGGCCATCCTTCTATCCCGACTGCCACTGCCCTGGCCTCTGAGGGAGAGAAGAAGAGAAAGTATCTACTGGATGTAATGCCCTCCCAAACTGCCACCCTCTTTTCCTTTTGTTTCATGTCTTAATTAGATTGTAAGCCTGAGGACAAGGAACTATTTTACTGTTCCTTTTCCTTTATAGCACCATGTATAGTCATAGCACTTATATAGATGATGATGATGATGATGATGATAAGACGTGTTTTGTTATCTGCTTAAGCACTGTATGTTCAGAAGTATGAGACAATTAACAGTTTATGTCTGTGTGTGAAACAGCAGCATTCTTTTACTGTTCAGAGGACTTCAAAGACCTAGCTGTGTTAGTCTATTTCAGGATAAAAAGATACAAAGAGATCTTGTATCACCTTTGAGACAGTTGCATATGATGAAGTGGACTGGATCCTGCAAAAGCTAATGCTAGAAATGTATTTTTCTCATTCTTAACAATGCTTTATATGCCCCCCCCCCCAAGAGGACAGTAAAGTCTGGTTGAAATATTATGCCTTTTTCTTTTCTTTTCTTTTCTTTTCTTTTCTTTTCTTTTCTTTTCTTTTCTTTTCTTTTCTTCTCTCTCTCTCTCTCTCTCTCTTTTTTTTTTTTAGAACTCCAAAAGAAATTCTTATATATTTCACTGGCCTTTTGCAGAAATATTTTCTGGGTCCCCGTTCATGGATAAGTTGGCCACCATGGGTTGTCCCCACTGCAGTGTTATGCCAAATGTTAATGTTTTGGTCTTCTCCATAAGAGAAAATAGCAGTCATTGAGTTATGTAATTATGGTAAATTGGTGTACGCAAGGGCACTATTATGATGAGAGGCAAACCCACTGTGCTCCCTGTTTTCCTACTGTAGGTTGTTATTTTTCCCTCATAGAATTTCATGGAAATCAGTGAGAAGAGAAGTTTCCTTCTATACAGCTCTGTCTGTAGACACACTTTTGTGACTGCCCTCTTCTGTGTGAGAAATAGAGGAAACTGAAGACTAGGATCTCCATAGTCAAATAACTGAGAATTTGACTGCTTAGTTCAAATAAGATGTAAAATTCTGTATTTCTGTCACCACTCTTTGCTTTTTTTTTTCCTCCACTTAAGACTACTTGTCATAATGCTATGGCAATTTAGAAATTTGATCTAGTTTTAGCAGGCACCACAAGAATAGGACTCCAGATACATCAGAGGTAGGAATCGTTAACCCAACAAATGTTGTTGGACTATAACACACAGCAACCCTCACCATTGACTGTACTATCTAGTGCTGCTAGGAGTTCCAATCCACCAACACCTAGGAGATAATTCATATTTCAACCCTGAAGTACACAATATTACTTTTATTTGTGTCTACAACAACAACAACAATAATAATCAGAGTGTACTTCCAATGATTTCATGAAGCCGTCAAAAAGCCTACAGTTACACAAACACATGCACACACATTTTGTCTGAGTCTCTTGAAACATTGACATTTTGTGTGTGGTGCAATGTATGGGACTTTAAGAGACGTATTATTGTGCCTGATAAATGATCAGAGTTTGATTTCATAGTCTTGAAATAAGCTCCAAAGTGTAGAAGTATTGTAAAATAGTTAGCACATTATCCACTAAACCATGATGACACACAAAGTGTCAAAGGCACCTGATAGTAAATCAGTGTTTATAGGGTGACAGTGCACAGTTATTGTTCCCAAGGCAAGCAATATTGCTTTCTTTCATATCTGGTGGCAGCATTCATCAAAGGCTATTTACTCATCCAGCTGTGGAACAGCACTGCAGTCAACAAAGAAAGGAATTGCTTATTCCCCATAGGGGAACTGACAATCCAATTTCAGTGTGTACTTGCTAGGTAGATGACTGATTGACTGCAGGTGACCACTATAGGCTGCACGCCTTTCTAGTAACCAGCAAATAATACAATCTCTCCTTGACCTAGGATTGTACCTTTATTTGAGGCTCTACATATGTTTCAGATGCAGGTTATGTGCCACTTTTTATAGCTGGCCCTTTCTTCCACTTGCATGCAGCTCAGCCAGGTGTTCATGAGGCCTTGCAGCATATTCAGCACTCACCCATATTCTGCCCGGGTGGCACAGTCCAGTTCCCAGCAAGTAAGAAAAATAAAAGCTTTATTTAGGCCTTGGAAAACCATACCCAATTGAGATGTATTATTAGTTGTGCAGACTTCGGCCCTTTCCGCACCATACCCCATTAGTGTGTTCTGTGGCAATCCCAGCATTGCCATTCGTGTGATGGTAGCAGGTTATAAATACTATCTTTCACATGTTTTTGCCTTAAGCAGATGAGTAGTGGTATTTCCACCAGTGTTCCTTCCACACTACAGCATCCTTGGTCACCCCCCTTCCCTGCCTTCACCCCACCTCACTACCCCTGATTTTTTTTTTTTTTGAAGCTGTACTAATGCAGCAATGTTGTAATAGCATGACACATCAGTACACTATTGCACTTTAGTGCAGTAATCCTTAAAAATGTATTTTAAAAAAAGTTTTGAAGGAGAAATTTAAAATAAAAATGGAGAGAGGATAGATTTTGAAGTAACCATGTCATAGGAGTAGCTGAGGGAGGGACAAGCTGGGCACACTCACAACCCATCCAGTCCTAGATCCAGGAGGACAGGAAGCACTATCAAATGCTATTAAGGTACCACACTGAGCCAGCTGGCAGGATTGAAGCACAAAATGGGCTCTTAATAGATTCTTTCTGGAAATGGTGTAAGGTGGTTTTGCAATGCTTGGGGATAGTATAGCAGCTAGATAGTAATGACATTGTGTGGTAGCACAGCTCCTGGACTAGAAACAACCCACTACATCCTGCAGAAATGGTGTTACTGTACAACTTAATACAAGGCTGCTACTTCTTGAGGGGCAATATTCACTCAGAGTGCTGCTCAGGGGGAGAGGAAGTTCAGTACTCCCCTTTCTAGCCATTATATTGTTGAAAATCTTCACATCATATGGTGCTATTACACCCAGTTGAGAGTAATAGAAGCTTGTTCTTTATGGCTTGTAGGTGGAAACTCTTTTTCTTTCAAATCATAGCAGATGTAGGAGAGGTTTGACTCTCCTCACGTGGAATGGTAGTGATGAAAATATTCTTGTGCCTATTATTGCTTTTGTTTATGAATAGGACTCTTAAAGATGCAATAACATCCAGTTTTGCCCCCAGTTACACCATCTGATGGTTACACTGTTGTTTTGTACCTTCAAGTCATTTCCAACTTATGATGATCCTCTCACAGAGTTTTCTGAGGCTGAGAATGTGTGATGCACCCAAGGTCACCCAGTAGGTTTCCATGGCCATGTGAGGAATTGAACCCTGATCTCCAGGGGCATAGTCCACTCAGAGTGCTACATCCCACTGACTTTAGGTTCAATTAGATACAGGTATGAAAAAGTAATTTTAATGTCTCTTTGTAATAGGTGCTATTTCAGAAATATAGGAAGATATCTATATTCTATGAAAAGTTTGTACCTTATGGAGAATATTATATATATATCTGTCCATACACCTATATATTTTCATCACTTATGTCAAACTATCCATTGGCATATTAAGTGGCACTCATATGTCTAATATTTGTTAAATACATTATAATGCTTTTTTGTTTTTGTTTATATATATATATATATATATATATATATATATATAAAATATCTTACAAAACAAAAAGTTATACAGACTGTATAATAATAGTATACTCAACAATTAACAAACCACTCATATACATACAAAATTTCCTTCTTTTTTTGCCCCCTCCTCCTCCCACACCCCACCCACCCAGGGAACAGTGTAACTGTAGTTTCCTTTTTTTCTCATGTGGAAAATCATTTTAACTGTTTCCTTTACTTTCTTATACCCCCCCCCCCTTTCCTGAACAAACTCAATCATTAATCTCTAATTACTAAACCAGATCTCCTCTTTCCTTTGACCAAAATATACCCTCCTTTTTCGATTATATAATCAAACATCATATATTCCAATATGTACTGCACCCATCCATTACAATTCCATCTTTCTTTATCTTTCCTTCCATATACAATTACTGCTTGTGCTGCTATAATTAATTGTTTAATTAAATACTTTTGTTCCTTCTTTAATCCTATATTCCTACATTACAAGTTATACATATTTCTTTATTTAATTGAATTTCAACCCCGATTATTTTATGTATTTCTTGTTCTATTTCCTTCCAAAAACTTTGCACCTTGGGACACTCCCACCACATATGGATATATGTTCCTTTACTCCCACATTCATGCCAACAAGCAGGTGATACATTTTTTAATGATATATGATAATTGTTGTTGTGTTCTATACCATCTTGCTATGATTTTCAGCTGTTGTTCTCTAACCTTGTTATTTTTGATAATTTTGATTTCCTGTCACCATTGTTCCATTTCTTTCTTATTGAGCTGGATGTCCTTACCCCAAACTCCTAACAAACCTTCTATAAGTTTATATTGATTATTCAATAACATCCTATATACCCTACCACCTAACCCTTTTCTGCCTTCCAGTCTTTTCTTCAATATTTTGTCTAACGGATTTTGGCTATCTTCTATAGATATTATTTCCTGTAAACTGTTATATATACCATTTAATTGAAGCCAATATTGATTACCTATTAAATCTAGTATTTCTCTTATTTCTATCTGTTTACCTAGATTATCAGATAGGTCACCTATTATCGTATATCCAATACTCCTCAGTTTCCTTAACATTATTCCTTTTCCAACTTCTCCTGCCTTATTCAAATATTCTAAAGAGTGTCAGTAATAATTTTTAATCTTCAATTTATTTATTAAATACATTCTTGGCTTATTGTGGATGTGATTTGCAACTTCTACTACTTTGTATACATAGTAGTTTTACTACCCTACTTGAACTAAGAATTTAGTTCTACTAAAAATACTGAAGCCAAAGTCATTCTCAGTCTGGATATGAAAGGTGTGAATTTTTCTGCAGGGTTCTGGCTTGATATTAATTAGCAACTAGGTTTTATCTTTTCAGGAATACAAAGACTTTGATTGTCTTGTTGATACTTGTTGAAAGCAAGTGTCCTTGCCAGAAACAAAATAAAGACAGCAATCTGCTGTATACACGGATAACTCTTTTTGAGACAGGCACAGTGTTGAAATCCACAATTCAAATTTGCCACTGACTTGAATTAAGTGGTGCCTTGGGCAGATTGTTTTCTCCTGGTCTCATCTAAAATATGGGAAAATAATAGTTTTCTTATCTGGCAGTGTTATAAGAATTACTGAGAAACTGTATGCAGTGCACAGCACTGACACTTTGAAGTACTATACATGCCAAGTGTTACTCAGACTGTGGATCTGATGTTTAATTCTGTTAAAACAGGTTTTTTAGTAGCATTTGCAGGAAGTACAGTGATGACTAAGGAGTTTGTGGGATGGGGTACAATTATTTGAAATTATATGTGCGTGTATGTGTTCATGAGTGTGCATGTTGGGCAGAAGGAAGAAGTCAGAATTTGCCTGATGTTTGCATGGTAAACATACCTGAATTCAGTCTAACTTCCTTGTTTGTTTTTGCTAGAGCTTCCCTTTAGTCTGTGCAAAAGGAAACAAGAGGAATATTTTGGTAGGCTGAGCTACAGCTCCTTTCTAGATGTGCTACATTGTCTTTCAGTTGGTTTCACTTTCCTCTTCTTTGATCCATTCAGAAAACAGGCCATTTTACTTGTTTGGGCCTCCCACAGACATATTTATAGGTAGGTTCCCTGTGTCTCCCTTCGTGCACTGACTTCTATCCTTCACATTTGTATTACAGTGATATGGCTGCATCTCTCATCACATGTAGCAGCTTATGTGTTTGGATATCATGGGAAAGGGCTGTGACGTGTATCTGATATGTCAAGTACAGCATTTTCATAATAGAATCTCCTTGAGTGCACCGTAATTCCATCTTGCAATGGAGAAGCTGTCTCAATATATGGCTTCTGTCCAGGTTATTTGGAGGACCTTACCTCCTTTTATGAGCCCCTGAGAGCTTTGAGGTCATCTAGAGAGGGCTTTCTTTCTGTCCCACCACCACCCTAGGCTTGTTTCTTGGGAACAAAGGAGAGGGCCTTCTTGATGGCTGCTCCCAGCCTTTGGCACCCCTTCTCTTGGGAGGCCAGGATGCCCGCATCCCTGCTGTCCTTCTGTCAGCAAGTCAAAACATTTTTATGTTGTCAGGCTTTTAAAAATTGATATAGGTGAGATTTTAATGCTGTTCAGTGTTGTTTTTTGGGGTTGTATACGGTCTTTTAATGAATTTAAAAACATTATAATTCATTAAAAGACCATATACAAACCTTAAAAGCAACATTGTTAATGTTTTAACTTTTAAATCACTCTTGTATTTTTAACTTTATTAATGATACTGTATAGTTTTAATCTGTATTGATTTTAAATATATTTTTAGTTGCCTTGAGTCCCATTATTGTGAGAAAGGTGTGATATGAATGAATGAATGAATGAATGAATGAATGAATGTACACCACTGTGCATGAAGAGCCTTTTCCCAAGACATCTGAATCCATGGTTGCAGGATAAGTATTTCCACCATTGTTAGCAGAAGCAGGTGGCATGGCTCCAGCATGCATCAGCATCAGGGTAAGGCTAACCATTCAAGCCTTGATACCTCCTTCACACATTGGGTTCAGAGAGAGGATCAGGGGTTTGGTATGAAACTCCTTGCTCTGACTTTGTTTGAAACATAGCCATTCTAATCCTGGTCCAGTAATTTTGCATAAATCTCAGACTGTTGCATTAGATACAAGCATAGCCCCGTTGTTCCTTTTCTTCCTCCTTCAGACTTCCTGGGGCAGAGAAAAATTTAAGAAGCTGGTCATTCTCTTCAGCTAAGGTTGTTAACAAAGGAGAAAATGAGAGTGCACAGAGTTCCTCTGCTCCCTCTTGCTGAGCTGCTTTGCATAGTAGAAATATGACTTAGTCCTCTGAAGAGGAAGAATCCTGTTGTCCATTCCACCATTGTGCTGTCACTGTCTGGGTAAGTTAGCACTGCTACTGGAAACAGAGGACACTTACCCAAGATTTCTTGAAGAATTCAAATTAGATACCCAGTTGAAATATGTAAGCCATCAATAAAAGTATGCCTCCTTCATATAAAAGTAAAAAGTATTTAATGTGACTCTAACTTGAACTTAATGGGACTTCTGAGTACATATTTTACTATTTTGTTGTTAAAGCTTATTCTTACACAGATGGATTTTTTTCAAAAAAAAAATAATAATCCCTGGCTATTAGGAAACCTTGCTGAGTAAGAATCCGTGTGATTTCTACACAGGCAAGTCTCATTTCACCGTGGAAACATCTGAGAGTGTCAATAAGCATGCAGATAGGAACACTTCCTCACAGTTTGTGTAATTAACTTACAGAATTTATTGTCTCAGCAACACAAAGTGGGGAAGGATATATTGGATGAATTATTACACTAAGGTCAAACTGAGGTTGCAACAGTTCACAATAGTTCTTGGTTACAGATCAGGGTTTGGCGTGGTGTAGATACCCTGATGTCTGGCCAATAACACCATTTTTATTAGCCTATGTCATAAGATAATGCAGATGGAAGAGGCAATCGTATCAAGTCTACAGTGTCTAAAACAAGAACATGAGCCTGTGTAGCAAGTATCTGTACTGTGACCTCAAGGTCACATCCAAGATCCTTTAAGGTGAGTAGGTGAGCCCAAACGAGCTTAGTGCTTCTAATGGATTTGAACCAAATTCAGCAGCTGCTTAGACCTGAAAAAAAAACAAAACACAGGAAACTGTGCAACAATGTCAAAGGAATGGATATGCAAAGCAAGATAAAGTGAAAGAAAGCCACTTGTCTTTTCTCTCAGGAAGTAATACCTTCTTTTCACAGAGGCCAATTGCACATGGCTATCTCTCGCCCTCCCTCATCTGAGTAACACACATGCATACCCTTCCTCCTCTCATTTCCCTGTCCCATTTGGTTCCCCCACCCACGTGCCTGCATGAGTAAGTGAACAAGAGAATATATACATACGCCCTCCCTCCCCCCACTCACCTTGTTCCATCCCCTTCCTCCCTACCCACCTCCACAAGTGAGTGAGTGAGGGAATGCATGTGTGCACTTTCCCTCTCTCCTGCTGCTCTCCATCCTATTCTCTTCCTCTCATCCACCCTCATTTTAAGTAAATGAGTGAGAGAATGCATGTGCACACCCTCCCTTCTCCCATTTCCCTTTCCCCTTCCCTTCCTCCCACCCACTTGACCAAGCATGTGAGTG
This sequence comes from Cyclura pinguis, assembly GCA_030412105.1. Lineage (NCBI taxonomy): Eukaryota > Metazoa > Chordata > Lepidosauria > Squamata > Iguanidae > Cyclura > Cyclura pinguis. The sequence goes on along the minus strand of CM059601.1, from coordinate 117,675,683 downwards.
AGAAAGAGAACATATGTGTGCACTCTCCCTCCACATGTTCCCCATTCCGTCCCCACCTCCTTGCCTGCTTGAGTGACTGAGCATGGAATGTGCATGTGGACCCTCCCTCCTTCCACTCTCCTGCCCACTCTGTATGTGAGTGAGTATACAAGGGAAGCAGAGGTGACAGCAAATAATCTGTGATTAATCAAATTCAGAAAAGTCAAACCTACAAATATGGAGGTATGACTTTCTATACTTTCTCTTGAGAAAATGGAAGTTGCTTGGTGTACACGCTAGAGAACTCCAGCAGTCATGAAAGAAGAAGAAGTTCCGCTTGTAGATCAGAAATGTTTTAAGGGATGGAAAGGAGGGGATAAGAACAGAGAAATAAAGCCTGGGGCAGATAATTTGGAATTTGCAAGCAGCAAGCATAAGCAGCTGGCATTACCTGAGCTGTCCCTAACTAACTGGGACTTAAGATGCAGGTGACTGTCCAGGCTAATAAAATCCATTATGAAGAGGTCTATAAAAATCTGTCTAAATTGCGTGCATGGAAGGAAGGGAAAATGGCATGTGATATTCACCTTTGTGCATATCCTTATGTTCTGGAGATGAGACTTGGTTTCTCTTCACCTAAGTTTCTTCTTGAAGACAGCAATCAGTAATTTCAGTAATTTTCTTTCTGCTGTAAGAAAGTTTTAGAAAACCACACAAGCTATTCACAATTTGGGACTTATTCTGTGCAAAATTCACAGATGGTGTTTTCCCCAGAAAACAGTGTTTTCTGTGCAGGGAATAGCATTTTCTACGTGGAAAAATATTTCGATGCACAAATATTAATTCCTCTGTATTTTTCTGAACAACAACAACAACAAAATGCTGTTTTCTATGTGAATGAACCATGTGGAAATTTTACACAGAATACATCCCAAGTTATAGTGATTTTAGTTTTCTCCCCAGAAAACAGCATTTTCTATGCAGTACTTAATATTTCTGTAATGAAATATTATTTTCCACACAGAAAATGCTACTTCCCATACAGAAAATTCAGTTTACTGGAGAGAACAAGCACATTGAAATTTTGCCCAGAATAAGTCACAAACTGTGAAGATTCTTGTCAGTACAGAATTCCTCCCATCAGAGTTTCTCAACATTTAAAAAAAAATCAACCAGTTTTGAATATTCTTTCCACCCCTGCTCAGATGAAACACTAATAATTTAAAGCAGCTGTAGGCAACTGTGAAAGACTGGGGAGCTGCATTAATGCCCCAGAAGACCTTGGAGGGTCACAGACACTTCAGCAAAAAATGGCCCCAAATGCCCTATGGAGGACATAGGGGCATCCTCACCATGTTTTCAGGCCTTCATGGGCCACCAGAAGCCATTTTCATTTTTTTTCATATATTTCATTTTTTTTTTTTTTTGAAAAATTTTGCCAAATTTTGTTTTGACCCCTAGGGGGCCTGGGGGGCTTCTAACATGGTGCAAAGGTCATCCGTATCCTTATAGACCATTTTGAGAACATTTTGGAGATGAAATGAAAACCAATTGATCCGTGGGGTACAAAAAATCCCTAAGGGCCACATAAAGCTTGTGGGCTGCTCTTTGCACAACCTTAATTTAAAGGAAAGGCAAACATGTTTCTTAGGCCTGCCAAAATATACCAGCACTCTGTACAATTGAAATACATAGTTCTATCAGCATTGTTCTTAAATTAGTGGAATATCTACTATACTGTACAAAAACCTGATTGCTTGACTTTTTACCTACCTGTGGTTCAAACTTCATATCGTATGCAGTTAATCTGTTTGTCTTCACTTATTGTTAAGACAAACTTATCATAGGTTTTCCTAGGGACTGAGACTGTGTGATGCACCCAAGGTCACTGAGTGGGTTTCCATGGCTAAGCAAGGAACTGAACCATGGTCTCTCAGTTCATCATCCAGTGCTCAATCACTACACCACATTGGCTCTTTTGTGATCACTGCACAAGCTGTTTTCCTCCCACAGGGAAAAAGATATGTTGTATCCTTCAAGTCATTTCCAACTCATGATGACCATAAAGTTGAACCTATCATAGAATCATAAAATCATAGAGCTGGAAGAGACCACAGGGGCCATCCAGTCCAACCCCCTGCTATGCAGGAACACACCACAGTGCACTCCCAACAGATGGCCATTCAGCCTCTGTTTAAAAACCTCCAAAGAAGGAGATTCCACCACACTCCGAAGCAGCATATTCCACTGCTGGACAGCTCTGACCATCAGAAAGTTCTTCCCGAGGTTCAGGTGGAATCTTCTTTCCTGCAGCTTGAATCCATTGCTCTTTGACCTAGTCTCTGGAGCAGTGGAAAACAACTCTGCTTCCTCCTTGACATGACATCCCTTCAAATATTTAAACATGGCTACCATGTCCCCTCTTAACCTTCTCTTCTGCAGACTAAACACCCCCAGCTCCCTCAGCTGCTCCTCATAGGGCATGTCTTCCAGACCCTTCACCATTTTGGTCACCCTCATGAGTTTTTCGTGGCAAGATTTGTTTAGAGGAGGTTTGCCTTTGACTTCCTCTGAGGCTGAGGGAATGTTGGTTTCCATGGCTGAGTGGGAACTCAGATCCTGGTCTCTAAAGTCATAGTCCAATGCTCAAACCACTCCACCTCACTGGCTTACTGGAGGAAAAGATACAGGACCCCATATCTTTCATGAGTAGGAAAGCAGCTGGGTATGTGTGGAAATATGATTGAACAAATGGCAGTAATGGACCAGAACAAACAAGTTTGTCCATGCATTGTTCTTCTGCTCTCTGTTAGGGCCTGACAGGCAGTAGCAGAAGAAGCAGAGAAAACAGCAATTGTGACAAGAGCCACAATAGTAGTACTGGCAGGAGCAGTAGAAGTAATAGTAATAGCAATAATTGAAGAAAACCTACACAAGTACTTCTAATGTAATTTTGTTCTATTCAAATGACACTCATCACTTTGTAAGCTGTCCTCAGGCAGTAGAACTCTAACTAGTGCCTGCAGACATGCCTCATAGCTAAGCTTCATTTGTCCTTCAAATGTGTGCTGCCAAATTGCTTAAATCTCTACTCCACAATTATTCTCAGATATAGGCTCTTTCTCATCCTGCTTAGAATGGCAGACCACAGATAACTTTTGTTGCTGCTATTTCCCAGATCTAATGATTTGCCATGGAAACCTAGATATTATCTTCTTATTTGAGGGCTTTGATAATTTAATCATTCTATGAATGATTCATCTTCAAGAGACAATTGTGTCAATTAATTCTTTTCTGGGAGACGGCAATTGAAAATCCAGCAGCCTCCCTGACTCTGCTGGGCTTGTCATTTACTTTGATTGAAGAGCAAAATGTCCCTCAAGTGCTCATCCCAAATATTAATTGAAAGGGCTGGAAAAAAAGCAAGGTACAAAATTTGGCACACTTCTGCCACTGCCTTGAAGGCAGAGAAGTGTCGGTCTTGTGGGTCTGTTTACATCATTGACTTGAAGAGGAAGAAATCTTTGCATTCTTTCATAAGGAAGAACAAAGCTGGAATAGGAATGCCAGTTCAGTATCATCCAAGCCCTGCGGTTTCAGGACTCAAGCCCGAGACTTAGGGATGGCCCCTGGTGATGTTCCTAAATGCTATGCTTTAAATACTGGCCATAGTTGCTCAGTGTTTGTCTTTCAAACAAAACACACAGACACATAAAGAGAGAGAGAGCATAAGCAGATTTTCCTGTTTGGAAATCCTAGCTAAAGGGGCTGTTTCCAGACCAAGGTGAAATGAGGGGAGATTATTCATACTCACCTATTTAGAGAAATGGGATGAGGGACATGCAATCTAGCCTATTTGCTTTTAGCCAGAAGGCAGATGTAGAGAGGAATGGAGGCTGAGTCCTGGCACAGTAATGACTAGGAGGAAAGCTAACTAAATAAGTGCATAGATCCTACCCCCACCAAGGAGTCTTTACAAGTTGCAGCAATAAATCAATTAAACCTTGCAAATTGCAGTGAGCAGTTGATCTCCTAACTGAGTGACACATTTTCATAGAACATTTTACTCTGCCCAGAGAGGTACCCCTGCCTGGAGAGGACCCAACAAAAGCTGGAGACTCAGGGTTAATCTATTGCATTTATTAGTATCCCACTTAGTTTCCCATCCCATCTTTGGTTTGTGTCTGGTTGTGTTTTTACTTAATTTTTTTCCTGGAAATTTGTGTTCATTTTCCATGTCATTTCCAACATGTACAAAATTACAGTCTTCCTAATGTACACATTAGAGATCTAAATCCTTGACTATTTTACCCTCATATATGAATAATTATGGTAGCTTTCTCCCCACTGTGTGAGAAAATGGGTCTCCTCTGTAATATTCTCCCCAGATTCCACAATCCTTGTGTCATGAAGAAACTATTCTGTGGAGAAAAGCATGTGACTTTTCTTTTCAATGCATAAAAAAAATCTGCAGAAAATGGGCTGCCTGTACATTTTCTTTACATAAAACATGTCTTTGTGTTAAAATTATTTTTTCTAGCCAAAATAATTTTTCTATTCACAATGCTCAAATAGTAGAAGAAAATGTACAAAATCCTCACTGATATTTTTATTCTTGCTGACAAAGTTTCCTGATTGCCAGGAAAACCATTTTTCAACCATTTTTTCAAGGTAGGAACAAATAGTTATGAATATTCTTTCCATGCCTAGGACATATTTTTGTACACATTTTCTCATTAGATGAAATAAGATTTTTTTTCTGATTCTTTTTCTTAAATGTTTTTATGCTTTGGTGCATGCAAATGTATCATGAAGGAGGAAATTGTCTCATAGCAAATGAAAAGAGCTGCAAAATGGGTAATTTCAGCAAGAATCTTTAAATCATCAAGATTCTTTTCCACGCCTCTTTTGGAATTAGATGCTATGAAAGATGCCACTGCAGTTATAGCTGCTGCAGACAGTATCAGAGCATCACCCCCATTTTTTTCCCCCTCTCTTCCACAATCTAATGCAAAATAGAGGACTTCATTTTGGGGTTTTCCTTATGACATAATTCTTCGCTGATTTTGTTCTCAAAGAAAACAATAAGTACTTTTAGCAATTTTCATTCACTGTGAGAAAATCTTTGAAAATTTTTTGGAACACTATTCATAGTTTAGGACTTATCCTATGAAAGATTCCTAGACGCTTCCCCACCCTCAAAAAACAATATTATCTGCAGGAAACAACGTGATGTTTCCAGCGCAGAAAATGCTGTTTTCTGTACAAAAAGAGAGGACATTCATGTGCAACAACATCTGGTGGGCCACAGTTTCCCTAACCCAGTTCAACATAGATCACTGTGATATGAATAAACTTGCATATGACTATTGTGTGGTATGGCACATGCTTGGATATGCAAAGTCTCCAGGTCAGTCCTTGGCATCTATACTTTTAAAGGATGTCAGGAAACACAGCTGGGAAAGACCTCGGACTGATAACAGTTCTTCAGGGAACTTAAGGATCAATGGCTTGGTTCAGTATGGAACAGTTTAATATGTGCAGGATGTGGTGGATTGTCCCCCAAGCCAGTAAAATATGGAATTATATAATTACATGTTTCTTCCAAGCAACATACAAAAATAAACTCCCTCCTGGAGAGTGAAGATAATATCCCTTCTGAACGGCTCTAATAACCTGCTTAGTGTGAAATATATCACTGTAATTATCAAACAGACAGAAGTGAATGCCATAAGCACCTATCTTTGGTGCCCCATGCTTCACTACGTCTCATAAGCTTGTCTTGTAAATGCTAATTAAAAATATATTGCAATAAAGAGCTGCATAACTCAAGGCTAACGAGTTTCTGTTAATTTGACTTCCTGTTTATGATGGAGCTGCTTGAAACACAAGTCTTATCTACAAGCCTTGAGAACACTGACAGTATTGGAACTCAAAGTTCTTTGGGGAAAAAAACCACCTACTCATAAGGAACACTACTGACATGTAGCAAAACACTCATCCATTTGATTGCAGCCAGATTAAAACCACAGCTACCTTTCATTCCACGCAGGCTCCCTGCTCCAACACTGAACTCTCAGTTTCTCCCAATCTATCCTTCTCATTTTCAAGGCCCCTCAGGAACCTTATTGATGAGGCTAGTAAATGGCTTTAGAGAGCTACCAGGGAATAGCGGGCTAAAGCCATACAGCCCTTGTCAAGTATGCAAGAAACAAGGTTGTCTAATGGCAGCCATTCTGAGTGAAGGGGACAGTATGGGGCAGATGTACTGGACATGTCCCACAGAAATATGAAGAGGCTAGCCTTCAGTTCTTACCAGTTGCTTATGTCCCTGTTCTAGCAATTGTCCTTGGGTTTCATGAGTTAGAGAGCATAGCTCCATGCATAAATTGAGTTAGAGCCCTTACTCCTGTCAATCATCAGTCATCCTTCAGATTTGAAGCCTATATATAAAACAGCAGTGGGAATTGCCCTGCAGCCAAAATGACACCAGAAATGCAATAGTTCCTTTGGCCTTGCCCAAATGAAGGTATCCTTATGCCTACAGTGTACTGTAATACTTTGCTTCCCTCCTTTCTCATACAGGGTCTTTCTGGTCCCCCATACTAAGCTTCCTACAAGGTGGGAGAGGTCAGGTTGCACTAGAAGCCCAAAGTGGTGAAAGGATGACCAGAAATTGTTTCATCTACTATGTAAAAGTCAAAGTTTGTGAATGATCTTGTCTGTTTGTCTGCGTCAGGCAGGTGCAGACCTCTTATGATTGGCTGTGTGAGGCGAGAAGACCTTATATGATTGGCGGGCTGTGAAGACTTTATGGAGTCCTGGGGTTGGTAGTTCAGAGAGGGGCCTTTAGAATTCTCAGACAGAGAGCTCTGAATAGGCTGATTGCTATGAAGATGAGGCCAGCAGCAAGTCCCCTCATGAACCCAATCTCTGTATATTGACACCTCTGAATACAGACTGGATTGGGGAATATGGGCAAAAGTTACAGGTACTGTAGCTTTGGGGAATTAGATACACAGGATCTCAAATCTGTGTATTTCAACCACATCTAACTCCTAAGGTAACATAGGGTAATTCCTAAGGTATTTCTAACAAGTGTTACCTATGAGAAAATAAAATCCCGTGCAACACTGGGTAAATACGCTAGTTCTATATAAAAATAATATGAACAGAATAAAAAGGGCAATTTAATTCTTGCACATATTCTCACAGTGTCTGCAGATTACAACATTTTTAATATAGTTTGCATACCAAAGCTTCAAATCCACATTAAACTGGGCATCGTTTACTCAAAATGACATTGAATGACTGGGATGACATTTTGTAATCAACAGTAGACTGGTTCCAAATAAGACATTGTTCTTGTTGCATCTTGGTTCTTTCAACTGTTAAAATATCATACTTTTGAGCAGAAATTGGTAGACGGTTTGGATCTCCAGAGGATTTGGACTTCAACTTCCAGAAGTCCAGTCAGTATGACCCATAGTAACAAATTATGGAGGCTGTAGCCTAAAGCAGGTGATATGGCCGGTGTTTCTCACCTTGCTTCTAGGAATCTAAAGGTCACTCCAGGAGAATAAATAAATAAAAATTCTTCCACATTTAAGATGACAAGCAATAGAAATCTAGTAAGGGTAGGTTGTCTAGAGGATCTGTTGTGTCCAACAAATGATTTTGTTGCATGTTGGTTCTTTTTGAAGAACCTCTTTCTACTGAGTTATCATAATCTATAGATCCAAAGTGTAATAATGCCTTGTTAATTGAAACAAAGTTCACTTGGGTGTGACTGTATCACTGGTCACACTTTACATTTGTTTTCAAAGCCTGAATGTTTTAATTTTGTATATGTCTTCTGTTTCATGCATTAAAAATCTCTTACTATTACAGGTAGCTATGAAGAAACATAAGAAGCATGTTTTCTAAAAGTGGGTTGTTATCATGCCCATTTTTGTATACTTCAGACCAATATACTACTAGGGATAGAAAGAATGTTTGAAATGGTAAAAAAAATAAAAATAAAAAAAAATTGTTAAAAAATTGCATGTCTCAAGAGTCAAAAAAAAATGAGGAGGAAGATACTGGACTGATGGGAAGTGTCTCAAATCAGGACTTATTGTGTAAAAAATTTGCACATGGGATTCTTGTACAGAAAACAGCTTCTTCTGTCCTCTTTTTTTTTTGGCAAAGAAAATAATACTTCTTCACAGAAATATTTTTTTTCTGGGCAATGATGGTCCCTATGCCAGAGAACTATGAATTTTGTAAAAAAAAAATTTCCAACTACAGCATTTTCTGTATCGAAAACAGTATTTTCTACAGAGAAAATATTTATGCACAATATTATAGTCTGTGCAGAAAATACTGGGGGAAGGGGCTCTGCAGAACAGTGTGAATTTGTGTAGAATAAGTCCCAACCACAGTTTTCAAAGTTTTTGTTTTCTTGCAGGGGGCATGCGATTGTTAAAATTACTGTTTTCCTCTGAGAAAAAAATTAGTGAAGAATTACATCCCTATATGCTACTTCCCAAAAGGTTTTGATGACCATGCCTCTGATTTGTAGGACAGACCCAGGGCCAATCCCCAAGGTTGCTTTTCTGGCTTATGTTTTGTTATTCAGTCAGTGTTCTAATAATCTGAATGTTGTTAGACTGTTCCAGTTGCTGGGAATTATGATTTCAGTTGCTGTCTCTGTCATAGTTGATATGCAGGCATAATGAAGCTGTTTCTGGGTTTCCATTTGCTGTTTGATAGTGCTGATGAAGACAGAAGTACTTAGACACCACATTGGATTACACAGTTATGTCTGTTATATTACTTTAGAGATGAAGAGGTGGCAAGTAGCAAGTTGCAGAATCAGTGGGTTGCTGCAATGCTAAGTTTTTGTACTGGGATTTATATTGTGATCCTTAGCAATCTATATTGAGTACGTTTCTCTGAACTTCAAATATATAGTCTCTTAGACATACAGGTAGCCATAACAACTGTTGAAATCTGTCCTTTTGGCTTTCCCCTGCCCAGTGACTTTTCTTCTAAACTCACACTGACCACTCTGCTTCTTAAGGATTCCTTCTTGAGAATATCTGTATAGCTTTATGTCAGGCTTTCTTAGTCAAGGGTCCTATATACTTAACAAGATTATAAATTAATCAATGTTCAAGATTTTTTTTTCCCGTGTACAAATTAAATTGTCTCAGAAATATCCAGACTATCAAGATTGTATTTGTCACTTTACCTGTTGGCAACTGTGGCCCTTTTCGCACGCAGTTTCTTTTGCGAGAGGGCCCCTTGAGCATTGCGTAAATGGGAGCGGTGGTCCATACGACGCACTCCCATTTACGCGATGCTCACGAGCCTAATGTGAACCATGCACGCATTTTTTTATTTTTGGCTTCAAGCCGAAAATGCTGCGCAGTCGCGCAAGGCTCCCGGGGCCCGTACGCACTTACCTGCCCTGCGGTACGTCATCCCAGGCGCGCCGGTCGCACTTCCTCCCCCAGCGCAGCCTATAGCTCCCAGGCTGCACTGTGGAAGGAAGGGGTGGGGCGCTCGCACGACCAGGAAGCCAGCTGCGGGACGAAGGAGCAGCGAAGAGAGTGCCTCGCGCAAGAGCCTGCTTCCGCGAACGGCACCCCCCACCTCCGCGATAAGGTAACGTGCGGAAAGGGTGTATGACTTCAGAGAGCTGTTCTTCAGGTGTATTCACAACCTTCCATTACCAGAGAGTATGTTCTGAAATGAATATAAAATAGTTCCAGTTTTTCATGCCTTTCATTGGCAAATTAATTTCCAGGCACACTAAAATGCATTAGTTTTGGCCATTTAAATCTGACGTGATCTATGTCCAGGTCAACAGTGGAGTTCCTGATCTGAATTGTTCTACTCTACAAGATGGCTTACGATGAAGTTGGAGCTGGGGTCTTTTAATAGTTGTCTCAGTTTTATGGAATTTTCCTCACAGATGCTTTTACATGCCTCGTTTTATTTATTCAATTGGCCCTTCACATTCAGTAGCATTAGAGCTGAGGACCTTGGCTGCCCAGGCAGCATCTGAAGGAGGAGGAGGAGGAGGAGGAGGACCAAAGGCAGGGCTGCACAGCCTGATCAGAGCCACCAAGAGGGAAGGTTTCCCCAAAAAAGAAGTGCCTGAGGTGGGGAAGTAAGGACTGAAGAAACTTGCAAATAATCAAATCCATGAAAGTCAAACCCACAAATGTGGAGGGCTGATTGTATGTATAATTATCTCCATTGTCTTTTAGCTGTTCAACCATCCCTAGATAGTTTCCTGTATTCAGATGAAAGTGACCAAGTTAGTGAAGGATCTGGAAACCAAATTCTATGAAGAATTTGAAGAAACTAGCCCAGATACATTTAGCCTGGGAAATGGAAGGCTAAGAGGTGATTTGATAGCTATCTTTTATTATTTGAGTGGTTGTCATGTGGAACAGGAGGTGAACTTCTTTTTTGCTGCTCCAGAGAAGAGAACCTGAACCAATGCATTCAAATTACAGAGAAGGACATTCCTACTAAGGAATAGGAAGAACTAGCTGGTGATAAGATCTGATTGACAATAGAATAGGCTGTCTAAGAACATGGTAGACTTCCCTTGATTAGAAATATTTAGAAGTATGAAAACATAGGGCTATGGCCTTTCAGGCATGCTTTAGCTGTTGATTCCTGCATTAACAGGGAGTTAAGTCCAGATGGCCCTTGACATCTCTTCCCACTCTGTTTCTATGATTCTATGCAAGCTTGAGTTGCATTTTGTTTTCATATTTCGGTACCAATTTCATTTTCTGAAGGAATTCTTCCCATTAAGCCTTCATTAATTAGTTCTGTGGGTGACTTCCTGAATTTGATAATATATTCCTGATCTTTGGTATACATTCTAACCATCCTTCTATTAACGTGGTTCACAGGTCCTCTAAGCCCACTGAACCTCTCTCGTGTCGTGGGGATGCAAGTGGCAAGCCTGTAAAATTCCCGAAGTATGTGCCCAGTTGCTCCTAGGCTCCCCTCCCCAACTTTTCCTACAAGGATAATCAGTACTATTAGAAATGTTTTTTTACAAATATTGGTGGGCCTTCCTGTCCAGACCCACATCCTTGTAATGTAGTTTTGCCACATCTAAGGTACTTGATGGGTTCCCTGGGGCCTTCTTTATTGCAGATGTATTTTGGATATGGCATTCATATGTTTGAAAGTGAACAGGTGATTTCAGTGCTGCGAAAAAGAGAGAGAAAGAAGGAAGGAAGGAAGGAAGGAAGGAAGGAAGGAAGGAAGGAAGGAAGGAAGGAAGGAAACATGGGCAAAGATCTCTGGAGAAATATCCAGAGAGCAGCATGTCAAAACCTCTCTTTTTTTTTTTAAAAAAAAAGAAAATCTTTCAATAGATATAATATGGAATGATGCAAATGTTTGTTACCATTCCCAGGGCAGAATACACAACTGCCTAGACATTTCAACAACATCAGTGCATTGACCTGTTGTTTCAGCACTTATTTCTCCTCACAAAGCAATGAGCCAGAAGACTTACTGCTAGTGTGAGTTGCTGGTGTTCATTTGAATAAATAGACTAGAATACATACTGACACTTTCCAGCTGTTTCTGTGCTGTGCTTAAAGCAGCTGTGTTTTTTGTTTGTTTGTTTTAAATATGTTTGATTTCTTTGTAGATTTCAGATAATCCATAATCTGGTGGAAGCCAGAGTGAATCCATTCTGGGTTTCAGTTTGAACTCTGAAGGAGACATTCAAGGTATCGAACCCTACACCCCAAAATAGGTTGAGTTCCTTGGGTAGCTTCTTTCATATTTTGATTGAAGCCTGTGTTACAGCACCACACACCCCTCATGATTGGCATGGTTTAATTGGTAAATATTTTTTAATTGGCATTATATCATTTTTATATCATATTTTTAATTGGGATTATAAATGATACCTGAGGTGATGGAAAAAGTACACTGGAAGAGGCAAATTACTGACTGTATACATGAGATTGCAAGGCAGGTCAGCCACACTCACCTCTTAGGCAGAAGCCAAGTCACTGTCAGGCTAATAGCACAGTCACTTTTGAGACAATAGGGTTATACTAACAAGCCAGACTCCTCAGAGTTAAATGGGGAAATTCCCACCAAATTATGATTTTTTTCAACCCTGGTCTCCAAACACCTGGATGAACACTTGGATGGCACCCAAGTTTTGGGGCAACACCTGGAGCGGATTCAGTATCCCACTGCTAGCTAGGGTATGCAATAGCAGAATCAGACACCATCATTCCTGCCAGTAAGCCTGACTCCTAAGTGGAGTTTTAAGCTGAGGTCTTTCCAGCCTATATTTAATACTCTCACCATGACAAGCCATTGCACTGTGGCCTGCCAGGCTCTTAGATAATTTTGCTTTGGCAGTCCCAGTTAGGAATATGTGAGAATTTTATTTGGTTTGTTTTTCAACGGGGACATATCAAAATTTGCACATTTCTTCCTAAAAGGATAGCTAGCTAGCTAGAATTAATGTGAGGAAAAGTGAAACTGGCAGATCTGTGCATCTATAGGCCCAGCCAGGCAGAAAAATCAGGACATTATTGCAAACCCCTTCTGAGTTGCAAAACATGGCTGATGGATTCTGTTCAGCTTGTTGGGTCACTACTGGTATAAGGTTCAGACACAACTGTCAGATATATAGGCTGATCATGAGCTTGTAAAATTGCTGGGTGTTTATTGATCTTTAACTTTCCTCATGCTTATCAATAATTTCTTAAACCTGCTAAATGTAACATTAACCTAGTTAGAAGTACATGTATATGCATTTAGCTCTAACAGTCCTTTTTTTGTTCAAGCCTATATGTGAGAAGGTAAAATAAGCCATCCTGTTCAGTTCTGTTCTGATCCCAATAACCCTGACTGCACTGTCACATTTTTCACTTTTCTACTTGAGTGATCATAAATTTGTGGTCACTGATCCATTGAAGTGTATACAGTTAGCTGTACAAGGACATTTTAATTCCTGTCTCGTTCTTTTGGATCTCCTTTGCTCTGTTTAAATGTCGTGCTAAAACTGGTGCATTTTCCTTTGTCTAACCAGAATTAATTGCAAGGGGACTTTATTGAGGGAGGCTTCCCGAAACATTATAGTGGGATTTATACAGAGCAGTAGGCTAGGCCCAGATTAAGTATTTTTGCTACTTCAATTGCACATTGAATGTCTCTACAGCTGGTAGTACACTATCATGATAAAGGTATGCTGAACACTGTGATAACTCCTGCTGTCAATATGCAAGTGACCTGGAAGAATCATGAAACACTATTGAAGAAATGAAAACAAATTTATATCAAATAAGAGCGAAATGAAAGCTAATTTATTCTTTGCAATCTGAGTTTAAAGATGGAGGAGTGACACCAAAGCCAGCATTCATGATGGCTGTTTGCTTCCATTTTGGTGAGATGGTGGCTATACCCACTCTTAGTCCAAATGGTTCAGAGAACCATCCAGAGTACTGAATACTTTCTCTGAGATAACACCTTTCAAATTTGAATGGAAAAACAGATTGGAATCACTGCCCCACTAACATTCAAGCCACCAAATTGTTACAGGCCAAAATATAGTCATGGCAGGGATGTAGATTTCTGCTTTTCTCATTCTCATATATAAGAACAAGAAAGAACAGAAAAATAGTTTTTCTTGCCGGTAAGCTAGTGAGATATTTTTCTGCTGGTATCATTGAGAATGCTTATATCTGAGAGTTGTTTGTTTGTTTGTCTGTTTTTTGCTAGAATTGTGAAAATTCTGTAAAATGACAATAGCAACTGCCTTCTTGTGTGGATTTTAAAAAACTAGCTCAGTTGTTTGGCTCTCTTTTTAATCAGCTTTTGTTTTGTAAAGGAAAAAAAAGACACTAGTTTTGCGCAAAGATTTTTGCACACATTGGGGATACCTCAGCAGATTGAGGACCACTTGTTTTCTTCTTATGTTGGAAGTCAGACAGCAATTTCTTGATGGGCTATCACAGTTTGTTGAGATAGCCTGCCATGTTGAAAACGGAAAAAAAAAAATCTGGCCAGAATTCTTCTCATTCTCAAATCATGGTGCCATTGATTGTAGAGGACTATACCAAGTACATATTTTTTTTACAAATTACATTTTTAGATATATACCTGAAAATCAAATATGAATGCAACAAACAGCAATTAAATACTCAGTGATCATACAGGTATGCATACCAGAGACATGGGTTTATCTGGAATTCTTTTCTGACCATTCCTAATGGTTAAATTGTGTTGGTGTGCAATGTCACTATGTGCAACTGTGCTTCCTTGAAATAAATACAAAAGAAGAGATTGAGAGGGTATCATCCCCCATTTTTTATAGGAAAATAGGGCGCTGCTATTTACAGTAGGTGGAACCTGCATGCATTTTTTTCACTTAGATTTTGTCCTGCTCCAAGTTCAAGATAATAATCTATGATTCTGCCCTTATTGCTAGATGAAAAGAATATTTGAAAATATTTGAAAAAATGGTTTGAAAACATGTTTTTGAGTGTTGAGAAACCCTGATGAGAAGGATCTTAGACTGACAAGAATCTTCCCAGTTCAGGATTTATGCTGAACAACATTTGCACATGGTTGTTTTATGCAGAAAACAGCATTTCCTGTACAAGAGAATAATATTTTGCATGCAGAATAATATTTTGATGCACAAAAATTAATTCTTGTATGGAAAATGCTGTTTTCTGTACTGAAAATGTTGTAATTGGTGATTTATTCTGAGTAAAATTCTCACATGGTAGATTCTCATAGAGAACAGCATTCTCCATGAAGGAATTAATATTTCTGTACTGAAATATTATTTTCCATGCAGAAAATGCTGTTTTCTGTGCAAAACAACCATATGCAAATGTTGTATAAAAAATAAGTCCTGAAATGCAAATAGCCTTTGAATATGGTTTGGTTTTCAAAGACTTTTTTTGCAGAGGAAAGAAAATTTCTGAAATTGCTCATTGCTATCTTTGAGGAGATGCTTAGTGAAGAATGACATACAAATGTTAGACCAACTCTGCTGCCTGGTGAACCTTCTTAATCTGCTCATATCTTTGAACATTTCACAGATGAAAACCAGGACATGTGTGGTTGAGGAACATCAGAGTGTGATCAAGATGGCAAAACACACAAGCCAGGAAAAGCTGCAACTGTTTGCTTTTCTGAATCTTTTTTTCTGAAAAGGCAAGATTCTAACTCCTCTTCTGCATTCTCCCCATATCCTCACTTAATTAAGTACAAACTACATACTTTTGTACTTACAACTTAGTTTGCAGCCATTGAAGTAAGCTCAGAATGAAGGGAAGAAGTGGGAAGAAGAGAGAGGAAAAACTGGGCCATTTTAAAAGCAGATAGAGAAATAGGAGAAGAAAGGATTAATTGGGACTATCCCTGCAAACTCAGGAATGTTTGAAGGTATGTCTTCTGAACCTGAAAGTCTTCTTTGCAATTCAGGAAATAGCCAAAGGTTCTCCAAATATGGCCTTTGGCTCAATTTGCCTCATAATAGGTTTTACATTTCATTACCATCACTACCAGTCATATCCCCTTCCTTTCTCTCCCAAAATCACATCTCCATTTTTCCCAATTACACTGGCAGTCATGCATGACAAGTGATGACATTTCTTCCCACCAGTCATCCTTCACCCCAACTGAGGCACCTAGAAGGATACCAGCAAAGCATTCAAGAGGCAAGGAGCCTTACATGTCTTGCACTTTGGATACTGAAGTTGCAGTTTTCTAAGTGGGAAGAGTGAATGACACAACAAAAAAGGGTCACCTTTGGATTTATGGAAGGGAGGTAATGAGGTAGGTTATCCACTTGTTTTTCACCTTTTTTTTGGCAAGTCTCCCAGAAGACTTTAGGGGTTTTCTTCTCCCCACCCTAAGTGCTCTGACTGATACATTGCACAAAGTGAAAGGACATTGAAGCCAGCCAACATTTCAAATTTCACTACTTCAACATCCAGAAGGGCCTAAACTGTCTTGCAGAAGTATTCACACACACCCTTGACTCAACCACATTTTGTTGTTTTACAACCTAGCTTTAATGGCATTGTTAGCACTCAGTAACAGAACATACTCAATACTAGGAATGTGTAAGCCCAACACTTCTCAGATTGCTTTGTTTATTTAACTTTTGTACCACAATAAGAAATATTTTGCTCCTTCATAGAACCAAGTACCTTGTATACACTGAATGGTAACAATATCAGTTAAATCAATTTCAGTTCCAAATTGTAACACACCAAAAGGTAGGAAAGGCAAAAGGCATGAATATTTATTTCTGCAAGAGACTGTATGGCATTTACTATTTTTATATATTTCAATTGGCCTCAAATAGTTGGCATTTACAGATGCTGTCCAGAGTAATCTAGAGTTTCCAGTGTAAGTAAATTCTCATGTTTCTCCCATGTATTACTACTAGTATTGCTACTTCCTCTCCCCCCCACCCCTCCTCCTCCTCCTCCTCCTTTTTATTAATGAAAAAGAGTAAAAGCTAGCTGTTTGAGGATTCTCCATTCTGGATACAGCATCATACAAATATGTGCACCTTCCAATATTAAAAATATAGCCCTCTACTTTTTACATTTTGTGTGGAAGATGCATTTCCAGTAATATACAGTGGTACTAAAACCTGTATGTCGGATCTTCAGGGATCTTATTTCTGCTATATATTCCCTAGTCCTTGATCGTGGGATGTAGTAAACATTTACTGGGGTATGAGACAGCGTTACATCTTATGTGCTTTGGTAACTGGGAAAGACATAAGGCCCGACATTAAGAGTGCTAAAACTAATAATACTTTAAGAGAACTAATAAAGCAAAGGAAATTATTGAACAATCATTCCCCTTGCCAAACCAACTATTTATTTTATTTTGTCTTGCATGCATGACTAGAATAGCTATGAAGACTAAAGTGACACTTGAAACAAATCTGAGTGTCCTTTCTTCTCAGTAATAATAAATGAATTAGTTTCATAAAACTCCAACAAGTTTAAGACTAGAATCTCAGGTCAACCAGGATAGCAAGTCTTTAACCCTCCAGTGGCTACTACTCTTATAATCCTTTACTGTTGAGTAAGCAGGAGGGAGCTGTTGGACCAAAATATTAAGAGGGACAAAAATTTCCAGTCCCTGCTCTAAGCTTATTAAGCTGCTCCAGTTATGCACACAGATACTCCTCTTATTAAAGAGAGAATCAGCTATAGCAAAGCAGAGCTTGATAAAAGTGTCCTCCCAAATGGATCTACTAACTTCCCATGAATTTGCTATCACATGGTAACAACACGCACTCTATACACACTGCATACAG
This sequence comes from Cyclura pinguis, assembly GCA_030412105.1. Lineage (NCBI taxonomy): Eukaryota > Metazoa > Chordata > Lepidosauria > Squamata > Iguanidae > Cyclura > Cyclura pinguis. The sequence continues at coordinate 117,658,357 of CM059601.1, read as the reverse complement.
AAGACGCTACAGATGTAACTGGAATTACTAAAACAGGTCAACAGAATCCATGCCAGAGAGAAAAGGGGTAAAAAGAGAAAGGATTTTGATGTATGCCCAGAATGTAGAGCACTGTTTGTTTCATTGTCCACAATCACTCATACACTTAATATAACTGAAAGGAAAGGATCCACACAATGTAATAGATAAAACAGAAAGCTGCACATATACAGGCCTTCTTTGAATCTGGAAATTCAAGTCCTCCTCCTACCCACCCCACCAAAAAAATGACAGATAAGGTGTACACTGATACTGGTTTTTTGTTTTTGTTTTTTTCCGTCACGACCAGTCATTTGGAGATGTAGAGAGAAGGAATTTCAGGAACATCTCTAAGATTGTAATCCTATCTATTAGTGTAGGAAACATGTGGCTGCAATTTCCAGCATTCGTCACCATTGACTATGCTAGCTGGGATTGCTGGACGCTGCAAACCAGCAAGATCTGGAAGACCGCACAATTCCCACTGTTGTACACAATTTAACACAGGAGCAATTCCCATTCAATTCACTAGAATTTGATTCTGAGTAGATGTGGATAGGGCTGAACTGTAAAGGTTTTAGTGATCACTTAACTCTACCACAGGGAATTGCAGAACATGACTTAGAAATGCTTAACTTTGGCTATATTTCATCTCATGTTTGAAAATGTGTGCAGTCCTATAATATGGTCATATGGACATTTGGGTGTCTGCAGTCCTATATGCTATCATACAAACAACTAAGTGTCTATATATGTGTGTATGTGTGTGTTTTCTTTTCCTATGTTTGTCTCTCGTATTTAAGAAACTTAAAAAAAGAAACTAGCAGTAAGAATCTCAAAAGGACAGCTTGAAGCCAATGTATCACAAAAAGAAACTCCTCCGATAATATAAAGCTTACTGCATGTACTTTCTCCCCCTGCCCTTGGGGGAATGTCCCTCCCCAACCAGAGTAGACAAGGAAAAACTATATTAGCTATTGCCGTAATGTATCTGATTTCTTTCCCTCAGTCATTACAAACTTTTTTTTCAGTGTGCCAGTCCTTCAGTTATCGTTGGACTACAATCGAAAAGCATCCTTGCCATTTGCCGTGTAGGCATAGGCTTCTTGAAATGCATCTAAACATCTGGAGGGGAAAAGATTTGCAATCCTTGTTTTAGTGGGAAAATGTAGAGTATTTTCTCATGAGTGTTGCCTTATTTGACATCTGATAGATATAGACACATACACACCAAAGCACACAAAGCTCCATCCACAGACAGGTTTCATTCCTTCTGTAACTCACTCCTTTTATTATAGGCAAATTGCTGGTTCATGGTGTGTGCTCATTGCTTCATGCCTTGCATCTGCACTTGGCTGCACAGAAACTTTCATATCACTTTAGATGCAATCTTTCCCCCTCCCTCAACAAGGTCAGGTCACACATTCAGCTGCCAGCCACCACGTATAGAGAAATCAAGTAATGTGTATGCATGAATGACACTACTTTGTTTCTGTGCCAATATGCAAGCACTTTTTAAAAAGCACAAGTGGATTGAGAGCATTGTAGCCAATTTGTAACAAGTGAATTTTAAAATAAATCTGAAAGTGAGGGCATGCAGTTTCTACCGGCGTGCATTAAAGAAAAGCAAAGTACAAAGTTCTCTACCCCATGCTTCTGCATAATGCTTATGTCTGTGTGTGAGGTGGGGAGGATATTTGTAGAAGAAAATCAGTGAGTAGAAGAACTGTGTTACTATCCTCCTGGAAATGCTCCCTCCATTTTTTTTTCACCTCCCCTCATCATGCTCTCAAACTGGATGTGAACTGAGGTGGTATGCAGATGGGTTGGCTTCATTCAGGCATTTTCTGGGTGTATACGGCAGGTGGGGAGGTGGATTCACTGCTTCTCCCCTGGAACTGCTCCCCTGCATATCTGTTACCCTGAGAAACATGGGATTTAAATGAGAGTTTTAAGAGAATATTTATTTCCCCCCCACCCCCAATTTTGTTTCTCTCTTGTTAAAGATGTTGAATGCTGGATGCTTGAAGAAAACCTATCAGTTGGCTCAGGAGGGTTTATGGAGGAAGGTGCCTTTGTTCTTCAGCAAGACACAAATATAGCACTGCTGAGGTGAAATGTGAAAGATAGAACATAATAGATTCTCTTACAGTAGAACATATGAACAAAATCACTCTGAACAGTTTATCTGCCCATATTTTGAGCTGGGTGAGATACAGTCTCAGTCTTTGGCTCAGCTGGTGGTTATATGATATCTCTTTTATGATATCATGACACAAATATTGCAATGAATAGCCAGAGGGATATAGACTTCTTGAGAATATCCTGAAGCCAAGCTTTCCCTCTGGTGAAGCCAGAATTACCCCAGAACTTTCCACCACCCCCACCCCCATTAACCAGTAATGGTTTTATTTTGGGAGAAAATCATGAGAAGACAAACATGGCAGGTTGCGTTTATGTAGTGCAGTATATGGATTCAATAACTTGTAAGATACACAGGCTTGGGCAAAAAATTTGTTGGCTTCATGTTTTAAAGTGACAGTATCAAAGTTGTGTTTCCCAAGACAAAATATGGAAAAGAATGCATCCCATTGAAAAAATGCATACATTTCCCACCTTGTAATGTGCTTTTTTTTTCCCCCCAGGGAGGAGTGTACTCCCAAATTTTACATTTTTAAATTTGCTTTAAAAAAAAAGACATATATTTGGGAAAAATGTGAACAGATGAAAATGGGCACAAAAAGTGTGATCAATTAAGAATTGTGTGTAAATTATGTATACATTTTGAGAAATGAACATGGAAACACATAGAATATTCATGCAGATGACAAAATAGCTATATTGGATCCAGAGCCCAGAAAAGTTATTTTTGGGGTTAAATTTCTAGAATCTGCCAGTCAGCATGAAGTCCAAAAAAAATGAAGAAGAAACTTTCCTAGGCTCTGTATGAATCTTATCCTGTGAACTTTGTAGTATTAATTAAAATGCACACCTAAGAACAGTGGAACTTTTCTAGCCACTACTGCCTGAGAAAGATCTGCAGAGATGGGATAGAGTGATGTTAGCAGACTTAATTGATTCCATGCATAGGATTCCAAAAACTGGAATACAACATCACTGTGTGCATGGCCAGTTCACTGAGATAGAGCAGAGCACAATTGCCACTGGCTCAAAGGAAAGAATCACAGTCCTGAAAAACATTCCAAATTTATGCAGTTCATTTCTGACAACTGCATGCCTGGCCTTATCCTTTCAGTATCAAGTGCCTGGTCTCTTCAGAATATTTATGGCTCTGCCCATTTGTCACATGCAGCAAACAAAACCATACAGATTGTCTTATTCATCAGTCAGGGACTCCATTACCAAGCAAAATTTCCCTGCTTTTTTGTTTTCCTTTCCAAAACTAACCTTGTCTCTGTTATACATAGCTGGAGGCTCCTCTCCATTGCTAGAGATGTATAAGAAATGCACTTTGTCATTAAAAAAAAAAAAGTTAAAAAACCCTGGACCTCTTGCATGAAACGCAGAAACACATGCAATTTGCAGTTGGAAAACTGTATTTTCTAAGCTTGTGATGATAACATGCACACATTTGACAAATGCACAGCAATCACTGTGTACATTTTAAAACTGTACACAAATGTATTTCAGTCAGTGGAGTCATGTGTTTATAGATCAATGCATCTATTTTAAAAACCCACCAATAAATATTTCCAGATATTTCTGTTATTAAAAAAAAAATCTGAACACACTCAGTATAAAAAGATGTAAAGATGGATAGGAAGTGTACAGAGGTGTCAGATCAGCCCACTTTAGGTGTGCTGTATATATTTAGTCTGAGATAATTTGCAAGAGCAATGGCAATGGCACTTTACTTAAAGACAGAGAACTGAATTTACTGGCTCTTCCATGAACAGAGGTAGTCCTTCTGGTTCTGGAAGGGAGAAACCCAATAGCAGATGTCACATGTAGAAGGAGGATGGTAGTTCTCATTCAGGGCCATAAATATCATTACATTCTTGTGTGCAAGAATGAAGGATTCTAAAAGACACCCCTGACCTGTTGATGAGATTGTAACAGAGAAGGATGGGACCCCAACAACAGTTCTGCATGATGTTGTCTGGGTCCTGTCCTTCTCCTGTCCCCAGGTGGTACAATCATGCCCCAAATCATTGATCAGTTCTTCCTGTCAATGACCAGTGATCATGCCACCCTCCTGCCATCTGCCACATTTACCTGAGCTGTGGAGGGTCAGGAAGCACAATGACTGTGCTTCCTGCTTCAGCGCAGCCTGGGACAGTACCCAGCTGTGCTGTGGAAGCCTCCTGCATTCCCGCAGGCAGCCGGTGCAGAGGGGAGAGCTCTTGTCACACTCCCCTCCCAGGAGAACCACTACCGAGATCTCCAGGGGCACTGCTGGGATCAGATAGATTGCAGAAAGGTCCTGGTTTACTATGAATACTATGCACATAGAATCATAGAAATGTAGAGGTGGAAGAGACCACACGGGCCATCCAGTCCAACCCCCTGCCATGCAGGAACACCCTCAAAGCACTCCCGACAGATGGCCATCCAGCCTCTGCTTAAAAACCTCCAAAGAAGGAGACTCCACCACACTCCGAGGCAGCCTATTCCACTGCCGGACAGCCCTGACTGTCAGGAAGTTCTTCCTGAGGTTCAGGTGGAATCTCCTTTCCTGCAGCTTGAATCCATTGCTCCTTGTCCTGGTCTCTGGAGCAGCAGAAAACAAGCCCTCTCCCTCCTCTACATGGCATCCCTTCAAATATTTAAACATAGCTATCATGTCCCTTCTTAACCTTCTCTTCTGCAGACTGAACATGCCCAGCTCTCTAAGTCTATCCTCATAGGGCTTGGCTTCCAGGCCCTTCACCACTTTGGTCGCCCTCCTCTGGACCTTCTCCAGCTTGACCATGTCCTTCTTGAATTGGGGTGCCCAGAACTGGACACAGTATTCAAGACGAGGTCTAACCAAAGCAGAGTAGAGTGGTACCAGTACCTCCCTCGATCTAGACACCATACTCCTATTGATGCAGCCGAGAATTGCATTGGCTTTCTTGGCTGCCGCATCACACTGCTGACTCATGTTCAGCTTGTGGTCTATTAAGACTCCTAGATCCCTTTCACACGTACTGCCATCCAGCCATGGTTTTAAACAGTTTTACTCTTTTATACATCTTTTAACTTTAACGAGTTAGTCTATATAAATTATTTGCTGTTGTTTTAAATTGCCTTAACCTGTTTGTATTGATTTTACTTGCATGCTACTCTTTGATATAGGCTGGGATAGGAATATATTTTTTTTATAAATATTTTCTAAAAAAGATATAAAATGGGAACATTTCTTCTAAATGTTCTCCTCCCCCCAACTCCCATAACAAGTTTTCTTCTCCAGTTTTGCCCAGCGGAATCAAACAAAAGGTATGATATAATACAATACAGTAGAAGGAGTCCAGTCCACTATACATAGAATATTTGGCATAATAATCATAATTTGTCTTTTAACCAGTCAATACATTTTTACCTTTTTTATGAAATTATATCATTATAATCATTAGCTTTACAATTGAAGCCACTCTTTTATTCTGCTCCATTCTCTATTGAATTGTTGAATAGATTTGTTCTTTATTGCATTCGTCAATTTTTCCATCTCTATCATATCCATAACCTTTAATTTCCATTCATTTAAATTTATTTTAATATCTTGTTTCCATTGTTGAGCATAAGTTAATCTAGCTGCTGTAACTAAATATAATTTTTTTTTGTGCTTTCTAATTTCTGCCTTTGATTATATTATATTCAATAGATATAATTCAGGTATCATTTCAAAATTCATTTTGAATATTTTTTGAATTTCGTCATGTATTTCTTTCCAAAATTTCTTCACCTTTTTACAAGTCCACCACATATGATAAAATGTTCCCTCTTTTTTCCCACACTTCCAGCATTTCAAATTTCCGTTCTTCGTAATTCTTTGTAATCTCTCTGGCATCATATACTGTCTATGCAACATTTTATAATAGTTTTCTCTTAAATTTAAGTTTAATGTAAATCTTAAATCTGTTTTCCATACCATTCTCCAACTCTCAATATCTATTGAATGTCCTATATATTGTGACCATCTCACCATCGCTTCTTTAATTTTTTCCTGTTCCATTTCTCTTTGTAATAACAATTTATAAAGTTTGGATATTCTTTTCTTTTGATTTTCTTCATGAGTACATCCAGTTTGTTTTCCTTCTTCTCAAATCCAAATAATTTTAGGTCCATTTTGTACCTTTCTGTCTGTTGTCTCCATGGAAAGCAATTCATTTCATATCCATCCTCCTTCATTTTTTCCAGCATTTTCATTCTTGGTTTATTTCCGTACCAAATAAGTATGTCCTAATATGTCAGCATTTTCCCTTCTTTTGTTGGGGAAATTTTAAAGGCTTCTTATGGTGATGTCCAAGTCAGGAGGCTGGAATAAAATCTTGAGTATAATTGTTGCCATACTTTTAATAAAGTCTTCCAGATGCAATGGTTATTAAATTCTTAACTGCTAGTTCATTATAACATAAGTAACCACGCCATCCTAATCTATTCTCATGTTCTTCTAAGTCTTTTATTGATGATTTTTGTAGTGATTTCCAATTTTGAATCCATTCTAAGCAACATGCTTGGTAATATATTTTCAAAGATGGTAAGTCCAATCCCTCTATTTCTTTAGTGTCCTGTAATGTTTTGAATCTTATTCTTGGCCTTTTACCTAGCCATATAAATTTTGATATTTCCTTTTCCAAGTCTTTAAATATTTTTCCATTTCCAATTATTGGCAAATTTTGAAATAGGAACATCATTTTCAGTAATAATGTCATTTGAAAAGCATTTATCCTTCCCAAGAAAGATAGATTCAATTTACTCCATTTCTCCATTTCTTTTTTTCAATTCTTTCCAGACCATTTCATAATTATTTGGAAATAATTCTTGATTCTTCTTCGTTACATGAATTCCTAAGTATTTTATCTTATTAGAGGATTGGAAACCTGATATTTCCTCTAATTCAATTTGTTCCTTTTTCAACATATTCATAGTCAACATCGTTGTCTTTTCTTTATTTATTCTGTATCCAGCTACCTTTCCAAATTCTGTAAGGCACTCTTACAATTTCTGCATTGATTCTCTTGGTTCTTCCAAAAAAATAATTATGTCATCTGCGAAAGCTCTCAATTTTATTTGTTTTTTCTTTATCTTCAGGTTTTTTATCTCCTGTTCCTCTTTTATCTTCATAATCAGAACAGCGAAAGCCACAATAAATAGTAATGGTGATAATGGACATCCTTGTCTTACTTCTTTTGTTATATCAAATTTTCCTGTTGTGTTCCCATTAATCACCAATCTTGCCAATTGGTCTTGGTATATCTTTTCAATCCATTTACAAAACACATCTCCAAAATTACTTTCTCTTAATATCCATTGTAAAAATTTCCATGATATATTATCAGATGCTTTCTCTGCATCCAAGAAAATCATTGCTGATTTTTTCTCTGGACTTTTGTCATAATATTCTATTGCACCTAATAGTATTCTCACATTGTCTTTCATATTTCTGCCTGGTATAAACCCGGCCTGCACTTTTTGAATTTTTTCTTGCAATACCTTTTTTAACTGTTTTACCAGTACTGGTGCAAAGATTTTATAATCCACATTCAATAAAGAAATTGGTCTGTAATTCTTCTTCTCTCTTTTATCTTTTCCTTCTTTGGGTATCACTACTATGTCTGATGCTCCCCATGTTTCTGGTTTTCCCTCTTCCATTAACTTTGCTATTGTAGCTTGTAATGGTTTTATTAATTCTTTTGAAAGTCTCTTATAATATAATGCTGTAAATCCATCCAGTCCTGGAGCTTTGTCTGCTTTCAAATCTTTGATGACTCCTTCCAATTCCTTACATGTAACAGGTTCATTCAGTTGTTTTCTGAGCTTGGCCTGATATTATCCATAATTTCGTGTCCTTTAAATATTTTATTGTGTCTCTTTCTTGCTCTTGAGGAGACTTATTTTCTTGAAATAAATTCAAAAAATACTTCTCAAATGTCTGTTTAATTTTCTCCTGTTGGGTAAGCAGGTTCTTCCCTTCTCTTATTTCTTCAGTCACATTTCTTTCTTTCTTCTATTTTATCCTGTAAGCCAGCCACTTCCCAATTTTTCTTGCTTGTTCAAATTCTGTTTGTTTCATATATTTCATTTTTTTCTTCTGTCTCTTCTGTTGTTAATATTGCTATTTCTTTCTGTATTTTTGTTATATATTTTTATTGAAAGTTTAATTGCAAAAATAATAAAAAACAAAACAAAACCACACTTCCAAGCTTGAGTTTTCCAGTTGAATCTGCTTGTCTCCATTAACATAAAGAAAGACCAAGTATATTTCCATTTTACAGAGAAAAGAGCAATTACATTATTTCTTTGATTGATTTCTTGAGAGTGGATTTTCCTTAAATTCTTTTTCTTTATCTTGAAGTTTTTTCAATAAATTATGGTATTTTTCATCTCTTTTCTTATTTTGCAATCATCGTTGTTGGATAAAAAATCCTCTCATCACTGCTTTAGAAGCATCCCAAACTGTTTTCATCTGAGTCTCTTGTCTTGTATTTTCTCTAAAACATCTGTCCAAAGTCTCTTTAGCTTTTTTAAATAATACCTTCATCATTCAATAAGCCATCATTAAGTCGCCATTGAAACTGTTTAATTTTGTCTCTCATCTGTAACATCACTGGATGGTGGTCTGATATCACTTTGGGTAAAATTTCCATCTGTTATACTTCTGCTAATAAAGTTTTTGACAATAAGATCGTATCAGTATGGGACTAAGTTTGATGCAGGTCTGAGAAGAATGTGAAATCTTTGGTATTTGGGTGATTATATCTCCAAGCATCGATTACAGCCAAATCTTCACATAATTTGAACAAAAAATTGGGTAATTTGTTTTAGTACATAAAATAAATGAAACAAAACAAATGCTGGCCATGAAGGTTTAAAAATAATGTTGTAATTTGATAAGAAAATGATGCAATTAAAAAAAATCTGTTCAAGATGCTTGTAAAAGGCCTACAATGCTCTTTTAAAGTAACTAAAGCTCATTAGTTACATCACTAAATAACTAATTAAATAAAACAGACCCTTGGTCCCACTCAGCATAATACTTTCAGAATGCTTCTTTTTGGCATGCATGCTACCTAGAAAGGGATAAATCTTTGCAGGTAACTATTACTTGTCATTTGTTGCTCATTCCCTCTGCTTCAGATTCCAGGTAGCTTTGATAGAGGCAGAAAAGACCTCTCTCATGGTGAGGGAACAACCTGAGTAGTTGTGGGTTTTTGTGTCTGATTATTCAGTATCTGTACAGTTGCATCACAGGCATCATAAGCTTAGACTGTGTGTTTTCTTACTTTCTTGTAATGGAATGCTTTGGTAAGTTAAAGCCTCCCTATCAAAATTCCTTGTGACTTTTCTTAAGAAATAATAATTTATTTTAATAAGCACATAATTAAAAGAGCTCTAATGCAGTAAAAACAGGTGTCAGATAATATTATAAGAGTGGAACATTATGTTCACTTCTTTTTAATTTTATGAGTGTGAAACAAGTACTTAGCACTGCATATGTGACATAAAGCCTGATAGTTAAAGTACTGATGCCAATAAAAAAAATGCCACTTGTCCAGTATCATTGCAACATGATGCAAAATTTTCTGTTTCTGCCTTTGCTGCTTAATCCATGATCTTATCATGTTTTTTAATCAGTGTCCATTTGGGAATTAATGATGAAACCAGGAAATCAAAATAAGATTAATTTTATTCTGTGTCCACAGTGTGTGTGTGTGTGTGTGTGTGTGTTGAGGTGAGGAGCAGCATTCTTATGTGTGCCTCCTCACACACTGTACTTGAACTGTGTTTGTTAAGTTCCAAGACTATTTGCCCCAATTGCATATCACTTGAAATGTAATCCCACAATAATACATTTTGAGAGTAGAAAATCTGGATCAGTGTGTATGTGTGGCCATATATATCATCGTGTATAATCTAGAAGTTCCCTCACTAGCATCTACCCATTGGAGGGTCGGAAACATAGCAAAGAGCATTGCTTCCAAAAATTCAGAATCATGTTTTAGAGTGAGAGTGGGCCATTAACAGGCTTCTGAATCTTTCACACTAGCATTTTGGTGTCAGGTGATAAGGCCCTAAAGTGTAGAAGCATGAAAGCAAAGCACCTTTAATCAGCAATATCAGAGTATGTATAAGTGCTATTATAGCTATAGCAAGTATGGCATAGACCTTTTTTTTAAATCACCTACCAGATGTACTGTAGTATAAATACAGCAATTTATTCGTAGGCATGGACAAATCTCTGTCTGTAAATGTCATTCTGAATCAAGAAAAAAGTAATGAATAAATACGTGTGAGTGAGAGGGAGTCAGGAGAGTCAGGAGAGTAATTTCTTTTCATTCTGTGTTGGCCAACCTACTACTTCTTAAAAAGTCACTTTTGGTTTGGATCCAAACCAATTCAAGTTAGTTTTCGAAAGAGATTTTCAGGTGCTATAGTTGTGAAACACATGCCAGGATTAGCAAGCTTGGAGTCAAAACAGACATTAATTCTGTATGCACTTATGAACACTCTGAAAGCCATTTGATCTTCATTTGTATGATAAACAGCTCATACAGAGGAACCAGCTTAGAGTTAGGTCCCTGTTCGTACCCTAATGTCACCTGGCTGATGTTGAACTGTAAGGTGCGGTACCTTGTGGTACTCAGCAAAACTTGACAAAATGGCAATTATATCTTAGTTAAAATTTGATAGGACAACTAGCAGATTGGGGGTAGAGAGCAGATTTTTTCTTGGTGCAAAACTGTCCTGCAGGCTACTGGTTGTTCATACCTCATCTAACCTAACTTGTCTAACACCACTGCTGTACATTGTGTGGCTTCCAATTTTGAAAAATGTTTAATATCCGATTTAAGAGCATGCTACTTCCACCTGCCCAGCTTAAAGAAAAAGGTAACAATAAAGCACCTGCTTGAAATTAATATCCCCAAGTCACCTCCACTCCATTTCAGGCTGGTAATGATTTCCTTGCTACTGTTATGTGCTGTGCTCAGCAGTTAAGCTCAGGCTGTAAGGAAAAAAAAAATCTCTATTTTCTCGAGCTGCTCTTTTGTTAAATTCTCTGCCAGAAATGTCAATAGGTGTTGGCTTTCATTCACTGCAGTAAATTTGGCTGCAAGCAAAAAGCATTGATTTTTTATCCAGACCACCTTTCCTTCAAGCGTCACTTCAATAGGGGAGCCTGAAGAGGTGAGCTGTGCAGAGCTTTTTGTGTGATATACCAAATAAAAGCAGCATTATAAGAGTAGTATTATATATATTTAAGCCTTGAAACTGTAGCAAAAGGCCTGACAAAGGAGGCTGTCCTGTATCCAGATGCATCCAAACTTGAAAGACCGTTTAATAAACTGCTCTGGAATAAGAACCAATCAGAAAAGTGAGTGTGTGTGGGAGGGAAAGAAACCTTTCACATTGTCACCATTTTTCTGTGGAGAAAACCAAACATGCTTTTGCAAAAGCAGTATGGCTGGAACAAATATGTACATCCCATTTTACCCACCATATGTTCATTTGATTGTGTGAATGAAATAGGCCCTTACCACACCGTGCCACAATCTCACGTTGTCCCATCATGATCCTGGCATGGGATCGGACTTGAATGCTCACCACCTCACTAGTTGGCTGCCAGTGGATGGGTAGCATTTGGGACACGGCCTCTTCCTGCGTTGTACTGAGGAAGCAAGTACTTGAAAGCACTTCCGCCCTTTGTGGGAGTTTGCTAAGATCTTTCATTTGAAATCATAAAAAGCAATAATTTATAAATGTTGATTTTGGAAAAAAACAAACAAACAAGGTTGTGAAGGATTGTCTGTAACAAGATTATGATATAGTGTGTGGTGCTGGGGCCAGAAAGGCAATTTGATCTTTTTCAATATTAAAAAAAACAAAAAAACAATGAAAGAATCAAGTATAGTGCCAGAAAATTAATTCCACTACTGAGAACTGGACAATAATAGTTTTTCTATGTCCTCTTAGAAAATTCTGGATGTTTGCTTACCACTTTTATTCAATATTCAGGAACCAAAAATAAACTGACTGATTCAATAAAAAGAATGTTGGCCCCATACTTTCAGTGTCAGATGATAATGCTGCCCAAATCCGTCTATATGGGTTTGTTCCACAACAGACTAACCAAAAGTGGTTAGTAAATAATTAGGAAAGTTATTTTTAAAAAGTGATCATCACTTTTGATCTCTGATCACTTTTAAACACTGATTTTGTCTCTTCCAAAATTAGTTTGTCACAGTAAATATTACACAAAAAAAAATTGTTGCTCATTGAGTTAATTATTACATTTCAAAATATCAGCAACTTTTGTAAAGAAGCAGCTTAGGACTGTTAAGTGAATTGCAAAGATCCTTTAAAAATCCTGCTCAAAATGCCTGTGAAATGTTTTAAAAACCAACGGAAAGAGAATACTTGCTTACAAAAGTACCATCATCTGATGCTTTCATATCATGATTACCTACATAACCAGTTTCTGGTAACAATTTTACTTACAACTCATCATTTGGAAAATCTGGGATAGCTTCCCTGGATTTTTTAAATCAGTGAAGTCCATTTCCTAATCCATTTGTGGTGAACATCAGTGCTGTATTCTTGGAATGGGAAGGTTTAATCTGATTATTTGTTCCTCTACCTCAGTGTCTTCATGATCCACTGAATACAGTGTTTGAATGGAGATGTGAAGCTAGGCCACACCTGCTTACGTCCAACCTTTTATCTATTCATTCTGGATCTAAACAGGTTCTAATCTATACTGAGCCATGGAAACTATATGAGAACCTTAGATAACATTTTGTTTTAACCTAATATCCCAGAGTTTTCATGAGAAAACCCTATGAAAGTTATGGGGTCATGAAAAGTAGGCAATTGACTTGCTTTGAGTTTTCCAGAGCCCTTCGAGAACTCTTTTATGAGAGCTAAAACTGTCAGGAATTAGCCTTCTTTTAACAGAGTTGCAGAGAAAGCATGTCCCAATTTCTGTGTTGTTTTCCCTGAACTGGAGGCTGACTTGAAAGCAAAAACAAGACATGCAGCTTCAGGTTCCAAACTCAAAAGATTTACTTTATAATTACATATCCATTAGATAAGCTATATCCTAACTAAATAATAAAAGGATTTTTGAAGAGAATATCTTCATTTTAAACTCACCAATTTCTTGGTGAATAGATTAGCATGGGGAGAGAGTGCTAGAAGCAAGATTGCTGTAAGGAGAGTCATTGCCTTCTAAGTATGACCAGTAACTGACATCAGAATGTATCCTGGGTCACATGGTCTGGATACCATAGCAACAGAGCAACATGGGGCTCCATGAGGGGAGAGAGAATGCTATAGTTTTCCAGCAGAAGGCACATGCATACACACATTCTCACATACAGTGGGATAATCCTATGCAAGCTTTCCTGTGTTCCTCTAAGATAAAATGGGGTAACTGTATAATAAATGAATTCAAAGAGGAACAGAAAATGGGGGTTAATGTCTTCCACAAAGTTTGGTGTATATATAATCACCAATGTTGTTCTTGTTATTGAACATGAAGATCAGTTCAGCTTGGATGTCACTGGGGATAATGCTTAGATGTTTTGCAAATGTTTTATGAATATTAATTTGAAATGCATGCAGTTATTTGCAATATTAGGCAAATGCATTCATACAGTAGCATTAAGGTTCTTAGCTTGTAAAAGATTGTACCTCTTTATAATGTTTTTTGGATTTGTTGAAGTGTATCTAGTATTTATCACTTTAGCCGCAGTGAAATATTTATGTAATCCTTTATATGCTCTAATTACATCTCAAAGAAGTAATCTCTGCAGCACTGGAAGTCATTAAGTGTCATTTTCATTGGTTTCCAGTATGTTTTTCCCCTTCAGATAAGTATTATAATGCTGTATAAGTAGCACTTTAAAAACAAAATGAAAAGAATTTATGGAATAGAGATGTGTGGGAAGTAAAATGCTCAGATCATGAAATTATCCACATGCCTGTTCACAATTTTAGGTCTCAGTTTATTTCTTGTGAGTATATATATAGTTTAAGTGCAGTTTAGATATTTCTGGTAAAAGTTTTGTAGGTAAAATTCAACACTGAAGAGAATTATTCCTTAATTATTGGAAGTGCAAAATTTTGGGGCCTTGCTAAAAAGTTAGCTCTAATTGATTCAGAAACATTTTCAAATATTAATTTTTTATCTGTGTGTTTTTAAACAAACTACAAATAAAAGGTGTCAACTTGGAAGTGTATCCCCTCTTCTTTTGCAGAAAGTGGAGGAAGTGCTTTTTTCTGTAATGATTCTTATTGTGACACACTTTTTCCTCATCTGAAAACAAATCATGGTAACTTAGGGTTGTGTACCTACCATTAGGGAGAGCAAGAGAGCTATTTCTGGAAATGCATGCTGGGGGCTGAAATTTCACAAGGGAACTATGTGTAACATATATGCTGCCCTGTCTCTGTAAGATAGTCTGCTCCCTTTAGATGCAGCAGAACACAATTCCATTGCTAGATACATCTTCCATTTTGGCTGGCCTCAGTATATGGCTGACCTTTCCGCACCACACTGTTAGAGTGCTTTTATTCAACATCCTGTGGAATTCTGGGGTTGGTAGTTTACTGAGGCCCAAGAGCTCTCTGGCTGAGAATTCTAAACTGTAAACCCCAGGATTCCACAGGATGTTGAAAGTGGAATAATTACATTATAACAGTGTAGTGTAGAAAGGCCTTTAATCCCACATGCTGTGCACTTTGCAATTATTACTTTTTCTCATGACACCCTTATGCAGACCTAACTGATTCAAATCTGTATGACCAGTCAGCTGTGAAGTTTTTATGGGAGACAGGCAGGTCAATTCTAGTTGTTATTTGAAGCTTACTATGAAAGCAAATGCTGAGGACTCATTCCTTTAAACCAGGAGTGGGCAACTGTTGGGTGTATGGGGATGCATTGCACCCCAATGGAGTGATGTGGAATCATGTCCCTCACTGTAGGCCCATAAGTGGTGGAGGAATTTTTTACTTCAAGAAATATCTCTTTAGATTTGGGAAAATCTAAATCTTTCCTATTTGGCAAAAGGCGGGGGGGGGGGGATTTTTAGAAGGCCTAAAACAGGCTGGAGAAATCTGACATGGTTTAGTGATTTGAAATGTTGGACTACACCCCTGGAGATCAGGATTTGATTCCCTGCTCAGTCACAGAAACCCACAGGACGACCTTAGGCCCATCACAAACTCTCACACCCAGAAAACCCCATGATAGGTTCATCTTAGTGTCACCTAAGTTGGAAATCTAAGTTGGAAGCATACAAAAACAACACAGGCTGGGGAATGAAAAAACATATCAAAACTACAACACTACTACTAGGGTTTTCTGGGGGCATTTTTGTTTCAAAAATATCAAAAAGAGTTTGTCAATATTTTTGGTGTGTGCTTGAGTAGATAGGGCTCTTGGGAGACTCAAAACAGTCTTTGTTTAAAAAGTCTTAAAATCATTTTAAAATACACCAAGATATGGTAATTTTGTCTCAGGGAAGAAAGATTTTTTTGAAGTAGAGAATGAAATAAGCATTGTCATGTCTACTGCAGATGGAGGAAACTTTTTGCAGATGTATAAGGTTCAGTTGCATCTTGTTGAAAGGAGCCCAGTTGACACAGAAGGCTATTCCAGCTGGGAAGGAGACAGAAGAACTTTCCTTGGAAATGTGAAAAAAAAAGTAATTGGTAGAATCTGCCTTTAGGGCTAACGACTTCAAGACCAATGGATGATAAGTAGTTATTTTCGGGCACAGTGTTCCAAGTTGTAAAAGTATTGGGTAGGGATTATTAAATTCAATTCATATTCAACAGGGCTCCACCAACCTTTATTTATTTATTTATTTATTTAGTAATCATGTTGAATTAGTTAATGGAGTTTGCCATATTATAAAACTGTAATTCAGTGGTCTGATACCACTGATAAAATGTATAGATCACATAAGAGAAGGAGCTCATGTGAACCACAGTATGTGTTTTTCTTTCTTTTACACATTGTAAAATTGTACTTTTTAACTTCACTTGGCTGTGATTCACTGTTATAAAAACTGCAGTTCAGTTTCTAGTGATCAAATTATTATTTTTGGCTGACAGTGTCAGTTGATTGTCACACTTAGCCAGGAATCCTTGTTTAACAAAACATTTAAAAAAAAAAGCAGAATGCTGGTTATACCACCAGTTTGCTCTTCTCTTCCTGTCTCTTTCTGGGACAGCTTTTTGTTGATCTGAATATACCTCTATGCTTAAATTATACAATGGTTGGAGTGAAGTTAAGAAGCTAGAATCAGTTTAGCCAACATTTAAATTTGGTTCATGCATCCTGGGTTTTTTGAGTGCACATAAGAAGGAGAAATGAATAAGAAAATGAGGGGCAGTCTCTAGCACAGCACTTGAAACAAAGTAGACAACCCTCCTGACACATCTGGAAAACAGCAAGTTGATTAACAAAAGGTTTATTGAAAAATGTGTTAAACATCATGTATAAATAATCCAACCCAGCAAAATATCGTAGGGAGACAATCTAAATGAATCCTTTACAAGGTACTGTAGAGAAACACAACTGATTAGATCCATAAAATTCCTCAGATGTCTATTTTGCAAAAGTTCCAAATAGAAACTCAGTTCTCATAGTTTCATAAATAAATAAATAAATAAATAAATAATCATTGGCTTAGAGGCAACCAGCCTCTGCATTCCAGCTCTGCAGAAACCATACAGTACTGATCTATAAAAATCTGGCTCCTTCAGGACTGTTCTCTCAGCTTCATGATGAACAAATCATCCCTTGGCCCAGCTAGTCCTTTTGCTTCTATGGGGCGAAAAATAAATTACTGCTCTCCAACACACATAGTCATTAACAACACTAGAATAACCTCTTATATTCTTTTAGTACTCTCCATTAGTTCATTCTTCTTGAGTGAAACTGTCCTTGAACTACCACTAACAAGCTCCTGTCTGTTCCTGTAGTATTACCTTGAATGCCCACCTTTTGCCAAGATAAACACAGCCACATTAACTCTACATACAGTAAAAAGCCCTTTCAAACTCTGACGTGATATTATTTCACACAATGCATTCAGCTTTGTACTTTTACAAACCAAAGGACTTCAAATAGGATAGTCCCCATCAACTTTTCTGGCTACATGGAAAGCCTTTCATGTCTATCTGCTAGGTTAAGCCTGGCTGATAGTGATGTTTGAATACATTCCTTGACCTCAGCAACTCTCTGGACTAAAGATCTATTAGAATTGTTTCATAGCCAGTGTGGTATACCCTGGAGACCAGGATTTGATTCCTTCTCAGCTGTGGAAACCCACTCAGTGACCTTGGGTGTGTCACATACTCTCAGATCCAGAAATCCCCGTGATAAGGTTTGCCTTAGGATCACCACAAGTTGGAAACAACTTGAAGGCACACAACAACAACAACAGGAGAAACAATAATTGTATCATTCCCACTTTCAATGTCTGTTTAGTATCCTGCCTGCCTCTGAACTTTGTACAAGGATATTTGAGAAATTTAATCCTTGAGGATGCCCACATGGATTGACCTCAACTGGACAAATTCACACTTCATGATGAATATGCACACTGGAACTTACCAAGCTGTCAAGTGTTACACTTCGCCAAATGTTGCTCATATCTTGCTAGCTTAAATTTTTCAAACAACCAAAAGAATTTTGAGAGAAAATGCACATTTAAATAGATATTAAGCCTGTATTTTGGGAGGAAATAAAACAGGACAGAATTATGGTTAAAAACTCACATTAGTGACATGGAAAAAGTATTAACAGATTTATCCATCTTCATGCTTCATGCTTACCTTTTTTCTATCCTTGCATCCAATTTTATATCTAGTTATTTGCCTGACTGATAGAGATATTATTGTGTCTTCAGTCCATCAGTAGTAGCTTATCCAACCATATATAGCCAGCCATGAAATGACATTATGCTACGCTATCTGAGTATTCTAGGTGTCCCTGTCTAATGATCTCTGCTAAGTTTTAAGTAGCAGATGGCTATTGGAAAGCAATATTCTTCTCCTCTGCCCACTTGATGGTTCATTTACAATTGACTTTCTGTGACAGATGCTGTAAATATTAAGACCCAGTCAATTTCTTTTGCCAGCAGAAAAGTCTATATTCTCTCAATTGTCATTGCATCTAAGACATATGCATTGGGGTGTGTGTGGAAGAGCTAATACATTACCCCATACTGTGAAGAAATTTTTTCTAGTTTACATTAATGAGAGCCATTTTAGTCTATATTTGAATATGATGGTGTATGTTTCAATCTATTACACCAATTGTAAAATCCATTACACCAACATGCAATTAGTTTCCAATTAGTTGGGAGTAACCAAATAGAACTTTGTCCTTGTTAATACCAGTAAGCATGTTTGGCATAACTGCTGTTTTTTCTTTCTATATAATTTTACATAGCCTGATCATGCATTCTGTGAACGATACTGTCTTTATCACTTTGTCTTCCTGTGAATTATTTCTTTTAATGTAATGTTAATTTAGTTGTTGTTATCCCAGTTTTAAAACACAGGCTTATATAAAATATAGGCGTGTCAACTTTCTATGGATATACATTAAAACAGAGTCTGGAAGTGTTTGCAGACTGGCCCATGGTAAGATGTAATCCATCCCATAAGACTGTTTTAGAAATGTCAGCCAAATCACAAGAATTATTATTTATTAATGTACATTTCTCTCACTTTTTGTCCCTTTAAGCATATCATACATGCCCTAGAGACCGGGCAGCAATAGGGATGTAATTCCTCACTAAATTTCTTCTCAAAGCAACAAGTATCAGTTTTCTTCCCACTGTGAGCAAATCTGCAAAAACCAAACAGTTTTTGAATGATAGTCACAGTTATTCCCATAGGACTTATTCTGTACAAAATTCACATGGTTTTTCATGGAAAACAGCATTGAATACATAGAAAATAATATTTCAACACAAATATATCATTTCCTGCACAGAAAATGCTGTTTTCTCTGGAAATCAACCACGTACAAATTGTATGTACAATAAATCTCCAATATCCATGCAGAAATATTTCGCTCAGAGAAAATACTGTTTTCTGCACAGAAAATGCTATTATCTTCATAAAATAAACACATGAAAATTTTGCACAGAAGAAGAGTCTTTTCACATGGCATTTTCATGCAAAAGGGCCCCTGGAGTGTAGTGCAATTGTGAGGAGCAGTCTGCACGATGCACTCACAATCACGCAACACTGCAGGGGCCGGCAGGCACCGATTGCTGACCTTTTCATTTTTGACTAGAAGCTGAAAATGGTGCACGATCGCGCATTGCTCTCAGGCCCCACACGCATTTACCTGGCATGCAGAGCCTCTGGAGCCATGCCGGTCACGCTTCCTGCCCCAACGCAGTCTGGGAGGGTCCCAGGCTGCACTGCGGAAGGAAGAGGTGGGGCTCTTGCATGAGCAGGCAGCTCGTGTAGAGCCGAAGGACCCCGGATGTGAGAGCCTCTCGCCAGAGGTTGCTCACGCGATTGCCGCACCCCAGCACTGGAAGAAGGTAAGGTGCAGAAAGGGCCTAAGTTCTAAACTATGAAGATTCTCATCAACCTAGCATTTTTTTCTCAACACTTGAAAAACATATTTTTTGACTATTTCTCAAATATTTTCTAATATTCTTTCATTTCCTAGTTAGCAACAGACACACTGGAAAAAGGAGGTTATTTAAGTTGAAGACACCATCAGTGAGACCTTTATAAGGGGGATTTCTATATGAAGAATGTGATATTTTTTGCCCCGCAGATAAAGGTACAAATTTGAGCAATATGTCCAGCACAGCATATCCTCAGTGTGCATACTCATACTCTCACACACACACATACAGAGAGAAAGAGAGAGAGAGAGAGAGATGTTCCAAAAAGAAATTAGCTTGTTTACTTGCATAAGCTGCAAATTGCACAATTTCTCATACTTTGGATAAATTGCCTAGCTCTAGAGTGGAGAGCTAGGCAGATTACTTATTTTCAACCATAGAATCATAGAATCATAGAAATGTAGAGTTGGAAGAGACCACACGGGCCATCCAGTCCAATCCCCTGCCATGCAGGAACACCCTCAAAGCACTCCCGACACATGGCCATCCAGCCTCTGCTTAAAAACCTCCAAAGAAGGAGACTCCACCACACTCCGAGGCAGCCTATTCCACTGCCGGACAGCCCTGACTGTCAGGAAGTTCTTCCTGAGGTTCAGGTGGAATCTCCTTTCCTGCAGCTTGAATCCATTGCTCCTTTCCTGGTCTCTAGAGCAGCAGAAAACAAGCCCTCTCCTTCCTCTACATGGCATCCCTTCAAATATTTAAACATGGCTATCATGTCCCCTCTTAACCTTCTCTTCTGCAGACTAAACATACCCAGCTCTCTAAGTCTGTCCTCATAGGGCATGGCTTCCAGGCCTCTCAACATTTTGTTTGCCCTCCTCTGGACCTGCTCCAGCCTGACCATGTCCTTCTTGAATTGGGGTACCCAGAACTGGACACAGTATTCAAGATGAAGTCTAACCAAAGCAGAGTAGAGTGGTACCAGTACCTCCCTCGATCTAGACACCATACTCCTATTGATGCAGCCGAGAATTGCATTGGCTTTCCTGGCTGCCACATCACACTGCTGACTCATGTTCAGCTTGTGGTCTATTAAAACTCCTAGATCCCTTTCACACGTACTGCTATCCAGCCATCCAGGATCCTTCTTATTCCCCTTTACTGAAGCTTCAAAAGTTTTAGGAGGAAGGATACTTCCTTTCGGGCCTGTTGTCTAACACATTTGCTGTTCCCTTCTGAAAAATGCACCCTGAACTCTGGGGGCGAGTCTTGCCTTCTACTCTTAGGAAAAGTTTTAGAAGGCTCTTCTGATATGCAACACGGAGAGACTGTTGCAGAGACCTCAAGCCTTCCTCAAGCTCATTGCCTAACCCATTTGCTGTTTCCCTCTTGAGAAATGTGCCCACACTTTGGGCTTGAGAGAAATTGCCATGCAACCAATAGGCGAAAAGAGATGGAGGTGTTATTCAAAGTCATAAGGTTTCTGGATGAATGTGTTATATTACTGAACGAACAAGTCAGTTATTAAAAATATACAAGTCTCGAGTCGAGTCAAGTCAGTGCATCATTTATTGTCAAGTTGAGTCTGAGGCCCTTTTCACATGCTGTTTCTAAAGCGAAAGAGCCCCTTGAGCGTCGCGTTAATGGGAGGACCGGTCCGTACGACGCACTCCCATTTACGTGACGCTCAAGAGCCGGACACAGAGCTGACACGCACCTTTTTATTTTCGGCTCTAAGCCGAAAATGATTTGCAGTCACGCAATGCTCCCGGGGCCCGCGCGCACTTACCTGCTGTGCGGTGCGTTGGGAGTCGGGCCGGTCGCGCTTCCTGCCTCAGTGCTAGCCTGCAATTCCCAGGTTGCGCTGTGGTAGGAAGGGGCAGGGTGTTCACGCGGCGCTCGCGTGACCGGCAAGCCAGCTGCAGTAAGGAAGGAGAAGCGAAGTGAGCCCCTTGCGCAAGAGGCTGCTCGCGCGAGCGCCGCCCCCCACCTCCGCGAACAGGTAAGGTGCGGAAAGGGCCTGAGTTTAGTCACTGAAGTGACTTAAGTCTGATTTGCATCTGAGTCTATTGATTCGAGTCTACATCACTGCATATAAGTGTTGTATGTGCAGAGAACTGACTCTGTTTCTCTTTTGAACTGAGTAATTTTGAGTAATTTTGCAAAGTTAACCATTTCTCAAAGCACCAGGTTCGCATTTATGCAATCATCATAATTTAGTGAACCTCTGCTGAAAAAGGATAAAATCTTCCTGTGAGTGCTCAGGGATTCAGTTGCTGTAGGAAACAAGACAGACAAGATAGACCTCAGACCAGACACATGGAAGGTAGTATTACTTCTTCAAATAATTATTGGGTATGACATCACCTTGTGATAGATGTCTAGATTATGGTGCAGACATAGAGTCACCATCTCTTTTTCATATGCAGGAAGTGCACTCGGAATGAATTTCTCAAAGAATTTAAATAATAATGATAACCTTAAAGAAAAAAAAAAGATGGTCTTTGGGCTACATAGCATCCAAACATTTCTAAGCCCTACATGTCCAAGTGGCAGATTTTGAATATGCCTAGACAGGAAATTGGAGCTGATTTGAACTCCTTCTGATAATGTACTTCCATCTGGAGTGCACTGATACTTTGTATAGAAATAGCAGCTTTCCTTCTAACAGACTTCAAGGGTATGTCCAAAAAAAAAGAAAAGGGCAGAGCGTTGTTTTATTATCAAGGTAAAAAAAAAGCATGGGTTTTTATTTTCTTCCTGCACCTTCCTCCTCTCTTCAGAACTGGCCTGAATTGAGTTTCTTTGCTTTGCTTTGATTTCTTTCTTTTCTTTCTTTTTCTTTTTTCTTTTTCTTTTTCTTTTTTTCTTTTCTTCTTCTTCTTCTTTTTTTTTGGGGGGACAAGGGGAAAGGATAAGTTCTGCAGGGTACATTAAACATGCAATTTCAGAAATTTTGTAGGAATCTACTTTTTAAAGAATTTTTACAGACAGAAAAAAAAGCATGAACAATACAAATTAGCAAATTACAAGATGCTTGCACAGAGTAACAAATCCATCTATCTTCCCACTTCCAATTAATCAGTTTAGAGATGAAGCAGAGCTACTTTATGCCTCTTAACAATTTAATAAATATTGCTAAAATATGGCAACTGCCACAATGGGCCATTAGCAATCTGCTAATGTAATTCGAAGAAGTCTGACATGGTTTTCAGAAAATGCTCTGTAAATGTAAAATGCAGCAATAGCAGAGGAAGTCAAGAAACATATGGTGAGCTCTCATCAGGTGGCCTCAGGGGATTGCACCAAAATCTCTATTCTTACAGCTACATGACATTGAGAGGAGGAAGAGATTCCTCCCACAGGTAACAAAAGCTGAGTCAAATGGTACTGCAGCTCAAGGGCTATCTGTGACAGACTGAAAGGAATCAGTCACATCCATCAATCAAGTGGTTGAGGACAGTGACATTGTAACGTTGAATGCCCATTTGTTGGATTGCAACTCCAAGAATTCCTATAAGCCATGCTAACGGAGGTCTTGAGTAGTTGCAAGTCCAACATGATCTGAGGACCCAAGGCTAAGAACAATCATTCTAGAAGGCAAATAATACTTTGTATGTAGTGTTCTTGAATTCAGATTCTTGTATACCCAAAGTGGCAGCTTAATAGCACATTGCTTATGAGGCGTGGAGGTGGATTGACCTGGCTATCTAGGAAAGAGATGGTACTGAGTTCCTTCAGCTGCCTGTGGAGTCTATGACTGTGGCAAGTGCTCTTGAGCTGATAGAATTATTTCACTGAATGCTGCAAAGTGCTTATAAGAATCGAAATAACATGGTCCTGCCTTGTGATCACCTTTTGAGTTAATAACCAGCAGAGGTTAGCATGGTGTGGTTGCTGGAACAGTACATTACATCCCTGGATACAAGGGTTTGATTCCCTGCCCATTCATGGAAACCTGCCTGGAGACCTTGGATGCATCCCACATTCTCAACCCAGAAACCCGATGATAGAGTTTTCATAAGTCAGAAATGAGTTGAAGGCACACAGAATTCATAGAATCATAGAATCATAGAATCATAGAAATGTAGAGTTGGAAGAGACTACACGGGCCATCCAGTCCAACCCCCTGCCATGCAGGAACACCCTCAAAGTACTCCCCACAGATGGCCATCCAGCCTCTGCTTAAAAACCTCCAAAGAAGGAGACTCCACCACACTCCGAGGCAGCCTATTCCACTGCCGGACAGCCCTGACTGTCAGGAAGTTCTTCCTGAGGTTCAGGTGGAATCTCCTTTCCTGCAGCTTGAATCCATTGCTCCTTGTCTTGGTCTCTAGAGCGGCAGAAAACAAACCCTCTCCCTCCTCTACATGGCATCCCTTCAAATATTTAAACATAGCTATCATGTCCCCGCTTAACCTTCTCTTCTGCAGACTGAACATACCCAGCTCTAAGTCTATCCTCATAGGGCTTGGCTTCCAGGCCCCTCACCATTTTGGTCGCCCTCCTCTGGACCTTCTCCAGCTTGACCATGTCCTTCTTGAATTGGGGTGCCCAGAACCGGACACAATATTCAAGATGAGGTCTAACCAAGGCAGAGTAGAGTGGTACCAGTACCTCCCTCGATCTAGACACCATACTCCTATTGATGCAACTGAGAATTGCATTGGCTTTCTTGGCTGCCACATCACATTGCTGACTCATGTTCAGCTTATGGTCTGTTAAGACTCTTAGATCCCTTTCACACATACTGCCATCCAGCCACGTGTCCCCCATCCTATATTTCTGCATTCCATTTTTTCTACCTAAGTGTAGGACCTTACACTTCTCTCTGTTGAATTTCATTTTGTTAGCTTTGGCCCAGCTCTCCAATCTGTCCAGGTCATTTTGAATTTTGATCCTGTCCTCTGGCGTATTAGCAACCCCTCCCAATTTGGTGTCATCTGCAAATTTGATGAGCATGCCCTCTATTCCTTCATCCAAGTCATTGATGAAAATATTGAACAGCACTGGGCCCAGGACAGAACCCTGTGGCACCCCGCTAGTCACTTCTCTCCAGGATGAAAAGCAGCCATTGGTGAGCACCCTTTGGGAACGGTCAGTCAACCAGTTACAGATCCACCTGACAGTAGCCCTGTCCAGCCCACATTTTACTAGCTTCTTTGCAAGAATGTCATAGGGAACTTTGTCAAAGGCCTTACTGAAATAGAGATATGCTACATCCACAGCATTCCCTTCATCTATCAAGCTAGTAACTCTATCATAAAAAGAAATAAGATTAGTCTGGCATGACTTATTTTTGAGAAATCCATGTTGACTTCTTGTGATTACCGCATTGCTTTCTAAGTGATTAGAAACTGACTGCTTAATTATCTGCTCCAGGATCTTTCCGGGTACTGACGTCAGGCTGACTGGGCGATAATTATTTGGATCCAATTTTTTTCCCTTCTTGAAGATGGGGACAACATTTGCCCTCTTCCAGTCTGCTGGAAATTCTCCTGTCCTCCAAGATTTCTCAAAGATTATAGCAAGCGGTTCCGAAATGACCTCTGCCAGTTCTTTTAATATCCTAGGATGCAATTCATCTGGCCCTGGAGACTTGAATTCATCCAGTGTAGTCAGGTATTCTTGTACCACCTCTCTACCTATTATGTGCTGCATTTCCCCTGCTTCCTCCCCTGCTCCCCAACCACCAGGTTGAGTGCTTGTATCCTTCTGGGAAAAAACTGAGGCAAAGAAGGTGTTAAGTAGTTCCGCCTTTTCTCTTCCCCCTTGTAGTAATTCGCCATTTTCTCTGCGCAGCGACCCTATCGCCTCCTTCTTTTTCCTTTTGCTGCGGACATACTTAAAAAAGCCCTTTTTATTGTGTTTAATGTCTCTGGCCAGCCTAAGTTCGTTCTGTGCTTTAGCCTTTCTGACCTTCTCCCTACATTTCCTGGCTACTTGCTTAAATTCTTCTTTGGTGGTTTCCCCCCTTTTCCATTTCCTGTACACGTTTCTCTTAACGCTTAGCTCAGCTGAGAGTTCTTTAGTCAACCATTCTGGTTTCTTCAGATGCCTTCCATTTTTCCTCCTTATTGGCACAGTTTTAGACTGTGCCTTCAGTATCTCCCTTTTAAGGAACTCCCATGCCTCCTGAACGCCTTTCTCTTTCACTATTCCTGACCACGGAATTTCAGCCAGCAGCTCCTTAAGTTTACAGAAGTCCGCTTTTTTAAAATCTAAGATGAGTGTCTGGCTACACTTCTCTTCTCCTTCCCACTGAATGCCAAATTCCAATAGGGCATGGTAACTCCCCCCTAAAGATCCAACCACTTCTACCTCATTAACAAGGTCATCCCTATTGGTCAGGATCAGATCTAGAATATTTGATCCCCTTGTTGCCTCTTCCACCTTCTGGACCATGAAATTGTCTGCAAGACAAGCAAGAAACCTGCTGGACCTTGCTGTCTTGGCAGAGTTTGACTGCCAACATATATCCGGGTAATTGAAATCTCCTATTATTACTGTATCTCTCCTTTTTGAATGCGTGGTCATTTGGTTGAGGAAGGCATCATCAAAGTCCTCAGTCTGGGCTGGAGGTCTGTTGTAAACCCCCACCAGAATATCCCTATTGTTTCTCGCTCCCTTAATTTTTACCCAGATGCTCTCGACCTGGCTTTCTGGGTTTAAGTCATGGATCTCTTCACAGGTGAAAACATCCTTGACATACAAGGCTACTCCTCCTCCTTTCTTGTTTGGTCTATTTCTACAAAATAGGCTATACCCCTCTATTCCTACATTCCAATCCTGAGACTCATCCCACCAGGTCTCAGTGATGCCTATCAAATCGTATTTATTTTGTTGTACTAGGAGTTCAAGTTCATCTTGCTTGTTTCCCATACTCTGCGCGTTAGTGTAGAGACACTTAAATCCCCGGGCCCTTCCTGCAAGTCCTGTACTATAGTTTCTACTCCTCCCATCATTGGACGC
This sequence comes from Cyclura pinguis, assembly GCA_030412105.1. NCBI lineage: Eukaryota > Metazoa > Chordata > Lepidosauria > Squamata > Iguanidae > Cyclura > Cyclura pinguis. The sequence continues at coordinate 117,631,592 of CM059601.1, read as the reverse complement.
TTGTACTACTTGGTCAATATAATTTGGGCCTTCCCCCCCTGCACTTGCCGTGTCTTTGCCCTGAATAATATTGTCTCCCTCCCCAGCAGAACTTAGTTTAAAGACCTCTTAATCCTCTGTGCAAGACTGTTTGCAAAAACATTCTTGCCAAGTTTCGTGAGGTGCAGCCCATCCCTTGCCAGAAGCCGACGTTCATGGAGATTCAGGCCGTGTTCCAAAAACCCAAACCGTTGCTGGTGGCACCATGTGCGGAGCCAGTTGTTGACCTCTGCTATTGCCCTTTCCCTTTGTGCACCATATCCTTGAACAGGGAGGAGAGATGAAATGACCACCTGCGCACCAAGGTCCTTAAGCTTTGTCCCCATAAGCTCATAGTCCTTTGCGATGTGGTAAAAGCTGCGCCTCGCAGTGTCATTGGTTCCGACATGGACCACAATGAGGGGCTTATGGTCAGTGGGCTTGACCCACCAGGTTAGCCTCTCCGTTATGTGGTTGATCTTGGCCCCAGGAAGATAGCAGACTTCTCGATTGAACTTGTCGGGTTTGCAAATTGCCGGTTCAGTCCCTCTGAGCAAGGAGTCCCCAACAACCAGAACTCACCTCCTCTGAGGCTTGTCTGGTGCTCCTCGACCAGCAGGTTCTTCTAGGACTGCCTGGACACTCTGTTGAGGCTGGGAGTGTTGATCTAGTTCCTGTTGCCGATGTTGGATTCCTTCTTGTTGAGATTCTGTTCCCTCCTCCTGGTGCTCCTCATTGTTCATAAGGCCAAGAACTTTGAAGCGATTGTGTAGTTTGAGAGTCTCTGTTTCCTTCCTGGTCCTCCTACTCCTCCGTGTGACAGTCCTCCAAGCATCCGTTTCTTGGCCCAGTGTGCTGACTTCCTGATCTGGCAGCTCCCCCGCGCATTCGGTCTTCAGGAAGGTCTTCTCTGCCCTATCCAAAAGCCCCTCCCCTTCCCTAATAAGACGAAGATTAGAAACTCGTGCCTCCAGCTGGCGAACCTTCTCCTCCAAGAAGGTCAGCAGCTTGCACTTGGTGCAGGTGTACCCGACAACATCTTGTGGCAAGAAAAGGAACATCCCACAAGTGCTACAGGTGACCGCGGCAGCTCCCTCACCTTCCATCCTTGATACTACAGAGAGTAGTACAGGGAGTAGGTCTAGAAAGAATAACAGGGCTTTTTTCCTAAAATGCAACTGAATCAAGTATGTTTCCTCTGCTGATTGCCAAGGGATGAATTGGAAGGGTTGAAGAAGAGAGCTCCGTTGGGAGCTCCTAATAAGCCTCCTCCCCCCTAGCTGGCTCCTCCCCCTCATTAGTCAGACCGTGTGCTCAGGGAGAGCACACGGCCAGCACAAGGAGACCTAACAAAAACAAGCAACAAACAGACAAACAAGCAAGCACAGCCCCACAAGCCTGTAAACAACACCTGGTCAAGGATGTCTTCACAGACCCAGCTCACCCTCTGCTCTCTCCTCTGGGGATTTGTATCTCTCCTTTTTGAATCATAAATCAGCCAACTTAGTTTTTATGTGCTTAATAGTTTCTATAGTAACCTAATAGTTTGGTTTCAAGCACAGCTATGGTACTCCAACTGGTGTGCTCAGTTAACATTGAGCAAGTTGTATGAGGACATCAGAGCCAATCAGATGGTGTGATGACAGCATACTGTGCTTTATGTCTCTTTAATACTCTCTGATTTATGTTGTTTCAGATGGTAGATGGGAAAGATTTGACAAATTCTTACAGAAGTCATTTGGACAGTGAGGAATTGAAATGGCAAAGCTCATTCCAATTTCTTCAGTAAAACTGAGTAGCTAGAGGATTTCTGCCTTCCCATTTATTTCGATTAGTAAGAAGCAAGGTCCTTGGACAGTCCATGGACCTTCTATAGGGCATAAAAGTAGTAAAGCTAGTAGAAATAAATGGGTGATATTTACAACATGAATACTAGTGCTCATCTTGATTCATAATTAGGATGGGGGGGGAAGTAGAAGGTGATATTTGGATAGTGAAGGGGGGATATGGAATGGTTGCACCTACTGATACTTTAAGCTACATCTTTCTGCTACAGGATCTGTTATCTATTAAAGATACAGCAGTCCTGACTTGTAATCAACCTATGGTAAAAGTGCAGATAAAATGGCCAGTTGATATGTTTTGCTTTTTTTTCTTTTATGTTTGGTGTTTGAGGAATTTACTTCCCTTGATGTTCTAGCTTTATGCAAATCTATTCACATTGTAATTGACAGATGAATTGGTTAAGAGGCAAGTGATTAATCCATAACATTATTTAATCTGTTAGCAGCCTTGCACATGAAACTATTATTTGTTAGGCAAGAAAACACCAGAACATGTTCTCAGCTATTTTTTTTTCTGCTGCAGACCCAAAAGATGTGCTCCCATGATTAAAGCTGTCTGTGCCAGTTAAGGAAGTTTGTAGAGCAAGTTGTATGAGGACATCAGAGCCAATCAGATGGTGTGATGACAGCATACTGTGCTAACATATGGGGAAACTAGGGCACTGTAAAAGGGAATCTATGCAGTCTTTTGGGAAGGGAAAGTATATAGTGCATCACTAGGCAGCTTCTCTGATGGAATAATTCATCATGCAACACTAATTCCAGCTCTGGAGAAAATTGCTTTCTCACTCTGCCAGTACCTTGGGTATGGGACACTAAAATTCAAATACAAATCAAAGGGAAATAAACCTTGGGAGACAAATATGACATGGAAAGAAACCAGTACACCACTGAATGTACTGCCAAATCAAGATAAAAGACTGAACAAGGATATGAAAGTTTTGAATGCCGTCTCTAGAAGATTGTTTATATTGTGCTCCAAAGGTTGCTGAAATTAAGATATTTGCCCACAGTCTGATTCTGGGACATTTTTTGAAATCGTTATCATTTTTATTGATGTCTTAGGGCCAAATAGATCAGTGAAAAATGTACACAGATACACACGTACTTCTTATACATGAAGTTTTGCTTGAAGACAAATATGTATGTCTGATTTGAGATGGCATTAAAGGGGTTGATTGTTTTAAGACGAGCCTGTAATTACTTATTTTGCTACTATGGATGTGATACTATACAAAATATAAATAGAGGGAGTCTTACCCCAGGTTATTATAATCTATTGATGAAAACAGAGAGATGACAGAGAAGGGGGAGAAAAATGTAGGCGGAGGTAGTCAGCAGTATTTAGTTACAGCTATTCTGGCTCAGCTATGGTGTACTAAAAGGACCAGGGAGTTGTGTCAAAGGTTTTAGGGAAACTTTTTAGGGGGGAAAAGAAACAAGATCCGTAGATATCACATGATGGACAATAAGGTTGGAAAGAATATTTAAGCATTCTGAAAAACTAAAAAAAAATAAAATAAAAATCTTCTGGAACCCTGAGAAGAAGGATACTAGATTAATGGGAATCTTCACAGTTTGAGATTAATTCTGCATAAAATTCTCTGTGTAGGAAAGACCTTTTTCTTCATAGAAAATAATTATATTTCTGTGTAATTTCGTATGAAGAAAAAAGCTGTTTCCTATAAGGAATATGGTGCTTTCTGTGAAACCAGTCAAATAGGAATTTCTGCAAAATGAGTTCAGACTATTCAGTCTTCAAAAGCTGCAAAGTATTTGAAGACTTTTTCACAGAAAAAAAGGAACATACTATAATTACATATTGCTTCCTTGAAGGTGAAAGTTACTGAAAAATTTTATTCCTAATGGATGAAGAATTATTGCATACATGCTCTAATTCTGGGAGGGGCAAATTTTTTATGGTTCTGAAGGCACCCTGGTGGTAAACAAAAAAAAAAATTACCACCAAACACCGTCTGGCGTGGGCCTTCTCAGCCATTGTAGACCTAAGAGGGGCATTTTTTAAGACAGGAAGTGAGCGGCAGGAATCAGGACACATTTCAGTTTTGCATTTTTTTATCAGGTGGTGTGCAGGGGAGTATGCCCCCCCCAAGCTCTTCTAGGTGGGGCAATGCAATCCTACAGTCTCCAACAGGTGCCTATCCCTGCTCTAGTTGCTTTCACTTTGTTATAGAATTCACAATTGGGACCTGGAAAAATGTTCAGTTAACTGCATTTTCTATTTCCCAATCTAGTTTTCTGCTTCCCCAGCCCTAGTATTTTGTGTCCACCAAGCTTGGTTAGTCCTTATTGTATCCTTGAGATTTTCCCTTCACTCTTAAGAGTTTTATCTCTCACTCTTTGTTTATTTGTTTGTACTTCTTCAAATCTCAGGTTCCTACTTTTCTCTTATGTTTGATTTTTTTTTTGGGGGGGGGCTACATCTGACCCTCAAGACCTGGAGATAACTTGTAATATAGAAGAAGAGGTAAGCGGTCTACATCCTCTTTACCCATAATCTGGCATGATACTGACAGGGTGCATTTTTATAGGTCTGTCGACCCATGCATCTGGAATACTTCAAGCTGTATAAAAAATTAAATCTGAGATCACAGATCCTGACATTTGATACTTGCATTGCAATATGCTATCTGTGACTGGAAAACCCATTAAAGACCACTTTCGGTATCAAAGGATATGAAACATGTGTACTGCCTGAAGGCAAATGGTGTTGACTGTATACTACAATAATAAACAATGGCAGAAAACTCAAAGTACATCATAAGGGTGGGAATAGGAGATTCCCAGGAGTGAGCTGAACTTTCTTGGCACAAACCCTGATGACTGAGATCATTTTCAGGACAAGGGTGCAAATGAAGTCAGTTTGCAAATTAGGGGTTAGGAGTTTAAATGTACCATTTCATCCTCACGCGCAAGGGCAAATAATTTTTGCAGTTTTCTCTTTGTTGAGGGAGAAAATGCATATTTCTGCATAATCCTTGCCCAGTATTTTGAAAAACTATTTCACAGAGAGATACCATTGGATTTTTTTTTCTGCATGAAGATGAAGGGATGTTTGTGCAACGTTAGCAGCTTGTGTACAAAAACTGCCTGTTCCTATGAGCCAGATTTGGGGAGCTAGCAAAATTGCATTTTGTGTGTGTGCAAAAAGAGTGATTTTACAATATACATGGCCATCAGGAAATAGTGGTTTTGAGGGGAAAAAATTAAAAATTCCAAATTTTGTTTTGCCAAAATGTTCTTCTTAAAAAGTGTGGTTTTGTTCTGTGAAAAAAAATAGATTTTTCAGATTAAAAACACTTTCCAAACACCACATGTTCTTTTCCTCTGTGGTTTTTTTACAAATGAGTATTCACAAGAATGGTAGATACACATTAACAGTAATTTTTTTCACCAGAACTATGTTCTAAAACAAAACCTCACAATTTTCACCAAAAATCCTGTTTCCAGAAACCCACATGTTATATGCAAAACTTATGGGGTCTTGCCCCCCCCATAAAACATGTGAGCTTCTTTGTTTGCATAAAAATTCTGGAATTTTGCACAAAAACATATTTTTAATGCAAAAAAATGCATTGCTTCCAGAAAGTGTATCTGTGTATGTATGTTTGTGTTTGGGGGGCTGTTCAAAAGGCACATAAAAACCCATGGGGCTATCTCTAAACTGGCATTTTATTGAAAAATGTGGCTTTTTTTCTCAGAAAAAGTATCTTCTTTTGCACAAAATCCCCACAATTTTCTTTGCACCTTCATATGTATTTCTGTGTTGGGTAATTTCATGAAATACTTCAGAGTTTAAAAATAGAAGGTGCAAACCATGCAAAATTCTCGCTGCTGTATTATCCTCCCTGACTGGGTTTCCCAAAAGACAGCAAAGCCAATTTTGGGCAAAGAAATGAATAATGGTGAATATTCTTTCCTTCCTGATTAAAGGTGGTAGTATTGAAGTTGCAGCTTTTCAAGTCCGTTATGAGGTACTTGAATTGAAGTTAAGATGGCACAGTGCAAAGCAGAGCTGGAAGCAAGGTGCCTATTTCTGTAAGATCAGGATAAAAGATACAGAGAAACAGTCTTCAAATAACACCTCCTTAAACCTTCTTTTGAACTATAGGTTTATTTTGCTGTTACCTTCCAGAGAGATACACAGATCCTTTACTGTCTGTTCCTGGGAATGTACAACATCTGTCTGAACTTGTTTTAACAATTTCTAGACTCATGCGGACTGCCTCACTTCTGGGCCTTTTATATTATGCCTTCAAAAAATGAAACAAAATGAGAAGAGAAACAACCACAGTCAGAAATGGAAGCTTCCTATTTAAATTAATTCAGAAATCCTGAATTTCAACATAGCTGTATTTGGACTGCAGTGTTGCCCTCCCCAACATTAAAGTAGTGAAAAGACCAAGAATTCTTCTCTCTCTCTCACTCTTTCATTCTCTCTCTCTCTCTGTTTTCATTGTGAATCTGTACGTTTCCACTCCAGACCATGAAATGAATTAATTGTGTTTTCAGTACTATGCTGTGATGCTAGAAGTTTACAAGGCTATTTGGTATTGAAAAAAATAAAAAAGGAATATTGTTTTAACTCACAACCATGTGCTTTTGGATACTTAAGGAATCCGTCGTGTACGTAGAAACCATTCCTGTGTGTGTGTGTGTGTGTGTGTGTGTTTAATTTTTTTAATGGTTCTATTTTGTCTCCATGCTAATAGGGACTCAGTTTCATGAATAATTAGTAGGCATGGCAATGTCTTTGTGACTTTACCCACTTTTAGTAGGTTTGGAGATTGTTGCTGTTGTTTTCCCAGTATAGTTTTGATTCATTATTCTGTCTCTCATGTATATTAATCACCATTCATGACCAGGATTCTGATTCATATTCCATTAACAAACTTCTTGATGCTTCTTTAGTATGTTCTCAGTTGTTCTAGTTCTGGTCTTTCTCCTTCCTCCTTTGTGCCTGGATCCATGCAGAGATATCACACATCTGCTTGATACCAGAGCTCTAGTATATTCCCACCAACTACAGCGCTATGACTCTTTAGCACAGGAATCCTGGATTCTGTAAGATGGAGCAATGGTAGCTAAAATGGTATGACACTGGTATAACAATTTTGCTTGGATAGTCTCAGAAGTTTTTCTTCTTGTTTGAGTTTCCTTAAGCTCAGATGCCTCTTGGCATGGCTCGCATTCACCTTGAAACAAATGTCATCTGATCTGTCATCTAGTTTTGAACATCTGCAGTGTTTCTCTTAGAGCTCTGCATTAAACTCTGACTATATTTCTTTTTTGAGGTGGTTAAAGGGGTTCTTTTCTCACTTGCTTTTTTTTTAAAAATCCATATGGTCGATTATGAATTAGGCCATTGTTATTTTAAATTGATTAATGAGAAGAAATGCCTGAATCACCATTTAGAGTGGGCTATTTTTAAGAGGCAGAAAGCCACCCAATGAGTTAATATTTTTATCAGTCTCAGATATATGAAGGATATGTCTCTGTGGTGAAGACACATGCTTTGCTAGCATTCCCAAATGTTATGAGTTAATCTTGCTTTACAAGGTCAAACTGGAAAAATCAACCTGTTAAGAAAACTTACTGAAACAATTAATACGCCAACAATACAATACAGAATGGAATTTAAATTGTGCATCTGTCTATTTCATTTTTGTGCCAACATTTCTCAAGACATTGTATATGGCTCACTTCCCCCTCACTTTTAGGACCACCACCTTTATTCTAGCGTTAACACTTTGAGACCTCTGAATGTGTCAGGTCTATGTTGATCAGATAAATTACAGGAAGTGATGCCTGGCCATTGGATACTAATTTTAAAGGAACTATCTAAGGTGCTGAATCCTGTCCCTCAAACAGGTTACACACCTTAAATTTGTTGTTGGGTGCCTTCAATCCATTTCTGACTTATGGCAACCCAAAGGAGACCCTATCATGGGGTTTCCCTGGCAAGATTTGTTCAGAGAGAGTTTGCCGGAACTGTATTCAGGACTAAAGGGAGTTAGGGTTAGAGATGCAACAGTCTTCTCTTTAAACAGAGAGAAGAAACCTTAAGATTAACCTGCAACAACTGGCATTTAGTGGAGAGATGAGCCATTGTTAAAAGCTTTGACTATGGGGGCTTATTCATTGACAGAAAATCCATCCAATCCCCCGTGTGTGCTGGAGCAGATAATATTATAGGAGCTGGATTATGTTTGTGAAATTTGAAAAAAAAATTTGGTTTTTCTATTGTGACATTCAAGATTAGCTAATTAATAGCTGGTTGCACCAATGGAATTTTGAAGATGACACACAGAGTTGTCATTTTATCCATATTTAATTTCTTTGTCTTGAGCATCTCATGGGGCCCAGATGCCAGATCCTGGATTTGGCAAGCCTGCAGAGACAGCAGAGGATGCACAGAGCTAATGTGAGGCAGAAAAGGCTTACATCATGTAATCTTTTCTCTGTTTTAAAAAGGGATATGTAGAACAATTCTAATAGTTTCAACTCATATTTCAGTGTCTTCCTCCTAAAATTACAGAACCATATGTTTAAAACACTTTCACTCAACAAGGAAGTTAGTGCATACCAACGCATATTTGCAATTTATGAATATGAACACTAGGTCCAACAGCAACTACATAAATGCATATCATTCCCATTCAAAAGCAAAGACTTAACAGAGTAATGCTATTCTGTGCTGAATGTCTTTCTTCCATTGGTCTATCAGTACAGTTCTACTGGATTCATCAATACAGACGTACACCTTTGCATTCAGAACACTTACCTGCCTATACAACTATGCAATTTTCATACTGGAGAATGAATGAACGGTTATCACATCCTTTCTTCTTAGTTGTTTTTATGATTTCTAGAGCTGGCTTTTTTGCATGGTTTAAAGCAATGTGGGCCTCCAGTCCTTTTGGCCTAAAGCTCTCATCAGCTCCATGCACCATGGCCTGTGGAAATGGATTTTAGGAATTATAGGCCAAAATATTGGGAGGGCTCCCACTGGTTTAGAATGTAAATTCTTGGCTGTAAACATAATTGTTAGTTCCAGCTAGGGTACTGAAGTCTAGTGCACTGAGTGGCACCATTTCTGTGAGTCATTTGAGGAAAGCATGTAGCTTTTACAACAGAGTAACCATCTGCCCATGAAAAGGAGTATGGCCAAATGCTGAAGAATCAGTCTAGTGCTGTGTCTTCTGAGGCCATGTGTTCTTCTTTGTCAGTGTTGGCAAACTTTAGCAGCTTGAAAGAATAAGATATAATGGATCAGAGCATCTGGGAAGCAGCAAAAGGCCTGAATGTGTCTGTCCTCAAGATAACTGGACACAGTTCACTGGTAACATCTGTGATATGGCACAAATAGAGACCCAGCTTTTGTTCCAGGCACTTTTGTTGAAGGATCTCCTGGGAAAAAGAAAGACCATTACTCTGGGATAGTTACAGTAGTATGTGATTGTGATTTTAATTTTAATTTTAGCATGCTTTTGACTGTTCTGTGAATCCAGCACAAGATTTTTCCCCACTTTTTTCTTTTCCACGTGAAGGAGTAAGCCCTATTAAATGATGTGGAAGCTGAGGTACAAGAGGGATCATTCAATGGGTTGGTGCTTTGAGATTGCATGGCAGGGGATGAACTATTTGATTTTGAAATTAAATACTACAACACAAGTATGACTTTGCTTACAATGGCACTATACCCATTTCCAGTGCCTTAAGTAATACATGGGAAACTATTTCTCTTGACTTTACATAAGGTGCTAAGGTGATCATCTGCAGTCTTTTGATTCTACTGAAGTCATATTTCCTTATACACAAACTTTTAAATTTTGAAAGGAAAAAGTGATCTCAATCACATTTGAATAAATTTTAACATTCCTAGTGTGCTACACTCTGTGGCAAGTTCCATAATCTGTGCCTTTTTTCTTTCCCATGGAATCATAAAGACACACCTCCCTGCTTAAGAGGATTGTTACATCTAAAGTAGCATTAAGTTTGGCTGTTTCAGTACCAATTCACTGTTAGAAGACTTGTGAAAACATACCTTTGCCAAAAGTTGATGTGAAGGCATGGGTGCTTTGAACTGCAGCGCCTGGGTCGTACATGCTAGTGTTGTGCCTTTTATAGTTTGCTGTGATTTATGAAGATCTCTCAATGCATGAGGGAGAGTAGCTGTTCAGAGAAATAAATGGAATCCTGAGCCTCATGTTTCCTTCCAACAGAGAAAGAAATAAGATTTTCTAGGACGAAGTGTGTGATGGTGGTTGTTGAGGGCTTAACTCTTCTCTTTCTTCTGCAATTCCTATGTAGCCCCTCCAGCAGAACAGAACATTAGGCTTGAAAATCAATTTATGAATGCTAAACTTAATGTGACTGTGTACTCTGTCATGCCGTTTGGCCAGTAGCTTTGGGAGGGCAAAACTACTCCCATCAGAAAGTCAGGGGAGTGTGCTTCTCCAGGAAAGGATATAGCCAAGCATCAGTGGGAAAAGATATTACTAGGCACCTGTCTACCAGGCAGGAAAATGTAGATGAGGAAAATAGTGTGTCAGTCTTAGAAGAGCAACGTAAGAAAAAAGAAAAAACACCCTATATTTCTATAGCAATATGTCACGTGTTTTAGTTGGTGTCTTTCTTCCTCGTTCTGTGTTGTGCAACAAATTACAGCAATGGTATCATCAGAGTTGTTTTCACCTCCAAAATAATCAGTAAAATGCAGCTGTCTTGCTTCCTCTAATGCATCTTTTGAATTCAAATGTTCTCTAATGATGTGTTTCCCCACCCCTGTGGTGCCAGAAGCAGGCACACTACTATGAAAAATTCACCACTGAGAATAGAGCTAAGAGTGTGCAGAGATGCCCACCTGGTGAGCAAGGACGCTCTTTTCCTGAATAGAAAAATGCTCAAGATACCCAGAGCTGGCTTAATTAAAGTATATGGGAGAATTAAAATGAGATGGAAATTAAAGTGAAGAAGAATATAGCCGGGGAGATTACCCCAGGAACTTACTGTCGAAGAACTGAGGACATGAGGAGGGTGTTGTAGGCTTTGTTTTGTTTATTTTAAAGTAGTGCTTGTGTTTGGTGATTGTACTGTGTGTACAGGTCAGATGAAGCACAGAAAGTTTGTTGATCAGGTGGGCAAAGAACACCCAGATATAAATTGTAGACTTAGATATGCATGGATAGATTAGTTGACCAGTGCAATGAATCATCCAGACCAAAGTAATAATGCCTACCTCCGTCAATGGTAAACCTTTGCTTTAGGATAGCTACAGTATCTCAGAGTATGCATGAGAGATGGTAAATTTCATAGCCTTCTGCGTGTCAAACACAAGCCAATAAAACCTTCTCTTTTGGGGTCTTTGGGGTCTTACTTGACCTTACTTTCTAACATGTATTTCCCTATAGACATTACAGGACAGTGCAGGGGGCAATGATTATGTCAATAGTAAGGTTCAATCCTAGGGGCTTATCCTGGGTGTATCCACATTACACATTTATAGTGCTATGATCTCACTTTAACTGCCTTGGTCCATCCTATGGAATACGGGACTTTGTAGTTTTGTGAAGTGCAAAGAATATTTTGTCAGAGAGTTGTAATAGTGTAGTTGGATGACAGAAACTACAGACTTCTAAGCATCTCACAAAACTACAAAGTTAGAATAGTATCAGATTGCTATAATTAGAGATGGGGCAAATCCAGAATTTTCTGAATCCGAATCTGGATCTGAATCCCTGGTAGGTTCTGGGAATCCGTGAATCTCACAAATCTTGAATCTTTTGAATTTTTTTTTAAAAAAGGGTTTAAAAAGCAACTTTTTAATTTTTTAAAAAACTTTTTAAAAGTTTTTGCAAACAGAACTTTTTTAAAAAACTATTTTTGATTGGTTGATTTGAAAGATTCAGTTAGCCTATTTTTGCACAGGGATTCGGATTTGCGAATCTCGAATCCTTGCTGAGGATTCGAGGATTCGATTGAACCATCTCTAGTTATAATTGTGAGGTGTAGCTACACGGGCAAAATAGAGATGGGTGAGAATTTCATTTGATTTAATTTGTTGATAAGGACTACCTAAAATTTTGAGATTCCTTCATATATTTGATGAAAAGAACTTGAAATTTTGAATTGTGGAGACAATGGAACTAACAGATCCATTAATCAAGACAAAGAGCTCTGAGTGCTTAGCTCTTAACTGTCTAGTTTTGAATCACTACCATTCAGCCATGTTTTTTATGCTGAGTTTGAATTATTCCCCCCCCCCATGGTAGGCTTCTAATTTTTAACAGCTCAGTTTTTAACAGCTACATCTTCAATAAAGTCTTTGTAATAGTGGGAACAGCTATGCCTTTTTTGAATTGGGTCAGTGCAGATGGTCACTTGGTTATTTCTCTCATTTTTTAAAATACATTCACAGGTTTCCATATAAATTTACATGAGAGAAGGTGAGATTTGAGGGAGGGGGGAAGAGTGTGTAAAGAAGTGATGGTGACAGATTTTTCTATTCCAAAAGCGGTTTTCAGTGTCCTTAGGTTAAAAACATCTGAAAATGAGAAATTTAGGCCATTTCCACCTTACACAGTTATAGTGCCATTAGTGCACTTTCAACCTCCTATGGAATCCTGGAGTTTGCAGTTTAGGGAGGGGCATTTAGAATTCTCAGCCAGAGAGCTCTTTGGCCTCAATAAACTACAAGCCCCAGAATTCCACAGGATGTTGAAAGTGGAATGATAGCACTATAACGGTGTAAGATAGAAAGGTCCTTACTCTCCTTCTGAACTTCAGTCTCCATTTTAATTAATAATTGACCAAGGCATGCATGTCTGTATTAATGTATGCATATCTGTGGAATGATCTTATTTCAGTGTCTTCATTACCCATTTTAACATTAATTAGATCTTCTTTGGTAATCATTTTTGTTTTAATATTCAGCTATAACTCTGCTTTTGTATTTTCCTCCTTAACTTTCGTCACTCTTTGCTATTTTCCAGTACTAATATATTGAATTCTGCTGATTGTAAATACTGATATTTCTTCCTTTATATTATGTTCATATTTTTTTAAAAAAATTAAATTTTTATTTAAATTTTTTAGTGATTTCCAATCCTGTGTTTATGAGGAAGAAGTTAATGAGGTCCTTGTGATTCAGCTATTTACATTGTGGGTCATATACTGAAAGCAATCAAAGAATAGGATGAGGATCAACTGTTTGCTTTGTAATAGTACTGATGGTCTTCAAAACCTCAGACCAAAATTGGGCTGCAACGGTGCAGGAGAACCACATCTGAAGGTAGATGCCTTGGATCTACAGCTCCTCCAACAGTTGAGTGATATGGTTTTTGTAATGTGACTCAATTGAACAGGTGTAAGATACCACCTATGAATCAATTTGAGGGTACATTCTGTAAATTTAGTCAGGCAGGATTTGTATGGGAGTGATGTCCAAATTTTCAACCAATTCATATCTGATATCTGAGCTCCAAGGTCAGCTTCCCAGCCTGGTTTACTATTAAGACCTCGGACACAGGCCTTCTCAGTTAGCCATTTACTAATTTGTGATGCCAACCCTTTCAGGGACAAGTCCTTTGAGACGCATATATTTTCAAATGAAGTCAAGGTGTGTGGAAGTTCCCCTGTATGGGTCAATTTAGCAGTGAAATTAAGTATTTGATACAAGGGGATCCATGTAGGGCTCTGGGTCTCAGGGGAAAACATCTGTATCAGTTCATCTCATAATTTTGGCCTAGAGTTGTGAAATAGGTCATGAGTAGTAAACAATCGTTTGTCCTTCCAATTTCTGAATTGGGAAAATTTGCCAGGGCTATAGAAATTTGGATGTAGAAGAAAAGGTCTGATTGGAGATGGATAAGGTGTAAGAACATGTTGCCATTTTTTCCATGTTAGTAGTGTGGTTTGTAGGAATGGGTTTGAAACCACTTCCAATTGGAAAACAGGCCATTTTTCCTTTGAAAGATGTTGAAAAGGATCTGGGACACACGGCTAATGGAAAAGCTTGCACATAATGAGATGACAACAAAAGGATATACCACACAAGACAATTTTGAAAAAAAAATGACATCTTTTTATTGATTACACCAATGATGCACTTCGTCACCATCAGAGCCTCCAACATGCCATTCAGGATTCTGGCTGAATGCTTTCCTGTGAATGGATTTTTGTTCTTGATATGTTTGATTTTTCCTTTCTACTTTGTTCTTTGTTCTTAGGTTGTATATGAATAAAAATTATAAAAAAATACTTTTAACAAGTGATACAACTTTTACAATAGTATTACAATTGTATTACAACAATGTTAAAAGATCCCCTAATTTATAGTATGAACAGTTATTAATATGGCTGTAAATCCTCCAATAAGCTGTAAATTGTCCAGTACAATCAAGTAAATATTTTTACTTTACCGTAATCCCACCACATATAGATATAAGTCCCTTTTCCCCCACAGTTGTGCCAACATTCTGGGAATAAATTTGTATTTATATATGATAGTTGATGTGGTGTTCTATACCACTTTCCTATTATTTTTAACTGCTGTTCTCTTTCCTTATTATTCTCATTATTTATTGGCCATTTCCTCACAATGGTGCTGTCCTGGGATGGGGATGCATTGCTGCTGATCTGTAAGTTATGCTTTTACATGACGTGATCACAGTCTCGCTGCCCACACATCCCCACCCATTCACAATCATGGGATATTCCATTACCAGAAAATAATCTGGTAATGACCCCAGATCGCACAATGCTCCCACTACCAGTAGCTGTGTGGAAAAGGCAGAAGTATGCTCTAGGTGTTTCCTTCCCCATTGCAGCACGGAAAGTGCCCAGCTGCACTGCAGAAGGAAGGAGCATGTTCTTTGCGGTATCCTTCCAGAGGCAGCTGGTTGAGTGCAGAAGGAAGTGTTTGGGTTGCACTCCCATCCTTGCAGTGGCACTGCTGGGATTGTGACAGGACAATGACAGAAAATGGTAAATTGTGGAAAGGCTCACTGTGTCTTGTATCCTCTTGTATCCTGTTCTGTTCATAAATTAAGTAAATGTCTTCATTTTTTTTTTCTGAAAATTTTGTCCTGATTCTAGGTTACCTTGTGCATGCCACACACTTTCAGCCCCAGAAAACCTTTTGATAGGCCTGTGTTAGGATTGCCATAAACTGGAAATGACTTGAAGGTATACAACAACCACAAAGTGGCATCTTTTCAGAGCGTATGTTACACACCGGAGCAGTCAAGTGTTACTTCCATTTCCTTCAGAGTGAATGATAGTTTTTCATGATCTGCATAGACTTTGATTTAATCTATAAAGCACAGGTTGACTTTCTGATCTGTTCATGGTCTTGTTTTTTTGCAGAGAAAATGACATTTCACCATCTTCTGCTTCCAGTTATATAGCAGCAATGTAATTTGCTAATTTTGTTTTTAAAGGAAACAGTGAGGAATTTTTAGCAATTTTCTTCCTGTTTTGAGATTATTTTTGCAGTTCAAAATTTACTCTGTGTAAAAATTTCATGTGGTTTTTTTTCCAGAAAGCAACATTTTCTGCATATGAGACAGAATTTTCCCTGGGAGTGCTGTGTTCTGTTCAAAAATTCTCTAGGCAGGGACATGTTTTGTGCAGAATCTATATGTGGCTTTTTGCACAGGAGATAGTATTTCTCTAAATAATATTTCTGAATAGAAAGTGCTGTTTTCTGTGGGGGAAAAAAGGTCATGTGCAAATTTTGCTCAAAATTAGTTCTAAACTATAGAAGTTCTCATCTGTCCAGGTTCCTCCTAATTAGTGTTTCTCAGCAATTAAGAAACACATTTTTTTTACCATTATTGGAATATATTTTGAATATATTCTCTGTTTGTATTGCATAGACTATTTGATATTTATATTGGTCATCCAGTGGTGTCCACACATGTTGTCATCTATTCAGTTGTCTAAAGAATGTGTTTGCTGCAATCAAACTGATGGTCATAAAGATCAACCAGTCACTCCCCTGCTTCCCTTCTTTATCCTAGGCCAGCAATGTTCATTTCTACTTTGTTTCCTACTTTTGAATTTCAATCAACATGTCCTATTTTGGTATGTTTTCTTCAGCTACCTGCATATTTCAGTTTGTTATTCTTCTATTTCTATAGTTTGAACATGGATTGTAGTTATACTGATAGGTATTCCATTCAGTTTTAGAATATTATTTGGCCAGAATTTGCATTATATGCCCTGAATTATTTTGCTAGATCAGGCTTCATTATTAATGGCAACCCATATCTGCTTAAATTGTTATTTCCAGCGTAAAAGTCTGTGCAGTTATCTGATTGAAAATGTCCCATTCCCATCCACTTAAGTTCACTCACAGCAGCTATTGCCATGTTTATAAATTCTAATTTTGTTTTGCAGTTCTTTAGTTTCTACTTATTCACGCTTCACTCTTGCCACAGTCCAATTATATATATTACACAGCTGCAAAACTTCCTTTCAAATTTGACCATATCAGCAGCCGAACATCTTTGTGGCTGGAATCCAATTGGGTAATTAGACACAGCAATATTCATAGTTGTCCTTTACTTCTCCCCAGTAACTGAGTGCTTTCCAACTGTTGGAGGGGAGGTCATCTTTTAGTACTATCTCTTGCTGAATTTTGTACTGTTTTATCATAGAGTTTTCAAAGTAAAAGACATTCAGATATGGTTTACGCAGTGCCTCCTTTTGTTCCGTATGAGTGAGAGTTAGCAAACTTCCGTTGCTGTTGTCTCTTAACAGATCCTCCATTAGCAGCACCTAACACTCCTGCTACTATCCAGTTCTTCTGGACAGTTTCTCCACTACCTTCTCATCTATCAGTTCTTTTCTGCTTTTGTGGATGTTAACTCCCTGAAGAAGGTGGACTCACCTTAGGCGGTATCTCTATTTTGAGCATTCCACTTTGGGTGCCTGTAATAGAAGTCAAGTATCTTGATGGTTTTACTCTGACTCTCTGATATACTCAAACCTCCCCACTTCATTAATATGTGTGTCCAAGAGTAGACCTTGCTAGTAAATCAAATGTATACATGTGCCACGCTGAGAGCTGCTGTGCACCAACAACTTGTAACGTACAGTCATCCCTCCACATTCACTAGGGTTAGGGACACAGGGTCCCCATGAAAGTGAAAAACCATGAATAACTCTAGGCCCTCCCAGACCATATTTAACACAGACAAAAAAGTATGATCAACATATTCAACCCACCATGGATTCCTTTGAGGCATCAGGCAGAAGTGGGTGGCTTGCAGGGCTTACTACCACCTCCACTTCTGCCCCACACTATTTTTAATTGGGACTTATAAGCCTTGTTTGCAGTTTCTCAGTCTCACGAGGCTTGCAGTCTCTATTAAAAATTGCACAGTGAGGCAGCAGAGTGATAGCAAATAATTCAAGAATAATCAAATCCACAAAAGTGAAACCCACAAATGGGGAGGGCTGACTGTATTCTAGCTTTCCCTTTCAACTAAATGTAAATCCAGGCTTTTTGCAACATCTCTTACAGTATAGCACAGGTACCATGATTGTTAGAAGCAAATATTATATATCATATCAAGATTGTCATATAACTTTGGCTGGCCTAGAACCTGAACTCCTTTATGTTGTCTTTTAGTCAACATATTCCAAGCCCCAGGGGGAAAAGGATGCATTGCCTATAAATAGGTGTCCCTTTCTCCAAATGTACTTTTGAGGAGTAATAATGAGAGAGACTAAGCACTAAGCACTCTTTGCACTAGGGAGGAAAACAAGAAGACTTGAAAATAGTATGTGGCAGGCTTCCTCCTCAAAAGATTTCTGAGGATACTATTGAGGACATGAACATAAGCACTATGCCGGATCAGACAGAACGCCTATCTGCCCAGTGTTCATACAATACCTAGTCAGATGTTTATGAAAACAGCCTGCGAGTAATAAGTGAGTACAAGTGTTCTCTCCTGTTGGTGTTCTACAGCAAGTGGTATATACAGGCATACTGTCTCAGGTACCAGAGGTGATATACAGCTGTCATCACTCATCTAGGCTAACTGCCTCAAGTGGCAAAGGAAACTGCTCAGATTTATTAGATTTAAAATGAGAACCTCACCATTTGAACTAGTCTTAGCAGTTGCTTGTTTTCATATATGTCCAGTTGGTTATAATTGGTTGGTTTTCACTGGTTTACACAATATAATTAAATGCTATTTTTCACGTATGCTGTTTTAAGGTCCCTTGGGGTGAAAAACCTGTGCCTCATCATATGCTGTTAGATTCTAGCTCTCATCAACCCCAGTCACAATGAACAAAAATCCTGGATGATGGGAGTTTTCATTTCTGATATGTCAAAGGTTCCCTGCCCTAATCTTCTATTGACAGGAGAAAATCAAGGACAGGAGAGGCTAGGAAGTTGATGACAATGTTGCTTGTAAATATGAATGCAGTTAAGGCAAAAGTATTCTTGACTATAAGCTGTGAATTTATGTGCTGTGCATTTTAATGATACATATGCAGTTCCTGCCCTTGCTGATATTGTCACCCTGTGATGTACTGTGTTTTGTTATCCATTTGCACTTAAAATCTATCAAGTGACAGGCTGTTGAGAGCAAATTTATTGCTGTAAAGTAAGTGATGGATTTAAAGGAGAGAGGGAAAAACATGGGTGGGAGAGATGAAGGTTTAGTAAATACTGAGGTTCATACTACGATGTTTCATCCTTGTGGAAACAACATGAGTGGAAGGAAAGATAGCGTGGCTCACACATGCAGCACACAGGCTGAACCATTTTTTTATGACCCATTTTATAGAGCTAGCTACATTGCAGATGTATCATGAAGCACAAATCTATAATATTATATATCACAACATCTAGAAGAATAAACAGAAATAAAAATGCTGATTCTTAAGGGTGTTCATGGTATATATTTGTAATTATATTTTCTCTTGCACTTTTCACAGTGCCATAACTGGCCTTTCAGTATGTGATATATGTTGCTCTTAATGCCATGGCCTTTGCAAATCTCAAACCCTTCCTTTTTTTCCCCTCTGCAACATTTACTACGGTCATACTGTTTCCCTGCTCTCTCTCTCTCTCTCTCTCTCTCTCTCTCTCTCTCTCTCTCTCTCTCTTTATCTCCTACCCTCACAACTCAATTTGCATATCTAACTGCTGGCCACTGAAGCAAAGAGAATTGGAGAGCAGAAACATTTGCAACATCGTAAACGCAAGTGGAATTGCCTGACCATCATTCTGTTTATTAAATGCAGAATACGTTCTGAAGCATAGTGATCATTTGTTTTCAGAGTATGATGGTGGTGGTAGACTCTGAAGATCATACAACATGGCTGGGAATCATGCACCCCTCTAGATGTTAGCCAGCATATCTCATGTTAATGAATGCTGGGAGTTGCAGTCCAGCAACATGTGGAGAGCTGCAGAGAAAAATTCCAAAACAGGCTGTCCCGTAGAGCAGGGGGAGGTTCCTTTGGTACAATTCCACTCCCACTGTGGGTCATACACACCCCTCTACTGCTACACTTTTGAAATTCTGGAGAAATTATCTGTAGAGTTATTCTCTTTATAGCTTTTTGTGTTGCATTGTTTCAGTACCCACATCTGGAATACCCATCTGATCCACTGTTGAGATCTATGACTTCGGGGGCGGGGGGAGAGAGGCAGTACTGGAATAGTTATGTTCTATTCATCATCCATGTTTTCATTTTCTCAATATATTGGAGAGTTGTTGTTGTTTTTATTTCTGAATTTACCCTGTAGCATATTGCTGCACTTAATTTAATAAATTCTACTATTTGGTCTTGAAAACGCTAGTATTTTGGGTTATGTGGGCCTTGAGTCGCTCTTATGTGATGGACCAATCCTAGTGAGTAAATCTCCCTTCTGAAACTCCATCATTATATCACACTGCCTCCTTATTTCATATCAGTATGTGTTATCTATTCATAGGAATCTGGGTAACTGTTTCATTTCTTCAACATTTCTCAGAATGCCCCCTTCCCAATTGTTCTCATGTAGAAATTCTGTATTGGGCTGAAATAATTTTTCCCCCTTTCAACACTTATAGTTTTGTGTATGTGTGTGTGTGTGTGTGTATACTGTTACACCCTTTCTTAATTCTGCATTTTAATATTTTATATTTTCTCAATAAATGTCCCTATTAACTGCAATATGTTACACACATTTTTCTGTGTGTGCGAATCCCGTCCTCATTTTCTTCTACAAAAATAAATTTCCTTTAATAGTCTCATGTACACTGATTGGGTAAATTTGTTGTAAAATATTGATTAATGTAATTTCAGGATGACGTGAGTATTTGAAAATGTTCAAAAACTGATGATTTTATTTCCTTGGGTGTCAGGAATCCTTCACAAGGAGAATCCAGGACTGATATGTATCTTTACATTTAGGGAGTAATTCTATACACAACTGGCACTTTTTGTGAGGAAAACATCAATTTTCTGAACAAATATTTTCTGTGCAGAAAATATTGTTTCCTGCACAGAAAATGCTATTAGGTATGCAAAAATGCTACCTGTGATTCTTTTACGGAATACATTCTCAAGTACCAGTAGTCTTTGAAAGGTATTATTATTATTCCTTCCTTCCTTCCTTCCTTCCTTCCTTCCTTCCTTCCTTCCTTCCTTCCTTCCTTCTTTCCTTTGAAAATGAAATTAATGAAGAACTACATTATTAATGGAATGTTTTTCCAGCTCTATTTCAATGTAGATTTTTCTGGATTTTTTTTCCAGATGTTTATCAACTACTGCAATGTAGCTTTTTCTGGATTTTTTTCCAGAATGAATGGGGAATGGAAGAATATAAGACATGCATTACATGTCTACATATAATTTACCTAATTATCCTGCAACAAAAACCTTACAAAATACTTTTTTTTTTACAAATGTGCTGAAGATGTTTTTATATATATTCTACCTTGTGTAGATCACTTACATTTTAACAAACCAGTTTCCATGTAAATTGAATGTTTGCTCAAATACCTGTGATTATTATTGTGATCTTGCAATCTTTACTTAGTTTGTTGTGTGGGCTAATTGTATTCAGTAGTGTGAACTAATTAGCTTAAGTAATGAAGATTAATTTCTTCAAGTGATGTTAAGCCCCTGAATTGTATATTCATATTAGAATCAAAGAAGCTGGTATAACCTTTCAGTACATAAAATGCCTGTGTGAAGAACATTCACCATGATCGTAAGATATCTGTCTTAACTGTACAATTCAAAACATAAAAAAGAAAAAAGGTATTGAGGAAGTAAGAAGTGAAATCAGTTCTTCTGCCCAGTTTTTTTGTCAGTTCTGAGAGGATTGGAACTGATTCATTCCTGAGAGGCAAGGAGAAACATTAAGACAAAATATAGTTTACTTTTCAGTAGGTCAAAATATGTCTGTGTGAAGAAAGAACATAATTTGTTGCAGAAGAGATGGATAACCTTTTGAACATTTTAAAAAATGTCCCATTTACTGTCTAATATCTTCATGTGGAGTAGAGAAAAGCAAAATCTAAAATTCTGAAGACAGATTATAGAGCAGGGTGGACTAATGATCTGACTTTATGACAAGTATCTTCATACAAGCTGTCTTGTAGGATCAAGTGAAGTTTCGTACATGAATGTGGTCCATGCAAAGCACAGAGCCCTCGTGTGACCTCTCATACAATGCTTCTCTCTCTTTCTCTTTAAAACTTGGAGAAAAATCAGAAAACAGCTTTCTTATTTATGTATATTTAACAAAGAAAGAGGACTAAGTTATAATCATGGTTTTCTCCAAGTGCGTGTCTAATCTAATATGATTAAATTACAGATAATAAGACAAACAAGCAAAGAAACATGTTGTTATGTGCCTTCAAGTTGTTTCAAATTTATGACGACCCTAAGGCAAAATCTATCACAGGGGTTTCTGGGACTGAGAGTGTGTGATGCGCCCAAGGTCACCCAGTGGATTTCCATGGTCAGGCAAGGAACTGAACCCGGGACCCCAGGTTCATAATACAATGCTCACATCACTACATCACTCTGGTTCTCAAAGAAACATATCTTTACCTTAAACTAAATAAACTAAAAGGAAAAGTGTTTTTGCGAACTCTTCCATTACGTGAATTAATTACGAGACCCATCTTTCAATAAATTTGAGTTCTGATATTTGAGTTCTTGGCTATAAGTAAACAAACATTAAAATTGAACTAAATATATGTTAGGATGCTCGCACAATGCTTTTCACTGGAGGTGGTTCACACAATGAAGTTGACAGTCATCAAATAATGAGAAAGGATGCTCATGAATGTATAAACTCAGGATTTCAATTAGTTGGGATAGAAAGGAACAAAGAGAGTGGAGTCAGTCTAATATAGCCTTGCATGTTTATGTGAACTACGTTGCACCTGACTTGTGGCACTTGTGGCTGCACACTGCAAGCTGCAAACTACCTTCACTTAAAATATTGCAAGTAATGTGCTTAATATACCCCTTAAGTTTAAACAAATGTTGTCTCAGGTGCAGGGACTGTGTTTTACTCATGCATGCCATAGGGAGGCGTGAATTTGTCATCTTCAGTTCCATCCTGCATGTGGGATAATGATAGGTTTGTTTCATTCCATTTCCATGTACATTTCAAAATTTATCACACTTTTGAGAAGCTTTAGAAATCATGCATTTTGGTATGCACTTCTAAAATGCACTTGTTCTTCAACCATATACACATCTCCATCACACACATATAGATGTCTGTGGGTACCTATTGCTAACACATGTATTGATTAATGCCTTTCTTTATTTACGAACATGTGGGTGTTCATGTCATGCAGATTACGATAAAAAAAATGAAGATTTGGCAATGCAACTGCATTCTGGTTGTGTAAAACAGGGGAGAACAACTTTCTGCTATTGGTGCTCTTTAGGCTTTCCCTGCTTGGCCCCAGGGGCACCCCTTCTATCAAACTTGCCACTGCTGCCATTTCCACAAGGCCATCTCCATTCCCATTTGCACAGCAGTGAAAGATTAGTCTTACTTTAGGGAAAAGAGCATGCAGGAAACATGTAAACTTGTTCCTGGGCAGAACCATGCTCTGGAAGCCTGCTGGGGAAAAAAAGATGCGTGTTCCACTTATGCCCTATTTCCCAATGAAGACAAAGAGATATTTGTGTCTGTACCAGTAATAGTGAAGGAGAACTGGATGGAGAATGCAAAGGGGATCAGGGAAGGGGAGATGCGCAGCTCATAGATCACACCTTGCTGCTGACTTAGTCCATACCTTAAAGAAATATAAGGTAAGCAAAATTGGAAGCAAAACATGAACCATAGGCAATCCTCCATTACCTTTAGCATGTCATCTCCATGGAATGCAAACTGTGTGGTGTGAACTTGACTTAAACAATGGTGATCCAGAGAATAGCTAATTGGGATATGCAAAGAGGGATAAAACAGTTATAGGGTGAATTGTGATTTCAGTTACACTCAGTGCTATGCTTGCACTGCCTGCTATGCTGCCTATTCAGCTATATCTCACTGTGAAAAGTCATGAAAGTGAGTAAGGTTCAAGGGAAACAGAGAGAAGGACAGACTCCTGGTTCTTTGAGTGTAGAGCCAAACTGCTTTGTGTGCTTTGTAGACAGATTAATTGCACTCCTTATGCTATTTCCAATGGTAAAAGCTGGATCACCCATTGTCATGTGATTTATGTACAGTTTGCTTCCCCCTGTAGCATGGTCTTCATGTGCGCTTCTCTTCCCATTGGGAGGAGAAGCAATCATTTTCTCCATTAAGATGAGAAGTAGCCAGAAGGGCATAAAGGACACAAGGGCCAAAGTAGATAGTGTTGCATGGCTGCTGTATGCTTTAGTTTTATTTTATTTCATTTTACTTTCAAATACCTAATTTTGTGAAGGGAGGTTGTATCAGGGCTGTGACATTGGAGGGGCTTTAATTGCTTTCCTTGCCAGGGCCCCAGACGTAAACTTCCCTCTTCTCTCTCATGAAATTGGGGAAACTCTCATTCATATCAACCCATTGTAATAGGCTGCAAACAAAGGAAGTATCTGAATCCAGCATGCGTCATAATCATGAAGCATGCTATAAGAATAATGATGGAGGTGGGGAGAATGATTGGCAGAGGAATGAAAACTCTTTTCTGATCTTTGAAAAGTGTTTAAACAGATGTCATATGAAGACTCTGTTTCAGTGCAGCCTAGCGAGGGGATATTCAGGCAGTGTGTTCAGCTAAACGTCCCATTGGTAATGGGCACATGGTAAATATTAAGCAAATCTACTGAGCAAATAATGAGAGAGGTAGAGGAAATCAGAGGAGGCACTGTTGAGGCAGAAATGATAAAAGGATGCTGAAGAAGTCAGGAAGATTTTTATCATGCCTAGTTATCTGGACGCAAAAGAAGGAATGAGTGGCCAAGTAGGTATGGACAACTTGACTCAAGTAAAGAGTTAAGCTTGGCAGCCAGGTCAGAGACTTTATAGTGATGGTGGACAAAGTATGGTCTGTGTGCCCTATATGACTCCCAGCAGCACCCTCCCCACACACACACATATCAAAAAGCAAAAAGTGAACAGGAAGTACAAATCAGTTCCTGCAATGTGCAGATCAGTGCATTATAAGGTATGCTTAGTTGCCCTGCCAATACTTGCCATAAAAGAAATAACTTTAATGTGAAACTATTGTACAATAAAGAAATCAACTCCAGTCTTCAGAAAGATCAAGCTATAAAATGGGATGACTGCTGTGTAGCCAGTCTCCTAGTACAACAAAATAAATACGATTTGATAGGCATCACTGAGACCTGGTGGGATGAGTCTAAGGATTGGAATGTAGGAATAGAGGGGTATAGTCTATTTTGTAAAAACAGACCAAACAAGAAAGGAGGAGGAGCAGCCTTGTTTGTCAAGGATGTTTTCACCTGTGAAGAGATCTGTGACTTAAACCCAGAAAGCCAGGTCGAGAGCATCTAGGTAAGAATTAAGGGAGCGAGAAACAATAGGGATATTCTGGTGGGGGTTTACTACAGACCTCCAACCCAGACGGAGGACCTTGATGATGCCTTCCTCAACCAAATGACCGCACATTCAAAAAGGAGAGATATAGTAATAATAGGAGATTTCAATCACCCGGATATATGTTGGCAGTCAAACTCTGCCAAGACAGCAAGGTCCAGCAAGTTTCTTGCTTGTCTTGCAGACAATTTCATGGTCCAGAAGGTGGAAGAGGCCACAAGGGGATCAAATATTCTAGATCGGATCCTGACCAACAGGGATGACCTTGTTAATGAGGTAGAAGCAGTTGGATCTTTAGGGGGGGAGTGACCATGCCCTATTGGAATTTGGCATTCAGTGGGAAGGAGAAGATAAGTGTAGCCAGACACTCATCTTAGATTTTAAAAAAGCGGACTTCTGTAAACTTAGGGAGCTGCTGGCTGGAATTCCGTGGTCAAGAATAGTGAAAGGGAAAGGAGTTCAGGAGGCATGGGAGTTCCTTAAAAGGGAGATACTGAAGGCACAGTCTAAAACTGTGCCAATAAGGAGGAAAAATGGAAGGCATCTGAAGAAACCAGAATGGTTGACTAAAGAACTCTCAGTTGAGCTAAGCGTTAAGAGAAACATGCACAGGAAATGGAAGAAGGGGGAAACCACCAAAGAAGTATTTAATTAAGTAGCCAGGAGATGTAGGGAGGAGGTCAGAACGGCTAAAGCACAGAACGAACTTAGGCTAGCCAGAGACATCAAAAATAATAAAAAGGGCTTTTTTAAATGTGTCTGTAGCAAAAGGAAAAAGGAGACGATAGGGTCACTGTGCAGAGAAGATGGCGAATTACTAACAGGGGGAAGAGAAAAGGCAGAACTACTTAACACCTTCTTTGCCTCAGTTTTTTCCCAGAAGGATACAAGCACTCAACCTGGCGGTTGGGGAGCAGGGGAGGAAGCAGGGGAAATGAGGCACATAATAGGTAGAGAGGTGGTACAGGAATACCTGGCCACACTGGATGAATTCAAGTCTCCAGGGCCAGATGAATTGCATCCTAGGATATTAAAAGAACTGGCAGAGGTCATTTCGGAACCGCTTGCTATAATCTTTGAGAAATCTTGGAGGACAGGAGAAGTTCCAGCAGACTGGAAGAGGGCAAATGTTGTCCCCATCTTCAAGAAGGGAAAAAAAGAGGACCCAAATAATTATCGCCCAGTCAGCCTGAGGTCAGTACCCGGAAAGATCCTGGAGCAGATCATTAAGCAGTCAGTTTCTAATCACTTAGAAAGCAATGCGGTAATCACGAGAAGTCAACATGGATTTCTCAAAAATAAGTCATGCCAGACTAATCTGATCTCTTTTTATGATAGAGTTACTAGCTTGATAGATGAAGGGAATGCTGTGGATGTAGCATATCTCGATTTCAGTAAGGCCTTTGACAAAGTTCCCCATGACATTCTTGCAAAGAAGCTAATGAAATGCGGGCTGGACAGGGCTACTGTTAGTTGGATTTGTAATTCGTTGACCGACCAAACCCAAAGGGTGATCACGAATGGCTGCTTTTCATCCTGGAGAGAAGTGACTAGCGGGGTGCCACAGGGTTCTGTCCTGGGCCCAGTGCTGTTCAATATCTTCATCAACGTCTTGGATGAAGGAATAGAGGGCATGCTCATCAAATTTGCAGATGACACCAAATTGGGAGGGGTTGCTAATACGCCAGAGGACAGGATCAAAATTCAAAATGACCTGGACAGATTGGAGAGCTGGGCCAAAGCTAACAAAATGAAATTCAACAGAGAGAAGTGTAAGGTCCTACACTTAGGTAGAAAAAATGGAATGCAGAAATATAGGATGGGGGACACGTGGCTGGATAGCAGTACGTGTGAAAGGGATCTAGGAGTTTTAATAGACCACAAGCTGAACATGAGTCAGCAGTGTGATGCGGCAGCCAAGAAAGCCAATGCAATTCTGGGCTGCATCAATAGGAGTATGGTGTCTAGATCGCGGGAAGTACTGGCACCACTCTACTCTGCTTTGGTTAGACCTCATCTTGAATCCTGTGTCCAGTTCTGGGCACCCCAATTCAAGAAGGATATGGTCAGGCTGGAGCAGGTCCAGAGGAGGGCAACCAAAATGGTGAGAGGCCTGGAAGACATGCCCTCTGAGGATAGACTTAGAGAGCTGGGTATGTTTAGTCTGCAGAAGAGAAGGTTAAGAGGGGACATGATAGCCATGTTTAAATATTTGAAGGGATGCCATGTAGAGGAGGGAGAGGGCTTGTTTTCTGCTGCTCCAGAGACCAGAACAAGGAGCAATGGATTCAAGCTGCAGGAAAGGAGATTCCACCTGAACCTCAGGAAGAACTTCCTGATGGTCAGGGCTGTCCGGCAGTGGAATATGCTGCCTTGGAGTGTAGTGGAGTCTCCTTCTTTGGAGGTTTTTAAGCAGAGGCTGGATGGCCATCTGTGGGGAGTGCTTTGAGGGTATTCCTGCATGGCAGGGGGTTGGACTGGATGGCCCGTGTGGCCTCTTCCAATTCTACATTTCTATGATTCTATGATTCTATGATGATGGCTACTACTACTACTACTACTACTACTACTACTACTACTACTACTACTACTTCGTCTTTTTTCCTTTTCACTATTTATATACATTTAGATGCCTAAAGTTGCTTTTTGTTGTTAAGGTTACTGGCAGATCTTATTTTGTTGGGCTGATTGCTTGCTAATGGCCGAAGAGAATTTGCTGACATTTCCTTTATTGGAGCTAATTGTTAGGTGATGGCTTTCTTAATAGAGATGCTTCTCCTGAGTGTTTGGAAGGAGAGCAAGCCATCAGAGGCTGGGCAGGTGAAAGCAACTTACTCCCAGCTAATAAAAAGTCAGATTGGTGTGCCACTGTGTTATTCGTGTGCCTTCATGTCATTTTTGACTTATGGAGACTCTAAGGAGAAACTATCATGGGATTTTCTTGGCAGAATTTGTTCGGAGGGGTTTTCTCTTGCTTTTCTCTGAGGCTGAGAGAGTATGACTCCAGCAAGGTTACCCAGGAGGTTTCCATGGCTGGGCAAGGATTTGAATCCTGGTCTCCCAGTACTTAAACTGCTACATCACGCTGGCTCTTGTCTGTGTGTACATGTTATTTGTCTGTCATGCTTCCCCACCACCACCACACAAATTCACAGAAAGAGAGAGAAATTTTAGAACAAAAGTAGATCAAGATTTGGAGGAAGGCAAGTATTTGGCTGGAAAATATTTCTTCCTGGGAAAACTGACATAAAGTGATAGAGCTGCTAGGCTGCAGAAAAATGCATGCCACTAGGGGCTGATGTTTTCCATGTCAGTGGATCAATGAATCCATTATGATTTTTAGTATGAACATTAAAGTCCTCCTGAATCTTGTGCTGGGAGAAAGGCAGGATATTAAATAATTCATAAGGGTGCTATCCAAGGTGCTGAAACCTATCCCCACGATAGATAAAGCAATTGGGATAGCAACTTTAATGTTCACAGACTCGCCGATAGGGGAATTAACCAGCCAACATAGTCTCTACTACTGCTCTGCCTGTGCACTTGAAAATGAAGGAAATATTATTAAAATGTCGTGTTTCCATAGATCTCTCTACCTATTGATGAATATGGACTCAGTGGCAGACCTGAATTTAGTTCAGTCTTGTGCACAGCATAGCGTTCTATCTGGCTAGTAGAAGACAATATTATCTCAATGGAAACTAGCAGCAGAGATATTAATCTAGACGAATTCCTTCCCTTCTGCTGTGGTACATCCCACAATCCACACACAACAAAAACACATATGTGCAGTATTTATAAAGTACTTTAAGCAGATTTTTTTTTCTGAGCAGCTTAGAAAATAAAAACAAAAACAAAGTAAAATGATCACAATTACAATAAAAAGCTATAAAAGCAAATAAAATACAGATATCAAATTAAAATGAGCACTTAAAATGGAAAGCAGAAGAAAATAACTCGATAGCATAAAAGAAATCAATATCAGAAGGATAAATATTCACAGAGTTTAAGGGTCTTGGTACATGTGGGAAGCAAAAATGGGTTTTTTTTAAATAAAGTGTAATGTTTTCAGTTGTTTATTTTTTTATACTTTAATTTCATTTTAATATTGACTTATATATTTTTAATTAAATTGTAATCAGTCTAATTTATAAGTTTCCTTGAGTTCTAATCTTGAGAAAAAGGCAGAATATGAATAAAAGTAATATTAATATTAAGAGGCTCAAGAATAGACCTGGAACCAGGGAGAAGAATGACATCCTGACATATATTTGTAAAATCTGGTTAGTCCACCTGCAGCTGTGTTTCATATTTGCTTAATTTGCTCTGATGCACAGCAAGAGTCCAAACAGGACTATGGCTCCCTGAAACCAATGTAATCTCTGGCCAAGTGAAATCATAGCTCAGGTACCAGCCTAAATTGACAGATGGTGATGTAAACCAAAGAATAGACAAACCAGCAATAAACACCTTCAGACTTCAAACTTAGACCTTTAGGGGGCGTATACTCTTAAAATACAGAATAGAACCATGTAATGAGTTAGATGAGACCACAAGAGATATCAAGTTGGGGTTGTCCCATGACACGCAGAAATATAGAAGTCAAGCACTTCCAAGGGGTAGCCACCCAAACGTTGTTTAAAACCTTTCAAAAAAGGAAAGGCCGCCACCCTCTGAAGCCTTCTATTCCCCTATCAGACACCTTTTGCAGTAAAGAAAACAGTAAACAATTGAAAACCCCACACATGAGTACTTGAACGGCTCAGTAACAGTATATAATGCTGTTTGGATTGATCTTCATGTTATTGGTTCTCATTACAGTTCCCCAGAACTTATTTAGGAAAAAAAATGTAAAACCTTCTACTTTGAGAACCTGACTAAATGGGTTGGGCCAATGACATGTCAAGAGCCAGACATGTTGGCTCATGAAAACCTCAGTTTGGTCAAGCTACCTTGGATTAATTGTGGATGTTGTGATGCACCAAAAACAATCTTTGTGGGAGTTCTCAATTAAGAAGTCTGAGGCTATCTCTGTTCTGCATTTATTTTCAAGTACTAAACTGCAATGACTTATGGCTATAAACAATAAGGTTACAGTCTGAGACAAAGAGACAAACAATATTTCAGAAACCACCTATTTGTTCTGTCTACCCAATAAAAAGTACAAATATTATGTTAAGGAATTATTATAACTGCTAGAAAAAAAATAGATCAACTGTTAGCCATCTATGTACATACTACTAGGGATGTGTGAGAAATTTGCTTCATTTTTTTGAATGGCTGTACCTGACCTGTGTTTTCTGGATGAACACAGAAATGAACACAACTTGTGGCTGGAAACTTGTACATTTCTAGGCTTGAAGCATGTTCCATGGAAGAGGACAAAAAATGCTTTCAAGAACATGTGAACTTTGAAAAATGCACAAATACACTATATATATTTCTATAATGCACCAAATGCACCCTAGCCAATGGAGAAGTTTACACATCAATGTTCCTATAAGAAATATGCACAAAAAAAATCATTTTTTTTTCACTTTAAAAATCCATATAGATTTTGAATTTTACTTGCTAAACATGACACATACACTAGATGGAACACCAGCCAAGAGACATTGGAGAATTATATTGTACATGGTGACGATGGCCCGCATCGAATATGCATGACTTTGGAAAAATGAAACTACACCCACAATGGAACAGTGGTGGATAGCTTTCATGGAAAACAGAAATGCGGATATACTTACACAAAGACTGAAAGGGAAATCAGATGAAGACATTAATAAAGAGTGGAAGATTGTCACAGATTTGGGTTGGGGGTAGACAGAGGGCAATACATTTTTCATGATAACAATTATTATACAGTTAACAGTTAATGAGATATCATGTAACAAGTAAAGTAGAGATATACAGCAGGAACTAACAAATTATAGATTATTAACATTTTATTGCGATACGAAACAAATAGAGGGAATATCAATAATTGTAATCCAGAAAGGAAAGGAAGAAGGAAAAACATTACATGTAAGCATTGCAGAAATTATTGTTTGTTTTATTTGTTGAAATTTGAATAAAATTATTAAAAAAAAATCCACATAGATTTGGTAGGGAGTGCACTTGAAGTTGCATTCCAAACCAAACTGACAGTTCTTATACATTATTCCAGGGTCACCTAGATAGCCTATAGTAAAACAGGGAGAAAGACTTCATACTTCTGAGTCTAAGCCTAGCATCTCGAGCCTTGCCTCCTGCTGTGTTCCTTCATTGTTTTGTTTTTTGGTTTTTTTTTTGGTAATAGAGTAATCACAGTAAAGTAAGTCACTACAACTGCTTTAGATGGAAGATAATATGGTTTCACCCCAAAAAACATTTTTATGAGTGACTTTGATGAATCAACCTGTCACTCCTGCGGAATTTAATAAGGTCAGCCATCACCATTCTCTCTGAAATTACCCGGCACTGCCTTTTGATGGTTCATATTAAATTCTTTTATGCAATGGTTAGAGGAGATGGGAAAGTTGTCCTGCCTTTAAAGGCTTCAAGCTGCTACAGAATGATCTGAGAGCACATGGTGATAGTCTATTATGGAAGCTGAGCAAATCTAAGTTTACTAGTCACCTGAGAGGGGAGGCCACCTGGTAAAGCATTCTGAATTCTTTACAGGGGAAACATAGTCAATATGTGTAAAATAAACTGATCTCTCTCGCCTCCGAGAAGAAGTTTATGTGTGTTACTAAATAAATATAGGAATGGGTTGCAGAACTTACTTTTCTTGGGATAAGAAGAGCGTAACCTGCCCCTTTTGCAAAATAATGTAAATGACTGGTAATGTGTTTTTGAGGAGGTGTGTTGAGCAGCATTTTGTTCTAAAAGATGAGACTTTTTTTTTCTTTAAGTGTGTAATTGTGAAATAATAGCATTAAAAAGGAAGTGTTACTAACTCGTTACTCTTAAAATAAGAAATGATTCCTAACATGTTACTTTGGAAAAAAAATTAATGGGGAATGCCTAATACTTATTTTTAAATAATAACTGCCCACATTTGGGGGTCCCTTTACGCTTTTTTCCTCTATAAAAAGTCAGGAGGCAGTTGGATCATCTTCTGGGGTACACATCAATCAATAGGTGAAAGAAAGTTTGTCTCCACTGAGGTAACAACACCCACTTTGAAGGAGGAGATGTGCCAGTTTGATCACTCCCTCTCTTGGTGATGCATGTGGGAAAGGAATGGGGAGATGTTTTGCCCTATGCACTGTTTATTGCAACAATTCAGTTTTCTTTGGGGTGGTTTTGCCTTGGCAAAAGCTAGGAAACTACTTTTTAATATGGGTATATCTATAGGTAGTTACCTTTGCTAACCCAAGCCTCAAACACTAAAACAGTAATTTTTTAGATTTGAAAAACAAGTCTCAGTGCTATTAGTCAGTGGCTTTTGGTACTGAATACACTCCTGTCCCACCCACCTAACCCACCAAAACAGATCATGAGACACAGCCCAAAACAACAGTTGGGCCATGTGATATCCCCCTCTACTATTTGGGAAGGTCCAACCTTTGTTACTAGAAAGGTAACCAAGGCCTACATCCAGTTTCTAGTTCCAGGTAGAGCAAATACAAGCCTTCTAACTGTTCCAGTTTGGTAGGGACAGTCTCAATTAATCCTCCGGCATCCTACTTTTTCAGCACTTTTAAAATGTCCCAGTGTCTCTTTTCTCCTCCCACTTTCCTTCTTTGTCTTTGGTTTACCTCATTTGCTGCAAACTTGAATTCAAAGTGCAGATGTAGTTTTCACTCAGTTGATTTGGCAGGAGGGTCAAAGAGGAGACAAGGGGCAGGAATCTGGCCTTCCCGATTGTCTCAGGCAACAGCAAACTACTGCTAGCTCTCCTAGCTTTTCTTTTCTTCTTCATTAATAAATTTTGACATCTTGACAACACTCTAATGTTGCTTGGCCTCACTTGTCCCAAATGTCTTCTGTAAAAGGTTGGAGGGTATGATTGAATCAATTATTAAAACTGTATGTAGATGCAATTGTTTTAGCAGGTTTATCTGCATTTGAGTTAACAACTATATTTAGAGCTAAAGTTCCAACTACGTCACAAAAGGAATGAAGTTACCTCCTCCTGAGTTGTAATTGTAATATAATTTAGTTATACCTTACTTAATCAAAAAAAAAAAAAAAATTAGATACTAATTATAACTAAGCAATTAGCTATAGTCTTTTAGTTCTCAGTTCTGCTCTTGGCAGGCCACTCTTACAGTCTGCATTGCAAAGTGAGGATACAGCAGCTCTGCTTCATAAGACAACTGTATATATCACTACAAGTTTACTGGTATTATATAAAGAGCTTTGAACATTATGATTGCTGCACAAATGCTATGTGTTATTGTTGTGAAATATGGTTTCTCACAGTATTAGCAAAAGATCAGAGAACTATATACAGTGAAAATCCAATTAAATCTTTGTGCCAAATATATAAGACTAATTTCTAATAATGTGCTTCTCTGAACAGAAGGCTATTCATAATGTAGTCCTGACAAGTGTCTATGAGCACTAGCTCTTAAGTAATCTTGATATAATTCCAGCTATTAGAATGCAGGTTGTAATTGCATCACTTGAGGAACTGAATGATTTGTCTCCAATAATAGTTTGAAAGAGCAGTCATTGTGAAAAAGAATGTGGCCAGATTGCAACATTGCTTTGGCTTGTAAAATGAAATCATATTGAATATGCATCCAGCCATTCATTTTTTTTCCGAAAGAAAATAAGGAATTTGGGTAAATCTGAAAAGGATCAGAAAATTCTAATGGTTTCAACACTGCATCGGAAGTTAGAATTAACTAGGTGCAAACAATGAGGTTCTTTGCCATTAATTTCTATTTGGAATCAGCATGGCATAACAAAGTTGCATTATGACAGTGTCATAATAGGAGATAATGTCCACATTTGTAATTTGTATTAGTATGCAAAAGGTTCTTGTAGCTCCTTTGAGACTGAGAGAAGGGAGTTTGTAGTATAAGCTTTGCAGACTGGGCCTACTTCATCAGAGGCATGGGATGAAGTTGTTACCCTGTATTCTGGGGGTCCTGGGAGGGACACCTAAATAATCTTGCAATTATACAAATTGGGGAAATCAGTCAAGAGCACTGTTTGGCAAAACGAGAGGCAGGGTAACACAGCGGAATCTTGTAACCCAGTGTTTACAGGGTCAGGCCAAGTCAAGAAGCAGGCTGGTTTGAAAGTAATGAATGATCTTTATTAAAGACAGGCACACAATGTAAGCATCACACGCACACAGATAACTAAGGAAAATAAAGGTGTGAGTAAGATAGCGGGATTTTCAGAGGGATAGTTGATTCGGGTGATACAAAACCTGTTCCTGAAGCCCGGAAGAAAATGGAGAGGGAAGCTGGGGTTCAATGTATCTCAGCACGTGGAGCTGAGGGGAAGCTCGCCAGGCGATGCAGCAGCAAGGTGGTCTGGAACTCGGGAGCGATCCAAGGAAGCGCTCAAAGTCAGGGGTTTTTATAAGGAGACTTGTGATCGCAGGCTAGGTCAGACCTGGGGAAAACAATAGGTTTTGGGCTGGAGACAAAGCCTCCGAAAGGTCAGAACTTGAATGATTGAGTTATCGCCAAATTGTCAACAGGATAACCGGTATGCAAACGCGGAGTACTTGAGCGTTGTATAGTTCGATCATCAAGCTGCCAGCGCTAGGCAGAGGATCTTTTGAAAGTTGCTTCCATACCTAATGGAGGTACTTGCCTTGAGGTCTCCTAAAGCTGCGAGTCGGCTGTTTCTGGCCTGCCTGTATTGTTTTGGAATATTACAGCGATTATCGGCTGAGCCTGTGTGCGAGCTTGTCAGGGGGCCTCACAAGCACGTGGAAGGGATATGTGAAGCTGAATTATCGATATCAAGAGATATATTTTTATATCCCCCAACACTCGGGCCAGCCAGGGCAGTAACAAAGTGCCCATGGACAGAGGTTTATACCAATGAATGGGCAATGTATGTGTGTGTCTACATGAATACTAATATAGATGCAAAGTCTGTGAACACGGGTTAAGATCAGTTTTAACATTGCTCATAAAGGGGACAAGGCTGGAAGAAGGATGGCTCTCAATCTTGCTCATTTCGCAATATGATGGAGTTGATTTCATAGTTGCAGGCGGCAAGGTCTCACTACGTGAGCATTAAATGTCCTCCAGGCCAGGACTTTGTAGCATTCAAGTGTTTTCTTAAATAACTAAAAGGAACTTTCAGTCCACTCTGAGTAAAAGAAAATTGTTGTTGTTGTTATTATTAGTAGTAGTAGTAGTAGTACTAGTAGTAGTAGCAGCAGCAGTAGTAGCAGTAGTAGTAGTAGTAACTATAATGGAAACTATTTACTTTTCTGAGCCTTGGAAGTGAAATGGGAACAAATGACCTTTTCAAGTAATTTTCCAAGGCCTGCCCTGTGTAGGAAGAATATATTAAACACCTAATAATATGGGGAAAATCACCATCAGTTTCAAAAAGCATACATCAATATTATGTCAAACAGCATACAGAGCAGGTATTGCAAGATACAGGGATAGATGATGATTGTTTCAATTTGTTAATAATTTAAAACACTGCAAATTCCTTCATATGCAGGATGGAGAATATTTTTTTTTAAGATTGTAGCGGAAAGAGAAACTGATGGATTTTTGTACCCCCAACTAGATGTATGTTTCAAGCAAAGACTATGACAGTTACATTTCAGTTGAATATTTAAGCAAGTGGGAAAATGCTAAAATAAGGTCAGAAAGGACAGGTATGTATCATCACCAGAATGAATCAGTGGTAAACAAAAAAGCATTTTTTCATCAGGAAATTCCCTTGTATCTTTGCACAAACTATCCCAAATGCAGTTACTTGTCTTAGGACAAAATTGTGTTTGTCCTATACAGAGATAGAGAAACACACTGAATTGTTCGCAGGTTGTTCTTCCTTTTCCCCGACTACTCAAATTCTAAGTCCAAAAACAGGAAAGGTATGAATTTTTAAAGTATTAAACTGTACTGCAGGGGCCTCAGACAGCAACCAGGTGATAGGAACTGGGGCTTACTCCACCCACCCACAAATACACAGATGCTCACAGATAAAGAGACATGCACACACAGATGGGGCCCAGCAAAAGCTACTCTCTGAAGATAATATATGCATCAAGAGGAAAACATCCATGAGTGACAATGGGTCACCTCTCCAAAGCATAACCTTTTTGCCAGAAACCTGGGAAGGGGGTAGTCACTGGATGCTTAAATGTGAATATGACACATCTTACCTTGAATGGAATGTTTGAGCCCTGACTGAACACTGTTACAAGGCCAAATAGCATGAGGAGTGGGGACGCTGTCTTCTAACAAATTAGGAGAACTTGTAAAATTGCTTTTAATCAGAAGGATGAGTATGATAACATCCTAAAGCCATCCATAATGGAACCATACCGCACCCTCCTTTCTGGTCCTTAGACCATCATCCTGCCATTGGTTGGTTTCAGCAAGTCATTACATTAATTCTTCTTAACAACAAATTTCTAAACTTTGCTTTCTAGTTTTGTTTTCTTCAGTTGCCTACATGCATTGAAAGCTCCATCTTGATCTTAGTGAAATCTTGTAAAGCATAGATCAAGGCACTCTCTGACTATACTAGATGAAGCTTATATTTTATTTTCCTCCTCCACTCACATTTTTTAGGTCTGTTGCTTCAGAAGGAAACTCTTCATCTCAAATACATAATAATTCAGATAAGTTATCATCTGAATTTCTGGGAATGTAGTGTTGAAGGAAATTCATTGTAAACAAAGCAAGTACACTATAATAGATTGTTTTAATGGTTTCACTGCTGTCTCATTCTCTAATTACAGCAATCTCAGTGATGATTTGAGGGGATTAATAATTAAGTGCTCCAAGATTTCATTTTGTTCTGTTTTAGTCCTTAAATTAAAGATTTACATAGTTTGCAATATTTAATTAATTAGCCCTTATGAGATTCATAAAATAAAAAGCCTTTGGATCTAACAATTGTCTTCTTGGTCCTCAAACGTTAGGAGTCTGTGAGAATCAATCATGACTACATGAAAAAAGAGCTGAGGAAGAAGAAAAATAGTTGCAATAATTTATTTCAAAGCTGCTATTTTTGCATTTTAAACTAGAGTTAAGACAGAGGTTTGGGGAAAATAGTGCATAACATGGACACATGCTACAGTAAATTTCCAGAGGAGAGGGCAGAGGGCGAGCTGGGTCTGTGAAGACATCCTTGACCAGGTGTTGTTTACAGGCTTGTGGGGCTGTGCTTGCTTGTTTGCTTGTTTGCTTGTTTTTGTTAGGTCTCCTTGTGCTGGCCGTGTGCTCTCCCTGAGCACACAGTCTGACTAACAAAGGGGAGGAGCCAGTGAGGGGGAGGAGTCTTATTAGGAGCTCCCAACGGCCCTCTAGCTCATTCCCAGAGGAGAGAGCAGAGGGTGAGCTGGGTCTGTGAAGACATCCTTGACCAGGTGTTGTTTACAGGCTTGTGGGGCTCTGCTTGCTTGTTTGTCTGTCTGTTTGCTTGTTTTTGTTAGGCTTCCTTGTTCTGGCCATGTGCTCTCCCTGAGCACAAGGTCTGACTAACGAGGGGGAGGAGTCAGCTGGGGGGAGGAGTCTTATTAGGAGCTCCCAACGGCACGCGCCAAAGGTGCGCGCAGTTGAAGCCCTCTTCTTCAACCCATCCAATTCATCCCTTGGTGATCAGCAGGGGAGACATACTTGATTCAGTTGAATTTTAGAAAGAAAGCCCTGTTATTCTTTCTAGACCTACTCCCTGTACTACTCTCTGTAGTATCAAGGATGGAAGGTGAGGGAGCTGCCGCGGTCACCTGTAGCACTTGTGGGATGTTCCTTTTCTTGCCACAAGATGTTGTCGGGTACACCTGCACCAAGTGCAAGCTGCTGACCTTCTTGGAGGAGAAGGTTCGCCAGCTGGAGGCACGAGTTTCTAATCTTCGTCTTATTAGGGAAGAGGAGGAGTTTTTGGATAGGGCAGAGAAGACCTTCCTGAAGACCGAATGCGCGGGGGAGCTGCCAGATCAGGAAGTCAGCACACTGGACCAACAAACAGATACTTGGAGGACTGTCACACAGAGGAGTAGGAGGACCAGGAAGGAAACAGAGACTCTCAAACTACACAATCGCTTCAAAGTTCTTGGCCTTATGAACAATGAGGAGCACCAGGAGGAGGGAACAGAATGTCAACAAGAAGGAATCCAACTACGGCAAGGGGAACTAGATCAACACTCCCAGCCTCAACAGAGTGCCCAGGCAGTCCTAGAAGAACCTGCTGGTCGAGGAGCCCCGGACAAGCCTCAGAGGAGGCGAGTTCTGGTTGTTGGGGACTCCTTGCTCAGAGGAACTGAACTGGCAATTTGCAAACCCGACAAGTTCAATCGAGAAGTCGGCTGTCTTCCTGGAGCCAAGATCAACCACATAACGGAGAGGCTAACCAGGCGGGTCAAGCCCACTGACCATAAGCCCCTCATTGTGGTTCATGTCGGAACCAATGACACTGCGAGGCGCAGCTTTTACCACATCGCAAAGGACTACGAGCTTACGGGAACAAAGCTTAAGGACCTTGGTGCGCAGGTGGTCATTTCATCTCTCCTCCCTGTTCAAAGATATGGCGCATGAAGGGAAAGGGCAAAGCAGAGGTCAACAACTGGCTCCGCACATGGTGCCGCTGGCAACGGTTTGGGTTTTTGGAACATGGCCTGAATTTCCATAAACGTGGGCTTCTGGAAAGGGATGGGCTGCACCTCACGAAACTTGGCAGGAATGTTTTTGCAAACAGTCTTGCACAGAGGATTAAGAGGTCTTTAAACCAAGTTCTGCTGGGGAGGGAGACAATATTATTCAGGGCAAAGACTCGGCGAGTGCAGGGGGAAAAGGCCTAAATTATATTGACCAAGTAGTACAAGCGTCCAGTGGTGGGAGGAGTAGAAACTATAGTACAGGACTTGCAGGAAGGGCCAGGGGATTTAAGTGTCTCTACACTAACACGCAGAATATGGGAAACAAGCAAGATGAACTTGAACTCCTAGTACAACAAAATAAATACGATTTGATAGGCATCGCTGAGACCTGGTGGGATGAGTCTCAGGATTGGAATGTAGGAATAGAGGGGTATAGCCTATTTTGTAGAAATAGACTAAACAAGAAAGGAGGAGGAGTAGCCTTGTATGTCAAGGATGTTTTCACCTGTGAAGAGATCCAGGACTTAAACCCAGAAAGCCAGGTCGAGAGCATCTGGGTAAGAATTAA
Organism: Cyclura pinguis; assembly: GCA_030412105.1. Classification (NCBI taxonomy): domain Eukaryota; kingdom Metazoa; phylum Chordata; class Lepidosauria; order Squamata; family Iguanidae; genus Cyclura; species Cyclura pinguis. Next base: position 117,592,359 of record CM059601.1, on the reverse strand, counting down.
GGGAGCGAGAAACAATAGGGATATTCTGGTGGGGGTTTACTACAGACCTCCAACCCAGACTGAGGATCTTGATGATGCCCTCCTCAACCAAATGACCGCGCATTCAAAAAGGAGAGAAACAGTAATAATAGGAGATTTCAATTACCCGGATATATGTTGGCAGTCAAACTCTGCCAAGACAGCGAGGTCCAGCAGGTTTCTTGCTTGTCTTGCAGACAATTTCATGGTCCAGAAGGTGGAAGAGGCCACAAGGGGATCAAATATTCTAGATCTGATCCTGACCAATAGGGATGACCTTGTTAATGAGGTAGAAGTGGTTGGATCTTTAGGGGGGAATGACCATGCCCTACTGGAATTTGGCATTCAGTGGGAAGGGGAAGAGAAGTGTAGCCAGACACTCATCTTAGATTTTAAAAAAGCGGACTTCTGTAAACTTAAGGAGCTGCTGGCTGAAATTCCATGGTCAAGAATAGTGAAAGAGAAAGGAGTTCAGGAGGCATGGGAGTTCCTTAAAAGGGAGATACTGAAGGCACAGTCTAAAACTGTGCCAATAAGGAGGAAAAATGGAAGGCATCTGAAGAAACCAGAATGGTTGACTAAAGAACTCTCAGCTGAGCTAAGCGTTAAGAGAAACGTGGACAGGACATGGAAGGGGGGGGGGACCACCAAAGAAGAATTTAAGCAAGTAGCCAGGAAATGTAGGGAGAAGGTGAGAAAGGCTAAAGCACAGAATGAACTTAGGCTGGCCAGAGACATTAAAAACAATAAAAAGGGTTTTTTAAAATATGTCCGCAGCAAAAGGAAAAAGAAAGAGGTGATAGGGTCACTGCGCAGAGAAGATGGGGAATTACTAACAGGGGGAAGAGAAAAGGCAGAACTACTTAACACCTTCTTTGCCTCAGTTTTTTCCCAGAAGGATACAAGCACTCAACCTGGCGGTTGGGGAGCAGGTGAGGAAGCTTGGGAAATGCGGCACATAATAGGTAGAGAGGTGGTACAGGAATACCTGGCCACACTGGATGAATTCAAGTCTCCAGGGCCAGATGAATTGCATCCTAGGATATTAAAAGAACTGGCAGAGGTCATTTCGGAACCGCTTGCTATAATCTTTGAGAAATCTTGGAGGACAGGAGAAGTTCCAGCAGACTGGAAGAGGGCAAATGTTGTCCCCTTCTTCAAGAAGGGAAAAAAAGAGGATCCAAATAATTATCGCCCAGTCAGCCTGAGGTCAGTACCCGGAAAGATCCTGGAGCAGATCATTAAGCAGTCAGTTTCTAATCACTTAGAAAGCAATGCGGTAATCACGAGAAGTCAACATGGATTTCTCAAAAATAAGTCATGCCAGACTAATCTTCTCTCTTTTTATGATAGAGTTACTAGCTTGATAGATGAAGGGAATGCTGTAGATGTAGCATATCTCGATTTCAGTAAGGCCTTTGACAAAGTTCCCCATGACATTCGTGCAAAGAAGCTAGTAAAATGTGGGCTGGACAGAGCTACTCTCAGGTGGATCTGTAACTGGTTGACTGACTGTCCCCAAAGGGTGCTCACCAATGGCTGCCTTTCATCCTGGAGAGAAGTGACTAGCGGGGTGCCACAGGGTTCTGTCCTGGGCCCAGTGCTGTTCAATATTTTCATCAAAGACTTGGATGAAGGAATAGAGGGCATGCTCATCAAATTTGCAGATTACACCAAATTGGGAGAGTTGTTAATACGCCAGAGGACAAGATCAAAATTCAAAATGACCTGGATAGATTGCAAAGCTGGGCCAAGGCTAACAAAATGAATTTCAACAGAGAGAAGTGTAAGGTCCTACACTTATGTAGAAAAAATGGAATGCAGAAATATAGGATGGGGGACACGTGGCTGGATAGCAATACGTGTGAAAAAGATCTAGAAGTCTTAACAGACCACAAGCTGAACATGAGTCAGCAGTGTGATGCGGCAGCCAAGAAAGCCAATGCAATTCTCGGCTGCATCAATAGGAGTATGGTGTCTAGATCGAGGGAGGTACTGGTACCACTCTACTCTGCTTTGGTTAGACCTCATCTTGAATACTGTGTCCAGTTCTGGGCACCCCAATTCAAGAAGGACATGGTCAAGCTGGAGCAGGTCCAGAGGAGGGCGACCAAAATGGTGAAGGGCCTGGAAGCCAAGCCTTATGAGGAAAGACTTAGAGAGCTGGGTATGTTCAGTCTGCAGAAGAGAAGGTTAAGAGGGGACATGATAGCTATGTTTAAATATTTGAAGGGATGCCATGTAGAGGAGGGAGAGGGCTTGTTTTCTGCTGCTCCAGAGACCAGAACAAGGAGCAATGGATTCAAGCTGCAGGAAAGGAGATTCCACCTGAACCTTAGGAAGAACTTCCTGATGGTCAGGGCTGTCTGGCAGTGGAATATGCTGCCTCGGAGTGTGGTGGAGTCTCCTTCCTTGGAAGTTTTTAAGCAGAGGCTGGATGGCCATCTGTTGGGAGTGCTTTGAGGGTATTCCTGCATGGTAGGGGGTTGGATTCGATGGCTTGTGTGGTCTCTTCCAACTCTACATTTCTATGATTCTATTTCTATGATTCTATGAACTTGAAGTCAATATGTAAAAGTGAACATTAACAATTCCTAATCAGTTTTACATACATGTATATGTATGTGTGTATAGATGGATAGATGATAGATAGAAACTCAAGTGGTAATGAGAGTGGTAATGAGATTGGTAACATTCAATCAGAGTCCATGTGACAATCAAGAACACTCACAGAGATATCACCCATAATTTGAAAATGGCAACCAGAGCAACTTAAAATAAAGAAGCCAAAATGTCAAAAACAAACAAACAAACAAAAAAACAAAAAAACTAGCCATGAGGACTATTTACTTTTTATTTAAAAATATTTCTGTTGCACCTCAAAGCCACAAGTACAAGGTGAAGAACATATCAAAACCAATTAAAATAATGTAAACATAAAAACCTTTTAAAATCACATTAAAATGCTCTTTAACAACTCACAAAAGCAGTCTAAAAACAATCCCAGAGTCCGGTTTTGAAACAATTAAAACAGCATTTGAAACACGGAATTCCATGCAGAACAGTGCTGTTTTGGCTGCCTGGATGAAGCTTAAAAGGGATGGAGCCAGCCTAACTTCTTTTGGGGTGGGGAGTTCCACAGTTCAGGCACTGCTATAGAGAAAGCTCTGTTATATGTGCCCAACAAACTTCATGAGGGTTTGGGAACATGAAATAAGGCCTCCTCTGAAGATCTCAGGTTTCCGGCAAGCTTTTATTGGAGAGGTGGTCTTTCAGATATACTGGCTACAAGTCATTTAGGGCTTTGTAGGTACCCACTGGATGACTTCAGACGTATCACACATTCTCAGCCCCAGGAAAACCTATGATAGGTTCACCTTAGGGTTTCCATAAATCAGAAATGACTTGAAGACACACAACAGCTACAACAACAATAGGTCAATGCCAGGACCTTGAATTGAGCTTAGAAGAAAATTGGAAACCAATGTAGTTCTCACAAGACTGATATTACATGGATGCTAAAATGAACACCTGACACTAGTCTGGCCTTCTGCACTAGCTGCAGTTTCAGAACACCTTTCAAGGGCAGCTTCATGTAGAGCACATTACAATAGCCTATTTGAAAGGTAACCACTGTGGCCAGATCTGCCTTACCCAAGAAAGGGATTAGCTGGCATACCAGGCAAAACTCAGGAAAGACACTCCTGGTCCCTTGAACACTGATGATCTTTCATTGAGGAGTTCCATATCCTGAAGTAACAGCAGCACTTCCTATTCAAGCAGTGTGAAGATGGCAAAGTCAAAGATATGCAGTAGATTTAGCAGACTGTGGTCTCTTCCAGATTGGCCTGAAGATGTATGAGTTCACATAGCACAGCTCCTTGGGTTTTGTCTATTGTTGTCATTTCCAAGTCTTCTTATTTGATTCTTTCAGAGGACCTGTTTGTACCAATTTCTTGTTTCTGTTCTAGAGTTTTTCAAAGTTTTTTTTATGGTGTAGTTTACTCAGGTGATCCTATCATTTTAAAAGCAAATGTTCTTATCCTCTCTTTTTAAAACTTTTTGTTCTTAGACTTCCAGTGCTATAGTGCAAAAGTATTGTTTCATTTATGTGCTGTATCAATATAACTCTAAAGAAAAAAAATAAAAGAAGAAAGGAGGAGAGAAGAAACAGATTTTTTTTGTGTGTTTTTATGTCCTAAATGAAAGTGGGAATAAAATGTTGTAAATGGTGCCAGAAATTAGCAGAAAATAGTCCAGGACAAGAGACACATTGTTTAGCTTTTTGATTTTTGATTTTTGAAGTATAGCAGTATCTCAATGTCCTGACTCATTTGCTCCCTCTGGAGGAATCCTGTGATGAGGCACAGGAAAATCATTTATTAGGTGCACTATGTGTCTTTTCCTTGGAAGCAGCATCTTGGAGTCTCTCTCCTCCCAGTGCTGGCACAGGCTCCTTTCTTGGATACCTGATAGACAGAATGCAATGTTATCTCTCCTTACCAAAGGGACTGAAGAGATTTCTTGCCTGGAGGAATTTGGGGAGGAATGACTGACTTCTCAATTACAAACCCAGCCAAGGAATTCAATTTATCTTATTCCATTCCCTAGAGGCTGCTGTTTTAGAGGTTTATTTTTAAGTACGGTGATATTCCCCATCTTAGAATATACAATACCTTGAGTGCCATCGTACCCATACTGAGTGAAACAGTTGTCAACATGGAGGTATACCATCATGCAGGGGTTGCTATTGGAACAGGTCAGTGCAGATACTTTTTGAACAAACGGAAAATATTGCTGTAAATTTGGAACTTGGGATAATGCTGCTGATTAGCTCCCATTTCTGAATTTTGGACTACCAGTCCTATTCTCTTTCTTAGATTAACAATGGGTTGCTGAAAAGATGTAGTCCTGCGTATATGGAAAGAAAAAGACTGGTAATGTTCTCTTATGGTAACTTATCTTGTATGAGTTGAATGAGAAAATTAATCCCTTCAAGTAGAATTTACATAACAAGTGAGATATCAATTTGGATCAACAGTATGCTCTCTGATACCCAGAAAAACCAGTTTGGCATTTCTGTCAGAGAAGCATGTGCAGTTGACTGCAGAAAACTATTTTCCCAAATACAAAGATAGGCAACCTTTTGAGGTATTCAGTTTAGAATTAATGCGTTTTCTCTTGGATTGAAACTTGCAACTTTTAAATCCAGCATCCGTTATCTGAGTAGGCAGGAGACAACACCAGGCAGAGTTAGATCAGCTTTTTGCCATTTTTAAACAAGAAGGAACAGGTGAGAATTTCCTAGATATCTAAGCTAATGAACTACAAGCCATTATAAAAATAAAAAAAATATAGGTGATACAGAGCTGTTTGTAATTCCATAATGTCATAGCTGGAACTAGCTGACTCCAGTTGCTTGAATTGCTTTTAAATAGTAGAAGCTGAATTACCTCATATACAGTTTCCTGTTTTCTGTGCTCCCAGAGTGGCAAGACATTCTGGGACACTCGTTTTAGACACCGAATTTTCTTTTGATTAGAATGTATCAAAAGTTAATGGTGCCATAATTTTTTTTAAAAAAACTACAATGCCAGCCTTTAAAACAATGACCCATGACCTATTGGACTGCAGCTTCCATCAGTCCTAGCTAACACAACCACTGATGATGATTGATAGGAGTTGAAGTCAGTCAGCATCTAGAGGACATTAAGTTGCTTACTCTTGATTTAGGGTGACAACAGTTCTTCTATTTCCCAGGAATCAGTAGGCTTTGCGAAACTCCCTTACTTGCCCAATTCTTTTCTGTTAGCAAGGCCAGCTCACAAATAACCAGACAGCTCAGGTGGAATGACCAGGGGGTGTGCAGTAATATCCTTCAGCTTCCACTGTGAAAGGTAATTGCCTCACTTTGCCTAATGAAAGGGGTAGTCTCTTCTCTCAACCAGATTAAATGTACATTTTTGTTTCCTTTCCTGGCTACATTAGGTCCCATGCTGGGAGACAGGCAGTATACAAATATAATAATAAATAAATTCCACATTGTTACTGTTGCGTTTTCCCCAAAGCAGATAGGGTGAATCCCATAGCTAGAAGTCTTCAGAGAATAAAAGTAATCAATACTCGTTGAAACAAGCACTTTCTATCCATCAGAGTTTTTTTTTGTTTAATTAATGGAACAAATGATTATAATCAAAGTATTCATCTGGTTTGATGGTCCTAACAATGTATATTGCCAGGAGTGTGTCTATTGTGTTACTGTCTGTGTTTTGCAATGCTGACTGGTAAACTATGAAGGGTTACTCTTGTCAGAAGGGTTTGGAAGCATCTCCGCAACATTTGTTGCAACCTAGTAATTGTTCCAGAATGCCATATTTTCAACAACCAAGTGAGATAAAGTACAATTGTTCTCTTAAGACTGTTCAGGTACATAGTGCAGGTGTAAACAACCAGTGCACTTTCTACCAAAAAAAGGAAAAAAAAGTGTTAGCATATATAGATCACCAGTATGGATATCCCTCAGAAATAATAGTGTCAACATCCCTGGTGTTCATCTACCAAGAAGAGAATGCTGAGGTGACTTCAGTGCTCTTTCTGATTGGTTGGCCAAGAGGGTCAACCTAACTGGTCATAAAGCACTTCACTGTCACAATCAGGTTGGCTTACATAATAAGTACGTACACTTGATCTGTACAGTTGATCTGAACTTCTGGGTCACCATAAGTCAGAAATGACTTGGACACACACAGCTACAACAAAACTCCATGTATAAATTAAATTTTTCAGAAGTAGTAGCGGTGTTGTAACAAGGTATGTGTATCTATGGCCTTTTCCGCACTATGTATTTGCAGCGGGGCAGAGCGTCCTCCAAGTCCTGCACTTGGGGGCGGACTGGGTCCGGACTACTTTCTGTAGTTCCGGACTTCAGCCTGCTCCAGAACGACCTGAAGTGGTCGCTCGCTGTGCTATTGAAAGACCGCTTAAAACAGGTCTTTCAACAGCACGGCATGCCCCACTCCGTGGCTGTGCTCCGGTGTAGATTTGCAGGCTTGCACCCGCATGAGCCTGCAGATCTTCCGGGGGTGGGCTTTAGGCTGGCGAGCTTCACCAGTTGGTGGAGAGCCTCCACCGACCGGAAGCTGCCATTTTCGTCCCCGGAGCGGTGTGTAGCATGACCACGCACTGCTCCGGATCAGCCTGGATCCTCTGAGGGAGCACGCCAGTCCGGTAAGTAACAGAACAGGGCGTTTTCTTTCCCAAGTGCGAAAAAGCCCTATGTGTCTTATTTCTAGTGAAAATATTCATTCATTCATTCATTCAATATATAAGGTTTATCCCAGCATAGGATTCAAAGTGGCTACACACTTCTATGTAGAAAGTTTCTTAGAGAAGGCACGTGTTCTGCAAAGTACCAATTTTAACATTTTAAAAGTTGGGTAGGAGTGTTCCATCACAGGAAAAAAATCAGCAGCAGCATTGACCAGCAGCAGCATTGATCTGGCTCTCAGCAGGTTCTGTTGTGTCTCAGAGGAGGAGAGGATTTGGCCTCTAGAATTGAAGAAACTGCCCTAGATTGTCTTTTTGACATTCTTCTTCTGTGACTTCCTTTGGAAGCACTGAGCATTAAACTCAATCTGGAGCCATGACCTTGGTCTTCTTGCAGCCCTGTCAAGGATTATATAGCCTCAGGCTCTTTTTGTTCTGTCTTCATTGACAACTATTACTTTGCCCAAAGCTGCTCAGGTTATTATTCTGATACCTTGGTGCACTATTGCTGAACTTGTTGTGCTAGAATATGTGCAACTAGTACACTCAAACAATAATTTCAGATTAGCATATTGTGCCTCATAGTTCATCCTATGCTTTTAAGGACAACAGATTTATAGATGGGTTAGTTTATGTGGCTTTCCCAATAGTAACCTTTTAAAAACACCAGAAAGATGGGTTTAGGAGTCCCACTTGTGAAGGAGACTGTGATGTCTAGAAGTCAGCATTACTTCACAGGAAATGGTTTATCACCTGGGCAATTGATGTTTACCTCACCTAGGTTGGTGAGTGATGAAGTTCAGGCATACAAGGAATGCACTCTGTTTCTGTTATAGGCAGGAGTGCTCTAATTAGTATTCCAATTTTGATACAGCAGAAACCACATCTTGGAGGAATTATGCAATTATGCAAGCCCCAGACTCCTCTTGGGGACTCTGGGGGATTCTGGGACTGTAGTCCATACAGTAACTGTTCAATGGTCTGGGAGGGACCACTCTGTGGTTAGGGCCCTGCTTGACAGCATGAGTATACTAATGGGTAACCCCATCTTTGGCAACCTGGTGGTCTCCAGGTGTTTGGACAATGCTGACTAGGTATGAAAGGGTTGCATTCCAACATATCTGGAGATTGGAGAAAGCTGAATTGTGAATTTAAATTGGCTTCAGACCTTTGGAACTCAGACTCGCTGTGTTTGGGCCATTTCTACACTATACTGTCATAGTGCTATTATTCCACTTTCAACATCCAGTGGAATTCTGGGGTTTGTAGTTTACTGAGGCCAAAGAGCTCTCTGGCTGAGAATTCTAAATGCCCCTCCCTAAACTGTAAACCCCAGGACTCCATAGGATGTTGAAAGTGGAATAATATCACTATAACAGTATGCTGCAGAAATGACTTTTTTTTTTAGAACAGTATATTGCAGAAATGACTTTTTTAGACTTTTTTATCTCAAATATGTGGTATGTTTCAAATGTTCCAAAAATTCATATTCCTATGTATATCCATCTTTCTTGATTAAAAAAAAAGTTGCAGGTTGGTGGTAGTGATTAAATGCTATAAACAACAGATGCACTAGTTGTTCAGCAGCTCTGGGACCCATGGCTATATTTCTTTAAATTCATCCTGCTTTTCGTTTAAATGAACTGTCACTCTTTCCAGATTTGCATTCCTGGTTTTAAAAAGAATGTGCTAAATGTTTTAGTTTAGAGGCTGACTACAGAGAAGGGCATAAATCCACAAGCTCTTCTCTGCATTTTAGAAGCTGCCTCAATGCATTTTACTTAGAGGTTTAAGTGCTCTATGAAATCGAAAGGCATTTTCATAACATAAGAACCTCTGATTTTTATAAGCACTTAGAGGTATGCTGCTGGTTGAATCAACAGTGCTGACAGGAATGGAGGAAAATAAGCTTTTGTCACTTGCCAACGAAAGAATATTTAAGGGGGCAGATTAAAGGAGGAAGGAACACAAAATGGAATGCTAACTTTTTCTCAGGCTCTTTCTGGTAGACTAGGGATATAGCTGAACTACAGACTTAATCTGGTTTAGCAAGTTATCCTCTCCAGGGTCTCAGGCAATGTCTTTCACAGCCCTGTGAAATCCTGTTAATGATGGATATCCTGGGACATTTAGCATACAAACTCTCTTCCTTAACACCGAGCTTCTCACCAAGAACAATTGATGCACAGCTTCTGCCAATTTTGCTTTAGCTTTGGTTGCTACTGTGATGGAACCCTTTTCCAGTTCCACCCCTTGGGCCCCTATCACTCGTCCTGCTCTTTTACCCTTAAGATCCTTCCTTGGACTTAGTGTTCAGGCTCAAGGTGGCTACTACAATGCACAAGTGGATACACTGATCACTTGGTTCAGTATGGTAAAGTGTGACCAGCTTTTGTTGTTGATTAATAAATTAACACATTCACACAGCATTGTAGAGAAAATTGTAAGAGATCACAGTAAACATCTAGCTGTTATGTTGGTTCCACGCACAGTACAGCATAACATCTGAATTCTAAACAAATTAACACCTCCCTGAACTCCTTCCATATTCTGAGCTCCCCAAACCCTATGCAAATCTTACCATTTCTTCTCTTCCTAACAGTGTTAACTCTGTTTCTGTCTTGACTTTAACTGATTCTTTTATGGTCAAGCGTCTAGGTTTCCCCCATAGCCCCCACCCAAGCATTTTGAAGGCTATGATTAGTTGGCTCTTCTTAGGTTTGTCTAGCCATTCACTCCATTACTTATTCCATTTGCATCTAAGACAAGGGCAGGAAAAATGCAGCCCATGGATTACATTTGACCCTCCAGACCAAAAGTAAAGCCCTTGAAACCCCTTCCAAAGCCTCCAGATCTCCCTAAAATGGGAAGGGACTTTTTTTTTAATCCAAAAAACATCTCAGAATAGGTCAAATCCACTGTCAAATGCAGTGGATTTCCCGCTACTACCTGCTCAACATCCCATACGTATAAACCTTTTAAAAATGCAGAAAAGGAGCCAGAAATGAACCGGAAACAGTGAGCCAAAGAGCAAAAAGAAGTTGTTGGCTGTGTGAAAAATCCCAGGGTTGGGCAAGAATTCCTTATTGAATGCCAATCTAACAGATAGAATTTACTCTCTAAATATACTATACTGTAGTTCTACAATTAATTGAAATGCCTGTATCAAAGCTCTGTAGAAACTTTAGAGGCAGTGCAAACATCCGTAAAAATAAGACCAAGCCTGAAATACATATGATAAGAATGTGCCCGAACCATGTTAAGATGCTGAACTTCACCAAGGGAAGTGCATAAATGTGTGATGCACATGTTTATAAACAGAAAGAAAAATTAAGAGCTGCCTGCTTATTTTTACTTTATAAAATATCCTGAAATTTCAAAACTCAAGAGAGTCTTAAGGGGAGCAGTTTATTAAATATGATATAATAAGTTAATTTTTTTTCTTTTCTTCATTAAATATAAAGTAATTAGTCTTAATATATTGCACAATCCAGAGTCACAGGCCCTTTTCGCATGGCGTTTTTTAAGCGAAAGGGCCCCTTGAGCGTCGCATAAATGTGAGGAGCAGTCCACACGATGCACTCACATTTACGCAACGCTCAAGAGCCTAACGTGGACCGTGCACACATTTGTTTATTTTCGGCTTAAAGCCAAAAATGCTGTGCGGTCGCGCGTCGCTCCGAGGCCCTGCGCGCACTTACCTGCCCTGTGGAGCCTCTGGAGCCAGGCTGGTCGTGCTTCCTGCCCCAGCGAAGCCTACAGCTCCCAGGCTGCACTGCGGAAGGAAGGGGCAGGGCGTTCGCGCAACCGGCAAGCCAGCTGCGGTGATGAAGGAGCAGGGATGTGAGGAAGAGGCTGCTCGCGCGAGCGCCGCCCCCCACCCCCACGAACAGGTAAGGTGCGGAAAGGGCAACAGAGTCTCACTATTGAGCAGTAACATAATCTTAAGGTCCATATGAATCTCACCCCTGCCTTTAAACCATCTCATTGTCATCCTGTTAATCTGCTCACCACACCTTTAGATCACATCTCACATTCTTTCTCACCAATCAGCATCCATATCCAAATTCATTCAGACTTTGACTACTGTTCTCCACTGTCTCTGTGTGACAGTCTTCTCTTGATCTTCATGAATTTAGCACAAAGGGCTCCAAGTGGGTTGTAAGCATGTTTAGACAAACAAGATTACAAAGCTGTATGCAGTCTGGAAGCTTCAAACAAATGGGTGAAGCTGCATATGAGCTTCCAGCTGAGCCCACTTATGAACCCTTTTCAGAGCTGCACACTAAACATGCAAAGTTCTCTAGAATGAGTTCTGGAGGGATGTGGAGGATATTGCACGCCTGCCCACATCCTCCTCTCAGAATTCATGACATAGACAAACACCTACACAGGGTTTGGTGTGCCCAATATGGTTTACATGAACAAAAGGAGAAGAGGAGAGGGGAGTAGGTATGCCTGTATCACATGTTCCTAATTCTCCAAACCAACATTTGAAGCACTGCGAACATATGGTCGTAACTAAACAAGATAATCTTGTTATTAGATGCAACTTAACATGAGGAAAGAAATCAAAGAGCTTTTGAATCTTTGAATACAAAAGCTGACTTCTCAGCTGAGGACATCTAGACACTTTTTAGAAGTTCAGTGTCCACTAATGTGTTATTTGGAGGGAACCCTTCTTTTATCTTGCTTATGGATGTCGCTGTATAAATGTATGTATTATGGTTGTAGTGATTTTGTATATTTCAGTGCCATTTTTAAAATTTTGGAATAAAGTATTTTAAAATCACCATACTACTAGAGTTTTATAAATGGTAGAGCCTATCTCTATCTGTTATTCTATGCCAGTGGAATTTCATAGCAGTTTCTTGACAGAAGGAAGACATAAAGGTTTTTCATATTAAGAAGCAAGTGGGAAGAACATCATATGTACCTAATGTAAGAATAGTCCTGGACTATGAATGTTTCCAGTTCAATTACTCTACAAGCATTTTCATTTATCTATCTTAGAGTAGGCCAAACTAGTTTTAAGCTATATAAGGATATTGTTTACGAGATGTTGCTAAGTACATCACTGCTTCCTTTGTGTCCCTGGATAATATCAAGGAAATAACATCAATTAGTAAATTGATTAGCATGGTCTAATTGCATTCCAGTAATTTGCCTTCTGTATTTACAAATAGGAGAGTTTCAAGACTTAGGATCTTTTATTTATAAATTATTCTGAGATTTTTCTCCTGTTGGATATTGGTTGGTGCTGAAATGCTTTCAGCTGCAACAGATGCCATTTCTGCATGACGAGACCGTCCAGCTATGGGGATAGGATGGCAGCAGTCAGCTGGTCATGCTACCACACAATGTCATTTCCAGCCCGCTGACATCCTGTCCCCATGCGTTATGCTGGCAGGATATTCACTAAATGGATAAAATCCGTTTAGTGCCTACAGTTGCATGACACTCTCAGACCTACCTGTCCTACATAAGGGCAGAAAGCATGATGGCATCCATTCCTTCCCCAGCACAGCATGGGAAAGTGCCTGGCTGTGCTGCAGAAGGGTGAGGCGTGGCCATCATACCCCCTTCCATGGGGAATCAGTCCTGAGCAGAGGCAAGTATTCCTGTCATGCTCTCTTCCCTGCTGGGAGTGCAATGGGATGACTCACAAGAACCCTGTCGTATGGAAACGGCCAGAATTTTTTTTAAAAAAATATTTATTTATTTCTATGCTGCCTTTTTTCTGGAGTGGAAATCAAGGTGGCTTCCAACTATATATCTTAGTAGCAAAGTTAGGTAAATTATTACATGGTCATGGGATGGGTTTCCCACATAATGATAAGATGAATCTTGGAATCACACACTGACAGATCAGGATATGGTGCCTCCTTTGGTATGAGATAGCAAGGAGTGGCTTAGTATTTGAGAATGGACCATGGGAAAAAAAACTAGAGTCTTGTCCCACTGCCACTGAGACAGTGGGAAGTACTTTATCTTCATCTGGACAGATGTGGTTCTTTGTTTCTTCCTTCTTGAATTAATGTCTGGTAATAGCAATGAAGGAGGAGTCTGTGTAGTTTTGCAGGCTCACGAGCATGGTGGCCAGAGTGTGCCCTATCTAAAAACCTATGAACCAGGGACTCAAAATCCTTGCTTTAATCCAGGAGATCAGAAAGTTCAGATACTGAATTCATCTGTCCTGATCAGTACAATTGAGAAACTGTTGTTAGTGTTCCTGTCTATGTATTAACAGGAGGAGACCATGATTTTTGCTGCAAAAGATGAGATGAAGATGGTGTTCTTTTCTAACTCTATCATGCAAGTCAAGTGAACAGGCTGAATGAAATAGGTAGACGAGGGTCCCCATGACAAGCCATGTGGCATATGCAACTTTTGCCCCAAGTAGATAGGAATGATTGGCAGAATTCTAGGGAAAGAAATGGAGGATCTGCCACTGCTCCCCAAGACTCGCCACTTGGGGCAATTGACTCACTCTGCCTAATGGTAGGGCCAGTCTTGCCTTTTGGTCAGAGGCAGGTGGTGATGCTCAGGATGAATTCTCAAGTTCTGGATTCATTGACAACCGTGAACTGAGATGGTTGAAATGAAGGTACATCCCGTAAGAAATTATTTGTTGATCAGATGTGTTTACTAGTGAATGATGAGAGGATACTTCCTGAACAAAGGAGTCACATAAAAGTTCATTGCTATTCTTCAAGTATTTGTTTTCCTGTTTTTATTCTTCTCAACAGTCTTACACAGTGAAACCATAAAAAATTTAACTCACCTTCAGAAAAAGGAGGAGAGGAAAAAAAGGTAGAATGTTTAGATACTCGTGCACAGCACAAGCCAAGACATCTATAGGATGTTCACTCACTATGAAAATAATTTTATACCCAGTCCATGATCTGATTTTGTTTTTCTTCAGCATCACTGCACAAATGGATATACTGACAAAAACCCAGCTTGTCTGAAAGCAGAAGATCTGACTTCAAAACAGGTTTTCTGTACTGTTCTTTTTGTCATGGCAAAGGGCTTGGACATGTTAAAAAATGTTAGCATTTCCCAATCAAGCTGGGTAGACTAAAGGATGCTGGGAAGTTCAGAACCATAAGAGGGAATCATATTTGGGAGTACTGCAATAGTGCTGTTTCCTGGTCCTGAAAATGGCAACATATCTTTCTGTTGGCAGTTCAGTACATTCCCAAGTGCTGGCACCAGGGATGAAGAGTAGCTGCCATTATTTGTTTCCTGTATGATAAGTGGGTTTTTCAACACCCCTAGTTGGGAAGAGTGATAGAGTGGTATGAATTTTGCATAAGTTTTCCCCCCAGTATTCACATATCCCAAAGTGCTTTTGAAATCACTTGGTGCATGCATACATATAGATTGTTGTATGAGAAGTACAATGTTTCCAGGAAGTTCTTTTTTGTGCATGATTACTGTTTCCTATGCTCCCCACCCCCAAAAAGAGGGGTGGAGCTGTCTTGCAGAGAAAATGCCTATGTGATTTTATTGCACAACTTCGCTGTTTTCTGTGCCAGATTTTTGTTTTCAAAGTCTTTTGTTGTGTACATTTTTTTTTGTCATGCAAGATTGTTGCTTTTTGTGTAGAAAGTTACATTTTTGCACAAAAAGCATACACTGCTGTCTGGAAACAGTGTTTTTGCACAAAATCCCACAGTTCTCATACACTCACGGGTAAATAAAATGCATGACCTAAAAGGGCATCACAGGCTCGGGAGAGATTGATTTGATTCCAGGGCTGCAATCACAGCTCCCCTAATCCCCACAAAAACAGGTACATTAAAAAAGAGGAGGACTTGTATCTGTGGGAAAATGTGGTAAAAATTACATGTGTATTTTTTTTCAATATCAAATAATATGTAAATTGTCCAGCTTACAGTCTTGCCAAAGAGGTAAGCAGAACTTGGAAAACCTAATACTGTCTTAGACTATAGCTCCCAGAATCCGCTAGGTGGTGTAACCTCTTACCTTGTTATGGTAATAGCTGACAATGCTTTTTAGAGCTGTAATCCAAAAAGTAGTTCTTCTGTTCTCAGGGTGGAAAGTAAAAAACTACCTGTGTCAGTGGAGATTTATAATGGGTGAACACACTATAATACTTTGTGTGCCTCCCAGGCTGCTGAAGAAGGATAACAATCTTAGTAATTGTTTTGAAATGGGACAAGAACAAGAGCAGTCTAGAGCAAAATTATGTCTAGATCCCATCCCTATACCTCATGTTATGTGTTGATTAGACAGAAATAATGAGTAGAATTTAGCTGTCTCTGCTCAGTGCTTACTTGTTAATCTTTGAGTTGGCGGTGAGGGGAGAATAAAAAGAAAAGGAAGTTGCAACTCTGAGATTATAATCTTTCCCACTACTTCTAATATTCTAATTAGATATTCTAATTCTGCTTTTAACTTCAGTTGTAGAAGAAATGTTGATTATTGCTCGTCCTGTATTTTTTTTTTATTTATATCTCTCAAAAAAAAAACTTTTACAAAAATATATTTGTTGTCTCCATCCTGTTGTAAGTGTGCACAGAAGTAACTATAGTGTATGATATTGAATAATACATATACAGATTGTTCTAACATTTGTGAGCTAGTTTTTGGTTTTTTAAAGCATAATGGGCAGCTATGGGATATGTGTTAGTTTTGTCTATTAGTATTTAGAAAGGTGTTTCATCTTGTGTGGATAAGGAGATATGTAGATTAAAGTTCCTCGAAAAATATTGTTGGTTGGAACACATAAGTCTTTGTCTTATGCCATTCACTTCAGTTCTGTCTTCCATGCCTCCCATCCTATCTCTCTCTCTCTCTCTCTCATTTTAAGTATTACCATAACTGGTGTGAATTTTTGAGATATATATTGGACCAGACATTGAAGTTGACACAGTTTGTGGTCAGAAATATATTGTTTTCCAGGATTGTGGTGTTGCAAAAGGATAGAGAGAGCTCAACAACATGTAGTTTGATCATTGCGCTGATAAGCCATATCTTACTAGCATAGTCACAAAGATGCATTAGTCAATCAGGGCATACATCCATTAATGAATCCACCAGTGAAGATGAAGGATTGCCAGGGTTGAAGTCCACATTGGTCCCCTGAAGGATCCTGGAGATCTACCTTCCATTCTCTGCCAACCCTCAGTCCCCTCCACACATACAGAAAAAGGCAAGTCTTGATTCAAAACTGAAGCATTTTCACATTGTTTTAGGACTCCTCCCTCAGGCTGTCTTAGTCCTAGGAAAGGGCTTTATTTAACAAGAAAGCAAACTAGAGCACACTTTCTAGTTTACTTATAAAATTATAAGGTTTTCAGCTGAGAATAAAAAAGGCCACTGAGGGTCCAAAATGTGCATCCTCACATTCCAGGGCATATGCATGTGTGTGAGAGAGAGTGGAGTGAGAGGGTTGAGAAAAAAAGTATAAAAATAAAATGGGCAACTAGAAAAGGCTGAGAAATATAAACATTTCTCTGGGAAGCACATATAGCCTGTGAACCAAACTTGCCCCATCTTTGCACTGATAAACTAGTTTGGAAAAAAAAGTGCCAATTTCCCATCAGCTCAGTTATTAAAATATGTACAGAACATGCATCCATCTTGAGAAAAGGACTTGACAGATGTCCATCCCCTGCAGAATGCTATAGTGTTTGCAAAGTGCCATGTCAGTTGATTAACTGTAAACAAACAAGTCCAGGCTACAATGAATGAGCCATCACTGATCAAACATCTTTTCATTGGACTGCATCCACTGTTTCAGCTGCATGCTATTAAGAGATAAGCAATCAAGAAAGGAGACATTACAAGATGTACACAAACATGAGCAAACAATTTGAGAAATATTACCACAAATGGTTAGTAAATTATTTTGCGGGATGCACCTTATTCTAGTTCAATGGAAAAAATATTTTTCATCTTTTTAAATTACCATATCTCTGTGATTTTTTTTCAATGTTCGCTACTGTTGTTTTTTTCTATTTAGCATTGTTTTTTGTTTACCTATAACACAATTGTATGTATGAAAGAGAGAGTGAGACATTTCTTACCATTTAGTTGTTAACTGTTGATTTCCCTCCCCCTCTTTGTCTAATTAAATGCTCTAATTACAAACATGAGACTTAACTCCAGCCACTGGCCTTTATTAATACCTCTCAGACCAGATGATTGCTTTGTTATGTAAGGAGATATTTGCTGCCATGGAAGTGATGATCCACATCAGCTGGAGTGAGTTGCGAACTAGCTTCTCCTGCTAGCAGAAGGCCAGTGATGAGCATGAGAAGAGGATGGTATGATCTGTGTCAGAGATTTAGCATTATCTTCATAATGACAGAAGGGAAAAAAAGCTGTCCACAGCTCACTGTGAATCAGATCCACTGTGAGAGATCTGAGGTATAACGTCTAATGAGCACCCTTCGAAGAATGTGATCTACCTGTCCATACCTTTGTTCTGCTTATAGGAAATCTTAATTACTTTGTGAAATGGAATACAGCCCATGTTACTGGGGATTTGCAACTAGCACTGACTGTAATAATAAAAAAAAAGTTATGCAAGTCAAGTCCTATGCTGTAGGATTTGTTAAATGTTTTACATATGGAAGCTCACATTATTTGGATTGTTAAACCAACCAGCACTGTGCTGTTGTGTTAAGTAAACCAGTTTGCTTTTAAAAAAAAAAGTAATGAACATGAAGACTGGACTATAAGCAGTTTCACTCATTCACCTACAGCCTGCAAGACCTGTGCCACACCTGGCCAATTTTGTCCAGGCCCTGAACTCTTAGGGTAGATGTGAGGAAATATACGCTATGGGCCACAGGCAACCCAACCCCATTTTTATGGCCCCCCAGGACATATCCAAAGCCCCCATATTTTTTTTAAAAAAATATAGCCCAAGATTTATCTACAAAACTACAAAATCTTAAAGAGTGGTGTGGTTTTGCATCCCTTAGCAAAGTTCTCTTGAACTGGACATGGCATCTTATAACTTCTGTTTGGGGATGAATGTGGCAGCATGGCCCATCAGGGGGTGAAAATGGACCCATCTCTGGCATAGTGTGTTATCCCCCCCCCCCATTTTATTTGGAAATAGGCAACCCTCCTATAGCGAAACTGACTCATTCCTTGTCTGTGGAGTTTGGCAGAGTTGTTGTTGTTGTTGTTGTTATTGTTATTAGACTATGACTTCCAGACCTCCCCTGCCTATGACCATGCTGGATTAATGGATAATGGGTAATGGATTAATCCATTAGTGATCTCCTATGTAAAAGAAACATTTCCCAAATGATCTTCCACTGGAAGAACAACAGAAGAACAGTGTCATGTGATAAGGCCCAGCTAAAGGTGCTATTATCCTACTGTAATAGTGATTTACCTGCCTTGTATGATAAAGCCCTGAGTTACTGCAACTTGACTTTGCGGTGGTATTTTGTAATATTGCCATTAACCACCACGAAAGTCCATTTTGATCAAGTTTCTGAGTATATACACAATATAAACAAGTCATACCTTCTATGTGCCCCAGTGAAATCTCTTGTTAGAACACTGTTCATGAGAAAGGACTACTTTTCAAATATACATGCATGCCAAAACAGAACACCTCTGCCAGTGTCACCAAACATCCTGAACTCATAGCCAAGCATTTACAGCAGTTGCTGTAACTTTTTAAGCACGTGGGATTTCTTCCAGGATCAGAATTTTTTCTTTCTTTGATCAAGAGAGAGTAATTTAAATGCTGCAATGCTCTTATTCTCCATTTGAATTGAAAAGGGGGATGGGGATTGGTCTGAACATGGGAAGTAACAACATGAAATAAGGAGAAGAGGAGGAGGAGAAACCCTCTCTTCCTCCAATCTTGCATTTCTCAGCCAGGAAGCTTGAAAGAGAGAATAAATAAATGAACAATGATTCACTTCAAAGAGGCTGCAGAAGATAAGAGATTTCCAGGTTATTAACACTGAGGAGCTGATCTGAATCAGCTCCAAGGTAGGGACCTTGAGTGCTGTGCCAGCTGGACAATGGGAATAGTTTGTTTAAAGTCCTTATAATAATTGATTTTTCTAGCTGGCTGGGAAAACTCAGGTGGATGGTCTGTCTGCTTCAGTGCTTAAGTGTCGCATTAAAGAGGTTTCCCCACAAAGCCGCTGCAGTGATCTTTCCCCCCAGGACTGTGTTCCACAGAGCCCCTCCATGGCTGAGTTGCTAAGCAAGGAAAATGTATGAAAAACAAAGGCTGCTGGGCTGGAACTGCCTCTATTCTGTACTGTAACCATTGATGGAAAAGACATGTCAAAGAATTAAAATGGCTACATTGCAGAAGCCTTCACACTTGGTTTATGAAAAGGGACACAAAATGCATTCTCTTAGTCCCAGCAGTCAATTCAGGATTGCACTACGCTGATTCACACATGTATAACAAATCTCAAGGTCTCATCTTCATACACTCCAAATTGGCAGCTAGTGTCTTTGACATGTGTAACATCCATAAAAGAGGGAGGTGCTAGGCTGCAAACCTCTTACCCCTTTCAGTTTTTTGAAAATATTATCTTCTTGAAAAACCAGACAGGCATTTTCTTGCGGTTCTCTTGGGGAGAGAGATATTTTTCTTCCGTTCAGGAGAGAAATGCTGTTTGGTTTACTGAAGTTTAAGATGCGTCTGTCAAGACTAGGGCCAGGGAAATTTCTTGGGCAGGCCAGGGTTCTGACAATAAATGTCTGCTATATCTCCCCCTTCTTAGAGAATGCAGCACCCTTCTGTACTTTTGTCCCCCATTGGCCTACTCTCCCAATTTATCTCCCACTTCTGCTTCCTTAAATCTGCACCCTTTCAGAGATAGGCAAAGCATGGATTTATTTATCCAATGACAATGTTACTTGTGGTAGCGTGTATAGTCCAATCCAGAGCAAATAAACACTTTTGGACACAGCTCTTACAAACATATAAACAATTCTTTGTTTATTAAACTGTCAGGGTAAAAAGTATAGCAATTTAAGCACGAGTAAATGTAAACCAGTCAACACTTCCTTTTTCACTTTTTCACACACGCTCTCTCAGATGACTCTTTCATTCCCTCTCAACTCCAAGCCCTCCCTGACTCTCTCTCTCTCCAGCTCTGTGTCACACAAATTTCGGTTACTTACCTCCCCCATGCAGCCCCTTCCTCAGGCTATCCAGGGTTCCATTTCAACAGCCAATCACTTTTAAATACTCTTGGTTGCTAAGGAAGGTCTGTTGCCAAGCCCCCCCCCAGGTTTTGTCACAGTGTCAAACAGTTTTATGTCCCTCCTTCCCTTCAATATTGCATAGTGCATGATGCCTTGCATTCTTGTAAGAAACATTGGATTTATTTTGCAGCGAGGGCTGAAAAAGTATGAAAAACCAAAGGAAAAAAATCCTTTGGGCATTTTGTAATGTCAAATAAGGTAAACAGCAACCTTTTCTTAAAGCTATCAGAGAATTTTCTCCTTCCTCTTAATCATTTGGAAGAGTGCCATTTTTGCTCCTATTAGTCCAAATATTTTTTTTTGGAAAAAAAATGTTCACAATTTTGTCTTTCATGTTTGATCTAGGGTAGCTATTTCACATATCCATATTAGAACATAAGTTGAAGTCAACTGATGACCTTCCATACTGACCATTAGATTTTTCCCACACTCCCCTTTGATTGCTCAAGCCTGATGCGTGTTTGTGTATACGCACCTGTGTATGGACAGAGTTTGGTGTGCATGAGACAGCATTCCTTCCTCATTTTGCTTGCTTGGCTTCTGTTCTATGCAGTGATAAAGAGTAGTAGCAATAGACAGTTATCTATATATACATAACAAAACCAAGTGATAGCTTGGACAATTTAGGCCTGACGTTAGTAAGGCCAGTGCCAATTTACATCCACTAAGGACAGAGTAAATGTACTTTAAATTCCAGTAGGCTATTTGAGCAATAAAGATATGTATGCCTCTTGAATCTACTATATAAGTGAAATGGAATCTACTATATAACTGAAGTGGAGGAGAAAATGAAATGGCTGTTGTGTCTCTGATTCTGCAAATCACGTTCATAATTTGTGATATTTAGATCCAAATTGAGTATAGTGTTTTCTAGATACAGGTGTCTTGGGCACATGTAATGGGAATGGACCTTGTATATGAAATGTTATTAGATGATGTGTGTAAAGCTTGCTGGATTGTGGCATATAGCAATGGACAGATCTAGCAAATAGCCAGGCAGGATCCCTCTTGATACAACACTGGATTGATATAGATTAGAGATAGAAATAATATTTGTAAATATTTGAATCCCAAATGAAAAAGGAGTATCCTAGACTGTTTCGCAGTTCAATACTCATTGACAGGGTGGCATGGGGGCACATATGGGTTGTTTGCAGAGAAAACTGCATCTTCTGAATGAAATATTATATTCTGTACAAAAAGGAATATTTCTGTAAACAAAATATGATCTCCTGAATAATAATCAGCATTTTCTGAATGAAAATGTTATTTTATGCACAGAAAGTAAGCTTTCTGTGCAAAAATCGTTTTTTTCTGCCCTGCACAAAAACATGGTTTTTTGAACAAAGCCATGGGTGGCATCCTTCATCAGTTAAAGTGTTGTAAATTCAACTTAGGACATCATAACTGCTTTGTATTCTCATTTGCAATTCTGATACTAGTGTCACAATCTCAAATGACCCTGAAATCCACTTGAAAAACCAGTCAGCCATCCAAAACTATGGAGATCTGATGATGTGGCCACCCACTTCTGTCAGTGAGCAATGCTGCAATTAGGAGTTGTGACAGGATCCTGCTGGGTCTTTGTTTCTGCTCCTTGCAACTTCACTTGGTAGCAGGAGGGTTTGGTCACAGCATGCTGCAGCGCCCTACTCACCAGCAGCACAGATCTCCATCATTCAGTACCTCTGACTAGCTTTTAGGCTGGGTTTTGGATGTTAGATGGGAAGATGAAGAACAATCATGACATTGTGGTTATCTGTTTGATGCAGGATCTCAACCCATTATTTTCTGCACAGACAAGCTGTTTTCTGTGCAATAAATGAAATAATACCGGGGTGCCTCTTTCCACGGAATAAATCATGAACTGCTAATACTTCTCCAAAAATGCATTTTTTTCTCGAGGACTTGCACACAGGGGGAAAAATGCTAAAATTATTTTTTATTGTCCACAAGGATTAGTTTAAGATTTCGACTGCTGGCAAACATTAATGGGAAGAATCCACAATGTGTTTCCCTCTGCTGCCAGTTTTTCCCAGGAACTGATGGAATGTTGGAGTGGAAACAGTCATGATAACTCTTGTGATAACACATTATGGTACCTACATGGGGATTGGTCCCAAGCACTAGGTATCTGGATGCAGATCCTGAAGTGAACCTGCTAGAGGTGTGGATCAGTAGTTTGTAATGTTTCCAGGGCAGAGGTTAGGAGGAAAAAAAATGTTGTTGATTGACCTAACATGAAGCTTCAAAGAGAGGTGATGAAAAGACTGCTCTTACCTCTTGTTTTTCTGACAGTTAGCTTAAAAGCAAAAATAATTAGAATAACATTTCAAAGCCTAACGAAAACATAGCTCTTCCCGGCAATCTCTTTAGAAAAGGGATCCCATCATTAGATTTGGATCTTATAACTTAATGGGGAAGATAAAACAAAATCATGAATTCCTATGCCAGGGATGGGAAATGTGAGGTTTTCTGCATGCTTGTTGGACAGCAAGTCCCACAGTTCCTTATCATAAAACTCAAGGGTGTTGCAGCACAGTGACATTGTAGCCTCTGAGACAAAGGCACTTTTTCCTCCCATCAGAAACTAACTGGGGGAGACAAAGTGTACAAATCCAAAATTCTCTCATGGTTGTTGTCTCTTAAACTCATTTCCAGTTTATGACAACCCTAAGGTGAAACTATCATGCAGTTTTCTTGGCAAGATTTCTTCAGAGGCAGGTTTGCCATTGTTTTCCTCTAGGTCTGAGAGAGAACGATCTGTCTATGGTTTTCATGGCCCAGTGATGTTTTGAATCCTGGTCTCTCAGAGTCGTAGTCCAACACTTGAACCAGTACAGTGTGCCGATTCTCAGAATTCTCTCATGCTGCTTTGATCTGGTTGGATGATCCATATAAAATGAGACAAGTCGTGATTAGGGCAAGTTGGTTCTTTGTGGGTTCTGGATCTGTAACATTCCTTGAATTTACCACACTGTGAAATCCTCTATTTCTGTCATGTATTCTGGACTTTCGTCTGAGTAGAGTTCTGCATTGAAGATAGGGATGGATGTGCTCCAAAGCCCAGAGTGCTACACCCATTGATATTCCACATCTCTGGAGCTCTGAGGATCTGTAGCTATGCCATCTGTTCTGTCATTTGGGCAACTAGAAGTGAAGTCATGTCACTTCTGGTACCTTTGGTAGTAGCCTGTGTATCTCTGTGAGTCTTACTATTTCAGAACAGCAATTTTAAAGTGTTCTCCTTTTCTTTGAAAATGAGGGTGGTTCAGTGCGGTAGGTGAGTAGGGGGAGATTTGCTGGGAGTGTAGGGGAATCATTGCAGATCCTTAGGTCTTCTAATGTTTCGCCTACCTCTTATACATTCTCTGAGTCCAGTTCTTTGCATAAGCATCAGTACCAATCCTGCATATTGCATAATGCATGCTTCTTTTTCCCCCCAGTTTGTGATCTCGGTTTTCTCTTCTCTGTATTTTGGTGTCTATTAAGATCAACATATTAAAATAATGCCATCTAAGAGAGGGTGTTCCCTGCTTCCATATTCATTACGTACATTATTCAAGCCTGTTTCTTGTTTAATGCATATAAAGTAAGCCGAAGAGACTGGATTCTAGCTGCCATCTGTATAATTCATTCTTTTATTTAGATTTATAGACTACCTTCTTCCCCCAAGAGCTCTGGTGGATACCATTATTTTCATATTCATTTTGTAACTGCTCTCCAGGTTGGTGTGTGTGTATTCTATATGTTTTGCTGTGAGAGAAATTATGAACAGATAGGAAGGTGTAATAAAAACACACAAGGTAGGGCGAGTTCATTGCAGTATCTTGAACCTTGATTAAAGTTCTTTTGCCTTATGGTCTACATTTTTGCAGTACAATTTCTTAAAATATTTGCATTTCCAGTTGCTAACTTTGGTGTTTTTGTTTGTTTGTTTTGCATATCTCTTGCTGTCACAAGAAATGCAAGATACATATAAATAGTAGTAACCTATTTTTGCACAGTCTCCAAGGTGTACCACAGTTCAACAGCACTCCCCTGTAAAAAAAGAATTTGCATAATTATGGCCAGAGGAAACTGAAGGAACTCATTGTCTAGCTGTCCTCTGCCATGACATTTTAGCATGACAGTGGTGCTATAGCAGTTTCTATCACTTGTTATACTTGGGAGAGAAGGAGTACTGTCAGTTACTGCCTTCCAAGTGACCTTACAAAGATTGTTATTCCTCAGGACTGGGGAACCCATATGAGTCTGCTGGGTGTTTTCAGATCTTTTAAGGAGGATCTTATCTCTGACCCACTACTCTCACAGGTCCATCTGGTAGGAACATAAAAGAGGGCCTTTTCAGTAGCTCCCAGATTCTGGAAGTCCCACCTCAGCTAGGTTAGATTGGCACCCTCCTTGCCTCTTGTGGGCAAGTAAAATCCTCTCTGTTTTGGCAGGACTTTGAGTACTGACTGTTCAAGGGAGAAAGGGTGTTTCATATTCTGTGTTGTTTTGATTTGTTGTTCTTTTGAAATAAAATAAAACTGCCTTTAACTTTACTGATGATTTAATTATTAAATTTAAACTTTTTAAGTTTATTTTATAAATTTGATTTTTAAAGTTTTTAAGAAGTTTTTTAAAGTTTTTTTCAAAGTTTGTTTTTAAACTTTTGTATGATGTAAACTTTTCAGCTGTATCTGTTTTAATTTTTGTAAGCTGTCTTAAGACTCAGATTCAGAGAGGTGGGGTGATGATCATCATCATCATCATTAACAACAACAACAACTATCTATGGGTCACCAGATGTTGGTGAGCTACTACTCCCATGATCTCTCACCAGACTGGCAAAGGCTAATGGGATTTGGCAGTCCAGCAATATCTACAGTCCACAAGGTCTTCCTGCCCCATACGGTGTGGAAATGACTCTTTCAGAGGTTGAAAAGATACCCTGAACAGACTGAAGATAATTGCATACTGAAGCCATCCGTAAGAGAGCAAGGGTAAGATGCTGTTTTGGGAGCCAGGTAGGGAATTCCACAGTACAACTGGATGCTACAGGGAGAAATGCCTTTTTTTAAAAAAAAAAAAACCTTTTTATCTTTCCTGACTTTCTCATCATTCAGTTCCAGCAGATGGCCAAGTTCAAGTGTTAATAAGAGATAGAGAAGAGCAGTACAACCTAAATCTAGGGTTAGCTAGGTATAAGGGAAATTAAAATCCAACATATTTGGAGGCTGTCCGCTTGGGCAATTTACTAGACGGCACGTTGGTTTCACCATATGACCTGAAATAACTTATGCAGATACCACACAATCAGATAAGAGAGCCAATGTGGTACACTGACTAGAGAACTTGACTGCAACCTAAAAGATTCAAGTTCCAGATTAGGAGAGACAGTCTCCTAGTAACCCATCAAACTCACTGTCTGATCTACCTTGTAGAGTTGTAGTGCAAAGGAGGAAAGTCATATATACAGCTTGAGCTCATTAAAAGAAAAGTTGAATATTGGACAAGATAAATTGTTGATTCTGATTTCTTTTATGTTTGCTTATGTGTTTGTTTTCATTACTGGTGAATTTGCACCTTTGGGCTAGGCAAATAAAAATATTGTTGAGAATCCAGTTTTGTCTTTAGTGTAAAACATAGTGTATTCCCTGAACAAAATATGTGAACAATATTTTTCTCTGCTGTGCTTTTTTTATTTGCAAGAATCATAGAAATGTAGAGTTGGAAGAGACCACACGGGACGTCCAGTCCAACCCCCTGCCATGCAGGAACACCCTCAAAGCACTCCCCACAGATGGCCATCCAGCCTCTGCTTAAAAACCTCCAAGGAAGGAGACTCCACCACACTCCGAGGCAGCATATTCCACTGCCGGACAGCCCTGACTGTCAGGAGGTTCTTCCTGAGGTTCAGGTGGAATCTCCTTTCCTGCAGCTTGAATCCATTGCTCCTTGTTCTGGTCTCTGGAGCAGCAGAAAACAAGCCCTCTCCTTCCTCTACATGGCATCCCTTCAAATACTTAAACATGGCTATCATGTCCCCTCTTAACCTTCTCTTCTGCAGACTAAACATACCCAGCTCTCCAAGTCTATCCTCATAGGGCATGTCTTCCAGGCCTCTCACCATTTTGGTTGCCCTCCTCTGGACTTGCTGTAGCCTGATCTTGTCCTTCTTGAATTGGGGTGCCCAGAACCGGACACAATATTCAAGATGAGGTCTAACCAAAGCAGAGTAGAGTGGTGCCAGTACCTCCCTAGATCTAGATGCCATACTCCTATTGATGCAACCAAGAATTGTGTTGGCTTTCTTGGCTGCCGCATCCCACTGCTGACTCATGTTCAGCTTGTGGTCTGTTAAGACTCCTAGATCCCTTTCACACGTACTGCTATCCAGCCACGTGTCCCCCATCCTATATTTCTGTATTCCATTTTTTCTACCTAAGTGTAGGACCTTACACTTCTCTCTGTTGAATTTCATTTTATTAGCTTTGGCCCAGCTCTCCAATCTATAACAGGTCATTTTGAATTTTGATCCTGTCCTCTGGCGTATTAGCAATCCCTCCCAATTTGGTGTCATCTGCAAATTTGATGAGCATGCCCTCTATTCCTTCATCCAAGTCGTTGATAAAAATATTGAACAGCACTGGGCCCAGGACAGAACCCTATGGCACCCCACTAGTCACTTCTCTCCAGGATGAAAAGCAGCCATTCGTGATCACCCTTTGGGTTTGGTCAGTCAACCAATTACAAATCGAACTAACAGTAGCCCTGTCCAGCCCGCATTTTACTAACTTCTTTGCAAGAATGTCATGGGGAACTTTGTCAAAGGCCTTACTGAAATCGAGATATGCTACATCCACAGCATTCCCTTCATCTATCAAGCTAGTAACTCTATCATAAACAGAGATAAGATTAGTCTGGCATGACTTATTTTTGAGAAATCCATGTTGACTTCTCGTGATTACCGCGTTGCTTTCTAAGTGATTACAAACTGACTGCTTAATGATCTGCTCCAGAATCTTTCCGGGTACTGACGTCAGGCTGACTGGGCGATAATTATTTGGGTCCTCTTTTCTTCCCTTCTTGAAGATGGGGACAACATTTGCCCTCTTCCAGTCTGCTGGAACTTCTCCTGTCCTCCAAGATTTCTCAAAGATTATAGCAAGCGGTTCCGAAATGACCTCTGCCAGTTCTTTTAATATCCTAGGATGCAATTCATCTGGCCTTGGAGACTTGAATTCATCCAGTGTGGCCAGGTATTCCTGTACCACCTCTCTACCTATTATGTGCCTCATTTCCCCTGCTTCTTCACCTGCTCCCCAACTGCGAGGTTGAGTGCTTGTATCCTTCTGGGAAAAAACTGAGGCAAAGAAGGTGTTAAGTAGTTCTGCCTTTTCTCTTCCCCCGTTAGTAATTCGCCATCTTCTCTGCGCAGCGACCCTATCGTCTCCTTCTTTTTCCTTTTACTATGGACATATTTTGAAAAGCCCTTTTTATTGTTTTTAATGTCTCTGGCCAGCCTAAGTTCGTTCTGTGCTTTAGCCGTTCTGACCTCCTCCCTACATCTCCTAGCTACTTGCTTAAATTCTTCTTTGGTGGTTTCCCCCTTCTTCCATTTCCTGTACATGTTTCTCTTAACGCTTAGCTCAACTGAGAGTTCTTTAGTCAACCATTCTGGTTTCTTCAGATGCCTTCCATTTTTCCTCCGTATTGGCACAGTTTTAGACTGTGCCTTCAGTATCTCCCTTTTAAGGAACTCCCATGCCTCCTGAACTCCTTTTCCTTTCACTATTCTTGACCACGGAATTCCAGCCAGCAGCTCCCTAAAAAAGTCCGCTTTTTTAAAATCTAAGATGAGTGTCTGGCTACACTTAGCTTCTCCTTCCCACTGAATGCCAAATTCCAATAGGGCATGGTCACTCCCCCCTAAAGATCCAACCACTTCTACCTCATTAACAATGTCATCCCTATTGGTCAGGACCAGATCTAGAATATTTGATCCCCTTGTGGCCTCTTCTACCTTCTGGACCATGAAATTGTCTGCAAGACAAGCAAGAAACTTGCTGGACCTTGCTGTCTTGGCAGAGTTTGACTGCCAACATATATCCAGGTAATTGAAATCTCCTATTATTACTGTATCTCTCCTTTTTGAATGCGCGGTCATTTGGTTGAGGAAGGCATCATCAAGGTCCTCAGTCTGGGTTGGAGGTCTGTAGTAAACCCCACCAGCATATCCCTATTGTTTCTCGCTCCCTTAATTCTTACCTAGATGTTCTCTACCTGGCTTTCTGGGTTTAAGTCATGGATCTCTTCACAGGTGAAAACATCCTTGACATACAAGGCTACTCCTCCTCCTTTCTTGTTTGGTGTATTTTTACAAAATAGCCTATACCCCTCTATTCCTACATTCCGATCATGAGACTCATCCCACCAGGTCTCAGCGATGCCTATCAAATCGTATTTATTTTGTTGTACTAGGAATTCAAGTTCATCTTGCTTGTTTCCCATACTCCGTGCATTAGTGTAGAGACACTTAAGTCCCCGGGCCCTTCCTGCAAGTCCTGTACTATAGTTTCTACTCCTCCCGCCACTGGACGCTTGTACTACTTGGTCAATATCATTTGGGCCTTTTTCCCCTGTGCTCGCTGAGTCTTTCCCCTGAATAATATTGTCTCCCTCCCCAGCAGAACTTAGTTTAAAGACCTCTTAATCCTCCTTGCGAGACTGTTTGCAAAAACATTCCTGCCAAGTTTCGTGAGGTGCAGCCCATCCCTTGCCAGAAGCCCACGTTTATGGAAATTCAGACCGTGTTCCAAAAACCCAAACTGTTGCCGGCGGCACCATGTGCGGGGCCAGTTGTTGACCTCTACTATTGCCCTTTCCCTGCATGCGCCATATCCTTGAACAGGGAGGAGAGACAAAATGACCAACTGCCCACCAAGTCCTTAAGCTTCATCCCCATAAGCTCGTAGTCCTTTGCGATGTGGTAAAAGCTGCTCCTCGCAGTGTCATTGGTTCCGACATGAACCACAATGAGGGGCTTATGGTCAGTGGGCTTGACCAGCCTGGGTAGCCTCTCCATTATGTGGTTGATCTTGGCCCCAGGAAGACAGCAGACCTCTCGATTTAGCTTCTCCGGTTTGCAAATTGCCGTTTCGGTTCCTCTGAGCAAGGAGTCCCCAACAACCAGAACTCGCCTCCTCTGAGGCTTGTCCAGGGCTCCTTGACGAGCATGTTCTTCTAGGACTGCTTGGGCATTCTGTTGAGACTGGGAGCGTTTATCTAGTTCCCCTTGCCGAAGTTGGATTCCTTCTCATTGACATTCTGTTCCCTCTTCCTGGTGCTCCTCATCGTTCGTAAGGCCAAGAACTTTGAAGCGATTGTGTAGGTTGAGAGTCTCTGTTACCTTCCTGGACCTTCTGCTCCTACGTGTGACATTCCTCCAAGCCTCCGTTTCCTGGCACAGTGTGCTGACTTTCTGATCTGGCAGCTCCTCCACGCATTCAGTCTTCCGGTAGGTCTTCTCTGCCCTATCCAAAAACTCCTCCCCTTCCCTAATAAGATGAAGATTAGAAACTCGTGCCTCCAGCTGGCGAACCTTCTCCTCCAAGAAGGTCACCAGCTTGCACTTGGTGCAGGTGTACCCGACAACATCTTGTGGCAAGAAAAGGAACATCCCACAAGTGCTACAGGTGACCGCGGCAGCTCCCTCACCTTCCATCCTAGATACTACAGAGAGTAGTACAGGAAGTCGTTCTAGAAAGAACAACTGGGCTTTCTTTCTGAAATTCAGCTGTATAAGCTATGTCTGCTCTACTGATTGCCAAGGGTTGAACTTCAAGGATTGTAGAAGAGGGATTCAACTGCTGTTGGGAGCTCCTAATAAGACTCCTTCCCCCTAGCTGGCTCCTCCCCCTCGTTAGTCAGACCATGTGCTCAGGGAGAGCACACGGCCAGCAATAGGAGACTAAACAAAAATAAGCAAACAGACAAACAAGCACAGCCCCACAAGCCTGTAAACACACCTGATCTAGGATGTCTTCACAAACCCAGCTCCCCCTCTGCTCTCTCCTCCTGAAAATGAGCTGGAGGGCTGTTGGGAGCTCCTAATAAGACTCCTCCCCCCTAGCTGGCTCCTCCCCCTTGTTAGTCAGACTGTGTGCTCAGGGAGAGTTCTATTTGTATTGACTGTCAGTATTGAACACCCCATATGGGTTGTATTCAGTGGCAGTTTGTATTACTCGGAAGCACATCCTCTTGCACAAGCTTGTGTGCTCAATTTTCAAAGATCTTCCTTCCATGTTGCAGTTCTGCTTTGTCTTGGACCATATTAACTACCTTGTAGGGTTGCCAGATTGAATCTGGGAAAGGGTTCCTCTGTTTTTTATCCTTAACAGATCTTGGAGCAGGATGAGGCACCATCAAACAGGATGAAGTTGCCTGTCCATTCTCACCTTCCAGATCTCAACTTTCAGCCACAACTGTATCCTCCAAACATGGATATTGCCTTCCAAGTGGAAGGGAGGAAGGGGCATGGAGGAGAGCCATTGACAAAAACAGAGCTTGGTGCTCTTTTTGGGAGGGGATCACTGCGGTTGAAAGTTAGGGTTTGGAAAGTGATGGGGGTACATGTACTTTTGTCTCATTTGAAAAAATGTACTAGTACCTTAATGAACATCTGTTAATGATTGAAGTTACAGATGCCCTGTTTTATATCCAGTCTAACAACCCTACTACCTTGTCTAAATGTTCTGGGAAGAATTTGTCCATCTGTTTTCCTAGTTATCATTTGCTCATGTACTCACAATGAAGGGTATTTTCAAAGTGCTCTCTTTCCCCCTACCTTACTCCTAATACTGTTCTCTGGTTGACGCGAGGTGACAGTTGTTAACCTAAAGAGAACTAATACACAGTGATGCACATTTTTATTGTACAAGCAGAGCAAACAGTAATATCTTTTTTTTTTTTTAGCTTTTTTCCCCCTTGCTTTCTGGGAAGCTTGCCCACTAAACAAGACATTTGCTGCACCATAGGGCAGAGTAGCCTGTAAAAATCCTTTAAATGTTTGAAGCATTATAAAGAAATAATAACCATAAAGGTTTGGGGAGGGAGGCAACCCAAGAGATTTTATTACTGCTTCTGGTGAGCTTTAATTCCACCTTCCCCACTTCCAGTCCATACTGTTGCGCCTCATTTAGCAAAGTACATTAAGGTTCTGCCCAATCAAAACATCTAGCAGCATCCTTGAACTGGCGCAGCATTGATCTTGTAATGGTTTCAAAAGAGTGGTTACAGTGTGTAATGATCCATGACAGCTGCGTGCATGCCCACACAACACAGTCACCAGCCAACTACAGAGTGGCAGCATGGCAGTGGTAGTGGTGGTGGGATTAACAGCTTTCAGGTCCCCAGACAATGTGCTCCAATAGCGCAAGGCAGCAGGAAGTGCTGACAATCCAATTCATCTTTTGCAAAGGTAGGACTTTGATTAACCATTATTAAGCCAGGCCATCACAATATTAATATTAACCTTTTAACGCCCAAAGCAAGTGAAGAATTATGGCCAAGGTTTTGTAGTCATCCGGGGAGAGTTTGGAGAAGTTACTTTTTAGGACTACAATTCCCATAGTGCCCCAACCAGCAAGCCTATTGGTCATGTTGGCTAGGGGATTCTGGGTGCTGGAGTCCCACAAAGTGACTGTCCCAAGCTCTGTTTCTAGTAGGATGGCAGGAACAGGTCCTTCCTTCTTCTCCAGAGGCTCCATGTGAAACACTGTTCATGGGCTGTATACCGTAGAAGAAGAAGGGACACATTCTCTTTGATTTGGCAATTCACCACCCCTGCCTATGAAGAGAACATGACTATGTAGTGTTGATAACTGGACTGGCTGTTGGTTCAGTGGGTCCCTTAACTGGCCTGAGTCTTACCCAAGTGCTCAACATTCCTGACTGCTAGCACCAGGCATTTAAATGTGCATGTTCCCTACCTAATCACCTCCATATGTTTTGAACTACAATTCACTTCATTCCTGGTCATCATGGTAAATCACTGGGAAGGATAGGAGCTGAAGTATAAAACAACTAGAGGACACTACGTTAAGGGAGAATGATGCATTGATACCTAACAGCTGTGGGTTCGAGTTTGATTTGGAACAAGTAATAATTGTCTAGAGTATGCAGAATTTAGTAGCCTGAGGGTCATAATGCTGTTAGTCTAGAGAAGGGATGTATTGTTGGGTAGAATAGGTACCGGACTAATTATATTTTTGAATAATTTTTATACAGTCTATACATATACACTTCTGAACTGTACTGTATGTACAACATAGTATGTACAATATTGTATGTGACTAATCTTTTTATTTGCCTGATGATTTGTTAATTGTAATAAAGGCTGCTGCTGCTACTGATGAAAAAGTAATAGTCCTACTAATATTTATTTAATTCAGTTCAATTATTTATCCCAACTGTTTCCCAAGGTGGGACACAAGCCAGTGTTCTACACATGTTGAAACAGTATAATGACGATAAAATTATAGTACAAAAATTAGAAAACAATTAAATAAGCAGCCCAATTGCAAAAGACCATCTTAAAATATTTTAAGCATTCAAAGAAGTAATAATGAAGACAAAAGTACAGCACTGTCATTAAAAGATCCTCGTGTAATAGTTTATATCTGAAAGTCTGTCTAAAATAAAAGATTTTTGCATGCTGTGAAAAAGAGAAGAGGCCAATTTAATCTCCTCTGAGAAGGAATTTCACAACCTGGGGCCACCTATCAAAAAGGTTCCCCCAAGTTCTCACCAAACAAGCTTCTGAGTGTGATGCGGCCAAGCAAAAGTCCTCTTCTAAGGATCCAAAAACTGGGACAGGATCACATACTACCAGGCAGAATTAAGCAGTCACCTAAATCAGCAGGTGGAAAGAAAGGCTTTTGTAGCTCCCATAATTAAACCCTGTTGCTTTGAGATATGGAAAGGGCCCTACCATCACAGGTAGAGTCAAAACTGAAATACCTGATCGCTTGACTTTTCTATATGAAATGGAAGGGGATGCTGTCTTGTTCTCTGCTCAGCAAAAATTAATTGGGCCAATAGTGGGAGCTGCACTGGAATGTCATGAACACACTAATAAGAAATTGAAATTCTCATTGCAAATGCCCATCACATTCATCCTGAGAAAGCAGGTTATATAATTTTCTTTGTAGGTTGAATTGCTCTGTACTAATATTCACACATGGAAGCAGAGCCCATCAGTGTTTGCTTTTATCATAGTCATTGTTAGCAAACACCACACTGGCATGTTCATATGCAAGTGACTGATTAGTTCTTAGTTTGGCCTATACTGTTGCTTTTAATATAGCAGTAATGTAACTTACACAGTACCCACACTACCCAAGTTGTATAATTTGGCCCTGCCTTGCCAATATGATTCCCTATAGCAATGTGATTCCACTTGAACTGCTGTGGCTGCATTCTGTGGAATCCTGGGGTTTATAGTTTGACAAGGAATTAAGAGTTCTCTGTCTGAGAATTCAAAATTCCATTCCTCAAACTGCAGATCCCAGCATTCCAAAGGATGGAACCATGGCAGTTAAAGTGAAATCATAGTGCTGTAATTTTATAGTGGAAAAGGGCCAGAGGAATTGCCTTTCTTTGTGAACCACTGTGTGTGGGAAAATATTACCGTAAGTGTTTAGTTCAATGGACAAAGTGTTTTCTGAGGAAAAGAAATTATGGTTTTAGCACTCATATGACCTCCATGCTATTTGAGCTAATACGGAAGAGAGTGTAATTTCTAGAAACAGGAATTATCTAAGTGAGGGTTTACTAGTAAATATTCTTTATTCTTATAAGTAGCTAATGACCCCAGCTGCCTCTCTCCTATCGGTAGTTGCAGACAGTGCTCATTATTCATTAAATATAAAGGCGCAGCACTGTAACTAGCCTGACATCCATTCCTTTCACTCTCCAATTACTCAACCACAGATTAATTGGCAGTAACACAAATGTTTCTGGCATCATAAAATGTTGTTGACTCCAAGCTGGCTGCTTCA
Organism: Cyclura pinguis; assembly: GCA_030412105.1. Lineage (NCBI taxonomy): Eukaryota > Metazoa > Chordata > Lepidosauria > Squamata > Iguanidae > Cyclura > Cyclura pinguis. The sequence continues at coordinate 117,557,794 of CM059601.1, read as the reverse complement.
CATGTCTGGGCATGGAAGCATAAAGAAATCATGCATTCTGTTTGGAAGCACCATTTATGGTGTGCTACTGTGGAGATTTCATGCTCTCTAAACAGCCCTACTCTTTGATGAGAATGCAGTTAGAACCATAAATAGCATTTAAACCCTCTATTCTGTACTGCTGTGTTGGTATTTGGTAAAGACTTAATTCTAGGTGTCTTCCGGGCACTTGCCAACAGTAACACATCTCTCTGTTTTCTGTGGAAGTTAAACCAACCATTGCACCTAACAAAAGTACTGACGATTTGTACATGTGTGGACAAGGAGAAGAATTTATTATTTCTGGTATATGATAATTTAAGCATATTTTCAAGTGGTTAATTTCCAAACAGACAGTCTATCATGAACTGGAACATAGTTAGGTGACCTGTGGCCCTTCAGATATTGCAGAACTGCCCATCCCATCACATTCATATATTGGCTGTGGTGTCAAAGGTTGAAGAAAGACCTACAAGTTTACCAACATGATAGTAACCTTGAGTTAAAGATGTAGAGTTCCCAAGCACACTTGAAACGGAGGTTGAGGAGGAGCTCCCTGAAGTCTTCTGCAAAGAAGACAGACCTTGAGCTGCAGGGCTTGGGTTTCATGGCTCAGTTCTTCAATGCAAAAGTAGGAAACCCTTGTTACAACTACCTGTTTATCTCCTCCATTAAAGGAGACAGTAATTATCACTTGAAGCCATACAGTGCTGCTATCAGGTGCACCTGCAAGACAGAGTTTCAGTCTTTAAATACTAGGGATGGGCCAACTGAATCCTTGAATCCTTGGCAGGGACTCGAGATTCAGGAATCCGAATGCCTGTGCCAAAATAGGCAAACTGAATCTTTCGAATCAGCCACCCAAGCAGTTTGTTGGAGACCGGGACGCCTGAAAACCTGGGAGAACAGGATGCCTGAAAACTTGGGAGACTAGACACACAAGGGGAGATGGCAAGTAGGTGAATTTTTCTCTTGGAGTAATAATGGCCTTTGCTAACAATTTCACAAATTACATCTAGGGTTGTATTCTAAGATATTTAAATTGAACATTTCATATTTAAATTCAGCCCTTGACTGGAAGCTACAGGCTTGAGATTTCAAGGACAGCTGAAACATTTCTTTGCATAGCTCACTTGCAAAGCTCTTTCAGACACAATTCTGGGGTTTCTAGTTTTACAGGGTGTCACAGCCTTCCTGCCAAAGTGTATTGGAGCATCATCAAACTACAAACCCCAGGATGCCAGAAGGAGCTATGCAAAGAAAAGCCAGTTTTGACTTGGATTATCTCTGTACTGTAGTATGTGGCCCTGTTTACACAGGCAGGAAAATGTGGGATTAATCCACATTTTCCTGCCTCTGTAGAAATGGCCTTCATGACATTTTCAGTCTGGGGAGATCCTGAGGCAAAACTATGACAATTGTCCTGGCCAGATTTCTTCAGAGGGAGGTCTGCCTAGGCTTTTGCTAAGGCTGAGAGAGCATGTCTTGCCCAAGATTATGCTTCCTTCCCTTGCTTTTTAAACCCTTTTTTAAAAAAATGATTTGAAAGTTTCGAGATTCATGAGATTCCTGGATTCCCAGAACCTTCCAGGGATTCGGATTCGGATTCGGAAAATTCTGGATTCATCCCATCCCTGTTAAATACTTTTCATCTTCTGTATAGGAGACAGGATATATACAGCTCTGTGAAAGATATATAAATGTTCACTTGAGATTTCAATGCATTAGTGTTATTATTGCATTTGTGGGGAAAAAAGAAAGGAAACTTTTTCTTTTGGTGCTTGTTGTAGGTGAGAGAGAGAAATATGAGAAAGCAAATGTGGGGAAGGGGAGAGACTGAAGAGGAGTTGAATGTTTGCTCATAAAGAGAACAATGGTCTCTGACCTCATTCTGTATTGGCTTTGTGACATAATTGCATCACAAACTCTTACTGGCTCAGTGGTATGAACCCTGTTTGACTGGTTAGGTTTTCAGGAGGTAGAAAGTGTGGACTTGGAAACTAAGACTTAATTTGGGTAGAGAGGAATATGTTGCAGTAGTTGCTGATCAGGCAATGAATGAGCATTAAAGCAAGGACTAAAAAGATGACTGAGCAGAAAAACATTTCATAAGTGGGAATACTTCAAGTCTCCTGAAAGCATTTAATCCATGATTAAAATGTTCACTTTGGAATATTTGACACACCCCTCTTTATTTACTGCTGTATTTTGGACCTTTTCCAGGCACTGCAGGCACCATTGCATATTTTTCTGTGAGTTATGCTGTTCCTTTATTGTACCTGTTTATGGCAGTCTCAGTTTCTAGGTCTTTCCCTCTGGTCTTATAGTGACAATAGAAATAAAAAGAGAAGTGCATTTTGAAAATGTGGTGGTGTGTTTCTGTCAAGGGCTGAGCAGAGAGGAGCTTGTTTCTGCCTCAGCAGAGTGTTTTCCGGTTTGTGGCTTAATGAATTATACACGATGACAGAGAATTAGGATGGAATCGGGGCTCATACATGTCTTCTATATTAAGAGAAACCTTCTGGTGGCCCAACTGTTCCATACATTATTCAAGAACATTCATTCTCAACCAGCACTGATGCCTGTCTGACTGCCAAGGTCAGTGTGATCATCAATTAGAGCAAGCTGGTTCAAACTAGATTTCTGAGGTTAAAAGTTGAGTGAATTAAGATCATGTGATAATGTCAGATCTTTGAAACTGGCAGCTCAAATTTGCCTATACCATTTTTCCCCTTTCTCTGTCAACTAAGGATGGATAGATACGTGAGATTTGTTTTTCTACATTTATTTTTTTTTAAACTCAAATCCTTTCAATCAGAAGTTAGGAGAAATATGTAAATAGTGTGTGTCTGTATCTGCGTGTTTAATGAACAAACCAAATAATACTCTTACTATCTCCATTTCCCACATTGAATAGGTATAGCTATTCTCAGCATGAGATGACCTTGTACCTGTCTGTCATATAGGCGTTAAGAGATACAGTTGTGTTTCATTGTAGACTTTTACTATCTGCAGTATATCATTTCAGATGTTTGTCATTCAGCTACAAACATGGATGAATTTACAAGAATTCAATACCAGATTTAAAATATCTGTGCCTTTAAGTGTACGGGACAGGATATGTCAGTTTTGCTCTCTCCCACAATCATCTTTTTATTAAAAAAAAAGAAAAAGAAAAAACCCCACAGATTCTCTGTATCAAATGTATGAAGATATTTTCAAGTTTAGAAAAGTGTTTTACAAGAAACTAAACCAAATTCATACCCCTGCATGATGTCAACTTTTAGACTATAAGAACAAAATTAGTATCAACAGTTGACAGTATTAGATAGGGATGGGATGGATCCAGAATTTTCTGAATCCGGATCCGAATCTCTGGAAAGTTCTGGGAATCCATAAATCTCACAAATCTCAAATCTTCCGAATCCTTTTTTTAAAAAAGGGTTTGAAAAGCAACTGCTTAAAAATTTTAAAAACTTTTAAAACTTTTTTTAAATAGAACTTTTAAAAAAACCCTATTTTTTGGTTGGTGGATTTGAAAGATTTGGTTTGCCTGTTTTTGCACAGGGATTCAGATTTGTGAATCTCGAATTCTTGCTGAGGATTTGAGGATTAGAGGATTTGGTTGGCCCATCCCTAGTATCAAGTATTGAATGTTAGTAAACTTTTTATTACTGTCTGTAGTAGACTCTGTTCTAGACTTACTAGAATCTAATAAACATTTTTATATTAATTTTGCTCATCAAAACAAGTAGAGTTTGATGTCAAATGTTAACTTTGTAACTTGAGATTGCATTTGAACTTTCACAGCTCGATGATTTTTTTTTTCATTTGTGTGTTTAAAAACTCAGAAAGAGAGAGTGTGCACATTTATTTAGCAAAGACTTGGGATATTTGCTGACGAAAGTGAAAGAACAAAGTGCAAAACCAGGGTTACAGCTGAATATTAAGAAAAAAATAGCAACAAGTGATTTACATAACTTAAAAGTGGATGATGAAGACACATACATATCTGAAGATTTTCTATACTTTGTCTCAGCTATGAATCAAAGTGGACTTTGTAGTCAAGAAGTCAGAAGACTAATTCTTAGAAAGGCAGCTGTGAAGGAACTAGGGAAGAACCAGAAATATAAAGATAACAAAATAAAACACCAAAGTCAGAAACATCCATGCAATAATATTTTCTATTTCTATATATAATTGTGAAATCTGAACAGTGAAGAATGTTTACAGGGGGGGAAAAATCAGTTCACTGTAATTGTGGTATAGCAGGAGAATACTATAGATATGATGGACTTCTAAAAAGACAGTCACAGTGGTCTGAGAGCAAACCAAGTCTGAACTCTCACTAGAAGTCAAAATGGCTACACTGAGGTAATTGTAGTTTGGACTATCAGGAGACAACATGATTCACCTGAAAAAATGATAATGCTTGGTAAATGGAAGGCAGTAGAAAAAGAGGAAGACCATCCTGCGGGTGGATTGATCAATCAAGGAAGCCACAGGCCTGAAGCTGGAAGAAACATTGAGGACCTGGTCTCTCAATCTTAAGGTCACCATTAAATTAAACTTGACTTGACAGTAAATAACAAAAACAGCAACCGTGCATGCTAACTTTCTGTTCAGTAAACTGGAGTGCTCAATAAAATGTGCTATGGAAATCTATAGTGTATATCTTACATTTTCTCTTACATTCTGTAGGGGAATTGTAGATTACTAAAGGCCAATGAACTTTCAGAGTCAAGGAGGAGAGTTCATTTTATGGTTTGATTTAAATCTTCTCTCTTCCCCATGGTCTCCTTTATTTCACCTTTCTCTACACGGCAACTTTACCTACAGTATCTCCTCTGAATGAGCTCTTCCATTCAGCACCTCCTACTTTTTCTTTTCTGTTTGAACATTTGTTCCATAGCTTCCCTCTCTGTTTGATACTTTCCTGCCCTATTGCTGTTCCTCTGTCTTTGTGAACAGACAAGGTCTGCATAGGGAGGGAAAACCTAGCCCTTTATGTGGCAATGAATGGCTTGCTTTGAGTACAGTATCTCTATCAAACCAGTTGTCCACTGTCTATATTTTTGGCAGTGAACTAAAATATGGGAGAACTTGCTGAGAGCTCAGTTTTTACTCGTGCAAAGGTTAATAATTTTTGTGAACTGAAAGGCTTCGGAATGTGTACACCATAGTGGCCCTGGATAGAGGAAGTACATACTTAGCTTATCTAGCAAATTTGAAATTTAGTTTATTTTGAATACTAAAACAGCTAGATCCATAGAATTAAACTACTGGTTTTGAATATGAGAGATTTTGTTGGCTTTGTAGTTTTCTGACTTTGCAGTTTTTTTCTTCACACCAAAATTAATGTCACACAGGACACACATGACTTCTTCTAAATGCTCCTTTTTTTTTTTTTGGTAAGTCCCCTTCTCCCAAATTGGTAGCAGCACAATTCTCATGAGTGCTGATATTCTAGTATTGGAAAGCTCTAAAGCTAGGGTGTTTCTCTACAAGTCTATTGATGTCCTGAGGCAATAGCTCAATAGAATACTCTTAGATATCACACAATTAAGCACTTCCAGAAAGTTTCCTGGAATGCTATTAGCCTTTTGCTGAAACTGTATGTAGCCTGCACAACTTGTATTGTAGTGCAAAGAAAGACAACAAAGCAGAGGTTAGTTTCCAGGGAACAGTGATGCCATCCATCAAATAACATTTCCTTACTTTCCAGTAAGCACCAGTACCTGGCCTTCACCCAGTTCTACCTGATTTTCCTGAGCCTACTTCATGAGTTCAACAGTACTGTCATCTCAGTACCTGTTTGATTGGAGCAGAAGGAAGGACTGGAGGACTAGAAGCATTCTGTATTGGTCCCACCCCCCACCCCCCCGCCTGCTGAGAAGCTAGAATGTGAGTTTCTTTAGCCCTGGTGCAGTACAGTCTCCACTCATGAATTCGTATTTGTGCTTGAAAAAAATGTGAGGCTTAAGACATACCAATCACTCCTAAAACTTGTTGGTACATAGTTTTATTTATGCATGAATGGACTGAAAACAAAAACAAAGCAAATAGATAATCTGTTTGCTATTGGGCCAGTTGTGATATGCCACACATTTAGAGTATACAAAGCATACAAGATAATGGGGTATTTTATTTTACACACATATACATACACACACAGGCGCGTGCACACACACACACACACACACACACACATATTTGTGTGTGTGTGTGTGTGTGTGTGTGTGTGTATTTGTGTTTTCATGCACAGTATATGTGTTGGCACATTAAGCTACTTTGAAAAGAAATGGAATTTTAACATAATTGTTTGAACAACTCCAGTGTATCTTGAATACAGCAATGCTGTATCTTAAAAACAAACAAACTAAAAACCAAGCAAGCAAACAAACAAAAACCTCTTGGCAAATCTATCACTCTAGACACTAGCACATTCTCACTATTTGTACAGGGTTAAACACAACATACACCTCTTCTCTTGAAAATCACTCGAAACATCCATCAAGAAAAAATGTATCTGCATACTGGGAAGGGAGCATTCTTGGAACAATAGCTTCTGCCCTAAACCCGTGTCCATTCCTTATAATCTCTTACAGTGTGTGAAGAAAGACCTTGAAGATGTAGCTCCAGATTTGAAAGATGCTCTCAACCAACTATGGTTCTGTGAGCATTGTTCTACCTCCTATCCCTGATGTTTCCACTTGTTAAAAATTTGTGCCGAATTCTGTTGCTAGTTGTACCTAAAGTAGATGAATCAATGGGATTTATTTGTTTTTGGACTTCTCATTCAACAGTTCATTGAATGAGCCTATTCTAGTTGGGACTAACCAACAGGATTCCACCTGTTATTCTTCAAAGCTTTTTTTACTTCCCTCCTGAAATTGGAAAGCTCTGCCCCCCCCCGTGAGCCGCCATCTTGGATTTGTCCAAGTGGCTTAGAAATTTAGTAATTTTTGATAATTTTGGAGTAATCAGGGATGTGGGGGGGGGGATTGCTGCCATTACCAAAATAAAAATAAAAATACTGGCCTCTATGAACTGTAAAGCAATGAGTTTGTGTTAAATTAAAGTGGTTCTACAGTATTCTGCAATGATATTCTGCAAGTCTTTGCCACAGTTTACACTCATTAAATATGAATGTGTATCCTTTCCTTTGAATTCCCCTCTACTTCTTGGTTAGGTTTCAGCTGTAGTCTATCATTTTGAACAAGACTTTCTGAAACAGAGTTTACACATGCAGGGACAGCTGTGCTGACCAACAAATTCCAAAATCCATATTGTAGTAGAGTAGAGTGGTACAGTAGAGGGGCTGTACAAGCTTTTAAAACCACAGGTTTCTTCTTAAGATAGAGAGGTCTAAAAAGTAAAAGGGAGAAGTGATTAAAACCAGCATGGTATAGTGATTTGAGCATTGGACTATGCGCCTGGAGACCAGTGTTTGATTTCCCACTTATATATGGAAACCCACTGAGTGACCTTGGGCGTGTCATACACTCTAAGTCCAGAAAACCCCATGACAGGTTCACCTTAACATTACCAGAAACAGTCAGAAACAACTTGAAGGCACAAAGCGACATTAACGTTACCATGGCCAGAAGAGTTTGCAAACTGTTAAATCAGCCACAAGCTGAATGACCCTGAGCTCACTAGGTGTAACGATCCCTATCCCCTACCCTACTCCCTAAACTTGCAACATGTCCCTATCCAGTGGTTCATGGCACCCTTTGTATGAACCTTGTAGGCAGGTTGATAGACATGGGTCCCACAGCAGTTGAACTTATATCTTATTTATTTATTTGATTTCTCTTCTACTGTGTCAAAATATAGAAAGTCTGTACTAGGGGAAAGGCATGGAGAATGAGATACTGTTTGTGTGTTCAGTTGTAACACAGCCAGCATTAAGACAGTGAAACAACAGAAGTATCATTAGTGAGCATTCTTCAGACAGTGCATTCATGTCAGCAATATAATTATGTGCCTCATAAAAAATCTTTCTAGTGGTGGTGATATTGGAGAAGTGGTTATTATGAGGTGATAGAATATATCTGTATCCTTATATACTGAGCAATCTGTAAAAAGTCTTCTTTCTCTTGCAGGGTATGGAATTAATATGAAAACAGTTTTTTTTTCCCCCACATAACATATTTTAGCACAGCAAACCAGCCATGGATAGAGTCTTACCTTTTAAATAAAACATTAGATTCAGATAACTCCAGGCTTTCCACTGTTTTCCTAGAACTCCTAGCTTTAGTTTAAGAGTGAGCATCTTTCTCACTCTTTTCTCTCTCTCTCTCTCTCTCTTTGGCTGAGCATTTGGAAAATCATCAGCAGATATAACAATGTTGTTTGTTTTGTGAATTAGATAATGTGGTTCCAAACACTGTGGAGACAAGTGTCTGTATTTTGTCTTCTGTTCCCTGTGTGAAGCAGCACTGTGGCAAATCAGTCTCTTGTATGCATAATTTAACATTGAAAAGCCTAAATCTACCTAAAGCAAATTGACACCTCCAGGGAGTACAATTTGCATGTGGGCCTCATATTATCTTGTGTCCCTCATGTCCTACATCATTTCCCTTTTCCTCATAATTGTTGTTCTCCACAAAGATGAGGCAATTATTCTGCAGTTCTGTGGGAAGTTTTAAAAGTTAAGGCCTCAAATGAAACACTTCTTGCAGCTGAGAGCTGCAAGAGGCAATATCACTTTTATCTGTTACAGTTCCAACATTATCGTCACAGTCCTTGCTTCTCTTCTCCTGAATGGTTAAACCTACAACCCTTACTGCTATTTGCACCCTTCTGATAGCCTTCAGTTTCTTCCATTGGCCAGATTGCCCTCTCATGACATCTGTAGACCCCCAATTCCCACAGAATATGTTGGTATAATTCCTACTACCTTTTCCTTTTGACTCCATTTGAGCTTGAGCTTGAGTTTAGGCAGGGCCATTAGGCCAACTGAGGCAGCCATCTCAGAGGGTGAGTGTCATGAAAGTGTAGCAGATTATTTGATAATCGGATTGATAACTACCCCCATCTAGTGTGGTGTGAGTGGGAAGCATTTGCCTTGAGCAGCTAAATGTTCCTGTGGTTTCCAATAGATATATTAACCAGAATAACCTCCATTCAGCAACTAAATACTCCTCACACCTTCCCTGAAGTCTATCAGGAACACTGGATACGTCTGTGTGACAGGTTCCATGAGAAGTCCTGTAAAATCACTGATTGATTTGCAAGAGATCAGAAAAAGTTTCTCACTGCCAGTTGTTGAATCAGGCTGTCAGAATTCTTAAACTGCAGCAATTCTGATTCGATTTGTATTCCCAGATTATTTCCGTCTCCTATTCATGGGGTCCTAGCCTCCCTAGGAAAGGAGTTCCAAAATCTAAAAGCAACTACTGAGAAGGCCTTCTTGCATTTTCCCAACCTAATGTCCCTGAGAAAGTGGTGGGACTGAGAGAAGGGCATCCCCTGAAGATCATAGAGCCTAGGCAGGTTCGTATAGTAAGATTTGGTCCTTAAAACGGCATGGATTTAAGCTGTATATAACCTTATGGGTTATAACCAACATTCTGAATTATGCTCGGAAACAGACTAGTACCCACTGGAGCTGATGTAAGAAGAGAAGGATTCTTTGTTCCTTGCAATTTGATCCTTGTAAGTCACCCACTACAGCAAGTGTGGTATATAGTGGTTGAACTACTACCCTGCTTGGCCATGGAAACCCACTGGGTGACCTTGGACACATCACACACTCTCAGCCTCAGATGAATCTGTGATAGGTTCACCCTAGGGTTGCCATAAGTTGCCTTAAATGCAAACAACAACAGCAACCCCGCCCCAATCAATAGTCAGGAAAAGGGTGAAAGTTCCTACTTGGGTCATTGGAAAAGGGTGTAAGAAATAATTTTTAAACTCAAATGTTTACATGGTTAATGTGAAGCCCTTTTGTTACAAACCTACAAAAGTGGGCTGCCTCTGTGTCACAGAGATGCTTACAGATTACAAGTTTTATTACTATCTCAGCCAACTAAACCTTTAACTGATATACTGGTCTAGACAAATTACAACTGATAGTGCTGTAAATAAAAGCACACTTTATTTAGGGAGGGTATCTTAGTTCATATGCATTATCATTATTTTTTTTTTAGAAAAATACTTGTCCATCTTACAAAAAGTGTCATCCTTTCTCACAAACTTGTAAATTATCTAATATTTCCTTTAAGACACTCAAAGGAACCTATGCAGAAATTCTGTTATATTTGGTTTTACAAAGTGTATATATATTTAAGTTTAGTTATGCCACCATCCATTGTCAGCCATGGTGATATTATACTAGAAGGGGTATAGTATGGAGCATGTATGTCTTCTCTTTTAGAGATTTTCAAGACTCAAATGAAGGCATAATTGTTTTCATACAGCCTTTGGACTCTGGAATAAATAAATAAATAATGTATAAATTTAACTTTCCCATTTTGCTACATTGGTGACAGCTCTCTTTTTACTAGGCTAAATACTATTGTTTTATTACTTTCTCTGCACTAGTTTCTGGTTTTTTTCCTCAGCTTAGACATAATTTTTATTTAATTATTTTGGAAAGGTGGACAGTATTCTTTTTTTAAAAAAGTAGGAAGGAGCTATGCTGTGTCTGTTTATTTAAACTATAATTTATATATGAAGTTACAAAATTGTGTAGGAAATGTGGCATGAGGTCAATAAATTCTGGATAATGACAAAGAACAATCCCTTGGATTCTCTTGATGGTGTTCAAGGTATGTATGTATGTGTGCTTATATTTCTCACTCTTCCAAAAATATCTAGTTAAGCTGATTTAAGAGGGATCTGTCTGAAAAACTGTACTATCAAATTTGATGTTCAGCATACAATTTCTATTAAGTATATGTACAAGAGATATAAAATGATTACTGGCCATGCAGCTGCTAACCTTGGTTATCAGATTTACTGGCATAATGTATGAAATGTAAATCAGTCTGATAGCTGTCAGCTGTCAACAGACATAACTAATAGCATCCACATAGTACTAACAGCAAGACTGTTGGTCTGCCTGATGTTAACACTCAGCATTTCAAGTATATGACAGAATATGGCAGTTATGTCTGGGTGCCAACTGCAGTACCTTTGCTTTAGAGCAAGACCAGGCCTAATGAAATGGTTTTCTTACCAGTTACATATGTAATCTTTGATTCTTACTGAAATTGCATTGCTTTTCCTGATTCCTGAGTTTTGTTCTCTTAACTTGGTCAGAAGTTTCATAATGTGGCTTCATCACAGTTCTCCATACTTCAAAAAAGTACTGCCATGTAATTTTTTTCCCCTCTACCTTTTGGCAATTTCTGCACTACATTGTTATAATGCTATTATTCCACTTTCAACATCCTATGGAATCCTAGGGTTTGCAATTTAGGGAGGGGCCTTTAAAATTCTCAGCCAGAGAGCTCTTTGGCCTCTATAAACTACAAATCCCCAGAATTCCACAGGATTTTGAAAGTGGAATAATAACACTATAACAGTATATTGTGGAAACGGCCCATGTCATTAGGTAGAGTGAAAGCTCAGGTGACGGATTCCAGTGGGCACTAATGTCCCCTCACGTAATGTTTCTGAGCCCCTTAGCCATTCCCCTTTGCTCTAAGCACAACTACGTGTATCACACAGCCTGTTCCATAAATCCTAAATTAGTTGGCTTCATTTAGGCTTGGCAGAAGACATTGTCCAGGCACTGTCCAGGAAGTAAAATTCAACTGTGAATCTATTTCTCTGCATGTAAGAAAGGTATCTTCTGTTATTTCAAAATGGAAAAAATATATTGGGCTGGCCCTGCTGGCTTGTAGTGTGGAGTCTTCAAAACTTTGAATGACATTTTGGCAATGGAGTAATGGTGAAGTGGAGGGAAATATCACTAGCAGAGTCAATTTTACTCTGAGTTTCTACCATTCATCCTCACTTCATACATCACCTTCGTTACTTCTTTTGCTACCATTTCATGCTTTTGTGGTACTTCTAAATATGGTGGTAATGCTGAGAGCTAGTGTGATATAGTTGTTTGAGTGTTGGACTGTGGCTTCAGAGACCAGGATCTGAATTCCTGCTCAACCATGGAAACTCTCTGGGTGACCCAGACAAGTCACATACTCTCAGCCTCAGAGAGATGCAAACGCAAACCATTTCTGAACAAATCTTGACGAGAAAAATCTATGATAACTTCTCCTTAACTTCTGCCATATGCCAGAAACCACCTGAAGGCACACAGCAGCAGCAGCAGCAGCAGCAGCAATTCCTAATACTGTGTGCCTTTTCTAATCACATTTTCTTTAAACTCTCAAATTTATTTGGCCTTGTATCTATAAAAAGTATTGTGAAAAATAAAAAAGGAGGAAAGATACTACGATTAAAAGTTTCTTGAATTCTTTAGGGAACAAAGAAAGGAGGAGGTGACTGCTCTGAGGTCTGCTGTAATAATCTAGACTGAATAGTAAAAATTCCTGAGAATCTGCAGGGCCAGTCTTAGGACTCTTTGGAAAATCTAGAAGGGATGGCAGTATCAGAGGCCAGTGGCCCTTTGCGTAATTATTGTGATGTGATTCCTCTTTAATTACCATGATTGTATCCTATGGAATCCTTGGGATTTGCAGTTTAATAAAAAGTGTTTAGACTTCTCAGCCAAAGAGATCTAGTACCTCATCAAATTACAAATCTCAAGATTCTGTACGATATAGTCATGGAAGGTAAAGTGGAAACATAGTGCTATAATTCTACAGTGTGAAAGGACACTGAGTTTATGGCATCTCTAGTTCCTCTCTAATTTGTGCTCACAACAGCCATTTCCACACGGGGTGAGAGAATCGCCCCGTGCCGGTACTTACTGGATTTCTTGGCTCCACACTTGGGTCCAGGCTGGTCTGGAGCAGTGTGTGGCCGCTGCTTCACACTGCTCCGGGGATGAAAATGGCAGCTTCCGGTTGGTCGAGGCTCTCCATCAACCGCTGAAGCTCGCCAGCCTAAAGCCTGCCCCCAGCAGATCGCAGGCTCGCACTGGTGCGAGCCTGCATGTCTGCACCAGAGCACGGGCACAGAGTGGCGTGCTCCATGCTTTTGAAAGACCTGTTTCAAGCGGTCTTTCAAAAGCACGCTGGACAACCACTTCGGGTCATTCCGGAGCAGGCTGAGGTGTGGAACTACACTCAGTAGGTCCGACCCAGTCTGCTCCCAGGTGCAGACGTCCTCCCTGGAGGACGCTCTGTACCGTTTCTGTAAGCCCTTGCGGAAATGGCCAATGTCTATAACGTACATTTTTTTCTGCTCTGCAGAATGCCTAGCATATTTCATCAATATCTGAACAATAATGGTGATGATAGGAGTAGCCTTGTAGAAGTGTAGAACATTTAAATGGAACATAAAATTTCATCTTGGCTTGATTACAAAGATTAACAAGTCACTTATTTTTTTGTTCCAAATTTTATAAAAGATATTAAGACAGGGAAAGAGAGAAATTCAGCTGAGCAGCAGACATATAATGAATAGGAGATCCATAGAGACTGCTGTCATTCAAAATGAATTCTTACAAAACTACCTGATTAGATTCTAGCTGCTATTTCAAGCACCCTCTCCAGGGCATAGGTTTGAAATTTTGGCACTTACTAATCTGGCTTCCCGAGCTGAAGCAGCTAATCCAAAATGTGACTGGAAATCCTGTCACAATCCATCTTTTCCCACAAGCCCAACATGATGAAAAATTGATCTACACTTTCTGATTTGGATGCAGGAATATTGCAGAATAACACAAATGCTTCTGTTGTTCTAGTTCATGCAATGTATCATGTGGCTGCCTTCTTTTTTAAAGGCTGTGGCAGCATTTTCTTTGAATTTTTGATAAGAGTAATGCATATAGAAAAGTACATATTGGAGGGAATACACACAAAAATTCATATTTTTATGAAAATAGCATTGAAATATATTATATTCAGAAAAAATTCTTACAAAATAGATAGTGAGAAAGACTGGGTATAAAAATGTATGCATTGGAAGAAATCTACACAAAAATGCAAACAAGTTTTAATGCGTAGTTTTCAGAAATCCTCAGTTTAGGAAAAATGAAGCTGAAGACTGTCAACATTTTCAAGCAAATTTAAAGCTGAAAAAATGTTAAGCTATGGGAAACCAAAGTCCATGGCTTTGTCTGTTTGCCATGCATTTTGTGTCAGGAAATCCACAAGCAAGGATCTGAAAGAGACTGAATAATAATAAGAAAAGTAGGCAGTGTAGCCACTGTGCATAGGAGAATCTAATACTTTTATTTTTATTTCATATTATAGATCATTCAGCCCCAAAATGCTGTCCATAGCCAAGTGGAAACGGGGCAAACATCAGTTCTTCTCCTTAGCACAAGGTGGCCCTATGTAAGAGATGGAGGTTAAATTGAGGTTCATGTTTGTTTGACTCTTGCATCTGGATAGACCCTCTATATGGTGACATCCATCCCCTCATCAACCTGAAGAGAAGATTTTCATATTGGTTGGTCTGAATCCCACATTGCAAGCAATAAAAATCCTCCAGTGAGGTCATATCAGCTGTGGGCTGCACACGTGAAAATCTAGCTATAAGAACACCTGTTGTTGGCAATGCTTCATATAACTACACAAGCTCTTTTGGTCCTAATCAATCCTGTGGTGGTAATGAAGACCAGATCTTTCCGTACAACACCTCTGAGGGTATAATACATTTCACAGATTTATGTCATTACTATACCTCTCCAACAATCACACAGTGTCCAGTTGCTCCTAATTTGATCAGTCAGCCTTGAGTGCAGTTCACCTGCAGTTAGCCTTCAGAAACCAAGACAGACCATTGGTCTATAGAGACCACTATGAGCCCATGCTTATGTGGTTTGAAATACATCTGACCAAAGTAAAGCTGGCATTCCCAACAATTTATCCAAGCATGGGCTCCCTTCATTCTGAAAAAAGCTATTATTAGAAATGGAGCAAATAAATGCTTCTGCATAAAATTTCACAGGGATCTGTTCTTTGGCACTGTTCACCTCCTCTGGTTACACATACAAAGAGATACCTTTACACTGGGTCAGAAATCACATATCTGCCTGTAGCACCTGTTCTTCTAATAATGCAGAAATGTAGCAGCCAATAGAGAAGCATGGGCCAGATGAAGATGTTGAATAGCCCTGGGCCCCAGACAGAACCCTGTGGCACCCCACTAGTCACTTCTCTCCAGGAAGAAGAGAAGCCATTGGTGAACATCCTTTGGGTTCAGTCAGTCAACCAATTACAACTCCAAATCTACGTGATGACAACTAGAATGAGTTGGCTAAAAGAGAGGTGGAGTAAGTTTCAGTTTTTCAAACTGAAAAAATGTGGGATGTAGGAGAAGTTAATATTTCTTAGCTTTGGCTAATTTAGTAAAATGTGGGCTCACCTTTAGAAATGTGTGTCTTAGTTTTTGAGGGAATTTCCTCCAGAAAAATAAGGCGACACAGTGAAAATTGTACACAGCATATCTTCTTCCATCCTGGGATGGAGATGTCAGAGGCTCCATTTTAGAAGAGAAGAGGAAATTGTTACCCTGATTTCTGGGGGTCCCATGGAGGACCCTTCACTGTGCTCAATATAATGGAGGAATGGGAATTAGCCAGAGCACAAGCTATAGCACATGAGAGGCAGGATAACGTAGCGAGATCTTAAAGCCCAATTTTTACGGGGTCAAGCCAAAACAAAGACCACTCCAAATTATTAAAGAAATGATTTTTATTTTATTTTTATTAAAAATCAGTCACTGTGCACATTCGCACTTACACACTCACTCACCCAAGAGCTAAAAAGAAATAAAAGAGAGGGAAATTGATAGGGGATTTTGGAGAGGTGTTTTCGGGGTATACTGCACCTTTTCCAGAAGACTGAAGTTGGAGACAGCAACGGAGCGAGAGGAGAAACTCAGCACATGGAGAGCTGAGGGGATTGCTGGATGGAGAGACGTGGAGTAGAGAGGAAACCGCTTGAAAACTGGATCTTTTTATAGGGAAAAATGTACCTGGAGGCTAATCCTTTCCCAGGGAGAACAATAGGTGGAGGAGCTAAAACAAAGCTCCAAAATGTCAGAGTGCTTAGTTTGATTAGATTTGCTGGGGTTTGTCAAAAGCTGCGGCAGTATGTAAATTGCTCTCACTTGACAGGCTGTTTGTCAGGCTTGCTAATCCTGTCAAGCTAGCTTCTCGGGGCAGAGAACTCTTTGGATATTTTGATGAGTGCATGTCTGGAGAGCTCCTGGGGCTATGTGACAGATTAATTACTGGCCAGACCAGGTTTTTCCTGATTGCAGCCGTTCGGCCATGCTTGCCTGCATGCTTGTCCGGGGGACCCTCCCACGCACGTGGAGATATAAATTTAATATTGATATTAATAAATTGTAGACCCCGGGAGAGGGCTAACTACCACAGTAACAAAATAGGTTGTTTACATTAAAGAAGCCTGTTGATGGCCAAAATGATTATTCTCCTGAAAGACAAACAAAATATATCCCAGAAATGTTTAGCCTGATGTAAGTTTATCACAGGATATGCACAATCTATGAGTGATTTGGTAACTTTTAGAAAAGTCTGTTAGAGTATCCAAACTGTGAGTACATGACTTTCATTCTGTTCAGGCTCAGGTCTGTCAGAGTGTGAAGCAGGTATGCTTTTCTTTCAATAAAACTGGATCCTTGATTCACCAGCATGACTTTCTAGTCTGTTGTCAGTGGCCAGAGGAAGAAATTCCAATCCATGTGTTTCAAAACATCAGTAATTCAGGTATAGAATTATTTTAGGATATGTCCCAGGAGTTACCATGAAAAAAACCTCCCCTCACCCAAGATTGGATTCATAAAGATTTTGCAAAAGAAGATTGAGCACAGTCTTGGGATATCCCTATACTATGCAAATCTATTCTTTGCACGTACAAGAGGCCTTGAGCATGGTGATGGATTCATGTTGTAATTGGTCCCTCATTGTATCTTTGTCAGAGCTGGTAAAGCACGACCAAGCATAGCCTGAGAATATCCACTGGCTAACCCTTGGTTTTGTCTTATGTGCCTGCAAAACTCTGTAATTCGTAAGGGTTGTAGAACTTAGTATTATAAAATTAATAATGAATACAAATGTTCTTAACAGTGAAACCCATTTTAAAGTAGAATCACTTCATCAGAACAAAAGGTGCCTTCAAAAGTCACTGGTGTGTAACCAATTTGTATAGCTCATCAGTTTGTACAGACTGGATGGAATCATTGCAAGTGAATGATGGCCAACTGCGTCCCCTAATTAGGATGAAATATGCTCTGTATGAATTCAGAAAGTTTTTGTTTTTTGTTTTTTGGTTGTTTTGGTTGTTTCTTTTTCTAAATTGCTCTGAAGCAGACTCCATTCCTATTCAAATCAGGAAAAATAGGTGTATGGCAAGCTTCATCTGCTGGGCAGTAGAGATGAACTGCTGTTCCTTCTCTATGGACAGTGACTCATTGGAGAGTTAACTTAGATGGAAATAGGAGTGTTCAAAATAGTGTTCTGCTGGCCTTACCAAATTTAATCCATTGTTCAGGATTTCTTAGATGTCTTATCCAAGCGAGACTTGCCAGATCTGCACCAAATATTGCTGTAAGTGGAATTAGTGGCCAGCTGAGCGAGAATATCACACACAGACAAAACCCATAATGATTTTTTTTTATAAATGTATATATGTTGTAGACTGTATATTATTTTATTCAGGGTCATCTTGCTTTCTTTGAGACATGTGCCCATTTAAACAATGACTCATGCTTTTATGCTTTTCGAATCTGTCCCTTTCCAATAACAGGGATATAGGATTTATTTTCATCTACGGAAGTGTTTCTGCTTGGTTTCCTCTTCCTTCAAACTATTGTCTGCTCCAGTGCCTACGAACATTGCCAAAGCATAGGTCACTGTCCTCCATTCATAGTTGAGATATATCAATGAACTAGCAGAAACCTTTTCTCCCTGTCCCATGCATTTATCTGTCCTCCTGGCAAATATGTAAGTGTCTGCTGCATTTCTGCCTTAGATAGAGCAATATGTTTTCAATTGTTTATTTTCCCAACAGGAAAGGCATGTCCATACAATTCTACTTTTATGGATTGCTGTCTGGATGTCATATATGACTGTTCTGCTTTGAGTTGATTGGAGTAAGGTCATAGTGCTTGTCTGTTCCTCCATGAAGTCTATACTTCCTTTCCACTGTTTATCCATGTGGAGTTCCTCGTCCTAAACAGTTTGTCCTTTCCATTTTGTTATAAGTCTTGACTACTTGTGCAAACTTTGCTAAGGTCTCCAGATATAAGGAGAGAATGATGTAGTTCCATGCCATGTGGCATGATCGGGAAATTGTGTTCCCTGTTTGAGTCTTATATGCTCTTGACGTTTGTTATAATTTGCTACAGAGGTGTTGACACTCTATTTCTCCATGGCGATGGGTCTAGGGAGTGGGAGAACATGTGTGGGAGTTGGAGAAGATGAGAGAACAATCATGAGGGGATTTTGACTGACTCCAGTTGGATTATGGAAGCACCTGACGGATTATGGAAGCACCTTCGAGGGGCAAAACTGTGGCCTGAATATGCGCAAAATTCTTCGTAAAGGTGTTTCTCTTCTGTCAGCATAACTTCACTTTGCTCACTTTGTTTACTTTGCTTACTTTGTTTCCTTTCACCAACACTTTGGCAGCATAGTCTTTCTATCAGAGGTTGATTTTTCCCCCCTGATGGAATGATCAGGCACTATGTATTACTGCTATTCAAATAACTCTGTCTCTACCAGCAGAGTCAGATTTCATAGCTATCATCCAATCTAGGATGTGTAATTTGATGGGATGATTTTGATATAGATGGATGGGTGGATGGATGGGTGGATGGGTGGATGGACAGATAGATAGATAGATATGGAGATCTTCTACTGGATTCAGAATTAGAGAATTAAATGATAATTTAAGTTATTATTGTCCTCAACAAGAAAGAGTGTCTTGACAGTTTGAGATGACCCATATGTGTGTTTATGTGTGTGTGTAGATAGATAGATAGATAGATAGATAGATAGATAGATAGATAGATATCCTTCAGTTAGAGTGGAAAGAACAGAATGTGTGTGTGTGTGTGTGCACGTTCCAATTTTGGTGGCTTTCATATAAACACACACACACATACACGTAAACTTTTTAAAAACAAATTCTTTTTGCACAAATCCTTGCACAAAATGTCATTTCTGCTCCACAAAATACTGTTTTCTCTGTGAAAAAAAATGAACAGAGCAAACTTGCTTCGGAGTTTGAGGTGGTGAAGTAATTCTTCACTGCTTTTCTTTTTGAAAGAAGCAGTATGTGATTTTTGGCAATTTAATTTTCACTTCAAAGATATCTTTGAAAACTTCACAATTTTTGAATACTATCCACTAGGACATATTCCATGCAAAATTAACTTCTGGTATTTTCACACAGGAAAAAGCCTTTTCTGTGCAGAAAATTATACATTTTTGTGCAGAAAATGTTGATGGCTCTTCAAAATGACCAGTTGCAAATTTTGCAAATAATAAGTCCTGAACTGTGAAGATTCTTGGCACTCTGGGGTTCTTCTCATAAGGTTTTATCAACACTCAAGAAACACTTTTTTCCATCTTTTTTTTTTAAAAAAAATATTTTCAAATATTCTTCCCATCTCAAGTTTGGGTTAGTAAGTATGTAATTGTCATTAGATGATGGTCATTAATTGCATTCAGTGGTACATTTTCCAAAGAAATTTTATCTATGATTGCATGTCTGTCTTTAAAAGCACAAAATGATACTGCTGCTTTTGCCTATTTCCTAACCAAAATGATGACTAAATCTTTCTTTATCAAAGTGTTAAGTGGTACATATATGTTTTGACCCCCTTTCTCCATTTACTGATTAATTAAAAAAAAACTAATACTTTTCAAAAGAAGTTTATTTAAAGCGCAGTAGCAATAACACCTAATCCAGGCTTGTGTGTGTACCTGATCAAATGCTTTTCAGATTTATTTTTAAGTTGCATTTGAAAACCATGATAGTCATCCTGCACAGCTATAATTTATACATTTGTCTTCATCAATTTTAAGGATGATGAATGCTTTCTTGGGCATTTCTTCCTGAGCTGCTCACACACTATTTCCATGCATATTTTCTCAGAAGTAATTCCAACTAAAACTCCATAAGATTTACCTTCATCTAATTATGCACAGACATACATTCTTGGGCACTCCCAATACACCAAATAAATTACAGTGAGCTGTATCAAATTAGGGGTATGTTTAGATTTTGCTTACACCTCAACACATCTACGTTACAACCATAATATAAGTTATACTCCATTAGTATTAAAAAGAACTAATTACAAGTGCATAGCTTTTTGCAGCTAGTTTCTCCAAGTTCTGTCATTACTCTGCTGTTTTGAAATTATATTGATTTATTGATTTATTATTTAATTTATACCCCACCATTTTCTAATATGGAACCCAAAGTGGTTTACATCAAATTAAAAATGTACAACTGCATCTACCATATCAACTTAGACACAAGAAACAAGAATATGTGAGATTTATGTGACTGTCTTCATAATGTTATAATTTGTATGCAACATTACTCTTCCAGATATTTATCATGATGCTGGTGTTGGCACAGTCTGTATTGCTTTAGCATCAAAGTTCAGGGAAGGAAATATTCCACATGCACTATGTTGACACTACAGCTTTTTGTCAGTGTGCTCTCTCTCTCTCTCAATCTCTCTCTCTCTCTCTCTCTGTATCTATATGTATGTATGTGTATATATGAGTGTGTCTGTGTCTCTGTCGTATTACCAGAAATGCCTGTGTTTGGTTTTAATTGCTTGCCAATGGAGGTGATGTTTGTACACTGATCAGTCTGTGAACAGTATTTATTTTTAAGCTTGTAGATATATTGTCAATAAAGTAGCAGCATCTGGCAAAATGCACCATCAGCTTTCTTTCCCATGCCAAATTGTAAAACTCTTTCCTTTCCTCAATAAATTATTATCAAAACATTCACAACAGTTGAAACTTTGTCTGCAAAATTTTACTGTCCTTAAATAAGTCAAAATTGTTTTCTCAGTCCCTGTTCCTAGGAAAAATCTACACATCCAGGAGAATAATGTGATAGAATGAGATAGTAAAATGGACTGTGGTACATCAGATGAATGCTGAGGGACACATACACATGTATACTCACACAGAGATAAAATACAGAATACTAGTGTTTCTTGCAAAAAGGCTCTGTTTGTATCAGAGTGTGAAAAGATGATCCTCTGCTACAGTTCACTCTACCGCCTAATTTTGTGTTCATTTACATGTCTAGATGAGTTCCTTGCATGCACAGCTTTAAAAGAATCTCCTTTCCTTTCACTAATATGACATGCTTCTTAACTGAAAGTAACTGTAATTCAGCTGAATACTGAATAGAATCATGTATGCATTTATTTCAAGAATATCCTTCACTGAGCTCAGTGCAGTTACTTTTGAAATCATGTATACAGGATCCCTCTGCTAATTTCCAACATCTTCCTAAAGAATAAGCTGTTCTTTTTCAGGAAGATCTTGCATGGTTGACGGCTTGTGGAAAACATGGGAAGGGGTTCATACTGTGTCATCCCCTAGAGCAGTGAATATGCAGGTGATGGCCAGAAGAAAGGATGCCTCAAAGTAACGGGAGTCATTTCAGTGTTGACTGAGTCTTTACTACTCAAGTGGCTGAGACCTAGAGGCTGAAGATGAAGATGAACTGTTCTTACTTGGGCTTCTGGCTCTATTATCAAAGCACCTATGAGATTTGACTTTACCACTCCAGCAGAATCTGTCTGATGGGATCTCCTAGTACAGAGATGGAAACTGTGCAACCTTTGTGCTGTAATGTGGTTCTTGGGAGTCACACTGACTACCAAGCCCTATAACATTGTCCTACCTATCCCACTCTTGCCATAGCATTACATTGGACTTTTTCATGGCATTTCTCTAGGAAGTCATCTTACTGAAAGCCAGCTGACAAAAAATGTTGAAGTGGACAAGGCTTACAGGGTTGAAAGCCTTCTGCTGTTGGCTGTCACTTGGCACAGGGTATTTTGCTTTCCGCCATGGAAAGCTTGGTGCAGCTATAGAAAACACTCATTAGAACCACCATCACTACTGCAGGTTTACTTTCATGTGTGGGTCATGTCCTAGGGTTCTCTCTCTTTCTCTTCCATATGCAGAATCTAAATTACATTACGTTTTTAAAAGTCAGATGGGGTACACTTATTCACACATGCATAATTGTTTGGGTATATAGCCATAATTTTAGGAACCTAAGATGTGTCACAGATGTTGTTTCAAACATTCTGAGTACTAAAACCCAGTGGAACAAGACATGAAAATACACATTGTTATTAATTGCCATCAAGTCAACTTCAACTTATGCAGAATGAGGGACATCCAAGTATCTCTGTTAGCAGCCCTGTCAAAGTCTTGCAAACTAGGACTGCAGTTTTCTTTACTGAGTCTATCCATCTATAATGTGGTCTTCCTCTTTTCCTATTGCCTTCTCTCTTACCAAGCATTATTGTCTTTTCTAATGAGTCATGTCTTCTCAGGATATGGCCATTTTAAGACAGCCTCAGTTTAGTCATCCTTGCTTCTAGGGATAGTTCAGGTTTTTCTCTAAGACCCAATCATTTGTCTTTTTAAGAGTCCATTGTATCCATAAAACTCTTCTCTAGCACATTCCAAATGAGTTGATCCTCTTCCTATTAGCTTTTCTTTACTGTCCAGCTTTTACCACCATACATAGAGATTGGAAATATTATAGCATGGAATATCCTAACTTAGGTCATTTCTGCATGATGGCCCCATCCCAGCATGGGGATGTGTTGAAGCTGGTCCGTGACATGTTCCATCAAATGACATTGCCATGGTCCTGCTCTTGCTGTATCCCCAGCCATCGTGTGATATACTATTACCAGAAAAAAATCCAGTAATAGGCTCATTTCACATGATGGTCACATTGGCTGTGGCTGTGTGGGAAGGGCGGAACTGCTGTCAAGCGCTTCCTTCCTCAGTGTGGTGCCAGAAGAGGCTGACTACACTGCAGAAGGAAGAAGCATGTCCCAAATGCTACCGATCCATCAGCAGCTAGCCAGGTGCAGAGGAGAGCATTCAGGACACGCTCCCATCCTGGCAATGGAACTGCCAGGATGATGCTGGGAAGATGTGGGACACAGAAAGGGCCTTTGTTACACACAATTTGACGAACAAAACCTATGAATCCATTGTTATAAATACCCGACCAAAAAGTGTAAATTGTATATCCTCCTTGCATTAGCTAAAACATTTTTATCCCTTTTTAAAAGCATTTGAAATGCATTCACTTTCCTATGCATATTTTTCAAATGGGTACGTTATTTCTGTTGAAAAACGCTCTGCAAATCCGGAAGTGCACAGATTTTTAAAGCAAAGTACATTTAATTTGCATCCATTTCCTGGTGGCACACTTAGGGGAAAAAAAAATCTGATGGAACTGATTGCTATATTCAAACTATACTGTATACACTAAAAATACTCTTCTTGATAGCATAGGTACATTTCCTTACATTTTACTATGCAAAAGAAGATAAATAATTCAGTTTACTCACAGAGGTATCAGGAAGGAAGACAACCAGGTTACAAATAGTGATTATGAGATGAGGTCTCAGTGGAGAAGAAACCTTCATCTATATTTTGGATATTTTGTACCTTTTCCTAAAATAGAATATCCCTCAATGAAGAAATTTCCTAATAAGAATGACAGCCAGAAGAGCAGAAGATAGCCTAAGACTATTATTAAACTATTTATTTTACTTTTTCATTGACACTCCATTCAGAACATTGCCGTTCCACTATGATTTTGGTCTGCATGCTACCATTCCACGGGTACTCTTAAATTCATTCCATTCAGATTCATTTAAAACTACAGACGAGAATATGATTTTGTATTAAACAAGTGTACTGGTTGCCAGTATCCCAAGAGTATAAACACTGTTTGAGTTGCCCTATAGATCCAGAATTTGAATTGACACACGGTTCCATTCTGCAGACTTTATCTATTGAGCTTCAGTGGCATCTGGAATCACTGTAGTTACAGGAATCTGCTGGTGTATTTCTATGCAAATTTAGTAACATGATGCTGCTTGATGTATGGAAGAGCTTCATGCAAATATTTTGTTATTTTTTGTATGTGTATTGAAGCAAATTGTAGACTCATGTTATGCTAGTGAGCAGACTAGTACAATCTGTACTGCTATTGCTTGAATACTGACTTTCCATTCAGAGTCAGACTCAACAAAGCACTCTCTTTAAATGTGTGTCTGATCCAATCATGTGTTAAGCCTGTGGTTGATGTTAAAGGAGTACAAAGCATCACTAGCTTCTAAAGGACAGATCTGTCAAGCCGATTTCCATTAATTACCTCCTATTCTCTCCTCCAAGTCTTTTCCTTTCCAGTTTCATATATATTCCCACACACACACACTGGAAATAAAACCCCTACCTATTTCTGTGCATATTTAACAGGACCTTGCCTTAATTCTCACTCACCCTGTCAACTGAAGTGTGTTTGTGTACATTTTAGAAACAGTGAGTGTTTTCTGGAAATATTTCAACTGAATACGTTTAGGCAATCAAAAAAAGTCTATTTCATGGAACACATTCATGGAAAGTATGGAGTTTTGTTCATTTTCATACTTTACTCAAATATAATCTGATAAATCCATTAACAACCTCTAAATGGATCATATCATTCACCAGGGTTTTAATTCTTCTGTAATTTTCTTCTCAAAGGGAAAAAGGAATAATTTTAGCATTTTTTTCCTGACTTCAAGATACTCTTAAAAATCATCCATATTTGAAGCCTATTCACAAAGTTTACTCTGTATAAACTTTGCAGATGGACATTTTGCACATAAAATAGCCTTTTCTGTGCACAGATGATCAGAAAAAACCATATGCTTTCTATGCAAATCAACCTCTTGTGAGTTTTGTACAGAATGGAAACAGCTTTTCTGTACAGGAAGTAGTATTTCTGTGCAAAGATATTATTTTCTATGCAGAAAATACTGTTTTATGTGCAAAACTACCACATGAAAATTTTGTGCATATTAAATCTCAAACTGCAAAGATTCTTGTTAGTACAGGAATCTTAACAGGGTTTGTCTAATGTGAAAAATGAACCATTTTAATCATTTCAGAATATTTTTCAAATATTCTTTTTACTATTATTACTTCCTATTGCTAATGATGAGTTCTTGCCTACAGTTTACCTTCCCACAGCCAGCTCTACATGTCATTTTTCCCCCTTTCAGAGCTGAGGATCAATACCAGAAGATAATAGGAACCTAAGATTTAGGAAAGGAGATTTTGATATACAACTTTCTTTTTTTAATATGCTGTTAGGGCAGACCTACATATAAGCTGATAGGTCTGCCATTATTTCTAGTTGAGTCCATAGTTACTCCAGAAGGAATGTGGTTCAAATCCCTCCCTCTGCATCACTTGATGAGAAAAAACATGACCAGAAGGAATTTCATTGAGAGAGAAAAACATAAGCTTTCAAGGTGATGCTACAGGAAGCCTTTTTCATCTTTCTTCCGGAATTCTGAAATAAAAGACTCAAATGGGCAGTGAAAAGATTAAAGGAGTGGAAATGAGATTTTTTTTTTTTTTTTTTTTTAGAAAAGATGCATATAATATGAAATGAATGATGTATGGAACCTTTTATATGAAGGGATTCTGAAAATAATGTACAAGTTTCATAGCCTGATTGTATATTCCTAAACCATTAGGATGTCAAAATGATAGATGCTGTAGTGAAAAAGAATTTTTTAGACATTCTACCTTCTGTGATAGAACCAGTTGAGAGTTAAAATTGTATTATTTATCCACATCTTTCCCTTCTAAGTAGCATATACCTTGACCTACTTCTTTAGGTATCTGGAGCAAGAGAGCAATACTGTCAGTGAGATAAGCTATGAGCATGTTTTTGACAACAAATAGCTTTGCTTGCAGCTAAATGCTTGTATGGTGTTGATCTGCATACATAAATATTCTTAGAATTTTCCTGCCACATATGTTTTATTGGCAGTGCTATAAAATATATTACTATATTACTATGCTGTACTATATATAGTATATATTACTATACTATATGTATGTAATTCTAGAGACCAACATTGGGTAGGTTCCCTCTGGTCAAAAGCTTTACAGGCTCTGTAGTGGAGAGTACAACACACGAACATATCACCACATATGCTACAAAGACATACATGCACAAGCATGCACATGAATATGTTGGGCTATACAACACCCAATTCACCCACAGATGGCAAATCCTCCTGCAAATCACTGTGAACATCTCCCTGTCTTTTTTCCCATCCCAGCAATATTACATAACATCCCTGGATAAGGAGCAATATTGATGAAGCTCACTGCAGCAGTGATAGAAAGAGGCTTTCACCTCACTTGTTCCTCAGTTTTAGTGCACTAGACATAGGTATTCTATTGTGCAAGAGGACAGCAAAGTGTCTTTCCCTAGCATAGAGCTTTGTGAGAATACAAAGTCTCTCATCATTAAAATTAAGATTAGAATTAAGAATGAAGATATTGAGCAATGGGTAGCAACTGGGAGGAGATAAGGTGAAGTCCTATTGTCAGAGGAGTGGTAGTATAAATATTGGCAAGTGCTGCTCAGGGGGAGTGGTTTACGATGGCCCATGGATCATAGCAGGAAATCTTGGATTGGAGTTGGTAAAATGAAAATATATGCTGGTAGATAGGATGGAGAGAGGCTAGCACAGTTTTTGTGGTCATAATCCCAGGACAGGGAACAGAGGAAAGCAAGATAGCTGCTTTTGCTTGAGAGTAAGCCAGACTGATTTCAGTTGGACTTACATCTGAACAGTCATAGGTTTATACTGTCATATTTTATCTTCTGCTCCATTGCACATTGCTCTGTTTTTGGAACACTGTAGAGGTTTACTTTACCTGTTTCTTTTCCCTGAATGTTAAAGGGGCAACAATGATAATTTGTTGGAGAAAAACAAAAACTTGTTATTTGTCCCCACTTGCAAGGATCAAATGGTTATGTATGTACATACCTAGTAAAGAAATATGTTTTCTCTATCATATATTTAGCCCTGGACACTGAAGATTATGCCATAATAACAGGAACTCAAAATGGGTCTACTGGCTTACCAGTTAGTTCACTGAAGTCAGAGTGAGTTTTCTGAGTGTCTAACAGAGCTAATAAATACTCCTTGGGATTGTCCTTTATAGTGATGCTTGCTTGCTTCTCAGTCTCAACTGTTAGGGCTCTGAGCTGCCAGGTCTCAGGGTATGACCTGACATTTTGTACTTCCTTCTTGGGGTTTCTGGAAAGCATAAAGTATCAGAAGGAAGGAACAACTTCAGGTGGGGAAGGATATATTGTGCTCAACTGCTGGCATGTGACATGTTTGCCCACAGCAACTTTAGCCTTTGAGTTGTAACAGTTCGCCTAGTTCTGGCACCTTATACCAGTGATGTAGACTTGAGTCGATTGATTCAGACTCAAGACAGACTTAAGTTGCTTCAGTGACTCGACTTGGACTCAACTCAGCAATAAGTGAGGCACTGACTCAACTCAAGACTTGTATATTTTTAGCGACTGATTTGCTGCCCTTGGTTCAGTAATATAACACATTTTTCCAGAATAGTACTTCCATCTGTTTTTGCTTACTGGTCACATGATGATCCATCTAAAGACCAAAGTGTGGGTGCATTTTTCAGAGGAGAACAGCAAATGGGTTAGGCAATAGGCTTGAGGCAGGCTTGAGGTCTGCTTAGCAGCCTGTCCCCACTGTATATCAGAGAAGCCTTCTGAAACTTTTCCTCAGAACAGAAGACAAGACTCAGTCCTAGAGTGCAGAATACCTTTCTTAGAGGAGAACAGAAAATGTGTTAGGCAATGGGCTTGAGGAGGAAGGATCCTTCCTGTTAAAGCTTTTGAAGCTTCAGTAATGGGAAGTAAGAAGGATCCTATTCCCCATTTCAGAAGCTGCAATGTCTGGACCTTGGGGAACTGCCCAAGGCAGCAGAATAGAATTACAGAAGTAGCAAATTGTTCCCTACAAGACCCCTGCCTCCATTATTGTTCTGAAGAATCTTGTTCTACAGGCCTTGCTAGGCTCTAAATGCCTGGCACTGAAGGTCCTCAGACTCAGGCAGTGTGAGTAGGACAGCTGGGGAAATTCCCTGTGTTCCTGGCTGACTGATTTTGAGGCTTTGGGGATCTTTTTTAACTCTGCAGAAAGCTACACTAGTTGCCTTCTTTGGCCAGTGTTGCTTTCTATAGAAGGCAGGCTATGGCAGAGAGGGTGAGAGAGACAGGCATGGTGAAGTAGGAGATAGAAGGCAATTAAAAGAAAGGCAGTGATCATGAGGATGAAAGAGCTTCTTCTGCCTCTGGTAAAAAGAGAGTTCCAGCCACCTCTGACCCTACCTATGGAGTATATAATAAGCATACCAGCCATATCTTGATGGTACAAAAAGCATGTGCACATGGTAAAAACATCTTTCTGTGTGGTTCAAACAACTAAATGAGTTTTGGTTCCTCTAAAATACTTTATAGAACTATAAACACATCTCATTATTGAGAGTGATAGCAGTGAAGTGTCAAATGGGGGGACATAAGTGGGAATAAATGTCCACAGATATTTATGATGGTTGCATTCATAGTAAAATATTGGTGATGTTAATATTGATAGAGAAATACGGCAGCCATCTTGTCCCTCTATTTCTACCCAGTGCTAATGCTGAAGGGCTATAAAATATTTATTTACCACTTTTTGCAAGGCCAGTTTTCAAGATGTTTTCAAGTATCTGCCAACTCTGGCAGGGCAAAGTGAACACATAAGAAAATTAATGCTGAGCAGCCACACATGCACACATACATACTATCACTACCATCACCACCAGCAGCATAGTCTTCACTTTGTTTCAAGCTGGACTGAAGTTATAGATGTAAAGCCAGCTTCCAAACTTGGAAAGCATCATACCTTGTTGTAGATCAGGATCAGCAGAACAGGTGCCTTACTCAAGCTTTGTAACTACAAAAGTCCAAGTAGCAACGTGAGGGAATGCATCTCATTCAGTGTGCAGGTGTGCAGATGCACCCACAGGGGGAAAAATAATGGATGTATGAACCTGGGATGCAGAAGAAGTTTGGAAAAGATGTAGAGTGGGTTTGCTGAAAATGAATTTACCCAGTTTAGAAATCTGTAAGTCATACTCCTCATTTTGGACTTAGTTCGCCATTGTGTGTACCAACTCACTCATCTTTGTTTTCCTAAACTTCTCAGGTTGCAAGGAGAAGGAGAGAGGAAGGATAATAACATCTGAAAGGGCAGACAGCAGTAGATGTTTTGCTTAAACATTTAAGAGCAAAATAATAATAAAAAAAATACAACAATTGAAACAATAGGCCATATGATTTGGTTTTTGGTCTATAAGGACAACTATTCTCCTATGATATCTGTCAAATTTATATATTTTTACTATTTCTATTCCTAATAAATCTTCTGGTCTTAAGAAGAGCCACTTGCAACAATTATCATTGCATTTTCTTTAGGAGGAGGATCAAGTAAACAGAAATAAATAAGGTAATGAATACATGTATTTGAAATTTTTACTTTTCGATCAGGAAACCTGAAAAGCCAGTTGCCAGAAGTCCCATTGTCAGTCTGTGACTGTGCTCAGGTATTTTCACTATGGACTGAGGGAAGCTCTCTGCATCTCTCCCAGTGTTTCTCATATAGCATGGAAGTTGATGATCAAGAGAGTTGGTGACATTAAAGGATCTTCCAGAGGCTGGTACTCTTAGAAAAGCATTTATTGCAGGAACTTGCTCAAAAAGGCTCAGTAAAATCCAGTACATTCCAAACTGAGAGCAAGGAATTCATCCCTCACTAGTAAGGACTAACAGTGATAAACAGAAGAAAACTTGTGATGAGTGGCAGTAGGATGTTTATTTTTTCCTCCTAGTGAACATTTTTCTAAAATAGAATTTTCAAGTGTATTTTAACTCCCAAAGTGAAAACTATCTAGTGTAATTTTTTTATTGTCTTGTCTGATACCAGCAATATGGGGATAAGAGTTTGAAGCTTTATTTTTAAAGCATAGTTTTAAAGCATACAGAATTGATTTTCAACGTATTTCCAAACCTACATTCAATATTAGTAATTACGTGGGTAGTATCAAGGTATAGCTTAGTCACTAGGTGTCAATGAGCTTCATTGTGTCTGGGAAGAGCTATCAGTTTCCCATCATTCTGTTTTTCTTGGGAGAATAAACAATAAAATTCTCAAGTACCTTCCAGACTGGTATGCCTCTTCTTACATTTTCTGTGTGAGTGGCTATACACACTGGCAACTGGAACAAAAACTGGTGAAATGAAAATAGACTTTGTGTCAAACAAAATTCAGTGGGAATGTGGATAATTCTGTCAAGATGAATTGTGTGTGATGGTGTGAATGTCTGCAATTTAAGATAAGTAGGTATGATACTGGGTTGTAACTCCAATTGGCAGCCCCATCTACAATACAAGCACTGAATGAATTGAATTTTTAATACTGACTTACTAAGTTCATATTGATTCAATGGGTCTACTCCAATATAGAGTGCCAATTCAATTCAGGCCTTAGCTTTTTATTCACCAGATTGCACACTGAGATTATTGATATTTCTCTTGCAGTATACAATGCTACTGGATAGCCAGTGTGATATAGTATGATCTGTGTGTAGAACTATGACTTTGTAAACCAGGGTTTGATTTCCTGCTCAGCCGTGGAAACCCATTGGGTGTGTCATATACTCTCAGTTCCAGAAAACCCTGTGATGAGTTTGTGTTTGGCTTGCCAAAAGTCAGAAATGACTTGAAAGCACACAACAACAACAACAGCAGCAACAACAACAACATCAACAACAACACTTCTACATTCTCATCTCTGGAAGCTACTGAAATTCTGAGCGTGATTAAGAACTTTGCACAGAGACAGATGTATAAATAGAGGAAATTGCCAGGTTCTGCAGTTACTAAAAATGTTCTCATTTGTATTCTGTGACAAGCTGATAAATTTGTGTTTCTTTTTGGTAAACACAGTGCAGTTAAGGATTGTGAAGTGACATGTAGCTATATTTCTAACTCATTCTTTCATTTACCATTTGCAAAACATGTGCCGTGTCACTGTTGGCATAAACTTGTTCCCTTTAATGTTTGCTTTGTATCAAAGTGGGAATGATAAGAAAGTGTATTATTCATGGGCTGAATAATGGAGGTACATCTGTCATTTAATCTGTAGGACAGTTCTTACATTAGTTTTCACTCTCATGACATTGTCATGTGTCACCACTATGCCTAATGTATGCAAAAGAAATTTATGAAATTTATGAGTAGCAATGCTTGTTTGCAAAGACAACCCAAGTTTAACAAATTGACATTTTGCTTGATCTTAATAAGAGTATTGCCCCACTGTAGTGTCGTTTGATATTTTTTTAAAGACATACCTGCCTTTACTTGCTGTGCATTCATAACTATAGTAATGCTTCACCATTGCCTTCTCATGAAGGAGTGCTTTGCTCCATTTATTTTTCCTAACTTATCCTCACAGAAGCCAATGGTTTTCTAAGGGGAAAATACTATATAAAGCTTAATTATTAAGTCACCTTGGGAATCATTAATCCTTTTGATATGACATGTAAATCATTTTTCCTCATTTATGTGATGCATTTGGAACTCAAGCTAAAAGTTGTAAGATTGAGAAATAGTGTTTACATTGTCCTTGGTTCTTCTGGACATTTTAAGGTTTTCCTTGCTACTAAGCTTGGATGACAATTACACCTCACTGAATTGCAAATAAAAAGAAAGTTCTTATACTTTAGAAACAAATAATAGTAAGGCTTTTTCAGTTTGAAAGACAAAATGTATAAAGAGATATATTCAGCCACCCTACTGTTGTCTCCTTTTCCATTTTCTTTTCTCTCAAAAACCTACAAATCCTGGTTCAGACTGACTAATAGGAGAAAAGAAATATACACTGACAGCATGGACTAAGATATGTGCTAATGTCTGAGTGCAGTCAGAATTGGTTCTAATGTCTCTCAAAAGCAAGGATAAAGAAAGAAGCTTTTAGAAAGCCAAATGCCAGTACACCTGATAATCTTTCTATTTTCCACTCTGTGAAATATACACCATAACACTGGGCTGACATTTTCTGATTTTGTGTGTGCATGTTAGCTTGAAATGTTTCATCTCTGGCAAATCTCCAGTGGTTGGCAAATTTATTGTTTGCAGAAAGGAAATGAAAGCACTACATTAGACTTGAAGGACTACTAGGGTATCAGGCACATACTACCCTTCTATAAAGAGAGCAGTGCTCCGGAAATTACTATAATTTAACATTTCCAGGAGCAGGATTCTCTCCACCTCCTGGTAATATGGTGCTATATCCACCAGAGAGTGGCTGTCAGATGAAATCTAATTGAATAGAATTTGATTGTCATTGTATAGCATGTTGAGAGTGCAGCAGTTTAACAGTGCTGATTAAAAATTAGAATGTAACATCTTGCCATTTAGCGGAAGTCGGGATTCATGGTAAATGGGTAGATGGAAATTAGAGGATATCTTGACTTACAGAATGGCATTGATATAATAAAGAATGATGATTCAGAGTGTCAACCAGGCATGTATTACAAAGCTTTTACAGTCTCAAGATTATGGGAATAGAGAGAGGTCTGAGCATATCTTTTTTCAAACAGCACTTCCTATAAATTTAGTCCACCTCGATTACAAAAATTGGCTATTTAAGCTAAGATACTCAGGGGAGATATTGTCCAGAACTGGGAAAACTTCTTTCTGAAAGTAATTTCTTCACTGTTGCAGTTCCAAACATTCCCCCCAACCCCATAATCAGTAACTATTATAGCCACATTTTTTAAAAAAAATAATCAACTCTTGTTACCCTTTAGGTATTTTTAAACACACATGGAGAGACACAGACACATCTGAATGCAAGAGTGTGTAGTGTAGCACAAGTCAGTACTGAAGCTTTGTGACACTCCATCCAAACCAATAAATGACACCACACTTTTGTAATTTTAAAAGTAACTAAAATTCCAGGTATCACCCTAAAGGAGCTATGTTACTCTCCTGGAAAGTTATCATCGTATTTAAGTTAATCATGCCTTTAGTAAATCCAGATATGTGTGTAAGTATGTGTAAGTATGTTCTACCTATCATTTAGAAGTTCTTATATGGTCCACATTTGGCAGCACTGTTGCCTGGTCCAAACCTAGCATTGTCTTCACAGAAGATTGCGTTCAGGATCATCAACATGTGGTTCTCCATATGGTGTTGGACCGCAGTCTGCATCAGCAATTACAGCATAGCCACTGATGAGGAATGAAGGTAGTTGTTTTCCAACATCTGAAGGTCCACACATCTGTCTACCCTGTGTCGAGATGCAACCAGCTTCTTTTAACACTGGTGTAACATCTATACCACCATTGGCATTAGTATCTGGAAGTTAGCAAAACAACTCTAGCAGATCTGGGGAGGGGAATGAACATGTGATGCTGCAAACAATAACTGAAATTTTAAATGAATCTAGCAGAACTGTTCGATTTGTGTGTGTTTTTGCCCTGTAAGACAATTTGATGTGCAAGCGTACACATAATCACTTGGGATTAAGTCCCAATAATATTTTTTCCTGGAAATTCTTGTCCAGAAACC
This sequence comes from Cyclura pinguis, assembly GCA_030412105.1. Lineage (NCBI taxonomy): Eukaryota > Metazoa > Chordata > Lepidosauria > Squamata > Iguanidae > Cyclura > Cyclura pinguis. The sequence goes on along the minus strand of CM059601.1, from coordinate 117,523,907 downwards.
TAGGAAGTGTTGTGTGCACTCACCACCTTCCCTCTATCTCATGCCACTCTGCATGCTGACCTCCCCATTACCCATTTCACATTGCAGAACACTTTGCTTTTCACCCACACCTGTTTATGCCCCCCCCACGTACAACCCTCCTGGTTCAGCCACACACACACACAAACATAGCAACATACACACACAGACGTACCATCCCAGTTATTCAAATACACACCAACCCCTTCAACCAGACACATGTGATGCTAGCTGCAGGATAGTTTTTCTGAGCTCCCTACTTCCCTCTTGACCTGCAATACTACATTCCAGGTCACCCACCCTTTCTCTGCGCCCACAAGAAACTTTTTTTTAACCTTCATGTTATTATGGAGGTTATTATCTAGCTCCCATGCTTTTGTCTACCAACCAAAATCTGTCCTCTAACCTCTCTCTTCCCCTCCTAAATTCTAGCCATTTCATACCAGCATTACAATCCCAATCACCCAAGCCCCATTCCAAAAAACACACAAAGAAACAAACAACACATTTGGGCAGCAGAAACTCCCTCATCTGGCTTCATACTTTCATCATGTTTCCCTCCATTGCCTCTTACATCTGCCACTTGTACATCTCAGACCCCCTTCCTTTCCCCTCTCTCCATGCTGCTACACTTCTCTTCTCTTGCACCCGCACACTTTTTAACTTGTCTCCATTCCTCTCTTAACTTGCTTTATATTGCCCTCGTGCTATGCTTCCTTTCCTTGCAACTGCACTTACAGTTGTCTCTTCTCCCCTCCCTCCACTTGCTTTGTTTCATGCTGCTACCTCCCAGTTTCCTAAAGGGCTTTAAACAGGGAGCAGATGAGCAGTCAGATGAAGGCAGTGGTGCCTTCCCTCCTACAAAGCAAAGACTAAGGTGATTTCCGCACTAGACTGTTACAGTGCTATTATTCCACTTGCATCATCTTATGGAATCCTGGGGTTTGCAGTTTCGGGAAGGGCCACATGGCCTCTCCCTAAACTGCAAACCTCAGGATTCCATAGGATGTTGCAAGTGGAATAATAGTGCTATAACAGTCTAGTGTGGAAATGGCCTAAGAGTGAAGGAAGATAGAACAAGCTGAGAGGACGTTGTAGTAGGAACAGTGGTGGTGGTGGTGGCAGAGGCAAGGTGGAGTAGGGTGGAGAGAGGATGGTGCTAACAGGAATGTCTCTTCTCCTCCCATATCAGACTGTAGGGGAACCCTAACTGCTCCTTATAAAATGGAACTTGCACTCCTCCTCCTCCCCCCCCCCAAGTCAAGCATGGAGAAAAACAAACTCCAAGGATACTAATCATTGCATTGCAACTTTTACCCTGCTGTGTGACATCCCTCTGCCTTTACTTCAGTGGCTCTATTGCTTTCTGAATGGTGTCTGTAAGGAGTTCTGCAAAACGAGACTTCAGCTACACTTGCCTCTGAAAACATACATTTCTTGTAGGGTTGTATCATTGACCTAGGGAACTAGAAAATAGAACTGAGATAGGGAAGGTCACAAATGTAAATCATGGTTTCATTGAGTGGCTAAACATACTTCAAGGCAAGTAAAATCAAGCTTATTTCTCAGAAAACAATTGTACGAAGAATGAGTGTACATTTTGCCCCCTAACTCTGTTTTTACAAAGGTTGGGGACTTATTTTTGAAAAAAAAATAGGAAATTTAAATGAGTTCAAGCTGGATGATAATCCAAGTGGGTTCTGGGTGCCATGTCTAGAAATCCGGTTGAATTGAGACATCTGGGTGGCATGGCAAAGTTATGGTGAAGGTATTTGCATCTCTTGTCTGTTGTCTGGAGAGAAGGGCAGAGAAGGGGTACACAACAAACATGAAAAATGCTCATTCCCTCTCCCCAGTTCATTAAAGCAATGTAGATAACTAGTTGAGGGGTGACTAATGTTCCTAATGATGAGGATACTGTGAGCAGTGGAAAGTATTCAGTTAGACAGATCATGGAAGAAACTAATTTTTCTCATTGTGGATGTTTACTTTTATGGAATACAGCATAGTGAGCAATGTGTCTTATAAAGTACAGGTGGGCCTCATGCTGTCTTTCAGTTGCAGTTTGTTTGCAGCCCTAGCCAGCATAGCTAGTGATGGGGGGATTTGCTGTTCCACCAATCTGGAAGACCAAACAATTTGTAATCTTGTTCTAGAGGACGACATTTTGACACAATCCTCCTAAAGGAGACCTGTTGTGAAAAGGAAAAGTTTGGTTTTCTGTAGTCCCTGTAGTGCTTTTCCCCTTTCTTTTCATAGTTAGGAATGTGTTGTCTGTGGTTCTCTATAAAAACACCATGTTCTAAACATTCCTTTTCAAAATTTAATGATACTGTAGCAAAACAACAAAAAAGTGAGGTCTTGTGAGGAAAAAAAAAAAAGACAGCATCATGTAGAAATCTTTTTATCTTGTACCTACAATGAACATAGCAAAGAACAAACTCTAGAGAAATATTTTTGATTTCTTTTCCACTTTAAGAAGCCAAAGTTTACTCAGCCGTCAGTGTGCTGTTGTTGTAGTACATTGTTTCATGCACAAAATTTCAATTAACCTCTGCTAGATATGGTGCACTTTGCAGAGTATAATATTCACACAAGGGAAGAAGTAAAGTTAGGCATGAAAGTGCTGAGGGTGATGGTTAAATGTTCTCATAGCATTAAGGCTTAAGGAAATACTTAGAAAGGTTATTATATCGTCTTAGATAAAACATCTAATGGAAAGCTTAGCCCATAGCTTGCAATTATTACTGAGATCTCTGTTGCTGAGATTGTATAGTGCTTGCATCAGTTATGAAACATTGAGGCCCTTTCTGATCCACCTTCCCAACCTGCCATAGGGATGGGAGAAGGACGGGACCATGATGACGCTTATGCACATCTCATCCTTCTCCATCCCCAGGTGGCACAATCACATCACAAATCATTGACAATTTTTTCCCTTCAATGACTGATGATCACACCACCATCATGGACTTACCTTGTCTGAGGAGACCCTGGAAGCACAATTGCTGTGCTTCCTGACCCAGTGCAGCCTGGAAAACTACCTGGCTGCCCTGCGGCAGGAAAAAGTATGGCCATCATGCTTCCTGGACCCCAGGGGCAGCCAGTGTGGAGGGGAGCGCTCCTATTGCACTCCCCTCCCCATAGAGCTGATGCTGGGACCCATACCACTACCAGCTAAGGTGTCGAAAGGGCCTTAGCTGAAGCCTCCCCAAGGTTGCCCATGTTTGTACCAGTACCCCAGAAAGGGCCTTTGGACCCTCTTGTATGCCTGCTTTTGCTTTAAAAAAAAGGAAAAAAAAATACCCTCATGATTCTTACCAACAGGACTTCAGAAAGCCCTCTCCTATTTCACTTCCTTCTTCAAATCTCAGGAAATTTCACAGCAGTGTCTTACCACTCTCCTTCTATTAATCTTCTCTTTCCTACTTTTTTTTCATGCACTGAGTAATTGAGCAGAAGTGCCTTAGAGAGCCCATTCCTATTTGATAGCCCTTGAAAAATATAATATCCTGATGACTTATGGTAGCTGTCATTTTGGATTTTTTTACACCACCCCTCCCTCTGTGGAATTTTGATTTGAACCTTGACATTGCAGCATGAACAGCAGCTCAAACACATTTGGTTCAATTTTGAGGCATCTAGCACCATGTCACAGTCACAGACAGATGTGTGCATAAATCTTCTTTTAGTATCATAGACAAACCTGCCACTTACTGAGTAGGAGTATCCAAGGCCAAATGCGGATTGAGCCAAGTGGAGAATAATTAACATCCTTTCAGAGATTGCAGTTGCAATGAACAGTTCTGATTTTATTCGTTTATTTACTTTATTTTACCGATCCAATCTATAAAATGAGCACATAGAAAGTCAGAAATCAACTGCCCTATACTGACTGGCCGTCCAGTTTAATACTGCCCACATTCCAGGCTTCAGCCTTTCTCAGTCATACTTGGAGATGCCAGGGATTGAAGTTGGGGATTTTTGCATACAAAGATACTTCCTGATTGACCTTCAAGATGATAAACCCTGATTTCAGCTGGACGTTACCCTTTTACCTGCTAGTTTCCATCATGGTTTTACCTTTGGCTAGCTAGGCTACATTTTTGATCTATTGCTTATTTCCATTCCAGGTTAGTGCCAATTTTTTCCCCCCAGTAGCCCATTGGAATAGTTATACTGCAGTGGTCATGGATGTCTCCCGTGTCATTAGGTGAATCTGTTCGTAAGTAAGTGTGAACTTTAAAAGATCTATCCAAGAAATTTAACCCTATAGGTTCAACACTTTAGAGAGCTTCACTAGAGTTTGGCTAAAATTTGGAATGAATTCACTACCCTAGAAGTCACCAACCATTTGTGTGTGTGTTTTAGGAAGGGAGGGACATACATGTTTTGTCTATATTTTTTTCTATATTGACCACATTTTTTTCTCCATTGTGCTTTCTTTCCAGATACCACAACGTACTCTACTGAGCAATCTGAGCACTTTAAGCCATGCAAAGATAAGGATCTTGCATACTGTCTCAATGATGGGGAATGCTTTGTCATTGAAACCTTAACAGGCTCCCACAAACACTGCCGGTAAGTCTTTATTGAAGCTTGATACCAGTTGCCTATTTCTCCATCTCTGCTGTGTTCCAAGCAGTGGTATAAAACCCTGCCTGCCAGTTGGGAACAATATGATCACAACTGAGTAGAAACTACAACAGGTCAGGTCTTTCCTTTTGAAAAGCTAGGTTGTGTATTATGAAACACTGTAGCACAGGAGAATGAATTACCATGATGTTCATTATTTTGTTCAAAGCTGTCTTGAGGAATGGTGGTGTTTTAGACAGGAGATCATCATCTGATCTGCTTAGTATTCAAGCGGGACAAAAATGCATGTGAAAATGCTGGCCAGTAATAAAACCCTGGCTTAGCATGTACTACTAAATCTTCTATAAAATGCAGATACCTTTCTAATGTGGTCATCCAATGCAAGTAGTGTACCATTTTTATGAAGTATGAAGTTTTGTTGTTGCTCAGATCAGTACTTCACACATTCACACACACTTGGTAGCCATTAGAAGACAACATGGGACAGGAGCAGCGGAAAAGAAATGTACTTGTAGTTCATGAACTGTGCTTGTTTTTCATGTCTTCACAACTGAAGCAAAGTCAAAGTTGTTGTTCTGCTCTGGACAGCCTTATACTTGTTTTTCAACGGAGCAGAAAGCTGAAGGCAGAGGGGAAAAAAGCAGTTTTGTAGTAATCAATGCATAAAATGGTTGCCATCTGTTCAGTGGTGGTAAGATTAGCCCTGCCTGTGGGCCTTTTCAGTTGTTTACCTTATGTCTTAGAGTACAGATACATGACATTGTATTTTATTAAAAGAAACATTAAATAAGATGCCCTCTCAGACCACAGGCTATATCCAGGCTTTGAAACATCTTTTTCTGACCCTTTTGTGGCCTTGACCCTACCAGTCCTCTTTCAATGAATATTCACCAGGGTTTGCTCAATTTTTTTAAAGCAACAACAACCCTGTTTTCTAGACTTCCATATCTGTGTATGTATTTGTGAGTGATTGAGTCATGCTATACTTCAATATTACAGCTTTCTGGGTGTTGAATGTAATGTCTGATATATATTTTGAATGCACATGCTCTTTACATGTTAGGTAATTATACTAAACAACTGTAATTGTTGCTGTCAATTGGCCGTGAAAGGATGGATTTGTGTGACAAGATTCACACCTGGTACTCCAAAGACTGTCTGGAGCAGGGCTGGGCAAGATGTGGCCTGCAAGTCACATCCTGTGAGTTGTAAAAACTGTGAGTTCTTTTGCTTATTTTGTTCCCACAGCTCCAGAACCATCACCAAATTATGACAGCTTCTTTCCTCCCCTTTTTCCTCTGTCACTTCTGGAAGAGAAATAGGTACTCTGTCCTACAGTCTTGGAAATCTCTATAGTGTGGATGGATTCTTGAACACTGACCTGCACTGTAAAGAGCCACCACAGCTGTCAGTGGCAAATTTAGAATGATAGAATGATAGAATAGGAAGAGACAACAGGGGTCATCCAGTCCAACCCCCTGCCATGCAGGAACCCACATCAAAGCACTTCCAATGAATGGCCATGCATCCTCTGCTTAAAAGCCTCCAAAGAAAGAGACTCCACTACACTCTGAGGCAGCATATTCCACTGTCAAACAGCTCTGACTGTCAGAAAGTTCTTTTTGAGGTTTAAGTGGAATCTCTTTTCCTGCAGTTTGAATCCATTGCTCCTTGTTCTAGTCTCTGGAGCAGCAGAAAACAAGCCCGCTCCCTCCTCGACATGACGTCCTTTCGAATATTTAAACATGCTATCATGTCCCCTCTTAACTTTCTCTTCTGCAGACTAAACATTCCCAGTTGCAAGAAATCCATGAGCAGTGTAGCCCCTGGGAATCTGCCTTCTCCTGCTATAGAAAATAGCATTTCTCCACAGGAAAATCAATATAAGACATTTGTTCTCTTAATTTTCTCTTTCTTTCTCTCTCTCTCTCTTAAATGGAATCAGGATGCCTTGCTCCTGGATAATCCTTAAAAACCCAGTTTTTAAATCCATGGTAAGGAAAACATTTAGGTCATTTTCATACTATACCATTATAGCACTTTGATGACACTCTAAGTGTCATGGCTCTGTCCTACAGAATCCTGGGATATATAATTTTGTGAGTTGTTAGAATTCTCTGCCAGAGAGCTCTGGTGCCTCAGAAAACTGGAAACTTCAGGATTCCATAGGATGCAGCAATAGTTGTATCGAAGTACTGTAATTGTGTAATGTGAACTAGAATTTAATCTCAATTAGTCTTGAGGCAAAGCAGTTTTGCAAGAGACAAGAAAATGGCACTGCCTGTGGAGTCTATTCTCTGAAGCTATTTGTTCCTTTTGCTTTAGTGCTTCTATGTTCAATCCATGGGTTTCTAAATTTCACTTAACTCCACTCCTTGACAACATGGCCAATGGTCCAAGACAGTGGAAACTGAGGTCCAACAACATCTGCAAGGCCAAAGGTTGCCCAGTTCTGTTTTAGTGGACATACACTATGCAGCTCTCTTTTATGGTTCCCCAAATGACCATCACATGTTGTGGAATTCACCACTGTGTTGTACGAAAATGCATATCTGAAAAAATGGACAAAATAGGAAACATTTGGGCTTTGTGACATCAAATGTTATATGCCAGAGATAGCCACATCAGAATCTGTGGATCTGTTCCAGTCTTGAATACCTTTATGTGGATAATGTGATAAAATAAGTGTTTGTTTCAGGAATATCATATGTATGTATATTGTACTACTGTCCTGTCTTGTGAAAATGCAAGGGGCTGCCACCAGTCTTAAAGGAATCACTTTCAAGAAGCACTTTACTTCCTTACTTCACCTGACTACATGTGATATTATTATGAAGTGATGCTATTATAGAACTTGATTATCTCTGGCAGGACAGACTGTGTCAACACATACTTCAAATTCCTGGGCTGGTGTTCAAAGAACTGCCTAGGCCCTCAAGTCCCAGAGGCTGACTATGCCCATTGTGCAGTGTGTAAGGAGAAATGATTGGACTTGCCAACCCAAACAACATTAGATAAACTAAAATCACAACCGGCTTTTAATATTCAGTGTCTGGTTGGTGCTTTTGTTTTTCTTTTCAATCATGTATGCTCCACTGATCATTCACTTCTCCCCCTTATTTACTTTCCTCAGATGACACACTTATTAAATTAATTATTCTGAATCATGCAGCATGGAAATTTATGGCATTAACTTGCTAACTCTGTCATAAAACTTTATAGGCACTTTAGGAAACTGTTCCATTAGTAGCTGGCCCAGTCTTTGAGCCTAGGGCAACAATAGATGGGAAGAGCTGTCTTTCCTCTCCCCGTAACATTTTAACCCACCAACTTTCTTCATGGGAAGAAGAAACAAGGGTGGAGGACCTTCCACTCTGAAGCAAATGAGAAGGGATAGGGAGAAGGTTTCTCTTATCTCTGGGCATATATAAGAGAAGTGAACAACATTCAGAGACCAGGGCTAAGAGGTTCCTGGGATGAATGCAAAAGCAGGAGTAAACTGGGAATCTCAGTAGATGTTGGTTTATGAATGAACTTCATAGAACAGAGCCTAACTGTAGCTCAATAACCAAGAGAGTCAGGTGGATGTCTACTTAATAGGATCCACTGGTTCTGTTATGAGGAGCAGAAGCAGAGGATCAATACACCATTTTATTTTTTTTTGTCTTTGGATGTCAAAACACTAGAGGCTACAGAATTATAGTCCTATGATTCTATAGTAACACCATGACAATTTGCTATGATATGTGTGGCTTGCAGTGTGGGAAAGCATTAGAGCACTCTGGCAGAGAATTCTAACTGCTCCTTCCTGAACTGCAGATCCTAGTATTCCGTAGGCAGTTGCCATTAGATTTCATAGCACCATAATTCTGCAGTGTAAAAGGACCTTGGTGGATGTATGCTTAAACTGACTGTTGAAAAATGTGTCCAGTGGGAATAGAAAGAATATTTGAAAATATGCTAAAAATGGTTTTTGTTTTCTTCTTGTTTTTTTTTTTTTTTTTTAGAAAATATGTTATTCAAGTGTTGAGAAACACTGACAAGAAGAATCCTGAACTGGTGAGAATGATCACAGTCAGGATTTTATGTGCCAAATTTGAACATGGTTGTTTTACTCAGAAAACAGCATTTTCTTCAAGAGAAACATTTTCTACCCAAAGGATATATTTCAGTGTAAACGTACTAATTTCTGCATAAAAAATGCACAAAATGACCATATGCTAGTTTTGCACAGAGTAGGTCCCAAACTGCAAGTAGCCTTTGAAAATTGTATGGTTTTGATTAACTTTCTCACAGCAGGAAGAAAATTGCTGAAATTACTCATCACTGCCTTTGAGAAGAAATTTAGTGAAGAATTACACCCCTAGTTTTCAGGGTCAACCAGTAGAGCAGAATATAGCTACAGTGTACTTGGGGCTAGCCTAGGCTATTACCATGAGAAAGAAATGGAAGGCCAAATCTATATTGTCATAGGAATTTTGCAGGTCTTCAGATGTTGTTGAACTGCAGCTCCAGACATTCTTCATCATTTTCTGTGCTGTCTAGATTTATTTCAATCCAGCACTACCAGAAAATTCTCACCTTTCATGTAGCTCATACTTGAATTTTTTAAAATGTACCCTTATTTCTTTCATGCCTTCCTAGATTATAACTCTGTGAAGCATCAGTCACAATTGGCAATGGTTACCCACTGGATGTAGGAAGACGCTTTAATCTTGGGAAATGTGTTGGGGACTTACAGAAGGCCTGTTATAACAGAAGAAGCAACATGTGAAACAGTATACCTCTGGACCATGCCTCATTTTGGTGGTAGGAACTGAGTGTCATTAGAAATTCTAGGATAGGGATAGAAGCATGTAGTTTTCTAGGTGTTATTGGACTGTATAACTCCCATGACCTGTAGCCAGAATTGCCAATGGTGAGGGATCCTGGGATTGCAGTCCAACAATGTCTGGAGGGCTACATATTCTTGTTCTAGGACTTTATCTGAAAGACAAGGCAATGTATGCTTTAAGGCCCTGTATTCTTTAGGCCCTTGGTGGAATTTCCTGAGCACATCCATAAGAAGCCAAAGTATGAGATACCAGGAGAGACCATTGAGGCACAATAACTAGAAAGCTTAAGATTCTAGATACATAGCAACCAGTGTATTTTGATAGGACTTACAGACTTCAGAACTTCTATAAAAAGTAGATTGATCTTAGGTTCTCCAGAAGGCATAGAATTCACAATAAAATTCAAGGACAGCATCTGGAGGCTTTTTCTCATGGGTATATGATGTATATGCATACATGCCATTCTGTTACACTTTATTATGCATAAAAATTAGGCGGCTAGCAATATTATGTACTTAAATGCATAAAACTAAAATAATCTGCATCCAACTTTCAATTTTGCAAAGCAGAAAAGGGATGAAGACTGAAAGGATCCTTCTTTTTAATTGTACCAAACCAATAAATGTTTGGACACCAACTGTGTAGGAAATAATGTAAAAGTCTGATCTGTGGTGTGCCATTTTAGATGCACTAATCAAACATGATGGTCAACTCCTGATGCTGTATTTCTTGGATGGAGAACATCTATATGTATGATGATCCTGAGACTGAGCCTAGCAAATAAAAGCCAGTGAATTTTAATCTAGTGCAAAATGTAGCTATAAGAAATAATAATCAATTGGTTGAAACTGATTATTTCACTGGCTCCTCCTCCATTTTTCAGCAGGGTGAAATGGGGGTACAGGTAATAAAAGAAAAATGAATATAGTCATTAAGTATTAGGTCAGTGAATATATTCTATTTGCAGATGCTTGGTGCTGATTATATTAATAAGGGTATGGATTCTAGCAATTAAATGCCAGTGGGATTAAGTACCAACCATGAAGTGCCTTTTGTTTGTTAAATTTTCAAAGTTGTTATATTTTATTTTCCTTTCCAAACTTCTAGCCCTTTACTTGGGCAATCACACTGAGTGGCAGTGCTAGTAGGATAATGATATCTTGTTGGTATTATACTCTCTCTCTCCCTCCCCCCCATAAGTAAAGGAAAACTTTTTAATAATAACAGTGTCCCTGAAGGAAGGTTAAGAGCTAGATATGGTGCTTTCTTCTAGTCCAGAATGCTAGTTAACCATGATTATCTTGATAAGCTATATTTCCATATTCCGTCTCTTCCAGTGTTCTTCGTCATCATTGCTCTTTCCAGGGGAGAACTATTCTACAAAGTCTTCTCCCTCTTTTTATTTTTGTTCTGTTCTCATTGTACTGGTTCACGTGCTTAAGTTCATCATATAGTTTCTCATCCTGTGTGCATGTGTGGTGGAGTGTTGTGTGAACAAGTGAGGGAAGCAGCAGAGTCTCACCTTCCAGTCATGGTAATGTGCCCACCCACTATGCATTTGGCACTGTGCATACTGATGAAAGCATATAAGGTATCATATTTAGGCTGGCAGGAAGAACTCATAGGGTGAAAGGCAGTTTGTGTGTGTGCGCGCGTGTGCGCGCACACACTTTCAAGGTGTCTGTTGACTTATGGTGACCTCATGATTTCATAGGGCTTTATTATTCAGAGGTGGCTTGCCAGTTTCTTCCTCTGAAATATAGCCTACAACACCTTGCATTCATTGATTGTCTCCTATCCAAGTACTAACCAGAGCTGACACTGCTCAGCTTCAAAGATCAGACAGGATCTGGTCTAAACCAAATGCTGTAGCACCCAGGAGAGCTCCAAGTGACAAAAATTTCGCCAACATAGGCTAAAATTCAGTCAAAATGTTTTATTTATTTTGGCTCAGACTGTCTTTCCCAGACTCTGTCTCTTACTGCATCATGTCTCATAACATCTTAAAAGAATAGCTTAGAACTTCTCTATGTCTTCTAGAAATCACACTGAATAGTAGTTGAAGACTACAAGAGTTCTATGTTGTAGGAAAAGGGTATGCTGTCCCACTACTGTGGCTAAGCTCAGGGGCTGACAGTGCTGGCCTGGTTGTATGGGCTGGGGGGGGGGTCTCTGAAATTAGTTTTGGGAGCTTATGTTTTCCTTGTATCTTAGTCTCAGGTGACCTAGCTTTAGGGAAAAGGTGGGGTATAAACAAACGAATACAGTACAGTACAATTCAAAATAATACAATATATACCATTCCAGCTAATACTGGATTCCCGAATGAGGGGAGTAGGAGTGTTTCAGATGTTTATAGAAGCATGGGCATCATGTGCACTGACAGTGTGTGCCCTTCTCAGTTCTGAGTGGTCATGCATAAGATTACAGTGTAAGCTTCCTTCTTCTGTATAAAGACATGTCACTTAATAAATGGTAGCATCATACTGCACCAGCTCAGTAAGCTGATTGCTTATATTATCCTTTCTGATGAGGAGAGTTTCACCACACATTTGCACTCTGCCAAAACACGGGGTTAAGAGTGGACTGGTAAAATGTCACCACCTGCGGGATTTTGCAGAAGGCTGAATGATCAAGCATTTGTATGCAAAAGACTGCATGTAATCATTGCTACATGTTTGTTGGTAGACACACAATGGCTGACTTTGTACATGGCTTTACTCCAAAAAAGAAAAAAAAAATGAAACAAAACAAAAGGACAGGAAGGATCATCATGTGATTTCCTGCTACCTTTTTACATCCTGGTTTGCAGAAGTGGGTAACCTAGCTTGGAAAAGGATAACTCTGTGGAATTCAAACCAGGAATGGTTTTAACATCCCTTAAAAAGGCAGGATTTATGATCAGAGGCATGGAACTGTCAGAGGTACCAGAAGAATTCTCTGGCTGAGAATTCTAAATGTCCCTCCCTAAACTGTCAGTCCCTGGATTCCGTAGGTTGGAACCACGCCAGTTAAAGCAGAATCATAGCGTTATAATTGTGTAGCGTGAATGGGCTCCTGGTCCAAAGCTGTTGTGCTATCCTGAACTATGTGGACACACTAAAGGATAATCATGCTGTCAAGATTATCAGGACAGAAGGCTGCCTAGCATAAACATAACTAGCCAATCACAACCCTTGTGGCCAATCACAGCCCTTGTGAAGTGGGGCTGGGGGGTTGTATATAAGAGAAGAGACTTGACTGCTTAGCTGTTGGATGGAAAAGGGGAAAAATGAGTCAGAGAATGAGGTTGGGCTGAGTGAATTGGGAGCTAGAGAGGAAGAACTGGTCATGAAGCATCCAAGGGAATATTTCAGGAAGAGTTTAGAAAGAGTTACATTGAAATAAGTATAGAGCCAACATACATGCTTGATGTTTAAAACATCCAGTGATTTTTATTGTTACTGTTTACATCTTTATCACTCAGTTGAGAGTTTTAAAGTAAATCAATCATATATGAAAACCTGAAGCCCAAACAAAACATAAAGCACCCAAATAATAAATCTAGGGAGGGCTTTAATGGTTTTAGGGAAACATGGGCAACAGGAGCCCAGGGTTAGTGTGTGTTGGAACAACCTGGGACCCATTCACACTACACAATTGGAGCACTATTATTTCATTTTAATTGTCATGGTTCCATACTATGGAATCCAGAGGTTTGTAGTCTGGTGAGCTATAAGAACACTGGCTAAAAATTCTGCATTCCCCTCCCTAAACTGAAAATCCCAGGATACCATGGGAAACTGTCATGGCAGTTAAAAGTGGAATGTAGCACTATGTTTGTACAAGGTGAATGAGTCCCTGGTATGCATGATCCGTCACACATGGATTCAGATATCATCAAATGCTACCTCCTCCTTGTTTAATTTAACCCCTCACATGAGTTGCAATGAAGTGGGATTTAAGGACAGTGATGTAGTGGTAAATTATAAACAAGTTTATTGTGACAATCCCTATAACCATATTCACTAAGTCCAGACATGTCAACAGCTGGTTTTCCTCTCCACCAGAAGCAAGACTTTTGTCAAGCTAATAGACTGTAGTAACCCTACTGAAAGCCAGGACGTCCCACAAAAAATCAGATTACAACAGGGATAGCTTAAAGAATATATTCTTTCTGGGAAAATGAATTTTCTCATCAGTTATTGTGGAAATTGCAGTAAAGGACAAGGGAAAATGATCTGCAAGACTCACCTTGCGGATGAGTTGCGACTGGGGCCAGCAGTGCTGGACACATGGCTTCGCTAGCCACGTGTGGGGCTTGGGGCAGTTGCCCCATCTTTTCGACAGGTCCTGTGGTGACCAGAAGGCCCCACTCCATTTTGGTGGTGGCCAATGAGTTGACTGCCAGGTAGAGATCATTGGCTGCCTGGAGGTGTAAGTATCCTTGGCGCAACTCCCCTTCTGGCAGCTGAGGGGATTGTTTGTCTAGCTCCATGCCTTCTGGCAGTCAGCCGGGCAGTGTTGAACTGTGTGACATGAGGTGGAAGAGCTCTCACCTAGACAGTTTGCACTGAGGGGTGGACCTAGGGTGGCTGTTCTGGCCCAGGGCACCTTCCTTCCCTTCAACCCTTTGACCTCAGGGGATGGCTTTGTTTTCTCTCGCCTACTCCCTCTCTCTTCTCTCATCTGGTCTGGGTGACTCCCTCTCACAGCTGCAGTTTTTCTTTCCCTACTCCAGTTGAATAGCCATGTGCACCATCTCGGGGGCTTTGGTGGCAGTGGAGTTTCTTGCTCCTCTCCCTGGTGGCAATCATGTGGTTGCCATCGCTTGAGGGTGCTTAGGCATGGCTGGGGAAAACCTTGGAGCAGCTGCAAATGTCATCATCTGTGGTTACCTCCAGATTCATTTTTTTTTAAAAAAAAAAAGTCTGGAAGTTCCAGATTTTGTATCAATCTTTCCAGTTTTATTTTGGAGAACCACATGATATTTACTTCATTCTGAAATATTTCCTGGGAGCTCCTGATGTTACCAAGGACTTTTCACACCTATTCTCCAAGTCAGTTTAAAATAACCCAGTATTTTCTGAAACAAAATGTATCTGTACTTGCCTGTGTATTTGAAAGGCAGTAAAGCAGGCTATGGCCACTAAACACAGCTATTGTTTCCAGGACACAGATTTAACAGAGATCAAGCAAGGGAAAGAGGAATGTTAGTAATAAAAGAAAATGATCCAAATGGTTAAGTAGTGCAATATTGCCAAAGCACTTCGGCACTTTGACTGCAACTTCTGAATAATAATCAAAAGGGCTCAGTGGAAATTGGTGAAAATCAGTTTCTGAAATGTTGGATAAGACTAAATACATGATCAGTGGGAGGGAGAAGGGGAAAGACACAAGGGAAGGGGATAGAGGAGAATCCAGCATTTTTTATGAAAGAGGCTGGATGCAGCTCATGAATAAGCACGTTCAATCAAAACAAAAAAGAATTTGAATCTCTCAAGACTTCCAGAGACATTTTTCCCTCCTCTTGGATGTATCCTCTACTAATCAAAAGTCTCAGCACTTTGATCCTTCAGGGCCTGGTTCTGTTATCACGCTGGTAAAAGTGCTTCATACAACAGCACACTGCTCATTTGAATCTTGCTTTGTTAAGCCGTAATGCTTGTTTAAAGTGCTAAACAAATGGTGCTGCTTGTACATTGATCCTAACCATTATAAAGAAAACATGAAAGACAAAGCAGTGTAACTGGCCAGAAACAGTGCTAGCAAGTCACTTGCAGATAATTATTTTACAATTTACTACAAGTCCAGTACTTTCAGTGTGTGTTGCTGCAACATCCAACGAAATGAAACAGCCTGCAGAAATGAAACTAGTGCTCAATAGACTGAAGTGCAGAATATGCTGTAGGATGAATTTTGTGTCTATGCGTCCGTGTGTATGTGAAATGACAGAAATGCCATTAAAGGACCTAGAGAAGGTCTTTTAAAAGTCTACGAAAGGCCATTGTTCCTCTTCTTTTTAATTCTGTTTAACAATGACAGCTGCTGTTTGAGCAGGGAGGGGGAGGTAGAATAACAAAATGGTTGAAAAATATTACTGTTCAGAGTATATGAGTGACTTTAAGGTCTGGATTTGGAATAGATTATGTATATGCTTTGATCCATATTTGATTCTGTTGTCATCATTGGGGAAAAAAACCTCTTGTGCATAGACTTTCCCCATCTCAGGCCCTGGTCTTGAATCTCAGGACTTGAGGCTTTTCCTCCTTTTATCAAGACAAGGGAAAGAATCACATGGCAAGAATGCCACCCTGAAAATAATAGATATTGCTGTGTGTTGCTGGCCTTTGTGCCCTATACCTCCAATTCTATTTGCATCGTCTTGCATCTACATGCGTCATTTTCATTTTCCTTCTTCAGTCTTCCTCTTCCTCTCTCTGATTTTCATTCATTTACCCCTGCTTCTTTTAGCTACACTCATAATCTTCCTTCTTCTGCCCTTCTACTTATTCTCCTTTCCCTCTAAAAGAAAACTTTGAACCCATGACTATTAAAAAAATGAAATGAAAATGTGGCTGTTGTAAGGGACATTAGTTAATGGGAGCAGTTCATTAAAAATATAGTTCCTTGGAAACATGTCTTTGGTTGGACTCTAGTTCCCATGTGTTGAATATCAGTGTTTGGGAAAAAGTTAAAAACAGATCTGGGGAAAGTGCCCCCACCCCGTAGTTAGTGCAAAGCTTGGAAATATCCAGCCGGGGGGGGGGGGGATGCATATATTTTCTCACTTGCTAGGCTTGGCCATTATTATTATCATCATCATCATCATCATCATCATTATTTGAGCTGCATGTTCTGAGCAAATGTAGCTGATGTTTAATTTATTACGTTTAATAGTATTATCATGGCTTGCCCCCTGTGATATCATCAGCTGCTGCCTATCACCAAATCACCATAGGTTCATCTCTAGTTCTCAGGTTTTGGGCCTTAACTCTCAGGAATATTCCTTCTCAAAGTGGGCCACAGTGGTGTAATCTAGGTCTGCTGAACTAAACAGTTTGAGTCACAAGATCTTTAATTAAATAGGCATTTCTGTTCCTTTAAAGCCTGTGTTGTTGTTTTTTAAAGATTTTTTTTCTTTTTTTGCAAATTTGATATAAGGAATATGGAAGTGGAAAATAAATTATTATTATAACCTTTATAATCTAATAATTGTTCTCCTACATTATTTTTTTGCAACTCATAGCTGGGATTAGCCACTTTATTCTCACAGCAACCCTGTAAAATATTTTACACAATGACACAATGACAGATGATATGGAAATTTCATGGCTAGGGTAGTGATTGGACCCAAGTCTCTAGGAGTAAAGTTGAACTTTCTGTGTGGAGGGAATTAGGTATGTGTGTTTTATCCAATGGCATCTGAAAAATAATTTTTTTTCTTTGTTGAAATGCAAGCAAAGAAACAAATCTCATGCTTAATCCACTAAACTGTTTTTAGTCTTTGCTAGATGTGTTGAAAGTTTTGTTTGTTTGTTTGATGAGAAGTTTCCTAAATCTGCTGATGCATTCATGTATACAGAGGAAAGGGCTTGAAAGCGAACAGCTTTAAATATGGGAGGGAGTGAAACCAATAGATCTCTGCATCCAGCCAGAGAGCTTTGCATGCTTAGCTCCTAAAAAAACCTTAGTTTGATTCTTTGTATATTCAGCCTTGTGTAGTGCTGAATTAGGATAGCCACTACTTATTCTTGCCAAACTCGTTATCTTGAGCAGCCACGTATAACATGGGCTTCTCCATGCTGTGATTAGTTGTGCCTGTTGAAATTGGCCAGTGAGAATGACTGAGAATTCCACTCAGTTGATTTTTGATAAGAAGTTAACACCACTCAAAACCATCCTTATACACCAGATGGAAAGAATGTGAGATTATTTTTCTAAAAAAAAAAACAAAAACAAACCTGGAAGATGACAGAAAAGAAAACAGTCAAATGTGTCTATCCTTATAATATGGTGAGCTTGGTTTATATCTGTGTGTGTGTGTGGAGAGGAGGACGCTTATTTAAAAAGAAAAACTCAGAGGAACATGGTAATCTGTGCCCATACAAAAAATAGGTGTGCATGCCTTTGGATGACAGCAATAGGCCAGAATCCATCACAAAATTACGAATGCTTAATTTCATTGAAATGAATGGTTTTAATCCTGCCATCCTTATTCTTCAGGACTGTGACCATACTGTCTGAACTCAACTAACTGATTAACTGGTTAACTAACTAACTAACTAACTAACTAACTAACCAACTAACTCTTGTTTTTTTAAAAAATCTTGCTAATCTCTATTGAAAGAGACTCAAGACCGATTACAATATCCAAATCAATTAACAATAAAAATTTTGTTATCAAATATTACAAAATGTATCTAGGGCTTTTTTAAAAAAAACAATCAATTAGACATTCAAGTGTTCTGAAGAAACAAAATCTGTTAACCTAACTGTTGCTTGAGTGTAGATTGGGTGATTTTACAATCATATGCAATAGTTCATACTCAGGACCTTTTTCTTTTATGGTCTCATTCTAAAAGTTGCAGAGCATATAATTATGCTATGGTATCTCAACAGCTATAGAAAGTGCGTTGATAGTGTCTTACTTTAACTGATAGTGTCTTACTCTAACATTTGGATTTAACCCTTAGTCTTTAAGGTCCCATAACATTCACATTTTTTAAAAGTGCTCAATACACTTTCCACATTAGATACTGCCATTCTCTCTGGTGAACAAGTTACACCCTAGACATAATAGTCACAGCTGTTAATGAACAAAGATCCCTTACAGTCATCCAGATACAAGAATGCCTAAACTCTATAGGCCTCTCCACTGTGGCAGATGTGGAAATTTACCTGAAACTTGCCCTCCAGTTGTGATCCCCACGTGGTCTTGTTATTCTTTAGACACCTATGCTTTCAGTTCATTGTAAAGATTAAGCTTTGTGGCTTTGTAGCCACTTTTTGGCTGAAAACAATGATGAGAACATTTTGGGCATGGACAACCCACACACCCAAAGTTTAGCCCTATTCATATGTAAGCAAGCAACGATATAGTGCTATGGAGATTGGCAATCTTGTGTTGACAAACCATGTAATGACTAATTCTAAATGTAGTCCCCAGGGCAGGGATTAAAACTCTTTTTTATGTAGATATCATATGGTAGATGACCTTGTCCTATGAAATGGACTTGACTCTATAGGTGCCACATTTTAGACCAACGTCTCAAGAAAGCATAGTGATCATGGGGTCACTCAAATATTAATGCCATTAATGCCAACTGCTATCTTTTCCTTCCTGGTTCTTTTCTTTTCTTCCTACAAACTACTGGTTGTTCAACATGAAATCTCGGAATATTTTAGATCTAGAAATTATATATTAATGTCAACATTCATGTCAAAATAAAAATATGTGAACACTTGCAACCTGTTGGCATTTTCTAGTTTGTTTTCTAACATAAATTGGCTGTCAGATTTTAGAAGAGCAATAAACAGCTTTGGGTTTGTTTGTTTTTTGAGCAGTTGTAAGCTGTCTTGAGTGTATGGAAGGGCACAAAAATGTTTTAGCATGTAAAAAAATAAAATGGCGTTGAATGCTAACTGTCTAATTCTGCCAGATATTGAATGTTGCTGCATGAAAATGACTGAACACTAAAGAAAAAACAATTGTTGCATGTGAACTGCCACATAAATACTAAATACTATGTACCTGTGCATGTTGAATGCTGTTGCATGTCATCTATACAGTGCATTTAACTAATGCAATTAATATTTGCATGGCAGCTTTCATACACTAAAATGTATTGCATGCCAAGTGTAAAATATCAACCATCAAATGAGGTTGGGAAATAATAAACAGACTAGGGAGGCTCAAGTTTGAATCCCTCCACAGCCATGAAATTGATTGGGTGAACTTGGGCTGATCTAACCCATCAAGCTAACTAATCTAACCAATCTAACAAGCTTAGATTTAATAAATGTTACGTTGTGAGGATTAAAAATGTGTGACTTTCAAATGTGCTACTGTTGGAAGAAGGATGGGATACAGATGCTGTGCTTGTAGTAGTCATAGTAGTAGCAGCATCAATATGCTACATACTGAAATCTGATGTCTAATATTTGCCAGATGTGCAACATAAATTTAGATACTTGGGAAAAAATGGGTCTGGAAAAGTTGTAATTCTACACTATAAACTACAAATTTAATTTCCTAAATATGTTTTTTTGAAGACAATAGAGTTCAAGCTATGACTTCCCATCTTCCACTCATTTCTGTAAGGCCACATTTCTCTTTTGAGGGCAGATTCATCTTGACATGAATATATTTGCATGCTATAGCATATGCACACACAGTAAAGTACTGTGTAATGAATGCATGACCTGTAATTTCACATGTGAAAGTCAGTGGGCTTCCTCTTGAAGGCTTGCGCACTAGTTTTCCAACCAGTATAAATGATTGTCCACATATTATATACTGCTAGTGGGCTCATCCAGATATGGTCAGTATAAGAAATCTTTGCCACACCCTACTCTGATGTCTAACATCACTTCTGGAGACTTCTTGTCATCCCTGTCCAAAGGATGCTACATTTTCCTCCAAAATTTTCATAAAACCTAAGTAGTATGGTTCATAAAGCCAGTTCATTTTGATTCATTAGTGGCTGTTTGCTGGTGAGGGGGGCTGGAGCGTTTGCTGTGGATGTATCTAATTTCCTTGCCCCTCCTAATCTTTTCTGTTTTCAGCTGTACTACTGGTTTGGAAACTTTACATTCTGTTCCAGTGAAGGCTCCTGTTTTCTCCTTTTTTAAATTTATTTTTAAACTCTCCCATAGTTTTAGTGCTTGGAAGACAAATTGAAATGTTGAAGTACTGAAATTTTCTAGCCAGTCAGTGCTAAAATCACAGTGGCTCAGCCTGCTACTCATCCAGTTGCCATTGATTTTCCCTGATAGCAATGCATTTTTTGAAAAATTCTTCCCAATATTATCTTTAGATTACCAAGTGTATATGATGAGAAGGTGAAACACAAGGGAAGGGCAGAGCAGGTTCTTCATTTTTTTAAAAAAGACAAATAACTCGATATTAGCACTAGAGTGCCCAGCTAGATCAACTTCTCTGTCCCTCCCTCCAGTGTCATCATTTAGTCCCCCAAAATATTTGAATATCCTTTCCAGAAAAGGTTGAAAACCCTAAGCCTTGACAGAGGAACTGTCTAGCTACTGTACCTCTGTCTTAAATGTGATGAGCTTTAACCTCTACCCAGTCTATTAACATGGCTAAGTCTATCAGTCTATTAATATCTGTATCAATGATGTAATAACTTGGTGGAGACTATATAGACGATGTGTGCGATTTTATTGCATTTTGCCTCTAATTGCAAATGTGTGGAGCAAAACAATGAAAGACAGGGTGTGCTCATATGTTTAGTTTTGTTTGTTGGTTGGTTTGTTCTGGGTTTCTTTGGGGGGGTTGTTACAAACTGAGTACTGTTGTCCTTTTTTGCTGCATTTAGTTTTTCCACTGCATGTGATTACCATTGATGTTTTTCTGTATTTCAAAAATATATGCTTTCTCTGAGAAAAAATCATTTGAAAAGCAGGAAATAAATAATTTAAATAAATAAATAAAATTGGCTGTCCATCTCTACCTTTGTTTGTGTGCATTTGTTAAGAGATGGACAGATCAGTCTATCACCAGCCCATGGAAATTTTACTTTTGTTCATAAATCCATTCCATCTTGTTTCCACATTAAATTGCATTTTCTTTTTGGAAACGTTCCCCCGATACTGGTATTTGAAAGCATGCTTTGGGTGTACTTTCTGACATGGTTCAGACCTGTAGACATATTTTAACTCAAAGCACACATTTCTAAATATTATTATTGTATGCCTCTAAGTCATTTCTGACTTATGGCAACTCTATGGTGAACCTGTCATGGGATTTTGTGGAGCTGTGAGTGTGTGGTGAGCCAAGGTCACCTAGTGGGTTTTTACATGGCTGGGTAGGGAATTGAATCCTGGGTTCCTGGGTCATAGTCCAACTCTCAAACCACTACACTATACTGGCTCTGTTTCTAAATCTATCCAATACCAAAGTGATGTACCAAAATGTGTTTTGAGATGCATATTTTAGCATTTCCAAATATAACTGATGCTAAAATATGCATCTTAAAACACATTTTGGTACATTGTTTTGAGCTGAGAACTGTATCACACAACTTGGAGGAAGTGTGAAGTTCAAACGAGCATTATGTTCCAATATTCACATTAATCCTGAAAGTGTAGCACAGGTCAGTTTGTATCATAATTCACATAGATCAGATTCCTCAGTCATCCCATCTGTGGGTGCATGTACACATGCTGGGGATGTAAACCCTGGCTAATTTTATTCTCAAAGCAAGCAGTGAGTAATTTTAGCAATTTTCTTTCTACTGAAAAAAAGTCTTCGAAACCTGCACAATTTTTGAAGGCAGTTCACAGTTTAGAAATTTTCTACAAACACACACACATACACACACACACGCTGGATTTTTATGTGTGCAGAAAACTGCATTTTATGTGTGCAGAAAACTGCAATCCCTAAAACTGCATTTTCTGCACAAACCCCAATAAGCCTACATGCAGTTTCTTGTGCAGAAGTCCCAAACCGCAAGGATTCTTGATGTGGCAGAATTTCCCTCATCAGACTTTTCTGACAATCAGGAAACCCCTGTTCCAACCTTAGAACATTTTCAAATATTATTTCTGTGCCTAACCCCTGCATGTGCATGTGCATTTATAGAAAATAACATAGTCTTTCTGTATACTGAGAACAAGATCATTGTTTTGTTAGGGAGCAACAAATACCACCACCATCAGCCCCACTAGCAGGTGTTGAACTCGCTATGCACTGTGTGTAGTGTTTTATGTAATGAAGCAATTTTACTTTCCACTGAACACCTTCAGAGGATCTGATTTTGCTAATGATTTCCCTTTGGACGGCTTTGTTTACTAAACATTTTAATTTGCTGAATCCCTTCCTGGTTTTGTAAGCACTGAAGCTTGCCAATGAAGGTGCAACTCTGCCATCACAGGATTATCTTAAAGGCACAGCATTGTATGGGTGGAATCCAATGCATGGTTGTTTTAATTCCAGGTATAACTCATTTAGACAGTTCAATTGACTTGTAATGCCCCAAAGACAGAAGGAATAATATTCAGAGCCTATTTTCCATTGTTTATTTCAAGTAGTCATCCAGATTAATAACCTCGAAAGGGGATTTTGAGAACTTCAGTGTTATGTACATACCTAAGCAAAGGTATTGCTGTGGTGCCTGGAATATGTAATGGTTATGCTTCTGCCAGCCTGTATGAAAATTATGATTGGTCAGTCCCTAAGCCATCCAGACAAGTAATCCTATGGTACCTTTGCAATTACATGGTTACAGTGTTGGACTAGGACTGGAGAGACTCAGATTCAAACCACCACCTCAGCCATTAAGTTGTCTGGATGGACTGGTACTGAAGGTGTCTCTCACTCTTGCATACCTTAAAGGCTGTTATGAGGAGAATAGTAGAGAGAAGAACCATGCACACTACCTTGAATATCGTGGAAGAAAGGCAGGCTAGGAATAAAATACTTTTTTAAAAGTAGCAATAAAAATAAATAACTGTAGAAGTAAATGAGTGATTTGACACCGTGTAACCTGGAAACTCTCTGTTTCTTCTGAGAAGTGATTGAGGATGAGGGAAATCCATCTGTTTCAACTCCGTTCCTCAAAGATATATCAGCTGGCCTTCACAGTTGCAGATGCCCTTTCAGTTAGGATCAGGGCACAAATAGAAAAGACCCACCAGGTATATTTGTGCGCTGTTTGTTGCCTCTGCAGTGATAAAGAACTCTGACATTTCAACAATGGGAGACCAAGTCTGGGTTCCAAGAAGTCTTATTATAGGCCTAGCAGCAGCCATTCTCCTCCATTTGCTTGTCAAGATAGTTTGGGATAGGGGGTTGCTGTTCAAAGAGATTTTAAAAAAAGAGAGAGAGAGAGAAGTACCACCATCAGATTTCAAAACAGATTTCAAAACATGCTTAAAGTAGGTCTTTTCATCCAAGGCACTGGCAACAATTTTACTGAGGTGTTTGATGAATTAAAACACTCAACCATGGATTGGTTCATTATGGTATGAATTATGTCTCTAGACTGGGGTGAGGAAAGTGCAGCCTCCAGGATGTCTCCAAAGTTTCATGACCCTTGAATTGTTACCTCTAAAATGTGCCCAAAATATCCCCCTAAAATAGCCCAAATCACCACAAAATGGCCTTTAAATTTTGTGGTTTGAGTAGCTTTACTCCTTCCAGTGGCCACATCCCCAACATGAAATATCCAGGAAAAGAAACAGCTGATTTTGCAATGAAAATGAAAGTAGGAGCGATGTGACAAATCTGGTTTTTTTTAATTGCTGTTGATACAACTGTGAATACCAGCCCCACATTTAACCCAGATGCAATGCCATCAATTCATTTATTTATTAGAATTCTTTCTGTGTCAATTCTCTTCTGAACATAATTCCAAAATTACAACACAACAAAACAGAAAAAAAGAAAAAAAAAAGAAAAGAAAATCTTCCAAGTAGACCTTGGCTGGGGGAAGCCATGGTGACAGGATATACAATAAATGTCTGAACATCCCAGCATTGAGACTTTACATACTGTGGAGGGAAAATCAATCAATAAGGTGTGACATGAACAACATTCTCAAAATGCATGCATCCTTTAGAATGTATTTTGTTTCTGTGCAACATACCAAAAGCTTCACAAATGTGCAGATTTCTGAGACAGTGTGTCTTGCAGTGAATCTCAGCAAGTATGAAATTGATAATTTTAGCTAGAATCTTTAACTTGCTGAAATTCTTTCCCATCGCTAGGGATTTGGGATGACAGTCACCCTCCACCATCTTCCTCTTTTAAATAATATTCCCCACTTCTGCCAACAGCTGTTTGGTAGCAGAGACTGGAAAAGTAACTTTTCCACTTCGGATCCTAGAATATCTCAGGTAGGAGCTGTAGCTGCAAAAGTAACTTTTCCAGTCTGTCTCAAGCTATTATGTGGTTGATTGTACTGTGGAGAAACCTGCAGAGATGACTCTCCTGGTACCCCATTCACTCCAGGAAAATCACAGCATCAGCACAGCAGGGAAAGTTATAAGAAAAGAATTATAATTCTTTATAGTCCAGGTTAAAAAGAAATAATGATAAGGTTTCCTTTCTTATTAAAAAAGTTGGTAGTACAAATCAGATGGGTCAATAAGACTCTCTTCTTCAAGAGGAGACGTGACAGTCATTCTTGTAGGAAGCATCAGTATGAGATCCCATGGCCAATTTATTTCTCCTATGTGGCCCTATCAACAGGTGGCCCCAGTGGTCCCATTCCTCTTCTTCATACCAACAGCAATTGCCAAGGCACCATAGTCAATTTCTTTCCTTCAACCAAGTGTCATTACCATGAGGCCTTACAGGCTATCTATCCTTCTTCAGTCAGGATGCAGCAGCATGAATTCACCATGACTATCCTTTCTCCTCCAAGCAAACACCATCACAACAGTCATTATACCTAGCATCTCTCCTTCAAGCTGGTGACACAGAGATGAAGTCACAATAACCTCTCTCTCCCCTTGGGGCAAATAGCATCAGCATGAGGTCAAAAAGGTCAGAAACTCTGCTACAGGCAGGGAGCAATGGAGTGAGCTCACAATGCTGCCTTGGGAAAGTTATATTACCGTGGCCACCACAGCTAGTCTCTCTCCTTTAATCTGGATGCAGCAAGAAGAGATCCCTATGGCCATCCTCCCTTCACTTTGGGCAGCCAGTGTTAGGATGACATAGACTTCTTAGTCTCACCCCTTGAAACAGAATGTCATCCTGGTGTATTTGAAAGGAGCAGAAGTACGCAAGCAAAAAAGCAGAAATCAAGGAGAAGACAAGAAGTGTCAGTAGGTTCTCTTGATGCTACAAGGCTTCCACTCAGTCCAAATTATCTTTGGACTGGCACCAAAAGGGTATAGTTAATGTAGAATGTGGGGGGAGAGAAATTTTGGCAGAGAGATTTAATTAAGAAAAACTTTTGCCTCTTCCTTCTCCTCCTCCTCCTCCATTTATATTCCCCAAAACTGAGACTCAAGGAAGCCTACAAATTTCTAGAAGGATCTGTGAAGTGAAAACTAGTATAATGAAGTAAATTGTTTAAAAAACAAGTGATTCAGTGATAATTGACTACTACTAATGATAGTAATAATCAATTACCATTGAATCACTTTTTTAATTTGCTTTATTATACTGGCTTTCACTTCACAAATCCTTCTGAGACAGCTTTCAAGTAGTAATAAAATGTATGAAAACTAATAGATGATAAATAATGTCAGTATCCAATAAACAACTTCAGTGTATAACATGTTATCAGAATTCTTCTCTCTGTTGGTGGCACAAAATCCTAAGGGACAGAGGCAGGTGGCAGAATCCAGCTGAAGGAGCCTTCAGTGTCTCCTTTATCTGCTTCTGTTTCTTGCCCCAGAAAGGCAAGTTGTAAATATGTGCTAAAGTTAAGTCTCCTTCTTAGTTGGCATTATGTGGGCTAAGGTAAGATGAGAAGGAAGAAGGAACTGCATTACTGTGGTACAGACCATGCAAATATTGAAATGATCTTGGCGACAGACATCATCTATTGAATGATTGACTCGTATATCTTTTTTTTTTTCCGGTGAAAATATACGGAATGCCATGATTTGGGAAACATGGGAAATCTTTGACCCTCCAGGTAATTTCCACCTCAAATATTAGCCAGCCAATGTTGCAAGGACCTTGGGAGCTGTAGTCCAAATATCTCAAGGGCCAAAAGTTTCCCACACCTAATTTAAAGCATCACGGTACTTTTACCTGTAGTATTGGTGTTTATACAGTTTGTTTTCTCCTGGTGGTCAAAAGGCTGTCTTCAGCAGACAGCTTGGAAAAACTTTTTTTAAAAATGTTTGAAATCTTGTTTAGGGCAAAGTCTTGAAAGGCAGCAGTCAAAATATTGTTGTCTTTATACATTTGATTTCTTTTTGGACCCCCGTGGTTCCAGTATGTTGACCTAAAAGGCTCTGTATTATGAAAATTGGAAGCAAATGCCTCTGAGTCACTTCAAATTCTTAATAAGGCAAAGGGAATTGACATTGATCCTAATCAGAATGGATGGCACCATCTCAAAGCTCTCATTTTTTTTCCTGTTTCAAGTTTTGTAGTACACTGCAGTTAAAATATGTAAAGTCATTTAGCTTGTCTACAGTTGTGGGAGCGGCAGAGTGCCTGGGAACTGCAGTTTTGAACTTCCACACTGGGATGTCATTATGCAAATTAATTTCCACAGAGAAGAACATCCATTACTTATTTTCATTGTTCCCCCCCCTGCTGTCCCTGTTTAACTGTACTATGTTTTGTTTTTTTAAAAACTCTTTGAAGTTCAATGTTCTGCAGTCAGTTTCCATATCCAGAATATATCTGTTTATTTAGAGAAGGAATTTCCAAACTGTGTGCCTTGAGAGTATGCTGCAAAATTTATAATAATAAAAGATAATGTCTGTGTGTGGCATTCATAACTCGTAGGGGTATTTGTGCTAGGTGGCTCAAAATTTGACAATGTTTGGTTTGCTTATTTTTTGATTCTTGCCAAGTTGCAGTCCCAAGGTTCAAGTTGAAATGACAAACTAACACAGGGGAGACTCATAATAAACAAAAATAGGAAACTAGCCATACTTCATCAGCACACTGTGGTTGGTGCCTCAAAATCTATCAGAATGTTTTTTTTTAATTATTATTGTTTTCTAAGTTGATGTGCCCAGTTTCAAGTCACAATTCCAAATGAGTAAGATTTGTGACAAAAAGGGGGCCTACCATAACTGGTCATGATGACATGAAATAAAAAAAATTGTGATGGGAAATCTGTTAAGTTGTAGTTAAAACATGATGGATAATGCAGTCAAGTAGTCTTTTAAAAGTTATGCTAAATCCAGCTTGATAGTCAATGAACGGCTTATGGTATATTCTAGTCCTGGGAAATGTGCCATTTTTCTTGGAATGCAGACATTCATAAAAAGTTATATCTTGAAACAGGAACACATTGAGAACAATGAGAATCTGTCTTAAAATAGAACTGAATCCTGTATGCTAATAGAATGATGTATGCATGCTATGTATAGATTTGGATTAAGCCAATCACCCAGCATTTCTGCTTCTGTAACTATGCTTGCAGGAATAAAGCTGTCTGTGAACAGCTTGTGAATTTTGGAATGGTCTTGCCAAATTCTTGTTGGCCTGACTGATTCCCTGCTTGCTGCAAGTATTTCAAATAAACTATTATTTTCTATTTTAATTGACTGGTTTATTTGAATGTTTGTTGACAATCAGATTTAAAAAAAAAAAAAGATCATTACACAGAACAATGTTGTCTGAGGTACAACTGCTAAGATTTCTGAGGCAGGAAAAAAGGACGGAAAAAAAGGAGGCCAAGGTATTATGGCTAAGATTCCTGGCATTACCAAAGAGTAGACATGAAAACTGGAGAGGACTCTTTAGGGAGCTGCTGGTGAGTTCCCTGTGTTTTTTTCTTTTTCCCAAAAAATAAAAGTTGGGATTGCAAGAGGGTCTTTTGATCCTTTGTGGAGTGTTAGGCCTCTTCCTGGGCACCATTGGGTATAATTCATCTTCAAAACAGATAAGGGTTCTCTAAGGCATTGCTGTGAAGATATGCAGAGGGCCACTGTCTCTGATGTTTTTACTGGAGGGAATATATTTTCATCACGACTGGTAGCTGTTGACAGCCTTAAACTCCACAAATTCTAACGCCATCCAAGTTGGCTCATTTCTTATGGTATTCCTTGTGTTTTTCAGATAATTCACAAAGCTTTGTTGAGTTCTCTTTTTTGGTGCGCAGGTGGTCATTTCATCTCTCCTCCCTGTTCAAGGATATGGTGCACAAAGGGAAAGGGCAATAGCAGAGGTAAACAACTGGCTCTGCACATGGTGCCGCCAGCAACGGTTTGGGTTTTTGGAACACGACCTGAATTTCCATGAACGTGGGCTTCTGGCAAGGGATGGGCTGCACCTCATGAAACTTGGCAAGAATGTTTTTGCAAACAGTCTTGCACGGAGGATTAAGAGGTCTTTAAACTAAGTTCTGCTGGGGAGGGAGACAACATTATTCAGGGCAAAGACACGGCGAGTGCAGGGGGGAAAAGCCCAAATTATATTGACCAAGTAGTACAAGCGTCCAGTGGTGGGAGGAGTAGAAACTATAGTACAGGACTTGCAGGAAGGGCCCGGGGATTTAAGTGTCTCTACACTAACGCGCAGAGTATGGGAAACAAGCAAGATGAACTTGAACTCCTAGTACGACAAAATAAATACGATTTGATAGGCATCACTGAGACCTGGTGGGATGAGTCTCATGACTGGAATGTAGGAATAGAGGGGTATAGCCTATTTTGTAGAAATAGACCAAACAAGAAAGGAGGAGGAGTAGCCTTGTATGTCAAGGATGTTTTCACCTGTGAAGAGATCCATGACTTGAACCCAGAAAGCCAGGTCGAGAGCATCTGGGTAAGAATTAAGGGAGCGAGAAACAATAGGGATATTCTGGTGGGGGTTTACTACAGACCTCCAGCCCAGACTGAGGACCTTGATGACGCCTTCCTCAACCAAATGACCGCGCATTCAAAAAGGAGAGATACAGTAATAATAGGAGATTTCAATTACCCGGATATATGTTGGCAGTCAAACTCTGCCAAGACAGCAAGGTCCAGCAAGTTTCTTGCTTGTCTTGCAGACAATTTGATGGTCCAGAAGGTGGAAGAGGCCACAAGGGGATCAAATATTCTAGATCTGGTCCTGACCAATAGGGATGACCTTGTTAATGAGGTAGAAGTGGTTGGATCTTTAGGGGGGAGTGACCATGCCCTATTGGAATTTGGCATTCAGTGGGAAGGAGAAGATAAGTGTAGCCAGACACTCGTCTTAGATTTTAAAAAAGCGGACTTCTGTAAACTTAAGGAGCTGCTGGCTGGAATTCCGTGGTCAGGAATAGTGAAAGAGAAAGGAGTTCAGGAGGCATGGGAGTTCCTTAAAAGGGAGATACTGAAGGCACAGTCTAAAACTGTGCCAATAAGGAGGAAAAATGGAAGGCATCTGAAGAAACCAGAATGGTTGACTAAAGAACTCTCAGCTGAGCTAAGCGTTAAGAGAAACGGGTACAGGAAATGGAAGAGGGGGGAAACCACCAAAGAAGAATTTAAGCAAGTAGCCAGGAAATGTAGAGAGGAAGTCAGAAAGGCTAAAGCACAGAACGAACTTAGGCTGGCCAGAGACATTAAACACAATAAAAAGGGCTTTTTTAAATATGTCCGCAGCAAAAGGAAAAAGAAAGAGGTGATAGGGTCGCTGCGCAGAGAAGATGGCGAATTACTAACAGGGGGAAGAGAAAAGGCAGAACTACTTAACACCTTCTTTGCCTCAGTTTTTTCCCAGAAGGATACAAGCACTCAACCTGGCGGTTGGGGAGCAGGTGAAGAAGCAGAGGAAATGCGGCACACAATAGGTAGAGAGGTGGTACAAGAACACCTGGCCACACTGGATGAATTCAAGTCTCCAGGGCCAGATGAATTGCATCCTAGGATATTAAAAGAACTGGCAGAGGTCATTTCGGAACCGCTTGCTATAATCTTTGAGAAATCTTGGAGGACAGGAGAAGTTCCAGCAGACTGGAAGAGGGCAAATGTTGTCCCCATCTTCAAGAAGGGAAAAAAAGAGGACCCAAATAATTATCGCCCAGTCAGCCTGACGTCAGTACCCGGAAAGATCCTGGAGCAGATCATTAAGCAGTCAGTTTCTAATCACTTAGAAAGCAATGCGGTAATCACGAGAAGTCAACATGGATTTCTCAAAAATAAGTCATGCCAGACTAATCTTCTCTCTTTTTATGATAGAGTTACTAGCTTGATAGATGAAGGGAATGCTGTGGATGTAGCATATCTTGATTTCAGTAAGGCCTTTGACAAAGTTCCCCATGACATTCTTGCAAAGAAGCTAGTAAAATGTGGGCTGGACAGAGCTACTGTCAGGTGGATCTGCAACTGGTTGACTGACCGTTCCCAGAGGGTGCTCACCAATGGCTGCTTTTCATCCTGGAGAGAAGTGACTAGCCCGGTGCCACAGGGTTCTGTCCTGGGCCCAGTGCTGTTCAATATTTTCATCAACAACTTGGATGAAGGAATAGAGGGCATGCTCATCAAATTTGCAGATGACACCAAATTGGGAGGGGTTGCTAATACGCCAGAGGACATGATCAAAATTCAAAATGACCTGGACAGATTGGAGAGCTGGGCCAAGGCTAACAAAATGAAATTCAACAGAGAGAAGTGTAAGGTCCTACACTTAGGTAGAAAAAATGGAATGCAGAAATATAGGATGGGGGACACGTGGCTGGATGGCAGTACGTGTGAAAGGGATCTAGGAGTCTTAATAGACCACAAGCTGAACATGAGTCAGCAATGTGATGCGGCAGCCAAGAAAGCCAATGCAATTCTCGGCTGCATCAATAGGAGTATGGTGTGTAGATCGAGGGAGGTACTGGTACCACTCTA
Source organism: Cyclura pinguis (assembly GCA_030412105.1). NCBI lineage: Eukaryota > Metazoa > Chordata > Lepidosauria > Squamata > Iguanidae > Cyclura > Cyclura pinguis. Next base: position 117,492,783 of record CM059601.1, on the reverse strand, counting down.
CTCTGCTTTGGTTAGACCTCATCTTGAATACTGTGTCCAGTTCTGGGCACCCCAATTCAAGAAGGACATGGTCAAGCTGGAGCAGGTCCAGAGGAGGGCGACCAAAATGGTGAAGGGCCTGGAAGCCAAGCCCTATGAGGATAGACTTAGAGAGCTGGGTATGTTCAGTCTGCAGAAGAGAAGGTTAAGAGGGGACATGATAGCTATGTTTAAATATTTGAAGGGATGCCATGTAGAGGAGGGAGAGGGCTTGTTTTCTGCCGCTCCAGAGACCAGGACAAGGAGCAATGGATTCAAGCTGCAGGAAAGGAGATTCCACCTGAACCTCAGGAAGAACTTCCTGACAGTCAGGGCTGTCCGGCAGTGGAATATGCTGCCTCGGAGTGTGGTGGAGTCTCCTTCTTTGGAGGTTTTTAAGCAGAGGCTGGATGGCCATCTGTCGGGAGTGCTTTGAGAGTGTTCCTGCATGGCAGGGGGTTGGACTGGATGGCTCGTGTGGTCTCTTCCAACTCTACATTTCTATGATTCTATGATTCTATGATTAAGCATTGAGCTTTAGCCAGAAAATCTGAAAAAGTATATTTGTTTCCTTTTGTTATGTAGTTGGACAACATATGCATTTTTAAAACCTAGATTGAAGTACTTTAGAAGAAGAGATGCATGTGCACGTTATGGTAGATCTAAGCTACTAGGTGAAGTGATTATGAAGGTAAATGGGGGAAAAATCAGCCTGTGATGGGCTTTAATTATAAGCAAACTGTAACATTAACCCATATATGTTGTTATTAAATGAAATGAGAGGAAGGTTGTTTTATTACTAGAATTACTTTTGCATGTAACAAAAATAAAATGAAATTATAGTGTGCATAAAATATGCAAAAATATAAATCTGTTAAAAAACCATCTATTCATACTGCACATTTGCTGGTGCTTCATCGTTTCAGTTGATGTCTCCAAGATTTTTCCTTTTCTGCATTCTCTCTCTCTCCCTCTCTCTCATTTACCTTTTTTCCTAAAATAAGATGTCTTCTGGTAGACACCAGAGTTTCTACTGAAGCAGAAGGACTAAGAGGCTTTTTACTGGAACAGTGATGCCATGCTGAACAAACGAGGAAATAGTTCTTTAAGAAAGCTTGGAAATGTTATATATTTGGGTCACAGTTCCCAGAACTCACCAGCCAGTGGCCATTTTTTGGCCAGTTCTGTAAACTGTTGTCCAAAAAAGTAATTTTTCTAAGCCCTGATTTCCAGTGATCAAGGCAACCAAGGAAGATTAATTGAGAACAAGAATGGTCAGATCCCAGGAATCTGATTAAAGTGAGGATATAGGGCAGGCATGTGGACCAGTCTTCCCTACCTCATAGACCTGGATGAGCTACCAGACATTTGGAGCAGTAGTCACGACCCCAATATTACTGGCTCCCCTGATGGACATTGTTTCCCATCCCACAGTTCAGTTGAAAACTTGGCTTCACTTCCTCCTTACTGAGAGACAGCAGGAATAATGGAAGCATTCTCAACCATCCATGAAATTCCCCAAACCGGAGACTTGGAATGATGGTTGTGCTTGGAATGATGGCTAGGAGTGCCCAGGTTCAGTCCTCATGCCCTTACTCACCTTGGGGATAAGGCATGAGAGTAGAGAGAATTCAGAACCTACAGTTGGCTGGAATCTACTCCTGTGGAGTCTGGACCACGTCTGTAGGCTGATAATACCCTTCCCCAATGTAAGAAAGCAGCAAATATCAAAGAAGCCCCAGAAACCTCTCTGATAGGTTTGCCTTATGGTCATCATAAGTTCAAAACAACTTGAAGACACACAGTCTTCACAGTATAGCAAAGTATATGAAGAAAAGCCAGTGATAAATAGTGTGAAGGGTGATGGGACCGAGTCTTTTTCAGAAAGACAGTAGGAACCACACACCAAAAGATCATAGACCCAGGCTGTTTCCCACTTATTAAGAATTTGAAGTGATTCAGAGGCATTTGCTTCCAAATCTCATAATACAGATCCTTTTAGGTCAATATACTGAAACCGTGGGGGTCCGAAAGAATCCAACTCTGGATAAAAATATGATCAACACGCCAGTGAAGGGGAACTCACAGGCTTTTTGAAAAGTAGAGCTAGACCAGGCTTTTTTAAAAAGTACTTCCTCCCCTTCATCTCCTTCTCAGCACTGAGTGCTTGGTTACAAAGACCTAACAGAGCACAACTATGAGAGTTCCTTTCAAAAGCTATTGAACCCTAACACACTTGTTAAGAAATAGAGTTTTAGGGTTCAGTTCACAGAGATGGGTTTCTTACAGTTCCTCTGTTCCTGAAGGCTTATCTAAGGGAAGGGCATGTTTTACTTTTTCAAATTTAATGGGCCTTAAGCCTTCCTATAAGGTTCAGAGTGGAGCCCATTCCCCATGACACCTGCAGTTTGTATGAGAAGAGAGAAGACAAAGTCTGGTACCTGATGGTATCTAATGTTTCATGCCCTTGGCAAAGTAGTTTGTTCCTGGGGTTGGGAGACATGCATAAATAGTACAATGAGTGTCTTGGCTTCACATAATTTTAGAACTGACGGTAGAAATTGGAGATTCCAGGTTGGCTGTCTCCAACAGTAGGTTGACCATAGAAACATGGGTTGACTTTTGGGATGCTTAAGTTTGGTTGTCTTGTTATCACATGCAAACAGGACAAACTACCATACCAGTGGCTTCTATGTCAGTGGGATGGTGAATCTGTTCTGAGTTGTACTTTAATGGAACTATCCAAGGTGCTGAGCCCTAGCTCCAAAACACTTTCAGTATCTTCGATGGGTGTTTTATTAAAGTTTGGAATAAGACCTAAAGTGGATTTACTGCCCCACTGATATAACATTTTTACAGGTACCTAATAGCACAATCACATATGTCTACTTAAAATTAAGTCTAGATATATTCAGTGGGGCTTACACTCAATAAATGTCCATAGCATTGCTGTCTAAATCACCTCAGCTATTACTGCATTTATCACATGCTTGGAAATCCACAAGTTGAGTGCTCGATACAGAGTTCCACATTTGCCCTAGAAGAATCTTTATAGACCTTCTGCCATAATAAATGTAGGTATGATGTTAACCTTGGAGGTGCCACTGAATGTGCAAATGACGTGGATCAAAACCATTCATCAATATGCATTCTTCTGTTTTTCCCAATATGTAGTGACCTCCTCTGAAAAGAAAAAAAAAAACAGTTTTCCAAATATTGAGTAACTCAGGCCATTTCTGCACCACAATATTAAGCGCTATTATTCCACTATTATTCCACTTTTAACATCCTGTGGAATTCTGGGATTTGTAGTTTACTGAGGCCAAAGAGCTCTTTGGCTGAGAATTCTAAATGCCCCTCCCTAAACTACAAACCCCAGAATTCCACAGGATGTTGAAAGTGGAATCATAGCACTATAACAGTGTAGTGCGGAAATGGCCTCAGATATAAGCAGCTAGGCTTTCTAATTCAATCATTGATGATCTATTCTTTCTGTTCTTTATAATGAAAATCATTTCATCTGAGTCAAGTTGACTGAGTAACACATAGGCTTCTGAATGCCTCCACCACCCACTTCTTGGAGCAACACTGGTTAGGTTACCATAGCATAGACGTAGACAAATTCCCTACAATTGTCTGTCTCTGATTTCATTGTATTGCTCTCGTTTGGCCACTGGTAATTGCATCCTGAGACAGAGTTAGCTGAGAGTCTTCCATTTTAGCTGATCTCTTCCAACTGTGTTGCAGTTTTCTGCCCTGCACAGTTTTCTGATGACAGCAATATTAGGGACCACATGGCTAAAACACATCCTTTTAGACAGTAATATGACCAAAGTGATATCCAGACTGCTTGCTGGCATAGTTCAATTTCAAGTGGTCCAGTAAAAGGAAGCAAGAAATCTGTAGTCAAAGAATTTGCTGCTTCATTTAAATGACTTGGTGAAAGCCATTTTCACACAAGACATGAATGCATACTGTTTCCTCACCCTTGGTCAATCAAGGATCTCAGGTCAAAATCCTGCAGTGACAACACAAACCACTGCTAGAAGTTTTTCCTTCTAAACTCAAAATCAGACATAGGAATCATGCCACTGTCCATATATTGTTAAACTGAAACTTCTAACGTTCCTCACCATTGACTATGCTGGCTAGGACTGCTGGGATTTGCAGTCTAGCAACCTCTGGAAGAGTACATGATTCCCACCTCATTATAAATACTCTGCTTAGAATATTTATGTTTACTTGGCAGTTCCCAGAATCCACTTCTCTTTTTGATCTCTATCAATCCACTATCTAATATTTACCCCTCACTAGTTTTTGTCTCAGAATTCTGATATCTAGAGCAAGCACAGCTAATTTTTCTTCCTTCCTTTGATCAGCCTAGCACTACTAAGGCATTAGGAATATGTCTGAAAATAAACAAAAAGGAGGGCAGTGCACCGGCTCTTCTCCCTCTCTCTCTCTCTCTTTCTCAATCTCTCTCTTTCTCTCTTTTTTTTTCCCACATGGAGGACAACAAGTCTGAAGAGGGAAGCCTGTGGTATGCAAGGAGCTTCTTTGCATGTTTGGGAACCTTAATGAAGAAGGACTCTTGATTACATGAAGAACTTAGTGGGGGCTGTCCTTTTCAGACCCTCACTTTCCACAAGTGGAATGAGTTGAATGAAGGAGAGGATGTGGCTAATGCACTCCCCTCATTGCATGTTGACTTTCAATCATAGTACTAATGTCTGACAGTGTTCTTGTCTCTTGATCAGACTTCCTAACATACCTCCCCACCTTCATACTTCCCTCATGTGCCTTTACCTTAACAGAGTCCCTTCCTAATCCTAAGAATTCTGACTTTTCTTCAGACCATGCCCTCTCATTTAGTCCCTCTTGTATTAAAGTCCTGTCTCCTTTAACCATTGTCCTAAGATGTTCTTCATCTATAGATTATTGCCTACTGCAGTCTTACTGTTCATCCTTGCTTCTTAGTTTTTTATCTTTTCTCTCAAAGAGAACACAGGACATTGAACACAGGGCATTCTGAAGTATGTATTCAGAGTCTCTGAAAGAAATTGTCACCCCGAAAGTCAGTTTTTTGGCCTTGATGGCATCAACAAAGAAAAACAGATGTTGTTTTTAGGATTGAGGCAAGGCTTACAAGCATTCTAGAAGGTATATGCGTGGACCCTAGAATCCTGCTTAAGACTAAGTTGGAAGGGAGCTGAGTCTCTTCTAAAATGATCTGCCAAAACTGGACCACAGAGACACCTATGTAGTTGAGCCTTTTCAGGAATTGTCAGTCGGAAGTGTTCTAAATGATCAAGCATTAAGAAATATTAAGACAGCTGTTACTGAGTCCTTCCAGGAATAATAAAGAGTATCTGAAATCTATCCTATGAACATTTACTTGGGAGTAAGCCATATTGAACATATGGAGGGCACTTCTAACTATATGTTCTTCTTGTAAGAGTCATTTACAGATTTTGAATGATATAGATGAGAATAGTAATTTGTCTTCCCTCTGCAAGTAACTTTCAAGTAGGTAAATATAATAACCGCTTGCTTACCAAGGTGATGACTCCCCCCCCCAAAAAAAAATCAGGAATCCTTGTTATTCTGTTGACTATTATAAATGTGAGACTTTCTTTCTTGAAATTTTATTACTCTATTGGGGATTGAGAGCAATAGAGGTCCAGTTATTTTTTAGAATGAAAATGCAAAAAAATGTGCAATGAACTGTGTAGATACTAGACCTGAAATATACATTTTTTTCTTCCCAGTGGGAAATATGATGCAGATATAAGCCAGTTTGAGATCATAACCCATGCTTACCTTGGGATTCATACTGTATACCATTGCACTTTCTAGGGGAAAATTTTACGTGACTTAGCCAGAGATTGAGAAAGGGTGACCCCCAATGTCTTTTTTCTTGGTAGCTCTTTACCCCTCTAGCCTCTCCAACTGTACTTTAACTGGCAATTAAAAAGGATGAATCACTTCTACTGGAATTATAGTGGAGTGGCAGGTCACCAGCCCCCACTCTCTGCACTCTTGAACATTGGGAAAAAAAACCCTTCAAAACTAGGAGTGGACTTCCAGTCACATCAAGTTTAGTTTTTTCCTGTTTTTTGTACACACACACACACACACACACACACACACACACAGGCATACACACAAATAAGACACAGAAGCACAGCCCATCTCTGTTAAGAAAATACTTGCACATCCAGGCTGTAGTTTAAAAGAAAATGAAAAAAATAAAACGCATATGCTGTGATAATTCAAACATCCTTGCAGTGATTCAGATCTTCAGTTATTAGAGGCTAAAATGCCCCAGAGGAGACCTATCCATAAAGGGAGAAATTTCACATATCCCTGGCAAGAAGTATAGAAAAGCATTTACCCTTCTAGAATGCCTGAAAACTAACAGTGTATTCATGTCAGAAGATGACCCATACTAGCTATCCCACTTACATTGCCAAAAACCTCTGTGCAATTAAAGAGTTGCATGAAAGGTAATAATCATAAATTATGGCCACTACTTTTGTTCTAAATTGCTTATCAGCCTGCATAATGGGCTAACCCCAAAACAGTGCCAAAGGCATTACAATTTTACCTAACTTCATTCTTTCTGAGGCCTAATATGAACTTATTTAGAACAATGGCCCATTTAGTTTATAAATCACCATGTGTGTTGCCATAGCTTTCAAGCAAAGAGCATTAAATCAATTATTATTACTGAGTGGAGGAAGAACACAACATTCCAGCTTTCCTGGCAGAACATGTATCAATGAGATATTGATCTGGGTGTGATAAAATTGTGTTGAAAGTACTCAGCAGTAAAAGGAGTGCTATCTCCCCCTTGCAATTTGTGCAAAAAATAAGACACAGGCCTATGAAAGGAGTTGTTTCTTTATATATATATACACACACACACACACACAATACTCAAAATATTCATATGTCAGCATTGAGTAGAGATACAAATCTTCACTATTTCATTCTTAGATGAAGAAAGAAGTCATTGTAGTAATTTTCTTCCCATTGTGAGAAAGTCTTTGAAAACTGCAGTTTTCAAAAACTATCCACAGTTTGAGACGTACTCTGCACAAAACTAACACTTTTTTTTGCACAGAAAACTATTTTATGCAAAAGACAACTTTTTCTGCAAAAAGGTGCAAAAAGGATTGCTATTTCCTGTGTAAAGATACTGTGTCCAAATTTTGCACAGAATAAACTGTTAAAATTCTTATAAAGTCCAGGTTTCTCCTCATAAGTGGTTTTTAACACTTGAGAAACATTTTTTTAGGGAAAAAAAAAGAAGAAGAAAGGAAGAAATTATACAAATACTTTCAGATATTCTTTCCGTCTCTAGCATTGCCCCTGCATCTAAACAAAAGGAGTGTATCTTGGATTGATCCATGTTTTCGTATGATGATGATGATGGTGATGATAAGAGTAAAACTGAAAGTGTAAAGTTTTAATTGACCCTCTTTTTAAAGAGTTACTTCATATCAGTGTCATATGGGAAGATGTATAGAACGTAAATATGGCAACAATTATTACAAAAAGGGTGTGGACGCTGCCTGCCAAACAACACAAGCATTGATGCAGGGCAGCAGGAATGGGCTGATAATCTCTGAGATTGTATTATGTTAGCAAGCACACTGCTAGACCTCTGTTTACCATGAAATATTAAGATGATGTGTGCCTCTAGTTTTTTAGGATGGATTGACTGGAGACTGGACTGGCTGTTTTATTTCAATAATTCAGCCAATTGGAATAGCCATGACTATGCTTACTTGAAAGTGGCCATACCTCCCCCAAAGGAATGTAGTTACTAACCAAGGTAGCACTGTGTACACATGTGCACCCACACCAAGTATCTGACAGGAGATAATGGATCAGTTTCCAGTTGATACCTGTAGGGATTTTTTGGTTCCTATTTTAAATTGGCTGCAGGAAGATGGGTTGTTTGTTTGTACATATGTTTGCACCAACTTCATAGCAAATGGTCTAGATTTATAGAAGTGACTTCATATGTGCTAAGGCTTTTCCTCACATATATAACTACAACTGACAGGCTCAGTGTGGTTTTGAGAGAAGGAAAACCCTGCTGAATGTTAGAGAGCACCTCACAACATTATAGTGGATTACTTTAAATAACTTCTCACACGTTAACATCTTGAAGAATGTTTTTCCCTGAAGTTCTTATATCTAAGGCTTCTTCTCTCTGATGTATTGTACTCTGAACATTATCAATATGTGTAGGTCACAAAAAGCAACAACGTGTCAAGTGATAGATCCAGTCGAGTGTGCTTGACTGGGCGGGACAAGAAGGAAGAAATGTTTTTAGTTAGATAAATGCACAACATTGAACTTGCAGTCTCCAGTCTGGAGCTTCCACAGTAGGGTATCTTCATTTGAGGGAGTGGTCAGGAACAAGAGATATTGGTTGATGTTAAACATCATTGTGATTGTAGGGAGGCCCTCAAGGTTTTTGTGCAGTTAGATTTATATAGTGGATAAAAACAAAGGGAAGTTCATAGGCTCCTTGTTTATCATGGGATAAATAAACAGGGTTGTACAAGATGGTTTTTAAAAAAACAACAACAGATGGTCCTTATGACACTGGATTGACATGTAGCATGGCAAGTGTTTGAAGTGGTAAGAAAGGTCTGATTTAATGCCACAATATAATTTATGTCTATTTTCTCACCCCCTTTAGATCATCACTAACATGTGCAAGGGATATACACAGCTGTCAGTACTCTTTCTTCCATGTATAATCTATTTAGTTAGTTAGTTAGTTAGTTAAATTAGGGGAGGGTGAGAGGGTGTATAAACTTTGAGATGCTTACTTATCAAATATGGCTGAACATATAGGGACTCAAAGCCAATTCTTTAAAAACTAAGCACTAGGAATGTGAAAAGCTCTAGCATTAATTCTGTTAACCCCATTTAAAGTACATCCATTAAAGCAATGGGATTTACTTAAGTGTTGACTAAATCATGAACAATCAATTCAATGTTCTCTTCTCGTTGGGATTAACAGTAGGATTCAGGCCCAAGTCTGGATAATGAGTTTCCCCAAAACACACACACAAGTTCGTCCTATTTTGGTTTCATATTGCTTTGCAAGGCTTGGGCAGAGGGGATCCTGCATGGAAATTCACACGGAGCTGAAAGACCTTTTTTTTCTAATGTGCACAATTATTTACACATTTTATCTCTTTTACACATTTTCCCCATTGACAAAAGTGTTTGTGCATATTGTTTTCAGCTGTACACATCATATGCATTTACATTTTGGAACACTGTTTTGTGTGCATGTCATTTTTCTGAAATACTCTGTGAGTCTCAAAAACTTGTGTATTCTAGAGGTAAGGTATACTTCTTGCGTTAAGTCAGAAGGAATGTGAAAAGTTTGCTTTCATAAATGTTGTCAAATACAACCAACCTCCTCCCCTAATTTTGAACTTACCAAAGAAACAGAAAATTCCTATCCATTCCTAGCCTAATGTTTTAATTACTTTTCCATGGAAACAGGAACAGCAGGGCAGTTTCTCCTCCACTTCATATACAACCACAGTATATCCTTCACACAGTGAAGGAGAAATGTCCACAGTAAACTAGAGGACATTTCTCCTTTACAGAGTTGAAGATACTGCAAGAGCTACATTGTGGTTGTCTATGGTACAAACACTCCTCACATTATCATTACGAGGCTTCTGCAGTGTTTTAGGGGGAAAAAACAGCTTCCACAAAACTGTTTGGTCATTGGTAGGATTAATGTGAGTCCGTCATGGGGAATTATATATCTATCATAATCACCTTGAAGTATCTTAAACGATTGCCTGACTGCAGCCTGCGGCTGTATGCTATGAAAGCTCATGGCACAATTAATGTTTTAGTCTTTAAGATGTCATAGGATATCTTGTTCTTCTTAATTTAGCAGCAGCTAATGAATTAGACAGATCCAAGTGTGACTGAAATTCTACAAATCAAAGCCTCTTGAGTCTTATCTATGGGCAGCTGCAGAATACACTTTGAGAATAAACAGTGTTAAGGGACTTGTATTTTATGTATTTTTTATTTTATCCAAAATTGGTTTTAGAAATGTAACTATTATTGTTGAGTTTTGGTGTTTGTGGCACTCAAATATTCAGACCTGAAAAGTTACTGAGACCTTCAATTGAAAAGTGTGTCATGAGGAAAGCTCCCTGGTCCTCAAAAGGTGAATGCATTCAAATGCCCCATTTCATGATGATGGATCTAGATGTATGGTAGACATAAGTGGTAAAAGTCACTATGCCTGGGTATCTGAAATGCCCTTTAAACATGCTCCTTTGTATTGGAGGCTCTTGACAAATATCATAGCACTCCAAGAGGGATGCTCACATGGAAAAATATAAACATGCTCGGGCTGTATATACTTATTCAGATGTTTATAAAGTTCTCTATACCTATCTTCATTTCTGATGTGTAACCAGGCAGAAAAATCCTCTGAAATCTGATCAAGTGTACAGCTGTAGAATGGACACATGTATGTTTCTGTAAGATGATGAGCATGCATTCACTTTATATAAGACTAGCTGAAATATCCAGTGATTCTGTGGAGAATTATTAGCTATCAGTAATAATCATTTAGTTTCAATGGCTGTGGGGAATGACTACCTATGTCTTTGGGTGGAGAATTATTCCTCACATTGTGCATTATTCTCAGTTGCTCCTGAGAGAGCATATGTCTCTCACTTTCATTCATTTTTTATGAATGAAAAAAATAATAATTTGGGTATCCCTGCAGCACTCCATTAATTTTGTGTACACAGTGCAGCCCACGGTGTAGCCTGTATTTAAGTCAGATCATCCCACACCTACCTTCCAAATTTACACAGCTGTTTCTGCACGATGTGCGAACAGAGAACCAGAAAGTTTATCTTATTTTATATTGATGTGCATTACATCAATGCAATAAGGCACAACCCTTTTTGTCCCTAAAAAGCAACATAGGAAATTCTGAAGAATTCTGGACTTCCAGAGAAGATGAAGAGCTAATATTTCCATTCTAGAAGAGCTCCATGGGAGGAGGAAGTGATGGCAGTGTTATTATCAACCAGAGATATTCTCCAGTCATAAACAATCTTCCCAGATAAAGTAAAAATCTAAGGGATCACCCAAGTGGGTGCCTTAACTCAGTAGTTGTTGTGTAAACCACAAAGAGTGGTCAGTGAAGCTGCTGAAGGAGCAGGAATTCATCACGTCATCCTATCATCACTCACCTGGAGAGATGGAAATTAGCTCTTTAAAGGATACCAGACTCATAAATCTTATTTTCTTTACCTAACTTGCAGCTTCTAAACTTTGATTATTAACATCTGGAATTAAAGGAGTCTTGGATCCAGCTGTGAAATTGGCCACCTTGGTAAACTGCCTTCTTTTCTTAAGAATCAAGGCAGAAAGTTCAACTGGTACTGGGACAATAAACACTGTAATGAAAAATGAGCTAGCAGTAATGTTATCTCAAAGATTTTATATTTGATGTAAATATTATAAGCATTTTGAAAATTTTGAATTACAAGATGGGGCTAGCATGAGAAATGAAAATTATTTTGTTAAAAGGAGGCACTAGATTGGACTGGACTGGACAGGGTTTAAAAACATTGACAAGTTTTGTTACTGTTTGACTGATGCTTCAGTGTTGAATCTGAGGAAATGTCTGCGTGTCCAAAGAAGCTCCCATTGAGCTCAGTAGAGGCAGCATTTTATTAAGCAGTGTTTGATAAATTGAGAGAAATAAGGGAAATGTTGAATTCTATGTCAAAAGCTTTGAAGAAGTCTCTGAAAAAGACCCTTAGAGAGGAGATTGCATCTTTGAAAGACAATGTATGTTCTGAACAAGCTGAGGAAGAAGAAGGGATGAATCAAATATTGCAAAATTTAGATATGCAAGAACAGCAAGAGGTATTGCTAAAGAAGGAAAAGCAAGACAACCTTGGCACTTGGTACAACCTTGGTACCTGATGAATAGTTTAAAGAAGCAAGTGGATAGAGATCAGATTATTGCAATTAAAAATGTTGGAAGATTGTAAAGTATGCTTGAGAACACTGAAGCTGTGATGGCTAGGAGAAAACTCTACCAGTGTACCAGGAAGGAAGTAGAAATCAAGATGAAGGAAACATGTAGAAAAATATACTCAATGTATATACTGCTAAATGTGATATATCAGCCTCAATGTGTGTTTTGCCAATCATTGGGGGAAAAAACCCACATGTTAAGATTAAGATAACATGGATGAAAAGGGATTTAAAGGGTCTCACTAAATAGTTTTGACTTAGGAGTGGTTTCTTTTTCTGATTAGTGAATATATTTTACTGTTAAAGTTAAAAAGGGGAAAGATATGTGGAACTAATAAAGTAAATGAATTTTTATGTCAGGGTTACATTGTGCAAAAAAATTAAATTATATAATTGGGATGATATTGGATGTCTTGGATTGTTAAATTTAAATATTTCAAGATTATAAGAAAAAAAACAAGTGATAGTGAAAGGAATTAGGACTGTGTTTGGGTAAAGTAAGGATAGATGATAGATGTGTTAAAAAGTCAATTTAAGGCTTACACATGAAACTTTAGAGTGTAAGAGTTTGGAAGAATAGATAATTGTCATTTTGCTTAAATAGAAATAATTACTATTAATTGTTACTAATGGATAGATTTTGCAGTTAACCTTATATTAACTTTCTCTGTAACAAGTGCAATAGTTGTGTATGTATGTAGCAATCCTGAGAGAAATTGGGAGATTTGGAAGAGGAAAAAACTGAGAGCCCTTTCACACAATACTAAGTGGATATCTGATTTATCTAGCTCCATCAATGTCTTATTGTTCTTGTTTAGAGACTTAAATTATAGTTACACAACTTATTCTGTTTGTTTCCCTACTTTTTGCCCTATTTTATTATTGTTAATATTATTTTTGCAGCAAATATTTGGATTCTTGTTAGCATTTAATTCTGTTTACAAAATTTCGTAATAATGTTTTTGACAGCAGAGAAATCTTTTCTTAAAAAAGTTCTGGGGGTGTGGCTATCTGGAGTGCTAGAGCATCCAGGTCACCAGACAACCAGAATAGCTCCTCTGGAAAGAAACACAGTCTAGTAGTGTGTGGGAGGCGCCAATGACTGAGAGAAAAAGTTGTATAAAGCCAAATACCAGTTAGTAAAGGTAGTCCTTCAGTGAGATTCTCAGGAAGAAGCTCTGGAGTAGAGTCCCTACAGTCAGCTAGGGAGGATGACTGTGTGTGAAGGTTTAATTCTTGGTAGAAACCTAGTGAGAGGCAGAAAAGTAACTGATCTTAAGTAGAATCTGATCAGTGAGTATGACCTAGATTGAGAGTTGAGCTGTTGGTGGGAATGTAGCCAAAGGGCTGTTACATGATACCTGTTCTTTATATGAGAGTCTAAAGATATAAGGGAACTTAAGAAATGTCTTAACTTTGACCTACATATGAATTCTAATGCATGTTAGCTTAATAAATGTTACAGTTTATTTTTCTAAATACTGCTTTGACTGAGTTGTATGCAGTACTTAAAGTAACATAGAAAACACACTACTGTAAAACTATCAAGAGGTCTTAAATAAACAGTGAAAACCCTCACCCTTTTACACAAAAGTGGTGTTATATAAAGTTGTACTGTTTGATAGGCAACTTGAAGACACGTACATACACACATTTTACAATATTCCATGCAGAACTAGTAACTTTTTCCTATGTAAGGCCCACTAGGACCTATTTCTGGAAAGGGTAGCAATAGCAATGGCTTTACATTGCAGTTAGATGTTTGTAGAAACTGATTTTCCAAAATTAAGCAGTTATTCACTTGGCTTCAGTTTTTGTAAAAACAAAAAACAAAAAACAGTTTACACAACACCTGAATGTCATTGTAAATCCAGAAATCTCTGTGGGATCTCATATACACTGTTACATGTTAAAGCACAAGTGTAAAGGTGATTGTTGTCTGTAAATAACCTTACAAGTATACCAATTAATGTTCTCTGTACACGTAGAAAAGTCTCTACCTGTATTGAAAACTACATGTGAACACTCCTAAGGTAAAAGTCCCTGTTGTGGGGTCTCATTTTCCTATGAAAATATTCATGTCACACTTCTTCATTTTGGCAAGAAAACAAAGTGAATTTTGCCATTGAAATTTGTACATTTCCAAAGTGTACAAGGTGATTTGGTGAAGAAAAGTATCCAGTATCATACATATGTTTTAAAAAGGTACATGCTTATATTTGAAAAAATGTACACTGAGGTATGGTCAGTAGGGAAAATGCATGAAGGTGCTCACATTAATTAAAATGTATATGAAATTGTGCACATTCTTAAAAAATGTTTCTGCCAAAACACACACATTTCCCTACAGGAAGGACAAATGAGCGTTTCATAATAATATAGAGCTGCTATAGGATAAGAATGCTGATGGGTTAGTGCGAAATGCAATAAAGACAAAACTAATAGATTTCCACATGCCTGGATCCCATGGAGCTGTATGATTTTATTGTTTGTTTAAAGAAAATTGTAATAGTTAGATTACTAACAGACTGTGCTTCAGAAGCATGCAACTGCAGACTAATTAGCTATGTGTAAGAATTTGGAATACTAATATATACAGATTTGGCCCTAACTGAACTGTGATCTTTTGAAAAGTGCCCTTACATGGAGCTATAATTATGTGTTTACCTAGAGATATTTTTAAGGTGACACCTGCTAGCAAAAGAGATACGTTCTGCTATAGTACCTGAAAACACCATTGCTGTATCTTGCAGCAGGGGTAAATCCAGTCTTGATGAGTCATCTAGTTCTGCAGCAATAGCACCATGGAGTATTTCTTGGCCAAGTGCAAATGAATGAGACGGCAATGATGTATGCAACATGTTCCTTGAAACCAGACTTCATGAATTTTAGATAAAGTGCAGAGTTAAAGCCTGTCGTTCCTCATGCATGATGGATAGCTAAGTAAAACCAGCAAAGATAAAGTCCCCAATAAATCTTATAATAAGCTGCATTTTATTCAGTGAGATATTCATACTCTGCTCCAGGGGGACCTTGCTCCATTTTCATTGCTGGTGGTATATTTCTCCACCCACCCCACCCACCTGTACCATCAGAAAAAAACATATAGGCTAGGTTTTGTGAAATTAAAATGAGATCCTTCAGGGTTTTAAAACAGATATGAAATACTGGCTGAAGTTTTGTAGCCTGAGTGTGCCAATGAAATATTCCACTGCAGTGTTAATTAACTTTTTCATAGAATATTCTGTCATTCATACACAATGATTTTTTTTTTTTTGGTGGAGTGAGAGGGTCAGTCCCTAAAGATTCTTATGGTATGGTGCAGGCAGTTTATTAACTGTTGATTTGTAAAACAAAACAAAAGTATTCCCTTACTACTAGTGAGGTTAACCTTCTTTCTTTTAGATTAGTATAATGAGGAGAGATAAATATGAATCAGACTATGAAAGCTAATCAACAGTGGATTTTTTTTCTTACCCGTGATTACTTTGGACACACCTTCTAGCTTTGGGGATGTGTGTCCTGATTTGATCTATCCTTATGATGTTTATGGGAAAAATTTCAAAAATTATCTCTTTGCTTTGAACCGCCTCAAAGCAGCGAGATTATTGTTACTGATGTTGGTGATGGTGTTAGAGAAAAAAAACCTACATTTTCACAAGTGTGTCTTATGCATTTATTTAAAACTAGTGTATATACCCAGTGTTGTCCAGGACTGTATTTTCTCATAGGTAATACTTGTTAGAAAGATTTGAGATACTGTGTATCTAATTCCCCAAACTGTCTTGTCCAGTACCTGTAACTTTTCCCCATATTCCCCAATCCAATCCATAGTCAGAGGTATTAACATACAGAGGTTGGGTTCTTGAGGGAAATACATTGCCCTCCTCCTTGCTGCTAGGCCTCATCTCCATAGCAACTGACCAGGCCCAAAAGTTCTCTAGCTGAGAATTCTAAAGGCCCCTACCTAAACTGCAAACCCTAGAATCCCATAGAATCGTCAAAGGCAGCCAGTTAGATGAGGTCTTCGCCTCAAACAGCCAATCATATCATTTGCCTGACACAGCCAGTCATATAATGTCTTTGCCTGACACAGATAAACAAACTTTGACTTTTATATATTAGATGAGGACCATTGGAAAATGTGATAACCATTCCTTTGTTGAATGAACTAGTAAAATGCAGTAGCAGCACTGGGTGTCATGCCCTCCCCTGGAGATCCTGGCAGTGAGGAGGAAGATGTGGAATCTGAGGCAGAGGATTCTCCAGAGGCAGGAGTTTCCCCGGAAGCTTGCTCAGGGGAAGATAACAAAGTACAGCAGGAGCCTGAGCAGGGGGAACAAATATCGGAGGATGAGGCAATTACAAACTCTTACCGTGCAAGAGAGATGACACCAGAAAGAGGGGCTGTGATGCTCTGTGCATTTAAGTAACAAGTGAGTCCTAATGAAGGAACACTTATGACAATAGCATGAGTAAGACAAAAGGCTGCCCCCTGGCCCTTCTCTTTCAGGGTCAGCAACTGATCTTTCTAATATTTGAACCCCTGGGCTGTGTTCTTTTGCATCTGGATTACCTTGAACCTCTGCCTGTTATGATGTCTTGGATTTGCCCTTTGGATTTGTTTGCTCTGAAACCTGAACTTTGTTTGGGCATTTCCCCACTCTTGCCTTGTGAGTAATCCCTGCTCTGCTGCCTGTTGATTATTTGTCTGCTCTGCCTTGGAGACAGCACTGGGTAACTTTATGGTCAGTTCTGTTGTGTTTGCTCTATGTGTGCATGCATATGAGAGTGAGAGAGAGTGCATGTGCATGTGTGTGCGTGCACACACACACATTTAGCTTCAGAAAGAGAAAAGAAATTAGTTGTGCACAGAAGCAAGAGGTTTATACAAATTGCAGTTTGTGTGAATTACAAAACGTTGGTGAGAAAAAAAAGTGGTGACTGTCTTGTGGCAAAGACAAAATTTGTTGAGGGGTTTGCTAAGTGCTTGCAATGCAGATTCATTGTTGTGGGATGATCACACTGCATAAAACATTGGAATAAACAAGGTTTTGTTTTGTTTTTCACATTCCTACTAGGATAAAGAGCATGGTCTAAGATAGACTGGAATGCTAGATAGAAAGGAGAAGAGAGGCTATATTGTGTTAATTTTCCCACAGACTTTAATGACTAATCCAGGCATTCATCACATGCTTATGACTAGCAGTTCTGTATGTCATGGTCCACCCAGTGGCTTGTGTGCTAGTTGTAGGAGGTGTTAGATTTTTGTGGACTATATTTTACAGAGTTCTACAACAGGTGAACAGCTACATGCACCTGCTCATCCTGCTGGTAGAAATGATTAGCATTTCAGAATGGTGTGTGGGTGTATGAGAGAGAAAAAAATATATAATAAATTCAAGCTGGAGCATAGCTGTTTTTAAAATAAACTTTGAAGTTTTTATGAGATACAGGAACAGGTAAAACTAGGTTACGGCCTATTTGTAGCCAGCAGAGGAATTTTATTTTAATATACAAAGATGGACGATGGATGGGAGAAAGCTGAAGAGGAAATTCCAGATGAGCAGGAGGGTGAGCAGTGAGCACGGTGTAAATAAAGACAGAAAACTCTGAACTGTTGTTTTTGTCAGGCTTTTATGACATTTCAGACTTCCAGGAGAAATATGGATGGTTGAAACTTTCCCTTCATGGGGCTCTGCAGGGGAAGAAGTGATGATGGCTTTTTTTTTTAACCAATTGAAATCAATCTCCAGTTGGCAATTATCTTGCAAGATCAAGGAAAGATCAAAGGGATTGCCCATGAGGGCCCTTTAACCCAGAAGTTGTGGAGACCACAAGAAGTGGTTAGCAAAACTGTCGGGGTGGGGAGAACAAGACGCTGGGATTACCATTTTCTCAGTATCTGCTCACCTGAAGGGCTGGAAAGTGGCTTTTTATGGACACTGGACCCCAAAACTTTCTCTTTTTAATTTTCAGACTTTGCTTTTGAACATCTGCATTTAAGGGAGTCTTGGACCTAGTTATGATTCTTTTCCCTCAGTAAGTTTTCTTCTTTTTGAAGTAAGTAGAGAAGGTATAATCGGAACTGGA
This sequence comes from Cyclura pinguis, assembly GCA_030412105.1. Lineage (NCBI taxonomy): Eukaryota > Metazoa > Chordata > Lepidosauria > Squamata > Iguanidae > Cyclura > Cyclura pinguis. Next base: position 117,474,603 of record CM059601.1, on the reverse strand, counting down.
AATAATAAAGTTTGTAACAAGAGTTATCAACAATGGTATTGAAAAGATGGCCTTCTTTCTATTGGATTTAACTAACTTGAACTTACTAATTTTGGATTACAAGAATGAGATTTCTTGGGAAACTGTTTTTGTTTTCTCAGGAAGAAGCCTCAGATTGGACAAAGGTAAAACACATTGATAAGATTAGTTACTGTTTTCCAGGTGCTCTAATGGTTGATGGGGATAAATGTGTGTGTTTCAAGAAAAGAAAGTGGGAAGCCCACTATGCACAGTAGAGTCTGCTTTTTATCAAGTTGTGCTTGAACAGAGAGAAATAAGAGGAATTTTAAATGCTATGCCAAAGTTCCTTAGAGATGAGATTTGGACACTAGGGGACAATGACTGTTCTGAACAATGTGAGAAGTAAAAGAGGAAGAGATTAATCTACTATCTCAGGATATGGATTTGATGTAAATGCATTACATACTGCCAGAGCACAGGAAGGATGAAAAAAGATCATGCAACATTGACACCAGATGAGGAACCTAAAATCACATGACAGCGAGATGATTGGGGGTATGATAGAGAAAACATAATTTCAATAGCAGATGAAAAGGGAGGGTTCAGGAAGCAGATTGACTATCAGGTTGCTCTGACAGAGAGCACTGGAAATAAAAAACTATGAGTGATAATGCTGAAGTGGGGAGAAAACAGATCAGACTTGAGAATGGGAGTAAATATTGGCAATTCGTTTGGGAAGAGACTGAAATCAAGAAGAGGGAATCCTGATGAATATTACATCTAAAATGTTTATAGTTAAATATGAGGCATTTCTCTCAATTTATATTTTGTAAATTTTTAGAAAAAAAAACAATGTTAAGATTAAGGTATAATTTAGATTAAATTGGTTTTAAATGGCTAAATTAAATGGTTTTGATGTAGTATTGTTTCTGCTTCTCACTCAGGTTCTGAAGATAATTAAGAAATATATTTTACTGTTAGAATCAAAAGAAGAGAAGAATTTCTGATTTAACAAAGTATTGAAAGTTTTTTGTTGGGGTCACAAAGATTTCAAAGAAAAGGTCTTAGAATAATGGATAATGGATATGTTGAATACTTTTAATGTTTCAGTATTAAATGTTAGGATTATTTGAGGTTTGAAGAATGGAGGATTGTTTGTGCTCAAATAGAAGTAATCATTATAATCCATTATTTTTAATGGATAGATATTAGAAAGTTAACCTTTTATCAGCTTTCTGTGGAATAATTATTTAGCATTGTAAGTTATATTTTATAGGTGTTTTAATGAGATTGATAGATAAAAAGAAGTGTATTTGGAAAAACGGAGGAGGTTCAATTAAGAATTGGATACAGCAGCAGTGGGAAAAGATTAGAAGTTGTATGTCTTCTCTATGTCTCGGTGCATCAACCCTGAAACATGTTTCACATATGTTGAGAATGGATTCTCTTTCATAAGTTGGTCAAACTTGTGACATTCCAAATCAAACATAGCTCATTGTCTATATGCCTATGTGCTAGTTCTTAGGGCAAGGTAGATAATTTCTTGGGATCATTTTTCTTAGGCCAGCTAGGCACCTGAAGTAATGAGGTAAACAACATGAACAACACTTAGAAGGGGGAGATAAGGTGTGGAGTCACACTTTGTTTCAGAAGAACAAAACAACACAAAACAAAAACATTGCTTTGAGGGCCGCATGCATCCCATATCTTCCAATATTCCTACCCTTCTCCTGGGGCATGATGGTCCTCTCATTTCACCTGCCTACTCTGAAAAGCAAAAAGACAGGCAAATGGAAGGCCATAATCCATGGCTTGTGAGGGGGCTTGTGGCTGAGTGAAGTTACAAGTTGTGTAGCCACAACATGTTTCTTTAAAAAAAAAAAACTCCTCACCTGCAAGGCCTACACATTTGGCTGCCTCTCCCTCAATTGTTTTGTTTCTGAATGATTCTGCTTTTAAATAGAAATATGAAAGAAGCTAATATCCTTCCATTAGAACATTGTTGTGGTCTAGAATTTCTAATACTGTGCAAGGTACTGTGTGCACATAGTAATGGGGCTCATATATCAGCATATTTAAGATTAAGTTCATCGTCATAAATGAAACTACAGCTATGTTACGATGGAGTGTTATTTTCCAACCAGTAATAAATTTCACTGTATTTGAAAGGTTTTGTTATGCCATCCTCTTTGTCTTTGATTTAAGGTTGATTCTCTGTCTTATGGATCAGAGTCCTATTTCCTCCATTTTCTCACAGTTTTGATCGAACAAATAGAACGGTATCAAGTTATGCAGATCAGTAATTAGACTGACCTACATTACTCATATTAAAAAGAGCTGATAATACCATGGAATAATCTTTTCTTTGCTATTGTAGATGGTGGTATATTTACATGACAGTCCACCAGAGAAGCCCCCCCGCAAACTTCTTGAACACATTAAAGTATCCAGTGCCAAAAGATGGTTGCATCTTGAATCAAAATCTTTAAAAGTCAAAAATCAATGAATCAATGTTAACCTGAATCCAATCCATTTTGTAATAGTGCTTAAGTAATATATTCTTATCTAGCTACCTTTATTTGCCTAGTCAATGAGATTTCTGTGGCTGTTTTTTGTTAGACAAAGTGTTGATGTCCAGGTCAATGTTTGTGAGGAACATAATTCAAATGACATGTTCATCTGTAAGTCCTGACCCATACTTGGATTGCACATTTGTCTTCTTTGTAAAAGTTTATTCACAGATGTAGCTTGTGCCCAAGACTGTGAATATGCCTGTAGCAAATGTTTTTCAGTGGATAGATCTATCAGATGGGCCAGAATAAACAATGCGGAGCAAAAAGTTTGCTGCGGACAGGAGTGGAGACTTGGCTGGAGAAAGATGAGGGAAGGGAGATCATACAAGCTTCTCTGCTGAAAGATCTCTCCTGTACTATGAATGAAGTTCCTGAAGTTACTGTATATCAGATGACTCCTAGCTGGAGAGGCAGAAACAAGCAAAGCAGTCAGGGTAGGCAGCTTTCTGGTTAGTGACCTTGGCAGTCACTTGGAAGAACATTGATGCTTGAAGCTTTGATGTGTTCATTATGCAAAAAGAAAAAAAGAAAAAAAAAGCTTTGTGTCCTTTTTATTGAAAACAGGCCAATCCTCTTCTGTCCTTTTCCTGCCTTTTTGACATAAAAACTTGCCAGCTCTCTCTCTCTGTCCTTCTCACTGTATAACCATACCAGCCATCTCTTGGTTGGGAGAGCTGTGTCTTGTTCCTGCTTTTAGAGCAGCTCTGCTGTTGCTTCTGTCAATCTACTCTTGGCCCTCTGCTCTAAACCAGCAGTTTTGCTGCTTCTACAGAGTACAGATACCCATTTACTCAGCTGTTTTGTCTCCTTCCTTCTTCCACACAAAGCCCTTTACAGATTACCAGAGGAGGGAAAGACAGAGCCAAAGGAAATAAGGAATGGGTGCTTGGACTTTCCTTGAAAGGTTATTCACACATCTGTTTTCTCTTTTGTAAGCCTCTCTAAAGGGGAACAAAAACCCAAGAGAATGAATGTGTGAGCTTTACTGGGTGGCAAAGCACCTGGGATGGCTGACATGCATGTATGGAAGAGAAGACCGAGGAGGAAATGGACATTAGCAGCCAGGGAACTGCTTGAAGACCAGAAGATACAATGTAGCTTATGTGTTTTGGTTGTTAATAACAGGAAAAGATGGACAGGTGGTGGTGGGATGTTGCTGTTTGGAACAATGAAGAACAGTGTAAAAGTGACCAAAAAAAAAAAAAGCCAGAAGTGTGCATGAGACACACAAAAAGACTTAGGGAATGCAGGATGGACAAGGGCTACTAATCAGGGACCCTTGCTCTGAAAGGTTCTAAATGTTCTACAGTCCTGACAAATATATCCTGCTTTCCCATCAGCTTATCAAAACAGCATTTACAATAGAGTCTGACAATTTTGCTGGGCTGGGCTAGTTTTCTTCCTTGATATCTCTAGGGGCTGAACAGAATGCACAATATGAAGAAAAAAAATGAAATAAACTAGGAAGTGGTAAAATAGGAAGGTTCAGGCTTACCAGGTAATTTCTCTGTTTGTGCAACACCTTTGGGAAAACAGTTTGTAATGCTATGTATAGTTTGCGTTAAAAATCCTTGGATGTAGACTTGTTTTATCCTATGGATTTTGAACCACTTTTATCCCATGTGTTTCACAGTCCCTGTTATGCACATGCTCAGTTCATATTGCTCATCTAATGAGCTTTATGTGGGGGAAGCCAGGAGGAAAGGCTCTGGAATGGGAATGAGCATGACTTATTACTAGTTAACAGGAAGATAGAAAATAATGTATGGCTAGAGGTCTAATCTAACTCACCTCAAAGACACTGATACAGTCATCTCACTCAAAAGCAGTGGTGAAACTGGCATTAACTAAAGTGTAAGGTACAATGATATATCCATGTTGCTTAATAATGTGCTTGTTACAGGTGTAGTCCAACCCTGAATAGATGCACTTTCCTTTCATTTTGGAATTTGAACAAATTCTTACCTAATTTATAGCCTGCTTTCACCTTACATGGGGCCATTGGAGACTCACATCATGATCTTTTTAAAAAAAAGTCATCTAAAGATAAATTATAAGTTTTTGTAAAGAAATGAAGTAAACTACCATATTAAAACATTTTAATATTTAAAAATGTTAAATCATTTGAAAATGTAGTGGTTTTTCTTAAAGAAAGAGAGCACACACACCCTATTAAAAGGCGTTGCTGCCTATTCAGTTCATAATCAATTGCATGTTCAAATAAAATGCTCTTCACCTGCCAGTGGAAGGAGAGTCACGGGGGCAGGGGGGGCAGGCAGGGAGTTAACCCACTGTCCTGTGAGAAGTAGTTACACACCCTGGATGTAGCCACAAAAACAGCAGTCTTGGCTATCATAGAAAAGTTCTTGACAAACTGTGTAAACTGACCGGGCTTTTTGTTAGATGACGAGGGTGAGGATGATTTGATACATATTGGCCATACATTTCTAAGCACTGTACAAGCATGAAAAGATAGGAAGCCCCCATAATTTCCATATCCTCCTGTAAGGATATCTGCACATGAAACTAAAAAATATAACACTGAATATGTACCCCTACTTTAACCACACCTTTATTTATATTCTTTCCCATGTTCTGTAAACAGATTCCCTCATGCACACACAAACCGCTATTGTGCTCAAATCTTTCAGTCTCATTGCATTTGAAAGACATATACTATCCCCACATCCTTTCAAACAAATATTCTCTAAGATGACTTACAACATACAAAATACACACACACAGAGAGGGGACATAAATCTCCTTCACTTATTTTATCCTCACATGTAAGAACTAAGAATTTTAAACATTTCTTTCTTCCTGGGCAAAGTTATGAGAGTTTTTGAGCATTTTTAATGATTTTTCACATTTCAGGACTTGAAAAATGTATATTCGTAAACATTATATTTTGCACAAAATACAGTTTTCTGTGTAAAAATCCACATTGTTTTTGCATAAAAGCATTTTTACATAAACAAAATGTCTGCAATAAAGTCCTAACATGGCCAGAAAGAAATAAAGTTACATCAGTTGACTAATGTTTTCTCCAGTGGGATGTCTCAGTGTGTCAGAATACCCATTCTCGCTAAAAAATTGCAAGTTTCCTTTAAATACCTAATATGTGTTGTTTATTCCTTTGTGGGAATATGTTGTGGGAATATGTTATAATTGTAGGAATGTGTTGTTTATACCTAATATGTGTTGTTTATTCCTTTGTCCAGAGACTGACCAGAATGTCTTCTTTCTCATAATATCCTCTTCCTGGACAACTTTTTTGGTAGTTGAAGTTGAGTTCATTCTAATTAAGGATGGGTAGAAGAACAAGATCCAGATAGAATCTTTTATCTAGCTGTCTCAAACTGTCTGTGGTTATGTATGCATGGAAGTGAGAGAGAGGAAGCAAATTAAACTATAGTTTAATTTAAGGTTTAGAGAGAATTCAAGGGAAAAAAAGACTTTATATTGGTAATATTATCCCTACACGTCATCTTTCTAACCCCCACCCCAAAAGAAAACCCTTCTCTACCCACCTGCTACTGGGAGAAACCTTGACAGCTGAACTCCTGTGTATGTATAGGTGTGCACCGATTTGCCCCTGAGATGCCTGAAGTCAGCAACAAACATTAAAAAAAACAAAAACCTCTAGATGCTCTCTTTTAGCTAAATTCACTCTTTTCTCTATAGCTGGGAAAGTGGCTTCTATATTGATGTGATATCATGTTTTCAAGGTCAAATGAGAAGGTAATAAATTGCTCAATTAACAAATTGTCCTCTGGGGATGTGGTTACCAGATGTTTCCTTTTCTTAATAGATGCCACTCATTGAAGCAGGCTGTCCCGTATTTCTACCCAGTGGCTTGTCATCCTGTAGAATTTGCATGCTGCTTAAAAAACTGAAAAAACTCCTTGTCGATAATGTTCAGGACATGTTAAAGGTCTGATTTTCTTGAGTCTCAAGTTTCATGGGGCTAGTTGTGATTTTATGTTCATCCTGAATTCATCCTTTTTTTATATATGACACAGCAATTCTTTGTTTATCCTAGAGCTTGGAAAAAAATCACCGTTTTGGACTACACTTCCCCAGGTCCTTCAGTCAGATATGGCCATTTGGGAGTTACATTCCAAAAACAAATATTTCCAGGCTCTTTTCTGTCCCATCATCTTATCTTCCTGCCTTCATGGGGGTAATACTTCAGATATTAGCCATCACACACATTGGAACTACCTAGGAATCACTACTGCGATTTTGATCTGTATGTACTGAATATGGATGCATAAGAAAAGCAGAGGTGCAGCCGATGCTCTCAAGGTCCTTAAAGATTATGGGACACTTTCAGAAAACATTGAAATTATATACTGGCAACAGCAGGAAGCAAAGGAGCTATGCCTGTGAAAAGGATGTTTGGGAAGAGCAACTGAAATTCTGATGGTGATGGGAGGAAGAAGCAGTAGGACCCAGTTGGTGAAGCATGGTTCTTGATTACAGAGATATTTGAATGTGCAGCTCTTAGCCCTACTAATTATTTCAATAGTAGAACTACCTTCTTTCAGTGACTGGAGCAAGACAGAATGCAGAATAATGTGAGCCCTTAACATTTACAAGGGTTGTCATTAGGAATACTCACATAGTTTGCAAATTTGTCTTGTTATGCCTCAGATGTAGAAAAGCTGGTTAGGAGATAATGATCAAGGCAAGAAGCCACCATGACAATGGTACTAGTTTGGGTACATTTTGCCTCCCTTGGTGCTGAGTTTCATAACAGACCTCCATCAGTTGCTCTCAGTTCTACAGTGTGGACATAGAAAAGATTAAAGGCAAACCTGTAAGCATTGTTCTCCATTGGACCTCACACTTATTTCAAAGAGTATGCAAGGGATATTCAAAGAATAACAGCCTCTCATGCTTCTGTAGTCACTTCCTATGAGTGATCTCTTTTTTCTGTTTTCCCCTCTTCTTCCTGTTATTTCTTGTTTGCCTATTCTGCCCCCCCAATCTAAAATCTTCCAAATGTGTTGAATTATAATCCTTATTTTCTCCATCTGGAAATAGCAGGTGGAGGAATGGGAATTGTAGTCTAATGATCTATCCACAGTGATTCCCAACCTACAGTACACAAACCCTCATGGGTATGACCCAGAACATTTAAGGGTATGTGAAAAAAAAAAGATGAATAATGTCAGAAAAAGGGCACATATTTCAAGAATGTAAGATACAAGTCAAAACTTGTAAAATTAATTGAATGTTACGACAAGTGGCAGAGTAGGTTTCTTGTGTTATTTAACCTCAAGAAAAGCCCTGTTCCTTCACTTTGTTATTTTGGCTAATGGTGGGGAGTGGAGTCCCTTGCTAAACAACATGCTTACGAACATACCACTACAGTGTGCATGCTCAGTGGTGAACCCCTCACAGGATTTGCTTTTACTTTCCTCTGCTTTGCAGACAGTGGAGAACTGTCACCTGGTAGCAGTTTAAATATAAATGAGGACCTCAGTCAGTCATGTTAATTCCAAACATTTCGCTAATATGAAGGGTACAATATATAGAAATGGGTCACCAAGAAGTGTGCAAGGTGAGGGAAGGCTACCTTAGTCTGTGAAGCTGTTGGCAGTGGCTATATCTCCCAGGCACACAACAAATACTGATGAGAAGTAAAGTTAGTCAGGGTTCTAAGAGAAAAAGAAAATTATTTTGATCTTCTATTCCAAGACAGATAGTTCTTGAAGATTACATCTACAATGTAGAACATGGTGACAATAGGTGGAATCATTCCAAGTTCAGTGTCATGTTCCCAAGCAACTGAAGAAACTCTGCAGTTAAGGGGAGAAGTAGTATTCTTTTAGGTGTGCTTAAGAGGATATGAAGCTACTTCAGGTCAGAGAACTTTCATTATTCCTGCTTCTCTCAACATGTCAATCTCAGGTGAAACATAGCTTTCTATATCTGATCCTTTGGAATTTGTGTTCCCTTATTCCAGAATAAGATATTCAGGTCTGTCATCAGAAAATGGGGCTGGGGGAAACTAGTGTGGAAAGGCACATAGGATGGTGTCTTATATCAGGTCAAAATTCTTGCTTATTCATCCCAGTAATGTCTATTGCCTATTTAACCTGTTAATGACTTTCCTACCTTGCAATAATCCAAAAGGGATGAAAACTGGCAGCAGACATATTTCAATTTCACTAATTCCACCACTGAAATTGCTTTTCTTAATACCAAAATTGGCCCAAAGTGGAAGTTAGAAGCAACACTACACCACTTCTGGTGTTCTAGGAAGCACCAATGTGGTCTATAGGACGAGAAATTGGCCATTTTCCCCTAAGAAGTTGTTGTTGTTGTTAATATCCAACCTTTGTCTCAAAATTGGAACTCATGGCAGCTGTTGCCCACCACTGCCTTAGAGACAAGGTCTGATACTTTTTGTATGCAGTGCCTAAACAATCCTACTAACCTACCGTCTCTCTTCATATGTCACAATGTTTTGCCACCAGTTTTAGTCTTGTTCATTGTCTTCCTTCCCTGTAATTATCCTTTGACCACCAGCTCTTAGGCAGCAGTTCCTTTGGAGTGACCTTCAGGGCAAGGGAGTAGAGCTAAGTAGTTCAAAACTGTTCATTTTGTGATGGAAGGAAGTCTGCACTTCCTTTGGAAACTGCCAGATAGCATACCATACTATGAAACCTGGTGGACCAGTACTGACAGTGGGATAGCAGAGGTCCCCACCACAGGCATAAATGTCTTTTTTATATATATATTTTCATTGCTTTAAAGACAGCTTCTCCACTCCAACCTGCAAGTATACAATGATCACCAGTCTGAATGTGTTTTCTGATTTATAGCTGGTATGCTTCCGTTCTTTCTTAGCTAGTGATTATATTGTTTAATCCTATATGCCCAGAGCATTGTAAGATGCCAGCATAAATGAAGGTGAGTTGCGGGTCTTCCTCTTGTGTGTCAAGAAAATTTAAGACCCATGAAAAATTAATCAGAGACCAAAAACAGGGAAGGAAAAATATTGCCAGCTGTGTCAAGAGAGAGCTTTTTTTCTTTTCTTTTCCTGAAATACAAGTTATTAATTTATACTTGTTTACACAGAGGGTCAACCCCAGCATCTGTTTATATGTGGCCCATAAAAGGCTATTACCCATTATTTACATGCTCCATATACTTGACATGGAATTAAATTAGTATATTTATATGTTTTATAACTTCTCGGAGACAGGAACCAAGCAGATAAGTAAAGCAATTGAAGTTAACGGTCGGGCACTTAATGGGTCTGCTTCGAGGAGAGTTTGCATAACATACAGTTTCCAAGTCTTTGTTCTGTTGTATGTGTCTGGGATGCTGGTGGTGGTGGGGAGATTTTCAGACATCAGTTTTCCTTAGACAATGGATAAATCCAAATGGGGTGAACATGATGCTAACTGTGCCTGAAGGCATATGGCTTTTCTTGCATTTTGATTCTTCAGTCATACACACATCCAAGGGAATAAGTAACCATTACTGAGGAATTGTGCCACACCTAGAATTTTGTAATGTTCTCTGATAAAGATGACAATTTAAATTTGTCCTGACTGCAGTTGCTTTTAGCGGGAACATATGTTTTGCTGCACTACAAATGTGCACTGCCAAATTAACACAGTCCTGCTCCCCTCACTCCCCAGCCACATTTCGCACAACATCCTTTGGCTGACTTCTTCCATTGTTAGCAGCAGGGTATGCACACATACTCAGCCTTCCATGCCACATGAACCATAATGCAGATGTGCAGCAGCATCACCTCCTGGCTCTTCCTACCATAAGGCCTTTGTTTACTTACTTCTCCTCTCCTTTCTTCTGGATTTGGGATGGCAGCCAGAGGCACACCTTCAAAGTACTAAGAGGCCATGTGTCATAGGAACAAGGACAAGAACTAATATGAATACCTAAACTAAGTAAGCATGAAAAGGTTAAAATAAATCTGGAACAGTTAAAACTGTTGGAAGTACTGCCTCTCTATGTGAATTCACCCTACTTTGGAAATTTGTTCTTTTTAAGAAGGAAAATCTGTGTAATTATTGGGTATTTTCTCCCTGTACGTGCATAACAGAAATAGCATGTAGTTGAGGAATGGAGAAGCAAACTCTAGTGAAGTGGGTGGTGTGGGAGATAGAATAAATTGCTAGACGATGTTTGAATTGTACATTCAGAACCAGACTACAACGTGGCTATGTGTTCCCTGAAACATCTGAGATCTAATTTTGTTTAATGGTGCATCACAACCCTCCTCTAAATCTTTTTTCATGCGTGCACACACACAGAGAGACATTCTGTCATCCTATATGCACACACATATTTTCTCTCTTCCTCCATTTTCCAACATGCATAGACCTAACTTTTGTGTATGCATAGGGTTGTTGTGTTAAATGTTGCAGTTCCTGACCACCTGCTAAATTCCATTTAGGCCTTGGTTTTCAGATCTGTATCTCCTCCCTGCCGGTCCTGTTTTTTCTTTCACCTTGCAATCTCTCTCATCTTTCTCATGCCCAGCATCACAACTAAGCTTGAATGAATTTGTCTATGATGGTTTTGTATATATTCCACAGAAGTCTGTTCTATCAGATTTTTGCATTACTCCATAACACTTTTAAAAAAAGAAGAGGCAAGCGTGGAATTTTGCATTTATTTGAGTATATGGTTTCCGTTATATACATATTTTAAGAATATTTCTCATATATATCCAATTGGGAACATAACTTTTCTTTATATGTGCTACTTTTTGAGCTGAGAACTGCCTTTCAAAATGTGGAGTAGTTCATAGTGTGAAGGATAGATGTGTTCCATCCCACATATTAATAATGGAAGTGCAACTGACTTGCACATCAGTCAAAATTCTTCTCTATTTCAATAATGTGACTTAAGAACATAAATCAGTTTTACCTGTTTTTCTGGAGGATGATTCCCTGGCTCCTCCAATGGGTTGAGTTACATTGTGTGTGTATGTATATGCAAAAGAATTTAGTTCTTTTGCCATTTTATAGCCATATTCTGAGCGAAATACCTAAGCAATATTCTGGGAGGAAATGTTCCCGTGAAGAAAAATGCTGAAAACACATCTGTCAAATGAAGAGAGGATTGTTGCACACAACAAAGATCCAAACGTGAATTACTCTTCTATCAAACAGTCTGGAATATTATGCTAGTTTCAGTGCTTTCTCTATTATCATATTCAGAGGTTGGAAAGTTTCTAATAAACAAGCAGACAGACAGAAAAATAAATGAACAATTTGTTACAATTTATTTCCATGAAAGCAAAAAGTGACTGGTTACCCAATTAGTTTTCTTTTTTATCTTTTTAATAAACAGTTAGGCTTTTTTTTTTTTTTTTGATGTTCAATAATATAGGTATCCCCTCTTTTTAACAACTCCTTTTTTGACATTCTGCTCTTTTGACTGTTGTAAATTACAGACATGAACAATTCTTTCAGTGCAAGGCCAGTGCTTTCATTGGTTCTTCTCCTATTGCCTTCTTCCCGTGGGGAGCATGAGAGACTGAAGGAGGCTTGCTTGGGACTACACACAGTCTCAAGTGAGCCTCTGTAATTCCCTCATCTTACCTACAGGAAGAAGGCAAGAGGAGAAGAGCTGATCAAAGCCTGATGCCCTTTCCATATTATGTACTCAACGAGAGAAGGACGAGGCCGGGATGACATTTATATATGACATCATCCCAGGACATTTTTCTCCCATCTCCATGGCAGTTTGATCACGCTGCAAGTTATTGATGGGTTTCCCTGAACAGAGATTGCACCACCATCCCACCATGCACCAACACTTACTCACTGTGGAGATCCTGGAAGCATAATGGCTGTGCATTCTGCCTCAGAGCAGCCTGGGACAGTACCCAGTTGTGCTGCAGAGCGAAGAGGCATGGCCACTGTGCTTCCTGGTTCCCGCAGCAGACAGTGCAATGCTCCATTCTGCTCCTCTCCCAGGAGAGCCACTGCTGCCATTGTCACTGGATGCCACCAGAACGGAAGTAAGCTGCAGAAAGGGCATGGGTTACACAGTTCAACCAATTAGACTTTCAGACAATGTTCTGGTCTCTAACCTGTCAGATAAGCAGGCGATGCCTGTAACTAAAATAGATACTGTTATTATTTTTTTTAATAAATTCAAATGCTAAAAGCTGTTGGTCTGTGGTATAAAACACACCTGGAGAGTGAAGCCAACTAAAATTGGTTGCAACTGTATTGCAGAAAAAGCAAAATTAATTTTCATTATGTTACAAATGTAATACAACTTGTTTATGCCATGGCTGTTTTTAAAAATAATTAATGAGAACAACTAACAGTGGATGGAATTCTGCTGGAGTACAAAGCTAGTATAAATATAGTTTGCACAAACCATTATATTTTCCCAGAGGTTGTGTTAGCGTGTTTCCTAGTGCAGCCCATTTTGCAAGTGCACACTGAAACCTCTCATTCACTTTTGACTTGATTAGTGGGGAACCTAACTGTAGCACAACTGTTGAGACTCAAGGCTTTGGTGCTAATTGTACAATCATGGGATTGACTGTAACTACATTGGAATATATTTCTATTCAGCTAAAAATGTGTAGGATCTCCCTAGTTAATTCAATTGTTGGATTATAGTCTGATGCCTGAAAAACCCAGCAGCTACATTCTCCCCCAATCTTTGTATATCATAAAGTTGATTTTGGAATCTGCCATTCCTTACTTGGCTTCCATGATGTATTTGCCTTTTTTGCCACATTTGCACTGGAGCCTTGTCCAGACAGAAGCTAAATATTTTGGTTAAGACTTGTCCTTTGTGTGTTTCCTGTAAAAGGTTACTTTTGTGTTGTGTTTCTTTTTCATTGTATAGCTATGGAAGCGCAGAATTTTAATTATGTGTCATAAAATTCCAGCAAAAGCTGTTTTGCTCTTCATTTGTATTCTGTGAGGGTAAAGCAGTGGCTGGCACAGAGGCAAGAGACTAACAATTATGTTGCATAAAATTATTAGGCAATTCGGAGCATTGTTAGTAGAAACTGTCCATCATCTGTTACAACAGGTTGTGATGTACATGACTTATTATAAAGGGACTGTAGATGGAATGCAGAGTAATCCTTTACTTTGTCAGTGAAATAAATGACTTTTTGGTGTTCTTTCAAATAACAGCCCCATTTTGTTTCTAAGTATATTTTCATTCTGCTACCTATAGTCCTTTCTTTAAAACATTCTTTAGTGAAAACAAAGAGATGCTATTAAAGAATATGACAAGGAGGTGATTGTAGTACACCAAACATATCTTCTTCAAGCTGTACCAAATTTTTTTTTGATTTTGTGATTCACATCACAAATTCACAGTGATTCACTGGTCAATTACCAGTGGACATTCCCCTCCCATCCAGCTGTTAGCTCACATAAGATTGCTTCAGAAATGAATTGATTGAATTGAAAAATAATTCTGCCTGTTTTCAGGCCAGTCTGAATTCAGGCGGAAGTTGTCCACACCTTCGTCATTCCCCATCCCACTCCCAGGATCCATTATGGAACAGAACTCTGAGGTTGCAGTGTTCATCCTGTTTTTGAGGCAAACACAGCAAAAAGCTGAATTCTTGGAGACAATGTATGGTGCAGCTAAAGCATTTACCAAAAGAACCTCACTTTATTTACTATCTGTTTAAATTAATTCAGTGTTATTTCATGTCCTTTTCATTCTTGTGGCTGCTGCTTCAACCAGCCAACACTTTCCTTCTCCCTTCTCCTTATAGTTCTCTCTAGCCCTTTTTGCTGACACTGTCCTTTCAGGCATCAGCGGTGGTCACCTACAAAGCTGCATGTGGTGTCATTACACAAAACATTTTATGATGGCATCAGAATGTTAAGTAGTTCATCACACAAATGGTAGAATAAAATGGTTGTGAGAATGAACAGAGGAGGACAGAGAAGACAGAAACAGGGAATGTAAGGAAGAAACAACCATGAACGTGCATGTACAAAATGGCCAAGAACAATACTGAAACTTTGTGGTTATTCAAATATCTCTGGGTATTCCTTCAGTAATCTGTGTCTTGGGTGTTGCTTGTTGCTTGCCTGAAACAAGTATCAAAATCAGAGAATATTCAGCAAGGCCATCAACATTATATATTGGATACCAGATGCAATTGTTTCCATGTAAAGAAAGTAGCAGTTAATTTGATTCTGATATTTTTTAATTGAATTGTTCTATAACAAGATGCATAACACTGAAACAGAGCAAATGTGTTCAGAACAAGTGCCAAAAGTTTCTGGCATATACATTGATTCTCTCAAATTTTTAAAAAAGAAAAAAAAACACCAGATGAGTAATTTGGACTTAGCTGTCAATTTTCACACCAAGTTGATCCACAAACCAAAATCCAGTAAGTATATTGGGGACTTTTTCTCACTAAATATTTTCTTTGCTGAAAACCAAGCTGTTCAAAAGAAAAGGTGAAAAGGTCAGCAGGGTTTGGGAACAAATGGCATCTACATCCCTATCAGGATCAGTATATAATAAAGTTGATTTTGGAATCTGCTATTTCTAAATTGGTTTCCATAATGTTTTTCGTTTTTCTACAAAATTGTGTTGAAGACTTAAGAGGAGAGCCAAATCATAATGTGTTAGAGTCAACATTAATGTTGCCCACTATTTTTTTTTTTAAAATGCTGGGTTATAAGTAACAATGCTAACTTCTGTTACTCTAAGCTCTGCTTGAAAGATAATATGTAAATATTTTGAAGCAATTAATTATGTAACCTTAAAATCCACACTGAAGATTTTATCTTTCCATTTATGTGAGGGTGTACAATGAGAAAGATGCATTAAGGGTTCGATACCCTTTAGAGAGCAATTGCCATGCCTTTATTATGAGTATGTTTTTCATTCATCTAACTTAATGAATAAATGGCTTTTACATTTGCTCAGATTAGAAAGTGGCTAAATAACAAATAGCCAAAGTGGTAATTGTTACACTTTGGCATTTATAGAAACTCAATCACATCTACAAATAATGTACAAATTAATATTTATGATGTTCTTATTTCCTACAATTATATTAAAAGTACAAATTATTATAGAGCTACTTAGCACTGCCAACGCTAAATCAGTTATAGTGTGTAGGCGTCCATTTCCACTGCAATTCCCTGCCCATGAAACCGAGACATCACAAACTTGATATGGATATTAATAAGATCTTGAAGGTTTTTAAATGGATTAATTAATTAATTTGAATTATATATATAAAAAATCAGCTTTTATCCTGCGTAACTCTTTTTTTTTTAAATACAGTTAAACAAACTATCAAAATAAAATACAGGCTGGTTATTTTTTTAAAAAATGTCCAGGAGGGAAAAATGCAGCATACACACAGCCACTAAACTTCTTTCTCAGCAGCCAGTCAGTTGCTGAAAGCCTTTTGAACAAAAAGGCCTTTGCCTGCCCATGGAAACACAAGAGGAAGGGGGGCGGGGGCAGCCTGATCAGCCTTGGAAGGGAATTCCACAATTTGAAAGCAGCTATGGAAATATTTTTACAACTCTCGTGCCTGAACTGCTTGCACGTTCTGTGGATAGAACATGTTGCAGCTTTCTCGAAACCTTTTCTAGTGCTTGCAGTAGAAACTTACAACAAGAGTACTTTCTTCCTCCTCCCCTTTCTCTTTCTCCTCCCACCTCCTTCTCTGCTTGCGTACACATTGTTTATACCTTGGATGTGCTATAGGTGTTTGGATCTGGCAACTTCTGCTTTGAAATAGAAGATTGTTTGCAACAGTGTTGTTTTTGGTTGCTGTTGCAAATTTTGCAAGTGTTTATTCTCATGCTACAAGCAGGATCCTAAATGTGTGGATTTTCCATTCTGGAAAAGCTATACATTTTGGATATCAGCGTCGCCAGCAGCTGTTAAAGGCACATAGGTCTTATGAGGGGAAAATGTGATTAAAAGTTGGTAAAGAAAAAGCCACAAGGGTGCATATAACATCTTGAGCTGTAGGTTGTATGCCTCTGCATTATATTCAAAGTATTTGAAGGAACCCAACCATCTGATTCCTATCTATAACGAAAGTTTGAAAGGTATGCTTCTGAATAAAAAATGGTATATCTGTGTGTGTGCATACATACGCTAGCTGATATGATCACCTCCACGCTGTTCATAATGAGAAAATTTGCATAATGAGAAAATTTGTATAGATTTGGAGATATAAAATATAATAAAGTGGTGGTGGGAGATAATTTCATGGTGCTTGGTAGCTGTAGGACTGTTATTGAGGAGAAAAAATTAATGACATGGAAGGACAGAAGACAGAAAGACTACCAAGAAAGAAACAGACAGAAAGAATGAGCAGTGGGAGGAGTACTAACAGATTTCTGATGCTGCTGTTGTTGCATACCTCCAGGCCAACTGTGACTTATGATGACTGTATCATAGGGTTTTTGTGTCATTATTTATGGAGTGGAGGCTTGTCATTGCCTTCCTCTGAGGCTGAGAGACTCTGACTTGCCCAAAATCACCCCATCGGCTTCCATGGCTAAATGGAGATTTGAACCTGGTCTCTTGGAGCCCTAATGCAGCATTCAAGCCACTAACCACACTTCTTCTATCATATGGGTCATTGGTCTTGTTTTATTTAACATTTTGATATTATTACTTCTTCTACATCTTATTTGGATTCAGTTCAGAAATTTGTTCTGTCCATTTCTGTTGATAAATGTCATGAGACTGTGAAACTCCTATTCCACATGAACAGAGCAAACAGCAAACAGATCATAAACTGCAACAACTGCACATGTAGCAGTCACCATGCTGAAAAGGGAACATCCACTTCTTTAATAAGGCGTCGAATACCTAAGTGTGGAAATACCTGTAATGTCAAACTTCCATTGCCTCTTACAGAATGTCAGACACTTCAGGATTGCAAGTCTGGTGGCTGCACCCCTTTGGCTTGCATGGTAGCAGGTGGACTTTTCTATGGGATACGTTACTTTCTTCAGTTCTCCTCCTGTGTCGATTTTATTCCGGTCTCTATTGTATGTTATTGTATAATGTATTATGTAGTATTATTTGAGGTGAGTTTCATTTAACCCTATTGTAGTTGTTTATGCATTTTGATGATTAAATGGAAAGTATTCCTTATCTGCTCCCCACTTTCTTTCCCCCACCATCTCATGTCTCCCTTCTATCATACTTTTCACTTGTCTTCCTCTCCAATGGATCACACACTTTAGGGGGTTGGGAGTTTGGAGTCCAAAGATACAGCTAGCTAAAATCTTGCCTTCCCATCTCTGCCTATACCTTTATTTAAAAGAAAAAAGAAAAAAAAGAATTCAACCTAGAATTATTCTGTTGACATAACAGAGAGAAACATATCCTTATTACTGATCTTTGCAGATCACACTTCTTGATTGTAAGTAGATACAGAGGATGCAGTGGTTCATTGTGCAGGAAAATATTATACATATGCTCAGATGCACTCAAAACATTTCTAATTAAGCCCGCTGTGAAGAATTTGCATGACACTTTGCAGATAAAGTCACTCAGAAGTGCTCTGACTGGATGCTGTAGCTGATACAGTTGCAGTAGATGTAACTTTGGCTCCTGCTTGTCCTGTGTTATTGGATGCTTTTCAATTTGTGCAGGCTCAGAATGTGGACAGGATTCTTGGAGAGGTGGGAGACACCACATGCATGCTAGACTCTTGCCTGTCCTGGCTTATCAAACGGGCCAGAGGGGGACTGGGTAAAAGGGTTAGTCAATACCTCCTTACGCCAAGGAACTATCATAACTTACTCTCATTGGAAAAGCCATCCCTGAATCCCTTTATAATTGATAACTATCAGCCAGTGTCCAAACTACTATTTCTGAGCAAGATCTTGGAGCATCCAGCTACAGGTATTTCTGGATGAAATTGATTATCTAGGTCCATTTCAACCTGGTTTGAGACCTGGCTATGGGACTGAGACAGCTTAGGTTGCCTTGTTGGATGACCTGTGAATGGAATTAGACAGGATACGTGTGTTCCTGTTGATTCTGCTGGACGTCTTAGTGACTTTTAATACCATTGACCATGGTATCCTTCTGGACTGCCTTGCTGAGAAGGGACTTGGAGGCACTGTTTTATAGTGGTTCTATTCTTACTTGGAGGGGCAAACCCAGAAAGTGGTGCCGGGGGATACCTGTTCAACCCCTAGCCATTGGCCTGTGGAATCTCTCAAGGTTCTGTTTTGTCTCACCTGGTATTTAACATATACATGAAACTGCTGAGAGAGCTCATCTGGAGTTTTGGGGGGTGATACCATCAATATGCAGATGATACCCAACTCTACTATTCCTCACCCAATACAAGAAGCCTGTTCTAGTTCTAAACCAATGTTTGTCATCATAATGGACTGGATGATAGCAAACAAATTGAAACTTAATCCAGACAAGACAAGAGGTATCCCTGGTCAATTGGAAGCCAGATCGGAGAATAGGGATTCACCCTGTGCTAAATAGGGTTACAGTCTCCCTGAAGACACAGGTTTGCAGTTTGGGTGTACTTCTGGACTCATCTTTGAACCTGGAGGCCCAGGCTGTTGTGGTGGCCAGGAGTGCTTTTGCACATTTAAAGCTTGTGTGCCAGCTGCACCTGTTCCTTAAGACATCAGATCTGGCTATGGTGGTACATGACTCAGTTACATCCCCTTCCCACTGCTGTAATGTGTTGTACTTGGGGCTTCCTTTGAAGAGTGTTTGGAAACTTCAGCTGGTTCAAAGAACTGCAACAAAACTGTTAACTCAGATAGGTCATAAAGACTATACCAGCTCCTGTTGAAACAGCTCCACTGGCTGCCAGTTCATTTCCAGGCACAGTTACAGGTTATGACCTATAAAGCCTAAATGAGTCAAGTCTAGGCTACTTTACAAACTGTACCTCCCTGCATGAACTGGCCTGGGCTCTGAGGTCATTAGAAGAGGCCTTTCTCTCAATCTCACCACCTTTGCAAGCACGGTTGGTGGGGATTCAAGACAGGGCCTTCTCAGTGGCTGCCCCTAGACTTTGGAACTCCCTTCCCAGGGAGTTGTCCTTCTGGTGGCAGGCAAAGACCTTTGTATTCAGACAGGCATTTTAATACCAAAAGTTTTTTTGTTTTTTTTAAGAACAGACTAGTGGGTGCTGTACTATTTTAATTGCTTCTTTTTACTCTCTTTATAGCTGTTTTAATTCTTTTATAGTTTAATTATATTTTAATATGTACGGTTTATATATTTTTAAATTGTATTGTTTTAATATGAAAGCCTCTTTGAGGCCCAGTGTTGGGCAAAAAGCAGAATACAAATAAAGATAATACTAATATTAGTAATAAAGGATTGTCCAACCTAGACACTTACTTCTGCATTGATCCAACTAGATGAACTTAGAATGAATGAACTTAGAATGAACACATCATTCCTTACTAACCTATAACAGCACTCCTTATTAACCTGGAACAAATGAGGTGTTTGAAGTGTTAATGAATAGTATACAGGTTGCCAAAGGGAAAGGATGGAAAGAAGAGATGCGGATTGATAGCAGAACTGGACAAAACAAATTGCAAGATGAGATCTCTTGGTTTAGAAGAGCTTTTTCCAACCTAACAGTTTTCAGACAAGCTGGACTTCCATCACTTCTAGACAAACATCATATTATGGAATTTGTCATCTGTCTCAAAAAACCCCCCAAAAAACAACAACCTAGATGGCATGAAGATCGACACTGACGATCCATGGTTTTGTTATTTTAAATAACAAGCTAATTAATAATAATCTGTCTCTAATTAAACTATTTCAATTATTGGTATTGGTGGCAGCAAATAACCTTTGGCATTATTGACTCAATTTTTAGCTTAATATTCCAAGATCTAATTTATCTGTCTGCCCACTTTTCATAGTAGCCAGCGTGTTCTAGTTGTTAGAGGGCTGGACTACAATTCCAAGAGACCTCAGTCATGGAAACCCATGGGATGACCTTGGGCAAGTCACATTCTCTTCATTTCTGAGGAAGGCAATGACAGCCACCCAAACAAACCAACCTCCCCCTCAAAAAAATTGTAATAGGTTCACCTTAGGGCTATCAAAAGTCAGAAACAACATGAAGACATACAACAACAATAACTGTCAATGCAAGTATTATTTATAATACTTGTATACTGCTTAATATAAAGAAGATCTGAGCTGTGTACATATAGTGTACTATATAAATATATCTAGATAAATATTTAGTACAGTGTAAACATAATAAACTGTTTATATTAGAATAATAAAACAGAGTAGCATCAGAATCATTGTGAGTCAGGGAAAACTTTCCTCTGTGTTTGAGAGTCATCATAGTCTTCACTTCTCACTGCAGGTGTAATTCTTTTGTAATTTTGTTCCTGAAGGAAACAATGATCAAATATAGCAATTTTCTTCCTTCAGCAAGAAAGTCCTCAAACACTGTGCCATTTAGAAGGACTGTTCATAGTTCTGGGCTCAATTCATAGTTCTGGAGAAAATTCATATATACTGTTTTGCAGAGAAAACAATATTTTTGCATTTTGTATTTTTGCATGGGAAATATTCTATGCCAAAAATTCTGTTTTTAGCAAAGAGAGTACTATAGTTTCTGACTTATTTTGTCCAAAATTTACACATATTCAGAAAATGCTATTTTCCACGGAGAGTAAGCCCTAAGCAGTAAAGAATTTCATAAGTCTGAGATTCTCCTCATAAGGTTTTCCTGACACTTGGGAAACACATTTTGACTTTTTTTTTTTTTTTAATATTCTTTCCATTCCTACTTCTCACAGTATATGTTCTAGTATTTCAAAAGATGAGTGTACTGAGAAGACACGTTTCTGAGATGTTCAATAACCATTTTCTCTTGGTCATAGAACTGACAACTCTACAAAAATCTCCAGGATCAACTGTTTACTCATGCAGTCTCTCCCTCTCTCTCTCTCTCCAATCTCCCAATTCCTGATTCTAAGTTGTATACGGCTTTATTTGTCAGTACCAGAACCCTGAACATAGTTAGGTAGCTAATAGGTAATCTCCTAATACAGGGGAATTATGTGTATAGTTGCATGTCCTATTAAGGACCCTAGCTACTTCATTCTGTAGTAACCTGCAAGCCAGGTTCAAGGACAGACCCACATTGACTGTAGTTTCAGCTTTGAATAATGCTATTGTAAATACATGCTCCACAAACTCCAAAGATGACAGTTCGGGAAAGGTGCACATTTTGAGATACATCAGTGGGTTCATATCTTTCACAATAGTTACTCTTGGTGAACAGAGTATCACTGGAAGCTTGTGAGACAAATACAGTCCTTTGATACATGATGCTCTTCCACATCTCCAGTGTGTGTACGTCAACCTAGTAATATCTAGAATAATAAAACTGGCTGGTAGATCATTTAAAGGTGTGCATATAAGATCTCTTGAACCCAGTACCATCACTCCCTTTCCCTGAACCCCTCTAGGAAAACTGGTCATAGGTTTGGTAAAGAAGCCAACACCTTTGAGATCTGCTTTGCTTTGCTGATATTTTAGGGGTTTGTTTTGTTGTGTTGTCGTCTACCACGCTCCTTCTCAATAGATTGTGGCATCAAAAAACAGACGACAGGTGCACATCAATGATGCAGTACACTCCAAATAAGAGAAACTGGTAACATTGCTCCTTAACTATCTTACTGTCAGTAGTTCTACCTAGGTTGTGTATGTGTGTGTGTGAGTGTGTGTGTGTGTCCGAGAGACAGAGAGAGAGAGAGAGATCTTGGCATGTATCCAAGGAGCACAGAACAATATGTATGAGTGACAGTTGACAGCTGAAAAAAGAAAATTGGAGATGCATGTAATTTGTATAGTGACTTGAACATGGGCTCATGTTGATGGGAGTGAGTTCTCTCTTTTGCAACACCAGGAATTTATCTACACATGTGCCTTTGAATGGACCTTAGTTTGTTGCTTTTTGTTAGATAAAAGGAGTGAAAAAGATGGCATATTTGAGATCCTGATGGACATTGGGAAGGTTGATGACTTTTTTGTATATGGGGTCAAATTTTAACAATTGAGCTTCTAAATACTAAGACATTTGTTGAAAGACTAAGTTGAGTCTTTGTTGTTGGGTGCTCTCAAGTCATTTCTGACTTATGGTCATCCTAAGGCAAAATAACCTTTTTTTTTTTTTTGCAAGATTTGTTCCAACATGGCTTGCTTTTGTCTTCCTCTGAGTCTGAGAAAGTGTGACCCAGGTCACCCAGTGAGTTTCCATGGCTGAATGGGTATTTGAATCCTGGTCTCCAGTAATAGGCCTATACTCAAACCACTACACCATGCTAGCTCAAAAAGTCTGTAGAAAGACTAAAGTAAGTCTATATGCTTGGAAATAGTATGGCCCACACCCTGCTCACTCCTGGATCTGCTATGCCAGGAAGCACTATCAAGTGCTATTTTGGCACAGCACTGAGCCAACTGATGGGATTGAAGCACTACCGGAGGCTCTTAACAGATTTTTTTTTTCTGGAAATAGAATAAGGCATTTTGGTGACACATGAGGATGGGATAGCAGCTGGATAGTGACGATGTCATGCGGTAGCATGGCTCCTGGACTGGAAACAACCTGCTGTTATTGTGATATAGAGGCATTGTGCCGAAATGGCCTCACTTTCTGTTGAAGGGAACAAATTCCATGACTGATATATAGGGAGAGGCTTCATACCAGAGGCTATATATGTGAGAGAAGGAAAAGATCCCTACTGTTCCTTCACCCGCCTAATTCGTCACATGTGGCTGAATGTATGGACTGGGACTAAGCCAGGAATTCATGCTGTGAAATTGTGAGCTTTTTAAATAGCACAGGAAGATGTGATAATTGCCATCTGTAGATCTCCATATTTGGGCAATGTGCAGCAGTTGCAATACATGCCATATTAAATGTCTTATCAATGTATTTTACTGAGCGCTTAATAGAATGCTACGGCATTCTTCTCTGTTCAATTTCCTGCCAGGTGGCAAATTACAATTATACTAGTAGCTAAGAAATTTCTTTTTTAATCCCATTTGTATTGTTCTGTTCCCCTTGCTATCATATGAATATCAAAGCCAGCTGTTGCAAGGAATGGATCAGGCATATGAACATATATCTAAAATTTTAGAATGTATTTTGTCTTCCTTGTCATTCAGTGTTCCTTCTTAATTAGAAGACTTTCATCGGGGATCATTTTTATTCCTGATCTGGACAGAGGCTTCTGTGGCTGATGTATAACTCCAGTTGACTTGCTTTTCCCCCCAGGCTTTGTGTCCAAGCCAATAAGCTTTAATTGTCAAAACTCAGTTTGTTTATGCATCAAGCCATACTGGGTGTAACAGGTCAAACATTCTATGTGAGGCTGGAGAAGAATATTGATTGTCCTTTACCATGATCAGGTAGGTTGCGAGTATAAATAAATTCAGTGTCAGTGTCTTAAAAATCCTGCAATTTACAGGGACAACAAAGAAAGGAAGGAGAACTAGAGAGCAATGGTCACTGGCCTGATGCAGATTTGATTTGATTTGAGCCAGAGATGTGAATTGCCTTGGTTGTATTTCAGTTATCCAAAAATGGGTTGTAGCTTTGCTTTCCAACCCTTTTGACAAAGCTTCATCCATAACATCAGGTATCCTTTGCTTCCCTTTGCCTTCAGTCCATTATCCTTTGTTGCGTTCTTGTGAGGAAGAAACCAAGACTATTATGACACAGATAAAATGGCAGCAGCAACAAAGAGTTGTCTTGTGTTTAACATTAGAGGGGAAAAAATGGATTGAAATAATTTTATGTATGTTGAATGCTTCCATAAAACAGGCATTTCAAATCAACATATCCAATAAATTTCACATGGCAGTTTCACAGGCAAAATGGGAGATGCAACAGAAAAGCAATAGTCTGCCTTACCTTTAATGCAGTAGGATAGGAATTTAGGGCTGGAATTATGTTACCTACATTGATTTGTTCTACCAACAGCTGCTTGAAATTGACATATCCAATACATTAAGCATGGTAGTGTCACAAAGAAAACAGTGAGCCACTGGAATAATAAGGGTAGGAGGAAGCCCCTGTAACTGGGGCTGTACCTGATAACATAAACATGGCTGTGGGTTGATGAGACTTCCTGTCAATCTAGAAAATACCCCATATCTTATTTCCTACCTTATTTGAATCCTTCATTATCGTAAAGCAAACAAAAAAAATAAAGAAAATGTTCATAGAAAAGGAACATGTAAAAGTGCTCAGCAATAATTGGAATATGCATGATATTGAATATATTTCAGTCAGCCAAGAAAGTTCAGGACCTTGGCCAGCTGCATTCATTCAGTTTCACTAGAAGTGTGTTCTAAATCTAGCATGAAGTAATGGAAGTCTTACAGAAACAGGCTGTGGTCACAATTCTCAGAGAAGTTTTACTGGGCTGATCATGTGCCAAGACATCTTGACCACTGGGTTCTCCAGGTTTCTGGGTCTGTTGAACAGTTCAGAGCTGACTTTGCAGTGGGAGGCACATACACACACACACCAGATTCTTTGACCCTCAAGTGAAATGATACAGCTGTCAATTTGGCTTTACTTATTAGCTTGGTTTTAAAAGGCCAGCTCACTGAGGATATAAAGTACTTACACTAACCAATTTTATTCAAGACTCACTGTAACTGTGAAAATGTGGTTGAGCTTCAGAATATCTTTGTAAAACTGCCTGCAGCATCCTGGAAGATTCTATTTTTAAATAATGATAAAGTAGAGACAAACATAGAATCTCTCTCTATGTATGCATCTGCAGGCATATGTGTGGGTGTGTGTCTTCAAATTGCCTGTCGACATGGCAGCCCCATGAATTTCACAGATTTTTCCTACACAAGGAATATTCAGAGGTAGTTTTTCCAATTTTTTCCTCTGAAATATAGCCTACAGTACATGGTATGCATTGGCAGTCTCCCATTGAAGTACTAACCAGGGCTGATCCTGCTTAGCTTCCAAGATCAGAAAGGATCTGATGCCTTAAGAGTATTGAAGCCCATCTGCATGCATACATATGCACACATGTGTATGGGTATGGCCCCCAAAAAGAAAGACAATTTCACATCTGTGGGACTTCTTTAAAATCCAGTGTGCTATCTTTTTCCTCTTACTTATTTTTCCACTCTAGGAAAAAAAAAAGTCAGAAAACTAAATGCACTGTATTTGATGATGTAATCTAATGATGGCAGGGAAAGGGGCTTGTTATTGTCTAAGTGGAAATGGTTGTGATATCTGTTGTGGAGGCACAACACATTGGGCTGAGTTCACATTAGTTCTTCAATTAGTACTACAGTAGTTCTTCAACTAGTGATTTGGAGAATGTCAGTCAATGATTAATCCTGTGTTCTACCTCTAAGTTCTCTCCTGAGAAGGGTGATGCAGAAACAGGAAAACTTACCAGTCTACCTTTGTGTTTCTCAGAAATGTACCAGTATTCTTATTCCATCCTAGTTCCATATCAAGTTGTAACAATTCTTGTTTTATCATTTTCTGTATTTAAAAATATTGTACATTTTTAAAAATGTACACAATTTTCTATGAATTTGTTGAATTTACATATTTATATACTTTTTTTTACAGAGACTAAGGTGTTTTTCACATTGTTTTGTATATACATATATACACACACACATTTCAGGTTATGCACATTTCTGAGATGTCTGCATGCCTAACCATGCATTTCCCCCCTCTGATATATGTCACAAGCTTTGAAAATGTACTGGTTTCATCAACTATAGGTTTTGGCTTGTAAAAATAAAATCAGAGTTAATTCTTTTTTAATGAGGAAGACAGAGGCAAATATAGGAATTCAGTTAGATAGGAGGTAATGGGATTTAAAATAGAACTTACAACTTGAGAAACTTTTTTGGTCTGATTGTTTTTGTCTTACTTATACTATTATGTTGTATTCATAGGCGGTGTTTCAAGTGTTTGAGATTCATTGTTTTCTCTTTCTTTTCTATTTTCCTTTTTTCAGTTCTTTTTTTCTTTCTATTGTCTTGAAGTTTGTATTATTACTTGTATTTTATTGTTTGTAAAATAGAATATATGTGTATAACCTTGTTTGTATTTTCTGTAAGTCATAGTAATAAACATTATTTTTTAAAAAAAAAAAAAAAGAAAAGAAAAGTAATGAAAATGCACTGGTTTCCAAGGCAAAGTTTACTTCCGTATAGTGTCGATTGAAAGAGGTGAAAAATGTATATATTCTTTATAGAAGTTCAAACTCAACAGGTTTTCTTTACATACTTAATAGCAGGATGTATCACCTTGGCCACACCTGCAACAAAGACAGCAATAGGCTAAAGCCATTTCCGCACTAGACTGTTATAGCACTATTATTCCACTTTCGACATCCTATGGAATCCTGGGGTTTGTAGTTTTGGGAGGGGCCATTGAAAGTGGAATAATAGTGCTATAACAGTCTAGTGTGGAAATGGCCTAGATTAGATCAGGAGCTACTCCCTTCCCTCTTTGTAACCTTCCATGTCAGGTGTACTTGTTATTGCACACAATTAGGAGGTTCACTTAGTCTGACCATAAAAAGCCTCATGCTTAGCTTTACTAGAAATGAGGTTATTAACCAGAAAGAGTCTTGGGTAAATTTTCTAGTCTGCGTATGATTTTTTTTTAAAAAAAAGGGTTTTGAAAAATTATTTCTGAAACATTACAAAAGGGCATGCTGATATATCAAGCAGTATATTTACATCTCCATTTTAAGGAAATAGCAATCTAAATCACCTTAGTGTAGACAGAGAGCCGAAGAGAAAGAAAATTTGAAACTAAGAAGAAAGATGCTGGGTGTGAAAGATATGAAAATTTTCAAGTCTGAAAGCTGAAAGTAGTGGTGTACTGAGGCTCAACAGCCTCCAGGGCAAGGGGGCAGGTTGGGCGGATGGAGGCAGGGTAGGTGGTGGGTAGGTAGGGGAGGGTTGAGCGGAGGCAGGTGGAACAGGGGTTAGTGGCAGGGGGCAGGGTGAGCAGCAGGTGAGTCGGGTGAGGCAAGTGGCAGCAGGAGCCAGGTGAGGGGGTCCACTTTTTGCACCCCACCAACATTGGTGCCCAGGGCACGAGCCCCAGATGCTCCACCCTAGATCCGCCTCTGACTGAAAGTGAAACTAAAAGTTCCTTTTTAGAAGCAAATATCTGTGGGAATTTTGAGGGCATTTACTCTTTTAGAGTAGGATGAAAAATTTTAAAAACTCACTCTATATGAATTGTAGGGTATTTTCTGAGCCAACTAAGAATTTCAATCCATGGCACATTAGAATCAAGGTTGGGGGAAAATGTATGCATCGTGTATTTCCTGATAACAGTGAGAATTCCACTGTTACCCTAGTGGATGAAATGTAAATTTCCACTGAATGGAGCCAGCCTGCTGAAAACCAGAGCAATAATCTGCTTTGTTGACTTTTCTTTTCTCTTTTCTTTTTTAAATACCAGTATTTTACATTGGCAGAGATAGGAAGTACCCCAATATATAA
This sequence comes from Cyclura pinguis, assembly GCA_030412105.1. NCBI lineage: Eukaryota > Metazoa > Chordata > Lepidosauria > Squamata > Iguanidae > Cyclura > Cyclura pinguis. The sequence goes on along the minus strand of CM059601.1, from coordinate 117,446,497 downwards.
AAGCAATAGAAGCAATATTGCTGTTAGGATGTCTATATCTATGTAAGTGTGTGTGTGTGTGTGTGTGGTTGTCCTGGCTGTTTTTGGCTTGTGAAAACAAGAAATGTACATGACAGATGGCTGATATTTGGAAGACCTGTTTTAATTTGTTCAGGTGACAAAGCCACACAGTACCTGTTCTACTTCAGTGTGTTTTCTACAACAAACTACTATGGAGGACTACATGGTATATGAAGGTAAATGATTTTCTGTAAGTTGTGATAGAGTTTCATTTCCATTTATGATACAAACAACTGGACTCTGTAATTTAACACATCTATGACAACCTGACAACAAATGCTATAAAGAGAGCCCTTCCTTTTTGGTAGTGGAATTATGTTTTAACATGTTATTCCATGCAGAAAGGTCCAACATCAGCCATTTTCTGAGCAGATTTAAAGTTTGCTTATCAACCCAAATCCTGCACAGAAATGATAGGATGCCAATCTATGTGTTAGTATCAAGTTTGGTCAAAATTGGCCCATAGTGTGATTTTTAGATGGGGGAAAAATTGACAGAAATTCAAAATATTATTTGAGAGGTACTCACAGTACTGGACATATCAGGCCCAGAACAATAGTATGGTTTTCATTTTCATCCCATTATGTATTCCAACAAATTTTGACTTCCTGCTCAAGCATGTCTCCCTGATCAAGCATGTAATTTTAAATTGTACTGTTTTCAACTGTATGTTTTAATGTGTTAGTATTGTAGCTGAATTCTATTTTAACTTTGTCTTATGAAAGCCCCCAGTCCCAAGAGTTCAACAATGAGACACAAGCAAACATTTCATTCCACAGGCATTTAATGGTCCCAAACTGTTATACACCTCATCAAAATCCAGTCTTCCCACTTCTTTGTTCATACACAATGTCAGACTAAAGGTGGAGCCTTCCAAGCACTCCCCCTGTATGACTAGGAGTCTTTAGGTTGTGCCAGTATCAGCTGGCAGGGGCAGAGTAAGTCTGGAAAGGATCAGTTTTGCTTCTGTTCTCAGATGTCCACATCATCTACCTTGAGTTGGTGCAGATTCAGGCTCCAGAATACTATTTTCTACAGCTGAAGTAGTCCAAAAGGGGCCTCTGGGCTGCAGTCTTTACAGAGGTGACAGGCAGGTCCCTTCTAGCATACAGCAGAGGCTCCCATAATTCTTCAGAACTGTTTTAGATGGTGAAGGAGCTAGGCAATCTGAGTGTCATGTAGATAGAAGTCTAATCCTAGGCACAGACTGCTAAACAGATCTTTCTCAACCTTCTTCCCCTCTCCCTGAAAAACCTTCCCCCTGCATAGGTAAGCGACTCTCCCTTATTCCTTGCCATTGCCTCCTTTGGTGGCAATTTTCCGAGGTTGGGAAAAATCCAGCACTTTCCTCACACTCTGATTGACTGTTCCACTCCCCTGGGTATTGTCTCAGTTTTCATACCTATGCTTATTTATTTATCTTATGTGTTTATTATATTGGTATGCCACCTTTCTCCTGGCATGGAACCCAAGGCAGCTTCCAACAAAAAATTAAAACATCAAAACTATGTTGCCCAACCATCCTGACTGCTGATTCTCCAGCATCATTTTGCCACCAGTTAACCAATCTGCTACACAGTTTCCAGCATTTTCCTCATCATTAGTCAGCACAGTAGCCAATAGCTTCCCTGGTTTATGAAGAAGCAGCAGGAGAGGAGGTCGGTAGGGTGTCAGTCCCTGATACCCCCTCACAAAAGAAATCACACTGCAATCCCCTTTTATGTCCACATGCATATTCCAAATATTGCTGAGGAAGGAGATATGCAAGAACTAAATAAGTTGAAAGTTGTAAATAAATATGCACATGGAGTGAAATTTGGGATGAACTGTAGCGTTAGAACATTGCATAACTCCAATTGTACTCTGGTTCTAATCCGTATTCAGATTGGAATATGGAAATAAACTTAATTTTGCCAGATCAATCCCTTTTTTTGGATGAAATTTGCAGTTGGCTTATAAGTAAGATGATATTCTTCCAAAATTTGTTTGACATAGGGATGAGGAGACCTTTCTGTTTCACTTCCTGACTCATGTAAATTGTTTCAGGTTCAAGATCTGTTAATAAAAAATATTTCAAAAATGGAAGTTTTGTTTCCTTATTAAACAAGCAAACCAAATTGTTATCTCCACTCGGGATGTAGCTCATTTTGTTCTCTCAAGCAAGGATGAAAAGCTTCCAAACTTTTCTTCCTTTTAGGCAAGATTGTGAAAGTATTTGTGGGGTTTTTAATGCTGTTTCCAGTGTTGAGTCTTTCTCCTGAATATTTCACAAAGTGGTATTTTACACAAAATGCATTTTTATGCTAACGCAAAAATATTTTGACAGAAAGATAGTCTATTGATTTGAGACACAGAATTTTTTTTACCAAAAAACCCTATGCTTTTGTGCCAACCCCCTTGCTGAATCATCATCATCATCATCATCATCATCATCATCATCATTTTTCAGAAAAGTCCACAGAAGCTACAATTACAGTTTTTTGAAGGTGGGGATGGGCTGTCTTGACTTATTGAAACACCCTTTCTCATGAAGGATTGGGAAAATTGGGAAAATTACATTTTTTCTACATCCCTAATTTCTACCCAGAAGAGTTTAGACATCTATAGCAAGTAAACTAGCTCCATTTTACATACTGGATTGTGTGAAAGACACCCTTTGTTTTATAATGAAAGATGTTCATAAGTGAGGCTCCCACCAACACAGAGAAGGAAATAAATTGATATTCCACATTGTCATCCCTGTTAACAATGAGATAATGTTGGTGTCTACCATTTCAGCACCAATTCCAAGAGCAAGTGATTTCAATTTGATGCTTCTGTGATGGATACTTAGCAACCAGAAGCTGATGTTAGAGGATGGCATTTAGTCTCTTGACACTTTCCACATTGATGTTGGAGAATTAAATCAAGAGCGTGTTCACATTTTAATCTTTTCCCATCAGAAAAAATAGATTTTCTAACACCAACAAAATATAGTAGAGGACATGTAGGGAATTTCAGCTGGCTTAGGAAAGATAAGTCATGTATCTAAAGGATGAAGACTAATATTTTATGGTACTTGGGGGAGGAGGAAGAACAACATGGTATCAGAATTCAGGGGTTATATATATTTATTTTTTACAATGTTTCTTCATATATAGAAGCTCATGTTGGAATGGAGCTCTGACTACAAAGATGAAGTCATGAATTTGAAAGATACACAATAGATTTCTCTGCTACTACTAACATTACTACCATTACTACTGCTGCTACCACTATTGTTGAAATAGGCCTAGTTCTTGTAAAAAGCAGATTAGATGACAAACATTTCTGGACTGCACTATTTTTAGACTGCAGCTGGGTGTGTATATGTTGGAGTCTCCTTTAGAAAACACTAGCAAAACAGAACCAAGCCACAGCCCTCTTCAGAAACTAGGGCCCTTTCTGCGGGATGCTGTTGTCCTGGTATGGAGACAGGAGAGCAGCAAGACCACAACGACACTTGAGCATGATTTTGTCATGGTCCCATTCTTCTTGGCAGCATGATCACGGATTAAATCATTGTTGGGTTTTCCTCATCAATGACCCATGATCGTACCACAAGCCTGCACTTACCTTGCCTGCGGAAGCCCCAGAAGTGTGATAGAGGCACTTCCTGACCCAGCACAGCCTCACAAAGTGCCTGGCTGCAGTGCTGAAGGAAGATGCATATCCATTGCACTTCCTTTGGCAGGAAGCCAGTCTGGCACAGAGAGGAGTGTTCCCATTGTGTTATCTTCCTAGCAAAGCCACTGCTGGAATTGCCACCAGCACAGGACAGAACAAGATAAGGTGCGGAAGGGGCCTAGATGTCAACAAGAAGGCTTGGCCTAGAATTCATATTTTTTGGAGGGGTTGCATATGATTCCCCTTCACATTTTTTGATAGTATGTGAAGAAGACAGCAGGATCATGACTGCTGTAAATGTCACTTGCTAGCCCCACATTCAGCATTAAGGCACAATAGCCATATGTATGTAAATTTCATTTGTGCCCTGCCTTGCTGTTCCTAAAGACATCCTTCTGTCAGGATTTTTTTTTTTAAAAGAAAAGAATATCAGACTACATGATCCTTAGGCCAGCGTATAACCACATCTACAGTGTCTGTATTTTTGGATATTCTTTCTTTACTGCTCTCATGTCCAGTTCATGTCCAAGTGTGTATGTGTATGTAGTGCTGAGACCCATCCTTTGCTTTTTTTTTTCCAAGTGAATACATGTGTTAATTCATAAGTATTGCTCACCATTGATTGAAGGGTCTACCATTGATTAATCTCAGCAGGACTTTGCATACATTTGAAATATGTATATTTTTCTATGTGAACTTTTCAGATATTCACTGTTTTCCTTCCTAGATGTGATCACACCCAAATGTCAACTTGAACAAATTTCATATCCCCTATGGCAGTCTGAAAAGGGTGGACTCATACCATCCTGTCGAATGACAGATTGAAATCAGTTTCCTTACCTGGTCTTATTGACCATTGTTCCAGTCTAAAGGAATCTTCCTGAAGCCTTATTCCCCATATGTGCGATCCAACCCTAGTTCCATTCCAAAAACCTGTCACTCTTTACCTTCCCCCTGCAGAAAGAGATCCTGTGGGATCAGTCACCTGTGCATGTGATGCGTAGGAGACAACAAACTGAAAATGGCTCTTGTTTGGGATGACCTTCCTGTCAGTATTTTTCAGAACTGTAAAATATATGCAAAGACCAGTCAGAAAGTCAATAGAGTAAACTATTGGTATAGTCCACTGTGAAAGGAGGGTGCATAAATTGCCACTTTAGTGTTGGATCAATACTGCAAACAGTTATCCCTGAGGTCATAAAATATAATTTGAACCAAAATGTTCTTTGCAGGACACATCTAGGAGGGACACATTTTTGCCAGGCTACTGCTTTCGTGTGAGATTGTGAAATTCTTATTTGATGTTAAACCAGTCCCATGATAAATCTGACAGAGAATTCAATATTTATTATAGAAATTAAAGATTAGATTACATTTAGGCTGCGGTCCTGTGTACTGTCATCTGGGAGTAAGCCTCATTTAACTTTGGTGGACTTTCTTCTGAATAGATGTGTATAAGATTACACTGTGAGTTATAAAAAGCTATCTCATTCTCTTGAACTCAATTTACTTTCTCCCCAAGTCTGGTTGTCTCAGGGACACTGAGGCATTTAATACTCTTGGGATCTCCGGTGCATTAAATATGGAGTGTGGTAGGATGTGAGCTACCAAACCTGAAATTTCCAGAAAACAGAGGTTCTGAGGAAACCTCTGAGAAAGCCTAAACTGAACTTCAGGAGTCCAATTTTGGGGGGAAATTGCATAGAAATGTGCTACCAGTTTAGAAGAAAGGAAGCATTTAAAGACTATATCCCTGATAATGATTTTTTTTCTTTTCTGACAAGCTTTTGATATTGATATATGTTTGATATTGTGTAATTTGAAGTGTTTTATTGCTCATTCGTATTCTACACTGGGTGGTCTCCTTGGGAGGAGGGGAACTTGAAGCAGCATACAAATGTTTAAAATGAAGGAATGTAGAAAGAAGGGATATGTATGTGACATCCAGACAGCTGACAAGTGAGAGAAGAATTGATCAGAGATTTCTCCCCACTGCCTCCCCCCCCCCACCATGGAGTAGATGATGTAAGGCTGAAGACTGGAGCAAGGGAAGGGTACCAGGATGTATGGAACAGAGATTATAGAAGAAAGCTAAAATAACTATTGAGAGGTCTCTCTTTATAAGGAATGGGCAGATCTGTCATCCATTCTCAGAGTCCCTCTCATACCATCATTTGTTTTCATTCTGTGTGGTTTTCTGCAATATTTTCCCCCATGGACAGAGATTGTTTTGATGCATTTAAGAGAGGCTCATAGTAGTTTCTCTCCAGAGTTCATTTGAGTACGTGTTGCTCAACACCATTTTCCCCACAGAAAGTATTGCAAGGTTGAAAATGCAGTTTTCTATCCTCAAATTGAATGCTTTCTGTGATTGGATAAGAAAGTGTAGATTGGGTAAATCTTTTAAAAAGAAAAGAAAAGCATCTCAATAGAGAAAATTTGTCACATATCTCTATGGCATCCTTTCAACAGTATGCATATATATATATGTATGTGTGTGTATGAGAGAGAGAGAGAGAGAGAGAGGGAGAGAGAGAGCTGGAACAGTTGGTTTGAAAAAGTTTCAAAATGCTTTAATATACAAGATGTATTATCTCTTTAATAATGAGTGGGGAGCTAACTGAATATTGGCAGGCTATGAAGCCTATCTCTTTAGTTATAATGAGTCTTAGGGTCAATTTGAACTTGATAATATACTATCCTCATCTGTTATTCCCCTTAAATGCAGAGAATTTTCAGCTATGGTTTGTTTCCTCACAGTCCATCTACACATTACAGTAAAATGCCCAGAACACTGAGGGTATTATGAAGAAATCTCCACTTCACTGTCAAGAAAAAGGGAACTTTCTTTTAATCACTCTGTGTTTTAGCTAAGGTCACTTTCACCAACCTTGCTAGATGGGAAGTTGCTTGGGAGACCTCACAGGTCAAATCAGCAATTGTTTTGGGATCTGTTGCTTTTCATTTTGATCCTAGGTAGCCAACCCCCTCGTGGCAGCATCCGTGCCAAAGAAGATACTGAAAATGTGTATTAGAGAACATAAGATGTGTTTCCACTCCCCATTGTGAGCACCAGGAGGGCAACAAGGATATCCCAGTGTAGAAATTATACAGTGCCTTTCTAGGTGATATAGTTTCAATAGCTTTTCTAAATCATTATAGACAACTTCCAGCTAGTAATTTTGAGTACCTGGACACTTGGAACTCCTTCAGAAAGAATACCGCTGGATTAAATTTACAAAAGTTCATTGACAAAGGATTCTCATGTAATTCATCTTATCCTCCCTCTGCTTACTCCCCTTCCCACTGTACAGAGAATATTATTGTCAACCACACTTAGAACTTTTGAAAAAACGTGCTGTGGGTTGTTTGTTTCATGACTTTTCAGATGAAACCTTTTAGACATATATGCTTTTGCTTCATTTGATTTATGGGCAAGGGAACACAAATGTGGGAGATGACAACTGCACATTTCTGCTGAGCATGGCAAAGGGTGATCCAGTTGTTGTGATATATTATTTTGCTCCAACTGGTAACAGTTGTGTTATCATTTTTGAACCATGGCAGTTTGTACTTTGGCTTTATGTCTCCCTAGCGTATATAACTGGTGTTGCCCAGGATTTTATTTTCTCATAGGTAATACTTGTTAGAAAGGTTTGAGATCCCATGTCTCTAATTCCCCTAATGGTCTTGTCCAGTACCTGTAACTTTTCCCCATATTCCCCAATCTGTATTCAGAGCTATTAACGTACACAGGCTGGGTTCCTGAGGGAATACACTGCCCTCCTCCTTGCTGTTAGCCCTCATCTCCATAGTAATCAGGCTATTCAAGATAGACAGAGCTGTCTGAGGTCCAACAGCTCTCTGTCTGAGAATTCTAAAGGCCTCTCCCTAAACTGCAAACCCCAGGATTCCACAGAATCTTCTTAGGCAGCCAATCATATGAGCTCTTCACCTGACACAGACAAACATACTTTGATTTATATATATTAGATTTCCATAAAGTTGTGGATAGTGGAATCTATTCCCTCACAAAGAAATATACTTTTTTTCTTTAATCATCCATTGATCCACATTATATTTCCTGTTAGATGCAAGTATTTTCACCCAAATCTTCTGACAAAGCTCACATGTTGTTTCTACACCTGCAGCCTTAGCCTTACCCAAAGTATGTCTCATTGAGTTCAAAGAGATGTATTGTATGAATGTGTTTGTGGAATTATAGAATTAATGTCAGCTGAGATTCACAGACTCATGACTCTGTTCCCAGACTGTAGACTGCAGTAGCATACAACAAATCATAACATTAGTCTTCAGTATTATTTTTAGAGGGCAATGAGTCAACAACGACATTATTTTTGAAAGTAATGCTACAACAAGTGATATCAGTTTTTTTACTGCGGCAAGTAGTTTGTTACCATTATTTGAGGTAGGCAAAATGGTATTTTGAGAATCCTCCCAAAATTTTAGGATGAATTTAAAAAATGTTTCCCTTGTTGAGCATGATTACAATATACGTTCTATATTTTTAAATAACTTCTCACATTTTCAGATGTAAGCAGAAATTTCATTTGTGGGGGAGGGAAAAAACCCTCAGTTTTCTGTGCAAAAAAAGTTGGATCTTGTTCAAAATGTTGGACTAGGAAAAAAAAAGGGATAAGAAGTAAACAGTTCATTATCATCATCATTGTTGTTGTCAGTATCATTGTCTTGGTTTCCCAGTATGCCAGATGTTACTGACTGGAGCTTTAGAGCACAATTGATTTGGATTCTGTTCAACAATCCAGGGTCCTTTCTGCACCTTACCATTTTCCACTGTTGTCTGGTCACGATCCCAGCAGTGCCACTGCTGGGATGGAAGCGTGACCCAAATGCTCCCCTCTGCACTCGGCCAGCTGCCTGCAGAAGGGTTGCATGAGGGACACATGCCTTCCTTCCACAGTGCAGCTGGCCACTTCCCATGCTGCACTGAGGAAGGAAGCACTCAGATTGTGTTTCCTCCCTTTCTGCATGGCTGCCGGCAATGGGAGCGTTGCACATGCGGGGGTCATTACCAGATTTTTTCCAGTAATGGAATGTTCTGTGGTTGTGACAGCTGAGAACACATGGGCAGTGGGACCATGTTAACATTGTGCAAAAGCATGACTCACAGACTGGCAGCAACGTGTCCCCATCCTAGGACAGCAAGGTCCGCAGAAATGGCCTAAGAATCAGAGAGCTATTGTTGGATAATGTGTCATGTTCTGGTAGTCTACACTCTGTTTAGGTTAGTAAATTATGACACAACATTTTTAATTAATTGCCACTAGTGAGATGGCTTGGATGTAGTATTTGTACTTGTTTGCAAATATACAGGCTGAACCCAGGGAGAGGCACAGCTTAAATTCTCTAAACAGATAGTCAAAGCGCATTGCTGCCGTATCAAATATTCAGGCAGAGATGCTAGCATGATAAGAATCGAGGACAACCTAAGCCTCAACTCTCTGTTTCTCTTTGAAGGCACAGTCTCCCCTCATATAGAACTGGAGAATTGGGAAAGACCCAAGCATCACACAGTCTAGCCCCCTGCTGATGCAGCAGATCCATGGCTCAAGCAGCCCTGAGAGATGGCTATCCAATCTCTCTTTAAAAGTCCACAGTGGAGGAGAGACTGCCTGCCACACTGTGAAGTAGTTCATTCTATTGTTGAAATCTCTTACCAAAAAGGAAGTTCTTTCTATTGTTTAGTTGAAATCTCCTTTCTTGGAACGTGAATCCATTGGTTCAGGCCCCATCCTCTGAGTAGCAGAGAAGAGATTTCCTCCTTCTGCCATGACAGCCATTCAGATATTTGAACATGGCTTTTTCATCCCTTAGTCTTTTCTTTTCTAGACTAAGCATTTCCAATTTCATGGGCTCAGTTTTCAGACATCAGGATGCAGCATTCTTAGCTTGGGGTAGTTGTATCTCTGTTTCACATGTTTCTTAACCACTGAAAATAGAGTGGGTTTTACCTCTGTTTGGTAATTTGGGGGACAAAACATCCCCAATTAAAATGTTGGGCTTGGGGCTTGCAGGGTTTTCCTGTGGACCCTTGTGGGCTACAAAAAAGGGCTTCAGAGGTCACATGTGGCTTAGACTATTCTTTCCCCATCCTGAGTTGGATAGACAATCTGTTTATTTTGCTTTCTCCCACATATGGATTCTCCAACTTTTCTGAAACATCAAGTTATTTTATCCCGAATATGAAGAAGTTTGTGAATTTCAGTAGGTGCTTAACAGAAACAAACCAATTTCTCCCTTACCCTTAATTGCATTGCTCCATAGCAACTATCTTTTACCCGATCTGCTCAAAAATATCCAGTTATATGGTCAATTGCTCTCTGGAATATCATCCCTTCTCTCTAGCGCACATACGTGTACCAGACAACATTGGCCATCAACAGGCAAGCTAGTTCACTTAGCTCTTGACCAGATATTTTAATAACTCTCTGGCCAGCACTGTTGAATAGGGGGTTTTATGTCTATAGAATTGTATGTTTTCATTAGATTCCTATTAATAGTCCAGCTCTTCCACTATCCTATAACTCAAAATAGTTTATGTTCATATGAATCACCTACCCATTTTATTTGATTCCATGAAAAGCAGTGCGAGATTAAGCCCTTCAAGAATAAAACAAATATAGGCATTGTAGAATTTTCTTTCATCTGTTTGTGTCCATTTTACAAAGGCATCATGGTGTGTAAGACAGGAAAGAATATTCAGTTTTAGTTTAGCAGAGAAAAGACAAACTAGGAAGGATCATTTTCTGTCACAATGCTGTTGTATAACCACCTTCCCTTCTAGGTCATCATTTTGAATGGTTTCTTTTTTGCTGGAAAGAGAAAAGAAGAAGTTTCTCTTTAAATATAGCACATGCAAGACTAAGATAAAAATTGCTAATGGGGAATGAAAACCCCAAAATAATACTACTTGCTAACTGTAATGTGCTAAAACATTCAGGCTTGAACGGAACATACATATTGGGAGCAGACTGGAAAAAAAGTGAAGGTGCAATTTTGTACCTAAAATGAGTGTTTCTATCAACGTTAGCTGTTGTCTGGGTGGAGGGAAATCTTCAACACATTATGCACAAAATCCATCTTCTCATACATGTTAGCTAACTTAGGTCCTAAATGAATGCCTTGTTTATTCCCACACTGATTGATTCAGTTTGTATACTTGTCTGATGGCAATAGTACATAAAAAAGAGAATAACCCTCTATTTTTTCTCATGAAAGATAATTTCAGCAAGCTGAAAGGAAAAACAAACACTTCATCGTTTTTTCCCCTTTGGTTCTGTTGTATTGAACAGTGAGAAGCTTTAAAGTATTAACTAGAGGCCTTCAGCCAAAAACATAGCTGATTATTCTGAATGAATGAATTATTTTTATTTGGACCTTTGCAGTTCCTGATCATATGTACCTCTTATTTTTGCCAGTTTTCCTTCTTGAATTTCTCCCCCTGCTGCTATCTTTTTGTTTTAATTTCTGTAGACAGTGCTGAGCATGCTTTGGAGCTTAGAGGCCCACAGCAAGCCAATTTGAGCTCTTTTGCAACTTTAAAGGGCCACATTAGGCTGTCATAGTCACCATTTTGGGTGACCCAAGGTCACTTCTACTTAATTTTTAAGGTGGTTTGAAGAGGGTGGCTGCTTCATGGTGGGGAGCTCCCATGAAACACCATTTTAGAGCATCATGAAGGGGTTTGAAAGCATATACATTCAGAGAGAGGGCCAAACAAACAAATAGACAAACACACCTTTTCTGCTCAAAATTTATCCGGTGTTTTAACTTTTAGAGATTAAATAGGGGGCCCAAGGGTGATACTGGGGTTTCATCCAGCTACCAGGCCACACATTCCCATCTTTCCACTAGACCATTGTGTGCCAACCATAAGACCGCCAGATGTTATTGATCTTTGGCTCCCTGAAGTCTCAGAAAGAATGGTCAGTGGTGAGGAATCATGGAAGTTCTAATCCAACATCTAGAGACTCAAAGAGAGAACCACTGCTCTGGACTGATATTCATGCTTATTTCCTAATCTCCGTTTTATCTGTAGGCTGTGCAGGTCCTTTCCTCTTCTTTTGCTAAGCCCTTCTTCTGTCTATTTTCTTCGTTCTTCTGCCTCTTCTATTCCATCTGGGGACTGGAGAAACCCAATGACATGAAGCTAAAAATATTTCACTTAACCTGTCCCTTTGTGAAATTAGGAGGTCTCTGACAAATATTTAATTTTTGTCCAAAACCTCATAGACACGCACAGTCACTGAGAGGCGTCAGAGACACTGTATGACTCCCAATATGATCAGTGTTTTGAATCTGTGACAGACTCTATAATAGAGGTCCTTTTTGCAGGAGTACTACACATAGGCATGGCATCATATGACCACTTTCAGTCCAGAAGAATGTTCTAGAATTCCTTAACATCCCTCCTCTGACCCCATGTTTCCATATAGCTGATACGTAATAGAGTCTAGACATACTGAAGTATGTGACCAAGTTTCATGTTTGCCTTGTACTACATGAAAAACAAAACAAAAAATACACATGATGTTCAGAGTACCACTCAGGAAAACTGAAAAAAAATGTGTGGCTGGATCATGCAAATGAAAGCTATACACATATGTACACATTTGCATGTAACTGCCAGGTCACCCAAGCTGGAGTAAGCACAATCTAAATACCTGCTTTTGCAGCCCATCACAAGTGAGTCTAAACATCCATTGGATCTGTAAGCAGTAACTCTGAATGTGCATCTCAAGACTGAAATTTCATATATTTATATAGTGTGAAACATGGAATTTTACAGAATTTTTTGAAGGATTATACCACAATAAATATATGAATCACAGAATCACAGAATCACAGAAATGTAGAGTTGGAAGAGACCACACGGGCCATCCAGTCCAACCCCCTGCCATGCAGGAACACCCTCAAAGCACTCCCCACAGATGGCCATCCAGCCTCTGCTTAAAAACCTCCAAAGAAGGAGATTCCACCACACTCCGAGGCAGCATATTCCACTGCCGGACAGCCCTGACCATCAGGAAGTTCTTCCTGAGGTTCAGGTGGAATCTCCTTTCCCGCAGCTTGAATCCATTGCTCCTTGTTCTGGTCTCTGGAGCAGCAGAAAACAAGCCCTCTCCTTCCTCTACATGGCACTCCTTCAAATATTTAAACATAGCTATCATGTCCCCTCTTAACCTTCTCTTCTGCAGACTGAACATACCCAGCTCTCTAAGTCTATCCTCATAGGGCATGGCTTCCAGGCCCTTCACCATTTTGGTCGCCCTCCTCTGGACCTGCTCCAGCTTGACCATGTCCTTCTTGAACTGGGGTGCCCAGAACTGGGCACAGTATTCAAGATGAGGTCTAACCAAAGCAGAGTAGAGTGGTACCAGTACCTCCCTCGATCTAGACACCATACTCCTATTGATGCAGCCGAGAATTGCATTGGCTTTCTTGGCTGCCGCATCACATTGCTGACTCATGTTCAGCTTGTGGTCTATTAAGACTCCTAGATCCCTTTCACACGTACTGCCATCCAGCCACGTGTCCCCCATCCTATATTTCTGCATTCCATTTTTTCTACCCAAGTGTAGGACCTTACACTTCTCTCTGTTGAATCTTGTAAGCTGCTCCAGCTTTCTTTATTGTTTCCTGTTCAAAAATGGTCACTACTCTAAAAGCTTGAATACGTTAGGCCTAAATTCAACTGATAGACCCAAAGAGAGTCACCGAGACAATGAGATTACCAAAGTGTTGATTTCCCATTCAACAGTTGATTCAGTGGGTGTACTTTGACTCGGGTTCATGTGTGTGTATGTTTCTTCAGGTTACCTGTTGACTCATGGTGACCGCATGAATTTCATAGGGTTTTCTTAGGCAAAGAATACTCAGAGGTGGCTTTGCCAGTTCCTTCTTCTGAAATACAGCCTACAGCACCTGCTATTTGTTCACATAGCCCCTCCAAGTATTAAACAGGGCTGACTGCTTAGCTTTCAAGATCAGACAAGGTGTGGTGCCCTTAGGATATTTAGACTTAGAAGTAGATCTTAATTTTTTTAAAAAAAGGAAGGGAAAAGAGAGAGGCACAGTCAGTAAGTGCTAATAAGAGGAATTGTATAAATTTAGGTTTCACTTCAGTTACATGTCAGTAGTATTCAAACATATACCTGAAGAATATGGTGACCATGCAAGGAAGAGTTCCATTCTCTGTCCCTGTTCTCACTGCCCTTTACATATGAGGGGCAACTGTTGGCAAAAAAGAGCTTCTTCTATGCATGTAGTCATGTTCACCTTCAGATCTCAGAATTAATCTTAGTTAACCAATCTTAGAATTAGATCCTTAGAATTTTGTTTTACAGGCTACCAAAGCCTAGTAGTCATGTAAATGCTGAATCCCAGCCTGGCCAGCTGTACTGTGTGAGTCCCATTGAAGACCAGAACCCTGACTCATGTACTTTGGATATGATCCAGTTGGGAAAGTCACAAGTAGATTGACACTCCCCTAACATTTCAGAACATATACTGTTGAGAACAGCTACTGACATGGATGTTAAGAGAAAATTTAATATAAAATGTGGACCTTCTTTTGTTTCTCAGATTAATTAAATGCTTTCTTTATAAATTATTGCCCCTGTCAGCAAAAATGTGCATTCAGGACATTTGCTGGACATTAGCTTGTAAACATTTTTTGACCTTATTTGCTAGAATTCTGTTCTGTATAGATTTTCCCCACTACCATCTGACTAAACAATACGTAGTCCACTGCTTCAGTAGTACAATGCTGAGTATAAAAATGTCTTCAAGGAATTTATTTAGCCATGTTCCCCTCTTTCCACTCCTCCCCCCTCCTCCTCTAAAAACGCTTATTGTGTGTTGTATGCAGGCTTAAGTTAAATGACTCCTCTTCTCTTAATTTTGTGCCTAATTTTTTTTGCTATGAAAAAAGAAATCTATTTACTGGTCATTCTGCTTGGCCTTTTCAAAAGAGTGAAGGAATGAGGCAATTAAATTAAATTAACAAATTGTAGGTCTTGAATCAATTTATATTTTATCTGTCACTGAAGAAAAGCAAAGGACAGTTAATTGGGTGAGGGTGGTCAGTTGCAAATATATAACTCATAGAGAGAAAGGGAAGAGCTGTAACTGCAATGAGACTGAGTATACACATTTACTCCACAACCCTATACCCACTGGCCTGGGGATAAATCTCATGAAACTGCAACTGCAGTATTTTATATGTGGAGCATGCCACTGAGTGGACTCACATACCACAGAGCCCTGAAGACAGATACAGAAGAGTATAACTTCCTTCCATGAAAAAGAGATGGGAAGGCAGAAAAGAGCTCTCACTAGACACCACCAAATTTTGGTGACATACCAGTAGGGTAATGGTGGTGGCTGAAAAATATCTGGAGAGGATCATGTGGGGGCCATCGCTACATCACAACTGAGGGTGCTTCATCTCTCTTTGAAATGAAAAGAATATTTTCCTTTGCGGTGGGTATGTTGCCTCCCAGCCCAAGTGCTGAAAGTACTTTTTTATTGGTCCTTGTTTATTGGTCATCTTACTGCTATAGGGGCAAATACAACAGCTTCCTTTGGGGAATGAACTAAAGTACTCCATATTTCTAGATATTACAGCTGATTGTCTAAGAGGAGGTTTCCCTTGGCTGCTGTGTAACAAGAGGTAAGGCAATTTGACTTATCTTACAGACCACTTCTCTATGTGCTTGTCTTATCCTGGATGGATGCAGTTATATTTTTGTTTAGAAGGGGGACCCACTATCAGCCTGTACTGAAACTCCTGAACTCAGTGGGGTGAAGTCAAACTAACTGAGAGAGAAAACAATTGGTTACAATTAGAGCTTGTCATACTTAAAGTAGACCCATTTAAATAAAATGAATTGATTTTAATCATAACTAACTCAAAACTCATTGTTTCCCATTGTTCAATGTTTGACCAATCTTAGATGCAACCAACTGCATATGAATGGGCAAATGTTTTTACTTGCATTGGTGAAAGACAATGAATTCTGTTTCCAGATGTGACCTAGTGGAATCCACTGGGAGCTCCTAATGAAGGCAGAATGGTGATCATCATCTGTAGTTGTTTGCTGGTAAAATCCTCTTGACTTAACTTATATGATCTTCTCTTGTCAGTTATTCCTTTTGTTGTCACCTAAAGACTTAGATAAGATACAGGTCTTGCAATGGGGCTTTCCCCTTCCTGATCTTTTCAAGCCATTGTTGTATACTCAAGATGTTTGCTAAGTTTCTTATAAGCCATTGAACTCATGGATGGTTCTGCAAACTGAAATAATGTAGTCTCATCCATCATTTTTATATACTGTACAAAGGACTGGTGCACTGGAACTTACTCAACTGTGTAATATGTCAACTTGTGTGTGTTCTCTGAGAAGAATCCACTTGTCGCTGAAAATCAGACCAAGAACACTTTATTTTAAATGCAGTCATGGTTGTCCAGAAAATCAGACCTTTTAATTTGCTGCATGACTCTTTTTTCCTTTTACTAACATTGCCCTGGATGAATTAACAGGGAAGGAGTAGGGATGAAGGACGCTAAGGAAGGAGACCTAAATATTTTATGTTGCATATAACTGATTAGCCAAAATAGATGTCTAGGTAATCAATTACATTTCAATATCACAATTTGGCCATGTTGCTTGGAAAGTTACTTTGCCTTTATCATCACTTCAGGGTGCTTTGAATCTCTTGTACAATTAATTATCATCTGTTGGTTGGAATGCAGTGTAGGTAAATATCTGATGCAAATCCTAATGCTGAATTTAGCAAAGCTGTATTTGGCAATCTATATAAACATATGGCACAGTATATCCTTTTGGACTGTGCATAGTTCAGTCATTCCCCACCCCTTTCAATTTTGTACAGTATAAGCTTTCTCAACATATAGATCTCCTGTCTTAACTAGTTAAGAGTCAGTTATACAACAGCAAGAAGATAACTGGAAGTGGTAACTGAAACCAGATTTGTGATAATGTTGGCAAACATGAAAGGCCAAGATGCATATTAAACTTTGTCAGACTTTGCTCCACTCTTAAAAATTAGTGTACATAGCCACAGCAAGCTGATTTCAAGCTACATGTTTGGAATATGTGGCCCTTTAGATGTTGCTGAATGTACTTTCAATTAGCCCTGCCTGTGTAAATAATGATTACACATGATACAAACTGAAGTCCAACATCACGTGTTCCCCACTTCTGGTCCAATCTGAAGAAAGAGACACAGGGAGAATCTGCTTAGCCAATTATCCATTTGTCCTTTGCCAACTCAAAGGTGCTTTTCCATGTGCAAAGGAGACTACATGAGCTGAGAAAAAGAGAAGGGCATGAAAGCTGGACATTGTGTGTGCTTCTATTGTGACGTGACTTGGTCTAGTCCATGTTTTTTTGGCCTTTTGAAATAAATGTGTAACAGACTAACGGGAGTCCATTTAACATGGACTTTGAACTGAAGGCTTAATGAGGCAAGACATGGCTGTCATTCAAGTGAATACAGAGTTTGACAGCTCCCAGGCAGACAGCAGTTCTAAAACAGAAATGAGCAAATTTTGGGTGCAGGCCCTGCAGACTTGGCTGTAGACTCCACGTCCTCGTTGAATAACAGATCATCTTGGGAAAGGTTGTAGTTTTGGCATGTAACAGTCCTCTATTTTGTGTTCTGTTTTTGGAGCCTCTGACATTTGCGGCAGAGAAGAACAAGTGAATGTGGTGTATCAGACAGTTGGCAGAAAGGTTTCCAAAGGACTTGCGCTGACTGCTTAGGTAACCTAGACTGCTAATTTCCATTCCTGCATTGGACATCTGTAGGTTCACTGTTGAGTATTTCCCAATGGGGCTTCAGATACCATGTCCTCCATATATGTTCATGGACACAGAGCCAAAGTGCGTTAAAGCATTCTCTGCAGAGACAAAGCCATGACACTAAGTGGAATCATGACAGAGGAGGAGCAAAAACTGTGAGATGTACTGAGGAAGTTACCCCCAAAAGATGGATGAATCAGAGGTCCACTTGCAATACCAGTAACTCTGTGAAACAGTGGGGAATTACTAGTTCAAAAGGGAGGCCTGCAAGAGCAGGGTAACCTTGCCATTTCTTTTACACCTATGTATACTGGTACTAATGCAGGGACACCAGTTGGAGATTAAAAGTATGTTTTATTGGGAGAATATCACAATGACACACAAGATCCAAGCAGACCTATGAAACACAAGGCTAACTGAAGAAAAGGAAGGAAAAAATTGGATAGTGAGAATTTATGGCAAAGTGGATAATATTAACCTATCCTGGAGGGAAGAAACAAAGCAATATGGCTTAGACTGAGGGTCCAAGGATAGTACAAGAATGGGAATCAGAGCAGCAGAGTGATAGCCTATGTTCAGAGTACTATGAATTATCTGGCTCAGAGCCAGGGTTTAGCAATAGCAATAGCATGTGTATTTCTATACGGCTTATCAACTAAGTGCTCTCTAAGTGATTTACAATGCATAAACTAATTGCCCCCAACAAGCTGGGTACTCATTTTACCAACCTGCAGAAGGATGGAAGCCTGAGTCAACCTGGAACCCGGTAGGATTGAACTCATAATCTTGTAGCTACAGTACCAGCATTTAACCACTGCATCACCAGGACTTAATGATGATTATGATGATTTATATAATGTATAAGGTTGCCACAGTTAAGAGAATTCAGAACAACATTCTCCTCAGTTTTTCAGAGCCTCCTAAGCGTGATAGTGCTGCATGTTTCTTTGTCCAGACTTTACTCTGTTACACAAAGTTCCAAGATACCTTACCTCCAAATCTCAACAATAATATCAGGTAAAAAATTCATTTCAGTTTTGATGAGAATGTACTAAAATTCATATACTTTGGATGTAGGAGAAAATGAAGCTTGTAGATTTGCCTATCACTATTTCACAGTGATCAAAAACTCCTGGTAAAGGTTTCTACTTTAGCTGGTTTTCAAAAGATGCCCTGGTCACTCCCTATGCTACTGGCCTAAAGTATTTTCATGCTTGCAACAGGTCCAAAAATAGTTTCTCCACTGAACTGTGCACTTGTAAAGGCCAAAATTTTCAAAACTCTTTTCAAATACTACTTCCTACCTCCATTAGTCTCCACTCTCCCTGTGGTGTGCAGGGGTAGCCCAAGTATTAGGCAGAATGAGGCACTTGCCATGGGTAGTAAATGCTTGGAAGTGGTAGCAAGACCTTGTAGGAGAAAGTATCTCCTAATCTAATCTTTGCCCCCTACAGCAGCCTATTGTTTCCAGGTACTGTGGAGAAAATTACATGCTATAACCCAGTTTCAAAAGACTGATAGATCACCTGAATGCTCAACTTTAGGAACTCCATTAAAATGTTGATGTGGTTCACTGAGGCATTTTTCATTGGAGTCCTTCTGTGGATAGTGTTGGCTTGTGGCATATCCTTGTTCTGCATTGTTTTTATCAGACTATTAATATTTTTGCCCATTGTTTTTAATAAAAAATGTTTTCGCAGAGAGAAAGCAGTGAATACATTTTATTTATTATGGGCCTAGTAATGTGTGCAGTTCCAAGAGACCAAACAGTCTTCCCTTAAGATCTGCAGGAAGAGGCTTTCTCTCAGTCTTGCTATCATCACAGGCTTGCCTGGTGAGGACACAAGAGAGAGTCTTCCCAGTGGCTGCACCCACCCTGTGGAACTCTTTTCCAGGGGCGACTAGGCTGCTCCGCTCCCTGCTCTCACTTCACCAGCAGGCGTAAGCATTTCTTTTCAAGCAAGCTTTTAATGTGTAAGCAGGAGAACCTTCCATTTATCAAGCTGATTTTTTTTAAAAAAAATTGTTGTAGATTTTGTAATTTTATAATTTTTTAATGTTTGAAATTACCGTAAATCTTTTTAATGTTTTTATTTTTTTTTTATTTTGAAGCCTCATTGGCTCCCACTCTGGGAGGAAAGGGGTATATAAATATAATGAATAAATATAAAACAGTCATTTTTATCTATTCATTCATTTAAAACGATTATGTCTTTCCTCTTGGTCCTCCAGAGCCTCTGAGCTGAAGAGCAACATAAAAAATAATTAAAAATACATGAAAAACCATTAAAAATAGACATAAAAACAGACTATAAATGTTCTTTCAAAATAATGTAAAGAGCAAAGAAACATGTAACATCCTCTCAGATTTTGTTTCTATGAAGAAAATTCAGTGGACCCTCCAGATTGGCAGCCTCCACGTATGTGACTTCCAGCCAACATGGAGTGCAGTATCCTGTACTTAAAATGGTGGTGATGTGGACACACTGATGTGTTCATGCTCACAACTAATATTATGGGATGCAAGCATTCGTGTTTTTTTCCTAAACATTGGGGTTCCTGCAATTCAATCCACACAGTATGGAATGTTCACTGTATTTGCCTCACTTAATTCCATTATATCAGCTGGACAATCATAATCTGTATGTTATTAAGATTTTGGTTTTTTTCCAGATTTTTAACAGCAAGTTTAATGACACATTCGGCCACCAACTTGTCTTCCATCCCTTCTAGCTCTCTGTTTTGCAGTGCTAGATTTTTGTTTAGAATAAATTATTTGTCATTTTGTTTCACTGGAGAAAGGTAGGATGGATGAGGAGAGAGAAACAGTTGGGAGAGATGAGGAAATAAAGGTGTTGGAGCGAAAGAGAAGAAAGAATAAGAGAAGAAAGAAAAGGATAGGAAGGTGCAGTAGTTGTGAACAAATTTGGAAAATATTTGCTTCCAGTTTCATCAGGCTGGTAAACTGTTGTGTTTTGGCTTCCAGTGGGGGAAAAAAAAACTTCACTCTCTTCCTTTTTTTTTTAAATTCTTTTTCTTTCTTTTTTTTCCTTTCTTTTTAAAAAGGCAACAACCTATAGGGGTTAATCCTGCAGGCATAAGCTGAAGGTGTGTTAATCTTTCCCTTGAAATGGGCATATACATTGCTTCTGAAACCATGGAACAAACAGTATCTACTCTGCTGGCACTAGAGCCACATTAATTATCAAGTTCCATTTAGAGGATGGCAGGTGGCTGATAAAACTCTTAAGGGAGTTTCCCATCTGTCTGACCATCTTCTTATGCATTTCGGAGTGTGTGCCATGTTACTTCTGTAGTATTTAACTGAAAGTCAGAAGACATGAGGATGTTTTACTGATTTCTCCCCCTTGAATATTTAGAAAGCGCTGCTGATCTGTGCTCAGGATATATTTTTAGAGAACTAAAATACTGCACAGAGTGGGACGGGGGGACATATCAAACTGCTTTACAATGAGAAGCTTCTTTGGAAGTTTTTAAGCAGAGGCTGGATGGCCATTTTCTGGGAGTGCTTTGATGTGTGTTCCTGCATAGCAGAGGGATTGGACTGGATGGCCTCTCTGGTCTTTTCCAGCTCTATGATTCTATGAATTGCAACAACTGAATTATGTAGCTTTGCTTTCCTAGCAGTGTTTCTCTGAAGTTTCTTTAGTCCTGTAATCCAAATTCCTTTAATTCAGAGATGGGAATCTTGTGACCCTCCAAATTAGGGATGGAAAGAATATTTGAAAATATTTGAAAAATGGTTGAAAAATGTGTTTTTTCAAGTATTGGGGAATTTAAATAGACAATATAGAGCGTGATGTGTGTGCAATGGCTCCCATTTGTCAATCAAGCCTGGAACAAATATGTTTTATTTTATTCACTGTATCATTACTTAGCTAAAGATCAAATTATATTTGATTGTGCAGGCATGTGTATCTCTCCTGAACTTATTGCTTTTTCCCTCTTTCCTTTCTTTCTTCTCCTGCCATCTGATGAAGTAGATTTAGGGCTCCATCACACCACGCTGTGCTATTATTCCATTTTCAGCATCCTGTGGAATTCTGGGGTTTGTAGTTTACCGAGGCCAAAGAGCTCTCTGACTGAGATTTCTAAAGGCCCCTCCCTAAACGGCAAAAGAAGAAATCTGACCAGGACAATTGTCCTAGTTTTGCCTTAGAATCTCCCCAGATTGAAAATGACATGAAAGCCCTTTCTACACAGGCAGGAAAATGTAGATTAATCCCATATTTTCCTGCCTATGTAAACAGGGCCACATACTACAGTACAGAGCTAATCCAGGTCAAAACTGGCTTTTATTTGCATAGCTCCTTATGGCATCCTGAGGTTTGTAGTTTGATGATGCACCAGCAGAGAAGGCTGTGACACCTTGTGAAACTACAAACCCCAGAATTGTGTATGAAAGAGCTTTGCAAGGGAGCTATGCAAAGGAATCTTTCAGCTGTCCTTGAAATCTCAAGAAGACTATACCTTCCAGCCAATCAGGCCTTTGGCGGGCCTTGGAGGCACCAATTTTTGAAAACAATTTTTCCATTTTTCTGCTACATGTGGTTTGTCATGTGGCTCGTGAGAAACCATGACAGACCTTTCACTTCTCATCCTATTCTAGCTATAGGTTTACAACCAGGCACTGTCTCGTAGAAGGAAGTACACTGGACAATCACACTGTGACAATCACTGGATGAGATTGTGTGACCTTGCCCTCTGCCCCAGTACTTCTGATAGGCATCAGACCCACTGACCCCAGCATTTCTGCATGCCATTGATTTTCTGCACAGAAAATAGTGCTGAACTTATATACTAAATGTTCAATTTAAATATCTTAGAATACAACCCCAGATGTAATTTCTGAAATTGTTAGCAAAGGCCATTATTACTGCAAGGGAAAAACTCACCTACTTGCCGTCTCCCCTTGTGTGTCTCGTCTCCCAAGTTTTCAGGCACCCCAGTCTCCAATGAACTATTTGGTTGGTGGATTCGGAAGATTCGGTTTGCCTGTTTTAGCACAGGGATTCAGATTCGCAAATCTCGAATCCTTGCTGAGGATTCAAGGATTTGGTTGGCCCATCTCTAGTATTTACTACTCAAATTTATGACTCACAGCTAGAAGTGTTAATTTCTGTATTATTTTGTATGAAACCCCTTTGGTATTTAATCTCTCACATAAAGTTTACTCTGTTTCCTCTGACTTTAGTATTACTCACTTTCGTATTGCAGCGATCAAATGTTATTAACAGAACTGAAGTCCTCCACCAGTTATGAAATGGTGCACTTGAGGGTTGCAAAGAAAGGATTCAACATTTGCCCCACTACCCCTCTGCAGTGGTCTAAAGAAAGGAACTTCAGGGAGACTACCAGTCAAATCAGAAAGGAAGCTACTTTATACCAGCAGCCCAGCTCTATGAACTTTGTGCATGTTTTCTAGTTGGATTGCCTACTTACATGGCTGAGCAACTAGGAAATTCTCCTCTCATTGCTACAGGGACAGGAAAAATGGTTTTGTAAGTTCCTTGAAGCTAATGTGCAGTGAGTGACGCACTTCAGATATAGCTCAGTCTCGCCAGGCCTTGTTTTCTTCAACAACGATTGCCCACAGGCATTGCCTTGGAGTTTAAGGGATTTTTTTTTTCTTCCATCAACACAGTACAGGGAGAGTTTTGAATTCTTTGCTTTTTCCATTTGTGTATCAGCGTGGTGTAAGTAATGTTTCTCTATACCAATAAAATAAAATGCAGTCACGGAGGGATCTGTCTACATCTAAAGCCTTTGTTCTATCAGTGGAAAAACAGTGGTCTAAAAGCTTCTCCTTGTTGATCTCCTATAGGGTGAATTGGTTTTGGTTAGTGCAGAGAGGTAGTTGTTCAGATTTGACAACAAAGGGTAGCTGGTGAGTTCTGTTTGTTTCCAAAAGACAGCTTTCTTGCTGCTAAAATGTAAAATGTAAAATGGTGAGCCGGTGTGAAAACTTCTTTTATCATTAGAATAAGCATCAGCATGGTGGTTTTCCAGATGCAGACATGCCATATTATTGTTTCGTGGAGTTCACCATGTCATTCAGGCCCATAGCAAATTCATTTACCTATTTGTAATACACCTCAGTGGCACTCTCCTTCATGGGCAGGGAATCCCACAGTCCTTTCTGAGTACACATACCAAAAGAAAACCCTCTTAAACCAACCTCGGGGTTTACTTTTAAAAAAATGGTATTCAGGGTAGGGTAGATTTTTATTTGTGGCATCTAGGAATGTGCACAAGTGTAAATATATTCAGTGATTCTCTCTGAAGTAAAGCAAAGACAAAAGCAAAGCAGAGTGATGATAAAAAAAAGGTAGGACTCGTGTGATTTTTTTTTTTACATGTTTAATTAACTCATAGAAGAATGATGGAAAAAAGTGAAAGTGTGGCAGGGATATAATAGATCTGGGAGGTGAATTGTGGGCTGTTAATGTAGTGTATTGCTTTCCATTAGCTTTAACTTGTATGTCTCATAGATATACTTGCTTTCAAACATGAATTAACTATCTTTTTAAGCACTGCGCTGTGACAATAATTGATTCTATCTTTCAGTTTGTGGGTTGAACTGAGAGTTGAATTTTTCATGCAGTATAACATGAATCCTATTTTATATATTAGAAGAATAAAATTGTGTTGTGTGAGATATTTTACTTTATGCGGACCTTCTTGAGACTGGGAGTGGGGGAGGGAGGAAGTTTAGTCAAGCTGAGAAGAATATTTAGCTCATTTTCTTAGAGTTCGGTTTGTCTTTTTTTTAAAGTGACAGTCGCATGCTAACATGGCAAAGCAAGTTAACCAAAAAGAAAAAGAAATTATACTACTTTTCATACCTGCATTTGCTTTCAGCTTTCCCAGTCTCCTCTCCTGTTTCAAATCTGCCCAAAGCAGCAGCTGCTACCTAGGGCCTTTCCATACTACACCGTCATAGTGCTATTATTTCACTTTCAACATCCTGTGGAATTCTGGGATTTGTAGTTTACTGAGGCCAAAGAGCTCTCTGACTGAGAATTCTAAATGTCCCTCCCGAAACTGCAATCCCCAGGATGCCATAGGATGTTGAAAGTGGAAGAATAGCACTATAACAGTGTAGGTTGGAAAGACCCATAGTCTTACAGAGGCACTCAAATGTACTCAAATGTAAAATCAACACCCCACAGCTATTGAACCACAGCTTCAGCACCTTATTTCAATTGTTCTAACCTTCTCATACTGTCTCCTCAGTCCTCCCTAGTCCATCTTGCTGACCTACACTGCTGACCCTGATCCACACAACAGAAAAATCTGCTGCAAAATATGTTTCCTGTCCTCCTCACAATATGACATACAATAAAAGCAGACAGCCTTTTTCTGGCTATTATGCTGCCATTATTCAAGCCCAACAGGAAAAAAAAATCAAGCACACACAAACACACACTCACTTCTACACTCCTGTCTGATACATCTCTTTCCAAATAGTGAGCAAAATAAATTAAGGTTGTGCCACAGTTACTCGCAGTGCAGTACCCCAGTAAAGGAAATAACCACCAGTTTGCTGCTTCTCTGATCATGTGCTGTTCCCCATACTAAATAAATAAGATTTTAAAAAGTGTTTTTTGAGTCAGCTTTCCTTCTGTCTCAACCACTCAATTTCACAGTAGAATAAAACAAACCAAATGTTTCTTCTTCCCTGTCTAACTAATGTGGAGCTGTCATAGCGCTATTGTAAGCACCAGTGCAAAACTGAATCTGAAGCAACATAGCAATGCATCTGAACCAGTTCAATATTTCATTGGTCAAGGGAAGAGGGAAGAGGTTTGTGCTGTCCCTCCAAGTGCCTTATTGGTCAGTTGCCCCATAAGAATCCACTTACTAGGCCAGTCTTTGTTTTCTTCCTGCCCCCCCTGCTTTGTTGTTGTTGTTGTTGTTGCCCCATCCTAGTTTTTTTTTTAGCAACAGTGGCAGGCTAATTAACCAGGGCTGGAGGATTGTGTAGCTGTTGAAGTTTTAGGAAGATGTCCCTGTACCTTTGAGGGGAAAAGTTTATATACAAAGACACTTGTCTGTTGGGGTCTGCAATGTCAGTTAGGGCTGAAGCTAATAACCAGTGCCTTGGACTCATTTTATGTAGTGGCCTGGTAGAGACCAGCCTAAGATTTGGGTTGAGACAATGCTATTTTTCCTAGAAGACCTGTCTTCTCTGCTTATTAACACATTTTCTCTTACAGCTCCATGGGCAACTGCATGGGGATATAAAGGGGCAATTTTCCATGCCTCAACTCCCACTTTGGGTCACCCTCTGAACATACCAAAATAAATTGGTTTCCCTCCATTTATCCTACAGAATGGCAATCAGAAGTCATGTCACATTACTGCCTTCTGTCATTCTGAAGACAAACTGGAGAGAAAGCAAAGTAGTTAAGAGGGGTTGGAGGTACAGGGCACTGCATGCTTGCATGCATGAGGAGTTCTTTGGGTGTGATTTCTGGATAATTTTAATTTTAAGTCATGTCAATTTCCCAAAAAAAAAAGGAGGAGGATTTCAGGGGCTTTGGAGGACTGGTGGGGTGGTACTTCTGGGGCAACAAAAGTGTGATCCAGGGACCCCATATGGCCCACAGGTTTCATTTTCTCTAAACCTATCAGCACAAAACAAACTTCCTAGCTGAATTGTGTGTCTAATGGCATCTTTTCCTG
Source organism: Cyclura pinguis (assembly GCA_030412105.1). Classification (NCBI taxonomy): domain Eukaryota; kingdom Metazoa; phylum Chordata; class Lepidosauria; order Squamata; family Iguanidae; genus Cyclura; species Cyclura pinguis. The sequence continues at coordinate 117,420,212 of CM059601.1, read as the reverse complement.
CCTCCTCCCTGTGACAGATCCCTTTACCCAGGCTGGTCCTATAATTCAACCTCTAGGAATCCTGCCACTCACCCTGACCTTGTTTCTCCGATTCTTCTTTTGCTGGATTAGATTACTGGGTCTCAAAGTGACCCCTTACATGTGGACTTGTGGCTATGTTGCTGCATGGGTTCTTTGGTTTTGGTACGTGTGGCCTGGCTCCAATTCAGACTTTGACAGAGAACCAGAGCCAGGTTTGAAACAACAATATGTTTATTGAACCTATCTCTCTTTCCCACCCTGTCTCCTTCAGAAGCTCACAGGACTGGAATGAATCTCTCTGAGGCGTGCCTCTTCCTTTTGATAAATTCTTTTCCCTCATAGCTCCCTCTTACAGCTTCTCTGAATCATAAACCACTGCCTTCATACCAGTCTGTCTCCTTCACGCTCCTCTTTCCTACTTCTCTCCCACCATATAGTCTCCAATATTCCTTTTTTGGACAATGTGCTGGAGCATGTTATCACCTCTCAGTTTTAGGAATTCTTGGATGGAATGGATTATCTAGATCCATTTCACTCTGGTTTCAGGCTTGGTTATGGAATGAAGACAGCTACAGTCACCCTGCTGGACAACCTACACCAGGAACCAGAGGGGGAGTGTGTTTCTGTTGGTTCTACTGGACTTCTCATTGACCATGATATTCCTGTGACCTGCCTTTCTAGGATGGAAATTGAAGGCACTGTTTTACAGTGATTCCAGTCCTTCTTGGAGGTGCACACTGAAAAGGTAGGGTTGGGGGAAACCTGTTCAACACCCAAGCCACTTGTCTGTTGAGGACCTCAGGGTTCAGTTCTGTCCCTCACGATGTTTAACATCTGCATGATGTTAATGGGGCAACTGGGACTGATTGTCCAGAGATTTAGGGTTCAATGTCAATAGTGCACAAATGAAACCCAACTCTATCTCTCCTTTCCATCAGACTCCATGGAAGCTGTTTCTGTACTAAATCAATGTCTGTTGTTTGTAACGGACTGGATGAGGGCAAACAAATTGAAGCTTAATCCAGATAATACAGAAGTGTTCCTGATCAATCAGAAGGCAGATCAGGGAACAGGATTCAGCCTGTGTTGGATGATGCATTCCCTTTAATGAGAAAGAATACAACTAGATGATCACAGCTAACAAAAATTATATTAGTAATATTGTGAAATACAAAACTAGAATCATATTTGTTTGTTCAAATGCGAAGATGAAACACCAGCTGGCTAGGTACATCTTAATAAGGCCCACTAATTTCAACAGCAGAGTTGCAGGTGCTCACAAAAAAAGACCTTTAACAAAGTGAGAAATAATATATATTCCAGACAAATAAGGAAATCAAAGGAGGATAGTTATTCTGCCATCAAAATCAAAACAAAAAGATAAAAGAACAGTGGGATGACCGGTGGTTACAGTTCCATGCTCCACTAACCTGTAAATGGATTTTTACATTGCTGGCCAGCTAAATTCCCCCAAAGGATGCCTGTAAGAAGTATCTCTCTGTAATCCTGGTTGCTAAGAGCAGAAAGTCACCATTTTGTAACTACCAGCTGCCTTCCTTGATACCCTATTGTATCAGATAACTCTTCCATTTGTGTCATGCTTAGACATGGTGATTTCATGTTGTCTGTCCATCAAATGAATTTTTGACTGAAAAATTCTCAAAGATGTGTACTTTTTACCTATTCTACTCAGCAAAGTGCTATAGAGATTGACAGGCAAATAATCTGCAACCCTTTTTGGACTTGGAGCAGCTGTCAGTTTCAAACATTCTGATTACTGGCTACTCACATGTGCAGCCCAGTATGATTCTGCTTTCCACACTACTATTGCAAAGATTCCATGCATTTTACCAGCATTCGGTCACACTCCAGCATGACCAATAAACAGGCTCAACACATAGACTGTATAGCACATGGAAGAGTTGAGGGTTGTTTGCTTGCTTGCTTGCCTGTTGGTGCTTTATGAGTGGCATTACTTGATCAAAAATAGATTCTACTTCATCTATAATGATGCCTTTGAATGCATCTATTTCCTGTCTCCTGTATGAGATGAATGTCTGTCATTGAGAACCAGCGTATAGCATTGTGGTTAAAAAGCTGCACTTAGACTTGGAAGATTCAACTTCAAGTCTCCACTGAGTCATAAAACTCTTTGGATGACATTGGTCCAATCACCCTCTCTCAACCTGACCTTTTTCACAGATTTGCTGTGAGGATAAAAATGATGAGCAAGAAAATCACTTGTCATTTTGAGCTCACTGGGGGAAAGACAGCTTTTATGCACATCATCATCATCATCATCATCATCATCAAATTCCCTTGTATAAGAAATATAACATGTTGTAAGGGGACACCATGGTGGTTAGAGAAATTTGCATTAACTCATTTTTATGTATAAATTTATCCAACTGGTAGTCTGTCAGAATATTAATGAATGCATACATCTATCTTGTGATTTCCTATCATCAGGATGTAACTGTGAGCATCACATTTTCCTTTTTATATGTTAACTATATGCATGTAAATATGTGTGATTAAAATATGTAGTCCTGAAAAATGTAAAAGAATTTTAGTTAGTAGAAAAAATAAGTTTAAAAAGTGTATATTAAGAAAAATACATTAAGAAGGCGTATTTCAGGAAGCATAGATAGCAAATTACATATGATTTTCTGCACAGGAACCCACACACACTAAGCACACACACGTCTTGCAACCAGATTTCAAGCATACATAGGAGAGTGCTCAAAGAATTCTGAAAAACAAAGTGAAAATGAAGCCAGCAGGGCTGTTTTGATTACTACAGAAGTGATGAGGAATGCAAATGGAATACCTTCCATTTGAGTCCTTCCTTCTACTATATACCCCCTCTTTATATGCATATGCCAGCCATTATGACAACATATATTTTACTGCGTCATCTAAGCATTCCATTGATATGTCCAAGAAATAGGGCTTAGAATGGTACTATGCTAATAGGATCAGGATTAATTCTTAATTTCAGGGTTCCTGGAGCAGGAGGTGAGTTTAGCCTTCATTCTAGTGGTCTTTCCAAGGCCATCCCCTTTACTTTACCCCTTCTATCTTAATAAAGAAAACAAGTAAAGGACTCCATTTCATATTGGTATGAAAGTGAGACTCCCCACCCCTAGTTGTTGCAAAAAACTGCTTGTCATCCATCACAATGATGAAGAACTCTTTGCAGATATAAATGGGTGGCATACAATTTAGCATGGAAACCATTTCATTATAGTAGCACTTTTACCTTGGCTATGAATAATCTGGCACCTGCAGTGGCAGAATCAAATTGACCTCGGAAATTAAATTTAGAATTTTAATTTTATTATCCTAAGTGACTTCTTATTCTTTACATGCCCCTGCCAATATATTGATTGCAACCCTCCTTGGGCTTATGATAATTAAAGGCTACAGTATTGCTAAAATATTCTGAACAGCAGATGAGTATAAGAATAGTGTTAAGGCCTTTTGCCTTATTGCAATGAACATGCTTTGAATCAATGGGACCTAAGAAAGTTAATTAAAATTTCATGAGCTCTTTTTTTGTTAACCTGATGGGAGCCAGAGACCTAATTATAAACTTATTTTTAGTACTGTAACTGTTCTTATAAATAGGAGAAACACATGAGATCACTGCTATTTCATCTAAGATTAGTAGATTCCACTTTCAAGGGACTAAAAACATAGAAAACAAAATGTCTGAGTCTCCAAAATAAGTTTCTCAGATGTTCAGCCCTGAAAGTTTAAATTTATACGAGGACATGTTGAGCAGTGTGGTGGTGGTGATGATGATGATGATGATGATGATGATGATGATGATGATTTGGCATCTGAGTCTAAGGCCATTTCTGCACGGGGCGAGGGAATCGCCCCGTGCCGCTACTTACTGAGTCTTATGGCTCCCCAGTCCGATCCAGGCTGCTCCGGAGCAGTGCGTGCTTGTCGCTCTGCACTGCTCCAGCGTCGAAACTGGTGGCTTCCAGTTGGTTGAGGGTGTTGACCAACAGCTGAAACTCGCCAACCTAAAGCCCGCCCCCGGCAGATCGCAGGCTCGCATTGGTGCAAGCCTGCAAATCTGCACAAGGGAGCAGGCTCGCACTGGTGCGCTCTGTGCTTTTGAAAGACCGAAAGAAACAGGTTTTTCAAAAGCACACTGGACGACCACTTGGGGTCGTTCCGGAGCGGGCTGGGGTGTGGATCTACGTTAAATAGTCCGTACCCAGTCCGCTCCCAGGTGCAGACGTCCTCCCTGGAGGATGGACTGCACCATTTCAAATACCCCGTGTGGAAATGGCCTAAGTTTGTTTTTAGCCAGACTGTGGAAAATCATGAGGGACATTCCCTCTACTGCCTCATTATAGCAACACTGTAGGAGACTGTTTATTAATTTATTTTATTTTTGTTGAGCTTTTCTCCCATATGGGACCCAAAATGGTTTGCACTGTGCATTAAAACAAAATAAGTAAAACAATCTATAATACAAAAAAAATTTAAAAAAGCATTAAACAACACTCCGCTTAAAAATATTAATTTTGAACAGTTAAAAACACTTTAAAACCTATTATGTATTAAGAACCAGGACACCCATTGCACTACTCCAACCAGTTAAAAGCTGAAGGCCTCTTTAAATAAGAAAGTCTTTGAAAGAAAGGCAATAGAGAGGGGGGTCAACTGAGCCTCTCTCTGAAGAGACCTTCAGATCCTGGCAGTACCCATGAAGAAGGCAACAGGGGATCTGTCCATTCTTTACCTAAAAAGGTCAAAATTCCATAAACTGAGTTTAGAATAATATAAACTAGGGTAGGCAGACTTCATGCAGGAGGGATCTTTTCCTTCTTACTCTTCCTTTTTTAAAAAAGAAACATAGAATCTCAATATTTTCCAAATATTGTTGCATATAATACTTAGAACTAAGGATTCTATGCTCAGGAATTGGTTTTAAGATTACTACAGTTCTGAGATTCAAAAATTGTTTGTAGCAGGGGGATCTACTCCTGGTTAATCCTCCTTCCTGTTTTTCATTTCAGCAGTATAATTTAAACTAGCAGCATAATTTGGTCTAGGGAATCATCCAGATCTCTACCATTAGATCCCAAGCTGTCTTCTGTCCACTCCTGATGCAACTGATGCAAACAAGGGTCAGTAATTGAAGGAGCAGTTTAGAAGTGTGTTTTATTTTATGTAAGAAGAAGTTGTGGCGGTTGTGTGCCTTCAAGTTGTTTCTGATTTATGGGGGACCTAAGGTGAACCTATCATGGGGTTTTCTGGGGTTGAGAGTGTGTGACGTACCCAACGTCTCCCAGTGGATTTCTATGGCCATGCATGGAATTGAACCCTGATCTCCAGGTTTGTAGTATAATGCTCAAACCACTACACCACAATGGCTATTGAAATAAGTTGTCTAGTAAAAATAATTCTCACATCTTAAAGTCAGATTGACCTTGCGACTTGCAAGATTTGGCTGAATAAAATCTCTCTGTCCTGTTTCCCCCACTTTTTTCTTACAGAGGAGAAGAAGATTTTACACAGAAACTTCTTAACCTGCCTTGTCAGCAATATTTGGTGCGTCTCTTGAAAGTCCTTTGATGTGTAGTCTTGACAGGAATCTCTGAGTTGGTCTGAAAATTCCACTCTAGACAAAGTTGGAGAGCAGCTCTTGGCTGTGGATGGTGTTTTAACTTTATCTTTTTGTGCCCAAGGGCATTTCTAAGGAAAGTAGGGTTACTTTTGTGCAAAGACCAGTACTACAGTCAACCATCTATGTTCTCCATATGGTAGCATTGTTACCGTGTGTACTGGGGGTCCCCAGAGGGACACCAAAATGTGCTCAACTAATGGTGGGGAAAATTAGCTCAGAGCACTGCTTAACGTTACGAGAGGCAGGGTAACTTAGCGAGATCTTGAACCCTATGTCTACGGGGTCGGGTTGAGTCAAGGAGAACACAAAGGTTGAAACAATAAATGGTGTTTATTAAATACAAGCAAAACAGTGTATGCGACACACTCATACAATATAACTAAAGAAAATAAAGGTTGGAGTGGTATAGAGGGATTTTTAGAGGGATTGTTGGTTTGGGTGATACTTCACCTGTCCTGAAGCCCAGAAAAATAGAGAGCGAAGCTGGGGTGCAGTGTAGCTCAGCACGTGGAGCTGAGGGGAGGCTCGCCAAGCAAAGCAGCAGCAAGGCGGGATGAAACTTGGGAGCGATCCAAGGAAGGTCTCGGAATCAAGGGTTTCTATAAGGAGAATTGTGACTGCAGGCTATGCCATACTTGGGGGAAAACAATAGATTTGGAGTTGGAGACAAAGCCTCCGAAAGGTCAGAATATGAATGATTGAGTTATCGTCGCGGTTCTCAATAGAGTAGCCAGTACGCAAACGCGGAGTACTTGGGTATTGCATAGTTTACCCATCAAGCTGCCATCGTGGGGCAGAGGCTCTTTTGTAAGTGGCGTGCATACTTAATTAGAGTACTTGCCTGGAGGTCTCCTCAAGCAGTGAGTCAGCTATTTCTGGCCTGCCTGTATTGTAGATTGAATATTACAGCTATTAACGGCCGAGCTTGTTTACGTGCTTGTCCGGTGGCCTCGCAAGCACATGGAGAGGAATAGAGAAGTGCAGCCAAATTGCGATATCAAGGGATATCTTTAATATCCCCAAAGCTCGGACTAGCCAGGGCAATAACAGCATGTTCACTCATATACTGTTCAGGGTGAGTCAGGGGAAGACTATGATTATATTTCCAAAATGATATTATTCTTAAACTCTTTTGTATCCCTGCAAGCATCATCCTCTGCTCCTTACTCAAATGGCACATTTGCTCACTGGTAGCCAAGACATAATTGGCCTTCAACAGAAAAAATGGCAAAGGCCAGAGAGCTCTCTGGCTGAGAATTCCAAATGCCCTCCCTAAACTGCAAACCCAAGGATTCCATACGATGTTGAAAGTGGAATAATAACACTATAACAGTGTAGTGAAGAAATGGCCATGGTCTTAGATACCTAACAACTGGACTCTAGACTGCTGAGTTAAATTGTGCTTGTAATATAGGAAGTTATGAATTTTCTGTCTGTTTGCACTTTTAACCCCATAGGGGTTAGCTCAGCAGATGGTTATTATTTTCTATGCTTGCAACTCATGCTATTTTTTTTCCTGATCTAATACAATCAGAAAAGAAAACAAAGGATGCCGATCTAATAAACTGCTGGATACACTCTTTATAAGTTTTATTTATAAACTTTAAAATTCTTTGTAACTTCCTCCTTGACTTTTCTTCAGCACAGCCACAGGCAATCCTCAGATCAAATTCTGATTTATTTATTTTTTGCACAAGAAGTTGGATAATTTTGTTTACCTGGCATTAGAATGGTACTCTGCTGAATCAGATGGCGAGAGTGACCAGTTTTTTGTTTCTACTTTACTATTGTTTAATAAAACTTGTGTGATGAACTTCAGAGAACAGAGTAGATAAGTTATTTTTTAAAAAAATTTTTTTTAAAAAAACACACACAGGTACCATTTAAAAACAAGATGGATCAAAATATTTAAATTTAATATGTATAAATATATTCCATTGTGCAGTCATAGAATCTTAAAACTCACATTGACTTAGACTTAGGCCATTTCCACACAAGGGGGGCTCTTGTGAGTTGTTGCTCTCACAGTCCCAGCAGGGAAGACAGCATGGCAGGAATGCTCCCCTCTGCATGGGACCAGCTCCTTGTGGAAGGGAGCTTGATGGCCCTGCCTCTTCCTTCTGCAGTGCAGCTGGGCATTTTCCAGGCTGCACTAGAGAAGGATATGTTGGCATGAAACACCCTGCACTTCTGCAGGGCAAGTAAGTACAGGAACATTGCGCGATTGTGAGTGCTAAACAAATTTTATCCTTTTAGCAACTACCCCATGAGCATGACACATGGTGGCAGGATGACATCAGGCTGGCAACAACATCATGTGGAATCATGACCAGCTGAGAAATGCCATCCTGTCACCATAGTGGAAATGGCCTCAGTCTACTTAGATCAGGGAACAGCACCATTGACTTCTCCTATACAAAGTTAATTGGCAGCCACTAAACTGGTTGCCATAACTACAGTTACAATTAAACTGCAGTGATACCTGCACTGATTCTCTATGGTGGAGGGTGTGCACGTACTCTATCTTCTGCACTCACCTCTTGCCTCTGGCCCTGCAGACTCTTGTTATCCAGTAGGCTTCCACTGCCTTGAACCCTTGCCGTGCCCTGACTTTCTGCCTGTCTGTTGGATGTGCCTCTTGTCTCTGGCCCCATGTACACCTGTTGTCTGGAAGGCTCTTGTTGTCTTGAACCTTTGCTGTGGCCTGACTTTCTGCCTGTCTTCTGGACCTGCTTCTTGCCTCTGGCCTCCTGGACTCTTGCTTCCTGGAGGACTGCTGTCTTGGACTCTCGTTGTGCCCTGACCCTCCATTTCCTGATCTGTCCTTTGGCCCAGCCCTGGCACCTGCAGCTTTTTTAAAATTCTTTTTATTATAAATACAACAAATATACATATTTAATAAATAACTGCATGATTACATTACATAGCAGCTATTATAAGTATCATTTGATCTTCCTCCATTCCTATCTAGAATATAGTAATATTCATAGTTCTATCTTAATCGCACATTAAGAAAGAGTCTAGTTAATTGTTTGTTCCTGATCTATTGTATCCTGTTCTGTTCTTACTAAATCATACTTCAATGTTACCTCCTACATTCCATTTCTTATTATATAGTTTGTTACCTGATTTTTATTTCTAGTTTAAATTTCCTCATCTAAACTGATATGTGAGTTAGTCAACTAGTTTTGTATTTTTAGTTTTTGAAGAAAATGGTTCAAGGGAGCCCATTCCTTGTCTGTTTTTTCATCTGTCAGACTTTAAGTCTTTGGGATAGGGTATCCGCTGTTTTCGTTTCTGACAGACTGTGCAGCCATTGTTCCATCTTGGGGGTCCCTTCATTCTTCCAGAGTTTCACGTATTCTATTCTTACCAAGGTTATCATTTATAGCAAGATCCTCCAAAGGTTCTTCACTGTTCTTTGATCAATCTCATGCAGTATGTTCAGTAGATAGATTTCCAGGGACTTAACAAATTCAATTTGCAAAATTTCTCATATTGTTTTGTGTATGTTATTCCAATACTCTTTGGCCATTTTAAAAGTCCACCATAAATGGTATATCATCCAGCACCTGCAGCTTTTAAAAGCAGCTGAGAAGGCCAGACAGTAAAGAATTAATTGGGATTGTCCCTGCCAAATTGGAACACTTGGAGAGTATGTGTACGCGTGCTAGATTGTTCTTCTGTACCACAGATTATTTGATATGGTTTCTGATCCAAAGACATGCTGTCCACCAGATCTTGATGGCCAGCTTAGTAGCAGATTTAGCAGATGGGTGTAAGAACTTTAAAGAAGCTTAGAAATGTTATATGCCTCCCATGGCTCATGTGTTATTTCTACCTAAATCTAAGCTAACTATTCTGATTAAAAGTCCAAACTGTGGAGGAAATAAGTATCCTTACAGAACGCTATGGGCCATTATTTTCATGACCAAGCATCCACTTTGCCAGCTGCATAATGAATTATGTTTGGTTATTAAATATATAGGCATGCACACGTGCACACACACAGATGTGGGGGAGAGATTGAGGGAGATGTTGACACTGAGGCAAAGAACCATTATGGTTGGCTTCTGAATTTTCTATATAATACCCAAATATTTTTGAGAAGATGAGAACAGTGAATGTTCACAACAGCAGTAACTGGAAACAAAACAGACGTTCTTACATTATCACCAGTGCCCATGATTGTTAATGGCCACTGCACTTCTCTTGTTTGTTTTAAGGCTGCTACCTTCCTGCCCTCCATGGCATTTTAGTCCTGCTATTTATGTTTAGCTTTCTGTACACATATCTTTATATATTTGCCAACTGAAAATAATACTGCATTCATCTGTCAAACAGGACTTAAGTCCACAGATACCTATACACAATATTTCTTTTCATTTTTTAGATGCAACAAAATTCTGCTGATTTCAAGGCAGTGGTGTTTGTCATTTGAAACTAGCAGATACTAGACAAGTCTAAATTGACACTACCCAAGTAATCAGGAAAAGGAGTATGAGGCAAGGTAACCCTATGTTCATGGATCAGACAACAATGATTATGGAAGGTGCATTTCATCCAGGAATAGACAAAGGAAATTAGCACAACAATTTAATGATTATACATCAAAGATTGGACATCGGGGAGCTAACCCATCTGATTATTATATAGATTTCCAGCAGAGCCAAAAGGGGGAAAAAATTAAACCTTCCTGTATCTGTACTGAACAAAGATCTAGCCAGTAGACAATATGTTAAGGAATATCGGATAATTAGAAGAACATGTTTATAATGGTAATACCTCCCTCTACACAGCCACTTCAGTAGCCACATCTATTGGCAATTCATTTTCAGAAACAACAGATGGGGTAGTGGCTATGTTTTCTGGACTGTGTCATTCCACATCTGCACACAGAGGTTTGTGCTTTGAATGTTTCCCATACAACAGCCATAACAACATTAGTATAAAAATATAGATGCAGGGAAATGAGGTTGCTAGAGGAAACCTTGCATCTAACCTTTTGTTTTCCTAGAGGGTGGGTGGGCTGAATCCTCAAGCACAGTGAGGTGAGAGTGCTGTGGAGCTGCCAGCACCCTCCATGAGTGAGATTTCACGCTAGTCCTGCCCACCAGCTAACAACTTTAACTCTACTACCTGCTGGTTCCTGCCACTTCTCAGGGCCTACGCAAAGGTGTAGGAAAAAGAAGTCCAGTGGACACCATTAATGGCATGGCATCCAACCAGTCTACCCTACCCTGGACTGCAAACTCATCTCCTTGTAAGCTGGAAAGCATGCTTCCTATAGTATCCAATATATGAAATGCTGCCTTGTTTCCAGCTAGCCTCTGGCATATTCAACTGCATTGCAAGGTGCACACCAATCATCCTGTTAAGTAGATCATATTGATTTTCTCTACTTTCTTTAAGGAATGCACTAACAATTGGGTTTAAGTACCACCTCTGATTCAGCATCACCTTGTCCCATTGCTAATATGTACCTTGAGCTGACTAGGATTTCCTTGCTGCAATTCCTAAATGACTGGTGCTACCAAAAAAAAAAGAGAGAGAGAGCGAGAGAGAGAGAGAATGTGCAAATAACTGCATTTCAACTGTCAAAAATCTGCTTTCCCAGCATGAAGGACAGATTAATAAGGTATACAGTGGCTGGGTGGATATTAACAATATGTTAATATCAGCAGTCTGAGCAGCATACTGATGCATTTACCTGACTATCCCACCCCCATTCCCCAGTAAGCAGAGGCAGCTAAACAAACCATGAACTGTTAAACTATGACTTATCTATTGTGACTTATTAACTTGGCAGGCTTTCTGTTTTCACTTTTCCCCAAGAAGTCTGAAAGTAGCCCTAGAACAAACTTTGGGTTATTTCGTTCTCTTGCCAGATCAGAGGCAAGACAGGGAGCCAGTTCTGCTGGGTTTCCACATCTTGATAAGCCATAGCTCTGTAAGCAATATATACCAAAACACTGGCTGATGCTCAACAACCCACACTGCTCTTCAATTCTTGCTTATTTAGATGTCCAGTCCACCATTAGAAATGGCTCCAAATCATACAATATTGCCTTAAATCAGTATGCATCTCCCTGGAACATTAGGAAATTCCAGCTTGAGGAACATATGCGTTTTTATATAGTGAAATATTGCCCCATTAAAATCAGAGAATAAGTAATATGCTACCTAATGCCATTTTGTGAGCTCCTTAGTCCCATCCTAATTCTATTTCTTTGGATGGCTGGAGGATGAAAGTGGTGGAATGGCTGCAACTTGACAGGCACTGCCTGGTCTGATTACAGATAGGAAAGTAAGGCACAGCACCATCCTGCTTAGGCCCAGAAGCAAATGAAAGGCCCTCTTTCCATCCCAACTGCCACTGCTTTGGCCTCAGAGGGAGAGACGGAAATGCAGGTGGGGATCCATCATTGTCATGCCCTGCTTCCAGAGCATGGACTCTGACTCAGAGTCTGAAACAGTGGGTATGCCAGAGGCTGAAACAGGAGGCATGCCAGGGCCTGCCTTACAGAAAGACGTTACAGTGCCAGAAACAGAACAGGGGGTGGTGCCAGCTCCAATAGAGGGTCCTGCCTCTTCAGATATAGAAGAACACTTACCTCAACCCAACTTCGCAGAGCACAGGCAGCAAAGAGAGACCCAGTGTCATTGTCTCAGGATTTATCTGGCAACAATCAATCAAGTCACAGCTGCACTAGGCTTCAAACCTATTTAGCTGACATCCTTCCCCTCCAAGAGTTGTCAGAGCTTATTTCATCTGCTACCTTGCTGAATGCCTTGATGAATGCTTGGATTGACCTTGGACACTCCCTTGCTGTGGAACCCTGTCAGACTTTGTTTATGTTGAATTTCATGTATGACTCCATGCCTGGAAGTAAGTAACAAGGTGGGAGTTATTCAGTTTGTTTTGTTTGCCTTATCAGCTCAATCATGACAATCATGCCTAGGCCTAGAAGCCAATGAAAGGCCCTCCCTAAATCCCAACTGCCACTGCCCTGGCCTCAGAGGGAGAGAGGAAGAGGCAGTATCTTCTGGACTTAATCCCCTCCTACACTGCCATCCCCCTTTCCTTTTCTATCATATCTGAATTAGTTTGTAAGCCTGAAGGCAAAGAACTGTTTTGTTGTAAAGTGCCATGTACAGTAATGGTGCTAGATAATTTTTTCTTTATTGGCATTTTTTTTTCCTAGGAGAAGGGTCTGGACAAATGGACATCACACTGTATGCAGCCCATCAGACATAAGTATTGTATTGTCAGCTCCATCTAGCCAGCCCCATTGGCAGCAGGCCTCCAGGAATTTAAGCAGAAATCTTTCTCAGTGCTACCTGGAGATGCCAGAGACTGAACCTGGTCCTTTTGAACTTTAAGTGCATGATTTGGCACTGAGTTATATCCCTGCAGAAAAGTTTAATTACAATTGTGAGGCTAATATTTAAATCTCATAGGTTATATTACATTAGAAATAGACAGTATACAATCAAGATGGATGCATTGGTCAGTTTGGTTTTCAGTCACATCTGGTGCTTTCAAATGTTATTTTGATTCCAGTATGATGAATTCTGCAGATTTTGGTAACTGTGCAACAAATGCACTGGAGAAGGTTAATTTGTATCTATCTGCAATGTACTTTTAATCAAGAGAAGTAGTTTTCTTCTAAAAATGCCAAGGCAGGGGAAAGAGGAGCAAGCTCAGTTCACCTCCATAAACATGGTTGAATACATGGAGATTGAAAGGCAGGCTTTTAAGAATTAAAAATTCAAAGTGCTCTACTCAAATGGGCAAGTTTTTGTAAAAAATCAATTTCTTTCAATCACATCTAGGACAAAGCAGTAGCTATGATGGCAGCCAAGATAAAATGCTTTGGTTAAGTTAATCCAGCCATGCTGTACATCAGTTCCAATTTTGTTTTAATCATTTATTGTCATTTTCTAGATGTGCAGATATGTAACCAACAACGTTGACCCAATAATGGAGTAGCAGAATTTTTTGTAGGTTACCAGTTCAGTACTGTTACACTGGACTTAAGATTAAGAAAAAAAACACCTAATTATTCCAGATCATGTTCCATTTACTTAGATTGTATTTATTTTATTTCTTCTTCTCCTTCTTCTTATCTTAACTTGTATCTCACTTTTTGTCCAACATTGGGCCTCAATGCGGCTTACATACTAAAACAATACAATTCAAAAACAAATAAATAGTACATATTAAAACAGAAATAAACTATAAAAGAATTCAGACAACTAAAAAGAGATCAAAAGAAGCAAATAAAATTAAAACAGTATAGCACTGCCTAGGCCATTCTTTAAAAAATTTCTGTGTTAAAATGCCTGCCTGAAAAAAAAGGACTTTGCCTGCCACTGGAAGGACAATAAGGAGGAGGCCATTCTTGTCTCCCTGGAAAGGGAGTTTCAGAATTTCGGGACAGCCACTGAGAAGACCCTATCTTGTTTCCCCACCAACTGTGCTTGCAATATGGTGGGACTGAGAGAAGAGCCTCTCCTGACCATCACAGAGTCTGGACCAGTAATACAGGGATATGGTCTGTCACGTAACCTGGACCTGAGCCATATAGGGCTTTATAGGTCATAACCAGCATTTGAATTGTGCCTGGAAACAGTGCCTAGAAAAGTGGCAGCCAGTGGAGCTGCTTTAACAGGGACATGGGCGATTTCTGCATGATGTCACAGTCCTGGGTTTGAGATGTGATCGTAGCAGTCCATGGGTTCTGCTTTTGCATGACATTGTGGTCCCACTGCCATCCCGTCTCCACCTGTCACAGTCATGGGATATTCACTTAATGGAATAAATCCTTTAAGCACCAGCTATCACACGATGCTCCCATCCTTCCAGGCCATGTAGAAGGGCAAGAAGCACGATGGAGGCACTTCCTTCCCCAGAGCAGCATGGGAAAGAGCCTGGCTTAATTGTGGAAGACAGGCGCTTGTCACTTGTGCTCCCTTCTGCAGGGAGCCAGCTAGGTGTGGAGGGAGCATTCCCAGCGCTCTCCCTTCCTGTCAAAGATGCTGCTGAGATTTCAACAGGAGGACAGCAGGACCAGGTAAGATGTGGAAATGGCCATGGTATGGTCTGTATAACCTGCCTCAGTTGACAGTCTGGCTACAGGTCTTTGAATCAGTTTCTGAATACTCTTTAAAGACACCCCCAAGTACAGCATGTCACAGTAGCTGAAATGGGATGTAACTAAGACAATGCTTAACTACTGGGAGGGGGGCTGAAAATTAGTTCAGGGGCTGTTTTCGATAGAATACTCATGTAAGCAAATAATCAGTGAGACCTTCCAATACATATAGGAAGCATAATCAATGTTTGCACAGTAGTAGCAAAGTCGAGTCTACTAGAAGTTAAAAGCTTTGCAAAGTTTTTGCCTGTAAAATTTTGAAGGTTAAACATTTTCAAAGTTGCCCGGGCTTCTAATGAACCTAGAGTGAAAGAAATCCAGGCTGTAAATGTGTTTGCTAGATCTGAGCGCCTGAGACTATTTCAGGTTTGATGGCTTTCTTCTGAATATGTGGAGTCTTTCTTGACCCACATTTCTAGCAATGCTTCTTCACGGTATCTGTGGTTCAGAGGTTAAACAATCAATCACTCAATTCTACGTGACATTCAAAACCTGACCACAGCTGGTTCTTAGAAAAGAATACTATTTTATAACTTAATAGTGATCTCCATTTTTCACTAATATATAAATGACCATTTCTGAGCTGCCAGTTGTAAAATCCTTTACTGAATGCTGTTTGTCAAAACACACACACACACACAGAGCGGGTTCCATAAATACATAGAACTCCAGGTCATACTAAGTTGTTTTTAGTTAAGTTTTATCGATAACTGTGTGGAATTTTCTAAGACCGAAGTATTATTTTTGCAAGAGTTATTTTATAGTTTCACAACCAGAATTTTTACAGACTGATTCAGAACCATATCTGAAATTCTCCAATGAAGTGGAGCTGTCAAGGATCACTTTATACAGCGTCATTAAAACATTGCAGATTGCTACAGCTTCAGAGGAATTCAGTCATCTTCCAAGGAGGATAAAGATTAGATTTGCCTGTTATTGCTGCATCATCGTATCCAGGAGATGATGACATCCTTCTGGACAGGGAGGGGGGAAGAATGCTAAATACTTCTTGGCTTCTTTTGAAGTGTTGTAGGCATAGATTTTTAGGTCATCTATTTCTCACCATGTCTACTTTCTACATAAAATGCATGTTCTCAGATTGTGCGCTCAGCTGCAATGGAGTTCTGATTGATCACTATGGCTTAGACACCAATGTTAATTTGAACTCTCCCCCCATAACTGTATATTATAATGGAATAGTGAAATTGTATACGTTGAAATTGCATATAACACTGGGGAAAGAAGCAGAGAAGCAGCAGGCAAGAGGGCTTTTGTTCCTTTCACTTCCCTGTTCTTTCCCCTACTCATAACACCTTTCTCCAGCCAATTTTCTCCCCAAAGAAAACTCTTGCAAAAATGATACCTCAGTCTTACTCCCAGTCACAGATCCCATCTCTAAACAAAGGTCTTTGTCTACTGTTCACTTCTCTGTTTGAAGCTCCACCCTGCCAGTTGCTAGCATTTTGTTGGGATCCACATTGTAACTCAAGAGGTTCCCATCATAACATGTCGTTAGACCCATTCCATCCAGCTAAATGCCTTTTTGATGTGTTGGACTACAATTCCCATCATACCATCCCATCTTGGTTGGGTTGATGAGGATTGCAATCCAACACAGATATAGGATCCTAGGTAGGGCAAGGCTTAGTTAAACCCTAAGATTTTGAACTCTAGAGGAAATGAGTGTGGAAAAGACTGTTCCTAGTGGGCACCTCTGAGAAAGTACTGGAGAATGCCTCGTTTATACTTATTCTACTCTGCTTCCCAAAAAGAAAAAATATAACAGTGACTAAACAACCATTCTTCTTCCATCTAATGGTTGTTGTTGTTGTCATCATCATTGGGGCTGTCATTGTTACCACCTAGGGCTATGCACCTGTAAGAATGAATAATTTCAGCCCTCTCCCTCTACAACATTGGGGGAGATTATAACAGTTTTTGCATCTTGTTCTGTTATTATTGTTATTATTATTTTGCTTTCAGCAAATTGTGCTTATAACCAGAAAATGCACAAAATGAGTGTTCTTACACAGAAAACAGTCCATTTTTACAAAGAACACAATTTAATTTGTGGCAAATACATTTCTTTTGTTCAAATCTTTTTTTGCACAAAAATGAATCACAAATAAATAATTTGCACAGATACTTTTAATGCAAATATCTTTTTTGTTTGTTTGTTTTTCAAAAAAAATTCTTAAAACATCTCACAGGAATTGACAGTGGGTCATCTGGATGTGTTGAAAGGCCTTCTTATTATCAAAGATGAGAAAATTTTATTCTATTTTATTCGATTTATATTCTCCTTTCCTCCCAGGTTTGCACACATTATAAACTGAAACAACACATACTTAAAAAACAATGTTTCTTTTGCATGCTTATCTTCATTCCTGTTCTTATAGTTATTGAGCAGAAGTGGTATGTCTTCCTCAGGGCAGCCCAGAACTCAGTGATAAATTGCTGAGTAAATGTTTAGGATCATTCTGCACACAGGGTTGGCTCCTCCATAATGAAGCAGCTTCATCAGGTGACAGATGCTGGAGGCACAAAATGATGACAAGTTGTTAAAGGGACAGAACTATCTGTGTTACAGAGATTCTGCTATGCTTAATAAGCTACTCTGCTCTTCTAGAGTGGAGTGGACTATGGCAGTGCTGAAATAAGAATCAACTACCAGTTCACTTGGCTTCCATCTGCTTGTGAAAGGGAGGCAGTTGACCTTGTCTTTTTCATCAGACAGCAAAATATTTTAGGTCACTTTTACCTACAGTTTGTTTACTGCCTCTACCCCAGCACCCTTATTTGTCTCTGTTAGCTCCATTATTCAGGATATTAAAGTAGCAGGAACTCTTTGAATCTAAAGGTGTGGTGGTTAAGAACAAGAAAAAGGGTATATATTTTTTTAAAAAAAATTGCTTGTTATGGCTCTCCCTTAAAAAAAGCTATTACATGTAGCTCTGTCTCGCTTCTGTACAAGATAATAAAAATGTTAATTAGCAATCTGCTACTTCATTTCCTCCATCCCACATTCCTTGACCTTGCTTTTAATATTTTATGGCTTATTGTATTCTTTTACCCTATTTACAACCTGATTCTGGACATGTTTACTAAGAAGTAAGCTCCACTTCACTGGGTATATTCTCTTAAGTATGTGTGCATAGAATTTTCTTCTCTGAAAGTTAACTATGATGCATTTCACATGCATGAAATACAAACATCCACCTAGCCTTCTTAGCTGGGGAGAGCTTGCTAGTCCTCTTTTCCTGTATAGGGACATTTAATCTAGACACTCAGAGTTCAAAAGTGGATATAACTTAAAGCTACATTAAATAAAAAGAAAAAGTTTGTTAATTCCATGGCTTCAGATGCAAAGTGCAGAAAAAGATGCAACAGAATAAATGCAGGTTATAAGTTGTTCATCCTCATTCTGGATTCCTGCCCTACATTCCAATGACAGTTTCTGGATTTTTTCAGGGATATACAAAACATGTTACTGTGAAGTAGAGGTGCATGCTTTCCAGTTTGCAGCCCACATACACTCAAGCTATTTTAATGAATGGCAGTGTTCGTATTGCCTTTGCAATGGGATAAAATTATTTCAAACAGAATGTTGCAGCTTGTTTGCTGCCATTATTACTAATTATTTCTTGGTGGGACTTGAAGTGGCTTTTGCAATAGGCATTTGTTTGTAACTCTGTATTAATTGCTTATTTTTTAAATATATATTTATAGTGTGGATCCAATTATGGTGCAATTTAAGGAATTCCAACCAGAATAATGGGGAAAAACAGCCCAAAATTAAAATAAAACACATCCATGTAGATCTTTCTAAAGAATTAGAGCAATACAGGTCTAGAATATATTTAATAACAGTTTCTTCATTTCCTTTCCATGTGCAAATTATAAAGAGGTGGAAGTTAAACATTTTCAAGGGAAACAATTCTTCTATCATTATTTTTTCTCAAGTTCATTTTCAGTAAAATACTCAAAGCATCCAATCCACTGTTTGTGTTTTGGCCAGGACTTTGATAATCAACGACTTCTTCTAATGTGCAACCATAAACTAGGCAAAGGTCCTCTTAGTTGTGCAGTTCTGTAACATATCTGTTCTGCTCATCTAGTCTTCTGAAGGCTGGGAAGAAAACAAAGCAAAACTGAAAATTAAGACTGCTGTTGACATGATCCCTGAACACTTTCTGGCTATTTCTGGTTTGTTTGCTTTGCTACAACCAGATATATGTCATAAATGCTTATTTGTACCATGGTATAATAACCAATAAAGCGCAACACAGTTCTGTACAATGATCAATAATCCTTAAGGCACTTTTATGTTTTCCATCAGAAAGGGATAATTGTTAAGTATACCTCACTGTGTGTTTTGTTTAAAAAATTATGAGTTCATCTTGGTGTGCTTTATGCCAACAAATACGAGTTGTTGGGGTTTTTTTAAAGAGAAGATCCTGTTTGCTAAAATTCTGAATGTTGAGCTTGATGTCAACATTCATCACTGAAAAGCAAATAAATGGTTCTAGGTGTTCAGAATAGCAAATAAAAGAAGAATAACAGCCTTAATTATATAAGAACTGTGTTCCCCAAGGCAGTGGTTAGTAAGCGCTTTTTTCCTTCCCATCCAAATGACGTCGGAAGACAGAACATAAAATACTGCCATTTGTTGTCTATTTCTGAATGTTGTAATTCTGCTTTTATTATAAATGTAATTGCATTACATTGTTTTGTGCACAACAATTTCTGGACAAGAAATGTGCCACAATTAAATTATGGTAGATCTAAGCCATCAGATATAAACTAGTGGCAATTTTAACAGTTAAGAAAGTTACAGGCTTTTCCTCCAAGAGCACTGAAAAGTTAATTTTTCTGTAGAAACTCCCAAAATCCCTAGTCATGCTGACTGGCAAATTCTGAGAGCTGTAGTTCAAAAGGTACTTTTGCAAGCTAAGATTATGATGGTGACAGTAATTTAAATTAGGAATATATATGCCTTCTTGATTCTAAAGTATCTGTTTAATTACACATGCAATGATAAATGAAAGGGAATTTGGAGATGTTTAATTAAGAATAATTTAAAATATACTCCTCTATTGGCACAGTCAAGGACATGATAGTTCTAAGTCCCAAGAAAAAGCAAAGGGAGTCAAGAAGCAAGATGTGTCTGATGACTGCATCATCTTTCTCTACCTTCCAGGAGATGCTGCTGATATTAAAATTATGCAAGGTAGCCCATTATTGTGTTTATAACAGTGATCAGCCATACTGTTACCCCAGAGTGTGGTGACTCAGAGGTCCACCCGTAATGCCAGTGCTTCAGTTAAACAGTGGGCAATATTAACTCAAAGAGGGAGACCTGTGAGAAGGGGGTAACCTAGCAAGATCTTTTAGATCTTTTACACCTGTGTATACTGCTACTAATACAGGAACCCCAGCCAGAGATTCAGAGAATATTTGTTTTATTGGGGGAATCAAAATCACATGCTCATAAGATCCAAGCAGTTTAACCATCACACAAGCCTAACTGAAGGAAAAGGAACAAAAAGTTTCGATAGTGAGAGTTCAGGGTAATGTGAGTGATATTTACCTATCCAGAAGTGAAGAGTTGAAGTGATGTGGCTAAGACCAAGATTCCAAGGGTAGTTCAAAATGGGAATTGGAACAGCACAGTGATGGCCAGTATGCCACAGTTCTATGAGCTGGCTCAGAGCCCGGGATTTCAATACTCCTTTTTTCTGCCTAGAGGGGGAAAGTATTAATGGCTGTCTGGCAGAGTAAACACTGGAGTCCAGAAAGAGCTAATGGCTTTAGCATTAGGTGACAAAGGACTGATGGGAATTGTGATAGCTCCTTAATGGCAGGACAGGTGAGAGGACAAAAGGGGAGTTTTGGTGGACAAAGGAAGAAGGGCAAAAATAATCATTCCATGGAGGCAGTTTCAGATGCTATTGTCTCTAAAGATCACATTGTTGAGGGACATCTGTAAGTCCATTATCACTGGATCTTCCCTGGCTATGACCTAGCCATGCCTTGAAGTCCTAATCTGACCTAGCTTTCCAATGCATGTGTGCAGCCAGTTACTTTTTGCCAGCAGACTTCCCAGCCATAGCAGGATATAATTTATATTTCATGCCAGTTAATATTTGCTAATTAAACCATATCATGGTGTGGGGGTGTACAGCCTGGTAATAAGACATCTCTGACATTTTACAGATAATTTACAAAAGAAGTTATAGAGATATGTTTTTTGCCTCTGCAGAATACAGTAAAAAATGTATCATCATAACAAAAAAGAACTAAACTGTCATATGAAAAAAAAAAAATCACTAATTGTTTTAAAGCATTTTTTTAAAAAAATGGGTGAAAAAAATAGTATAATCTTTCAACAGTTCTGCAAGAAGCAGTGAATGCTCAAAAGCCAGTAAAATAAAAATGTCTTTGCCTGTTGACAGGAGAACAGAGAGGGGTTGGACCAGCCTTCTGTAGGAGGGGGTTCCACAGCCTGAGAGTAGCTACTGAGAATCTCCTGCATGTTCCTCACTAAGCCAAACAGGTCTCTTCTTGAAGTGGTGCAATCAGAAATGAAGTTTTAGGAAGACAGATATTTTGTTTCTGTAAACTGTATTTTTACGTGTTTCTTTCTCTGAAAACTCTGTGTGGGGGCCGTAGGGAAGGAAGGATTGGTTTGAGTGACTGACAGTTCCAGCTTCTGATTTAGGGACACATTTTACCATGAACTGTTCAATCACTGTGTTTGGAAAGAGGATCTTAACTCAGATTACAAATTTCATTTCTCTGCATCTTTGCTTCCTCTGTAGAGAAAGAGAGGAATCATGCACATTTAGGATTTATCAAGTATATTTTGACCACAGATCAGCACATGTAAAATACAAAACACTAAAAATTTGAATGGTGCAAAATTGATATAAAATACAGAATGAAATACAAATATGGTATACAGTACAATAAAATACTACAGGAACAATAAGCCCCTAGATAAAAATCATTGTTACCCTAATTTCAGGGGTCGCTGGGGGGACACCTCACTGTGCTTCATTTGATGGGGAATGGAAATTAGCCAGAGTACAAGTTATAGCACTGCAAGAGGCAGGGTAACCTAGTGGGGTCTTTTTACCCAGTTTTTACAGGGTCAGGGCAAGCCAAAAACCAAACAAAATGTCTAATAAATGATTTTATTAAATGTAAGTCTCACGCACCAACGCACTCTTGCACACATGCACCCAAGAGCTATTAAGAATAAAAAGAGAGGAAATTGGACACAGGGAGTATTGAAGGGGTGTTGTTGGGGTAATACTGCACCTTGTCCTGAAGCCTGGGTCCGAGAAGGCAGCCAAGCAGTGGGACTCTGCATGGAAAGAGCTGAGGGGATTGCTCAACGAATGGAGCAACGGTTGGCTGGGGTGACTGGGAGTGATCCAAAGAACCACTCAAAAGCCGGGACTATTTATAGGGGGAAAAGTACCTGGAGGGTTAATCTTTTCCCGGGGAGAACAATGGGAGTTGCAGTAGACACAAAGCTTCATATTGGTAATTTCCTTTGAGTGATAGGATTATTGGGTGTTGCCAAAGTTTTTGGATTTTTGGAGGTTTTATGGTGTGAATCCTGGTCCCCGCCTGATGCAATATTTGCTCAACTTGAGACACACACGTTAATCCTCTCAAGTCAGCATCTTGGGGCTGAGGACCTTTTGTTTATTGTGGATTTGTTTTTCTGGAGGCTTTCCTGGGGCTACGTGATGGGAATTTTACTGGTCTGACCCTGTTGTTGGTCTTCCAGCTGCGCCTGCCTACATACTCTTTCAGGGGACCTCTCTGGCATACAGAACTATATTTTAATATTAAAAATTGTAGACCCCGGGATAGGGCTTCTTTCTCACCATAACATCATGATAAGTAAGTAAATTTTATTGTGTTTGACTAAAAGCCATTACAAATATAGTTAAGAACCGTAAAACCAATATAACAATATACACACACACACACACACACACACACACACACACACACATATACATATACATACATACATATAAATATTAAATCAAAGAGTCCCCGGCACAGTCTATGGCAATCCCTTTCAAATAATTTGCATGAATGCTTTTAGCAGCTTTGGCAAATAAAACTGTTTTCTATGTAACCAGTGAATCACAGTCTAAGAGCAACCAGCAAAGTTTTATGTAGGGAGTCTCACCTTGCAAGGGAGCCAGAATATGTCCCAAAAATCTCTTTCGAGGATTTTGATATAGGGGGCAAAAATGTAGGTAGTGTATAATGTCCTCTACCTCCCCCATACCACAAATGCAGATCCTTAAGTGTCTTGGAATGTTTCTATATCTGCCATCTAAAACAGATGTTGGCATAATTTGAAAGCGCATTTCCGTAAATGCAATTCTCAGAGAGGGAAAAGTGAGTGTATGTAGGTACTGAGCTCTCAGATGATTAGGTTTCACCATATGATACCAATGTGAAAACGCTGATCTTTTGATTACACTTAGGTCCTGCTCGTTATCCAATTTATAAATATAGTCCCTCACTTTAGTTTTAAATCCCTCAAAGACAAAAATATCTGTTGAGAGACTTTTGGTTATTAACAGGTCCTGGACTAGCTTAGCCCATCCACCTATCTTCCATTGCTCGGCTAAGCACAGCTTAGGCAGACGATCATCTGTCATGTCTAGGACCCTTTTATAATACGTAAAGATTGCCAGCTCAGACCTTGCTTTTACAGATGGTACACCTAACTCTGTTCTGAGGAATACATCTGGAGTCCCTGGTGGTACTGCCAGCAAAGATCTAAAAAATTTATTCTGGCAGACTTCCAGGTCATTCAGATTCTTATGATTTACCCCCCAAATCTCTATACCATATAGCATTTGGGCCACTATTTTCCCTAGATACACTTTCAGAGCTGGAAGCACCAGTTTCCCCCCTTTGGAATAAAAGAATTTCAAAGTAGCATGGGCTGACCTCTGTACTGTTGTTTTAATATTGTATAATTGTGTCTTCCAAGTAAGTTTCTCATCAAAGTATACCCCCAAATATTTGAAGGAAGGGACCTGTTCTATATTATTGCCACCCAAACACCATTTAATTTTAGGAGATCGCTTACCGAAGATGAGCACCTTGGATTTAGTATAATTAATTCTGAGCTGTTCTGGGTGACAGAACTCATGGAGTTTATTAAGGCTTCTCTTCAGCCCAATTTTGTTCATTGAAAGTAGTATGATGTCATCGGCATATATTAAAAGTGCTACTTTACGTGTTCCTATGGAGGGTGGGAAGTGATCAGGACAATTTAACTGAGTTATATGTCATCTATATAAAGTTTAAACAAAAGGGATGCTAATAAGCACCCCTGTCTAACTCCTTTTGTTATACTGATTTCCTGCGTCAGCCTTCCATCTGTGCTAATCCTGACCCTCATAGATGTATTTGTATATAGTTCCTGAATTAGGAACAGTAGTCTTTTGTCAATGTCAGTCATTGCAAGTTTCCTCCACAGACGATTCCTATTAATTGTATCAAAGGCTGAGGAAAAATCAATAAATGCAGCATAAAGCCGTTTAGCGGAGCCTCTGGTGTATTTATGAATTAGGTGGTGTAACACAAAAATCTGATTCACTGTGCTATGACCTTTCCTAAAACCAGCTTGTTCCTGGTGAAGAACATTCTTCTCCTCCACCCAGTTAGTCAGCTGCTGGATGAGAAAATGAGTATAGATCTTAGAACTAATATCCAGCAAACTGATAGGTTGATAATTCTGAGGGTTTGATTTATCTCCTTTCTTATGGATTGGAAAAACTGTGCCCTGCTTCCATCCCTCAGGAAAGATAGCTGTAGAATCTATATAGGAGAATAGTTTAGCCAAAATAGGAACCCACCACTCAGAATTGTTCTTGTATACTTCTGCGGGAATCATATCCTCACCAGGTGCTTTATCTACTGACAACGCATGTATAAGTTTAGCCACTTCTTCCTCAGAGACAGGAGGCCACTTAGGTAGTACCATTTGCAGAGTTTGTTTAGTGCTTGATTGGTAGGAACTCCCGTGTACATCGCCATCCAGAGTATTTCTAAATTAAGTACACCAGGTATTAGCTGGAATGCACTCTTCTATTGTGGAAATATAACCTGTATCTGGTGTTGAAATCAAGTTCCAGAATCGTCTTTCATTCCTTTCCAAAGCTGCCAACATTAACTCCTTCCACTGAACCGTCATAAAGGTCCTTTTTTTCTTTCTTAGTAAATCCTTATAGATTTGACGACTAGAAGCCGAGACCTCCATGTTGGCTTGCAGATGAGTTCGTCTTACGCTCCTAGTTAGTTGTGCCAGACTCTTTTTAGCTTAATAACATCATGATAAATAATAAAATATAGTTATTTTTATCAGTGTTTTACAATAGTTGATATAAGCCACACAAAAACTATCCATTAACTGTAACTTGTAGATTCTGCACTGGCATAAGATGGAATAAGTAAAAATTCCTAGATTGTTCCATGAATGTTCTGTAAAACGGGAGTATAAGTAAATAAATGAACAAAAAGAAACATAGTCTTGGTGAAATAAGTAACATAATAAGAAATCTTCAGCTTTTATCAGGGAGAAAACATGTACATTTAGCAGTTAGGTGGTTGTCAGTTTAGGACTCAATTGTGGCTTACTTTTACAGTTGTAATTTCCTTTAATTTAATATTTTCTCCTTGCTTTCTAGTTCCTAATTCATTTCCTTTGCCTTCCATCCAAAACAGAAATCCCCTATTACATATTGTAATGTGCATTCTTTTGGGGCAATCCTTTGCTGCTGTTTCCCTCTTAGGATTTTGTGTGTAATTTCTTTACATCAGACTGCTCATTCCATTCCTTATTCCATTTTTTCCCCCCTCAAATCAATATTTCTCCCACCTCCGTGCTCACAAACATTGTTCAAACTTTCTAATTCCTTAGATTTTCTCTTTGGCTTCCTCCCAATGTTTTCTTGATATGTTATTGGCAGTTAAATCCCTCTGCTCTATTTTCTTAGAATTTATAAATCTTTAATATAAAATTTTGTATTAACTAGTATTTGGAATTCAGTTCCTGTTTCCTGTCCTTCAAGTTCTTTTGTGTGCATTTGAGTGCACTCAAAACATTATTATTCCTATTATTATGCTATCAGGGTCCTAAATCCTTCCATTACTTTAAATTAAAATTTTATTTTCTTCTTCTTTTGATCTCCTCCTTCATCCTTCAGGTTTCATTTCAGTTTAATTTCTTTTTATGCCATGTGTATGTGCATACACCCCACTCCCAGTCTGTTTTGTGTGTCTTCAGATATAATATTTATTAGTAAGAAGATTTTTACTCCTTCTTTCATTTAAAATTCAATTTTTGTCACCCATCTTATAGTGCTTCTGTGTGTTTCATAGCATATGTTATTTTATACTTTTTACAAGTATAGCTGGATTCTGTCATGAGTATCATGTGGTGGATAGTTGTGTTGTGTGTGAATTTGTTTTGGTATTAGTATTATTTGTTCTTTTACGCTGATATTATGCATTTTAACTGTTGTTTTTAACTGATGTTCTGTTTTTAAGTGATATGTTAATTTGTTGTTGTTCCCTGCCTTGATCTCAGGTAAGAAACAACAACAACAACAACAACAACAACAACAACAACAACAACAAATAATAATAATAATAATAATAATAATAATAATAATAAATGTGATAATTATTATTTAATGCACACACACAATGTTGTGTGATGATTAAAAAAGAGAAGGGGATTTTATGAAATCAGGTAACACACAGTACATTTTAAGTATCACCCTTTTGTAGTGGAAGAATGATACATCTCTTTTTTTCATTCATAAAAAAAGGAAAAAATGTGCTTCACTGTCAAAAGTATGGGAAGGGGCCCAGTAGACAGTGGTGGGCTTGAAGGAGCAATGGTCTTGACCTCTGTTAAGAGAGCTTGATATGTTGAGTAATGTGATCCTTGTCTTAAAGTAGATTCCTTTCCTCACAGTTCACTGGAGACGATTTTAGATAAAGGCCCACAGATGATTATATTCTTTGCCATATGAGTTAAAACCATTAGACTAGCAGCCCTGCTGGATACAGAGCAGGAAGATAAAGCTGAGAGAAGAGTTTTCAAAAGCTTTCTTGAACATTTTAATGATCTGGGGTGGTCCAGATAGCTCATTATATCTCTCTTAGAATACAAGCTTGCCTTCCCATATCTCTTTTGGAGTGTAAAATCAAAGGTCTCCCCCTTACTGGGATGGTGCTGAGTAGTCTTGACAAATAAGAAATATAAAAGAAAAGGTTAATAACATGGAGAATGAGGGAAGTGGGAGAGAAACCTGCTTTAATTTATGATTTTAAGCATTTCATGTAGCTTCCATAAGATTTTGCTTCATTGTGCACAATAAGGTCCCTGAAGGTTGAGAATTATTCTTATTAGCGTGGCTTTCAACTGCTTGGTTTCTGTTTCTGTTCATCAGTCCCTGTTCACAAATGCCTTTGTGTACAGCAGATTGTTCTGAAAGACTTTCTGGTAAATTTTACCCATGTTCTTTTCTTGTGTTGCTTCAAGGCTATTTATTCCTTTTATAGGCACCATCTGTCCTAATGAGGTGCTAACAAGTTGTGCTGTGCAGTATATCTTCCTCTTTAGATATTCTAATAAAGCTGGTGTGTCTGTGTTATTCCTTTTTGGTCTTGATTACAGGGTTGTGGAGAAAACAAGTAAAAGACTGTAACTCTGGTAGATGGTATAATTTTGTTTGCAGAAATGTTGAGGTTCAAATCCGTCTTGGCTTTCCAATTTTAAGTTGATCTTGAGGAAGATTTTTGCCTGAATATTGAAGATACACTGTATGATGGAGGTAGACTGTACAATATTTTTAAAATTCTCTGTAAAAAAAATTAATTTCCAATATAAATGCTAATGACTCTTCCTCAGGTCCTCTGAAGGTGCCAGCTACAGATGCAGGCAAAGTGTCCGGAGAATATACTAATAGAACACTGCCTCAAAGCCCAGAAAACCCACAACAACCTTCCTCCTACTGTTTGTAATGCTTTTCAGAGTCTATTCCTATAGGTTTCTGCTCCAGAGGTCCCAGAGAGATCAGTGAGGCTTACTTTCAGTAAGTAGTTTTAGGATAGGAATGGAGAATGTGGAACCTTAGGACAATATGTGGCCCCTGAGCCCCATTTTGGGGGGGGTCCTAAATCTTTCCCTTTGGTCCCCCAAATTACCTTGAACCCCCAATGCTTTTTTTTTAAAAAAAAATCAGCTTGAATCTCAGGCAAAATTATCAGAAAATTGTTTCCAAAGTGCCCAAACATATATAGATATGTAGTCGTGTAGGAACGCGGGGGGGGGGCAGGGGGTGGTTCGCCCCAGGCAGCAGTGTTTTTGGGGCATCCCAGCCCGTAGCCGTGCCCCTGCATGCCCTGGCCACACTCCCACATGCCCTAGTCACCACAGTAATGGCCCTGTGTGCCATAGCCCTCGCTCCCTTCCTGCCCACCTCCCCACACTCCAAGCTCTGCCACTGCAGATATGCAAAGCTTTTTCCAGCACCCCAAACCCTCTCAGAGTCCCAACCCTGCCAAATACCTTCTTTTCTCTCCATTTTCTTTACAAAAGGGCCACATGGAGTGATGTGAAATTACTTTTAGTTCCCATGTTGAAGAAGGAAAAGGAATTATGGCTTGGGGATGAAACCTGTGCTGGAGTTAAGTGGAAAATTGGCACCTCCCCCCAGTTACTAATGAATGGCACATCCATGCTGTACAGAATAATACAATATTTGATTATTAATTTACATGGTCTCATCATTGCACATTGTGTTTTACAAAGTAGCATGACAAATCAAAAATGAAGTAGCTGCCTGTCCCGGGGAAATTGAAATCTACACATTTGGCAACTGGGGAGATTAAAAGCTGAGGCAGCACTTGAAAATAAAGGAGGGAGATAGATCAAAATGCATTTTGGAGATGCTGAAGCAGATTCCATTGTGTCAGATGTCTGAAACAATACTATTTGAAAAAAGAAAACAGAGTGGGCGTGAACTACTTGTACAGAGTGCTTTCCTACCATCTACTGCTGCCTATGCAATAAAAGAGAGTAGAGAAAGAGGCAAGAGAAAGAGGATCAGCAGGAAAGTGAGAGGAGGAAAGAATTTGAACAGAGCCAACTATGTATTACCAAAAATACAACAAGTAACTTTAGCAATTTTCTTCCCACACCAAGAAAGACTTTGATAATTTTGGAGTTTTCAAAGACTATTCAAAGTTTAGAAGCTACAACATGGAATGGTATTTTTGTGTAGAAAACAGCATTTTTCTATGCTGGATCAACATTACGTGTCCAGAGAATAGTATTTCTACCCAGAAAAATGTCCTGTGCAGAATATATCAACCAGAAAGCATCAACCTGAGTTCACTACTGTGTTCTTCCAGAATGCAACAACACCATGAGTCACAATAGCCAGTTTCCCTGTCTCCTTCAGGCAAGCAGCATCAGTATGTGGTCACAATGGGAGGCATTCTTTCCCATTGGCAAGCGGCAGCAGCATCAGGTAGGTCCCAAAGGTTGCCCCCCTCCCCTCCAGCTTCAGATTGACAATATAGGAACAGCCATCCCATTAGTCTTGAATGAGAGTACATGGTGGTTAGTGAGCCTTACAACAATGGGGTATGAAAGAAAGAATAAAGAGTGGGATGCTAGTGGGAGGAACTGAGAACAGAGAGAGAATCAAGGTATCCAGATGAAATATTGATGCTCACTTTAAATTTAGTGGGATGCCACTCAGAAAATCTCACAGGACTTTTCTAGGAATTCCAGAAAATAGTATTTCTACCCAGAAAAAAAATCCTGTAATACTTTTTTCTGAACCAAAATACTACACACAAATCTTGTGCAGAATAAATCCTCAACTAGGAAGATTCTCTTTGGTCCAGGTTTAAATTGTCCAGCATTCTCAACACTGAACAAACATGTTTTTGAGCATTCCTTGAATATCTCTGAACATTCTGTCCCCCCCATCCCTATGACATGCTATATGTAGGTTTTGTTTCAGTCATGAGTATTAAATGGTTCAGTATTAAAGCTTGACAGGATGTGTAAGTTTTGACAATGTACTGTAAAGGAAAGCAGCAGGTGTGCATCTATTGTTCCTGCTCAGTTCAGGACATCTATTGTTCCTGCTCAGTTCAGTTCTTATATCTGTAACAAGTGGTTTCCAATTTTGGCTAATATCTTTGTTTGATTAACAGGCCCTAAAGATAAAGGACAAGAAAAGTATTAGCATGGCCCATAGAGCATGCCTTTTATAACCCCCCCTGCAAATATAATAAATAATAGCCAGTCTCCAACAAGGTACATCTGCTGATGAATCTGCCTTTGTCAGTGGAATTGAGTGGTAATGCTGTCTATAGGGAAACTGAGAAACTCAACAGAGCGGATTTGAAGTTAGTATTGAATGCTGCAGAAGAGAGGAAACATGAACTTGGCTTTAAACCAGTATTAGTACACATCTCCTGTCATGATGGGAATAGGAAATTAATAAAGGAAATGCAAAAATGTTACTATATGTAAAGGAATGAGAGATCTAAGGCCATTTCTGCACTACACTGTTCTAGTGCTCTTATTCCACTTTCAACATCCTGTGGAATTCCGGGGTTTGTAGTTTAGAGGCCAAAGAGCTCTCTGGCTGAGAATTCTAAATGCTCCTCCCTAAACTGCAAATCCCAGAATTCCATAGGATGTTGAAAGTGGAATAATACCACTATAACAGTATAGTGTAGAAATGGCCTAAGATAGAAATTAAAAGGAACTTTGGCAGTTGCTAAAACTAATATTTAATAAGAAGAAATACTTTGTATCTGGAGGAATAAGATGAAATAGTGAAAAGAAATTTAACAAATATATTAAAGGAAGATCCCTCTGCATGAATGCAGAATATGTTAGGTAAAATAAAAGGGGAGACTGTAAATGTAGTATTCAAGAGAAGGCCTCATCTTCGTGAAGCCAGGCTTAATCTAATCTGAACAGAGAGGTAATTGTCAAAATCTCTCCTACAGAATTATTTTTTTGACTCCCTTGGCCAGCTGCAGTGCAGCTTGCCTGTTGCCAACATTCTTAAGTGGAGGAGAGTGCTGTGCATTATCCTCTAGGTTGAATTTGTGAAGCATTAAGATCTTTAATCTGTGGATTCGGAAATTCTCCCCTATATCCAAAGTACTTGAAAGAGAAAGGACCTCTGTCGTATTCCAAGTTAAAATGGCTAGCTCAATGATTCTCAAACTGTGGGACAGGATGCTAAGAGGGGGTGGCATGAGAGTTTCTCAAAGGAGGCATAAGAAAAGCCAGCCTGCAAGTACAAGGGGAAAAAAGGGGCAAAGGTGTGTGTGTGTGTGTGTGTGTGTGTGTGTGTGTGTGTGTGCATGCCACTGATGATTGACTGGTCTCTGCGAAAGGGCAACATAATGTGTCTTCCACTGTTATGCCTTCCTCCAAACTCACACATAGCAAAAATCGCCTTCCTTTTTTAATGCTCCAGACATTCCATCACTGGCACAGCAGATGCATGTCCCTTAGCAACCATTAGGCAATTTCTTGGGTGGGGATGAAGGAAGTGAAGAGAGGAGGCAGAATGTGCAAGAGCTGAGTGTAAAGATGGAGGGTGCATGAGGCACAAGGTCCTGTGTGAGAGAGAGAGAAGGAGAGAGAGGCATAGGACAGGACACAGAGGGCCACAACATGGAGTGGGAGGGGCTCAATGTCTTCATGGAGTTGTAACGGGGATCACGGGGGTAAAAACTGCTGGGCTAGGCAATGGTTGCTCAAGTTTCCTGGTCTGGATTGCAGAACTATGATTACTGAAACATGTATGCAGGTCAGTGGTTATTTTTCCCCATGTACTGAGTATGAAATCAGATACATCTGAAAACCAGGGGGTGGGGAGGGAGGGAGGAAGGGAACGTGTGCATTCAAATATTGTAGCTGAATGTCTTTTTGCTTAAGTCACAAATGACAATACATGTCTCGATGTAGACACACTCAAAACGACTCTACCATTCTATTCTGCTTTGGTCAGACTCTGTGTCCAGTTCTGGGCATGACAGCTCAAGAAGAATATTGACAAGCTGGAATGTGTCCAGAGGAGGGAGACCAAAATGGTAAGAGGCCTGGACCTGAAACCATCCTATGAAGAGCAGCTTAGGAAGCTCTTATGTTTAGCCTGGAGTAAAGAAGGTTAAGAGGTGACATGTTAGCTATGTTTAAATATTTGAAGAGATGCCATATAGAAGATGGAGGAAGTTTATTTTCTGCTGCTTGGAGCAATGACTTCAAACTTCAGGACATGGAGCAATGACTTCATGGAGCAATGACTTCAAACTTCAGGAGCATGGAGCAATGACTTCAGGAAAAGAGATTCCATCTAAACATTAGGAAGAACTTCCTGATGGTAAGAGCAGTTTGATAGTGGAATATACTGCTTCAGAGTGTGGTGGAGACGTCTTATTTGGAGGTTTTTAAACAGAGGCTGGATGACCATCTGTCGGGAATGCTTTGATTGTATATTTCTGAATGGCAGGGGTTTGGACTCAATGACCGTTGTGGTCTCTTCTAGCTTTATGATGCTATGATTTTATGTGAAGTACTTTAAAGATATCTGCACTACCATGAAAATGTTTATGCATACATTTGCTTCAATACTATCAGCCAATAAGCACCAAAAGGCCTTTACATAAGCATGGCCCAATTCTGTTCCCTCAGCTGTGCTGGAGGGAAGATTATGGGGTGAGGGTACCCTTTCTGATTGCACATTCTCTTGTGGTTCAGGGAACATTGGATTGTTGATCCATGTTCTTTACTTCCTTTTTTTAATGTTGATATCAGAAAGATCTTGACTGAATCTGTCTTAGTTAATTTTCCAGTCCATTGAGATTCTTTTTATGTTTCCTTCCTTCTTTCTCATGCTTTCTCACTTGCTTCTCGTTTTGCTAAATTTTGTGCTGCTGCATGTACTGCCCATCAAGCTTCGGTACAGGCCATCACCCTATCTCATTTGGAAGTAGAACCTGCCCTGTTTCATGCTCAAAGTTAAATTCTTTTGTAGATAGTAGATAGATAGATAGATAGATAGATAGATAGATAGATAGATAGATAGATAGATAGATAGATAGATACTGCTGGTCACAGACAGATAAAGATAAGATAGGCACATGCTTGTAATGTTAGGTGCATTTCTACTCTCCTTGAGAGAAATCATAGTCCTCAACATGTCATCATTTCAAAGATAGTACCTGTTTTGTAGTTTAAGAACAGGAGGTAATTTTTTCAAAATGTCCTGGGTGGAAATCTCAGCTGCTAGCTGTCTCCGATTGCAGAACTCTAGTCTCCAGCCTTGAAAAGTACAAGCACCAAGAGTCTCAAAGCAGACACGCAGGTTTGTGAATATGTATCGCTGTTAGTTTGTCAGATAAGGGAGCTGCTGACCTACCCTCCACAAAGCTTCCACAGCACCCTTGCAAGTGTCCTGGGATCATATTTTAGTTACCAATCTACCTCAGGGGTCACAAGAGCTCAATGAAGCAAGATTGGTTCTGTAAAAGTTTTTGCTTCTGGTTCTTCAGTTTGCATAGCAGTTGCTCAGGTAGAAAGATGGATTGGTTTTTGAAACAAACTGCCCCATAGAGACCATATCTCTACAAGAGAATAATTATAATAATAACCAAACAGACTATCTGCTGTCTATCAGTGACTCTCCAAAGTATTCCAAATGGTGTGACCCACCTGATGTTGCTTAAAGCCATTTCCATACTACACTGTTAGCTATTATTCCCTTTTCAACATCCTATGGAATCCTGGGGTTTGCAGTTTAGGGAGGGGCCTTTAGAATTCTCAGCCAGAGAGCTCTTTGGCCTCAGTAAATTACAAACCCCAGAATTCCACAGGATGTTGAAAGTGGAAAAATACCGCTATAACAATGTAGTGCAGAAATGGCCTACGAGTAAGGTAGGCCTTTTAAAGAATGCCCACTACCACTTGACTACCCTCTGGCCTTGAAGTTTTAGGCCAGCATCACTGACAATAATATGGCAAAACTGAAGACCCCAGCCCACCTCATTCTGCAGTTGACTTGAGAAATTTTGTCTGCCTGTGATAGGCCTAACATAACATATGAACCATTCTCCCCCATTCTTGTTTAACCTTCTGAAAACGAAGGGATTTTAAAGTATTTTCCCTTTGACTTCTGTTTGTTGTCATTTCTTAGAAGCAGAGAAAACATCTGCATTTAAATAACAACACTTGCCAAAGGAAATTACTATTTCAATATTGTTACAAATATGTCAGATGGGGGAAAAATAAAGATACTGTATCAGTATAGCTTTTACATGTTAATTTTCTAATCTTAGATTGTTGACAGTCTTTGTTGTTTATATTTTGCATGACTATTCCTGCCTTTCTAGCTATCGGCTTATTCTTTTGTAAGAAAGATATTGGCACAGCTGCTCATAAATATACATAGAGGTGCTTTGGATTTGTCTAGTTTTCTACTTAACGGCTCCATATAAATTCATTGTGACTTGAAGGATTTGCACAGGTCAACATTACTGGTATGGTAAATACCAGGTCTGTGTGCATGTGTATCAGTGTGACATGTGATGCTATTAGCCTGAGACCTATGCATCTGAGAGCCTGAATCTCCATTCAGGCATTATTTACCATGTTTTCTTGAACATAGGAACAGGTGGTGGTGGTGCTTAACTCTACCTCATCCATCATCACTTGAAGAGAGATGGCCCTATTCATGTGAATGCTCTGCATATGAGCAAGAACTGTGGAAAATCAGGGTTCTTACTCATCTGAAGAGCCCCATATGAACAAGGAACCTGTCCTTTTCAGATATTTTGTTTTTGACAGAGTGAGTGGTGCCAGGCACTCTTCTGTGGAAAAAAAATGTGGTGGGTGATGTCCAGGTAGGGCTTTCTTTTGTTCAGGCATTACAATGAACAGGGATTCATGCAAAAAGCAAAAGTGAAGCATTACTTTTCTTAGGTTAGCAAAGTTGGACATGTCTTTTGGGTGATGCAGTAGGTTCAAAAAGTGAGCAGTAGACAAATTAAGTGGTGTTACCTTGTAGCTGGAGGGGAAGACATCCTCAGAGTAAAGCCTCATCTTCAGGTGGTATGCCTTTGTCTTCCTCCATTTTAGAATCATAATTCTAAATAGTTACAGAAGGTATTTTATGAGTTATTGAGTCATGCTAGTCTGTAACAAATATCCCAAAATCCACAGGCAAGCAATTCCTTTTTTTAGGATCAATAAAATGTATGCAGTATTGAGGAAGAGCTTTCAGTACATCCACTTCTCTTGACTGGGCAAGATGTAACAACAAGCAGGAAATGGTGCCACAGCAGAAGTGTATTTTCTGTTATTCCAATACCACAATTAAATAATGAACATCCCTAGTAGTTGCTTTTAGTCTGAGGACTGTCAGTTGGTTTCCAGGAATGAAATTCCTTTTGAATGAGTTTCTGAAGAAGTAACCATGTTAGTCTCTTGGAGCATAAAAAGGTTGAAGGGAAGGAGTAGGGGGAGGGAAGACTGATCTTTTTTTATTTGTTTATTTAACATGAGCTTTTGTGGATGGCAAAACACTTCTTTAGATGCAGTACAAAATGATAGTAAAGCCTCAGGTTATAAAACTTATTTTTACTGTAGTGGGAGTGAAATAGAATATAACAAGATCCAGAAAGATGCAAATCATAACCCTGAGCCTACATTTTCAAAGAGGCACATCAGGCAACAGAGGTTTTTCAGGTCTTTATAGTGGATATTTAGTGTTGATGCTGAAAAACCAGTTGTAGAACATTCCAGCATTCCTAGACATGCAGTATGGGATTTACAGGTCACAGTTCCTGAGCAAGGAAATTACAAAGAAAGACTAGAAAGTAAAACAGCTGAATTGAATCTATAAATTCTAATCCATTAGCACAGGTATGAACAAAGATAATGGCTTCATGATGTTTTACACACACACACACAAAACACACACACACACACACATCTGTGTGTCTGTGTGTGCGCGTGTGTGTCACAACACATATAACAAAAATATTCTTTGAAAAGGTTTTAAACCCAAGGAAAGTGACCTTTGGTAAGTAGATTTATTGCTTTCACTCATCAGCGCTGACCACAATAAAAATCTGAGAGATTTGTATCAGCTCACACAGGCCTTTGGAAATTTAGGGGAAAGGGCAAGGATCGTGATTCGCATCTTTCTCTATCATATTGCATTCTATCCCACTCCATAGGTATAAAGAGATGCTTTATAACTTGAGGCTTAACTGTCATTCTGTACTGTATCTCAAGTGAACTGATACCTGCAAAAACTCATGGTAAGATAGAAATAAGTTAGTCTTAAAGGTGCTGCTGGATTCCACTCCCCCCCCCTTTCCCTTTCTCCTTTTTATCTTTTCAAAGGAATAGGCTTTGCCTGTTGCCCTTCTGTTTGCAGTTAAATAACTTTTCATTCAGACACCCTTTGGCAGCTAACTGACTGATAAGGAATGCTATGTAGGAAAAGGAGAGTTGGTTTAATTTAATGCACTTTAAACTTATTTTTAATTTGGTTGTTTTAATATGATTACATGTTTGTAGTTTTAATTGTAAAACAAATATGTGTCCCTATTATAAATTTTAATTCTCTCGTATATGCATACAGAGCAGAGAGAGAAAGAGAGAGACAGAGGAAGAGGGAGTAAGAATATCCCAGAGAAAGGCAGGATCTAAAATAAAAGACTTTATAAAACTGTTGATTAACAAAGGGAAGAGTATCCATTTCTGGAAACGTGAGTCAGTGTGTTACAAATTATAACCACAGAAGGCAGGGCTTGTGAAAGTTCAGTCCAAGAAGCCTAAATAAATATTTCTGTTCTTCATGCTGATGAAAGTTGGTTCTAACTGAACCATTAATCTAGGCCAGAAGAACAGCCTTTCTCATTCACTTCTCCCCATGACAGAATGACTTCTTACTTCCAGAATAATTCTGGATGATTATAGCTGTGTGCGTGTCTGGCCATTTACTAGGTAGGATAGAAAAGAGGTTGGTCGAGGGAGAACAGGCACTAGAACTTACTGCAAAATAATTCCTCTACAAAAATAAGGGAAGGAAGGAATGGATTTTGTTGACCTTGACAGTCTCAGGTAACATTTATGCACCTCCAGCAACTTGTTTCAAGAAAATGAGTAACTTGCCACATAGGATCATAAGCCATTTCTGCAGGATGCTGTCGTCCCAGAATTCTGCATGACGTCATCTGGGTCCTGTCCTTCTCCCATCCCCAGGCAGTGTGATTGAGCCACAAATTATTGACGGGTTTTCCTCATCCATGATCAGCAGTCATGCAGCCCTCCTGCTGGCTGCCCACACTTACCTGGTGTGTGGAGGCCTTGGAAGCACAATAGCTGTGCTTCCTGCCCCAGCACAGTCTGAGACAGTACTCAGCTGCACTGCAGAAGGAAGAGGCAGTGCCATTGTGCTTCCTCCATTTGCAGAGGCAGCTGGTGTTGAGGGGAGTGCTCTTGTCATGCTCCCCTCCCAGGAGAACCTCTACTGATATCCCCATGGGATGCCACTAGAATCGGGTAGGGTGAAGGAAGGGACATAGATTCATAGCATCATAGGGTTGGAAGAAGCCTTATGGGTCATCTAGTACAACCTCCTACTTAGTGCAGGATCTCTAGCTAAAGAATCTCTAAAGAGACTGGTCCCCAGCCTCCTTTTGAAGGTGTCCTAAGATGAAGTCCCCAAAATGTCTCTAGACAAAGGATTGCATTGCTGAACTGCTCTTATGGTCAAGAAGTCCTTTCTAATGTTCATTCGAAATCTACTCTCCTGTAACTTCAGGACACTAGGCCTGATCCTACTCTCTGGGGCAGCAGAGAACATGCCTGCCTGCTCCTCTCTGTGACAGCCCTTGAGGTATTTAAAGAATGCAATAACATCATCCCTCAGTCATCTCTGCACCAAGCTGAATGTACCCAGGTCCTTCAGCCTTTGTTGGTTTGTTCTCAAGCATTCACACTGTATAAGTAAGTAAGTAAGACTTCTAGAAAAAAAAATGAACATGGGAGTGGGCATATGTTAAAATTCAAAGAGATAAAATATGTATAATTGAAAAAAAAATGCCAAAACACATTTTAGTCAATGGGGTCAGTTTTGTAAATTAGATAAATCATATAAATAAATTTCAAATAAAGGAAAATGCATTTTAAAATTATGTGACTTTCAGTGCAGGAAGAAATCTCATAAGTCTTAGCACTCAGTACATAACAATAACAAAATGCAGATGGGATTCAGAGAAATTCATCTGAATCAAAATTGAAAGATTTTAACATCACAAATGAAGATTGTTTTCCCTCCACACACAGTTATCTTAGCAATACTTTTCAGAACAAACCCTTAGAGGAAGGTGAATATTAGTGTTCTTATATTGCCATATGAGTATGTGTGTGGTTAGACAATAGTTATCCTAGTGAAATGCAGTGACTTAGATTCTGTACATGTAAATAGTAGTTATTCAGCACAAAAATACCCATAAAACACTTTAGTGGAGCAGATGATAGGTTATGTTGCAGTTGACTGGCTTTCTAAATTAGATTTGCATGATTATAGTGAATAGATGCAACAGACAAGACAGGAACAGAAGCTGTATTCAGGTAAGTGGTGGATGAATCCAAATATTCTTCCCACTCGTAAATAACCCAAATTTGATGGTGTCATGTTTCCACTTCACTCCCTTGTTCATTGCATATAGGTATTAATGGAAGGCTAAAACTCAGATGCACATTGCCAGTTTCACTGTGTTCCATATTTCATTGTGACATTTTTAACCACAAAGACAACAGTCAAGTTGTGATATCTGAGGAAGGAGTATGGTTGTCTAAATGAGCAGAGCTGAATAGGGTTACAAACAGGAGACACTAGCTTTCAGTATCTTTCATGGTGTAACTCAGCTTTGGATCATCCACATATTTATCACAATTGCTCAAACCTGGGGTTGTCTTCCATAGGCATGTTAGTCACTTTTGGATGACAGCATCAAGGATGATTTACCTACGTACATGAACCATCAATTATTTGTGTGTGGGTATCAACATAGTGCCTGTGGACACCTCCATTGACCTGTAGAACGCTACCTGCTCTGATTGCTTTTTGAAAAGAACTTATATGTTCCTTTTATTAAAATAAATTGCTGTTAGACTGGCCAAGTTAATTTTCTCATTTGTTGGTCTTCTGTAAAATGGATGTGGTATTTGGGAGCTCAGACCCAGCCTTTGCTTCATTCTTAGGTTCTTAGTCAGATTACATTCTTCTAGGCCATTTCCACACTATACTGTTATAGTACTATTATTCCGCTTTCAACATTCTGTGGAATTCTGGGGTTTGTAGTTTACTGAGGCCAAAGAGCTCTTTGGCTGAGAATTCTAAAGGGCCCTTCCTAACCTGCAAACCCCAAGATTCCATAGGATGTTGAAAGTGGAATAATAGCAGTATAACAGTGTAGTGCGGAAATGGCCCTAGTCTCAACAGGTTATCATCTGAGAATGCATTTTGGGGGTTTTGTGCTCAGCCCTGTCCACTGAGACAGTTTATGGTGGTGACCTCAACATTTTCTCAAAATTCCAGATGTGATCTGTAGACCAAAGAGACTGATGAACTCTGATTTGAGTTATGCATCCTTACCACTTAGAACTATACCCATAATAATTATTTTTAAAAGCATATTTCCAAGTTGTGAAATCACCACATAAGGCTGGGGTCCATACATCAAGTGATGATTACACATGTGTGAACAAGCTGAAAGCCTAGAACAATTGTCCCTTCTTTAAACAAGAGTAGAGACAAATTCTGCTGATGGTTGTAACTAGTAGACTTAATTTATCGCTGCTCATTATTAGTGGCTGTTGGTGACTTGACTGGATAGCTGGTAGAAGTTTAGTTTTGCTGGTTGAAGTAGCAAGTTGCTGTGATGATTTCATTTGTGCTAGCAACTGCATAGAAAAATATTACTAGCACCTAAATGTCAGGCATACTCTGAGGCAAATTAATTTTTGTGCAAATAGAAGGAGGGAAAGCATTGCTGGTTGAAATATTAAGTTATCTTGTAAATACGTAAAGAATAGGATATTTGATGGATGAGCTTATACAATCTGGAATTCTCACCATGACTTACTGTTCTTGCCACAAGATGGCCTTCTCTTATCTTGGAGCAGATGCCCACTATATATCCTGATTTTGCCAGTTGTTCAAGATTGCTTTAAAGTCACTGCTGTCCCTTAAAAATGTCACTTAAAAAAAAGACCATGTGGATCCTTCCTTAGTGTTCCTCATGGCACTGAGTAACAGGCAGGCTCTTCTTGATTCTGTTTGGGCTAACAGAAATGCCCATACCAAAGGAAATATGCTACTCTGTTCTTTGGATTTCATCTAGTATGACATTACAGGGGGCACAGCAAGCCCCCAAAACCTCCTCTAAGCCCACTTGAACTGCTGTGCACTTAACCATGATGTGATCCCTTCTATTTCCTACAAACCTATCTTGTCATAATGGCAGCAGTGGGAAAATCATAGCACATTTCCAGCTTCTCCATTATGTTTCAGGATATTCACAGAAGAGTCCTGGAACACAAGATCCTAGTAATTTTCCCAGGGTGCATTGGACAGGAGTACTGTGGACAATGGAATCCTTACCACCATGCCATTTCAACTCACTTTTTTTTTTTTTTTAGAGAACCTAAGAGCAAATGTAACAGTCACAGAACTTGAAATACTTCAGATCCCTGAATCCCTTTTCCCTGAATCACTCCTTGTTTAAAGAATACTAAAGAGGCCTTGTTTCACTACAGATGATTTTGAATCTGCCTGAATCATCCTGAATTGGTTGAAAGTTCAGGTTTTCCCCCCTCAAAAATAAAATATCTGGAAGACTACAGAGTTTCTAGCATTGTATTTATTTCCAGAGATGTTGCTGGATTCCCATGAACCACAGATTTATTCATCACAAATATAACTGGTACAGTGACTGTTTGTAGACCAGACCTTTGTTTTGGAGCATACCTTCTCACCCACCCAGAAAAAAAGAAA
Source organism: Cyclura pinguis (assembly GCA_030412105.1). Lineage (NCBI taxonomy): Eukaryota > Metazoa > Chordata > Lepidosauria > Squamata > Iguanidae > Cyclura > Cyclura pinguis. The sequence goes on along the minus strand of CM059601.1, from coordinate 117,379,203 downwards.
AAGGAAAACAAACCAACCAACCAACCCTTGGCTGGGGAGAAGTAGAGATAGTTTGGATAGATCAGAGCTTTCCAGACTTTTCACGTTGGCAACACACTTTTTTGCCATGCATCATTTCGCGACATAGTAATTCAGCTTAACTAGCAAACTGGAGGTACCCAGAGGTATATCTAGGGTGGGGAAAGGCAACTCCCCCAATCCTGGTCTGTTGCTCTCAACCTCGTCAGGAAAGGCCCCAGCAAGAGCAGGGGGAAAAGCAGCCCCCTCCCACCTGGTCCTTGCGCACTGCCATCATTCTTGCTTGGGAAAGGCCCCAGCGAAAGCAACAGCAGGGGGGAAGACAGCTCCCTCTCACCTGGTCCTTGCCCGCTGCTGTCACTCTTGCCAGGAAAAGGCTTGGGTGTGTGTGGGTCTTTCTCAGCCAGGGAGGTGACACACCAACACACTAATGTGTCACAACACGCCATTTAGAAAGCCCTGGGGTAAATTAAGAGAGTGGAGGAAAATGTCTTCAGGGATTTTCTTTTTTATGTGATCACTTGTTATTGTTGCTGTTGTGTTGTTTCATACGTTTGAGGCATATTACTGGGTTGGTTTGTTCTGGTATGTGCTTTCACACTGGGTTTTTGCCTGCATTTTGGTGGCGGTAGATGTTTCGACAAGGTTTATTTCTGTGTTTGGTATCAGTGTATGCCCGGGACAGTGTATGGCATGGTCAATGTTTTGTTGGTGTGTATAGTTCTTTGAGCATCACTGGTTTGACTAGTGTGGAATGTGTACTTTGTTCTGCTTTGTAGGGTGAGTACATGATGTAAGTTTCAGGGTCACATAAAATTTCTCCTTGAACTCATTTTCTTAATCAAGTTGCTTTCCTTTGAGTCTCACTAGTTTGCCTTTTCTGAAATGACAAACTATTTTAGAGCCAAAATGGTGAGCATTGTTGTTTGTGTGTGTGTTTGCATGTGTGCATGTGTTTTGAGACTCAGAAACTACTCCTGCCACATTCATATGTTACTGCACAATGGTTTTTTGTTTGTTTTGTGTTTCTTTTAGACTGATCAGTTGATCTTCTAGGAGATTGATGTTTTCTGATTGGTAAAACCCTGCAAGACAGCCATTTTGTGAATGAGCAAGCCCTCCGCATGGCAGCTATTTTGTGATAGTGAACATACCATCCTTTCATAATTCCTAATGCACCCTTCAGACCAAACATGTTGAGGACCCTGATCTAATGTACAGTGTCACTTTTTTTTCGATTAGAAAAAATCATTTTAAAGGCAAGGCTTAACTAGAATATCACTATAGCAACAATAATAGTAATTTGTTATATTACTTATTAATTTTAGTGCTGTTCTCCTGATTATTACTGTTTTGCAACATACTTTTGGGTTGTGTGTCTTGCTTTTTACTCATGTTAACTATGAGATAAAAAATAATATTTCCTTTCAATTCCTGTTGAATGTCTTTCCTTGATTTTGCTTTCTACCACAAAGGCTTTACTTAGCATGCTATTTTGGATGCAATCATCAGATACTTTTAAAAAATGTTTAGAGGACAATTGTGTAGTTCTTTGTCTGCCAGACAGTCTGTCTTTTATTATTGTTCTCTCAATTTGATATACAGCAGCATATATCATAAAATGTGGCACATTAAAATTGTCTTTTCTTTTTCATTTTTTTTTTATTATTATTTTAAAAATTCTTGTGGCATTTTCATTGCAATATTTATCAGTGTTACTTTTGTTTCCAGATTAATAATACATCTATACTTCATCCTGTAAATAAAATGATGTAAATCATCAGGTACATATAACAAATGATTGAGATATAGTTAGAATTGATTGTTGAAATTCAGTTTTTTTTCCCTTCAAAGTTAAAATTTCTGTTGCAGAGATACAATAAGATTTCAAACAAAAAAAAAAGTATAGATGACATCAGTGGAAGACAGAAATATCAGTGAATCCTAACCATAATAGCTGAATGGAATAGCAGTTGGAGTGCAGAACTTCGGAGACATGTTGACTCTTTTCTGGTCCAAGGGATGGAAGAAGGTACACCACAGAAATGATCTTGAATAAAGACAAGGAGGAATCAGTTTAGCTCTATTTCCATCTATTGCTCTCTATAAATGCAACCCATAGAGTCCAAGAAGGGTATACCAGCCCTCATAAGCATAATTTTACTCAGTCAAGACTCTACAATATTCTTCTTCTTCAAGAACTTAAAAGAAACTATTTTAAGCTGTTTCATAGATGGTACATGACACCAGATAAATTAAAAAAGATTTACAATACAGGTACTGGTCTGTGTTGGAAATGTCAGAAAGAGGTCGGAACGGTATTTCATATGTGGTGGACATGTCCCATGGCTAAGAAATATTGGAGTGAAATATATACAAAATGTGTGTGGTATTGAAGGTTCAATTTGCTAAGACACCTGAATTGTACTTGTTAAATATGACAAATATATTGGAAGGTACTGATGTATTGGAAGAGACATTGGAGAATAATACTGTATATGATAACAACAGCTTGAATAGAATACGCAAAGCTTTGGAAAACTCAGCAAATACCCACAACTGAACAATGGTGGGAATCATTTCTCAAAAACAGAAATGCTGATATAGTCTCCCAGAGATTAAAGGGGAAATCAGACGATGAGAGAAAAAAAGAATGGAAAATTGCAATGGGTGATTGCTGGGTACTGCCAAATGGAAATGAGTAATTCATGGTTAAGGTAATATACGAAGGGGCGACAGTTAATATACCATGGAACTGAAATCTGAAGAGGGGAATGTAAGAACTATCATGTAAGATAAACATTGTATTGTGGTATAGTAATGTAAATTGGTAAAAGAAGTATTGAAAATGAAATCTAGATCAGTGTGGAAGATCAAAAATAGTTAATGTAAAAGTACAATTATAAATGTTTGTTTTAATCATGAAAATGAATAAAATTATTTAAAAAAATCTTCTTCTTCACATGAAAGTGGAGCTAGGTGTTCACATGAAAGTGGAGCTGGATGTAGACAGCTAGGATTTGAATTTGTGGAGTAAACAATATAGTAGATTTGGAACCTGTGGCATAGCAGTCTTAACCTTTTGGGTATCATGGCTTCCTCTGAGAATCGGATGAAAGTTGTGGATTCCCTTCTTGGAGAAATAAACATAAACATATAACCACAACACTTTTGCATTCAATTTGTTTTATTATTTTGGATATTCATCCCCTTTACCTAAACTAGCCTAATATTTAATTACTGGAGTGATTAACAAAGAGAACTAAAGAGTTCAATTAATAAGCAAACAAAAGTACAGTCTGTGTGTGTGTGTGTGTGTGTGTGTACATATACATACATATGTGTGTGTGCGCACGTGTACACAGACATTCTAAAGTTAAAAAAAAAGTTCACTGGAAAAAGACATCTGCCTACCTAAAACTGTTAATTTATTCTTCCCTGTGGGAACTTCAACTCTTCTCAAGTTGGTTTTCTGATACTCTCTGATCCCCAGGTTGGATGCTCTTTAGCAGCTCATGTTAATTACACTATTCTGCAGTAGAAAGCAAATGTTGAATAGAGGGAGGGTGTCACTGGCAACCCAACATGTGGTACAGAGCAGGCTTTGAGAGACAGAGGTGATAAATGAGAAGTCTGCTTCTTGGTGAGGTAAAACCTCACCTTCAAGGTGAGGTAAAATCTGCATTGAAGATAAGGATGTAAGAAATAAGTATCTTTTTTTCTTAAAACAAGGTTGGTAATGTGTGGGCACAATTTTTCTTTTGAAGAATAGAAAACAGATATGAGAGTGCTTGTAATCAGTTTCTTAATCTTTCAGAGAGGCAGAAGTAAAGTCAAACAAGTCAAAGAAGGAAAGACTTTAATTCTAATACTTTAATACTACAAAAATTGTTACCTCATCTGGTAAAGTACAGGGTTAAGAGTGGTCTGAGGGGAAGGCAAAAGGAAAATATTTTCTTTTAATATTGTTTGTATTGTAAACAATAATAATTATTATATTTATTTATTTATTGAATTTATATGCCACCTTTTCTCCCAAGATAGGACTCAAGGCAGCTTCCAAAAGGTTAAAAAAACATTAAAAGCATATAAACACCTGGAACACTGAAAGACGTATAAAATTATAAAACTAACAATAGATTTTTTTTTTAAAAAAAGCCCAGCTATTAAATAAGTAAAAAGTCTCCAGCTCACCCATTAAAGGACTGCTTAAAAAGAAATGTCTTTGCTTGCCTACAAAAGGAAAGCAGGCAGGAGGGCAGCCTAGCCTCCCACGGAAGAGCATTCCACAGGGTGAGAGCAACAACTGAGAAGGCTCTCTCCTGTGTGCTTACCAGGTGAGTCTACTAGAAATAAAGAAAGTGGCACCAACCTGATTTCACCGCTATGTTGTTCTGGAATGCAACAACACTATGACTCACAATAGCCAGTCTCCCTGTCTCCTTCAGGCAGGCAGCATCAGTATGAGGTCACAATGGCAGTCTTTCTTTCTCACTGGCAAGCAGCAGCATCATCAGATATGTCCCAAAGGTTGCCCCCCACTTCCTTCAGATTGACAGTATCTCTATAGGAACAGCCATCCCATTAGTCTTGAATGAGAGTACATGGTGGTTAGTGAGCATTAGAACAGTGGAGTATGAAAGAAAGGATAAAGAGTGGGATGCTAGTGGGAGGAATTGAGAGCAGAGAGAGAATCAAGGTATCTGGATGAAACAGTGATGCTCACTTTAGATTTAGTGGTATGCCACTCAAAATATCTCACAGGACATTTCTGGGAATTCCAGTAATGGAAGGTTAACCTTCAGAATACTGTCAGGGGAGAGAAATGATTAGGAGGGGAAGGAGACAGGGACTTGCAGGCTCACAGATAGAAATGCCTATTCAGCTATTCTGAATAATTTAATTAAGTACATGAGGAAGAGGAAATAGTCTAACCCCACCTCCCCATGTTGTTTGCCTTATGTGGATAGCAACAATTTTAAGGGGAGAGTCTCTTCTATGCATTCTATTCACTTCCCAAGGGGGGAAAAATGTGTAAATAAAGTTAAGGTTAAAATGTGTAAATAAGATGTGTAAATAAATTAGGATATGTAAATAAGGCTAAGCTTAAAATAAACATCAAAAAACTGAAATCAAAGCAATGCAAGAAGAACTAAAGAACCAGAGATACCAAACTTTTTTCAAAAAGGTTTGTGGTAATATCCTCATTTATACTTATAAATGTGTGTACCACATATATATTCCTTGAGATGTCTCTGGAGTGCCAGTGTGCCATGAGAGGAGTCAGGGTACCCAAAGGAAAAGTCAGCAAGAAGACTGAAAGTGGACTGTCCTGAGCAGAGAATTAGCAACAAGACAAGAGCCAGTGACTGACATAACCAAATATATGCTTTATTACTGAAATATAATATGATTGTGTGCAGAAAACATGGGTAGGACTGCTAGATGCCTGCGTAATACTATAAAGAAGAACAGGGGAAAAGGTGGAACCTGATGACAAAGAAAAAAAAAGGGAGAGTAAGGGGTGTCAGACAGAGATGTGGCAACTCTAGCTGGACTATAACAAGGACTCAGAACATAAAGAAAACATTTCTAGAGAGCATGTGGCTAACTTTCGTGAGACAAGGTTAGCGTGGTACAGCATTGTCTACCAACTTGCTTGCTTGATGATCAATGTGCTATTTTATGCACACCAATTCCATTTGTTATGGGTCATCAGGAAGCAGGAATCTTCTTTTTGCCTTTGCTTTAATTGTTAAACTCAGATGTGTGTATATAAGCTTCAGCAAGTTGTCCCAGAATGGTGAGGTTCTTCTCATCCGATCAGAGAGCTCAATTTTGACACAAGAGAAGTTTTGGGAGAATACCATCCTCACTTTGTTTGCACTATTACAGTTCACTGTAAGTTAGAAACAACTTGAAAGCTCACAACAACAACAACAACAACAACAAAACAATAGCGACCATTGTGTTGCCTTCCAGCTTTGCAGATTTGAATAAAAGTAAAGCAAACAAATAAAAATATGTTATGCCCTCAGAATTAACCCAGCACAATGTATATTATGCTACCTGCTATGTCCCCAGGAAATCCTTTCACTTGGCGTCTCCTATTTTTGTCTCTATTACTTCAGGCTTTTTGTCTAGTATGCCTATGTATTACATGAGCTAAATGGATATTTTTAGAATGGACCAAGAAACGTGGGATAGAACAGTTTGATACTATGCAAGAAGAGGCTAGGATCCAGCTGGTGTACTATGCTGAAATGACTATGCTGGTATCAGGAATGAAACTGACCATTTGAAACCCGGACAGGATCAGTCGTGAGGTGTGCTGTCTCCCTGGGGCCAAAATCAATGACATAACAGAGAGGCTAACCAGACTGGTCAAGCCCACTGACCGTAACCCCCTCCTCTTGGTTCAGGTTGGAACCAACGACACGGCAAGGCACAGTTTTCACCGCATCATGAAGGATTATGAGCTTATAGGTAGAAAGCTGAAGGACCTTCGTGCGCAGGTTGTCATTTCATCTCTTCTCCCTGTGGAAGGACACAGCCCACAAAGGGAAAGAAAAATAGTGGAGATCAACAACTGGCTTCGAAGATGGTGCCACCAGGAAAGATTCGGATTTTTGGATCACAGCCTCCATTTCCACAAAGATGGTCTTCTGGCACAGGATGGCCTGCACCTTATAACTGTTGGTCAGAACATTTTTGCTAACAGTCTCGCAAAATGGATCAGGAGGTCTTTAAACTGAGTTCGACTGGGGAGGGGGACAGTATTATTCTGGGCAAAGATTCAGTGAGTGCTGTGAAAAATAGCCTAAATGATATAGATAGGGCAGGCCAAGTAGAACTAGAGACCAACAGGAAGAGGGAAAGTAACTTTAGTAGAGGACTTCCATGAAGGGCACATTGTTTCAAGTGTCTCTACACTAATGCATGGAGCATGGGGAATAAGCAAGAAGAACTCCAACTCTGAGTACAACAAAATAAATATTTAATAGGCATAACTGAAACCTGGTGGGATGAATCTCATGATTGGAACATAGCAATAGGGGGGTATTTTGCAGAAATTGACCAAAGAAGAAAGGAGGAGGAGTAGCCTTATTTGTCAAGGATGTTTTCACCTGTGAAGAGATCCATGACTTAAATCTGGGAAGCCAAGTCGAGATCATCTGGGTAAGAATTAAGGGAGTGAGAAACAATAGGGATCTGATTATGGGGGTTTGCTACAGGCCTCCAGGCCAGCCTGAGGACTTGGATGACACCTTTCTGGAGCAGATGACCACACACTCAAAAAGGAGAGATGCTGCGTTAATGGGAGATTTCAATTATCCTGATATTTATTGGCAGTCAAATTCTGCAAAGACTGCAAGGTCCAACAGGTTCCTCGCTTACCTTGCAGACAATTTCATGGTCCAGAAGGTGGAAGAGGCGACAAGGGGATCGGCTATTTTAGATCTGATCCTGACCAACAGGGATGACCTAGTTGATGAGATGGAAGTGGTGAGATCCTTAGGAGGGAGTGAGCATGCTCTTTTGGAGTTTGTCATTCAGTGGGAAGGAGAAGCCAAGTGTAGCCAGACATGCATCCTGAACTTTAAGAAAGCTGATTTCTCTAAACTTAGGGAGTTACTTGCTGAAACTCCGTGGTCAAGAATACTAAAACAGAAAGGAGTTCAAGACAGATGAGAGTTTCTTAAAAGTGAGATACCGAAGGCACAATTGAAAACTGTGCCAATAAGGAGGAAAAATAGCAGGTGTCTAAAGAAACCAGAATGCTTGACTGAAGAACTCTCAGCTGCGCTAAGTGTTAAAAGAAACATGTACAGGAAATGAAAGAATGGTGAAACCACCAAAGAGGAATTCAAGCAAATAGCCAGGATATGTAGGGAGAAGGTCAGAAAAGCTAAAGCTCAGAATGAACTCAGGCTGGCCAGAGACATCAAAAACAATAAAAAAGGCTTTTTTAAATATGTCTGCAGCAAAAGGAAAAACAAGGAAATGATAGGGTCACTGTGTGGAGAAGATGACCGATTAATGACAGGGGGGTGTGAGAAGGCAGAACTACTGAACACCTTCTTTGCCTCAATTTTCTCCCAAAAAGATAGAAGTACTCAACCTGGGGCATGAGGAACAGGTGAAGAAGCGAGGGAAATGCAGCACAGAATAAGTAGAGGAGTAGTACAGAATATCTGGCTAAACTAGAGAAATTCAAGTCTCCAGGGGCAAATGAATTACATCCAAGGATATTAAAAGAACTGGCTGAAGTCATTTCTAAACCACTTGCAATAATCTTTCAGAACTCTTGGAGAACAGGAGAAGTCCCAGCAGACTGGAGGAGGGCAAATGTCGTCCCCATCTTCAAGAAGGGAAAAAAAGAGGACCCAAATAATTATTGCCCAGTCAGCCTGACATCAATACCAGAAAAGATCCTAGAGCAGATCATTAAACAGTCAGTTTGTAATTACTTAGAAGGCAATGCCGTAATCACTAAAACCAGCATGGATTTCTCAAAAATAAGTAATGCCAGACTAATCTTATCTGTTTTTATGATAGGGTTACAAGCTTGATAGATGAAGGGCATGCTGTAGATGTAGCATATCTTGACCTCAATAAGGCCTTTGACAAAGTTCTCCATGACATTCTTGCAAAGAAGCTAGTAAAATGCAGGCTGGACAGGGCTATTGTTAGGTGGATTGGTAATTGGTTGACCGATTGAACCCAAAGGGTGCTCACCAATGGCTACTTTTCATCCTGGAGAGAAGTGACTAGTGGGGTGCCACAGGATTCTGTCCTGGGCCCAGTCCTATTCAAAACTTCATCAATGACTTGGATGAAGGAGTGGAAGGCATGCTGATCAAATTTGCAGATGATACCAAATTGGGAGGCGTTGTTAATACACCAGAGGACAGGATCACATTTCAAAATGACCTGGACAGATTAGAAAGCTGAGCCAAAGCTAACAAAATGAATTTCAACAGGGAGAAATGTAAGGTCCTGCACTTAGACAGAAAAAATGGAATGCACAAATATAGGAGGGGGACATGTGGCTGGATAAAAGTACATGTGAAAGGGATCTAGGAGTCTTGGTAGATCAAAAGCTGAACATGAGTCAGCAGTGTGGACAGATGGTCAGAGCTGTCCAGCAGTGGAATGTGCTGCCTTGGAGTGTGGTGGAGTCTCTTTCTTTGGAGGTTTTTAAGCAGATTGCTGGATGGCCATCTGTTGGGAATGCTTTGATGGGTGTTCCTGCATAGCAGGGGGTTGGACTCGATGGCCTCTGAGGTCTCTTCCAACTCTATGATTCTATGGTTCTGTGGTTCAAAGCAATGGCAGGAGAAGGAAGGTCATGGGCCCAGCAGCCATGAAGGAAATAAGGCATTGGAGAAGTAAACAGCTCAGAAACAGTAGATTTTGTCTGCCTTTGGCCATTTTTGCACAACGTCACTATCCCACAGCAGCAGCAGGTTATTTTTGGTCCAGGAGTTGTTGCTCTCCAGCTTCTATCCCGTCCCCAAGCATTGCAAAACCACCTTATACCCCAAGCATTGCAAAACCACCTTATACACCTTATACCCCCTTTAGCGCTTCAGTCCCATCAGCCAGCTCAGTTCAGTACTAAGTTGTTTCTAACTTACAGTGCTTGACAGCATTTCCTGTCCTCCTGGATCCAGAAGTGGGCAGAGTGTGGGCATGCCCAGCCTGTCCCTCCCTCAGCTACTCCCATGGCATGGTAACTTTGAAATCTATCACCTCTCCATGTTTATTTTAAGTTTCTCCTTTAAGTTAAAACTTTATATTTTTTAATACATTTTAAGCATTACAGCACAAAAGTGCAATAGTGTTCTGGCATGTAATTCCATTACAATATTGCTGTGCTTCCAATACCTCTACTCATCCACTTAAGGCGGAAAAGTGCAGAAGAGAGTGTTTCTAACCTGCTACTGTTGTGCAAATGGCAGTGCTCGGATTGTAATGGATGAACATGCTAATGTGGTATGATGCAGAAAGGACCTTTATTTACCATGGCTATGCACCCTGGGAAAAAGTGCAACCCCTATCATAGCACACTGATTCTAGCCAAGCTTAGAAGCAAACAGGAGCTCAGAATGGTGGTGCCCTGTAGAAATAGCTTTCGTGGTATCTACTCATAAGCCTGCTATTAGAGATTGCCATGTCATGGCATCACTGAACTTGTGGCAGGACTGTGACAGGGCTTCCTGGGATGTGTTACAATACTGCCTGATGTGTTTGTAATGCCAGTTGGCCTCCAAGGATGTTTTTCATTTGATGAGCCAGGCAAAAATGTTTTAAATAGATGGCTAGATAATGTGCTAAAATGTTTTAAATAAAGGCATACACAGTGATCATCATGCTTGCTACAGAACTGTGCATCTCAGACTCATTCTAGGTATATGAAAGCAATACCAAAACCCAAAACTAATGTTTTTATGCTAAATGTTAAAATTAAAACTAAGGCTATTAAATACATACATCCATGCGTGTGCACACACACAGAGAGAGAGAGAGAGAGAGAGAGAGAGAGAGAGAGAGAGAGAGAATGACTGAAATAAAATAGAATTATATTGTTTTAGTTACCATATGAGATGCAACTAAATGTATATCCCTACCATTTGGCTGTGATAAATATGACACATACTGAGAACCAGCTAGGCAAGAAGAATGGAGAAAAGCATCTTTCACCTGCCTTTTTTAAAAAAACTATCTGTGACTTAAAGATGAAGTGCTTCTCAGGAGGAAAAAAAAGTGGCAATCCTAATTTGTCATGTTGTTCTTGTGTGCGTTCAAGTCCTTTGTGACTGGTGATGATCTTATGGTGATGCTATCACAGGGCAAATTCTTGGCAAGATTTGTTCAGAGGGGTTTGCCTTTTGCTTCCTCTGAGGGTAAGAGAGTATGACACCCATGGTGACTCAGTAGGTTTAGCTAAGTGATAGCTGAGACTAGCTAAGTGGGGATTCACACCCTGGTCTTCAGAGTTATAGTCCAATGCCCAAACTAATACACTACACTGGCTCTCAGAATTCTTATGTGAGGTTAATACCCTCACTTTTGCTTCCAGAGCTGCAACCCTCAGTTTGATGCAACAATTTTTTCCTCACGGAAACCTCCCCATATATCATTGTTCCCTCTGAATTCTGTATTCTCCTCCTCCTCTATGATTTCAGCAGTACTTCTGACACTCTGTCTAGGTACATCCTCCATTCTGAGTCTCCATCATCCTTCCACTTTGGCCAGAAAACTCCTCCTGGGGCAATATTCTCACTTTCCAAATCAGGTTCTCTGTCTTTCTTCTGAGATCCAGTTGATTCCTCTGCTTTTTCCATTTCATCCTTCATATCTCTGCCTGCAGTCATTTCATCCATCAAAGTAGAGGCTGGTCTATATTTCTTAAAACAGCTTTTCAGTGATTTAGCTTCTTCCTACATCTCAAGCCAAAACACAAATCAGATGAAGAATTCTTTTTCTTCATTGAGTACCTGCATTTTTCTTCTGTTTAACAAAGTCGTGACATATAAAGAGATAACTCTTTCAGTTAACTGCCTCTACCAGGGTGTCTCAGTAACAGTGTGCCTATGATGAAAATCAGATGTTTAGCTTCTCTTGTTCCAACTGAGCCAAAACAGATGCCATTTTTTCGTGAAAGGTCATTCTCTTCTTTATTTTTTCCCTTTTGTTTAGTCCAACTTCAATTACACAGTAGGCACAAAACAGTCAATCTTTGATTTTAAAAAGTTACTCTCATCATTTCAGCGTCTATAAGTTTATCCGTACAAAAAACTTACTCTTTTCCTTTTCCACATTGTCTTAAAGGCTTTCTGCCTTCGATCCACAGGTTTAATGTAAAAACAATCCTCAACATTTCTCATATTTAACCAAAATGCAGGAGACTCACTGAAGCACTGAATAACCACTTGCCTAGAGATTTCTTTTTACTCTTAAATCCAGATGTCAGTATCAGTAGCATCAGAGAGGCACAGAGTTGGATGAAACCAAAAGGGCCATTGATAATGGTGAATGCACTGTTGGGTGTCTTTAAAGTACTTAACAGAGAATCATAGAACTAGTAGAGACCGAATGTCCACTGAGTTCGACTCCCTGCTGCATATGCAGGAATAGACCATCAAAGCATTCCCAACAGATGGCCATCCAACCTCTGTTTAAAAACCTTCAGAGAAGGAGAGTCTACCGCACTCTGAGGCAATATAGTCTATTTTTGTCCTCCCCTGCCTTAAATCTGCCTTGCCCAGAAGTTTGCCCAGAGGGAAAAAATGACCACCAGCAAGGGCCTGAGCAGGAGGAACAAGCATCTGAAGATGAAACAACACAGACTCTTACCTTGTTGAAAAGACAACATGAGAAAGAAGCTCTTGGGCATTCAGCTCATTTGTGTAACAAATGAGCTTTAATGAGGGAGCACCCTGTGGCAACATCATTAGCCTATAAAAGGCAAAAGCTGGCCAATCTCCTCAGGGTCAACAACTGATCTTTCCAGTGGTTGAAGTCCTCTTAGGTGTCTTCCTGAATCCTGGCTCTCTTGGACCTCTGCTTGCCTGACACTGATTTGAATTTGCTCTTATGGATTTGTCTGTTTTGAGACTTTGAATTCCTGACTTGAACTTTGTTTGAATGACTCCTTCTCTCTGCTGTGAGTAAAGCTGTACTCTGTCAGTCTGCTAGTTGGCTGCCTGGTCTGTCTGGGACACAACACTTTTGAACCACTCTTACCATTTAGGAATTTCTTCCTAATATTTATATGGAATCTCGTTTCCTGATGTTTGAAGCTATTGCTCCATGTATTTATTCTGTGGGGTAGCAGAAAACAGGCTTGCTCCATTCTCCATATGACATCCTTTCAAATATTTAAACATAGCTATCATGTTAGCTCTTAACCTTCTCTTCTTCAGGCTAAACTTCAGCTCCCTAAGCTGCTCCTCATAGGGCGTGATTTTCAGGCCTTCTGCCATTTTGATTGTTTTCCTCTGGACACATTCCAGCTTGTCAATATTTTTCCTGAACTGTGATGCCCAGTAGTCCAGGTGGGGTCTGAGTAAAGCAGAACAGAGTGGTACTATCCCTTACCTTGACCTAGACACTATACTCTTATTGTTGCAGCTGAGAATCACATTGACGTTCTTGGCTGCCACATCACATTGCTGTGTCATGTTAAAATTGTGGTCTAATAAGTCTCCTAGATACTAGTTGAACTCCTAGTTGAAAAAGAGAATGTAGTTATGGCTTAATGCCCCATTAAGTCTGGTATACGGCAGAAAGAATTGATGGCTTTGTCCTGCAGTCTCCCCCCAACTCATTCCCAGAAGGCTACATAGCCCCCAGACGTTTAGTGGGCTTTACAGACACTTGTGGACACTCTCCTCATTCCCCTCTTATCTGGGGGTAAAGGCATCAGTCAGAAATTGCCTCTGATGCCTATTGCTGCTGCCACTCTCTTCTCCATGGAATCTCCACAGGGAAGATTTCAGCCATCCATCAACCTCCCTAGAAGTCTGTTAGTGCTGAACGTAATACCTATATGGCAGGGAAATACAAAGTGATCCTCTCCATCATGGGCGTGGGTCTTCCTATTGAATATGCTTTGTAAAAATAAGGGAAAATGTTATTTCAAGGTTTTGTTTGATTTTTACATAAATCAAATCAAACATACAGAACCTGTCAAAAATATGATGTTGCAGTAAGTGAAACTGACAGATTTCCCCATCTCCAACAGTAGCCAATAGACTGGCAGGAACTGTCTTCTACTTAATTTCTGGTTGCATGAGACAATTTGCCCCATCATCTCCTCCTGCGGTTATATGCCATGTTTGTCCATCAGCACCTATTTGCTTTTGCTGACATAGACATTTTTGATGTGTGTTCTGCCATTTAAGTGTAAATCAAAATGATACTTTGCTAAGTAGTTTTGCTGTCTGGATTGTTTTTGGCATGTTTGCTTTTAAAGCCTCATTTACAAAATGTCTGTCTACAGGCTGAGCCTATAGGGTTGGTAGAAAAGTGTATGATTCATATACTTTTACAAAGATTTTTTAAAAATATAATCTGATGGTGGTCTTCCTGCCTAAACCTTGAAAGATTTCATAGGTCAGTAAAGCCTCATGAGTACAACTTCCAACCAAAAAAAGCCTTGTAGCAGCATATTTTTGTAAGCAAAAGTTAGGATTCTTTCAGCAAGCAAAATGATCCCTGCACCTGTGCTAAGAATCCTGATGATTATAATCAGCATATTTCCTGAGGGAGAAAAATGTATATTCAATGCTATAACTCCACTGCATTTTACTCTGGCATATGGAAAATGTAAAAGAGTTTGTGATTTAAAGTGCATGATAAATTGAACAGGAAATCTAATCCTTCCATATCAATGAAAACAACAACAACAACATCCCAGTTCGTTCATTTTTCACAAAATTATATTGTACTTCATGGAACTTCTGACAGCATGCTCATGTTGACTGACTTCCTGATTCTTTTTCTTATTCCTGTTTCTTCCTGTCAATGCAAGTAACTTTTAAAAACGTGCAATTTTTTTGTTGTTATTTTCAAATTGTGTATATGGGTGTGCGTAAAATGCATGTGAGCTAAAATGTGTGTGAGCTAAAATTCATGTGAGCTTTATTCATTAAGGACACTTTAAGCACAACTGTCTATTTTCAGCCATAATTTGTGATGAAAAGTGAGTATCTACTAACATAGTCTAGGAACCTACTGCATTTGGCTGCAACTTTTATGGCTGTATCACCCTACACTTTTATAGTGCTAATATTCTACTTTAACTGTGAAGGTTCCATCCTATGGAATCCTGGGATTTGCAGTATAGGGAGGGGCATTTAGAATTCTCAGCAAGAGAGCTCTTGGGACTCACTAAACTGCAAACCCCAGAATTCCACAGTGTTGCCATGGCAGTTAAAGTAGCATAATAGCAGTATAACAGTGTAGTGTGATAGGGCCCTTAGAATTTCCCAGCCGGTATAGCCAATAAACGTACTAGCTGGAAGATTCTGTTTGTAGTCTATTTAGAAAGTAACTTTTCCCCAAGCGTTGGTTATTAACTTTCTTCACACATTCATCTGAATGTGTGTGGACACAAAATGGAAAGAGGTACAGGACAGCATCCACCAACTCTTCCCCCAGTGGTTCTGTTTGTAGAACCCCTAGACTCTTTTACATTACACAATTATAGCACTATCATTCCACTTTAATTGGCATGGTTCCATTCTTGCAGTTTAGAATTCTCAGCCAGACAGCAACTCTAGTGCCTCCCCTGAATATAAACCCTTGAATGCCAGGTGATGTTGACATAAATTGAAGTGGAATCATATATGATAATTGTGTGGTGTTAAGGGGTTTCTTATCTGCTCCTCATTTGACCTTTGCACATTGAGTAGGAAGCTCTAGATGGATCTTCTTAATGTTTTCTTCTAAGTGAACTTAAATGCTTTCTGCATGCAGGAATCTCCACACTGAATTTTACAGCCTTAATGTAAAAGAGTGAGACACTGAAATATATATTTTCTACACATTTTATGCTTTCATATGTTTCACTGAATGGCTAGGTAGGTCTACTGCCCAAATGAGATTTCACTATTAACCATGCTTTTAGTATGCCATCATTGCAATACATGTACATACTCTTCTTCTCCTGAACAGGAGTCAATGGGTCAGAGCAGCAAGAAAGGCAAGACAGATCTTATAGCACATAGGAGAGTGTCTAGTGAACAACTTAGTCTGACAAAGTCTGGTGTGTGCTAGTCCAAAAGCCTCCTCAGACTCTATACTTCCTGACCAAGTTGAGAGTCTTAAAAGCTTTTGGTCTGAAAGTTAGCAGCTCTTTTATGCCAAGAATGTTGCCTTCATTGGCATACAGGCAGCATGGATTGTGAAACTCTTAGAGGTGGGTGTGCTGCTATTGAATTTGGTAGTTGCAGTTATTCGCCAGGTTCAAAAATTTCCAGCAGATTGGGCTTATGGGACTCCAGTTCTGCCATAGTACTTTGATTTGTTACCACTGTCTCCTCAGTCTTTTGAGTCTGCGTCTAGGTCATGGTGGGGCTTCATTTTCATGGAAACAGGATGTGAGGCACCTATGGATTTGCCAGCGTTAACACATCGTTTTTGCTATCACACAACTATAGTGACTGTATGATTGACTTTCATGTGTTATTTCATGTTAAATGTATTAAAACGTATTGTAACAGTCATATCATACCATAGCATTTTAAAATGCTGTGATAGAAAAAAAAATGCTAAATTTGCCATCTAAATGGATCCTTTCTTATGCATTCTTAGCACTTATTCAGTGCTAGTATAGTGTGCTAATGCATTAGTGTAGTGTTATGTGTTTCCTAGACCCTAGGAAAACACAACATAGCTGCTATATCCTCACCATGCTTTGCTACATCATTTTCTAGGTGTCTGTAACTGACTACTATTTGACTCAGAGCAGAGCCTTGGTTCATGTTAACTGGCATGAAGTGGAAGGAAGGGGGAAGAAATAGGACGGCACCATTAAGATTAACTGGTTTTTGTTTGGATTCAGTATTTGCAATGCATCCGAATAAGTGGGTTTATAGCCACAAAAGCACATGCAAAATTAAAAAGTTAGTCTTAAAGGGAACATTACATTTCTTTTCTTTCTTTCTTTTTTTCTTCCCTCTTCTTCTTAATTTTTACACTGCAAGGAGACTAACATAGCTATTTCTTTAAAAAGTAGCATGAGGTGGTCCATATGTCATTGTGTATGCTGAGTGGAGTGGCAGCAGCTTTAGAATTGACAAAATGGATCTACTACTTCTTAGAGAATAGAATTGTGCGAATTCACTACTGCAAAAGATGAGGATGATGTCCAGCTTAGATGCCTTTACAGAAAGATTACATGGGGAGTGAACCTATCAATGACAATGAAGCTTAAAGGCTAAGTAAAACTTCCAGGCTGAGATGGATGGGCACACCCTTCTACTAAGTTTTTGAACTTTTAGAGGAATCTGCTTAGTTGCTATTGGAAACAGGAAAATGCTATAATAGATAGAACTTTCATCCACCAAAGCAATTTTTTAAAAAATATTCTGAAGTATCATCTAGCTGATCTGATTTAAATAAATGATCACTTCAAAACCTTTTTATAGGCCCTAATCAGCAGTTCAGCCTAAAGCAAAGAGGGGGAACCTCCAGTCTATCTGACCTGAAGGTTTTCTTTTGCTTCTGTTGAATAGAATTGCTGATTAAAGCCTGGGATCAGAGCTCTACGAAACTGGGTTGCCAACTTGCGACATGGAACTGCCACCCAGGAAGCTACTGAACTGTCTTATTCAGATGCTTAGAACTGAGCTCTGGTTTGTTGCCTGAGAAGTTTTGCCTACTTCCCACTGAAAGCAGGCAAGTCAACATCTTTTCTGCCACCTCTGCCTGAAACGTGGCTCCCAAGCTGCTTCCTCAGTTGGATGCTTTCCTCCCCGCAAAAGAAATCATGTGCATGTGTATGTGTGTAAATGCACATACATACATTCTAAAGGAACTAAGAAAAGATGAGCAGTGGGAAAGTTAGCAGCTGTCTTTAAGCCTAATAAAACTGAGATTAATATAAATTAAACTTCTTGTCTAAGCAGTGATCAGAGTGGATTGCTGGAGAGGGAGATCAAATTATTTGTTTGTTTGTTTGTTTGTTTGGTCTGTCCTTCTGAGACAATCTTTAAATGTCTCCTGGAGCACAGACCTCACAATTTGTATGAATATTCAGTCTTAGACAATCTTTGGTGGCAATTCTAGACACGCAGCTCTCCGCAGCTGTGCCCAATGAATCTGTGGCTTGTTTCCTTGCCGGTTGCAACTAGAGCAGCAGTTTATGTCTATTTCCACCTTCCATCCCAAGTAATTCCACTAGAAGTATGGCTTTTTAAAATTGTCTCAAAATTGTTCAGCTGGTTCTCTTCAGCAGAAACTTTTTTTGGAATTCTTCTTTGTGCTGCATTCAATGACAGCTCTCCTCGTTGTTGATAAAGCCTTCCTCAGGCCATGCACTGGGCATATAGAAGAGAGAAGGAGATCACAGATGTTGATTCCATTTCCCTCCTTCCTGTATTAAGATAGTCTCTTAATGCCTCCTATCACGAACAGCAAGTACACATACTGATGCTCCACACAGTAAGGGACATACTCTTTATAGGCTCTGGTAGGGATGTAAATCTTTGTAAATTTCATTCTCACATAGAAAAATGGATGGTTTGACTTTTTTTCCCCCTTCTCACTGGAAGAAAGTTGTTGAAAACTACAGTTTTCAAAGACCATTCGTAGTTGACAACATATTCAGTGCAAAAAAACTAGCATTTTCTGTGCAGAAAATGTGCATTTTTTATGCAAATTAAGTTTTAAACTGCAAAGATTCTTGCCATTCTTTTCATCAGGTTCCCAATCTGTTTTCCAACCATTTTTAAAAATATTTTCAAATCTTCTTTCCTTCTCTAGGCTCTGGTCAGAAATGGCAGAGGTGGCAGGGCTAATGGTGTTAATTACATGCTCCCTACCCAGCCATACCATTAGGCAGAATGATATAATTGCTTCAGACAGCAGGTTTGGGGAAGCTACAGCAAGGCATTGGAAGAGAGGTTGAAAACATCCTGTGCTGAATCCCCTAAACTCTTACCTGTAGCTTTTAATTGCAATGGAAAACATTATCCCATAGTCAGCAATGAAGAAAGATTCAACTACTCCAGTCCGCTTTTGAACATGGAATGGAAGGGGACACCAACACGTTCTTTGCCTCAGTTAGGACAGTCCCTTAAGACAATACCTTTCAGTATATGTGAGATCACAGTCTGAATAATACTTACTGAAAGCTGTTATGCTTGCCAGTAGGAAGCAAAAAAAATCTGGTAAAGTAATGATCTCCAAGAAAGCAAATGTGTATGTACTATGTCCTTTAAAAATGCAATTAAACATATATTTAGCAAAAATTTATCTTTCCTCCTTATGAGGAGACATGATGAAGAAAGATAATGTGTCTGTATTTCAAAAGGAATATGCTAACTTTTTAAACTGGGAAAACAGATGCTGTAGAGTAGTGGCATTGCAGGTTGAATATGATGATAATAAATATCGCTGAAAATTCTGCAGGCAGAAATGCTGACACTGTTGCTAGCAAATCTACTTAAAGAATTATTAAGCACAAGAAAATCTTCCCTCTGGAGCATCAGAAAGAAAACTGTGTCTGGTCTTAATGGGAGCATCTAATCCTGGAGCCTGACCCTGGTTGCCTCCTCAGCAAAATATCCGGACAAATAGATTAATTTATGAAAAGTCAGGGAAAGTTGTGAAATGTGTTGGAATCAAACGAAGATTTATTTCTCTCCAGACTTCTTACTTCAGTCCTTTGAACAGTTGACAGATCTATAGAGAGATAAAACCTCAGCTCTGTCAGCTAACGATAAACCAAGCATTAATCAAATATAAATGGAAGCAGTAGAAACATTTTTTTCCCCTTTTCAAAGCTTGCAAATATTTTGCTTTTCTTATAATGGTAAGAGCTACAAGTCATCAAAGGTTTAGCCCAGGAATAAACATGATGCAAATTTCTGCCACAACCCGACTAGACATCCCCCAAACAACAAGTTCTAGTCAGGGGTGTAGCTATGAGGGAAGGCAAAATGCAGGCATAGCCCCACCCCCACCTATTATTCCACCCAAATGAAAATTTACATCTATTTCCAGATTTTTCACAATGCAGTTTAGAAATCTAGAGAAAAGGCGTAGGCAAACTTACCAAAGGAATACCAACAGAGCAGCTATTAGAGTTCCAAGTGAATGATTTTCAGTGTTGCCATCTCTGCAAAGCTAGAAGTTTGAGGACTGAAAGAAACTTTCATGGGGGGGGGGGATTCTTATTGGAAGGCATTGTCCTCATTTCCTTTTCTCCAGTAACTACACCTCTGGTCAAGTTGTTGAAATGATACAAGGAATATCTCTTGGAATGTACCACCACAAATTCTGGTATACAGTCGTTCTCAAGCTGAGGTGCAGCACTCCTCCAAGGAGGTTCCAGAGATGTCTATTGTTACCCCAAAATTTAGGTGACTCAGGAGTCCACCTGTGATGCCAGTGCCTCCATGAAATGATGGGGAATATTAGCTCAAGAGGAGGCCTGCAAGGGAGGGTAACCTTATGAGATCTTTTACATCTATGTCTACCGGTACTAGTGAAGAGTGGAACCAGCTGGATATCCAAAAGTATGCTTATTTGTTTTATTAGGGGAATTGCAGCCACACACACAAGATCCACACATTCCCACAGTCACACAAGGTTAACTGAAGGAAAAGGGAAGAAAAGTCTGGACAGTGAGAATTCAGGGCAACATGGGTGATATTTACCAATCCAGCAGAGAAGCGAAGAATGATGTGTCTTAGACTCAGAGTCCAAGGACAATACACCAACTGGAATTGAAGTGGCAGAGCAACAATCAGTGAACAGTGTACTGCAAGTTGGCTAGCCCAAAACTGGGGTTTAAATACTGTATTTCTGCCTGGAGGGGAAAGGTGTTAATGGCTCTCTGGCAGAGTAAACAATGGAATTTGCAGAGTGGACAATAGGGTCCAGAATGAGCTAATGGTCTTTGCGTTAGGTGACAACAGGTTAATGGTAGCCTTGATAGCCCATAATTGCTGGACAACAAGGGAAGATTGTTGGTCCAAGGAAGAAGGACTAACATGATCAGCTGTCTTGTGGGAACATGGCAGATGCTATTGTCTTTAAAAGTTGAGTCACTGTAGTCTAACTGTAAGTTCATTATCACTGGAGTTTCCTGATGATTTCCTGGCTGTACCTTGAGGTCTTTCTTGACCTGATGTACAATCCATGTGTTCAGCCAGCTTTTCCTCTTTGTCAGCATGGCCATGAAGCCATTGCAGTGTATAATTTATATTTATGCCAATTAAATATTTGCCAATTAAATATATATATTTTGCCAGTTAAACCATATTGAAGTGTGGAGGTGTATAGCCTATTAACATCGATGACCCTGTGAAGGGTCTTTGCCTCTCCAGCAGGATTAGTGGACATGTCTTGTCCCATCATACTGACCGGACATTGTGGGGGGAAAAGAATCCTTCTTTCATAAAATCTACTTTGCAACTTGTCTTAGGAGACAAAAATTGTCACATTTGTCCTATGTTGAAGGAAAAAGGTTATTGCTGACAAAAGATGAATAGGTAAATGCACCCCTCTTGTTGTGAGTGACATCAATAGGGTCTATGATGATGTTGACAGAGTACAGTTGAGGACAGAGTTGGCATCTTGGTTTATCACAGCATCTTATCTCTGTATTTCCATCTATGTTGTGTGGACATACAGTCTCTATTCAAGGAAATATGTGGAAACAAATGAGTGTGTTAGAAATGGCAGCACTTAGTCACTGACTTCTTGGGAATGAAGGAATTAAAGTGTGTGACTGGAAATGAAAAGAATTGAACTGGGATACTCTCCCAAATCCCTGCTGTAATTTTTGTATCTACTTCCAACTGAGTATATAGATTATATGTTCCCTTTCACTTAGCTTAGAAAGAGACTATTCCCTACCATATATACATTTCTCTGCTTACTTGCACTTGGGAGTACTGTCCACAATCACTGTTCTAAGAATTCTCAATAGCTACCTTTAAGATGCATACTTTATTTTGCATCCTCCCCTGTTTCTGTTCCTGTATAATGTTATACACATACAAACTGAAGCTACATGCCACGTATCTGAAGAAGAGGGCTGTAGTCCATGAAAGCTTAGAAAGAACTAAACTGATTAGCAATAGCAATAGCATGTGTATTTCTATACCGCTTATCAGCTAAGTGATCCCTAGGCGGTTATAATGTGTTTTAGCTACTTGCCCCCAACAAGCTGGGTACTCATTTTACCAACCTGCAGAAGGATGGAAGGCTGAGTCAACTTGAAGCCTGGTAGGATCAAACTTACAACCTTGTGGCTGCAGTACCGGCATTTAACCACTGCACCACCAGGGCTCTTTTGATTAGTCTTAAAGATGCCACAAGTCTGGTTTCTCTTTTTAATTCCAAAGAATAGCTACAACCTCGTCCAAGAATAATTCTGAAACATTCAAAATTCTTCTGTTATTCACTTAATCTTATCATTCATGTTTATCTGTGACTCACTCTTAACTCATGTAGGAATCTGTCAATGGATGTTGCAATATACAATATGTTTTGTGAACAACTGGACATCCTTATAGTGGATGAAACTTCAATTTTTAATATAATGAAAAGAATGTATTCTACCATCCTTGTCCAATATTGATGCTATTAAGGAGATGTCAGACTCATCTTGAAAATATATTACATAATGTATAAAGCATTAAATGTCACAATGTATATAGTATGTGATAGAAGATTGTTTCAATTGTATTATCTGCCTATCCAAAATTATTGGCTGAAGCCTGATTGCTGTGTTTGTTTATGGCTACTGAAAATTAATTGAATAAAACAGCCAGTGTGATTTAAGACTGCCTTATTGGAATGTATTTGTGAAACTGCAAGAGCAGTAAAAACATAATAATGAACAATGCACCTCAGCAACTGAAGAAGAGACAAAAAAGATGATGTATGTCCATGGTTGTATTCAACGTCCTATTCATTTTACAGCTCTGCTGGTTTCTAGTAAAAATACTCAAACCATGAAAAGGAACCAGCAAAAATTCAGGGCACAGTCCAGACGAAGTTCTGAGACAGCACATTTATACATAGGTCTACTCAGAGGTCAGTCCTGTTGCATTCAGTGGGGTCTATTCCTAACTATGTGGGCATCAAATGGAGAGTATTCCTAGTTTAAGGTGCAATGCTGCATAATTATGGTTGGATCATTCTAATAAAGTTATTAATTTACTTTCATGTATGAGAAAGGCAGTTTCATGTAAGAGAAAGGCAATTTCAAATACAATCATAGTAAAATAAATTGCTAAGCTTACTAGAAATACACTAAAGAGGGAGGAAAAAGTTATGTTAATACTCATAGATCCATTCTAGGAAGTCAGTATGAATAATGTGTATCAATATCTGACAAGAAATATAATTCCTCTTCACAAATCAGTTGTGCAGAGAGAGGACAGCAATGTGTGAATGCTAGAGAGTTCTTAGCCCCATTCATATCATTTCATCAAGCTCTCTTGACCGTTATCTAAACAACCAGACATTTCTGTGGTTCTCTAAAAAATAAAAGCATAATACAAATACATCAACAGGTATTCACATGGGGGCTTTCACGCAATTTGGACACCAGTAGAACTGAGTGTCCCAGTCACATGGAACCTTAAGTGTTTCTTATCTTTTGCAATAAAGATAATGATAGGAGCAGTGTGTTTGATGATGGAGTTCATACAAAGAGTACTGTATGTCCTGCTCTCAACCTCAACAAGGTTCAGAGTTCCCAGGTCAGGAAACCATGGAAGCAAAATGTATCTGGTATCAAACAGTCCAGGGTGAAGAATACTGTAAATCAAGAACCTCAGAATTCCAAAGGATGTTGATAGTGGAATAATGGCACTATAATAGTGTAGGGTGGAAATGACCTAAGTCTTTGGTGGTCACTTTTGGTGCCCTTTTGGTGTAAAGTAGAGCCCTGGAACTGACTCTTGGAGGGTTCTGAGGCCCAAGAGTCTACTGACATGGGATGGAGGAGAAGGCTACCCTTGAGTCTGTGACTTGAGTAGAAATCCCCTGGGTTATCTTCCAATTACTGCTGGCCAGGGAGAAGCCCAAGTATTTAAATTGCTGTTGGGGTTGAGGTGTTTCACCCAAAGAAAGGTTGAAGACCTTGTCAAGGAGTAAAAGTTGGCCTGAGCTGGACTTGTATCAGGTTGCTACCTCTTCTTGCTCCATTTCCAGGACAATGCAACTCAAATAGGTTAGGCCAAATAAAGTAGCCCTATTTAACCCAGTTTTCTGTGTCTGATTTCATTATTCTATTGTTTGGTTATCAGTTACTTTAAATGGGAAGCCCTTCCCATAACCAATGCTGTCCCATCAATACAGATCCCTTGTCTTGTGAGAATCACTGTGACAAGAATCATTTTCTCACTACACACCTATAGCACGTCAATACAGTGTTGACTCCTTCTATGGAATCCTGGGAGTTATAATTTTGTGAGATATTTAGAATTCTCTACCACAGAACTCTACAGCCTCACTAAAGTATGAATATCAGCATTCCATAAGGTGGTACCATGATAGCTGAAGTGGTACAAAAGTACTGTAATTGTGTAGTGTGAAAGAGAGGTCTGCTAGAGTTCATATAGATGACAGATTTAGCAAACAATGCCATATAAGCAATAAAGTGGTACAGTGGGATGTTTTCCTCAAAAATTACTTCTTCTAGAAAGTAATAAAAGGTCATCATAGGCATGACCTTGAAACTTTGGCTGTTTTGGCTACTGAAATATTCATCTCAAAAATAGTGTGCAGTCTGCTGCAGGACTGTGCTGTAAACTTGGTAAAGGAAAATAAAATGGAAGCAGAATACTGCTTATTTCAGCAATTTTTTTTTTTTTTTTTTGGCAGATGTGAATATGTTCCCTTCAAAGTTACTTATCCAGGTCAGTGTTTCTCAGCATTTCATATCATAAATCCCACCAATTTAGTGGGTCCTGCCATGACAAGAACTCCAAAACCACTTTTTAAAGAAGGGTGCTCATATGTTTACAGGCATTTTTTTATTATAGTTATAATTTACAGTAAATTTCAGCAACATAAAAAACATAGGAGTATTATCAGGAGTAAAACTAGGGATGGGACGAATCCAGAATTTTCCGCATCCAAATCTGGATCCGAATCCCTGGAAAATTCTGGGAATCCACAAATCTCACGAATCTCGAATCTTTTGAATCCTTTTTTTAAAAAAAGAGTTTAAAAAGCAAGGGAAAGAAGGATAATCTTGTGCAAGACACACTCTCTCAGCCTTAGAAAAAGCCTAGGCAAAGGCAAACCTCCCTCTGAAGAAATCTGGCCAAGACAATTGTCATAGTTTTGCCTCAGGATCTCCCCAGATTGAAAATGACATGAAGGCCCTTTCTGCACGGGCAGGAAAATGTGAATTAATCCCATATTTTCCTGCTTGTGTAAACACAACCACTACAGTAGAGAGCTAATCCAAGTCAAAACTGGCTTTTCTTTGCATAGCTCCTTCTGGAATCCCACAGTAATCCCACATTTTCCTGCCTGTGTAAAGAGGGCCACATACTACAGTAAAGAGATAATCCAGGTCAAAACTGGCTTTTTACTTAGCTCCTTACTTAGGTCAAAACTTCTGGCATTCTGGGGTTTGTAGTTTGATGATGCACCAGCACACTTTGGCAGAGAAGGCTGTAATACCTTGTAAAACTCCAAACCCCAGAATTGTGTCTGAAAGAGGTTTGCAGGGGAATTATGTAACGGAATGTTTCAGCTGTCCTTGAAATCTCAAACCTGTAGCTTCCAGTCAAGTACTGAACTTCAATATGAAATGTTCAATTTAAATATCTTAGAATACAAGCCCAGATGTAATTTGTGGAATTCTTAGCAAAAGCCATTGTTACTCCAAGGGAAAACCTTACCTAATTACTATCTTCCTTTGTATGTATGGTCTCCCAGGTTTTCAGGCGCCCTGGTCTCCCTGGTTTTCAGGTGTCCTGGTCTCCCTGGTTTTCAGGCATCCCGGTCTCCAACAATCTATTTAGTTGGCAGATTCAAAAGATTCTGTTTGCCTATTTTGGCACAGGGATTCGGATTTGGGAATCTTGAATCCTTACCCAGGATTCGAGGATTCGGTTGACCCATCCCTAAGTAAAACACACAGACACACACCAATAGTAATAATGACAACAACGACAATAGTTTAGTTAGAGTACTTGAATACTTGTGCCCCATCTCCTTTTGTGACTTGCAAGTGGCAGAATAAACCTTATTTAAAATCACTGCCTGATTTAGAACCACTGCTTAGATAATTCATAGGAACTATGTTTGATTTGAAAGGTAGGCTTACATGTGCTGGAAACCAAGGATAGGTTTGTTCGTTTGTTTGTTGGCCATAATGGACAAGACAAAACACTTAGCTTCTGATACAGCTGATATTACAGCTCGTATTAAAGCACCTAGTATAATGTCAGTCTGAGATTAAGATTTCTCTAAAGCCATTTGTTTTGTGTGTTTCAGAGATAATTTGTACTTTGACTGGGCTTGGTGGGGGATGGGGAGAGACTGTTGCTGATCCATCTTAGCGGTAAAATGTAGGGATGGAAAAAAAAAGGTAAGAAAAAAGTTTATTGAGTATTGGGAAACCTTGATGAGGATAATAATGGGTTGATTAGAATCTCCACAGTTCAAGACTTATTTTGCACAAAGTTGGGTTTCTCTTCTTTTTTTTTCCTTTTACCCTCTTTCCCTTTTTCCCTCCTAGAAAAAAGTAGCTTCTGTGCAGAAAACAGCATTTTTTTGTACAGAAAAGGCTATTTTCTGTTAAAAATAATGCAAATTTTGTGCAGAGTAAGTCCCCATCTGCAGCATTTTATATGGAGGGAATTGTATTTTTGTACAGAAATATTTCCTGTGCAAGAATATACTTTCTGCACAAAAAATGTGCAAAATTTGAGCAGAATAAGCCTTGAATTGCAAATATTTCTTGAAAACTGCAAAATACCAAAGAACGTGTGTGCCTTCAAGTTGTTTCCAACTTACAGAGACTCTAAGACAAAATTATGACAGAGTTTTCTAGAGCTGAGATGGTGTGTGACATGCCAAGTGAGTTTCCAGCGAGTTTCCATGGCTGAGCAGGGAATCAAACACTGGTCATAGTCCAGTACTCAAACCATTATACCAACAAAGAAGAAAGAATTACGTCTTAGTAAAATGAGTTAGATCAGCCCTAAGACATGTTAGAAGCATTTACACATGTAGCAGCCTAACATGTAGAGTTAATCCATACAGCACTGCATAGATCAGAAAGTAAAATACATAGTGGAGGAAATCTTACCTGTATGATTGTCTGTTTATGTGAATAGCTTGCCAATGGCTGGAAGGGAGTGAATTTGAAGAGTTATTCAATTCATACAATAAACATCATGTACGTGGTATCTCTCAGTGAAGGGTGTAATCATGCCTCTTGGCCCATAACCACAAACATTTTCAAAGTAGTCTATTTTAACAAAGAAAGAGATGTATTGCTTAATTTGTACTGTCTTTGTGCTGGGATTTTAGTTGCATGTTCCATGTCTGGTACCTTTGACAAAGGAAAGTGTTAAATCTAGAATGGCTTACGCTTAGAGTGGCTTATCTGTTGGTGATGTTTGACTTGGACAAGGAGGTCTGGGCTTTGAGATTTACCTTTTCTTCTAGGTTATTCTTCCTGTAAATCTGAGAAAACCTTTAGTACATAGCAGTGATGTAGACTCAAGCTGATTGACTCAGACTCAAGTCAGACTCAAGTGACTTCAGTGACTCCACTTGGACTTGATTTGATAAATGACCCACTGACTTGACTCAATTTGTGACTTGTACATTTTTAGTAACAGACTTGCTGCCCTTGGTTCAGTAACATAACCCATTCAACCAGAAACTTTTTGACTTTAAACAATGCTTCCATTTATTTTTGCCTACTGGTCACATGATGATCTGTCTCAAGCCCAAAGCATGGGCATATTTCTTGAAGGTAAACAGCAAATGTGTTAGGCAATAGGCTTGAGGTGGGGTTGAGGTCTGCTTAGCAGCCTGTTTCTGTTGCATATTGGAGAAGTCTTCTAAAACTTCTCCTAATAGCAGAGGGCAAGATTTGCCCCCACAGCACAGGGCACATTTCTCAGAGGGGAACAGCAAATGTGTTAGGCAACAGGCTTGAGGAGGAAAGATCGTTCCTTCTAAAGCTTTCGAACTTTCAGTAATGGGGAGTAAGAAGGATCCTGTTCCCCACTTCAGAAGCTGCAGACTCTTTTATGCCCATTGGCACAAAAGACTCCAGCTTGAGGAATGGGGAGTAAGATGGATTCTATTCCCCATTTTTGAAGCTGCAGACCAAAGCCCATCGACCCCCATACACCACACCACCACCTCTTTTGTCTGTTAAAGTTGGCTCCCACACTTGAGACTTGACTTGAGACTTGGGCCCTTTCCACATGATTATGGCATGAGGACACGAGAGGAGCGGGACTGCAATGATACTTCTGCATAACATTGCTGCAGTCCCGCGCTTCTCATGTCACCAGCTGGTATGATCTCAGGTTATATCATTGATGGAGAAACTCCTTCAATGACTTCCAATTGTACCAGCCTTCCGTTGCAGCTGGCCATGCGGAAGGGCTGGAAGTGTGATCTATATGCTTCCCCTCCTATTGCTGCCTGATAAGAAGGCCAGTTATAGTCTGGAAGGAAGGAGCATGCCTCTCACAGTCCCTTCCACAGGCAGCCAGTGGCATGTAGAGAAGAGCATTGGGGACACACTCCCATCCTGGCAGAGGCACTGCTGGGATAATGCCTGGAAATTGATGAAGAAAGGTAATAGGCAGAAAGGGCTTTGAAGAACAAAACTTAAACTCACTGGTACATAGCCACCGATGATGGAGATCTCAGTGTTGTTTCATCTATACTAATGCAAGTATACACATGTGGATCAGGAAGAGAAAAGGAGAAAAAGAGTCATCAATGCCTGATAAAAAATATGGTCCTGACTGTGCAGACAGAAGACAAGACAAGAGATTGAGAACTGGTTTCACAGCATTTCTACATGGCTCTGTCCAGTATATCAGCCAGCCCTCCCTCCATATCAAGCCAGCTGGTCAAAGTGACATGAAATCTGGTGAACTAAAACTATTCATGTAGTGTTGGGTTGCTTAGTTGACAAATACAGACATCTCTGCCAAGCCTGCAAACATTTGTGAAATCCTGGGCCAAAGACACAAAAGAGGAGAAATGCGTTGGGTTTTATTTTATTTATTTATTTTAAAAAATAATTATACATGTAGTTGTTCTTCACAATGAGATGGAAAGTGTGTTGGCATATTCAGCCACAGTATCTAGGTGTTGTGCTGACAAAGGAAAAGATAACACCACCATTGTGATCTTGATGCTCTGGGTCATTAATTCTCCAAATACTGATTGATTGTTAATTTGTTTGCTCTTGTTATTAGGAGGTGTGTGTGTGTGTGTGTGTGTGTGAGTGTGTTTACAGTATATAAGTCAAGCATGGTTACTAGAATCAATTTGAAATGTGCTTAATTAAGGATGATTTACTAGCCTTCAGCCAAGTATAGAAACTGAATGTCCCTGCAAGTTTCTGATTTCAGTTGGGTTTGCTTCCCCTGTTTGGTTTCAGTTTAATGATGAATTATTTGGATATATGCAGTATGTCTAGAAATGGCAAAGTAAATAAGGTGCTCTGTATGCTAATGATGTGTGTTGCACAAGGTGTATGCTTGTGGGTGGAGGTTGTCTCTCTTTTGCTATGACAAGTGAGTCTCTGGCTGTGAATTTTTCAGTGACATTACGAATAGCCCATTTTGGCATTTGTTTAGTTTTCCTGCTCTTTGGAGAGATTTAAGCCAGTGTTTCACATGCAGATATTTATATCCATTACTAATAATTTCACACACACCCACAAACAGATGTATGTCTTTGGAGATAATGTTATTGCAAAGTCTGAATTCTCGATTCTTTATGAGTATCAATCATTAAAACTATATTCTTGCTGCTGAAACCTTTCAAAAAGATTGAACAGAAAAGGCATGGTATATGCACACATTACAGGGGGAAACGAGGGTGGGAACTTTGCCCCAGTAAATGGGAAGGAGCTCAGTTTAATTATGTAATGTATCACTTTCCAGTTTCCAAGAACAGAAGGTAACATGCCCTTTAGGATCAGTGTGGCATCCTCCTCTTGTCTGTCACTGTTGTCACATTAATGACATATGGTCCAGGGTCAGTTGTCCATTGGGGAGCAAACAGCATCTTTCCCTTTTCAGTAATGAATGACACACCCTTCCCAGCTAACCTGGAAACACACGTACTTTTTCTAAGCTTTACTGAAGTTTTGGAGAGATGGAAACTCTCTCCTTCTCTTTCTCTTTTTGTTTCTCTTTCTAAATTTTAAGAAGGTGGCTTGGGTAAAGTGGATGGGTAGAATTCTGTATTCCCTTACTCTCACAAGTGTTCTTGTCCATGGGATCAGCAGTGTATTCAGCTTCCTGGATTAAATTAGGATCAGAAGGGTACTGTATTCACATATCTTCCAACTGTACCCATTTGGCAACCAATCCTCTGCCATCCCACTTTTTCAGTGCTTTTAACATGCCCTAGTTTCTCTTTTGCCCTCCCACTTTTCCCTTTTGTCTTCAGCATACTTTAGTTGCTGTAAAGTGAGTTCAAAGTGCAAAAGGGGTTCACATTCAATTGAGAGATTTAATTAACTCATTAGGACGAAGAGAGGAGGAGAGGTAGAATCTTGGCCTTTGCAGAGGACTCATGCAAAAGCAAACTGCTGCAGCTTGTTTGTTCTTTCTCATTAATAACTTTATAATCTTGACCATGCTGTCATGCTGCTTGGCCACATGTGTCCTATTTTTTGTCTGTGAATTGTGGGGATATAAGCAATCATTTGATCCCAAACAAGAAATGTCATTCTGAGTTTTACTTCCAGTTAAGAATACCCCATAGTGTTTCCTATGCTAGTTGTGCATTTGCCAAGGGGAAATGTGTGTGTGTGTTCTTATCATTGACAGAGATGGCTGAGTGGTGGTAAAGCCACAGCCAAACAATAGTATAGAGACTTGCTTCTACACCTTTGCCCAGGAGCAGAAGTTAGCTCGTCATGGAGAATTTGAATAAATGTAATGTTAAACGTATCTTTCAGATGCAACTCAAGGCATTTCACAATTATGTTCAATAACAGAATAATATAGTTAAAATAAAAACAATATCAAAGTTAAAACAGAATTTAATTAAAAGCCCCATTCAAACATAATTAAAAGGAATTTTAAAAAATACATTCCTAAACTAGGGACAGAGGAAGAACGTCACACTATTGTGACATTCTTGAAAGTAGATCCATTTCTTGAAAGTAGATCAACTACCAAAAATCTCCAGTCTATAAAGTATTTCATTGCCAGGACAAGGAAGAGGTGTCTATCTTAGCTTCATTTGGCAGACAGTACCAAAGTCTGAGAACCTTGGGTCTATGGGAGATATGTTAAGCCCTTTCTGCAGCTTGCCTCTGTCCTGGCAGCATCCAGTGATAATGGCAGCAGCGTGGAGAGCACCATGGAACACTCCCCTCCATACCGGCTGCCTCCAGGAATCAGAAAGCATGAATGCCATTCCTCTGCCTGCTGCAGGGCAGTCAGGTACTGTCCCATTGCACTTCCAGGACCTCCGCAAGCAAGGTAAATGCTAGCATGCAGCGGGAGAGCAGCACAATTGCCAGTCACTGACAGGGAAAACCCAACGATTCGTGGCACAATCGTGCCATCTGAGATGGGAGAAGGACAGGACTGGGACTGGGACTGGGACTGGGACTGGGAGAACGTCATGCATAAGTGTCATCCTGGCCCCGTCCTGCTCCCATTCTTATGGCAGGTTGGGTGCATCACACAGAAAGAGCTTTACTTTGGCATTCTATTAGACCCCGTGGAAACACAGCTTGTAGATGAAGTGTGACCCAGAAACATTTTTACAGTGGGCCAAGGGCCCCAAAACATACTAGTAGATGCCTAGAAATAAGGGTCTTTCCTGTAAGTAGCAAAGTGTATTCCCCTTCCGTGACTCAGCAGGCAGAATGTTTTTAGGCTGCATTAGACCCCTGACTTATATCCTAGTAGATCTCTAAGAGCTGTGTAGATGGCTGTGTGTTTATACCAACACCGCCACTTTTAAAACCTTGGATTTGAACCATCAGGGCCGTAAGAAGTCTGTCTTCTCAAGAGCAGATCAGAAGCCATGTTTTGTCTTAAAGCATACTTCTAGATCCTGATTTATGTTCTAAACCATTCCTTGGTTTATGTGCAAAAGTATGAAGCAGTATGGAACATTAGAAAGCAGTGCTCAAATGCTGAGATTTCATATTTCAACCAGAAATATGATATTAAGAAATCTTTGCAGAAGTCCTATTCCACAGACATTTGTCTTTTTCTCCTTTCTTTCTTGTTTGTTTTTAGAAGCCTTAAAGCAAAAACTGTCTTCACTGTCTAATCTACTTTATATGCCATGTTTAGCAGACATGGGGTACATCAGATAAACATTTTATTTTGTGTTCTTCTCCTTCCCAGGTTCAATCCTCTGAAAGTTCAGGCAAGGACATTTTGATGCTTGAGACAAAGGGGAGATTTCTTACCTAGTAGAAGCAATGACTAATGAGAATAATTGCAATATGACACTATTTAAAAATATCCAAGACAGACACTGTGGACATTTCCGCAGTAGACTGTTATAGCACTATTATACCACTTTCAACATCCTACGGAATCCTGGGGTTTGCACTTTAGGGAGGGGCCTCAAAGGCTCATCTCTAAACTGCAAACCACAGGATTCCGTAGGATGTTGGAAGTGGTATAATAGCACTATAACAGTCTACTGTGGAAATGGCCTGTGATGCCATGGTTTGAGTGGTGGACTGGGACTCTGAGGGACTCAGGTTTGAGTCTGTGCCCAGCCACTGGGTGACCTTGGACAAACACACTGTCTCAGAGTGCCTCAGAGTAAGGCATTGGAAAACCCTCTCTGAAGTACTGGGAAGAGTAATAAAAAGAAGAGGTTTATCCTTCCTTGCAGCTCCAAAACAATGGAAATTGCATTCTTTTAGATCTCTTGGTATCTGAAGGGGTAGAGAAACAGCTGAGCCAACCTGGAAGCTACTACTATGGTGTATATACTGGAATTTTTTTACTAACATGAGGGAACTAGACTTGAGACCTAACTAGACATTCTTAGAAACTCAATAAAAAGTGCTTAAAATAGCTATTCTGTTTTTGAAGAAAACTCAGCTTCTGGGCCTAGCCGTTGTTTCCTATCCCCAGCCCCTCTAAGTGCTATCTGCAATTGAAGATATTGTTTCTAATAAAGAACACATCCCAGACAGGCCAGATTAAAATGGCAGGAGTGGTAGCAGTGAAATTAAATAATACATTAAAGACCAGTACAAAAATCTTCATGTCTGAACCCATTTTCATTCTTGCAGCTTTGATGTGACTAACAGCCTGATCTTATGCAGTTTTACACAGTTACTCAAGTAACGCACAAAATGATGAGAACAGAAGCCTTGGAAAGATTCAGAAAGTCACTGGGGAAGGAAACTATATTGTTTTTCTTTGGTATTGGGCCCTCAACTAGTGAGGAGCCTGAAATAATTGAGCCAGCTGAACTACCGATAATCCAGCCCTGATCCCAGGAACAAATAGTATTTGATCTAACCAGTCTCCTGGTTAGACCCGTTGGCTGCCACTGAACTGAAGTCTGTTGGTGAGGTGATAAAATAAAGGGGAAACCGCTGAACTCTGTATAGTGGATGAAGCTAACACATTTAGCACAAATACAGGATTTCTGCACACTGCTTTGCCACTGGGCAAAATGCGAGAGAGAAGTGGAACAAAGGAGAGAGGGCTGCAACTTTGCTTATTCCCAGCATCCTACATTTGTCATCTCTTTCTCACAGACTCTTCCTCTGGCTTGAGCCACAAATCTATCTCAGAGACCTGACTGGGACAAAAGTGACCAGAGGGAGACTCTACAACAGAACCAGGGGTAGAGGTTGTCCTGATTCACTTTAGGCCATTTCCGCACTAGACTGTTATAGTGCTATTATTGCATTTTCAACATCCTATGGAATCCTGGGGTTTGCAATTTAGGGAGGGGTCTGTTTGACAGAAGAATAGGAATTCCATATTTGCTGACAAATATGGCATATACAGTTTACAGTAAAACTTTTGAAACAAATTTTTCACAAAGCAAGATATTTGTGGTTATGGAATTCAGATCACCCTAATACTTCATGTTCCCACAATAACTGTATCTTGGGGACAGGTGTTCTTTCTGAATTGCAATGAGTGATTCAGTTGAGAAATGTGTGTGTTGGAAGCTACGGCCCAGGCTGGCTTGTGTGTGGGGTTTGTTGTTGTTGCTGCTGCTGCTGCTGTTCAAGGAACAAGTAGAGCATTTGCAAAACACCAGTGAATTTGTGAGCAGCAAGCCAAATTCTTTATGCTTGTCAGGAATGAAGGAACTCAGCCAATAACAAGTAATTTTATCTAATTGTCTTATGTAAAAGAATTATTTTTTTCTAAAAAAATCTTCAGCAGAGAGATCAGGCAAACCACAAGGTCAGAGTCTGTGCTCTGTTTGCAGAAGCCGGGAGGGGATTAAAAAAGACATATCCTCATGGCCGATTGCCTGTTCCCTTGGAATATCAATTATCCTCGTGTTAAGTGAGTGTTAACTTCAACTCTATTTTGAGGTAGTAAAATATTCCATAAATTAATTATGTCTGCTTGCTGGACATATCACAATGTACAAGGCAATATAAGTGGTCTCACTTTGGACCTTCACACTGCAGCTAATACTTTATGGTTTCTTGCTCTTAACGATGCCTGCATGATAAAATTGACTGTATTACTATGCAGAAGGAAGCCTTTGGTGACCTGGAATTTTTGGATAACGGTAGAGGGAAGGAAAAAGATTAATCAATGTAAAATGACAGCTGTGAGAGTCAGCAAGGTGTAATGGTTCGAACATTGAATTACAATTCTGGAGACCAGGATTTGAATCCCCACTCAGCCATTTAAACCCAGTGGGTGACCTTGGGAGAGCCACACTCTCTCAGCCTCAGAGGAAGACCATGTCCACACAATGTCACTATACCGCCATAGGAGAAGGTTGTTTCTGGTTCAGCAGTCATGCTACCACAAGACGTTGCCATTATCCAGCTGCTATCCCATCCCCAAGCAGCGCCAAACTGCCATATTCTATTTCCAGGGGGAAAAAATCCATTACGCCTCCTTTAGTGCTTCAATCCCATCAGCCAGCTCATGGCAGAACCGTAATAGCACTTGATAGCGCTTCCTGTGATCATGGATCCAGCAGTGGGTGGGCTGTGGGGATGCCAGCTTGTCCATCCCTCAGTGATTCCCATGGCTGGTAACTTCAAAAGCTATCACTTTTCCCTGTTTATTTTGAAGTTCTCCTTTGAGTTAAAACTGTGTATTTTTTTTTACTACATTTTGAGGCTTATTGCAGGCATGTGCAATAGTGTACTGGTGTTCAGTATAGGTTCCAAAGGGGGGGAAAAAACACCTGATCAATCAGAGGTGGTATGGCACAGCGAAGGCAGAGAAAGGGAGTGGCCAAGGATGCTGTAGTGCAGAAGGAACACTGGCGGCAATACTCATCCATTTAAGGTGGCAAGGTGCAGAAATCAGGTTTCCCAATCTGCCACCCTCAGGCAAGTGGCAATGCTGGGATTATAATGTTATATTTTGCTAATGGTGTCTTGTGTGGAAATGGATGAAGTCTCTTGCCACAAGAATCTCATAATAGATTTCTCTTCCAGGTCACTGTGAGTTAGAAATGATTTGAAAGCACAAAACAATAAATGACAAGTGTAGGATAAAATACTGGTGGGGGTAATGACTTGTCAGCATCCGAAGTCAGTAACCCAAAGCTGTCACTAGAGATTCAACATCCCCAGATCTGTCTGTCCTTCTCCCTACCCTTGGGGAAATACTTTTGAACCTCCCCCATTATGAGTGGAAGTTGCTATGTAGTTTCAAGAAATACATTCCAAGGGCAAAACTAATTGTCCAGTCTTTCTGGATCTCATCCAATAGCTGGACGGAGGAACAAGGTGACCTACCATTAGAAGAGAATTTCATAAAAAAAATCTGTAGTGAAGGGAACTGTAAATATGTCAGATTATTATTTGTGTGGTCATAGTCTATTAAGCTTCAGATTGTCTTATATTTCTCCTTTAAAACTAACTAGTTCCAGGACTTATTTAACAGTTTTTTAAAAAATCTTTAAAATTTTGATTTAATCCATCCATCCATAACTTCAGTTGATCAATTTGTGTATGTCTTTTTTTAATTTGAAGTTTTGAATGTTACTTATTGTCATAAATATTTGAAATTTTAATTCAGATGTAAGCAATTGTTTAACCATTCATTTACTTTGCACCAGACATTTGACATTTTAAAATCTTATTTAGAACTGGAATTATTATAGAGATTCTGAAATACAGAGAGGTGAATACATGTTTACCACATTTAGATTTGAGATCATTTCAACTCCCACATGTCTGACAATCAAAACAAAACCATGGAGGGTTTCTCCTGGACAATGGTACTGTGATGAGATCCTAAGCCATAAGAAGTGATTGGATTTTGTTCTCTCCTGTTGATAAGGATTTTGCTAAGAGAGAAAGAGGAATGCAGATTGTGGTAGAGAGGAAATCTACAGTGTAATATTCAACTTAGTCCCCTGTTCTTCTCTTGGCAATGGGCTAGACAGGAGCCTTAACATTCTTGAAAGAACAGCTTTTGCTTTAAAAATCAAATGTCATGAAAATTCATAGAATCATAGAATCATAGAGTTGGAAGAGACCACAGGGGCCATCTAGTCCAACCCCCTGCCATGCATAGCATGAATCATTGATGTTTATATATAAACCAAGGACCAGGCTTCTGGTGCCCTCGAGATGTTTAGATTCAAAGCTCATGATTCTTGAATTTTTTCTCTTTACCTTTTTCCTGCTATGGTCTATTCCCTATGCTGTCTGTGGGTTATCTGGACACCAAATTGTCTTCCCTTGTTATAAAAAAACTAATATTATTGTTCATATATTGTTCATAGAATGTATCTCTGTTAAAAAATAGTGACTGCCTCCAGACATTAAAAAAAGCAATAATTAATTATTGCATGAACAAATCTTGGTGTTATATATTACCCCCTTCCCTCCTGCAGCACTGTGGATAAGATCATGTGTTTTTGGTTCTGTTTCCAGTTGACTGCAGTTACTAGTATTTCGGGTAGAACCCTAAACCATCATTAAGCTTAACTGTGGATTATTTGGAGAGACTGATTCATAAGCTAAGGTTACAATTAGGCTATTTCAGTAAGTAAACCATAGTTAAGACAAGCCTTAGTTTTACTGTTTTGAGAGATAATAATAGACGGTGGTTAGTTGAAAACCAAATCAAAAGCTTCAGGACTGAGGTGACTGTACAAGCCCAAGTTTTATCTATTTTCATTCATGTAATGATAATTCATCGTATATTGTTATATCCATATTCATTTATTGCTTTGCCTAAAGATTTTAATGAATGCAACTAGGAATTACCTGAATCACTCTCAACTGACTTTTCTGCTATTCTGGAAGTTCCTATTCTGGTATCTTCTAAGTTGCAAGATACATGTGATTGGTTGTTTATTTGTAATTAATGAATGCATTTGTGTAAATTCAATCTGTTCACCTCACTGACCAACAAAGGAGCTATATCTGGAAGTTAATTGATAATTTTGCCTTTTTTCATCATCAACATTTCATAACAGTTAATAACAGGCTTAAAAGTCAACCTCTGCTTGTGTCAATGGATATTATGGAATCAGTGCCAGGGAATATGATTTGTACTGTCCACTCTAGTAGCCTCTTGAAATGAAACCCCATTCATTTATGGAAAAGAGGTTTATCGAGTCCTGCACATTTAATGGAATCATTAAGAATGACTATTGAAAGCGGTAATGTGAAACAGGTAATCAATTGCTAATCAGAGCAAACTACTTGGGAGACTCTTCTTGCTCACAGCTTTCTTGGGTAATAAAAATTGTATAATGGTACAATTATCCTGAAGTTGGATGAACCTCAGATAATTAGTGACCCAATATAACATGCAGATCCTGACACAAGACCTTTATCTGTCCGATTGTCTTACAAATAGCTCAGAGTAATATGTGTGAGGTATTCCATTTTAACTACATAAAAACCCTGAGATCAGTAAGGCTGGTATGTAAAAGTTGGCACCCAGATCTCAGCACATAAATAAATAATATTATACTTATGCTAACAAGCATCCCTTTCTGCATCAGCATTGGTTGTTGTTAACTATCACCAAGTCAACTTCAACTTATGGCAACCCTATGAATGAGAGACCTCTAGCTCACCATATTATCAACAGGCCTGCTCAGCTCTTGCAGACTCAGGACTGTGGCTTCTTTGTTTGAGTCTATCCATCTCTAATGGAGTCTTCTTCTTTTCCTACTGGCTTCTTCCTTACCCGATTGCCTTTTCTAGCGAGTCATTCCCTCTCATGATGTGTCCAAAGAGCAAAAATCTCAGTTTAGTCATCTCGTCTTCTAGGCAGAGTCGAGGATTGATTTCCTCTAGGATCCATTTATTTGTCTTTTTAATAGTCTATGGTATCTGTAGAACTCTTCTCCAGCACAACATTTCAAATGAGCTGATATTCTTCGTATCTGCTTTCTTCACTGTCCAGCTTTCACAGCAATGCTTAGAAACTGGAAATACAAGGTCATGGACAATCCTAATTTTAGTATTCAATTATATATCTTGACACCTCAGGATTTTGTCTAGTTCCTTCATAGCTGCCATTTCAAGTCCTAGTCTTCTGATTCTTGACTACAGCATCCTTTCTGATGAATGACTGAGCCAAGGTATGACTGAGCCAAGGTAATATCTTGAACTATTTCAGTGTCTTCGTCATCTAGTTTAAGGTTATATAAACCATCTATGATGATTATTTGTTTTCTTAATGTTCAACTCTAAACCTGCCTTTGCACTTTCTTCCTTCACTTTCTTCAATAATTGTTCCAAAACTTTGCTGTTTTCTGCTAGTAGTATGATGTCATCTACATATCTTAAATTGTTGGTTTTTCTTCTTTCAGTTTTTATGCCTCGTTCCTCAGAGTCTAATTCTGCTTTACATATGATATGTTCAGTGTACAAGTTAAACAGATAGGGTGATAAAATGCAGACTTGCCTGACCCCCTTGCCTATTGGAAATTATTTCATTTCCGTGTATTGTATCCTGATAGTAGTCTCTTATCTTAAGTACAGGTTACCCTTCAGGGCAATAAAAAATTGTGGCATGCCTATTTAAAAGCAACCTATAGTTTTTCATGATCTACACAATCAAAGGTTTTGCTGTAATCTATGAAGCATAAGCTGATTTTCTTCTGAAATTCTTTGGTGTGCTCCATAAGCCACCATATGTTTACAATAAGATCTCTAGTGCTTCTTCCTTTCCTGAAGCCTGCTTGGACATCTGGAATTCCTTACTTCATCTATGCTAAAAGTCATTGTTGTTGAATTTTGAGCATACCTTGCTTTCATGGGAGATTAATGTCATGGTCGTGTGGTTACTGAAAACCCTGGTGTCCCCATTCTTGAGGAATGGAATTTATATTGAGCATTTCCAATCTGTGGGCCATTGTTTTGTTTTCCATATTTATTGACAGATTTAATTAGAACTAGAATAAGTTTTCCTCTGTAGCCTGAAGCAGCTCTATTTGTATGGCATTTGTTCATGGTGATTTATTTCTTCCAAGTGTTCTGAGTGTAGCTTCCACTTCACTTTTTAAAATTGTACATTTGTCTTCAAATGATTGTTTCTTGAGTGAGCCTGTCATCCTTTCTTCTATTTTATATTCAGTTCTTCAGTGTATTATTTCCATTGTTTCCCTCCCCCCCACACACACACCTGATCATGTAATGTGTTCTCCAACTGGTCATAGCACATTCCCATCCTGGATTTAAATTTCCCTATGATTTCTCAGATTTTGTGGGAGAGGTCTCTCTTCCTCCTCATTCTTTGTCATCTTCTATTTATCTGGATTGATTATTATAGCAATTCTCCTTTTCTGTGCATATAAGTCACTGGACAGACTCATTCAGGGTTCTGACTTTTTCTGTCATCTTTTACTTTTCTTCTAGGCTGTCCTTAACCGCTTGAAAAGTTTCATCTGTCAACCATTGAGGCTTCTTTTTCTTTTTAGGCGCATTCTTCCTTCCTGACAATGTCCTTAGCTTCAGTCCAGAGTTCTTCTGGCTCCCAGTCAGCTAGGCTTAATAGTGCAAATTTTGTCTTTTTTTTTTTTTAATTTACATTATTGTTGATTTCTACAGGGATGTTCTTTAAGTTGTATTTCAGCACAATAGCTGATCTAGTGTTCTTTTAATAGCTTTATCCTGAGTTTTGATAGTAGCAGTTCACAATCTATGTCGCAATCTTAACTTGCTTTTGTAGAGAAAATGGAGCTTCTCCATCTTCCACTACGAATTTTGTTCTATTTGATATTGGCTATTGGCTATGAGATGATATATTGGCTATGAGATGATATCCATGTCTATAACCTCCCCATTGATTGTTTGAAAAATGTGTTTAAAATGAACAAACTGTTGGCCTTGTAGAACTGAGACAGTCACTCTCCTGTTTCATCTCTTGTTCCTAGGCCAAATTTACCTACAGTCTTTGATTCTGTTCTGTTCTTTACATTTGCATTCCAGTTGCCTATGATTAACAACAAGCTGTGTTTTGGTGTGTGATCAATTTCCTCCTGGACTTTAGCACAGAATCTTTTGATTTCTTCTTCTTCTGTCTCTGTAGTTGGACAATAAACTTGAATTATGATTATATTGATTATACTGAGGGGTTTTCTATGAAGTCTTATTGATATTATTCAGTTGGACTTTGTATTATTTCTTTGATTGCTTTTGTAACATATCTCCTCATTATTAATGAAATTTTACTTTCTCAAATTTTCAGCATTGCAGAGATTGAGACACTGAAAATGGTTAACATCTCCAACTCTACATTTTCTGTCTTTGCATTCCTTTGGTATCTTTGCTTTCCCTTTTCCTTTGGATGTCTAAACTCTATTCCTGAATGTTCAATGGATGTTTTAAGTTACTGCAATGGCAGAAATTTGGGGGCTGAAAGAAACTTTTATTTGGAGACAGATTTCCTACAGGGTGGGTGGGGGCTGTAATGCTCTTATTCCCCTTTCCAGAGATTCACCCCTGGTGTCCTGACATTTGAGACACCTTATCTAGGTAAAGATGAACAGTCACAAGATTCTCCCTACTTTGAGACTTCTTTTGGGAAAAAGCAATTGCTCATTAAAAATATTTGTGGGTTTTTTGCCCAAAAAGGTCCTTTTCCATAGAATATCTGTTTCCTTCACAAAAAGCTATGCTTACATGCTGTCTAGTACTTAATCCATTTACTATATCTATGTTCAGAGAGTGTTCTTAAGGATATGTTTCTGTTTTCCTTTCATTCCACATAACACACAAATATCCAGGTGCTATGTCTCCTCTCTCCCATGCATGTTCATGTCTATCTCCATGCTCACTCACTCACTCACTCAAGGCATATTATATTACTCTGATAATGGACCAGAAGTAGCTTTCTCCAATTAAGACAAAACCTTTGTCTGTGTCTGGTTCATCTGCCTAGGGCAATAGTAGTCATGTATTCTGCATGGTTGAATATTTGAAGATCCTGGTTTGAAGCTTGCGGCTATTCCTTGATCTGCCCTGGTCGCTTGTGGCACATATTACTGTGATTACACAGAGTGCCTTTAAGCAACATTTGTCAGCTGTCAGCCCACCTAGGAAAGAATAGCCTAGCCTGAGAAATCTATGCTCTGGTAGTCTTTGGTAAATTCTCAGGATACAATTCTTTGCTATTTTTTTTCCTCTAAGGAAGCAACAAGTAATTTCAGAAATGTTCTTCTCACTGTAAGAAAATTTTCAAAAACTGCAGATTTCAAAGACTATTAATAGTTTGAGACTTATTCTGCTTAAAATTAATACATGTAGTATATAGGATACAGCATTTTCAGTACAGAAAATAATTTTTCTGCAGAAAGTGCTTTCTGTCCACAAAAATCCTATATAAATTTTTCATAGATTAACTCCAGAAGTGCAAAGAGTCTTATCAATCTAGGATTCTTCATGCGAGGGTTTCTTGGCACTTGAGAAACTTCTTTTTAACCATTTTGGATGGATATATACACACAAATATATAAATTAAAAAAAATATTCTCCCAATATATTCTTTGTGGTGCTGCTTTTGAAGACTGAAATGGCAATTGGTTCAGAATGTGGCACTCAGAGCTTGATGTTATGATAAAATAATAGAAGTGCTAGAAGACTTGCACTAGCTCCTCTTCATATGGCTTGTGATCCCGATATTTGAAATACCTTCTTTTTCCATACATGTCAACCTATATGTTTAAGATCTTTGGTTCTGGTGCTTCTACAAGTGTCTCTGCCATTTGAACTGAAGGTGGGGGAGAAAGTCATCTAGTCATCTAGTCATCTAGTCATCTAGTCATCTAGTACTAGTGCAGAATGTTCTACCCAGGGAGGTTTTTCTACAGCCTAATTTGTTGTCTTTTGGGGGTCTGTAGAATTCCCAAAAAAAAAAAAAAATCCCAAGTAGTTTAGATCTAATTTTCACAGCTTCCATTGGCTTTTAATATTTTGATGCTTTTTTAAAATTTGTTTTATGTTTATTCTTGTTGTTTTGCTTGTGTTTTAGTCAGGTGAGATCAACCATTGTCATTTCATTGACATAATTGCTTCCATCACTGGAACTTTCCCATTGCCACCTTTGTTTATCTTCAAAACTTCTCCAGAG
Source organism: Cyclura pinguis (assembly GCA_030412105.1). Classification (NCBI taxonomy): domain Eukaryota; kingdom Metazoa; phylum Chordata; class Lepidosauria; order Squamata; family Iguanidae; genus Cyclura; species Cyclura pinguis. Next base: position 117,336,502 of record CM059601.1, on the reverse strand, counting down.
GGCTGAAAACCTCCCAAAACAGTTGTGGGAGCAGCACAAAGGAATGTGGGGGGAAAGGAAAGAAAATCTAAACATGCTAGAGGCAATCTGCTAGTATGACATAGGAGTTCAGCCACCACAGTTACCAATGCTACCACTGCTACTACCACTACTACTACCATTGCTACTACCACCTCCTCCTTCTCTTTTTCCTCTTCTTCTTAATCTTCACTGAAGGTTCGTACTGAAAGATCATATGGTTTTAAAAAGATAAATAACCAAATAGAAAAATAAACCAGCCTTCCCATACCTCATAGTGGTATGGCACTGTGATGCATGCACATATCAAGGAAAGGGGAAATGGGGATATAGTGGGCCCTCTGAGGATTCCATCCCCACTCCACGGACATGCTTGGCAACCAAGATGAACAAAAGCAAGTTGTTAGTGAACAAAAGCTATCATGCTATGGCACCGGGAATAATCTTCGCTAACATGTTCTGTGTGAGATAGGGAGCTGATTAGCAGCTGTGTGATAAATGGCATATCTACCTAATATTTTAAACACATTTGATTTCATTTATTGTCCTTCAGCAACATCTTTTCTGTTTACTTTGCTGGTTGATCTGTTTGCCTCAGTGTGTTCAATATTGTCAAAATGGATAGTATTATGAATCCTATTTGATATTAAAAGGGAGGCAGTTTCTGGAGAACTGTCATTTTAAAGCTCCATTACTTCCCCCACCCGACACCAACATGAACAGAAATGCTATAGTCCTGCTTCACACTTTAATGTTAGAAGATACAGGTGTGCAGTCCAGTTTTAAAATGCATCAGGGGATAACATATTCTTCTCAGAAGTACATGCTGGTTTTACTTTTCCTTGTTTAAAGACAACAACAGCTACAACAGATTAACATTTTATTTCTCTCAAGAGTGTTTGCCTTCATCGCATTCTTTTAAAAAAGATAAGATCTGGACTGGATATGATCCAGTTCACCTGCTTGTTTTCTATATAAACCAGTGATTTCATTGATTTCTACAGAATGTCAATAGAAGGGGGAGCAACATAACAGATCATGTTAGCATCTGCCCTATAAGAAGGTCATAGAAAGCCAAGACTTGGTGAGGTGTGTATATCATGCCAGTTTGCTGTTCAGAAGTCATCCTGTTTCAAGCACAGATGCATTTGAGAGAAAGACTAAAAGGCTGAGGCCTTCCCAAGTTTTTTAAGTTCAAGTCTTATCAGTCCCCAGTGAGTGCAGCCAGTGGCTAGACATGATGGGGACTGTTGTTCTGCAATATTTCCAGGGCCATGTTTGCTGCATCTCTGTTCGGAAGCAACCAAGCAATTTTACTGATGGGAAACTTATTTTAGAGTTGCAGCCCTTTTGGAGTGGTTTTGTTTATTTCATTTTGAGAGATGACCATATACAACCGGAATGGATGAGGGTTGTTTCCATTCCTGTTCTTCAAAAACACCTAAGATTGTGGTATCCTGATTTTGCAGGGTTGTCTGGAGAAGGTGATGAAAGTCTCAAGTTGTTCATACTATCTCCTCCCCTAGATTGAAAACCAAGAAAGCCTGATAGCACAGGGGCTTTCCAGGCCAGCGTCTTAAATAGATAATGCACAATGGCCAAGATCCTGCATCATTAAAAGGAATTACAATGATCGAGCTCCATAATCATAGTTACATCTGATTATACGACCTCTCCAACCCCCCCCCCACAACTTTTCAGTCTGGCAGTGCCCCAACTAAAGGGTTTCCAAGCCGCTCCAGACTGAAGGGCTGAGAAAGGATGTCTGGAGCACTCTCACAGTCTCAAGTGCATTGCGAACAGACAGCTTGAGACACCTCATGAAGTCCTGCTGCAACTGCTTAGTTCAGTGCATCCTGTGATCAGGAGAGCACTGTAGACATCATTTCTCAGCATCCAGTTCATTTGTCTCTGAAACTATATTGGCAGAATGCCATAGTGGCTGGCCTCATATTCAACAGTAATTCTTTTTTAATTATTAAAGTTTAAAGTGAAAATTAAAAAAAAAAAAACTTCCCCACTTCCAAGCTTTTTTCTTTCTTTTTTTTTTCCAGTTGAGTCTGCTTATTTATATTCCATTCATACATAGTTTCTCTTCGAAAGGTAATCTTACGTTGTTACGTCTTACATTGTTACATTGCTGCTTTGTTACATTGCCTTATTACATTGTTGCCTTGTATTATATACAATCTTGCTTTATTCTTTTCCTTTTCTTATTACTATATCTTTATCCAATTTAAGACTTCTCTCCATTCCCTTTCAAAGTTCTGGATAGACTCATTTTTCAGTGAAAATGTTAGCTTTTCTATCTCTATCATATCCAGAACTTTGAATTTCCAGTCTTTTATGTCAACATGGTTCCTTTCTTTCCAATACTGTGCATATGTCAATCTTGCAGCAGTTATCAAATATAACACTGTCTTCTGGTGACATCTTATCTCTCTTTGTTGCCCCAACATGTTTAACAAATAAAACTTTGGCTTCATTTCAAAATTTAAATTGTAAATTCTTTGAATTTCATCATGTATTTCCTCCCAAAATTTCCTTGCTATCTTACAGGTCCACCACATATGAAAGAATGACCCCACCTTTTCATCACATTTCCAACATCTTTCATTTCCATTTTTAGTTATTTTCTGCAACCTTTCAGGTATCATATACCATCTATGTAGCATTTTATAAAAGTTTTCCCTTAAATTTAAACCAGTTATAAATTTTATGTCTGTTTTCCATGCCCTCACCCATGTATCCAACTCAATTGGATGTCCAATATTTTGTGCCCATCTAACCATATTATATATTCAACAGTTATGAAATTGTAAGCTGTACTTACAATTATGTAACTGCTGGGCATTCACATTTACAGTCGTTAATAACAGAGCATGATCTCCAAACTCCATCTTTTCAACATGGCATGACCTCAGCCAAAGAGTTTCCGAGGTGCTGCAGGTGAAGATAGAGAGTCCAAAACCTAACCAATTTTATGTAATCGTTATTGCAATGCACATTTTAATGCACCAAGTTGATTGTTAAAGGTAAATGTTATATTATTGGTTTAAATGAACTCCTATGAGAATTTGGTAAGCCTAATGTTATATCATTAGTTAGTTTTAAATGAAATCCTAGGAGCATATATGATACACTACCAACACAGGCACTCCAATGCCACAACTTGTTGCTTCTCTATATTGGCTTTTTGCAACGGTAGCTCCTATTACAGTACAGAAAAAGAAAAAAAAACCCTGTCTGACATAACTAAAAACACACCTCAGAAATGGCATAGTTGGGCCAAAGCAACATCACAACCAGCCTCTGAAATACATCTCTAAAAAGATGTTATCCAGGGGTCTGGAAATAATGTTCAATTCTAAGCCCCACGAGTGTTATCTTCTCCCTTAGCCGTTTTTGCGAGACCTTAATAGTTAGTTCTACAGCTGACTTCTTGTCACTACTCTTTGAAAATCTCCTTCTTGTTGGAATACTTCATATAAAATGTGTGTCCTCACTCCTTTCCATCTCTGACTTCCTCAGTTGTACTCCCTATACTGTAAATCTTTCACATGAGGCTTAGACCTGGGCCTGTTCTGAGTCTCAAAAAAACAACCCAGCAGCACAGGATCGTATAACCAACTGAGTCCTTCCTTTGTCCTCCCTCCTTCCACCAACCCAGAACAAACAGAACAACCTGACCTATTTGCAGCGTTGTGTTTGCAGCATTTGGGGTCTGTGTTCAATTAGACAGTTATTGTTGTAGCGTTTTGCCTCATTGGACTGAATATTAATTAACTGTGCAAATGGATTGATCATTAGCTTTCTTTTTCTCTGACCCCTGGGAAATGCAGAGGTACCTGCAATCTGCATACCAAAAGCTGTTGTATTGGAAAGACTTGAGCATTCATTTCCTTCAGTCCTCAGTGACACAACTGAATCCTGAAATGGGACAGTGGAAAAGTCAAGCAAGCATAATGAGGGACATAGGAGAATTCAATACAGACATTATGCCAAAACAGACAGATCAATGGAAAAGATTTGCAGGCTGGCATGAATCATGCTAAGTCACAGTTGTGATGGTTTCTAGGCAGCTCCTGATGGAGATTAATTAGGGCTGCTTCTCTTCAGTGCGTAAGGAAAGTCTTTAACTGATTTAGGTAGGTTTGTTGCTGACACTGCTTCCATTTCCTTGAACTTATTCACACAGATTTTTAAGACCTCCAAAAAAAAAACACCCAACCTCCCACCCAACCTTTTAACTGCACTACTAAATTAGAAAGTTGCAGCAGACTCTTCACAAGAGGTCATCCTTAGGCATTAGTATCCCTGGATTTAGTGGTTATAGTTGCTAACAGACCAATAAAGTGATTCAATTGATCTGTCTCAGATGTTTCTGAACCTATAAGGCCGTTCCTTTTTCAGTTGGTTGAACACTGGAAGTAAACTTGAGCATACTATGAAACACTAGTGAGATTTTCTGAAATGTCCATAGGGAAGAAGAGATGTCCCATCTCTCAAAGTGTACTTTTCATCCTGAAAAGAAGCATTCAGTTAGGGTTGCCAGGCTGAAAACAGGACAGGACTCCTGTATCTTTAACAGCTGACAAATCCTGCAGCAAGAAGATGTGGCATAAAGTTCAGTTGGGTACTGCTGTGCCAGCTCTTCTCCCTCACCCTAACTCTTATCTTAGCCGCTGCTCTCGCTCCCCAGTATTACCATAGGGTCTGAGTGAGACACTGCACCACCCCACACACTGTACTGCTGTAAATGACCGCGTTGGAGTGCATGGAGCAGCTAAAAGTTGAGTTGGAGAAGTGAGGAAGGAAATGATATATGTTTCCACCTGCCAGAAATTTAGATTATGTCTTTATGCTCCAGGATCTGTTAACTGCTGAAGATATAGCTACCCTGTCCTGTATTCAACCTAGCAATCCTAATTTCAGCATGACTGGCTTATTCAAAATGGAGAGTGTCACATATTCTCACCACAGTATTGACAGGGAGAAAAGATTGCAAGCTTTTGGGGTAAGTTGTTTGTTCATGTTGTACTTAATGAAGTTCTTGTAGTGTACCTTTAATTCATGTCTGGCCTATGGTGACCCTATCATGGAGTTTTCTTGGCAAGATTTATTCATGGGCGTGTCGCCTTTTGCCTTCTGAGGCTGTGGGTTTCCTTTATAAAATGAGATATATATCATTGGCTGTTCATTTCCTTTGTTTCATTTCCAATTATGATAGATCTAGTTATTATTTACATTTGTGGTATGTCTTGTTATTTGCCTGTGAATCACTTTTAACATAGCTTCAGGGATGAGAATCCTTCATATATCGAAGGCCTAAGGAATTCATATAGTTTCAGCTACACATCAAGCTGGAGAAGTCAACTCTGGTAGATCTGTTGGTCAATATCCTCTCTCTGGGAAACTTCTGAGGTTTCAGGGACTGCCAGAAGAGGGGGAAAAAATAAAAGAAAAAGTCTCCTAAATATGGTTATCCTTTCTAATTCTGAGAAAAAAAATGGAACCTTGCTTAATACACATAACACTGTGGTGGGATAAAGATTTATTTAAAGGTGAATTGTTACTCCTGCAGGCTTCTAGGAGTTCCCTTTGAGAGAATGATCTGAGATGACATTTGTTTGTCTAGTTACTTCAGTAGTTAACCACTTCCCCAGAGTGTGAGTGAGCAGACAGTGAGTGAAATGTTTACCACATGCCTGTAATAACTGGCTTTAATCGAGTCATCCAAAATAAGTCGTGAAGGTTCCTCCTCAGGTGAAACATCTGAAGAATTTTGACAGAAACCAAAAATATTTTGCAAGGAGTAGTGAAATTTCTGAGGAAGACTAATACATCCCAGTTCACTAACTTTATCTACAGAGTCTGTCGCAGTGATTCAGCATTTTCATTAACAGTGTTGTCTGGACAAATGAAACAGATAAGATACACACACTTTTATTTTTCTGAACATTTCCAGTAGATCAGAAATATCTACTCCCAAGCCTATCTCCGTAGGTGATTTACTTATGATTGCTTTGAAAATGACCTTCGGTCTCAATTGGCTTAATTTGTGTGCACTGAATATTATCCATGCAACCCAGTCTGATTTGGGGGGGGCTCCTCTCCAGGTCTAATTCAAGTCATTTCATAATTTCCAGCTAGCTTGGACTCTCCATGTGGCCAATTGGAGTGGGAGAGTAAGTAATAATAAGAGGTGTGGCACTACAGCAGAGGCAAGTACAGGAAACTGTGTGGAGAAGGAAGAAAAGATGTAACATCCACATCATTTGTTTTCTCGATGCTGCTAGCAATTTTTCCTTGAAAATTAAAACAAGAGCACATTTAGTTTCCCTGTTTTGTCTATTGTTTGTTTTCATTTGCACATAATGTTTTTGATGCAGCTGTCTGGAGGACACTCTTTTCCCACTGAACAGAATGGGTTTTGCCATCTGCAGCAGACTGCTGCATCATATTGCCACATGCACCTGCAGTATCAGATACCTTTGGCTGCTCATCCTCTGACAGTTCAGCAAAATTGGAAAGGCACTTTATGGATGCAAATGATGTTTACCATTTGAGTGCTTTTTGGATAGCAAAATATTTTGCAAATGCAACCCTCTTTAAATCTCAAAAGACTCTTCCAAGCTAAATATCTATTGACATGAACATTTTACGTAGTGGTAAGATGAGGTATCATCTGACTGGAGGAAAGACGTAGAGCAGATCAATGGAAGAACTTAGGATAAAATCTATGGGACCTCACTCTCCAAAGCAGACACGCTGTCTCCAGTGGCAATCATCATCCAGGAAAAGAGAGAGTCACCTCAAAGTAGTTCCACCATCCCGTATTTCAAAAATCAATTTCATTTTCATCCCTACATCTCCCAATGTCATCTTTATGCTAACATTGTCAAGAAATTGCATTTCCTTGCTGAGTCAGATTTCTTCCCTCTGCATGTATTTGTGTTTGCTCCTCTCAGCCTGGGGGGAAAATAGTTTTGATGTGGCACTTCACTTAGCTCTCAGACACAGTTATCCCAATTATACCTAGAATCTTAGATTAAAGGTAATGAGGTGGTTTCTTTTTCTTTGTTTAATTTGCCTTTTTTTTAAGTTGAGGAGAGCCTCTTGCCCTTATCACTTTGTTTTCAAGCCATTTGTAGTGCTCTTTGGATTGTTATATCCATTACAACTTAATGAAGGCACCAGGAGTCTCAAGTCTTCAGAACCCTATCAGTTCAGAAGTTCAGGATGCTCTCAAGAAGGCTATGTCTTAATATATCCTTCTCCTCCTCTCTTTCCACTTCCCATCATCATCATCATCATCATCATCATCATCATCATCATCATTATCATCATCCTACTCTATAATCATCCTTATTCCATTTAATTTTACCTTAAATTATAATAATGGCAATTACACATAAAGGGAAAATACTAAATGTTAAAATAGGAAAATAGGAAATTTCAAATCAAAGCATGTGAAAGACACCATATTAATACTGATATGGTACTAATACTGCCACTCATTGCTGGCACTTGGACCCCATATTAGGCTTTGGTGTTTGCTGCTTCTCTAGTTTGTAGGTTTGTCTTTCCTGACAAAGTGGGTGTGGAACTCCTGTGAATGGGAAAGACCCAGACAATTTGTAGCAGTAGCCCATGCTAGATCAAGAGATTGAAACTGGTCATGGTTTACCCACTACTGACAAGATAAAAGACAGCATGGCTTTGCATTAACTTTGTCCTAATCTGTATGTTTTGAAGACGAAATTTTCAAGTAATTTTTATAATCATATAAAATACAACATATTTCAATCAGAGGAAAATGGTGTGCAACTATGGAGAAATAGTAATCAACTTTGTGGTATGTTATCGGTACCAGAACACAATTTTCACTTGATAATTTGATGTGAATTTTCTATATTCCCATAGTTCAGCCTTGTAGGGAGGCCGCAACAATGGCTCGCTCACAAATATATTTTGTAGTCTGCACATGACCAAGTATTTGGTTGTACTGAGGAGATTTTGCAAGCCCATCATGGTGAAATAAATGACCCCAAAAAGTTATGGAGGGTGGAGATCCAAATATGAGGAAAAGATTCTGGTTGGTTGCCTTCAGCACCTCATATACAAGGAAGCGAAGAATGTTTAGGTATAAATTATTTAGTTAATCATAGTCTATGGCTAGCTTCACTTGAGTAACTTTTAATTGCATGTCTAAAGTTTTTTGATTACATGGCATTAAAAATAATAGAAAGGTGAAATCTCCTCTCTTCCGCCCACATGTTTTTTTTCTCCCCAGTGAGGCTCTGAGGCACTAGGAAAACAATTATCTGATCAGATGGGTAAGTGTCATCTCCAGTAAGGCGTATAATAGATATTCTCGTACAAAAAGGATAGGTATAAATTGAAGCTGGCGGTAGTATAATCTGGTTTATTCCTGTCTGTGGGGAAAGCGGCACACAGAATTTGTAACAGTGACAACATTGGTTGTTTTGTGTACCACAGTATTGCACTGAAATTCCAGTTCCAGAAAAGATCCAGTTGTCTGAGAAACCATATAGACACTGAAAAGGCAAGAGAGAAAGACAGTTTCGTGTCAGCTAGATAGTGTTAGAAATATCATAAGATACCTGAAAAATGCAGACATAGATGGCCAGAAGTAAATACAATAGCCAATATCCTTTGTAATGATGGAGGATTAGAAAGTTCTACCAGTATACTTAACATGGGATTGGCACATGTTAGAAAGGGAAAATAGAAACAGCCATCCTGCTGATGGCAAATTTTTGACTGGCAGCTTCCTAGTGCATCCCATGAACCAATCATGGGTGTATTTGTCATGGAGAAGGGAATCTGTGCCTTGGGGGTAGATTGGTATGTAAGTTGAGCCACTGAATAGCTTCATGGAGGTTTGACAAATCCTTGTCGCCCTTATTGGGGCAATGAGCTGCTGCAACCAAGGCTTTCAACTGGTAGTATAAGCCTTGGTTGCAATAGCCCATTGCCCCAGTAGCATCCTGGCCTATGAAAACTAGACTTACACGGAAGTATGATAAATAGTTTGAAGGCTATAAGTGAGCAGAGCCACCCTCTCACTACTGAAATACATACATATTTGATTAACCAGAATTCTGCAGTTATGTTGGATTGAAAGGGTAACTGGATATAGCAATCTCATTTTCTGCATGCAAATACTATAGTTTTCAAGGTGATAATTGGAAGCTTCCCACAGCTATTTGCACACTGAAATATTTCTTTCCTTCCAAACGATATGATTCCTGCAGACAAAAGAAAAGAAATAAAGAAGCCAACAATAGAAGGGAAATATGAATAAAAGAAAAGCTGACACTGGTTGTTTTTTTGATACATAAAGGATTATTTTTTAAAAAAAAAAAATTAAACAGGGTAAGTGTCACGGATCTGAGTAGCCTTGAAAAATCATGTTTTTTTTTTAATTTGTGTAGTGAAATATTATCAAATCTATTCACAGATGGTTTGTATTAATTGACATGTGATTCCAAGGCAAGATTTTGTCTCTTCTGTGGGTACATATGAGAGGAATTATACTGCTAGCAGTAGAGACCGAGGATGTGACACTCCACTTTTCCTCTTCCTTTTCCTTCTTTCATTTAGGCAACAATAGTCCTTTAAAAACCAGCCTCTGGTGCTCCTCCTTCTCCGCTATCGGCATCGTGAATCCCCTCCCAATACCCTGCACCCCCCCCATGCACAGGTTTGGGGGGGGCAAGGGATATTTATGTTTTTTCAACTTTTTCAGTAGTCCTGTGCCCACAATCCCCACAAATGTGTAAGGCTGCCGACTATAGAAGCATTCATCCTAACATACAGTGACAAAATAGTTGATAATTTACATCCCAAGTTAAAGCAACAAGACTTTTATTTAGAAATAAAATAAATGTGCACCTTTCCTATACCTGCACATTTCTTTCCTTTTTATTTATTTGTAAGAATAGGATCAAAATAATAAAGGATGGATAGGTTCTGGAAAAGTAGTGTTAGAAAAAATGCTGACATGATTTTTTTTGGGGGGGGGATGGGATATTCAAAGATATTACAAAAAAGAGGGATGTCACAGAGCATGACAGGAAACTCTAACAAGGATGATCCTGAACTGATGACAATTTTCACAATTCTGCACAAATTTTCCCCATTTTTTCTGTTTTAATGTCCAGTTGATTTCAGCCAGATTCTCTCTTTTTGGATCAGTTTGTTTTTAAATCTGTTTTTTAGTACTCCATTTTGAGGTTCTGTCTTTCCACCCATGTTACAAAGCTTCTTGCCATGAGATGTTAGGGAATCTTTAGTATTTGCAGGTAAAGCTACTTAATAGGTTATTATAATGAAAACTGTTTTGTTCCTTTGGGGAACACTGTCAGAGGGAAGTAGTGGTATGGAACTGGTTGTCACTCACTTTCTGCTTCTGAATGCTAATTAGTATGCCTGTGAGAGGCTCTGCTTGTGAGACACACATTTCCTGTTTCAATCCTTTGTCTTTAATGTTTTTTCTTCTTGTGGAAAGTATTATAGACATGGGATAACAAACCACCCTCTTAAAATTAGTACCACTCTTCTCTGGATTGTTTGGAGTTGTGATATTTATCTTCTCAGTGGTTTAGGATTAAAAAATTGAAGTGGTGGGTGGAGCAAAGTTGTACCTTCTGAAGCTATTGTGACCATTTTTTTCAGTTCTCTAGTCCTTGTCGCTGTGCAGTTGTCTTCATTTTCAAAACTTGTATCTCCTCTATAATATGACTTGTCCTAAGTATTTAATTCTACAAGACGTTCTATTGTATTCAGTAAGAACCACTTTTTTTTGTTGTAATGACAGCATGATTATGTTGGTTTCATGTAGGTTATTCTTTCTTCTTATGTCATTCAGTGAAATCATAATGTTATATTTAGATATAGATATACATAAGTGGTTAATTAAATGGGGGAACACTTCTGAACAAGTTCGGCACAGTAAGGAATCTGAGCTGCAAGCATTCGAAATGTATGCTGAGAATAGTTATCAATTCCTGCTGATGTGTACAGACTTGCTTGTTCAAATTAGCATGTTAGCTCTAGCACTGGTCCTGTAGTCATTGCACCAGAACAATGCATGTGACCTCACAGATTACACTCTTTGTTCGACAGATATGCAGAATTAAATCAGGGTGGTTTCTTTTTTCCTTTTCCTTTAAGAGGAAGTACTTTAACATTAAGTTCAGGTGGAAGAGCTAGCAATTTGATGCTTCAGTGACTCTGAGACAGTCTTTATTTTAGCAGCTTCCCTTTTTATGTTCTAGAGCTCTGCTGCTAAATGTATTTAAAATGAAAAAAGAAAAAGGAAGCTATGCCCTTTCTTAGCTAGACTTGATAGTGACCTTAGTTTCAGTGCCCCTATCTTTCATGGACAGGTGTGGTCCAAAATATTTTGCAGCCTGAGGAACAGGACAAGATGTTGTCTCCCTCATTCCATAGACAGACAGACAGACAGACAGACAGACAGACAGATAGCTTGCTCGTAATTCTTACCTCAGCATGAGTGACATATCTTCTTCCAAGGATGGGAGGCTAGATTAGGAAGCCAAGGGCAGACCACCTGGGACACACAATATGACTCACTGTGTACCTCTCATCATCTGTTGCTGAGGTAGCTTCCTTATTCTGCCTAATGGTAGGACCAGTAACATTTCTCTTTAAACAAGCAGCACACACACACACAGACACATACATTGCAGTTACTGGCAACACAGCTCTAAAATTCTCCAGGCCCACATTGCTTCACAATGCTCCTGTGTAAGAATGCCATCTTGGGTTGTTGTATCCTTCCAAGAACACTGGGGAAGGTGGCAGTGGGAGCAGCCAATTTTTGCATTCCACAGTTGTCACTGAAGGGATACTGCAAAAGTATGTGGCATCCTTTGTCAGAAACAATATGGAACAAAATGGTCCCCAAGAGTCTGAGTGGAGGTCCATTGCACTTGTTGTGACATCAAAATTTGCTTAAAAGGAAAACATGAAGATAGAAGTCTCTGCTACCAGCTCAAAGATATAAAGAATTTGTCACTCCACCCAAGTTTGTGGATTTCTCCAAAGGCTTCGTTGTATGTTCTACTTCACTGAGGAGAATCCTTGAACATCTGGCCAGTTTGAGTCATAATTAAATAAAAAGAACTCTTAAGAGACTGAACAGACATACATGTCACCCAATGACCTGTAGTCTTTCCCACTAACATGGAATATATAACGTATACAATATTTTTTCTTTGCTTTCCATCAGTGTCAATTATCAACAGTGATTATTCACAAAAGACAGGGCAGGAGGGAGGTTGTTCCTGTAAGGTTGCTCGTATAGGTCTGTCTTGTAGTAAATTATCCCTGGCTGCCCATCATGCCTAGTCAATCTGTTTTTGTTGCTTGCTTGCTTCCCCCCATCCCACTTTGTTGGTTGAGTATTGTAGCTTGAGAAATGCCAGATGATACCCTTTATTATGAATCTCTGCCTAATGAATCTGAACACTTGCAGTTATATCAAAAAGCATAAATGTAGATTGTGACCTTTGTAAAATTGCATTGAGTCTATTCTATTTGGGACTAGCAATTCAGGCCAGTAATTTGGTGTGTTCTGCATGGAAGTTCCAAGTATGCAAGTATGTACAACAGTGGACTTCTGTCAAAGGTGGAACTTACTTATTCATTAGGAAAAAATACTTCCAGAAAGTGTACTTCTTCTGTGGACTAATCTAAGCTGAACTTGATGGTAGGATAAATGTTGTTGAATTCCTGGAGAAACTTCTCAAGTGCAGAATCATTTCCTAGACCTACTAAGTTCTGTTAAATGGAGAGAACAAGAATTGGGCCACTTAGTGAATCGTAGTTACAAGAAAACTATTTGTTCATGAATAGCAGATGGTATATCAGAGCTGTAATTATTTGCTAAGTACATTCTTGAAGAAAACAATCAGTAATTTTACCAATTTTCTCCCTACTGCAAGAAAGTCTTCCAAAACTGTACAGTTTTCAAAAACTAACAACACTTTGGACTTACTCGGCACAAGATTTGTGCATGATTTTATAGCACAGAACACAGCATTTTCTGTGAGGGAAACAGCATGTTTTTTGTAGAAATATTATATACTGTGGATAACATGTTGTTTTCTGTGCTTAAAATGATATCAGGTAGATATCCACAACATTCACATGTGGTTTTTTGCACAGAAAATAGCATTTTCGGCACAGGAAACAGCATTTTAAAAAATACTGTCTCAATGCACAAATATTATTGTATACACAAAAATGCTGTTTCCTGCATATAACATATGACTTTCTGCACAAAAAAGTGCAAATTTTGCACCAAATAGCTCACAAACTGTGAGGTTTTCCCCCCGTCTTTGTTTTATGGTTTCCTGACACTCAATAAATGTGTTTTTCTACCATTTTCCAAATATTTTTTGAATATTCTTTCCATTTCTATGCTGTACTGCTCAGCTATTGTTTCCTTTGAAACAAAAATCAGAAAATGTTGAAGACTTTTTGGCGTTATATCACCTACATTTACACCATCTCTCCTCACTGAGGATTTCCAAATGGTCAGCACTGAGGTTGATTGTAGGCTCACTGCTTTCCCTAGGGTTGTTCTTACTACACTGTTAGACATTCTGGAAACCTAGGGATAAATTCATTGGCTCACAAAACTCCTTATAGGCCTCACGGTATGCTCCATTTATTTCAGGCTTCCAGCCAGCCAGCTAGCTAGTCTTCTACCAAACAGCGCATTAATAAACTCCGAGCAATCAATCTCTCTCCAATGCTGGTGCAGTAAATCTCAACTCAAATTCAATAGACCATGTGCTGTTTTCTAAACAAGTTGATAATTGTTTAAAGAAACATACTGAATCAGTTGAAGGAATGTAGAAAACAGTACAAATGCATATTAGGGGATGCACAGAACCTTTTGTTTTGTTTTGTAAAAATGCCAGTCTTCCTTAAATGGAGAACCATGCATATTAACGGTCTTTTGTACTGTACTATTGCTGTTTCACTTGTATCTTTTTCTTCTTTAAAAAACTGCTTGGTGTTCTTAACGTAGCAGTAATTGTTGTAGTAACTTGCCTTGGAGTGGAATAGTGTGTAGAGGTTTATGAATAATGAAAACAACAACAACCCTGCAATAGTAGCTGTGTAATTTAAGTTTTGTGCTTTAAAGGCAGCATAGAAGGCCTATTATCAGAAGAAAAAAAGTCCTCAGGCTGGGTGTACAGTTTCTCCCTACCCCAGTTTTGTGGGACAGCAATATGGTTTGGAAAAGGCAGCCAGTGTCCCACTCTTTCCAACTGTTTACCAGCAAGAACTGAATTGTATATGACAATATGCATATGTGGTTAAGTGCAGGCTTCTTTTGAACAAAATTTTGCGGTTTGGGTGCTAAAATTGCTATGAATATAACGACAGAAAACAGTTACTTGAGGACACCATATTAAATGAGGAAGAGGAATGTTCTGAGAGAGAATTATTACCTGTTTTTACCTTGGTTTTTTAAGAATGATAAACACTAGTTTGCAAGTATTATGTCAGAATCTTTACAAAATCCCAAGAAGGTACGGTAAGAAAGAGTGAAGAGATAGCTTAAACTGAACAGGGGCGTGTGAGAAAGAGAGAGGGAAAGAATGACAGAGGTATAGTTAGAGAGCATAACAGTGGAGGAGGAAGTAAAAAAGAGAAAAAGATGCCAGGAAGAGAATGAGAAGGTTATCAAAAAACCACATCCAGTTTTAGCTTTGATCCCACTCATCACCAATATGCAGGCCTGAACAAATTACCTCCAAAAGAATAATGGTTTCCCCTTTTACACTGCTTTAAAAGATGATCATATTCTACTGATTCTATTGTTAAATGAGTAGGAGGTAACAGAGGTTATGATTAGTACATTTATAAGTAACTAGCGTGTTTACCTGGCGTTCCTGGGATTTTATTTTCTCATAGGTAATACTTGTTAGAAATACCTTAGGAATTACCTTACCTTAGGAATTAGATGCAGTTGAAATACACAGATTTGAGATCCTGTGCCTCTTAATCCCCAAACTGTGTTGTCCAGTACGTGTAACTTTTCCCCATGTTCTCCAATCCAATCTGTATTCAGAGTTATTAACATACAGTGGTTGGCTTCCTGTCCTCCTCCTTCTTGCTGCTAGGCCTCATCTCCATAGCAACTGGTCTAAGGCCCAAGAACTCTCTGGCTGAGAATTCTAAAGGCCCCTCCCTAAGCTGCCAACCCCAGGATTCCATAGAATCTTCACAAGCAGCCAATCATATGAGGTCTTCTCACCTGACACAGGCAATCATATGAGTTCTTCGCCTGCCTGACACAGACAAACTCACAAACTCACAAACTTTGACTTATATATGTTAGATTAAATCATGAACAATATTAGAGGAATTGCCATCTTTACGTATTTTCATATTATAGAACTTTATAGTGTTAGTAGGCCATACACCCCAACACTTTGATATGGTTTAACTGTCAAGATATATATTTAATTGGCAAGTATGATTTAATTGGCATAAGTATAATTTGTACTGTGCAATGGCTACATGGGCATGCTGGCTAAGTGGAAAAGCTGGCTGTACACGTGCATCACAACATTAGGTCAGGAAAGACCTCTAGGCATAGCCAGGTCATAGCCAGGAAATCACCAGGAAGCTCCAGTGATAATGAACTTACACTTAGCCTTCAATGACTCAACCTTTAAGAAACAATACCATCTGAGACAGGACGACTGATTGTCTTAGTCTCTCTTCCTCTGACCAGTAAACTCCCCTTTTGTCCCAACATGTGTCCAGCAATTAAGGAGCTATCAGGACCCCCATTAGTCTTTTGTCACCTAACACTAAGATCATTAGTCCATTCTGGACCCCATTGTCTATTCTTCAGATTCCATTGTTTACTCTGTCAGAGAACCATTAACACCTTTGCCCTCCAGGCAGAAAAAAGTATTTAAACTCCATGTTTTGGCTAATCAACTCACAGTATACTGGTTGCTGGTAGCTACTCTGCTACTCTGATTTCTAGTTGTGTACTGTTCTTGGACTGCTAGTCTAAGGCACATTGCTTCTTCACTTCTCTGATGAATTGGTAAATACCACCTGCTTCACCCTGATGATCTTGCTATCCAAAACTTTCCTCCGTTTTCCTTCAGTTAGCCTTGTGTGATTGCATGACTGCTTGGATCTTGTGTGTGTAGTTGCAATTCCCCCAATAAAACAAATAAACTGACTTTTGGATCTTCAACTGGTTCTTTCCTGCAATAGTACCTGTAAACATAGCTGTAAAAGATCTTGTAAGGTAACACACACACACACCCAAACTCAGGCTTCCTCTTTGAGCTAATATTTCCCACTGTTTCATGGCGGCTCTGGCATCATGGGTGGACCCCTTATTCAACCACATTTTAGAGTAACAATAGCTTTGGCCACTATAACTCAGAGTGAAGAAAAACAATACAGTACAAAAGAAGCTAATAAAATATACTTATCTTAAACATCATAATTTTAGTTTAAGTGCTTGAGATGTAAAAGAAACTGGACCACTTTAATAATTGATGTAAATAGAGTATCATTTCTCCCAACAGGAGAATAATCTGAAAAGTAAATTCAAATTCATAAATTTTAGCAAATACAGTTACTAACTGGGTCAAGATTCAGTTTTCATATATACCTGAGCAAGAATGAATGAATGTCAGTGAAAAGTTTGTAGGTGATCTGAAATTAATGAAGGTACCAGAGGCTGAAGCAGAGAAAACAGTTTTAAAGAATTGGGTCATTGGGTGATTAAGATGAGTTAACTAGCAAGGCTGCATGCAACTCAGCATCTCCAAGGAGTGAAAACTTTGCCAATCAGAGTTGTCTTGCCCTGTCTCTTGCATGAGGTTTGTAGTATTTTGTGTACATATGGGTGTTAGAGGTAAGTCAAGGTAAATAATTCAGTGAAATTATACTGAGGGGTGGTATTTTGTAGAGATGGGACGAATCCAGAATTTTCCGAATCCAGATTCGGATCCAAGTCCCTAGAAGGTTCTGGGAATCTACGAATCTCACGAATCTCGAATCTTTTGAATCCTTTTTTTAAAAAAGGATTTTAAAAGCAAGAGAAAGAAGGATAATCTTGGGCAAGACACGCTCTCTCATCCTTAGCAAAAGCCTAGGCAAAGGCAAACCTCCCTCTGAAAAAATCTGGCCAGACAATTGTCATAGTTTTGCCTCAGGATCTCCCCAGACTGAAAATGACATGAAGGCCCTTTCTACACAGGAAGGAAAACGTGAATTAATCCCACATTTTCCTGCCTGTGTAAACATGACCACTATAGTAGAGAGCTAATCCAGGTCAAAACTGGCTTTTCTTTGCATAGGTCCTTCTGGAATCCTAGGGTTTGTAGTTTGATGATATACCAGCCGACTTTGGAAGAGAAGGCTGTGACACCTTGTAAAACTAGAAACCCCAGAATTGTGTCTGAAAGAGCTTTGCAAGTGAGCTATGCAAAGGAATGTTTCAGCTGTCCTTGAAATCTCAAGAAGACTGTACCTTCCAGTCAAGTGCTGAACTTAATTATGAAATGTTCAATTTAAATATCTTAGAATACAACCCTAGATGTAATTTGTGAAATAGTTAGCAAAGGCCATTATTACTCCTAGGGAAAAATTCACCTACTTGCCCTCTCCCCTTGTGTGTCTAGTCTCCCAAGTTTTCAGATGTCCTGGTCTCCCAGGTTTTCAGGCATCTCAGTCTCCAACAAACTGGGTGGCGGATTCGAAAGATTTAGTTTGCCTATTTTGACACAGGGATTTGGATTCCCGAATCTTGATTCCCTCCCAAGGATTCAAGGATTTGAGGATTCGGTTGGCCCATCCCTAGTATTTTGTCAACATAATGGGCAATATGTCTGTAGCCTGCAGTCCTATTCATAGGTAAAGGCCAGCTGAGCTCATTAGAATTTACTTCAAAATTAATTCCCCCCAAAAACCACTTGTTTTTGACAAAACTGAGCCTATGGATTCTGGAACAAAGTAGCTGGAGCCTCCTTAAATAATAATAATAATAAAAAGACAGGAATTGATCTGATAGCTGACACACAGAGTCATATAACCTTGATAATATTGTAGCTGAGCTGTTTGAGGAATAATATAGGCTGAATACAATTTACCGTGTGCACACTTATTTGGAAGTAAGGTACACTGAACACATGGAAGGGACTTCCAAGTACAGACTGTGCTTGTAAGCCTCTTCATAATTAAGGCTGATTGAATTATATAAGATGGAAGATGTAATTTGCCTGCCCCCTGACTGTTCTCGCAGGAACTATGATAGTTGCTGTGATAACATGATTGGAGTTTTCAAGTCATAACAGAAGAAAGGCTGGTCTGCTCTCAGCAAGCCTTGGAAATATCTGCACTCTAGTTCTTTTATCCAACCAAGGGTGGGGCTTACCTCCTGGAGCAGGAAAATGGGGTAGGGGAACTGCAGAAGCCTTCTTTTTCTTTTTTTAAAAAAATCTATACTAGAGAAAAATCTGAATAAAGACCTACTACATCATTATGATTCAGAGTCATCCTTGAGTGAGTAGCATCCACAAAGTATTTTTTTCTTCATTTTTTTGTTTGCATTCTAAATATGCACTGGAGCCAGTTTCAGTCTTGTAAGCTTTGATGCATTGATGGCTCTGATCTGAGTCACAGAATCATGGAATCAGAGAGTATCCACAAAAGTCATCTAGTCTAACCCTTGCCAGTGCAAGAATCTACAGTAAAATATCCCTGAGATGTGTAAATTCAACCTTTCTTTAGAAAATTACACTCCAACGCACTCCTCTGAATGACCTTGTTGTGAATAATATAGGCAGAAAGTGACTGTATTATATGTTAAAAATTCTTTTTAACAAGAATCTGGTGCTGAATGCCCCCAGCCACACTCCAGTCCAACAGCAATTGCAATGTTGACAGGGTGCCTGAATCTGTAGTGCCTCCTCATTTCCAGGCCCAAACATCATGTCTTCTGGCTGAGTAAGTTAAAAAACAGTGCCTCTTTTTGTACATTTCACCTCTCTGTCTTTGAGATCCCACATAAGTGGAGGAATTGTATATAGTTTTATATGTATTGTAGTTGTTGTTCCCCAACTCAATCCATAGGGAGAGGCAGATAACAGATGATGATGATGATGATGATGATGATGATGATGATGATGATGATGAAAGTGAAAGAATTGTCCGAGTCCTGTGCTGTTTGCCTACTTTCAGGGCTTGTGCTGCCTTCTACCTGTGCTCACTTTTGCTGCCACCATTTTGGGTAGCTCCATCTTGCATAAATACACCCTCCACCACCCAGCACTTCCATCCCTCTAGTCTTTTTGCATTTTTGCAACACTTACTCTCTCCCTTGGTGCCAGCTAGGGGAACTAAAGGATGAAGGGCAAAGGACTGTCATAGTTTTCCATAAAGCTACTGCATCATTGCCCAAAGTCTGATCAGAATTGTGGTTTTACCTTTTGTCCCATGTTTCATTTCCTGCAAGGGCTTGAGACTGGATTCTGGGGCAGCAAATCATGGGAATGGTATTGGGTGGCATGCCTGGATTCTCAGTAAAATCTGGACAGCCAGATAATGTGGTTGGTAAAGTTGGTAACCCCAACTGTGCAGCCAAAACTGTACAAGGATGAGAATGATGGATGTTTCTTAAGACAACAAACTTCAAAAGGAGGAAGCCCTGGCTATACAAGCCTTGATTATTTTTCCTCCCGCACTGTTGTAATTTCAGTTAAATAAAGATTGTGAAACAAAAGTGCTAGTTAACCATTGGAGAAACTGCAAAATACAGTGCCCTTTCCACTTTTGTGAGGGTTCAGGGCACAGAGCCCCTGGGAAAGTGGAAACACTGTGAATAACTCCCCACTCTGTGATGCCCATCCCATTCTCTTTCATGGCTCTCCTCCCGTTCCTTTTGCCCACTGTGATCAGAGGCAAAATAATAGGAAAAGGAGCTCCGAAGGGGAGAAAGAAGGCACATGCATGTGCGTCCTCCCCATTCTCTTGCCTTTTGCCTCAGCAGAGGTTCTCAGCGCCGGGGCCAGAGGCAAGGAAATGGGAGGGGGAGCTCCAGAGGGAAGAGGAAGGCATGTGTGCACCTTCCCCCACACTTTCCCTTGCCTTTTTCCTTGGCACACATTCTCAGCACTGAGACCAAAGGCAAAGGAATGGGAGGTGGAGCTCTGGTGGGGAGAAGGCAAGCACACACATGCCTCCCCTCCATTCTCTTGCCTTTTGCTCAGGCACTTGCCCTCCTTCTCCATACCCAGCAAAACACAAGGGAATGGGAGGAAAAAGGGGGGGAGGGGAAGACACATGTGCACCTTGCAAATTTCCAAAGGCCACACCTGTGAATATGGAGAGAGGACTGTATGTGCTTAAAAGGCCCTGGATAGGACACACCTTGTCTATTTTGTGTAGGCTTTTGATTGTAAGGACCAGCACTTTGAACTGAGGCGAAGAACTGCCTGGAAGCAGTGCAAATTATCTAAAAGTCATGCTACAAGTTTGCAGTTATCTCATCCTTTAAAACAAACCCGAAATGAAAGTATGTGCCAGTGAGACATATTATCCGTATAATTCACAGATAGAGAGAGAGAGAGAGAGAGAGAGAGAGAGAGACATACCAGTTGATAGATATTTTAAAGGAAAATACAATTTGGATCCATTTCACTTGCTCTTTGTAACTATTCCTTTAACAACAACAATGACAGGTTGATTAGTTTGTCTGATTTATGTAGATCAAGCAGTTATTGAAAGCACAAGAGCAAGTTGGGCTATTTTTTCTAGATCAGTTGACAACCTCAAATTATCATCATAATTCTCACTGAACACTGAATTCATTTCTCCTTAGTCCTCTTGATTTTTTATAGGTATAACAGGTAGAAGGGTGAGAGGAACATTTTAGAGGTTATTTGCAAATGTCTCTGATTCTTTACTTTGTAAATCCATTAAAAATAGGTAGTTAATAATGCAAAACCTTTATAAATTTAATTTTGTACCCCTTGACACCTGCAATTAATTTCACATAATTTGAATTTGTGATACATATTCTTTTGAGGATTACAGCATTTAACTGTAACAATACAGAAAATGGCTGATTATATATACTAAATATCCACATATAGATTTGTCTAATGATAGATTAAATTTCTCAAATAATGCTTAATTGCATTTTTATACTGCAAAGGGACTGGTTTCATTAAGTTTAGAAAATGAAAAGCTACATAAATCCCTGTACCCATAGGCTGTCCTTCAGTTTTAATGACACAGCTTACAGCATGCGGCATTATATTTAAGCATACCATTTCTAATATAATTATTTGTTTTGGAATATTCTAGGTGATATTTAAAAGAGAGATTGATGCCCACTTTCTAATCTGCTTTATCTGTCTACAACACTTAAATTTTAATAATGTCCTCCCCTTCCTAAACTCACTTTTAATATTGGAACCAGGGTGGGGAAAATGGTTTTCAATGTGTGTGGTGAGGCAAGACAGGAAGAGAGGGGGTTTCATTTCTCTCCTCCATACAGTCCTTTATGTCTTATAAACAGAGCCTAACCTTCACATCAAATTGCTGTCCATACTTAATTGGGGTCATGGACTTCACAGGAATTCATCAGAACTATTTTGAAATGATAGCTTATAGGTAGGAACTGAAAAGAACTTCATTGGATCCTAGAGTCTCAAAATAGTTCTTTCACATTTACCAATTCTTGTGGAAAGAAGATATGCACTTTGCCTTGAGAATTAGGGTGCATGGGTTAGGATGAGAGAGAAATAAAGTGTACACAAAATAGTGTGCCTATTTTATAAGATGAGTAGCAAAACATGCACACAACTGTAAATGAAAAAAAGTACAAGTATATCTTAGGTAGCATGGAGAACTGTGCAATTAGGTGCAATGAATGTGAACACATAAATAATTAAAATATAAAGCATGGTGTAATGTAAAAAACACTACAAAAGAATGAGAAGAAAATGTGGGCAGGATTAGGAAAAGTGCTAGAAATTAGACTGAGAGATGTTCACTTTTCTCATTATAGGGGCATTCATTTTATATTCATTTTACATAGGGTTTTGTCTTTGAGGCTCCATCTGATGTTATGCAAACCTTGACTTTCATTACGGAGTGGGGGTGTGGATTTTTTCTTCCACTTGTCTTTCAAACTCTGCATGTATTCTATACAATACAGAAGGTATCAAAATGCCAAAAGCTATTCTTTGACTCCAAGCCTGATTTTGAAATGTTGGGAACTGAACCTGAGAATCAGACTAAGGAGTTACTAGAAAGTATATATTCCACACATTGAGCTGAAGATCTTTATTCTATTTAGCTATACAGCTTTGTTTATCTCTCTTGAAATAAGTCTTCTTTGACCTAAGGTCCATTCACACTGCACAATTACAGGACTATTATTCATTTTAACTGCCATGGCAATAACCAATGGTATCCTGAGATTTGTACTTTGTGGAGGCGCTAGAGGAGCTCACTGCCTGAGAATTCGAAATGTTCTAACTAAACTGCCAGTCCCATGATTCAATAGGATGGAACCAAGGGACTTAAGGTGGAATGATAGTGCTATAATTATGTAGTGTGAATGGTTTCCCTGGTCTGAAAGACTTGTTTGAACTGAATTTCTTCCTTGTCCTGTTCAGTTTTGCAAAATGGATGAGTGAATGAATGAATGAAATGTAAACATAAAATATCTGAATTTAAACTATTCCAAGAGAAGCCTGTGAGTGTTGCCCATTCTTTCTTACACTTCCACAAATTCCTTGACATACCCATGTCAGATCCAGCACCTGTGCTGACTAAAATCCTTTTAGGAGAGCAACTTTGCCCATCCATATTAAAATGAGGGTCAAAAAGTGAGATTGGTGACTTCTCAGACTTCCATATATTCTATATATTGGGAATCAATGGTGACTATTATAGATCTTTTCATTACATTTTGCCTATTTTTAGATTGTTAGAAGCACATGCCCTACCATTAGTTCTCAGTGGCTGAAAGATATAGAAAGGGCATGCACGTCCACTCTTTCCTCTCCTTGTATAAGTAGTTATATCACTTGCATTGTGATTTTGCAAGTAGGAGAAATACGTAAGAATCACACAGCACAGTTTAAGATGCTGAGGTACACTTATGAGGAATAGAAAATTAATATCTTTATTCAGCATTTCTTTTTCTCTTCTCTTTCTTTCTTTCTTTCTTTCTTTCTTTCTTTCTTTCTTTCTTTCTTTCTTTTTCTCAGTCTCTGCTCCAGATGCAAAGGACACTGTCACCCATACATAATAAAGAGCAACTCTGGTATTTATGAAAACCTCAATATGTACAGGTTTCTCTTCAGATTTACCCCTGTCATATTGTTTCTCTGGATTTCATTTTTTGGAATAAAATGGTCTGGTGTGCCATCTTGTTGAAAGGGATAAAATGGGTAATTTTCCAAACAGTATGTGTTTTAGCACCTCTGTATAATAATCACTAAAAGGCTTGTATTGTGGCTGTTGTTACCTCCTTCTCTCTTTATTTTAGAAGATAGCTTTTGTTTTCCAAGGCTTTCTGAAGTAGAGGCTGGGAAAGGTGTCGAAGAATTAAAAAAAAAGCTGTTGGGATTCACCCTTTAATACATTTTTCAGTGCAAAATCTTCATTTTTAACATCACAACACAATTGACAAAGCAGAACTCTATGAACAGAATCGAAACCTCCCAAATCTGAATCACTTGTAATTACTTGTTAGGCATAAAATAAACATTTGCTCTCATTAGCTTCTTGCAGAGATACGGAATGTATGTGCCTCCAGATTGTTTTGGACTGCAGCTCCCATCAGCTTTAGCGGCATAGCCAGTAAGAGATGGTGAGAATTGTGGTTCAAGAGTATCTGGAAGGTGACATGTTTTCCATACCTATTTAACTACAAATTAGTGCAATACTGCTAGTGTTACTATTACTATGGTATGTGGAAGCAAATATTGGCATTGTCTTTTCATTCCCACTTCTTTTCAAGGATTGGGCTGAAATGGGAAATGCATACTTGGACCTATGTGGTGAATGATAGGGGAGAGTAGGAGTTTGATGCCCTCTGTGGTAGAGACCAGGGTGCCTGGCATCTGGCACTGGGCACTGGTATGCAGAACGTGATGGGGACAATGCCAGAGGCTATTTAAGGCATGCTTGTCCCTTCATGTACCCTCTTTGGATTTTTGCAGTTATGCCCCAGCCTCCTGACTTCAGTGCAGTGTGAGTTTTACTGGTCTCTTCAGGGCCAAGCAGGAATTTTTTCCCCTTTATCAGTTTTTTTTCCCCTACCCCATACTGTATCTGTGTGACTCACAACTGGCTTTGAGTGCTTGCGATAAATAGGCTGTCATATGGCAGGTAATGAGGGAGAATATAAGACATCAGTATACACCTTTGTCACACTTTTGGTTTAGTGTAGAGCTCTGAAATTTCCTCTTTAAGGTCCTGTGGCTCACAGGGTGGGGAAGGAGAGGCTAATTTGTGATTCAGACTCTCACTTTTAGAGTTTTGGGGCTTGGGTGGGAGTTCCCATGTTACTTCCCAATTACTGTCGGCTGGGGAGCACCCATGTACTTAGATTGCCCTCAGGGCTGAGATGCTTCACCCAAGGGAAGGCTGAGGAGGTAGCTAGGGGGTGACACCTGGCCTCAACTGGACCTGAATCAGGATGCTCCCCCCGTTGCTTCATGTCCAGACCAATGCAACTGAAATAGGTTAGTTTAAATAAAGTTGTCCTTATTTAACACAACTTTCTGTGTCTGGTTTCATTATTACATGGGTGGTCATCAATGTCTGGATCTAAGAGCTGAATAAATTATCATTATATTGTAAATGATTAGACCTCTGCTGTAGGAAGGAATATGAGTGAAGTCTGAGAGAAATGTTATCTATTGATTTTTTTTTCCTGTTTAAAAGAGGACTTTGTCAAGGGTTCTAACGTTTTCACAAGAGAGGCATTATGAGGTAGTGGTTTGAGTGCTGGATTAGGATTCTGGGAAGTGATAGTTTGAATCCCTGCTCAGCCATGGATAACTGCCAAGTGGTCTTGGGCAAGTTGCACTCTCACAACTTCTGAGGAAGGCAAACCTCCTCTGAATAAATCTTACCAAGAAAACGCTATGTTAGGGCCACCATAAGGTAGAGTTGACTTGAAAGCACAGCAGATGGCAAAGGTTTCACAAAACATTTCCTTAGTTACCCTCTCTCCCCCTTTTCCTGTTTTGTTCCCTCTTTTTTGACGTCTTTCTCGAAGCTTCCACTGCAGCTTGACAAAACTTTCTCTCTATCTCTTTGAATGTTACCACACAAATGAATTGCATGGACTACATGGATTGGAAAGAAATGTATGATGTTTTAATTTTAATTTCTTGAAAAAAATAACTAATTTGAACCATCTGAACTTGCAAGTGGTCCAAAATGTCTGTGCAGATTGATATTGAAACTTTCCAGGACTTTTGCTATATGTTTCTAAAATCAACATCCAGGGAAAATGTACTAAAAAATGCATATATTATTGAAAACAGTTGCAGAAGGACACAATGTGTAAGGGAGGAAAATTAACTTTGTGTCTACATTAGAAAATATGTACAAAAATATGTACATGTTTTCATATAGATTTGCAAAGAAATGTCTAGTGGATTACCCCTGTACCCATGTTTATTGCTACTTTCAGCAAACTGCAAAAGAGGAGTGAAAGAAGGATTACATTTCCAGAAACTCTGTCGATTCCTTAATTTTAAGAACATAAAATGAGCTCTGCTGGATTAGACCCAGAATTTGTCCAATCCATCATATAATTTCCAACAATAAAAATGAAAGAGATCATGGCAAACTCATGGATGGGGCTTTGTGCAGGCTTTGTGCTGCATATCAACTGTGCCAGCGGCTCTGGAAGTTCTTATTTTATCCTACCCTGTTCTCTTTGATGCCCTTCTTTGATGCCCTGAAAACCTCATACATCTTTTATATTAAAAATTCTCTTATCCAGACTATTCAGTAACTCTGGACTAGCCAAAATATTTGAGTTTCTGTACACAGCACCTACTATGTCATTGCTTTGTGTGTGAGAGAGAGAGGAGGGAAGGATGGCCTGTGGCAATGGCTTCTCACTCTTTGTGGAAATAATTACAGAAGAAACGATAAGAGTTTTGGTCACAGAAGAAATAAAGCAAGCAGTGCATCCTCTTGTGGTGCATCCTCAACATACGTGAATCCAAGGTTGTGCAAAGCATCATGTCCATGGATGAAATGCACACTTTGCATCCATTAAAGATAATGGGATGTGAGCATATACTTTTATTTTGTTTTACCTGAGGGTTCCTGGAATGGAACTCCTGCAAATATGGAGGGAGCACTGTAATGCAGTTGATGTTTGTTTGTTTTTTTAAAAAATGTAGTTATCAGAATTTGTGGATTCTGGTAAGAAGAAAGATCAGCTTCAAAGCATGTATGATTTTCTCCTTTTACAACTCTTGCTTTCCTGGATTTTTTTTTTTTACATCTAGCATTTAATCAAGAGGGTGCTTTATGTTTTAATATACCAATATTAGCACTACTGGAATCTGGAATCTGCAAAAACAGATGTTGTGGATTTGGTGTTAAACATTCTATAAGTTTCTTAAAGATGTCATTAATTACCTCATCTATTAAAATACTTTATTTATTTATTTATATTTATTTATTACTGTTGCCTGGAGAATTGTATAGGTATGAATTGTGAATTTAGAAATTAATCTCCACAAATCTGCTGATTTACAAGGATGCTCAAAAATCAGTAGACATTTTGTCCTGCATTTCTGATTTCTGCATTCCTCTGCAGCAATATGGAAATACATAATTTGAGTGTCAGCTCTAGACATCTGAGAGTTTTCCTTCACTCTCCAGACCACTACATGACTATGCCACAGAGGAGACTGTGATTCCAAACAGCCAACCTCCTCACAGGTACATCTGCTGGAAACATAGGAGAGAGCCTTCTCAGTGGTTGCTTGGTGATTGACTATACAAGGCCCATCCCAACAAATAATATGCTCGAACTTGCTAATTGCATTAGTGTGTAAGAGGATTTTAGTGATAGATAGATAGATAGATAGATAGATAGATAGATAGATAGATCTGGTATTAATTTTTTTTGATAATTTAATGTTATTTTAACCTTTGTAACTTATGGATTTTTAACAACATATTTTTAATTTGTTGTAAACCAATTTGTGTATGAAACTGGGGAAAAAAGTGGATAAAAATTAATAGTAATAACAATAATAATAGTGACACTGTCATTGATACCTAAAAGGGGCAACCCTAAAGAAGAGACACATAGGACTGCTGACAGGGTCAGGCAGGAGATGGAGTCAGAAAGACAACACAACTAGTATGGGAGCATAAGGGGCCTTGGTTACAGGGATTAAGATGGGATGACCTGGCCACACATGTTGGATGAAAGGGCTCCAGTTTGAGTATGAGGAGGCTGAAAAATAAACTTAATGCCTGGCTTTGCAGACTGGCATGACATCTACTGAGTTACAAGGATATTCAAAAATGAGTAGACATTTTGTGTTTCATTTCTGATTTCATGGCTCTAGAATTCATGCTGAAATGCATGAATGCACAAATGAATACAATTTGAGTGTCAGTGCCCAAAATCTTCATGTCCTCATGATGAGAGAAGATCCTCATGATTAGAAATCCTCATGATCCTCAAAATCCTCATGATTAGAGAAGAACCAATCTGTTAGTTTCAGTTTCTCAGTTTAACTTAGATCTTAAATTCATCCTAAATTTACAGAATTTTAACAATTTAAAGCTAATTTCACCTGAAGTTTGTGATATTTTAAAAATTCTCATAAAAATTGAATATATTTTATGTGTATTTTTCTAGTGCCTCCCTGTTCATAAATGATTTTGCAAGTCATTTTTCAATTTTTAAATTCTTAATGTCATTTTCAATTATATACATATTTTAGGGTATACTTTTTCTTTAATGTATATCTTTTCCTTTATGTACATCCTTTTTTTTAAAAAAAAAGTGGAGAACTCAGTAACAGATTTTAGAGAAGTGAGAACTGTTTTGTTTGTCAATTAGTCAGGATATGGGGAGTTAAAACTCCTTCCCTTCAACTAGGAAAACAGGTTGGGGAGATTTGAAGGGAAAATGATCAAGAGCAAAATTGCTAAGACACATCTTCCTCATCTTCCTTTGCTCACTAACACAGCTACCATGGTTTGATTTGGTTTTTAATTGAAGATATCTATACAGAATTCCATGCAACTCCATTTAGTTTGGCCCAAGGGTTAATTTTATTCCATCCTCTATTAATATCATGTAAATTTCATTTCCTCTCTTTCCTTCTCCCTCTGCTTTTCTCTTTCTCTTTGCTTTCGTGTGCATGAACATTATTATTATTGATAAATCTGTTGAAAATGTCTATTTGTTTTAATGTCATTATCTGAAACTAATTCAGAATGAAGAGAAAAAACTTTTATTTTTATAAGCCTCTGTAAAGGAACAAAATTGTCAAGCAGTGTTTGCCACTAGCTTTGAGTTGGGCTGGGTAGACATCTTGTACCACTTCCAGTGTTAGGCTACAACATCCCTAGTCCTTTATTACTGACTTTGGCCTTTTCTGCACAAGGGCAATACCTTGCACTGGCATTGTATTCTTGCTGTTACGTCTGCACGTTAAACAGGTTAGTATAGATGTTTCGTCTGCGGATTGACATGGCCTGAGCTCTTAACGCGATTACTATCGACACAAAACGAATGTATTTAAAACCAGAAAAACTCTGATGTAAAGCACAAAAACCAGTTTGGCTGTGTTTCTGACAACATGCGGAAGGTGTACATGCAGAGGTGGTTCTCTGTGGGCCTTCCCACCTTTTCCTGAAGTCATTTCTGTCTGCTTCTGTCTCCGCCCTCAAACGCAAGGTGGGTACTGGAATACAGTGAAATACATTGGGATCCTCAGGATAGCTGCTTTTCAATTTCTGGCTATCTAGACAAGAGCTTTCCAAACTTTTCATGTTGGTCACACGCTTTTTAGACATGCATCATTTCGTGACACAGTAATTTTACTAGCAAACTGGAAGTGGGGGCTTGTCTTCTGTAAGAATGAACTAAAATATCCCCTCTGATATGTAGCAATGTTTTTTTTTAAAAAAAAAATATTGACCAATCAGAGGCGGTGGTGTGGAGCAAGAGAGGGAGTGGGAGGAGGATGGGAGTTTCATGAGAATTGATGGAACAGAAGCAGCAAACAATTTTCACTGCATTAATTCAACAGAAACCAGAGGGCATGCAGATAACAATCCGGTAAAATTGGAGTAAATTGGGTTAAAAAACACTGCTCACAACATACAGTGAAACACTCCTCCACTCTGGTGTGGAAATGGTCTTTGCTTAATCAGGGTCGAAGGTGTTGAGTCCATCTGGAGGACCAGATTGCCCATCTTGGTCTAAAGCATGCTGAAAGGAGGTTGGCTTTATTTCGTTGTGTTCATCAATTTCATTTATACATTGAAAGGTTCAGAGGTCAAAAGTCTAGTTTGAAAAGAAGTAAGCTGGGAAAGAAAAAATTAATTTCCTGCTTGGCTGGTGTTTTTAGAGAGCAGTGAATTTTAAGAAGGGGAGGAGCAAAGAGGCATGTAACCTGAAGTCTGGAAATGCTAGCATTTTATGCTGACATGTTAACACTTAAATTAAATGTCATTCATTACAGTTGCCCCTGCAATTTTGCAATGGTTACGGGTGCAGAACCCCTTCAAGTGGAATAAAAACCACAAATATCTTCCTCCCTCACCCGAGTGAATGAGTGAGGGAACATACACATCCGTCCTCCTTCCTCATACTTCCCCCATCCCATCCCCTTCCTCCCAACCCAAGTGAGGAAGTGAGTAAGGGAATGCACACACATGTCTTCCATCTTCTCACTTCCCTATCCCATCCCCTTGTCCCCTGTCCATCTGCCCACATGAGTGAGCAAGGGTATGCATGCATGCACCTTCCCTCTTCCCACTCTCCCACCCACCCATACATGTGAGTGCACGTCTAAGGGAAGCAGAGGAGGAAGCAAATAATCCCTAAATGATCGAATTTGTGCAGGTCAAACTCCCAAGTGTGGAGGCACAACTGTGTTTTTTAAAAAAATCACTCAGTGGATCACTACTGATAGCTTAGCTTTATTTAAACATCAGCTTTAAATATGAAATATGAAACTAGTGTTATTAAAAATTGGTCCCAAAGGGTAACCCCCCCCAAAAAAGATAATTCTCTGAGAATAATAGATGATACTAATATGAAACATTAAATCATTACTGAGCTTATTAACATAGCTGTTAATTAGAATCATTTATAAATAATGATTTAAGTAGTGATTTTTAAAAATCATTGTTGAAAACTTTAATTAACATGGCTGAATGAAATATTATTTTTTGATGAATTATTTCTAAACTCTGACCAAAATGAGAATGTGTATGTGTGTGTGAAAGAGAGAGAGGGAGAGAAAATGAAGAAAAGTAAAAGAAAAAGGAAATCTGGAGTCCTAGAAAATATCATAACAGTTTAAACTGGGGAATCATTGGGGAGGGAATAGAGAAAGGACAGTAAGATATTCCATCCATTAGGGACTTGGCTGAAATAGTAGCATAGTTTAGATAGGTTAACTCTAGTTAAGATATATTATCCTATTGCTCATATGGGTTCATTTTGAATGTCTAGCCATTAAGATTTTTTAAAACTTCTTTTCCCTGTTGGCATTTTTCTTCCATATTTAGTTTCTAATCCAAATTTTTTCATTATTGAAACTGTTAATTCCTGTCTTGCGGACTGCTTAAAGGTTAGGAGAAAAAGATATATTCTGCCATATCCTTCTTGAATTTGACCGGAATGGATTTGCTTTATTACAGGCACGTGCTATGATCCCTCCCCCCGCCCGCAGTAGTCTCTTGTGCTATCAGTTACACAGTTATTAGGAGGACCTGCAATTAGAAAATGAGATTATATCTCTTATTATTTGTAGTAGTATAATTATGAAATGTCATGTGGGGAAACAACTTAGCATACAAAAAAAAAAAAGTCAGCTTGTCTGACTGATTTAGATTTCAAGCCTCTCTGCAATCTTTCTTAATCCATTCCCCTATTAAGACTCTATGTAAGTTCATATTTATTAACATGCAACCCATTCACGACAGAGGATATGCAGCTAGTGTAGCATACTAAGGGACCCATGTCTGCCACCCCCCACATTCTCCTCTTCCCATTCCCTTGCATTTTGCCAGTGTGGAGAAAGAAGGCAAGTGATACAAGGCAAAAGATGGGGGAATTGGAAGACATGCATGCACGCTTTCCTTCACCCCTCCGGACCTCTCCCTCCTATTGTTTGCCTCTGCCCCAGCATTGAGAACTTGCACTGAGGCAAGAGGTACGGCAATGGTGGAGGGAGAGATATGCATGTGTGCTTTCCTTCACCCCTCTGGAGCTCTCCTCCCATTCCCTTGCTTCTGCCCCACCACTGAGAACTCACGTCAAGGCAAAAGATAGGGCAATTGGGGTGGTGGTGATGGAAGACATATGTTCTGCTTTCCTTGTGCCCTCTGGGGCGCTCTCCTCCCGTT
The DNA here is from genome assembly GCA_030412105.1 of Cyclura pinguis. Taxonomy (NCBI): domain Eukaryota; kingdom Metazoa; phylum Chordata; class Lepidosauria; order Squamata; family Iguanidae; genus Cyclura; species Cyclura pinguis. The sequence goes on along the minus strand of CM059601.1, from coordinate 117,304,774 downwards.
CCTTTGCTTCTACCCTAGTGCTGAGAACTTGCACAAGGTAAAAAGTAAGGTAATTGGAGGGAAGACAAGCACACACACTTTCCTTGTGTCCTCTGGAGCATGCCCCTTCCATTCCCTTGTCTCTGTCCTAGCACTGAGAACTCACACCAAGGCAAAAGGTCAAGCAATTGGAGAGACACACATGCTCCATCCTTCTCCCCTCTGGAGCTTACCCCCTCACTCCCTTGCCTCTGGCCCAGGTGTGGAGAAGGAAGCCCCGTACCAAAGCCTCAGAAGGGAATGGGAGGAAGATGGTAGTGGGGAAGTTATTCACAATTTTCCCCTTTTGTGAGGTTTCTGTGCTCCAAACCCCCACAAATGTGGAGGGGCCACTGAAGGCTTCCATCTTCAAGCAGTATATATTCTGGGGTAGGGACATGCATGAGTGCTACTGTACATAGGTGTAAAGACTATTATATTTCCATTGAGAAGCATATCTTTGAGGATATATAATGGCCCTTTCCACACAAGGCACAAGAAGCTGTTTGCACCGGTTCTTACCATATTCAAATAACATGGTTTTCCCTGATTTTTTTCCCACTCGTTTTGATTCATTTTCCTGCAGAGGAGTGCGAGTTCATGCATCCACACTACCTCGTCACTGGCCACTCCCCTGACTCCCCTCACTCCTCCCCAGCGGCTGTGACTGGGTGTTGTTGTTGTTTTTTGTATTTTGGATTGGTATGTTTGTATGTACATACGTAGGTACCTACTACCCTATTTGCTGGCGTATGAGAGGCACTTTTTTCGCCAAAAAATGCCTTCTGAAAATGAGGTGTGAATATGGAAACTCCTCCCACCCACTCTCCATGCCCGATTGCCACCCGCACGCACCTCTCCCGGCCCAATCACCATCCCCATGCACCTCTCCACACACACTTGCCACCCACATGCACCTCTCTGCAGCCAATCGCTATCCACATGCACCTCTCCGAGCCTGATCAGAGAGGTACGTGGGGGTGGCGAGTGCATGGACAGCTGCATGAGGGTGGTGATCAGGCATGGAGAAGTGCATGCAGGTGGCAGTTGGGCAGGTAGAGGTGCATGGGGCTGGCAATGGGGCGTGGAGAGGTGTGTGCGGGTGGCCAGCATGTGCAGAGAAGTGTGTGGGGCTTCCAAGTGGGTGCAGGAGGGAGTGACCAGCAGGCGCGGAGAATGGAATTGGATACAAGGGTAAAAAAAATTAGGTGCATCTTACACCAGTGCATCTAATACCAGCAAATACTGTACATACTACTTCTCATTCTCACAGCCCGCCCACTGCTGCTCACCAATGCACATTGGTGTGAATGTATGTTTCTGCATCACTGTGAAAATCTGAATTTGCTTTGATGTCAGAATGTGATTCTGATTTTTTCTGGTTTTCAAATAGTGCACTTTCCTACCACATGGCAACACATTATCACAGGATTCCGTGCAGAATGATGGAAAATAAAGCTAAGCTAATTCACTCCCACGTGCAGAACAGTTCAGTGCTACAAGGGACCAGTGACTGACACTCTTGTGCACATCCAGACATCACTACCCACTGCCAACTTCTTAGTTAGATGAATGTACTGATGAACATTATGTACATTATGTACATCTTGAACCCGTTACACCTTTCTGTAAATGTGGCTATGTAGTTTTCAGAATATATACATTTATCCTTGCTGTTCTCTTTTTTTTCCATTTGGCATCGCAGAGAGCCAATGTGACATGATGGTTATTTTTGGACCTAGTGGGAAGCCCAGACTTTACATCCCTGCCAACCCCTATAATTTAAGTTAGAGGGGTTTTGCGAGAATAAAGGGGGACAGGAGAAGGCAGCCTTCCATGAGTTAAGAATATAAAGGCAATAACCAAATATGTTGTGCAAATATTGTTGAGTAGAAAATTTAGCTGATTTAGATGAATAATTCTAACAGAAGGATGATTTTAGATATTTGAACGGAAATTTATCACAGTGCTTTAGGCATTAGTAGTACTTACACATTTTGACATACTGAATATAGGCATGGCATATGATCATAACAATGTGTTTCTTTGGCTAAGGATAGATTGATTACATACAGGAGTCAAAGGTATATGGTTGTTGCTTGTAGTTATTTTAATTTTTAAGAGAACACTTGTGTTACTATATTCTTTACCAGAAATAGTTCACAGTGCTTCATAAACCATACTCTGTTGAGCATCCTTAAATGTGTTGATGAGTTGCAGATTCAAACAAGATGGCTTGTTTGATCTATGATTTACTATGTTGTTGGTGTGTGCCTTTGAGTAATTTCTGACTTATTGTGAGATGTGGTTTTCTTGGCATGTTTTGTTCAGAGATGGTTTGCCTTTTCCTTCCTCTGAGGCTGAGAGTGTGTGAGTTATGCAAGGTCACCCAATGTTTTTTTATGTCTGTGTGGGGATTCAGACCTTGGTTTCTAGAGTCATATACTCAAACCACTATACCACACTGGCACTTCTGTCCATCAGAGGTCGACTACACATTTGATCTACTGTAACCTATGATAAAATATGGAAAAGAATAGGTATAAGTTCATAGTATATTTCTAGAAGAAATCTGAAAGTAGGTTAAGAGTGTGGGATTTTGTCTGGGTAAGAGAAAGAGAGAGAAAGAGAATAAAAAGGCACCACAAAGAGACCAAAAATATGTTTGTAGTCTCCTAGCAATTGGTTTCCCTTCCTTAGCAAAATGCACTTTAGCTCCATTTATGTGTTACCTTAGTTTTATGATTATTGCTGTTATACGTGTTCAAGGTATATGTCTCCCACAATGGTTTCATAATGTGTGAAAACATTAAACTTTGCAATTCAGTCTTATTGTCTGCTGACACTCAAGCCGGCAGTATCAGCTCCATTGAAAAGTGAGCCATTTTAGGAGATTCTGAGGCTGTGCACATAGTTTATGTAATATCCAGTTCAATCTAAGACTTTTGTCTTACATGAAGCTTGTCCAACATGGATTTGATCCACAAGTCACATCAGCTTCAGGCAGCTGGATCAGTGTTCACGTACAATAGGAGTTCTAGCCCCAAAATAACCAAATTGATGGCAGCCAAATTGATGAAGGATGCCAACTCTGAAGGTGAAAATATAATATACAGTAAAGTATGCATTAATATGCTATAAAAAGCCAAAATACATGGAATTGAAAGTTAATCTGTCTCTTACTATGTTGTCTGAGCTAAATTACTATGTTGTCTGAGCTAAAACTTGTATGAAAAGCTTGTATGACCTCACTATGTAAATAATGTTCATGAATTTTATTGTCCTTAATGAAAAAGGATATTTTGACAGGGTCAGACATCCCACTGAAAAACAGTAGCAACTGCTGTTAAAAAAACCAAAACCAAAACAACAACAACAACAACAACAAAAAACACCTGTATGAACAAGAAAAAGACCAATGCTTTGCGCTCTCTCTCTCTCTCTCTCTCTCCGTATGTGTGAAAAAGACTTATATTTAGCAAGGAAGTTGGTGAAAACCTATGAGAGTATATGTGTGGAGCTTTTTGCATTAAAAATACAAAAAAAAAAAATCCCGAATGAGAAGAACCATTAAAAAGAAAAGAAAAAAAAAGAAAAGGAAGGAAGGAAGGAAGGAAGAAAGACTGTCTTGTAATCTTACCTAGCAGGTGAAAAAAAAAGTTTTTCCCCTGCTTTGTTTCTGTTTTCATGTGTCAGACTGAACTAAGGAAAGATTTTCACCAAGGAGAGGGATAGGGAATGTCTTGGCCTTCAGATGTTACTAGACATCACTTCACGCAATCCTTCTCCATTGACTTCGCAGGTTTAGAAGTAATGAGAATAAGGGAACAGCAACATCTGAAAAGCCACACATTCTCTACCATGACATATCCTAGAAGCCTGTTGGATCTTTATGCATATGTGATCAGTCTGTTGTGGATGTGGTTGTTCATTGTTCCAGCTTGTATAAGGAGGTCTCCAAGACCTCTTCATGGAAACATTCCTCAGGGTGATACTATGGTCTGTGGTCCTCCCAAAATGATGTGTGGCCACAGGTCCACAACAATCTGGCTCTAACTTGCAAAATTATAATGGCTAGACAGTGTCCTACGCTAGTTTTCGATAAGATTGTGGCTAAAGAGTATACGGAAGTCATTCCAAGGAAGCTAGCAATTACAGCATTTAATGTTTCAGATAAAAGACATAGATTTCTTAGCAACAAGCTACAAAGCTGGTGGTAGTGGTGATTTGTTTGCCAAGGAATGGACCAGGAAAGTGAAAGTGAAAAAATGAAATAACAAGACTAAACCTTCACTACTTGGAAAAGTCTATTTCTTTCAAAATTTAGTGCTTTTATAACTATCATTATGCCTATGCAAATGTTATCATTACAACATCATATGGATGCAGATGTCTGTGGATCCATGCTTGTAAATATGATAAAAAGAACCTTAAGGATAGAATTGGCATCTTACAGCAGAGAGGAAAGTATAGTAACCAAATAAATCTTAATCTGTTTGCTCCAAAGATGAATGTGTATTCCTGCTCTTATAAAGAATGGTGTACATTTCTCTTTTGGCCAGAAGCAATAGTGTGATACAAATGGTCCTAGCTGTTACACATTTCCCATATGTCCAGGAAGAAGAATATTTAAGGAAAGAAAATATTATTTGTGTAAAGTATTTTTTTTCTCTGTTGCAGTGAACATTGGCAGCAAATTGTGAAATGGATGCTTAATGCCAAGGCAATTTTTCTTTGGGTAGTTGGGAGAATAGAAATGTGTATTTCCTGTTCTTTTCACCATTTGTCTGGCCTACACAGAACAGACCAAATGTAAATTGCAAGCAGCATCATGGCTTTCAATCAGATTTCCTGCATCACTAGGTCAGTCGTTCCTCTGCCAAACTCATATTGGTTTGTGGCAGATGTGAGACATGTCTGAGTGGTTTCTTTTTCCTCCTTCTTCTCACTTTAACAGAACAAACCAAACTTTAGCAAGATGTATTATAGATTAACAAGTGTACATGTAGTGGTTTAGAAATGACTATGAAAGCATCTGTGGGCACTGTTTGCTTAATTCATTAATAGAAATCAGGGCAAGAAACAGCACCATTGTAGGCCTGTACTGTCCTTTTATTACCAAAATGCCCTCTCCTTTCTCTGCATTCTACATTACAGCCAGAATATTAATGTGAAGGGAAAAGCCATTGTGCAGCTCCCTGTGAAGCACTGAGCAACACTTTTCTCCCTCAGCCTCTAGTAACCAAAGTTGAGGGCCTACTTGTCCTTAGAAATCTAAAGAATGTTATCTTTCCTACCAGGACTGACATAATCTGTCAAGGAAATATTCCACCATCATGAGATTTGAAAATATCCTTTGATTTTGTGCAGAAGAACAAATGTGAACGATCATGGATGTTGCACTCCAACAACATCTGGCGGACTGACTACATGTTTTCATCTCATGTGCAGAGGCTGGTGCATGAGCCAGTAATTGCTGTTCCCACAAAGAAGAGAACTGTGCCCATAAAATAAGGGAACATCTTTAAATCCATTACCCAATAAACCAACAACAAAATTGAAAAACTTGAGGACCAGCCAATATTATTCACTATTCCTGGGCACATCCATAGCCTCAATAGCAGCCAAAAACCTATCTTCAAAAGAGGGTTTTAAACAAACAGCCCTAAAGCAAGGAGGGAGTCAGCCAAATGCTTCTTCCTTTCATCTGCTACAACAAATCACTTCCAAATTTGAAAACACTTCAGATCACATGGATTAATTATTAACCTATTTATTTTTGTCATTTACATTGTGGCTCAAAATAGTTCATAGATAATGGTAGAGCACAATACAGTAGTTAGAAAGTTGATCTATCTAAAAACCATATAATAATCTTTGAAAAATCACAAAAGCATCAGCAAGAACTATTTATGCAGCCTCGAACCCTTTACGGGCCTTAGGAAGTAAGCATTTGCTAATCCTGTGGAGATCTCAAGAGCAAAGCTTGAAAAATTACTTCTTTCATATTTGTTATTTGTTACAGTGCAAGGAGCTCCAGTACATTGTCTTTGCTCACTGTGATGTGAGAGGGGAGTTATGTGTGTGTGTTTAGAAGAAAAAACAAAAAGAAAACTAAGTAACTTGGCTGCGCTGCCCATTAATTTTCTACTGAGTGATTTCTCTCTCCTGCTGTCTCCCTCTGATTACTGAGAATAGCATAAAACATTTCATTTCATTCAAATGCCTCTCAAATTGCCTTAAAAACCATTGTGTTACTTTTCAAAAGCAATATTGTTACAACTTCCCTCAATAATTTCTTGATGGTAACTGTAACATGTAATTCATATAATTTCCAAGTGATATTCTTGGTTAGCAGAATAGTCTTGAGTGTTGCCCCATAGACTTTACAACACAATATTGACCACAATAAGATCAGCGACTGACATTCAGCTCTGTGAGACCTACCTCTCAGCTTTCAGAGCATCCTTGGGTGAGAGGCATTCATTGGGCTTTCCTCATCCCATGTCACAGACAGAAAAAGAAAAAAAGGACAGTAATACCACCTTTAAGAAATATTCTTCTTTAGCTCTAAGGCCCTTTCTGCAGCTTACCTTCTTGTGGCAGCATCTGATGAGGATCCTGGCAGTGGCACTGCTGGGAAGCGAGCACAACGGGAGCACTCCCCTCTGCGACAGCTGGCTCCCTGCTGAAGGAAGTGCAAATGACCATGCCACTTCAACCTTCAGTGCAGCCAAGTACTTTCTCAGGCTACACCGGGGCAGAAAGTGCAACCATCGCACTTTTGGGGCTTCCACAGGACAGGTAACTGCAGGATGGTGGTGCGATTGCAGGTCATTGATGGGGAAAATCCATCAATGATTTAACCTATGATTGTGCTGCCTGGGTATGAGAGAAGGATGGGACCATGATGACATCATGCAGAAGTGTTGTCACAGTCCTGTCCTTCCATCCCCATGGCAGGATGGGAAGTTGCTGTGTAAAGGGCCTGTATAGGGAGGAAAATGCTTGTATAATGTAAGATTGAGGGAAAGGGGAGCATTTTAGGGACCGGTTATCCTCTGGTGTTTCCGTCCTCAGTCGAAAATCAGGGTGGTCAACACTGGTCCTTCAGAAGTTTTTGGATTGTAACTCTTAAGATCCTTCATGTTTGTATATTCCAGCTGAGGTGATAGGACTTGTAAGTAAAAAAACTTGTGGAGAGACAGTTTTCTGCTGCTTCCCTAAAGAAACAACCAGTCTTGTGTCCCTGTCTGGATCCCTATGGCCTTTTGTTGAGAACATGGTGCCTTTAAGAAACGGACAGTTACTGTCAGTCTTGTATGCTTTTAGTATGTTTCCGAGGTTTAACAAATCTTATTTAAAAAAAGATTTGAAACAAAATGTTACATGAAAAAATATTAAATTGAATTCCCTTTGACATGGTAATAGCATTTAATTGATTTTAAATAGCTCTTTAAGACTCTTGGTGAACATGCTGTTAATTCAGATGAATGAAACACTTCCATTATGTTGGATCAACAGTTTCTAAAGAAGTTATGTCAAAAGGGGAATTAAGACTCTAACATCTGGAAAGTAGTGTGGTGTGGGCAGAAAATACGCAGGCAGAAAGCATAGATTCTTTCCTCACAGAAGGGAAATGTAGCTCAGTGGAAGAGTTTGTATTTTGCACTCAGAAAGATGAAGTTTGATCCATGTCATCCCCAGGTAAGCCTGACTATATTCCTATTTAAAATTTTGGAGACGCCCTGTCAGTTCAATGTAGATAATACCAGAGCATGGTAATCATTAATTAGAAATAATCTGTTACTTAACACACACACACACACACACACACACACACACACACAAACGCACTTACTTTAACCAGAGCATAACATTGGTAATCTAATATTAAGTAACAAAACATGTTCAAAATAGTATGAACAACATTTAATCTCATTATTCATCTGCTGCGCCCACTGGCTAAGAGACCTCAAGCTAGGCAGCCCTCCTTTCATCCTTCAATTGTTAATTCATTGTTAAAGGTTTATTTAACATACTAATTCCTCTCATTTCTAATTCAGAAGGGTGGGACCTTCAAACAGGGACTGAGAGAGAAAATCAGTCAAGAGTCAGATGGAAAAGCTGTTATGGTAGATTAAAGAGTTGGGGAGTTGCGTTTAAATTCTGCTAGATTGTGATTTTTGCCTTAGGCAATATCTTGACCCATCTGCCAGACTTGCATGCATGCAACAAATTTCAGACACTTCTTCTGCACTTCCTCCCCTCCCCCTGTCCTTTCTGAAAGTTCAATACCACATTAGCAATATTTGTTTCATGTTTCCTGACCACTCCCCATGAACGGTTTTAGTAATATTATATTTTATTAACACCTTTCCACTCGCTTATACCAAAATGAAATGCTGCCATTTAATTAATTCTTTTAAATACAGTGATTGTATTGCGGCGGCGGGGAGGGGGTTACACGCACACACATATATGAATTAATGCTTTTGGGGGGGGGCGATATAATACATGTCTTCCCCTGGCTATTTCCTTCATTTTTAAAAACCTCTGTGTAAGTCCAGCACACATATGTTAATTCATAAATTATACCATTAAGTGAAATGTGGCTTGATCCCAGGATATCTGATTGCAGCCTTCATTTAAGGAATCCATTCTCCCCTATGAAGCATAAGAGATTTTCTTAGGTCTTTAAGGCATTCTTTTCTTTTCTTTGCTCAGCCATCCAGCTTTTAGAACCGGATGATGGCAGAGTTCAGAGGGGAAAAATAGACATCAAAGGATATAAAAATGAAGACACTGTTTTGCTCTGGGACGATTATTGAGATTGCCTTGAAAATGAAAATGATATACTACAAAAAAACCTAACAAAGAATGCGTGCAATGAATATATAGTAAATACAACATACAAAAATCTAAGTAATATATATTCCAAAATGTAACAATTGTGGACCAGGTGAAAAACCTAATATTACCAGACAAAATATACTGGTAACCACGAATACCTACTTATGAAACACACATTCTTTATACATTAGTTGTTGTAGTATATATTTCTCATTTTTAGGACAGTTTATTCAGCGAAGAGACCTTCCAGTGCTTTGTTTGTTTGATTATTACTGAGATACCTGACCCTTTAACCTGGAGAAACCAGGGATTGATCTTGAATCCTTGCCCTGGTCCTTGCATACCAGACATGTGTCCCACCACTGGTTTTTGTAGTGATTCTTCAGCGTGTGGGGCAGCAGCAGACTCAATTATTCAGTAGTATGTGATCAAAAGCACTAAAATATTTCTCATCAAGATTGCTCCATCCTTGTGTTCCACCAATTGATCTTTGTAACTGTGTGTTGGCACATTTCCAGGTTATCAGAATCCTCTAACTGGAATGAACACATCCTTTGTTACCTTCCCCAATACAAACGCATAATTCAAGAATTTGAAAGATGAGTGAACAAGATATATATTAATGGGGATATATAGAAAAGAAGACAGCTGTAAATTCATGGTCAATCTTTAATGGAACAGGTTTTTAAATTCCATGTTTTAGGACAACCTTTCCTGACCATTTGGTTTCTAGATGTGTTGGAGTACTATTCCCATCTGTCAATCAGATAGGGACTTGTGGTCCAAGACATCTGGAAAGGAAGTATTTTAAAAACTACAAAATATTGCCTCTGAAGAAGCCAATAAAAATGTGCTGCCCAGGGGCAGCTGTGATTACCCAGCATGTCATTCCTTATAAATCCTATGATTCTCTCAAAAACTAACAATCCAATTAATGAATTAATGTCTTGTTCCACAAATTAAATTTAGGTCCCTTTTGACATGAATATCAATAAACTAATTCCTGAATTTCCAACAAAGTTGACAAATTAATTTTCATGTCTAAGCTTTCAAGCTCTGAGTAATAAAAAGCTAGATTCACCAATGACTTGAATGGTACAAAGCCCCACCATGGGCCCAATAAATGTGTGTGACAGCACTTTTACAGTGACTTTTCAAAAAGAAAAATCGCAAGTCAGTTCACCAACTGATTTTTGAGATAGACTATATCTGGAATATGGTAGGGGCCTAAAGGATGAACATCAGTGAACAGAGGTTTCCCCCCTTTTTAACATTTCCTTTTCCCATGTGAACAGTAATATAGTTTGCTGGAGCATGTTATGCCTTCAGTTATGTCAGAATGTATCTTAGCTTGCTCACTTAGGTTCTCATTCCAGCAGCAGACAATACCTGGGAGGTAGGAGGTTAAATGTGTAGTAGTCTAGCAGGACTCAGCTGGGTTCGAGTGTATTTTTTTGAAATTGGGTAGAGGGATAGAAATTGGGTGGTGGGATAAAATAGGGATTTGGTTGGTGTACTGCCCATTTTGCTGCCCAGTGGACTCCCTTCCTGGGCTACCTGAATTGGTCTTAGCAACGGTATTGGAGTTGCCCTAGCTTGTTGTCTTGGGTATCTCAAAGTCTGTGCTGAGACCACTCTTTCAGAAGTGACTCAGGACTTCTTGGTTTCTGTGGCATTGATGAGTCTGTCTCAAATAGTGTCTAGTGCCACCCATGTTGCAGGACACATTCTGGACCTGGTTTTCTATTTTGGATAGGATGATGGTGATCTGGGTATCAATGAACTTTCTGTTGTCATGGGCTGATCACTACCTCATAGGGCTTAGACTCATTTTGACTCTGGGCCTCTGCAAGGGTGAGGGGTGCTTAAGACAGTCTACCCCAGGAGGCTTATGGATCTAGATGGATTCCTGATAGCTTGTGGGGAGTTTCCTATTCCCTCAGAAGGTGATCCTATTAAAGCTCTGATTGATCTCTGGAACAGGGAAATGGTCAAGGTGATAGTCACAATTGCTCCTAAGTCTCCTCTCCCATGGAATAGAGTCAAGTAAGCCTCTTTCTTTACTAGGGAGGTGATGGTGATTGAATGAATGAGATGGATACTAAAGTAGGAATGGTGGAAAACTCAGAGCGAGACTGACCAAACACAGGCTAGAACCTGTTGGAAAGCCTATTCCATAGTGGTACCATGCCACCATTGCACTGCACAGTGTCACCCAATCTTTAGTCGTCAGGGTCCTTTTACGCTCTGTCCAACATGAGCAACAAATAGACTAGTTAACAGCCTATGAAGAATTTTTGTAACATTTTGCATATAAAATTGCTCAGATCAATCCCAGTTTAGATGCTGTGTTTGATACAGATCCAATGAATGTAATCTTGGCTCTTGTTTGTCCCTCAAAGAGGCAACACCAGCATGAGTTCACAGTAGGCAACCTCTCTCCTTCAGGCAGACAGCATCAGCATGAGAACATAGCGGCCAGTCTTTCTTCATTAAAGAGGAAACATCAGCATGAGGTCACAAAGCTGTGTTTGTCCATAAGGATTGTACTAATAGGTATAAATTCATTAATGAAGTAGGTGTGTCCCTGGCCATTTCTTCTTTTAACATGCTGGGGGAGTTGGAGGAACAAGTTTGTCATTCATTTATACTCAGTAAAGAAACCTGGAGACAGTTGCTGTTTACTTTGGCAATTGTAGGCAGGCAGATATGGCTATAGTAAGATCAGATAGAGTAGAATCCCTCTCTCTCTCAGCTCAAGTTTTGTTTTTTGTTTTTTTTTGTTTTTTCATTGCTCTTTGCAAGCGTGGAAGTCTGTGTTTCTCCATCCCTTCTCCATCTTCTCAATTGTAGCCTTACCCTCAGAATATTTACCTATACATCTCTCTAAGTCATGACTCTGATATTACAGGCTTAAGTTTTCCACTCCATTTCACACCACTGACTTTCAGCTCTATTCTGTGCATGTCCAACCAGTTGACTTTGAGAGATGCTGTGGATGTGGTTTCTGTTTCTGAAGGGCTGTTTGGGCAAAGCCATTCTTACTCTCTTGTGTGTTTACTTGTAGTTTACTTGTATGACTCTGAAGAAGTCAAACTTCTTTCCTCTCATGTGAGTGCTATCGTCCTATCAGATACCTCTGCTCATTTTCCTCAGTGTTGTCTGTGTGGCATGTGGTGAACTGTGCCATGGATAAAATTTGAAACTATACTTTTGTAAAAATCAGAACAGTTGCTTGCAAAGTGATTTCAGATTGTTCTTGGAACTCTTGTTTACAGCTTGCATCTCTCCCAACTGATAACAGAACTTAGATATGACTGCCGCATGCAGAGAAGAATATGCTGAGATGTAAGGAAATTGGAAATGCTAAAGCCAATAGAGCACAAGGCAGTTATGTGGGATTATGCATTATGGTTTTATGTAAGTTCTCACAACTTGCAAATGCCTTTGTTTAATTTTCACAGCTTTATTGTTTTTTAATGTATAGTTTTATGTAGACTGCCTTGAGATTGCTTTTGGCAACCTAGAAGGTTCATAGAACATTTTAAAATCAATAAAATTATCCACTTTGCTGTTTTGCTGCAATACATAGGAAAAAAACTGTATGGCTAACTGTGAGTGTCTATGTGTGTGAGGGGAGTGATTTGAGTTTATTCTAGATGTCTGTTTTTCATGAATAGCTTTTCTAATTATAACTAATTTTATTTTTCTCCTAGAGCATTAAGGTGAATCATCTCTCTCTCTCTCTCTCTCTCTCTCTCTCTCTCTCTCTCTCTCTCTCACACACACACACACACACACACACACACACTTGTAGACTAGTTCTATAGATTCACTTCAGCATGGTCACCAGGGATGGAAAGAATATTTGGGAAAAGAAAAGAAATAGTCAAAATGTGTTTCTTAAGTATCAGCAAAACCGGAAAAGGAGAATCCTGGACTATAAAGAATTTTCATAGTTTAGGGTTGCATGCAAGGGTGATGAAATAATTTAAATACATATTGCATCTGTATTTTATTATTTTCATCTTATCACAAGATGATAACCTACTTTTTTATTTATTTGTAGTCTTTTACATTATTCTTTTTATTTCATCTTATCATATTTTATCGCAATTTATTGTATCTTACTTTATTTTAGCTTATTTTATTTTACTCCGTCATATTTTAATTACTCATTTTACTGCATTTTATAACATTTGATATTATATCTTTAGATATGATCAACTGACTAATTAATAAACTTATACTGACACAGTCATAGTTTAGGATTTATTCTGTCATTACTTGCATGTGGTATTTTGTCCAACATTTTAGCCATGAGAACTAGTGATGTAATTCTTCATCATATTTCTTCTCAAGTTGAAATGTTCTTCTCACTGAAAGTAACTCTTAAAAAAATAGACAGTTTGTGTATACTATTCTCAATTTGGGACTTATTTTGTGCAAAATTCAAACACTGAATAATTTATTTATTTGTGGAGAAATCAGTATTTTCTGTAAGGAAAATAGTATTTCAATGCAGAAATATTAAGTCCTGTGATGAAATTCTTATTTTCTATGTAAATCATGTGCAAATTTTACACAAAATAAATCCCCAATTACAAAATTTTCTGCCTAGAAAACAGCATTTTCTTCACAAGTATTAATACCCTTGAAATATTATTTTCCACAAAGATTTTTTTTTTTTGCACAAGAGAACTATATGCAAATTTTGAGCAGAATAAGTCCCAAACTGTGAAGATTCTCATCAGTTTAGGATATCATTAGGATTTCTGAACACCTAAAAAACATATTTTTCAATTATTTTTCGACCATTTTCAAATATTCGTTTCATCCTGACCGTAAACATCATTTTCTGAAAAAAGAAAAAAGAAAATGCTACTTTCTGAACAAAAAAATGTGAAATTAATTTTGTGCGTTAGTCCCCAACTGTGGCATTTTTTGCACAGGAAACAATTTCTCCATAGCAAAATATACCATGCACAAATTTTGCTCAGAATGCATCCCTGGCTGCAAATAGTCTTTCAAAACTGTACAATTTTCAAAAAGTTTCTTGCAGTGTGAAGAAAATTGCTAAAATTACTTGTTAACTTTCTCAGGAAATGGAATTAGCACAGAATCATATCCCTAGCTGCCATATTCCATCCTTTCTGAACACACCAGAATGGAATGCACATGATTACATATGTATGTTATGTAGAACACTGACGTAAGTGCCAGATTTCATTGACCCAGATTTTCTTGTTATATGGTAGGGTACTGCATGTATATATATGTTAGCAGATGGTTACCTTCAGAAATGAATATGGGGAGGGTGAGGTCATCCATGTTTCCATGATCCTCTGAAACACATTATTTCACTATGTAGAAGAGTTCATGCAAGACCCTCTTTTACAAAGAGAATTGAATGAGTTAAAAAAATGTATTTTTTTTCTGTGACAATAAGAGGTTGTCCTACTTGAAAAGATTTGTATTTCATTTTAAGTCGGGGATGGAAAAAGCAAGAAGAAACACATTAAAGAGATGTGGTTAGAAGACAAGAATAAAAAAATAGAAGGGAATAGGTCAAAAATGGAAAGGACATGGTTAGAACAGGGAGCTGTCATGCAAAATGGGTAGCACTGAAGCCTCCCCCCAAAATATAGAAACGTGTAGTTGCCCCTACCCCAGATATGGTTGGAGCATCTCTTGCTGTATATGTCAGGGGATACAACTTGGAGAAATGCTATATGTAGAAGCAGTGGAATATGAGAAAGAAGAAGAAAGAAAACTGTTAAGGAGCATTTTGCAATTGACCAAACACAGATCTGGCATAGTGTAAGAACCAATGCAATGCAACATTTTGAGTGTTGGATGAGAACTTGGAGAGACCAGATTTTGAATCTCCACTCAGCCATGAGACCCACTGAATGTACTTACACAAGTCACCTTCTGTCAACCTTACAGGAAGGCCAAGGCAAACCTCATCTGAATAAATCTTTCTAAGAAAACCTAGGATAAGGTCTCCATAAGTTACAGTGGACTTGAAGACATATAACAACAAGTAACAAGGGATAGATTAATCTTAAGGTTTTTGTTCTTCTCTATTTTGTATTTTTTTCTAAACTTAACTCTTCTGTTGTCATTTTTCTCCATCAGTTCATGAAACATATATTTGTATTGAGGCATGATATGTGATTTCTTTTTACTTGAAGTTTTTGCTTAACTGGAATCCTACATCATAAAAATTCTGAGAAGTGTGAATATGGAAGATTTTTTTTTACTTTTCTATAGGTCCAGGAAATGTAAACTAGATAAGGTTATATTAAAATATGAGCAAAACAAATGTGTTTCCCATGCTACTCAGGAGATTTGGGAGAAGAAAGAAAGTTTATGGCCAGTAGCAGTGCTTACCTTGGACTTTGCATGGTATCATTTTTATCTCAGATTAGACTTCAACTTTGTGAGCTACAAATTTAGGGAGTTACCCTCCAAGGACGCCAAGTGCTACAGTAGGGAAAAGTATAGGAAGGAAAGGGGTTTAGTGGGACATGAGTAAACAGACTTGAGAGGTATAAAATTGAAATTTGCAATAAAGAAAATCTAAGACAAATGGATGAAGGAATGAAGCCCAGAGATAAAATGTAAGAATGAATGGGGGTAATCTGGGAAGTATACTCTGGAAAGAAAACACCAGAAAGTTCCCTTTTTCCAGGATGAAAAGCAGAAGAAAGTAGCTAAGAGCAAAAGACCACCACAGGTGTAACCTTCACAGTGTTTTTGCTTCAATGTCTCTGATTTGATATTGCCAAGTAGCAGCACCAGTGGGGGAAAATGTCCTCTGGCAGAGTTCCTGCATGTATTGCAATGCTGCCTAATATACTGGCAAGCAGGAATTCTTGTGATCTCCATCACTCCTCTGGCTAAAAACAGTAAACAGCTTTGAATCCAAGATATATTAGAGGCTATTCGGTATAGTACTAGAACTAAATTTTGTTGGATTTAGCTGGTTGAATATCCAAAGTGAAATTGATTAATGTACCAGTAGCCATTGTAAAGTCTAACAAAAGGTAAATCCCTAACACTATCATAAAGGAACATCGTAATTGTTTTATGTCAAGGAGACATCTCAACATAAAATATATTTTAGAAAACTTTATAGGGAAAGTTTCTTTTGCAAATCTAATAAAATACAAATGACAGTAATACAGCAACAATAACAATACCATTATATCCTGATTGCTTGAACGCATGGTATAATGATCTTAATAACAACATCATTTTAATAACGCATTTCCAGTCATATTCATCTAGACAAAATATCATTTCTGAGAATTTGCCCCTGTAATGGTGGAACTTGGATTAATTTATTGGAATCTGTATACTTCAAGAATGGGAACTATCTTACTTCAAAGAGTGTATATGAAGTATTTCCAAAATGCAATTGGTCAGAAAATTTTTCTGACAGAATTGTGCCCCAAGCTACTCCACCACTTATTCAGTGAGAAATTCCCCATTCTCCAATTCTGTGCAATTTCTTTCCTTGCAAGGGCTATAAAAAAGGTTATTAAAGATTTATGTTTTAAGTCACTGTTCTCATTGGTGAACATAGATAATAGGACCAGTGCTGGACACATTCTAATATTCTGATGAATCATACTAGGTATTATTTGTAAATCTGAGGCCCAAAACTGATAAGTCTTTGGACAATAAAACCAGAGATGCAAATATGTTCCCTTTTACAGTGAAAGTTTCATCTAACAGAAAGGCAAAAAAAATGTTAGTCAACTTTGTAGTGAGCTATTATACTACTTGGTTGCCTAGTTGCAGATTATTCCCTGCGTTTCATTCTAATACATGGAATGGAAACAGAACATATCAGAATATATAAGAGTCATATTTGTTACCTGGTTTCCCCATATATGCCACATGGTTGGTTAGTATGGATAGAGAGATCAGTCTGTTTCTGATCGATGATAGTATCTCCTATACTAATTTTTAAGACCATTTTACACATTTCCTCAATAATCTCATTCTATTCCATTTTCTCAACAATTAAAAAAATTTGCAGAAATATACATTAGTTTTGTACATGTTTTATTCTAAAATATTCACTTCTGAAATCTTTGCAGTTCTGTGATATATTTCTTTTTTTGTTTTGGTTAATATTTTTGTTTGCATTTTAGTATGTTAAAAGATGTTTACAGTTTCTTTATGAAGAAATTGTATTACAAGATATCTACAGTTAACATACTGTATTAATTAGGTTGTGGTGTGTGTAGATATTTAAATTTGATTTTAACATATAACATGAATTTTGTGGAAGAAAAGTTCTTGACTTTTCAGTTTGCAGGGGATGAGAGTGGAAATTGCTCACATCTATCTCAAGTTTGTAACAGGTAATCTATTAAAATAGCAAGGAGGCAAGTTCCTCACTTTTTTCCCCCGCTTCTGAGTTTTCCAATAGGTGTATTCAACCATAATAGGTAATATATTGAAAGTACGTGCATGGTCAACCACTATTTTTTTTAAGGGTACCTGCATTTGG
Organism: Cyclura pinguis; assembly: GCA_030412105.1. Taxonomy (NCBI): domain Eukaryota; kingdom Metazoa; phylum Chordata; class Lepidosauria; order Squamata; family Iguanidae; genus Cyclura; species Cyclura pinguis. Next base: position 117,287,373 of record CM059601.1, on the reverse strand, counting down.
AAACGTGGACATGACCTCATTTCTGGTATGACTTAACATTTAGCATTTTAAGAATCGGTTGTGGCTGAGTTTTCCAAACTCAGAAAAAATTAGAGCAGTGTAATTCTGGTGAAAGTGGTATGGCTATATCCTATGGAATCTTGAAGTTTGTAGTTTAGTCAGACACACTAGAAGAGATGTCTAGTAAGAATTCTAAATCCCACCCCCCAAACTGTAAATACCAGGATTCCATATGATGGAACCATGGCAGTTGAAATGGGACCATAGATCAGTCCAATTGTGTACTGTGGAAGAGCTCTGAGGTTTGATTTGTACAGTCATAGCCAAAAGTAGAAGGTGATCGGGCAAGAGTGAGTGTTCTTCTCTTGAAAGCTAGAAGCAGGATTTCAATTATTGACTTTCAATTATTGACTTTCTTTCATGTACCCTCAGATTCCTCCCTGTGAATCCCTACCACATTGTTACCTTAAGCAGGCAACTCCAAAATAGCAGTATATATAAACCTGTGTGTGGGCTGGTGGGTAGAAGTGAAAATGGATGTAGATTTCCTGCCTCTATTTTCAATTAAAATCTAGAGCAAACACAGCTTGTAGTGGCCCCCTCTGTGCTGAAAGTTTGATCTCCCACAATTTATATTCTGAATCTAGAATCTGCAGACATAAGTAGCATGTCTAGTATGACCAGAATAGCCAATTGCTTTCATTAAGAAAAGAACCACAAAGTAGTCATAAAAGTACTACAGCAATGTGGGAAGAAACTGAGAGAACTAGAATCTTCATTCCATAGCAACAGAATTCGTATTTAGAAACAAACCATCAGAAACAATGGAATAATATGAATCCAGACCCATTTCCACATATTACTTCAGTTTACTACACAAAATATTAGAGCTAGTGGGGTGTAGTGGTTTGAACATTGGATGAGGGCACTGGGAGACCATGTTCAAATCCCCATTTAGTCATGGAAACCCACTTGGAATCCCACTTGGGAAGTAATACTCTCTTGGCTTCAGCAGAAGGCAAAGGCCCTCTGAACAAATTCTGGCAAGAAAACATATGATAGGTTCTCCTTAGGGTCACCATAAGTCAGAAACGACTTGAAGTCACACAACAACAACAAAGTACACATTTGGGGGTAAGTAGATTATCATAGTTTTTCCATGTGATAAGTTCTTTGTGTTCCTGCAGTAAATTTCAGGACAAACATTTTCATTCTACGGTAAAGAATTTCTATTCCTTCTCTCTGTCAGCTCAGCCCATTTTTAGCACATGTGTTTAAGTCAGTAATACTTGGGAGGAAGAAAAAGATCATGGTTAGGCAAATAGGAAGTCTTCCATCTTACAGAGCAATGGTGATATATCTTTAAACCCTCACTGGCTGAGCTGTATGCCTTCCAGCTTCAGGTAAATAATGGTTTGTAATATCAGGCTGTTATTTTTCTTTCTGAGATGTTGGACCCAACAGTCTGAGAATGGCAACACATACACACACACACACACACACACAAATTAGTAGTAGTAGAAAAGCAACCTCCCTCCTTAGCCATTGGTCTCTGAAGGGACTAATTTAGTTATTTGCTTTGTCACATCAACTGTTGCAGTGGGGTGATTCTTTTCACCAAAGAGCTATTTGGACATGGGTTGCTGAGATCTAATCATAAATTACAGAGCAGTCTTAAGCACTTGAAAATGTCATAGCAAGCTACACTGTAGTAGCAGTCGCTATAGTAACCAACATGTGGAACAAAGGATGAATGCGTTTCTGAATGAGAATGTTTAGCTTTTGGCCTTAAGCACCAACAGCTCAAAACGACTGAGCTTTGTGACATATGCTGGCTTGATCTTTGTAAAATTGGAGGCTACATAAAACTTTGAATCACCGCATAACCATTTTCAGAATACATGGGCTTGTCAGTGTCCTTTAGAATATGAACTTGACCTCTTAGTTACCAGCAAAACAGAAGTTTAGGGTGTTTCAAATGTGACAGAGTAAGCAGGTTAGATTTGAAGTTTTGTTGAAAGGAAGGAAAAGGTCATATGGCACCCCATTCCTAGAGAGAGAGAGAGAGAGAGAGAGAGAGAGAGAGAGAGAGAGAGAGAGAGAGAGAGAGAGAGAGAGAGAGAGGGAATGGTGCTGTAGACACTTTGTGAGGCACTTTCTGGATGAAGCTATTTTCAAAAGTTTATGACAAATTTCAGACATTAATGACCATTTGGCATGAGTAGGTATTCTGCTCTGACTTGCGGAACCTACCTTGTAGAGGATTGCTTCTTACCACATCACTGAATGTGTTTCATAAGACGTAGTATTGTATGGATAATATGATTCGCATTTCTACCAAGGACCTGTAAAGGGATCAAGGGAGGTTTTCAAAATTGTATTTCTGTTAGTGAAAGATTGCTTCTATCACCAGCCTGCAGCGTTACTTGTTCCAATGTATGTAGAAATACTTCTCATTCTTCACATTTGTGTGGGTGCTGAAAAAATGAAATCCCCATGAGGAAACGTCTTTGGCCATTTGACCTCATGAAGTGCAGCCTGGTAAGCTGTATGCTTTCTCATATGCCTTTACTTATATTTATAATAGTTTCATTTTCTCAGACTATTGCTTGCAAACTCAAGGAGGAACATGTTGTCTATCCACCTATGTGTATAAAGAAGCAGAAGAACCTATTCAAATGTGTAATGTTTTAAAAAGTGGTTTGGAACCAAACTTTCAGATTAGTATATGATTCATTTGCTCTGCAGCTGCTTTTCCTGTCCCATATTAATTTCTGCCTCCTTTTCACATTTTGCTTTTTGTAGTATTCCTCCATCTGGCTTTCTTCTCTTTTCCTTCATCTTTTTGGAGCCTTGTCTTTCAGAGCTGGTCCAAAAACATTTTGCTACCTGACATAAAGAACAAGATGTTGCCCCCTCCCTTTTTCATGTTCAAAGTCTGACTGGTCTGTCATAGGAATCTTTCTTCAACACTGGTAACGGGTCAGCATTGTCTACTACACCTGTATGTAATAAGTAGCTTAAGGTAGATAGAACATCCCCCCGTCATACAATTCTCTCATCAAGAATCTTGCTGATGCCTCCTACCACCTGCTGCCCAAATTGACTCACTCACACTGCTCACTGTTAAACTTGATCTTGCTCTCTCTCCTTCATCCTTATTTCCTTTTAGCCTGAGGTCCTCTTGGACTGCTGGTTTCACTTCTCTTCAATACTACACCTGGGATGCTGAAGATGAAGATAAAATAAGGAAGTTTTTGTGTAAAGCAAATTGGGACTGTCTTCCCTCCCTCCACCTTTACCCTCCAGTTTATGTCTTCTTGGAGTACAGTGCTTCTCAATGTTTGGTCCTCCAGATGGTTCAGATTTCAACTTCCCAATACCCTAGCATATGTGACATGTGATTAGGGCTTCTACGAACTGAAGTTTAGAACAGTTTGAGAACCACTGTTCTACCATGTTATTTTAAGGAATTGTGTATGCATTCCTGCATGCGTGTAGTATTGCTTTGATGGGTGATGTGCCATTGTTAAAGAAATGACTGCTGTTTCTGATTTGTTTCTGCAAAGGAAAATAATTTCCATCTGGGAAAAAAATCATAGTAAATTTTTTCCTTCTGGACAACAAAAAATTATTTTCCAATTTTTCTCATGCTGCAAGGTACGCATCAAAAACTATAAATTTCTTTAAAGGCTTTTCACAGCTCAGGATATAGTCTATAAACCAAACACATTTGGGTATTTTGCTCAGAAAATAGCATATTTTCTGTGTCAAGGTTGTTGCCAGGCAGGCAAAGATTTCTTATGAGTGGATGGCAGAGAGAAGAAGCGGTGTGGCCAGACAGCCAGGTTCAAGGCCAGCAGAATTGTTATGGCTATGTCTTGTGTATTAGAGAAGGCCACATGCCAGAGCACTGATTGGGTCACCCCACTTGTTCCAGGACAACAAGGTAGCATAAAAAGGCTGGTGTTTGCCTTGACCAGCTGCCAGTTAGACTCCCTAGTTGGACCTGCCACGCCATTAGCAGTATACTGTTTGTAAGGGGAGATGCTGCCTGATTTTTCTCCATTATCTTCTGTTTTTCCTCTTTGTCTAATTGCTGGAAAGCTAGCATGTTTTTGCTAATCCTTATCTTAGAGTGTGGCAATAAATCAGTACTCTAAGTCTTACTTAATGAGCCTCTGGAATTTTTTCTGCCCCATTGGGACTCTCTGCTGTGGTGAAAGCCTTGCTTCACAGATAGCACTCTGCTCATGCTCAGAGGAGCCAAATCCTGCCAACCCTGGCAGGTTATGGGCCTAGTCTCACACTCCTGATGCACCAGAGGGTCAAGCAGAACAAGTGAAGTGCCAGTTCCAGTCTGCAGCTACCTGCAGCTCAGTCTGCTGAGATCCTGCTCAAGGACAGTCTCTGGTAAGTGAGAGTCCTGGCACAGAAGGGGCCTGGAAGGTGAGAAAGGCTGTAGGCATGGTGTCCACAGGGAGTGTGAGTCTACCCCTGGACAGATTGAATGAGAGGAACTATCTCACTTGGGCAGTGAAGATGGAGATGTATCTGTAGAGACAGAGGTTGTGGAAGGCTGTTGCTGATCCCCCAGGGCCTCCCCTCAGTGTAGCAGATGCCAGGATGGAGGAGAAAGCCATCAGTAACATTTTTCTGTCTTTGGAAGATAGCCAGGTAAACCATGTCAGGCACCTCACCACGGCACGGGCATGTTGGGACACTTTGTGGGCTATGTACATCTGCCCTATGGCTGGGAGTAAGCTGTCCCTGTTAAGAAGGCTCTACAGGGCATAGCTGCAGCCTGGTGAGTGCATGCAGGACCATCTCCAGCATTTGACCTCCCTGTTCGTTGCCTTAAAAGAGAGGGGGAAGGAGATCTCCAAGCCCGACAGAGTCTACTGCATACTGAGCTCCCTAGATGCAAGCTGGGACATGTTTGTGGCTACCATCAAAGGCATGCCAGAGCAGGACCTCACCATGCAGTACATTTCTGGGTGTCTGTAGGAGGAGAAGGAAAGGCGTGCCGAGAGGAGCCGGCAGGAGCTTATCAACAGGAGCAGCAGCAGCAGAAAGAATGCCAAGGACACTGACTTTCCCCGGACTGAGTCTACTGAGACAGTGAATGCTCTGAAAAGATGTTTTTGGTGTGGAACCACAAAGCATCTGTGGAAGGACTGTCTGGACAGCACAGGCAGTGTGCCAAAGACTCAGGGCAAGAGAGCCAAGGACAGAGGGAGTCACCGGCTGGTTTCAGCCATGGTTAAGGGCTGTGAAACCCAAGGGGCTCTCTGGCTGCTAGATAGCGGGTGTTCTCAACATCTGGCTAATAGCAGCAGTATGTTTAAGATGCTGAGCAAAGCAAACATTGACTCTGTTTCCCTTGCTAATGGGTCTAAATGCAGGGTGGAATGCGTGGGAGAAGCCTTTGTTCCTGCTCTGGGGAAATAACTTAACAATGTGCTTTATGTGCCCTCGTTAGAATTTTGCCTACTGTCAGTGTCTGAGTTGGCACTGAGTGGGCATGACGTTCTGTTCTCTTGAAATGTGGGTAAGGTAATCAGAAATGGGGCTGTGTGTGCTGTCAGTGAGCTCAATGACCGGCTGTGTAAATTCTTGCCAAAACAAAATACCCACATGGCATATAGCAATAAGCTCCAGCATGATAATTACATCCACCTGTTGCATAGGAGGATGGGGCATGCCAGTTTCCAAGTTCTAAGGAAACAGCCTGAGTGTTGTAAAGACTGCAGAGTTAACCCTTGTGATGTCTTTTTGGACTGTGCTGTCTGTAAGCAGTCCAAATCAAAGGTGCAGCCTTTTCCTAAGTTTAGTACCAGGGTATCTACATAGCCTTTTCATTTGGTGCACTCAGACCTCATTGGTCCCATGCCCAAGTTTCAGGGTGGGGCACGATGTGTAATGCTCCTGGTAGATGACTACAGCAGGTACATGTTCTGCTATCTCCTGAAACAGAAATCTGAGGTGTGTGGAGTATTTAAAAATTGGTGTGCCTATGTGGACCGTCAATTTGGGTGTGAAGTCAAAGCTCTCCAGACTGACAGGAGAGGTGAATATTTGGCTGGGAGTTTGCAGCATTCATTAAAGAAAAAGGGCATAAATCACAGGTTAACGGGTCCCAATTCTCTGGAGCAGAACAGAGTTGTGGAACGTAATGGGGGAGTGATCCAGACAATAATGAGTTCCTTGTTGGCAGATGCTAACATGCCTCAGAAAGCTTGGGGTGAGGCAATGCTTATGGCCAATTACATTCGTAACAGGCTTTGGAACTCCGTCATAAAGGTAACTCCCTTCAAAAAACTGTATGGCATGAAACCCTCTGTTGCTCATATGAAGGTGTTTGGGAGTTATGCCTGGGTACACATTCCTAAAGCCCAAAGGAGAAAGGGGCAGCCCAAAGCCCACAGGTTGAGATTCGTAGGGTACTCCGGAGGAGGGTATTGGTTTGATCTCTGTAATGGAAGGGTGGTGATATCATGAAATGCTGAGTTTGAAAAGCACAGTAATTGGAAAGGGGTGCATGCAAATTCTGAGGTACTCCTTCCAATTAGTGATGAAAGTGATGATGGGAGTGCAGCACACTCTCCTGCAACCAGCCCTTCAAGGGTTAAGCAGGAGGAGGAGACAGAAACTGAGCTGGAAGAAGTGGCTCAGAGTGCAGAGCAGTCTGATGGGGAGGAGAAACCTGGCTGCAAGAGAGGCAGATCATCTGATGATGAGGGGGAGTTGCAAATACCTAGGCAGTCTGAGAGGAAAACAAAAGGCATTACTCCACAGAGGTTTGTGGTGCAAAACAGTGTGAGGGTATACCAAGTTTCCTGTGAGCCTGAAACCTTTGAGGATGTTATGAGTTTGCGAAAGGCACAGGCTGACTGCTGGTTCGATGCCATGGACCAGGAGATGGCGTGCATGCACAAACATGGGGTATTTACGTTGTTTAAGGTGCCAGATGGTGTGATTCTGGTAGGCTGTCCGTGGCTGTACAAACTCAAACCCCTGGCTTCGGGGGAGGTAAAACACAAAGCCAGGCTTGTGATGGCTCAAGGTTTTTCACAAAGGAAAAATGAGTCATTTGATCAAACTTTTGTGCCAACGGCCAGAAGTGAAAGTATCAGGCTGCTGTTAGCTCTGGCAGCACAAAGAAATGCTTTGCTACACCACTTTGATGTCACAACAGCCTATCTCAATACTGAGTTGCCAGAGACCATCTATATGCAGCAGGCACCTGGGTATGAAACTGGTAAACCAAATCTGTTGTACAGGTTAAACAAAGCTGTCTATGGGCCCAGACAATCTGCCCATTGCTGGAACAAGTGCCTGGATGGTGCTTTTCAGGGCTTGAGTTTCAAGCAGAGTGTAGCAGACCCATGTGTGTACACCAAAAGGTCTGGGAAAAACCAAGAAATCTTGCTAGTCTTTGTTGATGACTTGTGCCTGGTCACAACAAGAAAGGAACAGGTAACAAGGTTTGCCAGGGAACTGGGTGAAAAGTTCCAAATTAAGGACCTGGGTCCCATCAAACAGTACCTGGGTATTGAGGTACAGAGAACAAAGAATGGGTTTCTGCTTAGCCAGAAGCAGAAAATATTGCAACTGCTGCAAAGGTTCAACATGCTTGATTGCAAAGGTGTACAAACCCCCATAGTACAAGGGTTTACAAAGTCTATGGATGACAAAGTGTTCCCTGACATAGAAATGTATCAGTCTTCTGTCGGATCTTTGTTGTATTTGGCTGGTTATAGCAGACCAGATTTGTCCCTGGCTGCTAACATTTTAGGCAAGGCAAGTTCTAAGCCCACACAGCAACATCGGTAGGGGGTGAAGAGAGTGTTAAGGTATTTAAAAAGTGCTCGGAGTACTGTCTCTGTGTGTCACCCTCTGGGAAACCTGAATCGGTTTGTTACTGTGACAGCGATTTTGCTGAGGACATGTGGACAGGAGGTCAACCTCAGGAATCCTAATAATGTACAGTGGCACACTGGTGCACTGGAAGACTAAAAAACAGAGTTCTGTGGCCACTTCAATTGTGGAAGCAGAGTATGGAAGTCTCTCATATCTGTGCAGTGAACTGACTTGGTACACACAGCTGGTAAGGGATCTTGGTGTGGACATACCAATCCCTATAATGGTATTTGATGATTCCCAGGCATGCATCCACATGGCCGGTAATGATAAGACCAGAAGGCAAACCAAGCATGTAGATATCAAATACCAGAATGTGAAACAAACAGTAGAGAGTGGGGTAATCAGATTAGAATATTGTCAATCTGAGAAGAATGTGGCAGACGTGCTCACAAAACCACTAATCACTGGGAAGCACTGGGACATGCTCAGTGAACTGGGAATGGTTGAGCATGGAGCATAAAGCTGCCGATCCACTACACAGGAAAAGGAGGGGGGGGTCAACCTTGTTGCCAGGCAGGCAAAGATTTCCTATGAGTGGATGGCAGAGAGAAGAGGCGGTGTGGCCAGACAGCCAGGTTCAAGGCCAGCAGAATTGTTATGGCTATGTCTTGTGTATTAGAGAAGGTCACATACCAGAGCACTGATTGGGTCACCCCACTTGTTCCAGGACAACAAGGTAGCATAAAAAGGCTGGTGTTTGCCTTGACCAGCTGTCAGTTAGACTCCCTAGTTGGACCTGCCATGCCATTGGCAGTATACTGTTTGTAAGGGGAGATGCAGCTTGATTTTTCTCCATTATCTTCTGTTTTTCCTCTTTGTCTAATTGCTGGAAAGCTAGCATATTTTTGCTAATCCTTATCTTAGAGTGTGGCAATAAATCAGTACTCTAAGTCTTACTTAATGAGCCTCTGGAATTTTTTCTGCTTCACTGGGACTCTCTGCTGTGGCGAAGCCATGCTTCACAGATAGCACTCTGTTCATGCTCAGAGGAGCCAAATCCTTCCAAACCTGAGATAAAACTTGATTTTCCTCTACAGAAATGTGATTTTTCTACACAAAAATTATATTTTCTGAGTATAAAAATTGTTTTCTGTGCAGAAAATGTCATTTTTTAAGCAAATAACAAAGAAATCAACAAACAAAAATCCTCACATGCATTTTTACAGAATCTACATCTCAGCTGTCAAGACTCTCAACTGGCAGGATTCTTTTCATCAAGCTTTCACCTCGCTCCCTCTATTATTCAAATATTTCCAAATATTATTTCCCCTTCTAACAGGGTAAATTTGTTATCTTGACTCAGTCTATGAAGTATCTTGGGATGGCTTTCATTTGAATATTGTAGTCCTTCAGTGATGCCTAGAGAGTTTATGAATCATTAAGTAACAGCATCACTTGGTATTTTATATTGGAAAAGGCTATGAAGATCCCTGTGATCATATTTATGAAAGTAATTGTTAGGTATAGACACAGTCCAGATGGAAAAACTGAATTCCTTCTCTATAACCTTGTCCTTTTATGTGAACTTTGGTGGGCTGTATTATGAATCCTGTTGTGGTATAGACTTTATATTGACTAGGTACAGCCAGGTAAGATTCTGCTTCAATTGAATGACTAGCACTTTGAGTGAGTAAGAATCAGAACCTGAAAAAAAAATCTGAATATTCCTTTCAGTGAACCATGTTCTTTCAAGACATTTTCCCAAGATGAGTGGACACTAAGGGAAAATCAACACTTAGACTCTAGAACCAATCTTACCACTGGCAGATGAAGTGGCAAGTTTAAGCAACAGGTGCTGAGAGCTAACAGTGTTGGAGCAGAGAACAGTGTGATGTTGTTGAAACAAGTATGGTGTTGATGGACTAAAAGTGCTACAAGCACAGCATTATTCACTAAAAAGCCAAACATGGATTTTTAAAGAAATGGCGGCGCAACTGTTATACACCAAGTGTGTTGGGTGGAATGGGGGAGACTACTAAGCTGAATTTCTTTCAAGTAGGCTTGGGATCCCAGAAGAATGCAAATTAATCCATGTACATGTGTAGGCAGCTGGCAAGGATGCTCATAACTAATGAGTTAAAAGTTTAACTTCCATGGTTGTCAGCAACACAGCTGGATTTCAAATCTCACAAAGGGAGCCAAGGCAGCAACACTAAAAATGATAGAGATGGAGAGAATTCTCAGGAAGGTGACATGTGCTATATAAAAGTGCAAGAACTCTTGCATTTGAATAGTAGATATTTGCTTTGTGAGTTTTCTCCACTTCTTCATGTTCTTAGCTCTATTGCCCTTGCTCTTGGAGGTAGATTTAAACATAGTGGCCTATGCTTTTGTTTTGTTGTGATTAGTTGTGTATTTTCAAATATATTCCATTCCTCTGAAAAAACAAATTTCTAGAGAAACATGGAAAACAGATACAAACAAACACATGCATTGAATTCCAACCTCTCTAATGCAATGCTTTGAAGGTCTCTCCTGACCCCACAAAGGCATGGTAAAGGACTGGTATATGAACATGCCCTATTTTTGACAAATTGGTTGAACTAGCTTATTAGGTTCTACTCTATTTTTTTTCTTAAATATAAACATATGAGTTTCATTGAATGTCTGGATGGGATCATGGAAGCCATTGGCCTTCACTTGTTTGAGGTAGCATTAACTGCTTCCCTGGTATAATTGTTAATCCATCCTTGTGTGTCCATTCAGTTTTCTTCTCTTGGTAACTAATGTCTAATATCAATGGCTTGGTTAAACACAGAGGGAAGAGTTTCCTGGGAGAGAGTCCAAAGCAAACCAAGTTTCATTCTTATGAAGGATGGCCTCTGGATGCCACTGTTGAGTTTCATTTCTTCAAAGTAGGCTGAGCTTCTCTGGTAGTGCAAAATTTGTAGCCACAAAGGCATGTGCATGCAGTAGTTATAGGACAGAAATAAATTATCTCTGCAGTTTTAAGGTTTGGGAAATAGATCTACAAACAACAGTTTCTTCTCAGTGTTTCATGAGATGTTATCCTATATGGCACTACATCATAATGACAAGCCTAACATGTCTCTCTTTCCTATATCCTTGGCTTGGCGGTACAGAGAAGAGGCAACATGAAATGGGAAGGGGCTGAATGCTCACTTGATTATTGCAAAGCTGTTTATCTTTCACTGCAGGCTTTTTTTCTTTGGCATGCCCTGGCAAATCAGCCTGCGAGCCATTCTAAAGTACAATGTTTGCACAGGGCAATCACTTGTTACACTTACGTTCTGACACTAGATATGCCATGTTTGGATTGGCAGACCCTTTGTGCTGACATATTGTTCTTTTACACACACACACACACACACACACACACACACATGGTGCCTGCATTTGAAAGATAACTGGGAACGGATATATCAATCTATTCCTTGTCTGTGTCATTTTTGCTTCTGTTCTTTCATAGATCTATTTTTTTCCCTATTTTGGCATTCACCAACATTAAAAAAAAGAATGAAAAATTCGAATTTGAATACATGTTTTGAAATGCACTTTCCTCTCAGAAATACCCTTTTAAAAATATGTTTTCCCTCCAAGTACACATTTCTAGAAGTGTTTAATTCAAAAATTTGCATTTTTCTGCCATTGCTGAGAGGTGTATTACAAAACTGAGAAAAGTGCAACATTGGAAGGATAAAATTGTTCTAGTCTGTGTATTAATCTGTGATGGGCAGATTGGATCAATTCATATCAGAGTAAGCATGGAATGAAAGCATCAAGCACCCATAAAGATGGAGGAAAAAATCATTATATAAATCAGAGACTGTCAAATATACTTCTGAGAACATTTTTCAACGGCCTAGAATCAATATTGTTGATCCCCTGTGGGGTATGCAAGAAAGCAAATTCCATGTAATTAAGTCAAGAACTAAAAAAAATTACACTCTCAGATCCAGCCTTCTTGCTATCATGACTCTGGGAAACTGTAGCATGGTCTCAGGATTCTGGAGGATGAATCTGTTTTTTCTGGGCTCTGAGCATATTCAGGAAGGTATATGAAGGAGACTCAGAATGATTTTAGTTGAATGAAGCAGCTATGGCAACCAAATTCCTTGAGGGTCAAATATTGAAACTGCCTTGAAAGCTTAAGGGTGGAAGGAGGTCAGAATGTAGCTGTTTGGTGACTCAGGGAAACCAATGAATGCGAGAGAGAGAAAAACTGGGAGAACTCTCAAGATGATTAGACAATAACCTGTTCCTTTGATTTTTCCTCTTGCCCTCTGGAGAATCCGCCTACTTGACAGTGAACACTTATTCATCATGCCACATGCAGTGCCAGTTATCCCACAATTCTGTACAGGCACAGTGGAGGGTAGGCAAAAAACTGCCTGAAAAAAAGAGGAGATAACTCCTACCTGACCCCAAAAGACAACCAGTAATTGTCTGCACTATCTGAAGGATGGGTGAGCCAAGTGAAGGCAACAAGTTTGAGTTAGAATAGTCTTGTAAATAGGCAGCCTCCCCTCCTCTATGCTTTGCACCACCCACATCCACAGTTTTTTACCCACTATAGTCTATCCTCCCAGAGGCAAGCACATGTCTCTCCCCCTGCCCCACACCCAGTTGTGCTTTGCTACCTGAGACATGATCAAAAGTATTGAGACCAATGAATGTCATGTGTCATTTTAGAACTATTTTTTTTCTTTCCTTCCTTTCATTAATTTTTATCAAACAGGAAAGACTATGCCATCAGCTATAATTTTTAAAGAAGAACCAATATAAAGTAAAACCATGATTTGTAAAACTATATTACATTAAGTCCTTTGTTTTCTTGGTGGTTTCTAGCTCATGGTATCTTCTTGTCAACTAACATGGAAGATCAGAGGGAGGCTTATAGACCTGTTCTGACGGATATATCAATATAGCTAAACCAAATATTGCAAAAATGACCATGTCCTTGAAAATATCTTGCTATATTTAATGGTAGAACTATAATGTTCCAGAACTAAGTAAAGTTACTTTTTACAACATGTCCCAACATCCCTCAATAGCACGATCAAAGGCTATGCTTGCTGAAGTAGTCAATGGTTTGGGTCCCAAACTGTAACTTCTCCGGGCCCTGTAGTTCAAAGCAAATTGGATCTGCTGCCATTTGAAGGGATTTGCAGCAAGGAAAGAAAATGTCCTACATTTGTGGCTGGGAGTTTAGCTCCACACCTGGAGTTGCTTGCTAGCTCAACTGATTTGTTGTTAATTTTCCACCCCATTTTACAATACCAGTTTATGCTCAGTGTGGCTGTGTAAATCCCACACGATCAGCTTTGCAGTGGATTTCTCTGTCTAAATCATGGACTTAATTTAATTTACAAACAAAGGAAGACAATCGGTCTCTGTAGATTCACTTAGAAGTTCAACTTTGACTAACTTTACCCTCAGAGGATTATTTCTCCTAACATGATTTCACTCCACTTAGTTTGCCAGGTCAGACCTTAGATGTTTACTGACAATTTGCCTGATTTTCTTTCTGCTTCTCCATCTTTTTGTTTGCTTTATGACTGCCATTCAGATTTTATCTCTCCTTTTTCTATACTGAAATATAGCAGACATTCTTCTTCTTTAGACACATTAGAAGACTGTAGGACAATTTTCGAAAGGTTCTCACCGTTGGTGGTTAAATTATTTGTTCTTATGTGTACACACCCATTGTTCAGTTGTTTTTATTTTATTTGAGACTAAAAATGTCAAAGCCTCATCATTTTGGCTAACCACAAACATTTAGAATGCTCAGCTAGAGAACTTTTTGGCCTAGGTAATCTACAAACCCCAGAATTCCACAGGATGTTGGAAGTGGAATCATAGCACTATAACAGTGTAGTGTGGAAAGCTCCATTGTCTCATCTCAGGATAGTCTGGTAATGTTTACTATACTGACGTAATCAAAAGTAATAGCTGTGAGCTATGTTTAAATCTTGTTTCAGTGCGAGAACCAAAAAGCAATACATGAACAATTATTCTGGCCGCCCTTGCCAGGTTCCAATAAAGCAATGACTTCTTTTACACAAAGGAACTATACAAAGTGCAGTCATAAAAAGCACTTTATGCATTTTGAACAATAATCAATAATAAATCATATCATTCTCAATTAGTTTTGATGGCAGGGTTTTCATTTTGATTCTTTCAATCCATCTTTCCGCAAGTTTTGGTGACCCTAGAACCCACTAATACGAGGTCAGAATTATGTGGCCTGTAAGCAGCGTGTCACCCTAGTGTTGCTGCATTTTTGTTTTTGTTTTACAGCACATTGTTTGCCTGGATCTTTTTTCCTAACCAAGACCCTCCAAAATATTTATAATTTTTCAGACTGCTGCTCCTGAAACCTTCCAGGAACAGAAATTGATCTTAAAACAGTTACCCACACTTTCCAAAGCACACAAATACAAACAAAATGACCAAAGAAAGCTGGATATCGAATTTAATAATTTTTAACAAATATCTTCCAAGTTCCATAAATGCAGCTTGCTAAGGTATCCTAAAAAGCTTCAGAAAAGTTCTGCTTTTATGTTAGACTGACATACATTGAAGTTGGCTGCAGACCTAATCAATTTATTCTAGCTATATAGGTGTTTCAAAGCAAGGTATTCAAAATTTTGCTGTCCATCAGACAAATCCTATAGAAGACAAAAGGACAAATAAAATATGACTACTTGGATCATACAAGCTCTCAAGTTTTTAACTAAAATGAGGGAATGTCAAAGTTATTGCTAACATTAAGGGCTTCCTTCTACTGTGGCAGACAAAGGCATAACCGACAGAGCTCCTAGGGAGGGTCTTGTGCTTAATTCTCTTGAGCAAGAGAATACAAAAAACATATCTCAAGAAACAATAAAGCAAAAAATCAAATCAGACCATCTCATATCTTCAGCATTATTGATCTGGTATTGTTTCTGCTTTTTGAAACAGGCCAAATCCACTGTCTCGTACAGCACAGTATGCTGTATCATAGTTTGACATTGTTAAGTGGGTTTGAAAAAGAATATACAAAGTGGCATTGTGTGAGGAAGAATTGTGTGACACATCCTATTCTTTTAGCACGTTTTTTTGGTACATTCAATTGCATTTTATTCTGAGGTAATGTAATGGTTTCTCGAGGCAACTGGGAAATACTTTGGGTCTCATTTTGCATTGATCTTTATTTTAAAATGTTGCTTGATAAATACTTGTTCATTTGTGACAAACTTTACCAGGAAGTGGGACAAAATAAGTCCAGCCTAAACCTGGAGAATAATGGTAGTCCAGGATCCAAAATTGAGTTCTCAAAGTTTCCAAGTTTTGTAGATTGTTCTTCCAGAGACATGGAGTCATTGTCCACTCAGTAATGCACCAAACACAATGAAAGTATATTCGCTGCTAAAAAGAATGCCTAAAGCAGACTTTAAGACATATTTTGGGACTCCCCCTAATTTGAAACACCTGAGAAATATACTCAGAAGAGTGAGTAAGATTAAGGCTTATTCTGTTTCAATTTCTTGAAGGAATTTTATGAATCCTTAGAATTTCATGTTGATTAGCAAATTTTATATCATGTGAAAGAAAAGCAATTTGAGGGAGAGAGCAAAAGAGATTTAGCAAGGCTAATAGCAATGAAGGTTTACTTTTCCTTCCTCACAGAGTTGATGATATTGTGACTATGAAATGTATACCTTGCTTGAGCAGTGACGTATTGGAGAGATTGATTTGCAGGGACTAAAAAAAAAAAACTCCCAAATTTTCGACAAGTAAGAGTGTTTCCTTACAACTTGACACTCTGACACCGTTTTGTACATAAAAAAATTGTGCATACAAGTTCCAATATACAAAAAGAAAAAAAATGAATATGAAACACCTCTGATAATCTGACTCATTGGGAAGAAACCTTTCAAAAAATAAGCAAAGATTTACACACTTGTTGGTAAGTCAGTTACTTCTGAGCTTACATCTCTAACAACTGCAGTCATTCCTCCACATTCGCTAGGGTTAGGGGCACAGGACCCCCATGAAAGTAAAAATAAAAATAAAAATGAATAACTTTAGGCCCTCCCAAACCATATTTAACACCCCAATAAAGTATGATCACCATATTCAACCCACTGTGGAGGCATCAGAGTTCCTTCACAAGGCAGAAGTGGGTGGCTGGTGGGGCTTACTGCAACCTCCACTGCTGCCCCACACCATTTTTAAGAGGGACTTACAAGCCTCATTCATAGGCCCTTTCCGCAACTCATCTATTTTTGGCACTAGGGTGTGGTGTTTGCGTGAGCAGCCTCCGGAGAGAGGCTCTTGCGTCCAGGGTCCTTTGGCTCCACACAAGCTTTCTGCTCGTGCAAGAGCCCCAGTGTTGTCAGAATTTGTCTCCAGCCCTTGCATTTATGAAGTCTCCACATCCATCTGGCCAGGAAACAGTTATTCTAGTATCTTGCTTCAGATTTTTGATGACTGATAAGGATCCCATTTCTGCCATGATGTCTAGAAACAAGTGGAGTATGTGTTTCAAGTGATAGTGGGATTTCTCAGAAATCTGATGTGAGAAAGAAAAGTTTTAAAATGGTGATTCGTGAGCTATATTCTAAAGCAGGGTTAGGGAATGTGAATACCCTTCAGATGTTGTTGGACTGCAACTCCCATCTTTTCTAGCTGGCATAGGAGCTCTAGCTGAACAATATATGAAGGCCCATTCATATTTCCCATCCCTTTTGCAGCAAAGCATTGGGGAGGGGGAAGAGCTTTGCAAAATTTATATACTTATTTCTTACTGTGTTCATCCTGAACATTAGTTTTGGGAAGAGATATATACAATCCTGAGGAGCCACTGCCACTTAGATTATGAAGCAGAGGGCTAAATGAAACTTCTTTGTATGTAGTACAAAGAAACTTTGTATATTAATACAACAGCACTTCCCACATGATCTGTGTCATCCCAGAAACCTTTGGGTAAAAACTATCTGCTTCTCTTCTTTGACTGTATATTTTCATAATCTGCTTTGATTACTTGACCTATTAGAGCCACTTTTTTGTGAAAATGGATCACTGGATTTATGCTACAGAGAATTTTAAGGGCAAGTGGCAATATACGAATATTTGCCTCCTGCTAGAAAACTCTGATATTATCAATTAATAGAATAAACTTTACAATTGCTGGAGCTATATTTTGTGGTGTTTATAGCATACATGTTAATCTGATCCCAATGAGGTGATGTGTAGACCAGAGCAACCAAGGTGATTCATTTCAAAATGTGCAAATACAACATAAAGAGGAAAGAAACTTTGCAAATGCAAAACAAACCGGGTCTGTTTGGAGAAACTGTAACAAAAGAGCAAGATGCTATGAAATTGCTCAAGCATCTGTAATTCTGCAATATTTGGTTAACCTGATTAACTAATGAAACTTCCTAATTGAAATCTGTTCAATGTAAGGTGGAGAAGGAGATGGCTAGCATGAGTTTTATGGTTCCTAAATTGAATTTAGCCCACCCTTTCAATTACTTTTTAATCTGCCTCCAAACTCTGGAGCACCCTAGTAATTTGCAGTGATGTTATTACCAGGTGGCTGCTAGCAGGCAAATATGACACCATTAAAAATGTTGCCATTGACAGAAACAGCCCCACAGAGACATATTTATCAGAAACTTGAAAGCATATCTAGAAGCTTGAACCATATGGTTTGCAGCTCTAGGCTGAGCCCAACTGCCAAAAGGAGACTTTTATTTTTTTTCTTTTCTTTTCATTAAAGAGTGATGGCTTTTTAAAACATTAGGTGAGTCTCATTTTTTTCCTTTTCCTCCTTCTAAAGTTAAAAGTACAGATAAAAAAAAGCCTGCTTCAGAATCACTAACAGAATTCTGTTAGGCTGCATTTTGGGATAAAATAGAGTCACTACATGGCTAGTGTATCTGGGTCTTTTCAGTGTAAAGGGATCTTGCAACACCTTTGAGAATAACTGAAAGGAAGAAGTTGGTAGCATAAGCTTTCATAGACTTAAGTCTACTTAAGTCTGTTTCATCCTTCCATGACAGAAAGTCTACTCAAGTCTGCTTAAGTCTTTTTTTCCAATTTCAATGACTAAAGTCTACCATTAGGGAAACCAAGATACCTATGGAGAAGCTTAGTTTGCAAAAGGGAAAAGACACTACTTTTGTGCAAATAAATTTTGCACAAAATAAGGAAAACTTCCCCTACACATCTGCCCATATTCATCTCATTCTCATGCTGGAAACAAGAAATCTTACAGGGGTTAGCAATTTGTTTGTCTATCTCAGTACATGAAGGTGAATTGTCTTGTTAAAAATGAGACAATTAATATTTCTTTGTATCCCTAGGACCATGGATAAGAGTAATTAAAGCTTATTTTATTTTATTGCTCCCATGTCTGCCTATCTCATTCTGGGACATGATTCTTTGTTACACGGGATTGTGAAGGAGTATCGTAACTAGTTCATAGAGATACAGCTCTATTGGTTTCTGATGAGCACAGAAACCAATATTCCTTACCCCCCCCCGCCCCCCCCAAAAAAACAATGGCTCAGCTATCATCAAACTGGCTGTATACTGCCTTTTCAGTCCATCTAAACACATTTTTTCCTTCTTTCTAAGTCGAAAAAGGTCACCACCCAAAACAGTCCATCTGTTGTTTGAAGCATAAACTACAAGGACCCACTGGGAATTCTTAACAGAATGTCATTCCCTTAAAAGGAGGGTGTTTGTTTCTTTGTTTTTTACATTTTTAATATTCAGCTTATTGAGAGTTTTTGGAAAAGACATCCTTATCTGAATGGTGCCAGAAAATAATTCTCAGTTTGATTCCCTTTGTGGTTGTTAATGTGTCAGCTCTTTCTTTCTTTTTTAAGTTATAAGAATATTTTTTTCTTTTTGGATCCTTATTGCAAGCAATTTGTTTTGTAGATGTATGATTGCTTTTGATTATATTTGGATATGCTTTCCATGAGGTTTATAATCAGTAGCAGTTCTCTTTCTGGGCAGTAGCTTTTGTTGTATTATACACCAATTGCTGTAGTGTGTATGTCTTTTAGGTTGTATGTATACCTCACAAATAAACATGCTATGTACATTTTTGTTCTGTTTCTTGTCTGTCTCAAGTGCCACACTGGGAGATGCTTTTATGTGTTTTAATTTTGAAACATAATAATTTGTATATATATAATTAACAAAATAATTCATGTAAGAGGAAATAATACATAAGGACCATCATGCAAATTCATAATCCAGTAATTAATATATGCCATTTCTTCTCTTATAAATCTGTTGGATGAATACAATTGTTTAACTCATATACAATATATAAATTCAGTTAAATACCTAGTATTTAGCCCACACCTATTTATGCCAACTTGAAATAGAAGGGGAATGAAAATATTTCAACCTATAACCTTAGTTTATTGAAATTGGAGCTAATATTTGCTGTTTTATAATTTTAGGCTGAAATCCTATACTAGCATAATTAGCAGGACTAACTTCTGAGTAAACATACTGAAGGATTTCCCTCTCGCCATATGAAACTACTGCTAAGAGTTAATGTGATAGTAGCTCATTCATATATACCCTCCAACATTTTACAGAAGAAAGCAAGGAAACATGCAGCAAAGCAACACTACAATGTGTTCAAGAGGGCAAAAGTCATTAATGGGGAGGAATACACAAAGTAGGAGAGGCTGCAGTAGTTTGCTTTTGCCTGAGCCTACTGGAAAGGACAAGGTAGTATTCCCTCCTCTCTTCTTCCAGCTACTGAGTTAAGTGAGAGCAAACTGCTTTTGCATTTTGAACTCAGTTTGCAGCAACTGGAATAAGCTGAGGACAAAGTGGAAAGCAAGAGGGGAGAAACTGGAACATTTTAAAAGCAGCTGAATAAGTGGGACAACAGAGGATTAACTCAGACTGCCTTGATTGGGACTGGTGGAGGGTATGATTTATCTTAAACCACGGTGAAGTAATTTTTGAGCTTATAACTGCCAGAATTCCATAGCCAGCATAGCCAGTGAACATGGTAGATGGGGGATTCTGGGAATTATAGCATAAAAATAATTTAACAAAGGTGGGATAGGTAGCAGAGTGATAGAAAAAGGGAAAGAGTGCTTGACCTGTCTGCCAAGCCCACAACTTGGAGATAAGGTTCAGCTGAAAGGGCTGGATAATGGGCAAGTTCAGATGAAGGCTCATAGACAGTGGGAACTAGTCAGCTTCCCTCCAATGGCAAATTAGTTTAAGCTGAGGAAGTCAGAATGCCTGAGTGCAAGTCTTTATGCCTGCTGCTCCTTAACAGCAGGTTGAACCTCTCTGGTCGGCTGACTTCCCAAAAAAATTTGGGGGATACAGAACAGTTGTGCTTACTGTTGCTTCTACTTCTTATTCTCTAACAGCCCAAATTTATGCAGTTGACAAAAACCTCACACTTGGTCCATAGTGCCGTTTTCCCAAGATGAAAGGAAAAATGAGTCAGTTTCATTTATTCAACATTTTTTCACTCACAAATTCTTTTCATCCTGATTATGTGATTTCTTCATTGTAGTAAATCATTCAAAAATGAACTGAGATAAAATTCTCTCCCATCTGCCCCACGCAGCTGGAATAGACCCATCTATAAATCCAGCGTAGAAAGCAACACCTTAGGCCCTTTCCACACCACATGGCTGCCCATCAGTTGGGACATGATGGCTGCACTCCACAGGTGGTGCTTCTGCATGACTTCATCATGGGCCCACAGCCATCGTGTCCCTGCGTGTTATATGAGCATGGTATTTGTAAAACATAAAACATCTGTCTTACACTTATCATCGCGCCATGCTGCCGCCTTTCCTGGCCACGCAGAAGGGTGGAAGCAGGCTGGCGACACCTCCCTCCCCAGCGCAGCAATGGCAAATGCCCGGCTGCACTGTGGAAGGGAAGAGGTGGGGCCAGAGTGCTCCCCCCCACAGCATTCCAGGAGAGCTTTCCCTCCCCATTGGACCTGCAGCAAGCCCCGTTGTAAGGAAAGGGCCTTAGTCCTACCAGCTATGCTGATGTTAAAGACAAGAAACCTCGGGGTGAGGGGGAGGAGGAGAAGGAGAAAGCAGTCCAAATTGACCATTAATGTCTTTGAATAAACTGGAATTTAAGCCCAGGCTCTTAATGGATAAGGATCAAAGCTTTTAAAATGTTTATGATCAAATCTGTCCATTTTGGTATCCCCCACATTAACTTTCTAAAAAATCTCTGTTTTTCTCTATTCAAAATACAAAGCTGCTTGTTTAGTGTCTTGAATCATTTCTGACTTAATTGTGACCCTGAGATGAACCTATCTTGGGATTTTCTTGACAAGATTTGTTCAGAGGGAGGTTGCCATTGCCTTCCTCTGAGGCTGAGAGAGTTTGACTTGGCTAAGGTCACCCAGGGGATTTCCATGGCTGGGTGGTGATTAGAACCCTGGTCGCTTAGACACCTGATGCAACACTCAAACCACTACAGTTTCTTGGATCTCAAAATCTAAAGACAATAGCAACACTTGGTAAATTATTATTAAAAGTGAACTGACATTATAGCATGGCCGTACTGAAATTGATGTCAGTGTGCCATTTTCTCTGAAACTATTAATCCAAATGTGCTATTATACCACCAGATAAAGTAATTCTTAATGCTTGACTGACATAATTTCTGTATTTCTGCATAACCATGGATTTCCAGCCACTTCTCTTTTCAATAATACATCTCAGTCTGTCTCGGTCAGTTATTTTCAACAGGGACATGCTAATCAAGTGAGAATGAAATTGAGGTCTTAGCAGTTTGTACAGTAATCTAATGTCTCCTACTTGGCCAGGAAAAATACTTCTTCTGTCCAATGCTTAATGTTTATTATTTTTTGATGAAGCTTTAAAAAAAATATTACAAGAGGAAAATTCCCCTGTATATCTGTTTATCTCTGCCAGCCCTTAAAGCAACCTTAAAACAGTTTTTTTTTCTGATCAGTGTATTTTCTTTTTCTTTTGTTTTGTTTTGCTGGGGAAGGATACTTTCACCAAGTCTACCAGAAAGAACAACATCTCAGTGGGGCTTGTGGGTATGACAATCCAAAATTCAGCACTGAGGACCTCTGCCATATATGTTAATATTTAAAGGCTGCCAATTGATTTTTGTCCTTTTCAACTGGTGTTTGCTGCCTGCTGGGCCTCACTGAAAACACATGGCCAAATGACAGTGGAATTCAAGAACAAAGCAAAATCTCACAAAATGATAACAAGAACCCCCTCTGGATCCAAAGAAATGCCACTGAACGTAGCATTCTGTTCCCCTCAGTGGCCAACCAGTAGATCAGCCACAGGCAGGACCTGAGCACAACAACACTCTCCTACTCATTTTCCCCAGCTATACGGAAAGGCATACTGCCACTAATACTAGATATGTTATATAATTATTGTGAGTAATAACCATTAATAGCCTTAGCATCCGTGACTTTGTCAAATTCTCTTTAAAGTCATCCAAGTTAGTGGCCATTGTTAAACCTCTGATAGCAGATTCTAAGCTTTAATTACATGTCTTATGAGAGTGTAAATAATGTGGCTCCCAGATTTTGCACTGCAGGTCAGCGTTCTTCACCATTAGCTATTCTGACTAGGGCTAATAGGATTTGCCGTCCAGTATCTGAAGGACTACATGATTCTTACCCCTGAATTCTATGGAAAAGAACCACATTCTATCTATCTTGAATCTTCAACCATTTGGGGATCTAGTGTTCTGAGAAGGGTAGAAGGGTAGAAATACTTACCTAATTTCTTCAAACCTTGCATAATTTTAGAGACTTCTATCATGTCATGATAGGAAAAAAAAAAAGACATTCCAAATGTTATAACTTTTTCTCCTAGGAACTGCTTCATTGTCTGTATCATTCTGGTTGTCCTTTTTCCCAGCTCTTTCAACACTACAACATAATTTCCGAAGTATGGTGACTAGAACTGTGCACATATTTCCAAGCACAGTTACACCTTAGTTTTTGAATATGTTGGTAGTTTTATTTTTTGCTTCCTTTTGCAATCATTCAGATGTAATATCTGTATAAAACAGTAGCTTGTTCATATATCAACCACCAATATTTACAGAGAGGTTCCCTTTTCTTTTTTTACAGCATGACATTGTTGAAGTACTTCACAAACGAAAAAAATGTAATTTATGGGATATTGGCTGATAATACTGTTTCTGAGTATATGAAAAGATGAAATAAGATATGCAACAACCATCACAGTCTTTCTCACTTCAACTAAGTAACACTATATAAACTTAACTAAGGAAACACAAAGAAACCCTGTAGACAGAGGCCAGAATCAGACAGCATGGCAGATATGTCGTTATTGCCAAAGACAGCTTCAGATGCACTACATTTCTTCCTCACTTTCTTGGAAAGTCTAGTAATAGAAAACAGCTCCGTGGCATAACAGCACTCTGAATTTCCTTGACTTTGCTCAGCCTCACCAACTGTTGCTTGCAAAGTTAGGCACCAAGAGTATCTGAACCTGACATCGTATATTTTGTATTCCAAGATGTGACTGGGAAGTTGTGGGAGAGGGAGAGAAAGATGCAGTACTGCTGTTTCTAGTAGCAGTCTCATGCTGTCTTGTCTGTCTCCTACCTAAAGGAAAGCATTTGGGGGGGGGGTCTGGCCAAGTTCTGACGGGTCTGGCAGTTCTGTAAGAAGCCATCTTGACATGTTGTTAAAAACTGGATCTTGCCTAGGCTATTATTGTGCAGCTGAAACAAAGTTACCTTTGTTCCAGATTTTCATTATGGGGCTTTTCCTGTCTGCAGCTTAGAGTGCTTCTGTAGAGCTCTTTTTTGTGCAGAGCATCTTTGTGATGGTGGAAATAGTCAGCAACAATGCTCTAGGAGAGAGCTTGCTCCAGAACAGTTGTGGCTTTGATCTCAGTAGGGCAGTGAATTCACCCGGTGGTAGCTTGAGCTGTGAAGGAACTATCCATGGTGCTGATCTCAGTCTCCTAAACAGGTCGTTTATAGTCTGGATTAAAATGCAGAGTGGAGCCACTCCCTTGCTAACATGGAAACCATGATACTAAATAAAAACAAGTTAATCTTAAAGGTGCTGCTACTTTCCTTTTCTTTCTCTTTTTTCTCCCCTTCTCTGCCTCATTTTTTTTTAAAAAAAACTATTGGTAAAATTATGTTTCTTCAAACAACTGGCCATGGTGGCTGGTAATCCTGGAATGTGTGTGTCCCTGTGCTCTATCTTGCTCTTAGCAGCCTAGCTGTCTTTTTCTCCCTTTCTTACATTTATCAGGTGGTATGTCCAGTTTTTGCTCTACAAGTGAGGGGCTTTGTGGCAGTTGTTCCAAACTAAGATGATAGATTGAGCATATCCATATTTCCTTCCCAATTGCAAATGCAAGGTGTAATGTCTAAATGTATCTTCTCTTAATATTCCACAGTCATGTATGTGCCAAACATTTCCCATTTTGTTGAGCACTGGTTTACCATTAGAAAAGCTCAGGCTGGAATAGTCCACAAAAGGTGCGGAAGGGTTGATACTTAGGGTGCTTCTGGATAAGTGTGCAAACATCATGCTTCATTCCCAGAATTTTTACACGGTTCAAATAAACATAACTTTTAACTCATTTGCTCTTGCAGCTCCAGAGTTCTACAGCTCAAGTCCCACCTGGTTAAGAGACTGAATACCAATATCCATCAATACCTTGGTATCATCCTTCTCCTCAAGAGTGGAACAATATTGTAAACATTGTTTTTCCCATCTCTTGGAATGGGAATGGGACCTGCCCATCTTAGCAGTCCTTTTGCTATTTCTTTTCTCCCTGTACTTCCACCATAAGTCCCTTTCCTTAAGCCAAGGATACACAGTTCACAGCCCACCGGCTGCATGTGGATCCCCTTGTCCCCCAAATTACGCCTGATGATTTTACCTTTTGACTGCCCCTGCAGTCTCTCCCCTACTAGTGACAATTTTGTGTTAATACATATATTTTTCCATTAACAGTAGCTTCCTCTAACTGAATTCTCATTCTAAGCATTACTTCCAAGAGGACATTCTAGAATTGTCTTGCATGTTGGAAGACAGAACATCAACCAGGAGATCGTGTTTGATATCCTCAATACTTCTTTTCATATAGATTCTGCTGAGCAGGTACAGAAGCAGTGCAATCAAAGAACGAGTAGCAGATAGTTGAGTTAGAAACAATTTTGATAGCTTGGGTGGGTTGTGTGGAGGCAGAATAATAGGAATAACAAAAAAGAACAATAGTAGTAGTACTGGTAGCATTAAATAATTTAATAATTTATGTAATGGTGGAATCAATACATTTGACTGAATAGATTCAGCATAATTTTAAATAATTTAGTTTAATTTAAAATAAATGTCAAATGAAATGAGTTTAAATGCATTCAATTAGATTACATTTGAAGCAGTTTAGAGTTTCCCCCCCCGCTAAAATCTAAACTGATATGAAGGAGAAATTGAAACTATGCTTTTTATAGGTAAAAGAAATATTTGCAAAAAAGTGAAAGCTATAGCTGAAAGGAAGATTTTAAAACTGTCATAGCTCAGTCACTCCTCACCTAATGTTTCTGAACTTTGGTTGAGCTGTATCTTTATTTCTCTGAGAGCCAGCATAGTGTAGTGGCTTAACTATGATCCTGGAGATCAGGGTTTGATTCCCCACTCAGCCATGGAAAACTACTGGGTGTCCTTGGGTGCATCACACAGTCCTGGCCCCAGAAAATCCCATGATAGATTCACCTTAGGGTCACCATAGCTTGGCAACTACTTGAAGGCACACAGCAACAACAGATCTTTCGTTAAGTAAATTTCCCAAACTACGTTACAAATTGTTTGTCACTTATCGTAAATAGAATTGTCAGATATATAATAGTCGAATGCTGAGAAATTCAGCCAAATTGTTGTTTTATCATTTTTACAACGGTTAAAAGTACATAATTTACTAGCTATTGATGAAACAGATGGTGGCAACTTCGAGGATCAATCACCTTTTTTTGTCCCCCCACCTTTCTCATCTCTTTTATATAGCAAAGAAACAAAAAAAAACCCTGTGATTCTGAAATCAATACTCTTTTGATTCAAGTTGAAAAAATGCTTAAAGTGTTATCTATGAAGCTGTGCATAAAAAACAAACAAACAACTAGCAAATATTGCTGTCATGTAGGCTTCTGTTCCTGCTAGGTGTTGTCCTTTGGAAATATATCAACATAAGTAAGCAAGCAGCAGGGGACTCTGAAATGGTCTCCTAGGTGCCTAAAGAGAGAGATCCTTGTTTGACAGCAAACATGGATAACTACTTCCTTTCAGGGAAATGCGAACACATCCAATTTAACACACCTGCTGACAAATCAAAACATTTCATCTTCGCAGTATGTAAGCCTCGATCGACTCTCAATCAGTAGCCTTAGACCAATCAATATGTGTGGTCCAGCACAGAAGTGTTTTGTCTATTTTGTGGCACCATTATAAATAGCCTTCCTATTCTA
This sequence comes from Cyclura pinguis, assembly GCA_030412105.1. Taxonomy (NCBI): domain Eukaryota; kingdom Metazoa; phylum Chordata; class Lepidosauria; order Squamata; family Iguanidae; genus Cyclura; species Cyclura pinguis. The sequence goes on along the minus strand of CM059601.1, from coordinate 117,260,961 downwards.
AGGTGTTAGGGAGTTTGATGGAATTTAAAGAAAACACTCCAATTTTACTTGATTTGTTGTCTGGTGCTGTAACATCCCCCAGTGAGATTTTTTTAAAAAAATGTATTCAAGTGTAGGAAAAATTCTGCAACGTGTCAATTTCACCAATGCACTTCAGCTGCTAAGGATAGGATGGCAGTTTTGTGGAGTTATATTGGTCTTGGAAAATGAGATGAATCTGGAAGGCTGTATAGTTTTTACTCAATGGGTTCTTGGACCCTGCCTAGATTATAATTTCAACCCAAAGCCTGGTCTTATCAAAAACTGTACATCAGTCTACTTCTTACACTGTACTTTTTCTAGTGTTGAAACTGAATTGTGCTTACAATAAAATCTGAGCTGAATTTGAAGGGCTCTTCACTCAAGTGAACATAGGAAGAAATATGGAATCTTTCCTCATACTGAGTCACATCAGTGCTGTGTCAAAGTGTTATACTGTGCACACCAACAATGACTGTCTAGGACTTCAGATAAAAGTGTTCCAGAGCCCGACCTGGAAATGCCAAGGATTGAACACAGAAATATTTGTATGCCAAATACCTTCTTTACCCCTGAGCTATGGATCCTCCCATTAAGCTGTTTATTTTTTTTCTCTCTCTCTCTCTCACACACAGTTTACCTTGCATTTATCCATAATTCCATTCCACTTCTTATTAATCTGTAATTTGAAAGAAATCCTGTCAAATATGTATTTATATCTGTATTTCACTGCATATGTAGACTAGCATTTTCCCTCAAAATACATATTTAAATGCATATGTTCTCATACTAGTATTTAAAGCCCAGTTAAACTACTGAGAATTGTGCTGTGACATTTGGAGAAGTGTGAAACCCATTAGAGAATGAAGTTCCTATCTGTATGTTACGGTGACTCTGGTCAGATTATTAGATATCAGAATGTGCAAAGCTTGAATATTACACATTTCTTTACATTTCTAGTTGCTCTTTTTATTTTTATTTTCCAGATGGAATTCAATGAGAATTTGGAAGGGATTGTGGTCAGGGGAGCCTGTGTAGCAGAAGTAAATATTTCTCATATGGGAAGTGGTGTTTCTATATAAGATTTCACATATAACTGCTTTCTACCCTTGCTCCTAGCAATTAGTATGTTGGGACAGTCTGTTGAGATAGAAAACCTCTTTCTTTGAAGCGGTGTCTAAGTTGTATCAAGCTTGTTCATTGAAGGGATGCATCATTCCCTAGAAGAGTTACTTTACTTTTTGCTTTTTCTCCTGAGCATCAGATTTAGTATGAAGTTCAAGATGGACATACTCAAGCAATTTCAAGGGAACAGAGAAAAGCTGCAATGACAAGCAAAATTTCTTATCAAGGTGTGCCTAAGACACCTAAGATGGAATAAAATGTTGCAATGGAAATAACATAGAGACCTGCAAGGGAAGATATAAAGAATCCTATAGGCAGGTAGGAAGAATATGAGGAACATAGTTGCCTTATCCATTAGTCAGAGTAAGATGGCTGCCTCAGGTGGAGCAATATAAAGTGTACCCACCAAGGATATCCACCACAGCTACTGTTACTCTAGAGAACCAAAGGCTTCTCAGAACCTGCCATTTGAGCTGTGTATAGTTATGGTTGTCTTTGTAGCTGGCTGTACTCTCTGCAGAGGGCAGGCAGTGGCAGCAAGAACAAGGGAGGAAGGAAAGCAGCAAGCTGAGGTAGGAATAGGGAGACAGGTGAGTGAAGGAGGCAGAGGAAGGAGGGAGGGATAGACAGGGAGGTGGTATAAGCAGGTGAAATAGGTGAGACAAAGTAGAAGAGTGTAAGACTAACAATGAGGGAGGGGTGGTGACACTTTGCCTCCCATCTTAAGTGGCCGTGGAATTTGAGCTGCCATTGTACTTGTGTCAGTGCTAATATTTGCCTCCAAGAGAATGTGAAGTGAGGAAAGGTGAAATACTAGATAGTTATAGATTGGACACATCCAAATCATATGGACATCTCTTTATGTATCTATTTGTTGGCTTCCATACATACGTAAAGCACGTTACCATTCTTTTCTTTCCTCTGTGTAGATGATATAATGACAGAAACAGCTTGAGATAGTCTCCATCTGAAGTTTGCTCCCTATTTTCACCCTAAGAATAGAACTAGGCTCTGTATTACATTTCTGTGTCACACAGTGGGCATGTGTCATGGAAATGTATTATGTGATGGACTAGGATGCTTCCTCCTGTGCCTCTGAGTCTGGCACCAGGAGGAACCATGGTGGTGGGTATGGGGGAGATCACAGAAGTTTTGGAAGATTTTGCTGGAATGAGAACTTTGGCCAGGAGATGGCTTGGTACCCAAGGAAATAACTGGACTGGAGTATATTCATATAGTTATGGCAGCCTAACACCACTTTAACTGTCCTGGCCCCATCCTAAAAAATCCTGGAATTTGAAGTTTGGTGAGGTAGGTACAAATTTCTGCTTGAAAGCTCTAATGCTATCTTTCAGGGCAGTTCCCTAGAGCTCACTATCTGAGAATTCTAAGCACCTCACTAAACTAAAATTCAAGGAATACTTATCATCAAACCATAGCAGTTGCATTAAATGGATATAATTGTATACTGCGGATATAACACCACAGTCTGTCACATACTACAGCTCCATGGTTGTTACACCCTGTAATACAGAAGAACCATATGGTAATTTGATCAGAATATATTGATTTAATCAATGTATTCTGAGATCTTCTAATATAAGTGTTTTAATTAATATCTTCCTCCCACCCAAGATATCCTTCTCCCCAGGGTATGCCGGGAATTCTTAATCAATGCAGGAAGCACTATAGATACTAAACATGATTCTCAGCTCTTAAATTAATATACAGTTGATAGAAAGCAGAAGTCTCCTGTTTGGTAAATGCAAAAACACAAACAGTGCCCCAGAGCCTAAGATACAATAGAGAGGCAAGGGAATAGGTGATGGGAAAGGCTGAGGTGCACTCTTGGATTTTTGGGATACAGTCACTATTTTCTTGGGGTTTCTTCTGCAGCAGGACAAATACAATTTTCCACTTTGACATTTTCAGAATGCCTTGTAACTTTCACATATTTGTAGTCAGCTGAAGTGTGTAACACCTGTTCAAAGTTTTAAAACTATTTGAAGAGACAGATGGACTCTTCTGCAAAAGCATCCGCAAATGTCGTAAAATGTTACAAGTGCTATGGTTACATAAAACCTCATGTGAATACAATTTCAAAGAAGACAAGAAGCTAGCCATAGTACCAAGTACCGTAATACCAAATTAAAAAAAAATATCACAGGTTGGGTTATGATTGGAAGGGTTTATTAGCTGTGGTCATATTGGCCTTATTCATTCTGGCTGCCACCAGTGTTTGCAGACATTGTGTAAAACTGATAATTTTAATTTGCTATATAAATTATGTGCTGCTCTTAAACACACACACATATATATAGTTAATCATATGTATCTCTTTGGCAGATAGTTCCCAATGGCAAGACTATCTCTGTGTTAGGGGTGTTTAAGGAATTTATTTTTTAAAAAAAATTCTTTTACTACTTGACACAATTCATATTTCTTAGAATAACCTATGAGAGTAGAATGCATTTATGTACCAACATTTTTTTCCAGAATACTTAGTTCAGTTTTCAGCCTCCCCCACACAATTAATCAAAATACATTTTCAAATGTCTGTTTGAGAAAGAAAAGTGTTTAGAAATTGTATTTTCAGATGAAACACCCACATTTATGCACAGATTTTCCCGTGTGTATATTTTTGGGGAAAATGTGAAGCTCAGAGATAGGTGAGTTAGTGAAAAGGTGATTGGCATTTTATTAATCATTAAAAAGCCTTTTTTTAAAAAAAAAAAGTATGTTAATTTTGTGTCAAAAAGAGGGTCTTTATGGCACTTGATTTATGGATGATGTTTGAATTTTTGTTACATTGTAATCTTAAAATCTGTCAGAATGAGATTGAAAATGAGGCTGAAAAATACTATTAATATTTTAGATCTCACTTCACCTTTTGTGCCCGTTCCCTTTCTCCCCTTTCTATTTCTATCTGCTTTTCTCTCTCCCTTGTTCTTTTTCTTGTTGCCAGTAGTTGCTGCAGCTCCCATTCACAGGGTGAAAAACTCCAGATAGCAAAAGCCAAAAACAATGTGGCAAGAAAAATTCTATTCCCTATACAATTTAAAGAAACATTCAATAAAATTATTTTCATAACCATTTGGAAGGAAAAGTACTCTACAATTTTTCTTAACATTTTGCTTTTAAAAGTAACCTCAAATGTCAGTGTGCTGATTTCACTCTCTGAGGCAGATCAGTGAAGAAATAAGAAAGACATTGAATAGAAATATGAAAGTGACACAAATTTCAGGCATTATCTGAAAAAACTTTGTCTCTTCAGACAAGGAGGGGAATGTGCTATCCCCATTCGTTGCTGTTCTCACATGAAGAACAAAAGGTCTAAATAAGAGATCTTTCTCTACATATGGGCACTTTCCTTGCAAGAGGGAATCTTGTTCTAGGGGGATGGGGTTCATGATTGCTTGGAGAGCCCTCACATACAGTAGAAGCTCTCCTGTTCAGATTCACCACCTGTGGAGAACAGTGGTGGAGCTTGGAGTGTGTGGAGGTGGAGGGGGGAGGGGGCAGGGCTACGGCACAAGGGGTGTGGCCACTGTGCACGGGGGCATGGCTGTGGTATGTGGAAGTATGGCCAGGGCATGCAGAGGTGTGGCCATGGCACATGGGGGTGTGGCTATGGGCCAGGATGCCCCAGAAACGTTGCCGCCCAGGGCGAATTGCCCCCACGTTCCTACATGACTGATGGAGAACAATGGAACTGACGAGGGTGGGATATAACAGTTGCATTGCCCTTATGATACATTGACACAATATCCTTTGTAAACAACTGAATAAGACTGTAGAAGTAGGTTTTGCCTATTCTAACCATTGGCTACCAATTTCATCAGGAGGATTCAAGGACATCCAGATTACTAGTAGATGCTAAAATCAATGCAATGCAACTCGTGATGTGATACCACAACAAATTATATGGAAGTTTCTCCCTTCCAAAACTTGATTTTGAATTCTTGATTCTAGCAACTTGATTTTGGGAATAGACCAAGGGGGCATTTTGCTGCCTGAAATGGAGCCCAAACATTACTTCTCTCCCAACAATTTACTGAACCTTGCTTTCTTTTCAGACCTCATAATCTACCCTTTGTTCATGGGGTTGCAGAAAGGTACTTTCCTCTACTGTAGGGTTGGGTCTGATTCAAGGGGAAGAGCAGAAACATAACATCATGAAGCTACATGAATAAAAATGATGCAGAAATTAAACAAAACTGCAATGTGCATGTTGATCACTGTAAGGCAGAATGGGTTTCTTGGAAGTGATAATTTTTGAGGTCAACTTTTTGAAATAGTTCAACATAGAATTTCTTCATTGGCTATTACCTGAAAAATGTGAATATCTATTAGATATCCACTCAAATTCAAACTGTTAGGAGATAACACTAATTCAACACCATCTAGATTGGTAGATTTTTAAGTTACAATTTCACATTCAAAATTGGGTTAGTGACACTGAAAATTTTGCCACGGTACAAATTTTTGACCAAACTCTTATTTGTCCTCCAGTTACACGGTAGATCTATTGCATATTGTCACTGGAGGAGTAAAGTATTGGAAATCAAAGACATTACACATCATTACACTCGCAAGTTTTCTTTGCCCCCCCCAACTTTTTTGCATAATGGTTTCTGAGCAAAAGCAGTCTATCTGCCAAATAAGAAGATTTAGTTTCTCATTTATGGATGCACAATTGTCCTTAAGTCTGCTTTGCAGTAAAGAACTAAGAGCTTGCTTTGGGTGTAAAATGATTATAGCAGCATGGTGTCATTGCTGATTTTAATTCCATCAGTAGACACTCATTACCTTTAATCAGTGCCTATTCAAAGAGCAATACAACTGTTCAGGCCTTAAAGACTCATTTGAATTCAACCTCCATATTATCCTTTTGTTTTGGCTGCTCTTTGGCAACTATCTGTGTCTTGGATCATTTGCTAGGAACATTCCAAAAGTGCATTGCTTGTTTCATTTAAGATGCGTCCCACTATCAAGAACAAGCAGTTCATTTGTGCCTCTCTTTTCTGTGACTGAAGAAAGGGAATTTTTAATATCTTAACAGATGGCCTGAAAATCTTGAAATAGTGATTTAATTAATGAATATCCTGCCAGCAGATGACAGTTTTTATGGAACTAAAGTAGCAACCCAGTACTTGATCATAGGATGGCATCCCTGTCCCTTTTAAATTGAATTTTACTAGATTTAGGTCATCCTTACTACAAGTATAACAAGGTAGGAAAAGAGAATGAGCTCCCTGCAAAAAAAAAAATAGAAAACAAAAGTGTTTTAATGGAGAAAATAGTGTGATGTTCCCTTTCCTCACGGAAATAGTACTCTTGCCAAAAAATGTCCATCCTTTCTTCTTACACGTGCAGTATGGTGTATGTTATGATGCCACTGATGTGATGGGAAGGCAGGGAAATGCAGAGCATGAAGACATTGCAACATGCTTTCCTTTGGGCTGGACTTGATGGACTGAAACTTAAACATGGTTAAGAGTACAGCCATTCAAATCAAGGGTGTGTTAAGCTGGTAATGACTTTTCATTTCACTGAGTCTTCTCTAAATTATGACAGAAACTCTGCCCAAACCATTATATGGGAAAGTAGAATGAATGCATTGACAAATTGCTTCCCTAACGCTAGCATATCTGATTCCAACGACTTCTTAAGCTTCCTCACATTCATGTTTCCTGGGGTTGATGCTGGTGTTGCCTTCATGCGACTCTAGGGTTGTGGAAAGATTTCTGTCCATCTGATTCAGCTTTTTGCCACATTTACACAACACACAATCAGTGCCCCTGGGAAGTCCATTACCTTTTTGGTTGTTAATGCACCAGTATAGAAGGATGGGCATCTGTGTCTGCCTGTCCATCTATATAGACAGTTAGCTATAAACATATGTGTGGGAGCAACCACAGAAACAGAAGTAATCATGTTGAGCTATGTACATGTAAAAGGGTTGTTACTAAAGGTACAAGCATGAATCAGTGTACATTTTTTGGAAGTTAGATGTTTGACCTATGGATCAAGCACATCGTAGTAACTACTGTTGCTTCTACAGCCCAGTTAAGACATCTGAGTCCACCATGAAGCCCTTCGCAGGGCCAATATTGTGCCCAGAGTTCAGGAGTATGATATGAAATATGGATAAGCCAGGAGACATATGATCTAAACATGAGGGCCAAACTACACAATGTTTTTAAGATGTTGAAAATAGGTACATTTCTTTTTTATCTTAAGGGAAGGAAATCCCATCCTCATAATACTGACCACAAATTTTCTCATTTGGCCACATCCTGCCCTGACCCCTGCCCACTGCTGGGAATCCCCATGCTCTTACTTTTCATAAAATATTCTAGAAAAAAACCGGGATTCCTGTATGTTCCAGTCCCTCTTCCAATACCCCCAGGTTTCCCAGATAGAATTTGTATCTAGGATTGGTTTTTTAAAAGCATTTATAAAAAGATTAAAAGAACACACAGCTGTTTTAATCCAGAGGGGGGAAAAAATCCAAAAGTCAACTTTACCCATACACTTAAAAAAAATAGGGATCTCTACAAGCAACTGCAAGACAACCCAGTTAATATTGCCTTTTCCTTTACCTCATACTTTCTGAGCCCCCTAGATGAGTTCCCAGTGGTAAAAGTGGGGAGTGGGTCCAAATATCCCATTGAGGTCCTTATTTTTCCTTTCTGATGATATCCCTGCCCCTGAAACATCACAGCCTGGAGGACCAGTACAATAAAGCCATTTTCACCAAGGTGCCAGCTGCAGAAATGTTTTACTCTGTGATATGTGTTAGAGGAAGGGTTCTCCAGCTTGGAAGAGTCCTCAGGTATTGAAGTTGCCTCTCTAGTCAGGCACTGGGTATAGAAGCTGACACTGTTGCTATCATAATAAGATCTCTTCCCCTTCCAAGAGCTATGTAAGATCTTACCGACTGTATGAATCACAAGCATCTGCCATCTACAGGCTTAGTCCAGTCTTGTAGGGATGTGGTGGCAGGGGGGGCGATTTGCCCCGGGTGGCAATGTTTCTGGAGCGTCCCAGCCCAGAGCCAAGCACCCACGTACCCTGGCCGTGCCCTGGCCATGCCCCCGCATGCCCTGGCCATGCCCCCAGGCCCACAGCCACACCCCCACGCACAGTGGCCACGCCCCCCGCCCCCAACACACACACTCCAAGCTCTGCCATTTGCTTAGTCATAGTCCTGCCATACCTTAGAATTCCATGCCTGAAGTGGCATAGGATGGGGTGTGAGTGTGTGTGTTCATGCGTACACAAGTGCACAGGCATGTTTACAAATGAGCTATACCACTAAATAGCTATACTCTTTCTTTGTCATTTTTTAACAAAAGAAAATGCCTGAACATTCTCAATCATTTGAATAAAATTGTACTAAGCTTTTGACAGACAATGTTAGAAAGGAGATGGCAATATAGTGTTTTACAAATGTTAGTATTATAATGAAATCATTTTCTGTAGGTGCCTTTTGATAGTCTAATTAGTATAACATCAGCCATGCTTGAGAACTGTTCCCCCCTTTTTTACAACCATCTGTTTTGTTATAAAGTGCTCTTTACAAGCCATATGCATGCCTAACACTTATTCTCTGTCTGTGATTTCCCTTTTGTTTCCTCTGGCTTCAGCCTTCCATAGTATGATTTACAGTAGCAATCAGACTAGAATAAAAGGGTCAAGAAAGTCCCACATGCTTTCAATACACAGGAAAGTCTCAATGAAACAGTTGATGGGTGGAAAACTTGTTTTGCCTCACTAAACCAATCTGAATTTTCAGCAAGCCTGACAATGTGCCAATGTCAGCTTGTGGAAAAGGGAAAAAATAAATAGCAGCAGGCCAGCTTTAAAAACATAATCATAATTTACACTCCGTTGTCATCTGTAAGGAATATAATATGCTTAAAGTCTGAGAGAAAAAGAAATAAAATGGTGGCCAGCCTGAACAAAAGGCATGCAAAATGGGACCTGAAGGCAACAAGTGGCCCCTAAACCATTCTGAGGCCTCTGAGGGCTCCATGCCCCCATTTTTTAAAAATGTCGCTTCCTTAGGGCAGAGGAAGTAAAGTGCGCCAATCCAGATCTTGTTTCCCACCCCTTACGCATGGTTATGCTAGTTGGGGACAATGGGAGTAGCAGTCAAATAATATCAGAAGGACTTTTTAAATATCAGAAGTAAATCAGAAATCAACTTCCAATTGTCTCCTTTGTTTTGCTTAGGCCTTTTCTGGGCCTAAAACAGTCTATTAAGGCCAAACAATAGTAATGGTAATGTAATAATAATAATAATGATGATGATGATGATGATGATGATGATGATGATGATGATGATAATAATGATAATATTGTTTCTCATACCATCTAGGAGATAAAGATATAGATATAGGTTTTTTTGGGGGGAGGGCTTTTTATTTTTATTTTTAACTTTAGAAAATTAACAAATTGAAGTGGGCACTGGGGAATATGCCCTCCAAAGTCCCACAGGAGGTCACCCTGCATAGAGCACTGGGAGCCTTTCTGCACTACACTATTGTAGTGCTATTATTCCACTTTCAATATCTTATGGAATCCTGGGGTTTGCAATTTAGTGAGAGGCATTTAGAATTCTCATCCAGAGAGCTCTTGGCTTCAGTAAACACAAACCTCAGAATTCCACAGGATGTTTGAAAGTGGAATAATAGCACTATATCTGTGTAGTACGGAAAGGCCCTGAGTGCAGTTTTGTGCTAGAGTAGTACCATTATGGACCACAATAGTCTGAAATATGCTAGGAAAAATTAAGCCACTGTTTTGGACGCATCAATAAGCATCATGGAGCATTGAAACCTACTCTTTAGGAAGTGACATCATCACAAGGGATGATGTAATAATAATGACGGTATTTTGCTTTATACTGCACTTTGGTAGATAGGCCTCCATCTTCATGGTTTGAAAAGGCACCTATTAAAGAGGAAGGCAATATCAACTAAGCTCTCTTGCTTGGGGATATGATGAATATTCACCAAAGTTCTTGGCCATTTCCTCACGAGGCGAGGGAATCGCTCTGTGCTGTTACTCACCAGATCTTCTGGCTCCTCGGTCTGGTCCAGGTGAATCGGAGCAGTGCAAGGTCTTAGATCTGCACTGCTCCGGCTTCCAAAATGGTGTCTTCTGGTTGGTCGTGGGTCCCGACCAACCACTGAAGCTCGCCACGCCTAAAGCCCTCCCTCTGCAGATTGCAGGCTCGCATTGGTGTGAGCTTGTGAATCTGCACAAGGGAGCAGGTACGCAATGGTGCACTCCAGAAAAATGAGAAATCTCTTTTTCTTGGTCTTTAAAAAATGCACTGGAGGACCAGTTGGGGGCGTTTCGGAGCAGACTGAGGTGCGGATCTCTGGTAAGTAGTCTGAACCTAGTCCGCTCCAAGGTGCAGACGACCTCCGTAGAGGACACACTGTGCCGTTTTAATTCCCCCGTGCGGAAAAGGCCCTTGTTCTTGGTGAAAGAAGCTGACTTGACACGGAAGAAGACTCTGTGAGGCTTCTTGCCTCTAGTGCAAGAATGAGACAAGGAATTTTTGGACTGTTGATGTTTCTATTATTTGCACAAAGAATGTCTCTGCACAAAATTACTGTTATTTCTCTATGTGAAGCAATGTGTATGCATGGATACACAGAAAGAAAAAGCCCAGAAGAACTCACTAATGGATTTTTTAAAAAAAAAAGACTTGGAAAAGGCTGACTGATGGAAAACTGGAGTTTTGCACAATTAACTATCACAGCTCTCATAGTTGTGTACAATTTTTCACACAAAAAAAAGCCTCTAAAATGAAAGGACTCTCAATAAAAAAGCAGAAAATCACTTTCTGACTCATACACTAGAAAAAAGCTCAATCATTTTTGCTATTTCTACGTGTGAAAATGAGAAAAGTAGGGGCTTTGCATCCATAACCATGTAGATATTTGCAAGATTCCCTATTTATCTTTTTAAAGTCTGTGTGTGCGTTGTTACTTTAGTGTTCAGGGAGGAGCAAACAGCAACAAAAATAACTGTGCTAGAGGTGGCAAAATCCAAGAAATACAAATTTAGAGACTGTGCCTGGCAAGTTGCTTTTGTAAAATAATAAGTTTCATTCATATTTCTAAGCCCCCAGGTTAGTTTATTATAATAGTTGTTAAAGTTTAAAATTTTAGAGTAACTTTCTCAAGAGTAACTAAAATAATAACTTTTACCATTTTTTAAAGCAAAAATCACTTCTATGAATCTGCTGGCCTGTAGTACAAAATCCAGTTTCTTATCCCGCCACCCCCTCAAAAAAAATCCAGACAATGAGGCAGAAATATGAGATGCAGATGAACAGGTGCTTCAAACATGTGGTACTCTTCCTCCACCATTTAGTGAGCCCACATTCCCAAAATTATAAAATTAACTAGAGTTTGCAGTTAAACTTCAAGAAGAGTGAAGTGCTTTCTTATTGATGCCATTTTTGCACTACGCTGTTATGGTGCTATTATGCCACTTTCAACATCCTGTGGAATTCTGGGGTTTGTAGTTTACTGAGGCCAAAGAGCTCTCTGGCTGAGAATTCTAAATTCCCCTCCCTAAACTGCAAACCCCAGGATTCCATAGGAGGTTGAAAGTGGAATGATAGCCTTATGAGAGTGTAGTGCAGAAGTAGCCTAAGTTACAATTCTTATATAATGTAGGCATAGCTTCATTATTGTGGATAAAAATTCAATTACAAGTATCTAAGTAGTTGCTTCCAAGTTCCAATTGCTTCTGCCTTTAATTAAGTATCTTGGAGGAAGGGCACTGCAGACTGGAATGTGACTTTGCAAAAATAAATAAATAAAAAGCTCTAGGATAAAATATGGCACTCCATTGTTCTTTGAGAATATGTGTGTCTCTTAAAATGGAAATCAAGAGTGCTAATCTGCAAGAGACTTTAATTACCTTTAACTTTCTCTGTGGGGTGAGAAAATTTTGAAAAGAGTTTTAAAAAGAAAATTAGTTATCGTTATCAACACTCTTTTAATTTTCTCTGATATGGCTCAAGAGACAGAACATTGTAGATTAAGCTTTAAATCTCTCTAGGACAACCATGTTAAAATAATTTTCCTTAAAAAAATAAAAGCAATCAGCAAACAGTGTAGAAGCCCTAGATAGGGATGGAAAAAATAATTTTTATATATTTCTAGGCCAAGAACTGGGTTTCCCAGCAGTTGGGAATCCCCACTGGGAAGAATAATATTGCAATGAGACTTTATCACAGTTTTCTGCAATATTAAAACACCCCAGAGTGTTTCAGGGGATTTTTCAATGCAAAAAGGCTTGTGTCCCCCCCCCCCCCCAGCAAACTCATTTCCTGTTCAGGAAACACATTCTCCGCTGGGAGGAAAAATGAAAAATCCATGAAATTCAGAAAAATCCTCTTGAAACATTTCAAGATATGAAAATATGGGGAAAATATTGCACAGAACTGTTTTTTAATTTTGTTTTTGTTTTTTTCATCCTGGAACAGCAATGAAACTACAGTAATTATTCATCCCCATAGGCAGATACAAAATAGTCAGGCATTTACATCCCTAGCTCTGTCCTCCTCCCAATAATCTAAAATTCATCTGTCATCAATCCCTCTTTTCCACCACACAAAAAGAGAGAAAGAGAAAGAAATACGAGAGAAGAATGGGGATACAATTCTTCACTAAATTTCTTTTTGAAGGAAGCAACAATCAGTTTTAGCCATTTTCTTCCCTCAGTGATAAACTCTTCAAAAACATACACAGTTTAGTCAAAAACCAAAACACAATTCAGGACTTTGTGTGCATAAAACTGATACATGGATGTTTTGCATAGAAAACAGCATTTTCTGTGCAGGAAACAGAAAGTTAATAGCTTGGAACTTGGTGTGCACAAATTTACTCATAGTGTTTCTCAAAGAAAGTAATATTTTTAGTGCAGAAAATAAAAATGCTGCTTTCTGTGCAAAACAAACAGGTCAAACTCTTTTTGCAGAATCAGTCCAGATCTATCGAATTTTCTGCATACGAAATAGCCATTTTTTTCCACAGATGAAGTTGCACAGAACACCATTTGGTTCTCTGTTTCTGTTTTCTTCAAAGAGTAAGTCCTGAATTTCTTATCCACCCAAGATTCTTCTCTTCAGTGTTTTTTTTTTTTTGGATTTTTTTCAATTTTTTTCCATCCCAAGAGTAATTGCTAATTAGTAATCATATCATTAGTATCTCATATAGTTAAGAGCTATGTTTTCTAGAATTTTATGTATAAAACTGCAACCAGAATTTTAACAGACATTACAACATTGCTTTAAAGACAAATAAACAGAATGCCATGCTGAAGCCATTGATGGGATGATGCTCCGGATTGAAGGGCATGATTATGGTTGGCCTCCATATACCTTTATAGCCGTTGGTCTTTAAAATAACTTTCTGAGCATTGAATTTTAATCTGTGTTTGTGTGTTCATTTTATTTATTTTTTAATGACATTACATGAAATTCCAGAACAGCTCTGCAGATTTCTGCTTTTCCTTTGCGTATGGCACTATCTGTGAATAAAATGTTTTGCCATTTACTGAGAAATTGGTAGTGATTTAAAATGTAGTAGAAATTGAACATAACAAAATCACCATTTCAGAGGTGCTGATGACATATCTCTAAACATAATCATAATGGCTTTTCTCTCTAATAAAATGTATTATATTTCCCACTGCATTCATTTTCTCCTTATTTTTCTCTGTAATACATAGAAAGGAAAGGAGTTTCATTTCAGCCTCTTGCTTTCCATTTAAGTAAACTGATGCTGCAGCACCTTATGGATTTCATAAATACACAATTATATCTCTACAATGGCGATATCTTTTTTTTTTTTTTTTGTGGCTATGCTGAATTTGGCCCCAAACCTATACCCTGCCCCTCTGCATATTTATTTGATGTCAGCTTCACTGAAGTCAGTGGAGCCTATTTCCTGCTAATAATGAATAGGATTGTAGCCCAACCATTTTGTGTTTAACTTAAATTGTCCCCCACCCAGAGATACTCTATAAACTAATGGAAATCCAGAATTTGTTTTTTTTTTCTTTCTTAAAACAATGTTTATTTGCAGAGGTAGGGAGAAAAAAAGCTTCCTCATTCTTTTGTATGTCTATGTACTGCTGGAGTCCAAGGAATTATAATCCTATTACTTCTATTTGTGCTTTCAAGTACCTGTTTTCTCATGGTGACCTCATGAATTTCATGGTGTTTTCTTAGGCAAGGAGTACTCAGAAGTGATGTTTCCAGTTCCTTCCTCTGAGATATAGCCTTGAGCACCTGGTAGTCATTGGTGGTTTCCCATCCGCATACTAACCACAGCTGATCCTGCTTAGCTTCCAAGATCAGACAGAGTCAAGTAGCTTTAGATTATTTCTGTACAGTTAGATTAATGCATCATTATTTAGCTGGCCCCAGACAGAGCAAGAGAGAGGACAAAACTGGTTACTCAGGGTCTCTTGTACTCACTTCCACTGCATACTCTTCAGTGAAATTCAGAACTGAGATTTGTTCATGTAATTGACCCTACAAAAATGTGTTATGTTATCTGTGAGAGAGAGGGGGGAGAGGTGAGAGAGAAATACAGACTAAATTTGGTGCTTTTTAAGAGCTGCACAACAGGCAGAATTCAGTGGGTGCAACTTGTCCAGCACTGAGTTGCAATTCAGTAGTGAGCAAAACAGCACTTCCTGAGGTCCTCTTTGTTGGACACCTCCCAATGAAGCTTTATTAAAGAGAACTACGAAAATCACTATTATGTCAGTTGTCAGTATGGCCTGAGAAAGACAAAACAACTTCCCTCTTGGTGTCCAGTTTTTCTCATTGGAGGTAAATGACAGTTTTAAGGCTTATGTGGAAGACACAGAAGAGGAAACAGGGACAACCTTGTAAACCACAAAAATGGGCAGACTTTTTGTCCTGTATCATTATGATAAGAAAATACTATTTTTGTCTTTGTTTCCCATGCCCAGATACACTTACGCATACATTACAGAGGAATGTCATTAACAGCTGATACTTTACAGTAACCACCATAATTGTGTTTTAGTGTTTGAAGGGTACTAATGCATATCATGCAGAAAATGATAATTGGTATAAAACAGGTTGATTTAGATTGAAACCATTTTCTTCAGTTTTTAATGTGTGAAATATATCAAACAGCTGGCCATTAATAATTGACAAACCTGGAATGATACTCTATGTCATTTTCTAACATTTTTTTAAAAAATGATCTATACATGGAAAATATTCATAACAAACTCAAAGGAAGGGCAGACGTAACTTCCTTATATTTGCAATTATTCATTTTCTGGCTGAAAACTGAAAATGAGTACTACAATAATGAGAGTTTTGTGCAATTTTTGCCCAGAATTTACACATTCTGAGTGTTTGGGAACATTACTCTGTGCTAAATACTTTTTTTGGCTAAGAATTGGTGTATGTGTGCAAATAAGTACTGTTCCTAGACAGCCATGTGTATTTTGTTCAAGACTCTCTCTCTCTCTCTCAGTCCAGCAATCTTGCACAACAAAAATCTTAGTCACATAAACACACACACACACAGTCTTGTGAAAGATTGCTGGCTTGTTGCACAAGTTTTTTTTAATTATTTTTGTAAAAACAATAGCTGTGCAGCTCATTCTCATATAGATCCATTCCATTCATGTACCAACAGTTTCTATGTCATGTAACATGCCGCTGCCACCATTTTCCCCGGTCAGATTTTGGAGAGTATTATGCACCAAGCGTACATGGTAATGCAAGGTAAATAATGTGTGGCTTTCTTGCAGTCTGGATTTCAGAAACAGTGTGCCAGACACACTTTGTGATGTAGACTGGACTGCAGATACCAGATCAGGTGGAACTGTTTTTCCCTGTGGGCTTGTTCCTAAATGGATGATTTATCCTATGTGTAAGACCTGATTACCACCTCCTTGTTCTTCATTATTTCAGAAATGGTGTCAATCAAGTACTGTACCTATTTGAGTGGCGTTTCAGAAAAGCACTTGGGCCTAATCAGTGCAGGCTACCACAATTAACCTTTCTGGTGTCACTAAATATTTTGTTTCAGTTCTTTTCTTTGCCAGTCAATTTTGATAAATTGCAGGTTGTAACTGCTGCACACAGTGTAAAAACAGGGGCTGTAAGGTACAGTTTGTCACCTGCCAACTGAGTAGAAACCACTCAAGTACTTCTGTCATTTGTTCCATGCTTTGCTTTTTGTATAGTTGGAGATTTCATTCTAGAACTGTAGGAGCTTCATTGAAAACACTGTGGAGGCAGGTTGTGTTTAGTTGACTTTTAGGACTATGTTGTCCCTAGAATTACACCACCAAAGTTAGACCCATAGGTATGGGTTGTGGCAGGTTGTTGAGTAGAATCTTAATGGAAAAATGGGACAGATTCCAGAGGAAGGCCTACCATCATAGTGGAAGTGTGGCGCTATAAATATAAAGAGTAGTAAATTGGTCTGGAGGCAGACAATCACAAGCCAGTGAGTAAGTCTCCCTAAAAGAAGGAAAATCAATAATAGATCAGCAAGCAGAAAGGCTGGCAGATAGGCAGAGAAAAGAAAGTATAAACCTAGGTGAGCCAAAGCAGGTAAAAAGGGAAAAACTTCCATTTTAAGCACAAGCCTAGCAAGCTTAGGGTGAGGAATGCAAAGGAATGGAAGGAGGAAAATGAGAGGGGGAAGAGGCAATCATGTGCCTTGTCAATAATCAAATTCCTGAAGGTCAAACCTGAGAATGTGGAGGGAGGACCGTATAAAGTAAGTTACTTTTTACCATATTAGGAAATTTGAATTATAACAGCTGTTAGGGGCAGCAAACTATCAGTTTGCATGTCCAGAGATGTGTCCCTCATAAATAAACTGCTGTTTATTTATGCCTCCGTCCATCAAATCTATTTGAGGCCATTCCCACATTCAGCAACCTTCAAGAACCTCCAAAAAAAAAAAAAAAAAGCAACTGTTTGTGTGCGGGCATGTATGCCAGTGTGAAGGCACAGCAAGATTTCTGGCTTAATAGGCTGCCCTAGAGAGTAGAACCAGTATGTGATCAGGATAAATAATAACGTTATCCTATACTGAGCACCGCTGCTTGGTTCATTGCAAGATGTATCAGCAACACACAGCCCAGGAGGCTCCTGGCTTAGGTTTGGGTGATACCAATATTCTGCTGCTGAAGTACAGCAGAAATGAAAAAGCAACAGTGGAACATACAGGAGAGGAAGTTCTAACACAGGAGAGGAAGTTCTAACTACTTGCTTAGAATGCAAGTTTGCTTGTTGGTTCATTGAAATAATGACCAGTCAGCAGCTTTAATCTCTTCAGGGGAGCATTTTTAGCAGACACCACAGGTTCTATGGCTTTTAGAAATATCATATTTAGTGCCTTATACTCCTTCTTACCTCTAGGCTTAACTGTTAGTTCCAACTAAAGTTGACCCATTCAATCTATGGGATTTACATAAATGTTGATTTACCATTTATGAATAGGTTCATTGAATTGGGCCTCAAGCTGAGACTGTCTCCTTCAAAGAGCTCCAGCCTTTCAAAAAATTAAAATATGTTTTCTCTCTAAATAATACACACTTTGAGGGGAGAAAGAAACCTATTTTTCTCTTATGTTTTGAAGCAGGGACAACCCTACTACTAGGTAAAATAATATGGCTGTCTCAGGAAGCAAATATGGCCCTTTTCAAACCACCCAACCCACCATGGAGATAGGAGAAGAATGGGACTGCAACAATGCTTCTGCATGATGTTGCAGTCCCATTCTTCTCCTGTCCCCAGGTGGTGCAATCATGGATTAAATCGTTGATGAGTTTTTCCCTATTAATGACCTGCAATCGTGCTACCATCACAGACTTACCATTCCTGTGGAAGCCCAGGAAGTGCAATGGCTGCACTTCCTGCCCCAGTGCAGCCTGGGAAGGTATGCAACTGTGCTTTAGAAGGAAGAGGCATGACCATTATTCTGCCTTCTGCAGGAAGCCAGCCGGTGCGGGGGGAAATGCTCCTGTTGTGCACCTCTCCTGGCAGAGCCGATGCTGGAATCCCCACCAGACATCCTTGCAGAATGGTAGGGTGTGGAAAGGGCCTATGATAGCAAGGCAGCAAATACTACTTTGGCTATTCTTCCTGAGTCATGGGGACTTCACAGTCACTATTAGAGAACAGAATATCATATGCTACACATATTGTCCTGGATCTGTTAAACTTGTCTTCCACCTCAAGTGGGACAGAGGAAGATAGTCCATCACCAGTATTGAAATAAAATTCAACAGCCAATCCAGCTAGATTCTTCAAATAAAACAGGGAGAATGTACTATTTTGTTTATTGCCTCAGACAGCAAAACAACTTGAATGAGTGCTATTGCATGCACATTTCCAATAAGTATCTGATTTTTTCATGTTAGATCCCCCTGTTACCCTGATTTCTGGGGGTCCCGGGAGGGACACTTAAATGTACTAACAACAATAGGGAGGGAATTAGCAAAGAGCACAAGTTTGCAATGCGAGAGGCAGGGTAACGTAGTGAGATCTTGAACCCTATGTCTACGGGGTCAGGCCGAGTCAATGATAAGGCAGAAGTTGAAAATAATAATTGGTTTATTGAAATACAATCAAACACGTGTATGCAACACACACAAAAAACTATAGAAATAAAGGTAGGAGTGGGATAGAGGGATTTTAGAGGAGGTTTGGTATGGGAAATACTGTACCTGTCCTGAAGCCTGGTTAAAAGCAAAGAAGCTGGGGAGCTTGGTTTCTCAGCACGTGGGGCTGAGGGGAGGCTCGTCAAACAGAGCGGCAGCAAGTTGGGAGGCAAATCACGAGCGATCTGAGGAAGCGCTCAAAGTCAGGGGTTCTTATAGGGAAAATCGTGGCCACAGGCTAGTCCGTACTTGGGGAAAACAATGAGTTTCGGGCTGGAGACAAAGCCTCCGAAAGGTCAATACTTTAGATGATTGAGTTATAACCAGATTGTCAATAGAGCAGCCAGTATGCAAACGAAGAGTGCTTGAGAGTTGTATAGTCCGCTCATCAAGCTGCCTGCGTGGGGCAGGGGATCTTTTGTAAGTAGCGTGCACACATAATGTGGTACTTGCCTTGAGGTCTCCTGAAGCTGCATTCAGTAATGACTGGCCTGCCTAGATCGGGATTTGAATGGTTCGGCTAATGTCGGCTGTGCCTGTATGCGTGCTTGTCCGCGGGCCTCACAAGCACGTGGAGAGGAATGGGTAGAGAAGGCCGAATTATTGATATCAAAATGATATCTTAGTATCCCACAAGCTCGGGCTAGAAACAGCAGTAACATCCCTATTCTAACAACAACAACAACAACAACAACAACAACACAGTAGTTGTATCACCAGCCATACGTAGCACATACCTTTCCTTTTCTTATTCTTTTTCTGATGAAACACCAAACTGTGATTTTGTCCTTGGTAGTTCTAGTTTTCCATCATCTCACTGTGAATCTGGAGCTGATAAATGTGTTTCCATTTTATGTTCTTCATCCCTTGATGGCGTAAGATACTCATGTTAAAACTCTTCTGTTGTTGAAATCTCTATTCTTTCTTTCTAACTTGCCATCACAAATTACTGTACATCCTTCCAGCAGATCAATGTCAGGTCTTTCTTCTAAGCATTTCATTCTTCAGTGCTTTCTGCATTAGTATTTCCTGAGTGTGGTCTTCCAAAAAGAGCACTGGCAGCAAGGAGACAGCAACCAAAGAGCTGATATGTGTAATTCCCTTCTAGAGTCAATAGCCCACTGCTAACCATGATGACATTGTGAGGAATAGAGAAGTGTGAGTAGTTGTACCTTGACATTAACAGAAGAAAAGAGCTCAGAATGCACATGCACATGCAAGCTTCTTTGCACATGAAAGGTAGCATGCACTGAGAACCTGAGAGCATATATTCAATCATGTGTAGCTTTTTAAAGGGTAAAACTTGTTGGTGTGTGCCTTCAAGTTGTTTTTGACTTTGGTTGACCCTAGGGTGAACCTAGCATCGGGTATTCTTGACAAGATTTGTTCAGAAGGGATTTGCCTTTGCTTTCTTCTGAGGCTGAGGGAGAGTGACTTGCCTGAGGTCACCTAATGGATTTCCACGACCCTGTGGGTATCCAAGCTCTGAAGCTACTTCAGAGTCATAGTTCTGTGCTCAAACAACTACACCATGCTGGCTCAGGGTGAAATTAATCCAGTAAAAAAGGAAGTGAAAAAAATTCAATCAGACATGCTTAACTATGTGCACCACACCACATCAATGCCAAACAATATATTCAACAGTCACACATATGACCAACAGGTTCCATGATGATGCAAACATCTTTTAAGTCTGTAGTTAATAGACCAAATACTTTTATAAAAATACAGTTCAGCCAAAATCTTAGACTTTCCTGTATTGAAATATGTTTTGTAAATATTTTGGTTTGGTCATTAAAAATAATAGGATGGGATAAATCTATCAGATTTGCTTTTCCACTCATTTATTTGTTGTTGTGTCCCTTTGAGTCATTTCTGAATTTATGGCAACCCTAAGGTGAACCTATCAAAGGGTTTTCTTGGCATGATTTGTTCAGAGGGGTTTTCCATTGCTTTCCTTGAGCCATTGCTTTCCTTGAGTAATTTGCCCAAAGTCACTCAGTGAGTTTCTGTGACCAAGCAGGATTCAAACCCTGGTCTCCAGTGTCCTAGTCCAATGGTCAAACCACTCTATCTTGTTGGATCTCTTTTCCTCAGCTGTTTAAAAATGACCATAAATTATTTCCACTGAATTGATAGAGAAATATATGAATATGGGTAAGGTCTTCTCATAAAATCAAATGATAAGGATCTTCAGTGCTTACGTTCTATAAGTACAACTATGTCCAAGGTTGAGAGGATCACACCTTTTATATAATTTTTATATATTTTATATAGTCATCACTTGGTTAGTTTCAGCTGTTAGCAGCACCTCTTTGAGAAAAAACTGTGGTTTTTGTGTGACAGTTGATTGAATCTAATTTTTCTAGGTTTTTCTCTTTTAATTTGCCAAACTTCCTTTTTTTGAAAAAAAAAAAAATAGCTGCCTTAGTCCTTTCCTTTTGTTTTATTACTTTGAGTAGTAATCTGGTGATAAATCTGCATGTTCTAAATAATGTAATTTGTTCTCCTGTCTACCCCAGTTGTCTCAAGTTGCTTGGATACAGGGTTGGATTAAATATGTATTAAATATGTATTAAATAAACATTCACAAATCTTGAAAATTCAGAACATTCAGAAACATTAAAAAATCTTGAAAATCAAAAATTCAGAAACACAGATCTGAACTGTCAATCAGACGCTAAAGTGAGTTAAGGTACCATGCCCTCTTTTTTTTACTGTTGCACTTATGCATAAATTCATGGACAAACATACAAATTTTGGAAATGTCCCAGGAAATTTTCCAAAAAACCTAAACAAGCAAGCAACAATCATGTTCTCTTATTCTAAAACTCACTGTTTTGGTCCCATGTTCAAACCTTAAGGCCTGCTTTCCCAATGGTAAGGCTGGCTATGGGGTTTTGTGAGTTGAAGTCCAAAACAAAAGAAAATCTACCCAACTTTTACTTTTATCATATACTTGCAAGTATTCTAGATGAAGTAACATCAAAAGGGATAAATTCCACAACCAGGATCTGGATAAGTGCCATTTTTTTAAAAAAAATGCTCCCCCTTGACATTACTTCAGCCTGGTCTGATTTGAATGGCTGGACCTTGGATGAGAGCCAGTTGGATAATCTCTCTATATGGTCACTGCCAGACAACCATGCCATCTAAATCAGACTAAATAGAGACACAGGACATTATGCTGCTTATAGATCAGACATGTGACATCTGATAACAGTTTATTGTTTATTTCTAGAGGGCTGCCAAAGTCAAACATATGGCATTTCATACTTTTAAAAAAAGGCCAGATCTTCTAAGAAATAATGCATTAATTTAGTTATATCCTGCCTTCTCTCAGATTAGAACTCAAGGCAACTCACATCATTAAAATTATAAACAGATGAAAAAGGAAAAAAAGTTATAATGTTTAAAAAAAAAAAACAGGTTACAATATTTAAACACCATTGAAGAAAGCCTTATGAAATTCATGGGGTCACCATAAGTTCATAGATGACTTGAAGACACATACACACATTGAATTAAAGAACAATATTAAAACACATGGGTTAAAAAGAAATTACACCGCCCAGCTCTTTATCTATATCTATATCTATCTATCTATACACACACACACATACATACATACAGAGAGAGAGAGAGAACCTCCTTAGGCTTAAGAAGCAAGAAAAGGTCTATAGCAGTTGTTCCCAAATCTTTTTTGGGAAATTGATGTCCTGAGGATCTTCATGATCCTCAAACTCAGAGAGCTTAGCCTCCTACCCAGCATCGCTTTCCCCTTCCCAAGCAGCTTGGGAACCCATAGCTGACTGTCCCTGCCTTTCCTCCTCTGAATGGCCCATGCAGGCAGATCCAGTACGTGCACTGCCATCCTTTAATAATCTCCTTTTTTGTGGCAATCATCTTCATACAAAGAATCACCTGATTTTCCTGTGCTGAATATCTTTGGTCCTTTGTGACTTCCTCCATCCAACTGGCCTACTCTTACTTGCCAGGCAGCCACTGCTGGTTACTTTATCTTTCTGAATGGGAACCTACACTTGTGGTAGGTGAACATGGACCATGTTGCCTCTTCTGGCTTCTCCAGGTTGCATTGGGTGGATGGAGCATTGGGTGGATGGAACATTTTGCCTGAGACTCAAGCCTCTCCACCTTCTCAACCAGCCTCTCTAGGGTCTGCAAGGCCTTCTAGTACCAATATGTTATCCTTTCTGGCTCTATTCTTTCTTTGTTTTTTTGCATCTGACTCCATTTGGTGAGTCTTAGGATTCCAATAAAAACAAACTGGAACCTGCAATAAATAAAGGGGTACGACAGGGGTGCCCATTATCACCATTATTATTCATAGCTGTATCGGAGGTTCTGCGGATAACAATAATTGAAGAGCCACAGATAAGAGGTTTGAAATTAAGGAAAAAAGAACTCAAACTAAAAGCATTTACAGATGATGTAATTATAGTTTTGGAGGATCCACAAGAATCAATTCAGGTGCTGATGGAAACTTTACAAAGATATGGATTAAAAGCAGGTTATAAGATAAATAAAGAAAAAACAATGATGATGACTCTTAATATGTCAAAAAAAGAGCAAGCAGAATTAGAGAGAAGATCCAGTATTAACTGACCAAGAAAACAAAATATTTGGGGATAACTATGACGAAAAAGAAACAAGAACTATTTGAAAACAATTATTCAAGAACATGGAAAGAAATTAAATGTGATATGGAGAAATGGAAAAATCTAAATTTATCCTTCTTTGGTAGGATAAATGCTTTTAAAATGTCTTTACTACCAAAGCTTATGCTCCTTTTTCAAAACTTACCAATAATAGGGAAAGAGAAGATATTTAAGGAATGGGAAAAGGCCCTACAAAAATTTATTTGGCAAGGGAAAAAACCAAGAATTAGATTTAAAATAATTAAAGATGCAAAAGAGAGAGGGGGACTTGACTTACCATCGTTAAAAATCTATTACCATGCATGTTGTTTAGATTGGATTAAAGACTGGATTCAAATAGAAAACACAACCACTAAAGACTTAGAAGAAATAAAAAATAGATTTGGATGGCATGGAATCTATGTTATGATAGATCTACAGTGTATAAAGAGTTTAAAAATCATTGCATTCGAAAGACATTGTTGACGGTTTGGTTACAAATAAAGCAAAAATTTTATACAACACTACCAGTATGGACCTCACCACAAGAAGCTTATAAAATCGCCCCAACAAAACAAGGAAATTTACTGACATATCAAGAGTTATTGAAATGGGAGGGCAACAAACCAAGAATGTGTACAGAAGAATTAAAGGCTGAAGGGCATGAATTAAATTGGTTTCCATGGAGACAATTCAGAGAAAGATTTAGAATGGACCAAAAACTATATGGATTTGAAAGAAAAGAGAATGAATTAGATGTACTGATGAAAGATAACCAAAAGAAAAGAATTTCCAAATTTTATAAACTATGGTTGAAAAGAGAAATGGAATCAGAAGTAGTTAAAGATACAATGGTTAGATGGGCACAGAATTTGGGACAGTCAATTGAATTAGAAACTTGGGAAATAGTGTGGAAAATAGATATAAAATTTACACCAAACTTAAATTTAAGAGAAAACTTTTATAAAATGTTTTACAGATGGTACATGACCCCAGAAAGATTACAAAAATTAACAAAAAATGGGAATTCAAATTGTTGGAAGTGTGATGAAAAGACGGGGTCTTTTTTCCATATGTGGTGGACATGTAAGATAGCAAAAAAAATTTGGAAGGGGGTACATGGTGAAATCCAAAGAGTTTGTAAGCTGAATTTTGAAATGAAACCAGAGCTTTATTTGTTAAATATGTTAGGGCAACAAAGGGAAATAAGAAGTCATCAGAAGATATTATTATATCTAATAACTGCAGCAAGGTTGACATATGTGCAGCACTGGAAAGAAAAGAAACATATTGATATAGAAGAATGGAAGTTAGAAGTTCTGGATATGATAGAGATGGAAAAGTTAGCATTTTCTTTGAAGAATAAATCTATCCAGAACTTTAAGAAAGAATGGAAAAGAGTATTGGATTGAGTAAGGATATAAATGTATGAGAAATCAAAGAAGAAATAATGTAACTGTTCTTCTCTCTCTAAGACGGAAATTATGTTTGTAATGGAATGGAAATAAGCAATTTCAACTGGAAGATTTAAGCATGGAAGTGGGGGGGGATATTTTCGAGATAAACTTTCAATAAAAATTATACCAAAAAAACAAACTGGAACCTACAAGTATGATGCCTATGTTCAGCAGTACCATTTGAACCCTGATTCTTCCATGTGAGTATTCCAGGAAAGGAGATGCCGAAAAAGCCATTGCCACAAGAAATCATGCTAATAAGAAGAGGGTTGGTGTGTAGACCATCAAAATATTTTGGAGAACTATTTCTATTGCCTCAATATCATTCATTTTCAATTATTTCAAGTTACCTAAATTATTTTTCCCCTCAAAATTGTAAGTCTGCATAGAGAGTATAAAATGAAAAATACCTAGCCGTCAATATATAATATAAGCTGAAATCCTGTTTGTTTAGTACACCGGTGTAATTCTATGGGTGTAGGTGGTGTAGTGGTTTGAATGTTGAACTAGGAATCTGGGAGACCAGCGTTCAAATCTCTCCTCAGCCATAAAAGTTGCCTAGGTGACTTGGGACAAATTATACTCTACCAGCCTAAATGAAAGGCAATGGCAAGCATCTTCTCAATAAATCTTTCCAAGAAAACCCTAGGATAGTGTCACCATAAGTCAGAGTTGACCTGAAAGCACACAATCGCAACAACAATAATGTGCAGCAGGACGATCAAGACCACAGTTGCTGTGGCCAAGAAGATGTAAGGCATCAGAGAAACAGACTGCTTGGAGTTTTAAGATTTTTTTTTTCTGTTTTCCCTTGCAATCAGCACATGACTCTGGAGAAACTGACACAGTTCGCATAATGCACAATTAGGATTCTGGCCAATGATTGCACATCTCCCCACATAGCTAAGTGTGGGCCAGGAAGCCCCTGGGGGAGGGGCAGAGGAAAGTGAGGTTAGTAAATTTGATAGACTTCGCTGAGTTGTTCTAGAGAGCAAACTTACCCACCATTAAATATGTATGTCAGATGTGATGAAGCAATCAACCAGCAAATAGGCCTGAAGCTTCTAATTCTGTTGCTTAGGAAATATGTGAGAAGGTTGCTGTTTGCATACTGGATGATCCTTCTTTCCTCTCACCCCTTTCCCTATGTTTGCTTTCAATATTGAGGAACACACACACACACACACACACACACACACAGTCACAGTTCTGAGCCCCCAGTGTACATCAATTTGAAACTGAGAGGGAAAAGTGTCCAATCATTCCTTTTTTTCCCCAGTTTTAATGGCTTACTTGCAAGTTATGTTAAGTGAGCTGTTGTGGGGATGGATGGATGTTAATTCTTTTTGTCAATTTGTTTGGGAACTGCAGAGTCATTTCTGACACCACAGGAGGGAAAAGAATGTCTGTTTACTCTGCTTAACATACAGTATGTCATCAAACCCCTATAATTTCTGGCAAGACAACCCTAATAATCACCTGATTTGGAGTTTTTAAACAGTATATTTAGCTGGTATAGTTTTGTAAGTGGGCTAGTAGGTGTGAACACTCATTCAATGGAAGGTTAACATTTCTCATCCAAATCACTCAAAGACTACAGAGCTATCATCTTTGATGTCACCACCCACGGCCAGAGATAAATGCTGTGTTGTATATTCTGTATGACTCAAATCCCTAAAAAATCCTCTCTCTCTCTCTCTCTTTCAGTCTCTCCATCTGCCTCTAATTCTTGGCTGTTTAAAACACCCATATCCTTTCTCTTATATTCCAGTGTGTATTAGGAATGGCGTTAGGTACTACAGTGGAAGTTTCTCTCTCTCTGGCCATTTCTGCACTATGCTGTTATAGTGCTATTATTCCACTGTCAACATCCTATGGAATCCAGGGGTTCGCAGTTTAGAGGGAGGCATTTAAAATTCTCAGCAAGAGAGTTCTTTGGCCTCAGTAAACTATAAATGCCAGAATTCCACAAAATGTTCAAAGTAGAATAATAGCACTATGATGGTATAGTGCAAAAATGGCCTCCGTGTGTGTGTGTGTGTGTGTGTGTGTGTCAGCAATACCAGTAGGACCCATGAATTTGATTTTTGTTCCACTGTGTTAATTTGTCAGAGGAAAGATATGATGGTCAATACAGCGTGGCTCTTTGGTGCCACCACTTTGAATGGCCAAAGGTTGGTATTGCTGCTGCCTTCTTAGAGGGGCTCTGGTGACCCTATCTGGTCATACAAAGTTATAAACCCCTGTCCACCACTTGGAAAAGTACATTTTTAAAAATAATTCATGTCACATATTACTGGTGGCTTCTTTTTTAAAAAATAAAATTACCATAATCCATTTTTGTCACACTTGACATCATTTGAGGGGGGAGGAGGAATTTGTTCTGTTATTCATTCTGTTCCTCATCACTTCAAAAGAGACCTGTGGGTTCTGGCCTGGTACTTAGCCTGGGCTGCTTGCCATGCTGCCACTGACTCAGACAGCTGATCTCTACATCCTTCTTTGAGATTCTGGTTTGAATTCCCATCTTGTTTTCAGACAGGTAGCCATGACATACAGTGATGGGAAATCATGCTCCCACATATTCAGTTTGGAACTGGAATCAACACACCAACCAACCACCTGAACAAACCAATGCACAAACAAAAGAAAACAACTCACTTAATTTCAAGTTGATACCAACACTGTGAGTATAACAGGCTTGAATCCCATTCTACCCTAACTCCTCCTTAGACTCCGTTCCCAAAGCCCACACTAGAAATGTGGCAAGAGTTGTAGAGGCTGCTTCTTCTGGATCTGTGAGAAAATAAGCTGGCTAGGATCTAGCTGATACCTAAGCTGGATTACATTCCTCACATCAGAATTGGCTGGCCCCTGCTTCCTCTTGCTCTCTGTGCAACTGAAAAACCTGCTTCAGGGAGAGGATTTCACCATATTTGGCAGAAGCACTAGCCTAAGTGTTCATCCAGAATTAGGTTTGCTACCTCTTTATTTCTTTGCTCTTTTTTTTTTTTTTTTTATGGCTCTTCTCCTCTTTAATACCTATATGCCATGCAGGTTCAACCTGATCCTCTCCATGCTGGAAATATATGTGCCTACAGAATTTGGCCAATGCAGAAGGGTGAGAATTTTGTTTGTCTTCAATTTCAGTAAGAGTTCACTAAGTAGTCTTCCTTGTGGCTTTAAAGAATTCTTCTGAGAAAGTTCCTTGAGTTTTGCGGGCTTTTTGCAGGTTGTTGTTGCCACTGCTTCCGCTTGTTCTTTTTGGGTGCTGTTTGTTATGATGTCATGGGTCTACACCAGGCTTTGCATGGTTGTTACAAAAAGAGAGGGAGAGAGGGAGGAAAGAAAGAAAGAAAGAAAGAAAGAAAGAAAGAAAGAAAGAAAGAAAGAAAGAAAGAAAGACAGACAGACAGACAGACAGACAGACAGACAGACAGACAGACAGATTGGTCATGGTTTGCTTAGGTAGATAAAACTGAAGGAAAAAATTTCTCCTCTCAGAAATGATTATTTTAAAAAGAGTTATAGAGTTATAATGCAAAAGTGCCGCTTCACTGATGTGCTCATACACTATAGCACTATATATGTAAAGAGAAAAAGAAAAGGAAAGATAATATATTGTTCCAATATGTCTTTGAATAATAATAATAATAAAAAAAGAAACCACTCAAGGATGGGGATTAGATGTTGGAACTGGAAACAAAAATTGCCAGAAAATACTCTGACAACACAGAAATATTGTTCGTTTTTTAAAACAAAACAACCCCCCCTGAGAACTAAAGCAGCACATACCACAGCTTCCTGACCTATTTACTTCATCTAGAAGAGCCCTAAAATTAGCATATTTCTTCCTTCTAAACCTGGAAAGAACTTCAGGGCTATGTGGCAGAAAACAAACCAAACCAAAGGAACATTTCTTTTATTCCTATGCTAGTCAGTGGATTTCAGACATGTAAATTTGAATGTGGAGTAAGGGGTAATGGAGACTTTGGCCATTTCCACATGGGCTTAAAGAAACAGTGCAGAGCATCCTCCAGGGAGGACGTCTGCACCTGGGAGCGGACTGGGTCGGACCTACTTACTGTAGTTCTGCACCTCAGCCCGCTCCCAAACGAACCAAAGTGGTCGTCCAGCGTGCTTTTGAAAGACCGCTTGAAACAGGTCTTTCAAAAGCACGGAGCACGCCACTCCGTTCCTGCCTTCCAGTGCAGATTTGCAGGCTTGCACAAGTGCGAGCCTGTGATCTGCCGGGGGCGGACTTTAGGCTGGCTAGCTTTAGCGGTTGGTGGAGAGACTCGACCAACCAGAAACTACCATTTTCGTCCCCGGAGCAGTGCGGAGCGGCGGCCACGCACTGCTCCGGACCAGCTTGGACCCAAGCATGGAACCAAGAAGTCCGGTAAGTACTGGCACAGGGCGATTCCCTCACCCCGTGCGGGAATGGCCATAGTCCCTCCATCTGTTGACACCACATAAACAAGCATGAGAAGGAGAGGGAATGATGGTGGTGATTTTCAAGGACAAATTACTGTCCAAGTTTGCGAACATGTGGAGGAAATGGACTAATGTAGAATAGTGGAACAATTTGCAAACATTAGGTTTGTAATCAGGGTCACTGTTTCATGCCTGTCACTGATTTCACAATGGTGTTGGTTCTTCTAGATTACTAAATCCAGCAATATCTTGCTCTGTTTTATTTTTGGAAGCAGAAATTATAAGGAAGTATTCTTTCTTTGTTGTAGTAAATAACTATTTCTATTTGTCAATTAATTTTGAATCCCTTGGTGCATTGTTAAACATTATATCTTGTAGTTAAAGAATCAGTTTGGTGAGGACTGCGGGAAAATGGTGTGAGTGCTAGTAGTCTACCAAATTTGTTAAGGGCAAATAGCAGGACACCAACAAAAATAATTCATGCAGAACTGTGCATGAACTGTCCAGTTCATTTTCTGATGGAGATGCACAGAGAAGCCTCATCTTCAGTTATAACTCAAATATATTTTTTTCTTCCCACTGAAGGGAAATTTCAAGGTCCTGGTGCTTATCTTTGAAATCTTCAGTGTGACCTGAATCTAGGTTGTGAGATCTTCTTCTATGTGTTCAATTCCATTTTCTGAGTTTTGCTTGCCAGTTTCTACTCCGTGTTCTATTACTGTTCCCCCTGCCCCAAAATCCAGCAAATCCTAGGAACAGAGCCTCCTATTGTAGAACTCCTTACCAATGGAAATGGCCTAGTCATCCACTAACAGCACAATCCTGTACATATCTACTCAGAAGTAAGCGTAAAATTTCAACCCTATTCCCCTTTATCTGAGAATAAGCTCCCTTGAACTCAGTGGAAATTATTTCCAAGAGGACATAGATAGGACTGTATTGTTAAAAAAAATGGAGTGGTTTGCTTTCAAATCACTTTTGATTTATGGAATTTCTATGAATTAGAGATCTCTGTGAGCTCTGACCTTCAGCAAACCTGCTCAAGTTATGTCTGTATCTTCTTTTAGTGAATCAATCCATGTGTAATGTAGTCTTCTTCTTTTCCTACTCACTTGCATTTTACCAAGCATGATTGTCATTTATTTATGTGTGTGTGTGTGTGTGTGTGTGTCAGTCAGTCAGAGAGAGAGTGAGTGAGTTCAGGCTTGATTGCTCTCAATTTCATGTATTAGTCTTTTTGGCAGTTCACAGTGTATGTAGAACTCTTGTCCACCATATATCAAACAAGTTGGTCTCCTAGTCAGCTTTCTTCACTGTCAAACTTTTATACTTTAAAGATGTGCAAATAATCTCTGAACATTATTTCTGCTTTCTTAATATTCATTGGTAACCCTGCTTTTGCACTTTTTCTTTAATTCTCATCAATAGTAATTCTGAGTCATTGCTATTTTCTACTAGTAATATGGGCTGGCTTCCTACTTAGTATTAACAATGTTCTAAGCCTGACTCATATCACAATATAATAATATTGATATCATAATAATTGGAATTCATGCTTGCAGTTATTGTGTCAGTGCAACAACTGAAAGTACCCCCCAAAACCTTTGAAACCAGACAAACCCCGCCAACACAGAAGTATTTCCAAAATATAGGAGAGCATGGGGCTGAGCAATGAGGTACCCAGCCCATTCCCAGCAGTGAGGTACACTGCAACAATCAGTGACAATGATCCCTGCAGGTTCCTGTCACAACTGTTTATCACACCTCCCTTTTCTGCCAGGAGAGGCCCTGGACATGGCGTTGCTGGGCACTCAATTCTCCATTGCCTCAGAAATCTGTCTGCCTTCAAAGGTGGGTTTGTGGGGGTAGTATGATTAATATGAGCCCTGGTGACACAGTGGTTAAATGCCGGTACTGCAGCCACAACGTTGTGAGTTTGATCCTGCAGGGCTCCAGGTTGACTCAGCCTTCCATCCTTCCGTAGATGGTTAAAATGAGTACCCAGGTTGTTGAGGGCAATTAGCTAAAAACACATTTTAAACTGATTAGGGAGTGCTTTGCACTGATAAGCAGTATAAATATGTAACTGCTATTGCTATATTATCAGGAGAGCTTCATCATTGTGGTTGTGTCTTCTGATGCAGCATCTTAGTCATGGTGTTATATGCTGCTACTATTTGTGTTTGGTTCTAGTGATTTTTTTTCTTTTTGGCTGTATGTTTCAATGTTCTGCATTGCCTATAAAGCTTTCTGGGCAGACAGAGGGAATAAAAGTAACAATAGGAAGAGGAGGAGGAGTAAGATACATGAGTAGTTATTTTGCACCCTTCTTTGAAAGCATGCTGCCATCACTAATTTTATAGTAGTAGTCATCTCTGCCATGCATTACAAGAAACTTTTGGCAAGTTATTTAGATATCTATGACTTAAGATCTTATAGCATTGTACATTTTACTTCCAAACACTGAATATGCAACAGACATGTTGTTTATGTGGCTTTCTCCAAGAGTGTCATGATGTAAGAGTTGGAAGGTATAACATATGTATTCAGAACACTGATTGATTCACTTGCCAGATGAATTAAGCAATGAGTTAATTTCCCAATTGCTTTTAAGAAATGTACATGATGATGTGAGTATCTCAATATTTGATAGCTGATGAATTGCTACGTAGTTAGAGTGCTCTATCTAAGAATTCTAAATACTCTTCCATAAGATGCAAATCCCTAGATTTCAGAGGACATTGCCCCAGGAATCATAGTGGTTTTGTTATGTGAAAGGGCATTCAGAAATTTAATAATTTAGTAATTTAATAATACAGATGCTTCCAATACCTTTAGAAAGGTAAGTAAACTCTGAAAGACTCAGATGCTGTAACATCTTCTTGATTCAAATGGGCAATAGCTTCTGATCATTCCCATGTTCTCCTTACAAAGTTGTCTCACAGTATTTGATTCTGCCTTTCTAATACCCCTGGGTGAGATCAAATTCCACATCAGTTTGATGGTGCTAATGAACAACAAATCTCCCTCTTTTTTTGCTCAGTCCATTTTTTTTTCTCATTGAATGTCAAATTGTGTTTAGAAACTGGCTATGAATGAGTTCATCAATACCATCTCCAGGGAAGAATAAAGTAGTAATTGCTGGAAAAACCTGGGGATAGGACATGGGAGGGAGGAGTAGGAAATTTTCCCCAATTTACTAGATTAAGTTTTCTTAGATTTTTAGCTTTGGAGTGCTTCTGGATGCATTAATGTAAGCAGACTGAACAGAATCTGCTGGAGATGGATGAGGTATTCTGTTTGAGATATAAAATATCACAACTGATATATAAAAAGTAATACAGAGAAGTGAAGGAATATCTTGGAATATCCATGAGATACCATCTCTGGCTGGTTAGGTGGACCCAAAGTCTAGGTCTGCTGTGTTTTTGATCTGGTTCAACTATGGATGACCATCTCTTGATTTTCCTGCCCTTGAAAACAGGCAGCATCAAGCACTATAGTTAGACTATTGAGATCCAGGTTCAAATGTGAGATCCAGGGTAATGATACTTTTTTAAGACAGAACATTTGCTATGCTCTGCCTGTTCTTGAAAATAACAACTTTGGTTTTCATATTCTTTTAAATATAATCTCAAAAGTGCTTCAGTTGTGTTTACTTTAAAATATCTTGTGTACCTATGCTGTAATACAGTAATTTTCAAAAGGGATTCTGAGAAATCTCATGGTTCATAGCAGTTATCAAAATTTCGTTATTAAGATGATAGTGGCAAACATCCCTAAAACACAGCATACTTCCCCCTTTACTGATCCTCTATGTAATGTGCAGGTTCAAAATGACACATCCAAGGGTGTTTTAGAGTTCCCTCCAAATTCATGTCCAGTAGCAGTTGAACTACTTCAGTGTGATACAGCTTCCTCAAGTTAATATTCTGGATATTCTTTCCATAGGATAGATCCTACCACACTGAAGCAGCTCCTATGTTCGTTATCTTATGTGTGAAATGGATGTAGGATTAGCCTCGGTTGATGTGGAGGAACCATAAGGTCCTATGAAGGCCCAGTGAATGTGGCTAGGACCCTGTATGAAACCCATGCCACCCCTAAACAATGTCCCACTAAAAAGTTCATTCCACTGACAGTTGTGGGGTTTCTCAGTAAAGATGACATTTCAGAAGAGTGTCCATTAGCTGTTTGTAAACCACTGTCTCTGGGAATTCACCTCGTTGAAAACTTTTTAAACTCAGACACAGCTTTGAGAGGCATGTTTTCAGTTGATTGATATCTTAAAATTGGCCTGTTACTACCGCATGCGTATGTTTGTCATTTTTCCCCTTTTTCTCAGGTGCAAAGAGGGCTACCAAGGAGTTCGCTGTGACCAATTTTTGCCGAAAACCGACTCAATCTTGTCAGATCCAAGTATGTCAAATGTTTCTTTTTTTTCTTCTATGTTTGTTACATAACAGACAAAGCCTTTGCCATAAAGAATGTGATCTTTTGCTTATTGTCAAGATTCCATTATAACCCATTCCAGAAGCTTGTATAGTATTTTATATAATCAAATAAGCTAAGTGTTCTACATCACTATTTTATTTTATTTTATTTTACTCTGCTAAGAGGAAAAGTTACGCAGACTAAAATATGCAATTTGAGGTAGAAATTGAACACAGGACAGGAACAATAGGGTTTGTTCAAAAACAAAAAAAAGCAAAATTCTAGCCCTTATATACTAGCATGTCGTTGTGATTAACTTGTCATTGTGTTTGTCATTATGATAGTAATGCTTGCATCATGATAATAATGCTTGCCATTATGATGAGAAAGATAAGTTTAAAGTTTAAAGATAAGTTCAGGGTTTTGTGGTAATAGAAACAGTTGAAACTTGAAGCTGAAAATTAAATCCCTTCCTCAGCAGAGGAGAAAATGGGATCAAATAAATGTGAGGTTCATGGAAATAACAGTGTTTTATTATTATATCTGAAGTGTTTCTGTGTTTATAGCTGAGTTTCTATTGTTGCTGAATATTGTTGGGTTAAAAGGGTATTTTAAGGGCTTGCTTTATTGGGTTTATAGTTTATGATAGATGCTTGCCCTGAGCATGGGAAGGGTGGGACAGAAATGTCTCAATAAATAAATGTGGAATGTGTGTAACACAATTCATGACATGCAAATTAACTCAATATAAAGGAAGCATGAAAAAAGGATTACAAGGTCCCTTTTGCCAGTGTTTCCACTGTGCCATGAAATTCCTCCAATTAGTCTTTTTTTTCCCTCTTCTTTTTGGTGTAATGTCATTTACTATATAAAACTGAACATGTTTTGGGGTCCCTTCTTTTAAAGAGTCTAGTATTTATTTCTTCCTCTTATTTGTTCATTCTTGGTTTTGTTTTTTCTATGTTTGCAAAGTTTTTGGGGGATGAAGGTGAAATCTGTCTGGACACAACTTGATGTTCCATTCTCCTGTGTGTCATGTGTTTTCCATTGTGGATTACTTTGTTGGCACTAGTTTTTCCTTATTCTTTTTTCACTTTTATCTCTGATACCATGGTGACCTAGGACAAAGGGTCCTGATTCCCCATTCATTGAGGAAGGGACACAAGTATAAGAAGTAAGATAGTGGGTTATGAGTGTTCTACTGATCTTTGTGGCATGCACCTCATAAACATTTCAGCTAAAGGTGCTCTCGCAACAGCCTTTCTTTACCTAGTGCTCTCCAGATGTGTCTGACTACATCTGCCACAATCTGGCTGTGGGTCTGTGGGAGCTGTAGCTGATTGCACTTGGAATCACCAGATGGGAGGATGCTGGCAGAAGGCTACTACTAGGCATCTTTCCTGCAGACTTTGCCTGCTCTAGAGTGTCAAACTTTTTTTCCTCTTCAGATCCCAACATTTTCATTCTCCAGTTCTAGTCACTGATATGCAGAAATCTGATCTGGAAACTGCACCTTTCAGATAAGGCGTAGGTATAGCTGTCAAGAGTTCTGCCTGACCCTGAGAAATTGTGTCCCTGATCCTGGGGGGTGTATTTTTGTAGCCACTGATAGTTTGGGTCAGTTGTAGAAATTTAACCGTGGAGTAATAATGGATAGGGTATGAGACTTGTACTAATGGAAATACATACTGATCCAGATACAGAGAGAAAGCTAGGGTTTGATTACGTTTGAAGGCTCAAAGATTTCTTTCCTCTCCATAATCAAATAACCACAGAAAATATCAGATGCAGCACCCAGAGTTTGCATATATACTTGTATTATCCAGCCCACTTTTAAGACAAATTAATATATGAAATTCTCAAGCCATCATTAAATAAGTGGTGGTAGGTTGATGATCTGGGCTTCCCAACATGATCTATTCAGTTACAGCTGGCTTCAGCATGTCTTTATGTTCATTTTTCTTTGAAGTATTCCAAACTCTACCAGATGCATTTTTGCCGCACTGTTACCCTCCTTCTGCAGCCCCACCCCTAGAGAAAGCTACTCTTAACATTCAAGACATTTTTCAGAACAGTATCCAGTTTTATTCAAAAGGCAGCAGCCAGAACATAAAACTGGCACTTTGCCCAAGTATGCATAGAATTTCTACACATTCAGACAGCTTTCCACAATGTCATACTCTTCAGACGTTTTGGACTACACCACTCAGAATTCTTGACCATTGATCAGGCAGGCTGAGGTTAATGGGAGTTGAAGTCCGGAACATATGTAGGACACTAGGTTGGGGCAAGCTGCTTCAGACACTTTTTATTCGGACCCATTTATTGATCTAATATCAAACCTTAAATATCAATATAAAAATCTCTATAAATATTTACAAAATAGTGAAATGTTTACAGTTACCAGGCAAACATCTGAAATCATAATTCACAGAAAAATAATTTTGGGAACCAAACATGCCTGTCCACAAACAAAATTTGCATCCAAATTGTATGTAAGATATTAATGTGAGATAACCTCTGAGAGGAAATCTGGTTTTGGGCCTTCTTCAACAAAGCATATTTTGGATGAAGATGTCCGCTCCAAGGCTTGGCAGGCAGCCAAGAGCCGGTTAACAAGTCTAAGGCAATAAATCAAGAGCTTTCAGCAGCAAGGAGACCCTCTGGCAGTTACGTCACGGCCAGAGTTCTCAGTGAACAGTCCAAGTAAGAGAAATTACCAGAGCCAGTCCGAAGTCCAAAAAGGGGGGTGAGGTTCCAGCGGGTCGGGCAGCGTTCCAGGAGGCAAGGCAGGGATTTAGGAGATCCAACACGTAACTCTCCCCAAACGGGACGGTTGTGAACCAACAATGACCCCAGGCTGAGTGCGTGCTTTTATAGCCAGATTACTCCTCCAGGTGTTTTCTCAGCTGGACCTTGATTGCCTGGCGTTTCCTATTTAAACGCTCTGACCTCCTGAGAGCACTCTTTTGCTCCCGATGCTGCTGGTAAGTAGGTACCTGCTCTTGCACCTCACTATCTGACTCTTCTGGCTGGGCTGGGTCTGAGGCAACCCCTGGCTCTGTTGCAGGGGCTACTGGGGCCAAGGACTCTATGTCTGGGGGAGCAGTATCCAGGATCTCGGGCTCCGACTCAGAGCTTGCGTCCTGGAGCTCCAGGGTCCTGACAGAAGAGGGTGATTATCACAAA
The DNA here is from genome assembly GCA_030412105.1 of Cyclura pinguis. Taxonomy (NCBI): domain Eukaryota; kingdom Metazoa; phylum Chordata; class Lepidosauria; order Squamata; family Iguanidae; genus Cyclura; species Cyclura pinguis. Next base: position 117,223,931 of record CM059601.1, on the reverse strand, counting down.
GGCCCTTTTCACATGTGTGGGGGCGAAACGGGCGAAAACACGCTAAAACGGAGCTTACCCGCAGCCGGGTAAGTCCGTCGCCCCACGGAGCAGCGTCCCAGATGGCAGCTTCCAGTTGGTGGAGGCTCTCCACCAACGGGAGAAGTTCACCAGCCGGAAGCCCGCCCCCGGCAGATCTGCAGGCACGCACTTGTGCGCGCCTGCAAATCCACTTTAGAGCCGGGGTACGGAGCGGCACGGGGCTGCGCGCTCCGTGCTTTTTAAAAACCTCGAAAAAGAGGTTTTTAAAAAACACGCAGCCCGGCTAGTTACGGTCGCTCCTGAGTGGATTCTGGTGTGGAACTATGAAAAGTAGTCCATGCCAGTCCACTCTACGGTGTAGAAGACCTCCGTTAGAGGTCGCTGTACACCGTTTTAGAAGCCCGGTATGGAAATGGCCAAAGTTTAAATGTACTGTTGTTCAGTTGACTTCTGTTCCTTTCATTTTTCATGATTTATTTATTTATTTATATGGCTGCTTTTTACATGGCTCTCCTAAACAATGTATGCGTAGGTATGCATGTGTATGATGCTTTAGAAACAGACTAAAGCCTTTTTAAAATTATCATTCTTGCACTTTTTCAGGAAGATGAGCTTCCATCTTCCAATGGGTGCTTTACTTGACTCTCACATTCAGATGGATAGGGACCATTCTGAAAAACAAAAACTTATGCATTGATGGCACATTTGAGACAGAGAGAGAAAGCCAGGGAGAGATGCCTTCACAAGTTTTTTTTTTCCTAATATATAAGGAAAATACTGATTTTGCTACACGAAAGTTCTGAAATCCAGTGGACTCAGGCTGAAGTGAAGGAAAGAGAATAAAGCTGAAGATGCTCAAGGTTTTCTGTGATCATTTTGCAGTGCCTAAAATTCTACTCCTTTCCTTATTTACAGTCATGAAAAAAAATGTTATTATTCATTTCATCTGTCCTCTGTGACAGCATTATACAGCAGAAGTAGTATAATTATGTCTTGATATTGCCCCACTTACCTTGTAAGTCTTGATTGGAGGGACTTCCATCTTAAATTAAGCCAAAGAGAGGGAAGTAGCAGCAGCGCTTATGTACGGGGCAGGGGGACAGAACTGTTCCAAGCTATTTTGTTGCTTGAAACAAAGTACTGGTTGGTGAATATTTCTTTCATACTGGAGGAAGGACAGCATCTTCCACTGTACCTGTGGGGAGCAGACTAACTTATGGATCACAGTGCAGACTTCCTGGCATAAACTTCACTGTCTTCTGGCAACATACAGGTCCTCTTTTTCCCGCAGTACATGCTATCTGAGGCAGATGCTGCCCAATTATAAGGCTGGTTGTGAGGTAGGGAAATGATCCTTGGTACATAAGCAGAAATTGAGGACTGGGCAGCTGGTGGCTCCAAGTCCATGAATTTTTAAGAAGCTATTCAAGAAGCTGAACCTATTTGAGGGATAGTGTTCAGCCTCCTGGGTGGTTCCTCTAAAGTTCAGACTAAATCCTGGAGCAGACTAAAACATAAGTAATGAAGATAATCATGAAAAGGTATATATTTGCTTAAACTATTTTTCATATGAAATTCTCATGATATGTCATTTTCACCAGCTGTATTAAGTGGAGAACATTCTGTTCTTCCCTGTAAAAATACGGTGCTCCCGCAAGTAGGTGTGTATTTGTTCACATCAAAACTTTTTTAAAAAAAAGTTATATAAATGAACAACTGCATGAAAAAGTCTTTGAAAAAGAGCACCTTTGAACTTCAGCCAGTGTTGAGGTATCATCTTCATAGACTAAAGAGAAATACAATATGATATGTACATTGTATTGCATAACTCTTGAATTTCTGGAATAGGAATGCAATTCTATTTATTTATTTATTTAAGTCTTTCTCTCTTTTGCAAATAGTCCTTAACTTATAACATCCATGTCCTTCTTCAACTTACTTTCTTACCCCATCCCCCAATTAATAAATTAATAAGCCAAATACATATACATCACTGTCTATCACTGTACCTCTAATGCATTTTCATTGTATTAAAAATTGGATTGTATATGATTATTAACATTCAAAATGGTCTGCCCCTGCTTCCAAAAAGGATCATATTCAGAATTAAATCCAGAGCTTGCACAAGTAGCATAAGTAATAAAGAGTTTCCAAATTTCTTCAAAATGGTCTTCTTTAACTTCTCCCCTTGCTAATATAATTTTATATGTTAGTTTTTCTGATAGTGCTGTAGACCACACTCAATTTGTCCACTTCTATATTGGAAGATCCTCAAATGTTTTCCTTGATTACACTGTTTCTATGCTTGCAGCACTTAACAACAGTGTGATAAGATCTTTTATTCAGCAATATTTCAGTTTCATTTTGAAATGTGGAAATTAACAATAGTGCCCCTCTAAAAATGTATCCTTTGACTTAAAAATTTAATTATCCAACTTATTTTGTTTTTTTCCAACAATTACTACTTTGTTATGAATTAGCCACATATGTTGCCAATCTCCTGTTTTAAGGCATCTTTATCAGCTTAGCTTCAACAGCACATTATTGATTTTATAGAGTTTTAGTGGGTAATTATACCCATAGTTAATTATTTTAATAGATTTCTTTCTTTCTTTTCTTTTCTTTTTTTAAGCCTGGGCAGATACTGATATATAGGGTGGAGTGAGAAGGGATACAATTCTTGACTAATTCTCTTCTTGAAGGAAGTATTGAGTAAATTTTGCAAATTTCTTCTCATTCTGAGAAAGTGTTCAAAAACTGCACAGTTTTCAAAGAGCATTCTCAGTTCAGAAATTATTCTGTTTTGCGTGGGGGATTTTTTGCACAGAAAACAGCAATTTCTGCACAGTGTGAATCTCATCTGTGCAGGATTCTTCTCATCAGGATTTCTTGGCAATTGAGAAACATGTTTTTCATCCATTTTTTTGAATATTTTTGAATATTCTTCCCATCCCTATTCCAGACCCACATTTCACCTAATTAGACCTACAGTTTCTACTGTGGATATACACTGTGGCCATTTCTGCACAGCATCACTAAAACATGATACCTGCAGGTTGTAGTTGTTTCAGGGGCCGTGATTCTGGACGATGTCATAGCCATCCAGTAGCTGTCCTGTCCTCAAACATCCCCAGAACACCATATTTCAGCACCAGAAATTTTTCTAGAGTTGAAATGCACCATTCTAGTGATGCTTGTGGATCAGCCAGCTACTGGATGGGCAACATTGTTGTGCAGAATCGCAGCCCCTGAAACAGCTTCAACCCACAGATATTGCATTTCAGCAATGTCATGTGGAAATGGCTGATAGCATTTGGTGGCATAACAAAGGGCTACAGTAGCACTAGGCATTTAATGTATGGTTTCATTCTTCTGTGGAAGAATGAGTGACTTTCAGGTTTTCTCACAATGGGTTTAACGACAAGAGGTTTTGAACATTTTTCAATGATTTTCCTGTCTTATGATGTGCACACACACACACACACACACATCCATCCATCCATCCATCCATCCTAAGGTGGGAAAGGTCATATAGCATAAAAATCATTTGTAGAGAAAAACTTGCTTTTGTAACAAGTGCTTTAAAAAAAAAAGTCTATAAATGTGAAAAATCTCCTAGCAGTTGACCGTTTTAATTTTTTAAAAATATTTTTATTAGGAATTTAAATTACTTAAAAAAAAGATGTGGATATACACCAATGGTGGATGTATCCCACTCCCCCCCCCCCCCACTTCCAGGCTTATATTCTCCAGGTGAGTCTACTGTATTTCCATTTACATAAGAGAAGAGCAATTACATTTCCATTTACAAAGAAAAGATTGGTTACCTTTGTTTCTTTCTTACATTTCTTATACATTTATGTCTTTATGCAGTCCAAAACTCCTTTCCGTTCCCTTTCAAAGTTCTGGATAGGTTTATTTTTCAGAGAGAATGCTAATTTTTCTGTCTCTACCATATCCAGAACCTTTAATTTCCACTCTCCTTCAGTTGACCATTTTTAAATGAGGTCTCTTGATGTATTGAGATGCTCTTTCTTATTAAGTACAAGAAAACCTCGAGTCTTTTTTATATCCCAGTTGGCACTCTGTGTTCTTCAAAATAACTGGGTAATGACGTTGCAATAACAATAAGGTAAAACAAAGAAAAGCATTAGGAACCTTTGGTATATCTAAGGAAGATTTTGTCCCTGCTTTGTTTGGTTAATGTCATGGATTCACACCCCAGAAATTAAGTTTGGCATCTGAGCCCCTCTGGGATATTTTGTATCCCTAACCAGGCTGTTTGTTGGACCATACATGCATGTGTAACATGATATAATGCTGTCACTGTCACTCTCCCATCCTCGCAATCTCTTCTGCTTACATGGGCAAGGTGAATGTTCCAGTAATTTGTCAGATCACATTTGCTGGCCTCAACCTTCTGCATTTAAACATTCACGACTCTTGATGCCCAAGGAAAAGAACATAAGTAAGAGAAGTCACCTGGTAGTGGCATTTGGGGATAACCATGGAGAGCACCCTGGACTAGTAATTAAACTGAAGATAGCTCTGAGTTGTAACACCATAACTGTGGCTGTTTCCACCCTACACTGTTATAGTGCTATTGTTCCACTTTCAACATCCTGTAGAATCCTCAGCCAGAGAGCTCTTTGGCCTCAATAAACAACAAATCCCAGATTTCCATAGGATGTTGAAAGTGGAATAATAACACTACAACAGTGTTGTGTGGAAATGGCCTGTATTAACCAGTGCCAGGCCCAATATCTTCCACCTCTCAATGTTCAGATTTCTATTTTACAAAAGCTGTTCAAGGAAAACGGCCTTTTAATTGTACAGTACTTTAGGACTGTTGTTCTCCCTTCTGTCCCTGAACAAATAGATGTTAATTTCAAAAATGTTCAGCCCATATTTCTATGTATTTTTTTCATGTACTATGTTGGCAAGCAAGTAACTCCTCACCTATTCCACTTTCACATACAAGAACAAAATATTTCAGAAGTCTTCTCCCTGCTGGGTAAGATTATGAGAGAGCTTGTACATTTCTGATGATTTTTCAGATTTTAGGACTTGTTTTGTTAACAGTCTGCAAACTATTATGCATAAGGGTCAACAGTTGTACAAAAAGAAATATTCCCATGTGGTTTTTACACAAAAGAAAATGCTTTGTTTGCTGCTGTTTCTTTTTTTAAATTGGTGAAGTGAAAATAATACTCTACCTGACAAAAGCACAAGAAAATTTGCAAACGTTCTTTATATTACACTATAACATCCCACTATGAACAGAGAAAAGATCACTTCATAAAAGGACTTTATACACAAGGGGAATTTGTGTGTACATATTTTCTACTCTTTTCTTCTTTTTTATTGTAATTTGAGTTTTCAGCTTGGACACGTATATGGATTTATTGCATTCAGCAGAGTCAACTGAAGCAAAAACAAACAAATTCACTGAGTTTGTGTGAGAATGCATGAGGTGCTTAATATGCAATTAGTTACTGCTCTGGGATCATACAGAAAATCATATATGTTGATTTGCTGGGCTCTTATAGTTTAAATCAAAATTAGCTTTTCCTTTTTTAAAAAAATAGATTTTTAAGGGGAAAGCTGAAGGAAAGAAGAAAACGGTAGTTGATTAATCTACTTGTAATCCTGGGGGCTGCTGAGGCTGAAGTAGAGGGTGTGTCCATACTTTAACAAGCTTGTTGCTTATTTGACTGGATATGTTTTCCTGGGTTTTTGCATGTAGATTTTAGTTTTTTGTTGAATATTCTGGAGTCAGTTGGGGAACTAAGGAAAAACACTTCTCAGAGTGGCTCTTCTTTACAACAAAGTGAGTGAGACACCTGGAAGAGACAACTGAGTGGCATGTGGCCTGCCCATTAGCTCCTAACCTAGTCTGATGATCTCAAATACTGCAAAGGATGTTGCACCATAGGCATTGTTGAAAAGCATTTCAACTGACATTTCAGTTAGCATTAGTAAATGGAGCAGAAGTGAACAGCATCTCCTTCTTTGCCTCAGTCACCAAGTGTATTGGTAGGGTTCTGACACCCCCCTTATTATCATCTTTCTTAAACACCCTGTTTATCCACCCAAAGAAGGTACTTCCCAAAACCAAGCATTGAGAAATGTGTGGTTAATCCACATTTTCTTTTCCCAAGATGTTGAACTTTTTATTCAGTGTCACCAGTTGCCCATGGTCTGAGTAGTAGGCGGACTGGATCTGCCATTTCAGAGCAAGGCACTACTTGGATCACTGGCCACCCCAACCCAATGTCATGTCCTGTCAGAACATGCACATGAGTGCGGTTCCTGTTAGCAGGTAAACTCAAGCCTGCTGCTTCACCCCTATGTCTTTCCCAAATCTCAAAGAAGTACAGCGAAGAAAATCTAAAGACAGAGAAAAACAGTGAACATCCTTGTTGTTGCAGCCTACAAAGAATGGATCTGACTAAGCCTTTACCAGAATAATAAGTCAGCTGTTTATACAATAGTGCTCCAATAGTGTGGCCATCACTACCACCACATGCCCAGTTTAACAGTACAGGGGAAAGCAAAGTAGAGTGACCTTTCCACACAGAAAGAACTGAAACTACCTGTGGTGACAAATATGCAATATTTATCAGAGTCAGGTTGGAAGAAAGGCGTTGCTTTCAAATGAAGCACACACAATTATTAATCGACCCACCAATACACACAGAGACCAATTACTTTAAAAGTCAGAGTAATCTAATAGATAGAAAGCTGCAGCACTGGCAAGACTGGCTAGAGACCTTTTGTTGCCTGAGGTAGAACAGCAAATGGCATTGTCCACCACAAGTCAGTCTGAGAAGCAGTGAAGAGCAGTTGGAGGGGACACTTGAGGTAGAAAATCCCATAAGTGCCTTTCTCTTTCTCTGTTAGTAAAAATAATTCAATAATAAATAACAGGCAATTTGCTGATTTTTCATAATGACTTAAATGATCTGTTTCAAGTAGTTTCCTCATGTTCTGTACATCTTTAAAGGGCATCACTACATGCTAAAGGGGATATACAGGTAGAAGAGAGGAAGGCATTGAATTCTGGGAGTGGATACCCTTAAAGACAGAAAAATTCCAGTGAGACGGTAAGGCAGGGGGCAGCAGATGTAGACAACATGCCATTTGTCTCAACTTACATTTGTTTCAATACCATTTAGTAACTCTGTCACCTTTTAGTACTTCTGTTACTGTGGCTGAAATCAGCGGGCCCAGACCCATCAGCCACTGGTGCAGAAACTTCAACAAAACTTGAACTAGGCAAGGACCCTCACTGACCAGGGCAGATAGTCTAATCACAGCACCCCAACCTGCCTAGTCACACTTAGAGCATCAAAGTTCAATGCTAACTGAATCCCTGGCCAATGAAATGTCCTCAGCTCATAATGCCCTATCTGACTGGTTATACTTGGGGCCAGCCACAAGCTTGCTAACTCTAAGGGCCTCCAAAAATGTACTAATGAAAGCTGACCTAAGCAGAACTGCCTCATAGGGGGAATTAGAGATGGATGGAAAGTGCCTGACCAACCTTTGTAATAGTTGGAAAGAACTAACTCTCCTTGCATCAACCTTGCTAGGCTCCAACCTTTTCCATCCTACTACTGCCTTCCTGACCAGAAAGGAACCACAAGGGTCCCAGAACCTTTGAACTTTGCAGAAAAAGGAGATGCCAGCCAGCTGAATAGAGATGGACCTCGATGTCATGCTTGGATTCTTATGGTGTGTTAAAAAAAATGAAAGATCTCCTTCTCGGAAGCCAGTCCCTCAGTGTGGTACCCTTGACTCATGCAAAATGCCTGAAACCTGCCCACCGCTTTGCCATGCACTCTCAAAGTTTCAGGAGCCACTAAGTGCAGTACTCCCTGCACTGTGCTGATTTCTCAAGCTGCCACAGGTCATCTGAGAAGGCCTCTGGTTGCTGGTCTGCCTCTGGTGCAAAGAATCGCAACCTGCTTTCCTAAAAGCAAGACAAAGAGTCTGTGACACCATTATCGAGTTCTGGAATGAAACAGGCTGACAATGTGATGTTAGCAGACAGGCAAAGTAATACCAGCTTCTTAACCAACCTCATAACCCTCACTGAGCAAGATGATTGACCTGTTAATGACACTAGCAGTGGCCTGGTTGCTCCCCTTCTGCCCAAAAACCCCCTTTTTGTTTCTTTATTTTTTTATTATTATTAAAGTTTAAGTAGTATAAACAGAGTAATTATAATGTCACATATATAAATAAATACATAAAAAAACATAATTGGAGAAATGACATATACATTATTACAAGAGAAGAAGAAAAAAGAAATATTTTCCCAAAGTAGTCTAAACATCACAAGTTGAGATATGATCTATTGTTATCGTAGGTACTCTCTACTTATACTTAACCTAATAACTTATACTTCCAAAAACTTTCTTTTGATAAATTTATATCAAAGCATTTAAATAAAACATGATACCTCTATAACCCTAGTATTACATAATTGTTGTTGTTGTTACTGTTGTTTTTTTCTTTTCCCTCTTCTTCTCCCCCCCCCCTTGTTTTCTGCAAGTATGCATTGATTTCAAGTCCCACTATTTTGTTCATTCAATCTACTAAATTACACTCTACATAATATATTGTAATGTACAAATAGTGCAGCAGGCATAAATTAAGTCATTTGACATTCATTACTACACTATTACATTCCCCTTAATCAGCCTCGTTCTAGAGATTGCATATTAAGAATATACATATATATACTACCTGTTACTCCCTTGTAAATATAATTGTACTGGAGACCATTCAATCTCACATTCATCTTTAAAGTTCTCTTTAAGTAACTGAGTTAAAATATCACAGTTTCTCATTTCCATTAATATTATAATCCATTCCTCTATTTCTGGTATTTTATCTGTCTTCCAATACTTTCCATATATTATTCTTACTGAAGTTATCATGTACAGAATAATGCGCCAGTATTTCTTTATCAAGCAGGTTTTTTCTGGCAATGTGTTTAGTAAGAAAAGTTCTGGTAGGAATGGAATGTTAGTGTTCAGGATTTCAGATTATTTTTTATGTGTTTTTCCAGTAAGTCTTAGCACATGGACAAGTCCACCACATGTTTAAGAAGGTTCCCTCTATCTCTTGGCATTTCCAACATTTATTATTTGGAGTCTTATATATCTTCTGTAGCTTTGAAGGATTTAAGTACCATCTGTAGAACATTTTCAGATAATTTTCCTTCAAGTCTTGAGACAATGTAAATTTTTGGGTTCTGTGCCAACTCTTATTCCAATCTTACAGTTGGATTTCTTTTCCAATGTTCTGGGTCCATTTTATCATCACATCTTTAATGCTCTCTGTTTCTAATTCTCAATCCAAAATGAATTTGTAAATCTGTGAGGTCAAATGTATAGGTTTTTCAAATATTGCAAATTCAAATTCATTTTTGTCACATGTGCTTTGGAACCCTTCTAATTTAAAGTCCATCTTGTATCGTTCTTTTATCTGCAAATACGAAAACCATTGGCAAGAAAATCCATCTTCTTCTAGGAACTCTCCTGATTTTAGTTTGAAATTTTCTTCCTCAATTAAAATATCTTTATAATGGATCCATTTTTCATGCTGGGATTTCCACCTACCAAAGAAGGCTTCATGGGGTGACAACCATTGTGGAATTCTTTTGTAAATCTTGTTTTTAAATTTTGTCCATATGTTTAATAAAGATCTTCTTACATAATGGTTAAGGAAGTCTCTGTCAATCGTGGCTTTACCGTACCAGAGGTAGGCGTGCCACCCAAACCTTATATTTGAGCCTTCAAGCCTTAAATTTCTTTCAATTTGTAAGGTAATCCAATCCGCAACCCAAGTAAGTGCATTTGCATGGTAATATGTTTTAAGGTTGGGCAGTCTACAACCTCCTCTTTCTTTTTTATCAGTTAGCAATTTCCATTTAATCCTGGGTTTCTTTCTCTTCCAGATGAAATTTAATAGATCTTTTTGGCATTCATTAAAAACTTTATCATTATGGATAATTAAAATATTTTGAAAAAGATAATTTAATTTGGGAAGTGTGTTCATTTTAGTGGTGGCTATTCTTCCTAATAGAGACAAATTTAGTTTGGACCAATTTTGTAAGACCTTTTCAATCTCAATCCAGACTTTCTTATAATTCTTTTTGAAAAGTTAATTATTTTGCTTAGTAATCCATATACCCAAGTATTTAATTTTCTTATCGAAGTGAAAGCCAGAAGTTTAAGTAAATCTGAGGTTTCATTATCTCTGATGTGTTTTTAGTAAGCATTTTGGTTTTTTCTTTGTTAATCTTAAACCTGGTGACTTCTTCAAATTTGGTCAATTTCTGGATCAAGGTCTCAATGCTATATTTCAGATCTTCTAAAAAAAACCCCACCAAATCTTCTGCATAGGCTTTAAGCTTGTATTCTTGGCCTTTTTTCCTCACTCCTTTTATTTGCGGGTCATTTCTAATTTCAGATGCCAGAACTTCAAGGATCATTATGAATAACAGAGGGGAGATAGGGCAACCTTGTTGAGTTCCTTTTTGTATTTTGAAGGGTTTTGTTGTTTCACCATTGATAATAAGTTGGGCAGATTGATCTTTATTAATCTCTTGAATCCAATTCAAGACGTTTTGTCCGCAGTTCATTCTTGAGAGTACTTCAAACATAAAATCCCACTGGACATTGTCAAAAGCCTAAAACCCTTTTTGTTTCTAAATGGATTGGTCTATAGGAAAACTGCTACAATAATTGGGAACAGTTCCAAAAAAAGTCAGATCCCAGACAATGTTCCCTTGTAGCTAGTCCTCTGGCCAACTCTGGGCATACCAGTGCCCACAAAAATATGCTCCAAAACCTACTACTAGAACAAGCCACAGCTTATCATTAATAAGGTCTCAGTAAGCATGCTCACTCTGAGAGACCTTCTTCCTAAATGCAATATCATGTTTGATTGCCATAAGTCGCCTGCCAAGATACATGCCTTAATCAAGTTGATAAGATGATTAAACAGGTACCGATTAAGTACACTATTTGCACCATTCCCATTAATACAGTGTAGCCTGCTAACCAATTGTTGAATGTCTGTTCAACTTCTACACCTTTCCATTCTTCCCTACTTTTTTTGTTGGATCTGGGCATGTGCCCTTCCATCCTCTTCCAGTCTGAGTAGTGAAGAAATATCCACATAGTATCCATTAAGGATTTTTCCCCTGGTCCTTCTATCCAGATGGATGCCTGGTGGGTCTTTGTGGTCCCTAAATGTGTCTGGCAGAGAGCCTGATCCTTCTCCCATATCTGTCTCCCAAGCCACTCTGACCCCCTCCCACATCCTAGACCCCCTTGTTTCCATCTCCTGATGGCCCATACTGGTAGCCCAGGGACATGCACAGCAGCACTCCAGTAATCCTTCCAGTCTTCTCCCTGGTCTTCCAACTCACCTGAAGTTCCTTCGCTGTCTGATTCCTCCTTCTCAGCATGTCTTTTCCACTTTTTGTTTCCCCCACTTCTACTGTCCCACAAAGACTCCCCATCTGTATGAGAGGAACTAGGACTGCTGCTGCTGCTGCTTGAGGGTTATTGCTGTCTTTGCCTTCCATGCAGCCTACTGCCACTCCTGCCTCAGCTCTTTCATGCTTCCAGCTTTGCTCTCAGGTGTAGACACCATTCCCACCCTCCTTGATTCCAACTGCTCCACCTTCTCAACTAATTTCTCTTTTGTCTGTGATAGGCACTCCCATATTGCCTTGCTGTTGGAGACCACCAAAGTCATTGAGGTGGAGGCTGTACTACCTTCGCTGGGTGCTTTGCTGTGCACTGCTCCTGGGACAATCTCTGACCAGGACTTCCTTGTCTTTCCTGCTTGTCCTCTTGTCCCAGAACATGTGTCCTGAGCAGAATACTTGGCTTTCTTGGGAGGCATGATACCTAAAACAAAGCAAAATACCCCAGATATGAGTTGTAGCTGTCTGCTGGTTAGCTCAGGTCAGGTAGAGCCTAAAGAAATGGAGAACGTGGGTGTGCAATAGCCACCCAGAGAGCTGTGTGCAGAATGGCTCCATCCACCAAGAAGGAGGAAAGTTGGCTATGAAAAAAATTGCCTGGGGGCAGGAGAAAAAGTACATCCACCCAGGAATTTAAATCACAACTAGCAAGAAGAGAAGGGTACAGTGGTGCTCCACTTGAGGTGGCGCCCAGGCATGCCTAGGGTAGCACATGAAAATGCATCCCACCGGGGAAAGAAAGAGAGTGTGTGGTCATACTCTGCTGTTGCAGGTCCCCAGTCCAAGGGACCATGTGAAAAAAATGTATCATCACCCAGAAGCAGACAGGGAGAGGGTGCAATGGTGCCCTCACTAGTGGAGGGATCTTGGAGAATGCCCTGAAGCCAGTGAAAAGCCACCCAAGGTGGCACAGAGCCCCAACAAGCCCCTCACCTCTTGGAGTGACAACAGCTTTAATAGCCCTTGAAAGGCCTTTTGGCAGTGATATCAGTAAGCATGCTGCCTCTTAGGCCATTTCTGCATTAGCCTGTTATAGTGCTGTTATTCCACTTTCAACATTCTATGGAATCCTGGGATTTGCAGTTTAGGGAAGGCCCCTTCCTAAACTGCAAACCCCAAGATTCCATAGGATGTTGAAAGTGGAATAACAGCACTATAACAGGCTAGTGTGGAAATGGCTAAAGTCACCACTCACCTTGCTGCTTCTCACTTGGGTGTTTCACCTTCATTCTTCTTGCTGCCCTTCTTTAATGCTGCCTTGCCAACATCCAGTGATGAGCTGATTGGGAGCAAAGAGATGATGGGGAATCCATACTCTAGTACCTGACCAAAGGAAAGAATTTCTATCCAGGCAGCTCTGCTCAGGCCCCCAGCTCCACCAGCTAATGAATTCAAACCACAGGTTAAATCACTGTCCGTTGATGTTCCCCCTTCTTAGGAGGCTATGTGGCAGCACACTACCTTCTGGGAATAAGAAACACACAGAACTCACTTTCCAGTCCAAGCAGAAACTTCAACAGCATATAACAGCACCTCAGCTTCCTGAGTGAACCAGAAACAAGAATAGAAGCAGACACAGCTTGCTGACTTAAAAAAAATTAACACTGAAAGGAAGGACAAGATCCATACAATAGAAGTTCCTCCTTCTCTGGTTCTGCTGTACTTTTTTATCAATTGCTGCTAAAAATTCTGGTGGAAGGTGATCTTGATTCAATCACCACAAACATTGCTGCTTAGATGTTTTAGAATGTTGAAGTGAGTTCCACTTTGCTTTGTTTCCTTGCATATTGTAACACAACACAAAGCAGTCTGCATAGAGACCAGTTACTACTGCAAAAATATGTACATTAGGGGACAGGTCCACAAAATACATGACTTTTTATACTTTTTTTTAAGAAAAAATCTCACAAAATGACGCAGGAACATAAAATGAGGAAAATGAGAAACAAATAAATAAAAAATGTGAAGATTCATTCATTGCTGTGGTATCTGATTAATTTTTCTTTGACCTTGACTCCTGCTCCTGTGGCCACTTTCCTATGTGTTGACTGTGAGCACTAGTTATTTCATTCAATTATAGCTTTAAATTGATGATTAGCCAATTAATCCTTCCAGAACCCTGTGGATTTTAAGTATTATTGAAATCTGCAAAGTGTTTTTGAAGATATCAAGGAAAATTCAAGTATGGTATCCTCAGCATGAATAAGATAATCACAGTAATGAACTTACTTAAAGTGTAAACTGTTTCAGCAGCTGTTACAGACACCTAATTCACGCAAATAAAGCAAAATAAAATATGCTGCCTTCTAGAAATCATTAGATAGCTTAGGGCCCCAACATGCATCTGTCAAGTCCGGCTACTCTGTGTTGCTCAAGAAAACACACAAATGATTTCCATGTTGTTTATTGGAAACACAACAGGTTAGTAACACAAACATTGCTGGAGTTACAACCTTGCTTCATTGGCTATGTTATATAGTGAAACACATTAATCCATCAGCATCTTTTCCCGACGCTCGTTGGTAGTTCTTCCAGGTTCTTCCCATTTCCTATAATTGCCAAGAAGGGTTTTCTTTGGTTAAAGCAACTTCTGTCTACAGTTACTTTGATCTTTAGAAATTTTTTCCTGGTCTTTGATAATTTAATTCCAAATGCCTCCCTTGCATTCTTCAGTCTAATCCTTGTAAATCACCCTGTGATTGCTATCATCTAAGCACAAAATGAAACGTTATTTACCTAAGCTGGCCAACTGTTATTTATTGCCCCTACCAATAAACAATCCTGACCATTTGGTCTTTAACATAGCAGCCTACACTAATTCTCAATTACACCATTTCCTTTTACACTCAGCATTTCTACACAGCTACACATGCCTCCCCCCCCCCCATTTACAGATCTCTACGTACCTAGGAAAAATGACAGCATCTCTCGCATACATCTATGCATGCACATACAAACACATTTTTGTGCTATTTGAAAATTAAGTGATAAATCAATGTGCCTAGATTCTGCATGTGTAGCTGCTTTGCATACACCCAAAGAAAAGAACTTTTTGAGACCCAGCCTAGTGTTGCTGGACCATGGCTCTGGAAGATTTGGGTTTGAATCCTCACTCAGGTGTGAAAAGTTATCAGGTGATCTTGGGCACATCACAGTCTTTCAGCCTTAGAAGGCAGCAATGGTAACCCTCATGTGAATAAATCTTGCTAAAAAAACTCTTTGAGAGGTTTACCATGAGTCAGAGTCAACTTGTAGTCACATAACAAAAATACCCTTTCAGAGATTTTGTCTGACATCCTGTTAATTCACTATGCTAGTGGTTGCCCTTTTCCATGGATGCATAGAGGTAATGAGGAAAAACACATAAAATTGTCCCACTCCAAGCAGCCTATTTTTCCAGTGCCTTACATCCTTGGCAGCTTATGTGTCTGCAGCTTTCCCTCCTGCCACCACAACCTATGCCAACATAATTACACCAGTGTAGTCCACCAAGATGATGGTGGTCATGGTCAACTTCTGTTAACTACTGTCAATGATGAGCGAACATTCATAGACTATTCCTCTGCCTTTCTTTCCATCTTTTTCTTGCATTCTTCCTTTCTTACTCTTTACATTTTAAACATTCTAATTAAAAAAATAAATTTAAAAAAATGAATCGTGCAGATATTCTTACACCAGCTCAGAAATAATCAGAAAGCAAAGGACTGCTGGACCGCATAGACCTGAGTGTATATTTATGAGGCTGAGGGAGTGTATTATAACCTGTCTTGCCTTTTTACAGCTATCATACAGTGAGAAATGTGGTATCAAGAGTTGGTTAAGGTAAGTGAGGTTAGATCAAGACCAACACTGGAAAGTTAAACTGCCACCATTCCTGCTTGCTCAACTCAGTCTGATCCAGGGGAAACCCAGATCTTATAGGACATTGTTGAGATTTCTTGACAACAAAACCTGCACCTTAACAACAAAACCAGCGAAAATGATATTCAGTTTTTAGTAGCAATAACCAAGCAGCCAGTGACTGGATTTATGTTTTCAGGGGACATCCAAGGCTACGCTTATTACTCTAGCATGCACACTTTCTTGAATTACCACAGCTCTCTTTAGTGATGCTATCACATAACCAAATGCTATTGGACGTGTACAGTAATGACTTCATTTCTTAAATTTATTTTCCAGAACATTGATAATGTGGCTTAAACTTTCATTAACGAAGCCTATTATCCCTCCTCCTCCTCCTCCTCCTCCTCCTCCTTTCTATGAACATGTAGAAGTTGTGTTTTAGCTGTGAATGTTCACAATTCATTTTAGATGTGTTGTACAGATTGTACAACTGCATATCAGAGAACAGTATCTCAAAATGACTAATATCCCATTATCAAAATGTACATTCAACTGCATGAAAAAAATTCTGAGGCTCACTGACTCAGAGCTAGCTAGCTCTTATTGAATCAGAGTATGCATCTCTTATCTCCAGCTTTCACATTGAGCTCCTTTGCTGCTTTGAATGTGCTTATTGAGGCCTTTGTTATTGCTATGCCACTACTTTGGCATAGGACTCTGGTCAGACATTAATTCAGGTTCTCTGAAATAAGTGTCATGTTCATTAGGAACAGTGACATAAGTACCACATGGAGTTCTTATAAATTTTCTTTCTTGCCTTTGTATAATACTTGCATATGCATTGCCAGGCTTTCAAGGAATGGTCTGAATCTCTTATGAAGTACTATGATTAATATGACCTATAATCTTTTATTGGAAGGAATGGGAGTGTGATAGATCTTCTTCTCTTCAGCCTGGCCCCATGGTTCAAAACTCGGGTTTCTGTCACTCATCTTGCCAGCCTTCCCTCTGGGTATTTGGGCCTCAAGGTGATCCCTGCCTGGACCCGTGGGTGTGGTATTCTATGGGATCACTGTGGTAAGGGTGGCAAGACTCTCCATCAAAACCTAACAGGAACAGACAGTTGTAAGAAAAGGTATAAACAAGTAGGAGTTTATTAATACACAAAGAGATCAAACATTAACCCTTGAATTAATTAATAATTCACAGCTCTCCAAAATTCTATTCAGTTCTTCTCCCAGCTGATTCTATTACAGTTTTTTCCTATCTCTATGCCATCTTTCCTCATTTCTCTGCAATCTTTTCACCATGTCTATGCCATATTTCCCCTATCTGCCTTCCATCAAGCCCCTCTTGATGCTTCCTCTAAGCCCCTCTTCATCAGATTCCCTAAACTGTAATTGGCTGGCTCCAACCAGAGTTGTCCAGTGCCTCCCTTTACAGGAACTTTTTATTGGAAGGCTGTTTTTGTTCATTTGTTTGTTTGATTTATTGTTTTTGAGAGGAGGTTGGGCATGCACACACATCTTTAAATATACATATGTTTAAAGTGTTTTTAATATAAATATTCTTCAAGCTTTCAGATTTAAAAGATGAAAAGAGAAGAGAGAAATCCTACTGGTTGGAAAGCCAGCCTACAGTTTTTGCACAGTGGAAGGTTTTGGTACTAGGGCCAAGATGAGAGAAATGGTGAAACCTCCTTCCCTCTTTCACATTCATAGAGCTTCTTCGCAGGTCTACTCAGTTGATGGGTGCCATTATTTCTTCTCCAGAATACCTGGTAAATGCATAGATGTGTTATATGTGATGTCTAGTTTGGTCCCTGGTGGGAGGATGCCATGTTCTGTCTCTCTCTTGCAACTGTGGAAGTCCAAGTCATTGTTTAGAAGCAATGAAGGACTAAATGGGGGTAAACAAATTGAGGATTAACCTAGACAAGACAGATGTTGGTCAGCAGGAGAGCTAACACAAATTTGGTATTACAATTGTGTCTGGATTTGGTTGCACTCCTTCTGAAAAATCAGATTTGCAATGTGGAGGTGCTCTTGAGCTGAATATTGCTCCTGAAAGGCTGTCTGGATGATGTGGCCAGAGTACATTTGTCTAGCTTCTGTTGGTGTGCCAGTTGTAGTCCTTTCAAGAAAAGGCTGATTTGGCCACTGCACTTCATGCCTTAATTACCTCCCACTAAACTGCTGCCATGCAATCTACTTGGAGCTGCCCTTGAAAAGTGTTTGCAAGTTATAACCAGTGACAAATGTGGTGTGCAATTCAGAGATCAAATACTTATTCCAACTGCGCTGGCTTTCAGTTTGCTTCTAAGCTCAATTTGGATGCTGATTTTAACACACAAAGCCCTAAATAGCTTCACACCAGGATATATGAAAGGCCACTTCCACCTAGAGGAACTTGGGATCTTCAGTGAATGCCTTGTTGTGTGTCCCAACATCCTAAGAAGCTAATACAGTGAATGCATGAGACAGGGCTTTCTCAAGTAGAAGAACCTTAGTTGTGGAATTTTTCTCAACTGAAGTTGAAATGGTTTTGCAAGGACAGCCAAGGCCACACTGTTTTATTTGATCTTTGGCCTCTTAAATGAGGATTAGATTTTGGATTATTTTAAATGTGTGCGTGTGTTTAAAAGAAAACTAGTTTGATTTATTTTTAAATAATGTTTTTATCTCTTATGTATCACTTCAGTAGCTTTGGCAGGCTTAGAGGACATAACAAATATTTTAATAAAACAAGTACATATAGGAACTGTGTCTAGTAAATGTTTGCCTAGGTCTTAGGTTACTGCCCTGGCTAGCCTGAGCTTGTGGGATATAAAAGATATCTCTTGATATGAATAATCTGGCCTTCTGTCCCCTCCACGTGCTTGCGAGGCCCCCGGACAAGCACGCACACAGGCTCGGCTGATAATCGCTGTAATATTCCAACACAATACAGGCAGGCCAGAAATAGCCGAGTCGCAGCTTTAGGAGACCTCAAGGCAAGTACCTCAATTATGTATGCACACAACTTTCAGAAGATCCTCTGCCCAGCTCTGGCAGCTTGATAATCGAACTATAAAATGCCCAAGCACTCTGCGTTTGCATACTGGCTATCCTATTGACAATTTGGCTATAATTCAATCATTCAAATTCTGACCTTTCGGAGGCTTTGTCTCCAGCCCCAGACTCATTGTTTTCCCCAAGTCCAAACTAGCCTGCGGTCACAATTCTCCTTATAAAAACCCCTGACTTTGAGCGCTTCCTTGGATCACTCTTGGCTTCCATCCCGCCTTGTTGTCGCTTTGTCCAGCAAGCCTTCCCCTCAGCCCCACGTGCTGAGATCCATGCTCCCCAGCTTCTCCGCTTCCAACCGGGCTTCAGGACAAGTGAAGTATTACCCAAACCAACAACTCCTCTAAAAATCCCTCTATCCCACTCCAACCTTTATTTCCTTAGTTATCTGTGTGAGTGTGCTGCATACACTGCTTGATTGTATTTTTAATAAAACAACATTTATTATTTCAACTTCTGTGTGCTCCTTGACTCGGCCTGACCCCGTAAACATAGGGTTCAAGATCTCACTACGTTACCCTGCCTCTTGTATTGCTAGCCTGTGCTCTTGGTTAATTTCCCCAACTTATAAAATTGAGAGCGCATTTAGGTGTCCCTCCCGGGACCCCCAGAAATCAGGATAACACTTACTTTTTGAAATGCTCACTGAAACTGCAGAATGGATATCCTATGAAGAGAGCTGAGAAAGGAAGCAAGGCCAGAAAGTGAACAGAATAATGATAATAATAATAAAAACGAATGTCAAATTCTATTAAGAATTGATCATGGTCTTGCCTGCTCCTTTTTACAAATATTTCTAGGATGTGTTCCAGCCAATTAGTTTTGCTGTATGATCCTACCTTCTTCCTGGTATGGGTGTATGGGCAGGCTGATAGACCAAATGGTAACTCTGGCCAAGTGTGTGCCTGATCTTTGATCTCCCTTCAGTATAGCACATACCTACAAAATCACCAAAAGCAAGAGCAGGAAGTCAGGTCATTTGTTGCCTCTCTTATCTTCCATGCACACTAGCAATTACTACTTCCCTTTAGTGTCACATATGAAGATATGCAGCAAACAAGCCCTTATTGCTTTTGTTTAGTTCAACCAGTTGTAAATATCATTACTATGGATGTGAACAATTGTAAAAAGTGAGCTTGTGAAGGTTCTTTGATTTCTCCCTCAAACTTTATTCCAATTTCTATCTGTAGTAAGTTGTGAGGTTTGATTGTGCATGATTCACTCTCAATAATTGT
Source organism: Cyclura pinguis (assembly GCA_030412105.1). Taxonomy (NCBI): domain Eukaryota; kingdom Metazoa; phylum Chordata; class Lepidosauria; order Squamata; family Iguanidae; genus Cyclura; species Cyclura pinguis. Next base: position 117,204,255 of record CM059601.1, on the reverse strand, counting down.
GTGTATTTTTGTGGGGGGTTTTTTATATATAATTTTTTATTAAGTTTCACAAATAAAAAAAGATTCTTTAACTTGTACTTATTACATGAATTATTTCTGATCTTCCACACTGTTCTGGTCAACATTTCCCGCAGTATTACTCCACTTATTACATTAATACATCACAATATAATGATTTTCTCAACTGTTCGAACAGACATTTCCCTCTCCTACTCAGTCATAATATAGTCGTTCTAGCTAGTCAGTTCCCAGCTCATCTCTCCCTTCTGCTTTACTCAAATCCTCCTGTTCCAAGATATTCTCATTTCTCTTATCACTTTAAAGTTCTGCTATCTCTTCATTTATTTTTTAACTCTCCATTACGTATACCCCAAAATCTTATAGTTTTTTTAAAAAAATATCTGTCATTGTATATCTGGCAGTCTGAGCTATTATTACTGAAACGATACCTCATCTTCATACCCTAAATTCCATTATGCTAAAATGTCTTGTTTCCCCCTTCTAATTAGGTCCTATTCAATCCCCTTCATGCCTTCAACAGTATCTCAGTGTTCATATTTACTAAAATATATCGATATATCATCAATTGCAAGCTTAACTGACAATGTCAATTCAGAGCCCTGTGCTTTCATCCACATCCCGTTCCCCTCTCTCATTTGGGGCTTTGCTGCCTGGAAATTCATTTGAAAATTCTCTGTATTCTTTTAGTCACTTATATTTCAAGCTGCTCTGTCCCTAAGAGTGAGGGTATTTTACCTGAATAATCTCCCCCACAAGCTCACCCCCCTTAAACAATATCCCAATATTTATTTTAGTACATTTACTTATTTAAAATTGCTGAGATATTACCACTTGTCAAATCAGAGTCCTGTGACTATATCCACCTCCTGTTCCCCCCTCCCTTCTTGGACTTTGCTGCCCGGAATCTGTTTCTGAAAGTTTTCTGTATTCTCATAGTCGCTTAAATTCCAGGCTGCTCTGTCCAAAAGAGTGAGTGTATTTACTTGTAGTTGTTCCCAACAAAAACCTTCCATTCCCCCCTCCCATCTTGGACTTTACTGCCCAGAATCCATTTCTGAAGATTATCTGTATTCTCATCATCGCTTAAGTTCCAAGCCGCTCAGTCCATGGGGGTGGGGGTCTTTCAGTTGAATCACTTCCATCACAGGGTTCCCAGTCTAAACCCCTTCAACCCTTGACATCACATTGTTTATATTAATGACAATATATCAATCAAATAGCTAGCTTAATTGAGATTGCTGAAGTACATTACCCCTTATCAAGTTTAGAGCCCTGTGCCTTTATCCACCATCTATTCCCCCCTGCCCTCTTGGAGCTGCCCAGAGTTTATTTCTGAAGATTCACTGCATTCTCATAGTCGCTTAAAATCCAAGCTGCTCCATCCGTGGGAATGAGGATGTTTAGCTCGAATGACCTTCCAGCACAGTCTCAGCAGTCTCAACAATTCAAAAAAAAAAAAAAAAAAAACAGGAAGCAAGAATCAAGCCACAAGAGTAAAAAAGATAGGGAACGTACAACTCCATAAATTTTGCTCCCGAAGTATTCCTCCAAAACCCAAAATTCGTAGTCAAAAAGCCAAATACCCGATCATTTCAGTTCCACCAAAATATTAGAGTAATATAGTACAGAAAGTTCAATGTCCAAATGGAGATTATAACTCTTATATAATCCATCAATCCAAATGTTCAATTTTTTGACATCTTATAATGTAAGTCCCAATTATAAATCAAAAGTCTTTCTTTTTTCTTTAAAAGTATTAACTTCAATCATCGTGAGAAAGCAGAAAATCCAACTCGCCCTTTCTTTAAATTCAAACCACCCCTTTAAGAGGAACTCTCGGCCATAACGAACTCACTTTGCCTCTGGGTTCCCTCCATTCCTTTGCTCCTGAGCTCCATTGCCTGCCAGAACTGCTGCGATATTACAGGAACCGAGACCAGAACAGGTTGCGTGATTTCTTATTAAATTCTTAGTTGTTTCTTGATATCTTTGTTAAAAGTCGACGGCGGTGCTTGTGCCACTCAAGCAGCGATCCCTTTGGCTCCATCATGGTCCTTCGACCCCCCTGGTGTTTTCCGCTCCCGCAGCCGGGCAGAGCCAAACACCGGTTGTGGGGTCCCCTTCGGACCTGTTCCACACCCCTTGTACCGGAGGGGTGTTTAGCCGCCTCTAAGGTGGCAAAAGAAGTGGCTGAAATCCAGCGGGTGGCTGCTCGGAGCTGCGCCATTGCGCAGCTTCATTCCGAGCTGCCACTCGTGCCCGCCATGCGACCGGAAGTTTTTTTTTGTGGGTTTTTTTTAAAGTACATATTTTTCTCCTGTTCACTGTAATATTCTATGCAGTTTTCTTAGGTATACATTTTTGAATGCATTTTTATTATTGTACAAATCACTCTGTAACCATGGAAATATACAGATGTCAGAAGTAAGTTTGTATTTGACTCTGTGTTTGATTCCTGGAGCTTCAAATAATTTATTGGGAGGGGGAGCGAACAACTTAAATTTCATGTGAAACATCTCATCCATCATGAACTATCACCAGAGCATGTGCTGTCTATCCTATCATATGTAGACAACCTTAGAAACTGGAAATGAGGGGAGGGTTGTGATATACCAGGGATAGGCTGCAGGAAAAAATATGTATATTCAGGTCACTTGTTGATATACAACAAACCCATGGATTTCATCAGCTTTTCTTAGGCAAAGAATTATCAGAGTTTTGTTTTGTTTTCCAGTTCCTTCATCTGAAATATAATCTGAACACACACACACTACTGCTCCATAATTGTTGCTTCTTTTAGGAACCGAATTAGTGAAGGATTACATCCCTAACAAGCCATGTCAGTGATACATGGTATAGCTTATACCTACCGATAAATGTATGCCCTGTATAGACTTGTGTACTCTTTTTAAAGAAATCATTTATATTAGTACTCACCACCACCACTAATGCATCATGTTGTAGTGATATCTAGGACAGTTTTGCTTCATATGAACAATTGCTTCCAGTTTGTTTTAACAGAACCAGTTTTCATAGGTTCTAGCATTACTATATACTCCAACAAAAATTATTAGTGTTGAAATCATGGTTGCATTTAAGAATAAATGATTGAAATCAGCCAATCATTTTTTTTTCTGTTATATGGTGGGCAATTTAGAACAAATGGTGCATTGTTAGTCCAAAACTAGGTTCAGTCAAGGTGTAGTCAGTTGGTAGTGAATCAATCTGGAATTCTACAGTGCACAAGCTACCATGAATAAAATTATTGTCAAACACCAAGTCAGAATATGCAGGGAAAAAAGAGGATTATTCATAAGTCATTCATGATGAAGGATATTAAATTATGCTTACTTCTAAAACATTGTATTAGCATTTGAACTGTTAATATTTGTCAGAATAGTAGAGATTTCAGAACTTTACCTTGTGCAGAGTAGCTGAGTATTTCAAACTGGAAAATTTTATTCCTTTTGCTAAAATGGTTCCTTCTCATTTCAAAGAAATCAGTTCAAAGAAACTAATCTGTCAACTTCTTTCTTGAGAAGACCATTTGACTATTGAGATTGGAATTTCTATCAAGTAAACAATCTGAATTCATTGTTGAAAGATATTTAAAATGAAGAATTCTTCGTACTGCCCAGGCTAATAGGAATTCTTATTTGAGTAAGCAAGATGGTGGGAAGTGATTTTTCTCTGAATATTCTTCACCCCCACAGAATCAAACAGGTGTGGTAATTGGGGAGAAGAACACAAGGTCATCTTGAACAAGATGATTATATGATTGACGAAGAATCTTTAATACTTTGTTTTTAAAGAAAATATACTCCTATGACCCTTGCAAGAATAAAAGCCACACTGAGCCTGGAGATAGAAGATACTCACCACTTCCCATGAAGAATATTGAAGTGACATTGATAAGATAGAAATAATTTCTCCTTGAACGTACCCTTGTATTTTATGGGGTGGCCTGAGATCTAAGCAGGGGCATCAACCATTACAAAATGGCTTCACAGATAAATAAGCTTTAATTGTTTGGCAGACTTATATGGGTGTTCCCAATGCATTTCAAATAAACTGATTTTATATACCGTTGTCTTGTTTCCCATTTATACATTCTTTTCCTTGCCTATGGGATGGACAAGATATTTTATCTTGGTCTGCAGAGAATTAGGCGTTTGTGAAAAGGATTTCAATACGGCTTTGTTGCATGGATGTTTAAGAATTAGAAATGTTGGATGGGTTGTTTGTATCTTTTTGATGTTTGTGTGTGTAGGCATGGACACAAAGGGAAAAATCACCATGTTTTGTGCAAATTATGGAAACCTAAACAAAAACAAATCACTCCTCTAATTCTTCTTTTGAAGGAGAAAATTCTTGTAGAGGTTGCAGATCTGTTGGCAGCCTTTCTTAACAAAGAGAACAAAACACCCTTGTCTCAAAGGCTGAAAAATGTGACTCCTCAGGTGTCAGAAAACCCTGATGAAGAGAATCATGGATGACAAGAATCTTTAGCTGTTAAGTTTTACTCTGTGCAATCTCTACACATATGTTTTGTTTTTTTCTTGCTAAACCCCATGTGTTAATTTTGCATGAAATAACTCCCAAACTGTGAAGAATCTTCAAAAGCTGCACTATTTGTGAAGGCTTTCTTGCAGTATGAAGAAAATTGCTAAAATTGATTGTTGCTTCCTTTGAGAACAAAATTAGTGAAGAGTTCTGTCCCCAGTAAGGTGCCACAAGCCTCTATGCTATTTCTTTCTGTTAAAAATTTTATTTCCAAAGAGATGTGTATAAAGGGTATGCTGGTCAGATTAATTTCCAAGCTGAAGATAAAACCAAATAGGTACATTCTTAAAGTTTCCTTTCATTGACAGTGGTATCTCAAGTTTCTTTAGAATATAATCTTTTCTTTCTCAGTCTCACACTCTCTCTTTATCTTTGTTTGTCTTGGTTGTAATAAGATATGTCTATTTTGCATACAATGGAGGCAAACTTGCAGTGATAGTCAAAGCTTTATCCATGGCAAGGTTATGTGACCTCACTCATGACTTTATAATAGCTAAACCTGAAATGAAAAGGTTATCATTGCCCTTGCCTCCATGCAGCTTGAAGCTGGCACTCAGTAGCAGTATTACCTTTATGTTTTTAACTGGTATGGACTTTGGGATTTAGATAAGCTGTGGCAATATGTCATGAGTCTATGCTAAGACAGTCACAGAATGGGTGAGGTTTTGCAAGAGGTCATGGAAATCTTATTTTCTTTCTCACATGGTTGATATCTGGATTTAACAGACTAGTTACTGATGGATAGTAGATGCTTTAATATATCGTTGTTTCTTTATTGCGTTGTTTTAATTTTAAATTGGTATTACAATATTCTTGTCTGGTACAATATACACAATATTTACATTTCAATTTAATATTTTAAATATTTTAAATATTATAATTTGAAATTAAAACAGATAATACTTAAAGTTATACAATATTTATAATCTTTATCGTCTAGATTTTAGAGATAGCCTGGAATTTGGATGTCTGAATGTAGATCAAAGAGTTCTGAGCATTTTGGAATATAAAAGTATACTATTAAATTAACACTTCAGAACCTGGTATAATGGGTTCTGTTTCTAGAACATTAGACTTCTAGACTTCTCTCAAAAAACCATGGAGGGCTGTTTTGTTTTAAATGGCAGACTCAAAATACTTATAGTGAGTAAGAGAGAAGTGGATAACCCACTATAAAAACAAGTGCCTACCTGTAAATCCTTAAGTTAATGCTATGAGGTCCCTGTGAGGGTTTTTCCAACCCTTATCCTCACAACTGTGTGGATGTCCACTCAGGGAATCCCACCAGTACTACCAACTGTGAGGGTTCATCTCAGGCAGTCCAACCACTATGGCCAAATATGGGGTTTCTACCCTTAAACCCACCAAACAAGAAGACTTCCATGGTGCTCACCACAATTACCACAAGCAAGAGCTTTCTCTGATCCCCACCTCTGTCCCAATGTAAGGACTTCCCCCTGTCCCACCTGTGGGACACCAACTGTGGAGACAATCTGAATATCTTCAAGGTACCTACAAAGACTTGTGTAACTACTCTCCTACTCCCTTCAGTAGACAGTGCTTCTCTATATTCAATGTTTCCCCCACAGACACCTTGCTCTCAGATAAATACCATTTCAGGATTCCAAAATTATACAAAAATAAAACAAAATTTTGTTTACATAAGTTAAACATATCAAATCAGATTAAATATTTATTAAATTCAAAACTCCACATACCCTCTTCCACAGTGCCCTCAAACCAACTCAGATGAACCATAACCCAACCTCTAACCAAAAATCTCTTTTCTCATTCCAACCCTAGTCTAACTCAAAACTTTTATCTAACTGAACTCTCAACTGTCATTCTCCAACCTTATGAAAATCTTCTCAAACCTTCCCCCAGTCAGGACTCACTTGAACATTCTATTCCCTTCCCCCTCCCAACAGCTCCTTACTTTATACTCTGATATATAACCAATAAATTCAATTAAACTTCCAAACATAAGCCCATGACATCACAATCTGTCACTGTTTCTCATCTCATTCCTAGACTCCTCCCTCCCCAACATTCTCTCTCTTCTTCCTAGTAACCAGCCATACTCAGTCTTTTCTATCCTCTCCTGGCTAATTAGACCACATGATGTTCACATAGTTTGTTTGCTTCCTGTTCACCTCCCCCGGTGGACTGCTGCCTGCTCCAGACACCTATACTCCTTGCAGAACCAAGCCCCAGGTACTCAGCCAGCTGCTGGCTATTAAGAGAATAAAAGCTGCTGTGGAAGGCATGCCACCAGTAGAGTTGTTGCCGAAACTGGTGACACCAAAGGGGAGATTGCCCCTTTGGGGAAGCCACTTTAGGAGTGGAGCAAGAATGAGGGCTTTTCCCTTGGGTTGAGAGGGGAAGGAACACATTTTCCCCCCTTCTCTTAAGTTTTAATAAGCTGCCTCCTGGCAAAAGAGAATATGTTACACAGAGAGCAGGGGAAACAGCCCAGGGAGCAGTCATTATAACAATGATGGGCAAGGGAGATATGGCTTGGGGAGACAGTCCTGTTATTATGCTATTAGGGAGAGCCACAAGGTGTTGGTTACCTCCAAGCTGTCCCCCACGTCAAATAGTCTGGATAGCCTCTGCACCAGAACCCTGGACTGAAAATGTTGCTGCTCAGTTCTAGGTCAGTGAATGGAAAATCATTGATCCAGGGCTTCTTCCTGGATGATCATGTCGACCTGACTTGTATTACTGAGTCATGGCTGGATGAAGCTGTTGGAGGGTAGGTTAACCTGTGGAGCCAAGCAAGCCCCCTGGTTTAAAAGCTAGCTAGTGGTAATGAAATGTGGGAGATGGAGGCTAGAGTGGTATTAGTGGAAGACTCAGACTGAATCCAACTGAACATGGACTAGAGTTCATTGGCAGGCCTATGCTGTGGCAGTGGTGGTAATAATGAAGTTGTGCTTCTCTGCAACCATTGTGTCTGCCCAGTGCCAGCCAGCAAATCTGTCTTGAATGGTCAGAGGCCTTTTACACTCTGGCCCACAAGAAGGAAATAAAGATCACTCAACAGCCTGCTGTGACAATTTTGCAAGACACTTTGCAGACAACATCAACTGGATTTACTTTGACTTGGATGCTGTAATTGAGATAGGTCCAGTGAATGTAATCTTGGCACCCCCTTGTCCTGCATTATTGTATAGGTTTCAATTTGTGCAACCTGAGGTTGTGGACAGGATCCTTGGAGGAGGTAGAGCCACCACATGTATAAAGGAACCTTTTCTCTCCTGACTTCTGAAAGCAGCTAGAAGGGGACAGGCTGAGTGGGTAATGCCTCACTGCAGCAAAGAAGATTTCCATCCTGCTTAAAAGAGACTGTGGTGATGCTGTTACTAAAAAAAAGCCCTCCCTGGATGCTTCCATTCTGAATAATTAGTCTCCAGTATTCCATTTTGGGGCAACATTCTGGAGCATGTGGTGGTCTTGCAGCTCCAGGTCTCTCAATGAAATGGATTATCTAGATTATCTGAGGCTTGTTTATTCCTTCTAGTTTTTTTTTTTGTTTATTTTATTTTATTTGTTCATTTTGTTTATTCACTCACATTCCCATCTCATCCTTTGAGGCATATCACGCTGGTGAGCATGTGAGAGAAAGCCAACTCACTGGCTGTTCCTACCCTCTGGAACTCTCTTCCATGGGAGGCTAGGCTGTACCCCTCCTGGCTTTCCTTCTGTTGGCAGGCATAGATGTTTTTGTTCCAGCGGCTTTTAAAGTGTGAACAGGAGAGCTTTTTATTTTTGTTGGGATGCTTTATTTAACCTTCTAACTTTTGTGTGTTTTTAAAATGATTTTATTTTTTTTTCAAGCGGGTTGATTTTTAATTGTTTTTAAATTCTATTGTAAATGCTTTTAATTGACTGTTGTGGAAGCTGCCTTAGATCCCACTCTCAGAGAAAGGCAATATGCAAATGCATTAGATAAATAAACAAATGATAATTAATTTCAAAATTACTCATGTCAGGAAAGTGGCTGTTGAGAGTCCTGAAGGCCTCCCACCCACAGTGAATCCACACTGTGCTAAGGAAGGCTCAAGTGGCCTATTTCCACCTCTTGGTTTTTCCCTGCCCTCACAATAAGAATTAAATAAATAGGGCAGTGAATAACTTATTTGCACAAACATTATCAAATTTCTACCAAAATTTTCTATTTTACATCTCATTAGATGTGATGAGATAAAGCATACCATGCCCACAAAATTCACACACTTGTAACTGTTGTGATCCATTTCATAGGAATAAAAATACTGATGAAATCATAGGGTTTTTAAAAAAAAAAACATGAAAAATAGAGTTAAAAGGTGTACCGTTGAACAATAAATACACAACTGCTTTTGTCAGTGGGAAAAAAATGATACAAAGCGATATACATTGCAAAAAGTCTATGAATGAAATGAATGAAAACATATACAGAAGGTGTATTCAAATTTCCATGTGGAGAGGAAAAAACAACAACGTGATATGCCTCAAAGGATGAGATGGGAATGTGAGTGAATAAACAAAATGAACAGATAAAATAAAGTAAATAAACAAAAAAAATAGAAGGAATAAACAAAAGTGAGAAGGAAAGTTTTTCATATTGTCTTTGAAGGGTACAAAATGAGGGTATCATCTCCCAATAAGAACTCTGTCTCCCAAAAGGAAATTTTCCTTCAGTCTCCAAATTTTTAGGCAACCAAAGAAAACAGACAAGGAAAGTTGCCTAGAGAATGCAAATACAGCAGACAGAAGAGTTCTGAGTGTTCTGGAAAATCAGCTTGGTGTAGTGGTTTGGATGTTGGACTCTGAATCTCTGCTTGGCTGTGGAAACTCACTGGGTGAACTTGAGCAAGTCACAAACTCTCAGTCTCAGAGGAAGGCCATGCCACCTTCCCCCTGAACAAATTCTGCCAAGAAATTCCCATGATAGGTTCACCTTAGGGTCACTGTAAGTCAAAAATGACTTGAAAACACTCAAGAACAACAAGAAGTATGGATGATTTCAAAGGGATCACTTTCTGAAATGCAAGAAATTTGGAAAATGATGGAAAAAATTGTTCAAGGAAGCAGAATTTTTATCTGGGGAGTAAGGTCCTCACCCTGCCCATGTAGCCACATCCCTATCCCCTTCTTGCTTGGAAAGGTCATGTCACATGCCCATGTCGTTCTTGGGGTAACTGTGTTTGTGTGTTCATCGAAAGAGGAACAATCTACTCCCAAATTGCAAATATTTATAGTTCCTCTTCTGGTAAGCACAAAATAATTGTAGTTTGGTGCAGTGGGGGGGGGGGAGGCTTCTTTATACAAATAAAGTCGTTGACTGTGCTTCAAAGTACCCTGATCTCTTGTTTAAGACAATAGCTATCCACCTCTGTAAAGTCCTCCATAAAAATCTGTTTATATCATGAAATTTTTTTTAAAGAGGCTTTTTATGAATTTGGCAGGCCCTATAAAAGACAACGCGCTCCCATGTTCTTTTTCCTTTCTTCTTTCTTTCTTTCTTTCTTTCTTTCTTTCTTTCTTTCTTTCTTTCATACAATAATCTGTTTTCCTCCCCAGTCTTCACTGCACAGCACTGTCAAGGTGGGACAATCCGAATGTCTGAGACTTAAAAAAAGAAGAGGGGAAAAACACCACCATTGTGTGGCATTGAAAAATTACGTTGAAAGATCATAAAGTGTTGCTTATGCAGAAGAAAGACGCATAAAGAAGGCAGGTGGAATTCCTGCTTGCAAAGGTGAATTTCAAATATGTCATCTTTGGTGTAGGTGAGATTTAGCAGGGCCTCAGAGAATTTCTGAAGAAAGTGCCTCAAACAGTCTGAGTCTTCAAGTCAACCATTTAACCGCCATTTCAACTGTCACACCTCAGCTTATGAATTCTCCCAAACCCAACCTGAAGTCTTTTCTTGGAAATTACCTTCCTATTAGAGATGGGCCAACCCAATCCTCGAATCCCCGAATCCTCGAATTCTCAGCAAGAATTCGAGATTCACAAATCTGAATCCCTGTGCCAAAATAGGCAAACAGAATCTTTCAAATCCACTAACCAAATAGTTTGTTGGAGACTAGGACGCCTGAAAACCTGGGAGACCAGACACACAAGGGGAGATGGCAAATAGGTGAGTTTTTTCCTTAGAGTAATAATGGCCTTTACTAACAATTTCAGAAATTACATCTGGATATTCTAAGATGTTTAAACTAAACATTTAATGTTTAAGTTCAGCACTTGACTGGAAGGTACAGGCTTGAAGCTCCGAGGACAGCCGAAAGATTCCTTTGCATAGATCCCTTGCAAACCTCTTTCATACACAATTCTGGGGTTTGTAGTTTTACCAGGTGTCACAGCCTTCTCTGCCAAAGTCTGCTGGTGTATCATCAAACTACAAACCCCAGGATGCCATAAGGAGCTATGCAAAGAAATTCTAGTTTTGACCTGGATTATCTCTGTACTGTAGTATGTGGCCCTGTTTCCACAAGCAGGAAAATGTGGGATTGATCCACATTTTCATGCCTGTGTAGGAAGGGCCTTCATGTCATTTTCAATCTGGGGAGATCCTGAGGCAAAACTAGGACAATTGTCCTGACCGGATTTCTTCAGAGGGAGGTTTGCCTTTGCCTAGGCTTTTTCTAAGGTTGAGAGAGTGTGTCTTGCCCAAGATTATCCTTCTTTCTCTTGCTGTTTAAACTCTTTTTAATAAAAGAATTCGAAAGATTTGAGATTCGTGAGATTCGTAGATTCCCAGAACCTTCCAGGGATTCGGATCCAGATTCGGATTTGGAAAATTCTGGATTCATCCCATCCCTACTTCCTATCATCAGTATCACCATATTCCTCCTGATAGTATGGAAGTCAGGTGGTTGAATGTCAACATGATAGAAGCCCCAGTAGGGCAGCTGACAAACGGGAAGAGAAGGGCAAGTTTTCCTTCACCATTGTGGGCGGTGGGGGGACAAAAACAAAGATTGTAAGGGAAAACTGAAGGGGAAAATGAAGCATGGCAAAAATGAACTGGCCTAACCTAGGGCCTTATAGTAGAGATGATCCTTAGAACACTCTCTAGTTTTTTGGTTTGTTTATTGGACCACTTGGTCCTGTATGCCTAGCAAGCATAACCCATAGGGATTAACGCAGGTAACGGAAGTTCAAGATCACATCTAGTGGACCCCATAGTTCCCAGTCCCAGCTTACAGTATCAGGGAAGCTGGCATACCTAGCTGTCTGTTTAGAACTCTGAGCAAGATTTCTCTAATTGCAAGGTATAGGGGTGGAGATGCTTTGCAACATTTTGTTTCAGGTGTAACTGAACATTTATTCATTTGGAAAAGAAATAAAAAAAAAGAGAGGTTTCTGTAAAGTCAGGGGACTCTATATGTGTACAAAATTAAAAGAAAAAAATTTCAATGACTTCATAGCAGTATAAGAATAGCCTGGCAATCGCCTATGAGCTGCCATTATTGTTAATATGCTTTGATGTAATTCTACCTGTTAGATTCAAAATCTACTCTCATTAAGTCACCTTTGGAGCAACACAGTCCCTTGTGAATCAAAGTTCACATCCTCTCCATCTGGACGAAGATAGATTTTTCACTGATTAATAGCAGCCAAGAGAGAGGATAAAATGCCATCTATATATTATTTTATACATGTTTTCTTCCAAGGAAAGTGAAGCAGCTTTTTTAAAAACACAGGATCAAATACTGTTCCAGTCTTCCATCTGAAACTGAAGTCTCTAGAACTTTTTCCCAAACAGAACGCTTTCTAGGATTTCTATTGATCATCAAGAAGAACATTATAGTACTGTTTTGTTTCACTATGTTGCCCCTCACCTCACTGTGTTCACTGAAACACAGTTCTTAACTACACTTCTCATGTTGGACTGGCATTAGAGCATCATGCCAGAATGATTTGAATAACCTTGATTTTTTTTCATGCCTTATTTCTGCTCCTATATTTTTTGTATACCACTTACCTGCAAAATTGCCCAGAATATGTTTGGGGGAGCTGTCCCTATTATTGTTCATACTTGCTTACTCACATTGACTCTTTACTTGCAGGCGAACTATTTCTTTGTTTGGAGTAAAATCTTTTGCCTGCTAAACATGGAAAAGGTCTGGTAATAAAGAACATATTGGCATAAAGGCTGGTGAGATCAAAAGATAGTGGTGATTCATTTTCCAGTGCCTGTGGGATTTCAGCAACATTGGCAATATTGCCCAGTGCACTTCTTTGAGGATTGTGCATCTTGCATCTTCCCCAAGTAAAGTCTGATACATTTTTGCATGCTCAGTTCTATGACTCTATCTTGCTGGCCCATTCTGCAAAGATTCCAACCAGAAGACCAAGAAGCAGTGTTCAGTCAACATTTTGTATATTGATCACCATAAAAGTAGGGGAGTGCCCTAGCTGCACCTATCTTTGTCTTCATTTCCATGGCCCTCTTATATATGGAGGGTAACAGTCTGAAACAAAGATCTTTCAGGTACTCTCTGCGTGACATGGAACTCTTGAGAATCAAGATTCTGATTCATGTGGAAAACATCCAGATTTAGTGAAAGATTTTCTCATCACGCTGTCACTGTCCATGTATAGAAGGGCACAGAATTGGAGATGGAGTGGATGAGACTAACAACTCCTCCTTATTGATTGAGTCAAGAGCCCATGTAACAACTAAACAGCCCACAGACAAGCAGAGACATAGGAAATAAATTTTAGAAGAATACCGTAGTGAGAAATCTAGGGATCAATGCTGAAACATGCAGTGTGGTTTCTGTAGTGTGTGTTACATTTAGCTTGATCCAATATGATGCTTCTTTTTTATTATTTTTATGTTTTTTTATATTTGAGAACAAGGCGATTAGTTCATCAATTCACTATGTGTTCTCGTAAGAAAATTAACAGATAATTCCATTATTTTATGTATAAAAACAATTAGTGAAATATTTTATTTAGCTCAAAATTATTAAAATTGAACAACTGCTGTAATTAACCAGACAACTGGGCTTTGAGGGATATTGGACTGATTTCCTAGAAACTACTGTGTGGTGCAGAAGCAACAATATTTTGCAATGAATGGCTTGTGGTAGCTGATATATGATATACTTGGTATGTTTCTAAGCCTTGGTTAAAAGGAAGCCAAGGGTATTTGGACAGGGGTAGGGAACTGACAGGAAATGAAATTTAGTGGAGTGTTTTTCATTTTTCATTTTACATGATTCCAACCTCTGCTTGTTTCAGGGGAATAAGACTGCTATACTGTAACAGAACCACAGATTCCTGCTTACTGGATGTCCCTGCTTGCCCTCCTGTAGGCCTAGAGAGAAAGGAAGGAGGCCTTAGACTCAGTGGTAGTACAGTAGGCAGTTTCTGGTGTCCAGAACATCTCCCAGGTCAACTGGAATTTTACAACAATTCCTCAAGCCAATCAGTGTCAGAGCTGGTTTCTACAGGGTAGGTCTAGGGTATCCAAGTAGTGCTGCTGTGCTGTCCAGCATTTTTGCCCCTGAACATTGACTTCATGTACTTTATGAAAGCTGGCATTGCTGGATTTAGATCATCTGCCTCTTTAATTAGGAGCTGGGAAGGAATCTTATCCATGGGGTCAATTGACCTTTACCTACAGGGGTTTTTAGCCTCCACATAACAATCGTGCTTTGTTCCCATTTTGTAGCTTTATTAATGCATGTATTTTCTGCCTACCAGAGCTTCTGATCAAGGTTTTATTGACATTGGGCAGCATCTGGCTAGAGGGTGAGCAAGGTAGGCTTACAGGTTTCCCCACAGGGGATCCCAATGAGGACTCGCTTCACTAACTCTGCCTTCCGCCTCAGATTTTAGTATATAGCTTTTTTTTTTCCCATCAAAATGATCATTAAAAGGACTGCAGGTTTGGAAAGAACAATTGCTTGAAATCTTGGATAGTGACTGTCAATCAGAGTGGGCTATATTGGGCTAAATACACAATAATTTGGAAATATATGACAGATGCTTGTATTTGGATGCGACTCTGATTAATGCTAAGGCAAAGTATGGTTGGTTTGAACCACAAAGGATTGATCCTTGGACAACTTTCTGTCATCAGCACACATTTTCCTTTAAACTAAATGATGCATGGTAAGATTGAGGCTGGCGCTAATGTATGACCTTTCTTCATTATATGGCAGCTGAACAGATGCACTGGCATTATAGCTACCTTTGGCTGCTGAAAGGAATACTTTCTTCATGTAAATACAGGGGTTTTCAAATGTATAATATTGTTTTATTAACCAGCTGGCTGTGTGATTTTTGTTTGTTTGTTTGTTTTGTGTTTACAGTTATGAGTGTATTTGGATCATCTGTCTACAGTGTGATTGACTGACACAGATTGCATTTGATATACAGCCAGATTCATTTGTAGCATGTTTTTCCATTAATCTTCTGAGCTCTGGGCACCAACAATTGCATTACAGTCTGGTAGAATCATAGTATAAATAATATTCTAATGTAAAAGGACTGCCCACAAAAAAGAAAACATATTAGACTTTTTTTCCTCCTAAGTTCAAAAATGCTTTCCCACTTTGAATATGTTTCAGAGGTTGCCTCTTAAAATATATCAATGAAATGCATAACAGCAGGTTGGGCTTTCCTCAGTGGATAGAGAGTTGAGTATACTAGGAGCCTTGTGATATAGACCAAATTTTAGGGAGTTTCAAACAATGTGAACCAGAGGCCCTTGCAGACTACATAATTATAGTGCTATATTAAACTATATCTGCCATGGTAACAGTGTATTTTTTAATTGAGAAAAGCATGCTTGTGCATGTGTGTGTGTGTGTATGTGTATGTAGATATGTATATGTGTTTGTGTGTGTGTGTGTGTGTATAACATTTTAATTCTACATATGTATTTGTATACAGTGGGGTGGGAGAGGGCCTGGTTCAAGGTTTCTTCCTAATGATGATAAGTCAAAATGCATGTACACGTTTTACTTAATGGTCTTATAGACCCACCCATACACGCACATCTTTTCAAGGCATTGCTCTTGCCTTAAGGACTGGACGAAAGGGTCCAATAAGCTAGTCATATTTCTGACACACTCATACCACACACACACACGCACACGCACACATATCATTTGTGAGATTACTGTTTCTCATTGGACTCTTGTAGTCTGTGCAGCTGTGGTTGATACTTGAAATACCAAGCTTAATGACATCATCAGGGCTGCCCCTTCTAACATCACCAGGACCTGTATCAGTCACAAGGGGATCATCCTTAAGATGAGGACCCTGGGAAAAGTAGTAGAAATTTTGAATATTCTTCAGCTCTCTAAATAGGTATTAAAGATAAGGAAAATTCTTTCAAGGAATAAAAAAGAAAAAAAGAGGTGACAATGTTACTTCAGCACTGATGTGGTTGAAGACACAGGGATTCAAGCCCAATCTTTTGTGAGTTAAACCTTCAAAGCCCAGGGCCTACTTGGACAAATCTGTTAATTTTTACTTTCTTTCACCTCCAGATTATATAAATCTCTTGGTCATTCAAATCTAAATACGAAGAAATGTGCAGTTTTTGGCAAATGCTTAAATGAAAGAAAACTAAATTCTCATCCATCTCTTCAGTCTTAGACATGATTTGCCAAATGTCGCACAACTGCTTTAGTGTTGATTAGGTTTTGACCATATCTGTCTCTGAAGGACATTGAACTGGGTCTGTAGCCAGAAATGTGATAGTGTATAGCCCATCGGGTAACTCTATATTGACACAAAACGGAGTGACCTTAAATGCTAGTCTAATGAATTTAATCAAATTTATTTAATTGATTACAAAATTGTAATATCATTAAATCTTAATTATTTTTTTTTAAAAAAATGATTGTGAGTACCCAAGTACTTGCCAATCATCCCTACCTTCTTCAGTCAATAGCTAAACTGCTAGAATCAAATAGGTGTATTTTTGTTTTGTTTATCAAGGAGTTGCATAAAATACTGGTTTTGATTTTGTGTGTTTTTAAAATCATTTTCCTTTTCCCAGAAATAACAGAGCTAGATATTTCCCTTCCACTCCACTCAACAAATTCAAAATTCAGGGAAAGGTCACGGAATACCTTTATGGTGGTATCTCACACATTTCAGCCCAAGGCTGATCTGATCCTACACTGGAAGTGGCCCACTGGGGTCCACTTCATACTACACAATTCTAGTATCATGATTCCAGTTTATGTGCTGTGACTGCATCCTGTGGAATCCTAGCATTTCTATTTTGGTCAGAGGCACCAGAGGAGTTCTCTAGCTGAGAATTCTATATGCCACCCCCTACACAGCAAAACCCACATTCCATAGGATGTTGCTGTACCAGTGAAAATGGAATCATAGTGCTAGAACTCTATCATGTGAAAGGGTTCTTAGCCATTAATGTTAGGAAGAGGTATATGATAAACTGGAGACTGGAGTGCCAAGGAGATCATGCAATACTCAGAAGACACTGGGTGATAAATACTCTGGACGTAGTCAGGAGAAAGATGTGCCATAAAGAAAAAAAACAAAAAACAAGTTGCTGTACAGTGGGAAGGGGAAGCCAAGCATAGTCAGACTCACATTATAGACTTTAAGAAAGCTGATTTCAGTGAACTTAGGTGCCATCCCATGGTCAAGCATACTAAAGGAGAAAGTAGGTTATGATGGATGGGAGTTTCTTAAAAGTGAGATATTGAAGGCATAGTTTCAGACAGTTCCATTGAGGATGAAAAATGGAAGGTGTCTAGAGAAACCAGGATGGATGTCTAAAGAACTTTCAAATGAACCCTGATTTAAAGCAATCATGCACAAGAAATGGAAAAAGGAGGAAATCATCAAAGAGGAATTCAGACAAATAGGCAGCACATGTAAGAAAAAAGTCAGAAAAGCTAAAATACAGAACAAGCTCAGGCTTGCTAGGGATGTTAAAAACAGTAAAAAGGGCTTTTTTATGTCTGTAGCAAAAGGAGAATAAGGAGATAGTAGGGCTGCTTCAAGGAGAAGTGGTAACAGAGGACAGAGAAAAGGTTTTGCCACTTGGTCTTCTCCAAAAAGAAATACAATGTCCAACCTGAAGAAAATGGAACAGATGATGTAATAGGGGAAATGCAGCACAGAATAGGAAAAGAGGTAGTATAGGAATACCTGGCAACTCTTAATGAATTCAGGTCACCAGGGCCAGATGAATTACATCCGAGGGTATTAAAAGAACTGGCAGAAGTATTTGCAGAACAACTGGCAATAATCTTTGAGAGTTCCTGGAGATCTGGAGAAGTCTCAGCAGACTGGAGAGGGGTGAATGTTGGCCCCATCTACAAAAAGGTAGAGAAAGATGACCCAAACAATTACCACCCAGTCAGCCTGACATCAATATCAGGAGAGATCCTAGAGCAGAACATTAAACAGGCAGTCTGTAAGCACTTAGAAAGGTGTGCTATGATTACTAAAAGTCAACATGGGTTTCTCAAAAACAAGTCATGCCAGACTAATCTGATCTCTTTTTGTTAATAGAGTTACAAGCTTGGTAGATGAAGGGAATACTGTGCATGTAGTGTATCTTGATTTCAGTAAGGCCTTTCATGAGGTCCCCCATGATATTCTTGCAAACAAGGTAGTAAAATGTGGGTTAGACAAATGTCAGGTGCATTTGTAATTGACTCACCAGCCAAACACAAAGGGTGCTCACCAATGGTTCCTCTTCATCCTTGAAGAAAGTCACTAGTGGGGTACCACATGGTTCTGTCCTGGGCCCAGTGCTATTCAACATCTTTATCAATGACTTGGATGACGGAGTAGAGGGCATGCTCATCAAATTTGCAGATGACATCAAATTAGGAGGGAGAGCTAATACTCCAGAGGACAGAATCAGAATTCAAAATTACCTTGACAGCTTAGAGAGCTGGGCCAAAGCTAACAAATTGAGTTTTAACAGGGAGAAATGTAGGGTACTACACTTAGGAAGAAAGAATGAAATGCATAGATATAGCATGGATGATACCGGCTTGAAAACAGTACACGTGAAAGAGATCTAGAAGTCTTAGTCCATCACAAGCTGACCGTGAGTCAGCAGTGTGATCCAGCAGCTCAAAACACCAATGTGATTCTGGGCTGCATCAATAGGAGTACAGTGTTGAGATCAAGGGAAGTAATAATACCACTCTATTCTGCTTTGGTTAGACTTCACCTGGAATACTGTTATCCTGATTTCTGGGGGTCCCGGGAGGGACACCTCAATGTGCTCAAAATAATGGGGAATGGGAATTAGCTAGAGCACCAGCTAGCAATGCGAGAGGTAGGGCAACATAGCGAGATCTTTTACCCAGTGTCTACGGGGTCAGGCTGAGTTAATAATCAAACAGAAGTAAATAATAATTGTTTTCCTTTATTTATAAAGTCACAGCAAACGTACACACTCACTCACTAGAAATTAAGAAATACTGCACAATTGTGCAGTCACGCACACAGTCCTAAGAAAATAAAGAGAGGAAAATAGATAGGGGATTTTCAGGAGGATTTTCAGGGAAATACTACACCTGGTCTTGTAGCCCGGTAGAAAGAAAGAAGCTTGGGAGCGTAGATTCTCAGCATGTGGACGCTGAGGGGAGGCTCGTCAAATGGAGTGGCAGCAAGTCAGGGGGCAAGTCACGAGCGATCCGATGAGACACTCAAACTCAAGGCTTCTTATAGAGGAAAATGTGCCTGTAGGCTAGTCTGTTCCCGGGGAAAACAATGGGTTTCGGGCTGGAGACAAAGCTTCCGAAAGGTCAGTACTTTGGATGATTGAATTATGACAGCGTTGTCAATAGCGCAGACAGTATGCAAACGCAGAGTGCTTGAGAGTTGGATAGTCCGCTCATCAAGCTGCCTGCTCAGGGTAGGGGATCTTTTGTAACCAGCGTGCATACATAATGTGATCTTAAGAAGGTACTTGCCTGGAGGTCTCCTAAAGTTTCAGTCTGGCAATTCCTGGCCTGCCTGGATTTTGTTTTGAATAGTTCAGCTATTTTCAGCCACGCCTGTGTGCGTGCTTGTCTAGGGGCCTCGCAAGCACGTGGAGAGGAATGGGTAGTGAAGGCCAAATTCTTGATATCAAATGATATCTAATATCCCACAAGTTCGGACTAGAAACTACAGTACAATACTATGTACAATTCTAGGTACCACAATTCAAGAAGGATATTGACAAGCTGGAATGTGTCCAGAGGAGGGCAACCAAAATGGCAAAAGGTCTGGAAACCATGCCCTATGAGGAGCTAGGTATGTTTAGCTTGATGAAAAGAAGGTTAAGAGGTGACATGATAACTATGTTTAAATATTCGAAGGGATGTCATGTTGAAGATGGAGTAAGCTTGTTTTCTTCTGCTCCAGAGACTAGGACACAGGACAGTGGATTCAAACTACAGGAAAAGAGATTTAATCTAAACATTAGGAAGAACTTTCTGACAGTAAGAGCCTCAGGATGTCACCCTCTTTGGAGGTTTTTAAACAGAGGCTGGATGGCCATCTGCTGGGGATGCTTTGAGTGTATGTTTCTGCATGACAGGGGTTGGATTCAATGTCTGTTTGTGGTCTCTTCCAACTCTATGATTCTATTATTCTAAGTTTAGAGACTACAAGAAGGAAGCAGAATGCTGGAGTTGTTGAATCTGGAATCTAAACTTTTATGGCAGTGCTGTATATTTCAAGAACTATGTAGATGGCATACTTCGGCATTTATTGCAACTCTGAAATCTGGAAAGGTTAGAGGGGCATAGAAGGACAAAAGAAGATCCAAAGAGGATTTTTTTTTCATTAATTACTTTTGAGC
Organism: Cyclura pinguis; assembly: GCA_030412105.1. NCBI lineage: Eukaryota > Metazoa > Chordata > Lepidosauria > Squamata > Iguanidae > Cyclura > Cyclura pinguis. Next base: position 117,183,860 of record CM059601.1, on the reverse strand, counting down.
TGATCATCCAATTCTTTGGCTGTAGGTTGCTAGCCTGAATATAAGGCAAGATCCTTTTTATATCAATTAGCAGCCACATTTTTAGTAAATAAACTTGAAAAGGCGATAGAAGGTTTTATTAAAACATGTTAGAGATCAGTGGTTCTGGTATTTTGAGAATCCTTGGTGCAAACGTTATATTCTACTTGAAGATAAAATTATATATTAAGCCTCGTATTGTTGTTGTTGTTTAAAGGATCTTCCTTCATTTAGAAATGGCTAAAAGAATCTGATTGTATACTTCGGTTTTCTGAGCTGCTGTTTACACACATCCATTTGGAGAAAACAGTGGTGGAGGACTCCTTTTTGTTGCTTATACGTTATTTTTTGAAAACTAGTGATGGTTACCTTAGCTACAGGTATGGCTCCCGAACACTAAACAAAAATGTTCTTTCAACTTATTTGTGAAGTACAACAACACCAACAAAAGTCATTCAACATGGTATGCATGAACAAAGATTTTGCAGAACAAAATCATAAGCAATTCTAGGCCTTTGTGGTGTCATCAATATTGTTACTCTTGAATATATAGTTTAGAATAACTCATTGCCAACTGACCTTGTTCTCTCTTTACTTATTAACTCCAACATAGTCCTTGGAAATGTTGGACCCATTTCTCTCCAAATCTTCGAATTAGAGATGTGAAAAACTCCAATTCTCAGTTTTGTTGTGTTTCTTGGAATCTCATCTGTGTTCTCACTCCATCCTTTACTCATGTCACTTGGTGAAACACTTTTTTTTAACTGAATGTAAACATCTACACATATTTTTACATGTTTTCCATGATGTATACATTTATTTATCTGTTTTGCTAATATGTACATTTTATACACATTTCCCCCCCAAAAAAATGAACATATGTGTCTATGTGCATATATTTCAATTTATACAATTTATCCATTCATATTTTTATTTTTTAAATATTTTTATTAGTTAAGCATAAAATAAAAGGAAAAATCAATATTTACAAAGTTTGCATAATTTTGTGTGTACAAAATATACTTTAAATTACATGTATATCTAACTCTCTAAGGCAAAGTGTGTTTTTTCTTACAAGAAGTCTTGGGATATATGAAATTGATAATTTTACTGGGAATCTCATAACCACAATATTGTTTTTCTATCTCTGCTTGGAAAAGGAAGAACTGTATGTGTGCACATACGTGCAGGAACAGAGGCACGTATATGTTTTAATCTGAATTAATTTAATATTAAACATCCTTTTAACTTTTTATATAGTGGTATTCTTCGTTGTTTAATATTAGCACCTCAAACAGTGTTTATAATGCCAGTAATACAAAATTCTGCAAACTGAATGAGCTGTGGTATTGTGTTTGTTTCTTTAAGAAAAAGGCAGCAGTGATCATAGATTACACTGAATTGAACTTGTCTAGACTGATTGATACATCATATTCAGCAGGAATGTCAACATCTGCCAGAAAGCTACGTGCTACACATGGCAAAAAGGAAGTACAAATCAGCGGTTAGCAGAAAATTGCCATATTTGTGATGCTATCTTGAGTGGAGATTTTAGAAGGGATAGAAAGATCTGAGGTTTTGGCATTGTTGCAGAGATCATTTCGAAATGTGTGTCAAGGGGAAGGGCTCACAAGTTCAACAAATATCGTCAGACAAATGAACTAGGTGCTGATGATTTTCTTGCTTGTGATAGATGCATTATAGGAATGATGGACATATACTTTTCAAATGAAAACAATACTATCACCAATAATTATAAGAGGTATTCAGTTTGAGAGTGTACACATAACATTCACAACAATGATTCAGATCTGCATTGCAAGCAACTGCGCATTCATTTTATGATAAATGTCTTGAATGAGCAATGTTAGTCTAGGAGAAGTTTGACACAAGGGCAATTCAAAGGAAAAGTAGAGAAGAATGGAAGCAGAAACAAGCACTCACTATCTGTTGGTGATTTTAAAATATACTACATAACAGTTCTAACTATGTAGAGTTCAAACTTTGGACATAGCAGGCCCCAACCATGCCAAACGTTTCCACATTCCCTCAGTTCCTTGCAAACACAGAGAAAGGTAAGGAGCAGATAATGATAGTAATACTTGACTTGCTAAGCGGATAGATCTTAGAGCACATTGTTTGTGGTATAGGTAGACACATTTTTTTTCCTCTCTCATAATACTAGAACCTGAAGTCATAAAGTGAAGCTGAATAGTGGGAGATTTAGGACAAACAGAAGTACCACTTCACATAACACATTATTAAATTATGGAATTATGAAATTATGGAATCTGCTGTGACAAGATGTGCAAGATCAGGTTGTAGACTGTGTGGGCCACTGGCTCATGAGCACTTGGGTTGTTCTCCTGTGTTGGAAAACAGAGCTGTATATGTCATACATCTTACCCTGCCCCGCTTCAAAAAAAAATCTGTGCTACTACTTCAGGTGAGTTGGAAGATATCATCCAAGTGCCAGCTTTGAACCGAGACTCATCTGCCAATCCAGTCAGCTTCAGAACCAAGATTCACCTGCCAATCCAGTCAGCTTCAGTATATGAAATGATAAGGAAGGACGATTTTGTCCTTTGCCTCAGGAAAAGCTCATTTTTGAAGAAACAAGGATACTGGCCCTATTTCAGCATGTGTAGTAAAGCTTCCTCTACAGCAAGGGCAAGTAAATACAGCCTCTAGGGCCAATTTTGTGCCTCCAGGGCTCATCAGAATTCAAAAATATTTTTGCGATTTATTTTCTTCCAAAATCTTCCATGTGGCTGATAATGTAATCTGAAACGGCCCTCCAGGTGGTATCATATGCTTCTGAAGTCTATTGTGCAGTCATTCAGAGCAGGATACCTATTATGTGGAATATTTGTCTCTCTGAAATTCAGTATGCTTCAATTTTTTTTTATTTGTAGACACATGCTGAAACTTTAATTTTTTGCGTTGTGTATATTACACATTTTATTGAAAACTGCTTTGACATCTGATGAAAGTAATTTAGATGATGATGATGATGATGACGATGACGACAACACCACATTTTGAGTGTGGCCTGGTGGCATCCCCCAATTATGTTGACTTTTAAAGGGGACTAGTTGTGTCCATAGGGGAGAAAGCTATTAATGAGGATGTGTAAGTGGGATCATGACTAAAAGAGGGTTCATGCCTCTGAATTATGAGCTTTGGGGAAGAACAGGAGGAGGGTGTCATTGTTCTTTTGGTCTGCTTCTAAGTCCTTTCCCCCTATCTTCTATAGGGACGTCTGCTACCATAGTCATCACATGTGATAACTCTTTCCTGATTATCTAAACTGCTTCCAACATATGCGAATGCCCAGCTTAAATAATTGTTCCTCCTTATAACAATCTTCTTTGTCATGGTTTTTGCATGGCTTCCTTTCCTTTTCAAACCGCCATTAGTAACCAAAGATAGCAACCACAGTTAAACACAGGCTGCTACTGTGGGCACTATGGTGTCTGACTTTTTCAGTAACATAATGTCTGTGCATCAACCTCCAAAGGTGCATATGTATAAACGAAATAATTTATTTAACAGAAGACAATAGTGAAACTGTTCATAATTACTTGTTGTTCCAGTGCATGTGGTTACAACACAGAGTTCTAGTATAATTGTTATAGTTCCTTAGGTGCTTATATACTTATTAGCCTTCTTAAACACACCTCACAGGTTCCACTCACTACTCTGTCTGTATTAAGTCTCCTAATTGTTCTAGTACTTTTCCCTGACAAACTCATATTCTGAACTCGCTTAATTCAGAATAAACACTACCATTTTGACCACTGTCCCTGCTCTGATTCTAGCCTCTAATTCTAACTCAAGCTAACACACTCACGTTTTCAAAAGCACATTCAAACTCCCAGCCAATCACCAGTTACCTCTAATAATCTATGCATTCACCCTCTTCCAACAGACCTCTTAACATATTATACAAAGAATACTTAATCATACAGCACCTTAAATTCTCTAATACACATTTAATTGCATATGCACACAATTCGAGAGCATCGTCTCCTCAGACAACAAATTGCCAAAAGGGCTACTCTGAGACGCTATGAATTATGTCAGTTTGCATTGGCCTACAATCAACCTGTGGTTCCCATACCACACAATTTATAGCTACATATCTAGTTAAATGTTCTTCAAGAGACATCCATGGGCAGGTTCATGTGTGAGCTAGCACATGGGATCCTTAAAAATATCACCCATGAAATAAAATGATGCTTCAGTTTTCCAAAAAAAATATTTTCTATGGTATAAAGAACATTTATTTGTATAAGGGATTTTCCATGCTACTAGCAAATTTTCATCTAGTCATTTAAATTGTCGTCACTTGCCCTCCTCAGTTGCCCTCACTTTACATCTGTTAACCAAATTTGTCATATGCTGTGAAGTAGAGACTGAGGAAATGAGAGGAAGGGCTTCAGCAACCACTATTAGTCAGCAAGCAACAAGGTACTTTGGGGAGTAGCTGCATGTTACAGTGTGCGGTGTGCAGTGTGCCTACTCTTGCAATGATGTAACACCTCGCCCCCTTTGCATGTGCATCAACTAATTCAATATGATGGAAGCTGTCATGTTGAGTAAGACCTGTTCCAGAATTCTGTGTCTAGTAATGAATGAACAGATTATTCTGCATGCTCACAAGCAGAGAATAGATGTGGTTTCTAGTATCTCTGGCTTTTCTTATCAGCAACTGCCATTTGGAAACATGCTTTCTGCACATGGGAATGCCCCTTTTTATTCTTATGGCCTGTGTATTTGCCTTTCTTGAGTTTGTCTCCTCCTTTTTAAAAGTGCATCTTGTGACCGGAGAATTTCAAATCAGGTGGTACTTGAAGGATCCTTCCTTCTAGCTTCTTATTTGTTTCCTCCTGGAGCAGTCAGAGTGCTGAAATATTGCTACCTTACCACTATACACATCCACACACACTTTCTTCTCAGTGAATGTGCATGCATTCTAAGCAAGCTTTAACCTGTTTTGTATGAAACACAAGCCATAAATGTCTCTCTTAGTCTTATTTGTTTCTGTGGAACACTGAGCTGCACATGGATATAATCACAGTAATGCCCAATGCCCCTGCCATTTGGCGGTGTGACATCTCAGCTGCTTTGTAGACAGGAGGAAATAAATGCATTTTAACTTGAATAGCAACATAACTCAGAGTCTGGCAATCCAGCTGTCCTGTAGACTACTAATGTTTCCTGCAATGCCTTCTTTCATTGGACAATTAGTCCTCTTTTTAGATTGAGTTGTGTATTACTTCCCTGGCCATTTGCCTTTTCAAGTGTTAACCATGATATATTAACCATAAAAGCCAGGTTCACAGAAACTTTGTGTTAAAATTTACTTAGAATCTGTGTGTGTGTGTGTGCGTGTGCACATGTATGGTGGGGGTTAATTTCATTCAGGAACTTAATATATTCAACAAAATGGAGGCCTGAAACATGGAAACTTTGGATATGAGTTGGCACAATTGTTCTTCGCCTGTCCCTCTTCAAATTCCTAGTAGGCTATGTGTATATGTATGTGTGTGTGCCAGAGGTGGTTCTGCCGGTTCCTTTCTCTGAAATATAGTTTACAGCACCTGGTATTGTTTGGCAGATAAACCTTATTAAAAATGTAACGTAATTTAAGGATTCTCTCCCTGCTTTATTACTTGTTGCGTTTACAATACCAAAAATGAAAGCATCCTGCTGCAGTTTGTTGTACATTTTTCAGATGATGTGTAGTCATTTCTGTAGATCAAGGATAGGAACCATAGAATCCTTCAGGTGTTGTTGGACTGCATCTCCCTGGATCCCTCACCATCAGCTATGTTAGCATGGCCTTCTGAGAGTTGTAATCCAACAACCTCTGAAGGGCTATTGATTCCCACTCCTGCTCTAGATGGTTAAAAGGCAGCCTAGAGCTCCCAAAAATGCCAAAACTGTGGCTTGATTCTTCAGAACAAAGGCACATGTGAACATTTTTTTTCCTTTATATTTTTTTCCTCTCTTTGGAAGGATTTATTTTAATCAACACTTCCAAAACACTACTCTCCGAACACCTGAAGCCTGAAAGTATGCAGCCCAGGAGTAGTTTTCCCACTACAATTGTTGGACATATAAACTAGGTTGTAAAGACATCTAAGCTGACATTTTAAGGCAGATAGGTACGCAGTAAACATTCAATACAATTAAATTAAGTGCATTTCTAAATGGTATTATCTTGCTTCTCTCAAAGAAAAGTAAAAACCCTTTCTCCTTTGATGACAGAGAAAAAAATGAAAATTACCCTTGGTGCAAGATTTTATATTATTGTCAAAAGGAATGCACTTGCCTGAAACAAATGATTGAAATTGGCTGCAAAGTCCTCAGGTGGATATGATGGGGGAGCGGTCTATGTGTATCTTTGTCAGTGCTTTGCTTAAACAGTAAAGTGGTTCCCAAGGGAATCCCTGAAAGTGCTAACATGCCATTAGAGAAATCTTAAAAATAACTCAAGTTCCTCTATCTGAAGTAAAAAATGAACAGAGAAAGCATTGGTTTAGGGGTATTACCACTGGGGAAATCAGTTTTGTGTCAGATATTTCATGAACCCCTTTACTAAAAGAAACTATTGAGCAACAAAAGGAATCTGTCATTTCATGAGAAATATACAGCTGGGAAAATCTTGTTGAAAGTTAAAACAGTAATCTTGGTGTTTACAGTTACTGAGGCAGCACATCCAATATTGCTTGAGTGTATGGTAGCCCAATGGTTTTGACACTTGACAAAAATCTTTCCAGGTTGATTGTTTTACAGAAGGAGCATTATAGATGTGCTCCAGAACTTCTGAATGTCACAGAAGATTGTGGAACATGTTCTAAACTAGGACATTGTGAGAATTTCATTTTAGTTCAAGTATTTAAATGAACTCACTAGAACTGCGTGTCTTGAGATGAAAAGAAGCAGAGATTAGAAATACGGGTTCACAGAAACAACCAAAACTGACAAATTTATCCATCCAGGCCCAGGGCTTTGTTAACTTACAGAAACCTGGGTATATATTCAACCGTGTTGGTGCTGAATTAGCATTGTCGTCGTCGTCGTCTTCCTCTTCTTCTTCCTCTTCTTCTTCTTCTCCTTCTTTAGGGAGGCTTCTCATGTTTAACACCAATGTGGCAAGTACCACAAGGTACTCTCTGTTCTGGAAGCCTATTGAATTTAGCCAAGATAAATGGGGGAGAATTTGTTTTGATTCACTTTGGAGAATTTACCAGAATCAGTAATTTTTTTTTCATACTTTTGATGGAAAGAATTTCAGGTTTGATAAACATAAATGCAGCAGAAAGCACACTGATAGATTTCTTTACCTATATTGTACATTGTGTATGTGGTTCACATAGGCATTAGTCTGAGCTGATTTTCACTGTTGCTGTATGTGAATTGAGAGGGGAGCAAGAAGAGCCACAGTACTTCTTTGTGGCTATGATTTCCTGGTAAGATTGATAACAGGGACACAATGTCATTCAAGAAACTTTGTCTTTCATTGCTGATCTCATTGAAATATGAGAAGACTCTGAGGAGTTCCAAGGTTCCTGGAACACAGTTTAAAACTTTCCAACTAACCAATCTATCATTGTTATTCAAATATGTGGTATCTCCTCCAGGCTCATGGAACTTATCCTCTAAACTCTGGACCTTAGGTAGCAACTTACAACCATTCACCCATTGCAATTTCTCTTTGTAAAAGTTTTACAATGGCAGTATGCATGAAATATTGTTTAGTTAATAATAAAAATGGCAATATTTTTAGTTAATAATAATAGTACTAGTAGTAATATAGAACAATATACTCTTCTTAATGCTACTTGTGTATTAACACATCTCCCTCATTGTTACAGAGTTAATAATTTTATGACAATAATAACAGCAAAATTGACAGAAATATACAAAATTGTGAAGGAGGAGATGATATAAAGAGAATATTATTAATATTAAATCATGGTCCTATACATTAGTTCCAGTGTTGGATTTCCTGATATTTTTGGACCTGAATTCCCACAGCCCAAATCAGTAAGTCCAATTCTGGTAATTATAACTCTACAACATCTGAAGACTCAAAGCTGGGAATGTCTGCCTGTACTCAGAAATTAGTTCCACTGAGGGGTTTATTCTAAGGCAATTATTGCCACCTAAGAGTCATTCATTCTCCAAAACCAGCATCAGAACAAATGAAATTGAACAATACACTATGGGAGGAAAAGTGGACTTTAATCTTGATCTAGAAGGATTTTAAAAAATTCATTGAATTATTTCTGGGGTATTTTCCTGCCCCAAAGAGATTTCCCATATATCACAGGGGTATAAAATGTCCCATGTCCCACAGGAGGGTTTGTGGGTATACGATAGAGGATATTCTGCAATACTAATACATCCACAGCCACAAAATGCATGCTCACATGAGACAAACTATTTGTTTTGAGTAGCTAGCACACATTTTTTTTTCTGCAGGAAATGCAACCAGCATAGTTTCTTTGCCCTAAATTTAATATCACTGTAACTTCCAGCTAAATAGTGAACTGACACACTAGGGCCCTTTCCACATGTGGGGGGGGAAGGGCGAAAACGCCCAAAAACGGAGCTTACTGGCAGCCGGGTAAGTCGGTCACTATGAGGAGCAGCGCGAGCTCGCTGCTCTGCAGTCCTCCAGCGTCCCAAATGGCAGCTTCTGGTTGGTGGAGGCTCTCCACCAACCGGAGAAGCTCGCCAGCTGGAAGCCCGCCCCCAGCAGATCTGCAGGCATGCACTTGCGTGCGCCTGCAAATCCTCTTCGGAGCCGGGCGATGGAGCGGCGCAGGGCTGCGCGCTCTGTGCTTTTGAAAAACCTCGAAAAAGAGGTTTTTAAAAAACACGCAGTGCGGCTAGTTCCGGCTGCTCCTGAGTGGATTCTGGTGTGGAACTACAAAAAGTAGTCCACGCCAGTCCACTCTACGGTGTAGAAGACCTCCGTGAGAGATCGCTCTGCACCATTTCAGAAGCCCGGTATGGAAATGGTCTAGGAGTGGAATCCTATGGTTACTTCCAACTAAAGTAGATTTATTCAATCAATTGTTGAAGGACGAGGCAGTACACAAGTAAATCTTGTTGATTCAATGGGTCTACATTAGTCAAGACTAATGACAGGATTCTGTCCTAGGTTCACACTAGTTGGGACTAATAAGATGATTTGGGCCTCTGTGTCACAACAATCGAATTAAACATCCTATGTAAATTCAGCAAAGTGTTCAAATTTACATATTATCTCATACTTTGATGGTAAAACTATTACGTTCATCTCCAGCACTGTGACAAACTTGGCTACAGTTGTGGCAGAAAACACTTGGTAAGTCAAAGATCATATGGGGGGTTGCAGTCCAAGTGTTGCCCACTCCTTTAAGATAATGAAAACTTATGTTTCCGAAAAGCTATACCCATTCACACATTGATTATTTTTACTTTCATGGAGTCATATCATTGCAGACTGGAGACATACCTTTAATATTGCTTAATAAAATGAGTAACGTGGAATCAGTTAAATTGAGTTTAGTTACTGCATGGAGCCACGACTAAATAGAAAACAAACAAAATGTAATTCTCATTTTGCTGTTGTGTAGCAGCTGCCTGCCCCAAGCTACAAAAATTTGTAGCTATTTAAGCCAGCTGGGGGGAGAGGGGACAGAAAGATTGGAGGGGGACAACAAGAACTAGGGTGACTGGCATCCCTGCTGGCCAACTGGCAATTGTTAATACATTAGGCTGCACCACAACACACAAACACAGCCTTGAGAAACCTGCCATAGAGATTTGTTTCATGCTGCTACAACTTGGCATTACACAGGCAGAACACTATGAAGGCTCTGATGGCAAGAGAACATTGCTGCGGGCAGAGTTTTTGGCAGATTTTTCTGGGTTTGCTTCCTACCCCATTCAAAATGTTCCCATTTCATCTGAGTGTTCCTTTCCTTTGTTCTTCATGTTTCTGAGCATTGTTTTCATTGTAGTTATTTTCTTTCTAATCTTATTTTTCTCTCAGTCTGCTTTTCTGTGTTAACGGACAGCCCTTCAGTTGTTTCATTGCAAAACCCAAGATTTCTCACCATTGGCTATAATGGCTGGAGCTGGTAGGATGTGTTGTCTGAGAAGAACAGCACAACTACACATTTCCCATCATTCCTTGAATCATTTTTGTTTCCCAGAAGCTGGGCTTTTGGAAGGCTAATCTTTCAATTGACGGGTTTTCCAAGAGACCCCCTCACTTGGGATGAGTGTTTGACTACAAGTCTTGTGCACATACATTCTCTTTCTGCTGGCAAGCAGCCTGCCTGCTTCTTTCTTGCTTTCTTGCTTGCTTTCTCATTTCTGCATTCATTTTTCCCATTGGCCTCCATTTGGTCTTTCTCTGTCTCCTCATCCACCAGTCTCACCAACCACAGTATACTGTGCAATCCAAACAGCCACATTATCTGGATTGGTAAGTGAGTTCCAAAGCCTGAGGGTAGCCACCAAGAAAGCCCTCTCCTGCGTTCCCACCAGATGTAGGTCCCTGTGTCCTTAGCCCAGAGTTAAAAAACTCTGATCAAGATGCTTCAGAAGCTGCTGCTAGTTAGAGTGCACAATATTGGGCTAAAATGTGTCCCGAGAACAAAGGGAAAAACAAAGCAAAGCCGGCAAGGAAACAGTCTACATAGATAAGCAGAGATAGCTCCGCACAGCTGTCAAAGAGTGCCAAGCTGCAGAGAACACCTTTAGAGGCAAATGCACTAAGCCAGTAACACTCACCCAGTCAGCTTGTAATCTTCCAATATGGAGGCTCTTTATTCTTTGTTACAAAATATATACAATATTTACAAAGTCCAGATGGCAATCCAGCATATCTAGCTTGCTCTTTCCAGCAGAACCTCCAGCAACATGCATCAGGCAACATGTGCACTTGTTGACTGGGATTATGCTACCTTTATACAGACACCTAGCCAATCCTGGCCAACCCTTGCATTGTCTACACCTAGTGTTCATCAGCATGACTCAGCACAAACTAGCTTGAGTCACATTCCTTTCTACAGGTGCACTTACCAATTAAAGCAATTAAAGCAACATGACATTTAAACTTACATCACAAAGTATTTTCTTGAGGTTTGGTCCAACCTTTTCTGACAAAATGGACATGTGGGTTGGCTAAATGATGAGAATGCTTTATATGTTCAGTACTGGAAGCCACAAGGAAGTACTTGTATTCTATAATCATTTCAATGCTGGCTACTGTGTCTCATATGAAGACATAGACAAGCGTATATCCATTTCATTTGGATCACATACTCTGATCCTTGAAGGAAAGAAATATCTTGAAGGAAGTTTTCCACACTCTTCAAACAGGCTTTGATTTAGAGTGTCGATTAGAAGAGGAGTAGAAAGTCAAACTTCCATACCAGCTATAGTAACAGTGCTAAACTTGAACTGAACCTTACATTCATCCAGTTGCACCACTATTATATTCTGTTGACTTGTATTTTCTTTAAAATTTATTTTAAATGTTATTGCTGGATTGCAAATCATATGAAACCGCTGCTGCCAGCAGTCTTAATTGGTTGGATGCTGTGCTGGAAATTATATACTCACTAGAACAATACACTGGAATGATGGGGTATAAAACTGTAATGGTGTCCCAGTTTCCAGGGAATCTATTGTACAGCCAATTTTTAATGAGCAAAATGAGAGGTTTGAAGGTTTAACCCTGTTGAAAATTACATAACCAGATTTTGTCAGCAAGCAATTAGTGTTGTCAATGCTGGCGTTTCTTGTAGGGTGGACAAAAAGTGGATACCCTCATTTTGAAGGTGTCCTCTATTTGAAATATTCTGTTTGGTACAAGTCTATTTTAAAAATAAATAAGGAGAGAGATTGTGGACATTGAATTTGGACTGCAGATTCAGAAGGAAACAGTCTTCCCTATTTGAGTAAGAAGACTCACTCTATTTATATAATATATAAAAAATATAAAAATAATTTGTTGCATTGGTACATAAGAACTAATGAAAGCATGATGGAAGGAAGGTTGGTGTATGTGCCATCAAAATATTTCAGAGAACTAATTCTGCTGGTTCAATTATTTCAAGCCATCTACATTATTTTTTCTCTTCAAATCTGTATGCCAGCATGTGTAAGATAAAATGAGAAACAGACAACCATAAACAGAGAAATGTGAATGTACTACACCAAGGTAATTCTGTTGGTGTACGTGGTATAGTGGTTTGATTGTTGGATTAGGACTCTGGAAGACCAGTGTTTGAAACTCTGCTCAGCCATGGAAACTCATTAGGTGACCTTGCGCAAGTCACACACTCTCAGTCTTAGATGAAGTCAATGGCAAACCTCCTCTGAAGAGATCTTGCAAGAGCAAAAACCTAGGAGAGGTTTGCCATAAGCCAGAGTCAGTTTGAAGGCACATAATACGCACTTATATAGCAATTAGCATGTGAAATTTTATGTATATCAATTCTCTGTCTTTCTCTCTTTTTGTGGTGAATAATTGAACAGCCTTATTTATGGAAGACTGTTTTGTGTGGCAAAACAGATCAAATCCACAACCTGCATTACTTCTATTGGTTCCAGCTCCTAGGACTACTGGGACAGATATTGCCTCTCAGGAAGATCAATTTTGGCTAGGAATCTCTAGATGCTTTGTTGATCCTAAAGTAGGGGACTGCTAGTGGTTCTTGTAAGGTATGGGGAGGGCACTCTCTTCACACTTAGTGGTCTCTAGACTTGCTAACCACTAGGACCTTTGTAATGCTGAGAGTATGTCTATACTGGATAACTTGGAATGTTATATTCAAGAACTGATTCATTAATATTGATAGTTAAAATTTTTATTATGCTGAATATTGCAAGGTATAGGATTTGATTTCTTTGTGTCGTTATTAATGAATGTGTTAATTACATAGTTCAGTTTTAAAAATGATCCATGTAATTTTCAGACGGTGTCATATTTGACTGTCACTGTTGCCCCCTAGTGGCACATTTTATTTTTGGATATTTCACAAGGGCCATTTTTGTGGTTTTAGTTGCCTAACCAATTTCAGATATGTTGGAAAACAAAACCTATAACCTGAAGTCTGGAGATTATGAGAATTTGTAATATAATGTATCTACGAACTGCCCAGTTAGTGAAAGCATGATATCTAGTAACCTGTTCAATTAAATTTTTGCAGTATATCTGCAGCTTTCTTCTTTTCACTCTACCCATCCATACTGGTACACATGCTATTCACTCACTCTTCAAAAGTTTGGATTGTTTGTCTAGAATGGAAAGGATGAAGAAGAAATTATGTATCATTCCAGTTAGAGGACATTGTTTCAGTGGAATATTGAACAGCAACAAAATGTTCCTACAAAGTTTATTTGGTGAGTCAAAAGAAAAGATGGGGTTTTTTTTTACATTATAATTTTTATTAGATATTAAGTACACTAAAGTTATGTTACAAGTAATATACTTCGTATCATTACAAAGAGGGATAAAAAGAAAAACAATGCAACTAAAATTTTTTGCATCCAAATCTTTACATTCGAATTGTTTCCTTTGTATCGCATGTTTCTATTATACTAATTTGTCATGATTTCCTAGTTTTCGTTTATTTCAAAATCTTCAATATGTCACTTTAATAAACAAAGATAAAAAAACCTAAATTAATTGTGTGAACTTCCTTCCCACTCTTCATTGAAAGAGCACTTAACAAATCTTTTCTGTCAACTTTCTTTTCTTGGACAACTCTCTTGTGATCTCTCTGCCAGTTCTCCCCTATTCCTCATTTGTTCTGTTTTAGAGATCTTAATATTGTATTATTTCTGATATTATTCAGATATTCCAATAATACCGCCTTTTAAAAATAAAATAAAGAAAAAAACAATTAGTAAAACCCAAGTAGATCTCTAATCGATAATTGAGTTTCCCCATATTTGTTTAAGGAACTCTGTAACTGGTAGCTGTTCCTTCATTATCTGAGAGAGAAGAAGTTTTAACCAGTAATATTTCCTCTGAGCGTATATGGAACCTTTTTTTTTCATACTAGTGAACAACTGAATACTCTATCACTCACTCACTTAGAATGAAGAAACACAATCTTCAAGGGTCAATAGCAGAGCAAATGTTTTGCATGCAGAGCCCAGGGATCTCAAGATCAAACCTTGCCATCTCCAGTTTCTAACAATTCCACTTTAGTCCAACCAGATTCCTCATAAAAGGCAAAAATAATGACACAAAATGTCTTATTCATTGCACCAGAGGAAGAATAGGCATTGTTAATGAGTAAATTTGCTTCTTAAATCTAAATGGGAAAAGGGGAAAACAAATTAGCACATGACTAGTTAAGTTTAACCAATAATCAAGTCTGTGTGGGAGATGAACAGGAGGAAGAAAGGTGAAGGTCTTACCTTTAGCTATCTTGCACTGAGCAGGGGTTTAACTGGATTGCCTAAATGTGTTATTTACCACTGAATATCTGAAGCTGAGGGGGATGGGGAAGAAAAGGGGAGAGATTGTTCTCCTGCCTCACTTCTTGAAGGCCTATGGTTAGCAAGTGACAGGCTAGGGGAACCCTTGGTCTTCCTCCAGATGAGAGTCTTATTTTTCTTATGTTTGGAAAAATTATATTCATAACATGTTTTGGCCATAATCAATTAGTTGCACCCTATGGTTCTTTGGATCCTGGCCACTATGTATTACAAAAGTGTATCTATTTCATTTGGATTAGAGATTCTTGTCCTCGGTGAGCTGTACTATCCCCCTTATCACATTCCTGCTGGACTGATTCTTTTTAGTGATCCAATTCATACAGTAGCTCATTCAGGCTAAAACACCACCCTAATCCTCCTATCATGGTAAATGAACAATGGATGAATACTTGCTGGCAAGTCTACCTGCCAAAATTGGCCTGTGGTGCAGTGAGACAAGGAGAGCGACAGCTGTATGAGCCACTTAAAATGCTAGTAAAGGCTGCTGCCCCAGATGCTGAAACAAGGAAAATTATTATGGCTTTGCCACAGGTAGCCTTGAAGGAAAGAGGCAGTGGCTACAGATGTTAGTGTTCAATTTGCCAAAGAATACATGATAAACACATTTAGGAAGGGTGAGATTGCCAGCTGGCCATGACTTACTGATCTCCCTAGCAGCATATGTGCTGCTAGACAATAGACTTCCTTTTCATGTGAGAACAAAAAAGAAAAAAAATGAGGCAAAATATATATGCATAAAAATGCAGCTGAATGCCAGTCACTGGGCTTAGGCAGCCAAGCGTACAGGGAGTTTGCCTGACAGTGATATCATGGCAGGATATGAACCAGAATGGGATGCAACATTGAAAAAGATGTATAAATGGACTGACTCAGAAGCAGTTTTAAGCCCTGTTGAGGCATGCAGTAAGCATGTAGTTTACATGCTCAAGGAGGGAAGCACCCATCCCCTATTTTACATATAGAAGATTTCTATGCAACCAAGAATTAAGAAAAAAAAAATCAGGTTTCCTTGGATACTTGGATTCTTCAGGCATAGAAGTGGCATTCCTCTTCAGACACTGTGCTTTGGCATGAACAGTTTCATTTGGGGAACAGTGCACCCCTCTCTTCACATGTCTAAACAAAATACTGACCAACCATTTCAGTAGGACTTTAGTTACAGGCCACAGTTTCAACTGAGAAGCTCGCATAAAGGAAGAGGAGATGGAATAAAGGTAAGAGAAGGAAGTAAGAAGGCAAGAAAGTAGGCAGGCAAGCTGTCAGATCATGGGCTGATTAAAGGAAAGAATGTAGGCAGGACACTCTAGGGAAAAGTAAGCTGATTACATAAATTCTGGATCAAGTCAAGTGATTCTTCCAGAAATTAAAACTGGAAGGAGAGATAAGGGTTGAGGGCTTTAGATTCTTATTAAATGTTTTGCTCAGCACTGACAAAATTACACGTAGTTGAAATCTAGGTTACTATTTAAACTTGAGTTCAGAATTTCCAACCAATAGATTTTTCCCAATTAGACTAATTGATTTGTGCAAGAAAGAATGTGCGTGTGTTGTGCATGTATGGTGGAGGTCCTCAGAAAATTCTGAGTGAGGGAAAATTCCATAACAAAACTTATAGAGTCAAATAATCAAGGTGTGAGGCTGGATATCGACAACCTTGACCCGGAAGGACTGATAGGATGTGATATCAGGGAGAAAATGGCATGCTAGAACTGAGGAAAATAGTAGTGTCCTTTCTGTCCCAATAACTCAATAGGTGGGGAAACAGATCCCCACTTATACCCCAGTCCTATATTCATTAGGACATTTGTGTAGAAGAATGGGGCCATTTCCTCACTGGACTGTTACAGTGCTATTATTCAGTTTTCAACATCCTATGGAATCCTGGGGTTTGCAGTTTAGGGAGGGGGCTTTGAGGATATTGACAGGATGTTGAAAGTGGAATAATATCACTATAACAGTCTACTGCAGGAATAGCCTGGGTGAATCTATCAGTTTTGCGTTCCTTTACATTACGTATAATTTTATCCTAAAAAGAACTGAAATGATTTTTTTTCATTCATCATCTGGAGCTTTGCATTAGTACTCAGGGCAGCTTAAACGGAGTTCCGCATTTTGTTTTCTCCACAATCCTGGAAAATAGATCAGGTTGACAGCTATTTATTTAGATATTTATTTAAAAATACAGTCCCTTTTCCATTCTATACACAATGCCCACATTAACTTAAAAATCATGATATAATTAAATATAGCCTAAAATAAGCAGCATAACAAAATCTTTTTGAGAAACCACAGACCAGAAATGAGCCAATCCTCTGTGCTGATTGATTTTTTTAATTTCCTTACATCACATAAGCATCTACCAAAAATATAAGTGCCGAAATTGAAATTGTCAAACACTACCTTCATCATTCATTACTGCACTCTTAATGAACTTGTTCACCAAAAGGCTAAAATGGTACTTCATGTGAACAATGGAAATTTTATCATTAAACTAGGGAAAGCCCAAATCTCATAGAAGTACAGAGTCTTTCACTGAGAGGAGAATGAAGAACTAAGTAATTGGCTGGCTGCAGTCCTATTCATGTCTACATTTTCTTGTATATATACAATTACAAATACTCAAATATATTTCAAATACATTATCTCAGTGATACATATAAGCCCTGTGTGAAGCAAGCTTGCATTATTATCTCACAATGCAGATGAATGAACAGAGGCTAAGAGTCTGGTATGTTGCATTCCCATAGGGCTTTCCCACTAGAGAATGAGGAGGGGAAAACATTTCTAATTTGGTTCTCAGTCACAGCAGAGGTTGCTTGCATTCTAACTCCTGAGGTATCTGATCCCAGTAGGATGTCTTTGGTGATATTCTACAGGGACAGCGAGCCTTGATGTGAAACTCCTAACCTCTTAAGTTGGTATGTACTGCATGTGTCCTATATTCTGTAGGAGAGAGAAGTGTAATTATGTTTCAGTCAAACTGCAAATTTGCTAACATCCTACATGTTGCTTACAAACATACAAGAGTAGAAGTGATTTCCACTTATTTTTGTTCCCATAAAAATGCAAATGAATAGATAATGCATAAATGTCTTGGGCTTTGATGGTAATGGGATGATTGCCACTGACAAGTCAAGCCACACATAGTTAGCTTTTTTTTATGTTTTCTAATTTTTTGTTGGAACAGAGAAACATCAAATAAGAGGAGATAACAGAACATGAAACTTTTGGTTTTATTATTTGGTGGATTTTTTTAAAAAATTTCCCCTTTAGGTACATTAATCTTATTAAACTCACACCTGTTATGTTTAAAATAAAAAAAATTGAGCATGCTTTAGCCAGCTTTTTCTGCCAGTTGGTCTTTTGCTTTTGTTTTGCTTTTACATTAATCCTAATGAGGGTTTACTGAAATTAGACTTCCATTGTGAAGTGCCAACTAAAAATGTGTTTTTTAAAAAATCTGGTTCATAGTCTATCCCATTCCTTAAACAAGTTTTTGGAAATATAAGAGTGAATACAGGATGATTTGAAGATGAGATAGAAGGTGCCTACCTGGCTGGCCCACCATGGACAATGGTCACTGTCAGTGAAGCAACACCTAGGTGTGCAAATCCTAGAGGGGGTTGACACTTTGGGGAACTAATCTGAAGATGGAATGATGGTAAAAGTCATCCCAATTGACAGATAGAGGGAGACAGGGTATAGGTTCAGGTCACTTTGGTTGCTAATCAATGTTCTCAGTCAGCATCTGGTGAAGAGATGAGGGTTTTGTATATGTCCAGCCCAGTGTAGTACACTTTGAAAACATTCTTTCAAGTGTGTTTAATGTGGAAGGTAGGTAGGCTTGCATCCTATGTTTCATATGGAATATTGAATTAGTTGTCCCTTTGCCAACGAGAAAAGCAATGTTTGGGCTAGAATGTTTATTGAAATAACTAAACTCCACATTTTGTTGTCATTTGAAGTTATATGCTTGGAGAATGTGGCATGTGAAAAACTGAGGAGAACAAGAGGACTGTTGTGGGCATAGACAAGTATACTGTTGGAGGATCAATATACCTGGTAGGGACAGGACAGAGTAGATGTCTCATTTCTGTTCTTAGTTCTGTTCGCTCTCCAGCCAAAGACTCTGTTGTTGCCTTGACAGTTTGCTTGTTGCCTATTGGTACTGCTTTTGAATGCCAGCTTGATTTAAAACAAAATCTTCTTCATTCATAATTTGGTAGTGGATGAGAAGGCTGATCTGCTAAGAAGTTACACTCTCCCTGTTGTCCACTCCATATTATTAATTAATTAATTTATTTGATTTATATCCCATCTCTCTCCCAAATGGAACTCAAGTAGCTTACAACATAAAAAGAACAGCTGAAACAATGTGACATACATTAAGCATTAAACCATCCATCCAATTAAAACACTATTTTTAAAACATTAACTGAACAACAGTTAAATCACCTACAATACATGAGATACATACAAAACAGCACACTGAATTGCATATCCCACTACCCTGTTCAGTTAAGGCTGAAGGGCTGTTTAAACAGAAAGGTTGCTACCTGTTGGCAAAAAGTCAGTAGCAAAGGAGCAAACCAAGCCTCCTTTGGGAGGGAATTCCAAAGCCTAGGAGCAGCCACCAAGAGGGCTTTCTCCCATGTGGTGGGATGGAAAGAAAGTCCTCCTCCAAAGATTTTGTAAGACTTGGGCTGGCTCCAGCAGGTACTTAGGTTAGCCCCTGAATAGCCAGCCTTGTGGAGAAGGGACCACAGTGGTCCCTAGGAATCATAGCTTTCTTTCTAGGCTTCTTATCCACCTGAGAAACAATTTAGAATTTTTATATGTTTGCTGGGTGTGTTGGATCAGCTTAGGAGTTTTACTGGTTTCCCACTCACTACATTGTTGGTAATGGCCCAAGCCTGAGCTATGAGAGCTCACTTTAATCCTGACTTCTGAGGTGACTGTTTCAGGGGGATTTCTGCATTCATGTTGAGGTCATTAGGTGTAGGGAAACTCAGGACTTTATGACCAGCCAACACAACCATGTGGCTGTCCACACACGCACACACCATGGGCCCAATATATGTAACAGAACTCATGCTAGATTTGGTTTTATCCAATGGGGGGGGGGTGTGATCTGAAAGCAGAGGATTTTATAATCTTTTCTTTATCATAATAAATCACTTCTCTGTTGTTATTTAGACATGATGGTGCTTTCTGGCTGTAAGTGTGAGGAAACTATTATGATTGTCTGTCCCTCAAGAGTGATGGATGCCACAGATTCCAGAGGACTTAGGGAGATTTTTTTTTTTTTGGTGGCATGGCTGTCACTCCTCTGACTGATATGTAGAATGCAAAAATGACTTGGGTAGTCAACAGAATCACTCCCAAGTGTGCTGTCTGCTTTGCAGAACCCATCTAATATATCAGTGAGCTGCGTTTGATGAAGCAGATTGATAGATATTTAGAAAGCAATTGATGAAAACATGTGACACAGCTGATCAAACATGGATGTAGTGGAACACTCAGTGGCATTTTATAACATGTTTGAGACATTCTTAGTATAAATTTCTCAAATTGGTCATAATTTAGATTCTGTAGTCATTGCAAGTCAGTTCATTGAGTTATACTTAGTAATGAATAGTCTTATTTTATTCAAATTTTCTATTCACTGAAGATGTAGTTAGGATACTTGGTTGGACTGAGGGGTGACTATGAATTTGTTTGACACACCCTCTCAATTTGGGTGGCGTCTGATTCATTTCCAGAGTCTGATCTAGACCTAATTCAAAGTTTTAATTTTGATCTATAAAAATCTGAATGGTCTCTTCCTATATCCCACGTCCCAAAATCACCAATAAATACCCTTCTTCAAATGTCCCTCAAAGCAGCTACAAAGGATAGGACATTTTGTGCAGGTTACAGTTGCTGTGGAAGTCCCTACAGAGATGCACACGTAATCTGTATGTCAATGTCCTTTTGCCATCAGGCAAAGACTGCTTTTTAATTCTTCCCACTCTTCAGACATTTTTTTAACATTAATGGGATATTTTAAGATCTTTCATAACTATTTAAATATTTGTAAAAATCTATGCAAATACTATGAATCCCTCTTGTTTAATGAGGATAGATTTTTTATTATTATATTCCATTGAAGTGGCTTTAGCTCCTTTTTGAAAGAGAACTTGTGTGTATGAATTTGCCACTTGTTTACTTCTTAGGCTGGTCTTAGTAGTTTTAGAGCTGAGCCCTGATTTTATTTTTGTTATTGTTTAATTTCCTTGTACATTTAATTGGGCATCAGCTAGAGAATTTATTTTAAGGGGTAACTAAGAAAACAAATAGTAAATACGTTATAGCTGAACAAAAGCCCTTTTCAGAACTTTTTAAAAATCAGTACAGGTGAGTGAAAGGATGTTTTGAAATACATTCATAAGAGATAAAGAAAACGCAAGACTGAAAAAGAGAGTCCACCTTCAATTTTCTTGTCTGGGTGGTAAAACAAACAGTACTTTTATCTGACCCTTCCTCATCTGTCCTGCATTGCTGCCATAATGCTCTGAAGTGAAGACAGCAAGCATTGCCCTGATTCTAGAAAGAGTAACTGATAAGCAGTGTTTTCTCAAGAACAATGATAATCCAGTTTGCTTGAGTAAATAAACAATATGGCTCTGAAAGAGCAACAGATTAGGAAACAATACCTGTGAGCAAGCTTTAAAAAATGAATAGAAGAGTAAAAGTCTGGGTCTTTTGGGTTTATTTAATTTATTTTAATGAAGAGTTCTCTTCCAGAAACATCAGATGTTTTAGTAAAATCAAATGTCATGCAATTTGGACACAACACTGGACAGTTTTGGACTGGATGGACTTATGTTCCGTTGAAATAGGGACTGCCGTTCTCATAAGATGAAAACAAAATGAAAATTAACTTCTGTTAGTATCCAGCCTAAGTGAAGTTACCTTGGGCCTTCACTGTACCACCCAAAGGTGTGTGTGCGTGAAAACTGCAGGTGCATGGTAGGGGAGCGTCCATCTTCAGTTTCCTGTTCATTTCTTTTACATCTCCCTTCTTAAATAAGAATGCTGGCTTAAAAGCAATCTGTAGCACAAATGTTTTCTCTAGAGTAGTGCAGAAAGACATGTTGGCGTGTTGCATTTCTAGCTCTTAGTGGTAGGGATGGGATGAATCCAGAATTTTCCAAATCCCTGGAAGGTTCTGGGAACCACGACTCTCATGAAGTTCGAATCTTTTGAATCCTGTTTTAAAAAGGGTTTAAAAAGCAAGGGAAAGAAGGATAATCTTGGGCAAGACACACTCTCTCAGCCTTAGCAAAAGCCTGGGCAAAGTCAAACCTCCCTCTGAAGAAATCTGGCTAGGACAACTGTTCTAGTTTTGCTTCAGGATCTCCCGAGATTGAAAATGACATGAATGCCTTTTCTACACAGGCATGAAAATGTGGATTAATCCCACATTTTCCTGCTTGTGGAGACAGGGCCACATGTTACAATACAGAAATAATCCAGGTCAAAACTGGATTTTCTTTGCATAGCTTCTTATGGCATCCTGGGGTTTGATGATACACCAGCAGACTTTGGCAGAGAAGGCTATGACACCTTGTAAAACTACAAACCCCAGAATTGTGTACGAAAGAGGTTTGCAAGGGAGCTATGCAAAGGATAGCTGTCAGGATAGCAGTCAAGGATAGCTTTCAGCTGTCCTTGAAATCTCAAGAATACTGTACGTTCCAGCCAATCAGGCCTTTGACAGGCCCCAAAGGTGCCAATTTTAAAAAACAATTTTTCCTTTCTGTTACATGTGGTTTAGCATGTGGCTCATGAGAAACCATGACAGACTTTTCACTTCTCATCCTGTTCTAGCTATAGGTTGACAACCAGCCACTGTCTTGTGGAAGGAGGTACATTGGCCTACCTGTGGCAATCACTGGATGAGATTGTATGACCTTGCCCTCTGCCCCACTACTTCTGATACATGTCAGACCCACTGACCCCAGCATTTCTACATGCCATTGATTTTCAGCACAGAAAATAGTGCTGAGCTTAAATATTAAATATTCAGTTTAAATATATTAGAATACAACCCCAGATGTAATTTCTGAAATTTTTAGCAAAGGCCATTATTAGTGCAAGGGAAAAACTCACCCAGTTGCCATCTCCCCCTGTGTGTCTGCTTTCCCAGGTTTTCAGGAGTCACAATCTCCCACAAATTATTTGCTTGGTGGATTCAAAAGATTCAGTTTGCCTATTTTGGTGCAGGGATTCAGATTCGCAAATCTCGAATCCTTGCTGAAGATTCGAGGATTCGCTTAGCCCATCCCTACTTAGTAGGTATTAGAGAGTATCAAGAATGTTGAGCCCAATCTGAATAGGGACTTTTAGACTGTGAGCAAGACCATTTCATTTTGAATGTGGCAAAGCTTTCTAAGCAAGGCATTCAGAAATCCCAGTAGAACTCTGCACAGTGTAAAATAGACTGCATTCAAAATCAAGATTTGGTCTTGCTTTTTGTTGAGATATTTGAAATAAATTGGCAGACCAATTATAGGCCTAATTAACCAGAAATAAGTACCAGTGTTTGAAGGTATTTCCTCCCGGATAACTGTGGATAAGATTACAGCCTAGGGCAGCAATCCTAAGCGCTCTTGTTGTTGTTGTTGTTGTTGCGTACTTTCAAGTCATTTCCACCTTATGGTGATCCTAAGGTGAACCTGGCACAGGGTTTTCTAGGGCTAAGGGTGTGTGACTCACCCGAGGTCACCCAGTGTGTTTCCATGATTGAGTAGAGAATCGAACACTGGTCTCCAAGGTTGTAGTCCAATGTTCAAAACACCACACTTACTAGAAGATAATCTCATTGAGCACAGTGAGGCTTACTTCTGAGTAGCAATGTAACAATTTTAAAAGAGGTGTACAACATAATAGGCAGAAAATGAATTCCAAACATAGCTAATCTATTAAAACATTTGTACTTTGGATACCTTCATTTTTGTGAAAATTAACTGCAATCTTTTATTCCTGTAAGTCTCCTGTATTTTGTAAGGTACTGTCATAATAAATACAGGCATAACAAAAATGTAGAAAAGATGTCCTCCTTTACAGTCTGTTTCAGAGAACTCCTTTTGAGCTATTGTAAGTTGGTAGCTTGTATTGCATCCAGTAGCCTTGATCTGCTACTTGAAAACAGCTCCTTTCAAATTTATACATAATGTTTTGAGACAATTTTCATATTCGTTAACAGTTCTAATACCCGGTACATTGATTTCCAAAGAAATTACCACTGCCTTTGTATCTTCACCTAAATGGGATCAAAAACAAGTCCTTCAAGGTACTTTGTTCTTTCTTTCACTCTGCAGAACCATCACTGATGGACAGTGTGTTCCAATGAGCAGTGGTAACATTGACTATGTTTGCTTTGATGTGGTTAACTGATGGTGTTAAAATCAACAAGACCACAAATTTAATTTGCATTTGTGCCTGTTTCTTTTAATCCCACAGTCTGTTTGCTGTTTCTCAGTGGTACAGAATCAGGTCATATTGAATTTAAGCTCTCATCATTATTTGCAAAGGGTCCAAATAGTTAAGGGTGATGGGAACTGGAGTTAGGTAACATGGGAAGGGCCATGGATTCCTTCACTCAGGTTTTAATTTATGATGCAGAATTTGAAACTTTGATTGTACTGCATCAGTTCTTTTCTTTGTATGTTAGTCATCTTTTTTTGTTTGAACAAAGTTGTCTAAAGGAATGCTTTAACATGTGTTTAGCTGAAATTAATTTCTTCATAAAACTAGTGCCAAATATCCTCTAACCTTTTTTTTATATATGTGTGAATATTTGGCAAATACTGAATATATAATGCCAACATTGGACAGTGTTTTTTTTAAAAAAATGTCCTTTTAAGAGTATCCTTTTTAGAAAGCAAATGTTAATAGGGAAGGATAAATTGGTCAGATCTGCTTTCTTCCATATTCAAATTTTGCAAATTTTGGATTGGTCAAAAATGAACTGAAACAAAATTTTCACTCATCCCATAGGGGATGGACAAATCTGCAAATTCTGCTGAATTTTCAGATGAGAAACCAAGTGGCCTGAAGCTACACTGGGGCCATTTGCCAGCCTGGGGCAAAAGAGATTTTTGAATGGCCATGGGTCATAGATCATTATCATCATCTTCCATTGACTCTTGAAACAGCAAAGTTAATAGGTAATCAGACCCATAGATTTTGAAACAGTAACATTGACTTCAAAATGGTTGCCCTGATGCCGATGTTGTTGTTGTTGTTTAAAAACAAAATAAAACAAGGTAGCTTGTTAAGTGTGATGTAGTGGTTTGAGCACTGGACTGCAACCGGAGTTATAGAGACCAGAGTTCAATTTCTTCCTCAACCATGGAAACCCACTGGGTAACCTTGGGTGTGTCACACACACTCAGACTCAGAAAGACCTGTATTAGGTTTGACTTAAGGTTACTGTAAGTCAGAAATGAATTAAAGGCACACAACACGAAGAACAATACTTCAAATTTCCATCTTTAATCACTTCTGCAAATGTCCATTTTAAACCTCTTAAAACTGATCTTGACAAAGTTTTGCAAAAGCACACATTTGTAATATATACTAATTCCAAGCCAATGATAGTACCTTTTATGATGTAGTGACAAGAAATTGTTGGATCCCTCCCCCAATACACATACATTGAAATTAATAGAAGTATCATGCCATTTATTGTCCCAAAGCTTTAGGCACAAAATGAAAATCTGGAAATCTTTTTAGGATAATTGTTAATTCCATCAGTAATAAAATTCATACTTCTCTAATATGTAGATATTAATTAGGAAATGGTAAGTGCCTGCTGCCTCATTGTCCACCAGACATCTAATTAAGGTAGAAACCACTGCACAATGAAGAAATCTAAAAAATCTTGCATTTTTCCTTCTTAAAGAAAGTAGGGTGACAAGAAAGTGGAAAAAAAAATGTCCTTAGCACTTTTCAGGCTAGTGTTTATAAAAGGGATGCTTCTGCCCTCGGAATGTCCAGTTTAAAATGACCAATGGGGAAAATAACAAAGGGAGTAAAATACAAGGGTGATTATCAAGAAATGGCTGTGTGAACATTTGAAATTCCATATAATTATGCCTTTTCTCACTTGGGGATGCAGGTTAAGGAGTTAAGCAACAGAGCTCATAATACACACCTTTTTTAAAAAAAAAATGGACAATCTTCCCTTGCTATCTCACTTTCTTTGTAGTTATTAGGCAGCATTCACCACATCTGGGTGGCAAAGCTGGTAACTTCCTTTAGAGCAGACTCAAAGCTGAATTATTTACTTGGTCTTTATGAGAAACTGCTCTTCCTTCTTGATAACGTCATTTTATTTTAGGTTTAGTTACCTTCATTGTACTCTCTCTCTCTTTATCTTAATTTTTCCATGGGTTCCATGGATACTTGGGAAGGAGAGCAGGGGTAGGTAGGAAAAAAAGGTGAGAGGCATTGGAACTGACTGGCTAAAACTCTATATAGGTACCCAAGGGTGGCTGTCCCCCACATTCTGGCAGGTCAGACTTTTGCTGCTGTGATCTGTTATTAGTGCCAAATGTCTGCATACTTCTCCCATGGCTTTCTCAGCCAAATTAGTTGTAATGGCAGCAACCATGTTCCTACTGTTCCTATAATTCCTTACCATTAGTTGTTTACCACTGACATTGCTTGCTAGGAATTCTTGCTAGGGATTCTGGGAGCTGAAGTCCAGAACATCTCAGAAGTGAAAGATTCTCTACTTGTTGACCAAATGGATGTATGAACAAGATGAACTGAACCTGCCCAAGGCTACCTACAACTCTGTAGTCTGTTCCTCAAGCAAAGTTCATCTCAACCTGGATCAAGTAGAATGTAAGTAGGCTAGAATGGTAAAAGGGGAGAAAGACAGATCTCCAAATGAACCCCTTTTATTGTTAGGATTGGACCCCCCCGTGTCCTACTTCATATATAAATGAAACCAATACATGACTAAAAATGTGGCTACTGCCATGATATTTAGCTTAACTGAACATTAAACAAATTCATATTGTATTCAGTGGTGATGCAGATGTTCTTCATAGAGAACTTTGAACTCAGATATTGTTGGACACAGGCAAAGGGAGAAAAAAATGAGAGAAAGGAGAAGTTACCATACATTGCTGATACTCTGTGGCAGCTGCTTCCTAGTGGTCACTGGCCACCTCTACTACAAGCCCTAGAAATAAATCTTTGGGATGACCTTTTGCAAAGGTTAGGGCCTTCCCCAACAAAGTTGTATTTTTCTTCAGTGTAATTTTATGGTGTATCTAACACTTTAGTAATTCCTTGCTGTGTAATTTCACACATGCTCTCACACACACTTTTAGTCTTGTAGGAGTCATTGAAGCATCTGTCACCTTGGTCAATTCAAGATTTTTGCAAAAATGGCAGGGGGTGTTGAAAGGAAATTCAAACATCTTGCAAATCCATTTCATGACTGCTGTAGCAGATACAATCAGAACAACAATAATTGAAGTGGCCTGTGAGTTGAGGATTCTGAAGGCTCCCAGAATATGCAAATGTACCTTTCCTTGTTTGATAAAGGTCTTTCAAGGCAGTGTGTACAGTCATAGATAAATTAATCATTTTGTTAATTCAGATGTGCTTTTACCCAACTGGAAAAACATTGTTTGCTCATAATGTACCCATAGATATAGTAATTTGATAGCATTTTCCAATATTTTGAATTTGACTACTCTGAACTTAGATGTTTATGCATATCCAAAATATAAGGAAATTTTGGGGTCAAGTTAGTTTCATGGATGGCAAATTTGTCAACAGCTATCAATCCAAAAATCTAAGTGAACCTTCATATTCATAAATTGCTGAGCTTGGAAAACTGCCGTTTTTGGACTACGGTACCTAGAACCCCTCCAAGTGGCTATGCTACCTGGGGTATTCTGGAAGTTATAGCCCCAAAGTTCATCTTTCCATCCATTTGAGATGGTATAACCTCTCCATACCAGAAACTGGATAGAAACTAAAAAAGAGGGAATGGTCTGAAACCTTTGAACTTTCAGTTAACATTTTGCTGAGGGAAGAGAAACTGGTTGTTTGTTTTTATCCCATGTTTCCCTAAGTTTGTTTTATAATATCAGCATTTTAGTCACTCACAGAAGAGGCTAATCTGCACAATATCTCATTTTAACGTCATTTGAACTATCTAAACAACTTAAACACTTTGAGCATAACAAAATCTCACTGCCTTTACTAAGAATTCCAAGTTTGTAAAAGCATAATAATGACTCCACAGAGTCATTGTGCAGAATAAAAATACATGCCTTAATACCACCCTCCCTTCTTGTTACAATACAATCAACGTGATTATACCTTTTGCATCAAGCTAAGTAAAATGTTGGCTTCTTGATGTAATCTCTTAATTATATTCTTCTTAATGCAATATGCTTGTATTGTATGTTAAATTTTCTGCATAGAGAAAAAACAATACTGTCTTGCAGAGAACATTTTGCAGCTATCCCCTCCTACTCTGTTTAAACAGGCTCAGGAAGTTTGTTGCTTGTGAATGTTCAATAATGACAGTTTACCATAATGAATTGCTACTGAATGGTGTATGAAACGCTTACCTGCTTGTAACAACTCTCCCTTGTATTGTGTGTACCAAAAGAAAATGTAACCTTTAAAAAAATGCTCTGGAGTACAGAGATTGTACAGAATTTGATTTGATAGATAGTTAAGTGAATAGATTTTATTGGTTTTGAGTAGGAATGGGGGAAATTGCCATTATTCGTTTCCTTGTCCAAAACAAAACAAAAAGAAGGTTTCCAAAAACTGAGAATGTTATGCAGCTTTCATTGGTATTCACATTGGTAAACACTTTGGCATGTTTGAACCCCAAATGAAAAATTGAATAGAAATATTTGTTTCCTCCTGTGGCAGAGCAAAAACTGTAGCAATTATTTGTCCTCGTATGTGAGAAAAATAGCCAATGATTTGCATCCCTAGTATTGATGATCCACTGTCAATGATTGTGGAATTAGGATAGCACTTTGGTGCACAAATCTAGATCCTCACCCACCAAATGAACATGAGGTGAATTGCTGCATACATAAAAAGGGGATGTCTTAGTACATTTTGAGGTAAGCCAAGTAATATACATTACCACTTAAACCATTAATTCCAGATTGTAAAGCAGGGTTTGCAATAATAAGCCCTCCAGAGGTGGTTATACTGTGCTTTCCAGCATTATTCTCCAATGTCTATGCTGGCTAGGGTTATTGAGAATTGCAGTGGAAAGTCATATGGTTTCCACCCCTTATGTAAACTTCCCTAACTGTCACTGTAATTCTTGGTTAATATTCTTCTTGAAGGAAGCAATGGGCAATTTTAGCAATTTTCTTCTTGATGCAAGAAGTTTGTTGAAAACTGTGCCGTTCAGGTCTTGTGTTGCACTAAATTTGTATGTGAAGGTATGGGCACGGGCACTGGGGAAAATGTGCTCATTTCAAAATAAAAATATCTTCATCCCTCTTTGGTTTGCCAATACAACTTATCTTTTTGAGAGTGTTTATTGCCACTGGATGACCTTGGGCACTTCACACACTCTCAGCCCCAGAAAAAAAAAGACATGATAGTTTTGCTTTAGGATTGCAATAAGAGAAACAACTTGAATGCACACAAGAACAACAAAAAATATGGGCCTAAATACCCTAAAGATACCAGATCCCATCTGATCTGGGAAGCTATGCAGGGTTAGTACTTGGGTGGGAGAACACCAATGAATACCAGGTGCCCTAAGCTATATTTCAGAAGAAGGAACTGGCAACACCTCTTCTGGGTATTCCTTGCCTAAGAAAAGCCTACAAAATTCATGGGATGATGGTAGGTTGACAGGTGATTTGAAGGCACATACACAGATACTACCTTGACAGAAAGAGGCAGCAAGTTTTCATGCCCCATGTCAATTATAGTGCAGATTTTCACAAGGCCATTAATTACATGTCCCCAGTTATGCCCCCAATGTATTCAGTAAAAGAATGTAACACACATAAAATTCCAAAGCACTATGCTTCCAATAAGACAGCAGCATACAACATGCTTGCAGAAATCTTCAAGATTTGAAGTTCACTAGTGTCAAAGGCAGCACATTAAGGCTCTGAATAAAAACACAAGACAAATACAAATATATAAGATCACTACAAGAAACTTACCATTCCATTCTCTACTGTATTTCAAATCAGAATCATGTTACCTAATCCAAGATGACAAGAGCCAAAGTCTTTTTCTGTGGTAATTACAAGTCTCTCCATTGTTCTCTCTGTTTGTGAATAAGAACGTGTAACTACAGCTGCCTGCTTAAAATTTATCATACACTGGGCCAAATCACTAATACAAAGGGATTTCATGAACACATACTGTAGCCCATAGTGGTTCCATTCCAGAGAGAAGTGTTGTGGGATATATCTGAGTGCATTTCACTTTTGTGATTGACAGACATATTATAAATACACAACAAGAGCACAGGGACAGGTTTAAATGTGTGAATCAGAAAGAGCAGCATTCAGAACCAGACAAATTTGTATTTATTGTTTGTCTTCTTGTTTTTCTTTTCCTGGCAACTCCCTGGACAAATCAATTTCATGTTTACCTAAATATATTTTTCTTAGCTTTGCTTCTAAAATTGGGGAGAGAAGCATGCTGAAGGTCATGAAAAAATTCCTTTCCTTCTTAGCCTTTGTAATGTATTGAATCCTAGGGAGTATTTTTGTAAATAAATTCTTAATTTGACATGGTGCTGGAAAATGAAATGTCAGAGTTACAGATACCACTATGTGTTTTCTTTTTCTTCCATTTATCCTGAGAGAGCAATCAGTTCAAAGGCCAGCACTGTTTCCTCGGGGGATATGCTCATATCACAAACCCAGCAACTTTATCCACTTTACAGATGTGTGAAATGAAGCATTTATGGTGATATTTCCACTAAAGCATCATATGCTCAGAATATACATTCACAATATCATCTGCATTTGTCATAAATGTACATTCCTTCCAAAACATTTACAGAAGCCAGGGTTACCATATTCCAGCTCTTCAAAATTGGGTAACTAATTTGAATATTACACAAATTTTTATAATTACACAGATTATGGTGTAGTAGTTTGAGCATTAAATTGGGGGGAACTATGGTTTGAATCCCTGAATGACCATGGAAATCCACTGGGTGACACTGGGCAAGTCACACTCTCACAGCCTCAGAAGGAAAAGACAAATCTATCTGAACAACTTTCCCAAGAAAACCATGTGATTGGTTCATCTTGTGGTCGCCATAAATGACTTGAAGACATACAACAGAAATTATAACTTGCTTTCTAATTATGCAAATTAAATGTATCAATAGTTGCATTTTTTCCTACTTTTATGTTTCAGGCTTGGTACCTTTTTTAAAGAGTAACCACTCATCTGAGAGAATCAGTATAGAGCAACCTTTAAAGCATTGGACTTGGAACAGAGAGACCTAGTTAAAATGCTTGCTTGGACATGGATTTTGGGCCACGTATCTGACAGTGTCAATTCAGGATTAAGACAGGAAACCTGTAAAATTGCCACATACATTCCTGGAGAGGTAATTACAATGCCAATAGTAATACTAATGACATATAATCATGCACAGACACTTCTTGTGTTATTGTCATCAGATCACTGTAGTGGTTTGTTTTTGTTTGTTTCCATCACTTTTGATAGACTATATTTATATTTACATATATATATATAGGCATTGATCAATGAAAACACAACAAGAAGCCCTGAGAATGACTGTCAGTTGATTCATAGGGAAAATGAGGAAACAAGGGTAAACAACAGAGAGTACAGAGGTAAAGCAAAGTGTAATTTCCTTCAGAGATACAGATTAAATATTTTATTTAATCTAGAAAAGAGTTTAGTTTAACTTTGTTTTCCTCTTCGACCTTTCATCACAATATAATAGAATTATAGAGTTGGAAGAGACTACAGAGGCTGTTGAGTCCAACCCCCTGCTAT
The DNA here is from genome assembly GCA_030412105.1 of Cyclura pinguis. NCBI lineage: Eukaryota > Metazoa > Chordata > Lepidosauria > Squamata > Iguanidae > Cyclura > Cyclura pinguis. The sequence continues at coordinate 117,152,252 of CM059601.1, read as the reverse complement.
GCAGGAACACCCATCAAAGCATTCCCAACAGATGGCCATCCAGCCTCTGCTTAAAAACCTCCAAAGAAGGAGAGTCCACCACACTCTGAGGCAGCATATTCCACTGCCAGATAGCTCTGACCATCAGGAAGTTCTTCCTGAGGTTCAGATGTAATCTCCTTTCCTGCAGCTTGAATCCGTTGCTCCTTGTCCTAGTCTCTGGGGCAGTGGAAAACAAGCCCGCTCCCTCCTCAACATGACATCCCTTCAAATATTTAAACATGGCTATCATGCCCCCTCTTAACCTTCTCTTCTGCAGACTAAACATTCCCAGCTCTCTAAGCTGCTCCTCATAGGGCATGGCTTCCAGACCCTTCACCATTTTGGTTGCCCTCCTCTGGGCATGCTCCAGCTTTTTGATATCCTTCTTGAATTGAGGTGCCCAGAATATGTATGCTAAACAGCTAGTCTTTGCTAGGAAGTCTTTGCTGCCATCCAGTTATTCTTTGTTAATGTCCAGTCAAGACAAGGGTAAATGTTTGTCCTGTTTATGTTTTAATGCTCTCTCACGTATGCAATGAGGTACTTCTACCCAACTATTTAAAGAAGGATGTAGACTTAAGAAGTTGGAGCAGGTTCAGAGAGGGACAACAAGGATGGTAGGAGGTATTCCAGACAAAATGTATGAGGAAAGATCAAGGGATCAAGGCATGTTCAGCTTGATGAAAGGAAGACTCAGAGGTGACACAATTGCAGTCTTTAAATATCTAAAAGGCTGTTGTAAAGAGAAGGGTGCAGTTTTGTTCTCTGCTGTCCCAGAGGGCAGGACAAAAGCTAATACAGGTAGGTTACGAGAGGGTAGATTTTGACTGAAAATTTGAAGGAGCTTCTTTAACAGTAAGAGCAGTCTGAAAATGGAACACATTACCCAGAAAGCTGGTGGGGTCTGTTCCTTTAGCTGTCCTCAAAAAGAGGCTGGACTGCTACCTGCTGAGGGATGCTCTAGCTGGAGTTCCTGCATTGAGCATGTGGTTGGACTTGATGGCCTAGGAAGCCTGTTCCAGCTCTTTGATTTTATGATTCTATATGTGGAACAATCTGCCAGCTGGGGCAGTTTGATAAAATGGACTGCAATCAACAAAATCTTATACCAGCTAAAACTTGGCTAATCTTTAAGGCACTACTACATACTGTTGTTTTTGCTGCAACAGACTAACATAGGTACCTCACTGAAACCTGGAAAGATATTCAGTTGTGTCAAACAAGACAAAGTATTAAAAGCAGCTGTTAGTCCCTGTGACAGATGCCTCCATCTTCCATAGTGACACTTTGCTGCTGCACATCGCATCCTTCCTGCCCTCCATACCTCACATTCTGCCACTCCTCTTTCCCTTCTACCCTCTTACTCCTTGAAATTTACCAATGCACTTCTCATCAGAGGCGTATCTAGCATAAACAGCACTTAGAGCAAGCATGGAAGTTGTGCTCCCACCTCCAGGGCCATTTCCTTCTCCTCCTTTGCTGCCACCAAATCTTTTTTTATGCCCCCTGCCATTGGTGCCAGGGGAATGTACCCTCTTTGTCCCACCCTAGATACATCTCTGTTTCCTCATGATCCTTACCTCCTTTTCCCCTCTTTATCTCACCTCATGCCTTTCCCATGTTGCCCTCCCTTGCTCCTTTCACTCCACCACTTGCACACCTCACTCTTCCTTCCTTTACATCTAGTACTACTCCACATCTCATCTCTTGAAACTTGCACCTACCTGCTCCACATCCTATGCTCCCTCCTTTCCCCCTACTTGTGTTTGTTTGCCCTCACACCAAGCTTCTGGACATTATATCTTCCACTGCACCTCTCACTGTCTCTTATTTCCCCCACCACTTGCCTCATTACACACTGCTGCCTGCCCTCCAAAGAAGGAACAGCTGCTTCTCAAACTAACAGTGCTGCTTTAAATACAGGACAGGTGAGCATGTAGGTGAAGGTATTAGTGTTGTGGCTTTACAAAAGCTGGAGGGGAGGGATAGAAGTATAATGCTAGATGAAGGAACATGGCAGCAGTAGAGATGAGAAGGCCCAGGGGAAATAAAAGTTGAAATGGGGCAGATTTCCTTTTTTTACCACCCCTCCTTTTTTTTTTTAAGAAAAACAAACTATGGATTATGGAAAATTTTGTTTTAAAATGATGAATAAAATGTTTAAGGCAAGGTGTTAATATAATCATTCCACACCAACATTATTTCAAAAGAAAAAAAAACTCTATGTAGCATGTAGACCTTTATGTAAGACTATGTTCAACAATGCTACTCTTATAGTTATAGGCACCTTGAATTCTGTGCTGAGAGAGAGGTGGGATAAAAGAAAGAAAGGAAGAAAGGAAGAAATGAGTCATTGGCTGCTAGTCCATTGTGAGTTTCTAGGAAAGAAAGAGACAGTTTTAGCCAATGGATACAGTTATAGTACTGATACAAAAGGAGGGAAAAAAGGAAAAAAGAAAAGAAAGAAAGAAAGTCAGTTCTTCACATCAGATGAGCTGAGAAGTGTTAATGTACACAAATACCTGCTTCTGGTTTTCTTTTCTCATTTTTTTAACAACTGCTTCACACAGTGGAGAACTACAGGAAACAAAACATAAAACAAAGAAGTTTTATGGGTTTGATGGGTTCTTACTTCTGTATAGATGGATTCTTATGAATTGACATAACCAAAGAGTTTCCTAATGGTTCAGGTGTTTCTTGTTGTTGGAGACCTTATAAATGTCCCAAAAACAAGGGGAAAACAAAGAAAAGCCAGCCAAGAAAAACTCTATATAGATAAGCAGAGATAGCTCTGCACAGCTGTCAAAGAGTGCCAAGCTGCAGAGAACACCTTTAGCAGCAAATGCACAAAGCCAGTAACACTCACCCACTCAGCTTGTAATCTTCCAGTGTGGAGGCTCTTTATTCTTTGTTACAAAATATATACAATATTTACAAAGTCCAGATGGCAATCTAGCATATCTAGCTTGCTCTTTCCAGTGACACACATCAGGCAACATGTGCACTTGTTGGCTGGGATTGTGCTACCTTTATACAGACACCTAGCCAATCCTGGCCAGCCCTTGCATTGTCTGCACCTAGTGTTCATCAGCATGACTCAGCACAAACTAGCTCGAGTCACATTCCTTTCCACTGGTGCACTTAACAATTAAAGAAATTAAAGCAACATGACATTTACACTTACATCACAAAGTATTTTCTTGGTGTTTGGTCCAACCTTTTCTGACAATAAATCCATTTGTAAGAAAAATAAATTAAAAAATAAATTTTGTAGGTAATTATTTTCTCACTAATCTGTAGTTTTGATATACCAAACATGAGAATGTGACTTAAAACCAAGTATTCATTAATATATTTTATATTTCTAAAGTAACGAAGTGTTTTTAAATCTGTTAAGTGTGCTCATATGACTTTTTTTTTTCAATTTTGCTGGAATTTCCTTTTGTCAGAAAAAAAAACTGGGGAAAAACTTCTCCCCCAGTGTCTTCAAAATTTCCAGAAATTATGCATCTCTAGGCAGATATGGAGAGGGAAGCAAAGTGAGATGGAGATAAGATAGCAACAATGGGGATGGTCTTTTCTGAAGTCAGGCATTGGGGAAACCCTAACCATTCCTCATAATTTGGAACTTTTTTTTCTGAATGCTCAATAAAATGCATAATATTGGTTTGTCAAATATGTAATATGAAACAACAGAGTTTGTGGAATCTTAAATACTCATACGATTACAGGTTTTACCTATATTTTTTCACCCTCCCACCTTTTCTTCCAATATCGCCATTGCTTTTTGTACTATCTTTTCAAGGAGCTCTGAAAAGCAAATTTTAACTAGACTTTCCTCCAAAAACTAGACTTTCCTTCAGAGTTGTAATATTGACCCAGGGAACTGAGAGAGAATTTGCAGAAGTCAGTCATATGTGTGAGACATCATTCATTGGTTAAACACACTCAAAGGCAAGGGTAGGCTTTTTTTCTCCAAAATAGTTGGAAAGAATACTGATAGCCCATTTTGCCCTATAGCTCTGCTGCTAGAAGGTATAGATATTTGCTTTAAAACAAGAAAAAGAAAAAAAAAGCCAATAGTCCAAAGAGGTGCATACCTAGGTAAAATCTGATCAACTAGGTAACATGGCAGCCATAACCTGAGCAGAATAATGCAGGTCTGAATCACTCCTATTCATCACACTAAGCCAGCTGTACATCAGCTTACCAATCCAGTCAGGGAGGTGATGATGATGATGATGATGCTGATGGTGACAGCGGCGACAACCTCCAACATTCTGCCTGTTGACAACAATAGATGCCTCTTTCCTTGGAAGATCTTGGATAGCATTTATGCCAGGCCTAGTCCAAATGAAGTTACAAGACCAGTGCCTAAGGTCCTGTTTAGGGATAGTTTGTTTGAGATATATGGTACCAGTACCAAGAAGCTAGGATTTGTTGCTTCCTAGTGTAGTCTGTGGGAACATATGTATCATGATAGAAAGGAGGAAATACCAGTGTATCTGGGAGGTTGTTGGCCCTGCTGGTATTGCTCCTGCTGTCACTGGAACAGCCTACTATCCATTGTACCTACTAACAAGGAAATGTCTGGAGGATTCTCTAGCCTTTTGTGTCTCTGTATCCAGACATGTTGGTCACCTTCCTTAGAGCACATCACCCTTGAGTGAGCACAAGTGGATAAAGTGCCAGACTCCAGCCTTCCAATGTGATTTTTTTAACCAAAATATGCCCCTACAGAGTCTGTTTAGGGGCCTTTCTGGGCTTCCTTGAGGCTCTTTTTGGTCCAGGAAAGCTCTTCTCCCTTATCTAGATGTGGTTCAGGGAAGCCCCAACCAAAACCCTAAAAAATTCACAGATTTTGTCTTTAAAAGTTTCTGGGGGCAGGATTAGCCAATTTTTGAGCAGAAAATTGAGTAGATGGAATCTGGAATGAAAATGGTGTGGATCACGGTATGGGTGGTGTGGAGAGGTCAGCCTCCAATATCCAAAGGGATCTCTGGCACCTGGAAAATTCCCATATCTGCCTTAAAAGAATACAACAAAAGACAACATTAGTACATTTACCTTGAAATCTTGTTGTACTTGTGATAGAACATAATTTCATGCTAGAGACTATAACAGGTATAAGGATATAAACAAATCTTACCGTTGATGAGATTTTGATCAACACAGACATCTTGATCAAGACAGCCATATCACTTCCAGTGTGAGACTGAGATACCAGGTACCTTCTCCATAGATTATGGAAAATGTCTCTGTACATAACTAGTAGTGGCTTTATGTAGTAAAATGCCACACACACACACACACACACACACACACAGTCACCATAAGCAGAAAAAAAGGGGGGGGGACTGACTGATACATAAAAAGATGCAAAAGTAGTATATTTGTAATGCATCAGTTATCACAGTTTTAATTTTTGCACATTTTGAGAAATATGCAAAAACAGAACAAACTCCTTCTGAGGCTGAGAAGAAATAAATCTTGCCATCTAGTGGTGAGGAGAAAATTTTTGTTTTTGCTTTTATATTTTCTCATTTACTGTGCAATGATGAACCAAGTCAAGATTTTCAGTTCAAGTGGATAATCTGTTGTACTACAAGGTATCTTTAGCTAATCTGAAGGCCTTCTCACTCACAAAGTTTGCCTGCAATGATCAGATTGGCACAGTGGCAAATTCTGACTGGGCTGCTTCTTCCCAGAAACATCATTACTTTATCAAGTTCACAAACAATAACAGACGTGCATGCCACTAGCAATACCCAGTAGCTTTGGCCCATGTACAAGGACAATGATAATTTAATGTGACCCAAATCTCCCTGCTGACTGGTGGTGTAAATCTGATCCACACAATTTCATGGCACACGGAAAATGGTCCTTGATATTACCATGCTTGGGGATGATGTGTGTCCTCAAGCAGAGACTCATGGAAGATGGAATCTCAGGATGGGTGATAATGTGTTGAGTTCGCACATTGTGGAATCAAACATAGATCCAAATATAACTTGAAGTCAGAAATCCATATATTTTCAAATCAGAGACATGATTTTCGAAACAAACATTTTTCCCTAATTTGTGCATAAAAAGGTGCATAGAAAAAATATGTATGTTCTAAAAATCTGCACCAGTGTGATTTAGTCATTGAGGAAACACAATCCATGTTTGGATAACTGTAATGCACTCTGTGTGAGGCTACTTTTGCAAAGTGCTCAGAAACTTCAGATGGCCCAAAAGAGCAGCATCCAGATTGTTAAACTCCCTTGTTGTAATAACTCAGCTGGTTGCCAATCCAGTTATGGGCACAACTGAAAGTGCTGATGATGATTTATAAAGGCCTGTATGACTCAGGTCCAAGCTATTTGAAAGATTAACTCTTCCTACATGATCCTGTTAGAGCTCTAAGATCTTGGGAAGAGGCCCTTCTCTCTGTCCCACTGCCCTCACAGCCTTGTTTGGTGAGAACAGGGAACAGAGCCTTCTAGGTCCCTGCTGCCAGATATTGGAACTCACTCCCTAGGGAGGCTAGGATGGCTTCCTCTTTGCTCTCCTTCCATCAGCAAGTATTCCATTAGGCTTTTAGACCCTGATTGTGATGGGTTTTTAATAGTGTGCTTTATTATTCTGTTGATTTTTGTATTGTCTGTTAATTAATTTTAAATTGTTTTAAACATTTGATTGTTTTTTAATAACTTGTATATTTAGATTTTTTTTTTACTGATATTTCTGTACGGTCGTTAATCTACACTTTTTTTTAATAATATGTGATCCATCTTGACACCCATTGTTGGTGGGAAATGAGGAAGAGGAGGAGGAGGAGATTTGGAAACATGCACAAAAATACCCAGTTTGAAAAATGAACACTGAAGTCTGCACACATTTCCATGCAAGGGGTAATAAAGTTCACTGCCTAGTTTAGTCAGAATGAATTTGATGCCTCCCAAAAAGAGACCCACAATGAGTCTCAAGTTTGCAGACTTGTACATCCCTACTTGAATCATGGCAAAAGTATATGATAGTGTAATTCTGCTATATACTGGTCTTTGAGATAATGGCATTAGCACTTATTTGGTGCTTTGGAGGATTATTGTAATGATTATCTCAGTAATCCTTATAACTACTCTGTTCAGAAGGAGTTGATCTGCCCGTGGTGGATGGGGAGCTGAGTCTAAGAAATCATACCTTACCTAGCTATTTCATTGCTTGACAGAGAACTGAACCTGGATCAGTCTGAGCCACAGCTCATAATATGGCACTGCTGTTTATTTACATACATCCTATGTACTCCGTGTAAGAGCACATCCATCTGCCTGCCCTCCAAAAAGTGAGATTTTATGTAGCATCTTTTATGTAGCCATCGGGAAGAATCTGGAGAACTTGCAGTTGCAACTCCATTTGACAGTTGTAGAACTGTGATACTTTCACCACCATAGCTGCATTCTATGGAAACCTGGTATCTGGTATATATGCAGTTTAAGCAGTGGTATTTAGAATTCTCAGCCAGAGAGCTCTAGTATCTCACCAGACTACAAATCCCAGGAATCCATAGGATGTATTCATGGCAGTGAAAGGTTAACCATAGTACTATAATTGTGTAGTGTGAAGAGGACCCATAGCTGCACCTCCTTTTCCTTATCCTGAAGTGAGATTCTTTGCTTTCGCACAGACAAATGGAATACAGTGGCAAAAGAGCAAGAAGCTCTGCCTTGAGAATTATGCTTGAAGTGATTGCAAAGCTACGTTCTCTAGGAGAACATGGGGACTGGTGAGGAGATAGAGTTCTAAGTGCACACACTTAGGATTACACTGGACTAGACAAGTCATTCCCCAAAAGGAGTTCTTCTGATGGGACAGACATGTGCAGTATCATTTCACCCCATTAGGGAATCTGTGACTAATAATCTTTCAAGTCCCTAAGAGGAAAACAAGACCAGTTTTTAAGGGTGTAAAAATCTACATTTTGCCCTCATTGTACTCCTCAATCAGTGTTGTCAGATTCTGTATTGGATTATGAGACTGTTTCTTTCATCATGGAAGTTATTGCGTATTTCATATAAACTTCTAATGCATGCCTTTTAATGCATTTTTCCTAGGTGTGTACATTTTTACAATTTCCACAAGGTCTCATGTGATCTTCTACCTCTCCAAAATGGCATTTTTCAAGCCTACACACTTCTAGTCACACATCTTTTCTTGTTTGTAATTCAAAAAAAAAAAAGAAAGAAAGAAAGAAAGAAAAAGGAAAAAACAGATCCTACTACCACTTTCCTCCCAGTGGCTGAAAACCAACAGATATATGTCATTTGTTCGTTCATTAACTCTTGCAGACCACAAACTGGAAATATATATATACATATATATATGATAATGCACATTCTTTTTTCATCTCAATTCTATATTGTCTTTCCCTTCATCTAATCCTAGCAAAGCTAGAAATTAACTCTTTTTCTAATAAAACTCTTGTAACTATTTACTTTTTGCAGCAATAGATGGAATGGAATTTTGTGGTTATAACTCATGACTTCTTGGCTGTAGGTCCTGACTCAGTCTAAGCAATGGGAGCAGAAGGAGAAAACTCACATGCTTTCATTTGGAGACAGGAAGAACTGCTTTGTAATGGCTTTTGCATTTTCCTTCAGATTTTCCAATAAACAATATCCGAATTGGCCAGTTGTGGGGACCGGTGAGCAGTTTCCTAGTAACAATTATGGTAATTTGTTAGTAATTAGTAGCTTGGCTAGTTAACTTCCTGGGCTGCAGTACAGTTATTAGCAATTACTTGTTGAGGGTTCAGAGTAATGAGTAAAACATTTACTTCCTTTATAAAATTAATATTCATGGCTCTGACTACGAGCTATATGACACCATCTTGAAGCAGGAGCGCTGGCACTCGGAAGGACTGGAGAATATGTGACCAAACTCACAGCGTAGTGTGCACATGGTTGTGTTACCCCTGGACAATCAAGTATGTGTATATATGATTACATTTTTATTATCATACTTCACTCAATGGCTTCTGAGTTTTAAACAGAAGAAATGGAGGCTTGGAATGCCAATACATAACTGCTTTTCATTTTAGCCAAGTGCCTAACTCTAAGAAATGTCTAGAGGTATAAGGAAGACTTCCCCGCTTGATATGTGGCAGGATGCATCTAGAATCAAGCGCGGATAGTTGGCATTAACTATAGGAACAAGTATTATCCCAGAAGGAATGTTGTGATATTGTAATGATGATACATTTGAGGCCTCCATACCCCTCCATAAATGATAAGAATGTCCCAAGAAATCTAAAAAAATACTCCCTGCCCCAGGAGACACATGGGTTCAGAACTTCAGCAAGACGTTTGTCCCACCTTACCCTCATAGTGTAAAAGCTGGATGTGGTTCTCTGGATGACCAGTCAGTCTAAAGTAAGTAGAGGCAGTAAGCTAGCAACCAATCAAAAGTGAGTGGAAGAGCATTCCCATTTTTGACAACTGGTTATTTCCTGTTGCCTTATTGGCAGAAATTGACTAAGCAAATAGGGGAGCAGAGAGAGAAAGAGAGAGAGGGAGAGAGGAGGCAAGAAGCAATTCCAATATTTTCTTTCTCTCTCTCTCTCTCTCTCTCTCTCTCTCTCTCTCTCTTTCCCTGTGTATTTCTCAGGGGTATGTACAGGGGAGGTGTATGTAATGTAAGTCTGTGAGAGACAGAGAGCGTGTGTGTATATTTCTATATGGAAAGAGGAGTGTGTGTTAACCTGTGTGTGAGAGAGAGGGAGACAGCTGTGTGCCTGTGTAATCGTGCATCTGTGTGCGCATGAAAGAGAGGGGAGAATGTCTGCACATCAGTGTGAGAGAGGAGATAGGAGTGTATGCATTTACCTTTGCGAGGTAATAGAACATGTTCATCTATTTATATCTGTGCAAGAGAGACAGAGAATGGTATGTAGATTTTGTATGTGTGTGTGTGTATTTGCGTGAAATAGGAAGTTTATGTGCTTGTGTGTCTGTGTGTGAGAGAGAAACGTAGGAGAGTAGAATTGTTGAATATTCACTTCTTATTGTAATATGCATTTCATATTTTCCTCCTAAGGAATCTGAATTATAGCAATTGCCACAATTAAATTAAAGCACTTGAAGAGAGGACAGAAGGTAGAATTCAGTTTGGGAGTTGTTTGGGTTTTTTTGTATATGCATACAAAGTACCATCTGCCCTATATAAATATATTCTGTTCTGAGCCTCATGCTAAATGAAGTTAATATTTCCCATATTTGACCAGTGTGAATATGTACCCCAGTCTCATAACAACATACTTGGTTTCATTTTAGCATCCAGTGCCAAACTGAAAATTTTGTTGCACTTTATTTTTTTATTTTTTTTTGAAAAAGAAGAAAACTGAGGTGGAGGAACATTGACTAACACGTTTGTATAATAGAAGGAAATGAAGAGCAGCCTGTGAGATGTAATAGGGAAGCATGTATAATGGAAAAATATGAAAATGTGAACATAATTTCAGGTGTTTGGACTTAGAAGCAACAATTTCTAAATTCAGGGAGATTCTTATAGATAAATGTGTATAGAACTGTACTCTTCAAATACAGTCCTATACTTCCTTACTCGGAGACAAACAAGATCTATTGTGTCATGTGAACATGCTTCCAAAAGTGTATATAGAACTGCAACCTTGCATACATTGAAAACAGAGAAGAACTGTTAGCTTTCCAAAGTGTGTATCATAACAGTGGTTACAAAACACATTGTCAGATGAACATTCGCCATAACAGTAAACAAACTGCCACCTGCTTTTACATCAATGCGCATTACTTTAAGCTTTATTTTTTTAATTACCTTTTTCTCACTAATAAATATAATTCAGCTTTGTAATTACCTGATACATATATTTGTATATAGGGAATGTTGTTTTGGAGAATGTACGAGCTGTATGTTACGTGCTTATCTAGAATCCATGTTAGCATTTCCCCTTTGAACTGTGGACATACAGATACAAAGAGAGAGAGAGAGAGAGAAACACAGCACAACCTACTTTTGAATCTTGGCTTTGTTTTCAAAACAGTTTGTGTTGTGACATTGTGGAAAAGAGCTCCTGTTTTTGTTATATAAATACTTAACATCTCTTTGTGCAAGTCCATCTTGTTTGGATCCTGAAATTACGCCTGGTTCATATGCTGATCAGTCAGTGCTCTATTTCTTGTGGCACTAGGTCAAGAGTGTGAAACGCCCTGGTTGTTTTTTATTTTAAGTTTACACACACACACACACACACACACACACACAGAGCCCACCTCCCCTGCTACTGAGTTCTCCATGGCAGAAGTGGCAAAAATGCCACTTGTTAATATGCTTGCATGCCTTTGTCTTAAAAGAACATCATGTTCCCATAAGACTCCAGAAAGTGTGAGTCTGTTTAAAAACAAGGTGCCTGTTTATTTTTAAAATGTGCTTTGTACTTTTTACATTTTTTTTTTTAAAAAGCAGGGATTTTGCAATGTGGATTTCAAGGAGATCCATGAAGACCCCTGAATGTTTCCCACCTCTGTGCTAGTTTGTTCAAATGACCATCATCACGACAGACACACTGTAATCTGTGATGTGGTGCCCCACCCGCAGGTCTGTACATGCTGTGGTCTAATTTCTGTAATTCCTCTTTCTCCAAAAACAATCTTTGCATTATGGTGTCCGTTGCCAATAAATACTTTCAATTAGATATTGGCCAAAATCTTGTATGGAAGAGCAAAGTGCAAACTATGCTACAGCTGGCATTGAGCACCCTTTGGACTTAACACTGAGCTGCTGCAGCCCTTCCCACAGCTGTTCTGTGGCAGAAGGAGAGCTAGGGATGGGACTGGAGAAGCCTCTGTGGCTATGTCCTTGTCAAATGTGGAATGATAACATCTTTCACTGAGATCTTCAGTGGTCCTCAAGAAGTCTCAGCAGATAGAGTAATCATTCTGCATTTGCTTCTCTGACCTTCTCCACACTTCCTACCATCCACAGAATGACTGTGTGTGTGTGTGTGTGTGTGGCTGGAGTGGTTCAGCAGTATGTCCAGGAGGTGTGGCTTGTTTTTTGGAGAGGTTAAGTGGGAATGCTAACCTCAGCAACAATGAAAAAAAGACATACACAAGTCCTAAACAGGTCCTAAATAGGACTTAGAAGCCATAGTGTATTATGTGATATTTTATGTGATATTTAGTCTCCCCGTGAAATCCTGCCATTATTTGTCTATTTTCTTGGAGGTGGAAAGGATCTTGAAAGGATGGGGTCTGTAAAAGCCACTTCTGTTTTGGATTTCCAATAAACTTTAAACTTGGTGGGTTCCAATGTGTCTAAGTGATCCTGAAGTAGTGCTGCAATGGTACTCGAGCTCTATGAGGGACAATTATATAAATTTGGAGAGAAAAGGTACACCCAGTGAAAAATCCTAATTGCAAAATTTCTTTTTCAAGTTTTCTCTGATTCTGAGGCTTTGAGGGTGGTAACAGAAGAACAGGCATTCTTGAGGTTTCCTCTCTGTCAAGGGAAGTATCCTGGCGTCTGTGCTGCTATCTTTCTGGCACCAGCTAAGACTTATTTTCTCCTAGGCTTTTGATCTTTTAGTATGTTTAATGTTTTAACCTTGTGTAGTGGTTTCAAATGTTGCATGTGATGGTGATTTTAAATTTTTTAATTTGTATGATATCTTGTGCTGTGTTGGTGTATCTGTTAATTTTCTACTGCATTGCAATCTCACTGTACTTTATTGTGCCTTCAAAAATATATTGTGCAATACATTGGGAAATACATTTATTTCACACTTACACAAATAAGTGCTTTAGGAGTGAATTCTTATATAGCCAAGATACTTGTCTTTCATGCACCAGGTACCCCCGTGTATAATCCACAGTCTGACACAAACAAACGAACAAACTAAATATCAACTTATTTTTAAATTTAACAAAATCTGTTTTGTTTTGTTTTTCATATTCATTGCTGGTTTCAAAAATGTCTGTCATGGATGAAAGTAAAATGGACAGATCTATCCATACCAGAAGAAATTCCTTACTAAATAGCTCTTTAACAATGAATTGGAAAAATAATGGTTAAGATATTAGAGAATATACTCAATTTGAACAAATGATTAAACAAAGAGATGGAATGGAGGAAAATGAAATATGGAAGGGCACCACAGGTGAAATATATAAATATTGTCAACATATGAAGATGAAGATGAATATCTTAGAAAAATATGGGAGGAAGAACTAGTACAAAAAAATAGATATTCAAGAATGGGGAAAGATTTGGAATCAGCATCATTTAAAAAATTTATCTGTAAGGATAAAAGAGAATTATTATAAATTGGTCTGGAGATGGTACCTGTGACGAGCCTGATGGGAGGGGTCTTGACAACAGGGCCTCCTTGGCAACTGAGAGTGTTTAAGCTGATTGGCTGGTGAAATGGAACCTGGGATAGCCCAGGGGAGGGGCTGGTGGAAAGAGGAAAAATAACGGATTTTAACTGTCTGCGGTGTGTTTGAAGAGGAGGGTGTGATTTGTGGTGTGTTTGAGGGAGGTTGGAGATTTGAAGGGCTCTGTGGGAGAGAGGAGACTGAGAAATTGGGTGTACGAGAGATAGTGAATGAATTGAAAGAGAGAGAGAGAAGAATGGTGTGCTGTTTATAAACACTTAGATACAAGACACATTTAAAGCAACAGTGTTCCAATAAATGTTTGAGGTTCTGTGTTCCTTAAAACAGTGTCACAGAGTCTCATTCTGAATCCTGGAATATACACGCTACCAATAATACCATCCTGACCTTAGTGCCAACCGTACCACAGTCTTGGAAAATATGAATCACCGCTGATCCTTACATCTGGGAGAAGAGCAGATTTAGGGAAAGCAGTAAAGGGGGAGAGTCCTGAAAGGAAGAAGCCAAGGGGGGGACAAGAGTGAGGAAGGGGCTGCGTTCTCAGAGAGGGAGAACTGAGGCAGACCCGCTTGCCCTGGCCCTGGCTTGATTCAGAGATCTCCCTGGCTGTTCAGACCTGAACACAAAGAGGTGTCAGGCTGGGCAGACCTTGAGGACGAGGCTTGGGTGCGCCTTTTGCACTCGGTGCTGACGGGCGGTGTTTTTTTCTTCACTTTTTACAGTACCTAACACCAGTAAGATTAAACCATATAGATAAGAAACATTGAAGGTTATGTTGGAGGGGTTGCCAAGAGATTGGCACATATATTCAAATATGGTGGAATTGTGAAAGTGTACAGAAATTTTGGCAGATTGTGCTTAAAGAGATAAAAGATATAACAGGAATTGACTTACAAATATGTCCAAGTTTAGCATTATTATCTATATTTGATAAGGTTAATTCTACCCAGGCTGTGAAGGATTTAATTACAAATTTATTAACTGCAGCAAGGTTAATTATATCAAGAAAATGGAAAATGCAAGAAGATTTTCAGATAAAGGGTTGGTATAAAGAAGTGTGGAAAATAGCGATTATTGATAAGCTAACATGTTGAATTAAAGTCAAAAAAGGAGTAATGAAAGGGAATGATTTTGAAGAAATATGGAAGATATTTGTAGAAAAAGTCCTAATAAAAGAGGGAAGTGTCACACCTCCACAAGAAGAATTACAATTTTGAAAAGTAGACTAAGCTGAAAGATAATTGGCTCGGCAGACGGGTTTACACTTAGTGTTAGGGCTTACATTTCAGGTTTCATCTAATGTTATATTTAATGTTGTATTTAAGGTTACATTTAAAGTTAGGGTTAGTATTAATATGTTCAGTAATAGGATCATATTTAGTAACAGCAATAGGTTAAATATAGTTGAAAAGGATAGAGGTAAGAATGTAACAAAAATATGTAAGCAATATGATATATAACATGTGGAACAAGTATATGATGATAAAGGATCTTGAAAGAAATAACAATGTAAACTATTTTGTTGTAATGTTTTCTTTTTCACTTTTATGATAATCACATGGTGTTATGTTTTGTTTGTTTTTTCTTTATAATTAATAAAAATTAAAAAACAACAACAACTAAATAGCTCTTTAAAAAGTGGACCTGGATATTTGTGTATTCAATGTAGGAATGTCATGAACATACAAAAACATTTCTTGTTCTGAATGAGGAAAGCTGTATCATTCATACACCCTTTCTAAATTGGTCAAATGACAAAAGATTTGATTGATTGATTGATTGATTGATTGGTAAGATTCATGTTTATTTCGTCTCAGTCCATTAAGGCCCAAGAGAGAATAAAAACATTTAAAGCAGTAAAGGCATCATTCAAACACATTTAAGAAAAAAAATCCTCTTAAAAAAAGTTCTAAAACCAAAGGCAATTGTAAAAAAAAAGAAAGAAAGAACGAAAATATAGAAAAAGAAAGAGAGAGAGAAATACAGTTATAAATAGCCAGAGCAACCATTGCTGATTTTTAAGGACCAAAGGTCAATCATAGTAACAGAGTTCTAAGTGTCCACTAGAAATTAAGAAAGGATAGAGCCAGTCAAAAACCTTTGGAAGGAAATTCCACAATCAGGGCGATGCTACAAGAAAGCCTTGTCCTGTGTACCCTCATGGGGTGACGGGCCATGCAACAGGGGCCTCTACTGAGGAACTTAAAATTTGGGATGGGCTTATATTGAAGGAGGCAGCTTTTCAGATATGCTCACACCAAGACACTTAAAGCTTTGAAGATCAACACCAGCACACTGAATTGATCTCAAAAGCACACTGGAGACCAATGCATTTCTTGTAAGACTGGTATGATGTGGTCTCTAACAATAGCCTGCCTGCTATATTTTGGACTAGCTGTAGCTTTTAGGGCTCTTTTTTTTTAAAGTTTCTGTGAGAATGCTATTATTGCACAAAATAAACTGTACAAAATCTTTGGTATCACAAAACAACATTTTTACACTTTTTTTTTTGTCAAAGCTATTGTGAAATACAATAAATTATTGAAAAAATACGCAAAATTTCTCATAACTTCGTGCGGCAAGAACAATTTTGAAATGCTTGGATGGGTGAGTGAAATAAGCAAAAATTTACATCCTGACCTTTTTTTTTTTTTAACTGCTGAGTTTGTGTGGACACCTATTTTTTTCTCCCAGGATCTTCTTCCTTAACAGCCACATGGCAGGGAAACACCTCATGATCCTCTCCAAGCTAGGAATAGCTGTACAGATTGAATTTGACCAGTGTGAACAAGCAAGATTTGATTGCAATAAGAAATGACCCAAATTCTCACCTTTCTTAAAATTCATGTTGGGAAAGAACCTGACCTTTTAAAATATATGGATGGGAAAAGGAAACAGATTTGTCTATCTCTAAATACAGGAAAAAATACAAAAAAATAGAGAAAAATACAGGGGGGAAATTAAAAAAAATGAAGAGAAGGGAACACTCTAGGCCTGGCCAATAGGTAAATCATAATAATGGCCCAGTGAGGTCTGAACTTGGTGACCATAGATTGCTGACTGTTGGAATAAAACTAGAAAAGTTGGGAGAGATAGGATGTTGTAAAGCAGGGCTTTCCAAACTGTGTGCCGTGACACATTAGTGTGTTGCCTGAAGTGTGTAGGTGTGTCGCTTACAATCTTGAACATGTATGTTATTAATTATAAATCATATATTTTTAAAAAATATATGAAAGGTTTTGATGAGATATGTTGTATCCTCATACATTTTGTTCTTACAATTTAATTTTGTGTCTGTATTCCTTATAAGGGGTTAGTTTAACCTCTGATTTGCTAGTAAAACTGAATTACTGTGTTGCAAAATGATGCATGTCTGAAAAGTGTGCCACCAACATGAAAAGTTTGGAAAGCTCTGTTGTAAAGTATCTTGCTGAAAGGAGTCACTTACTAGAATCTTGATCAGAAGCAGTTGACACTGACGTATTTTGTTCCAGGTGCTAATTTGTAGCCCATCAAATGGTAAGAGTGTCATCTGGATTTTATAAGACATTCCAGACTTTGGAAGAGCTTTGTTAGAAAGCTTTCAAAGAGAACAGACTGACTGGTTGTAGTCAGATGTTGATCCGCACTATAAAACAAAAATAAGTTGTTTAAGCAAATAATTAAGTGTAGCAGAAAGGCACAGTAATTCTTAGGGCAAGAAGTTATTTAGATCTTGAGAGTATCTGGAAAGGTATTGTTAACCATTAGCTTTCTGCTTCCAAAGTTAGAAATAATCTTTCAACTTTAGCTGTTCAGCAAAGAGCTTCAGCTGTTCAGCAAAGAGCAGATTCACATGAGTTATACTGTGTCAACCATGGGGAGCAGAAATCAATACTTTATTCTACTTTTTTTCCCCGACTGAATATACTCAGGAAGAGAGAGAGAGAGAGAGAGAAGTTTTTGTGAAAACCTGTTCCAAGCACTGTCGTTCCTTTGGTACTGAATGAGTAGTGCCTGGGGACTGTGCTACGCAGCTTCTATTGGCACCAGTCCTTAAAACATAGGAAGAAAAGGTTTTCCTTTTGCTGCTGATTTCTTTGTCTATTAAGTGAAAAAAAATGTTTCAAACTGCTGTAGGTCCAATTTGCATGACTGAAAACTGACCTTGTTTGCACAGAGAATTCAGTATGGAATACAATTCAGCAGCATGGTGAAGTGAAACTGTCATGTGAGTGTTTTATCAACACTAATACTTCTAATGGAAAAGGGAATGAGAATGAAAAGAATTAGTGGAATCTGCAAGAAAATAATGTGGTTCTTTGTGTGAATGTTTCCATTCAGAATGCTAAGTACTCCATCCTACTCCATCTCTCCCAAAGTCCTTCAGCATGTCACCTCCACTAAACTAGCTGAGTCCTTGTTGGCCTGTTTTCGGAATTTAAACCCCCCACTCATTTTTTAGAAGTACAGTTGTCCCTCCACTTTCACAGGTATTAGGGGTGCAAGACCCTCGCAAAAGTGGAAAAAAGCATGAATATCTTCCCACCGCCCATCTGAGTGAGCGAGTGAAGGAACACAAATGTGCACCTTTTCTCTTCTGATTCCCCATCCCATCCCCTTGTCACCCACCCGAGTGAGTGAGTGAGCAAGGGAACAGAGGTGCAGGCCTTTCCTTCCCCTAGTCTTCTGTCCCATCCCCTTGTCCTCCACCCACCCACTCAACTGAGTGAGTGCGTGATTGAGCAAGGGAATACATACCTGCACCTTCCCTCCTCCCACTCCCCTGTCCCATTCCCTAGTCATCCACCCACCCTTATGTGAGGGAACAAATGTGCACACCTTCCCTCCTCCCATTTCCCCCGTTCCACCCTTTTGTCCCCTACCCACCCAAATGAATGAGTACGCAAGGGAAGTAGAGACAGGAGCAAATAATTCACAAATAATCAAAATTCACAAATGATCAAACTTGCAAATGTGGAGGGACAACTACATATTTTTTTAATCTCTTCAAATTTTTGTGTTACTTTTTGTCTTCTGATACCCTCATCTTGTGTGTTAGACTGCACATCCTCCCCTAATACTGGAATTTGGATGTAAGACAATTGTGGGGTGAACCAAGATACACGTAGTTGAGCACTCAATTTGCACAAATGGCCATCAAGAAAGCCACCTGGAAGCTCACAACTGGGGTACTGGATGTAATGGCTCTCCTTTGGTCTTTTCACCCAACATTTGATAATGGCGTACAAATATAATAAATAAATAAATAAATAAATAAATAAATAAATAAATAACCAAGATATATGTGACCTATGAAAGTACTTCCAATACACCCACATTCCCTCATGAAGGTTGTGAAAAAAAAAATGAAATAAAATGGTTCCTTTCCTATAGAAACACTCCAGAACTCTTGCTTATCCAGCAAATATCATGGTGCAAGCCTTCTTTTAAGGACTGTTCTCATCCAGTGCATTAACAGACCATTGACAGTTGAGGTTCTACAAATCATTTCTGGGCCTGAGAAGAACCATGCCAGCTACACAAAATAGTATTTGAGTGGCTTGGAGAACTAGGTATGTTTAGCCTGATGAAACAAAGGTTAAGAGGTGGCATGATGGCCATGTTTAAATATTTGAAGGGATATGATGTTGAAGATTGAACAAATTTGTTTTCTACTGCTTCTGATACTAAGACATAGAGCAATTGATTCAAACCACGGGAAAAGTGATTTCACCTAAACATCAGGAAGAGCTTTCCAATGGTAAGAGCTATTTGACAGTGGAATACGTTCCCTCAGAGTGTGGTGGAATCACCTTCTTTGGAAATTTTTAAACAGAGACTAGATGGCCATTTGCTGGGGGTGCTTTGAGTGTGTGTTCCTGCGTGGCAGGGGGTTAGACTCAATGGCCATTCTGGTCTCTTCCAAC
Source organism: Cyclura pinguis (assembly GCA_030412105.1). Classification (NCBI taxonomy): domain Eukaryota; kingdom Metazoa; phylum Chordata; class Lepidosauria; order Squamata; family Iguanidae; genus Cyclura; species Cyclura pinguis. The sequence continues at coordinate 117,132,910 of CM059601.1, read as the reverse complement.
TCTATGATTCTATGACTCCATGATTCTATGATTCTATGATTTTTAATGGCTTACCAGGCCATCACTAGATTCTTGGACTCTCTAGAACTGTCTTCAAAGTGTATATTTGCTGTTGAATTTAATGTTAAAATTTAATATCCCATGAGAAGCCACGTGTAAGTAAGTAAATTAAATTTTAATTAAATTAAAGTAAGTTAAATTTTAATTAAATTAAAGTAAATTAAATTTTAAATAAATTAAATCTCTGTTTCTAACCAGTATTATTTTGGGTTAGCAATTGTTGAAAAAAATGAGCTAGATTAAATTAAGGCGGGTAAATTGTAGCCTGTAGCTCACATGTGGTTCTCAAGCCTCACTTTTGTGAATGCTCAACCCCCCTGTTAGCCTCTGAAGCCCCTTGAGGCTCCCAGTACAGTTTTTAGAATCAAAATTTCTGCACTGATTTTCAGGCAATGTTCCCCCCCACTGGAAGGTGTCCAAAATGGAGAAAAGTTGTTTGAAAATGGTTTTCACACCCCCCCCCATTTGTCACCCAAAAATGGTGATGGGAAGTGATGTTACTTCATTTCTGGTGTGCTCCAATGTGCTAGTGCAGACTACTGAAGCAAAAATTGACCCTGTGTACCTGCTCACCTCTGGAATAAATCCAAAGGTACCACCCTGTTCCCCATTTTTGTTTTTGTTTTAAAGTCCAGTGAAGACTCCCATTAATCAAAGGAGAGAAGGTACTTTTTGCTGATTCACCTTTCAGCTCTCCATATCAAATCACAGTTCCAGAAGTTCCCCAAATTCCTTTACAGGAGATGGGAGCACATGAATAGGAGAAAACTTTCTCCTCCCTTCTGTTTTTGGGCAACTTTCAATTCAGGCCAACAAAATTGACGTCTTAATAAAGCTGTTTGGTATTCTATTGTAGTCTGTTTGGAAACTTGAGTCCATTCATTTCTTTCCCATTTACATGTTCATGGTGATGGTATAAACTGATTGATTTGACTTAAAGATTTTAACATGTTTGTATCTCATATTTTGTCCTCTAGTTCTTCAAAGAGATGTATGTATGCTTTTCCACCTATTTGTTTGGCTGGGTTGAGAGAGAGAGAGTGAGAGAAAGGCTAACTCAGAAGTTTTTGAAATATTATATAGTAAGATATCATCTTTCCCTAAGGAAAACAATTTTCTTATTGCAATTTGCTTCTTAATGTTTCCAACTAGTTTGTAACTGTTTGTGAAAGATGACTAATCAACTAATTAATAAGGGTATAAATTAAGAAATTGTCAGCAATAGATAGAACTTACTGCATGTCAGTTGGGACAAGAAGAACATTTTTAGCACGCAAATGCAGAGTGTTAGGACATAAGTAATATAGAGAGAAAAACAGCAATCAGCCAACTTTGTTTAGAGATATAACACTGAAAAAAATGAGAAAAATAGAATAATGAAAGTAAAATGAGAAAAGAGAACATGAGTTCCTTTTCATTTTTTGCAATAAAATTAAATCTTTTAATAACAGAAATCCTGAATTGCAGAGAAAAAAGAGGAAGCTAGAAATATATGAGATGAAAGGAGATATTATATGGAACAGAAATATTGAAGGAATGGAAGCATTAATTACATAAAGTGATAGAAATACTGAGGCTAAATTAGATTCTACTAACAGGAAAAATCACTTTTTGATGAATGGGCAGCTAATTATAAAAACTCAAATTCTAGAATGAGCAACCTTGTCCAGCACAGTGAAATAATTTTTATTCATTTTTTTTATTGTAAGAAAACAAAAAAACAAAAACAAAAAAGAAATACATAACGTGTCAAACATAAAAGTGAAGGGAAAGGTTAAAGAATGCTTACATTTCTATTTCTCTGCAAATTCCATTTACATAGTATTGCTTGTACAATGTATTATAAGTTATACTGATTATATATATTTTCGTTATATATATATATGAATCTCATTCTATTTATACCCATTGCTGTTAATTATTCCCATAATTAACATTTTCAAACTATACTGTTAGTAATTCCATTTTTACTTCTATCCTTTTCAAAATATAATTTTAATAATTTCATTCTTATTTAATTCCTAAACTTTAATTATCATTTCCTAATTACTCTTATTATCCTACATGCCAATTTACTACACACACACACACACACACACACATATATATATATATTCACCTATTCTACCCTAAATTTAACCTATTGCTATTACTAAGTGTACCCCATCCCCAGAGCGTATTAAACCTTGAATTATTCCACCTTCCAAAATTGTAACTCTTCGTGTGGAGGTGTAACACCTTCCTCTTTTAGTAAGACCTTTTCCAAAAATATATTCTATATTGCATCAAAATCACTCCCTTGCATTATCCCTTACTTGACCTTAATTCCACATGTTAACTTGTCATTAATCGCAATTTTCCATACTTCTTTATACCAGTCCTCTATTTGAAAATCTCCTTGAATTTTCCATTTTCTTGATATAATTAGCCTTGCTGAAGCTAATAAATTTGTAATTAGATCCTTCATTGCTGGGTGCAATTAACCTTATCATAAATAGATAACAATGCTATACTAGGACATATTTCTAAATCAGTTTCTGTTATCTCTTTATCTCTTTAAACACCATTTGCCAAAATTTCTGTACACATCTACAGCTCCACCACATATGAATACAAGTACCAATTTCTTGACGGTCCCTCCAACACAACCTTGAATAATTATCTATGCGATTTAACCTTACTGGTGTTAGGTATCATCTCCAAATGAATTTATAATAATTCTCTTTTATCCATACAGATAAGTTTTTTAAATGACACTGATTCCAATTTTTTTTCACAATCCTGGATATCTTTTCTGCACAGCAAAATAATTTAAAGCAAATGAAAGCGCTCATCAAGGATTGTAATGAAATAATCAAGGACAGAGACTCATTTGAAGTGGTTAAGTGGAACTGAGATATAACCCAGAATTTTTTTAGAAAAAGATTGTTTTCCTGAAAACATTTAATGTAACATGTAAAGTGGAATCACCTATACTCTATAGCAGTAGAGTGAGCTGTGTATATGTGAATTCTTCATATATGTGTTGGTCAGAATTTCAACAAACAAATTAGTGAAATATATTAGTTTTATGGCAAGAGAAAATATTGTAAACTAGCATATATACCCGGTGTTGCCTGTGATTTTATTTTCTCATAGGTAATACTTGTTAGAAACACCTTAGGAATTACTTTACCTTACCTTAGGAATTAGATGCGGTTGAAATACACAGATTTGAAATCCTGCGTCTCTAATTCCCCAAACTGTCTTTTCCAGTACCTGTAACTTTTCCCCATATTCCCCAATCCAATCTGTATTCAGAGTTGCTAACATACAGAGGTTGGGTTCCTGAGGGAAATACACTGGCCTCCTTCTTGCTCTTAGGCCTTGTCTCCATAGCAGTCGGCCTAAAGAGCTCTCTAGCTGAGAATTCTAAAGGCCCCTCTCTAAACTGCAAACCCCAAGATTCCATAGAATCTTCTTAGGCATCCAACCATATGAGGTCTTCTTGCCTGATACAGCCAATCATATGAGGTCTTCTCTACCTGACATGGACAAACAAACAAACTTTGACTTTTATATATTAGATAGTGAGTTAGAGGAAATGTTATCATAAGAGAACATCAAACAAAAATTACTGTCACCTAGAAACATGATAGGATTTAGTTTCATGACATTGTCTTTAAAGATAAAAATATTTTTAATGATATCTTTAATAATTTCCCAAGACACTAAAATTCTACAAGTACATAATTAAAAATGAAAAGTAGAGAAAAAATAAAAAGAAATAGGAAAATAAAGAAAAAGAAAAAGAATTGATTTCTACCTTCACTTTAAACATGTCATAGCAGTCTAATTGACTCAAGCCTCTCAAAGATAATATCCAAAATTTCTATTCTTCCCCTTCCCCAATTCATGCTTTCAAAAAAGCAAAACAAAGTAAAACAAAACTTTCTTCTGCCAAGGTTAACATAGCTAGCATTGTATCTCAACACTGGAGCGCTAACGTGGTATAGTGATTTGAGGGCTGGACAAATTCAAGCTGAGCCAATGGAGGGAGCTATTAAGCTGGGGAGATGTATGAACAAAAAGAAGCTTTGTTTTGTGAAGGTGGTGAAGGGAAGGCTAATTTAAAGCTGATTTGTAATCAAATTACTTTCATGGTTGAATGAAACCAAATTGATTTAGCCTGTATTATTAAAGATTGAATTTTCCTGAGCCGGTTATCTGTAAGGTAAAACTTCTCAATATATCTGAGGGGAGATCACATTACTAGAAGACCACTTGTGTCCCCTATAGATCTGGGAGAGGGCCAAACTGTTTAATACTTACTTTGCCTCAGTCTTCTTCCCAAAGGAAAAGTGTTCTAACTGCTGGCAATAGAATAAACTGTGCCGTAAGAGGACTACAGATGAGAATAGGTAAAAAGATAGTAGAGGAATCCTTGGGTACTCTAAATGAATTCAAATCTCCAGGGCCTGGGTGAATCACATTCAAGAGTACTAAAGGAACTCACAGGTGTTATTTCAGAGCCGCTGAGAATTCTTAGAGGAAAGGAATGATCCTAGAAGATAGGAGGAAGGCAAATGTCGCTCTTTTAAAAGGGGCAAAAGAAGAGGACCTGAGCAACTACTGTCCAGTCTGCTTGATTTGGAAACCAGAAAATGTTCTAAAACAAATTCTTAAATAAGCAATCAGTGGACATTTATAAAGAATGTTGTTATTAAGAGCCAGCATGGCTTTCTATAATATAAGTCATACCAAATTAATCTTCCATCTTCTATTAATAGAGTTACAAGTTTGGCAAGACAGCCAGCATGGTTTAGTGGCTTGGGCACTGCCCTGCAATTCTGCAGACCAGGGTTCAAATCCCCACTCAGCCATGGAAAACCAGTGGGTGATCATGGGCAAATCACCTTCTCTCAGCCTGGGAGGAAAGCGAAGGCAAACTCCCTCTGAACAAATGTTGCCAAGGAAACCGTGACATGTTTGCCTTTGGGTTGCCATAAGTTGGAAATGACTTGAAGGCATACCAAAACAACAATAAGCTTGGCAGTTCAGGGAAGTGCTGTGGATATAGTATATCTTGATTTCAGTAAGGCTTTTGATAAGGTCCATTATATTCTTGCAGGCAAGGTAGTGAACTGTGGAACAGACAGTGCTACAGTTAGGTAGATCTGTAATCATCAAAGGTTGTCCTTCATCTTGGAAAGAAGTGACTAGTGCAATGCCCCTTTTATCATTGGCATCCACAGATATACGCATCTTCCTTCAACATATGACAAATTCACAATTCCTTCTTAACAGAACAGCACTATTACTCTGCCTTACCTTAGTTAACTGGACACTTGAAAAAGATGGCAGTTTGCCACTGAAGAGCCTTTTTATTTTTTCAGTGTATTTCACTCACTTTTGAAAACAAAATGTCTTTCTCTCTTCTGCTACATACATTTTTTTAAAAAAGGAATGTGGCTTGATTTCATTTCTCATTTCCAAACAATCAGATAAACATGTTTGATCTTGACTGTAATTTTCAAAAGTCAGCATAGCCTTGGCCTCTCAATCAGCTTTACAAAAACAAATTGCAATGAATATTGTATGGCTGGGAGAGTATTTTACCTCTCCCAAACACATCTCAAGCCCTTTCCACACGCGAGAAAGGAAACGCACGAAAATGCAACTCACCAGCTTTCTTGAGCATCCAGGCGAGTCTGTCGGGATGAGGAGCAGTGTGATCTCATCGCTCTGCACTGCTCCAGCATCCAAAATGGCGGCTTCCAGTTGGTGGAGGCTCTCTACCAACCGGAGAAGCTCACCAGCCTAAAGCCCACCCCCAGCAGATCTGCAGGCACGCACTTGTGCATGCCTGCAAATCTGCAGCGGAGCGCGGCAACGGAGCGACACGGAGTTGCGCACTCCGTTGCGTGCTGCGTGACCAGTTCCGTTCGCTCCGAACCGGACTGAGGTACGGAACTACAAAAAGTAGTCTGCCCCAGTCCACTCCACGGTGCAGAAGACCTCTGTTGGAGGTCGCTCTGCACTGTTTTAATAGCCCGGTGTGGAAATGGCCTTAGTCTGTGTAATATAATAGAAAGTAGTTCAGTGTGTTTAATGTGAGAGAAGGCTTCACATTTCAAGAAGGGAAATTTCACAGTTTCTGAAGAATATTCATTGAAATCTCGGTGAACTTATGGCTTCTGAGCTTGCATCCCTTTATTTTTGTGTATATTTGAAACTGGAATACCAACCTTTCCATATGAAAAGCTTGAAAAATAAGGGACGTAATCCAAAAGAAATCGGGAGTATTTAGTTCATACAGAATACAATGAGATAACAGGCCTGCAGCCAAGCATCTGGCTTTGAGTCCATGTGTTCATCCTGGTCTTCTATACTTCTCATATTGTCAGCCATCAATACCTGTCTGTTATGCCATTTTTGAAGCTACCATGACCCAACCCTCCAGAGAAAGCATTGGGAAGCTTTGGAAGATTTGAGAGACATTATTAAGCTTATAAAATCCTGTACACCTGCATTAAACATGAAAAAGTATAAAAACTCATAACCAAAACACCAGAAAGAATAAGGAAGCTAGAAGTGGCCCCGTTTCTGGAAATCTAGATGAACAGACAATTGTTTCTGAATATCTGAGATCAGCTTAGAGCTCCTGCTTGTGAGAGCAATATCCTCCTGTAAATAATCCCTTGTAAAGCCCTGGTGATTAGTATTCAGAGTTCTGGCAGTCTATTTATCATACACAGGGCTTATTTTTAGCTACCTGGGAGAGCATAGGACATTCTGAAGCCTCTGAACATGGCTGAGCAATTTTCTTCAATACCTGAGAGAGATTTTCAATGTTTGTAGTATTGCTCTCATGCTGTACTCTGCACTTCTGATGTTGCAAAGGAATTTGAATTGTTTAAATGACTAGCCACAACTATCATTAAGGTCCAGTCATTCACAAGGACATTCACCTGCCAGTTTGAATTTCATGCAGAATGAACCAGAAGGCAATACATAATGGAAAATATATGAAATTTACTAAAAACAGTATAAATTAAAACATGAAGGGAGAGGCATGCAACCTTTCAATTTTGTGACATTTCAAGTCATCAAGGAGTCTTAAGCTGCCATTGTCCCAGATTTCAAGCTTCTAGATAAGGTACAGGTGGCACATGGTCCATGGACTTTATTTAGCCTCCTGAAACATTTTTGTGGTCCCATGGGGATCCCCACTACCCAAAGCTGCCCCCTCTGAATTGCCAGGCTGGCAGTGACACAATGATTTTTCAAATGCCACTTCCACTTCAAGACATGATGTATGCTCCTTGGAAGTTTCCTGGAAGCATTGTTTCCCAAACAAAGTGCTGGCTTGTTGTTTTAAAGTGGAACCAGCTTTTCAAAAGGCTAAAAAAGACTTTTCCTCACAAAACCATTGGTGGCAAGACAACAGTGGGTAGAGTCTTGGTGGGTTGGCAGTTTAATTCCCTGACCCAGGTAGTTGTCTTGATGTTGTAAAGAACCCTTCCAACTCTGATACAGATATCAATGAATGCTACATGTTAAGTTCCGTGTGTGATTTTGCTTCTAGAGTGCTGATGATCTCCATTTTACAGCAAACTTTATGTCCTACATTTTGATTATTCCAACTTTGCTAGTGGTAGGAGCATCTTGAGATATGCTGACTAGGATTACCAGGTCAGTGGCATCTCATTTCATGAGATTACAGGATAAAACACTAAGACCAGGGCAGATCAGTGAATTGAGCCTAGTTTTGTCACAGTGGCAGGGCAGGCAAGGGTTGGCAGGCGGGCATGAACTTCCTCATGGTAAGCTGATTGTGGAAATAGACATCAGATCAATATAGGATAGTAGGCTCAGAATTTGAATAACACCCAGCTAGCTAGGAGATATGGCAAGGCAGAGCCAGGGGGAAAAAGGTAAAGCCTTTTTTTGTGGTTGGACAAGAGGAAAAATACATCCAGTAGCTGCACTATTTGCCACCATTGCTAGTAAGTCTGGAATTCCATGCAGTGTTCATGTGGTGAGTTTCTTGAGGCCTTGTGCTGCTGTTGAAGCTAGTAGAAGATTCAGCCCTTGAGAAGTTCCCCATCACCTGCCCTGTGCCACAGCTAGTCTCAATAGTCAAAACACTAACACTCTATCCCCTGCCTTGATTCAAATTGCACAGTAGGTCTATATGCATGCACTCATTGTCTCTCCTTTCGCCTGAATTCCTTCTTGGTGTACTGGCATTGCATGGGTGAAACACATACAGACACCTTTCAGGCTGAGCCCTAGGACCAACTGAGGATTGATGGAGATAGATGCCAAGGCTTTGAAGCTACCTCAAATACAGAACTTAAAACTTTCTTCTCCTTCAGTTCTGCTTGCTCTGACATTCATCTCTCCACGTGGAGACCTAGAGAATTACAACAATTCCTTTAGACTTTAGCCATTGTCCTGGGAGCTGGAAACCTAATGCTTAGTGTTACACATACTGAGTGGCAGAGAGATCCAGGGTGTTCTAGTGGTTTTGAGTTTTGAACTAGGACTCTGAGAGAGCAGGTTCTGCATTACCATTTAGCCATGGAAAACCCAGCAGGTGACTCTGGGTAAGTCACACTCTCTTATCCTTAGAGGAAGTCAACAACAATTCTTCTCTGAATAAATCTTGCCAATTAAGTTATGAAAAGGTCACCATAAGCTGGAGTAGACTTGAAGGCTCATGACAACAACATGCATTCCAGGTGATGAGGAAGTATCCTAGCTGTGTAGGGAGAGATTTCATATCCCTGTTTTGACATTGTGAGCTTAACTTCAGATTTTAACCACTGTGAGCTTAATTTTTCACAGAACTACTCATGACTCAGTTTTAAATCTATTTATCAATCATGGTACTTTGTGTTGTAAATAGAGATGGGCAAAACAGTTCCTTTTACTTTATTCCACATTTGAATTGTATAATGTAATGTTTGATCAAAACTGAACTGAAACTAAATTTCCACTCACCGCAATGTTTCATCTTTTTGGAAATATGGAAGCACTTTGATCATTTGGAAATCCACTTTGTGTTCATTTTTCGTAGTTTCCAAGGAATCAATTTTGTGTGTGCGCGCGTGTGTGCTAACTGTGCTTTTAACTCTTAAATTTTTGTTTCTATACAGATGTATTTAATTGTTTTAAAATTTCTTTATCAATAGCTCTTTTTTTCTCTGTACTTCGTTTGAACCTATTGCAACCTGCCTTGAATCGCACAAAATTTCACACATGAAGTTGGATCCATGCTTGGTCATGCTTAGAAGAGATCCACTGAAATTAACGGGACAAAGAAGGGGGGACTATCTCATCTCTTGTTATTTCAGTGGATTACATCTTTGTAAATACTCCCAGGTTCTAGAATTCCTTTCTTAGGGAAGCTAAAATGGGCACCTCTTCACTGGTTTTAAACAAATACCATTAATAGGGTGCTCTTCTATTTTTTAAAAAAGTTTTTTGTTTAATATTTATGCTTCAATTTGGCTTTTTTAAATTTTGTGGATAGTTTAATGATAATCTTTTATATGTTTTAATTGATATTGTCTGTGGGTTAGATTATAAGCAGACATCAGTTTCAATTCTGGAGAAACAAGATAGGAAATAAAAAGAATACTACTACTAGTACTAGTACTACTACCATCACCACCAACACTACCAACACTACCACTACCACCTTAAGCATGTCAATGTCCGGATCCAAACCATGCTGTTGGAAGTGTTTTGGTCAGCTTGGGATATCTTTGCATATTCTTCTCAGAGCAAGAGCTATACAAATGTTCATGTTTCAGTATTTTTTTTCTATAAATGGGATGGGTTTAGACTCTAAAGAAATCACATTTCAGTTTTCTAGATCACGTGGAAGCACACCAGCAGTTGTGTTACTGCCATGTGTTATTCTATGATATTTATGCATCTGTCTACACAATGAATTTTCCCCCAGTGTTATGGCTCCTCACTAATACTTTTCTTCTTTTTCCTTTTGTCCTTCATTTACATGCTTTCCTTGGTATAGCTCACCATTTAGGAATTGAATTCATGGGTAAGCTTTCACTCTTTTTGAAAAATAATTGTTCTTGTTTATAGTAAAATTCTCAAACTTTGTGTTATATACTCTATGAAACAATTTCAGTCACTGTACTGGATTCCAGCTGAAACCATGATTTATCACAATGAGAGACAAAGCAGCAGCATTAAAAATATTTTACATTGTGTTAGTATTTTAAGATTACTATGTAAGTTTTCTGAAAAAAATAGCTTTGATTCAATTTTTAACAGGCCTCTCAGGGTCTAAATACCCTAAAGGCACTAGATCTCATCTGATATTGGAAGCTAAGCAAGGTCGGCACTGGATAGTACTTGGATGGGAGACCACCTTAGTCTGTATTTCAGAGGAAGAAACTGGGAAGACCACCTCTGTGTATTCCTTGGCTGAGAAAACCAAGGGATCATCATAGTTTGACAAGTGACATGAAGGCACATGCACACACACACACACACACACACACACACATCTCAGCATCCAAATAAGCAGAGTCTCCTTCAGTTTTCCCTCTTCTGTCATTTTTCAGTTCAAATTGGTCACCACAAGGTGCTTTCTTCTCTATGGTCCTTTCTGCACCTTACTGTCTTCTGGCACTGGGGTGCAGGGATCATACAAGCAGCCTCCGGCGAGAGGCTCTTGCGTCTGGGGTCCTTTGGCTCCGCACGAGCTGCCTGCTCATGTGAGAGCCCTGCCTCTTCCTTCTGCAGTGCAGCCTGGGAGTTTCCCAGGCTGCGCAGGGGCAGGAAGTGCAACCAGTGTGGCTCCGGAGGATCCGCATGCCAGGTAAGTGCGTGCAGGGCCCAGGAGCAATGCGTGATTGCGCACCATTTTCGGCTTCTAGCCGAAAATGAAAAGGTGTGTGATCAGTGCCTGCCGGTCCCTGGAGCATCACGCGATTGTGAGTGCATCTTGCAGATCGCTCCTCACAACCGCGCAATGCTCCAGGCCCTCTTTCGCATGGCAAATGCCGTGTGAAAAGGGCCTATGTATTGAAGACAGAGTAATGCTACAGAGAACCTATTGTCACAAACCCCCCACTGTTTCTTAATATATCATTCTGAACATTTAAATGATTAAAGGAACTTGGTTTCATCAGAATCATTGCTCTTAGGTTTTGTAGCCTGTAAATTTTCTTACCTGCACCACAACTGAGGAGGCCCAGTCAAGGTTATCCCAAATATTGCCATCCACTTTGGTTGTTAGGAGATAGCACTGAAAAACTCCAAATACATCTCTACTGGAAGGCTCAAAGTCTGTGGCCTCTTGATTGGTTAGTTTGGTTGCTCAGAAATAAGAAGGGATATAAAACCCTCCCCTTTGCCCATCTCTTTAAATTGTGTCTGTATTTGTGTTGTGCAATGCAGTAGTCATTTACTGTAATCTTCATAGGTGGAGACTTGCCCCCAGTGCATTTCTATGTTCCTGTAAGCTAAGATCCTGTCTGTTGTATTGGTTGATCAGCTTTGTTTTATTGTTTTTGCCTGTTGTAACATATTACCCAAATAAGGTTCTTTACTAGAAAGAACTATCCCACCACCACCACTACCTTGTGAAAATAAATCTGTCTCTAAGTCTGGGACTGCTTTGGAATTAAATCCAGTCTTGCTCACATGTTGCTATGTCTAAGGCCATTTCTGCACTATACTGTTATGGTGCTATTATTCCACTTTCAACTTCCTGTGGAATTCTGAGGCTTGTAGTCTGCTGAGGAGAAAGAGCTCTCTGGCTGAGAATTCTAAATGTCCCGCCCTAAGCTGCAAACCCCAAGATTCCATAGGATGTTGAAAATGGAATAATAGCACTATAACAGACCCACAACACTGAGCACAGGCACATGGAGAGAGAGTGGAAAGGATCAGATATTTTAAGGAAAGGTTTTATTGTAACCAAGTGAATCTTACATTAGCAAAAGTGGTTTGAACATTGGACTATGACTCTGGAGATCAGAGTTCAAATCCATGTTCAGCCATGGAAACCCAATGGAGGACCTTAGGCAAGCCATGTTTTCTTAGCCTCAGAGGAAGGCAAAAGGAAAAGCCCTCTGAACAGTTTTGCCAAGAAAACCTCACGATAGTTTGATTTAGGGCTGCCAAAAGTTGGAAATATCTTGAAGGTACACAGTAACAACAATAATAATGTATAGGAAGGTATTACTTGGGAGGAGTTACAAAGTTACAAAATCATTCCCAAATCATATCCAGCTGAGGTTAGGCAGAAGCATAAGCTGTACATAACTAGCTAAACATTCTTTCTCTGCTCATGATACAGTTGGTATTCTGAGTCTTGGGATTCCATGAACAGCTGGGAGTTTGGGCCACTTTGTCCAGGCCACAACCCGGCTTTCCTTTGGGATAGTAAGGTAGACATTACCTTTTATATCCCTCCATCAGTCACCAAAAGTCTTTCAAGTCTTTCTTGCATCTCATGATGCCATGGTTTATGACCTTTCATCTTGGAACCATCTTAAAGCTTTCATGCTTCTCACAAGCTAGTCATCACCAATAGGCAATTGTCTCTCACGATCTATGTTAATTGTAAATAATGAGGCCCAATTAATTGTAACCTAACCCATCATATCATTAGCTCTTTGTTTACCTGGAGAAGAGCTCATACCCCTCGGCTATGTTTGATAATAGGGGAGTCCATTATGACATTTTTCCAACACAAAACTGGATTTCAGAGTGCCCCATGATGTGAAATGTATGCAGATTGTGACTTTTTAAACTATCAGTTACATGCATGCCTTTCTTTTTCTCCAGTGGACTCAAGACAGTTTACATGGTTTTCTTCCTCTTATTTTAGTCTCGCAACAACCCTAGGAGACAGGTCAAGCTGAGATGGTTGAAAGTCACTCACTGAGTTTCATGATTAAATGATGACTTAAATCTGGATCTTTTGAGTCCCGATCCAAAAGCGTAAACACTCTACTATACTACTCAGGCACAAGATGGGTAGGGAATGGATACCAAAGCTGCAAACTTTATATCCAGCCCTTGACATTAACTAATAGTACAAAGAACATTTTGAAGTTTAGACAAACAGTGCAACAAGACGTAAGGGCAATTTGGGAGTAACACACCAGACTAAGGCATTTGGCAATGTAGTATGCACTTGGAGATACTGACTTAGTCATAAATCATAGAGCACAGATGTTAGTTATTGGAGAAAGCTTGGTAACTGTGATACTGCATTAACTATACTGCTAGATTTTGCATTATCTAGGAAAGCAGTTGAATGAAATGCAAATATTTAGCACTGGAAAGTACATAGAAGAAAGTATTAAATGTTTCAGAGTAATACGCAACACCAACCTATGCATATTGACTTAGGAATATGCTGCACTGTGTTCACTGAGGCTTTTTCCCAGGTAACCCCAGAATTGCTGCCTTTAACATGCAAATCTAGAACCAAAGCTAAATCAGTTAGGACCCAAGGTCTTAGATGCTTATGCTGTGGTGGCAGCTATCTTTATCCAAGGCTTAGTCTTATAGGGACAGGGTGCCAGGGGTGTGGTTCACCCTGAGCAGCAATGTTTTTGGGGCATCCTGGCCCATAGCCACGCCCTTGCTTGCCCTGGCCACACCTTTGCATGCCCTGGCCATGCCCCACACACTGCAGCCATGTCCCCATGAACCACAGCCACGCCCCGCACACCGTAGCCCCGCCCGCTCCCACCCACCCCTCCACAGCCTCCAAGTTCCACCACTGCCAAGGCTAAGGAGGAAAACCAATCATATTAAGATTTTGTTTTTACAAATTTGTCTAATTTATTATCTGTGAGATATTAATACTACTCAGCACACATTTTCAATTCATACCATCAGAAAAAAGTCAGATCCTATTGTTATTTCTGTTGTTAAAGACTATCTTATATGTACACATTATATAAATGCATGTAGCTGAAAATGTTTATACTTGAAACATGCACAAAGATGTGTTTTTGTCAATGGGAAAATGCCCACAAATTAAGAACAGCAATAAAATGCTTAAAAATTGTGTATATTTGGAAAAATACCTACCAAAATATTCATGAATTTCCATACCTGAAAAGGGGGCAGGATCTCACAGCCTGATATACAACTTGGTCAGAATTTCATATCCCTATGAAATTAATTTCCTGCCATATGAAAAAATCTGGAGTTTTGTCAGGGAAAGGATAATTTTGTTAAAGCTAAGCAGAATGAAGCAAAACTGAAAGGGTATAAAGAAATTGAAGCCCCCAATAAATCAAATAAGCCAAAACCTGTATAATGAATAGGACTATGTCTTTGGAATATAAACAAACTCTTTTTTTTGAAACAAAGGTGAAAACAGCAACCCCAAACACTGACATGGAAACACTGAAATATAGATAAGTAAGCTTTGAAGCTATATCACATGTGGACCACAACAATATATGCATATTGTCCAGGAAGAGAGAAAACACAGGGAGAATTTACTGCTTTGATAAAATTTGAAAATATAAAGTAGTACCATTTTCTATACTATTGAAAGAAATTCAGGCTCACTGTTATGAAACAACAACTAATATGAACACTATATATGCTAGCAACAGAGTAAACAAGCTGAAGCTGAAATTAAGCTGAAGAATGAAGCAAAGCATTTTTAAAACAGATTTAAAGTAACCCTGAATGAGAAAATGAAATATGTAAACCATGGGTGGGCAACTGTGGAAAGGCTAGAGGGCTGCATTAGTGCCTCAAGTTGACCTTGGAGAACTGTACCCATTCCACCTGTTCCTGATATTTGACCCCAAATGCCCTCTAGCAGACATTGAGGCAATCTCATAGAAGCAGAGACACAGAGATCATGATCCTAGGACATCACAGATCTGATTAAAGGCCCAACATGGTTGTTCTTCAAAGTGTCTTGAGAAAAAGTTGGAAAAAAAGTTGTGTTCTACTCATGTGGGGGAAATTCTTCACAATTGTGAAGTACACCATGAATGATTCTTTAATCATGCCAACAAGGAAAATCCAGAACCATGCTACAGGGTCTTATTTTATGGACCTTGCTTTTCTATTATACTGCTTAAAATCTCCACCCAAAAATGTAGACACTGAAAACAAACCAATTATTAATAAAGTCTCAAAATTAACTTTATGTGGCATGATTGCAATCCTGTACATAGTTACCTGGGAATTAGCAATATTAGTCTTATTAGTGGCCAATCTCAACTTTTACTAGGATATGGCCTGATGGGTCTTTTCTATGCATGGCCTACTGGTTATGATGTAACAATGCAAACAACTCTGCACTTGCAGATATTTATAGATATCTCCCATGCTGAATGTGCTTCTGACTGCTGCTGTCTAAATGAATTCATTAGCAATAAAATTAAGATCAGTTTCCTGGAGAGATGTTTATGCCATGCAACGTTTTTGAAGACTCTTTCCCTTAGCTAAATTTCTTGTCAAGTAAATGGTGATGGAAATTCCTTCTCACCCTACATTCAAATCACAGCAGGCTGATGTAGGTGCTTTGTCACCAGCAGAAGTATCAGAAAGGGCATTTGTTTTCTGATAGCAAATCTAGTGACAATAAATTGGTTAGAATGACATACATCAAGATTCTGCAGAACCGCTCTTGAAACCACTCTGGACACGAATATATTAATTGATTTTGCTAAAACTTCCAGGTTTGCAGTTTAGGGAGGGGCATTTAGAATTCTCAGCCAGACAGCTCTTTGGCCTCAGTAAACTTCAAATTCCAGAATTCCACAGGATGTTGAAAGTGGAATAATAACACTATAACAGTATAGGGCAGAAATTGTCAAAGACTACTATATTTACTTTTTAAAAGTTTATGCTTTTGTAGTCCAACACCTACTCCTTCAGACACATGACTAAAGAATCAAACAGGATAGACACATTGCCAACTACTTTGTCATCCAACTATAGATTTTTAAAGTCATTAAGCTCAAGAACACAACAGCTCAATTTCAAAACAATCCCATATGATATAATTCAGTTATACTAAAAAACAATTTTTTAATAAAAATCATTGATTGTTTCATTTTAAAATATGTTATTATTTAAATCAAGTTTGTAGGTGTCTAGGCTCTTGTCATACAGGTATTCATGTCATAATAAAAGCATCCAACTGTTACATAATGCAAGAAGACTTTTTTTTAAAAATTGTCACAGACTCTGTCATTATTTTTGTGGAGACTAAGAATGATAATTCCAACAAAATGACAAAATGACAAAATGGTATTGTCTTTTTTTGTAAAATAGTTGAAGATTTTTGGCTAATGTCCTGTTAGTCAGCTTTGATGTCATAAGTTAGACCTACAGTCTTGTAGCTGTTTCCTATATACATTTAGGAATGTGCTACCGTTGACATGATTGCAAATATCCCCAAACACCACCTTAAAACCCAACCATCTACACTGAGGGACAGTTTTCTGTGATGTTGGCAAGCAAGCCACTGAAGGATGAAACATTCTGACCGCTCTTTCAACGAGTGGCAGTGTACCAAGGAATTGTGACAGGACCTCATAGGGATTACTGCTGCTGATATCACACTACTGCTTGCTAGCAGGAAAGGGCTAGATGTGCCATCTGTCAGTACCCCACTCACCACTACCACTGCAAAACTCTTGCCTTCTGTATGGCTGGCTGGATGAGCTTGGGGGCTAAGATAGGCAGATAGATCATAGCCATGACACTGTTGCTATATCTCTGATGCACGATTTCAATTTTTATTAATATTTAATATTATGGAGGTTCCTGGTTTACCTACTTGAATCTTTTCTTACAGCTTTACAGCCAGTTACTCCAAATAATAGTGAGTGGAGTCAATATCAGAAATAAGCCATATTTTTAGTGCCATACCATGTTGAAAGCAGAGTATATAGTTGAATAAAATAAACACAAACAAATGCTGGTGAACAGGAACAAAATCACAAAGAATGATTGAAATTATAATACGCTTCAGAGAAATGGGGCAGTCGTGCACTGTACCTGACATTGTAACTAAGTCAGTCCACAATAGAAGTCTGTCAGCCTAGTGCAAAGCAGAGTTTGGAGGGCTTAAGCCCCACCCAAAGTTTACACCTACAGGGCTGGGCTCAAGAAATTTCCCTGTAACTGTACAGTAACATTGGTCATTCTCCAGCGTCTGCAACTTTTTGAATATAAACTTTGCACAAGCTTACCAGAATAATGCCTTCCAGGTAATAATTCTTTTGATATCATACAGATGCCGAGATGAAACTATAAACAAAAAATAGAAACAGCGCAAAATCAATCAATCTATTAGAAAACAAGAAAATTTAATCATAGGCCTTTTTCGCACCTTACCCTTTTGTGGTGCTGGTGTGCGGGGCTCGCACGAGCAGCCTTTGGAGGAAGACTCTTGCTTCCCTGCCTGTTCAGCTCCGCAATTGCTTCCTGGTCATGTGAGCGCCCTGCCTCTTCCTTTCGCGGTGCAGCCTGGGACCTTTCCCAGCCTGCACTGGACAGGAAGCATGACTGACTTGGCTCCCGAGGCTCTGCACACCAAGTAAGTACGCGCGGGGGCCTGGAGCAATGTGTGACCACGCAGCATTTTCGGCTTCAAGCTGAAAATGAAAAAATACATGAGCGGTCTGTGTCAGGCCCTTGAGCGTCACGCAAATGTGAGTGCATCATGTGGACCACTCCTCACATGTGCACAATGCTCAAGGGGCCCTTTCACATCAGAAATGCCATGTGAAAAGGGCCTTAGTTAAGTGAAACATAAAAGATAAGTCATCTCATTCATCAGTACAAGTCTAGTGTCAATAATATTAAAGGATCTGTAATCACAGAAGAGAAAGAAGACCATACAATATCAATAATTCATCTTATATCAAAGTAAACAAGCAAACGTTTAGGAAGAAGAAGGAGGTTAAGGAGGAGAATGTTACCATAAGAGGTGGGGGACATTGGGATCCACCTGCAGTGCCATTGTCTCCTTAGAATGTGGGGGAAAATAGCTCAAAGGAGGCTTGTGAGAGGAGGGTAATGGCTATGTATACCAGTACTAACTGTAGAGAGGACTCCAGTTAAAGTTAAGCAAAGTATTTTATTTGAATTGACAAACATATGAGAAATCAGACTCTTAAGAACCATAACAAGGCTATGGGAAAGTAGGGTGAGAAACGTTGGACAGAGAGAGATTAAGGGTGGAAAGGGTGATAATTACCAGTCTTGAAGATCACAGCATAGAGGCTCAGACAGCATTTAGGTGTAGTAAAGATGAACAGTAGTCTGGGGCACACTATATTCTACATACTACAATATACTGGGGTTAAAGCTAGGTATTTTATGTTTCACAGCTGGAAGTGTGCATTGACAAAGCTGTAATGGCTTTCCCACAGGACTGACAAAAGGGTATGGGATGGGCTGATTGCTTTACCTCCAGAGTGGCAAAATATTGATGGGACTCATGACAGTCTCTTAATGTTCAGTCAGGTAAGGTGCATAGGGAAGATCTCTGTAGGGTACGATAGAGGGACGGTCTTTGATTGCTCACCAATCTGGGCAGTTTGTCTTTCTTTGTATTCAAAAATGCCAAGAGCATGATGTGGTGAAGGAATTGGCATGAACCCATCAGTTTTGGGTTTTTCTACATAATCCTCTCTGGACTTTCATGACCCCAAAAACATCTCAAGTCAACATGAGCTTGAACACATCTCCAGTCAGTGTGACCCTGATCATTGTTCTTTGGTCATTAATAAGTTGAATTTATGAAAATTGCATATCTCATAGGAAGTGTGGTAGGGTATGGAAGCAAGAAGACTGGTAATATACAGTCATCTGAATTCAGTGTGATAAACTATACCACGAGACAGATGATGTAGTTTAAAAACAGCACAACCAGGACAATGAAATCCCTTAGAAGTTGTACTTTACATTTAATAGTTTTCACATGTAAGTTACATGGAAAAAATTGTGTAGGGAAGAATATATAGTCTTATACAGGTTAATGTATATGGAAGATGAAGATTACATGAAATTTTTAGATGGTCTTCTATCCAGATACACATTGATTTAAGCCTACTTAATTTCATCGCCATGGGAGTATCATTTGTGCTCAAGGGATTTTGTTTTTAAGGAAATGTTCTTAAACAAATTGGTGTCATGCTTTTGTTGGTGAACTTCTCCAAATTTGATGATGCAGTTTTCAGCCCAATGTGACAGATTTGTAACTGAACTGATATAGACTAGATACAGAATTATCTTTTCCTCCTCCCTAGTTTTTCCATCTCAAAAAGGATCTCACACAAATTAAAAAAGAAAGATACACTCCAGAGATAGGGATCAGAAATATTGACTACATTTTCTGTGCAGAAAATTTGTACATCGAAATACTATTTTCCACAGGGAAAAAAAAATGCTGTTTTCTGCTCAGAACAACCATGTGCAATTTTTTAAGTCTCAAATTGTGGATAGCTTTTGAAAACTGTGTGGTTTTCAAAGACTTTCTCACAGCAGGAAGAAGACTGTTGAAATCACTCATCACTAACTTTGGGAAGAAATTTAGTGAAGAAATACATCCCTAGCCTGTGTCAGTCTGCCTGTGTCAGGCTGCATTGGTCAAAGTTACAAGATCTGTCTCCTCAGGACTTAAAACTTTTATCTACATGACACCAACCAGTGAGAAAACTGTTTCATAGGTCAGAACCTCATGCACCATTGAATGGCTATCAGATAATATAACATGTTTCTTGAGCAACCTCCAGCTACTGTCTTGCTTGGTTTGAAAAACAAACAAAAAAACAAAAAAACCCCTGTCACTTCTCTTAGTCAGTTTGCCTAATCCTTTTTGAGACAGTCTGAAATATGCAAGTCAGCTAAAATTCTCCAGGAGGGAAAAATGCACAAGTGAAATATGTCATTTACCTACATTATTTTAGCAGTAGTTCTGCCATCCCCAGCTCAGTGTATTCCCATCTATTGTAATGGCAACATGAAGTGAAGCATTGTTTTGACACACTCATGGGGGAACCTTTTAAAAAATCAGAGCAAACAGCTGTTAAGCACTGTGTGGGAAACAACTTATGTGGAAGACTTTGGACACTGGCTTTTCTGATATATTTATTTTCTACACAAGTATTCAAGTGTTTCCTCAGTGCAAGTGAACTGTACAGTTCTATGCTTGTCGTGTCTGCTCAGAAAAAGTTGAATTGCTCAGGGGGACTTTACTGCCAGGAAAGTATATATAGGTTTGAAGCTTTAATTTCCCACTGGAAAAAGGGGATAGTGATTATACTATGCTATCTAAGGATATGTTTGTACTGTTTACATCTACAACTTGCAGTACATGAAACCAAAGGTTTGTGAACTGTTGTCTAAGGAAACCCAGGATTCTCTGGGAACATATCAGGACTCTGCCTGAGGAACGTCTGTATCGGTGGATTATTTGCCCTTGGAAAAAAGCCTATTTGCCAGTACAATCTTTTTATGGAATGTTGCAATGTGCAGCTACCAAAAAAATATATATATATTCTCTAGAATACATATAGTGAATCTTTTTTTCCTTCCTCTTTCAAGTTCTGCACTACTTTGGGAGAATGCAAATTGGCATTCAGTGGGATTGAGGCCAATGGTGGGTGGAGTCACTCCTTTCTCTTTCTCCCACCCCCATTTTCATTCTCTTTCATCTTGATCTCTCTCCTTTTCTTCCTTCTCTTCCCAGCCCGATTGAACCAGTGAGAGAAAAATGAAAGTAAATTTAATGGAAGGATCCCAAATCCTGTACCTGTTAGGGAGAAGGTTCATTTAAAAGAAGACTAATGACCTTTCCACATGACGTTGCCATGCCTCTTCTGTGACAGGATAGCAGCAGTCAGCAGGTTGTGTTTCCACACAATGTCATTGTCCCGCCGCCATCCCCTCATGAAATGTCGCACTCACACAGTATTTGCAAAACAGAAAAAAATCCATTTTGCACCTGCGATTGCACAGGGCTCCCATACTTATCATCGTGTGGAAGCTGCAGAAATATGATTGCAATGCTTCCTGCCCCAACAAAGTAATGGCAAGTGCCTGGCTGCACTGTGGAAGGAAGAGGTGGGGCCATCATGCTCCCTTCCACAGGGAGTGAGCTGGTGCGGAGGGAAGTCTTGCTGGTGTGCTCCCTTCCAGACCCGGAATTGCAGTGCAGTGATGCAGAAAAGTGTCATCATGCAGAAATGACATAAAAGGAAGTGTAGGTGCCCAATAAATCACAAGCCTGTAATCTACAGATGCAGGTCTGTAACATCTCTCAGAATCTATTGTGATACTCAAGGGTTTGGCAGCAGATGCATACAGTTTTCTTAGTAGCTATCTATGTGGATATGTTCCTTGAAGTGAAAAAAATTGAAAAACAATTATTTAAAGGAAGCTATAAAGGATACCTCCTGACATGGCATGAATAACTTATGAAGCTTTATCCATGCTTTATTGGCTGGATATTCACAGGGAAAAGAAAGCAGAAACAGTTGTTTTCTAATGTAGTTTGTATGTCCACATATAGCAGGGGATGTTTTGAGCTGCATGTCTAAATATGCCCTAAAAAAGTAAAATTAATGGGAAAAGGTCCACTTCAAAATGTGAACTGAAATATTTTAGCTCTTCATCTGATAATGCAAAAGGTGGATGGGCAAAGCAGCTGTTTGTGAAGACCTTTGTGGTAAAGTATATTTGTTAGGGTCAGAGATTGACTGCAGCTCCCTGCTGGGCATACCTATGCTTCCTTGGCCGCACATAAAGTGTGAAATAGGTACACAGAGAGAAAAAGAGGGCAAATCAGGAATTCCAGAGTGTCAACCCAATTCTGAACTGGAGGAGGATAGGAAACAAGAATGCTGAAGGTGCTGATCTCCCTGTTAATGCATGTCCTCATGCTGCAATCTGTTGCAAAAGTTCCCCTCTCTTCAGAAGTAATATTTCAAGGAGAAGGGGTGATTTCATTACTATAAGCTGGAGAGCCCAACTAATATGAGAACGGCTTTGTCTGCTAATGCAAAGCCACCACGAGATACAATCCAGTGTGTGTGTGTGTGTTTTTGTACTGTGTAAAATTGCCTTGAAGGCCTATATCAACAGAAGGAAAGACCAAGGAGATGGGAAAGTAAGCAAGCTCTTCATAGATGAAAGTAGGGAGACCCTTGAGTACTTATGTATCATGCTATAAACAAGTTTACCCAGAAGTAAACCTGAATTATTTGAATACTGATTACTTTAGCCTTATTCTCATACTTAAGATAACTGTCTGAGCTTCTCCCCAAAATAACAGAGATTGGATCATTACTGGTGGCTCCTTTCTGTGATTTGTGGAATGCTTCATTTATTCCATAGAAATCTAATTCTATTCTAGCATCTGAAACAGGTGTCTTTAAATGAATTTTTCTGGCTGCAAGAGATTCCTTTAAATGAATTTTTAAAAGGAAAGTGCTTAGTAGAATGCTATTCTCATAAAATATCTAGTTGTACTGAGCTCAGAACTGCTGAAATTGAAACACATTTGGGGATACCCATTATGTGAATAGGCAGTTATGGATATGTGGATAGCCAAGCAATTGCATTGTATGCTTAGATAACCAAGAACAAATCAGATTAGCCAGTATAGCATCAAATTATTCAGAAGTAAATGTCATGTCCTTTTTGCTTAACAATATACTAGAAAAAAGAACAAACATTTGTGTCATGTTGTACTTAAAAGCTGAATATAAATCTCAACAGAAGCAGCAGGTGAAATGGCAGAACACAGCCTGGCCAATGACTTTAATGTTCACATGTCTGTGCATCTTCCTATTTATATGAATGTGAGAATCAAAATATCCCACTCTGAGATTTGTCTTCTAGAAATTTGGGGAAGAAGTGTTAACATCCAAAGGATGGCAACTCAGCTGCTTGTTATGAAGTATCAAAGGGGAAGCAAGATAATATTCCATCATGATGAGGGGACAGAAAGTACTTTTATAATCTTGTGCTTTTCTTCTCCCTGACAAAGATATGTTAAATACCTATTGATTCTAAAAATCTATATTTACTGACATCTTTTCTCAACTACAGTAGGATGGAAGATTTCACTGAAGAATTAAATAATGTTTGCATAACTTTATTACAATAATATGCCAGCCTCTAAAGTTACAAAATAAAAGGGTACAAATTGGAAGCCCAGGAGAATTTCAGGATATGTATGCAGAGTGCCAGAAACAGAATTCTCTTCAAAAAGGAACCCATTAGAGCCTTCTAGCAGATGATAGGAGTATTTTAAAACTTTATTCAACTGATTCTTGGTAGAGGATGCTAAAACATGAGATGCTGCCACCTTAAAAGAAATGTCATGTTTGGGTATGAATGAAGAAGTGTACAATAAAAATTATTGGCCCTGCCTAGGAAATTTGCTAAAATTGTAATAAGGTATGAGAGGCAGGTGCCCTTCTAATATAAGCAATAGAAACATTTTTAGCTATTATAACCACACTTCATTGACAAGGGCTGATCTAGGCCCTTTTCGCACCTTACCTCTTTCTGAAGCCATTACATGGAGATCCAGGAAAAGCCTCACCCGGGAGGGAATCACATCTGTAATGCTCCCCTCTGCACCAGCTGCTTGTTGGATGGGAGGAAGCACAAGTGGCTCCATCCTCCCTTTTGCAGTGCAGCCCAGCAGTTTCCCAGCCCATGCTGGGGGAGGAAGTGCAGCCATTGTGCTTCCTGACATTCTGCATGGCAGTTAAGTGCGGGAGGGAGGCAGGAGGACTGCACAATCACATCTTGTTGTCGGAAGAAACCTGACAATGATTTAATCTATGATTGCAATGGGTTGCCATGGGATTGCCACAGGATTGCAACGATGTCATGCAGAACTGTCGTCGTGATCCCATGGGGATCCCATGGCTATTGCGGGTTGGGGGTGGTGTGCGAAAAGGGCCCTACATGGAGTAAGGGATACATGAGTATTACCCATCTAAAAGGGCTGGTGATAAAGCATTAAAATGAGCCAATGTTGATGCTCTGCAGTATTTAGGGAGCTCTACTGCACAGAGAAGACTGACAACATTTTTGCTATAACTCTCATTAGCATCTTAAAATCCATGTCCTATCTTTCTTTAGAGCTACCCTCAGATCCTTTGCTTGATTATCTCTGGCTGTCAAAAAAAAACCAAGAATACAAGCATTAGAGAGGAAAATACGTATCAGTGTGGTTTCACCTCAACAGCTTATTAGGACTGCACACAGGAGTCTCAATTCAGTTCAAGACTATTTTCAGCATTTGGATCTAATCCTGCGTTCATCTGGTTTGCTTTGGATCCAGTATCTTCTGATTTGGACCATGAATCTAAAGCAACATATTGGAATATAGATTGCTAGTCCCCCAACCCCATTTATTTGCAAGAGGAAACAAAAAGAAAAATGGCTGTAACTTTTCACGCAGAACGAGAATAGCAGGGCAGCATCTAGGTATGAACCATAGCCAGTCAATATTTCAGGAGGTGAAGCTGTGCTCAGGGGCCATCCAATTGCTCTTATGCACCCAGGGAAAAAGGATCAACCCCAGACCACCACTGGGCCACTGTCTGAAGGTTTTCTGCTTTTCTTTTTTTTAATTTTTGCTTTTGGATATTCAGATTAGTCCAGAGAAATTTGAAGTGTGCTGTTACACTCCAAAACTGAATTGGGCCAATCTGATTTTATCGGTAGCATGTACAAATCAGTCCAAATCAGTCCAATTCATTTGTTACTCTGGATTCAGCTGAATTAGTTACATGGCCCTAGTTATTATTAAGAAGGAACATCCTCCTAAATCTGTGACAAAACCAATGTCAACAGCACAATCTGTAAACTATTTTATGGATTAAAAGCATAAAACCAGGCCATGTGAGAATCTAAACTAAATACTGTCGTAGCAGGAAGCTAGTACTTTAGGAGGTATCTCCGCAAACAAACTGGCATCTGGCATTTTTATCATGTCAAGATTGCTGAAATCGGGCTCACAATACATATATTTTCCTTGAGATATATTTTAATCTTATTACTGTCATGCAGGAATAATATACTGGAATCCCTCCACCCCATATTGTAAACTAACTGTTGGTTTCCTTGATGATGAGAGGTGCGTTTCATTTCTGTTTTATGAGAGGGAAATGCAAGAAATCTGGCTAGGTATAGTACATTGTTCTTGTAGCAAGGAAGCCTCTGGAACTGACTGGCTGAGTTGATACAATGGCTTGCATTGTTTTGACAACATGGATAATAAAGCTATTGCCAACAAAAGCTTTGGGTTCAGTTTGACTGTGATTAAAATCTGATACAGGACCTGTGGAAAAAGGAACTGTGTGGATGAAGCTTAGACTCTGTGAAGTTTTGGGGTTTTTTTAAAATTACTTTTGGCACTGTTTTATTGGCTGCTGTAGCTTTTTCTTGGGTGAATTGTATGATTATGATCAGGAATCATTCATTTAACAAAATGATGTTACAAAACCCTGTTGCTAAAAAAAAATGTGGTTATGTGACAAAATGACTGAAAGCACATGAGGGCAATTGAAATTGAGAGGAGTTGAGACTGAGAGCAAGTGACGCAGCTTAAGCAAACAACTGAAGATTTATTGTAAGGACTGTCAACAAATTGTCCAAATGGTGGAAAAGTTTTTAATGCAGCTGATGTTCATGATAATGGTGAGACACTTTAGGTCAAAACTAATGCTGAAACTAATATTTAAGAAAAGAGTAATAGTACTTCTGAAAAAATCAGCAAACAAGATCAACACAGTTTCAAGATTTCAGAGTTCAGTTTTGTTTTCTATAATAAGGCCGTTATCTGCCTATCTTTATGTGATATATGGTAAAGATTGTGTGCAAATAAAGAGAGAAAAGAAATTAGCATTATTACTGCATCTGCAGGCACTTCTAGTTGATAGTGGAACAGAAATTATGGAGGAGCAGAAATTATTTGCGTGTTTTTGTTTCTTTAGGCTTTCTTTGATCCCTGTGTAGTATGCTGTCTCATTTTTAAGTGTGCTGATAATTGCATGTGGGCATGACTACAGTGCTACTGAGAATAAGACTCTGAAAGTACATGTTGTGCTTAGCTAAGTTTCCTCTGTGACCTTGAATTATATCCTCAGCAGCCGCAGTAAAACTTTGATTTTGCCAAGCTGAAGCGGTCACCTCTGCTGATGGTGAGATCAGCAGAACTCTTAAAACTATATGTGGTGTTTTGCAACAAGAGAAAAAAAAATGTTTTTGGACAATCCTTCAAGTCTACTGTCCTGCCCTGTTCTCTTTTTTTTTCTGCATTGTGTTTTGTTGTGTGATCAATCTGTTTCAACATGAAGTGGTTTTCACTTTAAATACCTTAGCAACTGGAGGACTGATTATACTGAATATTTCCTTCTATAGGTAATTAACTGTTCAATATCACTGAAGTAAGGATGAAGTGAGAAAGTAGTAAATATCTATTTGCATTATGCTATAACTGTTTAATTCTGGGTGCCATTACCCCCAAGCATCATACAGCACTGGAATATCTTGATAGGTGAATTAGGAATGATTAGAGCTAAAAACAACGAGTTGAATATTTCTCAACATACGTACCCCAGTTGAAGAGTCAGCTGTGGATTTCAGATTTGACATAAGAAGTGAGGAATCTGGATATCATTGCCTAGAGCAGTCCACCTAAGAGGCTGGTAGGTCACCAGTCTGCCATCAGCCAAAGCAGGGAACAAGTATTCAGTGAAGTGCCACCTGTTCAGCACAGAGGACAGCTCCAAGAAAGTAAATTTCTTTATCTAACACATCCCACAGACTGAAAGGGCTCTTGCAGCAGCATCTCTCCTCCTGCTAGACTTTTCTCATCTCAGTGAGGAACAAGGATACTAAAAGAGCAGCCTCCTCATGTGTAATTATAAATTCCTGTGCTACATTGTGGTTTTCATACACATTTTGATGACAGCTGGGAAGCCTTTTGTTAATTTATTAACTTGTTTTAAAAACTGGACATTGTTTATAAGTTTATATGTTTTTAATGTTTCTAATTTATTGTTGGAAAACTCCCTGGGTTTCATTTTGGGAGAAAAGGCAGCATATAAATATAACAAATACATAATAAAATAATAAATAAATTCACTAGGAGGAGTAGTAAGACTTGCTGCCTACCAAGCTTTTGATAAAGGACATAGAATATTTTTGTAGGCTTCTAGCATCCTGGTTCCTATGTCTTTGCACAGAAATTAGGATTGGGGGCCATGCCTGGTTGTTCCACAGTAGGGATATAATTCTTTCCTAATTTTATTCTTGAAGAGAGAAATAAGTAATTTTAGCAATTTTATCACCACTGTAAGAAAATCTACCAAATGTTTGCTTTTTCAAAACTATTCACATTTCAGGACAAAATATGCACAAAATTTGCATTTGTCTTTTTTTGCTTGCTCAGAAAATTTTGTTTCTCACACAGAAAGTTCTGTTTTCTGTGGCAAAAACATGTGCGAAGTTAGCACAAAATAAATCTCTAAGCACAAAGATTCTTGCCAATCCAGCGTTATTCGTCTCAGTGTTTCCCAACACATCTTTGTTTTGGGAAACATCTTTGTTTTGCTGTTTTAGAATGTTATTTCAATTTCTACTTCATGACCACATGTAGCTCCAATGCATTCTGTGATTGCTCTTCTTTTGAGCTGATATCTTGGTCACTGCTCTAGGATAGAGTTGTGACTTTAAATTTATGTTGAGTTCTTTTCCACATGGCAGTGGAAAATAAGAATTGACAAGATGATGGCAGTGTCTTCTTCCAACTGCCTTAGCCAAAAAGCATCAAATTCAAAAATGTTTTTAAGGAGTGTCAGACGAAGTTCCTGGGCATTTGGTGTGGGATGAGGCAAAGAGAAAGGGGAAAAACAATGTGTGTGTGTGTGTGTGTGTGTGTGTGTGTGTGTGTGTTTTAATTTAAGAGTAGTTGGACCTCTTTCCTATGAGCCATTTCTTCAGGCATTTCTAATCTCTCTCTCTCTCTCAAAGCCTGTGCTTAAATAGCCATGTAGAGCAATGGAGGAAGCAGTTTTGCAGCTACTACACTGCAGTTGCTCTCATTCTAGCAACCCTTCTTACACTAATGACAGGGTAGACTGGAAAGGACAATTTTATTTTAAAAATTGGCTTCAAATACCATTCCTATAGCCACAGAATCATTCCCACAATAATATGCCTAGATCTGGAGAAAAGGTATTGTAGAAACACTATTGGATGCTGTGCTCCGTCCTCACTTTGCCTTGGATTTTCAATGTAAATCTGAATCTTGGAGCCAAAGCATGCATCAGAATTCTGAGGAAGATTAGGAGGACAATAATAGGTGATCAGCACCTTCCTTGATAATAATATTCACATCTGCATTGTACTTTGAGTGTTCAAATGTACAAATTGTATACATTTCCTTATAAATGGATGGACATTTCTGTCTTATGTACAATGTCTGCATTCAGTTCAAGGTTGCAGAAGTGTAGCTGTGTGTGTTGTCCTGCTGTGCATATAGATGCATGTTCTTGGCTGATGTGTACCTGCCTGCCCCTGCTGAAGATGACAGTAATATTCTTATATTTGCATACTAGATTGTGTGTTGGATCTCACATTAAGTTGTGCATTTGTTTCCACATTTAGGTACAAACTCTGCCATTCAGCACAAGGGCCATGTAACACAGTGAATGTACAACTTTGTATGTGAAGATTTATATTATGTAATCCCAGTGTAGAATCTTGAAGGACCTTTTCCGATCTTTACATGTATTATCATTAGCATGTTTGTTATCGTCTGTGTTTTGTAAATCAATGCATGTATGCAACACACATGCATTTGAGAGGCTGACAATTTCATATTTAAGCGCATTGTTTGTTAATGGCAGAGGAGGTATAGCACCATAAACCTCTCTTATCCAGTTTCTCAGCTTGCCTGTTTTCATTGCTCCAGATCATCTCACAAATGATGGTAAAAATAATGCATTTTGATAATAGTGCCCATTTCTTCAGATACTGTATTGCAGAGACATGATTTATATGAATAAAACATAAAAAGACTTAAAGTGTGATGAGGATTTGTGAGGAGAAAAATGCCATCAACTACCCTGATTTTGAGAGTATTTTTTTGGACATGTGATTTCAATTGAAGTAGTCTCAATATGTGGCTGCATTAGAAGTGAATTTTTAACAACATACCTATATCACATAGCATCAACTGTCTTAGAACAGATTCATAATCAGATTGAGACAACTGCCTCAAGTGGCAGACACAGCTTTGCTAGTCCCTCAGCTGTAACTCCTGAGTTCCTTGGTTATTCCCCTTTTGTGAAGCTCTGTGTGCAACGCGGCCTGCTTTGAATCACCTAAATCATCCCTCTATTCTCAAATGTTGTGGAGGATTCTGTTCCATTGCCACTTCTGAACTCACATTCAAGTGCCGTCTTAGGTTTTGTGTGAAATGGGTTGTGGTAGTGGTGGTGGTGGTATTAGGGATGTAAAGTAATTTCTCTATATTTTACACTTTTGACAGTAGCATTTTTGACAGGATTTATTAACATAAGAAATGCACTTTAGACAATGGGGAATCTGCCTTGGATCCAATTGCTAGTCACAACTAGAGCGGGCCAATGAGACCCACATAAGTAATGGCTTATTATCCAGCAGCTGATTTCATGGGCTTCTCTAGCTGGGATTGTTTGTTGAAGTATTTTCATTTCACCATATTTCAAAACATCTCAATCTCAGGGGTGCTTTACAGTAAAATTAATTTTAAAAATTAAACATCTAAAATAATAAAACAAAATTTAAACAGTCTAAAATATATTAATTCAAAAGACAACTTAAAACAAATTAAAGCAGTTTAAAACCTTGTTCCTTGTATAAGTATGATTCTAGGGCCTAAATACCCTAAACATACTAGATCCTCTCTGATCTTAGAAACTTAACAGGATCATCCCTGATTACCATCAATTAATGCAAAGTGCTGTCAGCTATATTTCAGAAGAAGGAACTGGTGAAACCGCCTTTGAATATCCCTTGCTTAGGAAACCCTATGATATTCATGGGGTCACCATAAGTCAACAGGCAACTTAGAGGCACACACATGGATGATTTGGATAAAATCATTAGACCCCAAAGCTTTTTAAAAAACAAACAAACCCAAAACTATGTTTTTATTTGGGGCTGGAATGAAGTCAGTACTGGCACCCTTTGGGCCTCCAAGGGGACAGTATCATTCAGAAGATGGAGGGGGATACCGATCTCCACAATGATTAAACAATGATATACACAGGCCATTTCCACACCGGGCTTCTGTAATGGTGCAGAGCGACCTCTCACGGAGGTCTTCTGCACCGTAGAGTGGACTGGCGTGGACTACTTTTTGTAGTTCCACTCCAGAATCCACTCAGGAGCAGCCGGAACTAGCCGCACTGTGTGTTTTTTAAAAACCTCTTTTTCGAGGCTTTTAAAAAGCACGGAGCACGCAGCCCCGTGCCGCTCCGTCGCCTGGCTACGACATGGATTTGCAGGCGCGCGCAAGTGCGTGCCTGCAGATCTGCTGGGGGGGGGGGCTTCCGGCTGGCAAGCTTCTCTGGTTGGTGGAGAGCCTCCACCAACCGGAAGCTGCCTTTGGGATGCCGGAGGACTGCAAAGCAGCGAGCTCATGCTGCTCCGTGTCGCGATGGACTTACCCGGCTGCCGGTAAGCTCCGTTTTTGGGCGTTTTCGCCCATTTCCCCCCCACACATGTGGAAAGGGCCACAGATTTAAGTTGGACTTAAACATGTTACAAACAGGATAGTGGCCTAAATGTGTCTACAGTTGAAAAATACCGCCTCATTATAATTTGGAAGTTGTGGAGAAATGTCACAAATAAAACAACTAAATTCTAAAAAGATATTGTTGATTCATCAGGGGAAAAATTATGGCTTGCTGTTCAAACTATTGTACAATTAGTCCTGTTTCACAGAATTAAGAAGGACATATATAGTTCTTCCTGAAACTCACACATTTCTTCATAACTTGAGTGGAAAGTATTTGAGAGTAATATATTTATATCTATATCTATATCTATGGCTATTTCCACACTAGTCTGTTATAGTGCTATTATTCCACTTTCAACATCCTATGGAATTCTGGTGTTTGTAGTTTAGGGAGGGGCCCTCAAAGGCCCCTCCCTAAACTGTAAGCCCCAGGATTCCATAGGATGTTGAAGTGGAATAATAGTACTATAACAGTCTAGTATGGAAATGGCCATAGATATAGAAATGCAGGAGAAAATGAAAGTCACGTCTATCCTTTAACTGCAATGGACTGATACAGTGCTTTCAAACAGATCCACAATTAACCAGTATCTCCATCACCCACTAGATAGGATAGATACTAGTGTACTTTTCTTCTTTCTTCTGAATATGTGCATCTAAATAGAAATAGTTTAAGATCTCTCACTCTGACACTTCAATGATGCCACCATACTATCCTGCAATATCACAACACCATACTGATCTCATCTGATCAGGAAGATAAACAGGTAAAGATGGAGCAGGGGAGGAATTCTTCCTGAACTGATGGAATGCTGATGCCAGTCAAAGCTAGATGGACTAGACTAGATGGACAAGGCTAGATGGAGCAGGGGTCACACTCAGTATAAGCAGCCTCTTATGTTCTAACTTTGTAATAATGCACATTTTCATGCAGAATTTTGGTGTAATTACTTAAAGCAGTAGTTTTGACTTCTGAATCACACCACTTTAAGTTTGGTTTCTGCCATCTAATAAGGAATGATGCATAAGGAACAATAATAGGTTCTGAAATAATATGCAAGTTTGAAAAAGGAAATCTTACTTTTGGGAAGATTAGATAACTGCTTCTGTGTATGATTTTCCTATATATATCTATTGTCACAGTTCCACTGAGTATGAAGATGTACATACAATTGGGAAGATTTTGTTCTTTCTAGATTTAATATGTAGCTGTTTTCCACAATACACATGCCTGATGTAGGAGTAGAGCTCTGATTTGCTGCCCGTAACCTGCCCTGCAGACTGGAAATCAACTCTCATTGTACAGTCTGCAGATGGGCTTTCTGCCTGATGATGGGCAGCTGCATAAGCACTGTAGCATGCCTTGACAGAAGTGTGCATTGAAAAAATTAAGCCATCTTGTTTGGTGCATAAACTACTGTATGCTCCTTGTGCTCAAGAGGGACTGTTGAGCCTTCAGTATGTTGTGCATGTGCCCTGCACATCAACGTGTATACCATGATGAAGAAGGGAACAAGATGCACACTTGTGTCATAGCTGGCAGGATCAGAGGAATTTTGGAACAGTATCATTACTGCAAGAAACAAAATTGTATCTTTCAGTTCTGTCTGACTACATATAGGAGAAGGACCATTAGGAGACAAAAGTAAATGTACTATTTTTTTCTGTTGCATGAAGGATATCTGCCCATGATTTGGAAAATGTGTATCAACCTTTTAAAGTGTAGGAGACATGTCCCTCTAATTTTAATCATGCTGAAGGAAAACATCTGTGCTCCTGGTTTTAAGCCCAAAGAACACAACATCTGGAGGGTCATCAGTTTTCACCTCAGACTTGATAATCACAATTTGCCTTCTAGCTATCTTTCTTCCAGTTTGTTTTCTCTGCTTCCGTGTGTCTACTTCCCTTGCATTTGCATTTCCATAAACTTAGCCCATTGTAACTTGGACTACTATTATTACTGAAATGATGAATTTCAGCCATGAAGGGCAGTAACTAGGAGTCATTGCTAGAAAACAAACTGGCTCAGACTTACTGTAACATTGAGAGGGAGATTTTGAAGTTCTGCTCATTTGCAGTTAGAATGGCTTCTCTTGTCACTGCAAATGATATAACCATTGAAAAACTGGGGTTGCAATGCGAGTTAAATTGCTTAGTTCATAAAATATGAATACCTAGAAAATGAATACACCAATGTTAAGTCAGTTAATCAGCTGTAGAGAAACAAAGGAACATTTTACTTACTATAAAAGGCTGTTCCATGGGATATTGATGAAGTCATAACAATGGTATCATTGTTTCTGTAGTGGACTTTTCTTTATCTGTTACTTTCATTCAACAAGAAATGATGCTGGTTTACTTTATACAACCCAACTTCACATGTACTCTTAAAATAATTTCCATTATTCATGCATCACAGTTGTATCCACCATCCATCAGCATAGTATTGTACATTCCCCATATACACGTGAGTAGTATACATGATTGCACTTACCTATGCTGAAATAGATGAATAGATGAGACAACTGGGAATCCAGCAGGACCAGGCACAATCAATCTCCCTTTGCTTCAGTTTTTCTTTATCCCCCTCATCCATCTCTTCCTTCTCCTCCTCTTCCAGAGCTCAGGATAGCTTTGCTAACTCGTCTACATAATTTCTCCACCGTATACTTTCCTTGTGTGCTAACGAGAAATGCTCCCCAAAGGAAGAGTCTATTTATTTTGCAGAAAGTCCAAACATGGTACTGTGGCACAGACACTTAAAACTCCTGGGACCAATTGAAATCCTGCCATGGGAAAGCTGCCCTCATAGTTGCCAAGGAAGGACAACCCCATGGTTGCTGGGGAATGACAGGTTCAAGACTCCCACAGAAACTGAGTAAACCCCAGCTGGTCCATGCCTCTGATTCACCCCACATATGATGTAAGTGGTGGCAGGGCAGTGGGCTGCCCCAGAGCCAGTGGCTGGCTCTGGGGCTCCTGTGGCCAGCCTTCAGCTCTAACCTGTGGGTCTAATGTGAACTTGACCTCACAAACCTGGATCTTCTGGTGTTGTATCTTGACCAGTGACCAGTTCTTTTGGTGGTGCTATCTTTCTCTGCTGCACATCTGCTTGGTCAGTGCAGGGAGAAATTTGGATGTCATCTCTTTATTCACTGTTTCTCTTTAAAGATGCCAAGTGATCAAGAATTTCTTGAGAAACCTTACCCATCTAGCCTTTTGTGTCTCCTTCTCTGCTCATGCGACTGTAGGTGATATTGGTTATCTTCTTCTTGCTTGCTGAAGTGCCTCAAGTTGGTGCAGTGTTCATATGCCTCATCCTCTGACAAGAAAAAGAGTGCTAGGGACAATGTTTTGCAGACCGTTTCCCATTGGAGGCTTTGCTTCTCTGTTGGGGGGGTATTGTTTGTCCAAGTCAAGTATTGGTTGGGATCTACTCACAGTCTCAGACTTCAACTACTCCCAAAAGGCAAGACTGCAGATTATTACTGGCATTGATCATCACCCCAACCCACCTGAATACTAGGGGCTTTTATTCCCAATCTAGGTTGTATCCCACTTCAGGGATTTATTTATTGAATTTAAGTGCCACCTTTTCTCCCAAACTGGGACCCAAGGCAGCTTCAAACATTAAAAGCAGGTAGAAAAAAATATTTAAAAACATATAAAATTATAAAACTTACAATAAATTTTAAAAACAGCTAATAAATTAGTAAAAGGTCTCCAGCTTACCCACTGAAGGCCTGCTTAAAAAGAAATGTCTTTGGCTGCCTATGAAAGGAAAGCAGGGAGGCTAGCCCCCTATGGAAGAGACTAGAGACTAGCCCCTGATGGAAGAGCATTCAACGGGGTGGGAGCAGCCACTGAGAAGATTGTCTCCTGTATCCTCACCGGGTGAGCCTAGGACAGTAGCAGGACCAAGAGAAAGCCTTCCCCTGCAGATCTTAGGGCTCTAGCAGGTGCATATCAGGAGATACAGTTTTTCAAATAGTCCATATCTAAGCTATGTAGGGCTTTATAGGTCATGACCAGCACTTTGAATTATGCATGGAAATGAACAGGTAGCCAGTGAAGCTGTTTTAACAAGGGAGTTATGCGCTCCTTATAACTGGCCACAGTCAGCATTCTGGCTGTTATGTTTTAAACCCACTGAAGTTTCTAAACAGTTTCCAAAGGCGGTCCAACATAGAGTGCATTACAATAGTCCAAATGAGATGTAATCAAGGCATGCATCACCATAGCCAGATCTGATGTCCCAAGGAACATGTGCAGCTGGCACACAAGTTTTAACTCTAAAAATGCAGTCCTGGCCACTGCTGAGACCTGGGCATCCAGGCTTATTGCTGAGTCCAGAAGAACACCAAGGCTACAAGGCTGAGATTTCAGGGGGAGTGTAACCCCCTCCAGCACAGGCAAAGTCCCTATTCTAACCATTATCCCACTACACTGCCACTAATTGTTTTTTTTCTACCTTTATGCCACCAAGTGCAGAGTTTTCCATTTGGGCAATCCCACTAGTGCCACAAGTTATGAGGGTTCCTCTCAGGCAATCCCACCACTATGGGTTTTCTGTCCCTTAACTGACCAAATGTGAAGTCTCCCATAATGTGCACTGCAGCTACCAAGAGCAAGAGTTTTCTCAGATCCCTACCTCTGCCACAATGTAAGGACCTCCTCCTGTGCCAGTGTTGGGACATCATCTGTGAGGACCATCTAAAGGACCATCCTCAAGGTACTTTAGATGATTTATACCAAACCTCAACCAAAACTCTCCTCTTTCACTCTCCAACTCTTGTCTAACTGAACTCTCAACTGTCATCCACCAACTATCATTCTCCTGCCCTATGCAAATCACCTCAAATATTCCACCAATCAGTATTCACTTCAGTATTCCATTCTTTACTGTGATATACAATTAATAAATCAAGTAACATTTTCAAATACAAATCCATGACATATCACCCACAAATCACATAAAGAACCAGGTTTTTCGGGCCTAACTAGGTCATAAGCTTCACTGAAGCCCCACAGAACCAGATAGACTGAACAGGCCATACTAGGCTCAGCCTGGCTTCAAAGCCCAGCAAGGCCATCCAAGCCACTCAGGCCTTATTAGGTCTCCTAAGCCTAACCAGACCTAAATTATAGATTGTAGCTGTGGCAAGTTATCCACCCCTGCCCCCATACTGCACATATCCACCCAGGCCTTACAATGGGCTTCTACTCTGTCAGACACCTGCTCCAGGATAATTTAGTCACCCACCCACAGAGTACTTGACCACACCCACATGGCAGAATTAATTCCCAGGCTGTAACGTTTCAGCATCCTCAGTGCCCCGAGACCAGGCCTTCATTGCTGATCTATGGCCAGGCATTTACCACTCCTCTTTCAGTCTCAACTCAATGATGCAATACCTCACAGAAAGCTGGTTGTCCTTTTGGTCTAAGACTACTTCCTAGCTCACTATACCTTTTTAACAAGGTTAAATTGTTGTTGGATTGGACTGTTGGATTGGATTGGCTGGCTTGTTGTTGTGTGTCTTCAAGTCATTTTTGACTTATTGCCACCCTAAGGTGAACCTTTAATGGGGTTTTCTGAGGTCTGAGTGTGTGTGACATGTCCACACATGTCATCCATTGTTTCCTTGGCTGAGCAGGGAATCAAATCCTGTTCTACAGGGTCATAATCCAATGCTCAAAGCACTATACCATGCTGGCTTTATAGCCTTCTGCAATCTGGGATGCAAGTTAAACAGCCACCACCCTACAGAAGCTGCAGTGCATCAGCCTGGAACAGGCTTATATATCCCATAATTTTTTCTTTTGACTTCATGCTCTTTGTACCTTGATGCTTCATTCCTCCTGTTGGATTCCATTCCTTCTGGGGACATCAAAGACAGTCCCTTTCTTCAGCCACATATATGCAACATGGGCAGGGGGAGGAACAAATAAGCTGGAAAGGATTTTTCCAGTGACACCTTGTGAACCTCTTAGCTGAGCAGGCCTAAGAGTACTCAGAACATCAGCTCTTGTGGTTCATCATGTGAAGGAGCTGCACACTGAGATGTGCAGAAGAAGAAACCACCCCAGGAATACTGGAACATTCTGAGGGAACAAGTAGTTCCTATTTATTCCCAGAGAGCTCCACACAAATCTGCTTTGATGCAAAAGAAAGAATGTTGGTTATGTATGACAGTAGAAGATGTCTCTTTTGCATTTTAAAATGCTGAGAAATACAGATCTAGTTGGTTAACATTACCTCCTACATTTCACACCCTCAACTCTGCAATTTCAGGTTATTGTTAGTAATCATTCTGGGAAGGTATGTAAGCCATTCCATATTATTAATGTGCCTATAACCTTCAGTGTTGATGTTTAGTAATAGCTGTTGCTAACGAAAGCTCACATATTCCGTGTAAGTTAATTGGATTGCAACCCACATACTTTGCCAGTAATGCAGCTTAAAGTGAATTCCTGTGGCTATTTAGTCAGTCTCGGACAGACCCCAATCTTCAAGCAGCTAATAAACAGAAAGAGAAGCCTTGTGTATTTGGTAAATGGCACTTTGTTCTACAGTTTCTTAAAGCATGTAAATCTTGTATATGAAAATAAACTTCAGACATTTATATCTTCCCCACACTTTGTATAATAGTTGAATGTTGTTGCTTTTGTGCATAATTGCTTATGTATGTCCTGCACATATGTCCTGCATAATCCATCACCTGTGATACAGTGATATATATGTTGCTTGAACATATACGAGTAAGTTAAAAGTTTTTCAGGGTGATGACGCTGCCAATGTGTGTAAATGTTTTTGATAGTTGGTGTAGTACATGCACAGAACAGCCATCATTTTAAACTTGTCCCCATGGGTCATTGTCATTATCTAACAAGAAATGCTTTCATGCAACTGAGGTGCAATTTTCTCTCTTGGACTCTCCTGAAATAGGAACTGATGTTGTGATCCCGTTGGCAGGGATTTTTTTTTATATGGTTTCAGGAATGTGGCCCATCCATCAACCCTTTATCCCTTTGTCATCTTTATTGCTTGCTCAGTCTCTGCACTCCAATATCTTCATTTCCTTTTTCATTTATTTATATCTTTCTTGGCATTTAGCACACTAAGGAAATAATGCTGCTTGTGCTGATAGCTTAGATGTGATGATAGTGCTTCTGCCTGTAGATTTGAGTTTGAGGAATGGTCTCTTTTGCTATTCCTTCAGTTATTCAGCTGCTCCTAGGGGCATTGCTTTTATCCCATGCTTGGGTTGCTGAAGTCCCTTTTATCCCATTCAAGTCAGCAACCAAATCCCCACTGATTTCAATGGACAAGGATTGCGTCTTGACCTCACTATAGAAACCTCTACTATTTTTCTTTTTAAGGCTTCTTCTCCACTTAAAAAGTGCTTTTTTTTCCCTCAGTCTTTATATTTTTTTAATCTTATCCAAAATTGTACATGTTCTATTTCTTGCATTATGTATGAGAGAATATATTAACACCTTTCATTTACTATGCAGACTTTTTTTTAAAAAAAATCTTCAGTGGTACATTATGAACTTTCTATCCTCGATAATAATATGTTCTAGGTTTCTACAGTTTCTACACATCTATTCTTTTTTCTTTCTGACTGTTTTTTATGCTCAGTCCTCAGCAGGATCATATATCCCAGTACCTTAACATCTTTTTCTGAGATGTTAGAAAAATGTACAAATTTTATTTCTGGAAGTGAAAATTACATATTTGTGATTTCAGAAAATAGCCAGAATAGAGCAATGGATTTCTGAACATTTATTGTGTATTCATGTTTAAAAGAAGAAGAGGTGACAAGTTATTCAGGAAGTTTTGTGTCAAGTTTATTACACGTAAGGAGGAAGAGAAATAAAGAACTGAGGACATTCAAAACACAATTCAGACAGTTTAATCTCACTACAAGCTACCCCTCTTATCCCTGTCCCCATTTGACAAAACTTTAGTGATGGTCAGTACAGGCCTCTGTAAAAGTTGTCTAGCTCCTCTCCAATAGCCCACTAGATGTGGAAGAAAAGTGAAAGGGTATGGCAAAATAAGTGGGATGTGAGTGGGATTTGACTCTGGCCCATTCCACTGCAGTGTTTTGTTACCTTGTGAACTGGGGGTCCCGGGAGGGACACCAAAATGTGCTCAACTAAAGGTGGGGAAAATTAGCTCGGAGCACTGCTTAACGTTACGAGAGGCAGGGTAACTTAGTGAGATCTTGAACCCTATGTCTACGGGGTCGGGTCGAGTCAAGGAGAACACAGAAGTTGAAATAATAATTGATGTTTATTACATACAAGCAAAACAGTGTATGCGACACACTCATACAAGATAACTAAAGCAAACAAAGGTTGGAGTGGTATAGAGGGATTTTTAGAGGAGTTGCTGGTTTGGGTGATACTTCACCTGTCCTGAAGCCCAGAAAAATAGAGAGCGAAGCTGGGGTGCGATGTAGCTCAGCACGTGGAGCTGAGGAGAGGCTCGCCAAGCAAAGCGGCAGCAAGGTGGGATGAAACTCGGAAGCGTTCCGAGGAAGGTCTCGGAATCCAGGGTTTTTATAAGGGAATTGTGACTGCAGGCTATGCCGTACTTGGGGGAAAACAATAGATTTGGAGTTGGAGACAAAAGCCTCCAAAAGGTCAGAATCTGAATGATTGAGTTATTGTCGCGGTTCTCAATAGAGTAGCCAGTATGCAAACGCAGAGTGCTTGGGTATTGTATAGTTTACCCATCAAGCTGCCATCACGGGGCAGAGGCTCTTTTGTAAGTGGCGTGCATACTTAATTAGAGTACTTGCCTGGAGGTCTCCTAAAGCATTGAGTCAGCTATTTCTGGCCTGCCTGTATTGTAGTTTGAATATTACGGCTATTAAAGGCCGAGCTTGTTTACGTGCTTGTCTGGTGGCCTCACAAGCACGTGGAAAGGAATAGAGAAGTGCAGCCGAATTGTGATATCAAGGGATATCTTTAATATCCCCAAAGCTTGGACTAGCCAGGGCAGTAACAGTTTGTTAACCTTTTCTTTACCAGGGACCCTGTAAATATAATTTGTGGTGACCCCAAGACATAACTCAAGATTTAAATATTTGAATTTAGATTTAAATATTCATACATTTGTTTAATTATTCAAATATTTATTTATTTATGTATTAAAGGCTTCTGGAGACTGGGTTTCAAATCCCATCTCAAATACCATTTAACCATGGTCAAATCACATTCTCTCAGACTCAGAGAAACACAAAGGCAAACCCCTTCTAAACAGATCTTGCCAAGGAGAAGGAGAAGGAGAAGGCGAAGGAGGAAAGAAGGAAGAAGGAAGGAAGGAAGGAAGGAAGGAAGGAAGGAAGGAAGGAAGGAAGGAAGGAAGGAAGGAAGGAAGGAAATCTAGGCTCTCCTTAATGTTAACATAAGTCAGAAGTGACTCAAAGGAACACAACAACAAAGTGTCGCTTACATGGGGAGGTTCTTTCTAGCCATCATATCTCTCCTCTTTGAAAATTTGCATATGGTGACCGTAAGGTGAACCTATCATAGTTGTTTTCCTGGCAATATCTGTTGCCTTTGCCTTTCTCTTAGGCTGGCAGAATGTGACTCAGTGGGTTTCCGTGGTTTTCATGACTAAGTGGGGATTCAAACCCTGGTCTCCAGAGTCATAGTCAGGGTGTGCACAAATATCAGCCACTGTATCCCTTTTGTCAGTGATGTGGCAGCAGGGGGGTGGGTGCCAAGGGAACAGGACACAACAGGTACATGAAGCCTTGCTGCTGGACACCAACAGCAGAGCAGCAACAGGGATGCAACAGTAGGGGGTGTGGGTGTTGAAAGAGCTCCCTCATTTGCAAATGAGACAGCAATTTGGGTCCACGCATATTCCTGTCACTATGTCCCTCAGCACCCATACCCCTAGCTTCCATGTCCCTGACAAAAGGGACATGGCATCAGGTGTTTGCATGCACCCAAATTGCTAGTGATGTATTTAAGTCTTTTACTTCAAGTCTCAAGTCAAGTCTCAAGTCCTTAAAGATAATTTCAAGTAAAGTCTCAAGTCTGAGATACAAATTTATATCCCATCCTATATTCTAGAATTTCTAGTCAGAGTTGAATAAAGTCAGTTTTCACAATTTAAGCAAAGCTGGCCCTCCACATTTGCAATTTTACCATTTCCCGAAGCTGGAGGATTTTCTGCCAATGGGCATAAGAGTCTGCAGCTTCAGAAATGGGGAATAGGATCCTTCTTACTTCCCAATACTGAAGCTTCAAAAGATTTAGAAGGAGGGATCCTTCCTTCTCAAGCCCACTGCCTAACACATTTGCTGTTCCTTTTTGAGAAATGCACCCTGCACTCTGGGAGTGAGTCTCACCTTCTGCTCTGAGGAAAAGTTTTAGAAGGCTCCTCTGATACACAGTGGGGACAGGCTGCTAAGCAGACCTCAAGGCTGCCCCAAGCCCATTGCAAAACCCATTTGTTGTTCCCCTCTGAGAAATGCACCCACGCTTTGGGCTTGAGATGGATTGTCATGTGACCAGTAGGCAAAAAAGAGATGGAAGTGCTGTTCTGGATGAATATGTAATGTTACTGAACCAAGGGCAGCAAGTCAGTCACTAAAAATATACAAGTCTCATGTCTAATTGAGTCAGTGCTTCATTTATTGCCGAGTTGAGTCTGAGTTGAGTCCCTGAAGTGACTTAAGTCCGACTTGAGTCTATGTCAATTGACTCTAATCTACATCAATTGCAAATGAGGGAGCAGTTAGAGTGCATGTACATACTCGTGAGTACATCATTATTATTTTCTTTGAAATGTATTCATTTTAGACTTTTTTTTTTTAAAAAAAGATGGTACTCCTGAGAAAGACAAAAAATATATGGAACATAGAACATAGGCCATAGCCCCCCGCTTTCTGGAGGTATCACTACTTGTAGGCCTTATCAGTGATAGGAAAGAGCAATCATTTTTTGTTGTCAAGTTTGGACTTAAAATTTGTTCTTCCTTCTTTCAAATCAATTTGTTTATTTGTTTGTTTGTCTTAGGAATGAGGTAGAGAGTCATGTTTAAACCATTTGTTCCTTTTTGAAGCTTTTTCAGAAAAGCACAAAAAGTTCATTTAAAAAAAAAAAAAGCTCCAGGAAGGATTTTGGGGGGAGAAATGAACTGAAGAACCTAAATCCTTCAAAATTTCTAATCACTAATTAGAAATCACTAATTTCAAAAATGGGAAAAGGATGCACAGCAGTTTACTCTAATAATCTAGCCTGTTCTTTTGAATGGTCAGTGATGTCAAATAGGTCAGTGATAGCCCTGCCAGTTTTTATGGTTTTCTTTTAAAAGGGAATGATGTATCACTCTGTATACCATGATAATAGCATATCTGTTCAATTCAAAATAGAGAAAGGTAAAGCCTGACCTTAAAATAAATAAATCCATATGCAAAGCCACATTGATCTAAAGACTGGTTTCTGCACATTTTAAAGGTAAAATGTATGCCAAAAATTACATGCAAAATAACTACTTGGAAAATCCTACCCTTGCATATATGCTTTATAGATAAGTGTCTCAAACATGAAATCTTTGTTTGTTTGTTTGTTTTCTGAAAGGAAGTGACAGCTATCAAGAAGAATGGGAAAGCGTAGCCATTTTTCTTGCTATAGAACTTGGTTAAAAGAAGAATCTCATGCTTTTAGTCTTTTACTTTATATAGATGTTTTTAACTGCTATCAGTGTTCATCTTCATCTTCGCTTCTAGTCTGCAGATGTCTGAATTTGTCAATTTTGATTTCTCTTAGTTTTTCAGTGTCCAAGGCAACCCACCTATCCATCTTTCTTAGCCCAGCTCTTGCTGTTTTAATTGCAGCCCCATTGACCAAGTCTTTTTTTTTTTGTGAAAGATTGGACTGAAATTAAAATCCATTACTACTACTGCTACTACTATTAATATCTGCATTCTTTTAAGCTTAAAGCTTATATAAATGAGGCAAGAATTAAAGTGCAATACTATACTTTTTGTTTGTGCATAACAAATCTTGAGGTATCTTTGTAGTGGGAGATAAAAATGCCAGAGGTTAATTCAGGCCCTTTCCACATGACAACAGCGTCCCAGCATGGGGATGCGAGAGGAATAGGACTGTGACAATGCTTCCACATGATGTCGCAGTCTCACTCTTCTCTGGTCACCAGCCTGCATGATCATGGGCTATATCATTGATGGAGAAACTCCATCAATGATCCTGAATTGCACGAGCCTTCCATTGCAGTCAGTGTCAGGGATTCCAGGCAGGGAACCCTGGGAAAATGATCAGCCCACTGCAAAGATGCTGCATCATGCTCCAGCTGTGGGTGATTGCAAGGTTGCATCAGAAACTGGGGTTGTGTGCAGAAGGTAGATGGAGGTGTGCAAACCTCTGCCTGACTGGTTGTAAATTTGTATATAAGAAAGCAATCCCTAGTATGTATTTTGTCTGTTGACCAAACCGGTGTCTGGCGCAAGCCTTTGTCCGTCTGTTCCATGTTGTGTACATATCCGTGTGTGAGTATCCTTACTGGGGAACAAGGCTGCTGCTGTTGGCTCGCTGTCCTATGGTTATTCCGCTGCATCTCTGTGGGGCTGAAACTCCTATCATCGCCCAACAGTCAGTCATGCAGAAAGGCCAGAAGTGCAATCGACACACATCCTCCCCTACTACAGCATGAAAAGAAGGCCAGCTGCAGTCCAGAAGGAAGGAGCATGTCCCTCACACTCCCTTCTGCAGGCAGCTGGCTGCATGCAGAGAGGAGCATTGGGAACATGCTCCAATCCTAGCAGAGGCACTGCTGGGATTGTGATGGGGTGACACAGGAGAGTGTCATTGTGCAGAAAAGGTCTCAATCATAATTTGTTGGAAGAACAAAAATCCATTCTTAAGACATTTCAAGTAGGGAATATCCCTTTATAGACTTTCAAAAGATCAGCAGTAGAATTTTGCTAGGTTTGTTGTTGTTGTTGTTGTTGCTTGTTTTGTTTTGTTGTTTGGTCCAGTTATAGGATACAAGAGACAGACAACCTCTCTATGTTTAGAGGAACTCATTGATCCATTTCTCTTGCAGCCCCTGGTGGTCACACTCCCCCCAGCTATCATTAAAGTCATTCATCCCTGCAGTCACCACCTAAATATGGCAACAACTGAAACAGTGCAATAGTGGCAGAGGTTGCCAAAGCATCCTTGCACAGCATAGGAGCACTACTTAGAGAAGTTATTTAACTGCAGCACTCTTGAAAACTGGTACATGTGTGGCCAAGCAACATGAGAGTGTAGTCAAGATGACAAACAGTTATTAATGAGGAAGAACACACAAGCCAGAAGTGGCTTCAGCAGTTTGCTTTTGTGAAGGGCAAGACTCTGTCCCCTCAGCTCCTCTCCCCCAGCTA
The DNA here is from genome assembly GCA_030412105.1 of Cyclura pinguis. NCBI lineage: Eukaryota > Metazoa > Chordata > Lepidosauria > Squamata > Iguanidae > Cyclura > Cyclura pinguis. The sequence goes on along the minus strand of CM059601.1, from coordinate 117,088,645 downwards.
AGTAAATTGAGTGCACGCTACTTTTGCACTCAGCAGCAATTGAAATAAGCTGAGGACAAAAGAGAAAAGTGGGAGGATGATAAGAGTCAATGGGGCATTTCAAAAGCAGCTGAAAAAGTGGGACTGTCCCTGCCAAGTCAGGACAGTTGAAAGGTGTGAGGATGTTACCCTGTGTACTGGGGGTCCCGGGAGGGACACCAAAATGTGCTCAACTAAAGGTGGGGAAAATTAGCTCAGAGCACTGCTTAGCGTTACGAGAGGTACGGTAACGTAGCGAGATCTTGAACCCTATGTCTACAGGGTCGGGTCAAGTCAAGGAGCACACAAAAGTTCAAACAACAAATGATGTTTATTAAATACAAGCAAAACAGTGTATGCAACACACTCATACAAGATAACTAAAGAAAATAAAGGTTGGAGTGGTATAGAGGGATTTTTAGAGGGATTGTTGGTTTGGGTGATACTTCACCTGTCCTGAAGCCCAGAAAAATGGAGAGCGAGGCTGGGGTGCGATGTAACTCAGCACGTGGAGCTGAGGGGAGGCTCACCAAGCAAAGCGGCAGCAAGGCGGGATGAAACTCGGAAGTGTTCCGAGGAAGGTCTCGGAATCCAGGGTTTTTATAAGGGAATTGTGACTGCAGGCTATACCGTACTTGGGGGAAAACAATAGATTTGGAGTTGGAGACAAAGCCTCCGAAAGGTCAGAATCTGAATGATTGAGTTATCGTAGCGGTTCTCAATAGAGTAGCCAGTATGCAAACGCAGAGTGCTTGGGTATTGTATAGTTTACCCATCAAGCTGCCATCACGGGGCAGAGGCTCTTTTGTAAGTGGCGTGCATACTTAATTAGAGTACTTGCCTGGAGGTCTCCTAAAGCATTGAGTCAGCTGTTTCTGGCCTGCCTGTGTTGTAGTTTGAATATTATGGCTATTAAAGGCCGAGCTTGTTTACGTGCTTGTCTGGTGGCCTCACAAGCACGTGGAAAGGAATAGAGAAGTGCAGCCGAATTGTGATATCAAGGGATATCTTTAATATCCCCAAAGCTCGGACTAGCCAGGGCAGTAACAAGGATGTGACACAAACTCTGGCCAGGCATAACAGAAAGTACAAAGAGGTTTGGTTGCCTGGAGGGTCTCATGAAGTATGCAGCCCATGTAGGCCTAGGAATTCTTAGCAGAGTGGTTGTGATCACAGCAGTGTTTTCCCATTTTAGGACTAAAAGTTATCATTAGCCGTAATTTCATATGATTGAAGCAGTCTTTCTGAATCTTTAACAGTTATCATTGTTTCCTAATTATGCTATGCCTTCTCTCAGAAGCAATTGTTCCTGTAATGTATTCATTTCTGTATTTTTTCATAATTTTATTTAACTATAACAAGAAAAAGAAGAGAAAATACAATACAAATACAAAAAGTACAACAAAACACAAAACACATGAAGTCATATGACATCTTATATAAAAAAAAGTAAAAAACCAAAATGTGAAGAAACAAATATCCAGTAGTAAATAGAAGAATAAAAAAGAAAATGAGCTAAAAAAGGAAAAGTTAGAGAAAAAAGAAATATACCACAAAGCACAAACAAACACAAAAACCTAATAATGTTACCCACATCATATACGTGAAACAAAAAAACACATATAAGTGTGGGCAATAACTAACATTTTTAGACTAACATTGCTTCAACTTAAACATAAATAAACTTCCTCCCTATTTCTAGCCGGGGATCTATTTTGTCGTTATATTATAAATTTCATCCCATACATATCAAACCTTTAAACTATTAATGCGGTCTACTCTATTTTTATTTTAACTTCCTCACATAGAAAAACAAACATAAAAAATATAATGAAATATAAATGAAAAAATAGTCTAACAATAAAAAAAAGTTACAAAAAAGACCAAAAAGTAGAAAACATCACAAGCCAAGCAGCCTTATTCTCCAATTATTCCACTATAATATCATTCCATTTCTGTTTAAGGAAGGTTTTGATAGATCACCATTCTTTTAATGCTTTTTCTGACTTCCCACTAATATGTTGAGAAAGTTCATCCATCCACAATTGTCATATTTATTTGGAAAAGCACACCAGAAGTTCTAGAAAGTCAAAGGATAGTAATATTCTGGGACATATAGTGATAAAAAGTAAGTTCTTATCCAAATGCATACCAAATGAAATTCTTCACCTTCACCCTCCCAAACTATATTTATGTTCCTTATAGAATCTCTTGGAAATTTTAAGTGATTTGTAATAACACCTTTCCATTTCTGGATAGATAGACAGATAACAGAGAGATATCTAACTCCTAGCTCCTTATCCATAGCAGATGGCTTTAATTTTCTTCTTCCCAGAAGCGTAGTTGTATGTGGAAATAGCTTTTTTTGCTATAGGCCATGCAGTATTCTTTATCATATGTAATATTATTTTCTTCTTTGTGGGTGCAATCTGGATTTATTAAAATCAATGTGAGTTTTACTATTGTCTGTCATAGAATGCAGATTGGACTTAACATCTTCTATCACGAACTTCAGAAAATGGACTTTCAAAAGATATATCCTGTATTCACTTTGCGTCCAAAATCTTTAGCAGGAAAGACAAATGAGTAAACAACATTTCTATACTTCCATCTGCTTACAAGTCATTTTCCAAGTCTACAGCACAAGAGTTATTTCAAGTACTGAAAGAGGACTATTGAAACCAAATGGAAACGGGTTTTATTCATTGTAACAGAGAATTTCAAGACTTTTCTGGTTTTGTGATTTAACTTCACTTAAACATACAACATTACTGATTCAAGAAAAAAATCCATTTGCAATCCATTTGCCAGAGAAATTAAAAACAATAAAAAGGGCTTTTTTAAATATGTCCGCAGCAAAAGGAAAAGGAAGGAGACGATAGGGTTGCTGCGCAGAGAAGATGGTGAATTACTAACAGGGGGAAGAGAAAAGGCAGAACTACTTAACACCTTCTTTGCCTCAGTTTTTTCTCAGAAGGAAACAAGCACACAACCTGGCGGTTGGGGAGCAGGGGAGGAAGCAGGGGAAATGCGGCACATAATAGGTAGAGAGGTGGTACAGGAATACGTGGCCACACTGGATGAATTCAAGTCTCCAGGGCCAGATGAATTGCATCCTAAGATATTAAAAGAACTGGTAGAGGTCATTTCGGAACCGCTTGCTATAATCTTTGAGAAATCTTGGAGGACAGGAGAAGTTCCAGCAGACTGGAAGAGGGCAAATGTTGTCCCCATCTTCAAGAAGGGAAAAAAAGAGGACCCAAATAGTTATCGCCCACTCAGCCTGACGTCAATACCCAGAAAGATCCTGGAGCAGATCATTAAGCAGTCAGTTTCTAATCACTTAGAAAGCAACGCGGTAATCACGAGAAGTCAACATGGATTTCTCAAAAATAAGTCATGCCAGACTAATCTTATCTTTTTTTACGATAGAGTTACTAGCTTGATAGATGAAGGGAATGCTGCGGATGTAGCATATCTCGATTTCAGTAAGGCCTGCTAGTAAAATGTGGGCTGGACAGGGCTACTGTCAGGTGGATCTGTAACTGATTGACTGACCGTTCCCAAAGGGTGCTCACCAATGGCTGCTTTTCATCCTGGAGAGAAGTGACTAGCGGGGTGCCACAGGGTTCTGTCCTGGGCCCAGTGCTGCTCAATATCTTCATCAACAACTTGGATGAAGGAATAGAGGGCATGCTCATCAAATGAGCAGATGACACCAAATTGGGAGGGGTTGCTAATATGCCAGAGGACAGGATCAAAATTCAAAATGACTTGGACAAATTGGAGAGCTGGGCCAAGGCTAACAAAATGAAATTCAACAGAGAGAAGTGTAAGGTCCTACACTTAGGTAGAAAAAATGGAATGCAAAATATAGGATAGGGGACACGTGGCTGGATAGTAGTATGTGTGAAAGGGATCTAGGAGTCTTAATAGACCACAAGCTGAACATGAGTCAGCAGTGTGACTCGGCAGCCAAGAAAGCCAATGCAATTCTCGGCTGCATCAATAGAAGTATGGTGTCTAGATTGAGGGAGGTACTGGTGCCACTCTACTCTGCTTTGGTTAGACCTCATCTTGAATACTGTGTCCAGTTCTGGGCACCCCAATTCAAGAAGGACATGGTCAGGCAGGAGCAGGTCCAGAGGAGGGCGACCAAAATGGTGAGGGGCCTGGAAGCCATGCCCTATGAGGATAGACTTAGAGAGCTGGGTATGTTTAGTCTGCAGAAGAGAAGGTTAAGAGGGGACATGATAGCTCTGTTTAAATATTTGAAGGGATGCCATGTAGAGGAGGGAGTGGGCTTGTTTTCTGCTGCTCCAGAGACCAGGACAAGGAGCAATGGATTCAAGCTGCAGGAAAGGAGATTCCACCTGAACCTCAGGAAGAACTTACTGACAGTCAGGGCTGTCAGGCAGTGGAATATGCTGCCTCGGAGTGTGGTGGAGTCTCCTTCTTTGGAGGTTTTTAAGCAGAGGCTGGATGGCCATCTGTCGGGAGTGCTTTGAGGGTGTTCCTGCATGGCAGGGGGTTGGACCGGATGGCCTGTGTGGTCTCTTCCAACTCTACATTTCTATAATTCTATGATTCTATGATCTATCAAATTCAGCATTCAGCTAGGATTGTGACTGGAGTATGCAAATCGTCTGGATGAGGAGAGCTTAGAGAGTTACATTTTGAGGTTTCAGATAATAGCAAAGTTTAAAGCAGCTCTTAACAGTTTGTATGTTTATTCGTGGTCTTTTAAGGGGCTTGTTTATATTGTGATCAATTGCAGTCTTGTACAGGTTTTTTTCCCCCCTTCTATTTGCATCCTGTGATCCACATTTGTGCTTTTCATTAAAACCAAGATAAGCTATTCAGGGCAACGTTGAGATCTCTACAATTACAAAGCAAAGGAGTGTATTCATTATATATCCAAAGCTTTCATCCTGGATGAGGAAAAAAGAGAAATACTTCAATGGATCATCCTCTAGTTGTAATCATCATCATCCATCATTCCTTTTCTTCTTTAACATGGTTACATGATCCTGAAGAAATTGGCCACCAATGGATATTCCAGCCTATCTTCTGCCTACAGCTAGTTTACAACATCCTGGAAATCACAAACCAAAGATCTTCAGACTGGTTTCTGAGGTACTGTGGAGTTACCTGGAAACTGAAGAGGATCAGTTATGGTGAAGAACTTTCTCTGAAAGGCACAGCTTTCCTGTCCTCAGCCGCATGAAACCATAAAAAAGTGTTCTGTTCGTGAGGGTGTTTTTTAAGTTCATAATGGGTAAAGGTGAGGAACTGATGATGAACTGTCATGGCCACTGTACACAAACTGAATATGCATCTAGAAAGTTTTCCAGAATTTTCTCCAATGCAAAAGGAGCATATAGAAAAAGGACAGCATTTTCCAAGTTGACAAACTGATGTGGAAAGGATGATACAATATTTGCACTTCTAGATACCATGAACAAATGCACCTAAGCCATGTGAATGGGCAAAAATGTTGTCTCCCAAGGTTTGGTAGGTTCAGTAGGGATACCAACAGATCTGAATCATGCAGGTTTACAGAAAATGTCTGCTGTCCATAACACCACCTCAAAATACAACTTTCCCTTAGTGATGATCTCCAAAGCAAACACGCTCAGTTTCACTAGAAGTCAGAATTCTGCAACAAGGAAGTAAAATAAGCCAGAAATTATGTTAGTTGGAGAGCACATGGAGAGAAAAAATCAGTACACTCATCTTCATGTGTACTCAGAAGTAAACAAAAATTAATATATTGGGTTGATTGGATTCTAGTCTATGAAGGCATGCATGACCCCTTTAACAGGAAAAAAGGAGTTTTCATTTACTCTGAGTGGCAAAATGATCAGTGCATCCTGTGATAAGGAAAACTTGAAGACATGCTCATCACAATATGTTCAGCCATTTCTCATCAAGTTCAAAGAGTTCATAGAAAAGGATGTATATAGACTGAGAGTCAGGGTTAGATAGATTGTGATTCACCAACTGTTGCTGGAGTGTAACTCTTATAATTCCTGATGACCATGATGGCTGTGATTGTTGGGAGATGGAATCTAAACCTTTATCTGGAGGGCAATAGTTCCCCTGCATTGTATTAGACTTGAGTCAAAGGCAGCAGATCCGCTTGTTGATGTCTGTGACATTTGAATGTTTGTAGGAAAAAAATGAAACCCATTGGGGAAAAAAAGTATTGTGGATCTTTGATTTTGCCTACCTTATTTCAGCTGTACAGGAACTCAGATCTATAGTAGGGATGGAAAGAATATTTGAATATATTTAGAAAACTGTCAAACCCCCCCCTTTTTTTTTTTTTTTTGAGTGTTGGGAAGAATTCTGGATGGATGTGAATCTTTGCAAACTTATTCTGCACAAAAATTCACGCTTGGTTGTTTTGAGGAGAAAACAGCATTATTTTGCACACCGAACAACATAACCTGTACAGAAAATACATGGCAACATAGAAAATGCAGCAGCTGGGGATTTATTCTGCACAGAATTCACACATGGTTGATTTGCACAGAAAGCAACATTTCATGCACAGAGAACAGCATTGTCTGTGCAGAAATTAATATTCTGCACTGAAATGTTACCTTCTATGCAGAAGACGCTGTTTTCTACATAGGAAGGGCGTTAATTGGGGAATTATTCTGCATAAAATTTGCACATGATTTATTTACATAGAAAACAGTATTTTCTATGCAGGACTTAATAGTTCTGCATTTAAATATTATTTTTCATGCAAATGTACTGGTTTTTCTGCAGACAGTGTTTTTTACACAAAACAACTATGTGTGAATTTTGCACATAATAAATGCTGAATTGTGAATAGCCTTCAAAAACTGCATGGTTTTCAAAGATTTTCTTGTAGCAGGAAGAAAGTTGGCGAAATTACATGTCACTACCTTTGAGAAGTTAGTGAAGAATCACACTAATCTCTGGCTTGTTTATCTGCTAAAGCAGCCAGAGAATGAAATGAGTTAAAACAAGAGAAAGAAAAACTTCTCTTATTTCCAGAGGCCCTTGCTATTAATTAGAAGTGACTCTGGAGTTATATACAGGCATTTATGAATGAACTTTTTACTACATCCACAGTGAGATCTTCCTTTTCTAGTGCTGTTTTTCATTATTACAGTTTCCACACTCTTTGTCTTCTTTTGCCTAGCACAGATGGTGTATTCTGTTTGCTTTCTTACCTAGTTATTCAGTTACTTTTGTTTGCTTTCTTCCCTACCTGGCAACACATTGGGTTCTTGACTTTCACTTCTGTTTGTTTTTTTAAGAAATATTTTTTTTATTGACATTTCTCAAAACAAATGCTACAAACACTACAATCTGGCTAGCGGCTGCCCAAACAAAGAGCACTAGCTAATGACAGGTTTTTTTCCTCAAGCTTTAATTTTCTTTGCTTTCCTTATTAGTGTCCAATATTCTTTTGCAAGCAAGCAATTCAATTTATTAAAAAAAGTAAATACATTTAGATTTTTAGTTCTTAGTTCTCCTCTTTTTTAAACATCCACCCCAATTTTTTAAATTCTACTATTGTGGTCTTATGGTCAAAAATACTTACTCAGCACTTGATGACTGCAGGAAGAGTATAGCTCCTAGTGGCTCATCTGATCTGTCTTAATCAGAAGGTTCTTTCACTTTTATGACTTACAAAGTTAATTGAAGTTTCTTCTTTTAAGAAAGCAGGTTCCCAGCATAAGGCTATCAGCTCTTATGATTTAAACAGCTGCATTTCACAGCAAGAGCAAGATGTTAGTCCCTTGGTCCTTCCCATTTACAGTGCATTTACTGAAAAGTAATGCATATAATGAGAGTTCAGGACCCAGACTGGTAATCCTCCTTTTGTCCAAAGGGGGTAAAAATTCCAGCTAGAGATCCCTCTGGCTGGTAATTTACTGTGAATACTCTCCTTGCTACAGATCTGCAATGAACAGCATCTACTGAGCAAGCCTGCCAGAAGTCCTATGGTCAGTCAGCTCTTATTTCTGTTTAATAGTCAAAATAACTTAAACAGAACTTAAACAGCAGTACTTAAAATCTTGGTTGTTATGTTTGGAATATAAAGAATGTTACATTCAAATTCATTTTAAGGAAGTGTTGCCTATGGATGATCCAAAACAGTGAAGGAGAATAGGAATAGCTAGGATTTCTTGTTTGTCTCATTAGATGGTGGTCTTGCAAAAGCATAGGTTGTTGGCAGTAGATTTTGTGGGTCTACATAGAGATGTTGTTGTTTCTCTCTTTCCAGCTACTTGGTCTTATGGGGGTTGTACTACATTTTTTTCTTAGCTCCATAGGGCAGTTAAGTAATAACGGATGCTGGATCTAATGGCTGACACCCTGTAGTGCAGTTACAAATGTGTAAGCTAGACTTAGACATTTGCAAGTGTTCAGTATTCAGGTTTACAATTGTGGCACAAATCTAGCTTGCTGCACTGGGCAGTTGGGAGGTCTGTTCGATTAGTAAACAGTGTGCAGAAAGACAATATTTCCAAACTTCTCCCACAAGCAATCTATGGCGCAAGAATCAATTCCTTGTCATACTTCTGGTTGCCAGTGGGGGAGTGCTGGAAACATAATCTTGCAGCAGACTTCTGTCACTTAGCCCAGCTACTGGCCATTAAGGTAGGTTTATGGACCCTCAGAGGCCTCTGAAGGTATTCACAATTTTTAGTGGATTTTTTTTTCTTTTTGTGACAAAGCAGCTGAAAAAGCTCCCACAGGCAGCACCATTTCTGCTTCTGAGTGTCTGGTCAACCCCACCCCATATCATCTCGACTAATCCAGTCTCTGCCATTTTAGTTCATTATAGGTTAGCTCTCATTTTTATTCTATCAATGACCTATGTTTTGATTCCAGCAATTTCAGTACCACAAATGTAGACCTAGGAGTGAAGCCAAGACAGGAAAAACCAGAAGGATCAGAAGCAGAGCCTGGGCAGAATTTAGTGGGTCAAGAGCCAAACCCAGGGGTATTTGGAAGGGCAGAGGCAAAAGGAGTAGATGTATGGTAGGTGTTGAATGCTATTAAATTGAGCTATGCATAATATTTATAAAATTATTTACACTCAAAGAATACATTTGTTACTGGTATACACAATTAATTAATATGTCTACCCAGAATTGTCCCCATGTGTGCTGGAGTGGGCCTATCCAACACAGCCATAAATAAAATGTATATGAACATGGTGGTACTATGTTTCTCTCACCTGACACCATATGGTGGTCTAGTGGATTATGATATATAATATATGCTCGAACTAGAAAAAACAAGACCACGTTCAGTTTTACCTATGCCCATATTTTAAGACATAGGGATTAACTCTCTGATTGTATACTTAACATCTGTATTGATTAAGATGTTTTATGAATTAAGAGAACCGTCTGTCTTATTTTGGTGATAGTAAACAGGCAACTGGCTATATACATCCAAGTGAAGTTCATAGAGAGTTTCTTTTTTTCTGTTTCCAAGGCAACATTATCAGCTAGTGGGGAAAATATATCCTTTGGGAATAGGTTTTCCTTTATAGCTTTGCTTCTCATATTTCCTTGCCTTCATTTGAAAATACTAAAGCCTGTAAAATATATATATATATATTCTAGATTCTTTTGCTGTATGATTCATTTAAGCTATTGTTCTCCTGTGTATTTTCAATAGCACCCACAGACCGGAAACAACCATAAAATAACCACAGTAAGCCAATACTTTCTCTAACAAAAAATAGAATCCTAGTACACAACCCTCTTACTCTGTACAGAACAATCTTAGGAACTATTGGGGGATAACAATGGGTAAATCTAAGTTTCATTTTGTTCAGTTTCTCTCTCTCTTTCTTTTTTCCCCCCAAACTGAAGCCAGTTTCATTTCATCCCATTTCTGCAAAATTTTGCATTTTTATAAGGTCTTCATGAAAATTCATATGCATTTTAAGCATATTTCTTCTAATGCACATATTATGGAAAACATTTTTCCTAACATTATTATAACTAAATCTCACAACTATGTGCCATATTAATGACATGACACATTAATAGTGGTATTGTTACTGATGTGTCCATTTCTGTGCTGTGTATCTTCTTCTAAATTTTTCTAAATGTATTTTTCAGTTGGAGTGTTATTTCACAACATTTGGAAACATGTGACTATCAAAGTATAACTGTGTTTTTTTAAATATGAACATACTAAATTCATAGTACTTGAACCAATGCACAAAGTACCTTTGTACTGAAGTACAAACCCAAGAAATTTCTCCCTAACTTCAAATAAGAGTGAGTTTGGTGTAGCAGTTAGAGCATCACACAAAGAGCCCATTCACACTACACAATTACAGCACTGTAGTTCTACTTTAATTGCTATGACTGCATCCTATGGAATCCTGGGGCTTTGTAGTTTGATAGGGTGCTAATGTTCTCTGGCTAAGAATTCTAAATACAATGTTCCTAAACTGTAAATCCTAGGAATCCATAGGATGTTGCCATAGCATACGGACAGGAATCATAGCACTCTATTTGTTCAGTGTGAAAGATCCTTAAAAGTTTGGCCATCTAGATTTTAACTACCATTTAGCTAAATAGCTCAGTGAATAACCTTAAAGTATTCATCATTTCATTATTGTTGTGAAGCTAGAACATGGAGAAGTTGAGCTCCATGACGGAAAACTGAAATAAATCTGAGAGTACATATATATTCTAGATAATAGGACTATTGTACTCTTGGGGCAGAATAAGTGGTTTGGATTGCATTTGCAATTTAGCAATTATCTCTATTAAGTATTCAAAGTCCATTAAAGTACTTTGGAACTGTTAGGGCTGGTGGTTATGGCAAATAGTAGTGATGGCTGAGCTTGCCACATACACCTTTTATACCTGACTGGGCTAAAAATGAGATGTTATTCTCCTTTCCCTATTATCAGAGTCAAACTGAACTATTTATTTTCTGGTTTAGATTGATGTTTGAAAACATCCACTTTTTTCTCTGTCCCTGTGCCCTCTGACTCCCAAGTTCTCTTTCCATCAACACCACCTGGTCCCCTTTCATCCTAGGACACACGGTGTTTTGTCAGTAGGAGTAGTGATTACACTATGGGAAATGGGCAGATGGAAGTCCTTGTCTTCCCCTTCTGTTCTGGTGCGATGTTCTGCAGCAGCACACCAGGACAAAAGACTTGGCAGACCATGGGAGACAGTGGTAGAGCTTGGAGTGCATGGAGGGGGCAGGGGCCTGGCCATGGTGCATTGGGGTGGGGCTACAGTGTGTGGGGTGGGGCTATGGTGCAAGGGGGTGGGGCTATAAGCAGGGATGTCTGCCCAAAATTGCTGCCCAGGGCAACTGCCCCCATAGCCCCCACTGTCCCTACATGACTGATCGGAGATATAGTTCTGTCAGTGCCTATGCTCCATGCCAGGATATCAGAGGGGGAAGAGTAAGGGGACAGACCATCCTCATTCTCTCTGCCCATGTATTTTTACTGTACCCCCTATTGCCAGTAACCCTTCAAAGCAAATGGCAGAGGGATGTTTGGTGAAGATGCTTCACTGACTCTTTTGTTAGTGGTCAGGCTAAGAAATAGGGAGAAAGTGCTCAACCAGTTAACCGTTCTGGGAGTAGTTCATTCTGTACTTGAACAACATGTTGTCCAGAATGAAGAACCATAAAGTCTAGTGGTTTGTATGACCAGGAAGAGCCATTGTTGTATAGTGGTTTAAGTGCTGGGCTATGACCCAAAAGATCAGGGTTTCAGTCCTTTCTTGGCCATAGAGACCCTCTGGTTGACCTTGAGCACATCACGCACTCTTGGCCCCAGAAAACACCATGATGGGTCTATCACAGGGTTACCATAAATTGGAAATGACTTGGAGACACACAACAACAATTACCCTAAGCCTACTCCTTTATTAGCTACAAGGGTCCTTACCAACCAGCTGAAATTGAGAGGAGAACATAATAGCTCCCTCGTCTGGCCTGCTATCACACTGGTGCAGATGTCCTGGAGTCCTACAGATGCCTGGGTCCTGTTCAAGACTGCCTTGCCCAAAAGCCTCAACATTTATTTACCTCATATCTCACCTTTCCTTCAAATAACTCATTTCTATCTTCCTCCCAGCTTTTCTCACACAATAGTTTCATGAAGTAAGTTAGGTTGAAACAGAGTACATCAGAGAAACTGAACCAGTGTGAAAAATTGAAGACTGTGAATCGAATAACCTTGGATCTCCAAAGTCCTACATTAGCATTTTAACCCTGATACCATGCTTGCTGTATAGACTGGCTTTCAATATGAAAAAAAAAACTTCTTGATCAGTTTACATCCAGAACTCTAGCTGAACATGTTAACGAATTCAAAGATTGAGAAGAATAGCATTTAAGGAGGACAACACATTTGTGAATTGAGTTTCCTTAATGATGATGAAGGATCAGTGGCAATTGCTGTTACATGTCATTGGTGTCGTGCTTCCATTCTAGATTTTAGTTTGAAATTGAAAGGAAATATCCATGGTGTTCAGTTATGTCAGCAAAACAGCAGCTTGCTGTAAGATAATCAGTGGGGACAATTCATGAAAATAATGGGGGTTTTTTCCCCTTAAAGAACGTATGTGGGATTCTAGGACTTATACCTTTACAGTTTATTTTAAATTTAATTTTAAAAACTGTGAAGACTCTGTTTAGATGGATGGTAGATTTTCTAGTGACTTAGAAAAAGTGGAAATTATATGCTCTTCACAACTCTTGCAAAAATGCAAATATCAGTTTTAAGCATTTAGAAGTTTATATCTGAAGCTGCTGAAGTTTGCTTACTAACTAAGGTAAGGATGGAGAATCTGTGGCTTTCCCAACATTGTTTAGACTCAATTTCACATCAGCCATGACAGCTGATTGTACTGGCTGGAGCTGCTGGGAGTTGGAATTGAGCAACATCTGTAGGGCCACAAGTTCCTCACCTCAGAGCTAAGCATTGTGTGGAAGAACACTTGGTATGGGTTTAAGAGTTGTTCTGGCAACATTCTGCAGAAGAATTCCTGCTATTGCACCAAAACTGGTGAACAAGTTCATCCTGTTGATGCTGGAGATCATATGTGCATGAAATCTGCCCAGTTGTTAGAAACACCAAGGGCTAAAACTGGGAACATACTGCTATAGGTGTAGTACTGTCTGATGCATTACTGAAGGTTCAACTTGGGACACATTCCTAGCATTAAAAAAAAACTCCTGAGTGCTCAGTGGGGCATTTCTACTCAAGCTGACCCTTGAGACTTCATGAACAGGATAGACTATGTAAGACCTCTTGTTTGGGCTGGGGATGTTCCTTGATCAATAAGATTTTCCTTGCTCTCCCGTGGTCATACATGCTCCTTGGCTTTTTTCTGAGTCCCTGGTTTGACTTCTGGCTCAACCTCTGACAGCTGGATACAGTCCATATCTCACTTGTGATCAAATAAATTGCACCTGACTTTGCTGGAGCTTGGGAAACATGGACATAGAATGGGATGGTGAGGAAAGCAAGAAAATACTAACCTTGTTCAGTTGATTTGGATTATATGTCATACCAGCACATTGACAGGGCTAGGCCAAGTAGCTCTGCTTCCTGGCATCCACACATTGAATATGGATATTTACAGGGAGGAAATCTATGTGTGCAGATACTGCTGCCCTGTCTGGAATCTTGGATGAGTGGGTTTCTAGGTCTCATGGAGGCCTTATCCTATATAGTTCTAAACCAAAGGGCTGCCTCATTGGAAATGTTTGTGATTCATAGGCAGATACCAGGGAGCTTGGCTATGTGATGCAATGTCTGGGTAGAGCTGTTTAGCGTAACTATGGCCATTTCTGCACGGGCTTAAAGAAACGGTGCAGAGCGTCCTCCAGGGAGGATGTCTGTACCTGGGAGCGGACTGAGTCAGACCTACTTAGTGTAGTTCCGCACCTCAGCCTGCTCCGGAATGACTTGAAGTGGTCGTCCAGCATGCTTTTGAGAGACTGCTTGAAACAGGTCTTTCAAAAGCACGGAGCACGCCACTCCATGCCAGCGCTCTGGTGCAGATTTGCAGGCTCGCACCAGTGCAAGCCTGTGATCTGCCAGGGGTGGGCTTTAGGCTGGTGAGCTTCAGCGGTTGGTGGAGAGTCTCGACCAACTGGAAGCCGCCATTTTCGTCCCCGGAGCAGTGCAGAGGGGCGGCCACGCACTGCTCCAGACCAGCCTGGACCCAAGCGTGAAGCCAAGAAGTCTGGTAAGTACCGGCACGGGGCGATTCCCTCGCCCTGTGCGGAAATAGCCTATTTCCATGCTCTGCTAAAATCCTTGAGCTGACTATTCTAAGACTAATATTGAGAAAGAAGCATATAATAATAATATTAATAATAATAATAATAATAATAATAATAATTATTATTATTATTATTATTATTATTTCTATCCCACCTCTCCACATGCATCGAGGCAGCAAACACCATGAATACATTAAATACATTAAAAACATTAAAACATAACCCAATCCTCCCCACCCACCAACCCACCTAGAACAACCCCTTAAAACACACAACAATTAACAGTCATCAATTAACTATTAACAAAACAGCAAGACAATTGATGGGAGGCGATGGAAATGCTAGTCTTGGAAGGCCTGTCGGAAGAGATCAGTCTTGACCGCTTTTTTAAAGCAGTCAAGACTGGTAATATGCCGGGTCTCCTCCCGCAGGCCATTCCATAACTTGAGAGTGATAGAAGAAAAGGTCCTCTGGGTAACCGCAGCCAACCTAGTTCTGACTGGCTGCAGTAAATTCCTCCCAGAGGACCTTAATGAGCGAGGCAGATTATATGGGAGAAGGCTATCCTGCAAGTAGGCTGGCCCCAAGCCATGAAGGGCTTTAAAGATAATAACCAACACCTTGTACTGTGCCCGGAAACTAATAGGCAGCCAATGAAGAGACTTTAAAATTGGTGTTATATGGTCAGTTTTAGGTCTACCAGTGACCAACCTGGCTGCCATATTCTGAAGTAATTGAAGTTTCTGGACTAAGCACAGGGGTAGCCCTATGTAGAGTGCGTTGCAGAAGTCAAGCCGTGAAGTTACCAGTGCATGCACCACTGTTTTTAGGTGTTCCAGCTCCAGAAGGGGGCGCAGCTGGCGTATCAGCCGAAACTGATAACAGGCATTCCTGGCCGCCACATCTATCTGAGCTGTCATCTGAAGTGGCGAGTCCAGGAGCACCCCCAAGCTGCGAACACAGTCTTTCAGGGGAAGTGTGAGCCCATCTAGGACTGGTTGACAGACCTCCATGTCTGGGCTAGGGCCCCTAACAGCGAGTACCTCCGTCTTATCTGGATTCAGCTTCAGTCTGTTTTTCCTCATCCAGTCCATTACTGCTTCAAGACATTCATTCAGAGGCGAGATGCCACCCTTAGTTGATGCTATTATCCGAGACATGGAGAGATATATCTGGGTGTCATCAGCGTACTGATAGCACCTTGCTCCATGCCTCCTGATGATCCCTCCCAGCGGTTTCATGTAGATGTTAAATACCAGAGAGTCCTATGTTTCCTTAAAGACTAACACATTTATTATAAAATTTAGCTTTCCTGAAGAACAGCTATGGCTTTGGGTCCTGCTAGAAGCAAAATGCTTGAGAGAAACTGATGGTCATGTACTACCTAGTATAATCCACTTTAAAAATAGATTTTTGTTGCTGTTGTTAATTATTTTAACATGACAGCTAGCTTGCAACTGATGCTAACATCACTAACTTTCATACTGTACGCTTCTGTGAAATCAACAGACATTCCTTGAATGGTGACACTACTCTTTTTTTTTTCAAATTTTTAATTGATTTGTGGAAAGAGGCTCTATTTGCCTATGTACATGGAATAATTTTTTTGTGTGACTTCTGTAACTTATTCTGCTTAGAGTAAAATATCATGATTTGTCTTTTTGAAACACACTGGACACGCACACAATAAATTAAGTGCCCTGGCTTTGATTTACTATTCACTAAGTACTCTGGCTGTCACCTCAAGGCAAATGGCATTGAAAGGAAAATTCTTAAAAAATTGTTAACACCAGCAGAAATACTATTTCTATTTTGTCTGAAGATTGCTTCTAGTGGAGTTTATTTCTAGATCATGCTGCAAAATACAGGGCCTACTATTGTTTGAGTTCCTTGAATGACATGGCTTGTTTGAGCCTGCACTCTAAACATCAGACATTTATTGCTACTGGGGAAAAAAAAAAGGTTTCTCATTCAGAAATGTGTTTGTCTTTCTCTGCCCATGTATTCCATGCCCTCAAAACCTAATTGCTCTCCTCAGCTCTTACATTAAAATTAAATTGTATAAATAATTAAAAGCCAAAATAGGCTTCTATTTATTCTTATAGTTCAAAGCCAAAAGACCCCTGAGTGGTAAAGGGTTTTGCCACTTGCTGTTATTGTCTCTCTGCTGAGGAAGTGCAAATCATTAATCAGTAAAATGGGGGTATAGTTTCCCAAAGAGAATGAAAAACTAGAGATAATAGCAGTAAATAACTCGTTAGTTAAATTAGGGAAGAACAAAATGATGTGGCCTGATTACGAAAACAAGTTCCTTTGTTTCAAAATGGAGCTAGTTAAAAAGGTTTATCACAGGGCAGGGAATCTTTGTCCTTCCAAAATTGTTGGCCTTACTTTTTCCCATATTCGCTTACCACTGGATGTGCTCATTGAGGCTTCTGAGGGCTGAGGGTCTAAAACACATGGGAGGCCAAAGGTCTGCAGCCTTGCCCCACAGACATACATTAAAAAAATACTTAAAATACCACTTTATTGCTGCAATGTTTGAGTTGCAAGCTTTGAAGGTCAGGCATACCTTTCAATATTCTTGTCCCTAAATATTCAGCGTTGAAAACGTGTTCATACGCCTGTAAAAATAAAAATAAAAAAGTTTTGCAATCATTTGAAAGGACAAAAATTTGGTGGCAGTTGAACCTTTCTGGAGAGGCAACACAACCTAAAACCATCCTCTGCCAAGTCACCGGGTCTTCTGTTTGAAGGACAATCTAATCCAACAGTGAAGGAAAAAGTGTAATTGAAATTGGTGAGAATTTTGTTTCCATTTGTTTCTGACATGACTTTACCAAAATACCAAAATCCATATTGAAAATGGAAAGAATTTGAGAGGGAAAGCTTAGAATCTGAGAGGAAGCATAACTGATTGATGTATCTATCCATGACCATGGCTATGAGTGCTAAACTATTAGAATTAGAGGTTCCTTAAAAAAAAAAAAGATCTATATGGCAGCCATGTTCAACATGATACTCTCTGTGATGGAAATAGCTGCATTTACTGAATTTGACAGGTCCAGAATGCCTTTTCTAAAAAAAAAGTTCTTTATTTAAGTTTGTTATTAATCCTCATGCAGATAGTTTTCAATTTTTAAACAAATCACTCAATAACATCTGTGGTATTTTTCTAAGGCCTATGGGAACTGCAATGAATTTCAGGGGACAAAAATGCCCCATGTCTTCACAAGTGTTTCTCAATGTAAAATGAAAGCTATTTCACAGTACCCAGAGCAGAGGTAGTGTGATGTAGTGGTTTGAGCAACAGACTACAACCCTGGAGATCAGGGTTCAATTTCCTGCTTAGCTGTGGAAACCCACACAAAGGCAGAAAACATGTGTTTATGTGAGATGCAATATTTGCTTTAAGTAGCTCACAGACTTCCTTTTTGACTGAAACAAAGCAAAAAAAAAAAAGTAGCCAGCATAGATCTGTTTCATGCTACCCAATAATAGGCCTACGATTCCACTTTATCTGCTATGGCAGGATCCTGTGGAATCCTGGTTTTTCAGTTTGGTGAGACAACCAAAGGAGTGCTCTGAGTAAAAATTCTAAATACCCTTCCATAAACTGCAAATTCCCAGATTATGTAGGATGTAACCACGGCATCATAGCACTAAAGAGCAATCATACTGCTATAATTGTATAATGTGAAATGACCCATAATTTCTAAATCCTAATACTAGTATGACTGTCCTTTCCAACTGGAAAAAAAAAATTACCACGTTTTCTAACTCTTCCTTTATAGGAAGTAGCTCTAAACTTTAATGGAAAAAACTCAACAAGAAGTATCCTGGACTGATGAGAATCTTTGCAGTTTGGGATTTATTTTGTAGAAAACCTGCATGATTCTTTTGCACAGAAACAACGTTTTCTGTGCAGACTGTAATTTTTCCACAGAAGAGTATCATTTTCTACACATGAAAAACTGTTTCCTGCATAGAAAAATACCATAACTGGAGACCAACTCTTCACAAAAATTGTACGTGGTTGAATTGCAAGTAAAATATTTATGTGTAGAAATGTTATTTTCTGCACAGAGAATGCTGTTTTCTGGGGAAATGAAACACATGCAGATTTTGTGCAGAATACACCCAGATTGCAAACTGGCTTTGAAAACTGCATGGTTTTCAAAGGCTTTCGTGCAAGAAGAAGAAAATTGACTAAAATTACTTGTTGTTTCCTTCAAGAAGAAAATTGGTGAGGAATACATAGTGAAGAAATGTAAATGTTGCTGTTTCTGATCTCCAAATGATAATGGCAATTCATTTTTGAGAAGCTATGTGTGTCTGTGTGCATCCATGAAGTCTATACATTTCTTACCATTTGCTATTCTGTTGTCTGTAGACGCATAACCCAAACTCTGCCAAAAGGAATGGTACCACTTTTATTAGTCTGACAGACACTTACAGCATCACAGCAGTTCATAAGTTTACCACTGCTTTCTTAATAAAGGCTTCTGCATTGGCTGTCATTGATCACACATCAAAGTGCCATCCTTTTATCCCTGCTCAGGAGGAGTGATAGAAATGTGGTGCCCCCTGTGGTTCTCTCCAACATGGCAGTGCTTCTGAGGTTACATGTTTTTTGAGTTCCAAGCTGCTGAGTTTTGTTCACTTGTGAACAAAAGCTCTAGGACCCCACAAGCTCCTGTAAGGGACAGGCTAGTAGGCCTTCACTCTTTCTTGTCCCTAGTATAATGAAAGTGCAGTTTTCCCTAGCTAGGATGTTGAACAAAAGAGTTTTATTGGAAAGGGGGAGAATAAGCGCTACCTATGACTGAATCCTCACAATGTTAGATTTTCTGTTGTGCAATTCTGCTAGGACAAAACTACAAGTTATGAGAAACATTGCTGCTGGCAAAAATGATATCACCCATACACATTTGCCCACATCAATCAGCAGCACATAGTGTTGTGGAGCATGGTGGCCAAATTCTTGGAGAGTCAGCATCAGGTATGCTTCACTGACAGGGGCGTCCAACACCTGGAACAGAATTACCATTATTACAACGAACATTTTATTTAATCAAGCAGGATATTCAAATATGGTTCATTCTACACTGTTTCCTCACAATGATGATACTCATTGCTTGCCCACGTCTGAAGAAAAGAAAGAAAACCAGTGCAGTATTAATTACTTGCTGACAGAGTTCATTATACCCTGGGCTCAGAATGTAGATGGCTTGTTATGCTCTCTTTCAATATGAATGTGAGGGTTATACTTTTGAAGAAGGCAGACTGGCATGCTGGCAGGGCTAAGACTGGTTGTGAAAGGAGGGCTTCCAGGGAATAGAAAGTTTTAAAAACAGACAGAGGCTTGCCTGAGAGAGACAGAAACAGAGTCTAAGAGAGACAGGATGTGTGATATTCTGAAAGAGACAGGATTGTGGATTGAAACAGGAAGGGAGAATTACCTATGATTTGGGGGAGCTTGAAATTATATATATAGATAAGAATGTGTTCAATAAACATATTCTTACTGTTGTTTTTAAACCTGTCTTTATTTCTGTTAAGCCTGAATTGGAGTCAGGTCATGCACAGCAAAACTAAAGAACCATATAGCAACACAACCACAAGTCCAAAGTTAAGGGGTCATCCTGAGGCCCAGCAACCTAATCCAACGAGGAGTTAATTAGGGAAACAAGGGCAGGATGAGTGGCAGGATTCCTAGGGGCTGGAGTTTTAGGCTGAGCCTAGGTAAAGGGACCTGTCACAATACTCCTTCATTTCTCCATCTCCATTTGTAATTCAAGCTACAGAAGAATTAATTGATTGGGTTGTATCCAACAGTCCCATCCATTATTGCAGCAGACAGTGCTAGTGGAAAGAATTCCTACCCTCCTTGGAATCCCACATCTAGAAGCTTGTGGGGCATATCTGGGCCACTGCAGGAGATGAGATTGGGGGAGAAGGAAGGGGCAGGTTCAGTGTGAGAGCAGAAGCTTAGCCATTTGACATTACATTACATTACATGAAATACTTTTCTCCGTCTAAGATATAATTCTTCACTAATTTTGTTCTGAAAGAGATCAACAAATAATTTTAGTAATGTTCTTCCTGCTGCAAGAAAGGCTATTTCCAAACTAGAGTGTTATAGTGCTATTATTCCACTTTCAACATCCTATGGAATCCTGGGGTTTGCAGTTTAGGGAAGGGCCTCAAGGCCCCTCTCTAAACGGTAAACCCCAGGATTCCATAGGATGTTGAAAGTGGAATAATAGTACTATAACACTCTAATACGGAAAAGGCCAAAGTCTTTGAAAACTGCATAGTTGTCAAGACTATTTGCAGTTTACAACATATTTTGCAGAAGATTCACACATGGTATTTTTCCTGCAGTAAATACAATTTTCTGTTGAAGACTTATTATGAGAAAAATTCACACATTTTCTGCACAAAACTCTATGTGTGAATTCTTCACAGCATAAGTCCAGAGCTATGAAAATTCTCTTCTCATCAGTCCAGGATTCATTTCATAAGAGTTTCCCAACACATAAGAAACACACTTCTCAGCCATCTTGGACTACTACTGTATATTCTTTCCATCCTAAATTTCTCCCATCTACTTACTCCTTTCTCGTTCTCCCAAACCCGCTTACCTGAAGACTTGTTTTGGGTAGTGTGGTTGATAAGCACCTTGTTATCATCATAGATACCACTAGAAGAAGATTAGGGATCACCAGTTAATGCAGCTTAGAGTGAAAGATGAGGTCTTTGGGACAAAATTCAAGCTATGTTATACATCGAGTGATGGTGCTGAAATCATGGTCATTTCTGCATTACAGAAATCTGCAATTGTTCCACTTTCAACATCCTCTGGAATTCCGGGGTTTGTAGTTTACAAAGGCCAAAGAGCTCCCTGGCTGAGAATTCTAAATGCCTTTCCCTAAACTGCAAACCCCAGGATTCCATAGGATGATGAAAGTGGAATGATAGCACTATAACAGCGTAGTGCGGAAATGGCCTACAAAGGCATCTGAAAGTATGTAAAGCTGATCTCCAAAATGTCAGGATTTTCTCAAAAGTAGTATATTACAAATTGAGATTGGGTTAGCAAGCAACTGATAGTGGTATTGGTGGGTGAGAAAAAACATTTTTCTTATCCAATTAAACAGTGACTCAAGTGCAATTAAATATGTTTGCATGTTGCCAAAAGGTGGAAGTAGGCAAGGCTGTTGCAAGATAGATACAAAATGCTGACATCAATAAGAAAAGCTACCCCATATTATTATAAGGAAGACCTATCATTATATTTTCATTTTTTAAAAAAATCCTAAATTAGCACAGCCATCTTGAAGCAAGAAACAAGTTTGCTTTTCAGTCTTTTCCCTGATGGTGCCATCATTTAAAATTTGTATCAGTGATTAATCAGCTAAAGCTTAGTTGCATAATCTGCTCATTGAATTGATTAAACCCTGATTTCAAGTAAATAAGAATGTTAGCCTGTGGAGTATAACACAGTGCCTTAGACATTTCTTTATTGTATAGCTGATAATTCCCTCATTATTTTATTGAGCTGTGCCACCAGCATGGAATTATGGATCTTTGAGGGTATGACTGCCTCTTTTCAATGTAATCTTCAAATTTCTGTCACAGACATATTAATAGTGATGGTGAAATACAGCATGGTTTTGTACCTAGGAATGGGAAAACCTCTGACTCAATTTGGTTACATTTCTCCCAATCCCACCTGTATTTTCTTTCTGACCATGTTTTATATTGGGTTGTGAGACATTGCTTTTTCCTGAGTGGAAATTTGTGCATGTGTTTTATCTAATCCACAATCTTGTTCAAGTACATATGCCCATATTTTGGGTGGATGTGTGGGGAATTCACAAAAACATGTTTCTGCACATATATCAAAATACACATTTTTAGTTTAACACATTTGTCTGTGTATAACTTGGGTGGGAGAGTATTGGATGCTCATGGTTTCTTCCCAATGATAGTAAATCAAAATACATGTACATGATATAATTAATAGTCTCTTACACTCAGGGCCCTTTCAAATTACATAACTGTACCACTTTGATTCCACTTTAACTGTCATGGCAACATGATATGGAGTTCTAGTGTCTGTAGCTAGGTGAGGCTTCAGAGCTCTCTGGCTGGGAATTCTAAATATCCTTCCCTAAACTGTAAATCCATGCATTCCATAGGATCTTGCCACAGCAACTGAAGTGGAATATAACACTATCATTGTGTAGTGTGAATGGGCCCCAGGACCAAGATGAACTTGTTAAAAGCAATCAGTTCACATACCAATATTTTATTATCACAATTTATAATGGGCCTTTATTGGATTTGTACAGTTACAGATGTGTTGGGTTATCCTAAAAGAAGCAGACAAGTATTTGATATGGGTATTTCTTGCTGCAGATGAACTTCTCAAGCTTTGCTGAATTTGAAAACTAGTATGCTGAAAGTCAATGAGTCAAGTTCTCATTGAGGCAAACAAAAATGAAAAGCTATGCATTATCTATATTTGAATTCCAAGCTCATGTCAAATGTGTTGATCACAGCATTTTGGGACTTGTTTTGGAAGACATGTTAAGACATGTTAAGAAATTATGCTGATATATATCCCCAAACTCCTGAGGGAAGCAAATGTATGACTGCCCTTGTCACTCATGAAAACTTTGGTCATGTGCTAGAAATGGATAACAGAGGATGTTGAAAGTATTCAGCCATCATTCACTTCCTTCTCTCTTCATTTCCTTAACAAATGTTGATCAAATATCCCTCCCACTTCCTGATATTCTCACTCTACCCAAACAAAGCCATGTGCATGATTCAGATAAGTCACAAGGGGTTGATATGGAGAACTAGTGGTGAACATTACATATTTGATGATCCTGTGAGTTACATTTCAACACAGCTGTGTGAATTAGACTGTGTAAGACTGATTAATCTTTTAAAGAAAATGACGTTTTTTCTAGTATAAAAGCTTAATCTAAATGGTCTGAGTTTTGGATACTGTATCATCAGGGATTTCAGATTTTTATCATGTGAAGGAAGAGCTTGCCAATTGGCCAAGAGTTCGGGAGAGAACGTATGCAGGTGACAAAACTATTGGAATGTAAATCCTTGTGTATGGTTACCTTACTTTTTTTTTTTTAAAAAAAGAATAATATACATAATTTTCTCCCCACTGTGGGAGAAAATAAAGATTTCTATGCACTTTTTGCATGCTAATTGCACCTCAGAAAATCTTTCAGGGATTTATTTTCTGGGAAAAAAAATCAGGAGACAAAATACATTTTCTGTGGGGAAAAAGCATACTTTTTTTTTTTACCACAGATACACACACACATTTATTTCTACATATGCTATTTCCCCAAAAACCTCACAAAGTATGAAGGCTCTCAAATATGTGGAATTTTTTTTCAAATGTGGCTGCATTTGTCTATCAGGTATGGATTCCAGAAAGTAAATTATATCCAGTTTGTGTACAATCCAAATTGTATCAAATTATATCCAGTTTGTGGAATGGTTGAGGTCCTTTTTTAAAAACAAAAACAAAACAACACTAGAATATATTCTTCGCACACGTCTAAAATATACTCTCTGTAAATGCATGCCCACACAGATGCACATACGTGCACGGATGCACACAGAGACACACACCAATATCTACTCACACAAATCCATGATATTCAAAATGATAGATGGGAAATCTATGTATGAGCTCGCCAAGAAGCTTTGTGAGGGCAGGAGGCCAGACAAAAATGAGACACTGAAGCTCTTCATCAACACTGTGACATTATAAAGCATAGTCAGTCACGGAATCTCCCTGATAGAGAACAGGAATTTGGAGTTACATGACAATAACAAGACAACACTGTCCAGCAGTTTTGTTTTGTTTTCTCCTCAAACCCACCTCTAGACAGTAACAATATATACTTGGACCTTACAAGACTAGCATTTTAGCAGTTGTATGACAACGAAGAATAATACACATCCATCAACTGCATTATTATTCACTGGAGAAGTGCCACCACAGAAAAGACAACACAAAGAGGTTTGTAATAGTGACAAACTAACTTCTATATCAAAATATGAAAACAACACATGTTTAATTCTTTACTAACATGAAGAGAATCATCTGAATACTGAAACTCCAGTTCTCAAGGGCTGACAATTCTATCCTCAGGATTTTGTTTGTTTGCTTGTTTGGGGAAGATTTACTCAGTGGAATTTTCCTATCATTTTCATCTTAGGATGAGAAAGTGTGACTTGGCCAAGGTCACCCAGTGGAGTTCTGTGGTTAACCAGGGATTCAGACCATAGTCTTTCAGAGTCCTTGTACACCCTTCAAATCATTACACCACACTGGCTCAAGGAGTGGCAGGACAGTCCCTTATAAAGAATTGCAAAGTGAGGCAGTGCTGGACACCAGCCCCAAGACTGCAGGACCAGAGTGACTCACCCTCTGATGGAGGGGATAAATTGCAATAGATTTCCCTCTCAAAAAGTTCACTAGCCTTAATAACAAACATTTAGGGCACAGTGTTAAATAGTTTGCACAAGTACAGTAGCCCCTTCACATTCACAAGGATTAGGGGCACAGAACCCTCACAAAAGTGGAAAAATCATTAATAACTTCCACCCCTGCAATTCCCCCTTCAGGGCTCCCTCCCTATTCGTTTGCCTCTAGGCCCAGTGTTGGGGGACAGAGGAGAAAAGACACAGTAAAGAGCTTACCAATACTTTTCCCTCAAAGGGAGAAGAGCACAGTTCTTCCTTTCAAGTTACTTCTAGTGACCATCTTTTTTTTGTTCTTTGAAGTTTTCCTTTTATTTAAATATATTATATATATATATATATATATATTAACACAAGTTGGAAAAATAAACAGATTTAGAACAATAGCATTTAGTGGATAAACAGTGGTCAAGACATAGAGAACATGGATTAGTTTGTGTATTTCTCCCACCCACACCCACCCTGTTCCCATCTCATGCATTCCCATTTAAAATAGAGGAGGGATAACTAGGTTCCCCCTGACAGAGGAATACACCCAACACACTTCTAAACCTACATACAGAAATACTCTCTAGAAAAGGCGCTAGAGAACATTTAGACTCCTAGAGTGAGGCATGACAGAACAGGAAAGAGGTATATTTTTTGGCTCTTAGGATTTGTACCAGTGGCACCTTTCTGGAGATACGAGGAGCTCATCCTTCACCCCCTGAGCACAGTTCACACATTTATTTATTTATTATCCCACCTTACATTTTCCTTGCTGGCAACTGGTTCTCATGATAATGTCTCTGGAGCATTCACCTGTTCAAAGTCCTGGAGTTACACCACCATCTTGAAAAGGGAGAGGTAGGAGTAAAGAGAGCATCTGACCAATCAGCAGCCATCACACAGCAGAAAGTGCAGCTACATGGGAGAAAAGACATGCTCCCAGTAATGAGAGGGGGATTTGCTCACCCAAAAAGAAAGAAAAAAAAGTCCATTTTAAACACAAGCCTGGCAAGCCTGGGGTGAGGAATGCGAAGGAATGAGAGGGGGGAAATGGGGAGGGAAGGCAAGCACATGCCTCATGAATAATAAAATTTGCAAAGTTCAAACCCATGAATGTAGACGGAGGACTGTAATGGATTTAAGGGTCATATGCAGGATTTCAGAGGAAGGAACCTCTGAGTAACATCTGCCTAAGAAAACCCTATGAAATCCATGAGGTTTCACCATAAGTCAGCAGGCAACATGAAGACACATACACACTTGCAGGTGGTCATCCTGATTATAGGAAAGATAGAAGAGGGGAGGGGATGTGAACACCCACACAAGCCCCTTCCCCTAACTGCCACTCACTCTGTTCCCAGTCTTCCTGTGTTGAATGGGAAAGGAAGAGGTTTTCTATATGCATTTTTCTGCATGAAGAGCATAAGTTTCTCATGTTTAGGAATAGTAATAAAACATCAGCAGCAAAAACCCTTTGCATGGCTGACAGTACAATCCTGTGCATCTCTTTCCTCAAAAGAAAGTCCCACTGAATTCATGAGGGCTGGCATCTGGTTTAGTACAGTATTGCAGGTTTTTGTTTTGTTTTGTTTAAAAAAACCCATAGAATCATGGAGCTAGAAGGGACCACGAGGGCCACAGAGTCCAACTCCCTGCTATGCAGGAATACATAATCAAAGCATTCTCAGCAGATGGTCATCCAGCTTCTATTTAAAAACCACCACAGAAGGAATATGTTACTCTCAGGCAGCATATTCCACTGTTAAATTACTCTTAAGGTAAGGAATTCCTTCCTAATGTTTTGGTGAAATATCTTTTCCTGAAGTCTGAAGCCATTGCTCTATGTCCTTGTCTCTAGAGCAGCAGAAAACAAGTTTGCTCCATCCTCCATATGGAAAACGAGTGGTGTGAACTTTCCTGTAAATCTAACCTAATATCAGCCATATTTCTAATAACAGACATCCTTTCTTGCCCAAAAGCTGAATGCGTAAGAGAAATGTTAAATATCAGTCCTTGGTTCACACCATGAAAAAACTTACTTTAACAGTTCATGAGCACTGTTAGTCAGTTGTTGAAATAATCCACGGAGCAGCATTATGTACAAAGGGAATTTTTTTCTAGTTTTTAGTCATTTTGATGATTGTACACAAATGGAATACCATATTCTAATAACTGAGCAAACATCACTTTGCATATATGGTATAAGGGTGAAGAACAAGTAAATACAATGTAATAAGAAACCAGAGACAATTTTAACTGTTAGCTCAGAAACAAGTCTCATTGAAATAAGTGTAGCTTGCTTCTGAATGAATCTGGTAAAGTCTGGATTGTGAATCTGATCTATTTTGTCAAGTATAATACAGCTGCTTCCCAAGAGCTTGTATGCAGTTCCAGTTAAAAGAGCACCTTGGCACTGCTTGCAGTGGTTTTCACATCACAAAGGTCATATATTCCCGTATACTTCAAGAGTTTTTCAAGGTTTCAAACCAAGCCTTCAAGTGATTGCCAGATGAACAGACTTAGAGAGGAGAAACAGAAATGGGACACTGTGGCCATTTCCGCACGAGGTGAGAGAATCGCTCTGTGCCGTTACTCATTGGATCTTCTGGCTCCCTGGTCTGGTCCAGGGTGAATTGGAGCAGTGTGAGGTCCTAGATCCACACTGCTCCGGCTTCCAAAATGGCGGCTTCCAGGTGGTCGTGGGTCCCGACCAACCGCTGAAGCTCACCACGCCTAAAGCCCACCCTCTGCAGATCACAGGCTTGCATTGGTGCGAGCCTGCGAATCTGCACAAGGAAGCAGGTACGCAATGGTGTGCTCCGGAAAAATGAGAAACCTCTTTTTTCTGGTCTTTAAAAAGTGTGCTGGAGGACCAGTTGGAGGCATTTCAGAATGGACTGAGGTGTGGATCTCCGGTAAGTAGTCCGAACCTAGTCCGCTCCAAGGTGCAGACGTCCTCCGTGGAGGGCACACTGCGCCATTTTAAGTCCCCCATGTGGAAATGGCCTGCAATTTGATGCCTGAAGCTAGACTATGTGAAACTCCTCTGAGACCTTTGTTGGGTCTTCTTGAACTTCTTTTGCCTTTCCTCAAAATTCCTCAGATGTTTTTGCATCAGGTGTAACTCCCATATTTACTTCTAGTTTCCCTTTAAGAGGAACTGAAGACAATTGAAATATGTTTTCAGAATCGTAGGAAAAAGGCCCAGTTTTGTTGCCAAATATATTGTGATTGGAAATGGACCTCTTTTTTCCCCTTTATTTTGAAAAGTGGAAAATGGGGATGGGAAAGATTCTTGCAAAAACAGTCTTCTTGAATTGTTAAGACAAATGCACCTGTCAGTCTGATGTGAAGAAAAAGAAGGGGTTTGAGTATACATACATATTTTTCATTGAGATAAAGATAAGGAAATCATTTGTTAGCAAAACTTATAAATCATTTGTGGTTCACAAATAGATTCTGAGTATGAAATAGGCTGTGATAGAAGCTGAAGATAATTAATCTACAAATCTGTTCTCTTTATTGCCCAATTGTAAATCTGTTATTCTTTGTCATGATAAAAAGATTTCCCTCACATAAGTATTGCACATTTGATCAGGATGTTCAGCCATTCAGGTTCATTAATATTTATCAGCTTTCTTTCCTTTTCGACATCTCCCAGTCTGTGTATTAAAATGCTGTGATCATGAAAGAAAGAAAACAAGAAAGAAAGAAAGAAAGAAGAGAAATATGTTCTTTTGATAAGGAATTTGGCTGAGTTTGCTTAAGGCTGCTGGACAACAATAGTGAATCATTATGCTCATTGGGAATGGTTTTGAATCATGGTCCTGTTGGGCAGAAGATTGGTCTGTCAGCTTAATTATGATATTAGAAATGAGATTAAGAGAATTTAGTTAATAATTGAGATACTGGGGGTAGCATACATCAGATAAACTATGCAGACTCTAAACAAGGTTGAATATCTTGTCTGTGCCTGTTCTAGTCCAAGTCTGTAAGCTGCGTGTACACACACAGTGCAGTGAGCGTGCAGTTGCTAACAAAAGATATGCAAAGAAACATGGAACAATACATTATACATGTCTTATCAAATTTCTTCTACTTTTCCTTGATCTTCCTTGTATATTTTTCCTCAAGGTGAAACTTTGCTTTAGCCAAAATCTAATGACTGTCCAGGAAAGTGCAGACACCCCCAGCTGAGAAATTTCACCTGTTTAATCAGAACTGTTTCTCAATTCCCTTGCTTGGCTGGAGCAGAAACCTTAAAATCCACACTCTACTGATAGTTTAGGACTCCTAACTTGGAACACTGGATGGACACGCAGTGGAGGAAGGCTAGAACTAGCAAAGTTAAAGTGATTTTTATGGAAGTAATTAAAAAATCACCAATAGTTAATTACTGATACTTCCTTTAGTAACTCATTAATTAATATAAATCATCTAAAAAATTAACCCCAAAAAGTTATAAGAAGAAATAACATGTAAACATTGTGGTCTAAATCCAATTGCTAATCCCAAGTAGAGTAGATGTATTGCATCAGCAGGTTTTTGTAAGAGTCATCATATCATTCAGCAGCTGACTCAATAACGATATTCTGGGTATAACTACCAACTGGATTTAGGCCAGTTTGTTACACCAAAGTAACATTGTTTGCTACACGATTTAGAATATGAATGCAACTGTGCCGTTATTACCTCCACCCTTGCTACCCCCACAAGTAATTCAACACAGTTAATGCCAGGAGAGAAGCTAGGCCACGCTGAAGAAAATGAACCTACTTGGCCACCAGCTAGTCTTGCCCAACCTATCCCTTCCTTGGAAGAAAGAAGAGGAAAGAATGAGGAAGATGAAAGCAGTGTTGGCTTTTCTTCCTCTAGTTTCCCTGTTTGCATACTGCAGAGAGAGAAATGAGGTGGGGGCAATGTGAAGTATTGTCTTGAATGTGTGCTAAAGGAACAGTGGGAAGCCCCCCCTGAGGAAATAATAATAATAATAATAATAATAATAATAATAATAATAATAATAATGGTAGTAGTAGTACAGTCTTTCCTCCACATTTGCCAGGGTTAGGGGCACAGGACCCCAGTGAAAGTAGAAAAACTGTGAATAACTCTAGGCCCTCCCAAACCATATTTAAAACACAAAAAAGTATGATCACCATATTCAACCCACAGTGAATCCCTTTGAGGCATCAAGATTAATTCACAAGGCAGAAGTGGGTGGCTGGTGGGGCTTCCTGCCACCTCCACTGCTGCCCCACACAATTTTTAAGAGGACTTAGCAAGCTTGTTAGCAGTTTCTCAGTCTCGCAAGGCTTGCAGTCTCAATTAAAAATGGCATAGGGAAGCAGCAGAGGTGATAGCAAATAATCTATGAGTAATCAAATTTGCAAAAGTGAAACCGACAAATGTGGAGGGTTAACTGTAACAATAACAATAACAATAACAATAATAATTTATTATTATTATTATTATTATTATTATTATTATTATTATTACACATGTCTCCTCAAGGCTCAAGGCAGAGTACATCATAGATTAAAATGCAACTAAAAACAGATAAAACTATTTTTTAATTAATTTTATTGTGATTAGATCGTATAAAACAACATTTCTGATTGTACATTTTACCGAACTATTACCACTATCTTCCACTCCTCTCTGGATTTCAATAGTGTTATTTCATTGACATATCAACATTATGCATCGCATTGCATTTGTTAACATACAAGATAGATCCTGCTCTTCGACCCTACTTTACATGTTCCATGATATTCCACTGATTTTTACTTCCAACTACTCATGCTACCATGAATTAAGAATTATTACCTGTCAACACCCTACCCATTTCCAGAACAATTTGCCATTCTTTGTTAATGTCATCATCTGATTTTCCTTTTAATCTCTGAGAGACTATATCTGCATTCTGATTTTCAATAAAAGTTGCCCACCATTGCTCTATTGTAGGTATCTGCTCAGTTTTCCATAGCCTTGCATTTTCAGTACGGGCTGTCGTAATCATATACAGCATTATTCGCCAATATTTCTTTGCAAAAACAGATAAAACTATTTAAAATACATCAATTTAAAATTCATAGTTAAAAATTGACTGGGTAGGCCTGCTAGAAGAGATAGGTGTTTAGTACTTTCTTAAATTCAGACAGTGCATTTTCTGTTAAATCTCTTCTGGGAGATCATCCACAGTCTGGGGGCAGCTGACAAAAAGGTCCTCTGGGTGACCATTGCCAGTTTAGTCCTGGCTGGTTTAAATAAGTGGCCCCCAGAAGACTTGAGTATATGGATGGATTGTATGGGAGAAGGTGATCCTGCAGGCACAGGCAATTTTCCCATTTCCAGGACCCCAGTCTAGCCTAGTCTATCTGCTTGGCTTCTGATGAAGTTCAAAGCAACATCAGGATTTGAGTCACTCCCGCTTCCATCACTGTCAGAAATATCCAAGAGGAGCTAAAGGGAAAGCTTTTGTCTCCATCCTCTCTTTGTTCTCTGTCTGTGGCAAGGAGGTGCAGGGACAAGGTGGGTGTGAGTATATATGTTCATGCATGTTTAACTTAGCTTGAAATCACTGAGAGCATATAATATTTTCTATATCTAAGCAAAGTGTTTTCTTCAACTTGATCCTATTTCATTTAGGCCTTATGGTCCCTTTCTGACCTTTTCTTTTTAGTGTCAGACTTCTCTCACATCATGGAATGTATGACATAGATGACAGAGTGAATAGTAATTATGATTATCAAGATGGTAGTTTTCTTGATGAAACCTGTAAAAAGAAATTACAAAGCAAATGTCTCTACTTTTTAATTAATTAATTAATTAATTTTGCTTTTCTGCTATTTTCCATGATTTAGCCAGCTGATGTTTTGATGAAAGTGGCATAAAATCTCATATTAACCCAAATCCCATGGGTTTTCCCACAACTAATATAGAGCCACTGAATCAATTTTTCAATGGTAAAGTGACATATAGGCCCTATATGTGTTAAATTCGCATCAGCCATGCTTTGCTCCCACTCCGGGAGCCGCCTTACCACATGACATTGTTGCCAATCAGGTACTATGCTGGCTGCAGACAGTTGTAATCCCACTATTTTTCGTTTTCAGGGAAAACCTGAAAATAACTGGCCTTTCCTTCAGCAATCGCAATAGCTGGGCCCATGTGGAGTCTCCATCAGGTGTCCTACCTTGAACGACCTGGGAATGGGTGAGGTGTGGGCAGTCCCTGCCTGTCCCTTCTTCAACAACTCCCAGGGGAAGCTCTGCCCAACAGCAGTCCATCCGCTGCCATCATTGTACTAGCAAACATGTGAGGAGATGTCAACCAGGAAGGCCACGCTGGGGGCAATACCACTGCCAACCCCTGCGACAACAGCCCCCAGGGTCTGGCTGAATTTCAAAAGTTTTTTTGTTTAAGCCGGCACCACCGTTAGCACATTAGCATGATGGCACCTGCCAGCTTGTGGGTGTCAAGCAGCCACCTCCGCAAAGGAAATGGCTGGGAGCTATCACCCTTCCTCCTCCATCACCCCACCCATCCACATTGCCATTTCAGAGAAAGCCAAAGTTCTGTTGCTGAACTTCTGTTGGGGCAGACACAATAGACTGTTACCACTATCTATCGTGCTAACGTTAGTATGGCTGCTGGCAAAAATTTTTTAAAAAATTGACCTATCAGGAGCAGTGGGGCTGGGATGGGGTGGCACCTGGGAGTGGCCAAGAACATGGGGCTGCGGAACACGCACCAGGTGCAATGTCGGTGCTGTCCCGTGAACACCCAGGTGCCTGCAGAAAAAAAGAGGCTGCATACCGGGTCCAATCCACCATTTGCAATCTCACAATGATGCTGGAACACTGCGCAATTAAGGTATGCTGTAAGAAGAGCCATAGGTAGACCTCACTTGGTGAATATAATGTGGTCAGGAGTAACAACAGCATTTAGACCATTGTAGCCCATGGAAAATTTGTCTGCATTTCGAATATCTGAAATTTGTTAAATATATAAGGAAAATATTTTTTTTTATTTATTTTTTATAAAAGTTCATCATTATATACATCAGTGCTCAACTAGTCATGTTCATATTTTAGATTGTATAAAATACTTATTACATAAATACATAAATACAATCTTAAATTTTACATTTGTTTCCTTTTCCTTATTGTTGTAAGTTAGGATCTTCTAGTTTGATATATATTTTTCTGAATCAAGTCACGCTTTACATATATTCTCTTACTTTAAATTATTTTTTTATTCAGGCACAATTCAATCATTATTTTTCAACCTTTTTACGTAAAAATTTCATAATTAGATCCTTATCCATTTGCTCTATCATTTCCACTTCCTACTTTCCCTTGTTAGGAAGTTAAACCTTCCTTCTATCTGATACCTCCACTCTATTACTATTATTGTTGACTTGCCTGGATATTGACATTATTTAGATTTATTTGACCTGTTTGGCTTACTGCCAGTCTTTACTACTCTTTCCTTTCATTCTTCCTTGTTTTCTTGACTTAGTCAAGTCCAGTTAGTTTTGATATATTTCTTCACAGCTGCCATTTCTCTTCCTTTCTTCCCTTTCTTCTTTCCTTTCAGTGCATGGGTTAGAGCATCATATGTTACTAATTCTAACAGTCTATTCAACCATTCTTCCATCTCTGGTATATTGTTCCTTTTCCAATGTTTTGCATATATTATTCTGGCTGCTGTTACCATATATAAGATTGTATTTTCCTATTTAATATAGTCTTTATCAACTTGATGTGTCATATTCATAAGGAAAATATTTTGAGCTGTGCTACCAGTGAAACTTTTCTGTTTCTTGCAGTAAATAAATGGGTAAAAGCAAGCAATGTCTGAGTATGCCTCTAGACAGGAGAACTTGGCTGCTCAGTCATATCAACTTTTGAGATTCAATAAGAAAAGAAAAGAGAAGATAATTCTTAATGAAGAATGGCTTTCACTATTAACACTACTACACTTTTCAAATATAAGAATCTGGGCTCATAATATGTGGGGGATTCTACTTATATAAATCTGGCCATAGTCTGCAGTTTATGCCTGATAATATGCTGTATGTCCCATTGTAAAGGGGTCTGGTTTATTTAAACAGAGGACAGAGTCTTTCCTGTAGTTGCTCCATAATTGTGTGATTCCTTGTAGAAGTATGAGTTTTGGCAACATTGTTCATGAGATGTAGAAATGTTTTATTTGTTTTATTAGATGTATTATGAGTTTCAAAATGAGACTCAAGGGAACTCTCAGTGATTTAGTAAAAATGCAGTATAAAACAGGTTTGCATGGCTAGACCAATACAATATAAACCAACTTTACAGATTAAAATGTAATGAAATTTGAAACACAATTTAATGCACATCTCTCTCTATCTCTGTGTAATAGTTCCCAGTTCAAACTCATGTGACTGTACCAGACAAAGCCTAGCCTTTATAGCTGTCTGCCAGTTTTTAACAGCCCTCTCCTTTTTGTAGTCTCAGGCAGGAGCTAAAAACAGGAGGCTTATTGAACTGGGGGTGGATCACAATATGTAGGTGTTGGGCTACCTTCAGTTCAGTGGGTCACTCTCTGTGTGGATTGCCTGCCATACAATAAACATCAGGGAGGCAAAAAAAACAAAACAGAAAAGCATCTGTTTCCAGATGAATTGTTCCTAGCGATGCTTCAAAACATCATTTTAGTAAACATAATCCACAGAAGTTTCATTGCCTTCATCTCCATTACTCTGGAGTAAATGATCTGAAGCATGCAGCTTATGATTAAAGAAAACATGAATGAGGTCACAGATGATTATGCTAAACATGTTTTACTTAATTTTATCAAGTACACATTTGCATTGGATTGGAAATGCACATCCCAAATCCTTGATTGCTTTTGACCATTATATTACATTGAAGATTACAACTATTATAGTCTTTGCACTAGAAAGAAGATTTCTTGAGATGTAAAAACCCTAAAATAGAATGGTTTGCTAAGCTAACATAAATATCAATTATATTTGTAATCTATCTCTTGTCCACCCTTTTTAAAGTATAAAGCTACATACAGTTCTTGAGAGTTAATTCACAACAATGCAACTAGCTTGAGGCTGTTAAACAAAACAGAGTGGTGAATGAAGAATGTTTGATTTCCATGGATTATTTATTTGGCATCATTGCTATGAAATAAGGATTGCTATTTTATTAGCTTAAGGTTATTTGAATTGTGCACAGTGCAAATGAAACAGCTCACAGGATAGCTGTGAAACATCTCAGGGATAGCCCAAGGATTAGGCAGGGTGAGATAACTCATTTAAAGCAATTTTAAGGATACCTTTCAGGAGAAAAAAAAACAACAATAATTCAGTTCTAGTTTTACCATTCTGGGGAGTACCCCATTTAAGAATGTCTCCTTTAAGGTTGAGGAACTGAACATGTTTTAAGTCGTCTCTGGAACACCTGGCCTCCCGTAAGTTGGTGACAGGGAATACTGGGGCCCTAATGCTTATGCAGAAGTGTGTCATATGGCATAGTTGTTGTGTTGAGCTGGCGAGCTTTGGGATCTCTATGAACTGCAGTATATGGCAAAAACTTGACCAGCATCAATGAGAGAAATGTGATGGCTGTTTGCCATGGGATGCCATTCTAGGTACAACAGTGTCACCTGGATTTTTCTCAGAGAAGGGACTCTGAGCAGGGTTTATGCTCAGTGTGCTAGCCAATAACCCACAGAGAAAGAGAGATCAAAGTTTTATTTCATATTCTGCAGAATCAGGAACACAAGGCACACAGCAAATCAAGTGTTCCCTGAACACAAACCAAACTGCATCTCATATAGTCTACAAGTATTATAGGGTCCTTCCTAAGGAGGAGATAACTCCACATGTATAGGAAATTATGTCATGAATCCATTATCATGTCAGCTTCAAGCACTGCACATGTGCATATAGGTGGCCCCAAATTATAATATTAAATCCACCCTGGGGATATGAACATTAATATTAGACTGAAGCTTAATCAAGCTATTGGTAATTTTCATTCAGCTCTTGTGGTCGCTCCCCTTCCTATTGGCCTAGTTTGGGGTGCTCCAGACTTTGCAGACCACAGAGCCAACAGTACTTTAGCAGCTACTTGTACCTTTTTCCACAGTTCTGCTAATTCTCTTTTGCTTCACTTAGCTAGCTGCCCACTCTTTAAAATTCTTGCTATCTTGCAAGGCTTGCCTTGTTTCTCTTTTGTAAGCTTTTGGCTGCTTGTTAAAGCTACTGGTCAGTTTTTGGATTCTGAGCTCTTTCAACAGTATTTGTTAAGAGTTTGGTTGCTGCTGAAAAGCTTCTAAAACTTTATGGAGATTGTTGTCTTGCGAATTATGCTGTTGTGTGGAGATGACCTAAGTCACTGTGCTATATGAGGTGAAAAATAATATGGCAATGATTTCCCTCATCAAAGGTCACATATGGAATCTAAATAGACTGGATAAACTGTACTTTAAACCTGGCGATGGGACCACATTCTCTCCAGCACACAAAGGCAGTAAACTAGGTTATGGGCTACGGAGCAGACTGTATGATATACACAGCTCTGCCTCCCCACATCTTACTACCTCCTTGTGCTCTTGTCCGCTTCCTGGAAACTACACAAGAAGTACCCCTTCCAAATTTTGGTGCAGGAGATGGAACAAAACAGATTTCTTAAAAGTTTCAAGCAACTTATGAATGACTCAAGACAGTAAAAAAAGAGTCTGCAGTTGAAACCTCGTAGAGGGCTTTGTCTAGGTAGACAAGAAGATACTGAAGAAGCAACTTGATAGAAATGAGAATGGGAGCACACACACACACCATTTACATGAGTAGAAAAGAATGCTTGTCAATATGACTTAAAGATCCAAGTTAATGCATGAATTTGTATGGATTTTTTAATTCAAGTAAGGGGCCCTGGTTTGCCTTTGTGTCTACATTTCCTTGTGATACAGGACACACACTTATTTGTTCTTGAGCTGAACATGTTCCCCAAAATAAACAAACAACAATTGTGTATGATTTCCCGTGTATAGCTCTTTAATCCCACCAATCAGCTGTTTGGTGAAGTGGAGGAGCAAGACAGAATAATTAGGTAAGGGACTGTAGCTCAGTGGGATGTAGTAAAATATAGACAGGCTACATGAAGCTGCATAGCCATATCTGCTGGTATTACACAGTGGCTGTGTTTCTAAAAGCACTCATCACTCATCAAAGGTGATCACCAGTTTAAAATTCAGGACTACACCAATCCTATGGGAGCTGGAAGTTCCCCTCCCAGCAATCATTTGCACAAGTAATTGATGCTACATTTGAATGTTTGCAGAAATAAAAAGGGGCATCAACCTGGCAAAACATAATTCATTTTTTGGTTCATTCAAATATTTGGTGATCATTTCCTCTGTTCTCTCAGCCCTAGATTCATACAGCTTGTGCTGATTAAAATAGACTAAATATGCATGAACATTAGAAATATGCAGTTTAAAGCTTTCTGTGTCCTATTCTAAAGCATGTGCATGAACAGATCTTGTTGCTTGAGCTATCTCTTACCAATCTCCTAAGGACAGAAACCTGATGGTAAATGTACTCTTCAAGAAGATTCCAATCTATAATAGGTGGAAGAAATACAAAAAAGAACACAAAAACTGCAGTAGCTTTCACATACCATATTGCCAGGAGAATATTTCATTCTCTTTCTGGAAGGGAAAGAAGAAGGAGAAGTTTTGTTTTGGTTTTGGGTTACTATTTTTTAAAATCTTTTTTAAAAAGTACCAATGATTTTTTCAGCAGCCTAGATTGTTAATACCAGTGGTAAATGAGAGTGGGGAGAAGCAGAAGGTAAAAAAAAAGCCAAGAAGGCAGATGTTCACCCTATTTTAGAGCAGTTTAGGTCTGTAGTGGAGGGAGAACTTATAAATCTAGTTTTCAGAAAATATGGGAAGAGACTGAAACCAGGGCTTAAATAACTGCTTCAGGCCTGAGGGGGAAGGTGCTAACGGCTTTCTAGCAGAGTAGATAATGGAGCCCAGAACAAGCTAATGGCGTTAGAATTAGGTGACAAAGGACTGGTGGGAATTGTGGTAGCTCCTCAACCACTGGGCAAGTAAGGAAACAAAGGAGAAATTTGGTGGGAAAAAGGAGCGGAGGCAGTTCTGGATACTATTGTTTCCAAAGGTCAAGTCATTAAGGGATATTTGTAAGTTCATTATCTCTGGAGCTTTCCTGACTATGAGCTGGCCATGCTCTGAGGTCCCACCTGACCTGCTTTTGCATCACATGTGTTCAGCTATGTCAGTGTATAATTTATATTTCATACCAATTAAATATTTGCCAATTATGCCATATCACAGAGTGGGGGTGTACGGCCTGGTAACAATTTATGCAGGCCCATCCCACCAATGAACAGTGGTATATGGACCAGAAGCAGGGCCACAGAGTCATGTAACAATTCATCAGTGAATAGCTGCTGCCTGGCAGAAGAGTGCTGGATATGTTGTCCTTCAGTGCCCCACTCACCAGTGCCACAGAAATCTGGCCCTTGGTGGAGCTGGCTGGATTTTGAGATTGATTTCAGTGGTGTTTATGTTTATGGCAATGGTACTACAATCATAAATATGAACAGGAAATAGTTACAAGATTGTAAGCTTTGTGCATGAAAGCTTTCTAGTTTTTGTGGGCTATTGAACTCAGGAAACACCTTAGTCGAACAGAGAGGTTTTGTGATCTTTCCCCTGTTACTGCTCCCTGAATTGAAAACAAAACATAAAGACTGTGAATCTTTGTAATGGATCTCTGTTCCTTTAATAGTGGAATTTATCCTGACCCTCTTGGGTGCCACTCATCATCCCTGGCATGATATACCGTTTCACCTCAGCCACCCTACAGCTTTCTGTAATTAATTATTCTGCAGTTTTAACAGTATGTTAAGCTATAGGCAACATCTTCTGGATCTTCATGCCTCTGATGATATCCCAGTTTTCTCTTAAGCAGGAAGGACAAAATAATTAACACAATGCATGATTTAGGTTCTCTTTTCTCCTGGATAAATCTGAAAATTTAGATTTCATCAATGGTTTTCTTGAACAAATCAGTGCTGTTGTTATCTTACCTTTTTTGATAGATTGTATAGATTTTAAAAACAGACTTTAAACAATTTCTTGTGTTAAATTCACTTTTCCTGTTAAATCAGATTATGTTTTCTAAGATATTATTGTAACATAATTTTTCAAAAAGAAAAAAAAGAAAAGAAAAAGAGTATCTTTACTTTTATTTCCTTTTTAAAATACCAGTTTGGTTGCAACCTATATTAGCTGTTAATGTCAGCCTTAAAATATTACTGATATATATAAAAAAATGCTGATAGCACAAGATAATGAAATGAAATATCAAACCATCCTAAAGCCTCTGTTAGAATTAAATTTATATGCCTGAGCTTTAGTCACAGCTCAAAAACTCATTATAAGCCAATAAAGTTCAAATATTATATCAGTAGCTTGTAATTTATAGTCAGTGGTTGATCTGTGAGATAGTTGTGGTCAGTATAATATTGAAGTGCCTGAATCATTCTGTAAGAGATTTTTTTTATTAGTCTCCAAGGAGAATCTCGCCCACGATCTGTGCAGCATGCATGATGGACCATAAGTATCAGCAGATTATTGCTAAAAACCTGAAACTTCAGATTGCTTTTAAACTTCCATGAAGAATATTAGTTCGTTAGGCATATACAGGCAATTGTGTGAGCTTCATCTGAACACATCTCAAATACAGGAAGGCCTGTAAAAACCATGGACTACAGGGCCAATAGTTCTGTCTGTAATTGAGTTCACTAATCCTGGGTATGGGAAATATTTTAAAACTTGATTTTGCTAGTTTTCCCCAGCAATTCCAAATCCCACTAGCATTCTTGTCCCATCCTTGTTTCATATCAGACTGTGGTCGTTTTATCCTCTCCACCCGCCACTTTCTGGTATATATATTCTAAACAATTGAAAATATACACATATTTATGTGCATTTTTTCACATGCGTATATTTGTACAGACTCCTCCAGTCAACTAAAGCATATTCACAAGGTACTTGTTCTGCACATTCTTCATTCTTACTGGTCTTTAGCCACTGATATTTTAAAACATAGACATGGTTTTGCATATATATTATCATCCAAAATATTTTTCCAGTCTTTTAGATGTACAGACTTCTGAGGCAAGATGCATGTTATCCTGAACAGGATTCATGAGCTGTCAAATTTCAAACCCAATTAAATTCTTAGTTATCCCCAAGTATACTTTATAGTACATCTGAAATATTGATCCCATTCACAAATTTTAGGGACTTGCATACACCTGTTGACCTAGTTAAACTGGAGGTTGTATGTGTTCCAGAGCCAAAGCACACAACCGTTTCTTTAGTTAGATGGGAAATTGTGTACAGAATCAGAAACTGTATATAGCACTTCACCAAATTTCTTCTCAAAAGTAGCAAAGAGTAATTTCAGCAGTTTTCTTCCCACTGCAAGAAAGTCTTTGAAAACCATGAAGTTTTCAAAGGTTTTCTATACAGAAAATAGGAATTTATAGTTCTGCATTGAAATATTATTTTCCACACAAAAAAATGTTCCCCTCGCCATCCAAAAATGATGTTTTCTGCACATAACAACCACAGGTGAATTTTGCACAGAATAAGTCCCAAACTGTAAAGATTCTTGTCAGTCCAGGATTTATTTTATCAGTGGTTTCTCAAGATTCAGGGGAAAAAAACTTTTTTGACTATTTTTTAAAATAGTTTTGGATATTTTTCCAACTCTATTATATAAGCTTGCCCAGCCTACTCAAATAGATGCAATTGTGTAGTTGTAGGCTTTTTTTTAGAAAAACAAAAAACAAACCCCAAAACACCTGATCATCTATTCCAGAGTAGGGATGGCCACATTCAATCCTCTCTTGTTTTCTTGGCAAGATTTGTTCAGAGAGGGTTTGTCTTTGCCTTCTTCTGAGACTAGGAGGGTGTAACTTGCCCAAGATCATCCAGTGGGCTTCCGTGGCTCAGGAGGACTTTATCTTGTCATTTTTTCCCCAGTTATCCAACCAATGTCATTTTTGTGTGCTTTCAAGTCACTTCCAACTTGTGAAGACCCCAAGCAAACTTACCATGGGGTTTTCTTGGCGAGATTTGTTCAAAGGGGGTTTGTCTTTGCCTTTCTCTGAGACTAGGAGGGTGTAATTTGCCCAAGATCACCCAGTGGGTTTCCGTGGCTCAGGAGGACTTTATCCTAGTCTCCAGAGCCATAGTCCAACACTCAAACCTCTACAGTGTGTTGGCTCTCTATCTGACCAACAGAAGGATTAACTTTTTTTTTGCAAAGTATAATTCCTGCTTCTCTTAATTGCTTGCTTTGGTTGGAGATTTATATGTATAATCACTTTTCTCCTTCCTTTTCTTCCTCCAGTGTCTTTCTCTCTCTTACCTTATCCTCCATTCTTTCAATAAAATGAAGATACCCTTTTTACCAGTTCCTTTCAGAGCTTGCTGCAAGTAGCTTTAACTTATTTATATAATTTGATGTAAAAATAACATTAAATTTCATAGAACTTGTTGCCAGAGTAAAAGCAAAGTAAATCCATTGCTATTACTATTTTAGTTATTTTCAGGGTACAGAGTAACCCACTGTAATAGTATCTGTTACTCTGTAGCTCCTTAAAAAA
This sequence comes from Cyclura pinguis, assembly GCA_030412105.1. Classification (NCBI taxonomy): domain Eukaryota; kingdom Metazoa; phylum Chordata; class Lepidosauria; order Squamata; family Iguanidae; genus Cyclura; species Cyclura pinguis. Next base: position 117,047,105 of record CM059601.1, on the reverse strand, counting down.
ATTCTAGAAAGAGAAGATGTGGCATAAAATTCCCCTTCCCAAATTGTATGAAAATACTACCCAAGCGTTATAGCCCCAAAAAAATAGTGAGAAAAAAATAATGAGTGAATGTTACTTGTTATACAAACAGTAATATCACTATTACAATTTGTAGCATTTCTTTACAAAAGGAATGATGTCATTACCTCAATACTCTAAAAAGTATTACTTCTACGATTAACATTGTTGATTGTAACCTATTACTTCCAAATGATGGTTGCTGCTCAGATTCCTGCTTAATTGTTCCTACTAGACTGCTTGTTCCTACTAGACAATTGTTCCTACCAGAAGTTTATGTCTGGATAGGCCCTCGTTATATGTATTGGTTGAACTTCTGCTGATGTCAGAATATAGACAACTGCAGTTGCCAGGTAGCAAGAAGCAGCTAAGCAACAGGTGAATGAGGTCATAATGAAACTGTTACTGGATAGCAATAGGCTGCTATAGATAAGTCCATGGAGCCCAGCCTTATAACTATGCTCTTTCAGTTAGGGAATTTACCAGAAAACACAAACATCTTCCTATTTAGGATGCCAGAAATATCTATCTATCTTCCTGTGGCTTTTTTGGCAATATAAGACAGACTTGTTGGTGGGTAATTTAATATAGCAGTGAGCTGTTATTAAAGGAATGGGTGGAACTTAGGAAGGGACAGTTGAGAAATGAGGTTCTATCGTCATGTTCACAATGCTGTTTGCAAAATGCTGGAGGGTGATTTTTATAAGACATACATTTATATAAAACCACTATCTGTTTTATAGCCAATTTTAAAAGGTAACATTTCAACAATGTTGAAGTTGCCACTGACTATACATAGCAGAAAAGTTTTCATTGAGTTCAACAGTCTGTGGATGAAAAAAGATATTACAAGAGTGAAGAATACATAAGAAACAAACCATCTCATTGTAAGTCAACTTTTGTTGGATCCTCTTTTTTGAAAAGCCTGTTCTGCTCCATATGCTCATCCAGGCTAAATGATTGTTTGGACACTGATATAATAGTAAATTTTGAAGTGCCGACACTAAGAGGTCCATCTTTACTTATTCTGCTCACACACACAGATGACAAATTTTCAAGGTTTTTCCTCTCAAGATGTGAAATCATGAGAGTATTTCCTTATTTTTGGCTGATTTTTTGTATTTTGTGGGTTTTTTGGGGGGGGTATCAGTTTCCTGATATGCTTTTGTGCATAAACATTGACTGGAATCCTTTTCAGTAATTACAATGTTGCAAGCACTTAATTATAACATCATAAGTACACAAATTCATTTTTATGTTCATTGCACCATTGCAATGACTGGGAGTATGCACCCAAATCTTTTAAGTTATTCAGTCCCTCTAACAAAGTAGTTACCAATGTGCTATAGAGCAGGTACTGGAGAGTTTTCTGTGGGGAATTCTGGGACTTTAAGACTGAGTGCTTAGTAGGGGAAAAAAGCCTTCTTCCTGTTCAAGTTAGTATCTGATGTCCAAAGATTTATTTATTTATTCATGGAATGGCAAGACTTTCAGCCCTGACTTGGAGTCTCAGGCTTTCCAACATTTTATAGATGAAAGTCAGGACTTTTTTTTTTTTTTTAATAAATGAATGTGATTTGGGATGATGCCTAGTAATCAATGAGTCCTAGCTTAAATGTGCATGCCAAGCATATGGTCCTAGTTGAGAACAGCACTGGAACAAGCCACACATCACATGACATTCGTACACAATGTTTCATTTATATCATTGGGAGGCTATTGATCCCTTGTTAGAGTTGAAGTACACTAAGAGGGTGCTCTCTCTCTCTCTCTCTCTCTCTCTGTGTGTGTGTGTGTGTGTGAATGAGAGAGAGGGTGGGGAGAGAGAGAGAAGAATGTATAGCATCCTTTCCCAGACATATCACTGGCGATGCTGGGAAACAGATGCTCTGGTGAAGTTTGGAAGCAACCATTTCCATCCCTGCCTTTGCACACCTGAAGCTATTATGCCTTTGGGGAGGGAGAGGGGAAGAAGGTGAGTATGTATGTCTCATGCACCTTCAAGTCTCTTTTGTATATGTAGTTGGAATTTTCACAGAACTTTTCATTGTATGGGGTAGAGGATGGGGCGCACAGAGACAAAATGCTTATTTTTCAGACCTGATTGGTTCACCAACTTCAGAAAAAAAATTCATTTTATTTCTATTTTTTATCTATTTATTCTTTTTCTCATTGACAGGAAGGATTGTACAATTTAAAAGGTTTGGGGAACTGAAAAAAAATAAGCAAATGCCAACCAACAGCAACAGAATTCACTTTGAAAAAATATTGAAAGATGGAGTAATTTGTGTATCTAAATTCTCTGTACCTGAACACCTGCTCAGCTTAAAATCTGAGCATATTTACTCCAAAAAATACAATAAAGGTTCAGACAATTTTCCTCGCTAAATAATTTTTACTGCTTATACTCCTGTGATGAAAGTCAATTGGGAAGTTGTTATGAATTGTTCTCCTTTTCAATGGCATTTTAACACAGCTGTCTGGTGGAACATTTCCCACTAATTTCTGCAGTTTCTTAATATGCCAGGAAATTAATAGATCACACAGAGTCATGGACAAAATGTCCATGTTGTTCTAATTACTTACAAACGAAATACAATTGGTGTTAATTAGCTGAGTATGGGGTGTCCCCCTATTTCTCTTTCAGAAGTGGAATTAAAAATCATTCATTTCTAATGCTCTTTTCAAAGCCATTGTTACAAAAATCCTTATTTTCATGGTAACTGACTGTTTTATAGTTAGACTGCTGGAGTAGTGCAAACCTAACACAACTGCGGGAAAAAACAAGATGCTAATAGGACATTAGCAGTGTGCTGCTGTTCTTAGACAACATACTAGTATTTGTGATGTATTCACACATGGAGCAAAGAACAAGTGTCTGCTCCTATTAGTAATTCAATAATCAGTTATTTCATATGCACAGTAAGTCAAAAGTCTGCTTACATGGAAAAGGGCTAATGGGCCAGAACTAGACATGACTAAATTAACAAGAATATATTACAAATCATAACAGTTAGGTAAAACACTGAGAGTGCAACTCTACTCACAAGTAGAGTTGCACTCTCAGTGTTTTGCCTAACTGTTACAAAGGTTTTCAGCTTAAGACATCAAAAATATAATTGCAGCCACAGCACCCACTAAAACCATATAATCACATAAGAGAGTTCTGATATCATTCAAACGGGATGGGAACAGTATCTTCTTTTTGTTTTCCATTCCTCTTGGTACCACCTATAGATATAAAATAAGTGATATGATGTCATTTCAATGTCCCTGGCAGGGAAAATCTCAGCAAGATGCTATCATGGCACACACGCCAGATCATTAAGTATTGTGCGAGGAAAGAGTTGAAGATTTTGATGACAACCACGCATTTGTCATCATGTCCGTTTCTGTGTGTCCTGGAAGACAGTCCTTTTTAAAAGAAAAAAAAAAAACTGTCAGAGGACAATCCTCTGTTTGAATGTCTGTCTAGATGAACACAATCCTGGACATAATCTGCCCCATTTCAGATTAATTTAAAATCATTGTTTAAAATGGCATCTATTGATATAAATTAAACTCCAGTAATTTTAGGCAAATCTATACCCTCCTCCCTCACCTTATTTGGTATTGTATTCCCTCTTTTCTATGAGGCATAAGTGGCTATCTTAGTTAATAACAATGGCATCATTATGGTGAAATATTTAAGAACTTAAAAATATACCTAAAATGAATCAGTGTTAGCATCCTGTTAGGTAGCTACAATGTTGTAAGCTAGGCTTACAAATACATAACTGTTTGCTATTCACATTTATAATCATGGTACAGTTTCCACAAACACAAATGACCTCGAACCCACTGTAAAATCCAGGTGGCTATATTGAGGAACTGATTATGCGGTGCTGGTGAGTTGGGTGTTGAATGGTTTGTCCAGCCCTCCCACACCAGTATGCTGTGGTGTTGCATCAGGATCCCACAGGTTTTTACTTAACAATTAGGTAAAACACTAAGGCCCTTTCCTCACCTTACCTTTGTCTGGCGCCAGGGCGTGGGGATCATACGAGCAGCCTCTTGTGAGAGGCTCTCGTGTCCCTGCTACTTCGGCTCCACGGGAGCGGCGGGCAGAATCAGGGCTCTGCCTCTTCCTTCGGCAGCGCAGCCGGGTATTTTCCCAGGCTGCACTGGGGGAGGAAGCGTGAGGGCTGCAGCTCCAGAGCTCTGCATGCAAGGTAAGTGTGTGTGGAGCAATGCACAATTGCGTATCATTTTTGGTTACAAGCCGAAAATGAAATAGTGTGCAATCGGTGCCTGCCAGCCCCGGCAGCATTGCGCGATTGCGAGTATGTCATCTGAACTGCTCCTTGCAATCGCGCAACACTCCAGAGGCCCTTTTGTATGGCAAACTCCATGCGAGAAGGGCCTAAGAGTACAACTCTAGTCACAAGGAGATTTTCAGCTTAAGACATCTAAAATATAACCACAGCAACAGCAGCTTCTGTTTATCAGACTGTGGCTCACTAATAAGAGAAGGCTGAATATATCATCTTTCAGTGCCCTGCTTGCCAATGCCACAGAACTCCATTTTTCAGGACAGCTCCGTGGATTTAAAGGATTTTGAGAGTTGGCTTGGTAGACATAGGATAGCCACAACATTGTAGCTATATAGCTGATGCAAGATCTCACCCTTCCTTTGTGTGTGTGTGTGTGTGTGTGTGTGAAGGGGAGTAGAGTTTTAATCATGTCCGAGAATAAAAAATGCATAGATAGTAACTGTTACTGTTGGCTGCTATATTTTTGCTTTAGTTCTCAGTTGTTGTTTCTTTTTAAGTAGCCAGACAATGTTTCTGTTGTCCCAGGGCATTTGGTGGCAACAGCGATATTTTATATCCACACAAACTGTGTTTAAAAAAAAAATCCAGGATAATCCAGGTTAAAAAAAAAAAGTATAGTTCAATACTTGCAAAACATACTGGGTTTATTGGTCATTTTCCCACTTCAGAAGAACTTTCCTTCACATATTGTTTATTAATGTGCACCTTTCCTCCAGAATGATATATATGACTCAATTCCTCCCTGCATTATCATCAAAGCAACCCAGTGACATAAACCAGGCTGAGACAAAGGCTCCAGATGGGCCTTCTCCCTGCCATTCTAGTTGTCTATGTACAAAGAGAGTGGCTATTTACATGCCAGTGAGATAGACTGGATGAACCATGAGATATCTTCATTTCAACAATTCTTGAGTCAGAGAGAAAGGCACAATGCTTTATGAAAAGGGAAATTAACATGGGATTCAAATATTATTTTAATATTCTTGGAGGGAGGAATGAGCTCAGACAATTTAGTGAAGTATAGAGTCAAGGGATATTTACAATTCAGCATCATATACATGTGAGAAAGGTATATTTTTCTGTCCTCAGCTTTAAATGCCTACTACAAGATTTAAAAAGGTATATTCTATTGTTAGTTCCAACTAGAATAAGCCAATTGAAGGTAGATAAGGTAAGTTCAGGTTGATCCAATGTATCTTCTCTAGATGGGGACTAACAATTAGATTGAGACTTTCCTAAGCCAGGAATGAGTACGTCTGCTTGCTTGTTATGCTAATTGTTTTATATTGTTTTCTAGTGTATGCATTTTAAATATTTTAATGTAAATTTATTCAATATTTTAGTATTTGACATTTTATTTCTGTGTAGTATATATGTCTTTTCACCTGTCTATTTGTCTATCTATCTATGATAAACTTATTTTAGAGTGCTCTGGATATATTTTAAAATTATTGGTTATACTTCTAAACATTTCTGAGTGAAAGAAACAAATAATCAAAAATTGTTTTGGAAACATGAATTCTGCTTCAAACTAGATTAAAATAAGTGATAAAATTATGAATTAAACTTTTTTTTTTTAAGGTTCTTTCTGCATGAGGCGAGGGAATCACTCTGTGCCATTACTCATCACTTCTTCTGGGGTCCGAAGCAACGCGGACTGTCCCTGAAGCCCTTCTGCAGGGCTCCTCCTTGGTCCAGGGCAAATCGGAGCAGTGCAAGGTCTGTAGATCCGCACTGCTCCAGCTTCCAAAATGGTGGCTTCCAGCTTCCAAAATGGTGGCTTCCAGCTTCCAAAATGGTGGCTTCCAGCTTCCAAAATGGTGGCTTTCGGTTGGTCGTGGGTCCTGACCAACCGCTGAAGCTCACCACGCCTAAAGCCCGCCCTCTGCAGATGGCAGGCTCACATTGGTGCAAGCCTGAGAATCTGCACAACAGAGCAGGAACGCAATGGCGCATTCCAGGAAAATAAAGACCTGTTTTTTCTGGTCTTTCAAAAACACACTGGAAGACCACTTGGGGTCGTCTTGGAGCAGACTGAGGTGCAGATCTCCAGTAAGTAGTCCACTCCTAGTCCACTCCAAGGTGCAGACGACCTCCACGGGAGGACGCACTGCCCTGTTCTAATTGCCTGGTGTGGAAAGGGCCTAAATTCATTTGCAGTATAATAGGCATTTTCAACTTATAGAGGAATGCTAGGGCCTCATCACATTTGTCACCTGTTAGAGCCAATTCTATTTTAAAGGTGTGCCTAAGAATAGTGGCTGTTACCCTGTTTAGTACTTATCCTGTCATAAGCTGGATTCAGGTATTCACATTTACAATCAATAGCACTATTGCCACAATCACAAATGTCACCTAAAATCCATGTAGAAAGTCAGCAAGCTACATCAATAGAAGGAGTTTTGTGCTGAAGGAGGATGTATCCAGCCCCCTCCCACCAGTGAGTTATGTTGCAAAAATCAGTTATGACAGGACCCTGCATTGGGAGATGGATCATAGCTATGCCATCATAGCTATATCTCCCATGTCGGATCTTGGCCATAATGTAATATATAAATGAAATACATCTTGGTGGGGGAAGAACGGGGGCATTCAGATTACACAATTGTAGCAACAATTGGAGCTACTTTAACTGTAATGGCAACATCCTAAGGAATCCTGGGGTTTGTTGTTTGGTGAGGAGTACTCTGGCTGAGAATTCTAAATGCCTCTCCTTAAACTGCACATGTCAGAATTCCACAGGATGTTGCCTAAGGGGGAATTATATTACTATAATTGTGTAAAGTGAAAGATCCCCTGTTTGGAACACTCAGGTAAATACATCAGAAAAGCAGCATTGACAATACCTTGATGTCACGTGTGCATTTGATTGAACATCCAAGCTTGCTACCATGGATTGTGGGTTGTGGATTTTAATGGGAGAGGTAAATGATTCTTTCCTTGAATCTTTCCTATTGAAAGCAATGAGATGAAGTTAATAGAAGTAATTGTTTTATGAAATATTGCTAACTCACATTCATTTTTCCAAAGAATCCAGAAATGTTTTCAAATGTAAAACCAAAAGAAAAAGGGCATCCCCAGTGACTGTTTCTGAAGGGAAAATGAAAAGTTTTTGTGAAAAAATCACCAAGCATTTTGCAAGAAGGAGGAGGGTTTTCAATGTAGTCCAGATTTGCTTATAAAGATTTTCTGCCTCCTAAAGATTTCCCATTCACTATAAGGTAGTATACATTCCTTTGCGCAAGTAAATCTGCTCCATTGTTTAAACAAGTAGGGTATGGAACAGATTCATGCGTGGATCTCTTGATCAGATCAATGCTTACTTGGACAATCTACCCACAGTTTTGAATTTTTACAGTTTCCTATATAGTATTATTCAGAATTTCTCTGTCATATGATGTTGTTGTGTTGTGCCTTCAAGTCATTTCTGACTTATGGCAAACCTAAGACGAATCTATCAGGGGCTTTTCTGGGACTGAGGGTATGTGACACACCCAAGGTCACCCAATAGGTTTCCATGACTGAGCAGGGAATTGAAACTTTGTCTCCAAAATTAACAGGTAGCAATATAGTCTAGCCAATTTATCTTTTACACAATGGATTAGGAAAACTGTTGATGTTAAAATACATCATTTTATAAATTACTGAATAATTTGTCCAGGGCTCTAATTGTTTATTAATTATCCAGCCATCCTCCTCATATTACCAACGATTACTTTTCTTACTGTTGATTCCCATTCCATCCTTTTTTCAAGTTAATTATGTGACAATGATGTTTACAAAGGATACTGCTTCCAGAAATAATAATAATAAAAAATATCAGCTCCTAGAAAGATAATGTTCTATGCAGTGGAGTATGGCAAACCTTTGGCTTTCAACAATCTCCATCAAATTGGAGGAGTTTCTTTTTGGTTCAGCTTTGTTCATTTCTTTTCAGCACTTTAAATCTTTCAGTGTTTTATGTTGTTTATGTTCCAGGAATCCAGGGTACAAGGTAGAGGCTAGGGACAAGGGCTCCATATAGTCAGAAAGAAAAACAACCACCACCTTGTGTTTTAAAGTGGGGAAAGGAAATAACTGAATTCCAGGGAGTCCTGTAAAACTTAATAAGTGATATGCAAGCAGATTTAAGAAGCAGACTTCTGTTCCCTCTGTTTTTGTCCCAGTGACATTATTTAAATAGTTTCCTGAAGAACAGAGTAATTATCACTTAGACTGAATGCTCTTGGTTTTCATAATAAATTTCTCCTAGGTCCACTGGAACTGTTTGAAGAGAATCGTGTAGGAGCTTTATTTCTTGGACAGAAGTTTCAGAGACTAAAGTTTTTGATGAGTGACTGAAGGTGGGACCATGCATTATTAGTGGGCTGTTGCCTACAATTGTGTTCTCTACTAAAGTGTGTTCCCACTTACTCTCTGGTGATAATGCATAATCACACCACCAGTTTCTCTGCTCACAGATAAATGTGGAGTGCAAAAGCCACAGTGTGAAGGCACCTCACCGTGCAGTGAACCCTATTAAGCATGATGGAAATTTAGTGGGAAATTCAACACAGCAATGTTGTTTCAGACAGCAGCTCCATAAATCTTGGAATACAAAGCCAACTGTTCATAGCCAAAGGCCAAACTCCACACACACCCTCTGCTCAATAAGAACAATGTTGCCATATTAATTCACACATTTCAAAACATCCCCGTATTTCTAGATGTTGCTGTTTAATGTTGCCATAATTCTCAATTTTACTGTCCACAGAGAGCGAAGAGGTTTACCAGCGGCAGGTGCTGTCTATATCCTGTATCGTCTTTGGCATAGTCATAGTGGGCATGATCTGTGCAGCATTCTACTTCAGAACAAAGTAAGAGCCTTTGTCTAGTCTTTGTCCTGTCCCCCTTATGCCTTTTCTCCAGTTCATTAATGCTTCCTCTCCACTATTTATTCAGTCCATGGCATTCTTTTGAAGCAAATGAAAATAGCAAGGTCTTTCTTTCCTTCTGAGTAAATGTACTGCAGGACAAATATGTAAGTATACTACAAATATCTCAGGCATCTCCATTACTAGGACTCTTAGTTTGTTTCACTGAGTGGCTGTTACTGTTGTTTCTGTTTTTGTCGTTTTTGTTGGTATTGCTATTAGTCATTCTTTTCATTAAAAACAGGGACTTGTGCCTTTCACAAAATAAAATACAATAGAGTTAAAACATACAAAATGCAAACATTAAAATTAAATTGCCAACAATATTTTTTAAAAAAATTCAAATTGTAGTATTAAAAATGCTAAAAAGCATATTTCTTTTTTTTCTTTTTTTTAAAGCACAGTTAGAATAATAAATACAGTACAGCACACTCCTGAAACCCTTTCTTTAAAAACTATCAGTTCTCAAAAGTTATTAAAATACTAATTGTGATAACTCTTTGTTTGCTAACAAAAGGAATGTAAGGACAGGGGCATTCTAGCTGCCCTGGGAAGACAGTACTGCAGCATAGAGGCAGCCACTGAGAAGGCCTTATGTCTGCATCATTTGTGCCTCTGAAGGTTGTAAAACTGAGAGAATGACCTTTTCTGAGAATCTCAGGTTCCAGAAAGTCTCCTATGTAGCTGCACAGTCTGTAAGATGGTCTCTTCCTAAGCCATATAGGGCCTTATAGGTCATAACCAGATGTTTACGCTGAAATAAACCAGCAGCGTTGATCTCTTGTAACAAGTGAGTCATATGATTCCTCTGGCCAGCCCCTGTTAAAACTCTGGCTAGAGCTCTTTGTATCAAATAAAATTTCTAAACAATTCTCAAAAGTGCCCCCACATAGTCATGTTAGATAGGGTGGACATACAGAAGCACAAATGAAAATGAAGATCTTGAGAAGATTGCTTCTCCTACTCTCATCTATGGAAAGGCCTCTCTAAAACATGAAAAATGAACACATTATCATCATTTTTTTTATTATTATTATTATTATTATTATTTATTTATTTATTTATTTGTTTGTTTTTCATGAAGCTGGCTTTGAGTTGAACAGTGCTTAACATCCTGGAAACAATTTTGTGACATATACATAGTGCACACAGACACACACACAATCACACACACATACAAATAAGCTATGACCTTCCAGATGTTATTTGGTTGCAGCTGTCATAATCTCTGACCATTGGCCTGGCTGGAAGCTGGAGTCCACAAGCATCTGGAGGGTTGCAAGTTCCACTCCAAAAAGAACTTGAAAAATATAGCTATATACAGATGGCATGGGAGTCTTCATGATTCAGACTGCACCCACAAGATTTGGCTGCCAGCAGGAAAAAAAAATTACCTCCTTTAAAGAAGAGAAAGAAAGAAAATATTTAAGTGTAGTTACAGTCCAGCAGGAAATGTTCCTTTAGGGCCAAAGTAGATGTTACTTTCATGGCATGGTGAGAAAATACTAAAATTAATAATAAAAATGATAATCAGTTAATGGAGGTTGCAATTTTGATGGTGGTGCTACATGTGCAGAGAAGTGGTTTTACTCTTCCCTCCTAAGCAATGATCTCAACATTAATGTTCTCCCCCTACCCTATTGACATGTTAGTATTTATGCCCTACTTTTTTGTGTGGGTGGAAGTTCTTTCCCCATGTGCAAAGTGTTTCATATGCAGGGGGGATTTTCCATAAGATCAGATCTGAGGAATGAAGGATAACATCTCCCAATTCAACATGCTGCAGTGGCAATGAAATTAAGTCACCCATTGAATTACCTCCACCCCAGGTTACCGTTCCTTCTGAAAATACTTAAGAAAATAGCAGTAAGTTGGTGGCAAAGGAATTCTGATTTTCCTCAGGAGTAGGAGGGGATCATTGCTAACTAGTGGTTGTTGCCAGCTGTATGATACAAATAATATCTAAACTGCATGAAAAAAATTGAAGTCACTTTTCAGTCCTTTCTTTTTCCTTTTTTTTTCTGTGCCAATAACACTGGCAGAATTTTCTGAAATGAGAAAATAATTCTCTCTCTCTCTCATTCATGCACATGCACACACACACAGAAGTAAAAAGTAGGATCATGTTCTGTACCTCCCTTAGCTCTGCATCCACTGTAAGAAAATTTTGTCTAGATAACCCATTGATTACATTTTTATTCTCTTCTAATTAAACATTATGTGCTTCATTGCATTGTACTCTGTTTTAAAGAATTGTTTCAATTAAGAAACATGTATTCTTAGATGTCATCCATAAGCATTGTACAACCTGAGCATGTTCAATCAATTCCCAGTAGTGCAATTTTGAGTGTAGTGTTTTTTGAATATTCAGAACCTTGAATATCTTCTTTTTAGATCAGTTGCATCCTTCATTCAACTGGTTTAGCTGAGAAACTAAAATCAAAGCTTGCTGTGTCTCATTCCTGCAGCAAACAGTCTATCACCCACAAGTTGTGCTCACTCCAGTTTCATGGTTCTTTAACTGGGAAACCAATAATGAATTTGCATATATCAATAGGTAACCAATTATGAATTAATGAAGCAAAGCCACAACAAGTGATACAAGTACAGTACAGAGTTACTGTATTGGATCGTTTTATGGCTGCCAGGCTTTATATCATCTGTGGAGAGTCTGTGGCATAAATTCATAGAATGTGAAGTAAACACACATTACGGACAAATTCCAGTGAACATTGGAAACAGTATTTCACTAACTGTCAGCACTCACTGGTAATTTCTTACTTTTGAACACTAACAACACTTGTCTGGAATTATTAATTGCCACACATTACCACATTTCAGACAAGCCCTGTTCAGGCATTCACCTAAACACACAGAGAACTAAAAATAGGATCTTGGAAATGACAGTTTACATAAGCTCCACCCCCCAAACATCCCTGAATGTTCAAAAGTTAGACATTTGTATAAGGAATGAAAAGATCTGAAGAGGACCTTTTAAACAGTATTGGGCTAAATTTAGGTGCAGTGTTCTTGTGATACAGAGTCTTTCATTATTGGGGATCCTGATCCCTTTCAGTTTAACACAGTTATAAAGCCCTCTTCAGTCATTCACCCTTATTGAGCAAAGGTCTTTGTGGTTGCTGGATGTGTGAAGATATCTGAAGGTAAAGCTTACAGACATGTCCTAGCAGCCATTTAACCTTCCATAGTCAAATGCCTGAACAGAGCTTATATCACACAAAAATCCTATATTCACTTATCTGTTAGCAAGCCCCATTGATTTCAGCATGAGTTACTTCTGAGCAGACATTATCCAATTGCTCTGGAAGTGCAGAATAGAAAGATACTTGGGATTGACTGACTCATTGAGGTTCACACTATACTCACATTATCCTCTCTCTCTCTTTTTCTCCTTTTTTTAAAGCAAACCCTAACCTGTACACCAAACATGTTAAGGAGTTTGATGCCACTTTAACTGTCATGACTCTATCATCTCAAATCTTTGGATCTGCAATATAGTGAAGTACTTAGAACTCCGCTGGAGAGCTCTACTCTATTTCCCGCTAAAGAAAATGCTAGTAAAACAGCACGAAGACTAAAATTTGCTCAAGTAAATAGAAAAATATAACACAAATACCTTTCCCTACTTTGAAATGAAACTTTGTATAAAGTATGTTTGTGAAGCAGGGAAGCAAAAAGTTGATATAGTTGTCATAACGTTCAGCAAGTGGACCTTATTAGTTGGAAGTTAAACTGACCAGATACTCCTATTGTTTTCCTCATCAAATGAGGGAGAGGGGAAATTAGTGGAATTTATCCCCTTACTGCAGGGAAGCAAAACACAGCTTGATGGTTTTCAAAAGAGTATAGTCCAACAACAAATTGTCATAAAAAGTACTTGAGAGTTGAAAAGCTAGAAACAACTGGGATAATTGAATTCAGTTAAAAAGTCAGGAAATTAAAAGCTTTTTTCAATATATTTTATTAAAAAAAAACCAAATTAGCTTCATGTTTTCCATTCACTGCATATGTTGGTAAAACATCTGTAAAAAGGGTAGCAATTCCTTTTGCGGGAAATAATTACATATGCAGTGGCTGCTATAAAATGCCATATAAGCAGCAAACTGCATTTTCTTTTTCAAATTCCCATTCTCCCTCATACAAACACACAGACAGTGCTTAAACCTGATGATACTGTAATTGTTCCCAAATTAATATATAACATTGCCTTATGCTCATCTGCAGCTATGCTGTTTAGATGCTATGATATAACCCAGGTTTTTAAAAGGAAAATTTGAGAGTCTTTCAGGGAATTCAGTTTATAAGACAAGTTTTTACAGAGTGGCTAATAAATAACACTTTGTAGATGGTTTTGGTAAATACATATGCAGAAAATTCCCAGCAAAGTAAGTGTTCAGTCTGATTAACACATTGGACAGATATGGTTGTTTCATTTTGTAACCCACAAAGTATCTCTCACAAATACTTCCATGGTTATTGGTTGGGTTGGGTTAGGGCTGGCCAAAGGTATTTGTTGTGTGAGGCAAAGGACAATATTATTGCCCCTCCTTCTTCTAAGCACAGTAGCCAAATGGAGTGTCCATTCTCCAAAATTACTGGTGGGATAGCATCTCCCACTACACTTGACTTCTATGACTGATTTAGGCAGTTGTGGAAGGATCATGTGGCATATGCAGCTCTACCCTCCAACAGAGATTAATAGCTGGGAAGATTAAGAAAAGCTGATGTCTGCTGCTTAATGTGATCACTTCACTTATCTAATAGTCAGGCCAGTCCTGTTTATAGTTAGGGAAACCTGTGAGACGATCAATCCATATTATGTTGTTCCTAAAATCTGTCTCAAATTATTAGCTGTCCTGATATGATGCAGCTACATTCTTATCGTGTGTTTCTGTAAATATTTATTGAGATAAGGGTCTTCATGCAAGATAGTAGTACAGTGGTGCTCACACATCTATTTCAACCCTAATGAAATAGGTTGTTTAGGACCTAACGGTGAACACATACTAGTGTAGCAAGATTACACTTGCAATAGGGTCTATTGGACTACCTTTTCTCTATCAGTTACATACCCTTAACCAGAAAATCATCATGTACACTCTCCATACCTTTCAAATGTTGCTTTAGGGATTTAACAGAAGAGCTCATAGATGGGGGAAAGGGTTGGGAAAAAAAATGAAATTTATTTGTGCTATGTTGTTGATGTATACAATATATACATTCTAATATATACACTCTAATACAATCTGAGTTTAAAACAAGTCCTCAGAAAAGTCTGAATACATAAAGGAGGGCCTGACTACAGCATAGTTAACAGTTGGTGAAAAGAGACAAAAATAGCATATTTAAAGCAAGTCCAGATACTTATAAGATAAACAGGGTTACAAAGAAAGCAGAGCTTTCATGCTTCTGCTACACATAACACCATTAAAAATAAAATGGTTCCAACTGTGGAAATAGAAGGCATTTCAAATTGCTTGTAAATTACCTTATGCAAATTAAGGTAATTCTTCTTGCATAGATAGGTCACTAGCTGGCAAATGTCACTAAGAATACCACTGAAACTCCTCTACTAAAACAGTTCTGAAGATTGTGCCCTAACTAGGAATCTTGTGTGACATTTTGAATGCCTACGAAACATCTTTAAACTAGTCCAATTAAAGTTGCCACCTCTTCTAACTGCTTCCCTCAGCACGATTATAATATTTTCTATAATAAGCTTGAGTAGTCCCTTCTGTCTATGCAATTAGTCATCAAGGTTAAATATCACTAGTAAGTAATGTAGATGTCTTATCAGATGCCTGGTTATAAAGCTGAATTCCCAGCCTTAGGAAAGAACCTGCCCCCTCCTACTCAGTTATTTTTTCTTCCTGTTATCCTGGGAATTCAGGACCAAAAGCACCTCAAGAAGTCAACTGTAGCAAAAACTTTTCCATGGACAAGCACCCACTCTGAGACCATATCCGCACGGGGCGAGGGAATCGCCCCGTGATGCTACTCACCGGACTTTTGGGCTCCCCGGTCCGGTCCACGCTGCTCCGGAGCAGTGTGTGGCCGCCGCTGTGCACTGCTCCGGGGACAAAAATGGTGGCTTCCGGTTGGTCGAGGGGCTCGACCAACCACTGAAGCTCGCCAACCTAAAGCCCACCCCCAGCAGATCGCAGGCTCACACCAATGCAAGCCTGCGAATCTGCATAAGGGAGCAGGCTCACACTGGCGTGCTCCGTGCTTTTGAAAAACTTCAAGAAACAGGTTTTTCAAAAGCACGCTGGACGACCACTTGGGGTCATTCCTGAGTGGGCTGGGGTGCGGATCTACATTAAGTAGGTCCGACCCAGTCTGCTCCCAGGTGCAGACGTCCTCCCTGGAGCACACTCTGCACCGTTTTAAAAACCCCGTGTGGAAATGGTCCGAGATTACTGTGAGCTGTGAATGGGGACAACCTCCTGCTCCAGAATAGGGAAGTAACTTCATTCTTAGAGGGAGCAATAGGTGACTTTAGCAATTTTCTTCCTGTTGTGTGAAAGTCTTCAAGAACTGTGGAATTTTCAAAGACTATTAACACTTCAGGACATATTCGGGAAGCGGGGGAGGAAGGGGGTATTTTTGTATAGAGAACATTTTTTTTTCTGTGCAAGGAACAGCTTTTGCTGGACAAAGAATATTTCTGTGCAGAACTATGCAGAAAACCTGTTTCCCTGATCAGAAAAAGCTGTTTCTTGTATAGAAAATCTGTTTTGTTTGCTAAAAAGTGTAAATTTTGCACCAAATAAGTTCCCAAAGGATAAAAATTCTCATCAGTCCAGGGTTCTTTTTGTCAAGCTCTCCAAACACTTCTCCCAACATATTTTTGACCATATTTGAACATTTTTTAATATTCTTTCCACCCCACTCCACTACATTATTTCCACTCAGCATGAGTTGGAATTCTGTTGGTACACCATGCTAGCATAGTTTCCAGAACTATGCAGCAGTGGGAAGGGAGGGTATCACAAAATCTGCCACACCTAACTAAGCAGGGTATATCTTTGACATCTCACTTCTTATGTGGTCATTTCCATCTATCTTATTCTACCTATCTACCTTCAGAAGGAAAGGGGTGACCCTACTTGAAGTCTGACTGATGCATCAATACAGAATTACCACATTCTTTCTCTTGAAGTGAATTTCAAAGTGAACTTGCAGGGTCCTGTCCTGATTGCAGCAGGGGTGGGCAAATCTGTTGGTTTCCCTTTTCCTGTTTTTTTAATTATCATAAATTCTAATCAAAACCAAACTCAGACAAAATTCTCACCCACTCCCTATTTGTAGAAGTTTGGAATGAGTTGACAAGTAAAAGGGCCCAATGAATCTGTGAGCAGACACATGCAAAGCTAGAAATCTGAAATATATGTTTTCCCAGACTTAGGAGTTCAAAAGTAATAATAATAAAAAAGTAATACTTGTGAGACAGAATATTTAAACACTGGAGCTGAGTGTGCAGCAGGTATCTATTCTGTTCACAAGGACTCTGTCAAAATGGCAGCTCCCCACCACCACCGCCACCACCATCTCCATTTCACATGAAAAAGAGAATCATCCAAGTAACTGAATGTTGCATGAACACTGGTGTTAGGTTAAGGTCCTCCATATTCCTTAAGGTAGAAGACTAGCTTGGGTCATGCAAGGCAAGCTATGGCGCTTTCCACATGTGGGGGGGGGGAACGGGTGAAAACGCCCAAAAACCGGCAGCCGGGTAAATCCGTTGCGATGCAGAGCAGCGCAAGCTCGCTGCTCTGCAGTCCTCCGGCATCCCAAATGGCGGCTTCTGGTTGGTGGAGGCTCTCCACCAACCGGAGAAGCTCGCCAGCTGGAAGCCCACCCCCGGCAGATCTGCAGGCACGCACTTCCGCGCACCTGCAAATCCGCGTCTGAGCCGGGCGACGGAGCGGCAAGGGGCTGCGTGCGCTGTGCTTTTTAAAAACCTCGAAAAAGAGGTTTTTAAAAAACATGCCACGCGGCTAGTTCCGGCCGCTCCTGAGTGGATTCTGGTGTGGAACTACAAAAAGTAGTCCACGCCAGTCCACTCTATGGTGTAGAAGACCTCCGTGAGAGGTCGCTCTACACCGTTACAGAAGCCCGGTGTGGAAATGGCCTTTGTGTCACATGCAACTCTTTCCACTCCATGTCCCATGTCATCTGCTGCCTGAGGTGGCTGCCTCAACAGTAAAGTCACCTCAAGAAAAATGAAAAAGGGTCAGTCTTCAGTATATTTTTTAACAGGATGAAAATAACTCTGAGCTCTAATTCATAACTCTGATTGGCTGCGTAGTCTAGCCCTATCCTCACATCATGGGATTCTGAGCTGAAATTTTGGATTTACAGACAGATAGTGATTTTGTGTTTTCCCATAAATAATAACTTTGTGGCTTTATTATGATTTTTTAAAAACCTATTTGCTGCTGCTTTTTCTTCTTGCTGTTATTCATGCCAAATTAAAATCAAATGTATTAAAATTGAAAACAATATCATAGGCTCCTCTTACTTCATGCTTTTGGAAACACAATTAGTATAGGTACATAGCAGTGGTTAGCTCAGTTAGAAAGAAACATGGTTGTATGTCACATCCCTGGTGCATTTATGTACTAGAATGTTCAAATTTAGTAGATCTTATTTCTATATATATATTCTTAGGATCATACTTCAAACAACCATGAAATCTACCTAAAATTTGTTTTGTCTGTGTCATTAGATTATTTACATCATACCACAGGGTGTTATGCATTGAAATTCTTAACAATACTAGAAATAAGAAACAAACATGAGCAGATCAAATGAATGTTCAACAAGATTTACTGTTTCAGTGTTATAATGAATTCAGCATCAAAGCATAAAAACAGCTGCAGAATATATTTATTTAGGGAGTTTTATTATACGCATCTATTTGAAAAGAATAGGGAGGGAGAGTCACATTGATTCATAGGGGTTGTTTGAACTGTGTTTTTGACATACATTTTAATTATGTCTTTCAGTGGTACATACATTTTGCATTCTGAAAGCATAGAAAGATGCATTGCTGTCTGCCACTGCAACTGGCCCTCCCCCCCTCAAAAAAAATAAATAAGTCTGAGACTGAATAGCTTTCTACTCATTTCTGGCTTGGTTTCTGTTATGATGTAAACTGATGGGGGTGGAAATCACTGGAAGAGAACTGTTATGAGATTACAGCTGTCTATTAGAGTCAAAAATGCCTAATCCATTCTGGGCATGAATTTCAGGTCCTCATTTTACCATTCTAGTAATCACAGAATTGTAGACAGTGCATACCAATTTTGGATGCTTAGCTGATAAGGGTGTGCCCAAACTATTTTGAGACTTCCGTGGATAAGTGAGCAAGGTTCAAACTAGCACTCAAGCACAAGTGCAAAGAGACATTTCTTCCCTCCCTTTTGCAATTCTGTGTGACATCAAAAAATCTTCTTGGGTTCCCAGCTCTTTGGTGAATGGTTCAGAGCATATGTGGGGCTTCAGATGGAGGAGAGCTGCCTATTTCCCATTTCTGCAAATAAAAGTAGTTCCGACACTGAACCAACCCTGAAGATTAGATTAAGTGGGGCATTTAACACTGCACAATTATAGCACCATGATTCTACTTAAACTGCCCTGGCTATATCTCTATGGAATCCTGGGGCTTCTAATTTAAGGAGGTATTTTGAAATCTCTGGCTGAGAATTCTAAATACGTTTGCTTAACTGGAAATCCCAGGATTCAATAGGAAAGAACAATGGCACTAAGTGGAATCATAGTGTTATAATTGCGTAGTCTGAACAAGCCCATGGATCCAGACCATTAGATCTTGGGCAAAAGTCCACTGGATCTTTGTCAGGGTTTTTTTTTTAATGGTTGTTACAGAGCAAAGTCAGACTAGAATGTCTTCAATCCCAGTAACAAAAAGTAGAGGGAGGTTGCTGTATTTTCCACACCATTCTTTAGATCCAAATGACACTTTCCAAGGTGTTTTTCTCCCAGAGATTCCATGATCTTATGAAAAGGAGAAACTATACAATATGCAGAGAGACTACAGATGTGATGGTGGCTCCCATTTTCAGTCTGTTGCTCTCCAGATTGAGAGAGTGTGGGGAAAAAAGAATCCTAGAGTCCAAATTTGGGCTTAGGGGTAAAAGAAGTGCCACAGCCTAGTGAAACTGCTACTGAAACAACTCAGAGAGCAATATGATCACACTCAAATAAACAAAGGGTGTGACTGGGTAAGGAAAAAGTCAAGAGGAGAAGATTGATGTCTAAGTACTGTTAGAAAGTAGGAAAGAGAAACACAGAGAAGATAAGTGAACAAACTGCCACTAGATTCCAGCAAACCTGTTTCAATTTTTTTCCTCTTACTAAATAAGTGATAGAACAAGAGCATTGTTCTCATAGGCTTGGCAATTGGAGAGCGCTGCTGGGATTTTAGACCATATTGTAATCCAGAGATATCAAAGATCCTCCCATCCAGCCCTGGGGTTTTCTTTTTCCTGGTGCTGTTTTCCAGCACTTTAATGACAATCAGGGTTTTCTTTTGCTGGTCCAAAGCAAAAGATCCGGATCAATTTAATATGACCTCACTGTAATCCAGATTGGTCTGGTTGACCCAGTTCAGTCTGGGTTTGACCCCTAATGGGCAATTATGCCATTGGGAGCAACAAGCCCATTTCAAGCTAATAGGTAATGCCATCCTGACTGAATTTGCCATCACATAATTACAGTTGACATTACCTGATCCATGGAGGCATGGGATTGTGGGGAAGAAAAACTGTATTAGAATAATTGACAGTAGAAGAAAAATAATCATCATATATCTTGATTTGGAAAGTAATAACAATAAAATTACATTGTTGTTGTTATTGTTGTTGTTATTGCTGTTGTTGCAGGAAACACACGAAGCATATTCAGGAGCAGCTGAAAGAGTCACAAAATGGGAAAACCTATAGCCTTAATGCTTCCAGCATGATGGCAAAATCAGATCCTAGGGCCCAAAGCCGAGTCCAGCTGCAAACTGTAAGTAAACTTGCCAATCTCAGTCCTTAATAGACTGGCTGAATGTTCAGTGTTGATGTTTTGGGTTTCATAACTTCCTCCCATTCCCCAGATGTGCCACTAATTTGCACCTGTGGCACTATGGGACAAATGAAAGGGAAAAAACAATAACTGTTGTATACTTTTCGGACAGAATCTATTTAAACAGGCCAAAATGGGACTCCCCCTCTGGTCTGAATACTAGCTAATAAATGCTATCTACTGGTCTGGAATTTCTCGGAGAGTATCTGAGAGCATTATAGAATAATACACATTGTTGTTACTTTGTGGGACTGGATAAATCCACTCAGTCTCTTTGGGAACTGGTTAATTATCTGAAGAAAAATAAGAGCTAAAAGAAAAATACATATTTAGCTGTCTCTACATATAGTTTCCAAGTCTATGTTCACTGGGTAGGAGCCAATATAAGCCTGTGGCTATTTGAATCTCACTGCAGCTGTTAACACTCCCTGCTGCCATGTCCTTGATGAAAGGGACACTGCAGCAGGCATGCACATATTCCCAAACTAAGATTCTGCATACCAGGATTTGCATCCCCACTTGGTCATGGAAAGCCACTAGGTGACCTCAGGCAAGTTGCATTCTTACTGCCTCATAGAAAGACAAAGGCAAAAAGTCTTGCCAAGAAAACCCCTTGACAGGTTCACCTTAGGGTCTCTCTCCATAAGTCAGTTTTCAAAGGGGAGAGACATGATAGATAGAAAGAACCTCTCCCTGTTAGCAGTACTTTGTTGTTGTGTCCTTCAAGACAGTTCTGACTTCTGGCAATCTCAAAGTAAACCTATCACATTTGGGGGAGGGGGCAAGATTTGTTCAGAGCAGGTTTGCCTTTGCCTTCCTCTGAATCTAAAAGAATATGACATGTCCAGGGTCACCCAGTGTCTGAGCAACGATTTGAATCCTAGTCTCCAGAAGACTTAAATAAATGTTAAGTTTTCGGGTTCCCCAACAACAAATTATCTTTACAGGGGTCTTCCATAAAGAAAAGGTTAAGAACTACTGAGGTAGGGCATTAATGATCACTGTAAGCCAAATCCATCTCCTCTAGAAAAGCAAGCATCTGGCAAAACATTTGATTCTGGTAGAAGGCACTGCTAGCCATTATCATAAGCTGATAATTCAAGAAAAGACTTGGATCTAAGAGCACTCACAGGCTGCATACTTCCTTCTTCAGGGGAAGTGCAACTCCATCTAGGGGCCCTTTCATGCTATGGAATTATAGCACTAGTGTTCCATTTTAACTGCCACAGCACCACCCTATGACTGTGAACAAACCATCCTGGGAATTCTAACCTATTCCATATCCCTCTTGCCTACATATTTAAAGTATTAGCATAGATTCCTTTGAGGCAAGGTAGGATAAAAAACTAATGAATAAATAACAATCAATTATCTATCTGTCACAAACAGGAATATAAGATCATTCAGAATATTAAGATTTCAAAGAGAAAAAAATGTCCCATCACATTGAGATGACCCATTCCCCCCTCAAAAAAAAAAAAGAAAAAAAAGAAAAAAAAAGTTTTTGCCAAATGGTTGGCTCTTGCACAAGATATATTTTTGCACAAAACATTGTATTTTGCACCACTGGTTTTTTTTCACTAAAAGATGTTGCAAAATTTTCATCAGAAAGCACTGAAATTGAAAAATCATTGACAATTGTCAAAACAAAAACCCACACTAGCAGTCTATAACTTTTTGAAATTTTTGATTTCTGTATAAGGAAATGAAATAAGGGGAGATTTGAATCTCTAGTCCTATATATATGGTGATGTGAAATTGAAAAAAATATGATGGAGAAATACTGATGTCTTCCTCTTCAATCCCTTAAGTTCTTGTTCATGTTTTGTTCCTATATTTCTTCTTCTGACCTTTAATGCACTTATAATTATCAGGGTTTGTTTTTACTCCCTGAACTGAAATTCTGGAGAAAGATATGGATGGAAATTAGAACAAAGAAACTCTAGCATCACAGCACAAATAATATCATGTTGGTTTGTTTGTTTGTTTTTTAAAAAAACAGTCCACATGGTCTGATCTACATTTTGTTTCTGCTCTTGTTTATGCCTCTTAGAAATGTCACTGCTTTTTCTGTGAACAGATACATTGAGGTAGCAGAATTCAACAGCCATAAACAGGAATCCTCTGCATCTCACAGTTTGTTACGCTCCATTTTGCTGGAGCTGATAGTACACTTCTCTTTCTTTTCTCTTCACAGAGAGACAAGATTAATGGGATGCATTCATTATGCATTGCAATTGACTGTCTTGTAATTGAAGGTTGCTTACCACTTGAAGATTACTTTGCATAATAGCATAGGCTGCAATTTTTCGCAGTCACTGGATGATAAGAACAGCTTTTACCTCCCCTTCAAAGCCAAAACCAAAGCCAACTTCACTATGCTATAAAATGAGCCTAGTTTAAGTTGGTTGAAATGTCAGCAGAGACAGCCAAGATGTTGTGATTCATTCAAGCATTGTAAAATACTACTACTCATTACCACCATTGCTATTACTATTACTACTACTGCTACTGCTACTACTAGGCAATGTCCTTCTCTTCAAGAGTGATCTAAAATATGGCATTTATGGACATTTCACTTTGTCTGATTGTAGGAACTCCCAACAGTCATTATGATTTCCCGATAGAGCCCTGGTAATTCTTAGTATGCAGCGTCTTCTGTTAAAATAGTCTAGATCCCTGACACCAGCCATGGGTAAAGTATTTCTTGGGAGGCTTCACACTCATTTTATAGCCCTACAAGCTTCCATGTTTCCATCCAAGCCCCTCCAAACAAACAGTGCTGTTCCTATGGTGTCCTCTTGGCCAAAAGCGTAATCATGGCTGAGTGGCTGGCTGCTAAAACTCAGTGGCAAATCACTATAGGAACCATCTGATTGTGCAATTATGGCGGGGGGGGGCAGGAGAAGGCAGTATTGAAGAGCTCTCTCCTTTTAGTGAAGCTGGGCTCCTTCCTAGCAAAGATATATCAAAGACACCCCCACACACACACACACATATAGAAAGATGCAGAGAACTCTCACTTATCATACAATGGAACGGCAGAGATAGTAACAGCAGCAACAGATGAAAGCCTGACTAAGGAAGACTACTTCATTTCCTCCTGAAGTGATTCCTGGTGCTGTGTTAAGAGTAAAGCAAAGCACAGAGACAGCAGGAAAGGGAAGCATTCTTCTTTTCCCTGCATTTGCCTTCCTGCCATCCTTTATCAGCAAAGCGTCTCCATGTGTTTGTGCAGAGGGATGGTTGGTATGCTCAATGAAAGTTTTTAAAAAATTGGAAGAAAATGTATGTGGGTGGTTATGCAGCCCTCTAAAGCCCCACAGAGAATTAGGGTACTCTCCAAATCAAGGTACCCTCCAACACAAATATGGCCATCTTGTAGAGGGGACTGTGCTGCTTACAAGGTTGTGGTAGGGTGGGATTTTGGTTGTTGTCTACCTCTGTTCAGAGGATTTATGCTTCTCAAACTTCCTTTTGAGCAAACTTACAGCAAATAGACCAGTGTGTATTTCTTATTTATCCTCTCTTTGTATCTTGCCATTCCTAAAAGACCTACATTGTGTTGTCCAATTTTATTATCACAACAACCTTGTGAGACATTGATCTGAGAATGGAAGCTTGACCTAAGATCAACCAGCAAGCAGCCTGGTTGAATAAAGGTTCATGTCCATACTAATCGTAGCCCAGCTTTATCTCCACTATGGTGTGCAATCCATAGGAGTATGAAGTCCAGAGTAGCTCCAGGTTTGATATCGTTATTAGGAGATGTGGAATAGTTAGTATCAATCATGCTTTCCATTCATTTACCTTTTCAGAGTGAAAGGGGGAAGGGTCAGATTAATTATGCCTTAGTGACTGGCTGAATCTTGGCAACTACAACACCTCTCAAGGGGGTTGCTGAATCCTTGCAGTAAAGTCTTGGCATGCTGAAAGAACCAGAAGAAGATTCAGACACCTAATCAAAATCAGCAAATCTTAAAGATTTTTAACTTATACTGGTTAAAGGTTTTGACTCAACAGAAGTTGGGGACGTTCTCATCAAATAAAATATCTGAAGGATTTTGAGGAAAACAAACAAAAAACAATTGATATGGCTAGTAGCATTTTGGAGTGCTTCAACT
The DNA here is from genome assembly GCA_030412105.1 of Cyclura pinguis. Classification (NCBI taxonomy): domain Eukaryota; kingdom Metazoa; phylum Chordata; class Lepidosauria; order Squamata; family Iguanidae; genus Cyclura; species Cyclura pinguis. The sequence goes on along the minus strand of CM059601.1, from coordinate 117,022,583 downwards.
GAGGGAGAGGATGATGCTGATTTTACTTCTTTCCCTAAAGTTCTATACGGTCTGAACATGAAGAAATTTGTGAAGTTCTCCCCAGTTGGCTAAACTGGCCAAATGCAGTAAGGATAGTTGTTACTACTATGGAAAAGAGGAATGTACAAATTTCTGTTTCTCCATATATGCATTTTTATAATCTCAAATTCTTTCCATCTTGAAAATTAAAAAAAAGTGAGTGAGTGTAAATTCTTATCAAAATGTACTGAAACAAAATTATCTTCCTTGCCTAATTTCAAGTTATTATATCAGCACTGGATTTTCCCCAAACCAATAGTTTAATTAAAAAAAAAAGCTTTTATACATACTTGGGTTAAATCATTGGCTTTATTTGTTCTTTTCTTATTGTGCTTGAACTCATAATATTTTTTAGGCTTTGAATGAAGCACCTTTGATTTTTTTTCCCCTGCATTATTACAAGGGTATTTGATTTCCTTTTCTGATTTACAAAACTTATGTTTTTTCTCATAAGAACCACAGAGGTCCTTTGCCAATGAACTGTTTGGGGTTTAAAACTTAAGCAGTCATTGCTGGCAAAACTTCTTTTCACTAAGTGTGGTTCTGTATCATGAATTGTAATTAATTGCTAATTATCTAGAAGTCTCCTTATTGCCAATGAACCACCTTTTGCATGTCTTCTTGATAACTGCTTCCTATCAGATTGGTACATTAAGGTCATCAGGAGACATAGATCTAGATCCAGATATCGATATCAATATTGATATCAATATAGATATGTATCACCTAGCTACATCTCTGTACTAATGTCCCCTGATGCTAGTCCCAAAAAAATCATTTTGTAAACAGTGCAGTGCCTCAGCCTCGCCATCCCCATGTTGTCAGAGAGTGATGGAATGAAGAAGGATGTATCTAGTTATTTTCTTCTAGCTGTATAACAGGCATCTGTAAGGATAATTGGTAGTCTTGGGAGGTGTCTGAAGATAATGTCCCTGCAGTGCATCTAGCAACAGGAAAACAGATGGATGCATTCCTGTTCACCTCCTAGATGTACCTGTAACCATTCTGGCTGCCATATTTTGGATTACTACCTGATGACAGTAGTGGACTAGATGAGAGTGAGCAAACTGAATTTTCAACTAGACAAGACAGAGATATTCTTGGTCAATTAAAAGGCAGATCAGGGAACAGGGATTCAACCTCTAATGAATGGAGTTACACTTCCTCAGAAAAAGCAGATTTGCAGCTTAGGTGTATCCCTTGATCAGTTATGTAGCTATGGGAGGATTAAAATGAGGGTATTTCCCCCCCACACAAAAAAAATAATTCTGCCCTCTCAGATGAAATCCTCTCCTGGGATGTTTCTAAGTTGTAGGAGTCTAAAACTTCAGCTGCACATTTAGAAATACAGGTTAGGTATCCAAAGCAAGAGGCAGGCAAATTGACCAAGGGAATGTGAATACAGCAAATATAAGAGTTCTGGGTGGCAATGCTTTTTAGTGTTTCATTCTCTTCAGTTCTTGAAATTTGAGGACTGAAGGAAAATCTCAGGGGAGATAATTCTCATTTGAGTGGGGCAAAGGCCTCATTCCCTCCTCCTTTGTACCTCCACTGTCTCCTGTCTTCAACCCTGAACATGGATTTCATGGTTCCTGTAGCGCTCAGCAGAGCATTTTCAAAATTAGAGATAAGGCACTGGCTGCATGCATTCTTGAAGATGTTCAGTTTAACCATGATGACACCTGCCTCAGCAACATGATAATTCAGTAGGAATTATTGATAACCTTCAATGCTATCTTGCCTTTATTTATTTTTTCTCTTGTTCTTTCCAATCTCCTGTTTCTTGCCACTTCCCAGATGTTCTTTCATTCATTCTGTTTCTGGAACATCAACTTCTAAATTTTTCATTTACTTCTTTCAACTTTTCCTCCAGTAATTCCTTCAGACCAATTCTTTCAGACCATATTATGAGTTGGAATGGGAAATGCCATGTATATTTCAGATTGGCTTTTCTTGAGTGTTTGGTACAAAGGTTTACCAACCCTTCTCTGTTAAATTGTTTCAGAGGCTAAATCTTGTTAAACCTCAACCTGTTACCATATTTCAACTGTTTCTCAGCACTGAGATGTAGATATAACATCTACATTCCTTCTGGGGAATGTGGTAAACCTTACTATAGAATCCTGCAAAAAGCCCTTTTGAGGTGCCTGAGATCTCATTACTCTGTGTATCCATTCCACATTGTCAGCAGTAATATTTATGCCTGGACTGATTTCTTGAAACCATGAAGTTAAATTACTGACACCTTTATTTTCTTTCTCCCCAAACCTGCAAAATCTTATGTACAAACACAGCTTCCTGTTTTCCTGATCAATAATTGTTTCTTTATGAGTTAAACTTCTTTCTGTAAGTTATCAGTTGTTTCTTTTTCAGGCCTAACAGCAGAGTGTCATTTGCTAAATCTTCAGTTTCATTGATCTGCTTTGTAATATTAGTGAGTTTTTTTCCTGAGGTGCCAGGGCAGCTGAGCAGTCAGCTTGCAGTTCCAGTTTTATTAACAAAAATAGCAGATCTTGGTGCTTGATTATTTTTTTTAAAAAAATAATCTATTATATTCTCATCTTTATCTTCACTCCCCTCAGACTGCTGATGCTGAAGCCAGATTTCTTAACTCTTTCCTCTCTTCTCTGATTTTGAGTCAGAGGTCTTGTTTTATTTTTGTTTTCAAAGTATACGTCAGAGTCAGGTCCTGTCAAATTGTGTCATCTGTTTGATAATTTGCCTCTTCAAACAACAGCAACTATTTTTCTTCCTGTTACCTTTGTGTGTGTATGTATATGTGTGTGTGGATGGATGGATGGGTAGACAGACAGACAGACAGACAGACAGACAGATAGATAGATAGATAGATAGATAGATAGATAGATAGAATTTATGGCCTATATCAAAAAGGAGTAGCCTATTTGCGGGCGTATAAGACTCCCTTTTTTCCTCAAAAATGCTGTTTGAAAATGGGGTGTGCCTTATACGCCAGTGTATCTTATACACTGGCAAATAGTACTTTCTGGTGTATAAATGGGGTGTGTCTTATATGCTGCTACGTTTTATATGCCAGCAAATATGGTAGTTCAATTGAGGTACTATGTCTGAAGGAAGCAAACCATGCTTCAAAAAGAATATATTTTTGCGATTGTTTATCCAGAGAAAGCTTTGATGACTAAATTTAAATCAGGGTTGAGCAAAATGCAGTCTTGGGACCATAAATGGCTCCCAGTTCCTTTCTGTGGTCTTCAACCCCTTCAGACTGTGTGGAATACTTTTGTTATAGTGTCCCTAATTTATGAATTGTCCATCATAGAAGCTTCCTAGAGAGATAAGTTTCCTTTGAAGCAAGTAGCAAGATCTCTTCCCCCCCACCACATCAAACTGTTAAACATTCAAAAATATTGATTATTCAAAATAAGAAATAAAGGAAGCCACTACCTTTAGAAACCCCATTATCTGACAAGTCACTCTTTTGATACTTCCAAATTAAGGTTAAGTTCATTAGTTTGATGAGGATTCTGCTCTTTCATCAGTTCTTGCTGATGGAGGTTTGCTTGAGACTGCTCACATGCACATGCTACTTGCAAAACAAGCTGAGAGGGGGAAAAAGGTGCTAAGCTGGCTGAGAGATTTTACAAGCAATGCAGGCATGGTCAGTAACAAGTGGGCCTCCATAAGTCCTTCATGCTCCCTCTACCATATAATAAATGGGTTCTGCTTTTTAACCAATTCCATTTTCTGACAGTCCTCCAGTCCCTAACCTGTCAGATAAGTGGAGGAAGCCTGTACCCTTCTGCCTGTTTCTTGTTTTCTCTCTCTTTCGCACTCCCTTCCCCCGCTTGGCATTTTTGGCAATCTATCAGTTCCTGAAGGATCTCAAGGGCAGAAAATTGGCCCCAACCCATTGTGGTTGTCCATCTGTGCTTTAGAGTATGTTCTGTGAGATTCACTCATCCTTTTATTTCTCTCTCTCTCTCTCTTTCTCTCTCTGTGAGATACACACACACATATATGCATATTTACTCCGTTTGTTCCATTAGCTTGGAATTTTGCAGCACTTTGAGCCTTGGTAAGTGGAAGTTGACATGTCAAAAATACACTATTGCAGATTGTTTACCGAATTCAGCATCCCTTTTGCATCTTTTCCCAAAAAGAATGGGATATGTAAATGTAAGGAAATGACTATAATTCTGCCACTTCCTTTTATAGACTATTCAAATGGATTGCAAATTTGCTTTTCACTTCAGTCAGTCTGATTTATGTTTCAGCTATTTGCACAACTGCAGCTTAAAAACAAAAAAAAACATTTATTATTCTCTCACTCACACACACCTCTGTGCAAATTAAAGCTTTAGCAGCTTGATCACAAAAACTGCAAGCAAGGTTAAAGTTATGGTTGTTTAGGTTGTTGTGGGTTTTCTGGGTTTTAAGGCCGTATTCTATTAGCATTTTTTTCTCCTGATGTTTCGCCTGCATCTGTGGCTGGCATCTTCAGAGGATATGTGGTTGTTTGCTTTCAAAGTATTTGTCAAACAACACTTCTCTCAGTATTTTAAGCTGTGCATTTTTTCCAGTTTGGATTCTTCTTTCGTATTGCTTATTAAATTGAGAATTCCATAAATTCACTGGCAATTCAACTTAAAGGAGTTTTACTTGATTGTACAGTTTTTAAGCTATGACAAGACAGTGAACTGATACTCATAATTAGAAATCCTATATTTAGGAGTAACACATTTTCTTCCTGCATTTAGACCATAATAACAACTCACAGATGTGCTAAATTGTATGCCATGTAAGAACATTATTATTCATTTTTTCTAGGTAACCTATTTCATAATTAAAGGTGGTGAACTTTTCCATTATTGGGATGACTATTTTCTCTGCATACTATGGTGTAAGTCAGAACTGACCCCTAATGCTCTTTGCTGCTGTTAATATTTTCACAGGAATGAGTTTGATGTGTTTGGTTGAGATGAAGCGTCATTAAGGGAGAGATAGGGTGGCCAGTTAGATTTTGTCAAAAGAAAGAAAATGAATTGTCAAAAGTAAAGGAAGTTGACGAGATGGCTTTGCATAAAATTTGCTTGGCAGTTTGTATACCTACATGCAAAATTTAAAAACAGTGACCACATTTTGATTATAAATGCGCTGCATCTCTATACAGTGGAGAAAAGTGTGACTAATGAACTGTCATTTCCTCAGTCTTCTGCTGAGGCATTTAGTGTTCAGGACCCCTGCTCACTCTTCTTATGGCTGTTTATCTTTAAACTGATCTTGGACTAGACAGGTAAGGATGAAAAGAATATTAGCTGCTATTCATTTCCTGACCATAATATGAGGTTTTGGATATTCAGGAGTCATGAAGAATAACACAAGGCAGGAATTGTGCAGACTTTTTTCAACAAGAGAATTACATTTAAAAAAAAACACAAAAAAATTTTCCTCATAAAAATCTTGACTTTATGCAAAAACAATTTCCAAAAACAAATATGGAGAACAAGCTAAGGAAAACAATCCACAAATTTTACACAAAGGCCCACATGTATTTCTGGAAAGTGTTTGTGAGTGGGTATCATGTCTTGGTACTTCACACAAACAGTGAAGTAGAAGGAGAGGAGGATATGCCAGTTCTTGAGACAGATAGTGACCCTTCCCAGCAGCCACAGCACATAAGCATGGACTTGACAATACCTACTGCAACCAAGTGTAGATGACCAAGGGAGGCTCTATGATGCTCAGACAGCTTAAGAATGAGATGCTCATTAAACAAGCAATGGCTGAGGGAGGCTACCAGACCACAAATAGCTTTCCCTTAAGAAGGTTGTTGCTGACAACTGATCTTTCTGGAGGAAGAAACCCTCTCATCTCCTGATTCCTGACTCATGTTTCTGAAGTACCTTGAACCATGCTGTTTGTCACTTGAACTGATGTCCAGGATTTCTTGCCTTAGCATGTTGACCTGGACTTCTTGAATCCCAAGAATTTTAATTGCCTGACCAAAAAGCTGCTGGTTGCCTCTGTGGCTTTGAATGTCTCTGCTGTCTGACAGACTCTGCTTTGAACTGTGACCCGTGGCTGGCCTCCAAAACAAGATAGTGTGTGTATGTGTGTGTGTGAGACAGAGAGATAGAAAGAGAGAGAGAATGACATTTTTGCACACCAATGTTGGCTTTGTACAAAAATTTGATTTTTTTCATGAAAATTGGTGTGTGTACAGGGGAAGTAACCCATAATTTTCATGCAGAAACACCCATGTGTATTTCTGCTCAGAATAGTTTACCAAAAGCACTTTAGAATATGTGAACACCACGTGAAAACTCATACAAATATTCAGAAACAATGGGAATTATTCATTCTCACGGGTGACAGTGACTAAGAGTCAACAATTTGGATTCCTGTTGATAGCCTTTCAGATGGACAACTATTCTCTGTAAAGTGTTAGCATAGTGTTAGCGTAACAGACATATTTGAAACTTGCTTTTCAGGGAATCAGATCTTTCACCCAATACTGTCTATTCTGAGTGGCAGGAGCTCTGCTTTTCAGGTAGAGGTGTTCCTTAACTGTGTCGCCAAAGACAGGGGAAGATATTTTGCTGCTTAAGGCAAAATAAAAAAATGCCTTGGTGCATTAATCTTAGGCCCTTTTAGCATGGCATTTGTCATGTGAAAGGGCCTCCAGAGCATCACGTGATTGCAAGGACTGTTCCACATGACATCCTTGCAATCGGACGACGCTGCCGGGAACATCAGGTGCCGATTGTGCAATATATCATTTTTGGCTAGAAGCATGGTTGTGCATTGCTCCATCCATGTGGAGCGGCCCTCATGCTTCCTCCCCCAGTGCAGCCTGGGAAAGTACCCGGCTGTGCTGCGGAAGGAAGAGGTGGAGCCCTCACACTGCCTGCCAGCCAGCAGGCAACTACTGCAGAGTAGAAGCAGAGGGGACGCGAGTGCCTCTTGGAAGAGACTGCTCGCGTGATCCCACATGCCCACACCAGAAGCAGGTAAGCTGTGGAAAGGGCCTAAGTCATAGTGCATCATACCCTAAACCAGCCAAGCTATCTGAGCATATAAAACTGAAATTATTTGGGCATATAAGGCTGATATCCCCTCTCTGTATCCCTACTGGTAAAAATATAATAGCAATGGCATAAATAATCCACAAAGTTAATAATTATCACTTTTCTGTCCATTTGTGACCCTGAAAACATGTCTTATGAGACAGCTGGTTCACTGCACCTAATGGTAAGACTGCCCTAATGGTAGGGCAGGTATCACCCCTGTACATCCCTTGAGGTAGAGGTCTGTTGGGAATTCATTCTGGGATTGTATGCATGGAACATGAGATTTGTTCCTGAGTCCAGAAAATTAATTTTGGAGTAATTAATTATAGTTATAAATTGAAAGCTCTATGATCCAAGGCACATCATATTTATATGGTTTTTTAAACAGTAACTCTTTACTTTCCTGCTTTTCAGAAGTGACTAGAATAAGAGGTTTTTAAAAGGGTCTTGACTTGTAGTAAAAAATAAACTCTTTTATTCACTTCATCATTGCCTTAACACCCAGAACAGACCATGAGGTAGCTGTGCAGTGTACTCCACAAGCTAGTGCTTGAAACTATGTGATATTCCCAATTGGCAATTTAGTAATTGTCACATACCAGTAATTGTAAAACAAGATGTTTACCAGTATACCATAGAGGAGTGAAGTTATTTATTAAATTGTACTCATAATTCAAATATTCCCCTTTGTGCCAGGCAGCATCACTGGGGGGAATACACATTTTGCTGACCTCCCATGAGGAGAGGCCAGTAAATTCACACCCTGGCACCAGGACTTAGCATGAGAGCAGAGTTTATGCTTATATAAGCTCATGCCACCACCTACTGTGCCTTTCTTTACCTTCTGTCTGAACCCATCCTCCTACCTCTAACATAGTATAAGCTTACTGTTTGCTTTGGGGCTGGGTAGGACTTTTTTCCCCCTTTTCCATAGTCTTTTCACCCCTTCTTTGCACTGTCAAATAGGGACTTTGACCATTGGATTAAGGTGATGTCTTAAACAGGCAGTCACCTGTCAAATAGTGGGGAGGGGAGTAGGAGTATGGTAAATACCTGTGGCACCCATTTGGTGAAAGAGAGGCCACTGCAGCTGTCCCTACATGTTGTGAGACCTGGGGGTTTCTTGGTCTCAAGGCTGGCCCAAGGATTTAGCTCTCACTTTCAGTCAGTTGATATGTGGGTTGCATTCTTGGGTTTGCCTTCCAGCAGCTACTGACCAGATTGTAACCAAGCTTCTGGATTCTTTCTGAGGCTCAGATGTCTATCTCAGGGTAAACTGGAGAGGTGGTCTAGGGGAGACCCCTGCTTCGGCTGCTCATGCACTAGGTCTCCTCCTTTCTTGCTCATCTCAGGGGATATATTTAAAGAGGTACTAGTTTAAATAAAATGCCCATATTTTAACCCAAGGTTTTTTGGGTGGTCTCATTATTTTGTGGGTTGTTCAGCAATGTAATTCAGTTATGACTTAGCTTGGGGCAGGCAATTTTGGGCAGTCTGGAGCAAGATCACAGATGTGATTCCATGACAGTGCAGGGTGTACAACTGAGTAGGAGGCCAGTTTGTTCTTTATTAGACCATTCTGTCTCTATTGATTTTATTTGGAGGGCTAGCTTGGGAGGCAGGAGAGGAAAATTGCTAGTGAATAGCTGGGTAAATTGATTTGTACGGTTGATTTTCTCCATGAAACTGTGAATAATTGGAAAATTTGCACAAAAGCGTATTTTTTTAAAAAAAAAATGCTACTGTTATTCATTAATTTATTTAGCCACATACCTCAAAAGTGCTTTTGCAGTAATTGCTCAAACAGCAAGCACAAATATAATCAGCCAGGATACAATAAGTGTTTGGCAGTCAAGTCTTTTACTCTACCTAAAAAAACAAGCAAATCAAGTGGCTAGACCAGTCTTTGGGATTACATGGTGTGTATTCTGTGATGGGGGAAAATAATTCTAAAAATGAATTCTGTGGTGCCAGTTTGAAGTGAAAAGACAAATCTCTATCTCCTCATCTTCCTGTGTTTAATTGAAAAATAAACATTGAGTTGGAGAAGGGAGGAAGGAAAATAGAAGATATATAATTTCTCTTTCTCTCCACCCCTACCCAAATTATTGCTTTACATAAAAATTAGGCAACTAGACACATTTCCCAGTGTGCAAGCAGCAAGGTCTGAGTTCAGGAACCACATTGGGTTTCCCTTGCTAACTGTAGTCGCCTGCAACCTGTAGGTGGAATCATCTGTCAGGAAGCAAGCAAACAGAGAGGAATAGGAGCTCCTGGCCAAACTGCTCAGATACAGTAGGACTTTGAATCTCAACACATGCCCTACAGGTAGCATATATAGAAAGAATCTTCAAAAAGATTTGGAAAATGGTTAAAAAAAATCGTACATCTTTTTCATGTGTTGAGAAATTCTGGTGAGAAGAATCCTGGACTCATTCGAATCTTCACAGTTTGAGACTTATTCTGTGCAAAATTCAGACATTGTTGTTTTGTGCACAAATCTGTGTTTTTTGAGCAGGAAACATTTTCTTCAAAAAACCCCCAGCATTTTCTGATTGGAAAAAAATAATGTTTCAAAATGCAGAAATATTGATTCTTGTGCAGAAAATGCTGTATTTTTTTTTCTATGTAAAATTTGCACTTTGTTGATTTGCATAGTAAACACCATGTTCTGGACAGGAATTAATATTTCTGTGTTGAAATATTATTTTCCATGTGGCAAATACTGTTTTCCTTGCAGAAAATGCTGTATCTATACAAAACAACCACATGTGAATTTTGTGCAGAACATCCCTAATTGCAAATAGCCTTGCAAAACTGTATGTGTTTATAAAGACCTTCTTGCAGCAAGAAGAAAATTGCTGAAATTACTTGTCACTACCTTGAAGAAGAAACTTAGTGAAGAATTACATCTCTTAGAGATTGATTAGGAGCAAGAGGGAAGCTGGTGGCCAGCTTGGGTGGAAGCGGCAGCAGTCTACTGAGGCAGGTTTTGCTCTACATTTAAAACTCTAAAATACTTGGGACCCTTATACTTGAAGGTGCATCTTTCCCTTAACACATCTTCCTGAGGACTTAGAACTACTTGTGGTGCCTTCTATATACTGCATGAAGACATGGGAAAGGACCTTTTTTGCTCTGGTATCCCATATGTAAAATATCCTCCCCTTGGAAGTTGAAACCAATGTTAATTTCGTACTTTTGCTAGATTGAAATGTCTTTTTAACCAAATCTTTTGAGTGCTTAATGTTATTGACTAACTGTCTAAAGGTATATGGTTTTAAATTGTTCTCCTTGTTTTAAACTCATACATTGTTTCATGTGATTTTAGACTCTCTAAATTATCATTGATAATTTAAGTTTTAAATCACCCTGAATTGATTTTTATTTTATACTGCAGTAGTCCAGAATATGAATACATTAATAAATAAATAATACTTTCCAGAAACAGGGAAACTTTGGTGTTCAGTACAGGAATGAGAGATGAGGGAAGAAGATTTAGGAGAGAAGGTTGCTTGGTGGCACAAGAGCAAGGCAATATAAGAAGGAGAGAGGACTGAAATGAATTAGTTAGGATACTTGCAGGAGAAGCTATGGGCAGTCAAGGTGTATCTGCACTAAAGAGTTATATCTGTTTGACATCACTGTAACAGTCATGGATCTGCCATCCTATAGAAAGCTGGGTTTTGTAGTCTTGCGAGGTGGTTTCTGACAGACTTCTCTGTCAGAGTGCTCTAATGCTGCAGTTCAGGGGAGTTTTTTTTCAGAAAATTCCAAATGCTTTACCAAAGTAAAAGTCCAAGGATGCAATAGGATAAAGTCGTAACTGTTAAAGTGGTATCAAACTGATGTAATAGTGTCATGTGGGTGAATTATCAAAGATGTTATGTGGAAAGAAGTAGCTACCAATCACAGGGCACTTCAGTGAATCCTTCAAAAGAGAACAAGAGTGGAGACAACGTGTGCATTGGGCATGGCCAGGGTCCTTAAAAGTAGAATCAGGCAGTGAAGTGAAGAGAGCTGGAAGCAAAGTGAATTTGTACATAGATGTGTGTGACATGGCTCCATAGTGTACCTCTACATTAGTCTGCTGTTCTCAGGTGCAATGATGTATTCTGTTGCCAGTAGCAAACTAAGAGTCAAATTAGATTCTCTGGGGGGTGAGTGATGTATATACATACATGCATGTATGTAGTCCGAAAAGGTCTCTGGTGAAGACAGGTGAAAGCAAAGAAGGCAAGGTCTGTCACACTCCACAATTGTAGCAATATGATTCCACTTGAACCGCCACTGCATCCTATGGAATCCTGGGCTTTGTAGTTTGGTGAGGCACTAGCAGAGCTCTCTGGCTGAGGATAATAAATTCCATTCCTGAACTGTAGATTTAGGATTCCATAGAATTTGGACATGTCAGTTAAAAAAGGAATCAGAGTGGCATCATTGTGTAGTGCAAAAGAGCCCCTACTTTAAGCAAAGGGTAAAACTTATAGGTGAATTGTATTATTATTATTAATTATTATTAAAAAGGATGCCATTCTGTAGGCCAAGTCAGGATCACAAATCAGGTGAGAGGCCAGAATGCCATGACTACTTAAATGGGAAGAGATAGGGCAGAAACATTTATGAGTCAGCCCTATGTGACTGTCAATGTCCTTCTTACAAAAAAGCTGTGTAGGAAACAATAAAGAAAAGGGGAACTATGTTTTGTGTAGCAGCTACAGTAGTAAACAAAACAGTTGGTAACATTCAGAGGGGGAGGTGTTTATCTGGAAGATATGTGTCTTAAAATATTATCAATTCCCTCTTCTATATGGCTCTTAAAAATAATATTTGAAAAAAAAAGGTAGTAAATGTTGTTATCCGCCAGAATACAACTTGTTAATTCCAGTATTAAAGCATAGGATGTGTGTGTGTGGGGGGGAAATGTTGTTGTTTGTGTATTATTAAAAATAAATAAACAAGGATCCTATTCACAAGACAGAAGAGAAACTGGTCAGTTGTAGTCAACACAGTGGAGATTTTCTTGGATGTTTTGTCTGTATGAAGATGGGGTTGAAAGTAAGAGAATTAAGGAAATCCACTATTTTCTGCATAACATAGTTCTTTATTTTTTTAAAAAAAAAGTATAGGAGGAATGAATCCATGTTTGAGAAGTTGTGTAATTATTTAACTGGAAAATCATATTAGGGGAATTTGGATGTGGCGAGAACTAAAATAGTTATACTTGTGGCTAAAAGAAAATTATACTGAAACCGTTGAGTGGAGCATTATAAACGTTTTCTCTGTTGTAACGCGCACACACACACACCTTAGGCTAAACTGAAATGGAACGTTTTCTAAAAGCTGTCTGATTATTCTCATTAATTTTTACCAAAAATTGCAGCTTCAGGGACCAGTCCATGTTATGACAACTATTTAAAGAAGACAGTGTTCATGCTTTTATTTAAGCTGAAAAAAGTGGAAGTGAAATACTCCTGGTTTTCACGTAATTTAAGTACTTATGTGACAAAGAGTTGCCTCATTTCAAAAATGTAAAGTTTGACTCACAGAAAAGCTAACCATACAAAAGTTTGCCTGAATCTTTCTTTCATTATGGCATCTGCAGTGATATATTCTCCTGTTTTAATCTCATTCGTTCTCCTTCTGTCTATTATGTCCCTATTTTCTGATATTTACAGGGAATCACATGGTTGAGAGCCAGCTCCATCATTTCTTCCTTATTCAGGCATTTTTAGTGGTAGATTTTGTCCATTCTGTTCTATTCACTCTCTTCTTTCTTTAGATGAAGATGTAGACCTTCTTGTATTCTATTGCATTGTGTGTAATATTAGTCACATTTATGTTGTCTTAGTATAAGGGTGGACAATTATCAGGGATACATTTTGTCCCTGCAAACCACTCTACTGTGAGCTACACCCACAAATTATTGGTGTGCTAGAAGTGATATTACATTATGTTCAGCCATCTTTTCCAACTGAGTACTAAAAATGCCCAGTTACGTTTTCTGATTTGGGTTTGGGTTCTGATATTACTAGATTGTTCGAAACACACTGTGTCATCTGCATCATACTTTTTTATATATACACATAAATCTAAAAGGTTACATTTTATTATCCAATTATTTCATTACACTTTTAAAATCTTGCTATCACCTAACATCATAGATCATTTAAAGTGTTGTTGACCTTGTAAGAATCTTCCTGGCTCCAACCTATGACTTGCCAAATTTTGCCATACTCAATTCATGCTTCCCTCGCATGAGGTGAAGGATCTCAGGTGACAGCAGAGGTGGGAACAGCACCTGAGAAAGTTCCCAGAATCTTCCAGCCACAATAGTCAGTGACTATTCAGTGGGCTAGCTGAAGCATATTTGGAACTTCAAAAAGAGATTTTCCAAGTTCTGGATAGGAAAGATCCCCAACTGAGACTTTGGAGTGGGCCTTCAGCTAGAAGACATAGTTCTGGGGTAAATGGAGCAAAACTCTGGCCCAGTTTAAAGTCTCATGTCTCATTTCTGGCAGACTCTGACTCTGTTTCTAGGGGTTTTTAAGACTGCTTGTTAACTGCCCCCCAATAGTATGCCATGTGCATGCTTGTTCTCAGTGTATAATGTGCAGCAGAGTTCAGATACCAGGAGAAATATCCTAATTGTAGGAGCTGTCTATAGTGGAATCAGCTGCTACAAGAAGTAATGAATCCTTTCTCACTTGTGTTATTTGAGCAGAAGCTGGACAGCCATCTGTCAGGGATGCTGTTCTTGCATCCTACACTGAAGACTGTACTCTGGGCAGGGGATTGAACTAGATGTCCTTCCAATCCTCTGATTCTGTGATAAACAGCTTTCGGTGTATGATTAATCTTTTCACCTCATATCTTCCTTTCATTTTTGCTGCAGTATTCAAAGGCAAACAGACATCCAGAGCCAGTGATGGAAAAAATGATGGAATCTAGTTTTTCAGGAACTCAGCCCTTTCCCGAAGCCTTGTCTCCCGACAGAGGAGGCCAGACCACAAAACCACACAGGTAAGAAAGTAGATCTTAATTGCCATTTGCTTTCTAATACATAGTGAAGACAGTTGTGGCTAATGTCTAGAGAGGCATTTGAGAATGTAAAGCATCAAAGAACCCTCATTCTGTTCATTAAGCAGATGTCCAGCATTTCTCTGGCTACTGATATCAAAAGTCATTACTTCTGCTTTCAAAATTCTACTTCCTTCTCTGGCTTTTCTGTACAAGGCCTAGAGGAAGTATTAAGGATATCATCAAAGCTGTAGTCACAGATCAGTGAATGAGACAATTGTATTCTGAGAAGCCATTACAATATAAGATTCCCCCTGCCATCCTGCCTCATCTCTGTTCATGAAGTTAATGACTCATCCTCCTTTAAGGCTGACTGAGATGCCAACTTTCAAACTTTCTCAGTGTTTTTCCCCCAGACAAAATAGCAGTTGGAGTGAAAAATGGCTGCTTTCCAAATGTACCTGTGCAAGCCAAAATAGGCTATGCAGTCCAAAAGCGGTCCTTCTACTAGCTGACAGTACAATGTTTGCAAGTCTAGATGAAACATATGCATTCCTCAGGGATGTTTCACATGTGTATGCCCACTGTTTGATGACTTACAACTAGAGATGTAAAGAATACTCCCAAGTTTTCTCATCCTTGATGAAAGAAGGTGTCTTGATGCATCAAGACATTCCATAAAGAGAAAGGTCAACTCTCTTGAGGTAGTTTCTTTGTTGAGATTTCCTACCCCTCTCCCAAAAAAACTGTTCGTGCAGCCTTGATATCTTCAGATCTAAATGACTTATAAATATTTATTAATAAATAAACAAACATTTTTCTTTATTTAGTATATAGCTCTGTAGTTGAATATTGTTGACCTAGCACCACCTATAACTAAGTGATGGCAAGTCAGATGTTGGGATGGAAAGAATATTCACTATTATTTGTTTCCTGACTGAAAAACATGGATGTTTCCAACACTCAGGAAACACAGTCAGGAAGAATAACACAAAGGCAAGCAGTTTGCACAGTTTTCACCCAGTATTCTCACATCCCAAAATATTTTAGGAAATTGTGTGTAGAAGTACATAAGAACTGTGTGATTTTCCACCAGTTAAAAAAAAAAGCTTCCCAGCAGCCTTGTATGGGATGCACATATTGCTGCAAGATGGTTCTTGCCTGGAAAATAGCAATCTTGTGCAACAAAAATCTTACACAAAGAAAATCTTGCACAAAGAACAGCAATCTTGCATAAAAAGTAGCCATGTGGTTTTCTTGTGCAAAACTGCAGCTGTCTGTGCAAGACTGTGTGTGTGTGTCTCCATGCATGCATATGTACAAGATTTTTATCACTGGAAACAGAATTTTTTTATTTTTCTTTTTACATAGAAAACAGCACTTTGGCATAAAACACATAACATTGTCTGCAAACAGTATTTTTTATGCAAACTCCACAATTTTTGTGCAAAAAGCCACACATATCTCTGCACAAAATAACATGAAATCACACTTCAAGATGTATGAATACTGGGTAAGAACTGCACATAATTATTCAATTTCTTGGAAATATTCATTTTCTCTGCAGTGGTGAGAAAAGTGGAAATTATTCGTCTTCATCTGCAATGACAAAATGGTGCAACGTTAACATCCCTTGTCTGATATATTAATATAACTTTCTGTTCACTGGGTTTTTTTCATAAACCACACCTACCGCTTCGTCGCTACCACAGAAAGGCTGTGATAACCAATGGTACCACAATACACCATACATATCTCTTTGATATTGAAAGTTAGAGCTACGTACAGTACCTGGTAGTATCATGAATGCAGACAGGAGAGAGTGTGATGGTGTTGTCCAAGGTGGTGGATTGGTACCCTATGGCAGCCCTGAAAGGAAGGTAGCTATGTAAAATGTAGTAGCTACTGAAGAAGGGCAAGGGAACATCATGGTTATTCAGCAGCTGGATGGCTGGATGGATTCTACATAGAGTTACCAAATTTCAAGCCTGGAGATATATTCTGAAAATAATGTGAGACTCATCTGTTTTAGCAGGCCTTTGAGATCAGGAAGTGAGTGAGGAAATTTCAAGGGCTCTTTTTCTTCTCTTCTCTCTTTCTCTGCTGCTGTGTGGGTTATCTGTATATGTTAAATCTGAGACCAAATGAGGACTCAGCTCAGTCCAGCTGTCAGCTCAGTCCAGCTCAGAATTATGAAATGAAAGAGGGAAACAGAGTAACTGGAGACAGCTTTGTCCTGGGCAACACAGTCACCTGACTGATTTTGAGGGTGTCTCATCAAGTTATGGGTGTCCTGCAGCAGTAGCCACATGCTTCCTTTTGTGACTGTGCTATTAGGTATCTCTTGATGGTTGAGGCTAATGTTTTGCATGTCATTTCAACCAGAGGGTGATGGGAGTTACAAAGTGTCATTGCCCAATGAAGGAGAGGCCAGCTGGGACTTTGGTCACAAGAGTTCTCATCTGCTGGTTATATAATTTCTCTTCCAGAATGTGGTTCTTTATGTCCTTAGGAAAGGAAGAAGGGGTAGCAGGCAAAGCAGAGCTGGAATAAGTCTTATGTAGTGTTAAGTCAAAAACTGGAGGAATTCCCCAATGGATTTCTTTCCCACAGGTGTTGTCTTTGAAAGTCAAAGGGCATACCATGTTTTCATGGTGAGAAGAAGGCTTCTTGCTATGCCTCAAGAGTGCTGTTTAATTTTTACAGAACAATGTAGTAGTCATTAGAGCAGAGAACTAAAGAATGTTGATGCATTTTCTTGTCTCCCTCAGCAATTTGAGTCATTCCTTAAAAAATGCGTAAAGGTTATAAACTTTTGTGCCCCTGCACAAGAGCAGAAAGATGAGTACTTTTTTCATCAGCAGTAACATTAGAAAAAAGACTTCATTTTTACACAGATGTTGTACGAATGTATCTGCACACAAAATATTATTCTGTACAAAAACTTTCCATAAATTATTTGCAAAATGAAGTCCCAAAAGGCAGAAAGGGAATTGAAAAATGCTCAAAAACTCTTGTAGTCCCACCCAATGGGGAGAAAATGTTTGATCTTCTCTCTGCTTGCATGGAAGAAGGAAATAAGCAAAGAGATAAACCCCTACATCACAGTTTTATAAATTATATAAATCATCTGTTTTATTTACAAGAAAAGATGCAGCAATCCCCACCTTTATTTATAAATATCTTTTTCCAGGGTTTATGCACCTCTGTGTATTGTCGTAGGTGTGTGTGTGTGTGTGTGCATTTACATTGTGTGTGCTTCTATGTGTGTATTCCAACCAACCTACCCACCTACTTACACCCTCAACACACACATACATGTATTGCAATGTTTGTGCATATTCCTGCTTTAAAGTTGTACAGTTTGATAAGCCTACCTTGGTTTATAGGTGACTGCTTTGTAATTTTATAATTTGCTATTTAATATGTCAAGCTTTTGTTTTTTCAAACAGGCAACATACCTCCAAGTGTGATTGATTTAAAATCCCTGCACTGATATTATGCATCATGCAACTGTTCCATAAGTTACTCATACCACCATATCATGTAAACAGGTATAGGATGTAAAAGGAAAATGAAATGATTTCTTTGGCACTATTAATCAGATGAGAGATCATTATCTTTAATGAGCTTGTCAGCTAAACTTCGGGGTGACAAAAATATTTGTATTCCAATTTTAAAGAAGTTAAAATTATTTTGATAAGACAATCATGATTTATTTTTGGTAGAAAGTTCCATTATCAGTTTTGCCAGAGTGAAACTCAAGGCTTAAACGTCCTAACCAGGTAGGACCCCTGGGATCATTTTGAGGCAAGTTGAAATAATTTTAATAGATAAGTTTCTCAGGAGGACACTGCACCCATTCTGAACACCAAATGCAATAATATCATAACACTGGTATGTTTGCAATACTATTCTCCAGGACTAAAACAAAAACAAAACGAAACAAAAGCCCTGGTAGTCTTGGGATTAAACGTTATGGATGAAAATTTGTGTTACTAATTAAAAAATGTGGCATCATATTATACAAAGAAGATACCCTTTTCAGAAGTTACACATATAGAAATATTACTCGTGGAGAAAGGAGGGGGTGGAACCATATTTCTTCACCATAGCATTTTGGAAGAGATGTCTATGGCTTTAAAAATAAACATGTGCACCTCTTTTGTGCATAGATATATGCCCCTTTTAAAGAGTCCGTGCAATGCAGTGGTTAGAGTGTTGGACTGAAACTTAGGAGATCTGGATCCCAAACCCTATCATGTCTTGAAAATCACTGAAATGCTTGTTGAGCAAGTCTTTTTCTATCAGTCTGGCCAACCAGCTGTTCTGAGGGTAAGGGAAGAAAAAACTGTGTTACATCACCACGTAGAATAAAGACAAGATATAAATGCAAGCGATAACAAACAAATGAAAAAAATGCACAGATATTAAATGGTGGCTGTAGTGGCATGGTTCCCCCATTATATGTATAGTTAACTTCTGAAAAGGGCTGTGTTGATTGGTTGATTCAGTTTATATCCCATCTTTCTCTTGGCATGGGAGATTTGCAAACAGGGGCTCAAATAGTGCTCCTTTCCCAAGACCTGGAAAAGTATGGCCATTTCCACACTACATTGTCGTAGTGCTATTATGCCACTTTCAACAGCCTTTGGAATCCTGGGATTTGCAGTTTAGGAAGAGGCATTTAGAATTCCCAGCCAGAGAGCTCTTTGGCCTCAGTAACCTGCAAACCCCAGAATTCCACAGGATGTTGAAAGTGGAATAAGAGCATTATGACAGTGTAGTGTGGAAATGGCCTATGTCACTTCCTTCTTCCAGCCACACCATTTCATCCCCTTCCCATCAAGTTTTCATTCCCTCCTTTCCCTATCTCAGGAAGCATCCCATGGGCTTTGGGCTATTTTGTTTTCCCCGCTCCCTTAAGTTTTTTTTATATTTTTTTTTAATTTCACATTCTTTTACTTCACATCTGCTGATACTGTTCCTCTGTGTGTTGGTGTTGAGCACTTAGCGGATTAAATCATAGCAGAAGGAAGGATGATGATCCAGTGCCCACTCAAGTCTTTTGTTTTGTGTTTTCTTTGTAAACGGAGTATAAAGCAATTTAATGCATTCTTCTGCCTCATAACCTAATCTATATATTCTTTGAAATAGCTATTATGACATCAAAAATATCTTTTTGAAAAATAAACCCTCAAAATAGGAGTTTCATTTAAGAACAATCTCAAAAAAAAAAAAAGATGCTACAGCTACAATATTTTGCATTTGAAATAACTTCCATGGAAATACATGTGACTTACTTTCTAACTTACTTACTTACTGCCAAGTAAATATGATTAGAAGAAGGATATATGGCCAGGATCCTGTTGAGACTTAGACCATGTTATAGTGCTATTATTCCATTTTCAACATCCTTTGGAATTCCGGAACTTGCAGTTTAGGGAGAGGCATTTAGAATTCTCAGCCAGAGAGCTCTTTGGCCTCAATAAACTACAAGCCCCAGAATTGCACAGGATGTTGAAAGTGGAATAGTAGCACTATAACAGTATAGTGCAGAAATTGTCTTACTCCAGCATAACAATTGATTCTAGTGACATGTGTATAAGCATTTTTATTTCAGTGAGTATTAAGGATGCTTCGTTTCCCTTGAATTGTACCCAGTGAAGCTTAATATGTTCAGCAGATTAAAGTTCCATTAAAATCATTGGGACTGAGCCACATAGGTAAACAGCTGAATTCAATGCATTTGAATTGAGGACATGCCAAATTTGCCCTTTAATTTCCTCAGAAATTTTCTACTTTGGATTCCCCATACACTACAGTATTTAATAGCAGACTTTTTTACTTGGTATTTGATATCTGCCTGCAGTATAACATTTAATATTTGACTGGATTTGATAGTTGAAAGGCAAAAGTATTTATGATCCAAACATATTTGCAACTATGAATGTTCAGATTTGATTCATATCTTGTCAACATGTTCACATATCTAGATATGAATTTCAGGTAAATCTCAAGTAAAATTTAACACTTAACCTATAGATTTAAAATTTGTACCTTCAAGTACGGAATGGTGAAATCAGAAATTTCACCTATTTTGAAAACTTTGAAAACCCACTACCACCTGACACAACACAAATTCATCTGTGAAAATAATGTAGTTTGTGATCCTCTGTGAAGTGTTCCATGCAAATGCAATAATGGTGCTACTGTGATACTAGCCTATGAATTTATATTGGAGCAAATATTCTCCTTTTTTTTCCTCCTTCTGTTTCTTAGAAAATATGCCGGAAGAGAGGTGTTAAAACATTTGCTTGCTTCTCTTTAAGAGATAACTACACTTCAGCATAGGTACCCATCTGACACACCAAAGGTACCCTGGGATCCCTTGCATTGGTTGTGATTCAGTTTTTCACTGCTGTAATTAAGTTAGCTGCCAAGAAGAGCTAGATGCTGGAGGTTTAAAAGCCTTCCTGGGAATTTTCCCAGCCAGATTAAGACTTTTGCTTCTCGTGAAGTATCTGAGATAAATAACCATCAGCATCTAAAGGTGTGCAGAACTCAAGCAACACACACATCACATTTTAAGATACTTACTTTCTGGATGTAATAAATTACCTTTTGATTCTATCTCAAATCTTATCGCCAAAATAATGTTCCCTCCTGTTAAAGCTCTACAAGCTTGAGTAAATAAAAGGTGCTTCTGAAAGTGCTCATCCATAATGAGATGGATAATCAGCTTTGTTTAGTAACAAACTGAAAAGGGGAAACAAGAAGGTTCCCACAGTTATTGTAAATTCAATATGATGTGTTTTCTGCTTTGTGAATGTGTTTGCCTCCACTGAGAGAAGAGATTATGTCCCCTGCTGTGCAGTTTTGCCTTTACGCAGTTGCTTTGCTGTAGGAGAATATTGACACAGAAGCACTTCTTTCAGAAACAAAATGTTGACTGAGGGTTGTTTGGCCCCAATCTTTATAAATGGGTTGGTCCCAGAGAACAAGAAAAGCCAAGCAAAGTCGACATTTCTTTCAGATGATTAGATCCTCAGGATTGGGTTTTCAGGTGTGTGTAGCATCTTAAGGACAAGAACTTAAGAACTTCCATATAACATCAGATAGTGTCCATCTCTGTTGTCTTTTTGCTACCTCTCCTGTGTGGCTTGGGTATCACATCTTATCATGGGACTGGAGAATTATTCAGCAGGACAATGGAGAAGCGAACAGGGCAAGGGAGCTGTCCAAGAGCTCACAGAACTAGTAACTGGGCAGAATGTGGTGTTAGACTAGCAATATCTAGGCTGGAAGTGAAAGACTTTTAAAGAGACATATGTTGTCCTACCCATCAGAGCATTTGTGGGGCCCTAATCCAAAGTATGGATTGGTTCTCAGAGACATAGAGTCTCATATTGAGATTATATAGCATGCCAATAGACTACAATTTCCCTTCAGGCAGGAATTCCCATCCAACGTATCTAGAAAGTGTCTGGTAGAGAAAGGCTGCCCTAATTTCACAGAAGCACTAAGTTCACATGATAACCAAAACAGAACTTAAAATTCTGCATTCCACATACTATTGATCTAATGTTCCTTCCTTTATGACTTAATATCCCAGGAAGTCTGATGGTTTACAGTTGTTTCTATGTCCTTGTTTCCAGAAGTCTCTCTTCATGCTGCAGCCCGGGTCAGCGAACAGGGATGCTCCACAGGAATGCCTTTCGGAGGACTCCTCCCTTACCTCGGGGCAGGTTCAGTGGAATTACAGGACCAGCATATCAACAGCTGGAAGAGTCAAGGATCACAGATCAGGATACAATACCTTGTCAAGGGTATGTCAAGACATCCCATTTAAAAATTGCCAACCATCATAAGCCCCTCCCCACTTGTGCAAGAGTGGAAAGATCAATGCCTTTTTTATGAGCAGCAACAATAACGAAAAGCATATCTTTTTGGAGAAAAAGAATGTATTTTGTACAAAAAAAGAATTACATTTTTCAGGAGGAATTTTCATAAAACATTTTTATGAAATTTTCACAAATTCTAAATGTGAAAAATCATTGGAAAATGTGCTAAAGCTTTTCTAATTCCCCCTTTAGCAAGGAGATTTCTGTTTTAAAAATGTTCCCAGATATGAGAATGAAGTAAGTGATGATTTACTTCCATTAGGCATACATACAGATAAAAGGAAGTTTTTCAGGATTGAAGAGACAGAAAGACATAACTGTTAAAAGTGTTATAAACACCAATATTTGGTAGAAAGTTAGTAAAATAAAATATACAGTGAGTAGGATCTATTTTTGGTCATGCTTGTAACAGATCTATTGATATCACTATGAGACTACTTTTGAGTATGACTTAGTCTAGCTCAAGCTCCCTGACAGAAAAGTTAACTGATTTTTTTAAAAAAAGAAAAAGAAAAATGGGGATGAATTGATACACATCTTCACAATATGTTACTGCATTTAAACAGACTATTAAGGAGAAAGGTCAAGAAATACCCTTAGTTATTATAATAAAACATAATGTCCAGAACCACTAAAAGAAAGGCAAGAGAATAAAAAGGGCCTGATGCACAACCCTCATATTCTCCAGGACTGGCCTCCAAGCCCTGGCAAACCTCAAGCCTGTGATCTAGCAACCAACTGACACATAGCCCAACATGGATCAAATTATTATCCCATAGCTTAACCTATCTCACAGTGGAATTGTGAGGATAGACTGGGATAACTCAAGTGATGCTGCCCTGAGTTTCTTGGAAGAAAAGGAAGGAACCAGCTCCTGTGATCAGTCATTAATCAAGTATCCAGGCTTCAGTACTTAACAGGGAGATGACTCGGTGAGCTGTGTGTTAAGCCAGGTAGGCCATCTTCAAGGCTCCATCCTTAATAACTCCCAACAGGCTTATGAGTGAATGATTGGGTTTCTAGTAACATGGGGAGTTCAGTTTTGTGTTGCTCAAGACTTTTTGAATAGCAGTAGCTTTCTTTCTGCTCAAGTAGGTGCAACATATGAATTTGGAACCAGAGAAAGATGGTAAAATCTGACTTTGAAAACAAAAACAGGTTCTACAGAATTGCTTGATAGCATATATTTCTGGATGAAAAATATGCTGGGTTTGATGGCTGTTGCATAATAATTTTCATAAACATACCAGTGGAAATCCTACATCAAGAAGGCAGCACATAACACTTCATCCAGGTAGTTCCATGTCTGCTCCTTTCTCTGGCCACGGTCAAGTCCTGAGAGGGGCTGTTGCTGTTGTCGCTGCTTACTGGAAGGGAGAGGGGAGGGAAGATAATTCAGATAATGAAGAAACAGTATATCTTGTCTTGGATGGGGAAGATATGAGAGTGCATTCACAGATGGAATGCAATCTCCTTTTCCTTCTTCTCAAAGCCCAGAGCATCCCCTTATTTGTCTGACTGGTCCCCCGGCACCATATTCTCTCCACTAGTAAGTGGCAGTAGCATCGACCCCTCCCAGGGACTGACAGCTGCTGGGGGCGGGGGGATTTGGATGGTGTTCAAACGGCTAGAGAATAACGTCCTGTGCTCCATCTAGAGTCGCATGCATGCAGAAACCAGACTTACTTGTGCATATGGGATTACTAGTATGCCACCTCAAGATTCTGCCTATTAAATACAGGAAAAGATTTCTGTTTGGTCTTCTGACATTGTTCAATCACATTAATTGAAATTATATCTGGGAGAGCCATGGTATAGCTCTTTATGATTAGGATATCATACTATTACACAGATGTACATCCTCATACGAATTATGATGGTGAATTTAGTGGTTCAATGGTTACTACTAGAAGAGCAAGGCAGGATGGCTTCTCTTTTATTCAAATTATACATCAATAACACACTCCTTATGCTGAGACAAGACTGTTTCCTCCATGTTAAACCTGAGAGAACAAATTGATGGTTCTGCTTTATGCAGAAAGCATATTCCTATTGGCACAAAATCAGCCAGAGTTATAAACAGTGTGTATGTTGGTAGGGGAAAGAGTGATTGCTATTTGGCAAGATATCTAGCTATAAATCATGTTAAAATTAAGATAATATTTGTTTCTTATTTGTCTGTTATAAACCTTCATATTACAACTGGATGTTAAATGGGTACACAATTGATCAGGCCAATGCATTCAAACAGCTGGACATTAATTACTTCACCAGCAGAAATGGTGAGGCACTGGTAATAATACATCAGCTTAAGACTGCCATCAGATCTAAGCCAATTTATTGTCTAGGAATAATACAGGAAATGCTATTTTACTGTGCTAATTTAGACAACCCTATGTGTGCTTGCTCAAGATGTAAGCACCACTGCAGCCTGTGGGGCCTACTGCTGTGTAAGTAATCTATAGAATGGAAGATCTGCACAAATCTGAAATATGAATAGCTACTATTTTGTCATGCACACATCAGCCTGTGGGAAGTGGCAATTTGTTGGGATAAAACTGTTTCAGAATGAATTTTTGCTAAAGTGATTTTTTTTTTTTTTTTTGCCAAGCAACAGTCTTTCAGTTCTTCTGTGACTGGAAATGAATTTCAATAAATTATTTTAAAACACCTTTCTGCAACCAAATTACAGAAAATGCTGAATTCATTGTCTGGTCTCTCCAAATGATGGCAAAACTCCATGGTTGTCATTATAATAATCCTCAGTTGGCTCAGATTAGGGATGTAAGTCTTCACTTATTTCATTCTCTCACATGTGAATTAAAATTTTCTACTTTTCTCCTTGCTAGATGAGATTATGAGGAATTACTACATTTTCAATTTTAGTTTTCAGGACACTCTTGTGAAAATTCTATTTGTGTAGAAAACAGTGGCTGGAAACTGATTTGTATTCACAATCTCTGTATTTTGAATCGTGTAGAGAATGTGTAGAGATCATAAAAGTTCCCCAATCCTGCCTTACTGGGCATCAGCCACTATGAACCATGGAGATCTGTTTTCCTGTCATCTAGATGCAGCAGACTGTCATTTCCATTCCCCCTCTGCCACTTCTCTCCAGTGCAAGGAGGAATAGCAACTTCTGGTTGTCACATCAAAGATAACTAGCAGGAAGGGGTGGATACATCAGTCTGCTGCATCCCAACTGACCCCTATTGCTTGCACCAGCAGCTGCTCAATACGTCAGGATTTAGGAGAAGGGGGGAAACAGGCCAGAAAGTGCCACTTAATTGAGTATAATTAATATTTGACTTTGTTGGCTCTCATCCAGCCCATTACTTTTTTTAAAACGAATATTTTTAATGATTTCAAAAATACATATTTTTCTTGATCAGTTCAACATTTGAGTGCATCCTTAACTATACATTATAATATTGACACTATATATATGACAGAAGAATGAAATTGACCTCAATAGTACTATGCCAACGTAACCAGAAAAGCAAAAAGGGAAAAATAATAGAAAATAAGAAGAGGAGAAAAGAAGAAGGGAAAAAAATAAAAAATAAAAAACCCTTATTCAATACACTCATTTAAACTCTTAATGTCTCACTCCTTAATGGATATTGTTAACAGGAAAAATTATTATTACATATATAAATAACCAAGTGGACTTCTTGTCAGAAAAAAAGAATTAGATATAGACCAAGAAACTCCCCCCACTGAGAAGGGCACAGCAGCCCATTACTGACAACACGCACTGTGGTAGAGCTGAGTGTCATCGGTGTACTGATGACACTAAACCTCAAATCTCCAGACAACCTCTTCTGATGGTTTCATGTAGATGTTTGGCAGCTCAGAGGACAGACCGAGCTCTGAGGGACACCACAGAACAATGGCCAGGGTGCTTTGGAGTAGTCCTCCAGCATCACCTTCTAAGTGCACCACCTCAAGAAGAACTTAAACCACTGTAAAACAGTGCTTCCAATTATGATCCCAGAAAGGCTGCCCAGATGGCTACCATGGTTGGTAATATTGAAAGCCATTGAGATGTTCAGAAGAACAAACAGGAACCCACTCTTCCTGTCTAGTTCCTGGGGTAGGTTGTCTACTAAGACAACCCAAACTGTCTCTGTCTCATAACCAGGTCTGAAAGCAAATTGAAATGAATCAATCAGTTTCATCCAGGACCTCTGGAGCTGGGAGGCTACAATATGCTCCAGGACCTTGCCCCCCCCCCCAAAAAGGAATACTGGAATACTGGAGACTGGTCAATGATTGTCCAGCACAGTAGGGGATCAGAGAAGTTTTTTTCCCCCCAGCCTCTTTTAGGCAGGATGGAATGGAATGGAATCCTCCCATGCTACAGTGAAGCATTCACAATTCCCTTTACCCACTCAACAAGTCCTCCTTTGGTGACTTTTGTGAGCCAAGAAAGACAAAGATATAATATACAAATGGTGGCTTCTACCTCTCCAAGGATCCTGTTCATATCCTCAGGCTGCACAAATAGAAAGGTATCCAACAACACAGAACAATCAGATGCCAAGATTACATCACCTGGACCTGTATCAACTACAGCATACAAGTCAAAACAGATCTGGGTGATTTCATCTGCAAAAGTATGTTGCAAAAATCTTGCAATGGGCTGTTGAGTGGGCTGACTTTTGTCCTTCTGGGACAGAGCACAGAAGGCCTCTCACCACATGAGATAGCTCTGCTGGTCAATTCTATGCAGATTTAATGGTGGCAGAAAAATATGATTTCTTCACTGCCACCATTGCCATGGAATGGGCCTTCCATTGGGTTCTAGCCCATGATCATTCAGATCATCAATGCAATAGTCTCCATCTCACTTGTTTCATCACTGCCTGCTCCCTCATGAACCAAAGAGCTTGCTATGTTCTACTGCATGTGAGGGAACAGTCAGGGGAAATTATTTCCCCATTCCAGAGATCAACTAGGGCTTCAACAGGATCACCTGCCATGCGAACAGCAAAGTCCCCAGGAGCCATCAGGAATCCATCTGGATCCATAGGCCTTCTGGAGCAGATCATCTTAACCAGTTCCCCAGCCATGCAGAGACTTTGACCCCCAACAAATCTGAACCCTAGTAGGGAGTGATCTGTTCATGACAACAGAACTATAGGAAGTACTGTCATATCTAGATCACTATCATCCTGCACAGCACCAAAAACCAATTCCAAATTTGTCTTGTGACATGGGTGGCACCAGATACTGCTTGGGACAGACCCATGGTCATTGTGGAGACGTGAAAAGCCTAAGCTGGTCCTGTCAGACTAGTCTCAGCATGGATACATAGTATCTTCATTATATTCCAGATATTCCCTGAAAGGGAACAATTACACATTTTTTTCTATAGGAGTAAATGTTGGCTGTCCTGTCCTATCATTTTTGCTTGTTTGTTTCAGTCAAAGCATTACCCTTCAAGTTCAAGCTGCTAAGTTTAAAAGGGGAGATATATAAAAAATATTCATCTGTTAACTGTTGCAGGCCAGTCTATTGGTGTCACTATTGTCTTGATATATGGTCTTGATGGTGTTTATTTTAATTGTGTAATATCCTAGTAGCTCTGGCCAGGCAATAAAACTTGTCTGACTGACTGATTGAAATGAATGCTTTTGCAGTTAATTAAAATCTTAACATTAAACACGTAAGCAAATGAAATGCTGCAAAGCCACACACACACACACACACACAGTTGACAAAGCCTGACCCTGGAACAACAGAAGACTCAGATCCAGAAGTCCATGTAATAAAAAAGCTATACCTACCTACCTTCCTTCCTTCCTTCCCAAAACTTACCACCAGCTTTCCTGAGGACCTTCATAGGTAGAGTCCCCAAGGAGCTTGCTTATTATGCACAAAGCCTGATCCTTTTGTGACCTATTGCCTAATGTCAGCACTGCCTAAGGGCAGAAACATGGTATGTGTACAAAGTCATGGTACAAAGTACCCAAATTCAATCAAGTAGTTTTGGTACCCTGGGGCAGGAATTCCTTCAAGCACATTTCTCAAGCTTTCTGGTAGAAAAGAATATAGTCATAATTTATTGTTGTTTTACCATTGTTTTAATATTGTTCTTTTTTTAGAATCATTTAATATTTTTAACTTTTGTGTAATCAGATTTTAGGTGTACTTTGTTTTAATTTGTTGTAAGCCACGTTAAGTTCTTTGCTAGCAGAAAGATGAGCGATTATAAAGCAAATAACCATTTTCTTTGTATGTCAGGGTTGGGTTGGATGTCATTCCACTCATCCCCATTACAAAATTCATTTTTTGTAGCATATATCTGTTTTGTGTCAATGCACCATATAGAACGACTAACTGATCTCATGCATTGCTCTCCCCAAGGTTATCTGCTGGTTTAAAAACACCACAGAATACTTCAATAAATATGCAACTGCCTTCAAGAGAGACAAGCTCTTATTTTAATAGTGTGGCTCAAACAGACATGGTTGGCTACTCATCTCCACGAGCCAATTCTGTTCCCATCATCCCCTCCGTGGGCTTAGAAGAAGCCTGTATGCAGACACAAAACCTTTCAGACATAACAGGCATCAAATGGTGCAAAAACTCCTATTCCACTGAACTTGTCAATGTGAGTACCCCAGCCAGCCGTTGTCTTATTGCCGAACAACAAGAAGTCAAAATATTGTTAGAAACTGTCCAGGAGCAGATCCGAATTCTGACTCATGCAAGGAGGTCGGAGGACTTTGAACTGACAACTGACAACACCGAGAGCAGTACAAGTGAAAACACAGCTTTTCTGCCCATGAGCCCTGTGGTGAAATCAGAGCGAGAGGCACAGTTTGTCTTAAAAAGTGAAATGAAAAGAGACTCAGCATTGATCAAGTGACTTTGAACTGTGGGGGGGAAGGGAGGGGAGGGGAGGGAAAGGGAGGGGGCAGGGGATGTATGGATCTGTGCATTTGAAGCTTTGCTAAACAGGAAAGAGAGGAAATTAAATACAAATTATTTATATGCATTAATTTAAGAGCATCTACTTAGAAGAAACCAAATAGTCTATCGCCCTCATATCAGTGTTTTTTAACAAAATATTTTTTTAAGGGAAAGAGAGGTACCAGGTGGGACAACACTTAAACAGAAGTTCAGAATTTTTTTTTTTTTTATCTTCCTCCTTATTTCTTTCCTCCTGTTCATCTCTCCCTTTTCTTGTTTCCTCCAGGCTTATACATGCAATTTCACAATCAGTTTTACAGATGTCCTGTTTAAGGTTTAGGCTGGCACCACCCTTAGACTTATGAGTTTCAAAACAGTGCTACGTGGCAACATTGACTGGGAACCTCTCTCACGCATGGTTCATTGAAACAAGTGACTTACTCTTGCTAAACTCCCATTGTTTTCAGGGAAGTTTGCATGGGTGCCATTTGCAGTTATGCCCAGTGTCAATAGTCCTCACCACCTTTTAACCTAGATGTGCAAAGTTCTTTTATGATAGTTCAGTCCCTGCATCTTCCAGAGCCACAGTTAAAACACAACATACTGTATCACAAAAATTTTGTAACAGGCTCAGAACTTCAAATCAAATACAACTGAGCTGACTAAAATATTGCCTAAAACGTCCTCTCCCAACTGGATACCCTCCAGCTGTGTTGAACTACAGTTCCCCTCATCCCCAGACAGAATAGCTTAGTGGTCACGTTGGCTGTAAATGCTGGGGGCTGTTGTACAACATGTTTCAAAAAGAAGGCTGATCTAAAGGGAAAACTAAAAAAGGTTTAAAAATTCTTCTACAAGTAAAACAACTGAGGGATTCAGAAGGCAGTCCTAAGAGGTCTGCCAGAAGTTTGTTAAGAAGGGAATGTTGAAGTCTGTCTGAAAGACCCTCCTCTAGTAACATTTGAGGAAATCCAAAACAGCTTTCACAACTCTAGTGACATTTCCCAGTGGAGTTTTGCATATCCCTCTTCTCTATAATTTTGAATGTACATGTTCAAGATACAAATTCTAGCACTCCAGGAATTATGGATGCTTTACAGTATGGTTAACCTTTTCCATATCAGAAAGTTTGATTCAAATGAACACTACTCAAGTACCTAAATCTAGGAACAAGTCTTCTGCTCACTTCATATTAGTCATCACTGTTGAAGAATATTATTCAGAAATACTTTCCTTCACCTCTTACTTTTGAATCAGATGAAAACTATATGCTTGAGAGGAAAGTAACACGTGGAAAATATGCAGAGGTGTGTCTGTGTGTATGTGTGCATTTTCAAAGAAACAAATGAAAACCTGAAATCCCATTAGTTTGCCATGGAGTTTAAATTATTGTCAGAATGTTATTCTTGGAAGTCATTTGTGAACTCCAAAGGACTGCTGAAATATGTGCATATATGTACATTTTAATTTTATTTACTCTTGTCTAGAGACCTGGAGGATCCAGTGTTTTTCTGTATTTAGCATATGTTTGAACCTGCCACTTTAATTTACTTCCTTTTCTAATATCCTTGTTCACATTCAACTTGGTCACAAAATGAAGTATTTTGACTGAACATGATCCAAAGCCCCTTTGGCCCACATGAGAGGAAACGGCCAATTTGCACATGATAGTTTCCTATTGGGCATGTGGAGAATTTGAATACATTGAACAGAATGGAAAACTTTCTGCCTGTGTGGCCAGCTTTTCCACATCATATAACAATCTCTGCTTAGACTCCACTGTCTTTAGCCTGTGGTCATTGTCTCTGTGGACACAGACTTTTAGGCATGAGTTTGAGCAGCATTGGGTACTGAAGAAATGCATACCAGGAAATGCAAGTATCCAGCACTTCATGTTGTCCCTGCTTCTTTGTAACAAATTTAAGCAAAGGTACACATCTCTTTTTAAACAAGAAATTACAATTTTTCTTCAGAAGTGATGAAGACATGGGAAGTGAGAATCCTATTCTTTCTGGAAATAGTAAAGTGTGAAACTCGCTTTAGACCTTAGGCCTCAGATAACTGAATAAGTCAATTCATGAGTGCAGGTAGACCCCAGAACCCAAATGGACACATTAGCAGCCATCTGTTCTCAGATGCTTATTCTACACATTGCGCAATCCACAGAGCCAAAGTGGTTTTTGAAAAGGGTTCATTGATTTTAATGGAATTCTGAGTGAGCACAGAATCAGTTCCTTAAAATAAGAAAAACTTGCCAGTTGGGGTTTTCCTAAGAACTTGAAATTTCTTTTGTATTGTTTTTATTTAACCACAAACCACAATATGGCATCAGAATAAAGAACTTGTGTTCAGCAACAAACTATGTATTAGTATTTTTTGTATTTTTAAGAGTATCCTCTGCTTAAACTGTTTGTACAA
The DNA here is from genome assembly GCA_030412105.1 of Cyclura pinguis. Taxonomy (NCBI): domain Eukaryota; kingdom Metazoa; phylum Chordata; class Lepidosauria; order Squamata; family Iguanidae; genus Cyclura; species Cyclura pinguis. Next base: position 116,991,211 of record CM059601.1, on the reverse strand, counting down.
ATTACGATATCTGTGGGTTGTTGTTTTTTTTTAAAAAAAAAAAAAGCCAAGCAACCTTCCCTCTTCAACGGCAGGGATCATAACATCTACAACAGAATACAAAATATGTGAAACCCATTAATACCCTGATAAACAGGCAGAACATTTCTTTTTTAAAAGAACAGATTGTGTTACCTTGCTTCCCAGGTTGTTTCTAGACAAACTGAATTTCCAGAACAGCACAGTTAATCTGTTCCCAGAAGAAAGCAATAGTTTAACCTCCTTTCAATTGAACTGGAAAAAATGTTATTTATTTTAATTGCAAGTTCCTTACCCCAAGTTAGAGTATTAAAGAATTAGTGTATGCACAAAGTTTTTTCCCCTTCTTTTTTTCTTCTTCTTTTCTTTTTACATTTGTTTTCAAAACTTGATTCAATTGTCTTGTTTCTAAAACTTTCTATGGCTGTAACCTTTGCTGTGTGTTTTCAGTGAAAGCAAACTCAGACTGATCTGTTACATCCCAAAATAGCACACAAACTATTCTTCTAGACATTTCAGCCAAGGTCAGCAACCTTTCTAAGGCTGGGTAAAAGGAGGGAGCTCTCCAAGGTGCTACTGAGAAGAGTAGAGAAGGATAGTGAGTCCAGAGCTGACTGTTTTGCCTGAAGGAAAACAAATGAAAAAAAAAATGCCCCTTCCAAACCATTTTATAATCAACTGGAAATATACACTACCTGATTTCTGCTGAAGAAAGAAATCTACAAATTTGAGCAACGCCTTTCTTGAACCATAATGTCGTTTTGCCATCCTCAGGCAGAGAAAGTGTAGAAGATCAATGTATTTGTAGTCAGTTGATGCTTTTTTTCCCCCCTCCATTGGTTGACATGAGAGATGAAATACTGAAATGGTGGGAAAATCTTCCGTTTGTGTTAGCAATGCTCTCTGTATCCAGCAAAGGATGTGTGACTGTTCTATGTTAACTGTTCTATTCAATTTTCAGCATGTTTCAATAGACAGACATTAATATTAACCGTATGAGAGACTAGTGTACTTATTTGCTAAGAACATTACTTCATCTAACAAATTTGATGGAGAAAGGCTGTGTCAAGATATGAATGCAAAGGAAGTCCTTAATTTTAAGTATGTTTATGTTCTAGCATTTGTTTATATTATTTACATGATGAATGTTTTCTTTTTTAATGAAACCAGGGTTGCACAGAGTAAAAAAAATCCTAAATCAAAAAATGGCATGGACAGAGCACTCACTCACTCATGACGTACTAGCAAAAAAATCTGCTTTGCTTTATCCATAGTGTAAAAGAGGTCAGTTCAAGAGCATGGAAAGGCCTGAAATCCATTTTTAGAGACCTTTGACAGCAGGTAATCCAACTCGTCAATACTTTACAGCTCCTGGGCCCTAATCCAGCTGGGTGTTGACTCCCTGCTGACAAACGTAAATTATCTGAAAGTGCTGATTGACCCTTTTAACAATATTTGGAGAGATTGTTGTTTTCAATAGTCTCACAAGAAAAAAAAAAAGCTTTCCTTTTCATCTTCCACTTCTTTTTCCTCTCTCTCTCTCTCTCTCTCTTTCTTTTTTTCTTTCTTTTCTTCCTCTTTCTTTCAAATTGTTTTGCCCACTCAGTAACAGGATGAACTACATGACAAAATAATAAGAGTACACAGTAAAAGCAGCATGAACAATAATCTGTACAGTGTACAAAGGAAGCAATTCCATTTCTCTACAGGCAAATTTCAACTATAAAATACCTGGGAGTTAAAAAAAAGTCTTTACCTTTCACTGAAGACAGTCTAGATAACAGTGTGGGTACCAGATGGATCTCATTTCAGGAAGACATTCCACAAACAGAGTGCCATAGCCAAAAAAGATCTTTCTCTTGTAGCCACCTGTCAATCTTCATCAGACAGAAAGGCCCTAAAGTCTTCCATCTGAAGTCAGATAATAATCTGTGCTGTGATTTATTTTCCTTTTTTAACTCTCCACTCTTGAAACACTTCAAGGAAGTCATTTACACTACTTCAGGTAATATTTTGTTTATATCTAAACTCCTTAACCCCAGATGTCTGTTACACCTTAAACCTCTCTGCTTTCTTTCTTTGGTATCATACTGTCTGACTCATCAGCACTCTCTTCTCTCTCCACTTGATTTTGCAAGTAGTCAGTTCCTTGTCATCAATTCAACTAAACAGTTGACAGTCCAGTTCAAATGCCATCCTTCTATATAGTTTTCTTTAAAACATAGTTTGTATTATATCCTCATAGCACACTGTGATTCTTGGTTCAAGAACCAAACATTAAATAAAAACACTAAATAAATACTAAGATCCCACATTAGGATACATACATATCTGTAGCTGCTTCTCTTAATGCTTCCCCTCACACAAACCTACTTTTTAAGTAACGAAGCCCCTCCTCCCAACATAGCCATTTTTGTGTCATTGGAGAGTGGGGAAGGGGTATCAGTGGAGAAGCCTCCAGCTACTGCTTTCTAGCTGGACACACTATAGCTGTCATGCCCTCCTTTCAGAACATGGGCTCTGACTCAGAGTTTGAAACAGGGGGCATGCCAGAGGCTAAAATGGGGCATGTCAGAACCTGCTGTAAAGGAAGAGGTTACAGTGCCACAAACAGAACAGGGGGGAGTGCCAGCTCCAGCAGAGAGTCCTGCATCTTCAGACGCAGAAGAGCACTTACCTGTACCCACCTTTGCAGAGCACAGATAGCAAAGAGAAAGTCACTCTCTCAGAATTTGTAACCAGAGACAAGTACTCAAGACACAACTGCACTAGGCTTCAGACCTATATGGCTGCCGCCCTTCCCCTCCAGGAGTTGTCAGAGCTTGTGTGATTTTCTACCCTGCTGGATATCTTGTTGAGTTCTGGAACACTCTGACTGACCTTGGACTGTCTCTTGTCTTGGAACTCTGTTGAACTTTATTTATGACCCTGTACTTACTGCCTGGAAATAAGTAACATGCTGGGAGCTATTCAGTTTGTTTTGCTGCTATATCAGCTGCACTGCTGGGACTGACATAGGACAATAACAGGCATCTATGAGGAACATCCCATGGATCCTTGCGGCATCTCTGCAGGTGACACAAACCATGTCCAGCCACAGGAAAATACATGAATGCATCTTCACTGATTCGCTCTGCTGTCCAATGACATGGAACTGGTTGGGGAGGGCTGCATCAGTTAAAGGCGTGTTTGGGAGAGAATTTTTGTGATGGCATGTTTGGTAAAGAATTCCAGACTCTGCAACACCAAAAACAAGTGAGTCAAGATAGTATAAACCAGATTTACCTTGTTGACGCTTACTAACAGGATGTCAGCCAAAGACATGGGGGAACCATACTGAGGTACATTTTCACATGTGCCCTAACCATGGACACATACTGTTCTCATTTTGCAAAGTGCACTATCAGCAGTTGCAGCACCAAACTTGGTTTTCATCCTGCCTTGAAGAGGCTCTAGTGAGTCCATTACAAAAAAATTAAAACACTAAATAATTAAAAAAAAAAGTGTCTCCATACTAGAGAATTACAGGGGCCAGTCTCCAGTATTCCCTTTTTGGGCAAAGTTTTGCAGGATGTCATGGCCTCCTAGCTCCTGAAGCTCCCAGATGACAAGGAATGGCTAATGCCTAGATCCATTCAATCTGGCTTCAGGCCTGGTTATGGGATGGAAACAGTTTTACCTTAGTGGATGAGTACACTAGGAACTGGACAGGGAGTGTCTCTCTTTTGGTTCTACTGGACATTTCAGTGGCTTTTAATAACATCAACTGTTGTATCCTTCTAGACCACCGCTTCTCTGGAATGGGACTTGGGGACACTATTTTACAGTGGTTCATATCTTTCTTGGAAGGATGACCTCAGATGGTGCTGGGAGCTTCCTGTTTGACACTTTGGCCATTGGCTTGTAGTGTTCCTCAGGGCTCAGGTTTGTCTCCTATGCTGTTCAATATGTACATAAAATCAATGGAAGTTGTTAGTGATGACACTCAACTCTCTCTTTTCCCTTGAAGGAAGCTGTTTTGATGTTAAACTAGTGTTTAAAGTCAATAATAGACTGGATGGGGATGAACAAAATGAAACTTAATCCAGACAAGGCAGAGGTGCTTCTGGTCATTTGAAAAGTAGATCAGCAAATAGGGATTCAGTCTGTGCTAGATAAGAGTTATAGCCCTCACTTATGATTTCCCATTTGGATTATATCCCATTGGGATTACTGTAATGCGTTCTACTTGGGGCTGCTTTCAGAAACTGGAAACTTCAGTGGGTTCAAAATATCACAACCCAAGTGCTGACAGGGGCTGGAAACAGGGAACATGCAATTCCTTTGTTGAAAGAACTTCACTGGCTACGGTTTATTTCCAGGCACAATTCAAATGATGGCCATGTTCTATAAAGCCCTATACAGCTTATATGAAAGACTGTATCACTGTATATGAGCCTGCCCAAGTTTTAAGAACTACAAGAATGGCCTTGATCTTACTCCTTCCAGCATCACAGGCATGCTAATGTTACCCAGCCATAGATCCCCACACTCTGATATGGTTTAATAGGAAAAAATATGATTTACTTGGCAAGATATGTTAATTGGAATTGATATAAAATGTACCTTGATGTGGGACTTCCGGTTTCGATGGCGTCGCAGCAGCCAGAGCAGCGAGAGAGCTCCCGCTGACTCTACCCCCCCCCGTGGCTTTGCCAAGAAATCAGCAATTGGCAAAGTACCCCCCCCGGTAAAGGGGGTCCTGAGGAGCTCGCTGGGGGTCCATTGCCACCTTTCATGCGAAGGAGCGTCTGCAAGGAAGCTCCCAAGCCGGACAAAGGTAAGGGGACCAAAGAGCTGCACAGCCACGTGGAGAGTCACTGCTTATTTTAGCAGCAGAGCGGCACCTGAAACTTTATTTTAACAATTTGAGAGAAAATACAATCAAATCTGAAGAACTAAAGCTAGAGGAAATCAACTTATAAAATCTCGAAGATTAAAAGACAGTGCCGACCAGATGAGCATGGAAGACTAAGAAGAAGAGCCGAGACATTAAGATGGCAGAAAGAAGGAGGAGGTAAGAGAGTTCTTGATAATAACATTGTTCAGAGTACACAAACCAAATATTAAGAGGTGGAAAACCCAGGATATAAAGACAACTTAAAAAGAAGGTAAAAGTACATAAACATTTGATTATTCGGGATAAATATCTTCTAAAGCGAGTAGTAGAAAACAAAGCGGAGCAGAAAAATTTCTTAAAAGTAAAGACCAGCCGCCGTTTTTAGAAGTACATGGAGACGCTGGAGGGGAGAGAAGAGGAGCGAGTTGAGATTTATAACTGAGGATCTTTGAAACATAAAAATACAGACTTTCTAAGTTGGAATTAAATAGGAAAGACGTATTGAATATAGTAAGCTAGAGCTCACGTGGGAAAGTGAAAGGAAGGAAGGCGCTTGAGCTCGCTTACGGAAAGACGAAGGACATGAGAGGGACTGAGAAACAGGAGACAGAATAGACTCAAAGGCAAAAGGAATAAAAGCAGCCATTACATGTAAAGAAAGTATAAACAGGACCACAAATAAAAGAAAAAGGAGCGGGAAGGGGCTGGAGATCACAGGAGAACTGCTTCAGCTCGACCCACAGCACTGAAGACGAAACAGTCGCTAGAATTTATGACATGTTGGAATTAAATAGGAAAGACATATTGAATTGAAACGCGGAGTTCGAGAGAAGTAGAACTGAATCGGATTGAAGCAAAAGGGGAATAGTAAGCTAGAGCTCGCGTAGGAAAGCGAAAGGAAGGAAGACACTTGAGCTCGCTTATGGAAAGACGAAAGACATGAGAGGGACTGAGAAATAGGAGACAAAGGCAAAAGGAATAAAAGCGGCCATTACATACAAAGAAAGTATAAACAGGATCATAAATAAAAGAAAAGGGAGCGGGAAGGGGCTGGAGATTGCAGGAGAACTGCTTGGGCTCGCCCCACAGTACTGAAGACGAAATAGTAGCTAGAGTTTATGACATAGACATGGAAAAGAGGGAAACAGAAATCAAGACTGAAAAGAGAAGACTATATAAGAAAAAAAAAACAGAAAATAAGGCGGTGAAGGTTATGGGGAATTGGGAAGTGTAATTGTTCTGTATGAAATTGCTTTGAATTAATTATCTAATTAACTGTCCGAGCTAATTGGAAGGATCTATAATAATTTAATTTTTCTTATAGAGTCATATTAGAATTTAATGAATGTAAGGAATGATTACGAACTTTATGTATGAATTCTTAAATGAGGTAATGAACTGTCAGAATTGTTAATCACTTATATATATTTTGTTTGAGAAGCTGAAAGGCACTTAGAGATTTATATTATAGAGGTAAGGTAAATAATATAATATAAGTAATATATATAACTGTTTGGCAGACTTAGCAAGGACCTACCAAACTGAAGTAAAAGAAAAAGAAATGGCGACTGGAACAAGGAAAGGAACAAGGACTCAGACACAAACACAACTTCAATTAATAGAACCAAGTAGAAGATCATCTGTGGATATGGGCCAACAGGTAGTTGAAATTTTACAAGAAATAAGAGGCCTTAAACATGAAATCAGACAGGAAATGAAAGAAACAAGGTCTGAAATTAAGGCAGATATCAAGAGAGAGATTGAAATAATTGGGAAAAAAATGGAGACTATGAACAAAGAGATCAAGACCATGAAAGGAGATATCCATGATCTTCAAGGTAGAACAAATCAATTAGAGACAGAAAAAGAAACATTGAAGACAAATCAAAGGCAAGGAGAACTGGCGATATCCCAACAAGAATTACGCTACTGTGACAGATGCATGAAGCTGAGAGGGATTGAGGAGTTACCTGGAGAGAACCTGTATGAAAAGGTAATTCCAATTTTAGCAATGTTTATAGATATGGACATTGAAAGAATGGAGCAAGAAATTGATAGAATCTTCAGAGCAAGTTCGAATTTAGCAAGAGAAAAAGGATGGCCCAGAGACATTGTAGTTTGCTTTGTTAGAACAAGGATAAGGGATCAACTATTTCAGAAAAACTACAATAAACAATTAAGAATGGGAGAAAAAATTATTAAAATATTCAAAGATATTCCATATGATATCTTAAAAAGGAGACAGGATTATAAACCCTTAATGATACTATTGCAAAGGCATAAAATAATGTACAAATGGGAAAGGATAGAAGGGATCCCCTTTACTTATAAACAAAGAAGATACAGAATAACCAATATAATACGCGCTAAAGAAGTGTTTGAAAGGCTTAAAAGAGAATTGGAACTACGGAATGGGAGGAACAATAATGCAAGAAGCTAAGGTGAAGAAGATAAGGAACAAGAACAATATCAAGAAGAAAGGAATCTAGATAAAAACCCCAATGTAGAAGAAGAAGAACAAGAAATAACGTTCGGAAGCGAAGAATTAGATCCGACATCAGGAGGAAAAGAACAAAAAGAAGCAGAATTAGAATTAGAAGACTTGTATGTAGAAGAAGAAGAGATATAGAAAAGAAGAATAGACTTTTAATACGAAAAGGATGACTATTAAAATTCTGTCTTGGAACGTAAAAGGAATCAATTCGAACTATAAAAGAAGACAAATCTTTCATTATGTTGAAAAGGTGAAAGTGGACGTAATATGCCCACAGGAAACTAAAATCAGAGACCAAGACATTAAATATTTATAGAACCCAAAACTTGGAATATGCTACGCATCTGCCTCGCAGAAAAAAAAGAAGGGAGTAGTACTCTACGTAAATTGTAACCTCCCATCAGAATTGAAATTTCAGGATACATCCAGATATTATGTTGGAGTGGAGGTGCAGCTTCAAGAGACAAAGGTTTTAATGGTAGGAGTTTACTCCCCAACGGAAGATAAAAGTAATTTCTACCAGAAACTATTACAACAACTTTTAGACTACTCTGAAGAGACAAACCAAGATAATTTTCTACTCTGTGGGGATCTGAATGGAGTATTGGACCCTAAAGAGGACAGATCGGGAGGCAAATTAGCTCGTAAGCAACATGGAAAACTTCCTAAATCTTTCTTTAAATTAATGGAACTTATGACATTACAAGATGTGTGGAGGACAAAATATGGACATTCTAAAGGATTTACTTACTATTTGGAAACCCAGAAATCAATGTCAAGAATTGATATGTTTTTGATCTCTAAAGCTATACAAAATCAAGTAGACAATATGGAGATTCTCCCTAGAATACATTCTGATCACAACCCAATCCAATTAGAGTTCAAAATATTAAAAAGACCTAGAAGATGGAGGTTGAATGATTATATATTTCAAAGTCAGAGTTACTTGGAAAAGATCAGAGAAACTATAAGAAACTACTTTAAAGAAAACGTGACAAGTGATGTCAAATTGAGTACTATTTGGGATGCAAGCAAGGTAGTAATGCGGTGACATTTCATTCAATGGGGAACAGAAAAGAAGAAAAAGAGAAAATGTACCTTGATGTGACTGTATGCCAAGCTGCACAAGAGGAAGATGATGGCTGAACACATGCATTAAAAAGTAGGTCAGAGATCCCCTCTAGGTATAGTCAGGTCATTGTCAGGAAACCAACAGCTAACTCCAGAGAAAATATGCTTAAGCTAAGCTGCAATGACTCTGCTTCTGGAAAATAGTGACAGGGAAGTTTTCACTAAACCATTGATTGTTTCAAACCTTCCCACCAACCTATGAATTTCTCCGTTGTCCCCACACCTGTCCAACCATTACAGAGCTATCACGATGTCCATTTACTCTTTGTCACTTAATGCTAAGATAGCTCAGTCCTGACCTCATTGTCCACTCTGTGAATTTCATTGTTTACTCAGCCAGAGAGCCATTTACACCCATGCCCTCCAGGTAGAAATTGGGAATAAAACCCCCTGGTTTTGAGTAGCTGACTCACAGAACTTCACTTACTGGTAGCCACTCTTTCACTCCAATTCCAGAACAAGTGCTGTCCTTAAGCATGAGTCTAAGCCACATTGCTGTTTATTTGCTGCTGTTCTGGATCAGTAATTGTCATTCTCATCACTTGAATACTCATTATCAGCAATTTTCCTCTCTTTCTCCTTCAGCTAGCCTTGTGTGATTGCATGTTTGTGCCTTGCATGTGATTGATAATTCCTTAAATAAAGCACATTATAGTTTACTTTTGAATTTCTGTCTGGTTCTTCCCTGTGAAGACCCTGTAAACATTTGTGGAAAGATCTCACTAGGTTTTCCCTCTTTCACAAGCCTCCTAATTTTGAGCTAATAATTCTCCATCTTTGAATGGAGGTACTGGCATTGTAGGAGGACCCCTGAGTCACCCATATTTTGGGATAACACTAGTGAGGACATTGGAGACAGGCTTCTGAGTGACTTCTCCCAGGCTATGGAATTTTCTGCCACAACAGACTGCTCTTCCCCCCTCCTTCCACCAGCAGTAAAATCCCTTTTATTTGAAGAGGCATTTTGTGAATTAATTGACTGTGTGGAAAAGTATATGTGTATTGCTTTTTTATTGTTCTTCTCATGGTTTTAAATCATTTAAAGCACTGATGTTTTAATCTGATAGCTTATTTTACTGTTTTTAAAAACCTTATTATTATTATTTTTTAATTCATATACTTTGTTTTGATTCATGTGTCAGCCACCTTGGGCCCCATTCAGGAGAAAGGTGGGACATATATAAAATAAATAAAACTACACAGCATAAGAGATTAAAAAGGGAATTTTTTTTTCCCAACTGCAAGTCTTATCCTTATACAAATTTCCATTTTAATTATTTTTGGGCCACTTAAAACTTGACTGGGGAAACAACCAACAGGAAATCTCAAGAAATAACAAATGTGCAATAACATCTTTGGGGCATGGTTAGTGGGTTCAGTAGTCACGTCAGACCACACAGAGTATACACAGAGATGCCCTGAACATTGGAATATCAGTGCAAGAATGGGTACTAAAAAGTTGCCTCTCTGAAACTGGTCCCAGGAATATGCTACCATATTGGTGGATTGATGACATGCATGTTTCTAAGGGGAAAGATACGAGTCCCTGTGATGTTGTTCTATGGGAGGTGGGAGGAGAAAAACACACTTGGCTTGAATAGAGATTTAGTCATCTGGAGACCGGTATAAATTCCTGGTGGTATACTGTTTGTATGTGGAAACATCTGGGCCCATCCTATCTTCTCCTACACACTCATGCATACACACATACAAACTCATTTATACTGTTCACTCTGTTATATGTTACACGTTACATGAGACAAAGAGTACAACATCCATGCATGGATAGCTGATCAACATTACACTAGTGCTGTGGCTTATTCTTCTAAGTTGAATGCACCAGCAGCACATAGCCTCATCAGTCTGAAACAAAGCAGAACAAGGCAAGGCAAAAAATCAACAACTTCTGAGAAGTTGGAATGTTCATAATTCTTGTATAACACCATATCTTGACTCAATAAGTATAGATATAAGCAAACTTTCTGACTGAGAATGCAGCCCGTTATTTGTGGAAGTCTCTAGTTGACCATATACTGGCACCCTGTTGGTGCTTTACTCACATGTAAATTTCCTTATGCATGAAATTGTACTTTTATAGATGTGGAGTAACATCTGTACTTGGTTCACAGTTCCTTAATTGGAGTTTCTCAAGTATAAATATTGTGCATGTATTGCACATTCTTGAATTGTGTGTAACTATTCACTAGTGCCTTCAGTGTGTCACTTGATTCACTAGGACTGCGGAATGAGCAAGCACATTAACAGAGATGCAGTTGGTTGCATAATGTTGGTATTCTGCAAAATAATGGCACAGTGCAATTACCATTTACAAACATGAGTACAGATTTACACTATGCAAGCATCATGTAGGAGCTCAGCTCTTGTTTTAAATATTTTTCAATCAAGGAAACTATGTTTATGGGCTTCAATGATTTTAAAATAACTTCAAACTGTGGTTTAAAGTCCTGGCTTCTTACTATACTGTTAACTATTGCTTCATGATTGAGATGAAAAACAAAACTACAGCTGTTTGGAAACTTTAGTGTTTGATTGTAATAGAAGGAGCTATGTGTGCAAGCAAAATGCTTCATAAGCTATGATTGTCTGATTTGATACAATGAATAGGGAGAGATCATTACAATTTTCTCTCAAGACAGTAACTATGGCAGTTTCAAAAAGAGCAATCTGTTTTTCCCCTTGGGCTTCACCCCTTTGGCTCATCTGTCCTTGGAGGAAGTAGGTCTCATATTCACTTTTTCTTTTCTTTTCTTTTCTTTCTTTCTTTTTTCTTTTTTCTTAACACAGAAGATAGCATAAACTGACAAGTGTATTCTTTCCTTTTGTTTTTACACTTCTAAATGATCAGTATTTTATTTCTGTGGTTATCTTTTTCTATTGTAAGTATTTAAAAATGTTTTCCCTACACTGTAAGCTTTGTCATACAACTATAGATAGAGAGAAAGGTGTCTAGCTCTTTTGAACCTAATCAATGCATAGAGCATTGAGCTGTTGCTAGAAGTGATTTATTTCCCATGTAGCACAAATGCGAATAATCCATTGAAGTCCATAAAAGCTGTACAGTTAGCAAGGTTGAAAACAGGGGCCAAGATCCTGTATTAGGAGACATATGTGTATCACATAGGCCATTTCCACATGGGGTATTAGAAACGGTGCAGTCCGTCCTCCAGGGAGGACACCTGCACCTGGGAGCGGACTGGGTCTGGACTACTTAGTGTAGTTCCGCACCTCATCCTACTCCAGAATGACCCCAAGTGGTGTCCAGTGTGCTTTTGAAGAACCTTTTTCTTGAGGTTTTTCAAAAGCACGGAGCACACCAGTGCGAGCCTCCTCCCTTGTGCAGAATCGCAGGCTCTCACCAATGTGAGCCTGCAATCTGCCGGAGGCGGGCTTTAGGCTGGCGAGCTTCAGCAGTTGGTCGAGACCCTCGACCAACCGGAAGCCGCCATTTTCGTCCCCAAAGCAGTGTGGAGTGACGAGCACGCACTGCTCCGGAGCAGCCTGGACCGGACTGGGGAGCCAAAAGACCCAGTAAGTAGCGTCACGGGGTGATTCCCTCGCCCCGTGCAGAAATGGTCGTACTATCTGCAAAAACCTCACCATGTAAGCAATGTATCCACCCCCCAAATACAGGCATTCCTGTGTGCTTAGAAAGTTGGGTGTTGACCAGGGAGGCATCTGGCTGTTTTCCTGTAGCTGCATATACTGTGACAGGCATGTGCAGAGACCTATGAGGGCCTTATAAGCTCTCTGCAGATGATATCTTTGCTATGTTTCCAGCTACAAGAAAATAACTGCACATATCTCTGCTCGTCCCCTGATCTTCAGCAACATGGAAATGTTGGGTGTGGTGTCTGTATGGTTTACAAGGTGCATTTTGAGAGCAATTCTGATTATTGCACAATTGGCACAGAACTCTGACCTATACAACAACCATAAAAGTGTGTTGTGACTGTGGAAGTCTAATTTATGTTATTGTAATTGACCAGGAAAATGTTAGCTCTGACGTCATTTAGAAAAAAAGAAAAAAAATCTTGAAATGGGAAAGGCTAAATATCAATTTTTAAAAAAAAAAAAAAAATTAAACATCTTTTAAAAATGTCCCAATGTCCTTTTTATAAAAAGAAAAAAGAACTTTAAACATCTTGTTGAGTTAAAATGGTCTCCATTTGAACATCTGTTCAAATAAATGATTCAATGTGTGCACACTGATGCACATAAATGCTCCCAATACTGTAGCAAATAAAAATGTGGAACAGCCATTAAAATGTGATAGCTGAAGTATATTAGATCTACAAATGAACATAGACATCAGGATGCACATAAGCATTGAGCAAGCTGTACCACATATTCAGATTCTAAATAATAATCATAGCAAGAGCAGCAATGACTTCATGAACTAGGGCTGCAGCTTGAGAATTTCCACAGGGATGCAAAACCCAAAACAGTAACAACAACATCAACACAACCCTCCCCCAACATTTCTTTAATTTTGAATGTTCATTACACATTTTGGAATCTGTTACCCTGTTGTCTGGGGGTCCCAGGAGGAACATCAAATTACTATCAAAACTATACAAGTTGGGGAAATTAGTTCAGAGCACTAGTTGGCAAAACGAGAGGCAGGGTAACTTAGCAGGATCTTGCAACCCATTGTTTACGGGGTCAGGCCAAGTCAAGAAGCAAACTGGTTGGAAAATAATGAATGATCTTCATTAAATACAGGCACACAACGTAAGCAACACAAGCACGCAGATAACTAAGGAAAATAAAGGTGAGAGTAAGATAGCGGGATTTTCAGAGGGATAGTTGATTTGGGTGATACGAAACCTGTTCCTGAAGCCCGGAAGAAGATGGAGAATGATGCTAGGGTTCGATGTAGCTCAGCACGTGGAGCTGAGGGGAAGCTCGCCAAGCGATGCGGCAGCAAGGCAGTCTGGAACTTGGGAGCGATCCAAGGAAGCGCTCAAAGTCAGAGGTTTTTATAAGGAGAATTATGACCGCAGGCTAGGTCGGACTTAGGGGAAAACAATAGATTTGGAGCTGGAGACAAAGCCTCCGAAAGGTCAGAATTTGAATGATTGAATTAGAGCCGAATTTATCAATAGAGTAGCCGGTATGCAAACACGGAATACTTGAGCGTTGTATAGCTCGATCATCAAGCTGCCAGTGCAGGGCAGAGGATCTTTTGAGAGTTGCTCGTATACCTAATGGAGGTACTTGCCTTGAGGTCTCCTAAAGCGGCGAGTCGGCTGTTTCTGGCCTGCCTGTATTGTCTAGGAATATTACAGCGATTATCGGCGGAGCCTGTATGCGTGCTTGTCCGGGGGCCTTGCAAGCACATGGAAGGGATATGTGAAGCCGAATTAGTGATTTCAAAGGATATCTTTCATATCCCCAAAGCTCGGGCTAGCTAGGGCAGTAACAATTCCATCAGTTGTGTTTAGAAAGGGGTGGAAATCATGCAGCCTCTCATATGCTTCTGGACAGTATAAACAAGCATTCTGTGTTACTGAGAGTTGTGTTTAAACAACATCTGGGGGGCTGTGTGATACCACTCTCTCCTTTAATGGACCAGTACTGCCAGCATTCAAAATCCCAACATGGGTGAAAACTGAGAGACGATGCAGGTAAAACAGAATTTATTTACATCAATCTTAATAAGAGAATGACTATTCATTTGAAGAACCCTCTAGGCTATAATACTGCGCATACTTTGGGAGAAAATCCTATGAACTCATTTACTCACTTACTTGTAAGCAAACTTGCAAAATATTGGGTTACCTATTTATTTCTATAATCTCCTTCATTTTTGGGGGGGGGGGACAGAAAACCTCTGAAAATGTTTATGTGTCTTTTGTGTCTCTTCCACCAAGGCATTTTAAAAACCAGATGGTTCAAGAGTTGAAGCTTCCCTGTGACATACAATACTGACATTCAGAATGAGGCAAAAGTTATTTTAAAAATTTAAACACTAGAGGAATAAATGCAGGGTTGCAAATACGTTTACACACATTACAGTCCTAGCATTAGTCACTGTAGCTTTTAATTTCAATCTGTGTTCTTGGGTCATTGATGGAATTGTATGCTACCATTTATTTTCACAAGGTGACTAAAAGCTAGGACTGTACCTCCATTTTTAATGTTAACTTTGAACCCACAGTTTTTTTCCAGAGAGGGAATAGAGTTGGATAGGGATAATGTACCTGCTCTTCTAAGTTTGTGTCATGCTGTATTTCAATAATAATTGAAAAGTCCTCACAGTTCACCTTCAGGAAGATACCTAAGACAAATATCACATCTCCCCCTGTGATACACATTGAAGAGTGCCCGCTATTTTACAGGAGAATGGCTATGCATTTAAACAAACAGGAGACCACATCAAATCTTCAAAGCATATCACTAAGAGACTGTATTTTGGTCAGAAACTTATAGCTCAAAGTTCGTGGTCAGCCTGTCCATCAGGATCGGGCTGCCAAGATGGTTTTCTATCACAGCATGAAATTATTAAGGGTGCTTAGGGATTTGATTTGGTTCACAGTTTGAAATCAACAGCCCTGATTTGCTGTTGATTAATGTCAAGTGCATGAAAAATGTGTATTTGGGGAAAAAATACATTCACAAGTAACGTATATGTTAATGCCTGTTTAATGCAGATTGACATTAACAAAAGGGTATAGATGTGAAACTGGCGTGTAAGTAATAGTTTATTTATCCATAGGAAGTACTTTTGAATAAAATGGCTACAGAATAACCTTTTGTCAGGCTCTTCTTCCTGTCCCCATAATATTCATTTGGATTTACAAAATTTCCTCTGTCAGGGGCAGACAATGGTGGAGAATGATCAGCAGGAAAATGCAGACAAACAATATGGACAAATGTGGTGAATTGTTAAGGGAAGAGAAAAATTGGGGGGGTGCTAAATCTGACTAGGGATCAGAAATGTGTTGTGGAAATCTGAAAAGAAGCTTACTCATGCTTTGCTTACTGTATACAAAATTAACACATGGTGAGTTTTCTACACAGAAAATGCCGACTGGCATCCTGTTCAATATTTATGATGTTTTAAGTCCTACTTACAATATGGTAAATTTTGTTTACAGATATTTCACCATTGCAACAAACAAACCTACTGTCCCAAATCTGCCAGGTAGGCAGCCCAGTCAATAGAGGGACTTCCGAGGTGCTGAGAAAACACATTGTGAGAGAAGAACTGTTCAGCACTCTCCTGGTAAGGAGGCACTTTGCAACAGGAAGCTGCATGGACCTCTGCAGGGTCACGTTACAAGTGCTTGTCATAAAGCACTGTCCTGCCAGCAGAGGTCTCGATGTTTCTTCACTTGCCAATCTATTCCTCAGCATCCTGGAAATCCTTAGGTTGATGGTGCAGTCCGGTTTCTGAAGTGGGTTGAAGGGGCATGCTCATGAATTCAAAATTTTGAATTAGAATTCAGTAATTTTGTGTTGTAAGTCCAGCTTCTGACATAGTAAATGCTGAACAGAATGTCAGTCGCTATTTCCTGCTCAGAAAACACAACATGCAATTTTTGTGCAAAATAAGTCCTGAACTGTGAATCGTGAATAGTCTTAGAAAGCTGAAATTCCCAAAGACATTCTTACAACAAGAAGAGAATTTCTGAAATTACTCACATTCTTCTTCTCCTTCAAGAAAAGAAAATAGCAAAGAATTATATTCCTAATCTTGGCTGCATCTCTGTGTTATGTTTTAACTGTAGCTCTGTCCATTGGAATCTAGAGGAATGTTGCTAGCTAGTCCTTATAGCTACAAATGAATGACCCAGGCTTCATAGAACAGATGTTTCATGGAAGAAGAACTCTCATTAGCAGACAAGCAAATGGTTCACACAAGGATTCTAGAGGAGCAGGTGCACCTTTCAGATCAATGAGAAATTATTGAGAGAACATCACTAAGGAGAAAAATCAGAAAGAGGCTGAGTATTTCACTTAGAGATTTACCCCAGTTGGTAAGCTATACATTTAGTGAAGAGGGTCTTCCTGAATGTTTAGCGTGGCTGATGTTTTTTCCCTTCCCTCCCTTCAGTTTAATTACAGTGACTTCATTATTCTTTTCCTAGGAAAATGAAGCATATTATTTGAATCTAATGCTGTGCAGGTGTGTGTGTGTGTTCTGTTCAACAGAAATTTCACAATGTTTCCTTCTCAACAGACAGATCTTTGCTTATTTTGTTCTTGCATGCCAGCCAGCATGATTCTAATGTGCAGCTGGGAACATTTTGTGCAGTAAGAAAATAAAATGTGAAGTAGAAAATAGATTTTTGTGCAGTTGGCAATAGGAATAAAGTCATTCCTTAAAGTAAATAAATAAGAACGGATAAAGAGGTAGAAAATTAAAATGACTACTGTTACCTTTCATAAACTTAAATTAGTAGTGTTTTATGGGGATCAATATCTTTACTATTCCATCTGTAACAAAAGAAGTAACATGCATGAAGATGTGTCCAGCTGCTTTGAAACTGACTGTGTTGCTGTATGTTGGATGTTATTGCATCCAGTACTTCTTTTGCACCATGGCTGCAGGGGTCACAAACATCTTAAAAGTACTAGCTGGAATCCTCTATGGCAGTTATGAGTGCAAAAACTAGAGTTACACATTCATGACTGTTATGTTTTCACAATCCCTATCCAGCCTCTAGTTTGAAGGTTATGTAGAAACTAGGAAGTTTCCTAATCTCCACTTACTGAGCAGCAATTGCTGCAGTTGATGGGAGTCTGTTCCTCTGTCATTTGGAAGAAGCATCTGACTGACATTCTCCCTCCTCCTTCATATGAACACTCTTTAGTACAAAAAGGAATTGTGGTAGGGACTCTGCTTCTGATTGTTGCATTGGAGGTTCCTCACAGGAGGATGTGGAAATGGCAGTCAGCTGCTTCCTGAGTAATAGGGAAAGAGATCTCCATTGATAACAGTGGCTGCCTCCCAGTAAGTAGGGTTTGGGAGGGCTGGGACAGAATACACTGTATAGCACCTGAATATGCCTACACATATTCAAATCCCATACAGGATTCCAGCCATTGTTTTTGAACACCAGATTTTATAATGACTCTCCCTATTTACATAAATTTTGACAATTCTGATTCAGCCTAGAGTACCATCACACCTCAGGAGCAATGCCAAAGTATCTTCAGTCCGTGGTGGCCATCCTATCTCAGCAGATATAGCTACAAAATATAGCTATATATTCTCCAATCCAGTCCCCCCAACATATATTTTCTCAGCTGAAGCCCCTTGATCACTGATATTGATACACAGAAAATTCCCATGCAGAAAGCACTTTTTAGGGACAGAAAATACTGTAATTGAGAATTTATTTGATACAAAAATTGTACTTTGGGAGTTTGCATAGAAAACAACATTTCTGTAGAGAAATTAATATTTCTGCATTGAAACATTATTTTCCATGCAGAAAATGCTGTTTTCTGTGCAGAAAATATTATTTTCAGCACAAAGCTACCACATGTTAATTTTGTGCAAAATATGCCCCGATTTGTGAATAGTGTGTGAAAACCACACGGTTTTTGAAGACTGTCTTGCAGCAGGAAGACAATTGCTGAAATGACTCATTGCTACCTTCAAGAAGAAACTTATTAAAGAATTGCCTTCCTAGTTTTCACACAAAGTCCCCAGATCTGAAAGATCCCATGGCAATTGAACACAATTAGAAACATACTTCTCATCAAGGATGGGAAAACTCATGAATATTCTTTTCATCTCTATCCTAATGCCTCATTTCACTATTAAAAACATGTCTTCAGCACCTGGTATCCATTGATGGTCTCTCATCCAGGCACTAACTAGGGTTGATCCTACTTAGCCAGCCAACACTGTATTTTTTTGCTGATGCTGATGTCTTATGTCTTCTTCAACTGAATTTTAGATATGATAACCCCCTAGCCATGTGCCTATCCTTCTGAAAATTTGCAGTTTTTTTGGCTTAGGTTCCCCTCTATGATTTCTGCTATTTTCATGCAAATCATAAGAAAAATGGGGGGGGGCAAATATCACCTTCCTTGTTGCTTGTTCTTCCACATGACGCACTACACATACACTTAAAATGGAAAGGCAGCTTTTACACAAAATTTCTGTTTCTATTTATCTGAAATTCAGCATCTAACATGCTACTATGCTTGAAAATGTTCTCCAGTTATTCCCAGATATATATACTTAAAGAGATTTCACCGCATACAGCACAAATCTCCATGCCACTGTTTGTTTGCAATTTGGCAATTTGGTGAAGTAAGACTGCCAAGTTCATTCATTTATGACAAAGAAATAAACATTGTCCAAGACACTAGATCAACTATTTAGTTAAGCATACATAGTTAAGTATACTTAACTAAGTAGTGTCTTGTGATTCAACCTCTTCCAATTCTGCCTTTCTGGGCAGCACCTTCTGTAAGTGGCAGAGATCTCCTGTCAATCAGGACTGAGTAGACTGTTGTTCCACCCACTTCCAACAGCAAATCCAGTGTGATGATCAGAAGCAGGATCCCTGTTGCATTTTTTCCTTGCCCTAGAGATCGTGATAGGAGGCATGGTCAAAACAGTCTGCTGTGCCCTGATCTATGGGAGAACAGACGACTATTGCTTACAGTGGCTGATGCCTGGTAAGGTGGGACTGAGGGACTTCTAAGATTCCTATCTATTCCCTAAACTATTACCATGATCATGAGTTCACAGAGATTATGAATATGAATCAGTTACAGATGGGTAACTCTAGGTTATGCATTCATAGCTACAATTGTGAATTTCAGCCAATAAAATTGTTTTTTTATATGTCCAGTGATAGTCAGTGGGAGACATGAACCTTCAGTTTCTCAATCTTGATTCAGGTTGAAGACCTCAGTTAAAGCAGATTGCTTCTGCAACTATCTCAACAGAAGCAGCCCATTTCCAGAATTGCTGGTCAGAGTCTGCATTAAATCTGGATGTTAACACACACTCTAGTAAATAAAGATCCTGTACAGTATATATGTCCACAGCATTTAAATTACCACAGCATTTTTAATAATGCCGCATCTCTGACCTTTACTGCAACTACTGCTAGCTCCTGAAGAGTTTTTTTTAAAATTACAGTAATGATTTTGAAGCCAGCAAGGTAATTGATAAACTAATTTAGCTGCAAGCTGCCTGTTTGTAGTACAGTTGCCGCCTTCATTCTAAAGCTGAGTTCTTTCCTACAAATTCATAGTAACAAATTATGAACAGCTAATCCCTAGGCAGGGGTTTCCATCTGATAAAAAGGTTGTATGTAGAATTATGGTTATGGAAAACAGTATATTTACTAGCATACTTGTGCAGGATTTCAATTTTGTATAAAAGAGTGGTTTGCACAAGAGCAGAACAGTTTGTTCAAGTAGTTTGCACAGCTACTTGTACAAAAAAATACTGCATTGGATGCCACTATTATATTAACTCTGAAAAGTTGCAGCCAGTTGCACAAAGGATATTACGCTACTGCAATTAGACCTTCAGATACAGATTTTTTGCTTCTGCACACTTCAAACACTTCACACGGGAAGGAGAGGATGAGATATGTCAAGATCGAACTGATTATGAACAGGGTGTACTTGGGATACACTTTTAATTACTAAGAAGGCAAGTTTCTAATTCCAACTATC
The DNA here is from genome assembly GCA_030412105.1 of Cyclura pinguis. Classification (NCBI taxonomy): domain Eukaryota; kingdom Metazoa; phylum Chordata; class Lepidosauria; order Squamata; family Iguanidae; genus Cyclura; species Cyclura pinguis. The sequence goes on along the minus strand of CM059601.1, from coordinate 116,971,010 downwards.
TGATCTAATACAGATCATGGGATGACATCACTCCATAACTCCATTACTTCTTTCCTTAGAGAGAGGATTGCACAATTGGTGCCTCCCACCAAATTAGCAATAATAACAGATGTTGAAAATTATTGCTGAGAGAGAAGGGTTCTCTATTTAATACTTTGGTATAAGCCATATCCTTAAGACCTTGGTTTGCTATGTTTGGAAAAGTTTATTTGTCTTTGTGAGGAGAACATGTGACTTCATGACAGCAGGATAAGAAGTTCATAAAATTCATTTTTGATAAGAAAAAAATTACAAATTATTTTCACGAACAGGAAAGAAAGTGCATCAGCTAACAAATGAATGTGGGAGAAAATGAAACTGAAGGCTTCATCCATTCAAGCAGAGAGATTTGAGTGGATAGCTCTTAAAAGGTTGACTTTTTGTCCTTGTGTATTCATTTGTGCATTGTGCTGAAGTAGGGTTCAAATCTCTTTCTCTGAAAGACTCTTCATCTTTAATGGCTACATGGCAAGACAGTTCAATAACTAGACTAAGGCTGGTACAATTATTCCACTATTTTGGCAAGTGGAATCGATTGATGATTTAATTTTCTTCATTTTTTTTTATTAAGAACTTACAAAATTTACATTTTCCTGATAAACAGCATTAAAAGAAGTGGAAAATTGTTTGAGGGCTTTTTTAAAAAAAGAAAAGGAAGAAAAGTCAAATGTGAGAGAAAACTATACTGAAAGGTTCATTCATCCCTATAACTCACCAAAGTGTCAAGTAAACTAGTCTGATTCCACTACCCCACCTGATGGTGCACAAACTGTTTTAATCTAATAGTTTCTCTTATTCTTTAAAAACAAGTGTGATTCCTGGAGCAGATTCCTAATTAAATTCCACCAAAACCCACTACATATTGAAGAAAAGTGAAGAAATTTGGCCCTCCAGATGTTTTGGACTGCAACTCCCATTATGATTTAGCAGTTGCTGGCTGAGTTTTCTGGGAATTGGTTCAAAACCTCTGGAGGATATATATTAGGGATATGTAAAGGTGTTCCAGTCTCTAGCACTTGGTGCAGTGTTGAAATAGAGGGGACTATCTTGCTGAATCCTTACAATGTCTCCTGTAGCTACAGAAGGCTACAGAGAGGAAACATCGGACAGAGCTTTCAGGCTTCATTCTATCTTTTACCTCTCCCAAAGCAATACATTGGCAATGAATTAATTTTGCAATTCAGGCTCCAGACAATTCTCTCCAGATGTAAGGAACAGAATGAGTTCCAAATAGATTTAGGTGCTACATACAGCTGGATCCGTATCTTATAGAAGCCACCCATCTGAATATTTAACTATTAGTACTTCTCTTTATTCCTTAATAATTAAAGCTCTAGTTGTACAAACCGCGTCTTCAGTTAAGCAAACCTGTCTTTTCAAGGATATGGAACTGAAGTATTAGGCATCATTTCTTTAAAAAATGATATTGATGCAAAATAGGATTACATTATTAAATATTATGGATGAAAAGGACAAATTAACTTATAAAATACGTAGACAAATTAGATCTAATCTTCCATCTGAACTTGGAGAAAATTTAGTTCATTTCATTAATTATTGGAATTAGAAATATCAATTTAATTGATTAAAAAATTTTAAAAAAATTGATATCCAAGATGGAAAGCAATTGAGATTTTAAAAATCTGAGTTTGAGAGAGAACAGAAGTGATAGATTTGTCCATCCAAGCCCAAAAGTTTGAGTACTTCTCTTAGAAGCATTCACCTCTTAACAGTCTAGTTTTGAATCCCTGAACATTCAACTGTATTGTTCCTGCATTGTTAACGGTAAGGTTTTCAAAGTAATACATATCACTACTGATTTTCTTTAGGTACTTAAAAAATGCACATATAAAATAGCTTTATACTAGAAAACAAAATTTTCCCCAAAAAGAAATTCCCTGAAATAAACAAACAAACAAATACCGGTGGCTAAATGTTGCCTGTTACACACACACACACCCAAATAAAGCTACCATATGTCATAAGTTACTTTACACAGGGAACATCACTATGCAATTATTATTATTTAAACATTGAGAAAAACAGGAAAATAATGTTTTTTATAACATGTTACTTCTGAGTGATGGATTCTCTGAAGTCTCCTCTTTAATCATTCTAATAGCTACATTGCAGGTTGGCTGGTGAAATAGCTTCCAGGCTGATGCTGAAGATTAGCTGAAATTCTGCTGATATCAGAATACAGACACCAGCAGTTGCCAGGCAGCAAGGACTATCTTCATAACAGTTCAATGAGGTCATAATGAATCTGCTATTGTATAAGGATTTTTTTTATGGCCAATAGGCTAATATGGATAAGGCAAAGTCTTGGCATTCCTTGCCTTATATACATGACCTTTCACAGGTGTGGGGCATATTTTGTGTCAATACACTCTTGATTTGAAAAAGAAAAATCATCCAAATTAGTAAATTCATGTTTAGGACATGAAAAAGTAGAGATTATTAAATTTGGATGAATGAGAACAGAGGATAATATATATATTTATATATGTATAAAATAGACCTAGGGTTATGGGATATGAGGCTGGACGTCTCCTTCAGGCCAGGCTTCTTCTTGATGGCCCCTGATATGCTGCTTAGAGGCTGCTAGATTGCATTGTTGTTGTTGTTATTATTTTTTTAAACAAATTGACTTTGTTGGAGAAAATATTTTGAAAATGGTAAAGTACTGTCAAAGTCAAACCTTATCAAGAGGTGCAACTAAGTTAGATGATGGTGCTGATGATGTCCAGAAACCTGTATATTTTGTATATATGTAGTATCATAGATGTAGTGCTAAGCAGTGAATTCTGTCTTGACCCCACCCCCTATCCCCATTTACCAGGCAGCAGTTGCTTCGTCAATGGGGTCCTCTTCCCCCATTGCTCAGGAAGTGGCTGGCTGCCATTTCTATTCTGTCCCATGAGTAATCCCTATTGTGACAAACAGAAACAGAGTCCTTGTCACATTTCTCCCTTGAGTCAGAGACTGCTTGTACAAGAGGGTGGGAATGGCATCCAGCTACTACCTGAGTAACAGAGAGACTGGAACCCCATCAATCACAGCAGCTGCTGCCTTTGAAGTATGTTTTTGGGCACTTTTATGGTCCCGATGTAGCTTCTAAACTAGGGGCTATGTAAGTACCTTCAGGTTATTCATTCATAAAAGCTATGCAGAAGCCCAGCCACCCCCACCCCCACCCCCAGAAATTTTAAGAAAGAAGTTATTCTTTCAGATTTAAAATTACATGTCTTCTTAAACCTTTCCCTATGATCTGATATATAGCGCTTTATGCAGCCCTGTATAATAAGCCATTTTTAGGACTGGACATGGGATGACCATGATATAATCAAAATGAATTTATTCACCACCACCCCTTTTTTTTTTTCCAAACTAGCTTGCATTCTCATTCTAAAGAAAAGGGCTATATGTTCATTTCTCTTTCACTCTGGGATAAGTAGCAGGTGTCTTGCTTGTCCCTTTCCAGTTTAGAAAAATGATACTTATTTTGTGGGTGACTGATGGCTGTGACAAACCTTCTCAAGTTGAGCCATCCATGAAAATGGTTGGCCTCTGGCATGGCAAAACACCATACTGACTTCTAAAGAGGCTATTTAAGTTGGAAGAAATGAAAATGTAAGTGTAAGCAATTTGTAAAATTCCTATTAAAAAACAAGCCTGATACTTGATTTAAATTTAGCTTGCTCAATGAGTATTATTTGCCATGGTTAAAAATACATTAATTATTAGTGGTCTCTGAAGCAAGACTACATTGCATGTTATATAGCTTCAACAACTTCACCTCAGGAAACAAGAAATTTTGACCATCTTAAACATCCATCTTAGAGAGAAATAACAACCCTACTCAAGTCAAAATGGCTCCCACTTGAGTGTCTACTTATAATAGAATAAGTTTGGCAACATCCTGTGCTAGGCAGAAGAAAGAAAGAAAGAAAGAAAAAAAGAAAGAAAGAAAGAAAGAAAGAAAGAAAGAAAGAAAGAAAGAAAGAAGGAAGGAAGGAAAGAAAGAAGACTATGAATTCCAGAATTTTGGTCCAAGATGCTGCTGAGTCTCAGCATCTGGAAGTCCCAGTCAACACAGTCAACAGTAAGAATTCTGAAAGTTGTCATTTTTGATAGTACTTACAGTACTAAAATAAAGTTTTTGATAGTAATGGATGATAAGTTCATTTTAGTTTATTTCATTTTTTTTATCAGAATTATTCAAATCTGCAGAAACTGAGTGTTGAGAAAACAAAACTGATGGATTTGCTCATTTGTTATAGCTCAACAGATGCAAACTGAATTAATATGCACATTTTAAAAACATCTGTTTAGGTACATTCTTATAAAAAATATGGCACAAAATGTACAAAAATGCTACTTGTTGTTACAAGGAAAACAAAACTGAAATGGTTTCATTCTTAGCAGCTTCAAAAGTTAAATAAGTGTGTTAGTTACTCTTAGCCACTCCAAAGATGCAGTTTTCCCTGCACCAGTTAGAATTAGCCAATTAATGTTTTAATACATTAGCTCGTAACCCAAAACACATTTATTAGGTGATAAATCCAGGAAACACAGCGGGGTTTACTTCTGATTTAACTGAAGTAGGTTGTTCTGGAATCTGCCAGTGGAAGCTTGTGGTCTTAAGAGTAACATTAACCATTAAAACTGTTATACCACATCAGTAAGAAATCTAGAAACCATATTCCACAACTGTTAGTCCTCATGTCTACACTGCAAAACATTTGCAAAGTATTAACAGTTTCTTACAGGCTAGCCTAAAATATCTTACTTCCACAGTGACAATGGGAAAATATCCTCCACTGTACTTGAGGGCCACAGGGCAGCTTATGGGATAAAGGGCAGGCCTCATAGCACATCAGGCTCTATTTTGCAGTACCTCATTCTCGCTCATCATCAATTCCAGCGTTCGTCACTTGAGGCAGCTACTTCACTTTGCCTAACGTAACGACATTTTACTCTTATCCCTTGCCTGTCCCCAAACCCTGGCATCCACATTTTAAAAGACAAGTCAGAAGCTTTGATAGACTCACTGGAAAGCCTCCTTTTCATGCATGTCATGGAAAAGACGAATTTGTTCAGTATTGCCAGTACTCTCTCTTCCTTTCTCTGCTCCCAGCATACGGACAGCACATTGAAGGGCCTAGAGAAATAAAAAACAGAGACGTGCAAAGTATTTTTCATGTGTATCACAGATTTGGGACTGTGCATCTTTGAACATACTGGTCTGCAAATACAGATACATAGTTGACAACATGAAGATGACATCATGGACAGAGACATAGGCCCTTTCCACAGCTTACTTTCTTGTGGCGGCGTCTGGTGGCAATCCCAGCAGTGGCTCTGCCAGGAAGGGAGTGCAATGGCAGCACCCTCCTTCACACAGGACCGACTCCCTGCAGAAGGAGCATGATGGACATGCCACTTCCTTCTGTGGTGCAGCCAGGTACTTTCCCAGGCTCTTATGGTGCAGGAAGCACTGCCATTGTGCTTCCTGCCTTTCCACGGGACGGGTAAGTACAGGATGGTGGCATGATTGCGTGTCATTGACAGGAAAAACCCATCAATGATTTAACCTGCAATCATGCCACCTAGGGACAGGAGAGGAGTGGGACCACAACAACATCATATAGAAGCATTATCACGATCCCATCCTTTTCCCATACCCATGGCAGGATGGGAGGGTGCTGCGGAAAGGGCCCTAGAAGCCTTTAAGCAAGATTTGATCTGTTAGTTATGAGCCTGTTATCGGATATTAGTCACAAGGTTGATATAAAACTTTAAGTTTCAAAGGCCTGAAATTCTTGCATCCCAACAGCTGGATGGGAGAGCTGTAGACAAAAGCTGTTGTTTCATGCCCTCTTGGTAGACTTTCTGTAAGTATTACAGAAACAGCATGAAACAGAAGTTGGACTAGATAGATCTTTGTTACGATCCAGTGGGGATTCTCTTATGTTCTTACCTCCCCCCCACACACACACACACCATTACTTTTCATATCAGTTCATATTCCAGCATCAGTGTGCCTTGTTCCCCATTCACACTGCTGACTGGCTTCTTTTTGCACATTGTACTGAGTTATTTCTTACTATGTTTCTCTTGTAAAGTGCTGATCAGCTCGCTATTGTAAATGGAGCCAGCCTGTTCCTCCAAAGAATAGAATATCTGACACCCTTTTCCATTCGTCGTGATTGATTTAATTATACAACTTCATGTTAATCTGTTTCTTTATCTAAGACACTTCTCTATAGCTGCAAACATACAACTAAAGAACGTGGATACTCCTTGCACCTCAAGTAGACAGAATAGATTAGCTTCTATTTCTAAGTCCACACACAGGAGACCATCATTATCAGTAACCTATGTAGCTTATGGCAAGAGGTGATAGAAGTGAAACGAAGACATATGCAAGTGAACATTTCCGTCTTCCCACCAAGAGCTTGTCTCATGCAAAGTCCGTTTAACGAATTTCAAATGTCCCTAAAACAGGGCTGGAGAATGTTTGGCCCTGCAGATGTTTTGAACTACGACGTGTATAATCCATTACCATTGGCTCTCTGATCTAGGGTTTATGGGAGTTGACATTCAAAACATCTTTAGCTATGTATGGTACATGTGAGGGAAGCTATCTGACTCAATAGCTGTGAAGATAAAATCTGTTTTAGGTTAAGCTAACTTTATGTATTTGTAAATCAACATTGTATTCAAAGTGTGGGAAACATGGAGACCTCCAGATTAATGGTATAATGTGAGGCTAAACAATTTCTACAGTTTTCTTTCAGCTGTAGGAAACAATGATTAGGTCTGTGAAATTTTCCCTTGTACTAATACATTCTGAACTGCTTTGGGAAATTATACTGCACAGAAATACACACAGTGCACAAAAAGTTAACCTTTTCTGTATAAAAGCCACTGTTTCGAGAAACAGATGTAAGCACCTTTGTATAAAAATCTGTATTTTTTCTGCAACCCCCCCCCCACAAATTTAGCACAAAAGCCCAACAGTTTTTTCCACAAAGATTATGAGCTTTTTTAATACACGCACGCACGCACGCACACATATCTTGTGCCAAAACCCCCACTAAGATCTCACATCGCATTTTTAACAGCATAAGCATAGTTATGAAATGCCTAAGGAACCAACCCCCAGAACACACCTTAAACCTAGGGAGCCATTCCATGGGAGTGATGTCTGCAACTATTTCTGCACTAGACTGTTATAGTGCTGTTATTCCACTTTCAACATCTTATGGAATCCTAGGGTCTGCAGTTTAGGGAGGTGCATTTAGAATTCTCAGCCAGAGAGCTCTTTGGCCTCAGTTTACTACAAACTCCAGAATTCCACAGGATGTTGAAAGTGGAATAATAGCACTATAACAGTCTAGTATAGAAATGGCCTCAGGCAAGTGGGACACTTTAGAATGGTGTGGCTAGCCCCCTCCTGCCCTTGAGCCATGATGTGACAAGCAGTGCATGTCCCAGTCATCCTAGTCAGTGCAGCCAGTGATGAAGAATACCAGGAATTGTGATTTAACAACACCTGGAGGATGGCATTGTTTCCACTGCGTTCTACGTCTTCATTTAATCCCACATTAATCTGCATTTTTAACAAAGCAAACAAAAAAATTGACATTTAAAAACATGTTTTGAACACATTTTTCTCAAAATAGTCATTTATACATCTGTTTCATTTCAAAACATGCGTTTTAATACATTCCAAAACCTTTCCTGTGGCACAGATTACATAACAACCTCTAAAGTTTGGAGAAACTTGATTGATAGCTACATTATGACACTGAGATAGTTATGATCATGTTTGTGTATATTGGAATATGGAAAGAATGCTTACCTGAACCAGAGTGTGGCCAGGTGCCAGATCACAGCTGAGGTGTGGGACAAGAACCTTTTTAAGCCTGATTATCACTGCATGTGCCCCTTTTTTAATGTCTTGGAGAGCACTCATTGATAAATTGAAGGTGACTTGATAACAATGAAGATGAAGATGGCAGGTGAGGAGAAGAAGAGGAGGAAAAGGAAGAGGAAGAAAAAGGTGGCAGCAGTGGTGGTGGAGGAGGGGGAGCGGGTAATAACATCAGCAGCTATTTGTAATTAGTTCCTTCAAAACTGATATCAAAACACAATATGTCAGAAAAGCATCTTTGTGAGCAGGTCAAGGCCTGTGCAAGGATGAATCTCTGCTGTGTGATGATGCTCATACAAATGTAATTAACTGATGCTGGTGTTAGCCCATGGCCCAAAAACACAAGGGGTTTGAGGCAGAAGTTGGACTGTAAGACCATCATGGTTTCCTCCAACCCAATGATCCTATGATTCTATAAGCATGACAAAAGGGCTTCAAGAGCATAGTCCATAAGGAAGCAAAAGCAGAAATTATTAACGGAGCAGAAATGACCTAGCATGTTGTCTGAATTCTAATTATTAGCTTATTAGTTGTAAGTCATGCTGCCAAAGTCATTAAGTAGGATTAACACTTTGTTCTGCTGATCTTACTAACATTGTTCCATTGTTTGGATGACTTCCATATTACAGCACAGCATGTGGAATGGTTTGGATCTTTGTATACAGGCTCACCTGAAAATAGCATAAGAGGAACAGCTAGTGCAGGGAATTTGTAGGGCTGGGTTGATTTAGGCAAAGTGACACTTAGGCTTTCAACAAGGACTCCATTTTGATGACTGATGGCTTCTTCAAGCCACTGGAATCTCTGCCAACCCTCTCCTCCTAAACTGAGACTGAAAGAAATAGTTTTTTTATGGTTTGGCTGAGACAGAGCAGAGATGCTGCCTTCGAACATGCAACGAGGAAGGTTGTCACGAGATGAATGACAGATCTGTGGCTGGTACCCACACAACAGCTCACTTCTCTTCCTCTCTTCTCTGGAATGCCTTGTAAATCAGAGTATATTACTGTGAAATAAGCATGCTCTCCCATTTCTGCATCACATTGCTTCACTGCTTGTTGCAATGATGTCACATGTGCTGTAGTAATAAAGATTACTGGGGAGACAGAAATGCAAGGCAGTTCTTTTCAAGTGGAAAATCTGCCAAAGCATCTGGTTCTGGGTAAAGCAAACTTTAAGATAAATAATGTCCTAGCTGAGCCTTGAGTATCCTCCCATCAGCTTATAACTGTCCTAAAAAAACAGAGAGTTTATAGTGTTTATATTATTTGTAGTGCCTGCAGTACTTGGCAATGTCACCTCAAAGTAAAGCCGCATCCTGCTGAGTTTATCAAAAGTTAGAGTCCTCAAAATGGAAACTGAAAAAGAAAGTACTTTAAAGATAACTGGGAAAAGTTCTTTTTCGTGTGTGTCATTAGTGACAAAAATACCTATAAAATGGTCACGGGGGGAGTCTGAATATCTGAAAATTTGGAACAGAGTACAAGTGCTGGGGATTACATTCTGCTATCATTATAGGCCATGAGAGGAAAACAGTGGTGATTTCCCTCTAACAACACTTCTGCCCCTTTAAAACAAGATGCACATTCCATGTATGCCTTCTATGCAAGCAGGTTAGTGCTTCCAAGGGGTTTCCAAGAATGCCATTCTGCTTGCCAACAAGGTACACAGCTGTGGCAGCTGGTGGTTTCCATCTCAGTGGAATGGCAAATGTGTTCTGAATTTCAGAGGTGCTACCTAAGTGCTGAATCCTATCCTATAAAAAGGTCCAGCAATTTAAAGCTGAAACGAAAACCCAGAGCGGATACACTGCCCCACTGACATGGGACACAGTACCTGCCACTAGCATGCAGTTATTGTTCACCTTCTGTAAAAGGAAAAATTGTGCCATTAAAAACAAAAAAAAGTCTTTTTTCTCCACTGAAATTTATTCAAATGTTCAAATCTATGATTCAGAGAATTCTATGTTATTAATCCATTTTTTTCTTAGTTACATTAGCAACTATGCCTCATGCCCCAAATAGATATAGTCCAATTAAACATAATGTCATACCTTATAGCAGATTCTGTAGGAGAACCAATTTTTGCAGCATAATAGAATTTTAGATTTGGCTGCAAAGGACACTTGTTTATAATTTTATGAAACAAATGATGTTGCTCCATGAAGTATCATTTGCTACACTAGGACACTTTATGTATGGCTTTCCACCCTATGCTTTGCTTTGCCCTAATGATCACAAAGCAGCAGCACAGGTCTCCTTTCCTACAGTGTTTCACTTCAGAGAAAGACGCCGTCCTCAAAGCATGGCATTGATGGACGCAGATTAACCACTCTGCTGCCACTGATTTAATTCTGACCATTTTTTTTTTAAAAAAAATGTTTTTAAATGGACAAGTTCTGGGGAGAAGGTGGCAGAAGTCTGAATCCTATTAGTACTCCCAGCTAGAGTAAATTCACTAAGTCAGTAAGATTTACACAAGTGTTGACTCACCATTCAACAATTGATTTAATGGTTCTACTTTAGTTGACATTACCAATGGGATTCAATCTCTGATGTCTTCAGCAAGTCCTGGTTCTGAATGACTCACTGAAAACCAAGGGTAAATGTCAAAATGACTGGCTGATAGAATCTTTGCTTTTATATTTTAAAACAATTTTAGTTTAAACTATGAGGCTTCCCGTATACCTCTTCTCTTTAACAATGAACATACAGTTGGTGTTGACAATATTTTCCAGAAGGAAGCACTGAAAAACATCTGCTTTCCCACCACAGCTAGCAATCAAATTGTATGTTTGATTTTGATATATGTTGCTAGCTTGCTAAGTCCCAGGAAATAGTACAGCCAAGTGGTTCTGTTTGAACAAACAACACAAACATATTGAGAATTTGTTGTCAATGGTGTCTATGAATTAGAAGATTTTCCAGGGTCTTCAAACCTATGAATATCATTCAGACATGGAGGGGACTTCCTCTTATATTTTGGGACACTACTACTTAGAAGAGTCATAGAAGATCAGACAAAAAGCCCATCTTGTCCTGCATTCTTTTTCTGCTGTGGTCCATGAGGCCCATGAGAACCAGGACAAGAGCACAGAAGCACTACCTTATCCTTTAGCCACTGGCATTTCAGAGAATACTGCCTTTGATAATGGTGATAATACATAGCCATTGTATTTGGTGGCCACTGATATTTGACATGAAAATATATATTCCCCAGGCAAAACTATCAGAGCTGGATTCCAGAATTTCCCATTTAAAAATTCTGGACTTGATGCTCAGTAGTTTGATGTTCATCCCCCTTCTTTTGAAGAGGTATTGGCTCAAGAGCTAAATTTGCTATACTATTGCTTCACTGTAGTAGTCTTACAATGAGTGAGTATAATGTCAGGATCTAGCATTGCCTCCAGAGAACTGACTTGTTGGAAACAATTTCTAAATAACTAAGTGAAATTTTTGGGTTTTTTTTTCCTTCTGATTGACACTTTCCTCAAGCTGACAGAAATCTACCTCATGCTATGTTCCAATAAAGCAATGCGGGGAGTAGTGATGTAAAAAAATTAGTCATTTCCTCTGTTTTCAGCATATTTTAAAGTTCTATCATAGTACATAAAGACACGAGGAATCATCAACACAGTAGCAGGAACTCTTAATGTAATTTTAATCAGGGTGATGCCTTAAGTAGCCAATTTAATCATTGTCATCATCAACATCATCAGAGTGATTGAAACCATCATTACTTTGCCCGTTGATTATCTGGAGATGCTGCTTCCCACACCATAGAAATTGTTCATTAGAAAAGTATCAGAGATAGCTGAAAAAAGTAGCTTACCAGCTAACACTGGATTGAGTCAGCCTTTACAAGAGGTGGAGTGAGGCAATGCATTTTGAGTGGCATTAAGAGGGAGTCAATTGTTATTTATATAGATGCCATTGCTGTGGGTTTTTTTTTTTTTAAAAAATAACATTCATTACAGTATATATGTATCATGAAATTGGTTTTAATACAAGAAACAGCAGTTTATCATCCTTAAATGTAACATTTCAAAAAAATATAAACAGAGAACATTTCTTCATGAAAATAGTATCTAGAATCCTGGTAGTGAAATACAACAGCATAAGTCCACCTTACTCTATTTGCATTTTTTGGCTATTGTGGAGGTTGGACTTCTGTTCCAAACCTACAATGACCAAACTTCACCAATTTTCAGTATGGAAGCTCCCAGAAGATGGTGATTTCAATGTCATTGGAGAGTGAGAGTGTTCTTTCACATATATCTTTATATGCATTGACTTGTGGAAAAACTTGTGCTTTCTGTATGTTTACTTTCTTACTGAATTGTGTACTTTGACACAATAATGCCTACAGCCAAAGCAAATATATACATATAAATATACACATGTATATACATGCATTGGCTGTAGACATTATTTTCATTTTGTTTTGCCACTACATTCCATTACATCCTATTATTGTTGTTTCATTATTGTTTCTGAATACAAAATGTTTGGGGGAGAGTATCTTTGTCTGAGATATTTCCCTTTTATTGTTGGATGCACAGTGATAACATAATCCTTGGATACCTCCTTAGGGCCTCTGGCAGCTCACCAAGTATGCCTGTTGTAATACATCTGGTTAAAGGGAAATAGATGGATGAGCCTCTGCTGTCCCTGCAATCTCCACTGACATAGAAATGGACATAGGGGCAGTGGGATTAAGGGGTTGCTGTGAAAGATACAGCTATGTGCAGGAGATACATCTTCCAATGCAGGATCTTTGCTATAGTTTTGAGATCTACAGTGACCCATTACATATTAAGTTTGCTTACACTACATTTTAATTACAGAAGGCTACTCAAAAGTAAGTCCCGGTGAGTCCCACTTACTTCTAGCAAAACATGCATCAGAGGCAGCCTCAAGGGATAAAGCTATTTTTCATATCTTTTTAAACCATTCAGATATTTATAGTGTCTGTCAATTTCCCATTAGTTAGTTAGTTATATTTAAATTGGGTGTGTTGACAAAGATGTAAAATGCATCAAAATGTATAATTTTTTTTATTAAAATCTTTATTAAAACAAACATACAAAGTTTGTCTCTTGTACAATATTATGACTCTTATAAAATCACTTCTCTTAATTTTAATGATTGCTCAATACTCACAATGTATTACTGGAGCTCCTCCAAAAGCTTCTCCAAAACTTATTATGATGACTTCATTGTGGTGGGTAGTGCCTGTGGTAGTTGTTCTGTTAGATTTTGCACATCCCCAGAACAAGACAGGGACTGAACAATAGTGCTCCACTAGGGTGGGCATGAAGAACATAAGGCACTCCAGATGTTGTTGGACTGGAATTCCCACGCTGCAGACAGAATAGCAGGCTGTGAGGAATGATGGGAGCTACACTCCAACAAAATCTGGAGAACCCTACATGCTTCATGCCTGCCCTTGTGGAGCAGAAACACCTATTGTGGGCATTATTCACTAGCAATGTATAAGGGAATCCAAAATATTAAGATATTAAACACTCTATTAAGCAACTGGTCAAAATGCAAAGACAATACTCTAACAAACTCAGTAATAGTTATATCCCAAACTCACCAACAAGAAACAGCCTTTTCACCTTGAGTCAATCAGAGCTCTGAACCAGGTGGATACAGTTATTTTAAAAAAAGAGCAGCAATCTTGTCTTATAGCAGAACAGAATCAGTGCAACTTCCCTGTACTTTTCTCACAACTACTACATTGGTTGTTTGCAGCAGAGTCATATATGTATGCACGGTCATAACCATTATGATTCTGACAGCAGTTCAGATTTGTCACAGCTTCCACTGGCAAGCTTTCAGAACAGTGATTTAACAGGGTAGTTAAAAAAGGAAGGTTGTGGCCACCTAAGCAGTACCCCAAAAGAACAGGATTTGAAATGTAGCCGTTTGTACTCCTACTTGGCAATTTGAGCAATATGTGAGATCTCTAAATTTCCCAAAGCTTTCCCAACAAAGCTAGCTTGAATGGGAACCAGAGTTACCTTTCTTTCGAAACTGCTGATTAAAATCATCTGTCCCATCTCAATGTTCCCACTAATGCTTCACAGCCCATTACAGATTGTAGCCCTTCTTCTCTTATGCATGCCCATTTTCTTTTTCACCTTCTCCTGTATCAGAAGGCAAACATTCTCCCAAAGTCAAACAGGTTATGGCAAGGGATGTTAAAAAATATAGTCCCAAAAGTCCATAGACCCATTACAGTACCGATACAATTAGCCTGCTCTCCCTTCTTCCTCCTTTCCAGGTTCAATGCAATTTGTATAGGTTCTAGGTTAAATACAGTGGCCCTTATTTAACCCAGTTATATTTGTCTGATCTCATTATTCTATGGTAGTTGAGCAACATCTCCTGGTATAGGATCTTGTCCAGGATTTAAAAGAGGGAAGATTGTGGATGTGAAAAGGAATAGGAAAGATAGGTAAATCCACATTTACGAGACAAAGAAGTCACTATGCTCTCACTAAGTCTCATACTATCAGGGAAAAGGACTCCTTTCTGATAGTACCTAAAATGAAATCTTTCATTTTCAGCATTGCACTGTTTTCAGTCACTAAAGAAATTAGTGACAACTCAGTGTGGGAGGCAAAGTCCAATAATATGCTGGCAAAGATATCAAGTCACTCACACCAAGGAAAATATATACACAAGTCACCACTGACATGTACTAAGTGGCTTGTCTGTATCTATGAATAAATGTCCTCCTTAGCTGTTATACAAGTGTAGCAACTCAAGCTACTGGCCTGAGAAGGTGAATAAAGAATTTTTGTTGAACTTTCCAATGTGAGCAGAGTAGCATTCACCAGCATCAGCTGCATCTATGACATACCTCTTGCTTGTTTTGTCCTCGCACACAAGGACAAATAAGTTCTAAAATTTTCTCCCTGATAGTGAGATTGATATTTTATCAATTTTAATACTTTTTCACATTTGAGGAAAAGCATTAGCAAAAATTGTAATTTTTTTCCAAAGCCCAAGGTTTTTACACACCAAAAAACCCAGAAATAAAAAAACAAACAAACAACAACAACAACAACAACAACTGTAAAACACAAGTATCCAGGGCAGCCTGATCTTAATTAAGACGTCTTTAATTTACAAAAGGCTTGTTCCTGAGGGTGATGAAAATTGATAGAACTGGATTGTTGATATGGACTGACACAGCTGCCTGCATTTTAAAGGAAATATGCTGAATATCTTTGCCTCAAAAGTTATCAAAAGTAACACCATAAGTGTGTCAAAAACAGGCATTTTTTTTTAAAAAAAATACTATTGACAATTCCAGAACAATGTTCCTATTCCAAAATTATCCACCTGAACACTCCATGCCAAAATGTTCATTTCCTTTTTTTAATTGCCTTCATGCCTCCCAGTGACATCCTCACACATTGGATTCCAGTTGGCTGTTAGTTTTGTACATTTCATTTGTGATGTGATTCTTGATATGATGGGTTCAGCCATGTAAGTAATTGGAGAAGAAATAGAAAGAAGTAACTAGCAGAAAACAGTATCAACTGTATATATCTACCTAAGGGTTAAGGTCTGCTTGAGGAGACCTTCTATGTGTCCCACCAACAGGGGCAATGTACTGTGCTAAAGCATAAGAAAGAAACTTCTTTGCTGTGGTTCCCCAGTTGTAGAATACTCTCCTCTTAGAGACTCAAGTAGCCCCAGTGCCGGTGGCATTAAACCACTAACTAAAACATAGCCTTTTACTAATGCTTCTTGGATCTAAACGAATTAATCCAAATCTGTACATGTTCATGGTTTAAATTGTCTTAAATTGAGTAGAAGAAGCTGGCACAGCTCCACCATGGCTAGGCTCAAAAGCAGGAAAAAAGGCCCTTCCTCCATCCCAACTGCCTCAGAGGAAAAGAAAAAGAGGCAGCATCTGATGGACTTAATCCCCTCTCACACTCCCCCCCTTCCTTTTGTGTCATGTCTTAATTAGATTGTAAGCCTGAGGGCAGGGAACGGTTTTGTTGTTCTTTTACTTACAAAATGCCATGTACGGTGATGGTGCTATATAAATAAATGATAATAAAATGAGTTTAACTGATTTTTGAGTGCCTTGCCTGAACTTGTCAAATTCTTTAATATGATTTTAGTCTGTTTAAATTATGCTGACTGTTTCAATTTGTTTAAAACACTTTCAGTTGACGTTATTATACATCGTCCCGATGTCCTTGGACATAGTTGTGATATACATCTTTTAATAAACAAATAAAATAAATGAACAACTTCAGTGCAGCCTACCAGTCAACGCCTAGTGCACTTCTGGGTAGCTAGGAAGTCCCTTCAGTTCCCAGACACAGATAGCAAAAGTATGAAACCTAGGCCATTTCTGCACGAAGCGAGGGAATCGCCCCATGCCGGTACTTACCAGACTTCTTGGCTCCACGCTTGGGTCCAGGCTGGTCTGGAGCAGTGCATGGCCGCTGCTCCGCACTGCTCTGGGGATGAAAATGGTGGCTTCCGGTCGGTCGAGGCTCTCCACCAACCGCTGAAGCTCGCCAGCCTAAGCCCGCCCCCAGCAGATCACAGGCTTGCACTGGTGCAAGCCTGCAAATCTGCACCGGAGTATGGGCACAGAGTGGCGCGCTCCATGCTTTTGAAAGACCTGTTTCAAACAGTCTTTCAAGAGCACGCTGGACGACCTCTTTGGGTCGTTCCAGAGCGGGCTGAGGTGCAGAACTACACTAAGTAGGTCTGACCCAGTCAGCTCCCTGGAGGACGCTCTGCACCATTTCTTTAAGCCTGTGCGGAAATGGCCTTAGACAGAATCTGATAGACTACAATGTATGGCAACTTGAGGTGATGAGTTCAGTCTAGTGGGTTAAAATCTGAAAGGCATCATTGACAACTAGTATTTTCTTTTTTCCCTCCCTGTTAACAGCCCATGCATCTGTATGCCTTTCCACTGTCATATATTGGCAACACAGATTCCAGTAATGATGAAATGATTCCGCTTTTCAAGTACAGAAAATGCATTTTGCATTTTGAAATGTAATTTCCATGCTTTTAAGGAAGTAGACTAGACACTGAATGGCTCTAATTTACAATTTCTTGGCTTTAGATCAGGTTTGGACAACTTATAGCCTTCCAGATATTCCAGATATTATCTGCTTCCATTCCCATCAGTCCTAGTCAGCATATTTAGTCTTGAAGGATGGCAAAAACAGCAGTCTAGTAACATCTGGACATTCACAGGCTGCTCACACCCTACATAGTAAGTTGCAGTTAGATACCATTGAATTAAATGGAACTGAAGCAACTTCATTTTCTGATTTCAGTGGGATCTAAGGTCAATTAACCTGGTTTAGATTTAACTCACTCTGTTCAAAAAGAGTAAGGGTGTTTCCTGCATGACCTCAATATGAAAAGAACATGAATATTGGAGGCAGGCTCTAACATGGATGTCCAAGTGTGGGAAACTAGGGGACTCCATTAGCTCCCCCGGAAGAACTTGGAGGGCTGCACCTCCATCATACCTCTGGCAGCCACCAATAACAATAAGAACGAGGAGGAGGAGGAGGAGGAGGAGTGGCTCCATGTAGTCCATAGCCTGCATTTTGTCCCTTCTCCCCCAACTCTGGAAAATGAAACATGGAAAATGAAATATAAATGCCAGATTGAGAAGAAGACTTTTATTAGGGATGGAAACCAAGGATAGGGGACAGTTTCTGCTAAAAAGGAATTAGATGGTGTATATGGCAGGATATGTTTCTGTTTATGCTGGGACTCAAGAGCATAACAAAAGAACAAAAGGCTTATCTAGCTCAATGTTCTGTTTGCAACCATGAGCAACCTGATGCCCATAGAATACTCAGGAGAAACACACAGGCCTTTCCCAGCAACTAGTACAGAGAGGCATAGTGTCTCTAGTACTGGAGGTAACACTTTAACTACAAGATACTAATAATCTCATTAGTATTATTAATTTGATAAATTCCCCTTTAAAGCTGTTAGATTTGGTGGCCATAATCTAGAGATGGAAAGAATAGTCAAAAATATTTGAAAAATGATAGAAAAATATGTTTGTCAAGTGCTGAGAAACCCTGATGGGAGGAATGCTGGTTTAATGAGAATCTTTGCAATTCAGGATTTATTTTGTGCAAAAATCTCATATGGTTATTCGTGAAGGAAACAAACATTTCTGAGCGGGCAATAGCATTTTCTGCACAAAGAATATTTCTATGCAGACATCTTTATATAGAAATGCTGTAATTGGGGGTTTATTCTTCATCCAATTGTGCATAGATAAAAACAGGAAACAGCATTTTCTGTGTAGGAAACATTATTTCTATGTAGAAATATTATTTTCTGTTCAAAAAATACTGTTTTCTGTGAAAAAACAACCACATGCAAATGTTGCATGGAAAAAAGCACTGAATTGTGAATAGCCTTCAAAAGATGTGTGGTTTTTGAAGACTTTCTTGCAACAGTAAGAAAAATTGCTAAAAAGTACCTGTTGCTTTCCTCAAGAACAAGCATAGTGAAAAATTACATCCCAAACCATCATCACTTCTTTTGGAAGTGAATTTCATAGTATGATTATTTACTGTGTGAAGCAATGGTTCCTTATGTCTGTCCTGAATCTCCTTCCATTCAGCTTCAGTCACTAACCTAAGGCTCTAGTACTGCAATACTATGTTATCTTCTAAGACATGAAGTTATCACCAAGGCAAAACAAAAATTCTTGGCTGAGTTAGATTTGCAACAGATGTCAGCATAGATGAATCCCCCATTATTGTGGTTGACTTCTGTTAAAAGATTTTTCATCTATTTCAGGAAAAAAAATATAGATTTTCCAGCTGGCCAGCTCATCTGCAGTATATTGTCACAACAATGTAATTATTTTTTCCTCACTCCTACTATCTTTGCCCATATGTTTTCAACAAGGCTTCTATTCTAAGATTCATGGAGCACTATACAGATGTATATATTCCTTACGTACAATTCTCCCTCCACTTTTCTTTTTGGTCCATTCCTTTTGAACATAGTACATCTTTCAATAGCTGTGTTAAATTCATGATCTCCCACAAGGTCTCTCTGATGCCTACCATAGCGTTTTTCCTTTCCCAAATTAGGCTATCAGCTTCATCCTGTTTGATTCCTATTAATACTAACTCATTGGATATGATAAGTGGTGCACCTTTTTTATTTTCTGTGGATTAATGGACTTGTTGCTGTTGTTGTTTTCATGTATATCCTTGTTCCATAATACCTGTCTCTGCATCCATCTTCAAGTTAGTTTAAGACACTCTTGATCAAGTTTTCAGGGATCCTGCCAAATATATTCTTTGTTGGTCCCTATGGGATGCATCCTGTCTTCTGGGAAAACTCCTTCATATTGACATGGTAGGCTGTGGTGCACAAAATCAAACCTTTAGTAATGACACCTTCTGTATTATCAGGTATTATTTTAAAGTATCCTGTTTCCCATGCCAACATTTTGACCTACAATCTGAAGAACTTATGAAAACACTAATTATGTCCTTAGTTTCTTCAGTTTCATGGCTGGTATCTCATAGTCTGTGTACATCCATTCAGTGTTTCCACTGCCTATATCATTTGTTCCCTCATGGGATAAGCAAGGAGGGATAGCATTCTAATGAGTCTCCTTAGTTTCTCTGTCACATTGTGAATACATACTCCAGGAAGGGAACTTACCTCCAGAAAGGCAACTCATCATCCAAGCTGGTAAGTCCAGTCTACACATAATTGTCTCTGTTCTACTCAGTAGAGTGTTTCCAATTGCCATTGCCAACATGTGTTTGATCCTCATCTGATGAGTAAAATAGCTTTAAAGAGTTAAAAGAGGGAGCCCAGAGTCACCCTACATAGGATAAAGCTGATATCAATTTTGTTTTCCAGGGGTGCAGAATATCTCCTGATTCCCTTGGTCATATGTATCACATTCTTCTATGACTACTTTTCTCCTTCCTCCTCCTCTTCCTCTTCCTTTTTCAAAATTATTATTAACTTTATTTATACCTTGCCTTTCCTCCAAAACCAGGATTCAAGGCAGCTTACAAATTAAAATCAATGCAATGTAGTTAAAGCACATACAAAATGTCAACATTAAAATAAAACTAAGATGTTAATATTAAGGTAATTTAAAGCATACACTTTAAAAGAATGAAAAGAGTTTAAAACAATACAATTTAAAACAATACACTCTCCTCTCAAAAGTCTTAAAAAATAGCCTTTGAGAATAATAATTTTAAAAAGTCTCACCTATTGATGGTAGGACAGCAAGGAGGAGGCCCTTCTAGTCTCCCTAGGAGTTCCAAGGTCTTAGGAGCTGCCACCAAAAAGTCCCTATCTGGGGTTTCCACAAACTGTACATATGTTGTACTTTCTAAGATACTTGCCATCATTTTTGAGAAATCTTGGCAAACAGGTGAAATGCCAGAAGACTGGAGATTAGCAACATCATCCTGCTTTTCAAAAAAGGCAAAAAAGGAGAGCCAGAAAACTATTAACCAGCCAGCCTGGCCTCAATACCAGAAAAAAAAAATTAGAACAGTTTATATAGGAATTCAGCAGAATTTCTGAACTGGATACAGAATTGGATTTCAGCAAAGCAATTGATAAGGTTCCCCATAATATTTTGATTAGCAAACTGATTAAATGTGGAATAGACGGGAACACTCTCAGATGGGTCTATAATTAGATGAAAACCTGTGCTCAATGAGTCACCATCAATGGCTGTGCTTCAAACTGGAAGGAGGTCTCAAGTGCCTCAGAGTTCTGTCCTAGGGTAATTAGTCTTTAGCTATTTTATCAATGACTTAGATGATGGGGCGGAGGAAATCCTTAACGGGCTTGCAGATGACATAAAACTGGGAGGGGTGGCTAACACCTCAGAAGATAACTGAATTCAAGGAAACATAGAAAGACAAGAAAATGGGCAGAAATTAATAAAATCTCAACAGAGATAAATGCAAAATTCCACATGAGGTGTACATAGCTCAGCTGTACTATATGCAAAAAGGACCTTGGGATTATTGTTGATCATAAATTGAACATGAGTCAGCAATGTGATGCTGCAGCAAAGAAGATGAATGCTATTTCAGCCTGCATTAATAGAAGCATAATTTCCAAGTTGAGAGAAGTAATGGCCACACTTTATTCTTTACAGGTCTGGCCTCATCTGGAGTATTGTTCACTCCTGGTAGCCTTATTTGAAGAAAGATATAGACAAATTGATGATCTTTAGAGAAAGGCAAAAAAGATCATAAGAGGTATGGAGAACAAAACACATGAGGAAAGTTAAAGGAGCTGGACATGTTCAACTCAGTGAAGAGAAAATGTGTGTGTGTGTATGTGAGAGAGAGAGAGAGAGAGACATAGTTGCACACAGAGAGGAGGGGGCAGGCAATGGAATTAACTGCCTAGAAATGTGGTGGGGTCTCCTCTGGATATCTTCAAAAAGAGGCTGGACAGCTACCTACTGAGGATGCTCTAGAAACAAGATCCTGCACTGAAGATAATTTTCTAAGCCTTATCTTCAAAAACTGAAATTCATGAAAAACTGAAATGCATTATTTTATTTTATTTTATTTTATTTTATTTTATTTTATTTTATTTTATTGTTATCAGGAATAACTAACCTATTATAACAGCCTTCTGAGAATTAATATTTTGCTTTTGCAGTGGAAAGCATGGAGTTATCTCTAGCTTAAACCCCATAGTTTCAGCGCTTAAACAGAATTTTCATATTGCTAGCTGAAAAGGAAGAAGTTTTAAGGCTGGCTTGTTTAAGTGTCCAGACTCTGTGTTTATTTGCTATGTGGCCTTTGACCACCCATGTTTTTAAAGCAGGGTTCAGGAAATGCACTGCAAAATGCCATTAGGTCAGATGGCATCAGAAGGGAGAAGAACTTGACATGGGCTGCCATTGTGAGTGGAAGTCCTGTGTGTCTTGACACTCTAGTTCTTGCCAAATTCAGAGTAGGCTTTCAGTGCACCAAATGAAGGATATTTGAAGTTCATTTCAAGAGCAGAGTTTTTAGAAAGTAATTATTATAATTAAAGACAATTTCTAATGTTAATGGCTCACTTTCTCTCTCTCTCTTGCTTCGTACACATACACATTAAGCAACAGTCTTTTGTCCAGGCTGCAATTAGTGAAGCTTATCACCAAAGAGAAAATTCATTTTATTTAAAGTTGTAAGAAGAATGTATTAAGAACACATAAATTGGTTTACCACTCAGCTGGTACACTGAGGGAAAAACAGATGGCACTTGTTCTAACTGTACAACACAATTATTAAGGACTTTAATGGCCACCCATATAAGTTTTAATAATTTTTTAATGAAATTTATAAGGCAGTATACCCATCAGAACTAAAATTTTCAGACACACAGACAGATCTATTCAATCAAAGAGTTTTGCATTGCTTTTTAATCACCATAGAAAGCTGCAATTACAAGAAAATAATGTCTTTCCAAAAATGAAAAAATAACTCTCTTCCTCAATGTTTCCCTCTCTTCTCTCTCAAGAAATCCTCAACCCATTAAAGCTTTAAATTGTAAGGAGCTTCTAAAAGAAGATGGATTCTTACTAAAACATTATGCATGTTTTATGGGACAATTATCTTCCTCTTTAAGCTCTTTCACAGAATGCCTTTTCTTTCTATAGAATGTGCTGAATTTAAAAAGGTATTTCACAAATCTTAAATAGTAATTCCTCCCCACCCTCAGTTGCAAAATGGTATCAAGATGTATGTAACATGACGATAAAAGTCCATACTTAGTACCAATTCTTGGGCAAGAAATGGATGCCAATACTCTTGGTTTTCAGCATATGCAAGGCCATCATTTTATGAGTGCAAAGTGAAATGATAACGGTTTGCATGTGTGATTTGCATGATTCGCATTTGCATGAGCCACCACAAATTTATTGTCTAATTCTGCAGTAATAGATGTAATTCAACTGTAATATCTTTCATTGGAGTCAATCCATTCATTTAGTTGCCAGTTATGAAAATGACTGTTATGTGGAAAAGTTGCAATGACTGGGGATTTTTAATCTGGAAAAGAGAAGAGGACAGACACGATTGTTGTTGTTAATTGCTATTATTGTTATTTGTGTGTGTGTGTGTGTGTGTGTGTGCACGCGCCTGTACATGCACGCACAAACCATGGAACACTCAAATTTAGTTGCTGTTCTCCTCTACAAACCAAGACATCTGGCCCGGTCTTCTAAAAGTTCATTTTGTCCCTCTCTCTCCATTGTCTTCCCAAAGAAATCACACAGATTAGTCTCCCTAACAACAGAGCTGTGTGACTCATTTCCTTCAATTGTAATATTTCTTGTGAAGCAACAGAGAGAATCCTACTGAATTCTAATAGCCAAATTCAATAAGCCATATGTTTAACTTTGGTGTTAACTGGGGAATCCACAACTTTATGTAAAATCACTAGAAAAGTTTAATGAATCCCTAACAAGCTAAACAATGAATTCACTCTAAGCTTGGGTTGGAGAAGGTTCAGTTTCCCATCCCAAGGACCTGACAGGGACTGTGCCAATATATCATTCAGTAGGCATTATTCTCACCCCTGTACTAGATGATCAAGCCCCTCTCCAATATATATGATCAAAGGCTGATTTCTATATTTGTGTTAATTGCTTTCTTGCTTTCTTTAATATTTGTGAATGTTCAAATTGACTCCATTGAGATCCATTACAAATGAAACAATGTGAACAAGGAATATTACCCAGGATTGGGAAATAGAAATACAGCAGGTCATTCCCACATGTATAGGCAAGGTCAGACCAGTAAATCATGCTGAAATACAGCAAACAGCCTCCTCTATGGGTGAATACCATATCTGCCGGCATATTAGATGCACTGGTGTATAAGATGCACTTCATTTTCAGACCATATTTTTTAGGAAAAAAATTTTAGTACCCAGCTGAGGCAAAATACATAGGAAGGGGGGGAGTGAAAGGAGATGCGGGGTGAGGATTCCCCCTTCCCTATTTTCCTTTTGAGGATTCCCTTTGGGCAATTCCCATTTTCTCAGCCTCAGAGGCAAGCCATGACACTCCCCACCAAACAAATCTCACTGGGAAAACTCCTCCATATACTGGAGCTTAAGTGCAGGCACTTAAGAAAAGCAACTGGGAAGGAGGAATGAAGACAGGAGCCACATCTCTGTGCAGAAAAGGGGTAGGGAGGCAGCAAAAAGAGGGGGCTCAAAGCATCTGGAGGCTGCTCCTCTTCTTTCTAGGCTCCCCTCTTCTTGATTCATTGTCTTCCTCCAACCCCCCCACCCCCCAGCAAGGTGGTGGAGGCTGAGGTAGAAAACAGGAACAAGCAGCTCCTCTGGAGGAAACCAAACCTCTCGTTCAGGCTGGGAGGGAAGAAAGTGCACCTCCATCCCACTCCACTTCCCCGACCCCAGGAACAGAAACCAACAGGGTTTTGCAGGCTGTGCTGAGCAGGAGCCAAACAACTGTGGGGGGCGGGGGGCTGGGAAAATGTCCTGTGCCACAGCATAGGCAATTCCTTACTCCCCTCTGTCCCACAGGTGGCTGGCCCAGGGAAAAAGACCCAGCTGGAAGGGGTGAATAGGAGGGAGGAACTGCAGTGAGGTGGGCTCTTCCTTTCTTAAAGGGGCTGTTGATGTTTTCCCACTTTCTTTCTTTTTTTTTTCTTAAACCCAGAGAGCTTTATTCCCCACAAATCAATCGTCTGCAGAAGGATTAAACACAAGAGGTAAGACTGTACAAAGTACAAGCTCCACTCTAAGTCAATTGTTTGCAGTAGTTTCCAAAGTAACATATTTACTGGTGTATAACATGCATCCTATTTTCAAAAGGGACTTCTAAGGAAAAAAAGTATGTCTTATATGTCAGCAAATACAGTACTTTCAGTTCACATGAGTCTTTTAATTTCTCATAGCGTACTACCTGTTCTCTTCTAGCATGCTGTCTGGTAATGACTTGTAGATATTTCTTACCTGTGGCTGAAGACATTTTTGTTAAATCACTGAGACTTGAGGAAGTATGCAGCTCATTCCTGTGCATGCCTATTTGAACATATATCCCATTTAGTTTAATTGCAATTACTCCTGAGAAACTAGGTATAGGATTGCATCATACATATCTTTCTTTGAATTTTAGAAGTATTACTCAAACTCTGGTAAGCACAGTAAATGTGTCTGCAAACCATATATTAATAATGAGTTCATGTTGTGAACAGTGCTACTGAACAAACAATTTGTTTGTTACAACCTGTAGGGCACGTTGTAAGTGTGAGGAGGGGGAAAAAAAGAAAGAAAGAAAGAAAGAAAGAAAGAAAGAAAGAAAGAAGGAGGAAAGGAGGGAAGGAAGGAATCCAGTGAATCATCAACTGGTATTTTCAGTTTATTATCTTTGGAGCCATGGTGATCCTATTATCTGGTCCTGATTATTACTATACTTTTAAAAAGACAGGGGAGGTATATAGTGGGATTTTAATTACTATTATCTGACCATTTGGATTATCATAGTTAAAATATTGGGAGAGAGGCATTTTCAAGCAAGAATTTATATTCCCTATTCCCCAACTGTGCTATAACAATGTTTGGTGCCTACATAAACTGCTGGTGTAGAAGCTAGGGTGTGGCAATCTGTACATGATAGTGGATTAGTGGTATGACTGAGCACACAAAGCACTTTGGGTCTTATCTGCTGATCCACTGCTGGTGCTGCCTTCAGCAGGCTGTGTTACCATTTTAGTGGTCATGGGCTGGGCATGAGGAAGGAAAAGGTTGTTGAGGGTCCACCATATAATTTTTTTTTACATATGTAAATTCTGTTTTACACTTCCATACTAAACAAGAGTGTGATCCCTCCCTACCCTGAAATCATTGCCATGAGGTAGCAGATTGTCTCAGTGACAAACTGATCATTTTTAGGTCTGATTTTTGCACATTTGATACACTTTGATACATTTCAATACATTCTGATAAATAGGTTTACCGGAGTAAAAACTGAAGAGGGCTCCTATACCTTTAATGATTGCGTAAATGAGGGAATTTTAGCGGGTGTTGCTTGTTACCTGGTTGTGTGATATGCGGCACCTGCTGAAATTTTCTCTTCTACACAACCATGAAAGGGACAGAGGCCATTTCCAGTTTTCATTCTGGCAAGCCTGCTGACTAATGCACTGAATTGAAAATTATACCTTATTGCATGACTGGATGGTTTGCTTATATTTCTTTGAGCAATCTGACTCCTCTTTTTGGCTTGTTCTCTCTCTCTTTTCTTTCTCTGTTTGTTTGTGCTTAGAGTCATAAAATGAAAAGAGGTCAGAAACATTTTTGAACAAGTTGCAGAAAGGATAAAGAAAGGCGTTTCCCAGGGTGTTAGCCCTTAGGGGAACCCTATGAATGCTAAAGCTGTAAGGAATTGGCCTTCTTTTAGCAGAGTTTTAGAAAAAGCATGTCTCCGTCTCTGTGTGTCTTTCCTGACACTGGAGGATGACTTGAAAGCAAAAACAAGGCAGGCAGCTTCAGGTTCCACATTTAAAAGATTTGCTAATAAACTTTATAATCACATATCCATTAGAGAAACTAGATCTCAAGTAACTAACAAAAGGATCTGGGAAGACAGTATCTTCATTTTAAACTCACCAACTTCTTGGTGAAGAGGCTAGCATAGAAAGTGAAGTTGCTAGAAGTAAGATTGTCAAAGGAAAGAGGAGAGAGAGGTGTGGCCTTCTAACTATGGCCAGTAACTGACAACAGAATATATCCTGGGTCAGATGGTCTGGATACCATAGCCAGTTGTTTTAGAAATAACACAGAATGACAGTTGAGACTTTAGCTGTAAGGCGAGGAAGGGACTTTACATTCAAAGTAAAATTAATCCTGTCTTATCTAAACCCCATTTGTCCTAGAACAAGAGTGGGGAGAGGGAATGCTAGAATTTTCCAACAGTCATGATGGAGGTGAGAACTCACAGAAAGGTTGAATAATTCTTAACAGGCTATCTTGGCATATTGAGACAGTCTGCCATAATTACATTTTTTTTTAATTGCTAAAGTTTTTGGAGTTTTTATTTTTTATTTTTTTAGCAGCCTATGGACTTCATGCAGCCCTGATGACCACTTTTGCAGTTCTTGAAGCTCCTGCTAGCCCCCCGAAGCCCCCAGTCCCCCTCATATTTTTTTAAAAAATCAGCCTTTTTTTTTTTTGAGGGGGGGAGATTTCCATCCACCAAATGCAAAGTAATGCAGAGAAACACTCATCATTTTGAACCCTCAGAATTTATCCACAAATAGTATTTTTGTGACAGTCCCTCCCAAAATGGTAATTTGAAGGAATACAACATCACTACTGGTTGCCATTTTGAGAAGGACATTGAAGAAAATCAAAAAGATTTGAGTACATAGAGGGGTGCAGCATCCAGGAACATTTGCCCCAGCCTGTGTGCAGTTGCCCACCCCACTTTAGGGTGTAGATCATTCTACATTGACATTTACACATGTGGTAAGAACTTTTGATACGCTACATGTATTAAAAGATAAAATATTATATTTGTCAGTCTCCTGCCCTTCTTATGGGAATGCGTGTGTGTGTGTGTATCCATGTGTACACATGCATGTGTGTGTATGTTTTATACTTTTAACTTAAAGCACAATATTTATATCACAACAATACTTATTGTATTGAAAGGTTTTGCCACTACACATTTAGTGAGATTCCACCCACTTTTATCTAAAACTATGCCTTCTTTTTATTCTGATCTAAGTTCTAAGTGAAGTTAGCTTTAGATGCAGCAAGATGAGTCTAGCATTAATTTATTTCTATGTTTTCTTTATCAAAAAAAAACACCCTACCCTTTTTCTGTCTGTGTTTTCAAATACCAGTTGTATGGGTCCATGTGTATGTGTGTTTGCGTGTGTATGTTTATCCCTGGGGAAACCAGCATGAGGCTATCTAGACTGCTATTGATCAGTCAGCTCTCTGCTGCTTATTGATGAAATCTTGCCATCAGTCTTGACACCCAATCATGAGATGCTCTGGTGAGCTTGAGCAGATAGCCTTCTGATGGATGTCTGCTGTGTAAGCCTAGCAAGAGGATTATCCCAGTGAAACCTAGACAAGCTATTTTCTGACTTGAACTTTACTGGAGCTTAGTACAAAACATTGAGTAGACTGAATGTAAAAAGAAATTCTAGATTGGGTGGGGAGAAGAGAGAAGGGAATGGAACAGTGAAAACTTTTGCTCAAAATTCAAATCTTCAGGAAAGATGTATGTCTTTTGGAGAAGAAAAAAGAGCAGCGATCAGCTTCAAGTCTCATATAGTGTGGCAATATCCACGAATAAGAAGCATTAGCAAAAAATGCAATGTTGGCTGGTTGAGTAGGGTCAGCTCTAGTAAGCACCTGGCTGGGAGACTGTCAATAGACACCAGGTGCTGTAAGTTGTATTTCAGAGAAAGGAACAGGCAAAGCCACTTTGCCATAGTATTCCTTGCCAAAGAAAACCTTATCAAACTCATGAGGTTGCATAAATTAACAGGCGACTTAAAGGCAGAGAGGAGGAGGGGTCTGCCTAATACCGTTGCAATTTATTTTAACAATCATTGCACATTTCACGTGCAGCAAGATCCCTAAAACCTCTTTTCAGCATGCAGTCTCCCCTGACATCGACATTTCCATGTTGCTGGAAAGGAGCTGGGATGAACAGAGATGTTTCCTGTAGCTGGATATGCTGCAACAGGCATCTGTAGGGTCTGCCTGCAGGTGCCTGTCACAAACATACCACAGAACATCCAGCTACAGGAAGAGAACTAGACAAATCTCCGTTCACCCCCCTGCTCTCTGGCAACATGGAAATGTCTGTGTTTGGAAATCTGCGCTACCAGATACGCAGGTTTGGGAGTATCAGGAACTATGGTGACAGTCCCTCCCATACTATCTGCCCCATTCCTCTGGGTGCCATTTACTTAAACCAGCCAGGACTAGACTGACAACGGTCATCTAGAGAACCTTTTCATCAGTTGCCCCTTGGCCAAAGTAATACTGATTTGAAAGGAGTCACACTAGCTACCAATTCACAGGCTTCCTATTCACTTCCATTCTGAATTCAACATGAGGTGATGGCATTTAAAGCCCTGAATGGATTGAAACATTGTTATATGAAAGAGTATCTCCTCCTAAATATATTTGTCTGAGAAGCGAGGCCTAGATGAAGGGCCCTACTCTGTGTTCCACTATTGGAGTTAATACAGTGTGGGAGGACATAAAAGATTACATAATGTTCCCATAGCTTTTTAAGGGGTCTGGGACTGAATCCTTATTGAAAGCATTTATGAGTATATTAATTTGATGACTTCCCCCTTCATATCCCTAGCTTCAATCGACCACAGAGATAAAACCTTCTGGAAGCAATGAGATTCATTTTCACTTCACAGGTTAATCCAATTTTTTATGAAACACACTGGTTTGAAGGTGGATTGAAAGAAGCTTATGTGTGCTGGTGTGTTTTATATTATATTGGTGTGTTTTATATTGTATTTGTTTTCTAATATATATTGTATTAATAAAGACTATTTAAAAAAAAAGAAAGAAAGAAGCTTATGCAAACCCCCAGTCTGAACATGTGACTGCTAAGGAATGTATCAAATTGAGTGTGCCACATATATGGCATATTTGGGGCTTCTCCCTAATGATCATAGCAGAGGAAGATTGTTTTTTCAGGTAACCATTTTGGATGAATAACAGTACATGTTCAAGGAATCTGGAAAATGATGGTTGAAGATGAGTATTAACTTTCAAGGAGTGATCAACAATTCCCAGAACTGTAGACCTGCTTTGTTTCCAACAGATGTTAACCCAACCCTTGAGGTATGTCTAAGCTGAGTACTGGCATTTTTGATTCAAGGTTATGTTTAATTAACAGTGACATCATTTCTTCTCTTGCAGTGGAGCTCTCCTCTCATTGAAATTTAAAGCTGATGTTCCACAAAGAGAAACAAAAATCTGTCTGAGGTTTGTCCAGATTTTTAACATTTCCAGAGTTTTAACTATCCAAAGTTTTCCCCAGCCAGCAGTGTGGTCTTTTAGCTTACTCTCTTCCATTACCCATTCCTACTTATTCCCTACCTCAAACCCTGTTCCCATATTCTCAGACCCTAACCTTTTAGAGATTTCTTTCCCTTCCTTTCCTTTCTTCCTTCCTTTCTGTTTTGGTACTTAATAAACTTTTGTGTTCCTCCAAAGCAACTCCTCCCTCCACCTTATATGTTGGTAGTGCAATTTTGTCTACATAACCATCCACATTCAAGACAAATTCAATAGTAGCATATAGGATCCTTAACCAACAATGCTGTGTAAATATCCACATGTGGACCTATGTATTCTCCCTCCCAGACTTAGTGAAAAGACCCTGAAGCTTCCTTGCATGACCATTCTGTGCTTCATGAAAAGCAGGCAGGATCAGAGAAGCATCTGGCTGTATCCCCATAGTCAGATGCTTCTTCAATCCTGTCCGCTCTCCACAAAGCATGGAATAGCTGTACAGGCCAGTTTCAGTGGCTTTTCAGTAGCTCAAGGGCTTTAGGCACTTCAGAGGGAGGAAGAGAATACCAATCCCCACAACACCCAAACTAGGACATATTCATGCATAAATGAAACTTATGGTGTGTGGGTATATCTAACAGGATGCTAGTCAGTGGCTGTATTATGTCACTGCCCTTTGAGTAAAATAAACATGAGAGGTCAATGGTCACTTGGTTCACGTGGAAAATAGTGAGTATGAAGAGCAGACTCACCTGAATGCATGGACAGAATAGGTTCTGTTCTTCAGATTCACTGTAGTAATCTGATGACAGAGGAAGAAGAACTATTGCATTTGCCTCCACATTCAAGGGCCATGTAGCCCCTAGACTACATGGCCCATTTTGGAATCTGAAGGCCACCACCAGTGTGCAAAAGCTGCTTCCCCCCATTTTTTAAAAGTGTGATTTTTATTACCATGAAAACACATGGTAATACTCCCCTCCACTCTACAAACACTCCATTACCCCACATTATCCTCAAACAACTCCATTTCCGCCCCCACTGTCTTTCTCAAAGTAGTGACAGGAAGTGATACAAAGTCACTTCCTGTTGCCATTTTGAGAGGCACTGCAGAGAAAAACCAAAGGTGTTTGGTTCACTGTTGCAGTGGGACAGTCCACCAAGGGATCTATGGAGAAATGAATCCCTGGGCTCCTATGGAGTTGTCTGCCACCAACTTAACTCAAAGGAGAACAGCTAAACTGTCCTATCATCAAGAGGATCTCCTTTGTAAATGTGTGGCATTCTGCCTGAAAGACTGGTACCAGCAAGCATCGGTTTAAAGAAATAACATTAACATCAAATACTCACCACTAGCTACAAGTTCACCTCCATCAGTATCTTGTACCTTAGAAAATAGACGTAATCATAAATATTTTGTACAGGTCAGAAGTCAGACTGAGTTAAACTAAGACCAAGAAAACATTCTATAATGTTTTTGTGTTTTTTAAAAAAGTTGTACATGTATATCTGTATACGTATTCAGATATACATGCCTCATACATGTATATCTGAATATACCACAGTTCCATTTTTGTAATCAGGCCTTGGCTAGGTGTGATGTTCCTTGCCAAAAACTGATAGCATCACAAAGCCATGGACCATTATATTAAAGAGAACACAATAATCTATCCAGTCACTAGGCTATCTTCATTTCCATATAAATGCAAAGCATTATGGTAGACCCTGTCCCTCTCACATGTGAGAAAAATGAACAGTAAAGTCATTTTCTCTCACATATTTATTTATTTATGTTCTATTTTCTTCAGTTATGAACTTAACCATCTACTCTGTGAAATGATCAATGACAACCTTGCAGTAAACAATTCGAAACAATGGTGTTGCAATTCTGCAGGAATTGGGATGTTTGGGGTTTGTTTGATATATGTTGATTATATCGACAAGATATGAGGCTAAATGGAAAAATCTGAAAGTCAAAGAGGTTAGGGGCCGGCAAGAATGACTGGAAGGCACTGCTGTAATAATGAAAAGAGAAGTCTTGAGAAAACAATGTTCAGCTTTGTGATGGTGTCTCCTTTTTCCCCACTAGTAGTTGACAGCTTCTCTATGTAGATACAATAGTGAATCCACTCCAGATTTTAGTTCAAACTTTGAAGGAACTATCCAATGTGCTGAACCACTATATACTTCTCCTTTAAAGTATATATTAAAACTTGGAGTGAATTTACTGTCCCACTGAGCTGAAAGTCACTGGCTACTACTGTTCTTTTCTAATCTGAAAATAATAGAGCTGCCCTTGTGAATAAGACCAGCCTTCTCTTCTCTTCTCTTCTCTTCTCTTCCCTTCTCTTCTCTACCAGCATTCTATTCTACAGCAGCTGTCCATTTACCTCTGGAAAGCCAGAAGAGAGAACATGAATGGAAGGGCACTCCCATCCCTTTCCCCACACACATATTCCCGTATTTTCCTAACATTGTTCCCTCTGATATTGAACACAATATATGCATATTATAACTCGTAGCTAATGATGACCTTGTCCTCCGTGAATTTGTGTAACCTTCTTTTAAAGCAATTAGAGTTAGTGGCCATCACTACATCTTGCAACAGTGAATTTAACCATACACTATAGTTGTTATTGTGTGTCTTCAAATTATTTTTGACTTACAGAGATTGTACAGAAATCATATCACAGAGTTTTCTCAGGAAGATCTGTTCAGAGATCTTGAAAGAGTATTACTTTCCCCAGGGTCACACACTGGGCTTCCATGGTCAAACTGGGATTGAAACCTTGGTCTCCCAGACTCCTAGTCCAACATTGAAACTGCTATGCTACACTGGCTCTCCATGTACTTTAGTACATACGAACAATTATTTTTTAAAATAAAAAGGGTTAATTGTGTTTTCTTTTTTTCTACACTACTTTATCCATTTATCAAATCCAAAAAGAAATAAAGACTTTTGAAAATTAAAATGAAAATAAAAGCTACAAAAAAATTTGAAAGAGAACTAGACAGCCATGGATTCAATGGAAGCCTTGCTTATTCCAATCAACATTTCATAAATTAAAAATTTAGGCTCTATAACCCAAAACTATAAGATGATAATTGCTCGTATGATGAGAAATAATTATAGAAACCTTGGGCTGTCTTCAGAAAACTTTTTGATGAAAATTTAGAAGTATTGCATTATGTGAATATTTATTAGGGCAATTTTATGTTTAAAGACATTAATTATTTTCATTTAAAAATTACAATAGTATATAATTAATGATGTACAATCAGTATTAATGCACAGGATTAACTCTTGATGTTAATTTATTGCAACTTTAATTTAAGATTGTATATTATCTAACACAAAATGATATAATTAAAATTTTAATTCATACCTTATATTATGCTTACATTTGAAGGTTCCTTGGGAGGAAGCCATTGTATACCACAGATTTCTCTCTGAGCAGAATGTGCACCTGGGAGTAAACCTAAAATAAAATAAAATAATTATTGACCCCAACGGGGTACTTTGGACAGGACATCTATAGATTTGTAGTTATGGTGTGTGTGTGTGTGTGTGTGTGTGTGAGAGAGAGAGAGAGAGAGAGAGACTTTTGAACCATGCACAATCATATCAGTGTGAGGTTTTATATTGGACTCACAATTGTTAGAATGCATTTTTATTATGAGCTGTGGGTTTCATCCCTTATGATCACCATGTATTATTTATTTTGTTTACAAGATTTTTATGCCATCCTTCCTTCAAGGAGCAATTTCTGTATTTCATTCTCGGTCTTACAAAGTACACTCAACTGAGAAATAGTGATTTTCCCCAGGTCATCTAGTGAGCATCACATTTGAGCATGCGTTTCACCTTAGGCCTCCAACAGTTCATCAATTGCATCTCATTGGTTCTTTCCTGGATATATAGTGATATCAATTCAAGCCACCCCAAATAGGGACAGCATGCTCCAATATATTGTTGTTGGGAAAATTTAGTTGCATTCTCAGCATCAAGGAGAGAGTGGACAATAGACAGGCAAGGATATGGAAGATGAAAAAGATGTGCATCTGTCTGCTTTTGCCAATGTCATATATTATACTATGAAAAAAAGACCAGAATAATTTTAAAAACTTTCTGTGTACTTGCCAATGCATTTTGTAGTGGAATCAGATTTTGCTTTATACTGTTTTCTCCTTTATCACTGTGGCTAACCCCATTACTTACGTAAGAAAGGGCATGCACTGACCACAATACCTAAATAGTATAATTTGAAAAACGGTATCATTAATGTTGAGACAATGTGAAAGCTTCTTAATTTGACTAGGCTCCTAATCCAACTATTTGTTCAGAAACCCAATTGGACTATAAATGGAAATTAATAAATTGCTAGTACCTTTCTTCTGTTTACATAAATGCATCACATTTCCAGGCATACAACCAGTGAGCCTACTCAGTAGGGCTACTTGATAGGGATTCATGTACTGTACATCATTACAATTTTTTTGTGAAGAAGAAGAACAAGAGGAGGAGGAGGAGGAAGGGGAGGAAGAAGAAGATTTAAAAAAACAACAACACTATTTCTTGGTAGAATTAGATAAAATTTGCAGGAATAGTTGCTTGCTTCTTCTGAAGGGCTGCCAGATGCAAAAAGAATCGCTACAGATCATGTTTTGTAAGAAAAGCTTTATTTTTGTGAAAAACCATTTCCCCTCATTTGGAACATGCTTTACAGAGATGGCCTGAATAAAGAAAACTGAAAAATTATTAAGCACCACTGCCGATTTTGTTTGGGGAAGGGAAATGCTCACCAACTGGGTAAGGAGAAATTGTGCCTGTGTGTGTGTGTGTGTGTGTGTGTGTGTGTTTGCAACTTGTATGAATATTTTATATGTCATCCTTGTTTTCCTAGAAACTGGCAATAGCTCAGAAGAATAGTGCAAGACCAGGAGCTTTGTCAAATAGGAAACAATTTAAACTTCTTTTACCTGCTCAAATGGTTCCAGTGTCACAAAAAGTAGGACGGAGATGGGTGATAGATGTCTAAAGTAAAGTAGCATCAGTGAAAGAATTTGAACATCTAGAAACCGCCAAGCTATACTCTATGCTATAGCTTCTTGAGTCTCACAGATGAACCAAAATCTTAAATGCCTTAGGGCCTTTCCACATTACACTGTTATAATGCTATTTTCAACATCCTGTGAAATTCTGGGGTTTGTAGTTTACTGAGTCCAAATTGCTCTCTGACTGAGAATCCTAAAGGCCCCTCCCTAAACTGCAAACCCCAGGATTCCATAGGATGTTGAAAGTGGAATAGTAGCACTATAACAGTGTAGAGTGGAAAGGTCCTTTGTCTTGAGAAAGGTAACTACAGAAGAACACAATACACTTCAGTATATTAATTCAATAACCTCTCCCAAAATGTGAGGATAGGAAAACCTGGAAAGAACTATTCACTGTAATTCAGATTTAGTGGTGCAAGCTATCTCTTATGCCCCTTTCCTTGCCCTAATGTTTTCTTTACATGAAAAATGCAACAGTTTTGGGAGACAAACTGAAAAATGCAACAGTTTTGGGAGCTGATGGTCAACATCCTCCTAGTGATACATGCAAGTACATTGCGTTGTGCACATGAGTTTTTTTTCTTTTTTTGAATCAATGCACAACAGTCAATTCCAGCTGTTAACAGTGTAAGCATAGTTGTGCATGTGGGACCATAGCAAATTACAGTATACATATTGACCACTGACGATTATATGTTGCTCTACATTGATGTTTGGTATAGGGGTTGTGTAGTGTAGTGCTGTTGGTGGACATTAATATGATGCTGAAGAAACTTAGGATCTCAGCCAATGACTATGTCTTGGTGTCCCTGCAAAATTTCTAAGAAACCATTGGGAGTGTTTACAATTGGTTACAGTCCAACTCAAAAGGAGTACCACTTTAATTTAGAATTTCTCTACTCTATCCAAACCAGCCCAGTTAAATGTTGGATTCAGGATTCATCCAAATCCTAAACACACCCCTCTTGTTAAGCAGCCTCTCAGTTTAATTTATTTTAACTGAACTGGCCTTTTTTGAACTGTAACTTAGGCCATTTCCGCACGGGGTAAGTAAAACGGTGCAGTGCATCCTCCACGGAGGACGTCTGCACCTTGGAGCAGACTGGGTCCAGACTACTTACCGTAGATCCGCACCTCAGTCCGCTCCAGAACAACCCCAAGTGGTCCTCCAGTGTGTTTTTGAAAGACCTGATTTTTTCAGTCTTTGAAAATGCCGGCGCGCGCCATTGCATACCTGCTGTCCGATGTAGATTCGCAGGCTCACACCAGTGTGAGCCTGCGATCTGCGGAGGGTGGGCTTTAGGCTCGCGAGCTTCAGCGGTTGGTCGAGACCCATGGCCAGCCGGAAGCTACCATTTTGGACCCTGGAGAAGTGCAGATCTTTGATCACGCACTGCTCCTCCTCACCCCGGACCGGACCGCCAGAAGATCCAGTGAGTAGCGGCAGGGAGCGATTCCCTCGCCGCATGCGGAAATGGCCTATGTCTATAATTTAGCCTATAGATGGCATTGGGTTGGGTGGGATCTGAGTGGAGTCCAGTTTCCCACCTACTGTACTTGTCTGAGTGTAATATTCTTGTCTAGCATGTGATTTAAAACTTACATGTCGTATATAGTTACAACAACTTGTCTTACAACCCACCAGAATTCTCAGCTACTTTCTCCACCTGAACTTTCAGGAATCCTGTTATCACTGAATACTTTCTTCCAGGTTCCCCTGCCATCTCTGCCTAGGTAAATAATGAGTGAGAAGAAGTGTTTTCTCTGATGTTATTTGGACAACTGCAGACTTTGTTCAGTTTGTGCTAATTGCAATAAGTCATGACTTGTCCATGATTGGTTAACTCAGTACATTTTTTCAGCAAATGCATATATCCTTCCATCCAAGGCTGAGTTTTTGTTGATTCAAAGCCTCAAAATCAAAGCAGAGACTTTAATGAACTATGATTCTGTACAGCACTGAGGGCAAAGCTATTGCGACTAGAGGATGATTGTTTTGTTGCCAGGCAGTTAATTCACACCTGTTTCCCCTGCCAGCTCGGCAGTGCTTTTTCAGAGCCTGGCTTGGTTTTGTAAGCTGTGTAATTTGAGATGACCTTAGATTCACACACTTTAGATGAATAAATATGTTCACTCTTGAGATGTTTCTATAATTGCGTTTTAGGCTAATACATATGGCCTTCTTCACATTACATGTGTCAAGGCCCCGGTCCATAGCATTGTGTCACTCTTTTGAAATGCAGATCACTTATTTCCTGACCACACTCAAACAAAAATCTAAGTTCCATTAATAACTTCTAATGTAATTTAACTGAAGGATCTTTCTCTGCATTTTTCTTCATTCTGAGCTGGGCTTCAGAGGGATACATTTTTCTCTGTATCTCCTTCACTGTGCTTTAATGCCTCAAGTTTCAGTCCTGGGACACAGGTTTAAACTATTGATAAATCATGGATTAAAGATCTTCAGAGCTTTGAATAATATTTTTAAAAATCAATGTGTTGCTCCCTACACGTTACTCATTACTTTAAAAGTAGCATATCCCCCACAATGATGCCCTAAAAGCATTGTTGTGTATGTAACAACCAAATATGTTACACTTAAGTTTTAGACTGGTCATTACAATTAAAAAGAAAAAAAAACAGTTTTCAGCTCTGCTTTTTTTGCAAAAATATTAGAATCATAGAATCATAGAGTTGGAAGAGACCATAGAGGCCATCCAGTCCAACCCCTGCCATGTAGGAACACATATCAAAGCACTCCCAACAGATGGCCATCCAGCCTCTGTTTAAAAACTTCTAAAGAAGGAGACTCCACACACTCCATGGAGGCATATTCCAATGCCAGACAGCTCTGACCATCAGGAAGTTCTTCCTGAGGTTCAGAAGGAATCTCCTGCCCTGTAGCTTGAATCCATTGCTCCTTATCCTAGTCTCTGGATCAGCAGAAAACAAGCCCGCTCCCTCCTTGACATGACATCCCTTCAAATATTTAAACATAGCTATCATGTCCCCTCTTAACCTTCTCTTCTGCAGACTAAACTTACCCTGCTCCCTAACCTGCTTCTCATAGGGTGTGACTTTCAGACCCTTCACCATTTTGGTTACCTTCCTCTGGACACGTTCCAGCTTGTCGATATCCTTCTTGGATTGAGGTGTCTAGAACTGGAGACAGTATTCCAAATGAGGTCTAACCAAAGGAGAATAGAGTGGTACCATTACCTCCCTCGATCTAGACACCATACTCCTATTGATGTAACCAAGAATCATGTTGGCTTTCTTGGTGCTGCATCACACTGCTGACTCATGTTAAGCTTGTGATTTACCAAGACTCCTAGATCCCTTTTACATGTACTGTTATCCAGCCATGTGTGCCCCATCCTATATTTGTGCATTCCATTTTTTCTGCCTAAGTGCAGGACCTTACATTTCTCTCTGTTGAAATTCATTTTGCTAGCTTTGGCCCAGCTCTCCAATCTGTCAAGGTCATTTTGAATTTTTAATCCTGTCCTCTTGCATATTAGCAATCCTTCCCAATTTGGTATCATCTGCAAATTTGATCAGCATACCCTCTACTCCTTCATCCAAGTCATTGATGAAGATATTAAATAGCACTGGGCCCAGGACAGAACCCTGTGGCACCCCACTAGTCACTTCTCTACACTTCTCTCCATTACTGCTATATCTTCACATTGGGACTGGAACTACAAACCAACATTCTCAATAGGAAAATGAAGCTATGAGGACTATTTCCAGGTCAAGTTGCATGTTCGGAAAAAAAGACTAACTGAAAAATCTTCCTGACACATATGGCCTTTCCACACTACACTTTTATAGTGCTATTATTCCACTTTCAACATCCTGTGGAATTCTGGGATTGGTGTTTTACAGAGGCCAAAGAGCTCTCTGGCTGAGAATTCTAAATGCCCCTCCCTAAACTGCAAACCCCAGGATAGTAGCCAGAGCTACTACAGCTGAAGCACTCAGGTGTTTTCAATAGCAAGAATACTACCCTAACCTCTTCCTAACCACTCCCTCCACAGTTCCATTTTCCCTCTGAGTTTAGTTACAGTCCTCACAGTTGTTTGGAGAAACATGCATGTTGCATGTTTTCAGCAATAAGATACTATTATAAGCTGTTTCTGTTGTAGTATTTGAGGGTTTTGAATGGTCAATTAAAATACAATACTTTAAAGTAGAGATGGAAACTGCAATACAAACACACACACAATCAATCAGTACAATTGTCTGGATATTTGGATTCTCCCTGTTTGACTACAGGAACTGTCATGATATAGTCCGCATTTCAAACTTTACAACTACAGCATGTTCTAGTCATTATTTTGCACACTGAGCTGAAGAGTTTTTTTGAAAGACAGTAATTGGAACATAATAGCTGCCTTACAATGTGATGGTTCATTCCCTCCCACATCATCACTTCTCATCCAAGGACCATTGAACTCAATGAAAACTCTTCAACTATGAATATTCTGGATCATGGAAGCTGCAACATCATTGCAATGTGAATACTTTCAAAAATTGGGTATAATACAAAGGCTTTATACAAATGTATATCCAATAATAATATGCCCTCCAACAATAAGGATATGCAGTTAACATCCATTTTCAGTGGCCACATTCTAAGACCAAACTGTTGTGGAAGGCTCTACACTGAATGCAATTCCATGCCAACAATTATGTCCTATAATGATTTAAAATTAGTTCTTGTATTATTGGTGGGGACAAAAGATACTTTCCCCTTTCTGAGTGTGTAAGATCTACTGTATTTACAAAGTTGTTAAGGATGACTAGGAGTTTCACAGCAGACATAAGATTCAAACTGAGGGTTTCCTAATTTGGAATTCACATGTCTAAGCACATAATTACAGTATATGATCATGGTGAAATGTTTCTTATTTACATCTCCCATTTGGATTACATTTACAATTTGGATTCCATTTGGGTTACACTAGCACATTCCATGTGAGGCTGCTTTTGAACAGTGTTTGGAAACTTCAGTTGATCAAAAAAGTGAGGGACAGATTGTTAACTGGGATTGTTAACTAAGGCCATTTCCACACGGGGTTTTTAAAATGGGACAGAGTGTCCTCCAGGGAGGACGTCTGCACCTGGGAGCAGACTGGGTTGGACCTACTTAATGTAGATCCACACCCCAGCCTGCTCCGGAATGACCCCAAGTGGTCGTCCAGCGTGCTTTTGAAAGATCGCTAAAAGCTGGTCTTTCAAAAGCACGGAGTGCGCCAGTGCGAGCCTGTTCCCTTATGCAGATTCACAGGCTCGCATTGGTGCGAGTCTGCAATCTGCCGGGGCCAGGCTTTAGGCTGGTGAGTTCAGCGGTTGGTCAAGACCCTCGACCAACCAGAAGCCGCCATTTTCGATGCCAGAGCAGTGCGAAGCAACGAGCACGCACTGCCCCAGAGTGGCGTGGACTGGACCGGGGAGTTAAAGTCCGGTAAGTAGTGTCACGGGGCAATTCCCTCGCCCCATGCGGAAATGGCCTGAGATTGTTCACTGGGAGCACACAACTGTCATGTTGCAACAGCTCCACTGGATGCCTGTCTGGTACCAGGAAGAATTCAAAGAACTGGTTATAACCTACAAAATCCTATGCAGCTCAAGACTGTGTTATCAGAAGTACTGTTATTTTCCCATGTGAGTTTGCCCATGTTTTGTAGGAATATTTGGTATCTATATCTACATCAAGCAGGAGACTCTGCATGGTATAGTAGCTTGAGCATGAAGCTATGACCTTGGAGACCACAGTTAGATCACCAGCCCAGCCATGGAAACCCACTAGGTGACCTTGGGTGCATCACACACTGTTGTCCCCCAGAAAACTCAGTGATAGGTTCACCTTAGGGTTGCCTGATAAGATTTTATTGCCAGCAGTGCCCAACTTATGGGAAAGCACCTTAATCCCTTCAAGTTGGCTCCTCAAAGGCTGAGGACCTTTTGTCCACTGTGTGTTGGCACAGCTTGAAGTCTTCTGTGGCTATGTGACGGAGGAGTTTACTGGTCTGACATGGTTTTCTGATCGCACGACCGTTACTGCCTACGTACTCATCTGGGTGACCTCTCTGGTGTATTAAATTATATTTTATATCAAAGTTGTAGACCCTGGGACAGGGTTTACCAATGGAGCAACAACAACAGCAACAACATATCAAGCAAAGTGCAGCATAGGCAGTGAAATATGAGCTTGTTGTACTAAACAAGAGAAAAATAATGAGCATTCCCTTGTAGAGTAAAAAAAGAAAAAAAAGCTTTACATTTATTATTCCAGGAAGTCCATCTTGGAATAGGAGAACATTTAGACAAAAGAAGATTACCTGAATTTCAGTAAACAGCCCCTAAAAGTTGGCTGTCATGAGTGGATGCACTTTAATATATTAATTAATTGTTTTGAGATGTAGATATTTACATTATTATTCTTTTCTGTCATGTACACCAATTATCTGCAACAAACAAACTCTTATTGTTTAATCCCTGTAGAGATATTCATATTTGCAAAGCCTGAAGAAACCAGAGGCATTTACATTTCCCAAGCCCTAAGAAGCCGCCAGGAGAAACAGCAGAAGCACCCCGGTCCTTACTATTGCAGTATAGGCTATTCTGTTAAATTTGGGATCTCAGAGCATCTTCTCTCCATCAGATGCCTAGCTATTATATTTGGGTGAAATCTCTGGCTACCAGCTACTTAAAAAATTTTGTTTACCACTGGACATATATCAGATGGACATAATTGGATTTAATACTTCTCAAAATCAGCAATCCAAGAAATTGCATTTATTGCTGGAATTTTATGGACTGTTGTTGTTTACAGTATTTGTTGATATTATTTCTGTTCTGTTCTGGATAGTGTTACTGTAATAATTCATTGACCACATGACTGATTACATAGGGGTTCATAGCCAGAATTGGAAGAATGAAATACTCAAAGCCTTAGGCCTGGATGGATTTCTCCAACATTTTTCTTTCTTTTTTCCTTCTTAAAACTCCAAGTTTTTTAAAAACATAACAACCTACTGGCCAAGAGAAGTTGCTTATACACTGGCAGGTCTATTATGACCTCACTGATCTATAGCCAGCTGGCAACTGCCATTGTATTGTGACATCAGCAGAGGTTCAACTAATCCCTAGCACTATCCAACCAGTGCATTGTAATGATTGACGGCCAGCCATCACTTTGAGAGGCTTGGTTGGTGAGTAGACCTGAACAGACTATATTTATTGATGCACCCTGGCTTTGGAATTCCTTTTTGAGGAAAGTCAGGCTGGCTTTGTCCCTCCTGAGCTTCCTGCAAGCAATCAAGACTGCACTGTTTCTTATGGCCTTTGTTCTCAAAACAAGAGACAGGTTTTCGTACTATTTTAATTATGTGTGTTTTTTCAAATACTCTTGGCATTTTCAGTCTGGTTTTAAAGTATGTTTTTATCTGTTGTACATCATCTCAGGAGCCCTGGTGGGTAAAAGAGGTAAACAAATACTAATTAAAAATAAACAATATACCCAGTGGTTCTGCAGGAAGAAGAAAGTTATGGATATACAGTTCTCGGGCAACACAATGAATGTAGAGCAGCAACGGCTACACAGATCTCATATTTTCTGTTGGTCAGATGCTTGGTGAAGAATGGAAAATAGGGAAGACTGAATCTCATTCTCCTGTTCCAGAAAAGATAATCAAGGAATTCCATTTATTTTTTTTAAAGTGGCTATACTTTAGTGTTATTCTTTATGTTTGTGTTTCACATGCCTTCCCTTCAAGTAGCTGGGAGAGTTGCTGAATTCTCTTTAGCCCTTATTTTGTCTTCTTTTCTCAGCTTCCTTGGTATGATCCTTCCTTGGGGTTGATCATCTGGACCACAATTTCTATGTTTAACCCAGCTTTTTCAGGCATTTGGCAAAAAAGGCAGGTGTGTGTGTAAATGACTGTACAAGGAGGGAAACATACTAGCTGTATTACCTCTGTTGTTACTCTCCACAAGTGGAACATGACAGTGTAAAGCAGACAACATCCGTGACATGAGCAGCTTTTCCAGATGTAGCAGAGCCTCTTACCTTCAAAATGTCACTCATGAGAAACAGACAATGGTAATGGAGACGACAGGGTGACCAGGCTATCTTCTTCATCTGTTGGTTTTAGCCTTCCATTGTAAATGTCTGAAAAGTTGGATGATATTGAGAACATCGCTTTGGCTCCTGCCTGCTGTGCTCCTTCATAGTTGCCATAGCTAGTAAGTGCCCAAAACAAAAACAATCTACACAAATTTGCTAATGTCTTTCCACAGGACGTTCTGAGATATGGCAATGTTTAAATACATTTATTCTAAGTGTTTTGCCTGGGAGGGAGCAGTAATGATTGGAACTTATGGATCAGAAAGGCATATTTTATTAATACAGTATATTATCTGGAAGGATAGAAGATGTGCTTTAGGATATTGTTTGTGGAGGAATGAGTGAGCAAGAATTTCTACTAGTATAGCAGTAGATGCACAATTCATTGTGACCATTGGTCATAATAATATGAAATTAAAACTGTTGTAGAAGAAAAATAAACATTGGTTTTGTTAAATAAACCATATTTAAAACTGGATAAAATGGGTAAACTTGTTATTATAAAGTTAATATTCATTAAAACAATTTAACAAGGAACTAATTTTGAGTTTGAATAGAAAGTTACAATATTTCATCGTATTTATTTCCCTGGTAATCCACAGTATTATTCTACATGCTTACTCAATTGT
Organism: Cyclura pinguis; assembly: GCA_030412105.1. Classification (NCBI taxonomy): domain Eukaryota; kingdom Metazoa; phylum Chordata; class Lepidosauria; order Squamata; family Iguanidae; genus Cyclura; species Cyclura pinguis. The sequence goes on along the minus strand of CM059601.1, from coordinate 116,927,138 downwards.
AAGTCTCACTGAATTCAACAAGGATTACTCTTTCATGTATGTTCTTACAAATAGAAGATCCATATGTAAAAGCAGCCACCTTGAAATTAATTGAACTCTTTTCAGGGGAAAAAATGAATTTCTAAGAAGCTGAGCAGTGGGTTTTTCCTCTCAAAAGAGTACTCAAGCATCTGTTATGAACTGCCTTTGTGACAGAACAGTTCTTGTCTACTCACTCCCAGGGACATTCTTCTACTTGTCTTCTAAATTAGTATTTCATAGCTGCTGAAGTGTAACAAGCCTTTGCACTTTTTAGAGGAAATTAATTTATTACAGTTATAAGATTCACAAACATATCTGTGCTTCAACTCAGTACACTAAGATATTTCCAAATATTTAGCCACCACATGGGTCCCTTTCACACAACGCAATTATAGCACTATGATTCTATTTTAACTGCCATGGCAACATGCTATGAAATCCTGGTTAGGGAAGGGTATTCTGTGAGCCAGCCTAGTGTAATTGTTTGAAAGTTGTACTATGGCTGTGGAGAACAAGTTTTGAATCCCTGCCCATCACTGGCCTGATGGCTGTCCCCTGGGCTATTTCTCCTCCCTTGCACTACATATAATATTTTCTTGGGGTTGACCAGCTTCATTAAATTTGTAAAATAAACCCCATGCATTTCTCCCTCTTCCACATGGAGGGACTGGCCCTACTCTTGCTCCACACAAAGCCGCTTCTCCTAAAGGGGAAACCACCCTTTGATGACTTCTCCTTCAGCAGCAACTCCACCAGCCACAGCAGGCACTCAGATTTTATCCCCTTCCAGAAGGGGACAGGTGGTGCTCTTCCCCATCAGCAGACTTTGGCTGGATCCTGGGGCCTAGTTCTGCCTCCAGTGCAATCCCCAATGCAGGCAGCAGTCTTCCAGTGAAATTTTTAGCAAGGAGCAAGCAGACCTTTCTCCTAGAGTGGCAGAGATGCCAGCAATCTTCTTACTTGAAATTTCTGAGCTTGGAAATATTGTGTTAAAATTTCATTACTTGTATTGTGGGTTTTTTTAGTAATGAGGGGCAAAGAAGCCTTAAATCATTGTGTCATCATGTTTTAACAGAAATTTTGTAAAGTTTCAAGTTCAATGACCAAGAGAGGGCTAGAGGAGAAGGCAGGCAGTGGCATGCTGTGTTTTTGCAGCTGGATCCATGAAAACAATGGTCATTTCTGCACTAGTCTGTTATAGTGCTATTATTCTACTTTCAACATCCTATGGAATCCTCAAAGGCTCCTCCCTAAACTGCAAACCCCAGGATTCCATAGGATTTTGAAAGTGGAATAGTAGCACTGTAACAGGCTAGTGAGGAAATGGCCAGTGTTAGGATTTGAACATAAAATACACGTTTGTCTGTGTATATAATAAATCCACAAAATAATCAATTATTCAAATTAACACTACACAGCTCATACTATAAATAGTATGATGGGAGAAAATTAATAGAACATGAATCATTTATTGATGAAAAAAGTCTTCAGTGTGGAGAGTGAAGTAATAGAGGTATTTTTATTTTGTATAAATCTGTACTCTAGTGTTGCCTTTTGTCTGGAGAAAATATTGCACAACATAAGATTTACATTGGCCACCAATGAAGACTGCTAGTTGAAACGGGGGTTGGCTTCTGTTTACATTAAGACCCTTTCCACATGTGTGTGTGGGGGGGAATGGCCAAAAACAGAGCTTACCGGCTTTGTTTTCTGGCCGGCCGAGTCCATCACCACGAGGAGCAGCGTGAGCTCGTCGCTCCGCACTCCTCCGGCGTCCTAAATGGTGGCTTCCGGTTGGTGGAGGCTCTCCACCAATTGGAGAAGCTCGCCATCTGGAAGCCCGCCCCCAGCAGATCTGCAGGCATGCACTTGCGTGCACCTGCAAATCTGCTCCAGAGCCGGGTGACGGAGCGGCACGGGGTTGCGCGCTCCATGGTTTTTAAAAACCTCTAAAAAGAGGTTTTTAGAAAACACACCAAGCGACCAGTTCCGGTTGCTCAGGAGTGGACTGAGGTATGGAACTACAAAAAGTTGTCCGCCCCAGTCCACTCTACGGTGTAGAAGACCTCCATTGGAGGTCGCTCTGCACCGTTCAAATAGCCCAGTGCGGAAAAGGTCTAAGAATCAGATGAGACCTTGGGCCATCCCTTTTCCTTCAACCAATGATTTACGTTCTATGGACCTTCTTTCATACTGCTATTTACAATGTGGACTGCATAGCATTAATTTGAATAATTGATTATTTTACTGATTTGTTATATACGTTTACACACACACACGCACACACTTATGTTCATATCCAAACATATTCATATCCTTTCATCATTTCACTGAATTAGGACTCCAGAAGCATCATTCTCAGAGTGGAGTGGAACTTACTGTTCCTTTCTATCAAGGGACTGAGCACGTTAAGCCTCTGGACTGGCAGGGGGCAAAGCTCTGTAGATTCTGCACCTGGGGGATTAGATACAAAATGGCACAGTTACCCTTCCATCCTTTGGACAATGCTTTATGACTTCCCTTATCACACAGGAACCAGACTCCGGGATCATTCAAGACGACAGTTAATATACAGTGGCCCCTTGACTTTTGCAAGGGTTCAAGGTGCAGAACCCTCGCAAAAGTAAAAAGAAAAATGCAAATAACTTCCCTCATCCAAATAAGCACTCCCCCTCCCATTCCCTTTCTGGGGTTCCCCCTCCAATGTAAGTGTGCTTTCCCCCATTCTGCCCCTCCCATTCCCCTCCCTCCCTTTTGCCCAAGTGTGCTGCCTTCCTTCTCCATGCCTTAGCAAAGGGCAAGGGAATGAAAGAGGGCAGCCCCATGTGTGGAGATTGTGCACACATGCCTTTCTCCCCATTCCCTTGCCTTTCCCCTGGATATGTGTGCCTTCCTTCCATGTGCCTAGGGAACAGGCAAGCAAATGGAATGTGGCAGCCTCATGCCCTGAGGAGGCACGTGAAAGCCTTCCCCGCTCCCCCCTCCCATTCTCCTGCTTTTTCCCTGGGTGCAGGTGCCTTCCTTCCATGCACTCAGGCAACAGACAAGCAAATGGGAGGGGCAGAGTGGGGGAATGTTCACACATGCCCTCCTTCTTTGCATGCATGTCTCCCCCCTTCCATTTACTTGCCTTTTGCCAGGGTGTGGAGAAAGAAGGCACAGTGCACCTGGGGAAAAGGCAAGGGAACGAGAGGGGAAGAATGGAGGGGAGGCAAGCAGGCTCCTTTAAATGATCAAATTTGCAAAGGTCGAACCCATGAATGTGGAGAGAGAACTGTACTGCTTTCTCTGATGTGGTCTTTGTCATTCTCTGACCCCTTGCTCTTAGCCCTGTAATAAAACCAGAGACTGAACGGTGATGTAGCCAGACACTTATTTGATTCTGCCTGCTCCATACAGGGCATGGAAAAGCTGTGCGAGAGGCTTGGTGGCAGGCTTTGCAGGTTGCGTGATAGATCAAGGGGTGTTATATGGCTCAGCTTAGCATAGTCCACAAGTGGAACTTCTATGCTACACAGAGCCACATAGCATTGCAGCTAAGTGTTACTGTTTTTGAATAGTGTTTCCAAGCTTTGCCAGAGATGTCTTAGCTACATGAAATTTATCTGAAGAGTTCTACAGTCCCAGAAGCAGAGCAAACAAAAGGCAAATTACTAAATTATTTCACTGGTCAATACGTTGCCCATCACCATTGCATGTGTGGTTATTGGCTCTATGCCCAAAGCTAATTAGCTTTGTGTTCGTATCGTTGATTGCAAAAATGAACCTGTTTACAATGAATATGTTTAGTGTGTCGTGCTCAACGCCCTGAGGCCTAGTACCATTTGAGACATTAGGATCACACCATCTGTACATAACAGATTGGGGGATGGGGGAAGACCCTGTCCTGTCAACACAATATTAAGAATATCAGTTATGAAAAAAATAAATAAACCAGTATATATCTTTGGTTGAATCCTCTTGTTGCAAATACACATTCCGAAAGAAATTCACATGGAGAAATTTAAGTGTTAAATTAACACTTGTGTGTAAAAGTCACATTAGGAAAACAACAAGTGGACATCTATATTTGTCAGGCCAGGGATTATCCGACATGTTTTTCTGCAGATGACATTCAAAGTAGATATAGGGAATTCTGGCAGTTTTGTTTTCATAAGCATTTCCATTTTTAAAAAATGCATCACAAATAAGAACTGTGAGAATTTTGGAAAATGCTTCAAAAACAAATTGAAATTACATTCTTTCTATTTTCATTTGCATCCATTATGTCAGAAAAGAACAATCGAGAAACAAACACTTTCCAGTTCAAGCATCAGTGGCATCTATCAGAGAAGACCTCCAAACATCCAGGAAGTGACTGGCATCAGGCTCATAAAGCTGAAGTTGAAGTCCCAGAGCCAGAATCTGGCCTCAGTTGCAGGCACTTTTCCAGGAGCTGCCACCCTTCTCCTCCTCCTCCTCCCGTGCTTCTGGAAGGCCATTATTTCTTTGAAGCGTTTCCTTGCAACTGAAGCCTTGCCTTGTACTCTGACTTGGAAGTTGGGCAACCTACTTCTTGAGTCTGAGATTCTACCACCTTCTCCCTAAAGGTTCAGGATCTTCTGGGTGAGTGAGTAGGGAGGTCTGATCCTTGTTGCCATGTGGTCCAGGAGGTTCTGCATTCCCCACAGGAAAAAAAAATACTCTTGCAGTGGAGAGGTGAAATCTTGTAAGACAGCAGCATCCTCTCTCTCAGCTATCTGAAGAGTTTGGGGAACTTGCAGAGAGAATACTTTACCTCAATTTGCATGCCAAAGAGCACTGCAGAGGAGGGCAGGACTTTCATACCCTCCATGGAAGAGACCGCAGTGCTTTGTATATGGCACTGGGTGCCAGAATGCTGCATGTGATGGGGGTGGAGTCAAAGGCTATTTAAGGTCTGACCACCCCTTAACACGACTCTTTGGATCTTTGCAGTAAGTCCCACCCTACCACCCTCACTCTAGTATGAGATTTGTCTGGTTGCCTTCCTGGAGGGTGAGAGAAGGAGGCTACTCTTGGGGTTAACCTGGGATCTGGCCCCTCATCTATTGAGTTCTAGGGCTTGGGGGGAGTCCCCTGGGTTACCTTCCAATTTCAGCCAACTGGAGAGCAACCCAAGTATTTGGATTGTCCTTAGGCTTGAGATGTTTCAACAAAGGGAAGGCTGAGGAGGTCATCAAGAGGCTGACACACAGCTTCAGCTGGCTGCTCATCTGATTTCTCCCCCCCCCCACTTCATTTCCAAGTCAACAGAACTTACATAGTTTAGGCAAAATAAAGTGTCCTTTATTTAAGCCAGTCTTCTGTGTCTGGTCCTGTTATTCCATGTTTAGTTATCAAATACTACATTAATGTGCATGTGTGGAGCTGACTCATAAAGGATCCTCCTATAGCGTGTTCATGTACTACTCAAAGGTTTTCCCCTGGGAAACATATTTCAGAATCAGAAATGTGCCACTACAAGCTAATTCTACCAGGGGAAGTTGCCGCACTACCACATCTTCTAAAATATGTGCATTTGTATAGTCATATTTCTAAAGATAATGCCAGAATTTTAAAAATAATGAGCAACTTTCTTTCAAAAACAGCTTAAAAACAGTAGATTCTTCACTAACAACACAATCTCAAACACAAAGTAGTTGTCTTTCAGAATTGTGCTGATACCTGGAGATTTGCTCACAAATAGTGCCCCAGCAATTTTTTTTAATCTTATATATGTAAGCTTTACAAGTAAACATTTTTCTTCATGCAGAATTGAAACCGACTTTTCTTTGACAATCCTTAAGTTGAAAGACACCAGGCAATGAAAGATTCTTATGCTCTCTCGAATGTTTAACCAGTATTTTCCTTTCTTCCTTGAGTGACAAGAGAAAAGTTGATTGGAAGGGTCAAACAGTGACCACTGTGCTTTTGTTACCATGTGGTCCTTTTGGAGCCTTTCATTTCAGGATTTCTTTGAGACCAAAATAGAGTTTTCTGTGTGCAGTAAAGCACAAACAGCTTTTATAGGATTTGAGAAGGAACCCAACTGAAAATGGCTCTCTTGTTTGTCATTGTGTTTTGCTGTTCACTTTGTAGCCTGAGTAATCTCACTCCATCTGCACTGCAGATGAATTTTGCATTTCCTCATTTCTACTTTTCCTTCATGACCACCTTCAAAATCCTGACAAAATGAGTAAAACAAACAAGTAAATCAGTCTTTGCTGATTCCTGAACTTTCTGCCAGGAGAGGAAGTCCTAGGAAGGCCTGCCCTGGAGACTCCACCAAAGGCAAGCATTTCTTCATCCAGCTACTGCTGCTGTTGCTGTTACTACCTGACTGTGCTCTTTCTGTGAAACTGGGGTAGGAGGAACCATCCCTCCTCTGTCTTTACAGATTCAGGCTTACCAGCAGCAATGACTCAGCAGTCTGCCATCCTGTCCCACCTGCCCCAGATCTAGAGTGAGGGAGCTGGAAGATAAAAAGCAGGAGTCCAGCAGGCTTGCGTCCCCTGTCAGTGGAGCTGCTGCCAAAGGGGACAGCACCAAAGAGGGGTTGCCCCTTTGGGGGAGTCATTTCAGGGGAACTCAAGAGCAAGGGCAAGGTGTGCTGCGTAGGAGGTTCGCATCTTGTTATTTTTTATTTTACTATCATTGCATTATCATCTGTAAGTGCACAGAAGTCTACTATACAAAAGATGTTTTCTGAGAAAGGAAGGGAGGTAGCAGATATGAAGGGGCAACCATTACAGTTGTACAGGGGAGGGGGAGATACAGAAAGGGGAGACAGTTATACCTTAAACAATGGGATAGGAATAGAGTGCTAGTTGTCCCTACAATGTCCCCCAACTCAGATAACCTGGATGTTCCTGGCAATGTTACCCTGGGTTGAAAATGTTGCTGGTGAATATGCCAGGTTGGTAAATGGGAAGATAGCTGACATTCAAGACTTAGTCCTGAGTGAGCATGCTAACCTGGCAGTATCACAAAAACCCTAGGTTGGATGAGTCTGTTGGGGGAGAGTTAATCTCTCTCATTTTTGTCCACTAGTGTTCCTAGTTCAGCAGCAGGTGAGACCTGGGGGCTGGGGAGGTGGATAGTAGTCTATCAAAATTCCATCCTTGTACAGGTGCCCTATCCCACTGTTTTCTGGGTTCGAGTTTGTTTACCTGAAGTTGGGGGCCCAGGACATATTCGGGATTCTGTTGGTGCATTGCACATGTTGCTGCTCAACAGTTTTCCTTCCTGAGGTAGCTGGAGTGATATTCATGTTGGTGTTGCAATCTTCCTGGCTTGTATACCAGGGGATTTCAACATCTATGCTGAGACCCGTCTGTTGGGAGTGGCTCAGGACTTCATGTCTGCCATGACAATCATGGGTCTGTCCCAAGTGGTATCTGGACTTACTCACACTGCTGGGCATACCCTGGACTTTCTTTTCTGTCATGGGTGGGGTGAATGTGATCTGGGAGTAGAAGAACTATCTATAGCTTCATTCTCCTGGACAGATCATCGGCTGGTGGGGTTTAGACTTGCTGGGACTCCAAAATTCTGCAGAGGTAGGCAATCCATTAAGACAGTCTACCCCAGGAAGCTTTTGGACCTGAATGGATTCCTGATGGCTCTCTTGCTGTCTTGACAGGTGGTCCTGTCAGAGTCCTTGCTGACCTCTGAAATAGAGAAATAGCCAGGGCAGTGGACACCATCACTCGCTAGCATCCCCTCTCACAAAGTGGAGCCAAACTACCCCCCCCTCGGGTTTCCAGGGAGCTGATGACAATGAAATTTGTAAGAAGGCAACTAGAATGGCATTGGCAGAAAATTCAGAGCACATCTGATTGAAAATAAGCCAAAGCTTATTTAAGAGCCTAATCTGTGGCAATAGAGGCAGCAAAGACAAATTTCTTTTCTTCCTCTATTGCATCTGCAGAGAGCCAGCCAGCAGAACTGTTTCAAGTGCTCGGGGTCTTTTACACACAGGCCCAAAAGAGGAATATCAAAATCACTGGACAGCCTGGTGTAAACAATTTACCTGGTGCTTTGCAGATAAAATCACTTGGATCCATGCTGAATTGGACACCATGACTGATACAGATCTGGTGAATGTAACTCGGGCCTCTACTTGTCCAGTGATAATGGATACTTTTCAGTTTGTGCAACCCAAGGATGTGGATAGGATTCATGGAGAAAAGAGGACCACTACATGTGCTCTAGATAATTGCCCTTCCCAGCTTGTTAAAAAAGGAAGAAGGGGGCTGGCAAAGTATGTAGCGGGAGTGGTTAATGCCTCTTTAAAACAAGGTAGAATTCCAGCTTGCCTCAAGGAGGCTGTTGTAAACCATTTACTAAAAAAAACTATCCCTGGTTCCCACCATTTTGGATAATTATCAGCTAGTCTTTAACATTCCATTTATGGGCAAGAGTCTGGAGTGTGTGCTGGCCTCCAAGCTCAAGGGGTTTCTGGATGAAATGGATTATCTAGATCTATTTCAACCTCATTCCAAGCCTGGCTATGGGACAGAAACTATATTGCTTTGGTGGATGACCAGGATGACCAGGAACTAGATGGAAGAGTGTATCCTTGTTGGTTCTGCCAGATTTCTTGGTGGCTTTTGATACCATCAATTATGGTATCCTTCCGGGTTGCCTTGGCGGATGGGATTTGGGGGCTTTGTTCTATAGTGGCTTCAAATCAGCATGGACTTTGAAATCTGCTAGGGAGGCCCTTTTCTCTCTCCCACCACCCTTATAGATACATTGCTGGGAATACAGGAGAAGGCTTTCTCAGTGACCGTCCCCAGGAACTCCTTTCCCAGAGAAGTCGGACTGGCACCCTCCCTACTAACTTTCTATAATCAAATAAAAACTTTTTTTATTCTGGCAGGTGTTTGATGTATGATTATATGTGGCCTGTCTGATAAAATGTGCTGGATATTGTATTGCTGATGAGTGTGTGAGTTTTTAATTGTGTATTTTAACATTGTTTTAATTCTCTTTTATCGTTTAATTATGTTTTAAGTTTTGTATTCTATGGGTTTTAACTGTGTCTGTTTAATTGTTATAAGCCATGTTGAATCCCACCTGGGGAAAAAAAAAGCAGGGTATGGATGGTGATGATAATGATGATGTTTAATCAGTAGTTGCTGAGAAGTAGTTTCCTTACTTAGGGGTATTAAAAATAGCTAGTCTCAATATCATTGCATTTCACCCAGTCCCGTCTTCAGTTCTTCCTCATCATTTGTTCATATCACATTGCAAAACTGATTTTTTTTCCTTTTCTCATGAAAAGTCATATGTATGCATAACATATGCATTTATTTGAATACTTCTCTTAATATATTAAAATTTTGATTGGTTTTAATTACAATGTTATTTAACAGTGTTTTAATCTTGCTTTGGTATACTTTTTAGCTATATGTGTTGTATTGCATTCTCTGTCCTTTTGTAAACTGCCCTGAGCCTCAACCTGGGAGAAAGGTGAAATATAAATAAAGTCATGGATAGTCTGAATGGATTTTTGCCCATATTTTTTGCACTGTTTAAAGTGCATTTCTCCATATATTTTTTTACCAATTATACTCATTCTTACTTGTTTGCATCTTTTAAATGTATGTAGAATTTTGTGCATACTAAAAGTAGCATCTCAAATGTCGGCACTTCTGGGGAAAGATATGCTTTTTCTCACCACAAGCCTTGGGAGGCACAAAATAGATATTTTTCAGCAAGAATCTCAAAACCATTGAAATTATTTCCCACTCCCATATAGCTGTCACATTAAGAGTATTATATAAATCATTGCTCCTATTTTTGGCTTGATTCACCTGAATTCAACACACTCACATTTAATGGTTTTCTCCACTTTGAACTAATAACAACAATTTGTATGTGCTTCCCAGCAAAGACAGAGATCTCATAGGGTTGTTCTACTAATGGAATTGCTTCCCTGAGAAGAAATAGAAGAAAACATTCTCGTTTACTCTCTCCAGTTCTCATGTACTCTCAAAATCTGTTCAGGATGTTATGAAGAGCTGAAAGGAAGAGGCAAGCGGAGGGACAAAATCTTGTTGTACTAGCACTCAAATGTTAGTGTAACACTGCATTTAAGTTAGTTAGAACCAAATGGCTTGCAGATTTGCAAGTAACTCTGCTATAAAAATGCTTCCAGCAAGGCAGCCAATTCCATGAATCCACTGTAGGTTGTTCCTCCAAAGCAATATCTTCTCTTGTGAATTGGAAGGGACATGGTTTTCTTTTTCTGGTCCTCTTTAAAACCTTCTTGCCACTGGTTGGAAAGGCTGAAACAGTTGGAGAATTTTGGCAAATTTGACTAAATTATAGGATAGGAACTGTTAAGAAAGCCAGAAATATTTTGATAAGAGTACCATATTTCTTGGGGAAGAAGAGAGAGTTCAATACATCTCTAGATAATTTCTAAATTCTACCTAAGTTCAAAATGAACTGAAAAATCCTCTTCAAGACAAATGAAGCATTTCTAGGAAAGGTAATGACATTTAGAAAGACAAGCAATATATCTGTGGTAGTCATGGTTGTGCTGCTCAGGAATCAATATAGATGTGCATTTGTAGGGAAATCCTACTAACATTATTAAAATGCAGTTAATTTCCTTCAAATTTCCTAAATCTCTTTAATTGGTGACCTAGAGTTTCCAAATTCATCTCAAATGTTATTGTTGGTGAAAAGCACTGGCAACATGAGGTTGGTATGAACCACTCCTTCCTGCCCTCCAGGTAATACAGAACCAAAATTTTCCCTGAGAATGTTCTCCTCACTCATTGCTTCACCTGCAAGTGACTTTTCTGGAAAGGGGCCTTGATTTTTAGATTTGGTTGACAATTTAATGGCATAGCTTACCTTTCCCTTGCTTTTCTCATGCTGAAAAATTATCTCAGGTTATACACCAGAGGTGGACAACTACAGGAAGTCTAAGGGCCAATTTGCTTCCCCAGGAAACACACTTCTGGCTGTGAAAAAAGTGTGTGCATGTATGTGTGTGTTTAGGTATTTTATGTTCTCAGATCTCAGGGCGTGGCCCCAAGTCCAGTTTTCATGGGTCACCTCCAGATAGGAAACAAAGGTACAAATTTTCCAATGTTCAGTTCCAGGCAAGAGGAAAGAGAGGGGCACAAACTTCCATTTCAGCTAGTAGATCCGGAGCTTGTTACAATTTGCAAGGCCTAATTGAGTTCTTGCAACTTGCAAAGACTCTCCAAGGCCATTTCCACATTACACTGTTAAAGTGCTATTATTCCCCTTTCAACATCCTATGGAATCCTGGGGTTTGCAGTTTAGACAGGGGCTTCAAAAGAGTGCTCAGTAAACTACAAACCCCAGCATTCCACAGGATATTGAAAGTGGAATAATAGCACTATAACAACCGAACATGCCGAAATGTCCTATGTTGTCCATGTATTTACATACCTAGTTTCCTCCTTTCTTCCCGGTCTCTGTGGTGCCAGGGATCACCCTCTGCTCTGCTCTGTTCCGCATCCACCTTCTGGTTAGAAATAAGAAGCAAGTAGGTTAGTTTAAGTGTTCCTTATCCTCTCTTCTTAAGGAAGTAAGAAGGAATAATCTCTCTGATTTTAGTTTGATCAGGGAACAGCCCCTTTAACTAAAATTTCTGTCTTACTCTCCAAACCAGTAAATATGTTCAGTCATTGACTCTCTGTGTGTATGTATGTGTGTGTGTCTGAATAAGAAGCTGTGAATAATTATGATTAGTATTATATGCATAATGCTTGATGACATTACCACAGGCTGTCCCTAGATCTCTAATTTTGGTAAAACGATGTCACAACCATCAACTGGCAACCCTAAAATGAGGTCATGAGGTTTTCCCTCACAGTGGCACTGAAAATTTTGTGTAGACTCTCAATGCAGATTTTTTTCCTTGGTTATTTTCTATGATGGACTTCATAAATGTTGTAGATAGGACACAGGAGTATGTAAGAAAGGCACTTTACTGAAATGCAGCACAGCTCTTAACCAGAATAAAAGCTTGTTTTTCTTTAGAGTGATCTCCCTAGAATAGCTTCCCAAGTACAACTGTGAATTTGACTTATATTCTGAATCACTCTCATTACAAAATTGTTAAAGGTAATCTTCCCCCAATGAGTTAGAACCAAAACATTTGCATATAGCAAATTACAGAGTTTCACAATGAGAGCATAATGAAGTTACATGTCAAATATAATGTAATGAGTGGGAGGGAAATTACTTTATTGGAGTAAGAACTAAATTTTTCTAGTAATTTTTCAAGTTTCTTTTAAGGACATTTTAAGGCAGTTTTAGAGAAAGGCTAAAAAGAATATACGAAAATATTTGAATGATAGATGAAAATGGATTTCCTGAGGAACTGCTATTCAGAAGAATACTGCATAGATGTGAGTCTTTACAAATGAGGACTTAGTTTTTTTAAAAAAAACATTTTTTTTTTCACACAGAAAACATTGTTTTCTGCATAGCAATGTTCTTTTCTATGCAGAAATGTTCTTTCTGAAAAGAAGATCATGCTTTCTGTATAGGAAACTTGATTTCTTGCTGTTTCTTGTGCGGTTTTTGTGGTTTCATGTGTGGTTTTTGGAGTAAATAATTCCAGATCTATAAAATGCCCTCAGATAATACAGTTTTTGAAGATTTTTCTCATAGTGAGGAGGAGAAAATGTAAAATTATGTGTTCTTGCCTGAAAGGATGAGTTATACAGAGATTTAAATCCTTATTTTAAAGGCATTTTGACATGAATTTTTCAAAATGTATGCCATTTTCTTACCAATTTGATTTTTTTTTTAAAAAAAAAAGTAAAGCAACAAACAAATAGTGTAATCCAACTTGTAATAGAACATTACCTTTAAAAAGAAGAGGAAAGAAATCACAACAACATATAATGGGAGTGAATTACTTTTAGAAATCAGCTTCCCAAGTTTGGCAATGTGTGTGCATGTTTTTTACAGTAAAGGGACAGGAAAGATTTTATAATTTCCTCCAGGCTGTCTCATCAAGTAACACAAGGAGAGTGGCTGTAAGAGTAAAGGCCCTTTCTATGGTGGTTTCCCATCCTTAAGTGCTTTCCACGGAGAGACTCCCTCAGCACCTGTGTTATGATTTTCTTGGTGTCAGAGGAAGATCCTTTAAATATTCCAACCATTTCAAGTGGTTTAAATATTCCAACCATTTCAGGTGGATCTCCTTTTAGATCTCCTCACTGTTTTGTTCCCTGCTACTGCTTTTATTATTTCTTTTATTATGTACTGTTGCTGGTCTCATCTTCCCTTGATCTTAATCTTGTTTATCACCACAGTTTTGTTGTCTTGCATTCTATGTTTTAGTCCCCATGTGTACATTGCCTGAAGAACTTGAGTCATTACGTGGTTTAAAAATGAAATAAGTGGGTAAAAACTTGGCATTTCAGAACTCACTTTCTCTTGAACAAAATGCTCAACTTTTATCAACAGTCCTGTGGGAGCCTTTAAGCTTCCACACATGTTTTGCTACCAAGGCTGAAACTCCAGTTACTTTCAACTTGTACTGTGGGGAAAAAATGTATGGAGAAATGCTGAAAACTACATAATTATGAATAGAACTATGTTATGGAAATAAAATTAAAATGCAAATTGAAATAAAGGCATGGAATATACTGAGTTCACAGCATACGCACACAAACTGCAGTTGGCCTTCCATGTCCACAGTTTCTGTATCCATGGATTCAACCAAACAGGGCTTGAAAATATTCCAAAACTAAACTAAAATATAACAGAATTCCAAAAAGCAAGCTTTTATTTTGCCATTTTGTATGAGAGCCACCATTTTACTACATCATTTTACTTAATGGCACTTGAGTATCCATGAATTTTGATATCCATGAAGGGAAAGCTGGAACCAAACTCTGGCAGACACCAAGGGCCATTTGTGTTAAAATCTATATGCTTTAAGTGCCTCAGGGCTTACAAAAAACAGTCCCATGGGCCTACACCACAACAGCAAGCCTCCATTTTCCTCTGAAGTCCCTTTCAAAATAGTGACATTGCTTCCTTTTGCTATTTCAACAGATAATAGGTAACAGAGGTAGCTGCATGCTGGCTAGCCTCCTGGAGTGCTTGTTCCACATATTTTCACACATTTGGTGGGCTTTCTGAATAATCTGAGGATGCTAAATATCACACCATTTTCCTAAAAATTGTGGGGTTGAGGAATTTCAGGGATGTGGGGGGCTTCAGGAACCACAGAAATGGGGCCCAGGATCCATGTGTGTCTCATGGGCCATACTTTGTCTGCCTCTGTCTACAATAACAAATTAATCTATTGAAGATTGTAGCTGCAGAAGCCAGTGAAAAATGGAAACCAATAGCTTGCATTTTATCAGGATTTTCTCTGAAACAGTTAATGATTATCAAATTGTTCTGGTCCTCTGAAAAGCCCAAACAAACAAAAGAAAAAAAAAGAAATTTTGGATATATTATTTGATCCCAGGACCTCTTGGAACAATGATAGATTATACAGACGGTCCTGCATTAATGTGCATTTCTAGTTTATTCTACACCTTGATTTTGGTAAAAGGCTCATTATTCTTTTTTAACCTCATATTAGTATGGGGCATGAAAAGGATAAAGGCAGTTTTGGATGTAAAGGTTTAAAAGGAGAGAGAGAGAGAGAGAGAGAGAAGTTCACCAGATTAACTTAAGACAGGACAAGCAGCAAGAGTGTTAAATTGAATAAAAGTGGATCCAGTTTATCGTTTAGGAAAGTCTATATGAGCACTTCAGCGACAGAATTGAGTGTTCAGTTTCCTTCCTGAAAGGTTTTCAAAAAGATATTTGCTGCTTCAGGTATATAGCAGTGTTCAGTGATCAGCACCACTAATAGCAATAGCAATAGCATGTGTATTTCTATACCACTTATCAGCTAAGTGCTCTCTAAGCAGTTTACAAGGGGTTAGCTAATTGACCCCAACAAGCTGGGTACTCATTTTACCAACCTATGGGAGGATGGAAGGCTGAGTCAACCTGGAGCCCAGCAGGATTGAACTCACAACCTTATGGCTGCAGTACTGGCATTGAACCACTGCTCTAATTGTTCTAAGCATGTGCAGCAGCTCTTAGAAAAGTCAAGCTGCCTTCTTAACCACATTTAATATGGACACCTATACAGGCTTATACAATTCAGTGGGGCATGCTTCCCAGAATTTGATGTATATAGAATGATAATCTTCTTAGTAGGCTGCCTAAATTTCCTGAAGGGACAAGATCCTGTATGATCTTGGCAGCAAAGCAGGGCTGGGCCTGGATAATACTTAGATGGGGGACTCTCAAGGAATCCAGGTGTGGTAGGCTGTGTTTCAGAGGAAGGAAATGCCAAACCACTTCGGAACAAATCTTGCCAAGAAAACTTGATGATAGGCCTTCTTAAGCCAGAGTTGACTTGGAGGCAAATAATAGTAGCAACAAAAGCTCATCAATAGAAATGGACAAATTGGTCATTTGCTAAGGAGATCTCCCATACAAACCATTTTAGGCTGGCTACAGGCTGGACATAATTAGTACTCTGGAACCCTCATGTTTCCAGGTGACCCCAAACATTCTCCCACTCTGAAATGTGCCCATTTCGAACATGCAGAAAATACAGGGCAAGTCTTTGAGAGGATATGTTTGCCCCCCTTTTTTTTTCCTGAGAGACTTTATGGTTATTAAAAACATTCCTTTCTTTTCTCTTTCTTTTGTTCTTAATGGGAGACAGTTTAGCTTTAGTACTTCTATGGTTGGTACAGTTCCTCCCCCATTCTTCTGGTAGGGGAATGGATTGGGGAAAGTCCAATGGTTTTTATCCTGTGGATTCAAAGTCACCGTGACCCATTCATGGATGCCCTTGGAATGCAAAAGATCTAGTGCAAGTCTGCACCACAGACTTTCTTCTCTACGCATAGACTTCCCCTTCTACCAGTGGAAAAAGAGAAGAGTTAAATCCTATGTCTTTTTTGTTTGATAACATATAAACTAAAAAATAGGGGGAAAACAACATAGTTAGATATAATTTTGAGTAATCATGCATAGGCTTGCACTACGAGTTCCTTCTGCCACTCAAGGATTTTTTCTCAAAACTTTGCTGGGATGTTCATCCCATGTATGTGTATTTCTTGCATATGATTGCAGATAGGGATGCAAGCCTCAATTATATCAGCCTCACATGCAAAGAAGAATAATGGCTGTAGTTTTGTCCCCTGTTTGTGGGAGAGGACAAATATTTCTGTGCAATATCCTCCCTGTATTTTAATGTCTCAAACTGTTGCAGAAGATTTTTCTGTGCACGAATTCCCAGAAAACAGATCACTGAGTAAAAACCTTTCAGTGTAAAACAAAAACAAAAAACTCCGCAACCATTCTAGGTGTTCAAACATTGTGAGTAAATGGTTTCATGTCTCATTGCTGTTATTCTTCCTGATATAATTTCCTGATCATTGGGAAATATAGTTTTTAATTGGGAAATGAGTAATAGAACACTCTTTCCATCTCCAGTTGCAGACTCCTGTGTTTTTCTTTCTGCTACCTCAAAAAAAAAAAGTGCCTTAAAGGCCAAACTGCCCTATGATACTATGAAAATGAGGACATTTATCTTGCCCAATTGTTATAATGAACACAGTGTAGACTGAGGAACATAGGCTTCAAATATCCAAATATTATTGCTACCATTCCCTGGCCACAGGTAAGGAACTGTGAGAGTTGTATTTCAAAATATCTGGAGGGCCAAAGTTTCTCTACCATCAATGCAGCCTTAAAATTGCTTATGATAGGTCATCCAGACAATCCCAACATACAAGACCTTCTCCATTGTTTGCACCCCTTTTCTATCTTTCTCTGATGGTCTATGAAGGCTATGATCAAACGGGAGAAATCAGAGGCATTGGGGCTGGAACAGCAGTATTTGTTCCTACATGATTCTCAGTGCTGATGTTTCGGACCATCCATGCTGCTAAGTGCTAATTAATTAAAATACTGCCTGTTCACTGACACAGTTCCACAGTTTCTACCTCAAGTTTTTAATCATACTCACACATGAAAATTCTCATGGAAATGATTTTTTTTTCTTATAAAAGTTGTAGCCTGCATGTCAAGAAAATTGTTGTTGTTCTTTGCCTTCACGTCGTTTCTGACTTATGGTGACCCTGAGACAAACCTATCATGGGGTTTTCTGGAGGTTGAGAGTGTATGATGTGCCCAAGGCCACCCAGTTGGTTTCCATGGCTGAGTGGGGAATTAAACTCTGTTCTCCAGGGTGCTAGCCCAATACTCAGGCCACACCATACCCCTACCATTTATCTGAAACTATGAGTCAGGTTCATTTGGTTCTCTGACAGATAAAGCAGTGACCACTCAAAACAGGACAGATAACTTCTGTTCTAGTAGTAAACATGTAAAGAGTCTTGTTTTGTCTTCGAGTCTTGTTTTGTCTTCCTCAGGGACTTGACAAGCACTCAGTTTGAGCCAATTGAGAATGTCTTCTTCTGGTTGTTATTTGCACTTATGGTAAACAGCAACTCTGGGACACAAGGAAGTGTGTGTTTTCTGTGTTGGATATTGTATTTAGAAAACTGCCAGACTCTGCTCAAGGTCGGAAGCATTTCTTCTAAATAAATGTAATGGCTGTCTTACCCCAAAATGTGGGTAACTCAGGAATCCACCCATGAGGCCAGTGCCTCCGGGAAATAATGGGGAATATTAACTCAAAAGGCCTGCACGGGGGGGGGGGGATCTTTTACACCTGTGTATACAGGTACTAATGCAGGAACACCAGCCAGAGATCCAAATAATATTTGTTTTATTGGGGGAATTAACAATCACATGCACACATCCAAGTAGTCTCATAGTCATACAACGTTATCTGGAGGAAAAGAGAGAAAAAGTTTGGGTAGTGAGAGTTAAGGGTAAAATGGGTAATATTTACCTATCCAGAAGTGAAGAGATGAAGTGATGTGGCTCAGACCAAGGGTCTAATGGTAATACAAAATGGGAATCAGAGCAGCAGAGTGACAGCCAGTATGCCAAAGTACTATGAGCTATCTGTCTGAGAGAAGGCTTTAAATACTCTTTTCTGCCCTGAGGGGGAAGGTGTTAATGGCTGTCTAGCAGAATAAACAATGGGTTCTGGAATGAGCTAACAGCCTTACCATTAGGTGCCAAAAGATTAATGGGAATTGTGATGGTTCCTTAGCATTGGGATAGGTGAGAGGACAAAAGCAGAGTTTTGGTGGAGAAAGGGAAAGGGTGAAAGACAATCAGCCACTCCATGGAAACAGTTTTTGGTCCTTTTGTTTCTAAAGGATGAGTCATTGAGGGACATCTATGAGTCCATTATCACTGGAGCTTTCCTGACTATGACCTAGCCATGCCCTAGGGTCCCAATCTGACCTAGTTTTTGGAACACACGTATGCAGTGAGTTTCTCTTTGCCAGTAGACTTCCCAACCATATTAGGATATAATTTATATTTCATGTCAATTAATATTTGCCAATTAAACCATAATATGGAATGGAGGCGTATCACAGTCTATTTTGTGTAATTTTTTTGCATACCTAGCTACTTAGCACAGGCGCTACAGTGATCTCCTAGTGAACTTCAAAGATGAATATCAGGGCACCAGCAAGAGTATCCCAATGACCACTGTGCTCTACTCATGCACATCAGTACTCCCTACCTGGTGTCCCAATGCACATCAGTCTCAATTTACAACAATCACTTTGATGGCTCCCCTATACAGTAGCATCACAGCACCTCCTTGTGGAATGTGTATGCTGCAAAACTGCTCAGTCCTATTTCTCTCAGATATAACTACATTTACATAGATGTAAGTCCCATACTGAATTCCAGCTGATCAGTTTAAACATTTTCCCCAGTTCCTTATGTGTCTTTGTGCTATTTCATATTTCCTTTGTTTGTTTGTTGGGCGTTAGTTCAGAGGTTTTGATCTAAGACCTGTGGTGCCTACTGGAATAGATTCAGCACTTTGGATAATTCTTTAAGAATTCATATTAAAACCTGGAGTGGATTCCCCAGTGATGTATCTAGCTTCAAGAGTACCTAGGGCAAGTGTGGAAGTTGTGTCTCAGGTGCTGCTTCTCCTGCTGCCACCATCCTCGACCAAGGATGACCCTGGTGAAGGCAGAGGCAGTGGGCCAGGCCTAGGTGGAAGGGATGCTTCTCCCCCTTCTGCCCTGTGCTGAGGAAGACCCCATCAAGGTCAGCTGCGACAATGGCAGGGAACGCTGCTCCTTTCAGGGTGCACTGCTGGGTGGGCTATCCCAAAGCATGGGGGTGGGGGATGCACAGGGTTTTTTTGTCCCCCTGGCTTTGGTGCCCAGGGCACATGCACTACTTACCCCTCCCCCATATATTCCTCTGAGATTCCCTGCCACACCGACATAGAAATCATCAACCACCACTCTTCAATCTCCACTAGTCACTAGCTATTTATTCCACATAAATAATTCTTGTTTTACCTTTGTTTCTGTTCTTTATTAGCTTACTGCAGATGGTGAATGCAAAAAGTCTCTGTATCGAACCCAAAGGGGGTTATAAAGAATTAAGACTTGTTCTAGCTGCTCCAGTTTTTACTGTTGCCTAAACCAAGCATCTTTACCTATCTGGAATAGAAATGAGGTAGATGTAGCATCCCTGAGTTTAGTGCAGTATGGTGGCTGTTTAGCTTACTGCTAAGATCATTTATACAGCCCTTAGTACTGCAGTACTGCTTCTGTTAACAATTCCAATAAAAGCAGACAGAACTATCCACAGAGAGAGAGAGGGAGAGAGAGCAGGATTCAAAATACATAAAATTCTAAAGCCATTTCCACACTAGAGTGTTAGAGTACCATTATTCCACTTTCAACATCCTATGGAATCCTGGGGTTTGCAGTTTAAGGAGGAGCCTCAAGGGCCTTATATGTGTACACTTTTTCCTTGTTTAAAAATTCAGAACATTCTAGTCTGAAACTGGAATTTCTAGGTAATACAAAAGCATTGTCTATTGACTGATCAAAGTACACATGCTCCTGAAGCAAGGGATGTGAAAGATAAACGTGGCTGATATGCTTACTAATGATAATCTTAAAAAAAGGAAAAAAAAGTCTTGCCTCACTGCCATAACTTATGAAACAGGTCTGGCTTGTGATGTACATGAAGCAGCCAATAGAAAGATAACCTGCATTATTTATTTCTATTTTAGTAGTAAAATCCATAGAAAGTAAAGTAGTTGATGCAGTTTTCGACGCAGTTTAGAACTAACACCTATCTACCCTTTCAATTTTGTACAGCCTTGTTTTCTTTTCAAATGTGGTATGTTTGCTTTCCACGAAAAAGTCAAAATGTGCCCTTTTTGATGTAACAACACAACATGCTGTCAAAGCTGAAGGAAAAGTTACAGTTTGCTGTTGTTACTGTAGTTTCTAGCCCGGACTTGTGGTATATTAGATATCATTTGATATCAAGAATTTGGCCTTCTTTACCCATTTCTCTCCACGTGCTTGCGAGCCCCCAGACAAGCATGCACACGGGCACAGCCAAAAATAGCTGAACTATTCAAAACAAATCCAGGCAGGCCAGTAATTGCCAGACTGCAGCTTTAGGAGACCTCCAGGCAAGTACCTTCTTAAGATCACATTATGTATGCATGCTGTTTATAAAAGAGCCCCTGCCCCGAGCAGGCAGCTTGATGAGCGGAATATCCAACTCTCAAGCACTCTGCGTTTGCATACTGTCTACACTATTGACAATGCTGTCATAATTCAATCATCTAAAGTACTGACCTTTCAGAGGCTTTGTCTCCAGCCCAAAACCCTTTGTTTTCCCCGGGAACGAACAAGCCTACAGGCACATTTTCCCCTACAAGACCCCCTGATTTTGAGCGTCTCATCGGATCGCTCGTGACTTTCCTCCCAACTTGCTGCAGCTCCGTTTGAGGAGCCTCCCCTCAGCCTCCACGTGCTGAGAATCTACGCTCCCAAGCTTCTTTCCATATACCGGGCTACAGGATCAGGTGTAGTACTTCCCCAAAAATCCTCCTGAAAATCCCCTATCTATTTTCCTCTCTTTATTTTCTTAGGACTGCATGTGTGTCTGCGCAATTGTGCAGTATTTCTTAATTTCGAATGAGTGAGTGCATAAGTTTGTTGTGACTTCATAAATAAAGGAACATAATTTGAGCTTTCTTGTGTCTTGGTCCTGACTCGGCCTGACCCCGTAAACATTGGGTAAAAGATCTCGCTACGTTGCCCTGCTTCTCGCATTGCTAACTTGTGCTCTAGCTAATTCCCATTCCCCATTATTTTGAGCACATTGAGGTGTCCCTCACGGGACCCGAGAAATCAGGGTAACACTATGATTTTGATTAGATCCACAAAACACATAATCCCCTATATAGTCATAAATTACTTTAAAGGATCAGTTCCAAGATAGTCACATGGAATAGCTTTCTCAGGTCACTGAATAACACAACAGCATTTGAGGATTGGTTAAACATCAGTCACAAGCTACCATGATTGTTTATTTCTATTCCGTATATGTGGTTCTGTGTAGAATTAGGATTTACACCCTGCCTCTACTCTTTATTGACAGACGTTCTAACAAAGTCTGGCTGAAACAATCAAACCAAATTGTCATCTGCAATTCCGTAGTTCGCATCATCTCATGCTGTGCCTCTGGAGTGTTTGTAAAGGGCAATGTGTCCCCAAACTGAAGCTATTGAAGCCTCCCATAAATCTATGTGAACCTGTCCTTTGCAGCCAGGGATTGCATAGCTTTTGAAAGCAATGATTACCCATCACAACTGATAGCCCAGGCATTTGCTGACTTCCTCCACTGGTCTGCCTTCTAGTGTCTTCCCCTTACTTTCACAAGATAAGGGTGTTCTCCTTGGAGACGGAGTAAGGTCTCTTACTACATAGTTACAACACTATGATTTCACTGCCATGACTATGTCCAATGGAATTATGGTATTTGTAGTTTGGTGAAATACCACAGTTCTCTAAGAATCCCAAGTCTCTCTATTTTAACTTGGGATTCCATAGAATATTGCCATGGCAGTTACAATGTCATCATAGTTCTATAGCTGCGTAGCATGATAGGGCCAAGAATGAGGTGTGAGGAACTAGCAATGAGAGTTTATGTAAGGTGAGGACAACTGTAGCAGAATCAGAGGCCAAAATATGCCTTGCTAAACCCTTTGGTATGCTACAGTGCCCTGAAAATTGACTGAGGTTCTGACCTGGAAATGTCTGGAAATCACTTCTGGTTTTCATTTTGGACTTTTTCCTATTTTGTTCTGTTCATTTTGATGAGGAGGTGTTGGAGTGATAAAGAGTGATTTCCCAGGGATTTTTGAGAAGTCAGTGGGGTGTGGTGGGGTTAAGAAGAGTTGGATGAGAATCACAGGCTGCACTTCACCCACCCTTTGTTGAAGGACTGAAGCTCATAAAAAACAGTGAGAGTAAATTGGTCATCCTATTGTAGAAAAAAAATAATGTTGCTGAGGAGAACGTAAAGTATATAAATAGTAAAGAATTGTGGATTTATCACAAATGAAGACAGACCAAGAATAAGATTTGTACCTGAGAATGTACATTCATTGTTTCTGAGAAAAGAATGAAAATAGGAGAAGGAAAGAGGTAAGCAAGACTGAGGAGAAATGAAATGACAAATATGTTGTCAGAAACAACTGGAAGAAAAGAATAAAAAATGAATAAGAGAGTAGAGGGCTAAACATTGCAGTAAGAGTTTGTGAAATTTTGAGAGAAAAATGGAGACGGCTTAGAAGAAAGGAAGCAGAGACCTGATTAAGGTCAAAAGCAATGGATCCTTACCTTGAAAGCTTAGGAATGGCTGAACCACAATTTCCATAATCTATGACCATTCCATATTCTCTGGCCTTGGTAGCTGATATGATGGGAATAGTAGTCCATTACATCTGGACAGCAAAGTTGGGAACCACTGGTCTAAAGAATGAATATTTTTTAATGACCTGGATACTTAAAAAAGCAAAATGCAAGAGATTAAATGAGCAAGGTGGAGTTCTGAAAGAAAAAACAAGACAGCATTTGTTGTATATCAAATGAAACATTGAAATGAACGGGGCTCATTTGTTACATTCTTTACTAGTAAATTGAATGTCAAAGTCACCAGTGAATTCTGAATGTCATATTTATTTGTACTCATTCATTTCTTCTGGAGTTTATTCATTTTCATTTTCTCTAACAGCTAGAATAAGTCAGATGAAGGTTGTATAGAGAATGATGCTGCAACAGATTACAGTCCCACCTCAAGGTAGCAGTCTCAATTCAAACATGTGTCAATTCAAAAATGTATCCAGTATTCTAAGTTTTTCTTCTATGCAAAGCTCTCCAATCATAATGACAAGGAAGGGGGTTAGTAGAAAAACATAAAAGATGCAGGACTGTTTGTTTGTGTGATTTCAAGCATGAGTTCTTTCTCCTGAGTCAGAATATTAGCTGGTTCATATGTTCAGTTTTTTTTCTTTGAGCAAAAAAGAGCTTCAAACTGTTTTTAAGGATTTTCAGTTTATGACACATTCTTTCCCCAGTTTTGGCATGTTTATTAAATTAGAGAATATGTCATTAAATAACTAGTCTGTGAGTCTGTCTGTACTTTTTAAAAAATATATATATTCTGTAAATGGAGGCACTATCCCCAATTTGTTTGAATTTTGAAGGCAAAATGGCAGGAACAAATATTTCAAACCAATTGGATGAAACACACAAAAGTTACATGCAGAAGAACAGCAGCTTGAATTTCCCACTGAAAATAGTGGGAAATGAAACAGAGTAACACTGGAGTAATATGAATTGAATAGTGAAATGAAAAATCTGATGTAGATATACTTATTTTTCTTTAAAAAAATAGTCATCAACATGCTGAGAGTTTTTTAAATATTCTTGAAGTGATCATTCACTGACAAAGATGAGATTTTTGATGGACAGTACACCTGACCTGGAAACCTGAAACTGACATTGAAAACTGGAGAAGTCCAAACTAACTACATGGTTGCCCCTGCCACTTAATAAGAAAAGGAACTTATCTATCTTCACTCCCTTGCACAATATCAGCATTCAAAGCCCACCTTTGTTCCATCCCCTTGCCTGCTGAACTTTTACTATCTCCCTGGTGCTTATTAATAGCCCTTCAATGGAGCTGCATGCCTTCTCCTTTTTACTGGTCAGTCCAACAGCTGTGAGTTTCCTCAGTTTGTGAGAAAGAGCAGAAGCAGAGGTAAGTAGAATGGTATTCACTATACCTTCTGTAACAGTATTGCCTGTGCATTTTGTTACAAAATATTCATTGCCTTGTGCTTACCGGGTGGTGGGACCATTATGCTATGATAGCCAAGACCTGAATCCTATTTGATGGTTACAAATAGAGCAGATCCATGGAATGAATGGGGTTTACATAAATGTTGACTCATCCTCCAATAGTGATATAGTGTTCTTGTTGAGATTTCCAATAAGATCCAGGTCTGCAGCAGCATATCAATGAGCAGTTACCAGAGACTGAACTGTGTTGTTGACAGTGGGACTTCCTTATAAATAAAAAAGTACAGGATTGTTCTGCTCCTATGCCAAAACTTTGTAAATGAATTTTTTGGTATTGTTTTAGTCTGTTACCTGTTTTTGTCTGCGATATCACAGTGAAAGGTAGTGCACATGTTCAGGATACAATCTAGTTTCTCAAATTCAAATTTCAACTTGATCTCTGATAGAGGTCTGATCTCCTTGTCTTCCATTAGGAAACCTGGAAGATAGTACCTAGTAAAACAATGGTAATATGCTGGTATTAAAAGATGCAGTTTGTAGGACCCACATGTCAATGGCCAACTGTAGCTGATGATGGAATTATAGGCAATAAATATACAAAGAGTAAACAGTATGCAGGAAAGAAAAAAAAGCAGTCCATCTGTGGATTAGGCTTTTCTATATTTTTTCCCCCTCTGAATTGTTCAGTTGTAGAACTAACAGGTTGCATAGGTATTTCAATCAATGAGTAACAATTAGGTTTTGGGTTCATTCATCAAAATAAATGGATAGGAGTCACTAGAGGAAAGCACAATCGTCTCTAAAGGACAAAGTGAATGTTTTTCCAATTGATATGATAGACTGCAGTAACAGCAATTAGGGATATGTGAAAGAGGGCATATTATAATTCAGGGTTTTTAAACTGTCCTTCAGGGATAAAAATGTTCTTTTTAGAAGTCTATTTAAAGGTTTAATAAAACTGGCCTAACATACTTTAGGGCCATTTTCACACTAGGCTGTTATAGCGCTATGATTCCACTTTCAACATCCTATGGAATCCTGGGGTTTGCAGTTTAGGGAGAGGCTGGCCCCTCCCGAAACTGTAAACCCCTGGATTCCATAGGATGTCGAAAGTGGAATCATAGTGCTATAATAGTCTAATGCGGAAATGGCCTAGATCTCAAATTTTGCTTTAAACATTTTAAAATTCAACTGGTCCTCCATCATAGGGACAAACCTCAAACATCTGTCCCAAATGGTATGTGAGCATCAATCTCACATATGCTTCTGATAACATCCAGTAACCGAAGTTTGGATGCCACAAAATTTCCTACTTTGGCTTCACATTAAAGACTGCTACTGTGGGAGGGTGGGGAAATAAAGAATATGATGAAATTAAGAAATGACTAAATTTAGCTAGATGCAATGCAATGCAATGCAATCTAGAGTGACAGAACAACATTTTGGGTTGCAGTAGCAGTCTTTATATTTAACTCTGTCTTGAGAAGATTTAAGAGCATTTTTAATGGTCATAATGTCATTTGATACTTCTGCTAACCTGCATCTTGAAATAGTACAATCCATGAAAAGTAACCTTATGAGATCTTTTATACCTACATCTACCAGTACTAATGCAAGGAAAAACCAGCTGGAGATCCAAAAGTAAGCGTAATTGTTTTATTGCAGGAATTGCAATCACACACTCACAGAATACACAAGTAGCTGGTCGTCACAAGGCTAACTGAAGGAAGAGGGAAGAAAGTTTTGGATAGCAAGAGTTCAGGATGAAGTGGGTGATATTTATCAATCCAGGAGAGAAGCAAAGAGTGATGTGGCTTAGAATAGGAGTCCAAGGACAGCACAAAAATGGAAATCAGAGTAGCAGAGTGATGACCAGCAACCTGTGTACTGCAAGTTGGCCAGACTTTGGTTTAAATACTCTTTTTCTGCCTGGAGGGCTAAGATGTTAATCGTTCTCTGACAGAAGAAACAATAGAATCCTGTGATAACTGAAGCCCCTGTCAGAGCTGCTGATGACGAGCAGCAGCTGTTGGTCCCTGTTGCTCAGGGTGAAGATGATGAACAGCAGTTGTTGGTCCCTGTGGCTCTGGCTGGAGATGAGTCCTGCAGGTCAAGAGCTCCCCCTGCTGCCATGGACCAAGCCAGCGCAGACGTCCCTCTGCCTGCTCCTTGAAAGCAACAGGGATCCGATTCTGTGCCTGCTCCTTTGGAGCAACAGGGATCCGATTCTGAAGAGGCTCTGGAGCCTGGTTCAATAAGCCCCCAATCAAGGCAGAGACTCAAGAGGGCTGCGCAAAGGGAGGCTTCCTTGGTTAAGTTTAAGAAGCGGTGACTGGACACACCTGTGCCTGTATAACTGCCTGCCTGGAAGCTTCCCTTTGCTTGTGGCAAACTTCTTACAAGCCCTCCTCTTGCCTATACCTTGCTCCCAGCACCTGGTTCCTGATACCTTGAATTGATCTCTGGACTCTTGACCCTTGGCTTTGGAACTCTGACTACAGCTTTGCTTGGTGCTCTGGTAAATGAACTTCCTTGAGTAAATGCTTTCTCTGGGCTGGCTTGCAGCCCAGGTCTCTGACCTTGACAGAATCCTAAGAGTGGACAATGGGTTTAGGAATGGACTAATGGGCTTAGCATTAGGTGACAAATGCCTAATGGTAGCCTTGATCGTTCTTTAATTGTTGGTCAGGTGTAGGGACAAAGGAGAAGTTTGCTGGTCAAAGGGAGAGGAGCTAAGAAAATCAGCCATCCTGTGGGAACATTGCAAATGCTATTGTCTCTTATATTTGAGTCACTGAAGGCTAACTGTAAGCTCATTGTCACTGGAATTTCCCAGTGATTTCCTGACTATGACCTGGCTGTGCCTTGAAGTCTTCCCTGACTTGGTTTTGCAATGCATGTGTTCGGACAGCTTTTCCTTTTAGCCAGCATGACCATGCAGGCATAGTGGTGTATAATTTATATTTCTGCTAATTAAATATTCACCAATTAAATATATATTTTTCCAATTAAACCATATCAGAGTGTGGGGGTGTATGGCCTATTAACAATCCACAGCACTGTATACCCCCATATGAGCCTTCACAAGTTCTGAAGTCTTTGGAGAAAGCCCTTCACCCTCATAGCTATGTATGATACCAACATGAAGAAGGCCTTCTCAGTGCTGCTCCAGGCTCCTTAACACTCTTCCTTCTGCTAGTAAGTCAAGAGTTTTATATTGTTTTTATTCTGACAGACTTTGAGGAACTGATAGTATATAAGGAAAGGGCTTTTTAATGTGTTGAAGTTTTTATATTGCTTGCTTTTTTGGTGGTTAAGTTTTCAATTATGTTTAATTTTATACACATTTTATTTACCTTTTAATTATAACTTTGGTTTAAGTGTGTACCCATATTTTGTTTTTGTTTGTATCTGCTTTAATTTTTGTAAGCTGTTTTGAGTGCTACTTCTGGGAAAGTCCAGATAATTATAAACAAACAATGTTCTTGGATGAATGATGCATAGAGCCTATTACTCTAGATGTTTTGTTGTTGTTGTGCCTTCAAGTCATTTCCAACTAATGGTAACTCTAAGACAAATCTATTGCAAGGTTTTCTTGGCAATATTTATTCCTATTTATTATGTCATTGCCTTCCTCTGGAGCTGAGGGAGTGTGACTTTCCTAAAGTCACCCAGAGGTTTTTCATGGCTGAACAGAGATTCAAACTCTGGTCTCCAGAGTAACAGTCTATGCTCAAACCACTGTGCTCTGCTGACTCTCACTCTACAAGTTTACCCCCAAGCAAGTTCCATTATCTTAGATGATGATCATGCCCCTTTTTCAACCTTGAAGTGGTTAACCTTGATGGAGTGTGTCCTTTTCCTGTAAGCTGTTCTAAGAAAGATCAGGTAAACTGGCCCTGACTTTACATGTTGCTATTTCATATTAAAATGATCATCCAGATAACAGGATTGCATATCACATTTACAGATTTGTTGCTTACTTTGAAAGATGTTGTTATTCTAATTGAAATGTATTGATTTTCCAGCAAGCGGACTCATATTAATATTGACATCTCAAGGTTCAAGGAACAAAATTAAAGCTTAATGTAGCAATGTACTCAAGTTTTAAATTATTTTCTGTTCTCAGGTGTCACATGAATGTACTTTGATATATACCAATTTTCATTTTCATTTCATGCTCTGATATATATCACAGCAAACCTAACATATAAGGTTTACATCTGTATCTCGTGAATAGAGTGAATATCTCTATTCACATCTTGACTGGAACCATGTCTCTGTAGCTAGGCCTTCCAATGATATCTCCCAAACTCCACCTTGTGAACAGTGTATCTGACCCCCACATGGACATTCGGGAGATTTTTTTTTCTATACCCTATTTCCTCTCTTGAAGGAGGATGTGTGGAGGATGTGTGGACAATGCAGTAATTGCTTTCTCATAGGGCTGACAAAGGAGTCCAGAATGGGCTGATTGTTTTAACTCCAGATGACAAAACATTGATGGGAGTCATGACAATTTACTAATGACTGGCCTAGTAGGGGGTCTAGGAAAGATTTCCTTAGAGCAGCATCTCAGGATGGTCTCTGATTGCTTTACCTGTTCAGTTTCACCACCCATCGTTCTCAGGAGTGCTTGTAGCCTGCAGGCTTGAACGGATTATCACAAGCCCATTAGGATCATGCTTTCCTGCCTAATCCTCTCTGCACTTATGTCCTGACCATGTCTGAGGTCAGCTTCACGTGGCAACATGCTCACAGCCAGCATGCTTTCAAACATGTTTTTCAGCCATAAATATGTCCAATTATGAAAACAGCACAACCCAAAGAATGGAGGTGTATGGTGTGATAACAAATTAGTGGTAAGGGAAAGGCCATGGGGGTTACCTGAGCAATGTCTAGCTATATTGTGGAATTGGGAGAAAGGAAGAGTTGCTTCTCACTTGGATCCCAAGCAAGAAGCCTGCAGGTACATTAGAATACACTGAGTACCTAAGGAAGTGATAACTGTTCCTTTCTTCCAGATGCACAATTGCAGTTGGGCCCAGCCTGTGCATCTCCCACCCACTAATTGGCCATGAAAGCATTCCTTGGCACAATCAGCTGTGTTTCTGCTGGAGGAGCCACCTGGTTTAAAATGACATATGTCACCTATGGAGAGTGGAATTTCCAATCCCTTTTCCAGAAATTTCTCAGTTCTATGACCACAATCCTATGGTCCCTCAGAGGGTATCCTGTGGCTGCACGATTTAACAGAACTTCCTTTCTGGACGTGGAAAGAGGGAAGTCTCCATGTAAAAAAGGAAGTCCACCCTGCAAGTTACCTCTTCTGTACCCACAAATCTTCCAGTGTCCTTGCCCTTCTTCATATACTGCTTGGAAAAAGTGGGGGGATTTGGAGATATTTGGAGACTGGAAGAAGCCTCAATTTATCTGCATCCAAAGCCCTTACATTTCAATTTCTATCACAAAGAAAACGCACGTTAGCATTAGAAGCAATACAGTGGATCCTCTGTATCTGCAAGGGTACACTTCCACACACCCCCCATGAATATCAAAAAAGTGAATGCTTATTCCTCATATTATTAAGTAGTGGCAATATGTGTGAGGACACTTCAACATGCCCATGTTCATATCACAGCCATTTTAGGTATATGACACAATGCTTTGCAATAGCTGGAAGTTGCAGATGTGGAGGTCATTTATGTGGAGAATCCACTTTATAGCGATCCTTTTATTGGTCCTCTGGCATAAACCTGGTAGAGACTTTGGACCTGCTGCTTCCTTTACCTTGTATTCCATTTCTAGACTGCTTTGGATTGACTTGTAAGTTCCCTAAGTACTCTTTCACATATACTAAAAGAAGTGAAAATGCAATATGCACTGGAGTTTGATTCAAGGTAAAATACAGCTTATACTTGTTTATGTATCTTTCCATTTAATCAACTTTGCATTCTCTAGGAAAATGTGTGTCTCCAAATGCACTGTTTCTGAGGTAGCACATATGATGGAGAGCCTATATACATTTATATGATGTGTGCAATTGTCTACTGCCTAACTTTTAATATCAAGGCAGAGAGGGGATGGAAAAATCTTTTAGTTTCTTTTTCATTCACATCCACATTTTTTAAAAAAAAATAAAATAAATAGAGCTTCTGGTCTTTGCATCACAAATTTGGGAAAAGATAAGTGTTGGTAAATTCTTATAAAAAATGATCTGAAGCCAAATTCTTAGTGATCCCTGATAGCTATCCAATTCCTTTGAGGTACTAAGGCTACTGAAGTAGATGGCATTTTTTAATTTATTTTATATATATATATATATATATATATATATATATATATATATATGGGCGAATTCGGGGGGGGAATAAACCTCATTCCTAGGAGGAGGTGTTTTAAGTCAGACAAACTTCATGGGGGCAGTATTCCACAGGTTGGGTGCAGAGAAAGCCCTAATTCTTACCAATCAACCAGATCTGCCAGATGTGAGGCAGAGTCACAGCAGTCTTCGAAAGCATCTTCCACAAAGCTGACTCAATCTGACCTGCTTATCTGTATTAAGTAACATCTTGTTTTGTGGCAAAGGAAGCTATCTAATAGCTATCTTGGTAAAAATCTTTGGAAAATATGTCAGTATGTATACACCCAGGTCCATGAGCATTCATGCATATGTGCGCATATGTACACACATACACTATCTGATGAGAATCTTTAGAAAGAAAGAAATCTCTCCAGAATATCTCTTAAACTTTATCCTCAAAGGACAGGATGAAGCTCAAAGCAAGACTGTACATGTATTTAGAAGCAGACTTTTGAATGCTTTCTTTCTCACTAAATGTGCACCACTTCGGGGATTTCGTGTTCATAACATATCCTACCATTACGTAACGTTATCAGTATTCTTTTGACTAATAAACACCTGCAGGCTGTCTGTCGCCTAATACTTACATTATGTAATCAAATCTCCATTATGAAGAGAACAACTAATACTCTCAGTTTTGTTAGACCAAACAATGAGAAACACAACAGGGAATCTATCCCCTTAGAATAATGGTAGAGGAGACTAAAAGAATCTTAAGATAACCCCTTTCTCCTTTATTATGTTCTTCATCACAAGCGCCTACATCAAATAAGTTTGACTCAGGCATTGGTCTTACTAATGGGGCATGATGCCAAGCAAGTATCAGTACGATTTCAGAGGTGTGCTGGTTCCCTTCTGATACTGTCAGTGGAATTTCACTGACTGGATTCCTTCTATTAATGGGTAGCCACAACTACTGGATGGATAATAATCAGCCAGGGTCACAGCACACTTGAGGATATGTATAAGTAAGTTTATTTGCTAATGGAATGAAATTAACAAACATGCAGCTATTGTACAATAGGTGTCATTTACTCCCATGGCTGAATACTCACTAACATCTTTGCAGATGAATATGGTGAAATGATGATCAGGTTTTTCCTTCACCTAACTTCATGATGGAAATCACAGAGCATTCAGGAGCCAAAGGCTGTGAAAAATTGTTCCAGAGTTTAAGCATTGGGCAGCATAAAATAAAATGAAAATACTAGGGAAGCTTCCAACACCTATTTCACCACACCTACGTGGACTATTTCACTTTGAGTGGCTTTCTTTGGTTGGAATCTTCAATCTTCAAATTTTGCAAGAATTCCCTAGTTTCACATTTATGGCATCAGACAGATTACAGAAGTATTACAGATAGCTTCACACAGGCCTAATAGATTTCTCTAGAAATTGCTTATGGGAAGGGAGAAGTATCTGGACTGAGATACTATATTAATACTTAAAACAATAGGGTGAATTAAGAGTGGACTCCTTTTAAGAGTTGGGCATCCAGAATTTGGAAGAGTTACAAAAAGATGGAATTAAAAAAGTGTGTAACTTGTTGACTGGGAATTTGCTTTGTAATAGAAGACAAAGAAGCTAGGTGATACGAGATTTGATGATACGTATTGGGATGATGATATAGTTTAGAGCCCCATCTAGTGATGCAGCCAACAAAATACTTTAATAGACTGCCAATCAGACAGAACAGTGACAATATTAATAATAAACTAAATGGCTGTCCTTATGATGATTGCTCATTAAGGTCAACTACTAGGTGATAGAGAGAATAAATATGGAAAGAGAATAGGGATACAAAGACTACAGGTGATTTAAAGTGGTTGGTTTAACAAAGTACATATTAATTAACTTTCTGTAGGAGTTGGCAAATAAAATCTTAAAATTGTTGTTGATTTTGTATTGAGAAATGACAAAAACTTCTTCAGCTGCTAATATTCATTAAGGTAACATTTTTGTTGTGTGGAAATGATGACTGTCATCACTTATCATGAACTATGCTTAACGTAAAGACAGAAGTGGCACATCTGGGGTGACTTAGTGAATTTCACAGTTGATCAGGGACTCAAAATCCAAATTCTTCCTAATAAATTGCTGTCCCACAGTTCACCCACAGGTGTGTGGACTTGGACTACACCCAAAGGAAATCCTCAGAAGGCAAAGCCCAGGTCTGGCTTTTTAAAAAGCAGAGCACCCTGGGCAGTTCTCAAGAAATCAGAGATTTCCTCTTCACCAGAGATATGCTACCTTATCACCTCTGCTTTGCTCCAAACTGCAACATATTAGATCTTAACTAGGAAGCAGGCTGGAGTTTTGGTAATCGGTAGACAGTATGAGAAGTTATTATAGGTGGGAGTTTCCTCAGTGTAATGCATCACAGAGTTTCCCAGTGAATAGCTGGCTTGGTGTAGTGGTGTGGGCACTGGAATATGAGCCTGGAGACCACGGTTGAATTCCCCACATGGCCATGGAAACCTTCTGGGTGACCTTGGGTGCATCACACACACAGAGCCTCAGAAGACCTTGTGACAGGCCTGCCTTAGGGTCGCCATAAGTTGGAAACAACTTGAAGGCACACAGCAACAACATATACAGTACATGGGATATTTGGGACAGAATCTGCTTGGTGTCTTACTGTGTTGTAGAAGGAGGTATACAGTATCTCAGCAGTCCCCCCACCACCACCACAAGTGCCAAATGACATTCTAGTGCAGCTCTGACTTCCAATCCAAATGGCTGCTGATTGACGGAGGGATGCCTTGGACACCGGAAGAGTTCCCTGACACTATCATTCAGGCCATTTCCTCACCAGCCAGCCCCTCCCAAAACTGCAAACTCCAGGATTCCAGAGGATGTTGAAAGTGGAATCGTAGCGCTATAAGAGGCTAGTGCAGAAATGGCCTCAGATATCAGCTTTCAGACTTCTTGGAAAAGAATGCTGGTGAAACGTTATATTTCCCCAGTGTCAAAAGGAGTGTTGGCCGTAGTGTTTAACTTTCCTTTGTTCACTGTAATTCAATCTGATCTCAATGTCCTTTCAGTGAAACCTTCACACTAGAAATAGGAAAAAAAAAATGGAAGTGATAGAACAGAGAGTGAACAGAAAATTAGAGAATGAAAGGGAGATTAATGTGAAAGTTACAAATTTTATTCAGCTTTGGGTTCAGTTATAACTGTAAACACACTCAGGGATTGAAGCATTGATATTCAATGACTCCATGGGATTTTCAAATAGAGTCATGCACAGGAAACTCCTGAAGCACCAATACTTATAAGCTTTAGAACAAAGATTACAGTAATTTTGAGTGCTGTGTTCACTTAAGCGCATACACATGTATGGGTTATTTCACTGAAATCAAAAAAGCAATCAGTTTGGATGGTTTCATTGTAAATTGGGTCTGTATTATGTGACATCATATGAATATTTTCTGCAAAGCCAACCAAAAGACCCATAAAAATGATGCTCCAGGGAGTCAAATCAATAAATTGTTTTCTTCCATGCCTAATGGTGTATGCACATCAGATAAGTTTGGTCTCATATTTCATCCAGCCTTGGGTTTGTTTGCTTATGTTTCTTCCTGCACTTTTTTTCATTCTTTAGCAGATGTTGATTCATTAATAATTCACTGCTGAAAACCTACAAGATAAAACCAAATACAGTGACACTCAAAGCTGTCGACAGTCAACATGAAACAGCATCATTCAGCTCAGTGGACACAACACAGGTAAACATCAGATGATGCAGATCAAAAAAAGCAAGCATCTCTAGCAAGGCATTGCTAGCAAGCTGTTATGGATGGTGACTTAGATAGCAGGCCACTAGGTCAGTCTTTCAGACTAAAGCTACACCAAACAATGACTTGCTTACTATTCACTGTTACTACAGCCTATTTTCCAAAAACCTACATGGCAGGGTCCTGTGCCTCTTCCCAGATCACTGAAAGCTGATACAATCTGCCCTGTGGCCTGTCACCTTTGTCACAGTCTTCTGGAGGGAAGACGAAGGGAGGCTCATCAGTTCCATCTGAGTGGGACAGTGAATCTTCTCTGTTTTTTTTCATCCAAAGTTTAATGGAGCTATCCAAGATTCTGAAACCATTTTGGAAGCAAAGTAATGTGCAACACCTTGGATGGCTTGTTTAAAGTTTGGATGAAAACCTCAAGATTCACCACCTCATTGATGTTGAAGCTACTATCTGCCACTGGGGAGTGGGGGGGGTGAGAATGAGATAATAGCAGCAATAGGGAAGTCTTTATGTCGTGTTATGAATCGTACTTCCTTAATGCCTAGAATACAGATACTGTTGTTACTGTAGTTTCTAGTCCAAACTTGAGGTATATTAGATATCATTTGATATCAAGAATTTGGCCTTCACTACCCATTCCTCTCCATGCGCTTGCGAGCCCCCGGACAAGCATGCACATGGGCATGGCCGAAAATAGCTGAACTATTCAAAACAAAATCCAGGCAGGCCAGTAATTGCCGGACTGCAGCTTTAGGAGACCTCCAGGCAAGTACCCTCTTAATATCACATTATGTATACACGCAGCTTACAAAAGATCCCCTGCCCCGAGCAGGCAGCTTGACGAGCGGAATATCCAACTCTCAAGCACTCCGCGTTTGCATACTGGCTACGCTATTGACAATGCTGTCATAATTCAATCATCTAAAGTACTGACCTTTCAGAGGCTTTGTCTCCAGCCCAAAACCCATTGTTTTCCCCAGGAATGGACTAGCCTACAGGCACATTTTCCCCTATAAGACCCCCTGATTTTGAGCATCTCTTCAGATCGCTCTGACTTCCATCCTGCCTTGCTGTTGCTCCATCCGACGAGCCTTCCCCTCAGCCCCCACGTGCTGAGAATCTCTGATACAACAGACTTTTCTTTTGATAAACTGGGCTTCAGGATCAGCTGTAGTATTTCCCCTGAAAAATCCCTCTTAAAATCCTCTATCCAACTCCTACCTTTCTTTCATTAGGTCTGTGTGAGTGGTTGCATACATACGTATTGACTGTGTTTCAAAATAAAGGAAACCAATTATTATTTACCTCTGTTTGACTCGGCCTGACCCCGTAGGCATTGGGTTCAAGATCTTGCTAGGTTGCCCTGCCTGTTGCATTGCTTAGCTTGCACTGCTCTGGCTAATTCCCATTCCCCAGTATTTTGAGCACATTGAGGTATCCCTCACAGGACCCCAGAAATCAGGGTAACACTGCAGCAACCCAGATTCCTGGGAGTAACAATGGAAAAGACATTCATATTAAGCAAGACATTTTTTAAAAAGGAATTTACCCAATTCATAATATGTGAGACTATTTGAAAAACCACACTCACTTTTTATTTTATATTTTATTTTATTTATTTTGGTTTCCCATCACCAGAAGGATACCACAGTATTCTCTCCCTTCAAATTCTTCGTAGGTAAATAAATGCAGAGGCATCATATTATAGTGGTTTGAGTGTTGGAGTGTGACGCTGGAGACCAGGGTTTAATTCTCTGCTCAGTATGGAAACTCACTGGGTAATCTTGGGTATGTCACACACTTTCATTTCCAGAAAACCCAGTGGCAGATTCCCCTTAGGGTCACCATAAATCAGAAATGACTTGAAGGCACACAACAACAACAAATACGCAAGGCTAAAAATATATTTTTGAGGGAAAAAATGCACAAAAACACATTTTAGTCAATAGGAAAACATTTAAAAATATGTACCTTAAAAAAACTAGTGTCAAATGCATATGTTTGGAAAAAGTGTGTACCAAAATAGGCATTAATTTGATATGTGAGAGGGGGGAAAATAACCTATTATGGAACTGAGAGCACATGAAAATTCTGGTGCTATTCTGAGAAATACAAGGAATGCCTTTATGTGCCTTCAAGTTCCTTCTGACATAACGGCAATCCTAAACTGATCATGAGAATTTCTTCACAAGATTTGTTCAGGGGGTCTGCCTTTGCCTTCCTCTGAGGCTGTGAGAGTATGGTTTAAGATCACTCAGCAGATTTCCATGGCTGAGTAGAGTTTTGAACTCTAGACTCCAGAGTCATAGTTCAACACTCAGACCATCATACCACACCATCCAAAAAAAGTAAGCAGGGGAACAAATTTTGCAGTTGTAGTGGAAGTAGGAATGATTGCTTCTAACTTTTCAGTGCACCTTCACATCAACGGGATAGATTTAAAACCTGTGCTTCCCCTGCAGCAGCTCCTTTGTCTAGTGGTTCTGCTGGAGAAAGGAGTGATTCATCATCTTTAGCCTGGTTTCCCTTCAGCCCTGCCTACTGGGGTCCACATGGAGTCACCCAACTCCTTTACAGGAGCTAAATCCTCCACTATGCCTGTCACTAAGATGTCCACTCCACAACATTGCCACCTAATGCCTGCCACTATGGAAAAATGTGGAGGTAGGAACTTACTGATATTTGCTCCATATTGTTCAGGAAACATTAATAAAAAAAGATAAAGATAAGGAGGAAGGAAACAGTAGAGAGACAAACAGGTGTAAGAAAGCAGCCTGGAATTGGCCTGAATATTTAGATATAATTTTCCATATTCTGTTTGAAAACTGCTGACTGACTTGGCGTCATTATGAAGCATTGTGTTTAATAGCTGCCTTTGATCCTCTTGCCAATTGGATGAGAGGGACCCCTGAGCTATGGTTACAATTTATTTTTTATGGTCCACACCTTCCTGGGTGACAGGTCCACCACTAGACATGTATTGATCAAAAGTCTGCTCCAGTTACTCCAGCCTGTGACTCTATAGAGCAGGAGGTTCAACTTTACCTGTTCTGTTGGGAGTACAGGCATTATTGTTTCATTTATCCAGGAAATTACCCCTTTGTAGTTACCCCCAATGAGAAAGACACCTTCAGAAGTGGCAGGGACCTAGACTCATTCAGAAGAAAGGGTGCCAAGACTGGAGAAGTTATATTTTCAACAGCATAACTATCTGGCAAGAAGGGAGCAGCTTTTCTGTTAATAGCTTTACATTCAATTTTCATGTCGCACTGCCAGGGCCTGAGGATTTAATTTTTTTTCTCCAGAAAAATAAAAAAATCTGTCCTGGACAAGGAGCAATTTGCACATGGGAAGATTGCTACAGAAGCCCAAGCAGGTAGAGTTAAGTGTCTTTTCCTTTCCCATTCTTTTTCATACTTTAAGGTCTCCCTTCTTGTGTTATTATTTTTAAGAAAGGCTCTGTGAAGTTTCACCTTATACAAAATCTTTCCTACCCAGCAGGAAAGCTGGTAAATTCCAGCTGATCTCTATACTGTGCCTTCAGTACTGTAATAACCATGGTACATAGGTGCAGTCTCAGATCCTTGATGTAGAAATCTGACATTAAGTTGGCCTTTTGCCTTCTTCCAGTTAACTCTTTGGATTTTGATTTGCTGTTTTGTTTCAGCTACTTTCTAGATTGGGTTGTTAAAGAAACAAAAGGCTTACCAAACATAGTGCATTATTTAGATGATTTTCTTATTTTGTGGAAGGAGGGGTAATGATGGCCCATGTTCTTGCCTGCTACATAAGTTTTATGAACAGGAAAGTTAGAAGTACTAAAAACCTGAGGTACCTTTGTCAACTCTTATCTTTCTAGGTAATGTACTTGACACACTGCGGCAAGTGAGTAGGTTACCTTTTTTTTTTCTGGTGAGTAGTAATTCTTTTTGGGCAGAGGCTGGCCTCACTAGGGACCTTGTATTTCTGGGTTTGTTTACCTCTCATTTATGTCAAGGTCTGCCTTTGGACCAATCTTTTGCCAACACTTTCATGCACTTCTCCTGTGACAAACAGGCCACTATATAGATCACCAATATCCTTTGTTCCAGGAACTCCAGGCTCATGGCTCTGGTGAGGACCTTCACCCTGTAATATCTTAAATTCAGCTCATACTATAGAAAAATGATATTGGAAAAAATATACAAAAAGTGCATATTAAAATAGAAATAAATTGTCACAGAATTATAACAACAGCTTAAAAAGGTATAAAAGAAATGACAAAATTTAAACAGTACAGCACCCCCCCCCCGTTCTTTAAAAACTTTCTGTATTAAAAACCTGCTTGAATAAAAAGGTTTTAGCCTGCCACCAGAAGGACAACACAGAGGGGGACATTCTGACCCACCTTGGAAAGGGAGCTCTGGAGTTTAGAGGTAGCCCTGAGAAGGGCCTCTCTTGTGTCCCCACCAACTGTGCTTGTGATGATAGTGGGACTGAGAATTATGACCACAGAGGCTGGACTGGCTCATACAGGGAGACACAGGCCATTTCCACACAGGGTTTTTAAAACGGTGCAGAGCATCCTCCAGGGAGAACGTCTGCACCTGGGAGCAGACTGGGTCCGGACTACTTAGTGTAGATCCGCACCCCAGCCCGCTCTGGAATGACCCCAAGTGGTCGTCCAGCATGCTTTTGAAAAACCTGTTTCTTGAGGTTTTTCAAAAGCACGGAGCACACCAGTGCAAACCTGCTCCTTTATGCAAATTCGCAGGCTCGCCAGGGGCAGGCTTTAGGCTGGCGAGCTTCAGCGGTTGGTCGAGGGCCTTGACCAACCGGAAGCTGCCATTTTCGTCCCCCGAGCAGTGTGGAGCAGCAGTCACACACTGTTCCGGAGCAGCGTAGACTGGACCGGAGAGCCCAAAAGTCTGGTGAGTAGCGTCACGGGGCGATTCCCTCGCCCCGTGTGGAAATGGCCACAATCTGCCAAACAGCCTGCATGTGAACCATATAGGGTTTATAAGTCATTACCAGCACTTTGAAATGGGCCTGGAAACAAACTAAGTTTGTTTGTTCTTCCTTCTTCTGTGGCAGTAATGTGTGCAGGAATATCCTAAGAAGGATGGCATTATGCAGTCTCTGTTACCATCCACCCAAAGTAGTCAAACTGAGGGTGATGACAGCAACTACCCTCTCCACAGGAGAGGTTGTGACTAAAGGGACTAAGAATGGAAGTTCATTTCCTTCCCTGACCTCTCTGGATGTGGACTGCTGTTGATGCCAGGCATTATACCTGTGGATTTGAATAGGTTTCCTGTACATTCATCTCTTTCCAGATATTTCATGTTGATGTTCCGTCTCTTTGCCTCACTTCTGTCTAGAATACTGTTCCCATACCTACACAAACCGAGGAAAGAGGGATGCATTTTAGAGTTTGCCCAGAAGGAGATGGGGCTGCTTCTGGTGATTTGATCCTCCTTCAACTTATCAGAGGCCCTACTGTGATTTTATCCCATGGGAACCTTTCCTAGACCCCCTGCCTGACCAGACATTAAGAGATTGTCATGACTCCCATCTATGTTTTGTTACCTAGAGTTAAGAAAATCAACCCTTTCTGAACTCCTTTCTCAACCCCATCAGAAAGCAATTATCACTTTGTCCACACACCTTCATTCAGGGTAGGAAATAGGGTATGAAATCTTCAGCTCTAGCGCCAGCAACTTGTAGGACATTGCAATATGTTAGGCATATTATGCTGCACATGATATTCCAGACTCTTGTTCCTCCATGCTACACTCAGACAGCTGTCTGAGCCACTCCACTTCGATCTTCTGCTTCAGGACTAGTAACTATCACCTTTTCCACCCAATCTCTCTCTATCCAACCTTTTTTTGGTC
Organism: Cyclura pinguis; assembly: GCA_030412105.1. Classification (NCBI taxonomy): domain Eukaryota; kingdom Metazoa; phylum Chordata; class Lepidosauria; order Squamata; family Iguanidae; genus Cyclura; species Cyclura pinguis. Next base: position 116,886,802 of record CM059601.1, on the reverse strand, counting down.
TCACTTTCTGATAGCCTTGTATGATTCTTAAGAGTATCTTGTTTCTTGTGTGTTTGTTAATTCCAAATAAAATACTCTGTTTAACTTTTAACTGGAGTCCTTCCTACAGTTAGTATTGGTATACACAGTGAAAAGCTCTTGCCATTACCCTCCTCTCACAAGCCTCCTTTGAGCTATAATTTCCCCAAATTCTAAGAAGATGCTGGCATTGAGGGTGGACCCAAAGTCCCCCACTTTGGGTCCGCCCTCAATGCCAGCATCTTCTTTTTAGGGTAACAAAGCAAACTGATTTTCACAGCCCTGTAAGTGGGTCTGGGAAGTAAAGCTATTCAGAGTAACTGAGTCACATACTATTACTTAAATAATTAATAACACAGATGTTTTATCCTGCCATTCACTTTAGATTCTCAGGCTGGCTTAGAAAACAGTCAAAATATACCAGATGATGAAACACAGAGTGACAGCAACAAAATCAGTGAGTAATCAAGGCTATGGAAGCCAGAAATTGAAATTAATCATGAACAGAAAGCACATGGATCAAGCCTCTCTGCACCTGGAATTCAGCTAAGCGTGCCCACTGAAGTGCTGGGGGTGAGGGATGAATGATGCTATGCAGTGCAGTTTCACTCATTCATTTTTCCACTGCTTAATTTGTGCTATCCTGGTTTCTCAAAGTTTTTTTTCCCAGTATGTGTGAAAATATGTACATATTCTCATGCACATTAAACACAAAATACATCCATTATGAAGCTTGACTTAGGTAACTGGTCATATTTAAGATGGCGAAGGGAAGACCAATAGGTGATATGTTAGCTATCTTTAAATATCTGAAGGGAGACCATATAGAAGATGGAGCAAGCTTGTTTTCTGCTGCTGCAAAGGCTAGAACACAAACTAATGGATTCAGATTAGTAACAAAGACGTTCCACCTACAATTTGAAACTTTTTTTTAACTGTAAGAGGTGTTTGAAAAGGAAATAGATTGCCCCAGAGGGCAGTGGAGGATCCTCCAGTGCTGGGGGTCTTTAAACAGAGATCGGATGGTCATCTTGCAGGAGTGATTTAATTGTATATTCCAGCATAGTGGGGGTAGGACTAGATGACCCTTTTGGTTCCTTCCAGTTTTAAGATTCTGTGATTCTACAGGCTGGTATTAATTACTTTATACAATACTGACATGCTTGACAATATGAATCAGTGCCATGGGAGCATTCAAGATGGAAAGGACAACAGTGAAATTAATCAAGATTAATATAAACAGATCCCTAATGCACTGGTCAAGTTTATTGGATTACCCAAAGCATTTAGGTAAATGAAACAGCTACCTTCCTTACAAATGTTATGTCTGTCTGTCTGTCTGTTTTTTTCACCCAACATGGAGCTGTGTTCCAATAAATGAAAGATAAAATTAACATATTTAACATGGGGAGAAAAAATGCTTTATATTTTGCAAAATTTGGGGCTTGCATTTAGAAGAACAGCAAGACTTCGTACCTTCAAGAGGATAAATTGAAGATGATAATCACATCTAGCAAAGTGATTTTCATATTCTGTTAGTCTTTTTTCTCATCTGTTTGATTAAAAATTAGAGGCCTGTATGATGTAACAGTATCTGTTTGAAATTCCACTCACTCTTACTCATCCATATATATAGTAAATATGTAAAGTGGAAGCAGGAGCCTCCCTGCTGCTCTCTCCAGCTTTTCAGGCTGATTTATGCAATTTACAGTAGTTACTTTTTTGGACTGCAACTCCCAAAATACCCCAACCAGCAAGGTCCTTGAGACTTGCAGCTGACACATCCTTGATTTGTGCTGTCCCCTTAATGTCTAAGCATTCAGTGATATGTTGGAAAGGGGAAACTGCATATGGCTAACCTGATACTCAGGTGTCAGAGGCATATGATCTGTCTTTGGAAGTTAAGCTTGGAAATATTCTCCTTATTTCCTCCATATTTATATATTCAGAGCAGAGATGCATAGTGCAGCCCACACCTCCTGAAGCCCCCCCACCAACGGTCCTATACTCAAAAAATAATAATTTGGGGACCAATTTTGGGCAATTTTTGCCCCCAAACAACCCCATACGGGTCCAAACCACAGTGGTTTGCTTCGTTTGACCCTCATAAGCCTCCCCAAACCTCTCAAAAATACAAAACAAAATTTAAAAATCAATCAAACAACCAGAATGTCAGCTGGAAGTGATGGTGTGTCACTTTAGGCATGCTGAAACACATCAGTGGGGCCTGTGTATGGGAAAAGGGTAGAAAAATACCTGTTGCCCAGTTGCCCATGCCTAATGTACAGAGTCAATAAGAGAATATCCCAGAGTTTGTAAAGTTAGCTCTAAATATAATTAATTACACTTCCAAGCTCCTCCAAAATATTTAGTGACTGAGTGCTAAAATTTTGAATTAACCCTTTACTTTCTTATTATGCAAAACTAACTGAAAAAAACCTCCCAAATGCTAAATACTGCTGAACTGTGGTACAAATAATATTTTTTTAAGTAATGAGGCCACCACCCATCACAGTAAAAATCACTTGAAACTGTTAGTTACATCACAAAAAGATGATGTTACCCCATGAAGCTACAACTGTAATGTAACTAATCTGCACCTTAGATATTGCAAAAAGGAACTCGTTGCAAGAAACTAGTTATTTACATTCAGTTACTTTCAAGCCTCTAAAATAGGATAGCCCCTAAGATTATAATGCAGTTTAATCTGTACGATATATAAAATCATTCATATATGCCACAGATGGGGATCCACTGAAATAGGTGAAATACAGCTTCCAAGTCTTCCCCATCTGGCTTGATGAAGGAAGTATCTACCCCTGCTATCACCTAGCCTTTGGAGGGAGCAAGAAGAAGATAATGCTGCCCCTGGGCCCAGAACAATTCCCTATTGTATCCCACCAATTGTAATGTTGCATTTTATTTACAGTATAGGTAGTGGCCCACAGGGGTCCAATAAACCAATCTGTTTTGCTGCTCCCATAGGTGAGAAGGAAAGGAATTTTTGGGAGTCAGACTTGACAAACACTGCATTATTGAACCTCACTCTGAGAAAATGTGCACCTTGTTTCAAGTGTTCACATATTTCTGAGGCTTACAAGTCATTTCTGAGAACAAACTGATCACTATATTTTAAGATAGAAATGGTTGAAATACACATAATTGGGGGGGGACGGAAACACTGTTTAGTCAATGGAGCTAATAATGCACAAATTAGGAAAAATGCATTAAAATTATGAAAATTCCAGTATGGGAGGCAGAAGACATAAACCCTTTCTGTAGCATACCTCAATATTGGATAGTTCCATGTTCATCACAGCATTGCCATTTCTGGGTTGGAAAGAGTATGAAAACACTGTTTTTCACAGGCCTCTGGCATCAGCGGTTGAGCACTGGCATTGAAACCAGTGTGTCTTCCACAGTACAGCATCCCTGGCCACTCCCCATCCCCACCTCTCTCCACCCTGTCCCCACCCCACAGCTCCTGATTGTTCTTTTAAAAAAATATTTTCTTGGAAGCTGTGCTAACACTAGCATGGTGGACTGGGCTAACTGGATCATTTCAGCCAGCAATACTGTGCAATCATGCTAACAGTAATAAAGGGATTTTTAAAAAAATTAAAATTCAAAGGGGACATGCAAAATGATCACATGGTGGTGGTGGGTATCAAAATGACCACACCATGTGCTCCTTTGTCCCCTTCTCCTTCTGTGTTCAGTGCTGACGCAACAGAAACAGCCAGCCAGCTGCCAGGCAGAGATTGCTCTGGCAGTTACTGAGGGAGGGACAGGTTGGGAATGCCCACGACCCATCCACTACTGGATCAGTGATGAGAGAAAGCTGCCACAGAGGAACCACACTAGCCCAGCTGATGCAATTGTTGTGTGAAAGGGAGGTCAATTATGGTTTCTCCCCATCAGTGAAAAAGAACTGATTAGGCATGCTTGGGGATGGGATAGCAGCTGGCTAGTGATGATGTCATGTGGTAGGATGGCTCCTAGACCAAGAGTAAGGTGTGGCTGAGGGGTGTTGATGATGTCATGAGGAAAAGGCCATAAAATCTCAGAATCTAATTTTGCTCTCAGAATAAAGAGCAAGACAAGACAAGACTGAGAGATTTTTACATCCCTCTTTCCTGAAGGTATGTGTGCATGAAGACTGGTCATAATTCAGAGCAGGTGGTTGTTCTGCTTGCTATATTACTACACCTACATTGTTATATTGCTCCATGCTGCAGCAGCAAGCTTGTCTTGAATATTTGATCATCTTGATCAGATTGGGTTCATATGCAGATGGCTGACCACTTGTGGATGCTTTCTGCCTTAGATTACTCGCACTGTGAAGACCTGATATATGTAGACAGATGCATCTTTTCAACAAAATGTGGCATCACAACCCCTACTGACTCATCATAGAAATCAGTGATAATGGCCATTTCCGCACGGGGCAAGGGAGTCACCCCATGACACTACTTACTGGGTCTTTTGGCTCCTCGGTCCGGTCTAGGCCGCTCCGGAGCAGGGCGTGCTCGTCGCTCCACACTGCTGCGGGGACGAAAATGGTGGCTTCCGGTTGGTCGAGGGTCTTGACCAACCACTGAAGCTCGCCAGCCTAAAGCCTGCCCCCAGCAGATCGCAGGCTCACATTGGTGCGAGCCTGCGATTCTGCACAAGGGAGCAGGCTCACACTGGTGCACTCTGTGCTTTTGAAAAACCTCAAGAAACAGGTTTTTCAAAAGCACGCTGGACGACCACTTGGGATCGTTCCAGAGTGGGCTGAGGTGCAGAACTACACTAAGTAGTCTGACCCAGTCTGCTCCCAGGTGCGGACGTCCTCCGTGGAAGACGGACTGCACCGTTTCTAATACCCCGTGTGGAAATGGCCAATGTTGAATCCATAAGTGAAGAGGAGGGCGAGCTTGCTCTGTACTTTCCATCTCTATGTGGAGAGTGACACACCTGAATAGGAGACTTCCTTTGTGCATTCCCACATTATTGGGGATCCTGGTATTCAATCCCCAGTATATTAAAATAAAATGTTGGATTTACTCATAGATTTATATGAACAACCCTCATTTCCTATTTCTGGGGGCATGAAAAAATAATTTTTCAGTATGAGCCATGCAGTGAACAATGACTGGATGAGATCTTTCCTTAAGCTCCTCCTACTTCTAAGTCAATCTTCCTTCAGTCTCTTTTCCCGAATACTTAAGTCCATTCATTACATTCTCACTTAATTTTCCAAACATATCCCTGGTCAGTCAGCATCCTGTGACCCCAAAGTGAAGCCCCACTGTCTTTTCTTTGGAATTTCTCTGTTATAATGATTTCTTAAAAGATTTTTGTACTTCAGTGAATGTTGGGTTACCTCAAGCCTTCTGATAATTCCCTCCTGTGAAAAAGTTATATCCTCTTGGCAACATATGTATAAAAGCCTGAAGATTTGATCTCATTTTTAATGTACAGAAATACAGATTTAAAGATTTAGAAATATACACTCCCAACAAGGTAGCTAAAATGCATCAATGAAAAAGGAAACTCAGAATATGATGAAATAAAAATGGAATTGAAAACTGCTTATTAAAATGACACAACCTATTTTATAGATCCATGGTGTGGGTTGATGTGTCTGAATGCTTTTCAGACAAACTTTACCTGACAGCCTTTATACATTTCATAGAAACAAATCATATTTCTTAAAGACTTAATACCTGGTTTGCATTTTCAATGAATGAATAGCACCAGGGCTTAGAATAAATAAATCTTTATTTACAAAGTTTTTAAATTTTAGGGTTTCAGTACTATCAGATTGATTAACTCATGATTAAGAAGAACTGATACAGCTGAGGAAGTTCCATTGAACTTCCATGGATTTTTTTTCTAGTTTTGAAAACTTCAGAACTTTGCAATGCATTAATAGCTTTAAAAATATGTCCACTTCAAGTCAGCTAAGGATTATTACCAGCTGCAAAGGTTCTTGGAATGTGGGAGCTCATTATAACTTTGAGTTGCATTGATTTTGATCCAGTTGTGGTCTAGTGGAGTAGATGAGAATTCTGTATTTCATTTATCAATAGCAACTTTAGTCCTTTCAGGATTTCATTAGCACCATATGGAATGATAAATGTCTTGGCTCTGTGTTGGTTCTTTATTTTATGTCACTTTAATACTTCTCTTTTTAAAAAGGTAACCACATGCTATGTCCAGTTCTTCACTGGTTTATATATTAAACACATTTTGGGACAATGTTTCCATAGCATTATTTGAGACTGCTTCTGCTTCTGTCTCCTTCAGTTCAGGATTTTCTTCTGTAGGAAAGGTGCTATTTCTCACACAGACCAATGCCAACATGATAAATTACCCCAAGTAATTGTGTTAATCTTCCCAAAATAACCTTTTTACTCCCCTCAGAGTTATCATATCATAGCTGAGAAGGAAACCCCACATCTGCCCAAAATGAAGTGAAATGTGGGTGACAATTTTGCTTTGCAGCTCAGGTTTAAACTGAGAACAGGAGAGGAAATGCTAATGAATACAATGGCATCTTTGCTCGTAGGATTTCAGTTTTGCTCCTTGCCTTCAGGTTTTAAGAGGAAAAAAAGGGTAAAGGTAAAAGCAAATGTTACTGCCCTGGCTAGTCCGAGCTTTGGGGATATTAAAGATATCCCTTGATATCACAATTCGGCTGCACCTTTCTATTCCTCTACACATGCTTGCGAGGCCACCGGACAAGCACGTAAACAAGCTTGGCCGTTAATAGCCGTAAGATTCGAAATACAGTACAGGCAGGCCAGAAATAGCTGACTCACTGCTTTAGAAGACATCCAGGCAAGTACAAAAGAGCCTCTGCCCCGCGATGGCAGCTTGATGGGTAAACTATGCAATACCCAAGTACTCTGCATTTGCATACTGGCTACTCTATTGAGAACCGCTACGATAACTCAATCATTCAGATTCTGACCTTTCAGAGGCTTTGTCTCCAACTCCAAATCTATTGTTTTCCCCCAAGTACGGCATAGCCTGCAGTCACAATTCTCCTTATAAAAACCCTTGATACCGAGACCTTCCTCGGATCGCTCCGGAGTTTCATCCCGCCTTGCTGCTGCTTTGCTTGGCGAGCCTCCCCTCAGCTCCACGTGCTGAGTTACATCGCACCCCAGCTTCACTCTCTATTTTCCTGGGCTTCAGGACAGGTGAAGTATCACCCAAACCAGCAATCCCTCTAAAAATACCTCTATACCACTCCAACCTTTATTTTCTTTAGTTATCTTGTATGAGTGTGTCGCATACACTGTTTTGCTTGTGTTTAATAAACATCATTTATTGTTTCAACTTCTGTGTTCTCCTTGACTTGATCCGACCCCGTAGACATAGGGTTCAAGATCTCGCTACGTTACCCTGCCTCTCATAACGCTAAGCAGTGCTCTGAGCTAATTTTCCCAAACTTTAGTTGAGCACATTTTGGTGTCCCTCCCGGGACCCCCAGTTCACAGCGTAACACAAAGCTCTGGTCTGCAGTGTCAGCATGTGAGCTTGCAACAAATATTGAACAGGTGACCACTAGCATTTACCTGGTGGCCTCAAATATTTTGTTGCCTGAGGCAAAAGAGAAAATTGGTTCAGTATCTGGCCACCCAAATAAAATTATGTAGTACCTATATCCAGCCAAATCTCATAAGGACCTTTCCCAATCCGCAGCAGTTATAAATGCAATAGCAAAATTAAATTATTAACAATCTGCTTCCTTGAATCTGTTTCACAGTTTGCCTAATAGTAGGGCTGGTCTTGTATTTAGTTTATAGTTTATACTGAATCATATTCGCATTGCAAGGGAGATACTCCATCGTTTTAGTGTTTTTTAAGCAGGAAGTGTAGGTTTCTGATCTGTGCATGTGAGATGGAATTTTATACAAGTTGTCATGTGTAGTGATCATGTTGCACTGCACTAAAAAAAATCAGTGTAGGCACAAGGCACATTTGTTTTATTTGAAGAAGCATCAAGGTGAGTATGTTTGTTGACTAAGCCTCAATGTATTAAAGCTTAATCAATGCATCTAGCTACGTCAGTGCTACCAAAGGCTCAGGTTTAAGGAAACCACAGAAAGACCAAACTCATCAGCCAAGCTGTATCCAACTGGGTACTCAGACATATTATACTAGAGCTGACCAAGAGGTACTCCACAATCAAGACTGAAAATACTAGGTTAGATGAGTAGCTGACATAGGACGTGAATCCTTATACTGGCTTCTTTATTAACAGCATCAGTCTTGACGTTTTCTTCTCTTTGTTTCAACCTTCCTTGGCTGAATGGGAGCCAGGACTGGCATACCGTAGCCCACAGGCACAACGAACAGAGCATTTCTGAGCTTTCAACATTATTTCAAACTTTCTTCCCAAAAAAATTTAACTTATTTCTGGAGGACGTTTGAAGGTGAACATTTCCATTTTGCATGCTTTTCACTCTGAATTGTCCTCATTATGTATGCATCTTGTTTGCAAATAATTTGTGCATTAACTGTCACTAAAAGCATCCTTTACTCACCTTTCTCTGAACAGATGGTGCTTTTCAGATTGAATAGGATGATCAGATGTCCCTTTGCATTGAAGTCACATGTGAAAAATGAGGCTTCTAACACATGCATTCATGTTGCTACAGAAAATAAATAAAACACCCCTGATAACCAGAGGAGGGTTTTGCATCGGATCAGCCACGTTGCGTTGCCAGTATAAAACTCGTCTCTCAGAAACTGAAGGCTGCATTCTGAAATGTGACTTTGAAGTAGAGCATTCTGCTTTATCAGAGCAACAAGATATTTTTGCATTTTTGTTTCTCTGTCCACATATCTAGTGATTTTACTGAAGAAAAAGAGCAGAGAGCTTTGCGGAAATGTTTTGAACTCATCATACTGCATGGGTTTTAAGTGCAATTCTGCTATGAATTGTGTTTTGACACAAAATATTCCAGATAGACAGGGCATGCATGATCCATTTTACTGCCTGAAATGAAGAAGATGGCATGTACCCTTGTTGTTGTATGGACTCTCAGGTGAAACTTATTTTGATACTTTCTAGGTAGTGTGTTCTTCAGACCTTGTGAAAGTTCCTTTTCTAAGACTCCCAGAATCCCTCAGCCAGCATGGCCATTAGCCAGTATATTAGTTTGCTGTCGAGGGAGTTATAATCCAAAAGGTGACTTTTTCCATAGTCTGCCCTTCCATCACAAGTTTAACAGTTCCAGGATAGATGGTGTCATAGCACAAGGGAACAACTAGGAGGCCATTGCTGTGGTCCTCTGGGCATCTACCGCTTGGAGTGACAACTTTACTTAGTCTAATGCTACCATCAACACTGCTGATGGATATTTTTTAAAAACAAATTGAAGATGGGAGTGGGATGGGGTGAAGGGAGGTCAGCCTTAAGTTAGGTACAAAAGAGGGTTGACATGGAACAGTTTATTTGTCACTACTTAACAGTGAATTCTTTAATCCATCTGAGCCAAATTTTCTGGACTCCTTAATAGCGAAGTGTTCCTGAAATTGCACAGTAATGTCTATGGAATCTAGTACTTGAAGCTCAGGGAATGTGACTAGCCCAGTGATTCCAGTATGACCTTTCCAAGGATAGACTAGTTTCACATTTGTGGAATGCAAGAACCCTCTTGTTGCCAGATTGTTAAAATCACGAAAGCATTATGGTAAGTTTTGAGATCCAGAAAGTTAAAACCTGTTCCTTGAACTGTAGATAGAAGAATGGATGTTCTGCATATCACAGATGGGTCTAGAAATTAGTTCAGGCTATAAAGACTGAAGACAGGTAAGTCTGGGAATGAGATGAGGGATGTTTTTCATTTTAATGCCAGGTTTGCTAAAGCTGCAGTCCTAAATACAAAGCATGGAACACAGCGATGATTTACTTTTGCCTAAACATAGATGTGCTATTTTTTCCCCACCTTCCCTCATCTAGGGTGTTTCTATCTGTTCTGCACATACTTAATTCTGCTATGTCTTAAGGGTAACAGGTCTCAGGCTATGAGAGCCCAAATTCCTTTGGTTATGAACTGGTATAGTAAAAGCAAATTGCAATCTAAAATGTCTAAGTGACTTTGAATCTACAGAGAGATTTTAAGAGATTATTGGTTTTAAAAGAGAGTGGTCTCAGTCACCTCAGTTCACTGGGAAATCATCTGTGTAATAATACTCAGTACACCAACAACCAAGCCGTACAGGTGCATCCCCATAACATGTGTATGTGGTATGTGTGCAAGGAAGAAAGAATATATCATCAAAACTTTTAATCCTTCGGCAGGAATTTGTCCTGAGTGAGCCGGCAAGAAAATGAAAACAGATGGCTAGCACCAGCTGGCAAGCACATGAGGGCATGGACAGGTGCCTTTATATCCATGTCTCTCTTCTTTCATCTTACTTTCCCAGCTACTCTATTCTGCTACCCCTCCCACACAGTTTTTAATGTTTTCCTTCTCACAAGTCAGTCAGCGTTCTGTGGCCATTGGACATGATCAGGTTTTAGTACATTTTTTTTTCTGGATGTCCCCCTGAACCTTTTCTCCTTACAGATTCTCATACCTATCATTATAGTTTACTCTGAGTAGACTGATAATCCCTTTTTTGAGGGGGGCTGTTTTCATTTTGGCTACATCAGAAATGAAACTTGTAGAAGAATAATGGGATTAGAATACAGGAGAATATGAAAATATTGTCCAAAAGTGTACTGAGATCAATCAACAGAACGATGGGGAATAAGGTATACCTGCTCCTTCATTGTCAGCAGTTCCTTTTATGGCCAGCAGTACCCTTTTCAAACAGTCATTTGGATTAAAAACCAAAGTGTTCAAGCTTATCTCACAAAATGTGGAATTTTCTTAATTTGTTAGATCTCTTCTCTTTAAACTATTTTAAACTCTTTTGAACTGATTCATAAAACTAAAGTATTTGACATGTGTTTGGCTGCAGAGATGCAAAATCCTTTCTGGAGAAAAAAAATATAGCTAATCAATACTGTGATTAATTCATCCAAGACCTTTCTCAGTGTACGAAAAGTTAAAATGCTATTAGCACTGTTGTACATGAATTCCCCATTTTCCAGGATTTTTTTTTTTTTGGGGGGGGGGTAGAATTATGCAGTCGTCCAATGTAGTTGGACTTCAGCCTTCCACCATCCCTGGCCAGTGATGAAGATAGAGATGTAACTCTTGACTATTTTCGATCGTGGGGAAAGTAACTGTTGCTTTTAGCAATTCTTTTCTCACTGGAAGAAAGTGTCTGCAGACTGCGTAATTTTCAAAGACTATTCAATATTGAAAAATTATTGACAGTTCATGATTTATTCTGTGAAAATTTGCAGGTGTATTTTTTTTTCCCTGCAAGGGACTTATTAAGCACAAAATTTGCGCATGGATTTCTGTATAGAAAATAATGTTTCTGCACAAAAAACAGCATTTTTCTGCACATAAAACAGTGATTCTATGAAGAAATATTTTCCATAGAGAAAATCATGGATTCAAAATTTTGTGCAGAATAGGTTCTGAAGTGTACAGAGTCTTATCAGTTCAGCATTTCCCATCATTGATTGCTAACAGCCATTAAACATTTTTGACCTTTTCCTCAAATCCTTCTGAATGTTCTTTCCATCCTGAAGTAAGGAAGGATGGGCATTGCAGTTCAACAACATCTGGAGAATGGCATCATTCCCATACCTGGTTTATGCTGTGAGAAATGGGATAGACTCATAAACAATGTTTTCTTTTTTACTCCCCCCTTCTCAGTTTCCCAATTTGATGCCTGAAACAGATGGGAATATTACTAACAGGTCTGCCATTCTAAAATTAGACTAACCGCACACAAGATAAGAAAACATACCTATACTCTTGGAGAATATCTTCATTAATATATCTGTTCAGGTAAATATACCTGTTCATGAAAAATTTCCTTCAACAGGAAGAGGTATTCTACTGAAAACAACACATGTTTGCATGAACTGCTTATGAGAGCATATCAGAAGAAAATTAGTGCAATCCTTTTCTGTTTCTTTCCAAACTCACCAGATGTTTCAAAGAAAGTCTCACAGTACTACAACTAGTTCTGAATACATGATGGAATTACATATCCTACCTGTTCTATTTTGCTCAGATTATTAATATTTTGTAAAGTAGGAGCATGTATAAATTGCATAAATGAAAATATTGGTACTCTTTAAATTCTCTTGGATTATCCTGTCTTTCTCTCATCAGCTGATCATCTACTATAAGATAATGATTATATATTTGGAAGATAGACTTTTTTTTTTTGACATAGCAAATGGTTCTATGCAAATACCTTTATTGGAAAAGTTATATGTCTGACCATAGAAAGGGTTTACAAGGGGTACGTGTACATACAGATAATTAGTGATTCTTACATGTCAGAAGCCAAGTCCAGAATCCCTTTTCTCTTTATATTGAAATGTATACCTAATAATAGAATGGAAAAGTATTTCAGAATTATTTTCTACTTTTTTTTTCCTTAGAAGTAAGTCATAGTGGGGAAAGTAATTTTGAAAAACAGCAGAGTGGACCCAGAAGACACTTTTCTATCATACCTGATAATCTGAGTTTAAAGACAAAACCTAACACATCCCATGGCTTGTCTTGTAGCTCCTGGTTCCCAGTCTGCTGCCATTGGCCCAGCCATTGCAGATACCCACATTTATTCAAACATGAAATCTTACACCAATACATGAGAATACAGTTTCATTTTGTATTTTATGAGACAGATAGTGTGACAGAGTATAGGGGGAGTGGTATCTTGAGTAGTAGAAAGACACCTGGCAACAGTTTGCTAGGCAACCAGAATGGCCACTCCAGAGAGAAACTCAGCCCCTTTAGTGTGAAGGAGGGGTTGAAGGCCTCAGGAAAAAAAGGTATAAAGAGTGGGCACTGAATTGAAAGAGAGTTAGACTTCAGAAGAGTCAGTTCTTCAGCCAGAGAGAGTTTTCACTCAACTGAGGGGCGTGTTACTGCCGTGGCTAGTCCAAGCTTTGGGGATATTAAAAAATATCTCTTGATATCACAATTCGGCTGCACTTCTCTATTCCTTTCCACGTGCTTGCGAGGCCACCGGACAAGCACGTAAACAAGCTTGGCTGTTAATAGCTGTAAGATTCGAAATACAATACAGGCAGGCCAGAAATAGCTGATTCACTGCTTTAGGAGACCTCCAGGCAAGTACAAAAGAGCCTCTGCCCCACGATGGCAGCTTGATGGGTAAACTATGCAATACCCAAGTACTCTGCTTTTGCATACTGGCTACTCTACTGAGAACCGCTACGATAACTCAATCATTCAGATTCTGACCTTTCAGAGGCTTTGTCTCCAACTCCAAATCTATTGTTTTCCCCCAAGTACGGCATAGCCTGCAGTCACAATTCTCTTATAAACCCTTGATTCCGAGACCTTCCTCGGATCGCTCCCGAGTTTCATCCCGCCTTGCTGCCGCTTTGCTTGGCGAGTCTCCCCTCAGCTCCACGTGCTGAGCTACATTGCACCCCAGCTTCACTCTCTATTTTTCTGGGCTTCAGGACAGGTGAAGTATCACCCAAACCAACAATCCCTCTAAAAATACCTCTATACCACTCCAACCTTTACTTTCTTTAGTTATCTTGTATGAATGTGTTGCATACACTGTTTTCCTTGTATTTAATAAACATCATTTTATTATTTCAACTTCTGTGTTCTCCTTGACTCTACCCAACCTCATAGACTTAGGGTTTAAGATCTCGCTATGTTACCCTGCCTCTTGTAATGCTAAACAATGCTCTGAGCTAATTTCCCCACCTTTAGTTGAGCACATTTTGGTGTCCCTCCCGGGATCCCCAGTTCACAGGGTAACAGAGTGGTGGAGAATGCGGGCAACCCTGGTACCCCTAATTTGGGAAGGAGTCGTGAACCTCCTCAAATCAGGCTGGTACTGACTTAGGTGATGGTCAGTCAAGTAGTTAGAGCACTGTTAGGCAGGAACATGTGTGTGTGGAGTCTGTGTGTTTGAGCTCTAGAGCTATTCTATCTGGGTGGAAATCTGTTCCCCTTTCTTGCTTGGTTTGTGTATGTCAGCCGCCCCAGTGTGGTCACTAGCACTAGGTGGTGAACCATTGTCCTATAGCAAGTGGTGTGCACAAGCTTTCCAGGGAATCACATCCCTAACTTGGGGTCTATCATGGGCTGGGATCTGAAGTGTTAGAGTGTTAGCACGGTAGGAACAGTCTACACTCATCCAACGCCATAGCAGTAAGGTAAAAATAGCACTTAGGGAAGAAATTCCCCCCTTAGAGTAGTATACGGGTGCGTCCGTCAGTTGTTGTTGTTGTTGGGTAGCTTTGAGAGTGCGGGTGCATCCTGCTGTGTAATTTCGGGTGCATCCCGGTTGGCTAGCCCACTAGGTGCAGGTGGTGATTCCCGACCTAGCCTAGGGTTTAGAGGTTTAGCCCGTGGTAGAGAAAGGTACCCCTCACCCAGAAAACCAGTTAGGGATGGTTTGGTTGTGGTTCCTTGCCCCTTTTTCCCCGCTGCTTGGCCAGGCGGCATAGTAAGTTCCTTTGTGTTCGTTTCCCCCCTTCAGGCAGGCAGAGTACTCCTGAGGGTTCCCTGGGTCTAGGTGACCTCCCTGTCCCTGAACCGTTTCCTCGTCCTTTGGTCCCCAGTGCTGTCGAGGTGGAAAACCGGGCCTGGGAGTACCAAAGTGACTTTGGGCAGGCTCGAGAGAGGTTCCCGTCCCTCTTTCCTAGAGAAGTTCCGTAGAGTTCGTTTCCCTTCAGTTCCCCAGGGGTCTAGGTGATCCTTCCCATCACTCCAGTTAATGGTTCCGTTTGTAGCTTGTAGTTTGTAGTTTGTGTCAGAGAAAGTTGTGGTTTGTGCGGAAAATGGCAGAGAGTAGCAAGGTCACCATCAAGGACCTCATGTTGGAGGAAGAGGTCAGAGGTAAACTAGAAAGGTGGGTGTTGAGTAAGGGGAAATGCCCCTGGAAGGACACCATCTTCCAGAAGGCCGATCCCTTTACCACCCTCCGGGAAACGTATACCCTGGTGCATAAATCAAAGAACCCATTCAGGCCATCTAAGGACGCTTTGGCCACTTGGGGACTTTGGCTTACGGCCAGAGATGCTAGTAGTGCCCTGGTAGAGACCAGAGAAAAGTTAGCTAGTGTAGAGAAGGAGAATGCCCGGCTTCAAGCCGAGGTCGAGACGTTGTGTGCGGATAAAGTAACTTTTGTGTCCGTAGCGCAGGCATCCGCACAGAAGCTGAATAACATAACAGTAGTGGCGCAAACATGGGAGGAGAAAGCCCACACATTAGAGGCTGAGCTAGATCATGCCCGGTCTGCGGCCCAGTTTATGGTGGGGCAACTGAGGGAACAGCAGGAGCCGTTAGCCACATAGCTTGCCAAAAACAGATTGCTGAGCTGGAGAGCCAGCTCCAAACACACAAAGCCTTAGTTTCGGCTGTGTGCCCGGAGCTGCTCCCAACGTTCGTGGAGGACTTCTCTGGGGAGGCGCTGCCAGAGGATGCTCAGGCAACCATTCCCCACAGTCCAGACTGGAGTGACCCTACGGTCCCAGTCCACCTGGTAGAGACTAGGTCCATGACTAGACGGACCACCCTCCTTGGAGAAGGCAGTTCTGATAGACAAGAGACGCAGGAGACGCAGGTCACCGAGATTAGGGTCCCCTGGCATGCTACTGAGGCCAAAGCAATTGCAGACCAATTGGGTCCATTAAATCAGTCCACTGGCATCATGTGGTTGAACGCGGTGATACATTCGCACCCGACAGCCAATGTTCAGGACCTGACCCAATTGGCTCAGCTTTCCATGTCCCCTTCCGAGCTCCCGACTCTTGAGTCAGCCATGGCAGCTGGAGGCCTGGTTAGGCTCGAGGCACACTACTGAATGAGACAGGTAGTGAGGATTTTGTGGCCTGGACAGAGTACAGGTGTGCTCTATGTCATGAAGCAACAGGGTCCTCGTGAGAACCCTGAGGCTTACTTGGCACAAAAGCAGCTCCTCACCATTCTGGCCGAGAAGGTCCCCTTGACGCCCGGTGGATATGACCTTAACGGTCTCGAATTTAAGACTCTCTTGTACAGAGGTCTTAATCATGAGACCAAGATGGCATTAGGTTTGGTGGATCCAGCCACCACTAACTGGGAGGAGTTAGGGAACAACCTCCGACAGGTCTCCGACCTGCTGCACGAGGTAGGATCCCTCAAACCGCCCAAGACGCATAGGAAGGACACCGGGAATTGGGAACCCATATCTGAGGTCACGTACTCAAATTATGGGCCCCATTCCCAACACTGGAAAACTGCACCAAATTCGGTTCTCCGAGGGAACTGGAATCCGCGCCCAGCTCCCAGGCAGGACAACAGGCAGTGGCAGGGAAGAGATTTCCGCAGCCAGCCCGGCAAGGCAGGAAGTCCCCCACAGCAGCCCACTACTCCCAAACAACTCTCTGATTCGGGCTATCCCCGGGAGACGTCTGGTGGGTACGATCCCACGGCCCAGACGTACTCCTCGGATAGAGTAAGGGTCTGGGTCATGCTCAGAAGGTTCGACTGGACATGAGCCAGTTCGATGGGAGACCCACGAGAGAGCTCCTTGATGCCCTGGAGAGGCAGGTCCAACGGAGAAATAGCCAGCCTGTGAATGCGGTGACCAACGGTCGCCCTCCAGCCGGATATTACCCTGACTTAGAGCTGTCAGGATAGGTGTGCCCTCAGTCCCAGGATCTCCCCCAGAGGATTGTGGCTCAGCTGAAGCCCAAAAGATGGAGTAGATCTAGGGTGAAGGCAGGCACTAGGTCCAATAGGGAAAAGACCCCTGCCACCCCTCCTGCAGACTCTGGAGCAGCGCCAAAAGTGCTGCTCCCTAACCTGATGAGACAGGGCGAGCATGCCCCGACGCTATCCGCTTGACCGGATATGGCGGGGGGGGGACCCAATCTAAGCCCTCCAGAGAACACAAGCGCCCAGTGCGCAATAAAACAAGGCAGATTGCACCTCCTCATGACACAGCCCCAAGTGCGAGTCCAGCCACCTCCGAGACCACAGTGCTTTCAGAGCACCGAGAAGGATCGCACCAGGCTAAGGTTCAGGACGAAGCACCATTCTTTCAACTGGGAGATGAGGAAGCCCCCACCAAACCTGACCAGGCACAAGATATTGCCAGCATGTGTGAAAACCGGGAAAGGGAGGACACACAGCAAGGGGAAGCCAGCCCCAAGCTTCCCAAGCTCTCCATTGTCCCTGCTCTGAGCCCCCGGCTAGAAACCAGCAGTTGCCCCTGGGATTTCCTTGAAGCCTTGGCCAGGAGAGTCCTTCCTCTCTGTGCCATCTTTCAGGGGAATCTCAAAGGAGACTGGGGATTCAAACAGCAAGGGGCTCCCGCCCAGCCAGAGCACAGGGTAGCAAAGGCACTCACCCTGGCACACCCTGAATGGACCATGCACACTCCCTTTGACTGCAGTCCAGGTGGGGAGATTTCGGCCAGTGTGAGAACTAACTGCCCCATGGAGGTGAATTTGGCTACCGCCACACCCTCCGCGCAGAAGTTCTTTTGCCGCCTTGTCCTTACGGGCCATGGCACCATCTTGATTGCGACCCTGGCAATTGTAAAGGGGGCCAAGCTAGTTTACGGCTCCATCTTAGTCACCATCATACCTGGAGAGGCAGTTTTCCAGGAGGCATATGGGTCCAAGACCAGCCTCCTCCTTGACTTGGAGAAAGGGGTCCCTAACCAAGAGCTGGCTCTGACACTCTTGCTGGTAATTCCAGAGACCCTGCAAAAGGAATGGAAAGGTCAGCCAGTTGATCTTGCATTGGTGGTCATCCCCGAGCCAGAAGATCCCGGTGCCCAAAGACCCAACGTAAGCTCCATGATTTGCCAGACTTCCTTGAGTCGCAAGGAAGTGCCAGCCATTAATTTGTCCGAGGCGTTTGCCTCCATTTACGAGGCGTTCAACAATGGTTGAACGGCCATTGTCTGAAGGGAATAGAGGCAGAGTGGTGACCCCTCTGGATCCCCTAACACTGTAAATAGTTCTGCCAAGTAAATAGTTGTAATAGTGTTGTTGTTGCTGTTGTGAATTGTTTAAAAGTAAATGTCCCCTTGGTTTAAAAAGCCTATCCGAAGGCGACCATCTTTCAGGCCTGCCTTGGAATCCAGCTTTCTTGAGGTAGGGAAGTTGTGCACTCAGAACCTACATCTAACCACTAGCACCGTTCCTGCAGACCCCGAAGCCCTCGGTATACATAATCAGGCTTGGAGTCAGGCTCTAGGCTTGAGCAGTGGGAGGGACCTCAGTGAACTGCCAAGTAAGACCTCATCCTGTCAGGGATGACTTTGGTTATTTGTCTGCCAACTGGAACCCTGTCTTGCTCTGGAATGACTTTGGACATCTCATCCGGCCTCATTCCAGGACGACTTCGGGTGACCCAGTCTCAGAACCAGCACACGAATGGGAACTTCATAATCTGGGTTTCCCTCGTGGTGCTGGGTTATTAGACCTTGCCGGGGCTGACCGTTTGATGCGGGTTCTGAATCCATAGCCTCTCTCCCTTCTTGGCCTTCCTACAGCCAAAACTGCTTTAGACTTGGGAGCTATTTAAGTCCTCGCTCCCACCAACCCTTCCAGATCACTGTGAGCAAAATTTCCAGTTTCTGCTCATTCCCAGTAGGCTTTGAGCCGGTCATTTGCATTTATGGTATTCATTGGCTACTAATCATGTCAGTTCTTCTGTTAAAACTCTAATAGGTCAATTGATCCAGAAGGCTGGGAAGATCCCGAGGTCGTACCATTGTGCCCGAGTACCGTGGGGGGGGTGATGAAGAAAGTTGCCGCTACATCTGATGGCCGATACTTGGAGATTCCTGGTGCTTCGACGACACCCGTGACTGTGAGGGAAGGTGATCACGCAGCCTTCCGCGTGCCACGATGAACTTTTTGCCATTCCTGCTACCATTTGCTGACCCGAGGAAACCTATGGACTATTCCAGGTTCTAAACTCTGCAAAGACTCTTTGCTTCTGACTTTCAGCAAGCCAGGCTGCACCGACTTGGACATTTTGCTGTTGTTCTTACTCCGTTACCTGGATGAACTTATGCTTTGCTCACCAGCTCCAGCTACAAGACTTCTCCTGTTGCAAGGGGGGAGTAATCCTTTGCTTTTCCCGAAATTTCCTTTCCTGAGGAGTGATATAGCTACCAACCTGCAAGCCCTACTTGGCTCTAAATTTATTTTTGCTTTTAATTGGAAAATGTCCGATATTGTCCCCAACATTGCCCATTTTCGGGGGGGGGGGATTGTTACTGCCCTGGCTAGTCCGAGCTTTGGGGATATTAAAAGATATCCCTTGATATCACAATTCGGCTGCACTTCTCTACTCCTTTCCACGTGCTTGCGAGGCCACCGGACAAGCACATAAACAAGCTCGGCCGTTAATAGCCATAAGATTCGAAATACAATACAGGCAGGCCAGAAATAGCTGACTCACTGCTTTAGGAGACCTCCAGGCAAGTACTTTAATTAAGTATGCACGCCACTTACAAAAGAGCCTCTGCCCCGCGATGGCAGCTTGATGTGTAAACTATGCAATACCCAAGTACTCTGTGTTTTCATACTGGCTACTCTACTGAGAACCGCTACGATAACTCAATCATTCAGATTCTGACCTTTTGGAGGCTTTGTCTCCAACTCCAAATCTATTGTTTTCCCCCAAGTACGGCATAGCTGCAGTCACAATTCCCTTATAAACCCTTGATTCCGAGACCTTCCTCGGATTGCTCCCGAATTTCATCCCGCCTTGCTGCCGCTTTGCTTGGCGAGTCTCCCCTCAGCTCCATGTGCTGAGCTACATCGCACCCCAGCCTCGCTCTCTATTTTTCTGGGCTTCAGGACAGGTGAAGTATCACCCAAACCAACAATCTCTCTAAAAATCCCTCTATACCACTCCAACCTTTATTTTCTTTAGTTATCTTGTATGAGTGTGTTGCATACACTGTTTTGTTTGTATTTAATAAACATCATTTATTATTTCAACTTCTGTGTTCTCCTTGACTTGACCCGACCCCGTAGACATAGGGTTTAAGATCTCGGTACGTTACCCTGCCTCTTGTAACGCTAAGCAGTGCTCTGAGCTAATTTCCCCACCTTTAGTTGAGCACATTTTGGTGTCCCTCCCGGGACCCCCGGTTCACAGGGTAACAAGCGGGTTGAATGAAAGGGGGGTGTTTTCTCAAAGAAAGCCTGGATAGAGAAGGCAGAAGAGAGATCAACCCACCTTTGAATTTGTTTAGAGAGAATGACCTTTATTTGGGAACAGAGCTTTTGGTATAAAGGGTAGCCAGAGCCTTCTGTGTGAGACAGACAGACAGCTTTTGTGCTGATGTAGAGAGATAAACTGTTTAATTGCTTTCTGAAGATCTGTTTGCACTTGGACACACTTACAAAACCAATACTTGATTCTGTTTGTTGTTTTAATAAAGATTATAGTATATTTTTTATAAATCTTGACTTAGTTGAATGATTCTCAGTAGTTATAACAAACAGAACCACACTACCATAAATCATTAAATGGGTTCTAAATAACAATTGAAAGGCTATACCCTTTTTTACACAAAGGTGGTGTTTTAAGGAAGGCCAGAGCTATGTATAACGTTCTAAGGTCCTTTAGTAGACTGAAGGAGGGTAAGTTGCCATTCCAGTCTGTGGGGAGAAAAATCAGGCCTTCTCTCCATAGATAGACAGATAGACAGACATCAAGAAGGCTTAGAAAATGGCATGGATATGCTGATTCCCCATATTGTCTGTTCCAGCATCTTGCATTAATAGAAAGACTAGCATTATAATGAGAACTAAATGA
Organism: Cyclura pinguis; assembly: GCA_030412105.1. NCBI lineage: Eukaryota > Metazoa > Chordata > Lepidosauria > Squamata > Iguanidae > Cyclura > Cyclura pinguis. The sequence goes on along the minus strand of CM059601.1, from coordinate 116,865,878 downwards.
TTTCTTTGATGTTTATTTGAGATGTGTAAATCATTCATGGTTATTTCCATTGACACTTATAAGTAAATACCCGTATGAAATTTTGACAAGAAAAATTATTTTGAAAGCATTTTCTTTAATTTTAGTGTACGCCAGACCAGTGCTACTCAAAGTAGTGGTCCATGTACTGGTGTTGGCCCATCAGCCATTGGTATCTGGTCCCTGGAGAGTTTCCAGGAAAGATGGAAAGAACCAGTGGGCACAAAGATGGTACCAATCTGAAATAATGGGGGAAAAACTGCTGGTTTCTTACCACAGATAGCTTGGGAAGTACTGTACATATCAGCAAAAGTTTATAATAATTCCTGTACAAAGTCTAGCCTTATTTTATTGCAATTATTACTTCAATGTATTGTCATATTCCTTGTAACAGAATTGTTCAGCATTCATGTACAACACATCTTAACAAATATGCAAGACTGAACATCCAATATAACTCCAAAATAAATTAGAGAAGACATTTTCTGGCATTCCCTTGAACAGTTACAAATGCACAAGCTAAATTTACATATTCATAATTGTTCAGTATCCATATTTATGATTGTGCAACAATCACAAATACCCCTTGAAGCCCACGTTAGCAGACAGAAACTGCACCAAGTGATAGAGGTCTGTTCTGCTAGTCATTAGGACTCTGCAGGATGATGTTTCCAGCCCCTTCCCAGCAGAGACCTACAGTAGCATAAAGAATTGTGACAGGGGGCCTTGTTACTGCCCTGGCTAGCTCGAGCTTTGGGGGATATAAAAAGATATCTCTTGATATCATTAATTCGGCCTCACATACCCATTCCCTTCCACGTGCTTGCGAGGCCCCCGGACAAGCACGCACACAGGCTCGGCCGATAATCGCCGTAATATTACAACACAATACAGGCAGACCAGAAATAGCCGACTCGTAGCTTTAGGAGACCTCAAGGCAAGTACGTTCATTAAGTATGCATGCAGCTTTCAAAAGATCCTCTGCCCCACGCTGGCAGCTTGATGATCTGACTATACAACACTCAAGTACTCCGCGTTTGCATACTGGCTACCTTATTGACAATTTGGCTATAACTCAATCATTCAAATTCTGACCTTTCGGAGGCTTTGTCTCCAGCTGTAAATCTATTGTTTTCCCCAAGTCCGACCTAGCCTGCAGTCACAATTCTCCTTATAAAAACCCCTGACTTTGAGCGCTTCCTTGGATCACTCTTGGCTTCCATCCTGCTTTGCTGTTGCTTTGTCCAGCGAACCTTCCCCTCAGCTCCACGTCCTGAGATCCATGCTCCCCAGCTCCTCGGCTTCCAACCAGGCTTCAGGACAGGTGAAGTATCACCCGAACCAACAACTTCTCTAAAAACCCCTCTATCCCACTCCAACCTTTATTTCTTTAGTTATCTTGTGTGAGTGTGCCCCATACTCTGTTTGATTGTGTTTTTAATAAAACCACATTTATTATTTCAACTTCTGTGTGTTCCTTGACTCGGCCTGACCCCGTAGACATAGGGTTCAAGATCCTGCTAAGTTACCCTGCCTCTCGTAACGCTAAAGCAGTGCTCAGAGCTAATCTTCCCCACCTATTGTTGAGCACATTTTGGTGTCCCTCACGGGACCCCCAGTAAACAGGGTAACAGCCTGCTTCTCATCATTCACTTATAGATCATTGGTGGGAAGGGCTGGAAATGTCATTCTGCAGAGCCCTGATCACCAGCAAAACAGTCTTCCACAGCTAGGTGTGGCTACTGGCTGTTAAGAAAATGAATATATTCTTCATTGTCCTTCTCCATTCTATATAATCAGCTTATACATCAGAAATGGCTGATAATTTAATTTGGCTTATTTTATTTTTTTATTGTGTATTTTTATTTTTATTATATGATAATAATAATGAAGAAAAAAAGAGGAAAAAGAATTAGGGCTGTCACTTCATTTTTCTTCTAAGGGTCTTCTCATTGTTTACAGTTAAATAACGGACAGTGAATAGATAATCCATCCATGCTATGGACATGCCAATACAATTTACCAAATTAGCAAATTAATTCATAAATTTGACAGAAAATTTTAATTTCTTTAAGATTAAAAAAAAAAGGAAAAAGTCCATTCTCAATTATTACTCTTTCCTCTCTCTTTTGGTCACAATTCTGTGACAATTGTTGAGAAATGAATGGCTGGTGTCCTGCTAGTAGTTATGATGGCTCAATTCCAATTTTTGCTACTGTAACCCATATTTTTTTTTTAGTCATGGTCAATCGAATTCTGTTCTGACCATACAATGACCAAAATTTCTCCCCTCCGAAACACACTTTTTCAGTTTGATAGCCTCACCTAGGTACCCATTTCCATCTCTGTGGAGGATAGAAGGGCACTACAGCAACATATCCAGCTATTTTCCTTTAGCTGAACATTCAGCACACATCAAAGACTCCAAGGACCCCGAAGCATCCCTGATACTGCCTATTTCAGTACATCCAGGTAAAATATCTGGATGTATCCCTGCTGCCCCTCCCATTCTCAGTCTCCATCAACACAAAAATTAGGAGGGGCTGCCACACTGAAAGTGAGTTGGGGGGCTATCACTGGGTAATATGTTGTATCTTCATGCTAAAGAAACTTGCCTTGATGAAGGATCTTGGTCAATGTGTTTTCTTTGGAATATTTACCCATTACTATGAAAATAGGTTATTTGCCTTGAAAATAAAAAGCTTGGATGTCCCTTGCAGTTCTGGTATAGGTCTTGCAGTTATATCAAGGAAACATCTACCTGACTTTTAGGTAATGTCAACATTAATTGTAATACACTGAAAGATATTTGCCCTTTTCATCATACACGAGTGGAAAAAAGTAATAGTTTGGGAAATGAAAGCAGATGACTTCATCAAAATTTTAAAAAATGTATAAAATAAAACATGGCATGGATTGAATAGCAGAAGCAATTTGAAATATTGCCTTATATAATCTTTGCTGTCTTCTGGAGGTTTGGATAAATTTGGCCACATGTTTATGATAATTAATTATCATTTTTATGAGGCTGTAGAATGCCAGATGCATTTTGAATATGTAGCAAGAAAAGGTCTTCTTCCAGGTGGTTTCTGCTTGGTTGAGATTAGGAAATGCTAACATTCCCTGCAGAGTAAACCAGTGTTTCAAGGTTTCCAGGATTTTTCACCCTCAACAAATGAAATATTCTGCATGAGGCTGAAGGAACTGGGTCCATTTCCAAATCAAATCAGTGAAGCTAAACAAGTATTATCAAAAGGAAATGTAATTGCTCATTTTCACAAACCTCTGGTTTCTGCACATTTGAATAGCATTTCCAATTCATCTCAGCTTCACAGTCTCTGAAGGAAATACTTCCTTACGAGTTATTCAACTGCTCAGGACCTCACAGGACACCTACACCAAGTTTTAGTAATAGTGAGGAGTTTACATGTCATATCCCTCACAGGCCTCCTTATGTCTTTGAAGGACCGCTGTTTGCAGCTAATTTAGATGTTCCACATAAGAAGGCCTTGATCAGCCATTCTCCTGAATCCAAGGAGTGCTGAACATCCATGGGCACTTGGCAACCTTTTCATTGTGAGGAGATCTGAGATGTTGCCAAGTGCTCATGGATTTTCAGAGAGTAGAGCTTACAGGCATACCCATGTTCTTATTACCCATTCAGCACTAAGTCTAACTACAGTTGGCTAAACAGTTGGCTATGACTGAAGACTGATAGTACTCTTTCTACTTGGTGTTACTATAGGAAAAGAGACTCTAGCTAAACCTCAGAAAGAACTTCCTGATGGTAAGAGCTATTTGGCAGTGGAATATGCTGTCTCAGAGTGTGGCGGAGTCTCCTTCTTTGGAGGTTTTTAAGCAGAGGCTGGATGGCCGTCTGTTGGGAGTGCTTTGATGTGGGTTCCTGCATAGCAAGGTGTTGGACTAGATGGCTCCTCTGGTCTCTTCCAATTCTATGATTTTATGATTCTCCAGTTGGCTTGGATACTGGAGCCAAGATCTGGCTGGTTAAATTGCTGCTTGGATCCCATCCTAGCAGAAAGATGGGTAAAAATGCAATGAATGAATGAATGTGGGACCAGATAGGAGTTTTGGACCTATATTCACTGGACTAGGGTTCTGAACAAAAAGTGGCCAGAATGTTACTGCCCTGGCTAGCCCGAGCTTGTGGTATGTAAAGATATCTCTTGATATCAATAATTTGGCCTCACACACCCATTCCCCTCCACATGCTTGTGAGACCCCCAGACAAGCACGCATACAGGCTCGGCCGATAATCGCTGTAATATTACAACACAATACAGGCAGGCCAGAAATAGCCGACTCACAGCTTCAGGAGACCTCAAGGCAAGTACCTCAATTAGATATGCACACAACTTTCAAAAGATCCTCTGCCCCATGCTGGCAGCTTGACGATTGAGCTATACAACGATCAAGTACTCCATGTTTGCATACCGGCTACCCTATTGACAATTTGGTTATAACTCAATCATTCAAATTCTGACCTTTCGGAGGCTTTGTCTCCAGCCCCAAACTCTTTGTTTTCCCCAAGTCTGACCTAGCCTGCGGTCACAATTCTCCTTATAAAAAACCCTGACTTTGAGTGCTTCCTTGGATCGCTCTTGGCTTCCATCCCGCCTTGCTGTCACTTTGTCCAGCGAGCCTTCCCCTCAGCTCCACGTGCTGAAATCCACACTCCCCAGCTTCTCCGCTTCCAAGTGGGCTTCAGGACAGGTGAAGTATTACCCAAGCCAACAACTCCTCTAAAAATCCCTCTATCCCACTCCAACCTTTATTTCCTTAGTTATCTGTGTGAGTGTGCTGCATACACGGTTTGATTGTGTTTTAATAAAACATCATTTATTGTTTCAAATTCTGTGTGCTCCTTGACTCGGCCTGACACCGTAAACATAGGGTTCAAGATCTCACTATGTTACCCTGCCTCTCATATTGCTAGGCTGTGCTCTTGGCTAATTTCCCCAACTTATAAAATTGAGAGCGCATTTAGGTGTCCCTCCCGGGACCCCAGAAATCAGGGTAACAAGAAGTTTTTTGTTTGTTTGTTTTTTGTTCAAATAAGAGGATGTGGCAATGTTTAAATAGTGGATCTCAGAGTCTGGAGGGTAGTGTGGAACAAGATCCCAGCACAGTTGGTGAGCCCTCTAGAGTACACTTGCATGGGAAGGAATTCTACTGTTTAGAAGCTCTGTCTGAGGACTTGGAGGATAGTTTGAGGGAAAGCCCATTGAGCTTGATATGGATTGCAAACACACACACCTTAAAGTCATGAGTATATCAGCTGGACGGGTCTCCTAGGAAGTAGAGTCTGGCAAGTTTTTAATATGTATTGTATGTACTTTTGAGATAAGCATACAGCTGTGCATTGTCACAATGTGTAGCACTCTTAAGAGGCAGAGGACTAGCTGTGACTTCTGCCTCTTCTTGATATTCCATGGTAGGGAAAGCGTCCTCTCCAGAGTTGTGGTTAATTATTAAATATTGTGGCCCCAGGTCTTTACTCCAAGTTTGAGATTCAATGGAAGATGATAGTAACATATTGTACCCTGCCAGAACAAGGGAAGGGTATAAATGGTGAAGCAGCATAAGCTTTACTTAGCAATAAGATCACAGCTAATAAGTAAAAGTATTGCATAGTATTTGAAAACTAGCCCTGAATAGATACATATTTCCTTGGACAAACACCTGATGTGCATGTAATTGTCTGCTTCTATTTTCACTTCTTCTCTAGCCACCTCTTGCAAGGATATCTATTCCCCAGGTATCTTGTTCTAATTATTGGTTAAAACAAGCTGGTGCTATGTAATGTAGTTAAAATTTTAGAGGCATTAAGGAAGTCCCCTTGGAACTGAGAATACTATCTTAGAGAATACTGCAAGACCTTGTTTGCAGAGTTAGCTGCTCCCCTGTCAATAATATTTATTAAAGATCAATGCATAATTCAAAGCAATTAATCTGTTTGAACAATTGTATTGTTTTATGTTTGTACACTGCCATAATATTTATATTTTCTTCAGCCCTCTGTGTGCTGGCAACAGCTTGCTGAACAGTTTACCACAATAGTGCTCCAACTTTATACCTTTAGGGAACACTTTCTACATTGACTGATCTGTGTGACCTTGCATCACTGCCTGATCTTCCCAGTTAAAAATGGATTCTGTAAGCAGATGTGGATCTTTGTGAAAAATGTTATTTGAGCACTAGACCTCTTAGAGCCATTTCTATCTGTCAGCATTTGTGTAAGAATGTTGACCTTTGCTGAGAGACAGTAGACAAAGTGCAACATAGTGGCTAGAGCATCAGGTTAGGACTATGTAGACTCAAACAGGAATCTTTGCTCACATCAGTGGGTGATCTTGAGGCAAACATTATTTATCAGCCTAATCTACATAATTGCTGTGAGGAAGAAAAGTAAAAGGGAAAATCTTCATAGAGAAAACTTAAAAAAACAACAACCAAATGTAACATTTGGGTAATAGGTTTATTGTAATGAAATAAAATGGCACAATACTATGCAAGCTTCTGAGTTCTCCAGAACTCTTCTACAAGCTAGGTGGTATAAAACTGGGAGGGTAGTAATATTTAGTACCACTCTCAGTTCAGAGAAGTACAAAGTATTGCTTGTGGGTCCTTTTTTCCCTCACTCCCTATCCCCCTTTAATCTCAAGAATCATACTTGTACTACATAAGCGAGGCCTCTCCCATTTCTCACCCCTTTTAAACCATAGTTTTCTTGCCTTTTTCCCTGCCAAAGGTATCTTAGCAGCAAGGTCTCAGTTTCTGCAATCCGCAAGCCTGTGCTCATGTCAGGAAAAAAATCTTCCCAAATTACAGTTGCTTGTGTTAAAACAACATAGATGACCACCCCAACCCACTGAGTCAAAAAACCCAAAACCAGGATCTGAGTGTACAGTGTGGATTATATGGGAGAAGGTAATTTTGTAGATAACTTGCATCCAAACCATGTAGGGCTTTAAAAGTAATAACCAGCATTTTGTACCTTGCCTGAATACTAATTGGCAGTCAGTGGGGTGACTTTACTATTGGTGTGATATGATCACTCTTAGATATACCACTAATCAATCTGGCTACTGTGTTTTGAATGAGTTGAAGTTTTTGAACTTGGTACAGAGGCAGCCCAAAAGTCCAGCCTTGAGGTTACAAGCACATTCACTACCATCTTTAGGTCCTCCAGCTCTAGGAAGAGGCACAGCTGAGCATAACAGCTAAAGATTTTAATAAGCACTCTTGACCATCACATCTATCTAGACTGTCTTTTGGAGGGAGGGATCCAGGAGCACTCTCAAGCAATAAACACAGTTATTCAGGGGGAGTGTAACCTCATCAAGGATTGGTTGACTTACTCCCAAATCCAGATTAGGACCCTCAGCAATAAGCACCTCCATCTTGCCTGGCCTTAGTTTCAGTTTGTTTTTCATTATCCAGTACATCACCTGCTCCAGTCATTCATTCAAAAGACATGTACTATCTGTGGAGGGAAGGTGGACAATGGGACTTAGGCAGACCGCACTAAATCTTCCCTCATACTGTTGCGCTCTGACCAACGTGGCTCAGAGGCAAGCAAAACAAACATACAGCAGAGTTGAAAACACAGTCACAAGAAGTGTGGGCATCAGAGTGTAATATGCAGCACTGCTCTGACCCAAAAAGCTACCCACTAAGAACACTAGCACACAGTGTTGTCATCCAAAAATATACCTGGAGGCTCTTAATTCATCAGTTCCAATATATACATCTGTACAGGATTCTCAGATCCTCCAACTAAGGTTCAGCATTCCATCATCACATCAGATTGAGGTATGCTCGGACAGAGCTCTGGCAAGAGTCAGGGAGACCAAGAGAAAAACCTGTCAGAGCCCACCTCTTTATATACACGGAGACTAGCTGATGTAACCCCAGTCAGGATTTCATGTCACCATGGCTGAGGAAACTCCTTGCCCAGGTTTCATAACACTATGACTCAGCCTTCTGGTCCCATGGGGATTACCTCATGCCTGCACAGTCATCCCCAGGTGCTTTCCCACATGACACATCAAAAGTATTTTAATTGGAACAAAGGTCACAGCAACCCTTTTCCAACGCTATCTTTAGCTGATGCTATTACTGAAGGCATAATGAAGTATATTGCATGTCATCAGCATACTGATTGCACCCTCATGCCTTCCAATGATCTCTCCCAATGGTTTCCTGTAGAGGTTAAAAAGCATTGGGATAGAATGGCACATTGTGGTATGCCATATAATAGATCCTTTTTGAAGGAGCATCTAACCACAAACACCCACATCTGGAAGCTACCTGAGAGGTAAGACTGGAACCACTGAACCACACTGTGATGAAGCTGCAGTGGGACTCAGCTATTTGGAATGCAAGTGCAACTTGATGGTGGGTTGGTAGGCAACAGGAGTACTACCTTAAGGGTGAAACCCAGCACAGTGGTGTGTATAGGAGGGGCTTATGGATGGGAAGAATTGTATATAAGGCAGAGAGTTGGTTTGAAAAAGAGCTTTCAGTGAGATCTTGGCCAGAGATGGTGGCTGAGTTGTGTTTAGGCAGCTGAGGAAAAGACACAGAAAACTAGTGTCTAAAACTGAGAGTCTGAACTGGTTTATTGTAACAACACTGTACTTGATATGTACTTTAACAAAATACTTTACTTCTAATGTAAAGTAAAGGATACTATCACACAGTTAAGGGTAATACTAAAGGATACTAAAGTAACTGCTAACAAAGAAGAAGAGACTACCATAAATAAATAAATAAACTATTTGGTTCTGAGGGAACTCTTAAGACCCTAGCTGTTTTAAACAAAGGTGATATTTAATGGTGGAGTGAAGGCTAAGTGATAATGTCAGGGTGACTTATTAGTTTGGAACTGCAAAATTAATCTAGTGAGAAATACGGACCTGTCACACACAGTGCCTCTGATTCCCAACCCCCACCCCCGCCAGCATTTCAGAAGGATATCATGGTTGATGGTATCTAATGCTGCCGAGAGGTCAGAAGCACCAGCAGGGACCCACTCCCCCTGTCAATGATCAGGCAAAGACCATCCACTGAGGAGACCATAGCAGTCTCAACTCTGCATCCTGCTCTGAAGTCAGGTTGAAAAAGTCTAAGAATTATGTATCATCCAAGACTGCCTGGAGTTGGAAGGCTACTGGCCACTCAACCACCTTGCTCAGAAAAGGAAGATTTGATATTGGTCTATAGTTGTTAAGGTCCAAGGCGATCCAGAGTTTTGTTTTGTTTAAGGTGGTCACATCACTGCTTCTTTTAAACAAGATGGAAAACTTCTCTCCCTGAGGGATGAATTAATAATATATAGTAATTGACATCTGACTGCATTCCCTCCCTGGATGACCAACCTAGAAGAACAGGGATTGAGAGAACAAGTTGTCTTCCTCACCTGCCCCAGCAGCTTGTCCATATTAGCAGTACTGATTGAAATTGATCCAGTGTAACCCTACTCACAGAGACACTGGACATGTCATTGTCAATTTCTGCTATAATGAGGGTGTCTAAGTTGGCTCTTATCCAAGAGATTTTATCTGTTAAATGATCATTGAAAGCATCACAGCAAGCTACTAAAGAATTGCATTCAGGGGAAACAATGCCTTGGTTGTGAATTGGCAGACGTAACACATACAGAGAAAAAGGCTTTCTTCACTGCATATATTGCCACCTTATAGATACAAAGATGTTCTCTATATTATGTCTTGTCAGATAGAAGTTGAATTTTCCATCCTCTGTGCTGGCATCCTTCCTCTTGCATCTCACTGACATTCTCTCTCTCTCTCTCTCTCTCTTTGCACGTGTGTATGCAGTCTTTTTTCAGCTTCATTCATTATCACTACCAGCTCTTGATGGTGAATGTTCTGTAATCAAAACTTTGTTGGTACTTCTGTGAATGAAGCAAGAAAGGGAAAAAAGTGCTGGTCATTCTGTCAGAGCAAAACTGGTTTTGCAGCTCAGGTAAAGCTGTTCATCACAAATAGGAAAGGAAACATCCACACAGACAATAATCATGCTTTGGCACAGCACCATACATTTGCCTGACTATACATTCTATTCTCATATGACACACAAGAAATCAACTACAGTGCATTTTTAAAATCCAATCAGATCTTTGTGTTTAAGTTGTTCATCTTGCCAAAAAAATCAATAGCAATAATTTGCATGAGGATATATAACTTCCTTTGTCATGTGTGATAGGAAAGAAAATATTTAATCCCTCCAAAATTCACTTCTGGGCATATCCTTAAGGGATCCACTTTCACACATCCTCTCCAGCAAGCTATAGATATATTTTCATAGAAGTATGAAAGCTGGACAGGGGATATATTCCAGCTATATGTAATTTTCAAAAAATTTTCTTATGCCAAGGCTGACAAGAATATACAAAGAAGAGGTCTATATTTTTCAGTTTTCTTCTTAAACTTCAGTATCTAAGTCAGTTTTAGAGAATTACCACGTAGTAGTGGTTTGGACTTTGAGCTACAGTTCTGGAGAACAGAGTTCAAATTCCCATTCAGGCATGGAAACCCACATAATGCCTCAGGCAAGTCATACTCTCTCAGTCTCAGAGGAAGGCAAAGGCAAACCACCTCTGAAGACATTTTGCCAAGAAACCCCATGACCCCAGCTTTGAGGTCACCATAAGTCAAAAACGATTTTAAGACATACAACAACAAAGTCTTTTCTGTGTGAGCTTAGACCTTTATGGTGTGCCAAATTTAGTTTTTAATAATCAGTTGTATAAAACAGAGGAATGCTCTCTAATAATATTAGTAGTAATGATAAAATTATTTTCACATGTGGTTAAAGAACTTGGCACCCACTGGTCTGATATAATTTTTCTTGCCAGACGCAGACAAACAGACAAGATCACTCACAAACTTTGACTTTTATATAGTAGAGATAGAGTGCTCTGGCAAATATATTTGACTCTACCTTGGCTGCCTATACATTTAAACTTATACTGTTCACTAAAAACACCACACATCAAGGCATTATTTTTCAAACATGAGGTTACCTAGCTAGCAACACGCAGATTAGACCTCCTTTTTGTCAAACTCATTTGAAATAAAGAGCACTTGGGGACTGCATAGATCCACTTTTCCAGAGTCAAGGGACAGTCTGAATACTGTTGGGATACTTGTATAATCTTTCTGTCTGTCTTTCTGACGACTATGCCTTCTGCCTGCCATTCCAGTGATTTTTTTTTTAATTTACATTTGCAGATAAGTATTGTGCACTTCATTAGCTTAAACATGTTTTTTATTAGGAAAATTAAGTGTTCATTAGATATGGTTACCAGCTTTAAGTGCACAATTATGTTCTCTGTGAAGAGCAAATTATGAAGGTTTTGTTTTCTTCAGCCTCCCTTTAAGAATTGCAAATACTTCAGGAATAACTATCTTTTTTAGTTTATATGAAATAGATATAATCTGGTCTTCAAGAAAATAAATTGATTGAGGAATGCTCATTTTGTGTTATTTTTTCTGCACCTATTAGGATAAACTACATTGTTGTATTGTGCTATTCTCTGTGAAGTAAGACGCCAGACATTTCTGTTTATTTTATTTGATAGGCCTGGATCAATTACAGATTTTTTATTATCCCATCCGAGCACAGTTTATCTTTTTAATATGTCGTCTGCTATACAATAAATATTATGTAACAACAAAAATATAACAGCATTTAACACCAACAGAAGTAGGATCCCTATCACAATGTTCCCCCAAGGTCAGTTTTCTGCCTCACAATCAACAGGTTTTGAATCATCCTTCTATGAATAGGGATCATAATGTGTATAGCATATGTACTGGTGAATGAGAGAGAGGCAATACCTCAGTAGAAACATTTTCACATTCCTGTTGCATACAAGAATGCAAAAAACCTTTGCCAAGATTCTAGATCAGCTACTTAGCTATATAACTAAGGCCATTTCCTCATGGGGAGAGGAAATCGCCCCGCGCCGCTACTTACCGGATCTTCTGGCTCCCTGGTCCAATCCAGGCTGCCCTGGAGCAGTGCGTGATTGTCGATCCGCTCTGCTCCGGCATCCAAAATGGCAGCTTCTGGTTGGTCGTGGGTCTTGACCAACTGCTGAAGCAGGCTCGCAGTGGTGCACTCTGTGCTTTTGAAAGACCAGAAAAATCAGGTTTTTCAAAAGCATGCTGGAGGACCACTTGGGGTTGTTCCGGAGCAGCCTGAGGTGCGGATCTACAGTAAGTAGTCCGGACCCAGTCCGCTCCAAGGTGCAGACATCCTCCGTGGAGGACGCACTGCACCATTTTTATTACCCTGTGTGGAAATGGCCTAAGTTGCACAGCTAAGTAGCGTCTCTCATCCTGACTTAACTGGACAGCAGTCACTGCAAGTGATGGGATTTCATTCTCCTGTTGATTGTGAGGCAGAAAACTGATGTTGGGGGAGCATTGTGATAGGGATCCTACTTCTGACTGTTGCACTGGAGATTGATTGTCGGGTGCATGTAAATATCATTCTTCAGTGTCCCAGTTGGCAGGAGAACAGACCCCCATTGCTCAAAGAGCTTGCTGCCTCATAAGTTAGGACTGGGGGACTTTTACGATTCCTATGTATTCCCTACTCTATTGAATACTTAAGGATCGTGAATACAAACCAGTCACAAATGTTTAACTCTAGGTTATGCATTTATAACTACAATCATGAATCTCAGCCCTTGTTTCTTTAACATCATAAGAATAAAGTGAACATGAGTGGAGAGGAGCTACGTCACACATCTCCAGTGCTGTCAGAAGGGTTATCCAATACTGGTCCACGATATTTCATACAATCATGCATTCCACATGGTACTCCAGTATAGCAATGAATGATCTATGGGGAAGAATGACACCCCCCCCAACACTTTGCCCTCACAGCAAAGCTACACAACAATATGGTCTTGAATATGGCCTTAGCAAAATTTGTTTGGAGGTTTCACAAACATCAAAGATTGGTAATATCTACATGTAACAAAAGCGAATCTAACCAACAAATAGAAAGAATTACTTGGTTCAGTTTGAAGATGCAAATAAAATAAAATAAAATAAAATCTGAAATTATATCAATTAAATTAATTTTATTTCAAAGAAAAATAATGGAAAAATTAGGCTTATGACAAGAACTATTTTAAAAACTAAAACCAGCTTTCAATATATTATTCCCATCAGCTTTATGATGTCACAAAAACAAGACAAGCCTTATTCTAGATAATGACAAAATTAAACATCATGTGGGGTCTCACAACAGGACTTCCCTTCCTCTCCCTCCACATCTGTTCCAGAGGATTACTTGGATAACTCCCTGTGTGACTGTGGCTAAAATTCAGCAATGATAAAAGCAATTACTTTATCTCTTTCTTTCTGGTTTGCAGGAGTTCTGCTTCTCATGCTTACTATAAATGCAAATTGAAGTTATATCTGAAGATTGTAAGGGATATTTAGAGAGTATCCATTGGGGGAAACAGTGACTGTCCTGCTTCCATCTTTATGAGAGCTAGCTAATTTGTTTGCAGTGGAACAATGACAGAAACAGCCAGGCATGAAAATAATTTTAGGTAAAGATAGCCCAGTGAGGCCTCTGAGGGACATTATTTGTCTACTTGCATTCACATTAATATTACCTATTGTAGAACCTAATGGCACATTGATAAATACCCTTTAAATTATCCAAATAGTACTTTGGACCTTCTTTCCGAGAATATATTTTAACCTTGTTCATATCCTAAATCGAATCTAATTAGATTTAGACATTCTTGGAGTCCATACCAAAAACAAACAAACAAAAAAAACCCTCTCTTCTCCCAGTTGTCCAGTCTCACTGCAAGTTAGGTTTGGTGTCTATATCTCTTTACCCTGTAATATGAAACTTTGTTTATCACCGATACAGCACCTTGCAATTATTTGTTCCCTAAAACTGCAGATTACTTTTATACAGAAATAACATGGTAACCTAACCCATGCACAGTCAGCCCTTCACATTTGTGGGTTTCATTTTCAGGGATTTGATTATTTGTGAGTTTCTCCAACACTTGCTCCTCTCCCTCAACTGCTTCTTTTCAGAGAGAACCTTCCTGCTCTGTGGCTCCTCTAATCAGGCTGTACAGCCCTTTAAAAACTTAACTCTGGCCTTGTTTCTCTTCAACTAGCTGCTGTGTGGCCAGCTAAGGACAGTTCACAGCCCAATTTCTCAGCACCACAAACCTTCTTGTGATACCTCCCCCAACACTCAAGGAAGGAGATGCACAAGAGAGAAGAAGTATAGGGCCACCATGTCAGCTCACCCCCTTTCCTTTCCCTGAACTGATTTGGACCTTGGGTGTACACTTTCCCTGCTGCACCTTGGCCCCCTTCCCACAGACCCACACACACATTTTGATATTTGTGGGGGGTTTTTTCCTGCTTTCGTGGGGGTCTTAGTCCCTAACCCCAGCAAATGTTGAAAGCCAACTGTATTAACTTCATGGTGTTTGCACATGCACACACATACCTTCAAGTTACCTTTTGACTTCATGATGTTCATGAGGGCCTCATGAAGTTCATGAGATTTTAAGATATTTACAATTTATATTGGCCATGATTGCATGACCAGATTCTGAGGAGGTACATATCTACCCCACACTGCAGCTTTATTGCTAATGCTTAGTTTTCATTTCTCTGAAAAGGCAGTAGTCTTGATCATTTTAAACACAAAGCCAAGGCCAAACTTAACTCTAGTCTCACATGAGGAAAAGAGTAAAAATGGGATATTCAGGACAGTAGGATATCAAGTGCAATCAAAACTGATCAAAACTGTGTGCATTCTAGAGTAACAAATACAGTAATCCAAAAGTATTTGGTCAGCATATGCCCTGAGTACTTGAAAGATAATGTCCCATGCCTTTCTCCAGACTTACGGGGCCCCAAAAAAACCACATCAACAGTCTTTGTTTTGGACCTGTTAAATAAAATAGCATGTCTGGTGACCCTCTGTTCAATCATGTGATATAGCATAAGAGAGGGCCAAAGAGATAGATAAACACTTTAAATTATACTGTACATAGTATACATTTCAGTGCTAAACCAAGTCACTTCTACCTTTGCTATTTCAAAAAAAAAAAGTGTAGTAACTCTAGATGTATTTTAGGACCAAGAAAAATAGGTTCTCAAAGATCTCCATCTTCATGTTATCTATAAACAGCAAAACGAGGGGGAAGGGTTTAGGAACTTTCCACAGTCTGACTGGAAGCAACGAAAAACATTCTCAGAAAACTGAAATTTGGGCTTATAGAAGATTGAATGAAACTCCACTGTTCTTAATTCATATTGGAGGATGAAAGAAAAACGGGGCAAGAAGAGAAGATCAGTGGAAAGATAGGAGATAAGTGCATTATTTCTTGAACAATAGTAAAATAAGAGTATTGGCTGGAATCCTTTCAGTGATTTACCAAGACATAGATCCAACTTATACTTGCATAACTCACTTTTCTAGTTGTTAATGGAATTTGTGATTCTCTACTCCCTTCACAATGTCAAAAATCACATTCAATTTTTCTTTAGTCTGTTGCAGCCCCTTGCCCACAACATAGCCGTTCCCTTTCTATGTAGCAGCACCTGAGTGTGGAACTCCCTACTCAAAGAAATTAGGCTGCTTCCATCTCTTTTGAATTTTTGGTAACCAGCTAAAACAGTGCTCTTTCACATGGCTTTTCATGTTCAAAATTTCTCTGTTTTAGCTTTTTTTAAAAAAAATGTATTTTAGGATGGTTTTAGACCGGTTTAAACAGTTTTTTAAAGAATACTTCAATGTGTTTTTAAACTGTTCTTTACATTTGTTCTGTTTTAATTGTTTCTATTTGTTCATGCCCTCAAAAGTCCTTGTGGGCTGGGAGACAATATAGATTAGAAGGATCCTAAGTACATAAATGTGAAAATATTTCTAAAAATGGTTAAAAGGAATTGTTTCTCAAATGCTGAGAAAGCCTGACAAGAAGAATTTTGGTCTAATGAGAAACTTTGTGGTTATGGACTTATACTACACTAGCAATAGCAATAGCGTGTATATTTCTATACCACTTATCAGCTAAGTGCTCTCTAAGTGGTTTACAACGTGTTAGCTAATTGCCCCCAACAAGCTGGGTACTCATTTTACCAACTACAGAAGGATGGAAGGCTGAGTCAACCTGGAACTTGGCAGGATCAAACTCACAACCTTATGCCTGCAGTACTGGCATTTAACCAGTGCACCACAAGTGCACTAAATTTGCATATGACTGTTTTACACTGAAAAAAAAAAATCATTTTCTGGAGAGGAAACAGCTTTTTTGGCTCAGAAAATAATATTTCAGAAATACTGTTTTCTACACAGAAAATGCACAAAACAACCACATGTGAATCTTGCACAGAAGAAGTCCTAAACTGTGAACAGTTTTTGAACACTGTACCTTTTTCAAAGCCGTTCTTGCAGAGGAAAAAAAAATACCAGTATTACTTGCTGCTTCCTTTGAGAAAAAAAATAGCAAAGAATTACATTCTTAAACTAAATACAGAATGACCTTATCCAAAGTGAAAAGGAACAAGGTTTGACTGCTAAATATTTTTTTTATGGAATGAATGGACGACTTTGCACTTTATACATGAGAGATATACTTTGTGTACTGTTAAAGCATTGGGTAGGTACTTTTCATGCTGAATCAACATATGGTATAAAAACAGCTCCCCCTAAATTAGATTTATGGTAAGGTTATTGGAGTGTGTTACAATCTTGAAATTTAAGAACATAATCATAAGCTGCAGCAAACAGTCAAGAACATAAAAGTTAGGAAAGTGAGTTCTGTGATCCATACATTTACATGCTAAGTTAACTATCTGTTATATAAATGATGCTGCTTGCACAGAGTTTAGTACATTAAGCTGTGATGCCTTAGTCTTTTCAATGGATTTGTGATACTATGGAAATCATAATATCCCCAGAAGGCAATACCAAAATAGTAGAAGCAATAAAACAGCCCTTTTGT
The DNA here is from genome assembly GCA_030412105.1 of Cyclura pinguis. Taxonomy (NCBI): domain Eukaryota; kingdom Metazoa; phylum Chordata; class Lepidosauria; order Squamata; family Iguanidae; genus Cyclura; species Cyclura pinguis. Next base: position 116,848,801 of record CM059601.1, on the reverse strand, counting down.
GAGCCATATACAATGTACAATTTTATTTCAGCAAGTCACAGATACTAATGAATTTAAATAACAAATTGCATCTTCAGACAAGAGCTGTAGTTTTAAAGAATTCTCCTCTCCTGAATGTCTATGCACACAGCAAAAGTTCTAAAACCAGTGAATGTTTTCTTCCTCCTTCACTTTTCCTGTGCAATTGGGACGATCTGATAAGAGAATTAAAATACACACAAATATGCACCAGAACAACAGAATTTCTCAATTTCAGGATTATCATTTTGGATGAGAAATTTCATAACATATAAATTCCCTTCTTAAATGTGTATTATTTTTTAATATCACCAAATATAATTGGAATATTTTCAACTTGGCCTGTTCTTATTGTTTCCAGCAAGAACTCAAGAATAGAGACAGTACATCTGCCCCCCCCTTTTTTTAAGTTACCCCTCACTGCAAAAGCAGTCTTAGTTTAACCTGAGCTTCCTTGGTCTGTGCATCATGAAGAATTTGCAAAGTTTTGTTTGCTAGTTTGTTTCTTAAATAATAAATTGCTTTTGTAAGTCAAAACCAAAAACGTAGTTACTATTGTGCTTATCAAAACTAAAAATAAGAGTATCAATAAGCATATTAAAAGCATAATAAGGTTGCTGAGTTAGGCCAAATGGCCAAATTAACAAGAATTCTAAAGGATAAGCCAAAGGAAGAGGGGTGTTTTTTTTTGGAAAGGTTGCAAAACATTTATGAATTTTTTGAGCAATAAGAAACCTGACAATGTAATTAATATGGTTACTAGTAATTTTAGTAGAATATTCATTTGGCTCTCTGATAACAGAATAATATTGTTTTTCTTTTCAACTTTTGTTTACAATACAGTCAGGATTAGGGGGCCAGAGACTTATATTAGTTATATATCTTTTGTCTGTTTTTCTTCTTGTCTTAGTTTTCTTTCTTATTCTTCTTTCTTTTCTTTATTTTTTATTGTAAATCACATTGTTCATGTTAAAAAGAATAAAAAGAATCACAGTGCAATCTTGTTCAATGTGTATGAAGGACAGAAAGCATATGCTCAATTCTCAAAATTTGTTTTTGGCTAATTTGGATTGGAGGGGTCCCTTAACTTGCCTTCCAACCAGATGAGTACACTGAATTCCTGCACAAGTCCATCAAATCTGTATTTTGGTCATTCATTTTTCTGTCTGTTTCCCATGCATGCATACCATCTCCAGTTCAAGGCCTCAAATCAAGCTCACTTTAGCAATGGAAACCTTTGCTAAACTCAAAAGGTCAGGCCAGCAATGTTTCTGTGTACCCTACCCCCTGCTACACCTAAAGGAGGTGTGTTTTTTGACATAAAAAAAGGAGAGAAACTGAAACAGTAATTGCACCTCAGAAAGTTCTCTTCCAACAGTAGGTGTGTTCAAAGCAGACATAAAATAGCAAGACGAAAGCTCCTGTAAGGCTGTAGGCAAAGAAAATCCTCTATAGAGATAAGGAAGGAAAAATAGCTTCAAGGAGTGACAAAGGCTACCAGTAAGGCATGAGGTGGCACGAAGACCATGATGTATTAAATGATGTGGGACTCCTTTGGCTCTATCCTAGCTAGCTCTCCTCATTAACTCACCACCTGTATTCATCAGCACAGGAGAGCAATATACTTTGATTAGTGCTGCCTTCATAAATGAAGGCACATTATAGGAACAGACATGTGTACAGCATATCATTTCCTGGCTATTTAATCATGAAGTCTTCTGCATGGTAATGAATCTCAGGTCTTTACACAATAAAATTCCAGAACAGCCCAAGTAAACAGTGTATAATATCTTAAGATCCTGGGCATGTCTCAAATGGCGTTGTCTCCAGAATTTTACCTATGGTGAAATTCAATATGAATTTTTTTAAAAGTATTGTTTTACTTTCATTTGTTACATGGGTATCTTCCCTTTCCCCAGAAAAGCTCAAGGCAGTGTGCATTGACATCCTCTCATTGTTATCCTTACAACAACCCTGTGAGGTACACTATGTTGAAAGAAAGTAATTGGCTCAAGGTTAGTGAGCATCATGGCTGCATGGGTTTTTGAACCTGAGTCTCCTTAGCCCTAGTCTTACATTCTGACCATGACACCTTTTCTCATCTTTCAAGGTTCCTCCTCAGTTGAAATAACTCAAATATATTAAAGGAATCAAAAGAAAAGAGCATCTCAGTTTAACACTTGGGGCAGGAGACAGCTGAAGAACTTGGGGTTTGTTGTCAGATTACATTGTAACCCAAAACTTACTGTTAGGTTCAAACATAGACCCATTGAGTCAATAGGATTCTGTATATGTTCACTCCCTATTCTCCTATTACTTTAATAGATCTGCTCTAGCTGGGATTATCCAATAGGATTCAGGCCTTGATTTAAAGTGAACATGGGGGCTTTCATCCACTGTTGAAGAATCTAAGGAATGTTGATCTATGGAATGGATATACCATCCTTCACAGAGTTTCAGGAAGGTTTGTGAAATTTCTCAGGGGTTCATGGTTCCTTATTCCTAGATGACTATTGGAAGAGTATAAAAATGAGCAAAATATTGGGGGCAGAAGAGAAATGTTGTGACAGCTTTAAACTTTTTTTCTCCCATCACATGAATTTTGTGGATATAAACCCATTTTTTTTCAAATGCAGGTCTGAAGAAATGGATTTATATCCATGAAAGCTCATAAGTGAAAATAAAAACCAGTTAGTCATAAAGGTGAAGCCTCCTGACTTTGAATTCTAACCAGGCAAAGAAGGGCTCTCATCCACAGGCATCCTTATCAAAAAGCCAATGGCATCTCAGTGGACCAGCTCAGCTTCCTGCAGCCATTTTAATGGTAGGAGAAACTTACTGCAGGCATGGTTGTAGAGAGAAACTGTATCAACAGTACATATTGCAGCAGGATGAAGTGGAATACAGTCTTAAATTGCTGCAAGGAAATCTTAGGTAAGGATAGCTTGTTATTTATCGAAAGATGTCTATTTTTGTTTTCCTTTTCAAAGTGCATACAGTTCAAAATGTTCTTGATGAAGAAGGAGAGTTTTGATAATTGGAACCTTTCAAGCTGATTCTAACATCCATCTAGAACTGTGAAGGCCTGAAAATTATTGGTTGCTTAAAACCCCTTCTAATGCTGAGTGACATCAATGAACAATTCATATGTTCAATACTATTTTTTTTAAAGAACTCAGCTTAATCTACAGCCTATCATCACAGAATAAAGCACTAAAACACATGTCTCTAATAGAAGATGCATCTTAGACGGAGATAAGCAGGTTCTTGACACTTTCATAAATCAGAAGCTGACCCGTCTTTAAGAGTAAATCAATGAGTCATCTCACTGTAAAACATGTACTCCTTGTAGAGCCTTCCTAGATGCAATTGGTTCTAATGATCATATCAAGCATATTACTTTTTCGCTTCTACTTCAACAGTAGTCAGCACTCTCCTTTCCGCCTAGACACAGGGATTTAGTAAAGCCGTTGATCTCAGTCTGAACTATTTTCTAGCATTTCTGTCTTTTTTCTTTCTGGTAAGAAAAAATGGATTTTTAATAAGAAATCATAATTGATTTTGGTTCAGTTCAAAGCAGCACAACTTCCAAATTAGATCCCTTGAAATGCATTTATCATTTGCTCAAATAAGTTCATTTGCTTTCAACTCATGAGGGAGAAGTGGCCAGAAATGAGGGTGCTACAATAGAATCATAGGATACTTCTAGATGGACCTTTTGCTGTTTGGTCACTCATTCACAGAAATTTACAGGTTCAACACCACATTCCACCTGTAGCCCTCTGAAATGTTCCTACAACTTCTTCCAACTTCTTTTCTTAAATATTCAGAAAGAGATCAAAAGAGAGAGAGGTGCCTTTTGACTGATAGTTCTAACAATCATCCATCTGGAAGCACCCCCTATAGTGGGACCTTGAAAGCCATCTGTATTTACTCTAGGATGAGGTAGGACATTCACCACTATAATATCCTTGTTCTGGTTAAAAACAAAATCTGTAAAGGACAATTCACCATCTTCTGAAGCAGTCTGTTCTACTGTCGAGAAGCTCTCTCAGGAAATTCTTCCTAATATTTAGCCAAACTACTTTTTATTGCACATTGAAACGATTTCAGTTTGGTTCTGAATTAAAAAAAACCCAACAACATCAAATTTGATTAATTGTTTCTATGAAATCCCTTGAAATGTTTGAAAATAACTATCACATTGCCTCTCAAGCATATTTTCTCTCCACACTTAACACCTTCCATCTTTCCTCATAGGACTTGGTCTCCTGGTGTCCACCATCTCTGTCACCTTCCTTGGCACACATCCCAGTTTGTCAAACACCTAAGAATAGCAGTAGCAGAAGAAAAAAAATCATGAGAGACTGAAGAAGGCAAGTTATCCCTTGGTAAGAACAGAATTACTGGTGTTTGAAAGAAAGCTGGGGAAGAAGGTTGCAATGCTACTGCTACTGAAGAGAATATATTGGTATCTTATTGCTTCAACTAAGTCTCTGGGTAACTTAAGCCCTAAGACAAATCCACATTCTATGTGCCAGTTCTCTCAGCTGAAACCAAAAGAGACGTTAATTTTCCCCAGTGAGATGCAGGTAGCAATTTACTTTAGGAGTTTGGATGTAACATCAATTGACATATCTGAAATTCCCATTAGAAAGGCTTTTCTTTTTATTCTAAAATTATAAGAGAGGAAAATCTGAGTTGCTATATAATAGCAGAAAAGCATTTTTCCCATTAATTGTACATACCAATGTACAGTGTATAAAGAACTTTTGAAGTCTTTTTTCTAGTGCTAAGAGTGTGTTTTTGTATATGTGTGTGTGTTTGTGTGTGTGTGTAAGTGCATGCGTGTGTGTGGATATGTGTAGAGAGTTCTTTTCTAGCAATAGATCCTGACAAAATATTCATTTAAAGCAGGATATTTTCAAAAAGGTAAAACCAAATAACAAATATAATGGTTTAAATATAAAACCAGCTCAATAGCAATAAGAAAACTAATGTCAAAACCCATAAAAACTTTGACAACTGATCCATTCAAATGCGAATCAACATCATACGTGTTTTAAAATGCATTGTATAACACAGTTTGGCCTGAGGAAGAACAAGAAAATGGCTACATTCTGAATTTCATTGGAATTTGCTAACATAATTTTTTTGGAGGGGGGAGCCAAAGCAGCATCAACTTTTTTTAAAAAAAGACCATCTTCCTCACACCCTCAGGTGAGTGGTGTCAAAAGAGTCAATGTTAAATGTCTTCTGTCTTCCACATCTTAGCAGCCAGGGGTGGAACCCAGCATTTTTGGAAAGTAGCTGCCACCATCCTCACCATTGGCTATGCTGGCTAAGGCTGATGGGACTAGTCGTTCAACATAATAAGGAAAGCAACATGATCCTTGCCCCTGTGGTAGGATTTTTTTGACTAGGGAGATCAGAACATTGTCCTGTTTGTTGTTGTTGTTGTTGTTGTTGTTGTTGAAGGAGCACAGCCATTCAGAGAAAAATGGTTGTGAGGGTGAACTTGCACATATGCTGATCCTGCAGCCATGATATAATCACTATTTGCTGAAAGAAACTGCAGATAAGATCATGTTGATGCCTACTACTACACTCTCCACAATTCTTCTGTCTGTTTGATAGATGTGGGAATAGCTGAGTTAAAACATACACACACACACTTCCCCAAACCTCTAGACTGCATAAAGAAATGGAAACAATTTATAATTAGAAGTCTGCACACTTCTGGACTTGTCGTAAATTTCACAAAAAAAGGGGAAAAACATTCAACAGCATGTACATATTTGAAAACTATGCAACGTGCACATGGGTGTCATACCCTACCACCCTTCCTATGTATTATGTGATTTTCATACATTTGACTTATTAAGGGCCAGAGAACATGATTGGGGTCACACTGACTGGAAACGTATTTGAGGTCATTAACATTCAGATAGAATTATGTGGAAAATCCTGACATTGATGGGTTTGTGCTAATCCCTTCACCATTTAAGCTCTTGGCATTTTTTAATACAATGAAAAATGAACTGTCCAGATTAGTGAGCAAACAGAGACCGTCTATGGATCTCACCCTATGGAGATCTTCCCTATACACCCTACATGGCCAAACATTAAGAGATTGTCATGAGTCCCATCAATGTTTTGTCACTCCAGAATTAAGCAATCAGCCCATTCTGGACTTTTTTGTCAGTTTCATGGGAAAGCCATTGTGGCTTTTTCAACACATCCCTTCAGGATGTAAATTGGGCTTAAAAACTCCAGCTTTAACCCCAACCAATCGTAGTACATAGTGTGCCCCAGACTGTCATTCCTCAATGCTACCCTCAGATGCTGTCTGAGCCCCTACGCTGTGACCTCCTTCTTCAAGACTGGTAACTATCACCCTTGCCGGCCCTAATCTCTCTCTGTCCAACCTTTCTCTCCTCACTTTCTGATAGCCTTGCATCATTCTTAAGAGAGTCTGATTCCTTGTATGTTTGTCAATTCTTTTTTCAACTTCAACTGAAGTCCTCTCTACAGTTAGTATCGTAATACATAAGTGAAAAGATCCTGTTGTTACCCTTCTCTCACAGGCCTCCTTTGAGCTATAATTTCTGCAAATTCTAAGGTGACGCTGGCATTCCAAGTGGACCCCAATGTCCCCCACCTTTTAGGGTAACAACTATGTATCTTTCAAAACTGTACATTCATTCACTTTAGCCAATGTATCCATTTGAAAAGCAAACACAAAACTACAACAGATACCTTCCTTTTTTAAAAAAACTACATATAAATTGCATGGAATGGATTTTGGGAGTGGCAAAAAGAAAGACCTTCCCTACATGTTATTCTACTTTTCAAAAAAGAGAGAGAGAGAGAGAGAGAGAAAGGAAAAGAAAAGAAAAGAAAAAGAAAAGAGACCAGTCACTTTATAATTATTGTTGATCTAAAATATAGTTATTGTTAGTTTGTTAGTATTTTCTTTATAGCCAACTAAGCTCCCCCTAGATCAGCTTAGGCTTAGTTCTCACATTGTCAATATACACTTTTGTGTTATAAGGCATATGAATACAAAGGGACCAGTCTGGCTTGCATGTTTAGCCTTCCTTCCAACATTGCACAAACTTTCCCAGAGCTTGAGAGAAGATTTCCACGACAAGGAGCTTTTTCTGCTCATATAGGCTTCCTATGTGATTGAGAGCTGTGAAAATTAGAGATCTAAATAGTTCAAGAAGCTTACATGGGATTTTAAAAAGGGTCCCTCCTACAAGCACTTATACCTTAGTATGTAAGGAGCCAGGTAATGTCAAGTGTGACAATAAACATGGGTCTTCAGAGCTATTTTGTACCCATATTCTCTCCTGCAGGATTCTTCCAATGGTGTGAAGTATGAAGGGGAGTTCTCTCTTGCAAAGCTTTGATAAATTAATCCTTTGAACTACAACTTCCATAATCCCCCATCCAGAATAAATAATGGCCATACTGGCTTGGGGATGCTGGAAGCTGAAGTCTTGTCCAAAGTCAGTGTTTATAATTTGGAATTCTGGGAAGAATCCTTCCTTGGTGGACAATAGACATTTTGAAAGCTTTCAAGTAAGCCATGCCACTATAAGCCAGACAGAGGAATATCTGCTATTACTTTTCACTGAAGTGATGCCAGCATACACACAGACCCCTCCCCGTGTATTCTGCTTATGCTAACTATTCCAAGCAATGGTAGAAGGAAAGAAGCTCCCTATCTCCGAATTCTAACCAGACAGAGAAGGGCTCTCATCCACAGGCTTCCTTGTTAAAAAACCAATGGCATGTCCTTCAACCAGATTAGCAGCCTGCAGCCATTTTTATGGTAGGAGAAACTTACTGCTGACATGGTTGTAGAGACAAAATACATCATCAGTGCATATTGCAACAGGATCAGGAGGAATACAGTGTTAAACACCTGCAGGGAAATGTTAGATAAGGATTTTTTATTTATTGAAAGAAGACTATTTTTTCCCTTTCTAAATTCATATGGATCAAAACGTTCTTTATTAAGAAGGGAAACAGAAAGCTGGGCAAATTGGCTACATTGCAAAAGTGGCTGCCCGGTCAGTCTCAGGTCAGAATGGAGCAGATGCGGACAGAAGGCTCAAGAGCATAATATAATCATCTTATCCTGGTCAGAGTAATGAAGATTGCTCCCATAGCCCACACCTTCCTTCCACATATTTTGCTAGCATATGTTCCCTAATGCTGACCAAACACAAGAAAGGTGGGGGGAAGACATACTGAGTGTACACAAAGGAAAACAAGTCCTTAGATTGCTGACTGAGGGGTTCATGTCATAGTTTTTAACCTCTGAGTTCCTAGGAAGCTTCTTCTTTGGAAAGCTGAGCCAAATATTTCTCAGTGGTTATGCTAAGTGTATAAACTGTGCCAAGGATGGAAGTCTATACAGATTTAATCCTAATTAACTTACGGCATGTCTGTGTTTTCTTTCCCCCACCCCCTTTAATCATATTTTCCAGTCCCAGAACACTCAATTATTTCTGTTTATATTGTACTTTGTTATGGGCAATAGCCAGCTACTAAAGAGAATGTGGAGAAAATGGATGCTGTCATTTATTTTAAATCTAACTAGGGGCAGTAAATTAAACACTTGGAAACATTTTCCTAATTAATATAAGCTTTAAGGTGGAATTATATTTTACAAAAGTAAGACACAGTTTTTTAAATTTCAGTTTGCTATCCACTTATCCTTTTGCATAGAGACTGCCATGTTTGTACTATGCATTATATTATGGAAAAAAAAAACCCTATCAAAATCTAATTCCAGGACACCTCTCTTCTATATATGCCCCAAAATACGTAAGGGAGTATGTCCTCCTCCAGGTCTCCCAGTAGTGTCAGACTGTGGCTCAATTTTGGAACCAATTGTAGTTCATCTTGGGGGGGGAAAAAGGAAGAGAAACATCTTCCTTCTCATTTCTTACTCTCCCTGGCACAAATAGCCTTATCAAAAAATTAAGTCATGTTTGACAATAAATTTTATTGGATGTCCTATAACCCTAGAAGTTGCCAATTTACATATGGAGAGTTTTGAAGAAGAAATCACCATTCCTAAAGGGGGACAGAATGATAAGCTAATATTTTAGGCTAGATTCTTGGAAGATGTTTTCTATATTTGGAAAAGTAAAAAAATAGATCTCACACAATTCCACAACACAGTCCATTCAATCAACATAAATATACAATTTAACTTTAATTTCAACAACACAGAGGCTCATGTTTTTTGGATCTCACAATTAAAAAAGAAGGAGATTATCTCATCATCTCACTGCATAGAAAGCCCACTGATGCCAACACCTGTCTCAAATTTGATAGTTTTCACATCAGAGATGGAAAAAAAAATATTATCTTCTTTTATTGCTTATCACTCCAGCTTATGGAGAGACTATGGCCATTTCGGCATGGGGTGAGGGAATTGCCCCGTGACGCTACTTACCGGATTTGAAGGCTCCCCAGTAGGTCCAAGCCGCTCCGAAGCAGTGCGTGCTTGTCGCTCTGCACTGCTCCGGTGTTGAAAATGGCGGCTTCCAGTTGGTTGAGGGTCTCGACCAACTGCTGAAGCTCGCCAGCCTAAAGCCCACCCCCGGCAGATCGCAGGCTAACACCAATGCAAGCCTGCAAATCTGCATAAGGGAACAGGCTCGCACTGGCACGCTCTGTGCTTTTGAAAGACCAGTTTTTAGCGGTCTTTCAAAAGCACACTGGAAACTACTTGGGGTCGTTCCGGAGCGGGCTGGGGTGCGAATCTACGTTAAGTAGGTCCTACCCAATCCGCTCCCAGGTGCAGACATCCTCCCTGGAGGACGCTTTGCCCCGTTTTAAAAACCCTGTGTGGAAATGGCCTATATTTGCAACACTGGAAAGTTCTGTTGTTGATTTGAGGAATGGTATGTATACAATTAAATACAATTAAAGCAGCACATTCTACTATGGTAATTTGTAAGTATTATATTTTTATTTATTTGTTGTCCCTGGTACAAGATTATAAGTTTGTGCGTGTGTATGCATGCATGTGTGTGCATGTGTGTGTATTTATTTTTAAGACAGACCCTGAGGAAGGCAAATCAGTATATGTACATGCTCAAATGCATTGAACTTTTTTAAAACAATAAATTTGTACCATCTACAAGCACATACAGCCCAGTCTCCTTTTTCTGTTAACTCAGGAAATGAGCATGCAAACTGTTCTAGATGAGTAGCTAGTGTTGTCATTCAGGCAATCACTGTGTCATTTACAAAGTTCATCTGGTTTCCTCTCAAAATGCAAGCATTTTCACAACTTTGTGACTGGATTTCTATTTTGGCAATTCAAAATGAAGAACCAGAGGAAGACCAGATGAGGAAAAAAGTGTAAGGAACATTTTGCACCCTCACAGCTACAGATGGAGAAGAATATTGTTGGATTCATATTTCCATACTGAAATATATATTTCCTATCTGAGATTGCCATTGGAATGGAAGCTATCGTAACAGAAATATACATATGTGTGAGGCTTATGGTACATTTGGAAGAGAAAAATTCACACAAAATAATGCCTATTTTGTTTTAAAAAGTGATTACAATTGAAAGTGCAATTTTTTTTTGAAAAATGTATGCAAACACACATTTACCAATAAAACATAAAATACATATATTAGAAAATATATGCTAGAACATGTATTTAAAAAAGTCTATAAAATACAGAAATCTCTGTGTTAGGAAGGATCTTCTCACTCAGTACAGAAAACTGGGCAGATTAATGGGGAATTGACAAAAAGTGAGACTGATGAATTTTCACATCCCTATGCTCAACGAACAGCTATAGCACCATTTTGGAAGGGAAACATCTGCAGTATCATTCTTTTGTCTCAAAATTCTTAGAACTCATCACCCTAGTGCCCCCCCCGCAACATCCCATAGCAAGTGTTAATTTTGTTGTACCTGCTTTGCCAGTATAGGTACCAACTTTATCTATTTTAATAAAACTTAACTATGATTTTGAAGTGGTAACCCATTCAGATCTAAATAGATAGACATCATCATAATTAGGAATCACAATTCACAATGTAACTCAAACACATTAAACTTTTTATTAAAGATAGGTTACAAAACAGTTTAAGAAAAGTTATCAAATCTGACAGCTTAGTGGTTAATTGAGTATAACGTTAGAATCTCCTCTAGACAACTTAACCAAAGTCAAAGTAGATACAACATGCATTTGAGATTAACTAGGAACCATATGATTGACAAAGCTAGTACTACACACTTTATCAACAGCTGGTCAACAAACTCCTCCTCGCTTCTCTCGTGAACTCTACTTGTATTTCCAAACTTAAACTAAATGATGCTTAAAAATTTAACATATCTTTGACTTCTGTCTGAACTCTACTTAGAGGTAAGCTAAAGACTCTCAAGTTTCTTTATGCATATGAAAAGCTAAATGTGGGACTTAATTTAAACATAGAAATTAGAGAATTTTTTTTTTAAAAAAAGTGAACTCTAAAGACTTCACTTTAAAATATTCAGAAATTAAAAGGTTAGATGTAAAGTTGAAGGCTTTCATGGCTGGAATTCATAGGTTGTTGTGGGTTTTCCAGGCTTTGAGGCCGTGTTCTATTAGTATTTTCTCCGGACGTTTCGCCTGCATCCGTGGCTGGCATCTTCAGATCCTCTGAAGATGCCAGCCACAGATGCAGCTGAAACATCAGGAGAAAATACTAATAGAACACAGCCTCAAAGCCTGGAAAACCCACAACAACCTATTAAGAAGTTAATTTTATATAAGTCAGTACTACAATTGTTACAGAAGATTTTGATTTTAAATCAAAATTAAACAGGCTTATGGCCTACAGTGCAAAGACACTTAAAAGGAATTAAATTTCATTCCAGGGCAGTTCTATAAAAATTCCAAGCAGAAATCTTCAAAATGTTAGTTAACTTTAAATCCAGAAATGAAAGCCCTAACTTTAGAAAATAAACTGGGACTTATATTGAGCAAATAATCATGACCTTTTCAGGCATTTATTGTTGTACAGAAATTCATGATCCATACTCCAACTTTGATGCCCACCCTTCCCATTTTGATGGGAAAGATCTGAGAAGGATAACCCAGTTCAAGTGGATGCAGTTACAGAGCTCTGTGCTATTAGAGGTCCAGACTAATCAGCATTTCCATTCATGCTGAACTTTGTAATCATGTTCAGTCTAATGCAGTTACAGCTTCTCTTCAAATCTCCCACAACAATGTAGGGTGGGAAAAGTGGAGGGGATGTAGTATGACTGGAGCACATGCCCTCAGCTCCTTCTGTTCAGGAAGTCCAGTGAAGATCAGAGCAAGAGCAGAAAAAGCATGGGGGGGGGGAAGTGCCTCTCATCTTAGCAAAAATGATTGCCCGACATTCTAGCTACACAGACTTTTATGCTCTTCCTCTAGTTAGAAGTGGGGCTACAAATTTAATGAAATCAATCATCTACTGTTAAAGGTAAAGTGCCCATCTGTCTTCAGTGTTTTCATGATTACAGTTATATGTTCTAGGAATTTCTTCCTGAGGAGTCTCTTGAAAACTTCCATAGTTTCTCTTGGGATCTCTTGTAACTTCTCTGAATCTTCTCAGACATTCTTCCATCTAGGCATTGACGTAGCCTATCTAGGTCATCTGGACATCTTGCCAAACATTATTTGTACCATTGTTATGACTTTCTAAACCAAGATGTGTCATTAAGGATGTTCTTAGTCTCCTTATCATAACAGGTGCAAAACATGTGCTACTAAGCAAGATCTTTTCTCTGAATTACTACCTCAGCAAGCATCAAAGCTCTGCCCTTCATTCCACTTCTTATCAGCATCTGCAAAGCCTTAACCTAAACAACCTTTGCTGTTATGTTTTTTTTCCTTGCGGGCCTTCCAAAAAAACAAGATCAAATCATAATAAGGCAAGCTGTATTTTTCCATGACAGGCTTTTATTCAGTTTCTAAATGCTGTTTGCTTAGAGGTGTTATTTGCAGACATAACATGAAACATTATGTAGTCAACATTCTGAAGTCTCATTGCATTTCAGCCCACAGTATAGAACAGGACTCTGAGTGCCTCTCAAATATCAGTCTCTGGGATCTTCCTGTCTAACATCCTCAGTCAGGCTGCTTCACCATGGTAGGACAAGTTTGGCAGCTTTTTATCTGAAACAGCTTCTTCGAGAGTCTGTTTGCAATCTTATTTAACCACTTAATAGTAAATAGCATATTGACATCAAGATAACCTTTCCAGCTTTCAATTTTCTTTGTTAGTCATTTTTCATGTCCTTCCATAGGTATTTTAATTAGAAATCCAACTGAATAATGAGAATGCTAGCAAAATTGGGTCACTGAGTTCAAGTATGAATATATTTCTTGTAGTGTTCCAGATTCCTGCTAATTTGGAGCACTTAGCTGGTGTAAAATGCAAGAAGGCTTAAAGGTAGCTTTAGGGGATGTTACTGAAGTAGGGTCCTGAATATGCTTTAGATCCTAGACTGTAGAGCAGGGAGAGCAAAGCTAACGACAAAGCCTGATTAAAAACTCAGAAAGGGAGGAGACAAGAGTCAGATTACTATTTACAGAATTCCATAAGATATTAGCAGGACAAAAAATGTGTGCTTATGCAGCTTTGCATGTACAAATACCCAAAGCCAATAATCCAAGTCCTGTTGCTAGCTCCAAATAGAGTAGTTCTCTTAAATTAATGGGATTTACCTATATTTTGACTATCCATTCAATCACTGATATACTTGGGACTAACCAGTGGGATTCAGGCAAATATGTTTTGACTTAGACCTTGGAGACCTGACATTGCTCATAAAGTTTACTGAGTAGTATAGACCGTTATGCTGAACTCTTTAAAGAAGATCTACCACACAAATGTGACAACCATTTTCAAAGCTGAAAGGAGGTAAATTGACTATCCCTTGACACGTGGCTTACTAATGCTAACTTATGAGGATTCTATTAATGCATGTGAGAGCCAGCATGGTGTAGTGACTTGAGCATTGGACTACAACCTTGGAGACCAGGGTTGGCCATAGTAACCAACTGGGTGATGCTCAGTGCATTACACATTCTCAGCCCCAGAAAACCCTTAGGTTCCCCTTAGGGTTGCCATAATTCAGAAAGAACTTGAAAGCACACATGAACAATTAAAGAATGTAGACCCAACATTGTGTGATCTAATTGACAATGGATTTCCAGGTAGTTAAGGTTTCTTCCAGATCCGAGATCTTTAAATCAAAGACTGCAAAAACTGTAGTGACATGTCAGACATTCAAGGCAAAGCACTACCCACCCTTCTTTCCTTCATCCAAGGTCCAAGACTTACCTAGGGAGAGGAAAGGAGAACTTAATGGTACTAATGGTGGCAGGCTATACCAAAAAGTGATAGCATTGTTTTGCTACTAGGAGGAAGAATCCATGATCTAAGAGTAATAAGGGATATATAGTAAGTAAATACAATATCTTTTCCATTCTACATGCCTTCTGGAATATGTCATATTCAATATATGTTTCATGTTGCTATTACCATGTGAGAAGAAGTAGCATTTCCTGTTGTTGCAGCACTGTGCCTAACTTCTAAAGAATTAGGGCCCTTAGTTGCCATCAAGTGTGTTATCTTCCTAAGCTGGCCACTTAGACATTCCTTAAAAATGAAACATTGCCAAGTAGCAGCCAAAAGGATGCATTGTTTCACATAAAATGTTTGTATGGTCATTTATATGTATAGATGTAAAAATAATTGCTATCATTTAGATAGAAATACAGAATATCTCACTACAATAAGACTCTGAGCAAATAACATGTGTGCCACTGGTCCTTCTGCCATCCAGGTGCTGTCAAGAATAGATGAGCAACTTCACATCCTCTGGTCTCTGGTCTCACAGCTGAGGATTCATTATCCTTAAAAAAGATTTGGACTAGACAACTCTTCAAACAGAGCACTCTCTTTTATGACGTTCTTGCTCGGACAAACATCCAAGGAATTTCAATAGAAGAATAAAATGTTTCTCTAAGATTAGGAGGACTTGTCAGAAGTGTTCTGTATATTCTCATCCCACAATGGGAAGCAATTCTGAAAACGGTTTGGTGTAACCTGAGCAATTCTCATGCTCAAAAGAAGAACCACTTAGTGTGTGGAATGCTTACCACTATTATTTCCAACTCACAGTTAGTTGGTATACATCCTTATAATTTAGAATACTTTCCATGAGAAACACTTTCCATCTCTGAGATTATACAACTACTCCATCAGTTTATTTACAGCTTTTTACAGGTGGTACTTTCAAGGTCATTGTGGCAGCAATCAAACAATCTGAATAGTGCTATGAATATTCATTCCAAAATATAATGAAGAAAGTGCATAAAGGGCAAAGAGCTATTTAAATATAGACTAGAGCAGGAAACAGAGGCATGGAAGAGTAATTCTGAAAGTGCACATTAGTAAAATAACATGCTATTTATACAAATAAACACCATGGCTGGAGTAACATATGTGACCTACTAAATAGCTGCTTTCAATAGCATGGCTTAACCCTTTCAAAAAGAAAGTTTAATAACAGTACTTTTCCTGCTTAAAGTGCATGACATGGATTAACTCAGCTTTCTTTATAACATTCCTGCATGACAAACCATTATTATTATCCCCATATTTCAGAAGGTGGGAAGACTGAAAGATAGAAGACAAATAAGTAATTCAAGTGCCTAGTTTTGCGTTGGTTCAAATATATGTTAGCCCACCTCAGTGCTATTTCTCCACTTTCCCCCTACTGTTTTTCTTTCACACTCATCTTTTTCTTCTCTACTGCAGCACTCATTTAGCCTGTATCAGCTTTGTATGAGTTAGCAACCTGTTAGCTCCTTCTGCAAACCAATGTTTTCCAGTTCTCATCTCTTCTTTTTCTTCTCACTCCCCTGCTTTTACCATTGCTTGTTCCCTCCCTTCACCACACAGTGCTTCCTCGGCTTTCCCCTCTTCTAGCCCTTCTCCCTATCTTTACTAGGCACCTTGTAAAACTCTTGTTGGTGTGCCTGTCTCTCTTAATGTTTGCCATATTCTAGTTTTCTAAATCTAGGCAGTCATATTTGTATATTATGCAAATTGCATGCTCATTAGGCAGGTCATCAGTGGGTTGTGAAAGGGCTCATCAATGCCTGTGCTTGTGTGCGCAAAGAGAAAGAGAAAGAAAAACCCACACTAATTTCCATTCAGAAACTCTCTTTTCAAAGTTGTTTTATATTGAGAAAACAGAAGGCTAGCATTCCTTAAATTCTTACTGGTAACATTGGGTACACAGATTTCAGTTCAAGATGTTTTGTCTACTCACGACAGTTTATCATTTTTAAACATGTTTTTCTCCTCACAGAGCTTCTGTGCTTTTAATAACTGCAGGTGATGCATATACTCAACAAGTATCCTTTACCATGTATGAGGATTCCAACATTTTGCAGTCTTACTGGAGGCATCTGAAATTCCTCAACTGCATCTATGTCCAGTCTCTTGGCATGTCCACATTTCATCTCCAAAACTGATATAATCATATTTACCTGACTTAGGGTTAGGGTTGTTGTAAGGGTTACTGTGGTAATGCAGGAGAAATGTTTCATATGCTCAAAAACTCTTAAATGCTAAGGATATTATTAGCATAACACTATATGATAAATAGTAATTACAGAAAATAATAACACCAATCCCCCTCTAGAATACGTTTCATCTAAGAAAGAAGCTAGTTTCAAATTTTAAAATGACCTCAGAACCACTTGTTGCTTTGACATAAGACTACTTTCTTTAAAAGGTTAATCAATGGAACAAACCTCTGCATATTTATTTATAAGCATGGAACATTGAGTTCAGTGGGGCTTACTCCTGGGTAAGTAGATATAGGGTGGATTGCAAACTGAAAACCAAAATGATTCTGAGAAAGAATGTCTACTCTCACATTCTCTCTTCCTATCTCATATGCAAACTTTAACCTCCCCTTTCTTCTGTCAATGCAGACAAAATACAACATGCAACTTTAAAGTACAGAATCCCACCTTCTTATAATACATTCTTAAGCTGTCCACAGTCAAGGCCTGTCATTTAATAGCAATAAACCACAGAAGGCCATCAGAAGAACAAACACAGAGAAAGTTAAATAATACAATAATGAACTAAATGAAGATAGTGTTTACAGTCAATATAGATAACATATGAATAACTACAGAACTAAATAGAATGCCACAGTTTATAACCAGTAAGAAAACGTGCAGTGTAACAAAGAAAATGAGTACAAGATTAGTACAAACACACAAAGTCTAATCTATGTCTTCTAAACTCCAGCTGTATGCAAGAAATAATAGCTGCTGCAAAGGTTCCTGCTCTAATAACTACCAAACATGAAACAGACTGTTAGTGGTATGCAACAAATCTGTGACTCTTGTACAAGGAATTCTGATGACCTCTTATTATTATTATTATTATTATTATTATTATTACTACTACTACTACTACTACTACTACTACTATGTGCCTTCAAGCCGTTTCTGACTTACAGTAACCCTGAGGAGAAACTTTCATGGGATTTTCTTGGCAGGAATTGTTCAGAGGGGGTTTGCCTTTGCCTTCCTCTGAGGCTGAAAGAATGCGAGTTGCCCAAGGTCACCAAGTGGTTTTCCATGGCCAAGTGAAAATTTGAACCCTTGTTCTCCAGAGTTGTAGTCCAATACTCAAACCACTACACAATGCCAGTCCTCATATTCTGATAGCAACACCATTTTGTGCGGCTGCCCACAATGTGTGTACGTCCAATGTACAGATCAATGGGTTACTCTACCGTTTTAAAGCAATAATTTCCTAAAGTGTGATGTCAGGCACACCTGTGACTTCACTTATTGTCTAAACACACTGAGAGACAGTAGTATGTTTGTTTCTGGTCAGAAGAGTGACCACCTATTTTGCATCTTATATCAATTTGTGCAAAGGTCAAAGATATGTCTTTTTCTTTAAACAAATGCTTACAATCTAAGCCACCGAATGGTGTAAACAGGATCCGAGTGACATTAATAGAGTTCATGCATAGCCCAGATAACTGGGAAATATGGAAACCGTATCTTCTACTGTTTTGCAATCTAAGTGGTTTTCCCCCCAGTGTTCACTGAACCTTTCCTTCTCTCTACCACCCTCTTTATTATTTTTTCTTCTTTTTTCTGTCTTTTTTATGGCATGTGAAAACAAACAATCTCAAAAGCTGTAGGTCGACTGGTTAAGGCTAAGAGAGTTTGTATTTTTTAATTATTTTTTCACATTTTGGGACTTCTTTGAATAATTGTTGTTTTGTTAAGAAAACAATGGTTGTTATCCTGTTGGTGAATTACAATAGCTCCATCTTATGCCACTGTAACTCATATTCTGGGTTGTTGAGAACGCTGGAATTCTGCACCTATTGTATAATGACCCAAATCTCCCCAACCCACCATTTTTATGCTCCAGTCCTACAAACATTACCATTTTCTGTCCATGGTGGGAGAGTGGCTGAGAAGCTTCCAGCCATTTTCTTCTAGCTGGATGCATAGCAATGACATCATTGTCAGGGACCTCTGGAGAACTCCTGGGTGATCCAAGAGAATGTCTGTCACTGTGCATCCAGCTATGGGAAAATAGCTGGCCACTTCATTCCTGTTTCTCCTGTTCACCACTGGCCAGGAAATGACAGTGTTAGGGAGCAGTGCTGAAGAAGGGAAAAGCCTGGGCTTTCTGTGCTTGGAAAAGAAACGTATCATAGTTACATATATGTGATATGTTCCCCAATCCAGGATCTCAGCCAGTCTATTTTGTGCAGAATCATCTGTGTATGTCTGTCTAAGTTTCACAAAATATCATGAAATGTTAAAAAAAACTTGTCTCTTGCATGTTGAGATATCTTTTCTTATCACAGATGAGCAAATTTGAGAGTATTATTTACAGAATATTGAGAATACTATTTTATTCTTTAGAATGCTCCAGACATGAAGATTTTTGTCACATTATTAATTCTTGGTAAAATAACCCCATGAAACTTCTTGCCTTTCGCTCAAAGATCCCTCTTTTGTTCTTTCGTCAAGTGAGTACTTTTTTCTTTAGACAAGGTTTCATCAATTTATGAAATATGTTTTTGCACCAAATAAACCTCCTTTCATTTTGAGAAGCAAAGCCAAGCTAATATATACATACAGGCAGAGAGAGAAAGCACAGAAGGACAGAGATGCTGACCAACAAACACAAGCAACCAATCCAGCCCTTATTATTGTTGCACGGACTCATTCTAAAAATGTTCTGTGTTGAGGTTTCTTGGTTTTCTGTACAGGAACAGGAGACTCAAGAATTTACATCCCAAATCCTCCCTGACACATCTCAGGGAACATGAATTCTCTCTCCCTCCACAGACACATGGACACAGATGAATATTTGAAGTCAAGAACAGGCAGAGTACATCAGGTGTCTGGGCTACACAGAAGTGAGACTCATGTTGTTCTTACAGTGAGGCAAGAAATAAAGGTTTAAATAGCCTGGCCCTTCAATAAACCACCAACACAGAAAAACAGAAAAAGGTGAGATGGGAGCAGGAAGACAGAAAAAACCACCTGTCAGCTGCTGCTGTCATCCTCATCAACATCAGTATCAGCCAGCTCAGACCATAGGTAGCTGAGACATCCAGGGAAGAAATTGTGTTGTTCTCTAAACTGAATTAAAATTTAATTTGGAGAAGAAGTTAGTATCATAAAGACATGTCTGAGTTAACAAAGCCTGTAAAAAATAAGCTTCTTTTTACAGAGTGTTTTTATGCTTGTCCAGCCCCTCTTTGCCTCTGCTGAAAGAGTTCCCCCCACCAGTATCAGCTCTGGGAAAATGGTGAAGCAGGGCTGTAGAAACCCAGACTTTTTGTGCTGGGTGCTGAAAGCGGCTGCAGTAAACGATGCAATAAAACTTGAGCTGGGAAGGAATGGGATTCTGTGCTCACCTGTACTACTGTAGCCGTAAATACCTAGCCACAACAGGCAAGATATTTAACATGCATGAGTGGCAAGACAGAGAGAAAAAGAGAAGCAGGTTAGTCTGCCTTACCAGCTGTTCCCTAGTCTTGGAAAAACTACACAGTTTTCTAAGACTATCCATACTCTGAGACTTATTCTGCACAAGAAATTGTAAATTTTGCTCAGAAAACAGCATTTTCTAAGCAGAAAACATCATTTTTTCTACATGGAAAATAATACTGCTGCACAGAAAAACTGTTTCTTGCACGGAAATGCTGTTTTCAGCACAAATCAACCACATGCAAATTTTGCACAGAATAAGTCCTCAACCACACCATTTTCTGTGCAGGAAACAGTATTTTTGGCGTAAAATAAAATATTTATGTGCAAAATGATTGGTTTTTTGCACAGAAAAACCTATATATATATATATTTTTGCATTGAAAATGTTTTGTACCCAAAAATAACATATAAATTTTGTGTATTATAAGTCCTAAACTGCAAGCATCCATCCAGGATTCTTCTCATCAAGATTCCTTAACACTTGAGAAATGGAGGAGGGATGGTTGATCATTTTTGAATATTTCTGAATAATCTTTCCATCCCTAGATGTCAAGTTGATGAGGAGGGAGTACTAAGAATTCTCAACCAGAGAGTTCTAGTGACTCAGTATATAAAAGTCAAAGTTTGTGAGTTTGTCTGTGTCAGGCAGGCGAAGACCTCATATGATTGGCTGCCTGTAAAGATACTATGGAATTCTAGGGTCGGCAGTTTAGGGAGGGGCCTTAGAATTCTGAGGCCATTTCCACACCGGGCTTCTGTAATGGTGCAGAGCGACCTCTCACAGAGGTCTTCTGCACCCTAGAGTGGACTGGCGTGGACTACTTTTTGTAGTTCCACACCAGAATCCACTCAGGAGTGGCCAGAACTAGCCACGCTGCGTGTTTTATAAAAACCTCTTCTTCGAGGTTTTTAAAAAGCACGGAGCGCGCAGCATGTGCGTGCCTACATATCTGCCAGGGGCGGGCTTCCGGCTGGTGAGCTTCTCCGGTTGGTGGAGAGCCTCCACCAACCGGAAGCCGCCATTTGGGACACTGGAGGACTGTGGAGCAGCGAGCCCGCGCTGCTCCGCGTGGCTACGGACTTAACCGGCTGCCGGTAAGCTCCGTTTTAGGGTGTCTTCACCCGTCCCCCCCCCACATGCGGAAAGGGCCTCAGCCAGAGAGCTCCAGGCTGGTTGCTATGGAGATGAGGCCTAGCAGCAAGAAGGAGGAGACCAGTGTAGTCCCTCAGGAAACCAACCTCTGTATGTTAGCAACTATGAATACAGATTGGATTGGGGAATATGGGGGAAAGTTACAGGTACTGGACAACACAGTTTGGGGAATTAGAGACACAGGATCTCAAATCTGTGTATTTCACCCACATCTAATTCCTAAGTGAAGGAAAGGTAATTGCTAAGATATTTATAAAAAGTGGCCATTTCCGCATGCAGCGAGGGAATCACTCCCTGCCACTACTCACTGGAACTTCTGTCGGTCCAGTCCGGGGTGAGGAGGAGCAGTGCGTGGTCGTAGATCCGCACTGCTCTGGAGTCCAAAATGGCAGCTTCCGGTTGGTCATGGGTCTCAATCAACTGCTGAAGCTCACCAGCCTAAAGCCCGCCCTCCGCAGATCACATTGGTGAGAGCCTGCGAATCTACATCAGAGAGCAGGCACGCAATGGTGCGCGCCAGCATTTTAAAAGACCTGAAAAATCAGGTCTTTCGAAAACACGCTGGAGGACCACTTGGGGTCATTCCGGAGTGGACTGAGGTGCGGATCTATGTTAAGTAGTCTGGACCCAGTCCACTCCATGGTGCAAACGTCCTCTGTGGAGGACGCACTGCACCGTTTTACTTACCCCGTGTGGAAATGGTCAGTATTACGTATGAGAAAATAAAATCCTGGGCAATGCATTGGTGAATATGGGTAAAAGTTAAAGATGCTGGACAAGACAGTTTGGTGAGTTCTTCAGAGGAAAATAAAACCCCGGGTATATACATCAGTCAAACTAGAAAACCCAGAATTCCATAGGATGCAGCCATGGCAGTTAAAGTGAAATTACAGTGCTAAGGTGGTATAGTGTGAAATTTACACAAGAATCTCCTCCTGTTCCTGGGAGTGGGTAACCTACCCTTCTTACTTACTGACAGCAAATGTGTGTAATAGCAATGTGTCTTCTTTTTTAAAGCATCATTCCAAGCAATGTGTATAGTGTGTACAGGTTTCTCATTTACTCTCTCTCTCTCTTTTTCTCTCTCTCTCCCTCCCTCCCTCCCTCTGTAGTTTTGAATTGTGGTCCTACAGTGATATAGAACTGCCTTCATATAGTATTTTGAAAATTCCAATTCCATTCTTCAATAAATGCCTATAACATGCCATAATTGGTGGCAGAAAGAGACAGAATGGGAGGAAAGCTTGTATTTCTAAAGAAATAAATTCCATTCACTTGAAAAGACTACAAAGAAGAAAGGACAAGTATTCTGAGCAACCCCCTTCTCTGCCATTTAATGTTCCTTTGGTTTTTTTCTTTTTAAACCTTTTATTTTAAATAACATCACAGTGAAAACTGAATGAGGGAGATGAAAGAATATGTTTGCTTATTTAAAATGAAAAAAAAAAAGAGGTGATAGAACAATCTACCACTTTACTAATCAGAGAGTGTAGCCTTTTCTGGGTGACACATTGGTAACGTAAAGGAGTGTTTTGACATGCAGCTTCACCAGCCCAGATCTAATGAATTGAGGCTTCAGCAGTCTGAAATTAAAAGTAATGGAGGTCAAGTTGTTCACACGGTTACTTGACAGCATTCATGCATTAAGTTGTACAAGAACAGCTGAGTATGATTCTATACTAATAAATGTTTCTTGGAGGATTCAGAATTAATCTAGTCAGTCCCTAACTCTTTTCAGATTTTGAGCCTTAATAGGTTAGGCTAAATCAGGGCTTTCCAAATGGTGCACCACAACACGTTAGTGTGTCACCTGAAGTGTGTAGGTGTGCCACCTACAATCATGGAAATGTATGTTATTATTTATAAATCATATATTTTTAAAAATACATGAAAGGTTTTCATGAGACATGTGTCTCCATACATTTTGTTATTACGATTTATGTATGTGTCTGTATCTCTTATAAGGGGTTAGTTTCACCTCCAGTTTGCTAGTAAAACTGAATTACTGTGTCCTGTAATGATGCATGTCTAAAAAAGTGTGTCACCAACATGAAAAGTTTGAAAAGCTCTGGGCTAAATGAATATGTATGTTACGAAAGCTATGGCTATGTACACTTCCCACACCCACGTGTCCCAGAGCACATTGACTCTGCCCTCCTCAGCTCACATTTAGTTGTATTGAACATCAGTGTCTGAAATCAAGTTCTACCAATGTTCATTTGAACATCTGTAAAATGTTCCATACAAGCAGGAATCTCATAAATCTAACAATTGGTGAGAGTAGCCAAGGTTACATCTCTGTGTGAAGAGCAGAGGGAGTAAGAATGTGACATTCTCATCTGGCAAGAACACATGCCTGCAGAAAACAACCAGCTTCACTCTGTCTCACTTTTTTTCTCGAGGGAGAAGAGAGGAGAGGATCAAACTGCTTCACACGGCACTTGCATTCCTGACTGGAAGAGAGAATGGCATGACGCAGCCATCTCTTTGGTTATCTCTGATCATTGATCGGTGACAATGGCAGGAAATATTTTCCCTTCCCTCTGCCATAGTGTACAAGGACTGGGGCTTGGAATAGCAGTTATGGAAGATCCAGGCCAAATTCTAACTTTCTTTAGACCGTAAGCCCACCTTCCCCATTTCACCATACGTGCAGCATGACCCTATACGTATCTGATTGGAAGTTCAACTGAATTCCACAGTACTTTCTCCCACATACATCTGTAATGTTTGCAACCTTAAAGAACACTCTTAAGGGGGTGATTGTGGTCTTAGGAGATTCTATAGTAAAGAAATATCTCCTCCCTATATTGTGGCAGCTCACATCCACCAGGCCTGATGATGTGGAGAGGCAGATCTTCTACCTTCCACTCCTAGTTTGTCCTTTTAAGATGTTTCTTTTCCATTGATGCTAAAGGAGAGATAAATAAACCAGTTGCAGTGTTTCTGTGCTTTTTGCCAGAAAATAATGGTGCACCAAGTGAATGCACCCTGCCCAAAACATGTCCCCAAGTAGCCTAATGTTTAGATCTGTATCTTAAAGCACTGCAGGCAGTACAGCAATAGTAGTAGAATTTTCTTCCCAGGCACTGATTAGATCTCTGTCAGAAGGCCTTCCTTTCCACCAACAGAGAGAGAAGTCCACCACTTCCAATGGTGCCTTTCCCGGGAGCTTAAGATTGCTCTAATTTTCCTTTAATTGCTCTTATTTTCTGATGAGTGAAATCTCACATTTCAGCATTCTAATTTTTCTCTGGGTATTACTTGCTGTCCCTGGTATATTGTAGAGAAGAAACAAGGACTAATTAGAACATTTAATAATCATAAGTGTTCAATTGACCTTGGAATTAAAACAAACATGCAAGTATTTGTTTAGATAATTATCCAGAGTTAAAAATAGCACTTGGCATGCTGGAAAAAAAATAGTTTGTTGACAATAAGGGTGTAATAGCAGCTAGCTCAATGTAATTAAAAATCCTATTTTTTCAATTAATTAGATCTAATAGTTGCTTGTAAAATGGCACTCCAGTGTGGATTGAATTTAATGGAATTGTACCCATTAGGTGCCTGGACAAAGGTTAGTTATGCTTATATATTATAAAACTGCTTCTGACTATATCAGCAATGAAGTGGCTTTCATGAGCCAGTCTGTCATAACCAAAGGGATTCTGAAGCATTTGGAGACTAAACCAGGAAATGATATTGGCATTACAGATTAAATGCTACCCCATCAATCCAACCCCAGCATCCAATTTCACTGCCAGATGTACTAGACAGAATAATATAGAGTTATTCCCCGTCAAAGACATTGTGCGGTCTGGATTAAGAACTGCATTGCAGACCCTACCATTAGAAAGAGTGAGGTTGCTGCCCTAGGAAGCAGGATTTTGTTGTCATGAAATGGCAGGAAAAAATTGGTTATTTTGTTAGCACTGGGTTGAATCCAGATTAATTTACATACCACTTATTTTCATGGGTCCTCCTTAAGTATGAATCCAACACATTGTATTTGCCAAGGAAGAATATGCTCACTTAAATTTCTGCTTTTGGTGCCAAAGTAACTTGGATGAGCTGGAATACTATGCCCTTTGACTATGGAAGGGGCACTCTTTGCCGCACTGCCTCAAATAACAAAATGTCTTAGATTGTTCCTGTAATGCTGACATGAATATTTCAACCAATATAAACTTCAAGATGTACTGGAGATGTGAGATTTCTCCTTAGATGAGACATCTGAGGAATACTGAGGAAACCAGTACAACTTTAACAAGTATAAAACATAAAATATAATTTCTGTTTAAATAATTAGGGATGGTGAGAGTTTTAGTCCAGCAATGTCATGAGGGATCATATATTCTCCACCTTGGCTTAGTCGTTTTGCTGGGAGCAGGCAACCCAGCAGACCGCAGGAGTTCTTGGACTCTAACACTCATTAACCCCAGTCAACCCAGCTATTAAACAAAGATAATGGGCATTGTAGTCCAACAAGATTTGAGAGGGGCACTGGGTTGCTGAGCCATGCCTTTTGGGGTAGACTAGGAAAAAGAAGCTACAGCCCTCCAGAAGCCAAACTACAATACTCAGTTCCATTAGTCATTGCTCATACTGGCTGGGGTTGATGGGATCTGTAATCCAGAAACATATGGAGAGGCAAAGATTTTTCATCCTTGGAGGGGCCTTATCCAACTCTTTTTTGCA
The DNA here is from genome assembly GCA_030412105.1 of Cyclura pinguis. NCBI lineage: Eukaryota > Metazoa > Chordata > Lepidosauria > Squamata > Iguanidae > Cyclura > Cyclura pinguis. The sequence goes on along the minus strand of CM059601.1, from coordinate 116,822,836 downwards.
AATGCTTTAACAATGCACCAACAAGTTCCCTGTCATTTTTCCCCCCTCCAGCCTCCATACCAACGTACTGAAATAAAATTTTCAGTCATCAGTCCTAGCTCACATTGTTGTAAATCATTTGTACACACAACCACACGGGCCCAGGTATTATCAGCACAACTTGGGAAAAATGTTGCTTTTTGAAGAAGAATGGCTGGCATAATGCATTGCATTAAAAAAAATAATATTGACAGTAATTGTGTATGTTACATATTGCAAGCACCATGGATACATCATGCAGTATCTTGGGAAAATAAATGCTCTTTGCATGTACTTCAAAAATCACAATTCAACCATCACAGCATAGAAGTCCATGTAACCTGTGGTTAGACATTTTGGTTCAAATGACCTCAACCTTTCTGTAATTTCAGAAGGGGAACACACCACCTGATCCCGAGGCACTAGAAGCAGAAAAAAAGAACTTCTGAAGCAAAGAATGAACACTTGAACACACCATGGTCTTAAGCTGAAGGAGAATGCATAAATGTCTTCCCATGTTTTTAATTCATTTTTAACCTTTTATTCATTCTAATACAGAAAATGTCATCTGGTAAGAATTTTCTCATTTAGAAAAAAAACATTTTAGATCCTCATCTCCAAGACCTTGTTTTGAAATATTACAACTTTACTCTTGATGAAGGTAGAAGCTGAAACATTTAGCTAATTTTAAACTTATCCCTCTTTTGTTAGTTACAGTCTCTCTATCTGAATCTCCCTTAACAGGAAAAAGAAAATGAAGATGAAAAGTAAAGAGATAAGAATGAAAAGAGGAACAACGGCAGTGATGACTGTCTAATTGTAAACATATCTAACCCAGAGCAACCTTTGTGATTTTTCAATTGAACATATAGGCAGCTTTCATTTTGCAATTATTCAGCCACTGTGTAAAGAAAAAAACGCAGAATATTTACAACCAAGACTACCTTAACTGCATCCCCATTCTAATCATCTTATTTAATTGACAATAACTCCTTCCTGGAACAGAGACTTTGGGCTTACTCCAGGTGAAACTGTACTGACTTAAGATCAATGAAATTTTTGATGTTTGTGGTGACAGGAATTTTTTTTTTTAATCACACTGACTCTTCACTTTCTTTCCTATGACAGAGTGTATCAATGTTACATAGTTTGTTACCACCTTAACCAGCATGGATCCTGTTACTGCCCTGGCTAGCCCGAGCTTGGGGGATATAAAGATATCTCTTGGTATCAATAATTCGGCCTCACATACCCATTCCCCTCCATGTGCTTGCGAGGCCCCTGGACAAGCATGCACACAGGCTCGGCCGATAATCACCCTAATATTCCAACACAATACAGGCAGGCCAGAAATAGCCGACTCGCAGCTTCAGGAGACCTCAAAGGCAAGTACTCAATTATGTATGCACGCAACTTTCAAAAGATCCTCTGCCCCACGCTGGCAGCTTGATGATCGAGCTATACAATGCTAAAGCACTCCGCGTTTGCATACTGGCTACCCTATAGACAGTTCGGCTATAACTCAATCATTCAAATTCTGACCTTTCGGAGGCTTTGTCTCTGGCCACAAATCCATTGTTTCCCCAAGTCCGAACTAGCCTGGGGTCACAATTCTCCTTATAAAAACCCCTGACTTTGAGCGCTTCCTTGGATCTCTCTTGGCTTCCATCCCGCCTTGCTGTCGTTTTGTCCAGCGAGCCTTCCCCTCAGCCCCAAGTGCTGAGATCCACACTCCCCAGCTTCTCCGCTTCCAACTGGGCTTCAGGACAGGTGAAGTATCACCCAAACCAACAACTCCTCTAAAAATCCCTCTATCCCACTCCAACCTTTATTTCCTTAGTTATCTGTGTGAGTGCGCTGCATACACGGTTTGATTGTGTTTTAATAAAACATCATTTATTATTTCAACTTCTGTGTGCTCCTTGACTCGGCCTGACCCCGTAAATATAGGGTTCAAGATCTCGCTACGTTACCCCGCCTCTCGTATTGCTAGGATGTGCTCTTGGCTAATTTCCCCAACTTATATAATTGAGAGCTCATTTAGGTGTCCCTCCCGGGACCCCAGAAATCAGGGTAACAATCCTTCTTATATAATTCTTGTAGACTGGTGAGGTACTTAGAATTCTCTGCTTGAGAGTTCTAGTCCATTCTCCTGAACTATGTGGTAGTTAGAACAGTGTTTTTCAACAGGAATTCCGTAGAATTCTTAGGTTCTTTGATAATTTCTCAAGGTTTCTCAAAATCTTATGTCCCACTACAAGATGGGGGAACAATGGAAATGCTTATAAATAACATATCCTCTAGTCCAGGCTTGCTATGTACTTTGTAGCCTTCAATTCTTGTATACAGGATGTTCCAGAAATGAAACTTCATGTCTGAGGGGTCTGACAAAACAAGCAAATTGTACCCAGGATTTAGTTCAGGGGTCAATATGGGATAGTTGTTTGAGTGCTGGCCTAGGGCTTTGAGAGACCTACTCATAAATGCCCTCTCTCAGCCTGTCTCAGAAACCCACTGGGTGACCTTGGGCAAGTCACACTCTCCTTACAGGAGGGCAATGTCAAACCTCCTCTGAATAAATATTGCCCGTCCTCCCAAATTATAGGCTTGCCATAAGTTAGAGTCGACCTGAAGACATGTAACAACAATTATTACAACAACAACAACAACAACAAAATATGCCAAAATATACCAAGCTCAGGTTTCACAATGAAAAGTGAATAAACATCCAGATGTAGCAAACGTTTCTTGTTTTCTGTGTCCAATGATCTTGAAGAGTAATCTCAAATTATTAGTGTGCATGCCTGTCTTTGAATTTTGCTACCATTTTACTCCTCCACCCCCCCTTTTTTTTTTTACAATAAGAATGGGAATGGAGAGAAAGGGTGGGATTATTTATGATATTATTATATGTTATATGTTTGCATGTTTGAAAACCATTCAGCCAGAGAATAGGACATTCAGAAGAGAAAATATTCAAATCCCAGACGGCCATAAAGCTCTCTAGGGGAACTGAGTCTAGCTGTTCTCTATCCAATCTACTTTGCAGGGTTAATATGAGTGGAAGAAGAGGAAGAGCTATGTAGGCCCCTTAAATTCATTGGCAGCAAATTGGGATGTAAACAAATTTCAACATTACGGAACATCACTTATATGTGCTTTTGGATAATTCCATTGTTCTTAGCACTCAGTGAGACAAGTAGGCCTCAGTTCTGAAGAGGTTGTCTCATTTAATTCATGCATTTACTACCAGGGCTGGCCCTACCACTAGGCAGAATGAAGTAGTTCGTGTCATGAAAGGGCAAGAAATTAATAATAGTTTAATGTATTATGGCTGTATTTTTATTGCCAGGACAGCAGGAGAGAGACAGTTGTGAGATTTTTGCCCTCAGGTGCGAAAATAAGCAAACCAAATGGGGATGTGGTGTGCATGTGGGGCAGGGGGAGAGGATTTGTTCCATTCCATTCCTTTATCTGTGCACAAATTTTCCCGCAAAGACTGAGGATCTAGGTAGCCACTAGGCTCTGGAGCTCTGAGGCTAGACTGACCCCTTCTTTGAAGTCTTTCCTACAGCAAGCAAATACCTTTTAAGAAAAAAAAAATTCTGATAGGCTTTTGAGAACAGACATTTTTAAAGAAAAGGCTTTTCAGAGAGTGCTATACTGTTTTTATTGTTTTAGCTGTTGTTGTTGTGTGCCTTCAAGTCATTTCTGACTTACGGCAACCATGATGCGAGCCTAATCCTGGCAGAATCTGTTTTACTAAACTGCTTTTTAAAATCACTTTTAACTGTATGTTTTACATGCTGTTGGTAGTTTAATTCTATTTTAATGCTGATCTTTTTTTTGTTTTGAACTCCATTGTATTTTAATTCGTAAGCCACTTTGAGTCCAGTTGTAGTGGGAAAGGTAGGGACTAAATAAAGTTTAATGGTGATTATGAAAAAGTTGTGATTAAAACAGTATTAAATTATTTATAGAAATAAAGCCACTTCAAACATTAACATAAAAGTGAATCAACATAAAAGGGAAATCAATATAGTACTAAATATATGTACTACAGTCCTCCCTCCACATTTGCAGGTTTAACCTTTGCAAATTTGATTATTTGTAAAGAGGCCCCCTTGCTGTCCCCCCATTCTCCCCCTCTATTCACTTGCTGTTTGCCTGGGCACCCTGCCTTCCTTCACTGTGCCCTGGCAAAAGGCAAGTGAATGGAGGAGAAAAGGTTTCTATGCACTGTTACCCTGATTTCTGGGGGTCCCGGGAGAGACACCTAAATGTGCTCAAAACAATGGAGAGGGAATGAGCAAAAAGCACTAGTTAGCAATGCTAGAGGCAGGGCAACGTAGCGAGATCTTGAACCCTATGTCTACGGGGTCAGGCCGAGTCAGTGATAAGGCAGAAGTTAATAATAATAATTGTTTTATTGAGATATAGTCAAACACGTGTATGCAACACACTCACACGAAGAACTATAGAAATAAAACGTAGGAGTTGGATACAGGGATTTTGAGAGGAGGTTTGGTATGGGAAATACTATACCTGTCCTGAAGCAAAGAAGCTGGGGAGCGTGGGTTCTCAGCACATGGACGCTGAGGGGAGGCTCGTCAAACAGAGAGATGGCAAGTCGGGAGGCAAGTCACGAGCGATCCAACGAGACGCTTAAAGTCAGGGGTTCTTATAGGGAAAATTGTGGCCGCAGGCTAGTCCGTACTTGGTGATAACAATGAGTTTTGGGCCGGAGACAAAGCCTCCGAAAGGTCAATACTTTGCATGATTGAGTTATGACAAGACTGACAATAGAGTGGCCAGTATGCAAACGCGGAGTGCTTGAGAGTTGTATAGTCCACTCATCAAGCTGCCTGCTTGGGGCAGGGGATCTTTTGTAAGTAGCGTGCATACATAATGTGGTACTTGCCTTGAGGTCTCCTGAAGCTGCATTCAGCGATGACTGGCCTGCTTGGGATTTGAATGGTTCGGCTATTTTCAGCCGCGCCTGTGCACGTGCTTGTCCAGGGGCCTCGCAAGCATGTGGAGAGGAATGGGTAAAGAAGGCCAAATTATTGATATCAAATGATATCTAATATCCCACAAGCTCGGGCTAGAAACAGCGGTAACAGCACCTTCTCTGCTCTGGGGGCTGCCCCTCCCATTTGCCCGCCTTTTGCCCAGCATGCCCAGCGGAAATGGCCTGGGTGATCTTGGGCAACTCACACTCTCTCAGCTTCAGAGTAAGGCAATGGCAAAAACCCTTCTGGACAAATCTTCCCAAGAAAACCCATGTGTTGTCATAAGTCAGAAATGACTTCAAGGCACACAACAATAACCAAATCAAAAAAAAATTCCTATTTGGGGAGGAAAACAATGAATTCTTCACAGCAGCTGGAATGAAAAAGTCTTCATTGGCTAACAAAAGGACAGCAAAGAATGAGCCAAGATATCTCTCTCTAGTCAGGGAATTCCAGAGTCTGTGAGCAACCATGGAGATGGTTCTCCCATGTGTTCCTTCTAAACATACCTGTGAGGTATGAGATCATAGCACTTAAGTGGACTGATAGGGAAAGGCAGAGTGTTCCAGATAGCCTGGACCATTTGCAGCTCCCTCGCAGGCAGCAAAATTGCTTGGGCCACCTTTGTGTCATGGGATTTTCTTAAGTCATCCAAGTACACTGTCACTCATACACATTTCAGAAAGGATAGTACTCTTCGGACCAAAGCCTTAACATCTGCAAGCTAATTTGAGACAAGCCTCACTCCCCCACTCTCAGTCAAAATTTAAGTCTCTAGAGATAGAACCTCAGGATTGGGGCCTAATTTATAATCTGGCAAAAAGAATATCCTCCAGCTATAGATTCTTTTAGATGCTTTTGATGAATAATCTCCATCAAGTGACACTTCAAATCTTTCTCCAGTGACAAGGTGCAACCAATCCATTTTATGCCTTTTAGAATGTTTAGGAAGGCTGCAAACAAGAAAAGGCAGTAAAGAAGAAGAAAGACTTTGCTTCCTTTCAAGGTTCCCCCCCGCCCGAGTCTGCCATGTGCTCACTCAACCTGTTTCAAAGAAGAGAAACTATAAACAAAGTTCTTTCATAGCTTTCATATTTAGCATTGTTAGATGAAAGTCTCCTGCACTGCTCACAGGGGAAGAAATGAGATAGGAAAGGAGAAGGTCAAAGCTGCATAAACATATTGTTGTCCCTGTTTAACTGAAGGAAAAGTATAACACTCTTACGAATTCAAACAGAATAAATTAGATGCTAAGTAAGAGGATGCTATTCAGGACAAGGTTAATCTTTCTTTCCATGGGAGTTGAGGGTGAGGTCTGTCTGTCTGTCTGTCTGTCTGTCTGTCTTTCTTTCTTTCTTTCTTTCTTTCTTTCTTTCTTTCTTTCTTTCTTTCTTTCTTTCTTTCTTTCTTTCTGCAAGGGCAATCATCGCCAAAGGAACTTTGGAGCCACTTGTAGCATTCGTTCCACCACAAAGTGAAAAAGAAGGCTGAAAAATTCTGCACCTCTATCCTGAAGCCTAAAGAAGTCAAACAGAAAGAAGTAGTCTCTCTGCTGGGAAAGGAACAATGCTCAGCATTTAAAGAGTTACAGAAGTCTTAGACAGCAACACTAGGGATGTAATTCCTCACTAATTTCATTTTTGAAAGAAGGAACATCTACCTTTAGTTGCTCTCATCATGGTTTCCCAAAATTCAAGAAACACATTTTTTCAATCCTTTCTCAAATTTTTCCAAATATTATTTCTGTCCCTAAGCAGCAGTGATAGGGTTAAGTAGCTTACAGTGACCTAAAGTCTTATGTCTTATCCATCTGTTCTAACCTCTCTGAGGAATACACCGGTATTCTTAAAGATCTCTCCTCCTCCTTGCCTTCTTACCCCCCACTTTTCTCTCCATTCTGTTAAAAGTGAAACTAGCTTAGTTCTGTATCAGCCTCCAAAAGCTTTCCTATCTTCAGTGGAGTTCTTATAATACAGCCTTTGTTTGTTTGTTTAGTCATTGGTGTCTTTACTCCTTAATCAGAATTGCTAGCCACTGCAAACATACTGTCTCCATCACTTTCTGCTTTGATTGGCAAGAGCTTGCACTTTCACGATTCCCATTGCCCTTTTCTTGAGTGTCCCGCTGGCTGATAAGGATGGAAACTGCCAGCCTTCTGATCACTCATTTTGAATTTTGTACTCTGCATATTTCTAAACTTGATATTAAGTAATTCCCAGGAGGAAAAATCCAATCTCTTTGCACATGGTTTTGGCAGTGCCTAAATGCATTTTATGTATATTTTATACAGAATGGTCAGATGTTTAAAAATGCAATTGAATTCCATCTATTTATTTAGTTTTCCACAATCAGTCCCCAACTGATGTCACTTAGCAAAATTGAAATGGAGTTTAACTTTATTCTACAGCTGGCAGTGGAAATCAAACACTTTATTTCATATTATGTACTTAGTAAATTTGTTCCAAATATTTCACTTGTACTTGGAATGTAATGTATTTGGAGTATTCTCAAAGGAGGAAAGATACTGACAATATTTCTAAGAAAATCTAGGGCTTTTTAAAGGGCTGAACATTATTCTGTCAACTATCTACAGTACACATATAGAAATTTCATACCATTGTAATGATGGAATTGTCATTTGGTGAAGTAATTCAAATTGTCTGGTAAAATTATCTTACCCATTCTCTTGAACCATGGCACCAGAATATTCTAGCAGAGAATGTTAAGTACCTCACAAAGCTATATATCTTTGGATGCCATAGGCTTGAGGCATAATAGAGTGGAAGCAAATTGCTGCAAATGTGGAATATAACTCTAAGTTACTCTCTGTTAATGTTCTGGGATAACCAAAGGAAGAACAATGGCCAGAGGGGATTAATGCTTGATATCTTACAGAGGAACTTTGAGAACAATTATGAATTTGAGACACCCTGTGTGGAATTCTTGGATACAAACTGAGAATGTTGTTGTCTGATGCTGGGCAGCAACCTTATGATCTACCCAAGGTTGTACACATTCAGACAACAGAAATGTTCTTCTGTCAAAGAAGGAAGTAGAAGGGACCTTTGTGGAAGGAATATGGCAGCAGTCTAAAGGAGTGGGGGAAATCTGTCAGTTCTGTTCTCTCCCATATTTGCCTTTAAAACAAAAGGAACAACAAAAAACCCTCACAGTCCTTTCTGTCCCAAATATGAACTAATGAGTTTGAATAAATTCCTCAAAAGGTTACAAATTTTACAGTATGGAGAAGACTGATCCTCATCTGCCCACTATATAGGTGTTAAACATGAAGAGAATTTCAGGAGAAAAAAGTTTGCTTATACTGCGATCTTGAAACCGGAAGTTTTAAGAGTTAAACTTAAAGAGTGTTCCACTACCTTCTGCAAGGTAAAATTCAAGGAGTGCTATTTGTGAGAATCCTCGTTTCATTACTAGTGATGCCAGTGTTTCATACTTTTCCTTGTGACTTCTATGTTTTCTTTTCAGGTTTTATTTATCCTTTCATTGGGAACTCTTTTCTGAATTTTCTTTTTTCTTTGTTATGGCTCCTGCTTCTTCCATTTCTCCTAATCTAATACCTATCCTCCATCTTCTTTCTACCCAGCTTCCCTTTTCTTGCTCTTTATGAAACTGTTGCTCAAAAGCTCCTAAAGTTGCTACAGTTCATGATTTATTTCTCTCCAGACCTTTTCCCCTTCTTGCTCTCACTGAAGCTTGGCTCCCTATCCATAATACTGCTTCTTTGGCTGCCCTTTGCTTTGGAAGATTCTCCTGTCATGAGAGTAGGGGAGGTGGAGTGGGTCTTCTATTATTTAGCTCATGCCAGTTTCATCTTTTTTGCTTTTTACCGGCACACTGTTTCTCTTCTTTTGAAGCCTATACTGTAAGACTCTTTTTGCCTCTGCACCTGTGGATTGTATTCATTTATTGTCTACCTGGCCATTTTCAACTTTTATTTCTGATTTTGATTCTTGATTGACTTTCCTTGTCTCAGACAATATTCCCACTCTTATTATGGGTGATTTTAATATTCATGTGTATGATCTCAAAGATCCTGCTGTCTTACCTTTCCTTTCTTTATTGTCTTCTTTTGGGCCCAAGGTTTGATCAATTCACCTACACACTCCCTTGGCCGTTGTATTGATTTTGTTCTTATTAAGAATTTTTCTGGCACTTGAATTTCAGTTACTGAATTTCCTTTCTCTAATCACCATCTTGTTTTTTTCTGTGCTTTTTCACAATCCACCTCCTTGGTACTCTATTGCTCACTCCTTTTAAGAACTTAATTCTAAAGCCTTTTTGCAAGCACTGATCTTTTCTCCGTCTTCCTTTAATTCCACTGATTCTTTGGATTCAACTGTTTCTTTACTCAACTGTTATCTTCAACTCTTCATAGTTTTGCCCCTTAGTCAACACTCACACTCCCTTCTACCAAACCTCAGACTTGGTTTACTCCTTTTATTGGCTGTCTTCCTTCTTTCATTTGCTGGTCATGATTCTGATTTTTTTTTTAAAAAAAATAAAATCCTAAAATCAAAACTGTCCATTCTAATCTTGCTGCTACTGAACCTTCTTCATTATCAACACATCAAGTGTCTGTTTCTTCTATGTTTGCTACTCTTCCTCCGTCTAGCTGGATGAACTATCCATGTGTTGATGTCTTCAAATCCTTCTACCTGATCTTTTGATCCTGTTCCTTCTCACTTCTTAATTACTTCTTAATTACTATTGCCCCTGCCATTCTCCCTTCTCATCTCCATGTCATTAATCTGTCGTTTCTTACTGGTTCATTTCCTTGTGAAACACGTTACTGTTTCTACAATCTTAAGAAGCCTTCACTTGATCATGCTTCTTTTTCTAATGATCACCTTGTTTTAAAAATTTTCAAATGTGCTGTTTGTGTATGTTGCCTCAATTTTCTTTCTTATATTTCTCTAATGGATTCTTTTCAGTCTGGAATTTCAATCCTTTGCACTCTATGGAGACAGCTGTTATGAAAATCACAGATCATCTCCTTTAGGACAAGTCAAAATGCCTATATTTAGTCCTTATTTTCCTTGATCTCTCTGCAACCTTCATGACCTCAGGTTTGCTGATTCAGTTCTTAGCTGGTTCACATCTTATCTCTCAGGTCAGTCTTTTAATGTGGCAGAGGGAAGTCTTCTTCTTTTCCTTTTTGGTTGGCATTCCACAGGGTTCTGTTCCAGGTCCTTTGTTGTTTTCTCTTTAAACACTATCTTTAGGTAGTGTTCATATAGTTTTCAATATCAGACTTATGCTGATGACACTCAGTTGTATTTCCACACTCCAGAACTCTCTTTTGACATTGAAGATAGCATTATAGCATGTCTTTCAGCTACCTCTGTCAGGAACTGAATTCACACACACAAATATAACAGTGCAAATACACTATTTATTAGGAGTGTGATACATAGTATAGGAGTTCAGTGAGCGAACTGGAGGCAATTAGCAAAATTCAAAACATTAAAGGCAAAGAGTTTCTCATCCCGCCCGCAAGAGACCTTGAATTTCTGGTTTAGCCTGGCAGCTGTTATCACTACATTCCTAGCTTTGTTTATCTAATGGTCTCTGGTTCTCATACCATGTTACAAGCAAGCTGCTACTTAGCTCCTACTACATGTCCCATAACTAAAATATGGGGGCTACCCGACAACCTCAGCATGGATGTTTCATTGTCACCTAAAATTTAACAAGGCAAAGACAGAATTACTTATTTCTTCTCCAAAACCTCCTTTACAACATACATTCTCCATCACTGGTATAATATTCCTGTTTATCCTGTGAAGGAAGCATATAGCCTTGGCTTTATTTGTTTCTCTTCTTTGTCTTTTGTTCCTCACATTGAGGCTGTAGCAAAGTCATGTCATTTTTTTCTTTATAGTACTGCCAAAATCAGACCTTTTCTTTATGCTTCCTCTACTAAGACTGAAATTCATGCCTTGGTCATTTCTTGCCTTGATTATTGTAATCTTCTTTTGACTGGCCCTCCATTATCTAACGTTAGTCATCAAGTTTCCATTCAATATTCTGCTGCTAAGATTATCTTTTTGGCCCATTGTTTGGATCATGTTATCCCACTTTTGATATCTCTTGATTGGTTACCCATTCCTTCTAGGATTCAGTACAAGCTTCTTGCTTTAAGGTTTCAATCTATCTCCCTCCTACATTTCAGTTCTTATTTCTTTTCACCAGCCTGCTTGAGATCTGCACTCAAGAAACTCTAAACTTCTCACCCAATCCAGGGTTTCTTCTGCCTGGGCTTGGCTTCATCCTCACTCACTGTACCATATCCTTAGAATTACTACCCTGAACACTTGTGGACTGCTTCTTCACTCATTATTTTTTAAATATCAGTTAAAAACTTTCTTGTTTTCCATTTTAGCTTAATATTGTTTTATCATCTTGTATTATTTGTCAGTTTTTTTGGTATTTTATCTGGATAATTTGTTTTACAATTTTATTGTATAATTTTATATTTTTATTATGCCTTCCTCCCCCGCCCCATGTACACATATATTTTAGATTGTACACTTTTGGCAAGATCTACTGTTTTTGGCTGTTTTACTTGCCAGGCACATTGATGGTACTGTATAAACAAATGATGTCAGGTTCTCCTCTGTTTCCTTGGTTGCCACCAAGGAAGTTGGGCATTGGGCATTGCAGTCACAAGCTCTCATTTATTCTCTTCCACAAGGTAACCTATCCATCTAGGACCAGCCATTTTACAACACATAGTAGTATGCTATGCTCTGTGAAGCTCCATAGTCTTACATGGAAGGTGGCTGGAGGGAAGGGGGAGATAAGATAAATCCAAGAACATTAAATATTGCTGCATTGAATTCCAGCTTTTACATGTGCTCTCAGTCACACACTCAGTGCTCCTTGGCTTCTCGCAATGTGACAGCAGCTGGTCTCCTCACTTAATCTAACCAAAATAAGGTCTTGGTCACATAAAGAAGCTGCCTACTCTTGCTTCAGGCTGTTTTTAGCTTGGCTGAATTTATCAGCAATACACCCATAGCCTTTGTCAGAAGCATTGACTCCTCGCTGTCTTTGCACCTGCTGGTGTTGTGTTTAAAAAGGAACTGTACCAATGACAATCAGTTATTTTGTTTTGTGTGTGTGTTCCTTCAAGTCAACTGTCGAATTATGACAATCCCATGAATTTCGTAGAGTTTAATTAGGCAAGAAATACTTAGAGGTGGTTTTGCCAGTTCCTTCCTCTTAAATATAGCCTACAGCACCTGGTATTCATTGGTGGTCTCTCATCCATGTACTAAGGAAGGCTGACCCTACTTAACTTTCAAGATCATACAGGATCTGGTACTTTACATTATAAACATACTTTTCAGCAATGAAGGAAAAGCAGTGTGTACTTGTTCACAGACAATTTTCTTCTCATATTTTAGAGTTGACTCCTGCCACTGAACATACTTCTTGACTGAGTCTTGGTTAGGCCTTAGTATAAATTAAGGGCCCTTTTACATTACATAATTATGGTGCTATTATTCTCTTCTAATTGCCATGATTGTGTTCTATAGAATTAAGAGGTCTGTAATTTGGTCAGGCAACTAGAGTTTCTCTGGCTGAGAATTCTAAATACTTCATGAAAATACAAATATTAGGATTCCAAAAGATGGAACTATGACAGCTAAAGTGGAATTATAATGCTACAATGGTGTAGTGTAGAAGGACCCTAGGTCAGGGAAACAGGAAATCAGAGACTTTGTGTATCGAATGGAAGGAAGGAAAACAGTCATCTAAATTAAGAACTGACTGAATGTATACTGATAATGAATTCATGTAAATGTGAGATGCCAATGGAAGTTCAATATGATCGTAGGGGAAGTTTACGTGCACGTGTTTATACAGTTGGTAAGTGCATACGATTGTGAGGTGTGTACATGTGTATATCAAAAGGCAATGTGTTCCTTGCATGAAACGGGATTTGTTTGTTTTGTGTGTGATTGTTCATGAAAGGGAGTGTTCATGAAAGAGAGTGTGTAGGGCAGCTCTGCTCATTTTTCCAGCAATGGGAGATGTCCATCTATTTCATGTAACCCCTAAAAGCTTCATCAAAATGAAATGTGGCTCTCAGACTCCAAAGGCCTCTCCACCTTTAGTTTAAATTAGGGTTGGGGGTCATGAAACCCTCCAGATGATGTAGGACTGCAGCTTATAGCATGCCTTGCCAGTGGCTATGAAGGGAACTATAGTCAAACACCATCGAGAAGACTACACCATTTCAAGTCCTGGTTTAAAGCATGCGAGATGACAGGTAGAATATATGTTGGGCAAGAAGAAAGTATAATTGTTTAGAATTAGAAAGGCTGCTTGAAAAAAACAATCAGCACTTGGAAAGATTTTAGATTATTCTGATTTTGAAGAAATTGTTTCATATGCTCCCTCATTTATGTGTTGTAATAATATGCCACAAATACCCCTGGAAGTTTGAATGACTGAGTATGATTATGTGTGTGTATTTATATGTATACATATAAGACCCATACACAGGGGAAAGGATTTTTCTATTATATTTCCCATCTACAAATGCTAGATCAGTGGTGGTTGGTGGTTCTCATGCTATTGGGATAGTGAATCCACTCCAGATTTTACACAGGTTTCAAGAAGAAGCTAACCAAGCTTCTTTTAAAGCTGTTTTGAGAATACTTTTCAGTACTGTGGATAACTCCTTTGAAGCTTGAATTAATACATGGGCTGGATTCACTGTCCCACTGGCATGAAAACCAACAGCTACCAGTGTGCTAGATGCATAGGAGTCTCCAAATATTCAACCTGCCTCCATCAGCAATCTGAAATAGAATAGTTTCTCAAGTCGTACCTCATATGTCTGCTGATTGTGAAACTTGTTAAACTTCTCCAAGACTCGGCCCTCAGTATCCACTGAGGCGTTGGATTCAGGTCCCGCATGGATAATAAAAATGTGGATACACAAGTCCTGTATATAAAGGCACTTTCTTTTAGAAAGAGACTCCATTCACATGGATTCAGTGATCCCTTCCTCTCTAGCACCACCCACATGCACTCCAAAAGCAACTGCCACGCATACATGAGTCCCAGTCTCCCCATCTCCACACTGACACATGGTTCCCTCTCTTCCTCCCTTTCACATTCTCTCCTGCCCTGCCATTTTCTCCCTTCAGCAGCTTCTTCAGCCTCAGTAAAGCACCACAGAACAGCTTCCACCATGGTCCTCTAGCAAGGCGACTGGGCACGGCAGGAGAGATGTAAGACACCTTAAACTGCTTTTTTATATTTATATATTTATTTATATATTTTTGGAATACTGCATTTTTTAAATTTATTACTATTCCTGTTTTTATTAGTTCATGGCAGGTTGAATTTGTGGGTGGTAAGCTTGTAGATACTGTTGGCCCACTGTATTTAGTATTTTTTGCACCAAAATTATAGCTTAGCGAAAGGTGTGTTACATATACATGACAAGGCCTGTGAGCAGCTTGTCAAGATGTATGTTGTGTTTACCTTCCCAACAGGTTCCATCTCTGTGTAAAATAATATGAAATGTTTCCATGTAATGTTTTCTTTTTTTCTCAACAGGAAGCAAGGGATGGAGGGAAAACAAAATCAGAAACTCCCTTAATCTCTTCAATACCTCTAAGAAGTTGATCGAAAGCAATTCTTTCTGTTATTTATAATTAAGGTTGTTGGTGAAACAACCCCAATGTGAAGTTTGTTTTAAAAAAAAGTATTAGGAAAAAAAAACACTATAGGCAACTGAGTTGAAATTCTGAATTATAATAGTTCTGTGGAGTTACGACACTGAGGAAAGTAGGAAATAAAACAATGTGACTAGTGGGGATGGAGTATATTCATGTGAACAACAGGGTTTATTTCAAAAAGACCATATGGCAAATTACACTACAAATTAAAAGTCAATGACTAAACATCTATGAACTGACTTTAGCCCTGGCTCATTCTGTGGTCCTCTGAGGCTTACAGGAGAAGACAGCAGAATGTATTAACCATCACGGTAAGTTCTTAAAGGCTTCTCTAGCAATCAGTCAGGTCATAGTAGACAAGGTCCGGTGAAATAGATATAATTTGGACAAGCAGGCGAAGACATGATAGGCAACCTCAAGGGAGAATAAAACAGTTTATTACCTGGTTCTATTGCCTGAGGCATCTGTGAAGCTGGGGAAGAAGACGCTTTGGCAAATGTTCTCCTTGACTCAGCTGATAACGGCAGATTCCATGCCATGTGGGCTCTGTCTTGCCATCACAGAATTAGATTGTGTCTTTCCCCCTCAGAATCCTGTGTACTAGTATAGTACAATGGTTTCTAATGAGATGATCTGAGAGATCCAAGTTTAAATCCCCAGTGAGATAGGCCAGTAACTTTCCATTAGCATGACCTACCTCACAGAGTTGTTTTAAGCATAAAGCCATATATGTTCATTGAAGGAGAGACTGAATATTAATCTAGTTATTCAGTAAGTAAATAAATTAATATATGCAATCTGAAATCTTGCCTAACAAACGTAAACAATTCCCGCATTTTCTGAACATCTGAAAAATCAGGACTCAGGCAGATTTCCAGAACTGGAAGCTCATGATAAGGTCAGTCAATTTCCTTTGCTTCATGGAGATCTTCACCAAGAAGAATTCAAAAGAAGGGCTTACTTTGGTTTGTCAAAGGTTGATAAGATTCACAAGAGAACAAGTGGCTCCTGGAATATGGTTTGACTCAGATGTACAGAGCTTTAGAAGTTGTAGCCAGTGAATCACTACCCAGCATCTAATACAAGAGTCAGATAAGAGTGGAAAATGCCCCCTTGCACACACAAATCTTCCCTGTATAAACTAAACAATCATAGTAAGCAGTTAGCATTAGCACTGACGTCCCGTTTAGTGGGGAGACAGATGGTCCCTTATCTAGCAAAGGATGCTGCTGCCTTCCTGATTGTCTCAGTGCAATCCATTTGCTGAGTTGTCACTTCAGAGAGAATCTTAATTATCAGAGACACAACCAGCAACTTCCTCTTGTAAGACTGCATGGTAGTTCCTCTATTTTATTTCTTCATTCTGTGACCATGATAGACTTTGATGAATGCATGGTGTTTATAAATAAATAAATCATTGCTACCTTATCAGAATTTTTGAGGTCTTTATAGTTTTGTTTTTTATTAGTCTTCACAGTTTTTTTTAATGAAAAGCAGCAAAAAGCAAACACATTGCTAACAAGGGCAAAGAGAAGCCATACAGTAGCTCCTCTGCATGTTGTTGTTCTTGTTGCATACTTTCAAGTCATTTCTGACTGATAGTAACCTTAAGTCAAACCTTTCACAAGCTTTTCTTGGCAAAGTGTGTTCAGAAGAGGTTTGAGTTACTGCCCTGGCTAGTCCGAGCTTTGGGGATATTAAAAGATATCCTTTTGATATCATAATTTGGCTTCACTTCTCTATTCCCTTCCACGTGCTTGCGAGGCCACCAGACAAGCATGCCACCAAGCTCGGCCATTAATCGCCGTAATATTCCTAGACAATACAGGCAGGCCAGAAAATAGCCGACTCGCTGCTTTAGGAGACCTCCAGGCAAGTGCTCTAATTAGGTATGCATGCAACCTACAAAAATCTTCTGCCCTGCGCTGGCAGCTTGATGGGTAAGCTATGCAATACCCAAGTACTCTGTGTCATACTGAGTTTACTTCCAGCCCCCCTCCCAAGCCTCACTTCTACCCTTGAAAAGGAGCAGGAAATTCCCCAGCGTTCACTAATTTCGCATGCTGCCACCACGCACTGAATTCTGAATATACTTGTAACTGAACAGGACAGTGGGACCCTGTCAGTGAATTGCCAATCTCTATGCTTAAGGACCTTTCCTTTCCCTCCTCCTTCTGAGTGAGAGAAGTTCTATCTAAGCATGTGCCGAAGAATGGCGTGGGAATGGAGAGGAAACAGAGGTTTTACAGAAAAGCATTTATTGTAAGGCATGCATGTAAACAAGACAATAATACACATGAGAGGCTTCCCCCCTCCCAGGTACGCTTAAGTTACAAGTAGTTATAACAACAGATACATTCTTAAGATCAGGCAACCTCCAAAATAATAAAAAGCCCTAACGCGACTAACTGCCTTATTCTGGTTACTCACATTTGGGTTCACAGGCTTAGATGGTCTAGGAGAGGAATGAGACCAGCAGGCAAGGCCTAGGCCTACAGCCTGCTACTGGCACACATTCCATCTCCAGGAGGTTCCTTTGTTGACTCTCTGCCACATGGCCTCTCAAGGATTTTTATAACTTCTCCTTCAAAGCATCTCGAAGCATCTCGAAGATGCTCACTTCTCTTCCCTTGATTGGGCCATTCTCCCCCTGTGACCTGTGAGGCTGACCCACAGTAAAAAAGCAACCTAATCCCAACACCTCATTAACCCTTGGTTTACCTGAAGAGGGAAGCATCCCCCTTCAGCCAAGTCTAGATAATGGGAAGCCCCATTATCACACGCCCCCCAAATCTCAGACAGTCTGGAAACAGCTGAAGTCTGGAGCCACACGGACTGGGATTTCATCCTGTGACCTAAGAAAGGAAGAGTCAGAGCTTACATGCAAACACACAACAGTACAGGTTAATCCCTCTTAACCTCCCTCCAGTTCTCTGCGTGACAAGGAGTCTGCAACCACATTGAAACTTCCAGCCACATGCTAAATGTCAAAGTGAAAGTCTTGTAGGGACAGGCTCCACCAGAGTAGCTTCTTGTTAGCTCCCCGGACTGTATGGAGCCATCAGAGAGCAGCATGATCAGTCTGGAGAGTGAAGCGACGTCCCCATACATATGGTTTCAGATTCTCTAACGCATACACTATGGCGTAGCACTCCTTCTCTGGTATGGACCAGTTGGACTCCCTTGCAGAAAGCTTCTTGCTGAGGAACAGAATGGGATGCAAGGTGCCATCCGGACCTTCTTGCAGTAACACTGCCCCAGTGCCTCTGTCAGAAGCATCTGTAGCCACTATGAATGGCTTGTCAAAGTCTGCTACCATGAGCACAGGATCTACCATCAAGGCCTGTGTCAAGGCTGCAAAGGCTTCTTGGCACTCTGCTGTCCATTTCACTACCTTAGGCTTCTTGGAACCTGTCAGATCCATTAGAGGTGCCACCACTTGGCTATAGTTGGGCACAAATCTCCTGTAGTACCTAGCTAGGCCGAGGAAGGACTGCACCTGCTTCCTGGAATGGGGAACGGGCCAGCTATTAATAGCTTCCACTTTGACTTGCTATGGAGTGATAGTCCCCTGTCCCACTTCATGGCCAAGGTAGGTCACTCTGTCCAGCGTAAGCTGGCACTTTTTTGCTTTGACTGTCAGTCGAGCATCACTAATGCGTTGGAAGACAATCTCCAAGTGTTTCAGGTGGTCTTCCCAGGAGTCTGAGAAGATTGCAATGTCATCTAAATAGGCAACAACAAAATCCCCGCACCCTCTTAGCAAACAGTCCACCAGCCTCGGAAAGTTGCAGGTGCATTGCGTAGCCTGAAGGGAAGTACACTGAACTGGAACAGGCTCATGTGAGTGGTGAATGCTGTTCGATGCTTAGACTCCTCTGCTAGGGCAATTTGCCAATAGCCTTTGGTCAAATTGAGGCTGGATAAGTACTCAGCAAGCCCCAATTTCTCCAACAGTTCATCCACTCTGGGCATTGGATAATGTTCAGGGCGCGCCACTGAGTTCAGTTTTCTATAATCTACACAAAAGCGTACGTCCGTTCCCCCTTTCTTGGGCACAAGGACAACTGGGGATGCCCATGGACTGCGTGATGGGCGAATGATCCCCATGTCCAACATCTCTTTCACCTCCCTCTCTATCGCCTCTTTCCCCTTTGGTGACACTCGTCGTGGTTGTTCTGCTGATGGCCTGCTGTCATCTGCGGGTACCACATGTTGAGGGTCTGTGGTGCGACCTGGGATAGGTGAAAACAGGGTGGTGAACTTGCCTGTCAATTGAGAGAACTGCTTGCTTTGGTTAGCATTGAGTCTTGGGGAGGGTTTAACATCTTCCAAGCTACCACCCTCCTGATCATAGAAAGCACCTTCAGGCCACTCTTCTTCCTCATCTTCCTGGACTAAAAGTGTGAGAAGATGACTGGGCCTCTCGTAGAAGGGTTTAAGTGAATTCACATGATACACTTTTGACTTGACTTTAAGAGTCTGGAAACTGTATGAGATAGTTCACTGTCCCAATGCGTTCTTGCAGTGTGGCAGGCCCTTCCCAAGAAGTTTCCATCTTGTTAGACTGGATAACCTTCAGGACCATCACTTGGTCTCCTTTCTCAAAGCAACGTTCTCTGGCCCACTGGTCATACCAGGTCTTCTGGTTCACTTGTGCCTGTTGCAGATTCTCATGAGCATCTGCTCATGCTTCCCTGAGAGTATTCTGCAAGTTAGTCACAAAATCAACCACATTAGTCCCTGAAGAAGGGATAATTCCTTCCCACTGACTTTGAACCAGCTGTAATGACCCTTTCACATCATGGCCATAGACCAGCTCAAAGGGTGAGTAACCCAGGCTTGGGTGTGGAACAGATCTATAAGCAAACAAGAACTGCTGTAGAGCCAAGTCCCAGTCATTGGAATGTTCATTCACAAACTTACGGATCATGGCCCCCAAAGTTGCATTAAAACGCTCCACCAACCCATTAGTTTGGTGATGGTAAGGTACTGATGTAAGATGGTGCACACCATGTGCCTCTAACAGGTGCTGCATGACCTTGGAGTTGAAATTGGAAGCTGCATCCGTTAAAATCTCTGCAGGCCAACCTAATCTTGCAAATATGTCAGTCAAAGCTTGGGCTACTGCTTTAGCTGAGATCCCACCCAGTGGAATTGCTTCCGGCCAACGAGTGCAAAAGTCCACAAAGGTGAACACACACTGCTTTCCCCTAGCAGTCTTTCTAGGGAAAGGTCCCATGATGTCCACAGCCACTCTCTGGAATGGGATATCAATGACAGGAAGTGGTTGGAAAGGGGACTTGGCCTGATCCTGGGATTTCCCTACTCTCTGGCAAACTTCACAGGATCGGACATAGTCAGTAACAATCTTGCCCATCCCCTCCCAGTAGAAGGACTTCCCCAATCTGTCCTTGGTTCAATTCACCCCAGCATGTCCACTAGCATGATCATGAGCCAGACTCAAGAGTTTGGCTCTATACTTAGAAGGCACCAGCAACTGTCTCTGAGCCCGCACGCCCCCCTTGCTACCCCTTGGGCCAGGCTCACAATATAATAGGCCCTTGCTTATTACAAATCTGGGCCCCTTCATCATTGGAGGAGACTTCACTTCTTCCTTTGCTCTGGTCCAGGCAGCTTGAAGGCTCTGGTCTGTTTCCTGGTCCTTCTGGAACTGCTGTTGCTGAACAGGAACCAGCTGCTCCACCGGGAGTGGCAGACTCCCCTCAGATTCTCATTGCATTGCAGTTTCTCCAGGTTCTGTTCCTTTGGCTGGAGTGTCCTCTGGAGTTTCAGCTGCTGTTGATTCTCTTGCTGACTTTGGAGTCAGCGTTTTTGGATCTTCCTCCTCTGCACCAGCCTTTTGCATCTCAGGCAAGTTGTCCAGCACCTGACTCTGCTCAATGCCCACCTGCAACTCTCCCGCCCCCCTGGGCAGCACTGAGTCAGGTGTGACCAGAATCACTGACTGCTGGACAGGGGCCGGCTTGAGACCAGGCTGACAAACCTCCTGGCATGGAGAAGCTGTTCCTGGACTTCCGCCAGCAGCTGCTCTGACATCTGAGGTATCAGCAAGAATGGTCTCGATTTCTGGGTCCACGATGCTGTGGTGAGAGCCTGCTCCAGGTTCTGCCACCTCTTCAGACAGGACTCCTTCTGGTGTAGCAGGAGACTGTGACTGCAGTCCAAGTTTAGGCTGGTCCTCTGGTTGCAGTGAAGACTGACCTCTGCTCAGGCTGCGAGTTGTCATGGAATGCCGTCTGGACTCTTTCAGGGCTTGACTGGCATGGAAGACAAGATCATCACCCAACAGGGCAGGACATTCGAAGTCATCATAAACAGCAAAAGTCCAAACACCCTTCCAGCCCTTGTACTGAACAGGAACACGTGCTGTTGGTAGTTGAGCTGGAGGAGCTCTGAAGACTCTGATGGCGATTTTGATGTGGTCATCAACAAGACCAGGATCCAAATATGAACGATGAATAGCAGAAAGTTGGGCTCCAGTGTCTCTATAAGCAACACACTCTGCATTTGCATACTGGTTACTCTATTGAGAACTGTTACCCTGTGTACTGGGGGTCCCGGGAGGGACATCAAAATGTGCGCAACTAAAGGTGGGGAAAATTAGCTCAGAGCACTGCTTAGCGTTACGAGAGGCAGGGTAACGTAGCGAGATCTTGAACCCTATGTCTACGGGGTCGGGTCGAGTCAAGGAGAACACAGAAGTTGAAATAATAGATGAAGTTTATTAAATACAAGCAAAATAGTGTATGCGATGCACTCATACAAGATAACTAAAGAAAATAAAGGTTGGAATTGTATAGAGGGATTTTTAGAGGGATTGCTGGTTTGGATAATACTTCACCTGTCCCGAAGCCTGGAAAAATAGAGAGCGAAGCTGGGGTGCGATGTAGCTTAACACGTGGAGCTGAGGGGAGGCTTGCCAAGCAAAGCGGCAGCAAGGTGGGATGAAACTCGGGAACGATCTGAAGAAGGTCTCAGAATCCAGGGTTTTTATAAGGAGAATTGTGACTGCAGGCTAAACCATACTTGGGGGAAAACAATAGATTTGGATTTGAAGACAAAGCCTCCGAAAGGTCAGAATCTGAATGATTGAGTTATCGTAGCAGTTCTCAATAGAATAGCCAGTATGCAAATGCAAAGTACTTGGGTATTGCATAGTTTACCCATCAAGCTGCCATCACGGGGCAGAGGCTCTTTTGTAAGTGGCGTGCATACTTAATTAGAGTACTTGCCTGGATGTCTCCTAAAGCAGTGAGTCAGCTATTTCTGGCCTGCCTGTGTTGTACAGTTGTTAACGACCGAACTTGTTTACGTGCTTGCCCAGTGGCCTCGCAAGCACGTGGAAAGGAATAGAGAAGTGCAGCCGAATTGTGATATCAAGGGATATCTTTTAATATCCCCAAAGCTCAGACTAGCCAGGGCAGTAACAATCCCCCCCCAAGAAAAATGGCCGATGTTGGGGACAATATTTTATATTAATTTTCCAATTAAAAAGCAAAAATCAACTTAGAGCCAAATAGGGCTTGCAGGTTGGTAGCCATATCACTCCTCAGGAAAGGGAATTTCGGGAAGAGCAAAAGGATTACTATCTTATAAAGACATTCCTGACTAAAACCTAAACCTAAACACACACACACCAATGTAAACAATAGCGCAATAATAAACAATTAAACAATGAACAATGTCCAATGTCCCGTCAATAGGGAACTGTCGAAAAATGAGTAATGGCAGTAAAATAACAAATGCAAAATGAAGCAATCAATGAAATACGGTAAGTCCAATGCATGGACTGGCAATGAAAGCAATCCAAGGAACAAAACAGTTCAATGTGGGATGAAAGTTCATAGTCCAGGGGAGGTGAGGTGCAAGCAAAAGTTTTGGCACCCCCCCTTGCAACAGGAAAAGTCTTTTGGCTGGAGCAGGTGAGCAAAACATAAGTCCATCCAGGCAATGGAGCAGGAACAACAAGAAAATGTCCAAGTCGGTGCAGCTTGGCTCACTGCAAGTCCAGGAGCAAAGAGTCTTTGCAGAATTTGGAGACTGGAATAGTCCATAGGTTCTTTTCGGGTCAGCAAATGGTAGCAGGAATGGCAAAAGCTCGTGGCAATCGGAAGGCTGTGTGGTCACCTTCCCTCACAGTCACGGGTGTCGTCGAAGGACCAGGAATCTCCAAGTCTCAGCCATCAGATGGAGTGGCAACTTTCTCGTCACCCCCCCACACACACACGGTACTCGGGGGCGATGGTACGACCTCGGGATCTTCCCAGTCTTCTGAAACAATAGACCTATTAGAGTTTTTAACAGAAGAACTGACATGTTTATTATCCAATGTATACCATTAATGCAAATGGCTGGCTCAAAGCCTACTGGGAATGAATTGAAACAGGGTCATCATGACTGAAAAGACTAAGAGTCCATGGGGACATTTTACCTTCTAAAGACACAAAACATGTACAAAGAAAGGACTAATTACTTAAACTCTACCAAAACTAACAAAACTATTTACATGGCGGGACTATTTACAGTAACTGGGCGCAGAGGGGTCACCACTCCACCTCTATTCCCTTCAGACAAGGATCGTTCAACCATTATCAAACACCTCGTAAATGCAGGCAAACGCCTCAGACAAATTAACGGTTGGCACTTCCTTGTGATTCAAGGAAGTCTGGTAAATCAAGGAGCTTATGTTGGGTCTTTGGGCACCGAGATCTTCTGGCTCGGGGATGACCACCAATGCAGGATCAACCGGCTGATCCTTACATTCTTTTTGCAGGGTCTCCGGAATTACCGGCAGGAGTGGCAGCACCCGCTCCTGATTTGGGACCCCTTTCTCCAAGTCAAGGAGGAGGCTGGTCTTGGACCCATATGCCTCCTGGAAAACTGCCTCTCCAGGTATGCTGGTGACCAAGATGGAGCCGTAAACTAGCTTGGCCCTGTTCATGATCACCAGTGTCATAATCAAGGTGGTGCCATGGCCCTTAAGGACAGGACAGCACCAGAACGTCTCTACAGGGGGGGAGGCAGTAGTAAAATTCACCTCTGTGGGGCAGTTAGGTCTCACACTGGCCGAAATCTCCTCAGCTGGACTGCAGTCAAAAGGAGTGTGCATGGTCCATACAGGGTGTGCCAGGGTGAGTACCTTTGCTACCCTGTGCTCTGGCTGAGTGGGAGCCCCTTGCTCTTTGAATCCCCAGTCTCCTTTGAGATTCCCCTGACAGATGGCAGAGAGAGGAAGGACTCTCCTAGCCAAGGCTTCAAGGAAATCCCGGGGAAAACTGCAGGTCTCTAACTGGGGGCTCAGAGCAGGGACAATGGAGAGCTTCAGAAGCTTGGGGCTGGCTTCCCCTTGCTGTGAGTTCTCCTTTTCCTGTCTCTCACACGTGCTGGCAATGTCTTTATCAGATTTGGTGGAGACTTCCTCCTGAACCTTAGCCTGGTGCGATCCTTCTAGGTGCTCTGAAAGCACCACTGTCTCGGAGATGGTTGGACTCGCACTCGGGGCTGTGTCATGAGGAGGGGCAATCTGTCTATTTCTAGTGCACCCTGGGCACTTGTGTTCTCTGGAGGGCTTAGTTTGGGTTCCTCCCCCGCCATATCCGGTCAAAGATAATGTCAGGGGTGGGCTCACCCTGTCTTCTCAGGTTAGGGAGCAGCACCTTTGGCACTGCTCCGGAGTCTGCAGGAGGGGTGGCAGGGGTCTTTTCCCTAGAGGTCCTAGTGCCTGCCTTCACCCTAGATCTACGCCATCTGTTGGGCGTCAGTCGAGCCACAACCCTCTGGGGGAGATCCTGGGACCCCCTATCCTGACAGCTCTAAGTCAGAGTAATATCCAGCTGAAGGGGGACCGCTGGTCACTGCATTCACAGGCTGGCTATTTCCCAGAGGTAGATGCCTGTCTAGCGCATCAAGGAGCTCACTCGTGGGTCTCCCCGTCAAACTGGCTCATGTCCAGCCGGAACCTTCTGAGCATACTCCGGACTCTTACTCTATCTGAGGAGTACGTCTGGGCCGTGGGATCGTACCCACCAGACGTCTCTCGAGGAGAGCCTGAGTCAGAGAGTTGTTTGGGAGCAGTGGGCTGCTGTGGGGGACTTCCTGCCTTGCCGGGGTGGTTGCGGAAATCTTTTCCCTGCCACTGCCTGTTGTCCTGCCTGGAAGCTAGGCTCGAATTCCAGTTCCCTTGGGGAACCGAATTTGGTGCAGTTTTCCAGTGTTGGGAATGGGGCCCATAATTCAAGTACGTGACCTCAGATATGGGTTCCCAATTCCCAGGTTCCTTCCTGTGTGTTTTGGGGAGTTTGAGGGATCCTGCCTCGCGCAGCAGGTTGGAGACCCATCGGAGGTTGTTCCCGAACTCCTCCCAGTTAGTGGTGGCTGGATCCACCAAACCTAATGCCATCTTGGTCTCATGATTAAGACCTCTGTATAGGAGCATCTTGAATTTGAGATGGTCAAAGTTATACCCACGGGGCATCAAGGGGACCTTCTCGGCCAGAATGGCAAGGAGCTGCTTCCATGCCACGTAAGCCTCAGGGTTCTCACGAGGACCCTGTTGCTCCATGACATAGAGCACACCTGCACCCTGTCCGGGCCACAAAATCGTCACTACTTCTCTCATCCAGTCGTGTGCCTCGAGCCTAACCAGGCCTCAAGCCGTCACAGCTGACTCAAGAGTAAGGAGGGGGACATGCAAAGTTGGGCCAGCTGGGTCAGGTCCCGACCATTGGCTGTCGGGTGAGAATGTATCACCGCGTTTAGCCACATGATGCCAGTGGACCGATTTAGTGGACCCAATTGGTCCTCAATAGCTTTGGCCTCAGTAGCACGCCAGGGGACTCAAGTCTTGGTGACCTGCATCTCCTGCATCTCTTGCCTATCACAACTGCCTTCTCCAAGGGGGGTGGTCCGTCTCTTCATGGACCTAGTCTCAACTGAGTGGACTGGGACCTTAGGGTCACTCCAGTCTGGACTGTGGGGAACGGCTGCCTGAGCATCCTCTGGCAGTGCTTCCCCAGAAAAGTCCTCCACAAATGTTGGGAGCAGCTCCAGGCACACAGCCGAAATTAAGGCTTTGCGCATTTGGAGCTGGCTCTCCAGAGCAGCTATCTGTTTCTGGCAAGCTACATGGCTAACAGGCTCCTGCTGTTCTCTCACTTGCCCCACCATAAACTTGGCTGCAGACTGGGCATGATCCAGCTCACCCTCTAAGTGTAGCTTTCTCCTCCCATGTTTGCGCCACTACTGTGATGTTATTCAGCTTCTGTGCGGATGCCTGCGCTACGGACGCAAAAGTTACTTTGTCCGCACGTAACGTCTCGACCTCGGCTTGAAGCCAGGCATTCTCTTTCTCCACACTAGCTAACTTTTCTCTGGTCTCTACCAGGGCACTACTAGCATCTCTGGCCGTAAGCCAAAGTCCCCAAGCAGCCAAAGCATCCTTAGACGGCCCGAAAGGGTTCTTTGATTTACGCGCCAGGGCATACGCTTCACGGAGGGTGGAAAAGGGATCAGCCATCTGGAAGATGGTGTCCTTCCAAGGGCATTTCCCTTTACTCAACACCCATCTCTCTAGTTTAGCTCGAACCTCTTCCTCCAACATGAGGTTCTTGATGGTGACCTTACTACTATCCGCCATTTTTCCACAAACCACAACTCTCTAACACTACCTACAACTCACAAACTACAAACTGCAAACTACAGACGGGACCAGGAACTGGAGTGACGGGAAGGATCACCCAGACCCCTGGGGGACTGAAGGAAAACGACCGCTGTGGAACTTCTCTTGGAAAGAGGGATGGGAACCTGTCTCCAGCCTGCCCAAACAAAGTCACTTTGATACTCCCAAGCAGGGTAACGTAGCGAGATCTTGAACCCTATGTCTACGGGGTCGGGTCGAGTCAAGGAGAACACAGAAGTTGAAATAATAAATGATGTTTATTTAATACAAGCAGAACAGTGTATGCGACACACTCATACAAGATAACTAAAGAAAATAAAGGTTGGAGTGAGGCACTGTGTACTCGGGGTACTCGGGGTCCCTTGATTCCAAGACCTTCCTCGGATCGCTCCCGAGTTTCATCCCACTTTGCTACCGCTTTGCTTGGCGAGCCTCCCCTCAGCTTCACGTGCTGAGCTACATCGCACCCCAGCCTCGCTCTCTATTTTTCCGGGCTTCAGGACAGGTGAAGTATCACCCAAACCAGCAATCCCTCTAAAAATCCCTCTACACCACTCCAACCTTTATTTTCTTTAGTTATCTTGTGTGAATGTGTCGCATACACTGTTTTGCTTGTGTTTAATAAACATCATTTATTGTTTCAACTTCTGTGTGCTCCTTGACTCGACCCGACCCCGTAGACATAGGGTTCAAGATCTCGCTATGTTACCCTGCCTCTCATAACGCTAAGCAGTGCTCTGAGCTAATTTTCCCCACCTATAGTTGAGCACATTTTGGTGTCCCTCCCGGGACCCCAGTACACAGGGTAACATTTGCCATTGCCTTCCTCTGAGGGTGAGAGAGTATGAATTGTCCAAGATCACCCAGCGGGTCTTCATGGCTGAGGGGGGATTAAAACCCTGCTCTCCAGAGCTAAAGTTCAGTGCTCCAATCACTATACTATGCTAGCTTTACATAGGAACAGAAAAAAAAATCTTAGATGTACCTAGTAATCCTTCAGGAGACAATACTGTTTCCTGAACTTTGTTGATATTAATCAAAATTGCTGACATGTGTCCAAGCACAATAGCCTATTTGGGCAGCAAAGGTAATGAAAATTGCAACAGTTGTCATTGGGGTTGATGTCATGTGGTTGATGAATCCACTATTGATTTTATGGCTGCTCATGTTACAGCTGCTCTAAATTTAAATGAGAAAGCTTTTCTACAACTTGGAGAAATAGTTGAGAGAAGTAGCCATTAGTAAGTGGATTCTCCTACCCCAAGGCAAAGGATTTGCTTGCTACCCTGATGGTCCTTAATTAGAGTTGTTTTTACTGATTAGAGTTCCCAGATCTCAGAGCCTGGACTCTCTTCCCCAGTCCTCAGGGCAAGGGGCAAGAATCTCAAGCTAAGAGCACTGCCTTGCAAAGTGTGTGTGTTGCTGAATTTGTAGGCTTGCTGTTTTTCACATGAATGGTATTTAGCCCCCTAGAACTCCCTTTCCCTTTCCTATGCATTTTACCTCAGTGCTGAGAACTTGTGCAGTGGCAAAATGCATAGGAAAGGGGTTGGTATTTGCTGGCGTATAAGAGACACCAGTGTATAAGATATACCCCATTTTTAAATATTATTTTTCAGGAAAAAAAGTGTATATTATATGCCAGCAAATATGGTATCTTGCTTCATTCAAATCTGAATTCAATTCTAGTTATGGGACAGTAATAGCCTTGGTCACCTTGGCAGATGACCTATGCTGGGAGCTGGATAATGGCAGAGAGTCCCTGCAGGACCTACTGGATCTCTCAGCTGCATTTGATACAACCAACCATCATATCTTTCTGGGTCATTTGACTAATATGGGATTTGGTGGCGTTCCTTTGCAGTGGTTCTGGTCATTCTTGAACATTCCTAGAGGGTGGTGCAGGCAAACTGTTATTCAGCCTTTTGGCCATTAGCCTATGGGGTTCAACAGAGGTCAATACTGCCCCTAAGTCCTTGAAAATTGTTCCGAAGCTCCAGCTAGTGCAAAATGCAGCAGCCAGACTGGTGTCCAGTATTCATTTTAGAGACATTATAACACTGGTCTTGCAAGAACTATAGTGGCTTCCAGTTTGCTTCTGAGATCAATTCAAGATGCTGATGTTGACCTACAAAACTCTGATTGACTTGGGCCCAAGATATCTGAAAGACCACCTCCTCAAATTTGAGCCTACCAGAAATTTGAGATCCTCCAAGGAGAATCTATTGTATGTCACAACATCTCATGAAGTAAGGTTGGAGGGTACTCATAACAGGGCTTTCTTGTAGCAGTGCCTTGATTGTGGAATTCCCTACCTATGGAAGTAAAGCTGGCCCCATCTTTTTTTAGCTTATGGAGGGCAGCCAAAATAGTGCTGTTCCATATGGCATTCAGTGTTTGAAAATGGTGTTTTAACTGTTTCAAAACTGGATTCTAGGATTGCTTTTAAACTGCTTTTAGAAGTTTAAAGGACTATTTTAATGTCTTTTTAATAGTGTTTACCTTTGTATTGTTTTATTTGGTTTTTATTTGTTCATCACCTCAGGAGCCCTTGTGGGTTGGAATGTGATACAGAAATACTTTAAATAAGAAATAAACAAACAAACATGCAGTAGGGTTTTAATTCCTCACTAATTTTTTTTCTTGAAGGAAACAATGAGTAATTTTAGCAATTTTCTTTCTGCTACAAGAAACTCTTTGAGAACTATGTGGTTTGTGATGCCCATTTACAATTTGAGAATTATTTTAAGCATAATTCACACATGAGTTTTCCATGTAGAAAATATTTTATGTGTGTGTATGAATTATTCTGAAACATGAAGATTCTCATCAGTCTATGATTCTCCTCATCAGGGTTTCTCAACATTCAAAACAAAACAAAAATCAAAAATGTAGTTTTGAAAACATTTCTTGAATAGTTTAAAATATTTTATAATATTCTTTCAATTCCTATGATACAGTCATCCCTGTTAGTTCTCTCTGAGATCAATTTTGCACAAAATAAAGGCTGCACTAGAACTTTTCTTAATCAACTCACAGTCAACTAAAGTAGACTTTCTCTCAGCTTATGTACTGAGTTCTAGGAGTCATGATTCACCAATAGGTTGCAGTCCCTCCCCTTTCCCACATTGTTTAAAGTTGGGGGAGTACTCTTTTTTTTCTCTAAAAAAATGGGAAGTGGACCTTTGTCTACTTCCAGTGTTGTTTTTAATTTTCCCCCCTCTCTATCAGCAGTATGTGGTAGTCTATGTGGCCTGTGGAGATACTCAGGAACAAATCACCATCATCATCACCCTTTGGTCCCTGGCCTCACCACAGTTGCCTACCCCAATTTAAGTGCTATTGCACAAATATTTAACACTTGCTGGAAAATTATAAAAAGGGTGCTGTAAATTTGAAAAATCAGTTTAACAAAAAGTACACACTGGTAATCTGGGGGAAGGGGTGACTAGTGTGGTAGTAGGTTTCCCAAGTTTCATGTTTCAAATATAACTCACTTTAAAAAGTCACAGGAGTAACCTTAAGACTGGGAAATCATGGTACAGTTCCATTTTTTCTTCTTTTGTTTGAAAACAAGAAAACACACAAGACATGTGTACCGCACAAGGGGCATAGCTATGGTGGGGTGAGGGAGACAAATAAGGGCATTTGTTGTTGTGTGCCTTCAAGTGATTTCCAACTAATGACAACCCTATCATAGGGTTTTCTGGGGCTGAGAGTGTGTGATAAGCCCAAGGCCACCCAGTGGGTTTCCATGGATGAGTGTGGAATTCAACCCTGGTCTCCAGAGTCATAATCCAATGTTCAAACCACAATAGCACTCTGGATCTCCTGTTGGGGATGATAGGAGTTTCAGCCCCATGGAAACGCAGCGGAAAAACCAGAGTTCAGCGAGCCAACAGCAGCAGCCTTATTCCCCAGTAAGGATACTCACACACAGAGGAGTTTCTTCCAAAACAGGAGGCACTTTATCTTGCAGCAAAGTTCCGTTATATACAAAACATAGGACAGATGGACGAAAGCTTGCGCCAGGCACCAGGTTTGGTCGACAGACAAATACGTACTGGTTTTGCTTTGTTATATACATATCTACAACCACTCAGGTAGAGGTTTGCACACCTCCCTCTACCATCTGCACACGACCCAAGTTTCTTATGCAACCTTGCAATTACCCGCAGTGGGGCATGATGCAACATCTTTGCAGTGGGCTGATCATTTTCCCAGGCTTCCCTGCTCTGAATCCCTGACATCTCCACGTAAGGACATTTCCCAACTCAAATAAGTAAACTGCCCCAAAATGAAATTTTCCTTCTGTCTCCAAATTTCTAGCATTCCACAGAGTGAGACAATGAAAATTGCTCACATCTGCCTCTCTTCTATGTGCTTTGTTTGCATTTCCTTTGTAACTTCGCTTGCCCCTCTTCTTTAGATATGTAAACTGTATTTTTTAAATGCTCAAGTAAAGGTGTAAGTTAGTCTTAGTATTCCTCACATTTTATGCCTCTGAAGAGTTGTCAATGTGCATATTGAATTAGGCCAGCTCTGCACTGGAGATTTTTCAGCACCCAAACTGGCTGTCAGTTGATTCTGCTCTTTACTTAACCACAGATAAATTTTCTGAGCTGACTTTTAAATGTTTTCAGAATACAACTGAAATTCTATTTGTGGGAGAGAACCTTTGTGATAGATGTTTGACCTTGGAAGTGCAGGTCTTCACGTAACAAGGTAAAATCTGAATTTAGCTGAGAGGGCATATTAGAAAGTTAACAGAAAGATCCAAGAGGTTTATTTTTAATCACTCTAGAAACATAGAGAAAAATGCTCTCTGTCAGCCAGAAACTTTTTGCATTTGTTGCTGGCAACATAAAGGGTAATAAATCTAAAGATTTTGACCTGCTCAAATGAGCTAGTGTTAGACTAAAGCTGGGGCAGAAACACGGGGAGGCACACATGCTGGTCAGGAAAAAGAAATATACAATTTGAATTTTGGAAATGGAAATATGCTTGCAGAGGAACCAGCGTTTTCAAAAAAATTATTCCCAGTTTAAATTGTTGCCAGATTATCCATTCACTGAGCTCAGAATATAATATTTAAGATCATTTTGCACCATCTGCAAACAAAAACAAAATGCTGGTATTTGGAATGACCTCTCACCCCAGTGTATAAATATTTGCTACTTTGACTTTCATTTACTTCCATTAGTAGCTTCAGATTTTCAGGAAAGGGGTCTCTGCAGGTGATGATAACCTTCAGTAATGAAAATTATTTTTCTCATGAATTATATTTCAAGGCTGTTCTGAACCATGCTAAAAGGAAAAGAAAATGTTGCCAGATGAGAAAATAAAATTATTATCAAGAAAAAGAATAAAAGAATTGGGGTTTATTGCCGTGGATGTCAGAAGTCTATGAGTTTCCCTTTCTTCTGCACCAGGTGTGGGGAATACTTGGGGTTCTCCAGATGTTTTTTGACTTCAACTCTTTTGCTGTACTTTTATTTTCATGTTTTGAAATGAAAACAAGCAAACAGAAATGCTTGTAGATTCCTCCCAATTATGAGAATCCAAAAGATATGCCCACATTTTCATTAATACTCTCACAGTCCATGAATTGGAAAAATTTGTATAATGTCTATTTCTACAACTTTCTTTTCTGTCAACTGGTCAACAGTTCCCTATCTGTCTTCTGTATAAAGAGCCCAGTCCAGAGTTCCATGCACACCTAAGTTCCCAGTGACCATGGATTTTCCCACAGAAATCAACTTGGTAAGAAATTTTCATGTGGGACCTCCATATAGAATGGACAATGTTTTAACAAAATGTACTTGGAGCTGACTGTATATAGAGCATTTGTTTAAAATTGATTTGGAGCTGACACGCATGTTCTGGACCTGCTACAGTGACCTTCTCACCACAAAAAAGCTCCACAAGTTGTCCCATCACATGCTATTCCCATGGCAGATGTGAAAGAAAAGAAACTGAGCAACTAGCAGATTTGAGACCTGTTGGCAGTTATGGGCTAGTAGGGTTTGGGACAAGATGGATCTTTATGTCTCGATTCTAGAACTATATAGGTTCTGAACCAAATATATAAGTTGGCATCCTTGGATGGGTCATTATGCTTGAGTAAATATCATTGCACAAGCGGTTGTAGCCAACCATTCCAAAAGCACACCCATGCCCTTTCTCACAGTGTTAACTTTGTGGGTCATTGTGCAACAGGTGGGCTCATTACTATGGTATTCATTGTGGGACACAAAGTAACTATACTGGTGTATATTTACACCAAACTAAAAATGTATAAGATCTTGGCCATAATTTAAAATATATGCACACATACTGGCATTCTGTTAATGATTTACACACATGTAAGTGCAGTTAACACATACATAAGTCCCTTTGTTAGGATGGGGGGCTGAGAGCTATTCACTTGTTCACTCTTCATTATATTCCATCCAAAAACTCCCAGCACCTGGCCATTGTAAAGCCTTGGCAGTGACCCTGTCACTTACTGATGGAAAGCAGAGGGAGTGTGGAGGCATTTCAGACCCTGAAGATCTAGCTGCTTCAAGATCCCAGAGGAAGGAAAAGGTGAATGCACACTACTTGAGAGCACACTCTGATTTCTTTCTTTCTGCTGAGCTGAGTCCAGCTGTTTCTCCATGGTCTGCATCACTGCTTCCATCCTTTCCCTACCATTAAGAGACATCGTCAGGGCCCCTCCCAGAGCTTGACAACTGCTAGAAGGTGGGAAGGCAAAGAACTGTGCATGAAGAACTGTGCCCAGACATAGGATATTGGTCACTGTGTCTTCCACTGTATTCACAGTTTGTATCATGAAAAGCTAGATTCTGGGACCTGAATGAATAATACAAACTGTGTAATGACTGTTCTCTAGAACCATTTTGCATGCCTTAAGCTACAGTCACGTATACCTGTCTGGGGAAGCAAGTACCATTAAATGCAATGTGTGTCAGGAATCTCTCCCTGCCAGGGCGCAACCAGCGAGGGAAGAGAGAGGCCAGGAACACTTGAAGGGTCTGAATATACCAAACACCAGGAAAACACAAGCCAAGCCAGGTCAAGTCCAGTCCAAAGGTTCAGGAGGCAGAGATCCATCTGGAGGATTTCAGGGAGCAGGAGACACAAAGGTTGTGAGGGCTTGCTAATAAGTTGCTGCAAGCAAGGAGCAGCCACACCGGCAGACTTAAATAGCCCCTGTGAGCAGGTGCTGCTTGTTATTGTTTCTTCAGCCTAGTCCAAGCAGCCTCCCTCTCTGCAACCCGTTTCAGCCTTCTGTGTGATTGAGGGCTGATGGGCACAGCTGGCTGCAGCTCCTCTGCATCACTGCTGGTTCCCTCTCCGTCATGAGCTGACTGGGGCAACTCAGTCTCTGTTTGACCTTCTAGTGCAGGGGATGTTTGCAGGTTGACTTGCTCAGTCACTGGCTCGGCCCCATGCACAATCAGTTGCTTCTTAATCACAGCATCATCATCTATCACAATGTGCTTAAATTCAGAGTAGGCATCCAGAGTACTGCATTGTAATGCTGCTATTGTTACTTCTGGTAAAGTTCATGGAGCTATACACAGCATTGTTGCCCTACCCATCAAATTTTATGTTGCAGCCCCACTGGCTTCTATAAGTTCACAAAGCATTTTTCCCCCCATTTTGGAGGAAGATATCTTTGGCCCTTTTCACACCATACCTGTTCCCGGCAGCAGCCAGTGGGTATCCCGGTAGCAGTTCTGCTGGGAGCAGAGTGCAACAGGAGCACTCCCCTCTGCCCTGGCTGCCTCCACAATCCAGGAAGCACGATGGCCCTGCCTCTTTGTGCTGCAGCACAGCCAGGTACTGCCACAGGCTGTGCTGGGGCAGGAAACACAACCATTATACTTCTGGACCCTCCACACACCAGGTAAGTGGGGGATGGTGCCACGATTGTGGGTCATTGACAGGAAAACTCATCAACGATTTACTCCATGATTGCACTGCCAATGAGTGGGAGAAGGACAGGACTGTGATAATGTCATGTGTAACTGTTGCCATGGTCCTGTCCTCATTTTGGGATGACAACGTCATGAGAAAAGGGCCTTTGTAAAATGAGGACTAGAAACCTACTAAAAACTATTTTTGAAAAAATACATTGAATCCAAAGCCTAAAACTATACTCCTTTGTATATTTTCTGAGGCTACTTCAGAACCACAACAATGCCCCAAACATATAAAACACAGAAATAAATTTACTGGGTTGGGCTTCTGTCTATAACCAATCAGAAGAAATCCTCAAACAGCATTTTGTGTCTCTACATAACAAACTAAAGATTCCTTTGTTTATTTCAATGTTTCCCATTTAGCACAGAATCTTGCTCCATCATTTTGTTTTTGTCAAGTGGTAAAGGGTTTTCCGTAATGTTTAATATTAACCAAACATCTGATTTGGTTTCATATTAACAGTTCATGCAGCTGATGCTAATATATTTTTTTATTCCCAACAAAAGAATTTCAGATCATTATTCTGTTGAAAATTGGGGCTTGCACTCCAGTTGCCTTCATGCTATGAATTTGCATGATCTTTTTTTTATTGAGATGAAAGAAAAAAGAAAAAAAACTGACTTCCATGTATCTGCTATATACATCCATCCCCAAACTTTATCCCCTTTGGAGTGCTTCCATTTCAATGCCTTTAATCTTTGACTTGCAGCACCTCCTGGTTACCATACTAGAACATTTCTATTTACAAATATGCAGAATGTTTTTATATCTTGAGAGGACACATAGTACCCAGTGTTTGGTACTCTCAGTCAGATTATATGTATCAGCTTTCTGTTCACAGGTTTTAAATGTCCAGGGTCTTAAATGTCCAACATCAGAATGAAATGTTTGATATGAAAAATATTTTAAAAAATGTATAGAATCCTAAACATGTTTATTCAAAAGAACAACCCTCAGTTTTCCAGGGGATTTGTTCCCAGCTAAGTATATTTAGAATCACAACTCAAATCTTACAAAACCAAGTGTGTTCAAGACATTTTGGGGAGTGGAGTGGGGTGGAAGTGCTGATAGAACAATTTGTTCATACATCTAATGTATCTGTGTTCTTGTTTCTATGTGATAAAACACAGATGACAAACATTTTCAAAAATAATAACCTGCAAATTGGATTTCTGACTTTTATTAAAAAGATTTGATACTTGGATGAATATAGTGGTAAGGTGTTGTGCGCATATGTCTACTTCAGGCAGTTTTTGTTTGCTTTAGGCAGGTTTTAATTATTTGTCAAGCTGTATTAAATTATGAGGCCCTGTTTTTACACTCTGGCATTTGGCAAGAAACAGATTTTGCCCTTTTCTTGATGAATTGAGATATAAGTGACATAAGAAGCATTTCCCAGTTTTTTTCTTTCTTGCAAAAAGATGAACAAGGTTTTCTGCACAACAAAGCTTATCTAGCTGCAAATCCCCTTTATATTTACACTGATCTCATGCTAAAAGTGCAGTATTAGACAATAGGAATGTCGCATTAAGATCAAAATCCCTTTCAAAATTGAACAGGGCAGGATGTCTGATTAGCAGAAGCAGAAAAGGTTGATTCCATGACCATTTCACTAGGATTTTTTTTAAAACCACTCTTTTTGGAGATTTATGCCTATGAAGAATGATTAGATCAGACTGATCTTCACCTTCTCCAAAAAGATGATAGAAATTTGTGAAGCAAAAATTGGCATCAAACAGGATTTTAACACAAGGTCCCTTACAGAAGTCAATGGAAATGTTTTGGGTGTCTGACTTGGGATATCTGAGGTCAACAGATGATTTTCTTTTTTAATGTAAAGCATCTTTTGAGTATGAGACCTCTGAAAATCTTTAGTTTGATTTTTTTTTAATTTATATTTTTATACATATATAGTCAACATTGCATTGGTTATTCAAGTATTGCTTTAGTAAAAATATAAGATAGATAAATCTGAAGATACAAAATTTACAATCAGACAATATGTATTTAACAGTAGAAAAAAAATACAAAGTCACTATCTTATTCTTTTCTTCTCCCTCTCACCCCAGAATTTTTACAGAATATTTGCAAATTGCTTACACTGGCATGTTTTAATTTCAGCAAAGATCCCATTCCAAGTTGAGACCCCAGTGATGAAATTCTGCATGATATTCTAGTGGCCATTTTGGAACTTTCTGATAACTTCTCATGGTTGGTATAAATTGGGAAACTTCGACTGTGCTTGCATGCCAGATTAGTCTTTAACCCAGCCCACTGTGTTTTAGATAAATGAATAATGATTTATATAAGGGGGTATTAGATGCCTCCTTATGTGTTGCATGACTCAGTCATTGTATATTACAGTGGCATAACTAGTAGCTTTCTTAAAAAAAAAAGTCCTCACTTTCAAGGAAAGAAATTCCTAATAGATCAGCCAGATAGAGCAAGAGAATTAGGTTCCTGGCCTTGCACATACTATGTGGTAACTGTTTCTTTCACCCTCAGAGTCACCAGATCTTACTGTTCTGTCTCTGCTATGTTGACTGTGAAGGCCCTCCACAACTAAAGGAAGGGATGTATAGACCTTCCAAATGAGAACATCTGGTAGGTATTTCAACACTCTCCTAGCTTTCTTCAGTATTCCTGAGATATTTTGCCCGAAGTGAAACACTGATAAAATCTGGATGAAATTTAAGTACAAATGGGACAGTCTGTCTGCTTTTCTTTCTCCCACACTCAGATTTTTTTTAAAAACAAAATGAATATAGAGAAATTCGAAAATTTGCTTTAATCCTCAAAAAAAAAAAAAAAAAGATGTGAAACAAAACTATTTTCCAGAGGTCCCCACTCCCATTCCCTTGCTTCTGGTCCTGGTGCTGAGAACTCATGCTGAGGCAATAGGCAAGAGAATGGGGGAAGGCTTGCACGAGCCTTCCTTCTCCCCTCTGGAGCTACCCCCTCCCATTCCTTTGCCTCTGGCCCTGGCATGCAAAAGGCAAGGGAATGGGAGGGGGTTGCAGGGGGAGTTATTCATGGTTTTTCCACTTTTGGGGGGATTCTATGCCCTGAACCATTGTGAAAGTGGAGAGGCCACTGTATAATTAAGGATTCATCTCCTTCATTCTTCACTTTGAGGATGTCCACATGAAATAGAAGATAGGCCTCTTGTATCATGAGGTGGCCAATGGTTCAACTGCATAAAGGAAGTGAATCCACACTGGATTTTATAGGACCCACTCTGCACTTTACATGAGCTATCCAAAACACTTAACCTATTTGGGAATAGTTTTCAGCACTTTTGAATAGCTTCCATAAAACCAGCATGGATTCATTGTACCATATCAGTAAAGCCACTGGTTGCCTCTGCAGCAGGAGTGTTTCCACACTGCACAGTTGTAGCAGTTTTGTAGAGCTCTATCTGCTATGGTTTGATCCCACAGAATCCTAGAAGATGTAGTGTTGTGAGGTCATCAGAATTTTCTGCTGGAGAACTGTAGTCTGCTGCCCTGATCTACACAATTTGAACTCTCTGGCAGAGAATTCTAAATACATCACAAAGCTACAAAAGTGAGGATTCCATAGGACAGAGTCATGGCAGTTAAAGTAGTACCACAGTGTCTGGCTCCAGATTCCAACACACACACAGTTGCTAGGGAACACTGTTTTTCTTAAGGCTACAACAGATAAAGGTCAGGAAGTACTGCAGGAAAAAGCCAAAGTCTTCGAAAGAGGAGCTTGCCTGGGAGGTTTCTTGCGCAGGAAGAGACACACAGAAGAGAAGTCCAATCTGAGTTCTGAGAACCAGGTCAGGTTGTCAGCCAGTCTGAGAATCAAGGTTTAAGGAGTCAAGAGTAAACTGCAGGTACAATATGACAGCAATAGACAGTTGTTACCAACATAGGAACAGGGGTCCAAACTGCTTCTTAAATGGGCTGCAGTCAGCTGCCTCCAATTAGAATGGTTTCTTGTTTTGTTTGGAGGAAGCCCCATCAAGCATCTTTGTGCTGTTTTCCATTCTAATGGCCTGCCCAAGGACTTGGAGGCAACATCTCATCATCTGAGTCCTCCTGCTGTCGGGATGGTCTTTGTACAACATCAGCCTCAGCTGAGTCCTGTGTCGTTGCTCCCCGAAGCTGACATTCCCCAGATTTAGCCTCAGCCTCTTCTTCTTCCAAATCTGAATCCTGGCCCCTGACACACAGGGCTATAATTTTAGTGTGAATGAAGCCCAGAAGAAGTTTGCATGTAAACAGTAAAACTTACAGTCATACTGTCTTCTTTTTTTCATAACCGTCCTACATCTTTGTGATGTATAAGTTTCAAGATACATTAATTGACAACGAAATTCTATACACTTCTGATCAGATGTATCGGTTTTTTTTAATGGAAACAATGGCAAATGTGGAGCCTTAGCAGATGTGCCACAATACTATGTGCAGAAATTGTACATTTTAGTGAAGTAGCAGGAAACTGGGAATAGGTATCAACATCTAAAGAGATAGAATTGGTCACTGCCCCTTATCATTAAGAAAATTCCTTTCAGATATTGCAGACAAGGACATTTAGACACACACTGATATACAATTCTTCACAGAAAAGATTTGAGTAATTGTTGTCCTATTCATTTAAAGCTAGATGATGTGGAGATGTAAGGCCAATTTAATCCTGTTCTGAATTAGCATGCATTACAGAAATGAGACTCTGCACAACTGTTTAGAGAAACAGGGATACTTAGGTTTGTTATTCAGAATTGTTGTTTTTAATTAATTACCCTCACTTGCATCCTGTATTATACAGATAACGATTCCTCACATATGTTAGAGCAAAAGCTTGTGTGGATTGTTTTTATTGGTTACATTCCTTACAGTGAGCCTCTCATCTTAATTGAAACAAAGGCCAGGGTTTGTCTAGTTATGCAGGATTCTCTTTTTCTAATTCTGCTTCTAATTAGGGATGCACAAATCAGTCTTTACAAAGTTTATGTTACTTTTACATATTATGTTAATCATAAGTAAACAGATATGCAATTTCCATACCAATCTGATATTTTCAAAAAAATAAAAATCTGACCTTTGTTTTGTGCTAGCGAAAGTGCTCAATTTTACAAGGGTTAAAAGCTGCTGACTACCCCAACATACCTTTAGGTTCTTTATCTTTTCCTTCTCCCACCACCCTTCTTTCTTTTTCTTTTTCTTTTTCTTTTTTTTTATAATCATTTTATTCAAATTCAGATATAAAACAAACAATTATAACTGTCAACTTATTTGAAATATTTCTGATCTTCTACACTGATCTAGATTTCATTATCAATATTTCTTAACATGCTTAAAATATTGTACTACATTTTAATGCTAT
This sequence comes from Cyclura pinguis, assembly GCA_030412105.1. Taxonomy (NCBI): domain Eukaryota; kingdom Metazoa; phylum Chordata; class Lepidosauria; order Squamata; family Iguanidae; genus Cyclura; species Cyclura pinguis. Next base: position 116,783,036 of record CM059601.1, on the reverse strand, counting down.
TATTACTTGTTGATTCTTGCATGTCCAACTCCATATTCCCGCTTCATGATATATATCCTGTAGCCCCCTCATAATTTATCTTAAATCATGGCCCTTTTCACATGTGTGGGGGGGAAACAGTGTAGAGCGACCTCTCACGGAGGTCGTCTACACCATAGAGTGCACTGGTGTGGACTACTTTTCCTAGTTCCACACCAGAATCCACTCAGGAGCGGCCGGAACTAGCCGCGCTCCGTGTTTTTTAAAAATCTCTTTTTAGAGGATTTTAAAAACCACGGAGCGCGCAGCCTGTGACACTCCGTCACCCGGCTCTAAAGTGGATCTGCAGGCGCGTGCAAGTGCGTGCCTGCAGATCTGCTGGGGGCGGGCTTCTGGCTGGCGAGCTTCTCCAGTTGGTGGAGAGCCTCCACCAACCGGAAGCTGCCATCTGCGATGCCGGAGTAGTGTGGAGCAGCGAGCTCACGCTGCTCCACGTGGCAACGGACTTACCCGCCTGGAGGTAAGCTCCATTTTTGGGCGTTTTCGCCCGTTCCCCCACACACACATGTGAAAAGGGCCCATGAATCACAGATTTCCATCTGATGGTACCCAGCAATTACCCATTACAATTTGCCATTCTTTTTGTATCTCTTCGACTGATTTCCCTTTTAATCTCTGAGAGACCATATCAGCATTTTTGTTTTCAATCAGTGTACCCCGCCATTGTTCTAACGTGGGTAATTGCTGAGTTTTCCACATCTTTGCAAATTCAATATGAGCTGTTATTATCATGTACAGTAATATTCTCCAGTACTTCTTTATATCAGTACCTTCTAATACATCAGTCATATTTAACGAATACAATTCTGGTAACTTAGCAAACTGTACTTTCATTAATGCACATATTTTGTTATGTATTTCAGTCCAATATTTCTTAGCTTTAGGACATGTCCACCACATATGATATATCGTACCCACCTCATTCTGACATTTCCAACATTGTCCGGTGCCTGTATTATAAATCTTTTTTAATTTATCTGGTGTCATGTACCATCTATGAAATAGCTTGTAATAGTTCTCTTTCAAATTCTGTACTACTGTAAATTTCTGTGTTTTTTCCAGCGCTGCTCCCAAGACTCTAATTGTATTGAATGTCCAATATTTTGTGCCCATGAAATCATTGTTGCCTTTACTGTTTCTTCTTGCCTCTTCTGATGTAGTATTTCTTGATATATTTGGGCAAGTAAATGAGGCGGATTTTCGAACAGCCATTTAATTACTCCAGTTTTCTCTTTAAATTCAATTCCATATGTTTTTATATCCATCTGAAACCTTTCTGCTAACTGTCTGTAAGGGAACCAACTTAATGTTATTCCCTCTTCTTCTAGTTTTTCTCTTGTTTTAATCTTAAAGTTGTTGGATGTTGATCTCTCAATTATATCATCAAAAATATCACAACCATTTATCTGTATCCATCCATCTGCCAAAAAAAACCTCTTGCAGTGAGACCCAGGTGGGGAGCTGCCGTATGTTTTTAGTTTTAGAATCCTCCCAAATTTTCAGAAGCGATTTTCTGATAAAGTGATGTGTGAAGTCTTTATCTATTTTTGCTATATCATAAAACATATAGGCATGCCACCCCATCCTCAGGTCTGCTCCCTCCAATGCCAACATTCTTGTGTCTTGTAGGTCTACCCAGTCTTTTATCCACGTAAAAGCTGCGGCCTTATAGTATATTTGAAAGTCTGGTAGTCCCATTCCTCCTCTACTTTTTAAGTCTGTCATAGTATTCCATTTTATCCTAGGTTTTTTCCCTTGCCATATAAACTTAGTTAGTTCTCTCTTCCATTGTATGAAAGGTTTCATGTTCGTTATTATAGGAAGATTTTGGAACAAAAAGTTCATTTTTGGCAAAACATTCAACTCACCCTTCTTTCTTTTTCAACAATCCTTTTTTTTTAATGATCTTTCCCTCCTGATGCTCATACAGTTTTTTTTGTCTTATCACTATTGTCCTCCATCCTTACAAGGCAGCAGGACATTCCATCTCTCTGTCTTTATTGTTTGAAAATTTTAGAGGCCCTGCCCAGGGACACATTATTTGGAGCTACCTGGGGGCTCCATAAAGAAAAAAAAAATCCCTGGGGCTGACTGAAGTTTCCATGGCTTCCCTGACTGTTGTGAAGGAGTGTTAGGCAAGTATGTCACCTAGTGACTGAATCTGCTACTTTAGATCACAGAATTATTTTATTTAACTGCAATTCTGCTTCTGTGGAAACTTCCCATGTGTGCTGTATACACAGGTATAAATGTGCAGAAAGCAACTCAGTGTGATCTTCCTCACATGATATGTTTCTCATTTTCTAAAATGTATATCAGTCTGTATAGACACTCCATACTGGCCAGCTGCTAAGTGGTTGTGGGATCATACAGTTGGAATAACTAAAGATTTCAGACACCCCACTCCTTGTCCACTCCAGTCAAGTAAAATGGTACACATTTTACTTTGCAACATAGTACTGGGAGACAATTACTCTGTGTCTCTTCATCAGCTGAACCACTGGAAGTGATGTAAATATTCCACTGTTTAATCTTTGAAAGAGAGGATGAATACTTTCCACAGTTCTTTCCCTGCTGCAGACGAGAAAAAAATATTTTTCTGCAGTTCTCACCTGATATTCACACATCCCAAAATATTTTGGGAAATCATGTTTTGTAAAAAAAAACGTAGGCCAGAATCCTCTTTCATGTTGCATGTTACATAACTTAGCCACATAGCAGAGGTGCTAAGAAACCTCAGTCGTGAATTGTGAAGATGTGTAATGGGACACTGCCAAGAGTATCTCAATGTGCATTGGCATTCCCTACCCGGTGCCCTGATACGCATTGGCCCTGTTGCACATTGGTCCCAGTGCAGATATTTTGCTGACTCCTCTGCATAGAAATATAACAGAAGCCCTTTACTGTGTACAGCCTTTATGGAACTGCCCAGTTCTAGTTCCCACAGACATAAGTCCACTTACAAAGACATAAGTCCCCAAATGGATACATTTTAGTTTTGAAAAAAGAACCCACAACTGTTGTACAGAAACACTATATGTATTTCTGCACAATATATATCCCTTTCCAATTTAGAATGTGTGAATATTGGGTAAAAACTGTATAATATTCTTGCTACTGTGTAATTCTTCCTGACTGGGTTTTCTCTGAATGTCAGAAAACCCCTTTTTTTCAGCCAGGAAACAAATAATGGAGAATATTTGTTCCATCCCTAAACTCTGGTGCATGTACCAGTTTGGCACTTGGCATTTCTCACCTGAACCAGATCATAAATGATCACCATTTTCTCTTTAGCTGTCCTGGCATTAAACAACAGCATGTGTGGCATCTTTGGGACAACTATTAATTTCTTCAGAAAGCATCAGCAGAAGGAAGGGAAGAAGAATTGCTTTTCATCCTGTCCAGAGGAGGGCAACCAAAATGGTCCAGAGGAGGGCAACCAAAATGGTCCAGAGGAGGGCAACCAAAATGGTGAGAGGCCTGGAAGACATTGTTGGGGATGATAGGAGTTTCAGCCCCATGGAAATGCAGTGGAAAAACCAGAGTTCAGCGAGCCAACAGCAGCAGCCTTATTCCCCAGTAAGGATACTCACACACAGAGGAGTTTCTTCCAAAACAGGAGGCACTTTATCTTGCAGCAAAGTTCTGTTATATACAAAACATAGGGCAGACGGACAAAAGCTTGCGCCAGGCACCAGGTTTGGTCAACAGACAAATACATACTGGCGTTGCTTTGGTATATACATATCGACAACCAATCAGGTAGAGGTTTGCACACCTCCCTCTACCATCTGCACACGACCCCAGTTTCTTATGTAACCTTGCAATTACCCACAGCTGGGGCATGATGCAAAATCTTTGCAGTGGGCTGATCATTTTCCCAGGGTTCCCTGCCTGGAATCCCTGACAGACATGCCCTATGAGGATAGACTTAGAGACCTGGGTATGTTTAGTCTGCAGAAGAGAAGGTTAAGACGGGACATGATAGCCATGTTTAAATGTTTGAAGGGATGCCATGTAGAGGAAGGAGAGGGCTTGTTTTCTGCTGCTCCAGAGACCAGAACAAGGAGCAATGGATTCAAGCTGCGGGAAAGGAGATTCCACCTGAACCTCAGGAAGAACTTCCTGACAGTCAGGGCTGTCCAGCAGTGGAATATGCTGCCTCGGAGCATGGTGGAGTCTCCTTCTTTGGAGGTTTTTAAGCAGAGGCTGGATGGCCATCTGTCGGGAGTGCTTTCAGGGTGTTCCTGGATGGCAAGGGGTTGGACTGGATGTGGTGGTTGGACTGGAGGGGGTGTGGTCTCTTCCAACTCTACATTTCTATGATTATATGATTCTATGATTCTAAGAACAGCAGTTGCAAGAGGGACAACTATTAATTTCTTGATGATGATTTTGGAACAGAACTAGCATTTGGATATCTTGTAAATGTTGATTCAATTTCACTTTGAATAGAGACTGTATGTTTTATAGACTACATTATAGAGCCATATACTAGACAGAAAGACACAGTATTTATTTCTGCTTTTCATTTTTGCCTGCTATACTCAAATATTGTAAATATATATTTAAATGAACATGGAACGCTCTCTACCTCTTTCTTCTACCTATTACTGCAACTAATGAAGTAGGCTTGATCCACTAAAACCCACGTAGGAAACCTAATTTAAACCACTGCTAAGTCCAAAAGACACTATTTTATTCTTCTGGTGAATATTATGATTGTTAGCAAGAGGTGAAAATGTTATCTCTGACTGAAGCCTAACAGTTACTTTGTAACTGGCGCCCAGTGTGGAAGCTGGACAGCTCTTACTTTTTGTTACCAAGGAAGCAGTTAGAAACAGTGCGGTGAATCCCAGCAGTTTATACACAGAAGAGGAGAATCAAAAAGTCATCCTGCAATAAGCCAATTTATGCCTTTTGTGCTTACTTTTATTGGCTCCTAAATGAAATGGCAGCTAATGGTGTGCAAAAGGTAATTGGACGGAGGGAAGAAAAGGGGAGACTGAACACTCTCTAGGGGGAGCCAGTTCAGTTGCAGCAGTTTCAATTGACAGCAACAGAGCCGAGACAAAATGACTGTAGAAGTAGAGGGACTGGGATAACTGAGAACACCAGCTGTGAGAGCTAGCAAGGAAAAGAATGGTCCAAAGGTAGCCCAGGAAAGCATCTGGACTGAGATTAGGAATAGAATGACAGCAGTTGGCCTGATGAATCAGGAAGACTTTGGAGGGGGCAACTGAATGATATATTTTTTTTTGGGGGGGAGGTCATGGCCTGGCCATCAAATCTCTTAACAGAAGGAAGACTTCAGAAAAGGCCAGCCTGCCACTTAAAGATCATTCCTCTTGGAGATTTGAGGGCATAGTGTGAGAAACAGCTAAAGACTTTGGAAAAAGATATATCTTTTTAGTGAATTACTGATCAGAACAAGGATATGTCCAGGTATCTGAGTCATTCTGGGTGAATTAATTAGGATGGAAGTAAAAGAAGGGTAATTGCTGATTAGGTTTTAAATAGGGAAGTATATAAAAATAAGAAAATAGCTTCTTCTGCTGCTTCTCCTTCTTCCCCTCCTCCTCCTCTTTATTTATACCCTGCCTTTTGCCCAAGACTGGGACTCGTGGCATTTTACAAAACAAAATACAACATAATAAAAACATACAAAGAATCAACATGAAAGTGGAGTAAGCAATTGATGACATTTTAAAACAATTTAAAATGATAAAATAAAGTAAAAAAATCAGTCTTTTTTCCCCATTAGAACAACAGAAGCCCTCTTAAAACCTTCATTTCTCAAAAGCCAGTTAGAGGAAGAAAGGTTTTTACCTGTCAAAGGAGAGACTGCAAGGAGGAGGCATTCTAACTCCCTAGGAAGAGAGTGCCAGAGCCCACGAACAGACATCAATATCTCGGACCCATCAATCTGTGATGTGGTGAGACTGAGAAAAAGGCCACTCCTGAAGATCTCAGGGCTCGTGAGTGTCACATATGGAGTTACGATCTGTATCTCTAAAACAAGTAACTTGAAATATTTTGATAACATCTGACACACCCAACTTTCAATGTAACTGAATATCTTATGTGCAAATAAAATGTACTTTATCTTTAAGAAAAAGGAATTCAAATTATGCCAGTGGAAAACTGGAATTAACTCAAAACATTAGAACTGGGGAGGTAGATTTCATTGTGTGTATTGTAGACTGATTTTTTTTTAAAAAAAAAAAAAAACCCTCTGCAAGGAGAATTTCAGTGTATTTGTTGTATTGCCATATATTTCCTGATCCCTGTTTGAATACCAGTGCCTCCCAATGGAAAAAATTACTAGTTCCTTGAAATGACACCAACTTGTTGACAATCAGAGCATATCACTTCCACTTTACTCAACTATGGTTCAGGAAAAAAAGAAAAAAAATGGAACATTAAATACATCCCATTACCTCTGCTGATAAAAAAGGACCCCAAGAACAAAAAGATTTGTTGGGATATTTTGTTTGCTTTTCCTGGATGATTTTGTTTGGGGTGGGAAAACATTATAGTGGCAAATGGCTGAAATTTTGAGACATGTTTACAATTCTTCAGGTGACAACACTGCAGAATATCTGGACTCTGCAGTTTGTTTCTTGTGGATTCTGTAGCAAGACAAGAATGTGGGACACTACAATGTGCTATCCTCATGAACAAGGACTGAGGAAATGAGATACCATTTATATATAATGAATTTTTTGTGATGTTTGTTGGCATGAGAAGAAAACCACTCCAACTTTCTATATTTGGTGTCCAGAGAGGTCAACACAAAAAGAAATATTCTAGGCCCTCCACTTGATAACAGAGGAATTTAAGAAACATACACTAGTTTTCCTGTCTCAGCTAAAGGCTAGAGAAGGAACTGTCTTACCCTGACTCTTGAAGTTTCTATTTTCTGGGTACCTTGGGCCTTCTCCTCTCCTTTAGTCTCCTAAGTTATCAAAATGGAGAGAATCAAGTGCATTAGTTTAAAAGGTCCTTATTTCTAGAGCTGGCCACAGTCTTTTACCTCAACACTGCAACCTGACAGACAAGGGAAAGGAAGAGGGGAGTCTAGTTTAGATTTAGGAATGGCAGATTTTAAAAACTTAGTCCCTACACATTTATCCTAAGTAAAATTTCCCTCTGAGGAACAAGAAGAAGTCAGTTATATGAAACTGTTGGCCATCTTCCCAGTGGTGGTAGCCAGTGTGGCCTCCCGATCACTGCTACATGAGTAGGACTTTTGCCACAAAAAGGCTGTCACATGCTTTCTTGCCAATAATATTAGTAAGTCAGATTGTGTAGCTGCAGTCTTTTCCAAGTTTGTACTTCCATCCCACTGGAACACACTCAAGGGCAACTAGCTTCTTCATGGTAAGAGAATAAGGTTGCCTATACTTTTCAGCAAAAGAAGAAGAACTCCTGTTGATTTCTGTTCTCTAGTTTGATTAGCCTGTCCATCAGTTTGTGCTTTCCTGGCATTCATTTCCTGAAGCTTCAAGGCTCAGCTTCTCCTCATTTGTCTCCTTCTGTTTTTTTTTCCCCTGTGGTAGCAGAGAGACCCTTTTGATGAGCAGTTTTAAGAGAAGCCAATAAGAAACCAAAAACAGCAATACCACATGGAAGCATTACAGATGGCCTAATGCAGTGTTCTGACACAGATTACTGTTGAATTGATTGTACTTGCTGTTTCCGGCTTGGTTGGAGATTGTTACAGTGAGAATTGTTTGAGATTTGGCAGGGTTTTTCTTTCTTCTTTGAGAGTTTCCTTTTCCAATTTGAGGTTCGTGTGTGTACATGTGAACATTTTCTTCTCTTTTCTCCCCTGCCCATATTCAGTGTTCATTTTTACTTTAAAAAGCAGCTCAAAGCAACTCCTGTGGTATTACAGGAGACCATAGGAGGCACCAGCTGCCGCATTGAATAACATTTTGGAGAACGTATAACTCCCTAGGAGCATTCCAGGCACTTCTTTCTGAAGTCCTAATCTCTGCAAAATGGGCATGATCCCCTCCATTTCATAATGCATTTCACAGGCATTTTTCTTGTGAAGATTCCTGAAACAGGAGCTCAGTATATGACTGATCTTGCAAATGTTGGAATACTGCTGGAACTGTTCTGGCATTTCTGGTAGGCCTGTACAGATTGCAGGATGAAAGCCAGTGTGGTGTAGTGTTGAAATGTTGGAGCAGGACTCCAAGAGACCAGGGTTCAGATTCCCACTTGGCCATGGAAACCCACTGGATGACCCTACACAAGTCATGCTCTCTCAGAAGAAGAAAAAATCAATTCCCTCTGAATAAATTTTACTAAGAAAACACTGTGATGGATCTACCTTAAGGTCTTCCTCAGAGGTAAATGAGTTGGAGGCACACAACCATAACACAGACCTGAATTCTTCAATCTCAATCCACTTAGAAGTCCAGACCTGCATGGATAGATAGATACAAACCAAACAGAGCCTAGATCCAAATTACAAAATGGACTCTGAATCAACCTTGAGCTTACAAATGTTTCACATTGTGTCTGAAAGTTTCATGTGATCTGGGTCCACGGCTTCATATCTCTGTGCAATTAACCTATGCAACATATTTTTTTGTAGTTATGACACTGCAAATATACATGTGGATGTATTCTTTTTTCCATAGTGATGCATAGCTATGCTGTGAAAAGGATCATTGACGAGTCTTTCAATGAAATAGACTGCCCAGAAACAAAAAACAAATCAAAAAGCCCACACACAGCTGGGAAAGGGCAATCAGTGATTGGCATCAGTCTTCAGCAAAAGAAATCTTTTCCTCAGTTAAGGTGCCAAACTTTATTCCATCTGGCACTGTTAAAGGAACAGCTGTCAGTAATGGAATGTGGAAGAGAAAGAGAGAGAGAGCTGTCCCCCCCCCCCCGTCTGTCAGGTCATTGTCATGGTAACTATATGATCCAAGCTACTTTTGGATCAGCACACCTACACTAGTTATAAAATACATGTCTATGTCAAGGTGTCTTGTATTTATACTAAGCTGCAGGTGCTGTAAAGTATGATGCTAAAGAAAAGCTGGTTCTCTTTTTGAATTTTTTTGAAGTTATTATGATGAAGGTGATACAGAGGATACATTTACGGGATTGATTGTGATGTGCCAAGTAATATTCCAAGCACACTAGATTTGGGCCTGATTGCAATGCTCTACAGAAATTGGATGCCCTTTGGAAAGCATAATGATCTGGTATATGTGTGCAGAGCCAGCATGGTATAGTAGTTTGAACATTGTACTATGATTCTATGACTCTGGAGACAAGAATCTGAATCCCCATGTGACCATGGAAACCCAATGGATGATGTTAGGAAAGTCTATAATGTCTCCTTTCTATCACACAGCTGGTACGAATGTAAAGTAATCTTTACATTTTTGAAAATTAATAAATATATTGGGGGGAAAAATCAAACGTAGGTCTTCCAAGACATGTATTATCAAAGCCTTGCCTTTCACAACCCCAGTCGTCACCACCCAAGTGAACAACAAGAACTAGAGGAAGGGGAGGAGGATGACGAGGACACTTGAACTTCTCAAACAGCAGCAGCAACAGCCCATGCCATCTTAAATCTCCTTTCCTCCGCCATTTGACTCAAACCCAAGTGGGTGCCAAAGTATCTGGCCTTTGTTTGCCCTGCCATATAGTAGCTCATAATGTGCCTGCATATCAGGAACAGGCTGTGTTCCAGCCACCGCCCCCATTTCCTACAACCTGCCACCCCCAGAATTCCATTTCAATTGCCATCTTAATGCTGTAGTGGCCCTAGATACTTCTTGTAAATAGCAGAGCACAAAGAACTAAGGGTCTTAATTCTGCTTGAGCAACATCCAAAAGCAATCATGGTAGAAGTCACCCCACTCTGGAATGAATGCACTCCAAAATAGTAGTCACTGAGTCCAGGACTGACCAATGCCTGAGCAATAATAACCTAATACTGATGTTCTGTAACAGGGCTTCTATACTACAACCCCATTCCAGGTTCCCCTATCAAATACTCTCTCAATGCCTTCAGAGTACAAAGATTAGCATTGGTAATTTAATTACAGAACATTTGCAACATGGATTAGTCTAGGATCCTCTAATGGGTGTTCCCATGAGAGGTACACACACCTCCATTCTAATGCATAATCAAGTTTTTTGGTTTTACAGGCCACCATCAATTCACTCACAGCTGTAACTCACTCAATCCTGATTTCCTCCACAGTATTGTGATGGAACATAATTTACAGTGATAGTACAGCTTGGTACTACTGATGTCACAGAGCATTAATAGGATCACAATTAACATCAGGAAAGAGCATGTTGCTTAGAAACTGAGGAACCCAGAATAAAGTTAGCTGAAGGAAGGATCAGAAGAGGAAAATATGCCTGCAGAAAAAGTAGGTAGAGGAGAATGAAGCCAAGAAGAAAGGCCTCATTAAGATCTGAATGAAGGATGGTCAGAACGAGCAGATGAAGAAAGTTAGTAAAAAATTAGAGAGCAGACTGGCCTAGAACTTGAATTAGAGGGAGACAAAAGGGAGAATGGCTCCCTTGATTTTAGAAAGGCATCAGGATAATGAAAACAGGGCTGACTGGAACTTTACTTTCATTTGTTTTCAGTCCAGTTCTCAAAAATCATGGGGCTATACTATCCTCTACCCTTGTGCTATGCTTACATTGTTATTTTATCTCTATTCTGTGAGTGAACAGTTATTTTACCAGGGTCAACACCTGGACTGACTTCTCCACCTCCCTACATGTAAAAAAGGCACTATGTTCCCATACTTCAAAAAATATCATGTGGGCCCTGTCAAAAGCCATTAAAGAAAAAAACTGACCTGTGCCTTAGACTGGCTCTGCCTTTTCTTCCACCTACCAGAACTTTTGTTGTTGCTATCTTTATTTGTATCTTGCTCCCCCCCCAGCACAGAGCTTCAAAGTGTCCAATTTTAAATATTTTTTACCCTAATAAGTAGGAAGACAAGAGGACCAGGAGAGAAAAAGTGGAGGAGATATTCTCCACAAGGAGAAGAGGAGAACAAAGGGAAGAGTCTGAACATGGTCAATCATGCAGTGCATCTAGAACTGAGGAGTGGATTACAGGAATAGGTTGGAGAGGAGAAGACAATCAAGCCTCTATCCATAGCTGGCTTGCATGTAAAGCATTTGTAGACATACTGCCAGTTTTGCCTCAGATATTGTATTTAGACTCACCCTCCAGCATCAGCATATTGTGTACCGAGGTCTGCATGGTGTCAATCCATAACAGCTTCCTGCAGAGCTGATTTTAATTTTGTGAGGTAATGGTGGTTACTAAAGCAGATTCAACTCATTGAAAAGTTGCAGTGAAGATAGCCAACAGAGGGTTCAGGCAGGGAGAGAGAGAGCGAGAGCATCAGGTATATGCAAATATATGTTAATATTGCAAGAGGAAGCTATTCTCAGATTTCATTGTAACTGAAGTATTCTGGTGTACTTACCCCTGCATGCCCCTTCATGCATTAATGTGATGCCTGAAAGAAGTTGATGCACGTTGTGTTTAGACTGGTATTCTTAATCTTGTTTGGCTAGAACCAAAAATCTACAGTAGAAGTAGACAATATGCTTTCTTCAGGGTACATGCAGCCTCCACACCCATTTTTGTGTCCCTCCATTGAAAAGAACACAAATTTGGCAAAATATATATAAGCTCATTAAGCATTTTCTTCTTGTTTCAAAGCAGCTGCTGCTGCAAAATAGGGTACAATTTTCTGCCAGATCACAGTAGCAAAACGGAGTGTATGGATGTATGTGCATGGAAACACATTTTAAAATGGATTGTGGGAATAAGACTGGGCCCTAGACCTGCCAAAGTTACTAGCCTATGGCAAGTGTGAAGAACTTCCAGGTACTGTTAGATCTCAGGTATACTGCACCACCAGGATCCCTTGTAGCGCAGTGGTTAAATGCTGGTACTGCAGCTGCAACATTGTGAGTTCAATCCTGCCTGGCTCCAGGTTGACTCAGCCTTCCATCCTTCCTTAGGTCAGTAAAATGAGTACCCAACTTGTTGGGACCAATTAGCTTACAACATTGTAAACCACCTAGGGACTGCTTAGCACTGATAAGCAGTATAGAAATGTAACTATTGCTGCTATTACAATCATCTCTAACCATTTGGCCCACTTGTTGGAGCTGATGGGTTGGGTTTCAACAACAGCTAAGGATTACATTCCCCACCCTGATCTATTGTGTTTACAACTGCTTGTAGACTTTTAGTAATTTTTAAAAAAATACCCTCACACGCATGCATACATTTGTCCTATGCTCCTAACTATCTGTTTGCTGACCATAGTTTGCTAGGCAAGGTCTGGGCTGAGAGAATGAATTAATTTAACAGGACAGTAACAAGAAACCCATCTTAGTTCAGCAAGCTCTTACCAGAACACTCTACATTTCTTCAATTAGTAGAGATCAGTCAGTGCAACAACAATTTTGCTTAACAGAAATTGTAATGATTTTATCTGAACTACTTCAGATAATTATATATCTTTCTTGTATGTTATCTTTTTTTAACCAGTGTTAAACACTGCACACTTCTGTTCTAAAGGAACAAGAACATCCAAAGATCTGTTTAGTCATTGCTATACAAGAGAGGAAAAAAAAATCAGTATAGATAAAACTACTGAATACTGCACTGTGTCAGATTCCTGAGTAATGACTGAAGCTTGAACTTCCCACAGTGACTGTTTTGAAAGTAGAAAAAATGTTTTTTAGGGGAAATGTCTGAATGACTGGGTATCTAAGAAGTAGTAATATGTTTCTTGATGTATACCTTCCTTGGACTGAAGGTGACAAGAGGTGCTGGAAGACAGGTAGAGGCCACAAAACTGTTGAAGAATTTACCAAATTCTCAAGCTCCATATTTGAACAGAAGGAAATGGAGGTTTAAAAAAATGTAGGAAGTAGCAAAACTGATATACCTTTTTCATTCTTATTCCATTCCCAATGATACTGAACAGATATGCTGAGATAGGGGTGATGATATGTATGACAGCTTCCTGTATGGCTGACCAAATCAATACCATAATGCTGGATAGATAATCAGATGGGATACAGAAAATAGTGTTAATATTTAGACGCTTTTGGTTATTTAAAGAAGGCCAAAAACAGTTATGACCTTGAACATGAAGCTCTCAACCCTCAAAGTCATACATTTTCAGACTTCATTCAACATGAAAACAGCATCTATGGACCATAGAAGAAATAGTAGTTTTGGTGGGAAAGGTAGATAGAGATCCACCTTCTGATTAGAAAAGTTGGCTATAAAATGTTGTTTTAAATTGCTAATCTGAGCAAAATTGAGATGTGACACCACATTCTTTCTGATTTCTACCATTCATACCATGTTTGAAATAGAAGAGTAAAACTGATTAGATATTCTTAAATATAAATTATTAACTAATTTTTTTTAATTTTGTTTTAAAAAAACTTAACTCAGACTCCTAGTCCAAACTTAGGCCATTTCCACACTACACTGTTATAATGCTATTATTCCACTTTCAACTTCCTGTGGAAGCCAAAGAACTCTCTGGTTGAGAATTCTAAATGTCCTTCCTTAAAATACAAACCCCAGCATTCCACTGGGTATTGAAAGAGGAATAATAGCATTATAACAGTGTAGTATGGAAGTGGCCTTACTCTCGTTTCCACTGAGCTATGAAACCCAGCAATAAATAACCTTTAGAATTTTCACAGTTTATGAAGCAAATTATAAACTTATCTGGAGTCATTTCCCAACATACAAATTTGCTGTTGTTGTGTGCCTTCAAGTGAATTGTGGTGACCCTAAGGGAAACCTATCATAGGATTTCCTTGGCAGGATTTGTTGAGAGGGGAGTGGTCCTTGTCTTCCTCTGAGGCTGAGAGAGTGTGACATGCCCAAGGTCACCCAGTGGGTTTCCATGGCTTAACAGGGATTTGAGCCCTGGTCTTTCAGTTCCTTAGTTTCATACCACCACACTATGCTGACAAGCTAAATCCTATTTGCAAAAGGACTCAATATCCACAGAAAGTTTAAGGTATACTTTTGATAATAAACAAAGAAAAAAAATCAGTCAACAAAAAAGGAAGTTGTAACTAATTGATCCCCACAGCAAAAATAGTCTGTGCAAGCTATATTGTTTTTAGCAGGGTCAAAACTTATTCGATGTGATCTATCTGCCAAAAATAACAAGACGATCCTATATCTACTAAGATTTTTCAGTTCAGTTCAATGGGGCTTACTCCAAAGTAGGTGGCCATGGGATGGCAGCCATAGCATGTATTTAAAATATATTCAAAACTGCCTAAACACTTGAAGTCAAATAGCTATAAAAGCCTCCTGAATAGGTGAAGTGAGAATTGGTGCCATTTGTCATAATCATCCGACAGTTCCCAATATTCATATTTCTATTGTTGTTTTTCATGACAACATGGGTCCTTCTGAGAAAAGTTGGGAATGTACTTCTGAAAAGGATAATATCTTTCCATCCTGTGGTGTTCAGTTATATAGGTAAAACCTGGGCTCAGTATTTTAATCCTTCCCAAATTATCTTTTTTACATTTAGAAGCACCACCATGTAACTTAATTGTGATTTTTATATTTATACAGTAGATGCCACCTAGTGAAGATTAATTCTAAAAGGCAACTCATAAACAAGTGAAATAAATAAATGTGTACAACACTGAAAAAAAATTGTATCATGGATATTTCTTCTACCATTGAAAAAAGTCAATGAACATGTCGGGAGAAGATATTAAGATGTTGGAGACTGTGTCTCTGGTGCTATGTATTTTTTCCCCTTGGCTTTTCTTCAAATCATCCTGCTTAACATTTTACTGAACATAATGTGAATGTGTATTTAATGGCCACTTCACACATTACATATTTTAACACCTGGACACATAAATTCTGGATGCTGTAAACAGGTAGTTGCAGTAAACACTTATATCAAATTGATATTATTGTCTGGAAGATGTCATGGTTGCAGCTTCCTGTTGAGTATAAACTGGGTGGCAAATCCTAGTTTGCTTCTATGTGAAGAACAGACCTTAAAAGAACCACCAGTTTGTGCCACAAATAGAAAGAAGAGAGTAAGAACACTGCCAGTGGCCTTCAGGCTTAGGACTGTGCAGATTAAAAACAACACCGTATTTGAACTAGGGAATCCATCTTCTTTTATATTGTCTGAAGATGTACCTACCCTAGGGGAGATCTTCTAGTTAATTCTTGGATCCCTGTTGAGAAGATGGAAAGGCAGCCTTGGCAATTACATTAACACCCTGCTGTCCATCCCTGCTCTGAATAGGTCTGATTAACACGGTGCTTAAATTCCAGAGGCGTCCACCTAGCCCATCAACTCAAAAATTCCTGACTGCGATAACACCAGTGGAGTTCTACGCAGTTCAAGTTCTGGGCAAAATGCCCTTGTACAAACAGGAGCATTTGTCTAGAAACTTCCATTTCTTTAATTGGATATTTGGCTTCAAAGATTAGGGTAGAATTTTATCCAGAGGCAACAGCCACATGATATGTAAGATAATCCATGTTCCTCTTTAGAAGAAATATCTATGATCACCCCAGTTACAGCTTTACAAAGCAGGAGATCTGAAGGCTATGTTCCTCAAGAAATTGCTGGCAAGGATTTTTTTTCCCCCTTGCTGGCTTTATTGGCTATGCAAATCTGAAGATGAATGTGGGTGATTTGTGTGTTTATGTGCCTTCAAGTTGCCTGACCCTATGAATTTCAAAGGATTGTCTTAGGCAAGTAATACACAGAGGTGGTCTGCCAGTTCCTTCCTCTAAACATAGCTTAAAGCACCTGGGATACCTTGGCAATCTGCCATCCAAGTACTAACCAGTCAAGTTATGGATGTGTTAAGTTACAATAAGCCTATTTGTTGCTCTGTTAAACTGCTATTTGGCTTCCCTCAAAATTGCTCACAAATTTGTGGTAACAAGGAATGTCTACATGAGGGCAGGAAAACGATAGAATTCACGAGGACTTCTCTGTTCCCCCCTCTTCCACATTATCAACTCTGTTTCTTTTTTCTTTTGGAAAATTGGAGGTTGCTTTTATTTGTTTCTTCTTTAGCAATACTTGTTTCTTCTGCCTTTCAAACATTTCTAAACTCATTCTCTTTCTATTGACACAACTTGTATTTTCATTCCTTTTTAAAATTCAGTCTAGGTCAGATTACCACAATTCTCTATGTATTAGCCTTTGTATGTGTCATTGTTTGTTTCCATTATCAATCTTGCTGTCACCTTGTTTTTATTGTTCATATTTCTGACTATAGTGTTTGTTTGAAAACACATTTTTGCACTGGTTGCTACATCTATATCATCTTCAGTTTATACTTTTACACATCCATTTTCCTATCCTATCTTCTTATTCTACCATTGGTTCTTCTCTCAAAACACTTTTTCTGCCTTTTTTGTGGTTCTTTTTTCTTTTTCTTTCTGTACCTCTGTCTTCGTAGCCTCGTGACAGTGGAAACCTGATCTACTTAGTCTCCTTGATATTTTCTTTAAAGAACATTTTTTTAACCTAAATACAATGCTATTGTTCCTTTTGTCTGCGTATTTGCTTTTTCTGACTTGTAATGTTTCAAACTATAGAAATGCCTCACTACTGCAAGGCAGATTTCCCTCCTGGCTGAAGGAAATGATGATGAGACTGTTACTGGAAAAAAAATCTTATCTGGACCCCACTATATTGAAGAATTCCCAACAAGTATCCGATATTTTTTTAGGCAAGGTTCTGGAGGATGTGACAGCTTCTTATCCTCACAAATTTCTAATGAGATGGATCATCTAAATCCATTTCTATCCAGCTTCAGGACTGTTTATGGGTCAGAGATGGCTTTGGTTGCCTTGGTTGATGACCTATGCCAGGAATTACACATAGAAAGTATGTCCTTGTTTGTTCTGCTGGACTTCTCAGTGGCTTTTGATACCACTGACCATGATATCCTTCAGGTCTCCCTGTATAGGATGGACTTGGAGGAGTTGTATTATATATTTATTTCCCACTTTTGGCCAACACTAGGCCTCAAAGTGGCTGTTTTGTAGTGGTTCTTGTCCTTCTTGGAGGGACAAACTCAGAAAGTGATGCCGGAGATTTCTGTTTGGCCTCTTGGCCACTGGAATGTGGAGTCCCATGGGGATCTGTTCTTTCTTCCATGCTTTTTCATGTATACATAAAAATACTGGGAGATGTTATCCTAAGTTTTGGGATTCAGTGTCACTGTAAGATGATGACACCCAACTCTATTTTTCCTTTCTATTTAATTCCAAGGGAGCTGTTTCAGTACTAAACCAATGTTAGCTGTCAGTAGTGGATTGGATGAGAGTGAGCAAATTGACATTTAATTTAGACAAGGTAAAGGCATTCCTTGTCAGCTGAAATGGAGATCAGGGAATATGGATTCAACCTGTGCTACACACAGTTACATTGCTACTTAAATCTTAGGCTTTTAGCTTTGGAATGCTCCTGGACTAATGAATGAGTCTTTAAACCAACAGCCTGAATTTGACCATGATACTTACACTGGGTGTTACACCAACACACCTCATACTGGTAGGATTAAAGCTCCACACAAATTCCTTAACACCAGGAGTTCTAATGATCTACCAATATAAGTTACTACCACTTTAGTGAGATCAGTCCTCAGTTGCAACAATTTCACATTCAATAGAGATTACTGCTTAAAATGTTAGGTACAGCTACAGGTACTCATGGATCACTCTTATGTAAATCTGTTCATGAGCAAACTAGAAAACAACATCTTTGAAAAGGCAAGTGACAAACCTCTTATATGGTGGCACATCTTTATGGTCTGGGCAAAGGGAAAAGAACACTTAGAAGAGATTGTATCATATATCAACTTTATCCATCTAACAATTAATTTTACATCTAGCAACACAAGCGAACATCCACATATCCATTTCCTTGATGTCCTTCTCTCCGTTGAGAAAAGCAGAGTTGTCATTGATCTTTTCTGGTGCCCATACTTACCTAGACTATAGATATGCCACCTCCAGCATGTTTTTTCTAAAATGGTATTTACAACGTTGTTCGAAGAAGCACATAGATCTGTAACACTGAAGAAAATTACTGTAAAAGGACTAAGTAAAGTAACACATGCTTCAAAATACATATCCTCCTCATTGATGACAATATCAGGAGAGCAACAATCATTTTGAGATAAAATCTTATACACAGAATAAATGAATCAAGTAACGGCCAACAACATTTTCCATTTGTGGTAGATTTCTATCCAGTATTTTCTTTAAACCATATGGCAATTAAGGAAAGTTATCTGTCCTTAGCAAATTGTTGACATCTTGCTAAAGCCATCATAAAGTGTCCCGTTAAAGTTTTCCACCAAGTACCAAGTCTACAGAGATGGCTGGTAAAAGCTACCCTGAAAACACTGATCAGCAATCTTAGATCATACTCTTGTGATTCAAAGTGTTTGATCACCTGTATGTACTTTAAGAATATAGTCAGTTTTAGGAGCACAGCAACTGGCAGGACCTGCTATGTTAAACAAAATAATGGCCCTGTAGTCTTATTTATATGAGTGAATTCAGATGTACAGGACACCAACTGCTGTATGTGAGGAAAACAACCATAGACCTGTATACACATCTCAGGAACAAAAAGCCTGCAGAAAACTTGGGCTATGAATGGCTAAACGTTTTAACTCAGAGCATCAGGACTTTTCTAATTTGTTCCTTCCCTGCCTGAAATGGAGCTGCCATCTTATTCAAACACTTTAGACAAAAAGAAAAATTTCTGGACCCATTGACTTCAAAACACCTAGACCACATGTTCTCAACCTAGAATCATAGAATCACAGAGTCAGAAGAGACCAGAGGGGTAATCCAGTCCAACCCCCTGAAATGTAGGAACACACATGAAAGCACTCCTGACAGATGGCCATCCAGCCTCTGCTTAAAAACCTCCAAAGAAGGAGACTCCACCATACTCCGAGGCAGCATATTCCACTGCTGAACAGCTCTGTCCATCAGGAATTTCTTCCTGAGGTTTAAGTGGAATCTCTTTTCCTGTGGTTTGAATCCATTGCTCCTTGTCCTGGTCTCTGGAGGAGTGGAAAACAAGCCTGCTCTCTCCTCAAAATGACATCCCTTCAAATATTTAAACATGGTTATCCTCCCCTGTCTTAACCGTCTCTTCTGCAGACTAACCATCCCCAGTTCCCTAAGCTGCTCCTCATAGGGCATGGCCTCCAGACCATTTTGGTCACCCTCCTCTGGACACATTCCAGCTTGTCAATATCCTTCCTGAAATTAGGTACTCAGAACTGGACACTGTATTCCAGGTGAGGTCTAACCAAAGCAGAATAGAGTGGTACCATTACCTCTCTTGATCTAGACATCATACTCCTATGGATGCAACCAAGAATTGCGTTGGCTTTCTTGGCTGCCACATCACACTGCCGACTCATGTTCAGCTTGTGGTCCACCAAGTCCTAGATCCCTTTCACATGTACTGTTATCTTTCCTCATGTTCCCTATCCTATATTTGTGCACTCCATTTTTTCTGCCTAGGTGTAGGACCGTACATTTCTCTCTGTTGAAACTCATTTTATTATCTTTAGCCTGGCTCTCTAATCTGTCAAGATCATTTTGCATTTGGACCTTATCCTCTGAGGTATTACCAAACCTTCCCAATTTGGTATCATCTGCAAATTTGATCAACATGCTCTTTATTCCTTCATCCCAGTCATTAATAAAGATATTGAATAGCACTGGGTCCAGGACAGAACCCTGTGGCACCCCACTAGTCACTTCTCTCCAGGATGAAAAGCAGCCATTGGTGACCACCCTTTGGGTTCAGTCAGTCAACCAATTACAAATCCACCTAACAGTATAACATCCAGCCCACATTTTACCAGCTTCTTTGCAAGAACGTCATGGGGAATTTTGTCAAAGGCCTTACTAAAATCAAGATGTACTAATTACAAGGCATTCCCTTCATCTATCAAGCTTGTAGCTCTATCATAAAAAGATATAAAATTAGTCTGTCAGGACTGGTTTTTGAGAAACCCATGTTGACTTGTAATGATCATGGAAGACAACACAATATACACTTAAGAATGTTACTGATGTAGTGTTATATACTATCAACTTGGCTATAACATCACTTTTTAAGCAACTGATGGAAGCAGAAGCCAAAATGATTTGTTTATTAACTGAATTATTAAGTTATGTCTGTTAATCACTCTATTCTGTGTAAGGAATATCTAAGGGATGATACTTTTATATTCTAAATTTGTATTTTATTTATTTATATTTCATTGAGAGATCAATTGCTTGCTTGCTTGCTTGCTTGCTTGCTTGATAGATAAATAACATGCACCTGACGAAGTAGACTGGAATCCACAAAGGCTCAAGCTAAAATATAACAGTCTCAAAATTGATACTAGATGCCCACTCCTCATCCTGTTCCTTCTTAAAATAAAACAAAGTAACATGGCTGTCTCCTTTTAAATGGTTTGGAAAATGTGAGTTACAGAAAGTAATGCAGACAAATGTTTGAATCCCTACTATTGGGCTGGTAAGTAAACAAACTTGCCATGGAGCTGCACATGCATATGATCTGTTGTAATGACATTGTTCTGTTTCCATACCTTGTTTAATTCAATCCTGCTTTTCTCCCAAAACTGAGACTCAACAGAACTCAGATATGCGTCATGGAAAAATAGGAACAAAACCAGAATAAATTCTAATACTGTAATATAGTTAAACAAATTATCATATTAAAACACAAACAAATTTTAAAAGCACATCAGTGCCCAACTACTAGTTCTTTCCTCAGTAGCCAGTGAGTTGCCAAAAGCCTAGTTGAATCAAATGTTTTGTTTTGCTTTGTCTTGCTTTTGGCCTCTTGGAAGGAATAGAATATACTAGAGACCAAGCTCATCTTCTTGGAACATACTTTCATGTCTTGGGTACAGCCACCGCAAAGGCCTTCTTTCATGTTCTCACTAAAGGGGTTTCTATTGGTGGCAAAAGTGAAAGAAAGGCCTCCCTTGAAGATCTTCAAGTTTGGACAGGTTTCTCTGGGAAAATATAGTCCTTTAGATGACCTAGACCTAAGTCATTTGTGCTTTTCAGGAAATGATATATAGTGGAACCAGGGCTTCCAGTATAAAACTTCTGGGACTTTTTAAATTGACAGGCATGATGACATCATCTGTCATCTCTAACACCACTGCCGAGTCCCAGTTCCTTCTTAATTTATCTCAAATCTTCACAATAGCTTTAGGGAAAATGGATTTTCCCAATAAAATTATGTAGTGAGCCACCTCTACTGTAATGCAAAGTATTTCAGGAAGGCTAGATCTTGAATGAAAGCTGATATAATATGGTGGTTTGATTGCTGGACTAGTATTCTGGGAGATCAGGATTTAAATGCCTGCTAGGCCATGGAAACCCACTGCGTAGCTTTGGGCAAGTCATACACTCTCAGCCTGAGAGAAAGTTGATGGCACACCCCTTCTGAACACATTTTGCCCAGAAAACCCCATGATAGGTTTGCCTTAGTGGTGCCATATCTAGTAAATCACTAGAAGACACACACTAACAAGGTCTTAAGGCAATTAAGGCTGATAAATCAATACAGTTGCATGTAGTTTTGGACTCTCCTTGAGGGCTGAGGCTGTGGAAACTGCTATGATGAACAGTCAGGTGTTAAAATTACTACTACCAATTTTCAGGACAGGAAGCACAGTCCTGGCAAACCCCCACGTTCCTGACACTGTGCACATGGCACTGTTAGAACGCAAATAATGGTTAGAATGCAAATACTGCTATAATAGATGAGGATAGGGAAACATTTTCTTTTCTCTATTTCCTTATAAGAACATCCTAAACTTCACCAGTTGCTTCATAACTATCATGGGAAGACCCTGAGATTAGAAAAATCCAACATGGGAGAAAACAAAATTGGCACATTTGTCTATCCCAGCAGAAGGCTTTGAGTACTTAGTTCTCAAAAACCTGACTTTGAATGCCACTGCATTCAAGTACATTTGTGGTCCTGGATCAGATTGCCAATTCTTTTCTTTTCTTTTTCCTGACAAGCTCATCATCTTTAACTGCTGCAATTTGACTGATGCATATGGAGGATAATTTTGTTCAACTCATTTTGTTATAAATGAACCAAATTGAGAAATATCTTTATAAAATAATTTGAGGATTTAAAATTAATGTAGAAGGAAGAGAAATTGACTGATTTGTTCATCCATATTGATTAACTGGAGTAGTCAAAACAACTCCCTGCCTCAATTCAAGGTATCCTAGGATTCTGGTTTCTCCAGTAGCGGCTGATGGCTCCCCTATCATTGAGGTGGAAAATCCACTCCCACTTTTTGTCTGACCTTTCAGTGACCTATCCATGGTGATCAACCAATGTTGATCATAGGATAAACCATCCCTACTGATATGAAAGCCATCACTTACTACTGGGTTCCTCCTCTGGGTAAAGATGCTCATGATAGTTATCTGAACCTAGAAAAGTTACTTTTGGACTAGAACTACCAGAATGTCCCAGATAGCCTAGTATATGGTCATGTAGGTGGAGATAGTCCAAACTAACATTTCCAAGTTCTGCCATGCAAGCTTATGAAGTCTCCTGATGTTGGGGACACTTAAGGCCCATAGGGACGGCAAAGTCCTAGGACAAAGCATAGGGCCCCATAATGCTGCCGGTGAGGATGAAGTGAGGATCAAGCCTAAGCATGCTTCCCCTGTGGCTGACTGTATTGAAATGACATTTTTACTTTGTCAAGTTTGGAGAAAATTCAGAAAAAAAAAATCATAAGCCTTGGGGTACATATATTGATTCTCCAGGCTAAATCTTAATAGTTAGCAGATATCAAAGTCTTCAAAAGACCAAAAAGAAAAAAAAAATCCAAACTGAATGATATGTCATACTGTTCTGGGTGCTGGATTTATTAACATTTCAAATGCAACTGTCAGGTACACCATTGATTTTTGAAGTTTAGATGGATGTTTCATTAGAAGTAATAATACGTGATAGGAAGAATAATCATATTCTTTTGAACTAGAATTGCAAACTAGTAATGAAGAATGTAAAACTGTAGTCATTAGGAGACTGACCCTAAGACACTCTGTGGCACAGGGACTCTGTGGCTTGAACTAAAACTGTCTGTGGTTGGGCTTGGCATCATGAACTATCCCAGGGTAGCTGTGCTGTCATGCAGTAAAATATAGCATAATCCACAAAACACTTTGCTGTGGTGCCTTTACTAGGTCAACCAAAATGATATTACTGTGATAGTTTTTGTGGATTTTGCTATATTCCTGACTATGTTTACTCTGGCCTTTTCAGATCCAAAAGAAAGTAATAATGTATAACAGCAGTCCCTGTGATTGACAGGTAGCACGAAGCCTCTGGCTAGATTGGCTAGATACTTTTTTTTCTTTTGTTTCTTCATTTTCTTCCATGATCCTTCTGAGTTCCAGGTTTGGATATGACAAATCACCCCTGGTATGGCCCTCAAAAATATAGCCCACAAAGTAGAAGTGAGGAATGTGTAACCTTCTAGCTGTTGTTGGACTCCAATTTTAACTGCCCTGGCCTGCAAGGCTAATAAGCAGGGATGATGGAAACTGTCACCCAACAACTTCTGGAGTAGGGATGTTTGAGGGATCAGTTTTAAAGACTTTTTGTATGCATTTAACCCAGCCCCACACAGTTCGAATAGGATGAGAACTGGATGGACTTTTATTTTTCTTTTCTGAAATGTGAACATCACCAGACATTTCCAAGTGCACCTGATAATATATCCTCCTTGTTGGGGTTGGCAGGATTTGGCTCCTTTGACATGAGCAGAGTGCAATCTGTGAAACAAGGATGGCCACAGCAGAGGGTGCCTGTGAAGCAGAAAGAATTCCAAGGGTTCATTAAGTAAGACTTAGAGGCTTGATTTATTGCTGCACTCTAAGATAAGGTTTAGCAAAAACATATCAACAGTCCAGCAATTAGACAAACAGGAATAACAGAAGATAACGGAGAAAAATCAGGCAGCATTTCCCCTTACAATCAGTATACTGCCAATGGCATGGCAGGTCCAGCTAGGGCATCTAACTGGCAGCTGATCAAGGCAAACACCAGCCTTTTTATGCTACCTTGACACCCTGGAACAAGTGGGGTGACCCAATCAGTGCTCTGGAGTGTGGCCTTATCTAATACACAAGACATAGCCATAACAATCCTGCTGTCCTTGCACCTGGCTGTCTGACCACACTGCCTCTTCTCTCTGCCGTCCACTCATAGGAAATCTTTGCCTGCCCGGCAACAACCTTGACACTTCTCTGTTGAAAAATTTGCATAGAAGAATGCTCATATTTTAAATATTCATAGAAATACACTTTAGTCAATGGGGAAAATGTATGTGAAGACATGCATGCAATGTGAAAAGCACACAAAAATGGGCACATTTTCTGGGGGAAAAGAACCATTTCCCAAAGGACAGATTTTATCCTTAAAAAAACAAAACAAAAAACAAAGCTGGACAATAGCAGATATCAGACATCAAAGTGGGAAAAGGAGGAAATGTACAGATGTGCATTTGATAGATATGCATGGTATAATTCAGGACAGAGTCAGATTTCTCACATCAAAGCTTTTCAAAATGTTACATGCTTTTGTTGTCTTTCTACCTATCTTGGAGAAGATGTGCAATTAATTTTGCTTCTAAATTTGTAGAGATTTCAAAAAAAAAAAAAAAAAAAAAAAATCAGGATAATTTCCCTTTTCCTGCCCAGGCAAAACATCCAGGGGATTTCAAAAGAAATAAAACAATAGATTATCAACAGTTGTAGTGTGTGTATGTGTATGTGTTTGTGTGTGTGTGTGTTGCATCCATACAAGGCAATGAGGGCTACTTTGTGTGTATGTTACAGAACAGTTCACAGCATATGAAGTCACTTCTTGATATAATTATGATCTCCAAGGGATTACAACAGTTCTTCTAATTGGAAAGAAGAGGATGTTGGAGACTTTCTACAGAAAGATTGCTGTTAAGTTTCACTAGCAGTGTATTAATATGTCAGCGGCACAGAAATCTTTGCTAACGTTATCATGTTTCCTTCTTCAGGGTTTGCAACATCTGAGTGATAATTATGACCTAAATAAATCTGTAAGAATTATCAATCATGAAAAGTTGCTGGAGGGAGAAAATCAGCCTTGAAAATACTTTTTTTCCTACTTAGAATTTAGTTTAATCGGCAATTTCTTCTATGAACTTTGTTTACTGATATCTGAAGATTAGCATATTTTGGTATTCTCTATGAATCATTGTTTTCTATGTTGCTTCCTCAAAAGAAAAAAAAAGACAAGAAAAAACAGAGATTTATCCATAGCTGAGATTATATTTTATTCAAACATTTTGTTTCTCAGTCCAGCAAACATGGTGAAAGTTCTCAGAGATGAACACCAAGTCTAACTGAAATCTTCTGTCTGTCCTTCCTTCCTTCCTTCCTTCCTTCCTTCCTTCCTTCCTTCCTTCCTTCCTTCCTTCCTTCCTTCCTTCCTTTTCAGCAAACCTTTCAGTGATGATTGTTCATAATTATCCAGGACTACTTCTACCATTAGGGAAAGTGAGGCAATCATTTCAGACAGCAGATGCTCAGAACAGGTAGCTGCATGAGGGCTGTTGGAAGACAAAGCTGTGTTGATGCATGTCTGTCTTGCACCCAACAAACTAGCTTATTGTTTTCAGATGTGGTTATTTATTTATTTATTTATTTATTCATTTATTAAAATATTTATATCCTGCCCTATTTCCACCCAATTTAAAACAATTACTTAATGGCCATAATCCTGTTCAGCAGTTACAAATACATAACTTAGAGTTACATACTTGTGCTTGTTTCATATTCATGATCCTACATAGTCTCTGGTTTAGGGAATAAACAGTGAAAGTTCGCAATTCCTACTTTATAGGCAGCAGTGGCTGCGATTGATAGGAGCTTGTTTCTCTGCGAATCAGGAAGCAGCTGGCTGATGGTCTTGTCTCCCCTCATGAGGAAGAACAGGTTTCCTGCTTCTTCCTGTCACACTGGAGATCATTTACAGGAAAGAGTGGGACTATCAGCTGATTTCTTCCTGATTGACAAGGAAACAGACCCCCATCAATTGCAGTAATTGCTTCTTGGTAGGGATGGGATATGTATTCATCAATTTCCCAACTGGGGCATGTGAAAAGTTCCCACAGATTGCAGGAATTTTAATCCGTCATCAATTTTTTTTTTAAAAAAAAATTAATTTATACATTACTAAAACAAAAAAAGAAAAGAAAAAGGACAGGACAGGACCCTATTAAAAGTCCTCTCTTTAAGAATATTCAGAAGGGAGTTCCAGAACCTCAGAACTGTAAAGACCTTCTCTCAAATTTCTACCAGATAAATCTATGTTGGTGGAAAGAGTAAGAGAAAGGCCTATCCTGGAAATCTCAAGGCCTAGGCAGGCTCATATAGGAGAATATAGTCCTTCAGAAAGCTTGGACTCAAACTGTGCAGGGCTTTATAAGTCATAAGCAGTAGCTTGAATTGTTCCTGACACTTTATATTGCGAATACTGAAATGTATTCAAACTTTCAGGTATTCTGGTCCCACATGTTTGGATTCATCAGTAAGAGATCATGTCGGAACTGTGAGACTCATCCTTTCAGTTTCAAATTCTGTACAGCAAACAGAATTATAAAATAGTTAATCCTTCCCACATGTGATCTTCAAACAGAAAAAACACACAGCTTGAGGATTTGCTGATTTATATTGTAGTCTTCTCTTCTGCCTTGTAGCATCTGCTAATATATCATTTGACACAATGTACAACATTGTTGCATACAAACTGCACTGAAATAAATGCATGCTCTCGAAACTCGTCTAATATTTTTGCAGGAAATGGCATGGGAGACTATTTCAATGGAGGGTATCCAGAATATCAACCAGCTTCACATTGAACCTCCTAAAAAGGAATTGTTAATTTAAGATAATAGCCTTGAAGGTTAGGGAGTTATTGAGCAAATTCTCTGAACCATCACATTTGGGGGGTGAGACCTGATGAAAAATGATAATGGCTATCAAATTTTAATGTTATTAAAGTTTACTGGGGATCTCTACAAGGAGGATTTTAAAATTGCATAATATGTATATTAGACTGCAACTTTTGGAATGTTTTTTGTCTTCTTTGTCTTGCAGTCATTTCCCAGCTGTATTATTGTTCTACATCAATATGATGGGAATGCTGTCAGAGTGGAGAATATGAACTCACCACTCAAATGACTTGCACAGAAGGAAGCATAAGTTAATTGCCCAGTGAATCTTCCAGACTTAATATGTAGAGACAGAACATTTTCCGTAAGATTTTGTTAAATTTTAAAATGCTGCTGATGTGTCATTTTTGTGCTGACATAATTGGAATCCAAATTCTGAATCGATGCTAAACCTTAGCTCAGGATACAATCAAGTGTGACTGTATGTTCCTTCCCTGAACAATATCTTAGAGAACGATCTCTGAAGAATGATCTCTTAAAGCTTAAACAACATTGAAGAACAAGATTTACATTATTATTATTACTATGTGTAATCCTTCTTTTGGCAAGATCTACACAATCTTTCAAACCAACTGTTACCCTGATTTTTGGGTGTCCCGGGAGGGACACCTAAATGTGCTCAAACAATGGGGATAGAATTAGCACAGAGCACAAGTTTGCAATGTGAGAGGCAGGGTAACGTAGCGAGATCTTGAACCCTATGTCTACGGGGTCAGGCCGAGTCAAGGATGAGACAGAAGTTGAAAATAGTAATAATTGTTTTATTGAAATACAATCAAACACGTGTATGCAACACACTCACACAAGGAACTATAGAAATAAAGGTAGGAGTGGGATAGAGGGATTTTGAGAGGAGGTTTGATATGGGAAATACTATACCTGTCCTGAAGCCCGGTAAAAAGCAAAGAAGCTGGGGAGAGTGGGTTCTTAGCACGTGGAGGCTGAGGGGAAGACTTGCTGGACAAAGCGACAGCAAGGCAGGATGGAAGCCAAGAGCGATCCGAGGAAGCGCTCAAAGTCAGGGGTTCTTATAGGGAGAATTGTGGCTGCAGGCTAGTCCGTACTTGGTGATAACAATGAGTTTGGGGCTGGAGACAAAGCCTCCGAAAGGTCAGTACTTTAGATGATTGAGTTATGACCAGATTGTCAATAGAGCAGCGGGTATGCAAACAAGGAGTGCTTGAGAGTTGTATAGTCTGCTCATCAAGCTGCCTGCGTGGGGCACGGGATCTTTTGTAAGTAATGTGCATACATAATGTGTTACTTGCCTTGAGGTCTCCTGAAGCTGCATTTGGCAATGACTGGCCTGCCTGGATTGGGATTTGAATGGTTCGGCTATTGTCGGCCACGCCTGTGTGGGTGCTTGTCCTGGGGCCTCGCAAGCACATGGAGAGGAATGGGTACAGAAGGCCAAATTACTGATATCAAATGATATCTTAATATCCCACAAGCTCGGGCTAGAAACAGCCGTAACACCAACTTTCTCCTATAGGGTTCCTCAGTCTGTAGTTGGGTGTGACTGATCACTGTTACATTTATGGTTTTTCAGGGCCACATGAAAAACTGACCTTTTATGTACCTGTTCCCTTCTGGCCAGCTGGACATGTTTAACAAATGGTTTTTGTTTTTGTTTTCTTTAGGGCTATGGATTTCTTTATGCTAAATATGACTGTTTAATAGTATGTTTTATTGGTGTAGTTTTTGAGCACTAGAATTTAAACTGTTGCACTTTAGATTGTTCCCTTTCAGGGTTTCAGTCAGCTGATAACACCTTGTGTGTGGATGATACATTTTTGGCCATGCAGGAATCCACATTTGAAAAATTATTCTTTTTTTTTGTATATAGGGTAGTACTTGGATGGGAGACCACCAATGAATATCAGGTACTGTGGGCTATATTTCATAAAAAGTAAGTGATAGAACTACTTCTAAATACTCCTTGTCTAAGAAAACCTTATAAAATTCATGCAATTATCATAAGTTGACAGGCGACTTGAAGGCACATACAAATGAACAGTATGTTCTGGACATTTAATACTAGTGTTTATTTTGGGTTTAAATTTTTGTCACCTTTTAAAGCAGAGAGTGTAACCTATAAACATGTGAACCAAACGTACGTTCATAACACTACTGTTAGCTACCATCTTTGCCGGCATATGAGACGCACTGGCATATAAGACACATTCCATTTTAATGTTTTTTTCTGGGGAAAAAAACTAGTTTTAAAAAATAGCATAACTTCTCCTGTCCCCCTTCCCCTCTGTTTTGCAAAGGAAGGGACAGTAAGGAGCACAGAGGTGAGGAAAGAAAGTTCCTAGGATCTTTCTTCCCCCCTCCCCAGTTTGCAGGGGAAGGGAAAGGAAGGAGCACCAGAGGTGGGGAAAGAAAGTTCCTAGAATCTTTCTTTCCCCTCCAGTTTGCAGGGGAAGGGAAAGGAAGGAGCACCAGAGGCAAGGAAAGAAAGTTTCTGGGATCTTTCTTCCCCCTACTTTTCCCCTCTGGTTTGCAGGGACAAGGAAAGGAAGGTGCCGTGGAGGGCCAAGAAGAAAGCTGCACAGACTTTCTTTTCCCCCCTCTGGAGCTACCTTTTTTCTTTTTCCTTTCAAAACGGAAGGTAAAGTGGGGGTGAGAGAAGCCACAAGGGTTGGTTTCCCCCTCTGGAGCTTCCCCTCACTTTTAGTGCATTTTGCCTCTGCACTGAGATCTTGCATGGTGGCAAAATGCTTAGGAAAAGGGTTCGTTTTTGCCAACCGATAAGACTCACTAGCATATAAGACACACCCTATTTTTAAATGCTATTTTTCAGGAAAAAAAGTGAGTCTTATATGCAGGCAAATAAGGTGTGTGATTTAGGCCCTGTATATTACCTTGGTCAGCACATCCAAAAGAAACCACTGGAATTTCAGGCTCCTTCCTGCATTTTTCTTCTTGTCCAGCTGCAGTAGTCTTGTGGTTAATTCTGTACTTGTCAGCCACCTTGACCTGAGAAATGAATGAGAATTTTGTTTCTGTTCATGTTAGATCTGAATGCACCAACACTTGCAAAAACTCAATATGGGAGAAAGTGAAGTTGACAGATTTGGCCATTTCTACTTGCCTTTCAACCTTAGCAACTGTAACACTGGCTTAAACATAAACTGTCTTTCCAGACTTCAGAGGACCGTCCTAGTCCAACTCCTCTGAACAAGGACCTTTAATCCATAATAAATAAACATACTACAAGGGGAAAGTGTAAAAAACATTCGACTTCTAATATTTGGGGCTGGTAGGAAGGAAAATCCTGTCGCTTAGTGAGACACTACGTGCATTGCAATTTGCATTTAAAGAGTCACAGATCCAGTCTCTGTTATCTCTAGGGAGGATAGGAAAATACTATTGGTTGAGAACCTCAAGAGACTCTGCCAACCAGTGTAGACCATACTGTGTAAGATGAACCAATGGTCTGATTTGGTATACTGTACATAATTAAAGCATAGAAGAGTGTATACTTGGGTTGGCAATGATGGGCAAAGGTGATCAAATACAAATATTGCACTGGGTATGTAAGTAAAACTCTCAAGAGGCTTAAATTTAATTAACTTACCCCTCTAGCACATAAGCACTTCTACTATAGGTACAAATAAGCCCAGCATGTCTTGAGAGCTGCTGAGTTAGGAGGCTGTTCATACTCCTTAGCAACTGGTAATACAGAAGTATACTGTCTTGGTTACTGGAGGGAGCACATATTCATCATGACTACTAGGTTCTGAAAGTCCCTTCTTCCACAAATTTGTCCAATACCCCTTTAAGCTATCTAGGATGCTAGCCATGATGTTGCCTTCTTTACACAGGACAATGAACAACTTGTACCATTTGTTCCAGCTATTCAGTACAGATGAACAAACAGCCCAGGAATGGTATTGCACACACATACACCAGCCAGGGCTGGTAGTCCAATTGATGTCCTGGATCACCTGTCACTAACTACAGCTCTGTGTGTGAACAGCTGCTGCCGCCTCAATAAAACTGGAGACTTAACCACAACTGATCAAGCACTACTGCAGCAAAGCCATGTCTTGAGATAAATAATTAAACTTAACGTGTGAGTGAAATAAGCCTCATTGCCCTAAAGAGATCTTTCCTGAAACTTTCTTTTGCTTTTTGCTTTTCACTTTGAACAGATTTCACATTTAGTCAGTTTGTGCAGGTTTTAATGGGCTTAGGTGCTATCAGGTGATTCAACCTATCCAAGGCAAGTAGGAATGAATGAATTATTCAAGACCTGCTCCCCTTCACTGAAGTAGTACAGGATGAATATTTCACAAATATCATAAAGGACACAGAGGGGAACAGATGTGAGGTTTTCTCTTGGGAGTAGTGTTAAGGAAATGTGGAAGAAGCAGAAGTGTAACATTTTGTTTGGTAGACTTGGATTTTTGTTGACTTTATTCTCTACAATTGTGCCAGGACTTCACCAGATGCTTTTGGCTTGTAGTGATGTCGTAAAACATCCCTGGTCCTGAAACAAGTTAATATTATTTGAGGAGCAGATATTCAAAACAAGTAAACCGACATCAAAAATCTTGGTAAAGCTGCTGCTATCTGGTGAAAACAGGGGCTAGGGAAATGTAGGTATTGAAAAATATTTGAAAATATTCAAAACAATGGTTCAATGTTTTATGAGTGTTGAAAAACTGTGATGAGAAGAATCCTGGATTGACAAGAATCTTAACAGTTCAGGACTTATTCTGTGCAAAATTCACATGTGGGTGTTTTGCACAGAAATTAGCATTATCTCTGCAGGGTACAGCATTTTCTGCATGAAAATAATATTTCAATGCAGAAATATTAATTCCTGCACAGAAAATCTGTTTTCTATGTAAATCAACCATGTGTGAATTTTACACAGAATGAGTCCTCCGTTACAGCATTTTCGGTGCATGAATCAATATTTGTGCATTGAAATATTATTTTCCACACAGAAAAGTCTGTTTCCTATGGTGAAAATGCTACCTTCTGTGCAAAACAACCATGTGGGATTTTTTCACAAAATAAGTCCCAAATTATGAATAGTTTTTAAAAGCTCCATGGTTTTTGAAGACTTTCTTGCAGCAGGAGAAAAAATGCTGAAATGACTCATTGCTACCTTCAAGAAGAAACTTAGCAAAGAATTACAATCCTAGGGAAATGTCATTCCACCTCAGAAAAATTTGCTGGTCATACCTAACTACTTTTTCTTGTCCTCCTTTTATCTTTTCAGAATTCCTCAGTAGTTCTACATGAACACAAAGCTGGAAAAAAATCACCTTAAAGTCTTTGCTTTGGGATATATTCTGTGGCTGAGGTATTGCTGTGTTGCTGTTGCCTTCAGAAGTCTGGTTGATAGGGTGTTTTCAGATTTTATCCCAGTTGTAGAACTCCCTTCTCTGGGACTGGAAAAGGATTATGTTATATTTTCCTTCTGTCCTCTACAGCTATATTTTCTGCTGCTTTTAGCTGTCTGTATTTATCGTGCTGACCTTTGACAAGTATTCCGTATTGTACTGCATTGTCTACTAGAGATGTCTAGAAAGTACCACTTCCTTTTGTGCATGTAAGTGGAATTTGATGGTATATGTTTCTTGGCCTCCTTCTGGTCAGAGGATAAGCCAGTGATAGAGAATGGCTGTAAAGTTGCCTAGGAGAAGCCTTAAAAGGACCCTTAAAGAAGCTTTCTGGGATTGGTACAGGTACTTCAGCTGGTGTCAACTCTGCCTTTGCTGCCACAAGTTCTGCTAGTCCAGCTGCCACTGTTCTTCTCCTCTTCCCCTTTTTGAATGGAAGGAGAATGTTACCCTGTTTATTGGGGGTCCCGTGAAGGACACCAAAATGTGCTCAACAATAGGTGGGGAAGATTAGCTCTGAGCACTGCTTTAGCATTACGAGAGGCAGGGTAACTTAGCAGGATCTTTAACCCTGTGTCTACGGGATCAGGCCGAGTCAAGGAGCACACAGAAGTTGAAATAATAAATGTGGTTTTATTAAAAACACAATCAAACAGTGTATGTGGCACACTCACACAACACAACTAAAGAAATAAAGGTTGGAGTGGGATAGAGGGGTTTTTAGAGGAGTTGTTGGTTTGGGTGATACTTCACCTGTCCTGAAGCCCAGTTGGAAGCGGAGGAGCTGGGGAGCGTGGATCTCAGGATGTGGAGCTGAGGGGAAGGCTCACTGGACAAAGCGACAGCAAGGCGGGATGGAAGCCAAGAGCGATCCAAGGAAGCGCTCAAAGTCAGGGGTTTTTATAAGGAGAATTGTGACCGCAGGCTAGTTCAGACTTGGGGAAACAATGGATTTGGAGCTGGAGATAAAGCCTCCGAAAGGTCAGAATTTGAATGATTAAGTTATAGCCAAATTGTCAATAGGATAGCCGGTATGCAAACACGGAGTACTTGAGCGTTGTATAGTCAGATCATCAAGCTGCCAACGCGGGGCAGAGGATCTTTTGAAAGCTGCGTGCATACTTAATGAAGGTACTTGCCTTGAGGTCTCCTAAAGCTGCGAGTCGGCTATTTCTGGCCTGCCTGTATTGTTTTGGAATATTATGGCGATTATCGGCCGAGCCTATGTGCGTGCTTCTCTGGGGGCCTCGCAAGCACCTGGAAAGGAATGGGTATGTGAGGATAAATTTTTGATCTCAAGAGATATCTTTTTATATCCTACAAAGCTCAGGCTAGCCAGGGTAGTAACAAGAAGGTTTCCTGGGTGTTGGCATACTCATGGGTGAGTAAGTGGGGATGGCGATCAAGATTCAACTTCAGCTCTTCCCCTCCTCTTCCATCTCCATTGGAGAGGACTGTGCTGGTGATGTATTAGTGTAGTGTTTCTCTGGTATCTCAGGTAGCAACAGAATTTGGATTATCCTGCAGGATAGAATTGGTGTCTGAATGTCTAGAAGGGTCTTGTCCTTCTGTTTTCATTTATATTGTTTGACCTGATGTCGGTGAATTGTTTTGTTTTGTTTTGTTTAAGTTGGAGGGCTGCCTTTAAGCAAGCAGACACCTGCTCCACAAGGCCGTGCAAAAGAGGGATTGTTGAGAACAGCTAAGAACACTAAGTACAATTTCTTATGGTATGAGAAGATAAGCTCAGTGTAGGATTTTTTTTAAAAGCATTGGATATCTTATCTTCATTATTGGAATCAATATTATTACTATCATTCTCATCACTGTCATCATCATTTCTTTAATTATATAGTATCATCACTGCACATGGCATTTTACAAGCAAAAGAACAAAGCAGCTCCCTGCCCTCAGGTTTACGTTCTAATTAAGACATTACACAAAAGGAAAAGGGGAGGGAATTAGGCTTAGCAGCTACTGATTCTTCTTCTCTCCCAGGCCAGGGCAGTGACAACTGTGATGGAGGGAGTGCCTTTCATCTCCTACAAGCTAGAGAGTCTTCTTACTTCAGATATTTTGGTGTGAATCCTATTAGTTAGTCTCAAGTGGAGGAGCTCTATTGAATTAATTACTGAATGCTGAGACAATATACACTTAAATCCCACTAATTCAACTGGCCTACCCCAGAGGGGGATAACAATAGGATTCAGGCCCCTGAATAAGAACTGGATGTTCTATAAGTTGTTGTTTGATTTTACTAAGTGGAAACATATAAAAGAAAAAGAACTTTAAACTGCGGTAAAGGAAAGCTATATTGTCCTAATAAATCACACTATAAAGCAGTTAATCAGTGTGTCTGAATAATACACATAAAGGCTCTCTGTGGTAATCATATAGATCCTGAAGGTAAATTACAAACAAATTATTAAATGTCTCAAGAGACTTCCTAGCTGATGTAGAAGGACTCAGTAGTGACATCAGAAGGGCTGGCTACCATCATAAATGAGTATTAGAAATGGAATGCCTATATTAACAGGGGTCTTTAACAATCTTTTGAATAAGAGCCAGCCATTTTAGGAACCTGTTTTGGTGGATATTTTTGGAATCGGTAACAGGTAAATGAGGAACATAGTTTGGTATCCATTCATCATTTGCACAATGTAATAATTTTTATGATACACGGTTTTGGACAGATGGAGGTAACCTCACACCAACCCTGTAGACACAAATAACCAAGGAACTTTTCTTCAAACAAAGATGGGTAGCCTCAGGAACTGGATAATAAGAAATGCCATTCACTTGCTGATGTGATACAAACTTTAAAAAAAAAAGGAAAGGAAAGGAAAAGAAAACGAGTTATTAACAGAATTCAAGAGTACATAGCACCAAGGTCATTAGAATTTCTACATACACACAGAGATAACTTTTATTCAAGCAACTTGCAATTGAAAGACTGATGCAGTGATTGGCTTGCCCTGACACACAGAGACGGTAGAGAGAATAGGATCAAGTGTTCTTGTCTAGAAGCAATATATAAAGAGAATGAAAGTTAATAGTGGAAAGCAGGTAGATTTTTTAAGAAGGTTCCTCCATGTGAGAAGCAAATATAAAGGAATCAGGGGAAGTCTTTCACTGATACTGGGGGAAAAAATTCCAAAAATAGGGTGAGGATATCAAGTTTCCTCTCTAGACTTGTTTAAAGTAACTGATGGTGGTTTAGATGGAAGAGGTGTTGGGTGCTCTAGAGGCTACCCCATTCTTACCTTGACCACTCTATCATAAAAAGCCAAAAATTTGAAAGAAGCCCTTACCACACTATGATGTGATCCTGTATCATCCTGTTGTGATCCTGCCAATGTCTCTGCTGGGGTGGGATTGGGTCCTGAACGCTCCCCACAGCACCAGTTGTCTGCCAGTGAATGGGTAGCCTTCAGGACATCCTGCTTCCTTCCACAATACAGCTGGCCTCTTCCTGCATTGTGTCATGGAAGGCAGTGCTTGACAGCACCTCTACCATTCCCAAATGCCCACAGCTGATGGGATCATTGCACAAAGGAAGGCCATTACTAGATTTTTTCTGGTAATGGTGTACAGCACAATCATGATGGCTGGGGAGTGCAACAGCACTGGGACCGCAACAATATGGTATGATAGCACACACTGCAGACTGGCAACGATGCATGTCCATACTGGGATGGTGCTGTTGTGTGATAAGGGCCAGAGCTTTCAAAAAAAAAAAAAGCCATTGAAAATTGGAGTGAAATGCTTACATATATTTAAGCATTTCTGGTATAAAGTGTGTTGAAGACCATGAGGAAGAAGTTAGTGTATTCCCTGCTGAATCTACAAGCTCCTTGGGTGACCTTAGGTTAGCGATTATGTCTCATCTTAAGTCCCCCACTTTTTTTGGGAGGGGGGAGAACTGATTTATCATACAAGGTTCTTATAAAAGTTCCTAGGGGAATAAATACATGCAACACTTTGAGGACAAGGTCAAGAGTACCATATAAATGTGATCATGGCCACTGGCTTAGATAGGGATGGAGAAACACTTTGGGCTTCTTGTTGTTTTCTTATCTTGGAGATAATAGCTAAAGAAGTTGTAGACCAGATGGGAAGTCCCTAGGAGCCACGTCTGGCCTGTGAACAGGAGACTCCCTAAGCCTTAGATAGCTCTGTAGAACTTTAGAGAAATTCATGAACTTATCTAGAGCTAGGAAATGATTGTTAAATAAAACCTCCATTTTTTAAGAAACAGTATACTTTCTGTCTATGAGCAACAAGGGGACCAAAGGGATTACCAAAAGCATCCATTTGATCACTATGAGTAACATAGTCCAGAATGAGAGGGGCCATTTGGTTGATCTAACTGAGCTGTTAAAGTTCTTAAATGCTAAGTAGAACTGCAAAGTTTCATCAATTTAATTGCTGGTTGATTGCCTGCTAAGGGTCAATTTTAATTGCTGTGGTTGTAAACTGTGGCGTAATATTTTCTCTTTCTCTCTTTTTGCAGCTATTTTGGATTTGGTTAAAAAAAGAGACAGAAAGAGAGAGAAAAAACAAAAACATTAAAGCTGTTCCCTGTAACTTTTCTTTATTATATTGCATTTTCCACAATATCTCACAGAAGGTTTTCATAATGAGGCTTTGATCATATACTAGTGTATTTAATGGTAATTGGCTAATAGATTGATCAGTTAAAAGACAAGACGATTAAACAACAAAAGACTGTTTCATCAGCAAAACTGCTTAGTTATTGTGTGTGGGGGGAAAAATGAAGAAATATTGCAAAACTGTTCAGAGATCATTTTCTAGGTCCAAGCAGAGCTTGTACACATAGCAGAACAATAATAAGAATGTGTGAGTTGCAGCCTTGTCTTTGCGTCACGAGGAATTGAATCAGGCCCAACTACCTCGGGTCCTACTCTGAGAGAAAGGCAGCATATAAATATAATAAATAAAATAATCATTTAAATATACCACTTTATTATTTTTAATTGCAGTAACCCTATCTACTATAAGCTGGCAAAAGGTCTCATATCTGCATAAGAATAACATCTCTACCTTCATGATAAACCTGTTCCTGTGTTACCTCAGGCCTTCACAAGATGGAAGAGCAAGGGAAAAATCTAATTGCACAGTTTAATTAATTGCTTTGTTTTGAAACATATAACTCCCCAAATGGCACAACAGCTTTTCAGGGCAGCTATTAGGAACATATAATAAAAATGACCCTAGAGGAAAAGGGCACAGTAACATGGGAGACACAGCATAATTTCTGAGAAGCTGCCAGGCAAGGTTGTAACATGACGGCGCTGAGTCTGTTTCACCAGCTACATGGTGGAAGGAATTGGGTGTGCTATCCCAGTAATGTATGAACTAGGGCCAATGCCTCACTGTACTGAAATTCCCAGCCACAGTGTTATACATACTGGATTAAGGCTACATGCTGATGCACACTTACTTGGGAAGAGCTCCTTGTGGACTCTGGGAAACTAACTTCTATGTAAACTCCCACAGAATTGCACTGCAGCAGTTCCTGCAAGATGAATGGCATGCTTTTCCTTGATTGGTATGCAGGAGCACAGCTAAGCAGTTTCCGAATAAAAGATAGGCCTGAATCACAGTCAGTCTTGGCTTGCTAACCTAGAGACTTTGATGTGTTTGGAAGTGTAGCTGAGTAATAGAAACTTAAATAAGAACTGTTAACAGGCTGTAGCATCTGAAAGGCTGCCAGCAGCAATCCTTAGCACATCTTGAGTTCTCTTTTCCCACTAATCTGTATGCCCACTTATCTTTCTCATTTAACACACTCTTCTTTTCAGGCAGATTATTTTGGTTCCAGTAATGGGCAGCTATGGTTGGGTGGTATTCAGTTTCTCTGAGTGAGGTTCAAACTTGTGGTTTGTTATTTGATGGCAGGCATATATATTGGGAATTCTCATCTGTTAACAATGCCAAGAAAAGTAGCATCTGTATCTTCAGATCGAACAAAACCAAACTCATCTTAATAAAGGCATGGAGTCATGAAGTCTGAGTGAAGGTTCTCTAGCCATATGACTTGATAAAATATGAAATTGTATTAGAAACCATCTAGTTGTCAGCTGGACAACATTAAAAAAACCTGGTATTTTGAAATATCTTTTTTTTTTTGAAAAAAATAATCCAATATTTCAAAAGCAACACTTCACTCCCTCAGAAGACGGCTGTAGGGCACATAAGATATTGTGGGCCTTCCACTCTGTCAAACAGATGGCCACCAGAATCTTTCCAGTGTAGTGGTAGAAAGTTCTACCAATCTTATTGTATAACTGGCACTGAAAGCAAAGTTTTTCCAAGGTATGCCAAGACAGCCCATGTATTTTTAAAAATCTTTTCTATTCCTTTGAAAATCACAAGGGATCAGATAAACAGAGAAACAAACAAAAGCCCTGAAACAGTTCAGGAAGATAACCCAGAGCCTAAGTCGAGAATCACAGTGGGCAACCCAAAGTAGCTGCGAAAAAGGGAAATACCATGGTGGAAACATTTGCAATTAGGTAGACACACTTATTTCCTGTCTAGCAGTGAGACACTACAGCTCTCTGATTGAGAATTCTAAATACAGCTCCCTAAACTGCAAATCCCAGAATTCCATAGATTGTTGCCCTGGCAGTTAAAATGAAATCATAACAATATCACTGTGTGATGTGAAAGTTGTCAGGGATTCAGAGCAGGGAACCCTGGGAAAATGTTCAGCCCACTGCAAGACATTGCATCATGCTCCAGGTGTATGTGATTGCTGGACATTGCATCAGAAAATGGAGTGGGGTGCAAAAGGTACAGGGTGGTGTGCAGACCCTTTACCTGATTGGTTGTACGTATGTACATAAGAAAGCAGCGCTCAAACCTTATTGTCTGTTGACCAAACCCAGTGCCTGGCACAAGCTTTTGTTCATCTGTTCTATGTTTTGTATACATCGGAACCTTGAATGATAAAGTGCTTCCTGTTTGGAAGAAAACCTTCCGTGTGAGTATCCTTATTGGGGAACAAGGTTGCTGCTGTTAGCTGGCTGTGAAACCTAGCTTTTTCGCTGCGTCTCTGTGGGACTGAAACTCCTATCATCCCCCAACAAAAGTACCTCATGCAATCCTAGTTATAGCATTCCTCACTTTATACATATGCTGATGACAAACTATTGCCTTCTACATCCACGGCTGATGGTTGATGGCGGATGATAGAAGCCTTCATTTTCATCACAGAGCTTGAGTGTTTAGCAATTTAAGGCCTGTCCCCCAGCACCCTCCCATCCCGCAATGGGAATGGGAGAAGGATGGGATCATGATGATGCTTCTGCATGATGCTGTCATGGTCCCATCCTTCTCCCATCTCCAGATGGTGTGATCACTGATTAAATCATTGATGGGTTTTCCCCATCAATAACATGCAATCACGCCACCATCCCACACTTGCCTGTTCTGCGGAAGCTGGAGAATTGCAATGGTTATGCTTAACAGTTAAACAGTTGAAAGTTAAAATCTTTTAACAGTTAAAACAGTTAAAAACTGAACATCAATTAAAATAGCGGTTAAAATGTATGTTATCTTAAAAGGAAAAAAATACAAATACCTAAATACAGACAATACATATTTAAAATTCATTGTTAAAATTCACAATTTAAAATCATCAAGACAGGCCTGCTAGAAGAGACTGGTCTTTAATGCTGTTTTAAATTTGGCCGGATTATTCAGTTGTCATATCTTTTTTGGCAGGTCATTCCACAATTTAGGGGTGGCTGAGAAAAAGTCCTCTGGGTGACTGTTGCCAGTCTACTCCTGGCCGGTTGAAGTAAATGTTCCCCAAAGGACCTGGGTGTGTGGACGCACAAAATATGTACATTAGTTAAAAAATGTACAAAATCTGTAAATTTGGGGTGAAAAAACCAAAGTACATGTTTCCATGGAGGAAGAAAAGAATCTTGCAATTTGATATGGAATCGGAAGAGGAAAAATTCTGGTGAGATTCTGAGAAATGAGATGAAAAAGAGACTGACAGATTTACACATCCCTGCTTTGATTGCATTGCTTGCTTGTTTCCTCCTTCTAGGATGCCCATTGGATCAAGAGAAAAATCACAAACAGTTGGTAGTTCTGATATCTGATAATGTTCCAGCAATACATCAATTCTTGAAAAAGATCATATTGATGCTATCTAGCCCCTAAATATCACTGCATGTGTGAGTACAGAGGTATGCATGATTTGCCCGGTATTTATAATACTTGTATCTATCTCTGAAGGATCAAGACCACACCTATGAAGTTAATTAAAAACACTAGCATATTTATCAATGGTTGGCAGACACATGATCACCTCATTCATCTGAAGAGTACACATACTTCTGAAGCTCAGGATTTTTCTTTACAGTGTTTAGAATTTTACTGCTAGGTTAATGGAGTCAGCTTGTTCCTTGTTCCAGGAACAAGGAAAATATATTTTTCCTATGACAACCCCAACTATGAGTTCAAGGAGTTTTTGATGCATTTGTGGCAGTAGATA
Organism: Cyclura pinguis; assembly: GCA_030412105.1. Lineage (NCBI taxonomy): Eukaryota > Metazoa > Chordata > Lepidosauria > Squamata > Iguanidae > Cyclura > Cyclura pinguis. Next base: position 116,741,939 of record CM059601.1, on the reverse strand, counting down.
AAAACAAATGCACAAATTGGTAAGATGTTGGTGGCTCATGAACAGGCAGGGTGAAACCGTAAATGTATTAATGGGACTCTGAACTATAATGATGCATACAGTGACTGCAAATAACCACTTACAATAATGTAGTTCCCACACCTGCAATAAATAAGGTATGTTGCAACTGTAATTTAGCAAGGATAACATCCCTCCTTCTCTGATGTACCTCCATTTTTCAAGTTCTAGCTTTGGGGATGTGGTCTTATGAAATGGATGAGAAGAAATATCATGTGAGTCTATATCCTACCAGTAGTCCCAACTAGAGCAAACCTGTTGAATCAGTTGTATTTATATAAGTGTTGGCTCAACATTCAATAACTGATTCAATCTCTACTCTGTTAGAGACTACCAATAGGAATCATCCTTTGGTTCAAATTTGACCTTATGCATTGTTGAAGGAATGATGGGATAAATAGGAGGAGAATATGCTTTGCATCAAAGGCCAGAGTCTTATAGCATTCCGACTTTTCAAAAGTACCTAAAGAATAAATATCTTCATTATTTTGAGCAATAAGAACATTCAGCATTATATTTAAAATTGTTTCTATAATAGCATGCTCTTTTCTTTCTGGACTCTTGAATTCTTAACTATTACTACTTACTTTTTAAAAGCAATTTTAAAAGCTTTGGATTAACTATGTATTTGGAAAAATGGGGATTTATATCTACAAGGGTTTACCACTGAAACCAATGCTGAATTATTGTCATTGCTGAGAGGACAGTGATGGAAAACACTTCAAAAAGGGGTATATTAGTTCTGGCCTGTCACCAGTAGCCATGTCTACCTATTTTGATTTATAGCACATTTCCTTTGAAAGGCCCAGGCTAGTTTACAGTAAGTATAGAAACTCATACACACATACATACATACATACATATAGAGAGACAGACAGACAGACTGAGCAAGCACAGTGTTGGAATTCTATCCTAAAAGATTGCAATTTGGATATATGAGTCAATGTGCAGAAGAAATATGGCACAATTCCTCCCAGACCATACAGCTTCAGACTGTAGGGAAGGAATCTCTCAGTTAAGGATCACATGTCTGGATACTCCCTGGTACAAATATGTATATTCCTATCTGTAGAAAGTTTCCATCTTAGCATGTGTTAGCATGCACTCTCAGTATGACTGGAATATTTACTGACAGGTGGGGCAGGGGGATGTACTGGCATCCACATGGGATTTTAGAGGTCTTCATCCCAAACATGTCACCTAAGAACCATGAGGATAATTTTGCTATGTTTTCAGAATCACTGAATCATCTAATCTTAGAGTTGGAAGGGATTCCAATGGCCATCTAGTCCAACCCCCTGCCTCTTTTAAATCTCAGCTAATCTGAAAGTTCTTTGCCCATCCACCCTAGTTTCTTTAGATACCTCACACTTCTTTTCCTTCTTGGAATTGTTTTCAACTGTGCCTTCAGTATCTCACCTTTAAAAAACTCCCATGCATCATTAACTTCCTTCCCTCTGAGCATTTCTGACCATGCATTCTCCTCCAGCATTTCTCAAAGCTTACTAAAATCAGCCTTCTAGAAATTTAGAATACGTTTCTGATTACATTTGACTTCCCTTTTCTTTTGTATAACAAATCCCAAAAGGATACGGTCACTCACAGCCAAGGAATCCAGCATTTCCACCCCATGGACGAGTTCATCTTTGTTGGTTAGGATCAAATCCAAAACAGCTGATCCCCCAATTGCTTCCTCTACATTTGGTACAATGAAATTGTCTTCAAGGTTAGTAAGGAACTTCCTGAACCTTACACTCTTCGCACAGCGTGAATACCAACAAATATCAAGGTGGTTTAAATCTCCCATTGCTCACTTTTTGAATATTTGGTCTTTTTTTTTATGGCATTTTCCAAATTTCCAGTCTGGTTGATTGGCTGATAGTGGACACATAATGAGGTCATTGTTGTTTTGTTCCCCTTTAATTTTTAGCCAAAGATTCTCAATCTGTTTTCTTTTTTCTTTTCTTTGGTATATATTTTTATTAGTTTTACTCAAAATAACCCCCTCTCCCCGCTTCCGAGCATCATTTTTTCAGTTGAGTTTGTGTTTACATCCCAGTTATACATTTTTTCTATTCTAACACATTATTACTTTTAACCTTGTTACATTCAGCTTATACTTATTCTATAACATCTTTAATTTTCATTACCATTTTTTCCAACACTCTTTCTTATTCTTTCCCTCATTCCTTTATCCAGTTCAGAACTTCTTGCCATTCTCTTTCAAAGTTCTGGATTGGTTTATTTTTAAGTGAAAAAGCCAACCTTTCTATCTCTACCATATACAGAACTTTTAATTTCCATTCTTTCATATCAATATAATTTCCTTCTTTCCAGTGTCGTGCATATGTCATTCTTGCCAGAGTTATAACATATAGCGATGTTTCCTGGTGAGATCTTATTTCTCTTTGTTGTCCTAACATATTCAACAAATAAAATTCTGGTTTCATTTCAAAGTTTAAATTATACCTTCTTTGAATTTCATCATGTATTTCCTTCCAAAATTTCTTTGTGAATTTACAGGTCCACCACATATGAAAGAAGGACTCCTCTTTTTCACAACATTTCCAACATTTTCCATTCTCATTTTTTATTATTTTTTTCAACCTTACAGGTGTCATGTACCATCTATGTAACATTTTATAAAAATTTTCCCTTAAATTCAAACTTGGTGTAAATTTTATATCTATTTTCCATGATTTCACCCACGTATCCAACTCAATTGAGTGACCAATATTTTGTGCCCATTTAATCATATTATCTTTTATCATCTCTGGTTCCATTTCTCTTTGCAACAATATTTTATAAAATCTAGAGATTCCTTTTTTTCAAATCCCCTTTCATCAGCACATCTAATTCATTATCATTTTCATTTTTTTCAAACCCATACAATTTTTGATCCATCTTGAATCTCTCTCTTAATTGTCTCCATGGAAACCAGTTAAATTCATGCCCTAACTCTTTTAATTCTTCTTCTGCGCACATTCTTGGTTTATCTCCTTCCCAACTCTTGATATGTTAAAAGATTTCCTTGTTTTGTTGGAGCAATTTTAAAAGCTTCTTGCGGAGAGGTCCATGTCGGAAGCCTTCTATAAAATCTACATTTTATTTGCATCCACACTTTCAAAATAGTCTTTCATATACAATGATTATTAAAAACATTATTTACAATTGCTTTGTCATAACATAAATATCCATGCCAGCCAAATCTATTGTTTATTCCTTCCACTGTTTTTATTGTTGTAGTCTCCAACTGTATCCAGTCTTTTATTATTTCCGAACAACATGCTTGGTAATAGATTTTCAACGATGATACATCAAAACCTTCTCTTTCCTTTGCATCTTGTAAAGTTTTAAATCTTATTCTTGGTTTCTTTCCCTGACAAATAAATTTCCGCAGCTCTTTCTCCCAGTCCTTAAAAATCTTCTCTCTCCTTATTATTGGTAAATTTTGAAAAAGAAACATTAGCTTAGGTAATAAAGACATTTTAAAAGCATTTATCCTTCCTAGGAGAGACAAGTTCATGTGCTTCCATTTTTCCATTTTACTTTGAATCTCCTTCCATGTCTTCATATAATTATTATTGAATAATTCTTGATTTTTGCTTGTAATTACTATTCCTAAATATTTTATTCCTTTTGTAATTTGATATCCAGATCTCTTCTCCAGATCCGCTTGTTCCTTTTTTGTTATATTTAAAGTCATCATCTTTGTCTTTTCTCTATTTATCTTATATCCTGCTATTTTCCCATATTTTTGCAAAGTATCTAACAACCTCTGTATAGATTCTTGTGGTTCCTAACTCTCAACCTGTTTTCAACCTATTTTTCATGATCTGTCATGGATCTCCTCAAAAGTGTATACATCCTTGACATACAATGCTACTCCTTCTCCTTTCGTCTTAGTTCTGTTTCTTTGGAATAGGTTATATTTTTCCATTACTATTTTCCAACTATAAGATTCATCCTACCAAGTTTCAGTGGTGCCTATTAAATCATATTTGCCTTCCTGTGCTAAGAACTCAAGCCCATCTTGTGTATTTCCCATGCTCTGTGCATTAACGTAGACACATCTAAAAATATGTACCATTCTATCCAGATGACTCCTTGTTGGTTTTTCTGCCCACTGTTGGGCTCTCTACTGGCCCATTTACCCCCTGTATCATTAAGGCTATTGTCCTCAGTATTTGGTGTCCCCTGCTTTCTAGAATATTGTCTCTCTCCCCCATATAACTCCATTTTAAGCCCTCCTGATGAGACTCTTAGCAAATATATTCTTTCCAGTGCAATCTTTTTCCAAAAGTCCTTCATAAAAGCACAGGCCATGGTTCAAGAGGCTAAATCTTTCTTGGTGGCACCATTTATGGATCCAGTTTTCCACTTGTAGTATTCTTTTCCCTCTTCCTGAGCTATGTTCTTCAAGAAGAAGGAGTGATAGATAACCACCTGTGTGCCAAGGTTCTTTAACTTCAGAAATTTTGAGCTTTTTGAAGCCCCAGAGATACTTTTTTCAAATTAGTTTTTAGCTTAGTTTTCATCCCACCATATTAGCTTTCCATGTGAAGAGTTATATGGAACAGCATTCAAACTTACAGTCTTCTGACCAAATCTGAAGTAGGAGTTTCCAAAATGTCTTTCTTAGGTGATAAATTTGACTATGGACCAAAAAAAAAAAAAAAAGGTGGAAGATAAAATGAAACAGAATTCAAAAATTTGTAAAATATATAACTGGGAAATTCAGGTTTCTCATTTCATAGACAGCTTCCTGTTGAGAGAGTTGCAAATATAAGGGAATTCTGAAAACAGCTGCCAGTGACAAGTAAAGTATTTTATGTTGCTGTCTATATTAGCGAGCCACATTATTGTCACTGGCTGAAGTCTTCTCTTCTCTGCCAGAAAGGTCTCTTTTGCCTCTTCATTGATTTTTCATCTAAATGACTTCAAAGTTCTTTGTATTAAGACAGAGCTTAAAAGTTTGAATGGTCTGAAAAAAATATGTGAACCATTCAAAATTAATTTCCATACTTGTCCTGCAGTTTTGAGGATCTGAGTAAAGCTCAGAATTTTGTTTTTAATAAGTAAGGGCACTGAAAATATTGGAAAAGATGAAGTCACAGGAAGAAGGTACTCATAATCTGAAGATTCTGTTCCATTTAACCCAGGGCTGTTTACTTGTGCTGGCAGCAGCTCCCAAAGGAGGCACTGGTCTTTCCCATCCTTGCGAATAGCTCTTGTCCAGTCCTGTCATATGAAACAGTCAAGCTGAACCTACATGTAGAACAACTGCTGTATTCCTGAGGAACAATATTTCCTGCATAGGAATCATAACAGTAGAAGCAGTAGTAAACTGGGAGTTAATAAAACAAACGGACATTATCAGCTTTGTTTCTTCTTTTATTCATGACAATCACTATTAAAAGAATTGTATTACAGTGACATCTTGTTATTCTTCAATTATATTCAGTTGGTAGCTTCCTTTCCCATTTTATTAATCATTCTGCAGTTTGATCAGACTCTGAATTTGAGCACAATTATTGGTGTCATCCTAGAAATGTCTGTCATGTGATTTCTTATTGATTTTTTTTTTAAATGTACCAATGGCTGATGAGACACTTCAAATATGCTACTTTCTCAGCTTCTTCAAGCAAAATCTTCCCTCCCTGGGGAATGGGGACTTCTTTTGTTCCTCATCCTGAAGGAAACTGAATGCTTGAACTTTGCAGTAATTTATCATACTAGTGTGAATACATGACATATGTTTCTGTCTGTGTGACACATATGATGGAAGCATTTGTGTGCCAGCACATGTGGAAGCAGGCATTATGTGACAGCAAGTGAAAACTACTGTGTTGTTTTTTCTTCTAAATATAATAATAAATAGTGACAAAAAGATGGGGTCATCAGTGGCAATAGCTTCAGTTCCAGGGGTGGTGCTTCTTAGCTGTATCACCTCCAAACAAAAGTTAAAGCCTTCATGTGAAAGCTGAAAAGCTGGTGAAGATCCAAGAGTGCTCAATGGGTAAAATAAAGCAAATCAGCCACTTTGATACAGTGTATTGTTGTGAACACATTCTGACTGCATTTTGATGAGGTATTAAACAAAGACATGGTAAAGTGTATGAGAGATATAGGGCCAATAAGGAGCCCCCAAGCATATAAATAAGAAACAACCTGGAAAATTGTGGGAGGTTTGGACTCAGTTCCCAGAATCTTCTAGTCAGATGGCCAGTGGGTATATTGGCTGGAAGTTGTAGAAATTGTCAGTGATGTAGATTTGAGTCAATCTACTTCACTTCAATGATTCAACTTGGACTTGACTTGGCAATAAATGATGTACTGATTTTACTCAGCTCATGATTTGTATATTTTTAGTAACTGACTTGCTGTCCTTGGTTCAATAACATAACACGTTCACCCAGAAAATGTTCAACTCTGAACAAAGTTTCCATCTCTTTTTGCCTACTGGTCACGTGGTAATCTGTCACAAACCCAAAGGTTGGGCCATTTCTCAGAAGGGAACAGCAAATATGTTGGGCTACAGGCTTGAGGCACAGTTGAGGTCTACTCAGCAATCTGTCTCCACTGCATATTGGAGGAGCCATCTGAAACTTTTTCTAACAGCATAAGGCAAGACTTGCCCCCAGAGCACAGGGAAGGATCCTTGCTTCTAAAGCTTTTGAAGCTTCAGTAGTGGGGAGTAAAAAGTATCCTATTCCTCACTTCAGAAACTGGCTTGAGACTTGACTTGAGACTTGGCTTGAAAGTCTCTAGCAAGGACCTGAGACTTGATTTGATACTTAAAGATAGAGACTTGAGACGTGGTGTAAAAGACTGAAATATATCACTGGAAATTGTAGAGTGATTTTTCCATATCTAAAAACGACTGTTTCATGCTGATGTTGAAGAAATTAGACCTTTGAATGTTCTGAAACAAACCAACCTGATCCACACTTCTTGGACCTAAGTGATCATTAAATCTTAAACTATGTGCAGGATTTTACATTTCTCCAAATATTGCAACACAGTTCTGAGCAGTTTATATAACAGCAGAAAACTTATTTACAAATCAGAAAACACATCTGTATTGCATAGAGTGCTAAACCATATGTATTACATCTGTGACCAAGAATATGGCCACATAAACCAATCTCCTCTTCCCTTTCCCGTAAGACCATGTAGAGGAGAAAACCAGAATTTGGTTTCACTTTAGCAGATTCCTAGTTTGGCATTCTGGGAAGATGGACTTGTCTCATAGTTCCAGTTTCAACGAATTCCTGATTCCCCCAACTACAAGTATTTTTCAGCCGCCATTTGCAACAGCATACAATATAGGAAAATTCACCCTTAAAGTCTGCTTAAAAATTTCTACACATTTTTGCAAGCATTTGTTTTCTTAATGTAATGCAATTTGGCAGGGGGATTGCACATCATCCCATAATATATGTATTTTGTGCACATTTTTTAGGTTATGAACTGAACTATAAAATTCTGAGAGGCAGAAATTCTGGTATGCATCACTTTCTGGTTCACTTAGAAGTTGAGTTATAATGCATTGAACTGTGCTTATCGAACTGAAGAAGAGAAGAAAAAATGCAGTTATTAAAATGGGTGGTAACAGTTTTTTTGAAAAAAAATCAGGAAATAATGCCACATGAGGTAGAAGGAATATTTCAAAATATTCAGAATATTGTCAAAAACCACAATTCTTGAGCACTGAGGAGCCCTGATAAGAAGAATCATGGACTGATGAGAATCTTTTCAGTTCAGGATTTATTTTGCATAAAATTCACACATGGTTGTTTGCAGAAAGTAGCACTCTTCTGCAAAGAAAAGACCATTTTCTTTGCAGGAGTCAATATTTCTGCATTGAAATATTATTTTCCCATGCAAAAATTTCATTGCTTTCTATACAAAACAATGTGAATTTTGCTCAGAATAAGTCCTGAATTGCAAATAGCCACTGAAAACTGTGTGATTTTCAAATATTTTCCTGCGATGGGAAAAAAATTGCTGAAATTACACATTGCTTCCTCTGGGAAGAAACTTAGTGGAGAATCACATCCCTAGTGCCACATAGACGTGTTCTGAGGGGACCAACTTTCACTGAGGGAAATTAATTGACAATGCTAAGGTAAATTATCCTGATACTTTATGACCTACTCTTTTGTGTGAAATATCTGCAAGGGTCATGACATTTACTTGCCATGAAAGTGCAATTAATTAATTGCTTTCCTCCTGACTGTTTAAATCACAACAGGGTTTTCCTTCCTTGGACATAACTTCTGATACTACTGGTATTGTTGACAATTACAGCATCACATTAAATCTATATTTCTTTCTTCATTATTATATTTCTCTACTTATTTTTTTTATTCTTTTGAAACATTGTGCAAAACAAAGAATAACGAAAGAACTCATACATACTTCATTTTACTTCTCCATCTTATGTGAAATACTACATCTGGGAGTAGGTTCCACTGAGCATAGTGATGTTTTTCATTATACTTGCAGAGCGGTCTTTAGTGCATGCTTAGTATTTTGGGTGGATTATTCTTCTCCTTTGCAGGTGTTACAGAGATTGTATCTTCCATGGGAAAGGATACTTCCAATCTCTCATCTTGCATGACCTCTCAGTCTCTCATGTAGGAAGAGAAGCCTCTATCCTAAGTTTAGAGAGTCCTCAGATGAGGAAATTGACCAATAACCCAGTGAAAGTAGCTGCAGAATGAGCTTCAGAGGTACACAAGTGGGGCTACTGTGGTACACTGAATGGGCTTCAGTGGTACAGAAGTTTCCGGATGCAGAATTTGGTAGCATCCTGGTTATTAGTTGCAGGTTGAGTATCTGAGGAAAAGATAGACTCTAACCAAGAGGGTTAGAGTTCCAAGGACCAAGCAAAAACACAAACAAACCAATAAAGAGTTTGTCACATCAACCACCTTTAGACACCTCTTAACCCTGCCAGTTTGTCTGGGTTTCTCTTTTGTAGAGGAGCTCACCCCTGCTCTTGGCTTGTACTGCTCTTAGGTGCTTTTTCAATTTTTAAATTGTTCAATATATTTTTAACCTTTGAAAATAATTTTTATTATTTACATTGTTTTAAATCAGTCAGATTGGTATTACTATACAGTGTCCTGAGAAATTTTAAATAAACAAAATAAAACAGCCAATGCCAAGTAACTGTGCTGAGTATGAGGGGACACTTACAACCCCATACTCCCCAATAGGGAACATCATTACACAAAATGGGACCAGAATGTTTCATTTATTCTTGGTCTGAATCCCTGCTCAGCCATGGAAACTCACTGGGTGACTTTGGCCATGTTACACTCTTTCAACCTCTGAGGAAGGCAAAGGCAAGCCTCCTCTGAACAAACTTCGTCATAGTTCACCTTAGGATTACCGTAAGTCAGAGGCCCCTATCACACTACACTGTTTATAGTTCTATTATTCCATTTTAACTGTCCTGGCTGCACCTAGTGGAATTCTGGCATTTGTAGTTTGCTGAGGCACTACAGCTCTCTGGCTGAGAATTCTCAGTCCCTCTGTCTAAACTGCAAATCCCATGATTCCATGCAATATTGTCATGGTAGTTAAAGTGGAATAATAGCACTGTAACAGTGTAGTGTGATAAGGCCCAGAAATGATTTAAAGGCACACATTATCATCATCATCATCGACAACAACATAGAAGCTTTAGATATATCTGGTGGAGTGTTCCAAAGACCTAAAAAAGAGAACCAAGACTACGTACAACCTATAAACCACTCTTTTCAACCCCTGTGGTAAAAAAATCAGGAAAAGACATGCAGGTACTGAGATCTGGCCTTTGATAATTTTTCAGGATTAGACATCTTAAAGCAAACCTCTCTTTATGCTATTGGCACATTTATATGGAAATGTTCCAATTAAAAATATTAAAATATACAAAGCTGTAATCTTTTCAGAAAAAAAAAGCTTTTACCTGGCAGGAAACACATTCTAATTAATTCACTGATCTGTCAGACTGCCATTATTACATTGCCTAGCCCAGTCTAATCACATAATTACCCAATAATAAGGAAATTCAGTGGCAGATTCATGAAGGGATCGCCTCTGAGAAGACATTCTAATGTTTGCTTAGTCAGATGCTGTGGCCAGACTTCTTGTCAAGAGATGTAATTCTTCACCAAGTTTTTTCTTGATGAAGCAACAAGTGTAGCACTTTTCTTCCCGAAGTGAAAGAATCTTTGAAAATCACATTTGTGATTTTCACAAATATTCATGATTCAGGACTAATTGTGTGTAAAATACACATGTGGCTGTTTTGCACAGAAAACAGCATTTTAATAATAGATAATAATCAAATATTGAATAATTTCATATTTAATAATACCCTTGATAGAAATATTTTGGTGTAATATGATGTTTAATTTATTATATACTAAGGTAATTTGTTTAGGTACGCACTGTGTATAAAATAAGGAACTCTTGGGAGGGAGGGAGAGAGGGAAGAAGGGAATGTTGAGAATGAATGGTGACTGGTGGTGACAATTTTAGGAAAATTGACTCAGGTTGGTGAATGACAGTTGTCACTTGTAGTAGTTAGAAAGAAGAAAGGAGTGAATGTAGTGAGCTTTAGGGATAAGAGAATCAGTCCATCTGGTTTAGGAATTAATCAGTGGTGTTTAAGAGTCTGAATTAGGTACAAGTAGAATGTGCAAGAGCATTTGAACTGTGTTTTAAATGTATTAAATAATTAATCTGATTTGTTATGTTTGTTATGATTTGTTATGTTCAACTTCTGTTAATAAAGCATTGCTTTATATTTATCCTATTTGCTGGTGTATAAGACTCACTTTTTTCCCAAAAAAAATGCTGTTTGAAAATGGAGCACATCTTATATGCAAACATATCTTGTACACCAGCAAATAGTATTTGCTGATGTCAAGGTCAGAGACCTGGGCAGCGAGCCAGCCCAGAGAAGAGAGTGGGAGAGCCAGCAAAGTCCAGCCAGAACAAGACAGGCAAGCACTTACTCAAGGAAGTTCATTTACCAGAGCACCAAGCAAAGCCATAGTCAGAGTTCCAAAGCCAAGGGTCAAGAGTCCAGAGATCAATTCAAGGTATCAGGAACCAGGTGCTGGGAACAAGGTACAGGCAAGAGGAGGGCTTGTAAGAAGTTTACCACAAGCAAAGGGAAGCTTCCAGGCAGGCAGTTATATAGCCCCAGGCACAGGTGTGTCCGGTCACCGCTTCTTAAACTTAGCCAAGAAAGCTTCCCTTTTCACAGCCCTCTTGAGTTTCTGCCTTGATTGGGGGCTTATTTAACCAGGCTCCAGAGCCTCTTCAGAATCGGATCACTGTTGCTCCAAAGGAGCAGGCAGAGGGAGGTCCACACCTGCTTGGTCCATGGCAGCGGGGGAGCTCTTGAGCTGCAGGACTCATCTCCAGCCAGAGCCACAGGGACCAAGAGCTGCTGCTCGTCATCTCCACCCTGAGCAACAGGGACCAACAGCTGCTGCTTCTCATCAGCAGCTCTGACAGGGGCTTCAGTTATCACAGCTGATGTATAAATGAAGTGTGTCTTATATGCTGATGTGTCTTATGTACCAGCAAATATGGTATACACTTTTGTTCTCCTGGAACATGTTAGAAAAGGGTGGCTGTGACCTTTGGTCCAATAAAATACCTATGATGTGCATGTGGAAAGCACCTGGGGATGACAGTGGATGAAGTAATCCCTTGTGACTATAGCTGAGTCGCTGTGTAATGTAACCAGGGCAAAGGGTTACATCAGCCATGGGAAATGAAATGTTGGCTGGGGTTGCATCAGTGAGTAATGTATATATAAGAAGTTGAGATCTAGCCAACGTTCCTCTCAATTGCTTGATAGTTTGGCTGGAGGCTATGCCAGAAGCATATCTACACTTGTTGTGTGTCGATGGAATGCTGAATCTTTGTTGGAGGATCTGCGAATCCTGTAAATGTGTATGTATTGTAACAGAAGATTAAATGCTTCCAGGTTGGAAGATAACACTGTGTGATGGTGTTCCTTCGTGGGTGAGTTTTGTGGTCAGAGCATTGCTGCATATCAAACTCTGCTATGCAAGCTTCTGATGCTGTGTTTACATACTCTGCTGTACGTGTTTTTGTTTTGCACTTGACTCTGGTTCACATTTTTGGCCAGAGCTTAGTGGTAGGAGGGAAGATTTATTGCAGTTTGTGTAAATCCCATCATCCACCATCCCTCCACAGAACAGTCTATATTAGAAAGTTTGGATTTAGATAATGTGTCTGTTGTGGCAGCAAATAAAGAAGGGTCCTGTCTGGTGGATTTATAAGTTGCATAATATCTCACACAGATACCTTGAGGGCATCTAGGAGGTCTCCACAATTGGTGGCCATAGCAGTAGGACAGGTGGAGTTCCTTACATTGGTAGCAGAGGTGGAGAAAAGAGAAAGCCCTCAGTCTTGGAGATGACCATGAGATTTGTGGAAGTCTTTACATTTGATAGCAGCAGAGGTTTAGCCAGAACCTCCCATCCTGTGGAAAAGTGGTAGATTAATGGATTAGACCCCCACAATCCCCAAATACAGCATTTTCTACATAGGAAATAACATTTCTGCATAGAAACATCATTTCCTGCACAGAAATTTCAGTTTTCTCTGCATAAAATTTAGTTTTCTGTGCAAAACAACCACAGGCAAGATTTGCAGAATAGGTCCCAAACTAACGATTCTTGCCAGTCCAGAATTTTTCTAATCAGGGCTTCTCAACATTTGAAAAACGTGTTATTGTTTTTTGTTTTGTTTTTTTTTAATATCTTTGAATATTCGTTCTATCCCTATTCTTCTTAGAAAGCAACAATTAGCAGCAAACAACCACCAGACCAAAAGTTTGGTAAAGAGGTGTCTCTCGGAACTGGGATCTCTGTGGATGATCTAAAGAGCTGCAAAGGTTAGTGGCACTATCTGGAGCAGGAGGAAGAGGAGGAGGGTGGGATGGTACTTCACCATTTCCCTACTTGCCACTCCTCCTCTTTATAGCTGCTATGATATGCCCGTGCCTGGGATTCCCAAATACAAAAAATCTGTTGAAGGAGAGGAAGTGACAAGTAGTTGGTAGGAAAGCGTTAAGCAAAACTCTCCCACTTATCATGTCTCCTGTCTCCAAATTCCCCCCCACACACATGCACACACACATATCTTTAGATTTAGATATTCAGCTGAACCTACATTTTCTGTCAGGAAGCTCTTCAATGAATGTCTTAGACCTGACTTTTGATCAGCATTGCTTTCAATAGTATTGAATTAGAGCTTTTGCCATCTACTCTTCCACTAATCTTTGCCACACATTAAAGCTAGAGTTGCTATTGAATTCTTCCTAAAATAAGATGTTGAAGTAATTGTTGAATTTCTTCACTTGGTAATATATCTGAGGAATTTCAAGGGAAGCCAAAAGTGCTGACATACAACAGCAGGCATTTCACAAGTAGATTCTGTGTATCTATCCACAGGACTTCTCTGAAAATATTAGTGTGGGTTGTTAGTTAAGTTGTGTTGTAGATGTTACTTATCTCTAATTAGGAATGGATGCAAAATCCAGACCTAGCAAAGAAGCCTGATCAGGTACTTGGTGACTGTAATCTAGAAAATCTATTCCAAGCTTTAGTCAGAATGATAAAAGCATTGAAGGTACTATCCAATGTGCAGAACCGATTTTGTAGATAACACCTTTAATAACTTGTCTAAAATTCAGACTGAAAACTGGAGCAAATCCATCATGCCAGCATACGGAAGCCACCAGTGGTCACTATATGGAAGTAGCAAGTTACAACTAATGTAGCTATCTGTAACTAGTTAGTTCAAGGGACTCATCAATGCAGCTACTAGGATATTGGAGTGATGAGTAATATTGGAGTGATGAGTAATATTTTCTAGTTAATTTCAAAAATTATCTTTAAAAGGGACTTTAAAGCATTTTTAAATGCTTTTGAGAAGTATTTTTCAAATTTTATGCTTTTTTCTGATTAATCCTAAAATTTTTCCCTATTTTAAAAGAAAGCAATGTGCATTGCAACACATAATGAATTAGTTTTTAACACTGCAGTGAGTTTTTGTTACTCTACAAAGCCCTCAGAACAACCATTGCAACGATTGCATATTTGTAAAGTGTGCCGTAAGTGCACAATCTTCTCCTCTGTGGCAGATGGGAATTGTGCGTGTGCATTTTTACAAACATGACTGTTCTGCACCAGATAGCACAGTCCCCGTGGATTTTTCACAAATTAAGAATATGAAAACCAAATCGTTCAGGTGTTCTATCAGTACTGTGTGGAAGGTGTCTCTCTCACAAAAAAAATGAGAATATACCCTTTATTTGATAACATTCCTAATAGCTGTGAAATGCAATACATTATGCCAGATTTAGACGAAATTTAGCATGCCTGCCAGAGCTGATAGGAATAAGAGAATCACCCTCTCTCAGTTCGGCAGCCTTTTGTGAAATGGAAATTAATTTACCTTTGTCACACTGTTCATGAAGTGATATATATGTTCCTTCTTTGAGCCTAATTAAACATCTAGAGTTCCCTTTGCATTGCTGATCAAAGGCTTTACATAATCAGTGGGCAAATGTGGCAGATTTTATGTTTAGAATTTGTTGGAATTCTACATCTTTTGTTAGGATCATTTTGTTTAGAAGCAAGATAGATAAATATATGCTTATTCCTTAAATGTGTGCACACTCTCTCTCTCTCTATCTTGCTCTGCAAGTTCTATATGTCCAAGAATTTAGTCCAGTGTACAACTGTTGAATGGATGGGCATCCAGAGTAATGCAATGTAAAATATCCAGCATAGTGTTCTGGAAACATGTACAAAAAAAAAGCAAAACACCATACCTGATAACTGTGAACGTATGATGAGCCATTTCAACAGTTTGGATCTTTTGATGTTTCTCCTTCCCATGTTTATGTCAATGGTGACTAGTTAGCATGTGCAAGAATTTACTTACTTACTTACTATGATACAATTCATGTCAGTTACTGGAGGCCTCAAGTTACTCATGCTTCATTTCACAAAATCCTCTTTGCTGGCGTCCATATTTTTCAGTGACATATTCACATTTGCCTTTCACCAGTCTCTACAGGTGGACAAGGAATTCATATTAACTGAGACACTTAACAAATTTATCCAATTTGTGAGCTATGGACCTTTCCACATTACACTGTTATGATGCAATTATTCCACTTTCAATATTCTATGGAATCCTGGGCTTTGCAGGTTAAGGAAGGGCATTTAGAATTCTCAGTCAGAGAGCTCTTTGGCCTCAGTAAACTATAAACCCCAAAATTCCACAGGATGTTGAAAGTGGGATAATAGCACTATAACAGTGTAGTACAGAAAGGTCCTATGGGAAGGTATATCTTTAACTGAAAAAATTTCACCAGGAAAAAAAATGAGTGTTGAATTTCTTTTTTTTTCTTTTCAAGATTATATATTAGTAAATGTGAATGACAAAAAATATGTATATTTAGAAAACATATACAAACAGCCTTTAGTCAATGAGAGAACAACTGAAAAAAAATGCATACTTTAGGAAAGGTTTGTACCATGTTACTCTAATTTCGGGGGTCCCTCGGGGGACACCTTACTGTGCTCCACTTGATGGGAAATGGAAACTAGCCAGAGCACAAGCGATAGCACTGCAAGAGGCAGGGTAACCTAGTAGGGTCTTTTACCGAGTTTTTACGGGGTCAGGCCAACCAAAAGCCAAACAAAATGTCTAAAAAATGATTTTATTGAATATAAGTCTCAAGCATCAAAGCACTCTCGCACACATGCACCCAAGAGCTACTAAGAAGTAAAACAAAGGAAATTGGACAGAGGGAGCATTGAAGGGGTGTTGTTGGGGTAACACTGCTCCTTGTCCTGAAGTCCTGGGTCTGAGGAGGCAGCAAAGAAGTGGGGCTCAGCACGGAGAGGGTTGAGGGGATTGCTCAACAAATGGAGCGACGGTCAGCTGGAGTGACCGGGAGCGATCCAAAGAAACGCTTAAAAGCTGGTATTATTTATAGGGGAAAAAGTACCTGGAGGACTAATCCTTTCCCGGGGAGAACAATGGGCATTGCAGTGGGCATGAAGCTCCACATTGGTAATTTCCTTGGTGTGATGGGATTATTAGGTGTTGCCAAAGTCTCCAGATTTTTGGAGGTGTCGTGCTGTGAATTCTGGTCCCCTCCTGATGGGATGTTTGCTTAACCTGAGGCACACACGCTAATCCTTTCAAGTCAGCATCTTGGGGCTGAGGACCCTTTGTTTATTGTGTCTTTACACATCTTGAGGTTTCCTGGGGCTGTGTGATGAGGATTTTACTGGCCTGACCTGGTTGTCGGTCTTCTGACTGTGCCTGCCTACGTGCCCTTTCAGGGGCTCTCTGGCACACGGAGCTAAATTTTAATTTTAAAATTGTAGACTCCGGGATAGGGTTTCTCCCTCGAAATAACAACCAACTTTGTACAAATTTCTCTCTGGGAAGAAATATAACAGCCTTGAACTGAATACAAAGTAATAGGAAAAATGCAGGTGAGATTCAGAGAAATGCAATAAATTTGAGACTGAAAAGCTTTCACATCTCAGGTCCTCCTTTTCCTATGTTATGTTCTATTAGCATCATTTTGTGTTTTGTGCTGTCTTATACAGAAAAGATTGCATTTTGTGCAAAACCATCAATGTTTTTGTCCATGAAATTTTCACAAAAAGTGTTCTGAACTTTAAAACAAAATCATGTGATGTGTGGCTTTAAAAAAAATGAGGCTGGTGCCTCAGGTCTAAATCCCATTCTTAGTCCTGACAGGAGTAGAACCACTGAATCAGATGGATTTATCTATTTGTTGAAACAACTTTTTTTTTTCCTGCTGAAAATAATATTTCTGTTATTTCAATTCAGAAATGGCTCATTCCCATAAGGGAAATTCTGTTTTCAGCACAGAAATTAGCCACATGCAGATTCTGTATTGAATAATCCCAGACTGTTAATAATTTTGGAAAGCAGTAATTTTTCACAATAGGAAGGAAACTACTACAATTACTCACTGCTTCCCTTGAGAATGACATTAGCAAAGAATTACACCCTTATACCATAGATATAGAACCTGTATCTATTTGCTGATTATCTATTGATTAAATCATTATGCCCATGACTTTAAAATTATCCCCATCAAGTGCTTATTTAACATATCCCCACTTTCTTCCAAAACTACCTAAAACCTAGAGTCTACCATTTTTCCCCAAAGTGCATTGATGTGGTGTTATTTAATCAATAACAAGTTTAACATCCAATAATATGAGAGAATTCTCACTTAGCCCCTTACAATAATGGTAGAAATAACAGCGGCAGAAAACAACAGCAATAACAACAACAACTGTTTATTATTAGTAGTATTAGTATTAGTATTATTAGTATTATTTTAAAGACATTTTATTAACATTTTCCAAAAATGCTAAAATTCTACAAATATATACAAAGGGGGGGGGATATAAAGAAAAGAATAATAAACATGTGAATAAAACATTAAAGAGTACAAGAAAAAAAAGAAAAGAAAAAGAATCAACTTACCTCCTTCCTTTGAACAGATAATAGCAATCTGATTGATTCGAGCCTCTCAAAAATTATCCAGCATTTCTTTTCTTTCCACTCCCCCAATTCATGCTTTTATAAAGAAAAGGCAAATGAACTTTCTTCTGTCAAAGGCTGTCGTATCTAGCATGGTATCTCAATATTACTTTGTATTACATTTCATTACAAATTGCTTACGTGATAAATGGCATTAATACTACTAAATTACATTAATGCTACTAATTTTACTAAATGCTTCTTGCAGACTCAATTACATAGTATTTTCACCAGTTAAAATTGTAAATCTATCACTTCTTTTAAGACACACCTAAATCCAGAAATTTCAATACCCTTTTAAGTCATAAAATCCATTACAAAATTTATAGACTTGATCCAGTTATCATTATCCTATATCTGTAACCATTTCTTAACCTAGTTTAAGCCAAACCTATTTCATTTTGAATTTAACTCTCCTCTTTCCTCATTGACATTCTCTCCATGGACTGCACACTCACCAACTTCTCTGATTCCCATCTTTGCCCTTTATTACTCTTTCAAAGTGCTTCTCACACAGAAGCAATTTTAGAATAACTGTCCTGAAACAGCACCCTTATTTTTTGACATCTTTCCCTCACTTCCTTCATTCACACATGCTAAGTCCATTTGATTTCATACAACCATCAAAATAATTTGCTTACAGATCAATTTTAGATTTGTGTCCCCCTTCTCCTCCCCTCTCTGAGGGTGTAATCTCCCTTTCATAAACTGAAGCTTCTTGATCATAAATCTCCCTCAAGTCAGTAACTTCCTCCATTAACTCAACTCAAGCTTGCCTATCTATCTGAATTTTGTCCTCTTTCACATCCATGTTGCCGGCTTCTGTGTCTGCCTCTTGTCTTACATCCTGCCACAGCTCCTTGACTCAGAACTCTTTCCCCACAACCTCCATCATGTTCTTCTGCCAATTAGGAGTTTAGCATAGCTCCTACAAAATCCCTTGTAAAATATCCTCATAATGTTATTGGGAAGATTCCTTCTTTCATTTAATCCAGCAGTTATAGAGGACATTTCCGCACTAGACTGTTATAGCGCTATGATTCCACTTTCAACATCCTATGGAATCCTGGGGTATGCAGTTTTGGGAGGGGCCCACCGGTCTTAGGGGGTAAACAAACTTACTCAGCTTTTGATTGCAGAAAGAAGATAGTTGTGTAGGCTTCGTTACTCCATTTCAGTCAGAATGATTCTTCAGTTTTGTAACTTCAAAGGTCTGATTAGAAGTTTATGCTTTAAAAAAGGAGATTGCAGGCATAGGGCCACCAGAATCTCAGATCTAACCGGCTGTGTTTCACTGCAGAAGCAAGGTATCAGTTCCCATTCATAACATGTTTACTAATGAGTAAACACAAACAATGGCAATTCCAGACCAAAATGGGCAATCCTCTGTACCCCCTTTAACCCAGGGAGAGTTTCATCATGCAGACATCTCTGGCCAGCACTTATACCATGAAAGCGCTCCTTGGTGCAGAGCTGCTACAAGGAGTTGCTGAGCTGGCCTGCCAGAAGTTGAGTAACAACAACAAAAATTGCAAGGTCACCTTCTTCTGCTTTATTTTAGAATTGCTGTTATCAACCTTCTTGGCTATGGTAATTTTATGGGTTTAAAGATTTTCACATTTAAATGTATTTCCTTGTTGAACTTTCTTCCCTTTATTGGATCCGCAAAGTTGCTGGCTGTTTTAGGACTGTTCACAAAGGGCTGAGCGGCTACCCTTTTGGAATTTAGGAATAAAAAACTCCTCTGAAGAATATGTCTTACAGGAAATGCCCACTTCCATAAGGTGAGGTTCAGCAGATATGAAACAGTTAATAGCTACACAGAAAAGTCAAGCAAAGGGAAAAAAAGTGCTGGCTGGAATGGTCCAGGCTTTAAAAGGAAATGATCAATAGCCAGTTGATGGTTTCTTTGAAACTCAGCTCTTCGTTCACCTTAAAATGTGTTGGGCTATTTCTCATTATTTTGGCTTTGTCATGGTTGAAGGACACTTTCAGAATGGAGGAAGCACAAAGTGAAAAGATCAGTAGAACTGTTTTATGTACATCTTGACATAACTCCTGTCTTGAGTGCTCTTTCTTAGAAATTCATTGCAGGATATGGGCTTGAAAAAGGCACTTGTAACCTCAAAAGGCGGGGGACCTTGAGGTCCTCTATAGTGCCAGTATCTCCTTAGAAAGATGGGGAAATTATAACTCAAAGGAGGCCTGCAAGGGGAGGGGGTGACTGTGGGACCTTTTCAACTATGTATACCAGGACTAACTATAGGACACCAGCTGAGAGTCAAATAATATCTTTATTGGGGGAATACAGATACAGAGAAGCAATCAAACAGTCTCATGAACCACACAAGGCTAGTGAAGATAAAGAAGAGAAAGGTTGGATAGTGAGAATTTTGGATTGAAGTGGGTAATAATTACCATTCTAGAAGCAGAAGATCAAAGTGAGGTGGCTTAAACAAAAGTTTGAGGGTAGCACAGGGCACAAAAATTCAGGAGCCAATGGACAGAGTGACACACATACAAATTGTTGGGCTTAGATCCTGGGTTTAAGTACCCTGTCTCCCACCCTGAAGGGGAATGTGTTAATTGTTTTCTGGCAAAGTAAGCAAAAGGGGTCCAGAACAGACAAAAGGTTTTAACTTCAAGTGATCACTGACAGGAGTGTCTGGGCAGGTGAGGGAAGAAAGGAGAGTTTCTGTGGGAAGAGATTACAGGTTGGTGACCATCGGTTGCCCCACTGAGGCAGTTTTATTCACTATTGTATTTGAAGGTTGGGTCATTGAACCCATCAGTGCCCAGGATTTCTGACTAATCCTGGCCATGCTTAGCTCATGGCTTCCACCTAGAGTCCTTGTCCACAGGCCTTCCAGCTATAAGTGTGTGATTTTATATTACAAATGATATCACCAATTAAATGCTATTTCTCAACAATTAGACTGTACCATGGAGTAGAGGTGTACAGCATGGTAACATTTGCACCCGCCTTGCTGGAGTCATTTAGACAGGGCTGGCTCAACCCATTAGGCAAAGTGAGGTGCCCACGTGAAGCAGCACAATATGACAAGTGGTGAATGACACATCTCCTCCCCCCAAAAGCAGCAGGTTTCTGCTTTTCTGTAAAACCCCGCTTGGTAGCTAGTACTTAGCTCTTCAAAGCTGGCTAGCCCCAAATTCCTAGCTCTGAGAAGACCTGCAGCATTTTGTATACAAAATCTGTCTCCTAGGAAGGACTTTTCAAAGCCAAATATTTGGGTTTGGCCAACTGTACAGAAAACAGAACTGCCTACTAGTCTCCATGGCCGATAGGTAGGAGCAAGAGAAAGGAGAAGTGCAATGGAGGGTTGTAATGAGAAAGTTTGGACATTATTGTGTTCAGTTCAGTGGAGGGCTGGTTCCAAAGTCAAGGGGTTTCTTGCCCAATTGCTATTTGTCATCCTTCCCTTGCCCTATTACCTTGCCAGTTATCCACCTGCTTGCTTGCTATCTGCTTCTCACCTGTGGGACTGAATGGAAGAAGTTCAACCTCTTTACTTGATTTGGTCCTCTTCCTTTGAGTCAGCAGTTTTTTTAGCCAGCAATGTCCACCTTTCCCAACTCTAACATTATATTAACATCCTGGATAAGGGGATAAAGCTAAGCATCTGAGCAGGAGAGCCTGCAGGTGGTGGTTTGTTGTGGCTGAGGTCTTCAACATCCCTGCTGAAGCCACCCTGTCAGGAATTATTCCAGACATGATGTCCTCCATGGCAAACCTGAATCTGTCCTAAGTGGTATCCAGTCATACTCATCCAGAAGTTCCCCACTCTGGACTTGGGTGAGATGATAGTGTTAGATAGGATTATGGTGTATAACAACTCTCTCTAGTTCCATTGTCATGGACACCTCTCTACCAGGTGGTGACTAGAATTCTTACTCTCTAGAGGAGGTGGAAGAACTGATTGAAATTGCCTGTGTCAGGAAGCTGATACATTCAAATTTATTCCTGACCATTCCTCAACATTTTTCTGCTGCCTGGACAAAACATTCTGTCAAAGGCCTGCTAGATCTTTGGATTTAGTCACTCCTTAGTGCATCTGCCACACAGAGAAGCCAAACTCACCTCTGATTTCTTATGTTGTTGTTAACTGTTGTCAAGTTGACTTCAACTTAAGGTGACCTTGTGATTGAGAGATCTCCAAGTCACCATATCATCAACAGCCCTGCTCAGCTCTTGTGAATTCTGGAATGTGGCTTCCTTGATTGAGTCTATGCATCTGTACTCTGGTCTTCCTTTTTCCCTACTTCCTTCTACCTTGCCAAGCATTAACGTCTTTTCTAGTCAGCTATGTCTTCTCATGCTGTGTCCAAAATATGACAGTTTCAGTTTAGTTATCTTCGCTTCTGGAAAGAGTTCAGGCTTGATTTGCTTTAGGACCCATTTATTTGTCTTTTTAGCAGTCTTCTCCAGCATCATATTTCAAATGTGTTGATTGTCTTCCTATCAGCTGTAACCCCACTTTTGCACTTTCTGCCTTAGCTTTCTTTCATAATCATTCCATGTCTTTGTTATTTTCTTCTAGTGGTATAGTGTCATCTGCATATCTTATATGGTTGATGTTCCTTCCTCCAATTTTCATGCCTTCTTCCCAGTAGTCTAATTCTGTTTTCCGTATGATATATTCAGCATACAAGTTAAACAGACAGGATGATAAAATCAAGCTTTATCTGAGCCACTTGCCAACTAGAAACCATTTCATTTCTCTGTATTGTGTCCTGATGGCAGCCTGTTGTCCTGCGTAAAGTTTAATCAGTTCAATCAAATGTTGTGGCACACCCCTTTCTTTAAAAGTGATCCATATTTTTTCGTGATCTAC
The DNA here is from genome assembly GCA_030412105.1 of Cyclura pinguis. Classification (NCBI taxonomy): domain Eukaryota; kingdom Metazoa; phylum Chordata; class Lepidosauria; order Squamata; family Iguanidae; genus Cyclura; species Cyclura pinguis. The sequence goes on along the minus strand of CM059601.1, from coordinate 116,719,371 downwards.
ACAATCAAAGACTTTGTTGTAATCCCTAAAGCACAGGCTGATTTTCTTCTGAAATTATTCTGAATTTTTTTCTGAAATTCTTTTCATTATCCAACATATGTTTGCAATATGATTCCTAGTGCCTCTTCTTTTCCTGACCCCAGCTTGGGCAGTTTGCATTTATATCTCCATATACGGTAAAAGTCTTTGTTGTAGAATTTTTTGCATCACTTTGCTTGCATGGGAGTTTAATGCAGTGGTTAAACTATGGTTGCTGCAATCCCTGGGATCCCTTTCTTTGGGGATTAGAATGTATACTGAGCATTCCCAATATGTGAGTCATTGTTTTGTTTTTCATTTTTGTTGACAGACTGAACGAACCTCAGTACACACAATGAAATGAGTGAGATAGTGACTAGAGTTACATTGGCAGAAGATACACACCTCATTCAATTGAATGCTGTCTCACTCCTATTTGAAAGACTATTTGCAAGCGTATCTTTTCACCCATTACATCTGTGCAGACTAGTCCAGTGGAGCTATCTCCAGTGATCAAAGGGTTCTGGTGCATGACAAGAGAATTAGGACCACTCAACAGCCAGTTATGAAGAATATAAACAACATTTTGCAAATAAAATCACTTAGATCCATTCCAACTGGGACTTTGTGGTTTACACAAGCTCTACACGTATAACTTTGTCACCTGCTTCTGATAAAAGATATTTTCTATCTGTATAACCTGAGAACATGGACAGCATCCTTAAATAACTAAGGACAACCATGTTTGCAATAGAACTTTTCCATTTTGCGCTCATGAAAAGTGCTCACAGTGAGGCATAGTGCTCTAACCACTTGAATTGGACAGAATGATGATATGAGCATCATATCTCCTTGGGTGGGGTTTGGCCAAGAAAGAGACGGATCATCCTATCTGGTCTTCTTACTTTTTCCCATTCTATGCATGACTTCTTTGACCTAGATCCAATTGTTAGCTCCAAATACAGTAGATCTACTGCAAAAATGAAATTTGAATATTGCCTTACTGAATTCCCATTAATTCATTGGTCTCCTGGAGTCTGCCTTTCACATTTTAAGTTGTATATTTTAAACTGTTTTTACTACTGTTAATAGGTTAATTAAGTTTTAATGTTTATTTTTAATATTTTTATGTGTCTTTTCTGTCTTATTTGATCAATTTTGTACCTGTTGTAATTTGTAAGCCAACTTGACACCCATTTTTATTGGGAAAAGTAGAGGATAAATAAAATTGATGGTGATGATGATGATGATGACGACGACAACATCGAGTAACAATTGGATTTATGCTTTTGTATTTCTCATTTGGGCCATCACACATTAGGTTAGTTTATTAGAATACATTCCAAACTTTAGTAAAATAAGCTAGCGTTTTTTGCTTCTTTTTTTTTCTCTTTTCACTTTTTCTGTTATAACAGAGGGCACTGACGACTGGACTAGACTGAAATATAACTGGATTATTTTTGTTTTCATTTCTTAACTCAAACATGTTTCCAGATGATCATTTACTATCCACAAGTTGTGTTTGTTGTTTCTCTTCTTTAATGTAGTTTCGACAGTTGCTTTAGGTGTCTTGATTTCTTTTGCTTTGCAGAAGTCCCACTCAACCTACCTTTAGGAAAAAACATCAAGTCTGATCATATTGTGATCAGTCAACCTCTTTTTTCCTGGTGGTTATCATTCTGACTCATTTTCCACAGCTCTGTACAAAATAGTGGCTTACAAAAATAGCCTAAGAGTACCTTGAGAAAAATGTGTCCTTTCTGTGTCATTTGATTAATTTTTTATTCCAGCTAGTACAAAGGTAATTCAGATCCTCCTTGATTGCTATTCTAGGGTAAATTTTTAAAAAAGAAACTTCTTTTTTTGTCTTTTTTTAAATCCCTCTCTCCTGAAGCTTTTCTGACCTGCTGCCTTATCCTGCCCTGGAGTGTCACTGTAATTTCCTGTAATATTTTTAACCATATATCTTTCCATTCAATATAAATTGGCTCAGTTATTGAAGTCAGCCTGCATACCTTGTTTCTTCTTTTTTTTACTATGGACTCTCTTTCCTCCTGCAATATAACTCCATTTTCGAATGTGTCCTTGCAGCAAGCTTTATGCCCTGGGAGTTAAGCAGTTCTGTCATTTTTCTGATTTGATCAAGTCCCTCATATTCCTGTTTACTTCACATTTCCTTTGAAATGTATAATCTCCAACCCTTTTCCAATACATACCTGCTGCATTCATAGAGGAAGAAAACAACAACCCAATGATATGCCACTCAATATGTCACTCTTTTCCCTGAGTGTTCTCCCATAATCCCTTCTTTTTGACTTGCTACCTGTTGCTCATTATTTCTTTCTGTCCCAATGGTGCTTATACATCACAGTTATTTCTTTTTATTTTTCTAAATTCCTTTGTTTTGTTACCATTTTGCATTTGTGTAACATTAGCAAGGCAAACTTTAAGTTCATTGGATCTGAAGCTGATGAGCTGAGAACACAATTCAAAGTACTGGTTATGACTTACAAAGTCCTATGCATCCTGTATCGAGGCTGCCTGTGCCCAAACTGTAAGATCATTGGAGGATGTAATTCTCTAAATCCCACCAACTTTACATGCACCTTTGCTGGAATTCTGGAGAGAGCATTCTCTGTGGCTACTCCCAGACTTTGCAAAATCCTTCCTCATGAGGCTAGAATGGCTCCTTCTTTCTTTTCTTTTCAACATCTGGTGAAAGTGTTTTTGTCCCAGCATGCTTGAGGAATATGATCATTTTAAACAAAATGTGCTTTTATTAGTGTGCTGTATTGCTTTATTCTTTTTAAATGGCTGTTTCAAATATTTTTAATTTTGATATTAATTTAATGCTGTATTGATCACAATCTTTTGTTAAGTTTTTAACCATGTGTTTTTAATTACAATTCTCTCTACTTTGTAAATCACCCTGAGTCCCAGTGTGGGGGCACTGGTAGGGTATAAATAAAAGGTTGGATGGACGGACGGACGGACGGACGATGTTAGCTGAGAAGTCAGTCTGAGTCCTTTCATTCTGATCTAGGAGAGGGGGAACTATGAAAACATCAACTAAATCAGTCAAATAAGATTCCTATCTATCATCTCTCTCTCCATTTATCTAATATTCCACCTTTCATCCACTGCAGGACTCAAGCATTAATCAAAATGAAATACAGTCCAAACCCAATCAATCATAACAGTGAAGAATATTTAAAAATGATTAGCTAAGTTACCATATTAGAATCTTGCACTGACTTAAACAGTTCAAATGTATTCTGTGTGTGGGGAGGGGAGCATAACAAGAAAGTGGCGAGGAGACCAACTTGTCATTTGAAGAGCCTTCTGGCTTGCCATTTGACAGTCAAAAGGTCCACTCTAAATGGAAAGGTCTGTAAGACTCTTTGCACCAATATGCCCAGGAGGGACTTGTGACATTTCTGAAACCCTATGAAAGTTTCCAGCCAGATTTCCTCTACTATTCTGAATAACCAGCATGTGTTTCGTTTTCTCATTCAGTATTTTTTCACTTGCCTTCAGTATCATTTTTTTAAAAAATAAGTTAGATATTTGTGTCAAATAAAACTACCCACTCTATTATTTTGTTGTTATATGCCTTCATGTTGGATACATTGAAAGAAGGAGGCTTGCCATTGCTTTCCTCTAAGACTGAGAGAGTGTGACCTGTCCAGAGTCACCCAGTGGGTTTCTATGGCTAAGCAAAGACTTGTAGCCTGGTCTTCTGAAGGTCTAGTCCAAAACTGAAACCACTACATCATACTGGCTTACATTTCTTGACCCTCCAGTAATTCCTCTTATTGATGGGTTGAGTTGTATCCACTGACATCCTCTCCCGTTCCCTTTCACTGCTTTAAACAACTTTCTCAGAGGAAAATGGTTATCTGTAGTGTCAGACTGTGTCAACAAATATAGATTCTTCCACAGTTAGGAACAAGGCCCTCTATCTTTCTCATTCCTCATTCCTAGACATTAGCCTATTTAATCTAGTCAAAGGAGCAGCTGAGGAGTAACCTGAAGCAAAACAATTATCTTCCCTTTCCAATTAGAATGGCCATTCCTCTTTCTTTTATGACATCAAAACCTCAGTCTCCTTTGTGTCTTTAGAACTGTATGTTAGACAAAGGGACTTCCGATTTTGGATGAAGTCCAATAGATTCATTGAATGAATATAATTTAAGTGTCCCATTGATTCAGTGTGACTCTAGTTGGGATTAACAGCTAGATTTTGCAACTGCTTTGCCCTGAAAGATCCATTGGAAGATGGTAACATTCGGAAGTGTGTGGCAAGAGGTTTGTGATGATACATTATGGGCTGAATCCTATTGTTAGTCTCAAATAGAATAAGCCCACTGGATCAATGGGTTTTAACTATATGTCAAATCATCATTTAATTACTGGATCAATCGTATTACTCTATATACGACTAGCCAGTAAGATTCTGAGGCCTATACCTTAGCCCAGTGCATGCCTTGGAATCCTTTGAGAATTACAGGAAAAGTCTGCATTCTGCTTTGGATGTCCCTCTTGAAACTGAAATAAGGATCACATCTTTTTTTTTTTGTATAATTTTTATTAAAAGTTTATCTTGAAAATAACCCCACACACACACACACACTTCCATGCTTAAATATTCCAGGTGAAATTGCTTATTTCCATTCCATTACAAACATAATTTCCATCTTACAGAGAGAAGAACAGTTACATTATTTCTTCTTTGATTTCTTACACGTTTATATCCTTACCCAATCCAACACTCTTTTCCATTCTTTCTCAAAGTTCTGGATAGATTTATTCTTCAAAGAAAATGCCAACTTTTCCATCTCTGTCATATCCAGAACCTTTAACTAGGATCACATCTTTAAAAACATATCACATCTTAAAATATATATCTTATATTTCATTGAGAAGTGGATTCAGTGATTTTGGCCCCTGCCATCAGGCACATAGGTTTTATAGCATCATGCTCCAAATTGAGAATATCCAGTGGTATAGAAAGGCTAGATACTCTCATTTTAGTCTGGAATTTCAAGGAACAGACTAGATGGGAAAACTTTCCTGTTATTAACAAGCTTATTCTGTTGTCATAGCTGTTAAGATAGAAGGTGAGTTATACGTGTACACTTCTATTTCCTTTGATTGCTTCTGCCCTGTGTAAAACACAGGAATGCATCATCCACTGGCACTGTCTGGTGGGGAGGGGATCTCTCCACCCAGCCACCTCATTAGCCAGCCATGAGGAACTGAAATATTGACAGTGGGATAGTCTGGGTAGAATTAGTTGCTTAAGGTCCCAGTTTTAAAAGACGCTGTGAGAGGATGCTGGAATCCATCAGCTGAAGGGCTGTGATGTGTCCTTTCCTGTAGACCACTAGGGGTGGAAAAAATATTCAAAAACATGCAAAATGTTTATAAAAATTATGTTTCTTAAGTGTCAGGAAATCCTGATGAGGAGAATCTCCACTGACAAGAATCTTTACCATTTGGGAGTTAATCTCAATGTCTCTTTATCTACCCAAGCAGAAATCACAAAGCTAAGCTACACAATTGTCCTAGTGCCTTCCATCTTGCAGCTGAATCTAATAGTTTACGGCTTTTCCACACTACACTGTTATGGTGTTATTATTCCACTTTCAACATCCTATAGAATCCTGGGATTTACAGTTTAGGGAGGGGCCTTTAGAATTCTCAGCCAGAGAGGTCTTTGGCCTCCATAAACGACAAACCCCAGAATTCCACAAGATGTTGAAAGTGGAATAATAGCACTAAAACAGTGTAGTGCAGATAGGCCCTTAGTTTCTTTTATGACTAAATAAATTCATTTCAAAAGTAAAAATTTCAGCAAGGCCAAAACTCCTCCCCTCCCCTCCCCTTGAATGATAATCCTGCTTTCCCTCCACATACACTTTTGTTTCCTCTTCTTTCTGCAGCTGCTGTAGTGACATCCCCCACCTCCATTTGAGCCAAACAATCCATGCTATTTAAGAATCATTTCCTGTGACACAATGACATCACACTGATACATGATGAGTCATTTTTAATTATGAACTGACATTGCTTGGGATAAATGGAGGTCATCTTGGCAAGCCTAGTCTATCAGTTAACTCTTGAAGAGTTCAGACATTTCATTCAACACATGTACGATCTGTACCTTTCTGCATACAAATTGTTATCTGTACGCATGCACTGTTATTCACAAGTAACATTTAACAGGTATAGAAACTATATACGCTACACAGCTAGTGTTAAGTTATACAATTATATGTATTGTTACTTTACACACATATTCATATGCAATGAAATCTGCATGCATTTGTATATGGGGTTCTGTGGGATAGCTCAGTATCCTTTTTCTCACTGAACAGCATTGATTTAACTAAAAGATCATAAGCCAGTATATGGTAATAATTAGTGCCTGCATTGCTGCTCTTGAATGACAAACAGTAGAAACAAGTATTTTTTTGTATCTTGAGTAAATGGATTACTGCTGGAATTCATGATTGCCATTACAAATGCATGACCTAGAGTTATGTGTCCATGACTGGTTTGTATTCATGATCCCTATATATTCAAAAGTGAAATTTTGATATTTCCAGCCCCCCTCCAATGAGCAATCTCCAGTGCAATGAGGAATTATGACAAAGATCCTGCTTCTGACTGTCACACTAAAGATTGTTCACAGGAGGTGGAGGAAATGTCTGTCAGCTGCTTCCCGACAAGAGAGAACAGTCCCTTATCACCTGCAGAAGCTGCTACCCAGTAATTCAGGACTAGGGATGGTCAGGCCAGGATATGCTATTTAGCGATATAACTACCTATGAAGCTGATCTAAAAGTATGGTCCACTTTTAAAAAAATCAAACAGTTGCTTTTGAAAGTATTGCTGCTATTTTTCACAGAAATAAACCCCAGTTTGTGTTCAATAGGCTTTTCATAGGCTGTACTCTGCAAGGGTTACTTGTCCTACCTAAGCCATTATAAGTCTAACTTGTCCTATGGTGCATTTTTTAAAAATATAAAATGCACTGCTCAGAACTACTTATATGTAACTTTGAAAGCAGAATAAAAATGCTAATGAAATTCAAAATGATTTTCTGACAAGAACCTATTTAATAAGGATGGAGAAAAAGGGCAAGAAAAAAAGGAACAATTTGTACAATGAAACCAAGCCAAAAATAGGACTCCTGGGCTGGAATGAAATATAGTCCTTGTCTGATGTTCTCTGAGGGTACTTAGTTCTACTTTTCTCCTTCAATGTTGTTTTTGAGATATTTTCTTTAAAAAAAAAAAACAAGAAAAAGAGATTGCTTATTCCTTTTCTGGCTTCCTTATTGTCTCTCAGAAGTTCATTGCAAATTCACCCTTAGAATCTCCTATGGTAGTTTCTGAAGACCAGAAAGGGTTCCTCTCAACATCTTCTAAGAGGCTATATTTCACTTGATCTCATAAAGTCTGCATGTGCTCACTAATCCATAAACTTAACATGTGTTCACCAGCTACATCCTACACTGAAGATCCTTCACTGAGCAGAAGGTTGGATTATATGGCCTTTAAAGTACCATTCAGTTCTATGATTGTACACAAACAGTGGAAATATGTGATTATATGGACCATACCACTTCAGAATACAGGTGAAGGACATCACCTTTGAATTCTTCCACCACACATAAAAACTGTGCACTAATGAAAATGGCTCTAGCCTGGTCCTTTGTCTGATGTCTATTTGCAATAATTTTATTCTCTCTGAATTATGAAATGGTGTGGTTCATTCTGAAACTTCGTTCTCCTGTGGTTCTAAACAAAGTCAGATTATTTATTCTTGATAGCTATGCAGTACAGATGAAGTTCAGTATTGGTGGATAAACTTTTCAAGCATGTTTGACTTAATAGGATTAAAAGCAGAAGGAACTGAAAGCATCCAACAAACCTGATGTGAGAAACTAGTCTCAGGATGTATTTTTTAAAAAGTGTTAAGTTTCTCTTTCAAACCAGAAATAGAATTTTTTTAATACATCCTGAGATTTAGTCTGTCTTTTACATCAGGGACTAATTTGTAGAATAAAATCTTTTTTATATATAACCTGAAACGTACATGTCTCTTTCACTTCTGACTTAATAGGATTACCAGTCTCTAGCATATCAAAACCTAAGACTCATAGGATGAGGCCTGGTGGTGATGTCTTAGGGTGAATTGTAGTGATGTTATGGGATAAAGTATTGTGATATCATGTGTTTGCTTAGCAACCAATGGTTTAAAAATTAAAGTCTAATCCTAAAGCAGGCTGAAGGGATGTGGCCAAGGGCTGAATCTAGAGATGTGGGTATTCAGGGAAATTTGAAAGAAACTAGTTTGGCATTTTATCTTGCTTATTTGTGTGGGGAGGGTTTTTTCCTCCAATTCTTTCACTGGAAAAATTGGAAATTTGGGGAAAATACTGAGGGAAAAAAATGCTTTCAGACACTATTTCTCTTTCAGACTAATTTTTTTTAAGCTTTATAATAACATTATTGAAAAACTTCTAGACCCAATAGTCCAAGGTACATTTTGAAAGTAGCATATGAGACTAAGTTAGGAGTAAGTGTAAGCTTGGGAATGGACCCCAAATGTTGGTATGGGAGCCCAAGAAAACCAGGAAACTCCCAACTCCAAAAATAGGATTGGAAGTCATCCTATTATCTTTACTGGGGAGTTTTTGTGGACCTTGCATAAAACTTACTTTGGAGTTTGTGTATTCATTGTAACATTTGTTAATGAAATGTGTATTTTCTGACTTGCTATAAGAATATATAGTGGGACATAGATATAATGAGAATCTAATTCCATGTTCCACACCAAGTGATGTCATTGAGAAATCTGAATACAGATATAAATGAAAGGAAAATTAGGTTTTAAAGCAGACACTGTTTTTCTCTTCCTATTCCAAGTTCTCTTGGGGTGAAGAGCAGCCCAACATCCAAATAATTTTGAAAAAAATTGATTTCCTCCTTCCAGGACTCCCCAGCTCAAGAACATATTAACAATTTCATAGGATATTTCAGTCCCTGCAATTGAAATAACCATCTTTGATTGTTGGTCTGTGGAGAACCAGTCCTGTTCCCATGCAGCACACACTTCACTTCTTGAAGTTTTCACTTCACTGCCTCACGAATTAATGAAATGGGAAAATGAAGTAGGTTTCCATTCGTTGCTGCTCTTGGCAGATAATCTACTGCATGGCTGCACCAGTGGCAAAACCATGAAACTTTTCTTTCACTGATCTGAGAGTTCTATCACACCTATACACACCTGTTCTCTCTGCAAATCATGGCCTCTCATATCCCTCAGCTTTATTTAAAATGGACAGTTTCTCCAGATACACCTACAGCACAGTATAGTTAGACATGGGAAATATTAACCTTTGTAAATGTGAGGCTGCAAAAATACCCAGTGCCAGAGCCTGACATATCAGTTGTAAGATCAGTCTCCATACACATCATAACCTGCTCAGAATAAAACTATTACTGATTGTAAGAAATTTTCATTACTACCTTGCACAGACATATTGATGACCTGTTACTCTAGCTTGCTAGTTGTTTAATATGGCTGTGCAGTCATTGTTAATTTTTTTTCAAGGGGAATTCAGGGTATTTTCTAGATGAGACTTTTGTTGTACAAGTGTCCTACTTCCTTCAGGAAATTTAATAAAGGATTGAATCTTTTTTATTTTTAACATTATGTTTCCCATATTTCCTCACCACTTCATCCTTTTTTTATCACCACTCCAAATAAAATAAGATAGGATCAAGAAAGAAAAGATGAAATACTTCCACAGCATCTTTTGACTGGTAGCAGTGTGTGTCTTCAATGTGGAAACATTCCCTCAGTTCACTTTTCATTTGTTTCATGAATGGATACAAATGGGCTTTATCATCACTGTCTATTCATTACTCTTTCAAGGAGACTTGTCTTTGTCCAGCATCAAATTCTTTTCTGCTGTTGCTTTTTCATGGCAGTCACTCTCCTGTTCCCACAATAGGCATTTTTGTCATTTTTGGAAGGGAAAATGGCAATCAGTGATGAGGCCACTGTTTTTGTGTCAGAATGATGCAATATCCAGGATATTCTGAGACCAAGAAAATGGTGGCTGCCAAAAGACACCATGAAGCTTCTGCTACCACATCAAGAAGTAGCAAAATTTTCATGAAAGAACAATCATTTCTTGCATGTACCTATAATTTAATAAGCTCATTATTTAGTAACACACACACCCCACATCATCATAGGCGTTTGAGCTCTCAATTTCCCCACACAATCAATGCGAAACCAAAGCTGTTTTGATTTGTGCCTTCAAGTCATTTTGAACTTATGACAACCCTAAAGATGAGTCTATCATGTGGTTTTTCTTGGCAAGATTTATTCAGAGAGGTCCCTCTCCCATTGTCTTCCTCTGAGGCTTTAGACAGTGACCATTTCTGCACTACACTATTATAGTGCTATTATTCTACTTTCAATATCGGATGGAACCCTGGTGTTTGCAGTTTAGGAAGGAGCATTTAGAATTCTCAGCCAAAGAGCTCTTTGGCCTTAGTAAACTACAAACCTCAGAATTCCACAGGATGTTGAAAGTGGAATAAAACAGTATAACAGTGTAGTGCAGAAATGGCCAGTATGTATAAGGTCATCCAGTGGGTTTCTATGACTGAATATGGATTTGAATGCTGACCTCCTGGAGTCTTAGTCCAACATTCAAACCACTATACCATGCTGGCTCTGTTCTCCAAAGACCAGTATCCTATCTTTCCTTCTTTTTGAATTTTCCAACAGGCTCTTTCCACCATAGCCCAGCAAAGAAGTTCAGCTAGAGAAAATGGCCAGAGAGAATTGGAAAGGAGGGGAGAATAATTTATTACTGAAGATTTTGGCAGCCTAAAAAGGAGTGAAAATACTCCTGCAACTGTTGGAAATGCTTATCCTCCCCTCCAACATTATCCCACCTGCTGTGACATTATTAAAATCATTGAGCTAATTAAGTGAAAATGTGTTCTGCAGTCAGATCACACAGTAGATATAAGCATTTATATGTGTGGCTAGAACTACTCTGTAGAGTCTATGGATGAGTAACATGATTTTTTTAAAAAAAAAATGTGTCATCTTGGTGGGAGAAAAAAAGAAGGAAAATAGGAATGCAGGATATCTTAAATAGAATTCAAAGAGATGGCACTAAGAAGAGTGCTCCCCTCCAGTTTCCTGTGGAATTAAAAACATATCAAAAGGATTTCTGGTGGTTGCGGTGAGGAGTTCGGTCATCTCCTGACACAGCTGGAGGAGAGACGATCACCCAACGGGGTGGGGAACCCACTGTTTTTGAAAATAAACAGTGGGTGAAACCCCCTTGGAAAAGCGGGTTCAGAGGCACTCACTAAAGGCCGAAAACGCCGTGTCTACACTTGGAAATTCCAACTTAAACTGAGACTGTGAAACGCGGCGCGGGTCTGTGGAGCTGCCATTACCCCGGCGGGACTCCAACGGAGAAAATCCTCGCCACCACTTTTAATTTTTATTTAAGAATGCTGAAAGGAAGAAAGAAGGTAGAAGAAACCTTTTCCTTTTGCAAATCTAACAAACTGAATAATCTGAACATATTGGTAAGAATAACCAATGCAAAGTTCACTCTATGAACAAAGAAAGGATGTGTCCCTTTAAGGGGGGGGAAGTCTCCCGGAAGGGAAGGAGGAACAGCTGATCGACTCAGGTCTTTGTTTTCTAAGCAACAGACTGCAGCGGAGTGGGTAAAGGAACTTATACGTCCTTACGTTTATATTCCTACAGCTTAGACTCTATTCCCTGTCTGCTGCTTAGATCTAAAATCTACTGTTTTGTGGAGCGAGTGGTTGGGACACTAAACATGAGCCTGTAAATAACAGTATAGAAATATAAATGCACAAAGTTCTCTTCCCACTCCCCTTTTGCCGCTAGGAAACGAAATTCACTGAAGAGCTGAGTGAGAAGCTTTGAGGGGCTTGGATGCTAAACAAGGTCCGGACGCTAAACGTGAATTAGTTAACAAACAGAATGGAAATCCAAACGTATAAGCATTCTAACTCCTTTCTTAGTTAAATTCCCCACCTCTACTAAACCAAAATTATTGGGAATACACTTCAGAAAACAAGCCCGGGAGAGAGGGGAAAACATAAGAACTAAAATATAGATACTTCCGCAGTGAAAACAAGCTATCTCTCAGGGAATAGTGAGGCGAAGCGATGAAAATAAGAAGATAAGCAAGAAAAGGAGAAGATAAGAAGAATTGAAATTAATTTTGTGTGCTGGCATAGTGTAAATTGTAAATTGTGTAAATGCAAATTAATTATAGATAAATTTGTTTTTGCTGATCAGAGAAAGAAAATGAGGGTTTGAAACAATTGGAAGAGTGAGAGGAACTCAGATAGATTAATTTAATATTGTTATAGAATTAACATTGACTAATTAATTAATTAATTAAGGAATTAATTAAGGAATTAACAGGGATTGATCAATTTAAAAAGGAATTGAATAATTTTTTTCTTATTTTTTCTCATTTCTTCTTTGGATGGTAAATAGTAAATAGTAGGGGGATGTGTAAAATAAACTACCTATTAATATCGATTAATTAATATTGATTATTGGTCAATCAATTGTTAGCTTTGATTATTTAATCTTGATTACTTGACATCATTGGATGATATTGGAAGTATTGGGAAACTACATTAATAATATAATAATATATAATTGATTGTAACTGATTGATTGTAATTACTGCAAATTATAAATTAACTGTAACAATTGAGCAATTTATTTGCTATATAATACTAGTTAATTTATTGAAACAAAATGGCCTCCAGAACAAGGAAAGCTGTATTGTCTCAGCAGCAGGCCCAAAGAAGAGCATCCATAGAAAAGCAGACAAAATTTTTAGAATTTGGCAACACAATATTGGAAGAGATGCGGAAATTAAGAGAAGACTTTATGAAAGAAATGCAAAGAGTATCAACTGACATGAGAGAAATAAAACAGGAAATGCAAAATATAGGACAAAAGATGGAAGATATGACTAAGGACATGCAGATAATGAAAAAAGAAATAGATAGTTTACAAGACAGAACAATCAAATTGGAAAAAGAAACACCTGAACTGAAAAAACAGATGGAGCAAATGGCAATACAAGTTGTAAACACAGAGACTAAAATCAGAGATAAATGCTTGAAAATCAGGGGATTAGAAGAAATGGAAGGAGAGGATTTATGCAATTGAATAATTCCTAGTTTGGCCCAATTTATTGGATGGAATACAGAGCAATTAGATCTTGAGATAGACAAAATCTTTCGAATTAACTCCTTCATAGCTAGAAAGAGGACGGTACCTGGAGACATAGTTATCTATTTCCTCAGAGAAAGAGTTAAGGATTTGATATTACAAGAGACTTTTACGAACAAATTGGTCATTGATAATAAAGAACTACAGGTCTTTAAAGATGTGCTGTCACAGGTACTAAAAAAGAGAAAGGAATATTCTTTCTTGATACGACTATTAAAAAAATATGGAATAAAGTATAGGTGGTGCAGAGGAGAAGGGGTTATCTTTACATTCCATCAAAGAAGACATGTATTAAATACCATCTCCAAAGCACAAGATTTCATGAAAAAATACAGAGAAGAAATGAGTAAAACTGAACCGGAAAGAGAAGTTGTCCAAAAAAGAGATATAGCAAAGGAAACAATAAAAAAAATTACAGAACAAAATTCAGGGGCAAATAAAAAATGGGAGAGAAAAGAACAGGAGGGCATCCTGGGCAAAGATAGTGTTTCGGAAAAGAAAATATCAGAGAAAGATTTAACGAGTCAAGAAGTGAAAGACAGGCAGGAAGAAGAAGACTCGGAAGGAGAAGAAATAGAAGAGGAGGAAGAAGAAGAAGGGGAGGATATAGGTATAGAAAAAGAAACAGAGTAAGTGGAAGGTTAAGACCAATCAAAGAAAGGAATCAGGATTAAAGAACACTTGGATTTAATCTAAAAGAACAATTGAAAAAAATGAGGATACTTTCATGGAATGTCTGAGGACTGAATGCACCGATTAAGAGAAAAAGAATATTCCATCATTTAGGAAAAATGAAACCCAATATAACATGCCTTCAAGAAACACATATAAGAGACAAAGACATTAAATATCTAAATAACCCCAAATTAGGATCACAATTTTCCTTGGTATGCAGTAAAAAGAAGAGAGGGGTAGCAATCTATGTTGATAAAAAATACAGAGTAAAAGAGGTGTTTAAGGATGATAAGGGAACGTATATAGGAGCTGAGGTACCGTTATTACAAAATGTAATCTTATTTGTCGGAATTTATGGATCTCAACAGAATAAAACTGGTTATTATGATGAAGTGCAAAAAAGTATTAGACAAATATGATTATCAGGAAATTGTAATAATGGGGGATTTCAATGGGGTTATAAACCCCGTTGTGGATAGAAAATCAGGCAAACAAAAAATAATACAATGCAAATTACCGAAGTCATTTTTTAATCTGATGGAGAATTATACGTTATTAGATATATGGCAATATTTGTATGGAGGTGTAAAAGAGTTTACTTATTACTCAGATGTTCACAAATCATGGTCCAGGATAGATATGGTCTTAGTATCTAAAACACTGGTTAAAAACATTAAAGAAATGAAGATCTTACCAATGATATACTCAGATCATAACCCAGTATTGATGACAATTAAAGAAAGAAGAATAAATTACCACTGGATACTTAGGGAGGAGTTATTGAGAGACAAAAAAATGGTAGAAAAAGTAAGATCTGAATTAAATCACTATTTTATAGAAAACTCTGGGAAAGGACTAAAAGAAAGTGTAGTATGGGAGGCAGGAAAAGCAGTGGTACGGGGAATATTTATAGGACAAGAAATATATAAAAAGGAAGGAAACACACCAAAAAATCATGGAAGAACTTAAGAAAAAAGAAGATGAGCATAAAAAAGACCCCCAAAATACAAAGATTAAGTATGGAATAAGAGCACTACAAAAGCAAATTACAATTCAGAATACAACTGAAATAGAAAGAAAACTAAAATATGTTAAACATAAATATTATGAACATGCCAATAAGACCGGAAAGTGGTTAGCCTATAGGCTCAAAAAAGAAGGAGAGAAAAGACTGATATTGGAAATTAGAGAAGGTAGAGAAATTCACCGTCAACAAGATAAAATAAAATTAGCCTTTCAAAAATATTTTCAGAAATTATTTGATGATAAGGATAATACTGTGGAACAAGAAAATATAAGAAAGTATTTAGAGGAAATAAAAATACCACCAATTAATGAAGATCAGAGGTTAGAACCAAATACACCAATCACAAAAATGGAAATCTTAAATGCAATCCAGAAACTTAAGATAGGTAAAGCTCCAGGACCAGATGGTTTCATATCACAATACTATAAAATCTTTCAAGATCAATTGGTAGGACCTTTACAGAAAGTTTTGAATGAAATCGACCATGGAAATTGTCCAGCTTCCTGGAGGGAAGCTTTGATAAGTTTAATCCCCAAAGAAGGAAGAGACCATCTGGATACTAAAAACTATAGACCGATAGTGCTATTGAACATTGATTATAAAATATTCGCTATAGTATTAGCAGAAAGGTTACAAAAAGTTTTACAGGACTCGGTTCACGAAGATCAGAACGGTTTTCTACCGGGGAGGGCAATCAAAGACAATATGAGGGTAATATTAAATATAATAGAACACTATCAAAAACATAGTGAGAAAAAACTAGGTATGATCTTCCTAGACGCGGAGAAAGCCTTCGATAATGTCGATTGGAGGTTCATAGAAGAGACTTTACAAAAAATAAATATGGGGGGAAATTCATCAACTGGACAAATAAGATCTATAAAGACCAATCTGCAAACATATTAATAAATGGGGAGAAAACATCTAAAATTAACATCAAGAAAGGGACTAGACAGGGATGCCCATTGTCACCTTTAATCTTTTTGATTATCATCGAGGTATTAAACATACAAATAAGAAAAGAGTCAGAAATAGAAGGAGTGTGTATCCAAAATCAAGTATTTAAAATCAGGGCGTTTGCGGACGATTTAGTCATTCTACTAGATAACCCCACCCAAAGTATAAAGCGACTAAAAATTGTATTGTATGAATATGGAAAAATGTCTGGGTTTAAGGTAAATTAAGAGAAAACAACTATAATAACGAAGAATATGACTACTCAAGAGGAAAAAGAATTGGAAATTGAATCTCAATTTAAAATATCTAAAAAACCAAAATATTTAGGAATCAATCTAACCAAGAACAATGTAGATTTGTATGATAACAACTATAAAAAGGTATGGCTGACAGTTAAAGATGATCTGAAAAGATGGACAAAACTGGACTTAACATTAATGGGAAGGGTTGCGGTAATAAAAATGAATATTCTACCAAGGATGATTTTTTTATTCCAAAACCTTCCTATAATAGTTAACGATGCACCATTCAATCAATGGCGGAGAGACCTTTCGAAATTTATCTGGAACACTAAAAAACCCCTAATAAAGTGGAATTATTTGAAAGATATTAAGGAAAGAGGAGGGTTAGGAGTTCCAAATTTAAAAATATACTATCACGCTTGTTGTATAGAATGATTGACTACCTGGACCAAATTAAACGATGAAAGACTCCTAGCGCTAGAAGGAGCAGATCTGCCCTTTGGGTGGCATTCATACCTCTGGTATGAAAAAGCCAAAATAAACGAGATTTAATAATCATTTTATTAGGAAATCATTACTAAGAATCTGGTTAAAATATAAAAAGAAATTTTATCCAAAATTGCCAATGTGGGAGTTTTTCTCTCCTATAAAATGCTCATGAGGCTTTTTATAGGAGAGAAAAACCGAGATTACATAAATGGATCACGTATAAAGAAATATTAAAATGCCAAGGAGATAAGATCTATTTAAAAAGCAAAGAAGAGCTGATTGAAAGTGGTATAACGACTCACTGGTTACTATAGAGGCAGTTAGAAGAGAAGTTTAAAATAGATCAAAGAATAACAGGAATTGAAACCAAGGAGAATGACCTGGATAAACTGCTAAAATTAGGAGTAGAACATTGGATTGCAAAACTATATAAGCTTTTACTGAGATTGGAACTGGAAAAAGAAACTATAAAAGAAAATATGATAAAATGGGCACAGAATATTAGGCACCCAATACAATTAGAAAGTTGGGAAAGCTCCTGGAAAATGGTATTTAGATTATTAAAAAGTGTATCTTTAAAAGAAAATTATTATAAAATATTTTACAGGTGGTATTACACTCCAGCCCAACTAGCAAAAATGAACAAAACTAAGAATGACAAATGTTGGAAATGTAACCAAAAGGGAACTTTATATCATTTATGGTGGACCTGCGAGAAGGCAAAAATATTTTGGACGCAAGTACATAACAAGATAATAAAAACATTAAAAATTGAGTTTGCCATGCAACCTGAAATATACCTGCGGAACATGTACGATGGAATAAGATTGTTAAAAAGATCCCAAAGAAAGTTATTAACAGTAATGATTACAGCGGCTAGGATGACTTGCACAAGCAAATGGAAGCAGGAGGAAACACCAGAGATACAAGACTGGCTAATTAAAATATATGACTTAATTGAGATGGACAAATTAACAACAATATTGTCCAAAAACACTATGGAACAATTTAAAGAAGACTGGGAGCCAATTTTGTCTATATTTGAAGCTAACTGGGGAAAATTATCTATAAAAGGAATTGAAGAATAAAGGTGAACAAACAAAACAGATTAAAAGAGAGAGGCAAAAGGTAAACTTGTACGTAATAAGGAGCTTTTCTCCTAAAAAGAAGCAAAGTGTGGAAAGGAAAAAATAGAAGATAGATAATCTAGATAAGAACAACCACAGACGAACGAAAATACAAAGGGGTAATACAAAAAAGGAAGTAGGAGATTCTGAGAGAAAGTAATGTGGGGTAAAATAGAATCAATATAATACCAAAGAAATAAAAAGAAAGTAGAGATTTATGGAAAGAAATAATTTGTGTAATTTATTGTTGGACAATACTAACTAGGAGTAACCAATATGAACAGGAAAAGAGAATAAGGGAAGAACATTATGGGAAGAAAGAACTGTGTAACTCTGTAACCAGGTAATGGAATGTGGTTGTATAAATAAATTAGAGAATTTAGGAAAAAATATGACTGGTAAATATTTATAGATGGAAAAGTAGTTAGATATGGATGACGAATATAGGAAATTTGATTTTGATTAATGGTTTCTTTAAAGTTAAGCTACGTATATGGTTTGTGTTTTTAATTTGTTTATAATGTATGAACATGTAAAGATAAAAAATGTGGTTATATTGTTATATCAGTTAATAAAAAGATTTGAAAACAAAAACACATCAAAAGTCTTCTAGGCAAATATTGATATGGATGCAACTGACATGCAATATGGGTTTGTTCACATACCGTCCTTGCGCATGAGGCGCACTAATCTTGTCTGTATCATTCCAATTTTAGTACATGTGCTGTCAAAGCAAGCACAATATGGTTTTGTTAAATGATTCTAGGTCATGGCAACCAATGATATTCACCCACGCCATCCCAACACATATAGAAATCCCTGTCTTCCTCAGTGCTTGGAAGTAATTCATTACAGGCAACACTGTTGTGTAGAATGCATTGCTTTTTTGGGTTAATGACAGCATCATGACATTTCTTATCCATATCTATATCTATCTTTATCTAACTATCTATCTATCTACCTATAAATGACTGCAATGTAAAATTGTGTAATGAGTACAATGTCTTGTTGCTGCTGGTGGTGGTGGCTTGTGCCTTCAAGTTGTTTCTGACTTATAGCAACCCTAAGATGAACCTATCACAGGGTTTTCTTCACAACCTTTGTTCAGAATGGTTTGCCTTTGTCTCCTTCTGAGGATGAGAGTATGTGAATTGCCCAAGGTCACTCAGAGGGTTGCAGTGGCTGAGAGGTAACTTGAACCCCGCTCTCCAGAGTTGTAATCCAGTGCAAAAACCAGTACATCACACTGGCTGTCCATGCAACATCTACCCCTCGCTTTTTAACTATGAAGTGCTGCTACCTCTCCTCATTATAGTTGTTGATTTGTTGTTGTTGATTTGACTTTCTTGGGATGTTTTGAAGAGATTTCACCCTTGAACTTTTTGAGGTCACTTTGCTTTTATTAATTTTTTAGAGAATAAAAAAGTAATACAAAAGTAACAAGTAGTATAATAAGTAACTATTTGGCAATGAGTTATGTAAAGCACATCTTTGCAATGAGTTACGGAAATTTTGTTTAAAAACTAGTTCTTCTGTCTGAAGAAATGCATGCAAACATTGAGAAAGATGTATTTGTGCAGAGCTTAGAGTGTTTCTGTGGGGAAAAGGAATTCACTATGTTTGTTACCATGTCCTCTGCTTTTTCCATTCCCATTGGCATGGCAGACAAGTTTTGATTTGCACCATATTAGTGCCATTAACACTCACTTGACTTAGAAAAAGACTCTCTAATGCTATCACTGATGATGGGGACCAAAGTATGTTTCACCTAGTAGCCCCCATCATAGTACCCCAAACTGGCCTCTTGTATGTTTGTCTTTCTTCATGCAAAATCTATGATATGTACATTCTACACAGTTTCTTCTCTTCCCAATAGAGCAGTAGGATGCTCTAGTACCACAGCTTAAGAATGTGGAAAATTCTTTAATTAATGCCTCTTGGAGGCTCCCTGGGGAATGCTATCAGAAATGGGGAAAAAACACATGGGACACTTATAGCTTTGATTTTGCATGAAATGGAACAACATATCAGAGATAAGTTTGGGTGTGGAAATGGGGCTGGTGACCATCTGCAATTGCTGTGCTGAATAATGAAGAAAATTCCATTATTCCTGAGGATAAAAAGAATGTTTCAGGGCCTCATTGTCCCATATGTCCAAGTAGCAGTCTTTGGTGGTTGTTACTACAACAAGGAACAAATTGCAAGAATAAATTTCCTTCACACTCTGCATTTGTATACATGATTTCAAGAAAACTGTGATTACAAAATGTAGAAAGTTTTGGCAAGATAAAGGTCAAGCAGTAGGTGAAGAGAGAAGCTGAGATAAGCGTAGACGTTATTTTGCCTTTTGTCCGACCACGGAGAAGGAAGGCATGCGCGTCCAGCCTAAAGGCAAGTGAATGGGAGGGGGAGCCCTAGAAGAGGATGGAAAGGGGACCACTCACTCTAGCAGGAGGAGTTATTCACAGTTTTTTGACTTTCGTAAGGGTTCTGCACCCTGAACCCTCACAAATGTTGAGGGTCTACTGTATACCCTACATATGGTGAAAGGTGGAAAATGGTCATCAAACCATCAACACAGTTACTGTTGTTTCTATTTTCAGCAGAAGGCGGGGGGGAAGAAAGATCTCAATCAATCCTAAGAGGCTGGGGGATAGCTACTGTTTCTTCCATCTCAGAGAAAATAGGAAAAAATCCCCCATACTTCTCTGCCCACATATACCGTAGAGAATTTCAAGAGGGCATTTGAACTCAGGTTTTTATGCACACCTAGCCATGCCTCTTTTTGAGGCATTTAAAAATGATACAGATTTTAGCACATTTCCTAGTTGAGAAAAGAAAAGTACTCTTTCTGCGGCTTATTATTCCAAAATGTCCGCTTAGTGTCAGCTTCAACCAAATAATCTCTTCAGGGTCACGAAGAACTTTGAATCATCCTCCAACACAAACATAAGGTTTCATTTTATACGTGCACTTTCAGAAAGCTTTGTTTTAATCCAGTTAGGAAGTACTTCTCTTCCTTCACCTTGGGAGCTTATTTTCTTCTTTTTGAAAAAAGCAAATGAAAACGAGCCTTGAAATGCTTTCAGAGAATTAAAAAACAACAACGACAACATTTTAGGAACCTCATTTTCCCTTTATTTAAAAGCTAAATAAACACCTCTGGTGCCTCCCCGGAAATGAATTAGTTATCTTGTTCATCTGCTATATCCCTGGGCTAAATAATTAATCATAGCCAGGTGCAGCTTGTTGGATTTGTTGTTCCCGAAAAATACAATGGTGAATAAAAGACAGAGAAAAGCTGCTCAGGGAAAATGTTTCAGCAAGGCGATGGGCTACAAGGATGGATCATCTGTTTTGTCTTGTGTATTTTTGAGATGGAAGCTAAGCGCTAGTGTCTGAAGGAATGCCGAGTTTTAAAAAGTTCAGTTTCTGGGAAAAGAAATTTCATCTTGATTTTATCTGTTTAAATATGGATAGGAGTTAGGCTCAGGGTTTAACAAAAAGGCCCATGATTGTGCTCGAAGGAACTCTCTCCAGCATTTGAAATGTTGCAGCTTTCAGATAAATTATGACTGTTATGCCAAAGATTCTATGTATAGTGGATTAGACTCCTTGTATTGTATTGTATTGTATTTTTTCTTTGATTCAGCTGGGCAAAACTGCAGAAGAAAACTTGCTATGGGAGTGTGGGGGGGGGGTTTAGAAGAAGTGTTTCCATTTTATACTTTCTTTTAGAAATTTTAATAAAAATATTTTTTTAAAAAAAGAAATGTTGCAGCTTTCAGTGCTAGTGCATGCACGTGTCTTCTTGCCTCTTCCTGCACAGAGAGTGTCTGACATGGATATTGGAGGAGGGAGCAGGACTTGAGGCAGAGGCCCCTCTCTCATGATTTTTAACCTTCCAGTTTAACCTCAGGGAAAAATGCACCCCTCAAGGACCATTAGAGCTTCTCATGTTAAACCAAACATTAATATCTCTGAAAAACCAAACATTAGTATCTCTGAATACTGAGATTCATGTTTTCCCAATATTTTGGGAGCACTGGGTAATACCCTCCTCAGTTTTTGCCACCTTTCTGACTAGTGGCAGACAAAAAGGTAGGAGGTGCAATCTGTATAATTTTCTGCCAAAACTTTTGAGAGATGACACTACATACATGCATATGGAGACTTTCTCAGTAGAAGATATCATAATTCAATGTAGCCCAGGCTATATAAAGATCCAAGAATTTGCAATCAGTTTGACAGTATACTTAATAAAAAAAAAAGTAGGAGAAACATTTGGAAAGCGTGGACGAATTAGTATTTTTGGATGACAAATTTGCAGGCATGTAGCCCATGTAAATTTGGGGGCTGGAGTGGGCCATAGGACTTTACAGATACTCAGAAAATCTCACAGAAAGTCAACCATGACAGCTTTGTATTAATTCCTTGTTTCAATGAGAAAATGCCATGGTCCCAAAGCTACCAGTGACAGATTGCCAAATGGCTGAGGCCACCAGCATCTTTGTAAGACCTTTTTGCCACAATGGTGTAGAAGTTGTCCTGAGTAGACTGCATACAGCAGGCTAGGAAAATGCCCTAATTTTTAGGCCATGTACAGGAAACTTTTTGATTCAAATGCATTGTGATGAGTTGGTGATTGCACTAGGGTTGTCAACTGTACCATTCTGGTTCACTTCAAAATATATAGGAAGGACTGTGGAGGGAATTCAAGCAGGAGATTCAATTCTCATCTCCTTATCTGCTTTCAGCACACTTGTTCACAGGGGACTTCTACTGAATGGGGCAATGACTTGGCAATGTTGATGTAAAGAATGATGAAAAAAAGAAAAACCTTTTAGAAAAGCACTCAACAGCTTTTGGGATTAGGTTTTCCAGACAGAAGACAGACAGGCATATTCAAGCTGTCTGTCAAACTAAGCTTCAAATGCTATTTCTTCACCCATTCCTATGCAGCTATAAACAAGTGGCATCCACCTTTCCAATCTGCAAAGGTGAGGGTGCTCTCTCACCTTTTTTTCCTCTTTAAATGTAGGGTGAAAATGAAGCATGTCACTTCTCACTGCTGCAACGGTAATAGTTATTTTGGAGAGGACAGTTTGGATTTTCTATCATCAGATCAGGGAAGAGGACGCAGAGCAGCAGAAGTTAATTCTGCATCCTTCTAGAGATATTCGGTGTTTCCTACAGCTTGATAAATGATATCAGTACAAATGAGTAGCATGAATAATGAAACTGAGTTGAACTCTGAAGCAAGAAGACGAGAAACGGGAAGACCTTTCAATTCTGTTTCCATAGATTCTCTGCTTTTACCACCTCTATGTCCATTTGCTGCCGGTTCCATACAGATTATTTTTGGTGGGGTGTAGAAAAAGTAAACATATTTTGTGTGTTATCCTCAAGCATGTAAATCAATTGATACATATCCCTATTGACAAAGGTGTTTTTTAATATATTTTCCCAAATGATTTGTTTTTGTGTTTACTTTCTCCTAACCTTATGTGCAGTTTTCAATTAGAATCTATGTGTGTGTGTGTGTGTGAGAAAGAGAGAGAGAGAGAGAGAGAGAGAGCAAAAGAGAGAGAGCAGTTGTGATGTGCAATAAATGAAGAAGAAGAAGATTTAGCACCTATCTTGGTACTGCAGTTGAAGACTTAAAGTCTCCAGAACAAAATTCTGACCTGCACTTTGCTGTACTACAGTGTGCATCTTTGAGGACAGTATCCTTCCATATATCCATGGGCACTGCCAGCCACAACTGGATCTCCACATCCTCTGGAATGCTGAGTTAAAAAAAAAACATCAGTATGCCATCATAATATTTACAATTTCCTTCCTTTGCTCTCACAAGTAGCAGCCAATGAAATGGACGAATAGGAACTTTGTAATACATTTTTCTTAACTTAAGCATCTTTTTACACATATTTCTTATTGACTAAAGGATGTATTTGCACATTTATGAAAGATGTGAATCTGGAACTGTACATATTTATTTACCTACCATGCAAAAGGGCTAAAGAAAAGAAAAAGAATTGATTTCAGTTCTTCTCAATGACAGGAAAGCAAAAGATATGTGACAGTCCTTAATATTCTTGCAGAACTTGAATTGGATAATGTTATTAAAATATTGTTATTACAAATATGTTGTTTTAAAAATCATTTTTAAAAAATGTTGTAGTGCAACTGCTGTGGTGATCCCACCTTGAATCATCATTTTTTTCATTCATTTTTTTTATTATTATACAAGAGCCATGTTTGAAATAAAAGAAGAAAAAAATTAAATGAATATGAATTAGTTAATAAGAATGCGACGGTGATGAACTGGTGAAAACTTTGAATTGTGAACTTGTAGCATAGAATGACGTGCATCCACTTCCATTGTTATCTATGTAAAAGGCTGTTCTTCCAGGCTCTGTGTCACATTAATACTGGAACAGTAGCCTCCAATAGGCTTGGATATACTTAATATTAAATATAATTTTAAGAACCAGTGTGGCAGCTCTTCCAATAGCCACTATAGTGTCATGATTAGAGGGTTGGACTCCAGGACATGACAGTTTGCATCTCTGCTGAACCACGGATATGCACTGAATGATCCTGGGTAAGTCACACACTCTCAGCTTCAGAGGAAGCAATGATAAATCTCATCTGAATAAATCTTGCCAAGGAAGCCCTATGATAGGGTTGCCATAAGCCAACCCAAACGCACATGACAATAGCAACAAACCTAGGATGGTATATCTGTATTTCAGTGGCAGTTGGTAGCTTCCATGATAGATATGCTGTGAATCCATGTTGGTTTTTAAAGATCTGTTCAAGGTGTAGAATCTATTTGGGAGAAAGGACTCAACACCTTGAATATCCCATTTGGTGTCTGGAGGAAAAGCAAAATGAGATTCATCACACTATTGATATGAAACCACTGGGATTTTTCCTGGGATTTTTCAATCTTTGCTATCTTCCAACTTGTTAACAGTTCTAGCTGTAGCTGTCCTGCATCTTTAATACAGTACTAACAATCTAATTCTGAGTCATGTAAAACAATGAAAAACAACCGTCTTTCACAGTCTCTCTCTTCCCATAAATCCTGTCTACTTTCCACAGAATTACCCGGTCCCCACCCTATCTCTACAACTGTCTTATTCAAATCCCTGCTCTTTTCTAAGGCCCTTTTCGCACACCACGGGAGTACCACGGGATCGCAAGGACAATTCCGCATGGCATTCTCACAATTGCACGGTGCTCACGTAGCAATCCCGTAGCAATCACGGATTATATCATTTTTGGCTCTTTGCTGAAAATGACCCATGATTGCACATTGCCGCCCAACCCACAAAATGAAGAGACCACACACAGAGCTTGGGTTGAACTAGGGCAATTTATTAATGTATGCCTAATTAACATAAAGCTGGAAATGAACTTGACCTTGAACTTGGGCTTGAATTTAAACTTGACCATGAACTTGAACTTATGACCTGAGAAGGGGGGTCAACAGCATGGGTAGGCTAAGGCAAGGATCAGCTCCAGACCTCTTCCCCAGCCCTCCTTGGGCGAGGTACCAGGCCCCAAAGCCAACCCATGAGGTTGGATTAAAACTTTGGCCGGCCCTTTTCTGGAAGGCGAGCCCACAAACCGCAATCCCCCCATCTCATGACGGTAGGGGCAAGTCCCGGGCCCGCCTCAAGGACAGCATTTATCCTACACCAAAGGGTGCCATAGGTACTCACCAAAACCCTTAGACAGCCCCCTACCAGCCATGGATAAGAGCAAGCGTCTGCTTAGTCCTTATCCCCCCAACTCCCACTCAGGATAGCTTCAAGCCCCCGTTGCAAATCCCGTAGAAAGATTTCATTGCCCTCAGATGACAAGTGTACCCCGTCGGGCCTATACAGCTTAGGTTTATCAAAGACAATGCCACAGTGAGGAATATAGTGACCCAAGCCCTGTCTCAAAGCATTGTGAATTTCTCTGTTCGCTCGCCTACGAGCGAGCTACAAGGGTCGAGGATCCCCTCCCCCACCCCACACTTTTCTTTGAATCATTGCAGACCAAGCAATGAAGGGGCCAGGCCAAGTATTGAGAATAAGCCGCATATCATGAATGGCCTGTATGATCAAGGCCTTTCCTTTTAAAAGTCCAAGGTCATTACCACCCAGGTGAATGACCAACACATCAGGCGGAGGCCCACGGCACTCCTCAAACAGTGTAGGCAACAAGCCATGCCAGCGAAGGCCTCTCTTGCCAAGCCATTGGAGCGAGGCTCGGTCACCCAATCCCAAATGTGGGCCAAAATGGCCATCACGAGCCTGCCGCTCTGCCCAAAAGATGAAACTGTGACCACAGATCAGCACTCGCTTCCTCCCAGCCAGAACAGGATGATCTGAAACGAACCAGAAACGTTATAACAGGTGAATCGGCCTGACATAGCACCGGTACGCCCTGGACTTCCATCTCCCGATCCTCTGGATGTCGTCAGCATTCATGCCCATCAAAGCTGCAGTGGAAGCTGCGCCTATGCAAAATGAATGCGTACCAAATTTAGTGCCTTGTAGGCCTAGAAAGGTCAAAGCCTTTTTCGTGATGGTCCAGAATTGATATCTAGTGAGCGGGGTTGTGTCAGCATGACAAAACAGAGGCCCCGAATGTGTTCCCCGGCTGGCTAAATAAGCCCTCAGTGCCCTGACTGGGCATAAAGCGGCATCAGAACATTCCTGTAAAGTAACCAAAGTGCCCCGTCTGGCCTGGTCAGTTTTCGATCCCCTTATGTGAAGGCATAAATGCCGCTCACCCCAGTTCAGGTCCTTAAACTCTAGGGCCCTGCCAGACCTGTCTCCCTTACTCTGAACCACCAACTCACTTACCCTCAGTGCGCCAAAAAATGCAGTGAGAGCCGCCGAGTGAAACAAGAGAGCCTTGTATGCATAAGAGTACAAGACTTCCCATGTGCCGCCCAAACCCTTCAGAATGCCAGGAGAAAGTGGTTGCCTGTCATCTCGGGCCATCCCTTTTTGCCTGGCCCACCCTTCGATAAATTTGTGTATCCTAAAATCGCTGGTGGGATCAGGAAAGCCTCGTGCCTTGGACCAAAAGGCCAAGGCGGATATGCGGGATCTAATGGATTGAGGGGAGAGGCCTGCTTCCTTAAGGGACAAGCAGAACTGCAAAATATGGTCCACCGGGAGTTGCCATGTGTCCTGTAACCCTTTAGATTTCCAAAAGCTAGTGAAATCCTTAGTGGCCTTATTGTAACTCTTTCTGGTGCTGGGCGCAATTGACATACCGATGATCTGTGCTACCTCACCCTGCCAAACTTCCACAGATCGAAGGGCATCGGTTCTGGGAGGACGGCAGCATCTGGTGCCAGCTCTCTGAAACGTTTCATCTGCATACGGGAGACAGAATCAGCCAAGGAATTATCCACACCAGGAAAGTGTACAGCTGTAAAGACTATGTTAAAACGGAGACATTGAAGCATGAAAGCCCGCACCAAGCGCATGACGCGCTGCGACCTAGAGGAGAGAGAGTTAATCACTCTGACTGTGGCCAAGTTGTCACACCAAAAGTGGACTGAGGCGTTTGCTAAGTCACGTGCCCAGATGTGAACTGCCACTACTATTGGAAAAAATTCCAAAAATGTAAGGTCAGCTGTGAGGCCTGCCTCTGCCCAACTCTCGGGCCATCTCTGTGCACACCACCTGCCCCTGAAAAAGACACCTAAACCAATGGATCCTACTGCATCAGATGATATTTTCAGTGCATCCCTGATCTTGATTTCATCCCGCCAAAAAGAGACACCATTGAAGTCAGCCAGGAACTCCTGCCACACTCCTAAATCCAGTTTAATCCCTCTGGTGATCCTAATTCTGTGATGCGGTTTGGTGATACCCTTCATGGCATCGCACAGGCGCCGAAGGAACGCCCTGCCGGGTGCCACCACCCAACAGGCAAAATTCAGGTGCCCCACAGTCTCCTGAAATTCCCTAAGGGTAGCCTTGCGCCTACTCATGAAGGAAGCCACCCTTGACCTGAGATCCTGAGCCTTAGCGGATGGCAGTTTACAAGCTTGGTTGACTGTCTCCAATTCAATGCCCAGAAATGTAAGCTGCTGTGTGGGGCCCTCAGTTTTCTCATGTGCCAAGGGCACGCCTAACTCCCCCATAAGAGATGTGAATTCTGCCAAGAGGAATGAGCGCTGCCCAGAACCGCAGCGTCCTACGAATAAGAAATCATCCAAATAATGCATAATGCCCTTAAGGCCTGATTTACTTTTGATGGCCCATTCTAAAAAGGTGCTGAACATCTTGAAAGCAGAGCAAGACACAGAACATCCCATGGGGAGGGAGCGATCCACATAGAATTTGTCCTCAAAGGCGAATCCCAAAAGTTCAAAGTCAGATGGATGAACGGGCAGCAGGCAGAAGGCTGACTTGATATCAGATTTGGCCAGCTCGGCCCCAACACCATACCTGCGCACCACCCGTACAGCTGCATCGAACGAAGTATACCTAACCGAACATAACTCAGCCGGCATGGCATCATTAACAGATTCGCCCCTGGGGTAAGACAAATGGTGGATTAACCTGAATTCACCTGGAGCTTTCTTAGGGACAACTCCTAGTGGGGAAATTCTAACATTGGGAGTGGGAGGCTGGTCTTCGGCAACCTCCTTCCTAATTTTCTCCCTCACTACATGCTCTTTGCCTATTACTGATTTAAGGTTATTGGCCATAAAAAACTGCCGAGATCCCATACTTGGGATCCTGAACCCCCGAGTAAATCCCTCCCCCAGATATAGAGCTGCGGCCCAGTCCGGGTAAAAGCGGAGCCAAGCCAGCAGCCTCTCCACATTAATTGGACTGGGCCCCTTTGTGAAATGGTGGCTGATTTCCTGGCCCCCGCTTGCCACCTCCATCCCTGAGGCTTGTCCCTCCCCCTCTCCCCTTGTTGCAGTTGCGAATGGAGTGAGAGCCCCAGCAGATCCCACATAGGTGCTTGCATTTGCAAGGGCGACGGGCACAAAACCCTTGCATCCCAAATTCCCAACAGAGCTGTATTTGCTGCTGCTCCTGTGAGCCCTTAGTGCGGGGAGGCCCTCTGGACTTATTGAACTGCACCAGATGACCGGAGTGGGACCTCTCATTGAAAATGGGGAGAGCCGGGGTCAACGTCTGCATCCACAATTCAGGGTGTATACTGTCCCATCGCAGGCTTGGCTGCTTCGCTGCCCTCATCCTAAACTTCTCATCGTAGTGCAGCCAACCAGTCCCAGCAAAATCTGCATGAGCAATGAGAATCGTGTTCAAATATGCCACCAGGGAGTGAGCCCTGGAGGGCTGGGCCTTAACTATCATGTCCATATAAATGAGATAACCTATAAACCAATTAGTCCAGTTCCTGTCAATCCTGCGTTTTTTCAATTTTTCCCTCTCACCTGCGTCCAAATCCTCCTTCTCTTTCTTATCAAGCTCTCGATACAAAAGGGAGAATAGGTCCATGTATTCTCCCTTCAGTATCTTTTCAATAGTGGTTGAGGTCAGGTGCTCATCCAATACCCCTGACTGCCCACCTGCATTCTCCTCAAGGCCTGCATCCTTGCTTGACTCCCACGATACATCATGGGAATGCAGCGTCACCCCTGATGGCAGCTGAGAGGGTGACATTTGCTCCCCAGGGGAAGAAGGTGAGGAAGAAAACGATAGCTCTGGGAAACCTGCTGGCGGAGCCCATACCATATTCCTCAGTGGTGTAATGAAACTCCAGGGCCATGCTACGGATGCAGTACCTTCCTCGTGGCCAATAGACTCACCCAGTGCTGCTCCTGCTGCTACCGACTCTCCCGAGGGCCCAGCCTCCCAACTGACATATTGTGATGGGGATGCTTGTTCCCACCTCTCTGGAGGTGATTCTCTCCGCTTCTCACCCGCTCTGTCCTTCTCAATAGCGTCTAGCCGTGCCAAAATCTGGTTAATAACACTCACTGGCATGGAGACCCTCTGCTCCTCCCTTCCTCTGTTCTGCCCCATAGGCCACTGGCCACTCTCAATGGCCCCAAGCTTAGCAAAAATGGCGGTCGCCACATCTGCTCCCCCATCCTCATCCAACGATGAGGACACTGACATTGGGGCAGCTAAGGCCTTGGCTGGTGTGGTCCTTTTGGCTGGCGTGGCCATTTTGGCCAGCATGGCCCCTTTGGTTGGCGTGGCCTTCTTGGTGGGCTGCTTGCCCTTGGATGCTGATGAAGCTTGTTTGGAAGCCATCAGCACCACTGGCAGACCTAATAAACCTTAACTCCCTTAACCAAACAAAACAAAACCCAAAACAAAATGATCACACTCTCTCAGCCCACCAAGGCCCACTGGACACT
This sequence comes from Cyclura pinguis, assembly GCA_030412105.1. Lineage (NCBI taxonomy): Eukaryota > Metazoa > Chordata > Lepidosauria > Squamata > Iguanidae > Cyclura > Cyclura pinguis. Next base: position 116,689,122 of record CM059601.1, on the reverse strand, counting down.
CTCTCACAGCCCAAATGTGGCAAAACCTGCAAAAGAGCACCTTCCCCCCAGGAGCGAGGTGTAAAAGTGAGAGCAACAGAGAGAAGGGGTGGAAAAGAAAAGGAAGTGAAAAGGCACACTCTCTCAGCCTAACATGCCCTAAGAGAGACAGGGAGGAGGAGTAAGGAAGGGAAGGGGGGGAGGAGAAGAGTAAAAGAAAGAAAGAGAAGGAAAGAGAAGAAGAAAGAAAAATAATAATATAATAATAATATAATAATATTATATATATATATATATATATATATATATGTATATATGTATGTATGTATGTATGTATGTATGTATGTTGGGGTGGCAGGGAAAGCCACAACAACTGCTCTCCTCAGATAGGTACCCCAATGCCCAAGGGCCTCCGAATGGGCTGCTTCCAACTTCTGCTGCCGCCGCCGCCGCACCAGCGGCCCTCCCCAGGGCCTAGGGGGCCCACGGCAACCCTGCCGCTGCCAAAGATCAGCCCAGGGAGGGGGGAAGAAGTGCAGATGAGTGGGGGAAAGGAGGAAGAAAGGAGAGGGAAAAAAAAAGGAAAAAAAGAAAAGGAGAGAGGGGGCGAGGGGAAAGCCTGCTGCTGCCGCTGCCGTAACAACAGCCTCCCCCCCACTGACGAGGCGATTCTGTCGCCGCCACCGCCGCCGCGACAGCGACCGCCCTCAGAGCCGGGGGGGGCCCACAGGAACCCCCTCCCCTGATGAGGATCGGCCTCAAGAGAGGGGGAGATATCGCCTTAAACCTAGACAGCCGCAGAAGTGACCGTCAGCTGCTTCCTTCTGCTACCGTAAACAAAGGCCTCTCAAGCAGCCACGTGGCTGGCTTTCAGGGCCAGCAGCATCAACCCCCGCCGTCAGCCTCGCCAGCAAACAAAGAGGCTGAGGAAGGGGCGGCAAAGCCCTAAAAAGGGGTCTGCAGACCCCACCCCCTCCCCATCCCACTGTGCGACCCTTATCGCACGGTGATTGCATGGTCTCCTCTTCGTGGGAGGGCAGCAAAGGTGTCCCCCCCTGCCACTTGTGGTCACGCGGGCGGTGGGAGACGATTTCCTCCTGCATCCCTCCTGCATTTACCTGGTATGCAGAACCTCAGGAAGCGTGATGACTGTGCTTCCTCCCCTAGCACAGCCTGGGAAAGTATCTGGCTGTGCTGCGGAAGGAAGGGGCAGAGCTTTCATGCTTTCTTCCACCCAGCAAGGTGCTGGTGCAGAGAGAAACACAAGAGATGCGATTCCCTCCCACAAGAGACTTTTTGAGCGATCCGGGCATGATGGCAGTAAGAAAAGATAAGGTGCCAAAAGGGCCTAAAATTTCTGGTTCATTTCCTGTTTTAAAATTACCTTCTTCTGGAGCTAAGACAGCCAGAGTGCCCCAAAACATGTCAAAAACAACCTCCATAACATGTGGTGGTGGGGATATGGAGTCATATTGGCAATTTTTAAAGATGGAAAATTTTGGGATGCTGGCACCGTTCGGCCTCAAAATGACCGTGGAGGGCCATGTGGCCTATCAGCTGCACTTTTCCCATCCTTGACTTGGAGGAGAGGGACAGTACCACCTCCGAACTCAGAATTATGTTCACAAATCAAAGGAATAGGG